>CM048744.1:934437502-939237502 GCA_026315105.1 Locusta migratoria | reverse complement strand
CCAAACGTAGTGACGACCACGGCGGACAGAGCCCTCACATCGACGTCATTTCAGACGCCGCCGCAATCGGTTCCGATGCGCGACCGCGGCGCGGGGCGCGGACCACGGAGGGGTTCCCTTCGAGCAGCCGTAGCGTGCGGATCTTCGAGCCGGCGCGTTTCCAGGAGCTCAGTCCGTCAGTTCACCTGCTGATGGCGACATGTATGAGCGCCGAAATATTGTGCCCGTTGGACACTATAGACCGGCAGTACACCCGTTGAGATTTTGAGTTTATAAGTAGTTTGTAAGTTTATGGAATGATGACCATGCAGTCAAGTCCCATAAGCTTTACAAACAACATTTGAAGGAAATCGATGAGACGAGCTGAACAAACGGTAGACATTACAACAAACTGTTGGTAAAGACCTGCATCTCTTCCCTTACAAAATTCAAACCCATCGGTCATTAAGCCCCAGCGAGCTTTGTAATTCGCCAATACTGTCGTCCAAAGAATTGACGAACACGACTTTGATGTGAATGTCTTTTTGGTTTAGTGACGAACCTTCTTTCATTTCGATGGTTTCGTCAGTAAGCAAAATTGGCGCATTTGGGTGACGGAGAATGCGCATTTCGCGGATCGGGTATTCTTTTCACCTGAATGGTTGACTCTGTGATGAGAAATGTCCAGTCACGGAATAATCGGCACGAAATTCCTTGATGATACAGTGACTACCTAAGGATACGTTTAGGTGTTGGAAGATTATTTCATCCCGTTTACCCAAAGTGACCCTGATTTCTACAAGATGTGGTTCATGAATTACGGAGCTTATCTCCATTGAAGCCGGAGCGTGTTTATTGTCTTCCAGGAGCACTTTGTGGACCGTATTCTGCTTCTGGCTCTGGAGAACAACACCCAAACCATTACTGAGCCAAAATCATCCATTCAGGAGGACATAGACACCGTCTATGTGCCGACACATCAGGATGTCACTTTGCACCATACCATCGTTACGGAAGGCAGGCATCTTGAACATGTCATAACCGTAGTGACGTTACATGTTGAATAAAGTGTGTGCACGCCGTAGTTTGTAACTAATGTACGTTTCGTTCATATAGTGCAACAATTGCCAGTCCGTAGTTACAGTAATATGTTTGAAAGGGCGATAAGCCAATAACTGTTTACACAATGTTCCTAGCTGTAGGTAGGGACTTAACATTCCTCCCGCCTCAAACTTCAATCCTAGGCTACTGCGCTGTACGATTACGCCCAATTCACTTTTCAGACTCAATATCCACACCATTCAGGCACCGAATTCATGTCCACTTCTGATGGGTAATTTGTACAGTTGTCATAAAATAGCTTTTTGTGGATGTGTCTGTCGTGTGATGAAATTATAACTTGTTCTACTTCATTATTGTTAAGCTGTTAGCTTACTTCCATTTGATAATGTCCTGAAACAGCCCAACTGACTAAGTATTATATCGCAAACGGGCACAGAAATCGATGTGCTACTATTACCACAGACTTAAAAGTTGCTGCACACTGGCATATTTTATTGAGAGATGTTGGTACGTTATACCAGACGAGATCAGCGCCAGGATTTTTTTTGGTAAACGAATGCATGTATTTGAGGGTAACAGTTGGTCAATTTATCTTGTCAAACAAGTGTTGCTACTGTTAATTTGATAAAAGTTTGTCAGTTCTGAGTGTTAACTTCGAACCGAAAGCTTCGACAGATTGACCGTACAGATGAAACATAAATTGCATAAAATTAATGTTTCAGTAAAAAAAGTAATACATACCCTAATAATATCCCCGACAAGTGAAGCAATGAACATGTTGTCCAGTTTCACATCTTCATTTTCAAGGATATCCTGAAAAACAAAAATATGGAAATTACTTGAGTCAGAGATACACTGCATTGAAGTAGAATAACGAAGTATAATACAAACGAAGAAAAGAAGGTTTAATATAGAGTTTCTGGTAATAAAATCATAAAATATTACTCTCGGTTACATTTTGTAGCATTACACGAGGTACGTTATGGACATCATTGACCTGAACATCTCATCATGAACTAGCTCCTATATATATCGAGCTATTTTTTCTCAGGCATTGTGTTGCTATTCTCATATATCTGTAATTCTTTTTCAAATGTTCTCTTCCCGGTACAGAAATTCACGCAAGTAATTAAAATAATTGTCTAATTGGGTAATAAGATGCTGAATACTATTTGTGGCAGCTGCAGCCTGCAAGATAAGTGAAACGCGCTATGATTGCAAGTCTATGATTGTACTGTTAATAATATGGATGAAATTAGCTCTGTCACGCTATACATTGTCATAGAATTATTGATTATTATGTTTCGATGATATAATAAGTCGATCACGTTGAATGTGCGTGACATCCAAGAGGGGGTGCCATGTAATATCTTGCAAAGGGAACCTGCACTAAACAGAAGAGCCAAGATAGCTGGTCTCAAATTGCTTTATTTTGACCGGTTTCGGAAATTCTATGTTGTCATCTTGAAGTCTATTAACATTGAAATATCATAATGTAATATTTCGTCATGTATACTTCCTATTCTAGGAAATGGGTATGTCTAAAGTAAAACACTTTATCACAGACAGAAAAATGTTTCATTTCCAACTTTCTCATATCCCAGAACAGAAAGTAAACATGACGAAATATGTGATATTTGAATGATAATAGACTTGAAGATGACAACATAGAATTTTCGAAACCGGTCGAAATAAAGACATTTGAAACTAGCCACCTGGGCTCCTCTATTTATGCAGATTTCCATTGGAAGTCGTAGTCAGATTATATATATCTGCTCACATCACATAACTATATAAACTTGTTTTGAGCATAATTCTTCAACAAATTTATGTTCTTAAAGGTAACAATCAGTAAAAATTATTAAATCATGCTCTGCTTCGTCAACGTTTTATTCTGTTTACATACTATAATCGTATATTATAGGTTTTGTGTTTATTTTGATACCAAGCATGTGTCTAAGGGCATTCCGTTGACGTAGATGCAATTATTCTTATTAGAAGAACGTTTACTGAAGCGATAATAGTAATTATATTAGATTGTATCTTGATGACGACTATTGATTGAAATCTTTTTGACGGCATTCATTCAGTGATAGTCAATGTCAGATCACCATCTTAGTCGAGTTCGTATAGACTAATGTCAGAAATATTAGTTAATAGAATCATTCAGTATGTGGTTCAGGAAGCTGGTCATGCCGGTCAAGCCGAATAAAATGTTATTGTCTGTCTGAAAGGCAAGCGCAATTACGTTGTGCTACAGATGGTGATACCAAATGGAATTTAGCGTCTGCAAAAGTGTTTAAATGTTTGTAACCCTAAGGGACCAAACTGCTATTGCCATCAGTCGCTAGACTTACAAACTACTTTGCCGCGGCGGAGCGGCCAAACACACTTAGGTGCTATGCTACGATCGCGAGGCCGTTCCCCGTCGGGGGTTCGAATTCCCCTTCGGGCAAGGATGTTTGTGTCGTCTTTAGTATAAGGTAGTTCATAAGTAGTTTGTAACTTTAGGGACGGATGACCCCGCATTTAAGTCCCTTAAGCTGAACAAACATTTGAACATTTTTACAGACTACTTTAACTTAGAGCAAGGACAACACACACACACACACACACACACACACACACACACACACACACACACACACACACATAGAGAGAGAGAGAGAAAGAGAGAGAGAGGAGGTGGTAGGATTTATGTACCTTAAATAATGCGAAATCTTTTATTAGGATGGAAACAAAAGGATACACTACTTCAATAGGTCAATTAAGATGTGACAACAAAAAATTATAATTTTTTTACGAATTGACCACCATTTGACTGATAATAATATATATTTGTTGTCACAACCAGGTTTGACAACTTTTGTCACTTGAGAATGGGTAACGCTGAAACCCGGTTGTGACGATAAATATATAATTATCAGTCAAATGTCGGTCAATACTTTTAAAAAATTTATATGACTGAGACTCCAGACGCTTACAAAATCAAAGGATTATATAGTTGCTCTCATACAAATGTAGGAAATAATGAAAATAATATACTCTTAAAATGGCAGCAAAAATTCTGAAAGTCTGGAAGTATTCTCGTAACGTCTTACTTGATCAGTTGCTCATTGAAAAGACAAGTGAAATTCTGTCACATATTTAACATGAGTTATGTCATTGCCTTCTGTCAAGTAGTAGTATTTCGCAAAGTGAGGACTGCATCTGTGAACTTTATCGAATTAGTGTTTTCGAGTTGTCTAGTTCGCTGACAATTCACTAACTGAATTTTGTAACATTTGGACTGCGGTGTAAGACACAATTTTCAGAGATTTGCATATTGTAGGATAGGATGTGGTATAATTCCGACTAGTTGAAACGGTGAGTACTGACGTTAGCGCAAAAATTTGTCAGCAGGGAGTACCACGAAAACGTTACCTTAAAATTATATTTAATGTTGGTAATGCAATCATAGCATTTAGCGGTAGCCCTGTTGTCTGACAGACGCAGCAGATTCTAGGAATTTTTCGTGACTAGGTTGCTAGGAGGGTGGAGTGTAAGTAAACAACGAGACGAAGGATACTACATATAGGTGGATGAATTTCGACCTTTTACTCTAAAGATAAGAACGAAGAGAACAAAATGTGATTTTTTTTCTGTTGACGGGGTTCGTGAACGTGCTTCGCTAGTCAGAACACAAGAAGATAGTATCAGATTTGTGATTATTTTCCATATCCCGAGTGAGGGACTCCAATTCATGAAGAAATATAATGGTCGGATGCCTAAGTAAGCACACGGGAATATAATTACAAATTTAGATTTTAAGAAAAGAGTGTAACATACATCATACAGACAGTTGTTTATTTAGTTAAGACATCAGCTCTCACACACTAGTTTGATAATAGTGTATGAAGTTGCATAACAACCGTATCAGTATCTTCGTTTATTGCCGATGGAAGGAAGAAAAAATCCTCTTATTAGATTATTGACCTTTCAGTAGGCATTTTATAATTGCAACTGGTTGTTTCACTCTATGCTGTGAAGAATTCAAAACTCCGTCGACCATTCTCTGAACATACACAGTGTTGCTACGTGTTGTAGGACGCGCTTACTGGAGTGGATGTAAGCCAGGTTTGTGATTACTAAATTACCAATTTGATAACGGAGAAGAAAAGAGGAAGCATTACTTTTTGAATGGCCATCGTATGAATATATCTTTTCGTTACAGTCAAGTCTCCACTGACAAAGAAACCTACCCAAGTGTCACTCTCCGATTTTTATGAAATTTGGATATGTTATAAAACATGTAAAACTATGGAACACTTATTTTGTTTTACCGGCCGAAAAACGTATTTAAGTGGTGAAACGTCCCTCCAAAACTGTGGCTAAAATGGAAAAATTGCGATAACTTAGTGAAGCGATTTTAATGATTTTTGGTATGAAAGTATCTTTTGATAAATGACGATCATCGGCCTAGGTATATTGCAGGGGGAGTGACAATTAGGGGGCAACTATTCCTAAAGTGACAATTTTTGTGCTCAATAAATTGTTTTGATTTAACCGAATTACAATCTGCGAAAACTTCAAAAGAAAGGCGAATTAAGGAATATGTGTTTTTTTTTGTTTTGTTTTATATATCAATATTTTTGGGGGGGAGGGGGGGGTAAACAAACTTTATATTCTATTGATGGACTGACTGATATATTATCGGAACGAGAGTAAAAATACTTTGTGTCGCTTTCACTTTTTAGGACCATGTAACCCTGACCCTCCTGATCAAAAGAAATGTAATTCTAGAAACGGCTGACGTAAATTATACGGCTAATAAATCACCTTGACAGAAAACTAGTTTTAATGTTAGCATGATTCGCTACCTCAAAGGACTGGCAGAGTTCTCTAATCATTTACCGCTTCACTGAACAGTTCCAGATGAACAGCTGGGATGAACGACTGCTGTATGAAATGCTGGATATAAACTGTTTACAAGAGGTTTTAACAGTTGCGTCTATAAATACCTTCCGGGTGACCTGCGAGTTCCTTTGATATGAATTTCGTTTTGGGGCATGTCTGATAATTTAAACATTTTCTTATTTCAAATATAGTCTAACGTCTTTATCTACAGCTTTCCCGAATAATGTTTTCGTACATTTTCCAAATCACGCTCACCTGAGAACTTTAAGAAATACATTTAGCTTTAAAAGTTGTCTCCCAAAATTTGCGATGCTTTGGTAAAAAGTTTGGTTACCAGAAGTGGTAGTACCGAAAGACTGGAGTTATGTTAACCATTGTATCTCGTTGACAGACACCAGGTACAGTACCGTGTTGTTCCATCGAATCTACGGGTTGGTGACTTTATTTTTTACCCAAATAAGCTATGTTAAGCATTGTGTAGGAGGTAGTAATTCGAATTATTTACTGGTGAATGGAAAAACTGGTAGAATCCGAGCTCGAGTAAGATCAGTTTATTTCTAGCATTAATAATTTCGAAGTTGTTTTTCATATTCCGGTGACTTCACTAATCGATAAACGACAGCATCGTCTGTGACCAGTCTAAGAGAGCTCCTCACGTTATCTCTTAAATCGTTTGTAAAGATAAGGAAGAGAAGGGCCCGTAACACATCACTGGGGAAGATATCACTTCACTATATTCAGTCAATTAGAACATACTGTGCCGTTTCTAGTAGGAAATCACGAATACAATCGCACAACTGTGGCGGTATTTGATAAGCTTGTGAGGTACATTGGAAATCCTTCCGGAAATATAGAAATATCGACTATATTTCAGATCTATTTTCAATAGCATCACTTCACGTGAGAAAAGAACTAGCTGTGTTTCACAAGAACGATACCTTCTGAATCCATGTTGACTACCGCCGAATAGGTCGTTCTCTTCGAGACAGTTCAAAATGTTTGAAGATAGTGTATGTTCTAAGATCCTGCTGCAAACTGACGACATTGATACAGGGCTGTAAGTTTTCGGCTCACTCCTATTGCCTTTCTTTAATATTGTGCAACTTTCCAGGTTTTAGATACGAACCTTCCGCTCAGTCTTGGGACACATTTTGAGACATAAAGGAATCTTCAGATTAACATTGGAGGAATGTGTGTGGGGTAAAATTCCCAGAGGAAACAGAGCGATTAAATAGTAAACAGGTTCAAAAGGATGTGAAATGACGTTCTTATTGCAAGATGAAGTGACTTCCGCAGGGTAGAGCAGTGTGGAGAGCTGCAACAACACAGTCTTTGGACTGAAAACCACAACAACTACATACGATACTATTCTACAGGCGATGAAAAGATAAGAAAAACAAAACAGGTGCCGTCTCACTCTATCCCTCCCCCTCTTTTTCTCACGCACACACACACAAAACACACACACACACACACACACACACACACACACACACGCGCGCGCGTTACTGCACAATGACGACAGTCAGGTACTACAGCCACAATGGGACTTTTTACGGTCCCTGAAATTCAGTTTGGGTTGAGACTTAGTAGTATCACTCAAGGGAGGCCAACCATAAAAGTTGCAAAGTCCACTTGCCAGAAGATTCCGAGTAAAAGGGCTCTAAAGCTTTACGCGTAACTCGTACACTGGTCAATTTGTGGATTGCGGTAGCTCAGCGCAGTGGCTGTTTGTATGTGTGTGTGTGTGTGTGTGTGTGTGTGTGTGTGTGTATGTGTGTAGCAGGGTAACATGTCACGCAGGCGGTAACTTTTCATTTATTTTGTTTAAAAAAATTCATCTTTAAAACGAATGTAATGACTTAAAATATCAACATTAAATCGTAAAGAGTTTCACTTTATTTATAAACTGACTGCTACAACTAATTAAAGTGTGAATTTAAACTGAATTATTTTTTCTGAAAGGTTGATTGACTTTATCTACATAGATACTTTGCAAATCACATTTAAGTGCCTGGCAGAGGGTTCATTAAGCACTTTCATAACTTTTCTCTGTCGTTCTATTCTCTAATAGTGCACGGGAAAAACGAACACCTAAACCGTTCCTTTTCCGATTCCGATCTGATTACTTTTTTTTTTTTTTTGGAACTGTCATGTCTCCCTATGTAGGTGGGTGCTATGTAAATATTTTCACATTCAGGAGTAAAAGTCGGTGATTGAAATTTCGCAAATAGATCTCGCCGCAACGAATAACGTTCTTGTAATGATTTCCACCTCAAATCGTGCAACATTTCCGTGAAGCTTTCCCCTTGTAGTGTGATAAAATGAGCTGCACTTCTCTGAACCTTTTCAATGTCTTCCGTCAGTCCCACACTGGGCAACAGTACTCCAGGAGAGGACGCACAAGTGTGATGTAGGCAGTCCCTTTGGTGGAGCTGTTGCATCTTAGAAGCATTCTGCCAATAATGGCGTATTATAGGTAATGGTCAGGGTTTTATTTATATACAAATGTTTACAATGTAATCGTTATATGTCAACTTCATATTTTATCTATCATGATTATCATAAAGGCACTGAAATTTTGCAAAGTTATGGTGGACGATAGTTTACACTATCAAACTTTTCACAAAATATTTTATGGAAAATATAATTGGTTACTTACACTAAAACTTGTCTTCCTTCATGTAGCCTGAAAACACAAAAGATATACCGAATTATTTCATTAAAATTGGAAATCGTAGTTTAGGATGACTTTTCACGGTGTTTTAGTACAGACTTCACATCGGAATGCTATAAACAAAACCAGGATTCATGCGAAAAAATGACGTTTTCCATTCGTGCGCCCAGGTTCGTCGTTGCGTACACCATCGCAGGCGCTCCTGTCTGTGATACAGTGTCAAGGTTAACCGCAGCCATGGTATCCGATCTGATAGTCCATGCTGCTGTAAACGTCGTCGAACTGTTCAGGGTGTTGTGCTGCAAACGTCCCCATCTGTTGACTGAGGGATCGAGACTTTGCTGCACAATCCATTACAGCCATGCGGATAAGAATCCTCTCATCTCGACTGCTAGTGATACGAGGCCGTTGGGATCCAGCACGGCGTTCCGTATTGCCCTCCTGAACCCACCGATTCCATAGTCTGCTAACAATCATTGAATCGCGACCAACGCGAGCAGCAATGTCGCGATACGATAAACCGCAATCGCAATAGGCTACAATCCGACCTTTATGAAAGTCGGAAACGTGTTGGTACGCATTTATCCTCCTAACACGACCATCATAACATCGTTTCACCAGGCAACGCCGGTCAACTGCTGTTTTTGTATGACAAATCTGTCAGAAACTTTCCTCATGTCAGCACATTGTAGGTGTCGCCACCGGCGCCAACCTTGTGTGAAAGCTCTGAAATTTTGCGTCTGTAGCACGTCATCTTCGTGGTGTAGCAATTTTAACGGCTAGGAGTGTATGAATGAAAATTTCATAGTGGTGACGGGTATTAGAGGCATTCGTAGGTGCTTCAATCTGGAACACATATTCAGATTGTCTAGGCTGTTGTTGTATAACTTGTCAATTTCTATTTTCATCAACAATAAAGAGAAACAAAATGTTCGTTTCGTGTATTTGTTTTCCATTTTTAAGTAAAGGGTTGTGGATTCATAGGATTGTAGTGATGCAACACATTTTTTGATGTGTGTAATATGCATTGGCTATTCTAAGGGAACAGAGCGTGGCTGTGATCTGCAGCGGTGGTAAATATTCATATGTTTATTATCGATTCGCATTTTTGAGAAATGCTCTTCTTAACATTATCTTTTACCTGAAAATTTGAACCAGACCGGTATTCGAACCCGGATTTCCCGCTTTTCGCGAGCGGGTAAGTGACAATTTTTTTTAGAAATAAAACCTATTTAATTTGTTAATCTACTATTTATTTTTACACTTCTTATAATTAAACCAATTATATAACTGAAACAATTGCACAATAAATAAAGTGAGTAGGCTCGCATTAATTTGAAAGTGGAAGAGGAGCAACGTGGTGGAAATGGAGTGTATACATGGTAAGTCACCTAACATTACCGCTGGATATATTTTGTAAACCACATCAAATACTGACGAACTGATTCCACAGACCGAACGTAAGGAGAGGGGCTAGTGTAATTGGTTAATACAAACCATTAAAAATGCACGGAAGTATGTTTTTTAACACAAACCTACGTTTTTTTAAATGGGACCCCGTTAGGTTTGCTAGCACATCTGAACATATAAACAAATACGTAATCAGTGCCATTTGTTGCGATGTAAATTGTTAATTACATCCGGAGATATTGTAACCTAAAGTTGACGCTTGAGTACCGCTCCTCCGCTGTTCCATCGTGTGTATCGGAGAGCACCGAACTAAGTAGGGATCCAAAGGGAACTGTGATGTACCTTAGGTACGGAAGAGACTAGAGCAGCACATTACGTCCACATGCTAACACCTTTATTGGTCTTTTTCACTGACGCACATGTACAGTGCCATGAGGGATGAGGTACACCTACACACATGGTTTCCGTTTTCAATTACTGAGTGGAATAGAGTGTGTCCCGACATGTCAGGCCAATCGATGTTCAAAGTGGTTGCCATCATTTGCTGCACACAATTGCAAACTATGGCGTAATGAATGGCGTACACGCCGCAGTACATCTGGTGTAATGTCGCCGCATGCTGCCACAATACGTTGTTTCATAACCTCTGGGTTTGTAGGCACATCACCGTACACATTCTCCTTTAACGTACCCCCACAGAAAGAAGTCCATATGTGTAAGATCAGGAGAACGGGCTGGCCAATTTATGCGTCCTCTACGTTCTATGAAACGCCCGTCGAACATCCTATCAAGAGTCAGTCTAGTGTTAATTGCGGAACGTGCAGGTGCACCATCATGCTGATACAACATACGTCGACACGTTTCCAGTGGGACATTTTTGAGCAACGTTGGCAGACCATTCTGTAGAAACGCGATGTATGTTGCAGCTGTTTGGGCCCCTGCAATGAAGTGAGGACCAATGAGGTGGTCGCCAATGATTCCGCACCACACTTTTACAGACCACGGTCGCTGTCGCTCTACCTGTCGGAGCCAGCGAGGATTGTCCACGGATCAATAATGCATGTTCCGTAGATTCACTGCCCCGTGGTTTGTGAAACCCGCTTCATCGGTAAACAGGTAGAACTGCAACGCATTCTCTGTTAATGCCCACTGACACATGAAACGGGTGAAAGCGGTGACGATGCAGTATGCGCATGACACTACTTTGACTCAGTCCACCGGCTTTCACAGTGTCCCGTGTACTCCTGTGTGGGTTCACGGCAACAGCAGCTAACACACTAACTGCACCCGCTTCTCCTGTGACGGGCCTCTTACGGACCCGTTTGCGTGCTACGACCATATCTGTTGCATACAGTTGGCGGTAGATGTTTTGAAATGTGCGGCACGTTGGATGCTCTTCGGGTACCGTTCTGCATACACCCTGCAGGCGTCAGCTGCATTTTGTCGACATTCGCCATAGATGAGTATCATCGCTCAAAGTAACAGCTGCACACAGTGGCGGTATTACGTTGTCGACTCATTGGCAAATTATAGTTACTTTGTGATTTATTACATGTGTACTATTGCAAAAGGTGCCAACCTGTTTAAAAAATAAAAAATGGAAACATCAAAAAATTATAAAGTCTTAGGGAGGTACTGAGGGGGGGGGGGGGAAGGTTTTAGCCCCATTACTTCTCCCCCGGGCTGTGCCACTGGTACAATATATATATTCTGCAGGAATAGCAGACTTAATAGCTCTACCTCCGGATGTAGAAGAACAAACCGTCGAGGAAAATACTGAAGATGATTTGTTAGGAAATACGTATGTAAGCGACATTGCAGATACTACTGAAATTTTTAGATGAGATATAGAACAGAGACTTTCCTCGTGTTCTGTGTAAAATATCCCGTTTAAGAAGAAGTCAAGTGATGTGAACAGGTTATTCATTCCCTGACTTACGGAAAAAAGCTGCTTGTCCATTGGATGAACTGCGAGAAAAGTTGAATGGGCTCAGTCTTAAGCAAGTGTCTCAGAAACTCGTTTCACAAGTTATAAGCACGATTGGAGACGAAAATGAAAAATACACCAGGGAGTGTAAAAATAAAATAAATGTTTCAGTTTATTGGCTTCTTGATCTTTACTGGTTATCATAAAGTGTCCAATGAAAGAGATTTTTGGTCTGTGTTCAAGTAGTGAAAGACTCGATGAGCCTGAAAATGTATCTTAACATGACATTTGTATTGTATTTCATTGATAATAAAAAGGTCAATGGTGACAAATGTGTGAAATCTTTCAAAATAAAGTCGTTAGGATTGGGTAAAAAATTATACAAAATGGGGAGCGATTGAGGAAAATCTGGCAGTTGACGAAATGCGTGAGAGATACGGCACTATGAACATTTAAATCAGGATGTCTGACTGAAAATTATATGCTTTGGTCAGAAAATTTGGGCCTATGTGATGTTGTAAATGCTTACTATATTGCGAAAAGGGCCAGAAAGATGAAACCCTGTACGTCGCAAAAAAAAAAAAAAAAAAAAAAAAAAAAAAAAAAAAAAAAAAAAAAAAAAAAAAAAAACACAAAGTACAAAACAAAAAACTTATCCCAACAATTCTAAGAACTTTTTTTTTCTTTGCTGAGTAACTGGTGGGCTAAAACCCGAATTTATAGGGACCTGATATGTTTCTGGAAAGCCGCAGCTTGAGTTGTAGTAGTGCTTTTCCTGGTGGGTTGCACGTTTATCCATTACGTTGTTAACTTGAACCACACTAAACGTTTTATTGAAACTGAAATAGTACTAAATGTTAAGTAATTGTACTAGCTTACTCCAGTTACTTAAATTTATTTCTTAATACCAACATTTAAAGTAAATTTCTTTCTTAATACCAACAATTAAAGTAAATTTCTTTCTTAATACCAACAATTAAAGTTTTCCTTAACTATACTTCATATCGTCTGTTATTTTCTATAGCAAATTAATTTTGTACTTTTAAACTTCTTATGGCAAATTAGTTCATGATAAGCCATAAGGAAAATTGTATATGCTTGTCAGTTTTACAAAAATGTAGCACCTACTCTCAGCTTATGGATACCATACTGTTACACAGATACCTAAAGTAATCTTCATACGCTCTCTTCTAAAATATCACGACCTTATTTCCGAACAAGATCAGGTAATGATATAGAAATAACTTTGCCAGAAACCCATACACGCACTAATATACTATTCCCGATACATGATTAAGCAAAAACTAAATAAAATACCCTCGTAGATAATGCTATTAGTTTAAGAGAATTGTTTTAAAGATCTCCGAGAAATTATGGCGAATCAACAACTTATAAAATATTCATGAACGTGACATGGCATTGTTCTACTGTAATTGATACATTCGTGTCGTATCGACACCTAAAGCTGCACAGTTAATTAACGGCATCTCTTAAGCCTTGGTTGAAATTATGACGCTAGTTGACTAGTAATTGTGGACTGTAGCGGCGCACACAAAGGAAGGCAGCCAAACATACTACGAAATTCACACAGAGTATTCCCGGGAGCCTGTATGAGATTAGAAATGAAGTAATTTAGCGTTATTTGTTGTTTTATATCTATAGCTTAAAATGAATGTGAGTGATTTAAACGATTACAAATGCGATTTCGGTGCAACTTCAAATACTATAATGTGCGTCTTCCAGAAGCGTGAATAGCGAGGAAAACGCCAATATGCGAACTGCAAAATAGAGCCCAGGTCATATAGTGGAAAGTGTAACGTGTAACGTGTAGAGTGCTTTACATAATATCATATCGGGCCTCAACGAAATGTCAGTTTTGGACGACTTCAAGTTAAAAACTTTTGTAAATGTCACTTATTGTAAAATAAGTTACAGTTTTGATATTTTATTTTCAGTTTATTATTATCAATTTCTTTATCTCATGTTGTTTTTCCTAGTAAACTGTGTGATGACGAAACAACTGCCAAGAACCCGAGGTCCTCATATTATGACAGACAAAAATTTCAAATTTAGGCAACAAATGACCCCGTAGTTAAGTCCCTTAAGCTTAAGAAACATTTCATTGCACCTCGGAGCCCTTGGAGCAGAACAGGTGGCGCGAAATGTGGTTATAGCCCATTCTGCCCCATGCTGTTCTGCATTCCACACAATCTAACAAGGAAAGTACTTAGGATCGAACAAACAGAAATACACCAAAATCGTATGATAGATCGTGTAAAGGTCCCTTATTGAACTAGTGATAATCTCGCATCTGCAAAACTTTGCAGTCGCTCATTAGAGGCATCTGCGTGTGCCACGCCGCATTGCACTTTGACCTGCCGGTACGCCAGTAGTGACGGTGCAGTGTGGCTCTGAAGTTGCGTTTTGTGACGTTATTTGTGTAGTGAAGCGTCGGATGGGTTGGCGATTGGTAATCAATCCTACTAATATAGTGTGACTGGTTGAGACGAAGTTACGAAGAAACCTTCTGCGTGAAGATGGTATTGGTGTAGAAAATGAATCATTCGCATATTACCTGGTATCTATTATAGTGTTTCTAATCTCTGCTCATATTTCTGCACTGTAATATATACCAGAAAACATGTGAATGATTCATCTTCTACACCAAGACCGCATTCAAGAAGAACGGCTCTTCGGAATTTCATCCCAACTATTCGCAATACATTAGCAGGATTGATTACCAATCGCCGACCCATCTGGTATATACAAATAACGTCACAAAACGCAACTTCAGAGCCACACTTCGCCGTCACTTCTGGCGTACCGGCAGGTCAAAGTGCAATACAGGCAGAGGCCTGTAATGGGCGATTGCTAAATTTTGCAGATGCGAGAGTATCGCTAGTGCAATAAGGGATCTCTACATTATCTCTCACACGATTTTGGTACATTTGTGTTTGTTCGAGCCCGAGTACTTTCCTTGCTGGTATTACTGTATACGATTACTCATGGGTAAATTACTGTCCAGGTAAGAACCTGCTTACCTTGAGGCTGCCCCTCGCACAGTACTCGGTGACGATGCAGATGTTGGGCGGGTCTGTGCACGCTCCGATGAAGGCGTTCAGGTTGTCGTGCCGCAGATCCCGCATCTGTCAACAGCAAACGAGGAAACAGTTAGATCCATCACTGGCGCTTCAATTTAAGACACTGAACGCTAAATAAGCTCTACATTTAAATAACATTCACCCACTGATCTGTGTGTGCTCTCTGTCACTTACAAAGTAATAAACGGAATCAAGCGGATACACATTTATGGATGCTTACATCAAATGTGAAAAGCATTTCCTGAATTAATATTAGATTTATGTATGTATTTAGCCACAACATATTATTTTAAATATAGTATCTGATGCCAATAAGTATCTCACGATGAAGTAAGACTTTGTATTGAACTCATAGTTCTTTGGGGCGATCTAAATCAATTTGTACAGGTTTCCATTCAAGGTCGCGTTTTTTTTATTTTTAGGATGACCGGTTTCGACGTTACTCAGACGTCCTCTTCTGATATATAAACATAAATTTTGTACAGAAGAACGTATTTACCAAACATAATAACAAAAATATTTTTCTCTATATAGCAAAAATACCTATTTCACAATGTCATATCTCAGATGGCTTTAGCTATATGCTCTCTTTACAATTTTCATGTTACAGTTGTATTCAGTAATACAGACGTGGAATACAAGCATTGATGGTTAAGTTGAACACATTAGATCTACAATATACATGTAGCACAAGAGCCACCGAGTGAAGGGTACGTAAAGGACTAATATGGAGAAGGACAGAGATATTGCACATATACAGCTGAGTCCATGATAAAACATAGTCTTTGCCCTGTTGGTTGCCGCATATAGTTAATAACGTTAAGTTAGTATTCCTGATAACAAGTACTTGTGCAATATCTCTGTCCTTATGCATATCAGTTCTTTATGTAGCCTTCACTTAGTGTCTCTTGTGCAACCGTTGTTTCAAGAGCGACTTCTTGGTAAAAATCGACTACTCAAAGTGCTTGCCACTATTAGGGATGCTTGTATATCAGCAGCCAAATGTGAAGCGAATGTATCAATGACTTTAATGATCTGTAAACAGTAACGAGATAACATTACAGGGTAGCATATTCAAGCTCAGCTTGCTCTTGTTATATACAGCCTCATGAGTTTCTGGTTTTCTTAATGTTTATTCTGATATTTTGCTCCGCTTCCGCGACACAGTGGATAGCTTGCATGAATCCTGGTATCTTACCCTCTACCTTTCTCCTTAAAGAGGAATAAATTTTTTTAATGATTTTAGTGAAAACCCGGCTACCCACAGCATAAATAAGCTCATAAATAGATAAACACGTTTCGACTAAAATTACTTTAACATCTAAAATGCTAGACTTATCCAATGATTAAAAAGTAATGTAAAAATACACAAAATATATTTAAAAAAATAAAAAAATAAAATAAATAAATAAATAAATAAAAGAATTATAATTATTTGCGATGTCAATTTAGGTGAAGCAACAGTTAACCAGTTGTTCAAAATACTACCTCTGGTTTGGCGAATAATCCTGTAGCATTAACGTAGATGAACTATAGTTACCTTACTGGCCTTCGTAATAGTCACCTCCCATAACACCGTTGAGCTCTGTAGCATTACGGGAGGTGACTATTTCGAAGGACAGTAAGGTAACTGTAGTTCATAGTTCATCTACGTTAATACTACAGGACTATTCACCGGACTTTATTGTCAGAGGTTGCAGGTTTAATACTCTTTACCAGTGATTTGAACAAAGTTAATTTTGTCTCCTTCAACAGTATTGTCTTGATTGTAAAATTACATGCGAATGATTCTGAACCTCATGCCATTCTACGATTACGACAAATCTTTCCAAAAAAACAGGAAACTAAATTTGTCTAATACATTGATAAGGAGTTATGAATATTCCACCGCAACTGGCTAGCTACTATTTCATCTATAAACTGTTGAGGTGCGCCGTTGCTGAAGCGCAGCCATGTTTAAGAGTTTGAATATTTGCGATGTTATTTGGCTATTTGGAAGAAAACAAGAGGCAACAGATACTGTAAACTGCAGCTATTACTGCTTTAGAGATTTATTTGACACATTTGCAGATGTATATTTCCTTGGGATATACAATTTATTTGTCTTTGAATTCATCTACATCTACATACATACTCCGCAATCCGCCTAAGGTGCGTGGCGGAGGGTACACTGTACCAATACTAGGCATTTCCTTTCCTATTCCACTCCCAAATAGATTGAAGAAAAAAAGAATGCCTATATGCCTCCGCACGAGGCCTAATTTCTCTTATCTTGTCTTTGTGATCACTTCGCGAAATGTAAGTAGGCGACGGGAAGATGGTACTACACTTAGCTTCAAATACCGGCCCTCTAAATTTCCTCACTTCATTGTTCAGGTGCGCAGCAGCACACCATGTAACTCTCACGACACACACATAATTTGGCGTTAATGTGTAGAAGAAAATGAGCATTCGAAACAGTGGGGACGCAGCAGAAGAATAATACGCCAGTGGCGCTGCAGTAGACTCCCTTGCCTCGAGCAGTCAAACACACGTGTGCATGCTACACATCTTCCGTAAGACGAAAACTAATTTCTTAAACCGCTGTCGTGTTTACATGTTAAGGCCTGGCGTGAATTTGCTACCAGTCAAACATTGCGAGATTACCGCCCAATAGAAATACTGGTAATTAATAGCATTTGATAATTAAACAGTATGAAGTTCACTGCAAACATTGACCATGCCAATGCACTAAATGTTACACAATTTTAATCTTATTAATTATGGTAGCAATGTATGTACGCAGTTGGTTGACAACATTTATAGTTAGGGCAAAGGTAGGAATGGGGATAACAGTAGGAGAGAAAATCAGATACAGAATCAGGGAAACTAAGATTTGTTCCAAATGAGATCCGTTTTGGGACAAGGAATTATTCTAATAATAGGACCAGAAGATGGGATAACAGGGGATCTAATGACCATAATTACAGTAGGAATAGAGTTGGGGAGAGAAGGGAGGAAAAACTATGTCACATGGACAGAGATGATGATAGGAAGGAGGAAGTAGGAGTTGACAAGGGCAAGGATAAAGAAAAGAGGGAAGAAAACATAAATAGAGTAAACAAGGAAAGGGAGAAAAGAGAGGAAAGTATGTGTCAGATGGATGGTGTTATAGGCAGTGAGGAAATTTTTGGGGATTGGTTCATGCAACATGACAAAAGAAAGGCAAACAGGAGGAGAAATAATAGGAATGAGGACAGTAAAGGGGAATATGATGTGCGAAATTTATTTGATAATAACATTAAAGAGGATAAAAACAGTGTTGGGTTAGCCTTAGTTTTGGATAGGTCAGAGGCACAAGTGTTGACTGAATGTGGAAGTATGAAGTAAATATTGATGGTAGTGGAGCCAGCATAGATGGAGTGTGAATGAAAATGAGAATGAACGGAGTTCTTAATATAAAAAAATGAAATGTGATCCAGTAAAAACATTAAATGGCACTGGGTCTAGTATGAATAATGAGAGAAGTGTAAATGTTTCTGAAGTAGGTGAAATTGTCAATACTGATGTACACCCACCTGTAACTGATGATGTGTTGGGACAGGACAGAGGTATTATTGAGAAGATAAAGTGGATTAGGAATTGGGCACCAGATGATTGGCTATTACACAAATATGAGTATTTGGATCGACTTGGGAAGCAATGTAATAGGGATCAAACTTACTATAGCCTGGTAAAAGACTTAGTGAGTGGGGAGAATGAATACAATGAATTAAGGGGATTAGGCATGTGTGCTGTAGACCAAAATGATGTAGATGAGGGATTTGGGGTATTACAGGAGGGGATAGATAATGATAAGGAGAGTGTACAAACTTTTGTAGTGTACAACAATGAAAATTGTAAGGAAATGGATTGTGATGGGGTAGGAGCAGGGTGGATTGATAAAAACGTAAGTGAATATGGTCCAGATGATTGGGTCCAATTCCTTGGACATTTAAAATCAGTGGAGCCAGTGACAGGGGTAGAAGAGAAATATGGGTATGCAAGGAAACTTGGGGAGTTGAGTACAATAAACCCAGAATTTGGGAAAGCATTCAGTGAAATATTTGGAAATGATAAGGACATACAACCATATTGTTATGTAGGGGAAATAAATACTATGGTTAAGAACTGTATGCAAGAAATTGAGGAGGATTTGTTGGCAGAAAATGAACTTGAGGAAGATGTTATTGAAAATGTACAGCCCATTATAAATGTTAAAGTAGAAGGGGTCTGTGAAACTGCATTGATTGATACTGGAAGTACAATTAGTGGTATTTCAGAGGATTTCAAGAGTACAGGGACAGTAGAGTTTCCAGTTACTAGGGTACGGATAAAGAATGCTACTGGCAGTTATAGCAAACCAGTGAATAAGGAAGTAGTGTTAGACTTGATGATTGAGGATGAATTATTTAGTCAAGGTTTACTTGTCATAAAGGGACTTTGCTTAAACTTAGTATTGGGAAATGATTTTTGTGCAAATATGGGGCACAACTAGACTATAAGGACAAGGCTATAAAATTGACTGTAGGGGGTCGTATGAAGAAGATTAAATTTAAGAACTCTGTTGATGAAAAGAATCAGATGGCATGCATACAGATAGCACAATGTGTTATGAATGAAGCTGAAGTTGAGGAAGAAATACGGAGGAAGGTGGATGAGACAAGGGGATAAGTGAAAGTCAAAAGGGGGAATTGTATTATTTATTGTCTAGGTATAAGAATGTGTTTTCTGAAAAGCCAGGAAAAATCTTAGATTTTGAATATGAAATTAGGGTAAAACCACATGAATCAGTTAAAGCTAAGCCTTATACTATAGCCATATCTGAAAGGGAATCAGTCAGAACTGAATTACAACGGATGCTGGACTGGGGCATAATTGAAAGATGTAGAAGCGAGTACAGCATTCCCATGGTAGTGGTAAAAAAGAAGGACAAATCTGTGCGGTTAGTGTTAGACGCCAGAAAATTGAACAAAATTATAGTTCCTGAAACAGATCATTCAGAGAACATGGGTGAACTGATTCAAGGGTTCCATAATGTGAAACTTATGACCAGCGTGGAGCTGACTGCCGGATTTCGGCAGGTGCCGCTGGATGTTGAGAGCAGGAAATACACGGCTTTCTTATTTGAAGGCAGGGCATATCAATATAAGGTTGTTCCTTTTGGTTTGTGTATTTCTGTTGCTGTTTTCATTAGAGCTTTGAGTTATGTGTTGGGAGATGAACTGATGAGAAGGCTTACAATTTATGTGGATGACATATTGGTTGCTACAGCTACTTGGAAGGAGCATTACCGTTTATTGCAGGATGTTTTTAGAGCTTTACTTGCAGGGGGTATGCCACTCAAGCTTAAAATGTGTGAATTTGTGAAAGCAGAAATAAACTTTTTAGGACATGTGTTACCTTCAGAAGGATTTATGCCTAATGGGATTAAGATTAAGGCAATAGAAGAATGTGCAAAACCTAAGAATCAGAAGCAGTTAAAATCGTTTCTCGGCATGGCTAGTTTCTACAGAAAATATATAAGTAATCAAAGCCTGAATTCTCCAAATTTGTCACGGTTATTGCAGAAAAATGTGTCCTGGGTGTGGTCTGATGAATGTGATAGGGATTTTGAAAGAATCAAAACCAGTCTGTGCAATAGCAAACTCTTACATTACCCAGACATGTCTCTTCCATTTTACTTAGCCACAGACAGATCAGACTATGGAATAAGAGTTGCTCTCTTTCAAAGAAAAGAAGTGGATGGTGAGATTGAACACAGAAGCATATCATTTGCAAGCAGGGTCCTATCGAAACATGAGCGGAGATAAGGTATTTCGGAGAATGAACTTTTGGCTATAGTTTGGGGTTTTCTAAAATTCAGAATTTACGTACAAGACAATTGTTATGACTGACCATAAGGCATTGAGCTATTTGCAGGATTGTAAGTTACTAAATCAAAGGCTGGCACGTTGGGCACTAATACTCCAACAATTCCAGTATAAGATAGAATACATAAAGGGCACCGAAAATGTAGTTGCTGACAGCCTGTCCCGTTTGCCTATTAAAGGGGATGAAACTATAGAACTTGAGGGTGAAGGCACTGAATTCCACATGATGTACATGAAAGGTGTTGATGGGGAAAACATATTAGGAACATCTGTAAGGACATGAGACGGATACAGAACACTAATCCGATTCTCAAACTGGTCAAAACAAACATGAGTACAAAAGGGACGAAAAATTAGATAAATATTACAAGATCTATAAGGGGGTATTGTTTAGGAGAAAGAATGTTGACAAAGAAGAATGGCGGGTATGTTGGCCAGAGGAACACGTCCAGTCATTGATAGAATATATACATTTGTCACATGGTCATTATGGACCACAAAAGTATTTGGAAATATTACAGTATTATGTTATTTTTAACAATATGGATAGAAGCGTTAGGAAACAGGTAGGTGATTGTGATAAATGCCAGCGTGTGAAGCATAGCACTGTGGCTAGCCAAGGTGAAATGCAAAGCATTTTACCTAAGGATGTGGGTGAGTTGTTGGGAATTGACCTTTTTGGACCATTACCAGCAAGTAGGGGTGGACAAAAATATGTCATACTTACTGTTGATGTGTTTTCAAAATATGTAAGGCTATACGGTATCAAGAAGGCTACCAGCAAAACAATAATCCGTAAGCTAGAGCTAGATTATTTCAAAAACATGGAAAACCTAAGGCATTGCTGTCAGACAATGGTTCCCAGTTTACATCTAAGGCATGGGAAGGTTGTATGCAACAATCAGGTGTGAAACATATAAAAATTTCAGTTTACCATCCGGCGAGCAATCCTGCCGAGCGATACATGCGCGAGTTGGGACGGCTTTGCCGAACATACTGTTGTAATAACCACAAATCATGGGCAGAGTACATTGTTTCTTTTGTGGATGTCATGAACAGTGTAAAAAGTAAAGCAAAGGATATACACCATATGAGATAATGATGGGCAAGAAGGCACCGAATCTAATAGGTGAGATTGTAGATTTCCCACCAGGGGATCAGGTGACACCACAGGAACGGATAAAGCTGGCGACCGAGCACATGGCTAAGGCAGCAGCTCAGAGGAAAAACAGACATGACAGTAGGTACAAGCCAATTAAGTACAATGTCAATGACCTAGTACTAGTGAAAACTAAAGAAAAGTCTAGTGACATTGATGGAGAAATAAAGAAACTTTTTGAGTTATATCATGGGCCATTTCGGGTAGCAGCATGTCCGTACCCAAATGCTTACCGGTTGGAATACCCCAAGTCTGGAAAACCGTTGGGGTTAAGAAATATTACTGAGTTGAGGCTATATAAGCAACTGGATTAAGCCAGTTTGCAGCCTCATATGAATATTAGGTTTAGGATCTGTATGTATTTTTTTGTGATTTATGTATGTCTAGATTTAAGTTTTTGTGGAGTAACTTGACAATTTGATAATTATTTTGACTTGGTTTACTCTCTATTTTTGCCTTGCTTTATTTTTGTTGTTTATGTATATGTGTTGGTGAAAGGTGCAATTGTTGCCAGGACTCATTCCTGAAACAACAGCTGAGAGGGATAGCGTGTTTATTGTGTCATCATAATTTATGTATGAGTAGTGAAACTATTTAGCTAGGAAATTCTATGAATGATAACTAAATTGTTTTTATTTTTGTTTATGTATACTAATCTGGAATCAGCACTAGAGGACGTACTACATATACTGTTTTCAGTTGATGCTCACAGGCTGCAGGAGTTGTAGTTACTGTGAAGTATAGACGTGCTAGGATTAACTTAGGAAGTATGGGCCAATTAAATCTCACACCAGCAAAAATTTTTTTTTTTTTGGTTAGAGGGGGTAGGATTTGTATTTATGCTTGTAGGTGTCATTTTGATAGAAGACAAAATTCTCTATGATAACATTCTTTTGGTAGTATTATTTGAGCTTTAAGATATATTTTTGACGCAGGCAGGTTGTTGTTGTTTTATTTGATGTAGTAATACCCCAAGTAGGCCACATATTCTCTTGTCTGTTTCATCTGAAGCTATGGCTGATGAGAGTGCAGGCATGTGGTTTTGGGTTGATCTGATAATGACTAACACAAGCCACTTTGAGTTCTTAATTCTGTTGATTTGCATGTTACTGTACATGTCTCAATGCTTAGTTTCAATTGCACCAAGTCTGGATGGCAGAGGGGTGGGATACAAATCCAACCGAATCCTGGTGTCCAGACAAACTTTTGTCTATGTTGACTCATGAGTGCCTTCTGCTCTTCCTGTTCCATGTAGGGTACATATGTCGTGTGTGAACACGAACCCTTGATCCAGTGCCATGAATCTAAGCTGCAACAGCATGTTGGTTGAAATGACGGAGACATAGGACCATACACCATGGACCAGAGTTGCTGCAACGATGACTCTGGGGTTCTCAGTGTCAAAGTGGTGAGAGATTTCCTTTAAACAAGTGCAGTGTACCCAGTCAAAAGTTTTTATAGTGATATGTTTTGTTTTTCCATGTAGGACAAGATCTTCTAAAGACTAAAGGTTAATACTATTATAAATTTGGTGCCAATTCGGTATAGAAACAACAGGCACACTTAAATTTCATGAATGTAATTAGTTATAAGGATTCTTTTCTTCAAAATATGCACACACTATAAGTGGTCTTAATGGTACAAATATTGGGAAATTTTCTCACTGCCCTGTTTATTTATTTATATTTGCATGAGTTGAAGTCATAATTGGTATAGTGTTTGAGTCAATCCGATTCAATAATTTTGAAATTTTAAATTTTGCTCATTTGAAAGTATTAATTTTGGTGCTACTTGCGCCATCCTGCACATGGTTTTGATGCCGCAAGTGGGGGTATTGTGAGATTACCGCACAATAGAAATACTGGTAATTAATAGCATTTGATAATTAAACAGTATGAAGTTCACTGCAAACATTGACCATGCCAATGCACTAAAAGTTACACAATTTTAATCTTATTAATTATGGTAGCAATGTATGTACGCAGTTGGGTGACAACATGTATAGTTAGGCCAAAGGTAGTAATTCTCCACGTTGAGATTTGCTGTGTGCTTGTAGCTGACAGAAGGCCAGCGAGCAGGCCGACGTTGGTGGCTTGTTCCAGCTTAGGATTTCCAGGTTCGTTTCCGGTGAGGGGAGACAGGGACAATGGCGAGTGCCAGGTGCAGTGCAGTGCACAGCGTGAATACTACTTGCATTTGAAGTAATATGTTGCAGTTAGGAACCTTTAAGGCCCTCATTACAAAATAGCCTGTTGACAAATAAATACATTAGCTGATATAGTCACATCTGGCGTAATATGTTTAATTGACAATGAAAAGTAATAAATTACCAATGAATACAAGACAGTTACACAACTAGCAAGGCAATGTTTGTTTATAAAAGTAATATATTAACTATTTATCATTTTATTTTCAATTAATCTTGTGTATTTTATCTTGAAATATTCAGTTAAATCACTTATCTGTGATATAAGAAATTGCACGATTGTAATAAATATTGCAAAGGATGGGTATGCCAATATAAAAACATAAGAAATTTGTTTAATGTGTAGTGTAATTATTTTGATTTTAAATAAAGTTTTAGAAATATATTGGCTGAGCGCTGTACTTTGGAAGTCGGTTAGAACAGCTCACATGGGGAAGTTGATGATGTAGGGAAAAAACCCGGGTAGTTGGGCTTTTGGCGCCCGCGCGCGAGGGCAGGAAGTGACAAGTAGGGAGCAAGTGGGGTAGCTGGCCGGGCGGCGTCGCTCTGCATCAGTCGGCATGTGGATCTCCTGCTGGAGACTATAGATTTTGTGTGGCAATTGCCAAGTGTGGTTGCTCGTCGTAGACTGCACCAAGTTGTATCGAGTGCTACTGTGTGTTGTGAATATTTAGCTGGTGAAACAAGGTGTGCATCGCACTAAATTAAAGTGACTGTGTTTTGTTAATGTAACACGTGTCGTCGCGTAGGCATGAACATAAACGGTGTTTGAGACAGGCACGTGGTGTGAAAACAATTTGCATGACAAATATTCATTTTGTCTGGTGGCTCACGAGCTATAACTTTAGTTGATAAATGTGTTGACGTACGGACGCATCAGCCACAGGGTTCTAATATTGTGAAATAAACGACATAAAGTGAACTTTCACGTGTTTTCAAAAATAGTAGTTAGTACACCCTTTTCTCTCATGAACTTGACTTTATTATGAATTTGTTTTGTTAATCATATGCAGGGAAGGAAAGCTGCGAACGTGTGATATCATCCCCTAGAAAACGGGTCAAACAGTAGCAATCACAGATCCAGTGTTTTTGCATGTTTAGGAATTTGGTTCGCAGTTGGTGGTTGTGAGTTTTAAAATCTTAATCTTTCCCTATTTAAACTCTCACCCCGATCTTCATTCTCGCAACATGATGTTTGAAAAATGGGTGCTTCAGTTCCTGATACTACGACAATATACCCAAAAAATCCCGATTTGTTTTAAAAGCTACATATTTTAAAATTGTTTACATAAAAACTTTGTCTCTTGCAAAATACTTTGCATTACAACTAATATATTTGCCCTTTCGGTGCTTCCATCCATAGAAACAATTCCTGTAGTTATTTTTCGAAGTGTCAGACAGTTACTTTCTTTTCTTCTGATTTTCCTTACTTCGTCGGCATTGTAAAATCGTGTCCTTTGATCCCAGTTTCCATGTGTGAAAAAAAGGAGAAGTCAACAAATCGTGGTCAGGTGAGTAAAGTGCATACGGCAGCAGATCCATGCCATTTTACCCAAAACTGTGTAACCGAGATGGCTGTGTGTGCAGGTGTGTTATCGTGGTATAAGAACCAGTCTTCTGTCTGACACAAATCTGGTATTTTTTGACGAATTTCTAAATAAAAGTTTTTACTTTTGATCTGAATTGGTGGAACAATCAGAATGGTATAAAAAAAAACAAGATTAATATGCATTGTTTATACTAGCTTACTTTTGCTTTGTTTTTGGGTGGTAATCATGGTAATTTGATTCACCACCAGTAATTTGACAGAAAACCTGGATCAGTTATAAGCTGTGGTTTCTAAACACGACATATTTCATCTCGACTTTCATTTTGCTTGTTAGTTATAACGTGAGGTAGCAACCTTCTTCATTCACGAATCTTCTGTTAAAATATACTGTATCAAGGTCCAAAAAACTTACTAATGTATGACAGTTGATAAATGTCTGTCGACGGTTCTGTGAGCACGAGATCTCGATTTATTTTAGTATTTTCGCCGATTCTGGCAGTTGATGGATGTCCAGAACGAGGGTTGTCGTAAGTCGACAGGTAGCTAATTTATATCGAGCCAACCACTCGTACATTTGTGTTTTTCCCGTAGCATTATATTGGTAAGCTGCTTTCAACATTAAAACAGTTTCAGAAACTTTTTACTGAGTAGAAAACCTTTTTTTAGTAACCGTCGTAATCAACACAATCTCTGGTGCACTAAACGTAACTTGTTAAATAGACACAGTCATGCTAAGTATAGTAATTATACTGCTTCAATGGAAAAATCACTCTTTTCATATTAGCCAATAGCTTTTGAGAAGATGTAATTTTACAACTTAAGCCGTTTCAGAAACAGTTACGGCCGGCCTCGGTGGCCGAGGAGACTGAGGCGCTCCAGTCACGGTCTGCAAGGCCACTACGGTCGGGGTTTCGAATCCCCCCTCGGACATGGATATTTGTGCCGTCCTTAGTCTTAAGTAGTTCTTAAGCAGTTTGTATACTTAGGGACTGATGACCCCGTAGTTAAGTCCCATAAGTTCTACAAACATTTGAACATTTAGAAACAGTTACTTTTTAATGGACACGAAAATAAATTCTGAGCGACCGCCCAGTTCATAGCATGATGCCTTAGACTACGTGGCTACTCCTGCGCGATCTGGTCAGTATGTGACCTTAACTGGTTATAGCACAGGTAGCAATTATTATGTGTGATTAAGGCCCTTTTAATTATTTATTAATGCCGAAGAATGATCTATTGTTTCACCAAAAGTGACTGATTTGACGAATATTACATATACAGTTGCTGCGCCAAACTATAATTGATCAGAGGCAGAATTTTTTGCTTGAGTGATATGTCTGATCTTGCAGTATGTGGAGTAGAACATTACGAGTAGTAAGATCACCTGCGCGAGTCCAAAAATTCTAGAGATGGTCCTATATTTCCACACTGAAAGACACCATACTGTGCTTCATCAATTTTCCTCCTCCCACTCAATTTTCAAAAGGTACACAGAAAGGAAAAGACAATTGTCTCTAATAGCTTTCAGTTGTTCTGCTCAGTTCTTCCAGAATCGATTTTGGAGTGTTAACATGATCAACTACTATGGGAATTGTGAAATCTGTTTACAAAATCCGTTTTTGGGACCCCATGGTAAACGAAATGAGCGGAGATAAATGAAGTCGATCAGGTAAAAGCGGTTTAATGAACAACTTCCGATATAAAACAGTTTATAGACACGTGCTTCTAATACGTATCGCATGCGTGTTAAACGGGCGCGTATCCTAGGTGCATGTTTGGTTCAAATGTTGAAATGTTTGTTAAGCTTATGGGACTTAACTACGGAATCATCAGTCCGTAAACTTACAAACTACTTATGAACTAACTTGTACTAAAGATAGCACATACGTCCATGTCTGAGGGAGGATTCGAACTCCTGACGGGCAGCGGACTCGTGCATCGGAGCACAGCGCCTCAATGCGCTTGGCCACTCCGCCGCGGCTATATGTTTGGTAGCGGCTTCTAACATGAAACTGTTGGGGAAAGAATTTTCGCTTGAATCCCGAATCTGTCTTTCCTGTTGATTTTGGATTTATAATGTTAACTTCGTGTGTGCTGCACTTTTGTTTTTTGAAATTACAAACATTACTCCAGAATGAAAAAGTTTTTTTTTTTATGAATATGGAAAACTGTAGAAAGGTGCAACCTGATCATATATTAAAATAAAAATCTTAAAGTGTTGTAATGAAGTAAATGTAGTCAACTTTGCGTTTTACTTGGTATATTATTATTCTATTTTAAAGCAAAAATCAGTAAGTGAAATTGATTACGAAGAACACACGCAAAACTTCGGGTTCAACTCTCCCCAACGGGGACCCGTGTATGTCTTCACGTAAATAATTCTTCCTCCGTGTTCTGCTTTGGATCGAATTAGTGTTCTCTTTAATCGTCATCTCTTACCCGTGTTGACCCAGCTGCGGGGGCTCCTTTATTTAGTGAGGTCTGGTGATTGGTCCTGTTCTTCGCTCTTTTCATTTATTTGAACGTGTTTCTTTATACGTCGTGCCAGGAGTGATTGAAAAACTACTTGGTAAGCATTGGGAACAAGTTAAATAGCGTCTAGATGCGTACAGGACGCCGGGATCCGCACCTTTCTGTTCCAACCCTCTAGGGGGTTCCAACTGCGTGACTGATTGGTAAAAATACGTCATAAGTAATTAGCAAAGACAGGCCGGTACTTTGCGTGCATTCTCATAATTCCGTGTCGTGTTAGTAAGAACGTCCAGAAATTTATCACGTCCTTGGGTCCATCTCGCAAAAGCTAATGGGCGGCCATACCCTTTATGCAAGTGACTGCATGCATCTTCGGTGGTGGAAAATACGTCACATCCGGATGGAGTATCATCTTGGTGGTAATCATGTGTGTTGCTACCGGATGATAAAGAGCTATATATTGGATTAGGTACCATACGGCCGCCGCCTCGCCGCAGATCAGACGGTGTTCGTCGGTGTCGTCAAAACTGCACCAACACCACCTACAGAGAAGTCCGCGGCGCTCTCGTGATGTCAGGCATAGTAGGTTGTGCGCGCATAGCTGACTGGAGAGCCGCTGGGGCACGGCCCACTATGCCCAAGCAGCGAGCCAGTCAGCTATGCGCGCGCAACCTACTATGCCTGACGTCACGAGAGCGCCGCAGACTTCCCCCTAGGTGGTGGTGACTGCACTCGCCTTAGAATGCTCGGCCACTACACCGCGGCGAAGGAAGGCTGACACTATTTTAGAAAGTATACCATATATTTTGCTACCTCAGTATAATGTATAACAGTAAACTGCTTAGTTGTGACAATATTTACAGACGCTTCACAAAACTCAATATCAGGTGTACTACTTATGACGTTTTATAATGAGATGTGAGATTGTAAACTAAGACAGTAGACAGAAATGTCGACGATGAGTCGTTCACGTGTCTAGGCAGCACAACACACTCACGTTTGATAAGGAACCCAAAATAATTTTTACTTATCTGCATCTAGTCTTTTATATTACATTTCACACAATTTGATAACGTATTATTTCGTTTCGAAGGTATTTCACTTAATGGGTAGTGGCGCTACTGTAATATAAAAAACCGATAAGTTGTTGAGCGAACAGTTCACCAGTAAAACGCTACATTTATGACTATGACAGAGCATAAACGTACAGGGGAGGACATGGATGTGAAGGCGCAAACAGAGCTTCGGGCTTCTCGTGTAAAACCTGCTTTATGGAGTGTACTCTTTCCATTATCTGTCCATAAAACCACGTCTGCCTGTCTCGCGCGACTCGTGTTTCTTGACGCAAGAGGAGAAGCCCGTAGCAGGATTCCTCTCCTGCATTCCACTACTACCCGTTGCTTCGTAAGGTACAGCTGCTTTAAATTAATGTGATTCGTTCTTGCCTATTAGAATTCAAAATGGTTTGCTTCTTTCAACGCCGTGAAATTAAATTCATGCAATTCAATCTCCGAAACGTCTGCGAGTTACGACTAATTTTCCAAAGCTGCTAAATTATGTCCCTTTCTTTCGGCGATACTTTTCGTCTGACGTAGTTGATTGAAGTATCTGTATTTCCTTTTATCAAGGCATTTTCCTTGGAGTGCGAGTTGGGTCAACGGTTTCTTCTTTTTTCTTTTTGTGTCCACTAGAAAGTATTGGACATTTTTACACGGTGACTTCCAACCCATAAAACTTTAATGTAAGTTCTACACGTGTAGTGAAAGTGTTCGCAATAACCTAGCAGTCTCTTTGCCGGATACGATGACTGAAAATCGATAGAAACACATGGAACAATTTATTTTCATCTCGAATTTTAAAGGGCTTGTCATGTACAGTCTTATGTATGAAGATTATTTTTTCTCAGTACAGCAGAGTATGCAGAGTATCATTTTTTTAATAATGCTTCTGGTTTCAGTCAAACGTGCCACGACGATTCAGCTGTCTGTAATGACGAGGAGCATAAGTTAGCATCATGAGCAGAAACGTAAAGTAATTATCACCAATAATTCTAACGATGATTAAAAGCTTTTGGGAAGCAATTGTTTGCACACGGCACTATTCAGACTTTATAAAACAATTAGTTTCGGTGAGAAATGAACTATCATCACATATAATGTGACACTATAACTAGGCGCATCAAAATCTTAACTCAAGCATCATGACAAAAACCAAAGTGACAATGTAGTAACACCCTTGTTTTGTGCTTCGCTATACGTTGTACGTGCGACACATTGGCATTCTGCAGCATTATAGTTGGGTTTAATATGTTGGCATACGGCCTGATAATGATTAATGATGTCGCATTATACCTCAAAATGGCACGTATGTCAAATCAAATCAAATGTTTGTAAAGCAATTGAACCAAACTGATGTCATCATTGGTCTCTATAGTTACAAACATTAGGGACAACACAAATACCCATTCGCGAGGGAGAAATAGAACGTCCGGCGGGAGCGACCGCCCTGTTCATAGCATGATGCCTTAGACTACGTGGCTACTCCTGCGCGATCTGGTCAGTATGTGACCTTAACTGGTTATAGCACAGGTAGCAATTATTATGTGTGATTAAGGCCCTTTTAATTATTTATTAATGCCGAAGAATGATCTATTGTTTCACCAAAAGTGACTGATTTGACGAATATTACATATACAGTTGCTGCGCCAAACTATAATTGATCAGAGGCAGAATTTTTTGCTTGAGTGATATGTCTGATCTTGCAGTATGTGGAGTAGAACATTACGAGTAGTAAGATCACCTGCGCGAGTCCAAAAATTCTAGAGATGGTCCTATATTTCCACACTGAAAGACACCATACTGTGCTTCATCAATTTTCCTCCTCCCACTCAATTTTCAAAAGGTACACAGAAAGGAAAAGACAATTGTCTCTAATAGCTTTCAGTTGTTCTGCTCAGTTCTTCTTGTACAACATTTCGAGGACCTATCTATCCGTATTCTTCAGGTGCAAGTTTTGCTGTTACGTGTTGTCATGTGAACTGAAACCAGACTGTGAGCTATTGCAGCAATATTGCGTCTGTTTATAGTCCACTTCGATTCGTGACGTACACCAGGCTATTTGATATTTTTTGTTTTACATGCCTCACTCATATTACGTAAAAAAGCAGCTTCTCTCAGAATTCCCATCTCTTACGAATGTGACGGCTGGACGGTCATTATGTTAATACGTGAACACTAAAATATAGTACTAATTTTTAATATTAATTGTATATGGAGTGCAATGAAACTTGTACGATTATCCAGAATGAATCTTTCACTATGCAGCGGAGTGTGCGCTGATATGAAACTTCCTGGCAGATTAAAAGTGTGTGCCGGAACCGGGACTCGAACCTGGGACCTTTGCCTTTCGCGGGCAAGCGCACTACCGACTGTGCTATCCCGACACGACTCACGATGTCTCCTCAGAACTTTACTTCCTCCAGTACCTCGCCTCCTACTTTCCAAACTTCGCAGAAGCTCTCCTGCGAATCATGCAAAACTAGCACTCCTGGAAGAAAGGATATGGTGGAGACATGGCTTAGCCACAGCCTAAGAGCTGCCAGGAAGTTTCATATCAGCGCACACTCCGCTGCAGAGTGAAAGATTCATTCTCGAAACATCCCTTAGTCTGTGGCTAAGCCATGTGTCTACCATATACTTTCTTCCAGGAGTGCTAGTCTTGCATGGTTCGCAGGAGAGCTTCTGCGAAGTTTGGAAAGTAGGAGGCGAGGTACTGGCGGAAGTAAAGTTTTGAGGCGGCATCATGTCGGAATTTCATTGTGCGATTATAATTGGATAGGTGCCCAAAACAAAAATCGTGGGTGTACGTAGCCGTTAAGAAAGGCAAAAGTGAGTAGATTTTTTTTATATATCTATAGCTGTGGCTAAAATCTGCAAACAACGTGTATTTGAGTTCGTGATTTCGTTTTCATTAACAGTAACACTGTCGTCATTCTCCGACGTTACAAGAAAATTTTAATTTCATGAATTTGTGTAGCTGCGACCTGGATAAAGGAAATGGTCCGAAGATAGGACAGAGAGAGAAGAAAGAAAAGAAGGACATGGACTGAGACGGAGGATGAAGGAGGAGCAGGAGGAGGAAGGGAAGGGGGAGGAGGGGGTAGATGAGGAGGACAAAAGCTTAACATGTGTTGTCGTTTCCAATTGAGTCTTCTTCGTATGTTGCTATCGGCGGTACCAAGCTAAGTACTGCGCAGAGGATCTATCTCTTTTGAATAATATTTTCAAATCTCAGTGGAGAATTTCCGTAAGATTAATCTTTCACTGTAATTGAACATAACAGTGAACCAAAGCGTGGTCGGGGTTTAGTAAACTGAGTGCCGGACCCCAAACTTAATTTAAATTAAAATCCCCGTCCCTGTTTACTAGACGTCCTGAATATTTCAAACATGCTGTTTCGGGAACCTGGAGTTTGCCCTACAGTACTGGCTTCGACGTATTTGATAAAAAAAATGACTTAGTGCACCACTAGCTTTATAGTAACATATTTTTGACGCAGTGCTCGAGGACACTGATTTGATTGGTTGCTTTAGTCGCATTTGTTCCTTCTACCTCTCCTTGGCTATCGTGATAATCATTCCAACATGAGCTGCTCCACATTCGCACGGGATGCTAAAAACCCAGGCGTTCAGAGACCTAGGTCGTCTTTAGTATTTCAAAGAAAATTTTTATGTTTGTTGAGTGGAGGGAAATAGATTAAACGCTATGTATCCTTAGTCGACTAACGATTTTTTCGAATATTTTAACAAAATTTTAGCTATTTTAAGAGCTTCCGTTATCTGTCATCATGCCCTGAGATGAGAGATATCCTACCCAAGATCATTCTTACCCTTTCTAAAGTGGTGTTCCGACGTCCACCCAACCTACACAACATCGTCCCCATGCCACTCCCAACCCAAACCCCTTACCACAGGGATCATATCCCTATGGAAGACTCCCATGCAAAACCTGCCCAATCCAACCACCCAGCACTTCCGGTCCTGTGACAGGCTTATCCTACTCCATCAGAGGCCGGAAAATGTTATTTACCAATTCTGCTTGCAATCATTGCACATCGTTATACATTGGTATGACGACGTCAGCATGAATTTCCACCTCCAAACTGTAGCAAAAAGCAAGATGGATCAACATGTGGCACAGCATGCAGCTGAGCACAGCACTCTGGATTGAAATGGCTGCTTCACTACCCGAGCCGCCGGCCGCGTAGGCCGAGGGGATTGAGGCGCTTCAGTCACAGTCTGCACGGCCACTACGGTCGGGGGTTCTAATCCCCCCTCGGACATGGATATTTGTGCCGTCCTTAGGATAAGGTAGTTCATAAGTAGTTTGTAAGTTTAGGGACTGATCACCCCGTAGTTAAGTCCCTTAAGCTTGACAAACATTTGAACATTTTTGAACTACCCGAGCCATCTGGATCCTGCCCTCCACCACCAGCTCCTCTGAACTGCGGAGTAGTGAGTTATCGCTTCAACACATTCTACGGTCTCACAACCATACTGGCCTCAACCTAAGTTAACTTCCCAACACTTCACCCCATGCCTAACACCCCCCCCCCCACATTTCCTCCCCACTCATTGTCCTGTATCTCTCAAATTCATGTCTTCCTTGCAACAGTGTGTCGCCCCTTAGAATATCCCCTAGTTTTTATTTTTATTTATTTTTTCCTGTCATTTTCTGTTTTTTTCCCCTAATTTTTCATATTTTTGCTTTTTTCTTCTTCTTTTTTTTTTTTTTTGCTTATTATTTTTATCATTCCAAATTCCCGCACTCCCTCCTCACACTTTTCTACACCTCCTTTTATCCTTTCCGCCACTTCCCTTCACGCAATTCAAATTCCCACCTATCAGAGCCTATAATCGATCATGCAACGCGAAGCTTTCCATCCCCTCCTTTACTCAGCATCCTTCTCCCTCCACTCCCCACTTCAGTTAAGATGCTTGTGACGCTCGAGTGACCGAAGGAGGTGGTGGTTTGTGTATAGTTGTGTGAGTGATTGAGTGAATGTATGTTTTTTTTATGATGAAGGCCATGACCGAAAATCTTAGTGGTGTGAATGTGATTGTCTATTTCCGTGCCTGTCAGCAGCTCAGCGGGTACTTACGGTGAGTTGTTATCTATCTTCCATTATTGCTTTTTTCGAATAGTACGCTAGCATTAGGTGAAGGGAATAGATCATATGGCGTTCTTGGCCGCTATCGTCTGAGCTACGGCGGCGAACATAACATTAATGGGGGGGGGGGGGGTTAAAGGAGCCGCCCTGTAGAAAGTGCTGTAATGTAGCATCACATTCGGGGGTCCCATGGGCAAAGGTTTTTTCGTGCCGGCCAATCCTCATATGTCCAGAGGTATCAAGGCAGTGGTAGTGCAATGATTGGTCAACAAGGATCTTTTCAGGTCCAGTCATATCTGTTGTCAATAATCAAGGGCTTATCCTTATGTAAAGAGGAATCGATAAATCAGAAAAATAACTGAGGTGTCCTCTGTATGAAAGAAACCCACAGAGATAGTAACCTAAATCGCCCAAAAATCCAAGGTATGCGTTTCGTGGCTGAGAGGCCTCGTCGTCAGTATGGCTTCCTGAAGTTATCGGGCACAGACAACTAGCTTATCAGACGTACATGGTGTAGAAATCGTCACAACTGACCTTACAACTTTACCATAACATCTGTGTACAAACCGCCACTATGTAATTTCAGTGTCTATGCAGTGCATAAACATAATAGTACCAAAGTACATTTTCTAATTGGTGACTTTAATAGGCATAGCACCACATGGTGGGTACCTTCAAGATGACGAGAATGTGATGGCAGTTTATCAGCTGGATAAAGTCGACAAGCAAGCTTTAATTCATAAGCTCCCACACTCTTTTAATATTGACAGATGGCAAAGGGGATATACCTCCGATGTAATTTTTGTGACAGAATCTGTAAATCGGCAATGCATAAAAATAGTATGCCCACCTGTAGCAAAAACCCAACATCGACCTATAATGAGCCAAGTCATGAATGCTGTGAGCCCAGTTTGTGTATCATTCCGCTGAAGGTACAATTTCAGTTCCTGGTTGGTTGGTTTTTGGAAGGGACTAAACAGCAACGGTTATCAGTCCTTCGTTCCAGTCATAGAGGTAAAACACTGTGTTAAGCTTCCCTAAGTAATTGCGATAACACTTCAAAGTTTAAAAAGAACAAGTACAAACAAAGAAATGTTAAAAGGACAGACATTACAAGAGTGTTTTTGTTGGGTGATCACAAAAATATAAGTAAGACATCCAGCCATTCTGGTACGCATTAAAAACACCTACCCCAAAGACTAAGGCGGGTGGAGAACAGATCAATGACGGACACACAAGAAACTTTAAATGGATTTGCACAATCCACACTCATGGATACAATTTAAAACAGAATCAACCATGGAGGCATTGTCGGCTAAAGCAAGCTTCATGTCGTCAGGGATATTAAAATGTCGTCGCTATGCGACTATATTGGGGCATTCCTGCATGATGTGGGCGACTACACACGTATTTATCAGGCAATATTTGTCAAATTATATCTCAGAGTTAATCTTGTGGAAGAGCTAGATATGAGCATAAATAGTCATTAATTACAGCGTCTTCTTAAGCGCTTAAATATTGACCCAACAACCAGGCCAACATTTCAACAGATAATATAGCGACTCATTAGCTAAAAAGCGGAAAACAAGAAAAAACACCTCGTAGACAAGCTAGCTAGATGAGCAATACCACGGTGAATGAAACAAAATCACTGTCACAGTCCATCTCAGTGGATTAACTAAGCCATTGCAAAATGTAAAAAATGGATGATTGCCGAACTAGATGATATTCTACTAGAACATATCAAACCTTACTAAATATTAAATGCGTAGAGGACTATAAAATTTCAAGTATATGGAGAAAATCTAATGCCACAGCAATCCTCAAATCTGGAAAGAACGTCAATGATCCGAAAAATCTATTGACCTATATCTCTTCTCTGCCACATCTATAGGATATTTGAAAGAATATTGCAAACTCAACTCACATATACGATAGAGGCCGAAGTCATACCACAACAAGGGGTTTCCGTCCTCACCGCCTTCGGCACCGTTAACACTCGACAACTAATTGAAAAACTGTACGAGATCACTAGAGATCGAAAATTTACTGTTATAATTAGAAACATAAGAATCGTCAATTACCATCTGCACGAACAGTTCGACGACGTTTGCAGCAGCATGGACTATCAGCTGCGGTTACCCTTGACGCTACATCACAGACAGGAGCGCCTGCGATGGTGTACGCAACGACGAACCTGGGTGCACGAATGGCATTCATCGTCATACTGGCGTATCACGTGATGGTATGGGGTGCTATTGGTTACACATGTCGGTCACCTCTTGTTCGCATTGACGGCACTTTGAACAGTGGCCGTTACATTTCAGAAGTGTCACGACCCGTGGCTCTGCCCTTCATTCGATCCCTGCTAAGCCCTACATTTCAGCAGGATAATGCATGACCGCATGTTGCAGGTCCTGTACGAGCCATTCTGGGGACAGAAAATGTTCGACTGCTGCCCTGGCCAGCACATTCTCCAGATCACTCACCAACTGAAAACGTCTGGTCAATGGTGGCCGAGTAACTGGCTCTGTACAATATGCCAGTCACTACTCTTGATGAACTGTGGTATCGTGTTGAAGCTGCATGGGCATCTATACCTGTACACGCCATCCACGCGCTTTTTGACTCAATGCTCAGACGTATCAAGGTGGTCGTACTGGGTACAGATTTGTCAGGATCTATGCACTCAAATTGCGTGAAAATGTAATCACACAATTCTAGTATAATATATTTGTCCAATGAATACCCGTTTTATCTGCATTTCTTCTTGGTGTAACAATTTTAACGTCCAATAACTTTTAACTTGATGATCTAGAGTCTTTGGCAACGAATTAATTTCTGATGTTTAGTGATGGTTCAATTTTGTTGGGCACAATGTCAGGACACGAGAAGAGATATTGTAAGTAACACCAGCAAATCAGATTTTTAGTTATGGTCCGATATGTTGGGCAGAATGTCAGGACACGAGAAGAGATATGTAAGCAACATCAGCGACACAATAGAACAACCAAGCAATTCAGTTGTCAGCGAACATTATTCGAGTATAATCAAGAAATGGAATACGACGAGACCATTTTCATGGTGCAAATTCCAAATACCCGCGACAGGATAATGAAGGTGTCAGAAAACCTAATAAACGTGACGGGAGTTTGAATTCAAACAAACCTTGCGGTCCTCCAAATGTTCAAATGTTTGTAAATCTATCGGACCAAACTGCGTGGTCATCAGTCCGTAGCTTACAATCTACTTAAACCTAGGTAAACTAACCTAAGGACAACACACACACACACCCATGCCCCTGAGAGGACTCCACCTCCACGGCGAACAACCGCGCGCTCTGCAGCGAGACGCTTTAGACCGCTCGGCTACTCCACCGCGGCTGTGGTCCTCCATTGAATAGGATGTCGTCATAGACATCCATCATTTAGACTGATGCAACAGACATATTTTACTAGGCTGGCGATCATAGATCTCTTTAGTATAGAGATCACTGGTGTCACTGATGTCTCGCTACCATAATTCTGTCCTATAAAAGTGTGAGCTGTTGTGTATGTAATTAGAAAACACAGTTATAAAAATACCAATGAAGTGACGTAACTTCATTGTCTTTTTTTACATAATGTTGGGTTCCTGTTTTGTATTGGCGGTAATTTTTTGTTGCGCAATCGTAAGATATATACAGTAATGAGAAATTGTGCTGATTTTCATTAATCTGTTACCAAATCCATTCAACTTCGAATGATCTTTTATCAGTATTATCTTTGTAAAAGTGCTTTTGGTCGTGGATAAGACGTATCTTTATTCTTCAGAGTGTTTTTCCGGCATCTCCTTTAACTGCATGTAATATATTCTTCTCATAACACGATTTTACATCGAAATTATTAGCTCAAATACCAAGCATGATCTTCTCATAACACGATTTTACCTCGGAATTATTAGCTCAAATGCCAAGTATGATTAAATCAACAAGTAATGCTTACAACGTCCTTTCGTGTCAAAAACAAAAAATCATAGTAGTACCATATTGTTAATTTTCGGCTTTAGGTAAAGCAATATGACAGCGTTAGGCTTCGTCACAGACACAAGTTTGCCTGTCAAGTAATACATGGCAATATACGCCTCTGACAATGCCGTAAGCAATAATAATAATAATAATAATTCCGTGTGGCTCATTGGCGTGATGCAAGTCCTTCAGTTGGACGCCACTTCGCGACTTGCGTGTCCCTAGCCTACCCCAGTTATCCAACCGAGGAAAGAGGGCCTACAGCTTAACGTGGAATCCGAACAACGTGTCGTTCCTGACGACTCCTCACATCCTCGAGAGGTGAAGAAGGATGGTTTAAAACACAGACTAAAAAAATTCGAGGACCGACCGTATTTGGAACCAGCAACTTTTCGGTTTCCAGTCGACCGCTTTACCGCAAAACAACCGGGCCCGACTTGTATCACTGGTTTCAGAATTTAGCTTTCGCGTCTATGAACCATAACAAAACGCGTGTCACCAACTACTAAGGTACGGAAGAAATAATAATAAGAAATGGGAATAATCACATATAACTACGCCTTCTTTACAGCTTTGACGAAATGGTCAATACACACGTTTTGTTTGGCTGTAATTTTTCTATCATACACAAACGTCTTGGTGCCTGGAACGGTTAGATGACCGCTTCATGCTTCAATAATACCTGTCGCTTTGCCATTCTAGTTAAAGTATGTCTGTGGGCGTGGTGTACGTTTTGAATTCGAAGTCAGCTATATATAGCGCCGGGATTCTAACAATAATAGCTCACAGTCTGGTTGGAGTACAGACACGTAGTAGTATAATTACTAAAAAGAAGGTTTGCTTGGTAGCTCGCAAGAATTCCGGAAAGCTCAGTGTTAATCAATCGTACCTAATTTCCTCTCTTTTTCATGTCGTTGGACTGATGTTGGGGGAAGAAGTTAATTGTCCCCATTTAGCTGTTGGTGGGAATTTAGGGCATAACGTACGACATTTTTCATACAAGGGCTTCCACACCAGCTGACGAAGTTTCTTGTGGCACTCTTGGTCGGAGTGCGTGACTATTCGAGCCCTAGAGAAACACGACTTTTTCCACTATAACACATTTAAAAATATTTCCACTAAGTCATGACTTCATTGAGAAGTACGGATTTTCATTCAGTGATCCTCACTATTCATATCATATACATAATACTTTTAACGAAGTAGTTCTATTAAAGTCTTTTGGACATATTTTTGAATCAGGCTGAACAAAAATTGACCTACTTTATTCATTGTTGAGCAGACTAGTCTTCGGAATCCTCAAGTGGCATGGATAAAAGACAGGGCAGCGAAAAAAAAATTTATAGCGGATACCTTCATCAGACTGTACATAAAAGAAGGAAGGAAGCTTGGAGATTAACGTCCCGTCGACAACGTGATCATTAGCGACGGATCTTACGCTCGGAATGTTTGGGTAAGGATGAGGAAGGAAATCGGCCGAGCCCTTTGAAATGAACCACCCCGGCATTTGCGTGGAGTGTTTTAGGGAAATCTCGGAAAACCTAAAATAAGGATGGCCGGAGACGGATTCGAACCACCGTAGTTCCGAATGTGACTCCAGTGTGTAATTGTAATTAGTGTAATGTAATTAGCTTAAAAGGTCAATGTGTCGAAGATACTTGCCGCTTGTTGTTTAGCTATAGAAACAAGTGTGTAATTCGTTTCTTCTTTGTTCGGAAACAGTTTGACTCCTTTTGCCGTTTTATTGCCTCGTCTGTGACGTTTCCTCATGAGCTACAGCTGTGATGGCTGTTTTAATCCGTTGAATACTGTAGTTACTGCACTTTGTATACGTTTTCTATGTTCCGCTCTCACCGTTTTTAATGGAATTTTATTGAAGAAACCTTAACGTTGATGAATAGAAAAGCGTCGTGTTTTTCCTAAAGAGCAGGTCTTCTGGCGTTTCCTAGCAATTTTTAGTTTTTAATAGAAAATGGAATTACTCAGTACAAAACCGTAGATTAGAAGATAATTGTAAATAAACTGTCCTGTAATGTATCGTTTTATACCTTGTCATGGACCTTAGCAAAACTAAGAAACACAAGCGTGGAACTATTATTATTACCTATCTTTAAGGCACAAAATACGTTCCCTACTGAATATAGTATGTCGAAATCAATATAAACCACACTATTCGCACTCATCCAATATCGTATTCCAAAACGTAGTTTCCGTCCTCTTGGAACACTGCTGTCATACTATATAACAAAAGTCAGTGGGAGTGACGTGACTATACGTTAAGACTGGAGACAGTCTTACAGCTCTGAAGATGGCTGAAAGTTATATAGCCGAAATATTAGAAGGAGATTTCTTGTTGCTTCATATCCGAAATTTAATGGAGTGTGTTCCGGAAGGCAGACGTCACTTCTGATCTTGCAGTTGTTATTCTTTCATATCCACACAATAAATGACACAACTGCGAATGGGCAAAACTGGGTATATATTTTCAGCTTAGCCCATTCGCAGTTGATGTCATTTATTCTGTGAATATTAATGGAGTATATTAACCATTCTTCTGAACACCACAATAACAAATATTTGGTTGTGGCTTAGTATGACTAAAACCGGTTTACGAAATAAATCTGTCTACGCTTCGCTATAGCTCAGTCTGATATGAAGTAAATGGGAAAGTAAGTGAACGAATTCTTGCAAGCAAAATTACTTCTGCTGAGAATCCGTCCTATTTTCAAAGAGAGGCTTCCCACATATGGCAGGAAATCGGTGATTAAAATCTTTCTGCACTTTCCTCCGCATTCCGTGTGGCCTCCTTTGTATTCCTTTGCAATGCCTTTTTGTATCTGTGTTGTGGAGAATACAGCTGCCTTCGAGTACTTTCTTTAAGTGGGAAATAGAATCATATCAGTACCCTACTTGTGTTGATGTGGCTATGTGAATTAAACGAACATTAGATAAAAATATGCTTTCATTGAACGTCAGTTATTGTAAAGCCAGTGGATTGTCCTTTTTATGCCAAAACATATAGATTGGATGGATCACCAAGTCTGATTCATGAGACGTAGAGGTAGGGGTGAAAATGTGGGTAATGTGCATACTTCTAGTATCTGTCATATAGAGTGCCGCACTCTAGTACAATTAGCCACGAGATTTTGCAGTAGCTGATGGTTTTGAAAACATTATGGGATGTGTGAGGGTACATGATTATGACTAAAAAGTATTTTTTTCTTTGTTAGGAAAATGTTCAAATGTTTGTAAATCTATCGGACGAAACTGCGTGGTCATCAGTCCGTAGCTTACAAACTACTTAAACTAAGGTAAACTAACCTAAGGACAAAATACACACACCCATGCCCTAGGGAGGACTCGAACCTCCGACGGCGAGTAACCGCGCGCTCCGCAACGAGGCGCCTTAGACCGCTCGGCTACTCCACCGCGGTCTTCATTAGGAGAGTTAATAATTTGTTATTTAATATTTGTGACATAATATTTTAATTTGTATTGATTTGTTTAGTCTTTTATTTTGGTTTTTCTAAGTAAAGTTACTAGAAAAGTGTCTAGTCAACCAATGTACCAATGAATATCTAACCAAGAAGTTATATATATCCTCGGTGACTGTATTGTACCCTAGTAAAATACTGTTTTGAAGAACGAAATAAATAAAAGAAAATCTTATTGGAATCATTGGAGCAATGTGTTTCTACTTTAGTAGAAATTGAGCTTCACAAATAAGACTGACTATGGAAGTGGCGGGGGTCCCAGACGAAACGCAATAAAGTAAACCAAAAACAACGGGAACCCTCGCAGGTGTCAGAAACCTGAAAGATTGAATTCATACAAAGTGTATATTGCAATTTATTTTACGGTAAGCGGTTTCGGCCATTTAAATGGCCATCTTCAGACCAATACATCCATACTGTTGGCTGCCTTGTTGTGTTGAGTTGGAGCTGTCTGGATGATAGACATCGACACTTCCACCTCAGCACAACCGGTGGCCAACACTATCGTTGTGTTGGTCTCAAGATGGCCAATTAAATTGCCGAAACCGCTTACTGTAAAATAAATTGCATTTGTAAATAACGCGTTACGGTATTACCATTATCAGATTTGCCTCTCCTTTGTGACGTAGCCACACTTGTGGAAATACATGGATTTAAAAAGTTGTACAGTACATACATATAGCGACAATTTTTACACAGGCACACACATACATATAAAGACAAATTTTACATTGGCCAAATGAAATGTCCACACAACAATTAATACTTTTTATTCTCTTAAAGGAACGTCAACACACAGTTAATACCATTGAATACGCATTGCAGATACTACATAAAATTCCGAAAGACCCTATCATTAGCATTCTTGAAGATATTGAAATCTAAATACATGTAAGAAACCATCCACAAAACGTACTGAATGAACAAACGGACCTGAAACATCAAAATTATTAAAATATTTTATGGAATTTTTCGAAGGTGATATAGGTTAGGTGGCATATAACCAACTAAACTCCAGAGATAATGCAATCAAACAGTTAACATCATCTATGTTTACGCACTCCCTGGAAACATAACAGAAACTTATGAAAATCGTTTACAAAAATACAATAATAATGACAATATAAGTATAAAATAAAACAACAAAAACGCGTCCATATTTTTAATATATATATTCTTAGCACATATAAAAATACTTCCAAAGTTTTCACAGCTCCTAATAAAGTAAATCAAGATTAAAATTACCAAAAAATGTTGACAGTCAATATACAGCCGCCCTAGATGTCCTATGTAAGTCATACCCTCTAGAAATATACGTAATTGAATGTTAAGCTCTATATTGTAATTTATTTTAGAGCATAATAATTTGTTCAACCTAAACGGCACTCAATTTTTTTTACGCGGGTCACTTGATTATGGCAGTTTAAGCCGAAATGGGAGCGCCGTGTGAAAATAAATTATATTACGTAGCAGCGGATTGGTTAATTATTATCAGTATATCAATTTGTGTCCGTTACTACGCTGCGGGCCCTATGGCATATAAAATGCAATAGTAACAGATTTACAGACTTCTGTAATGCGATATTTTCATTTCCACTGCTGATAACCTCATCTACCAAGCATTGTAGTTGATCGGCATGCATGTATTATTGAAAATTAATTATTAAAATATGAACGTCCATAGAATGAAATTTCAAGAAACGCTGCAAAGTTTCATTCTGGAAACATCCCTTAGGCTGTGTCTAAGCCATGTCTCCACCATATCCTTTCTACCAGGAGTGCTAGTCTTGCAAGGTTCCCAGGAGATCTTCTGTGAAGTTTGGAAAGTATGAGGCGAGGTACTGGTAGAAGTAAAGGTGTGAGAACGGTCCATGAGTAGTGGCGGTATAGCATAGACATAGGTCCCAGGTTCGAATCCCGGTTCCGGCACACAATTTTAATGTACCAGGAAGTTTCATTGTAAAACATAATCATGTGTATATTACAGGCCACTGATGATACCTTACAAATAAAGACAAAATGCATATGGCAGTATGAAACTCTAATTATTCATTTGCATTGACGAATTACGTAAATATCTACATTATTGTTAGCTTTAGATCAAAGAGTGACGACCAGATTTACAGTTACAACATCCAACATTGTTTAAGTTCATAATACTCTGTTGGAAACTATAAAGACATTTTACTATTCCTTTCCCAGAGGAATTGGAACTGTTCTCAGAGACAGTGGTTGCCCAACTCCTTACACCTACATCTACATAAATAATCTGCAACTAACACTGAAGTGCATGGCAGAGGGTTCATCGAAAAACTCTTGTGATATTTCTCTACCTTTCCATTCTCTAATAGCTTTCAGGAAAAATGAACACCTAAATCTTTCTCATTCCGATCTGATTTCTCTTATTTTATGATGATGATCGTGTCTCCCTATGTACGTGGGTGCCAACAAAATATGTTCGCATTCGGAATAGAAAGTTGGTGAAATAAACTTAGCAAATAACCATCGCCACAATGAAAACGCCTTTCTTGTGATGATTTTCACCCTAACGCTTGCATCATCACCGTGACACTCTCTCTCCTGTATCGCGATAATACAAAACGGCAGTCCCACTTGCTTGTGAACCCACAATGCGTAGAAGTACCCCAATTTAAGACCCACATATGTATTGTAGGCTGTTTCTTTAGCAGAAATTCCAAGTGTCGTGCCAGTTAATCATAGCGGTTCGTTCGACGTCCCTACAATATATTCTATGTGTTTTTTGTAAGCCGTTCTTAATTGTAAATCCTAGGTACTGAAATTGAATTTACGACCTATATATTTGACTCTTTATAATGTAAATGAAGTGTAACGGATTTCTTTTAGAGTTCTTATGAATGACTTCACACTTTTCATTATTTATGGTAATTTGCCTGTTTTTGAACCATGGCGATATCCAAATCATTTTACAGTTGCTTTTGATCTTATTCTGACTTTACTAACCGATAAATGACAGTATCATCCGCGAACAGTCTAAGATGGTTGCGTACATTGTCTCCTAAATAATTTACAAAGATGAGGAACAGTAGGCTCCCTATAACACCACCCTGAGGATCGCCAGATATCACTTCTGTTTTACTCGATGACTTTCCGTCAATTACAACGTAGTGTGTCCTTTTTTGATAGGAAATTACGAATCCAGTCACACAACTATGGCCATATTCCATGCACTCAGTTTTATTAGAAGACGCTTGTGAGATACAGTGTCAACAATCCTTCTGAAGTCAAGATATATGGAATCGATTTGAGATCCCTTGTCGATCTATAGCTCTCATCACTTCATGTTAGTAAAGAGCTAGCTGCGTTACACAATTTACATATTCCTTGAATCTGTGTTGACTATGTGTCAATTGGTCGTTGTCTTCTGGGTAGTTCATAATGTTTGAGAAAAGTGTGTGCTCTAAACTCCTGTTACAAACCGACTTTAATGACATAGGCCTGTATTGGATCACTCGTATTGCCTTTCTTCAATATTGGAGTGATCTGTGCAACAAAGCCTTTGGGTATAGAAGTTTCGCTGAGCGAGCGGTCTTATATGATAGGTATGGGGCTATTGCATCAGCAGACCCTGAAATGAATCTAATTGAAATAAAATCGTGAGCGGCAGACTTTTGTTAAGTGATTTAAGTTGCTTCATTATTCCAGGTAAAAGCACTTATAAATCAAGCATGCTGGCAGGTGATCTTGATTCGAATTCTGGAGTATTTACTTCGTCCTCTAAGGTGAAGACATTTAGGAATGCTGCCATTAGCAATTCTGCTTTATCACAACTGTCATCAGTACCAACACTGTTGATATCGCGTTGTGACGGTATGGATTGTGTTTTGTCGCTCGTATACTTTACATAATATCAGACGTTCTTAGGATATTCTACCAGTATATAAATATTGTGTCTATGTTATGTATTAATATTTTTATGTACCCCTTCTCCGTTCAATTGTAAATAGTAATTAACGATTAAAGGACTCACAGGTAATCAACGGATAATTTACCGGGGGAGGGGTGGATATAATATGAATACATAACGTAGACTCAATATTTATTTACTAATAGAGTATCCTAAGAAATTCTGCTAGGCACTTAAATGTGATTTGCATAGTATCCCATGAATGTGCATAGTATACTAGTGACAAAACACAATCAAGTTCGTTAACGTTTAATTTTTAAATTTAACTTGAGAGTTAATCACTTCGTTATTAACGGTCTTTTGCCCAGCCGTGCCTACCAGACAGCGAGAGCAAAAACTGATTACGCGAAACTGATAGTTCAGTAAAAGAACAGAAAACTCGTGTTCCACATCCCGGAAATAGAGACAGACATCTACTTTGTTTCTTGATGGGCAGATGTAGTGTTGCTGTCAAAAGATATAAACAGTCCTAGTAGCCATAGGCGCCAGACTGCCACGGAACTTTCCACGCCTGAAACGTTGTTTGAGCAGATGAGTAATGGATCGTGTAAATATTGTTGACCACCAGGCACAGGGACAGAAAGGTCTTCCGCAGAGACAGGTTCCGCTTCGAACCGCAAAGAAGGTAATTAATAATCCCTTGATCGATGGATTACGACTGGAGAGGCTTAATAAGGCAGAGGGAAATATGATGAACGTAAAATTTCACGAATTGGTCCAAAATATCTGGACCCTCCTGGTTAGCAGCCTGGTTTAAAATTTTGAAATGTTTGTGAAGCTAAGGGACCAAACTGTTAAGGTTACTGATACAGAGACTTAAAAATTACTTACACTGTCAACAAAAATTTTTCAGGTTGTGAGACTGCATTGTCAATCTTAAAAACTATCCGACGTTTCGGCCACTGTTGCAGCTGATCATTTCGGTATATTTCTGACTTCGACGATCAGTTTCAAACATTGAAAATACTGTCTCTCACCCCAAAGAATTTTATTCACAATGACGAACGCCGTGGAAGCCTACGCTTACATTTACTTAGACTAACCCAAGGTAACTCATGTCGGAAGGAGGACTTGAATTTCCGACGGGAACTGCCGCGTACCATGACGTGGCGCCGTAGACTAAGCTGCCAATCCCATGCAGTCCGAGTTCTTTAAAGCAACACTTTCCGAGGGGGGAGCAGTGCCGTCCTTCGTTCGACATTCCTCGGAGGATTAACGACGCGAGTTTGTTTGCCGGCCATCCTCGATGTGGCTTCTTAGAATGTTTCTAACATATCACTGGCTGAATAGCGACTGCTAACCAAGTCTCGCTTGGGTTACGTAATTTATAACACCTAGGAAAGATTCACACACATTTACAAGTACAGAATGAGTCAAAAATTTTAAAACTTTGCAGGAATTGTGAAACTTGAATATTCCAGTAAGGTATGGTTGAGGAAGTAAATTTTTTACGGTTATGTTAATAACGTGGCTTGCATCTTGAAATCTGATGGAAAGTGGTCATGTAATATTTCAAATAACACCAGCATTTTCTCACAAGTTCATTCCTGTAAACAGTTTCTGCGTAGCAGTTATGGTTCAGAACTTAACCAGCTTTTTCTTATTTCAGGTTCTGGTGCCCTTCATGCTTAACGATGGCATCTATTCAAGATGTAGCTACTCCAGCACTTAGCAAAGGATTACGCAGATAAACGTATGGAGTTTTGCACGTGGGCAAATTCAACAAAATGCACAAGGTATCTTGTTGAGTAACGTTGCCAAATTTTTTGTCAGCGATGAAGCCATTCTTTACAACCACTGTGATCGTAATCCACACCGAATAGAAGCTTCGAAGTTTCTGCCGTGCTATGGAAAGTGGAGTCCCTGTGTAATGGACCCAGTTTCATCAACCAGAATCTAAATGTTCAAATACACTTGGAAATGCTGCGATATGTGGTGTGTCTCTTAGATCTGAAAGAAGATGGCAGCTTTCCCCCTCACTTTTCACCATACTATGGAGCGGTTGTTCGTCAAAGGATAAATGGTTAATTTACTGTTTACTGGAGTAAACGACATGGTTCTATGAAATGGCCACGCAGGTCGCATGATCTCACAATACTTGACTTTTATCTGTGGGACCATTAAAAACAAATCGTATACGCAGAGAAAATACGAGACAGGCACCATCTGAAGCAACGAACTGAAGAAGCGTGTGCCAGCATTTCTGTAGAAATACCTCTGCTAGTGCACGACTACTGGATTCAGATATGTCCTAATCAATAAGGACAGCACGTTGGACACATTAAATGACTGTTCTTAATGGAGAACGGTCTAGTCAGTAACCTCCAAACCAAATGTTATGTAACTTTCGTAACATAACTACTACGTCGGATCTGTTAACAGGAATAATCTTGTCAACATATACTCACTTACTAGACATACCGGTGTTGAAAGTCCATTACCGCAGCAACATGTTTTAGCCATCTGTCCCTGTCTTGACCAATTTCCTTCCAGTCGCCTTCAATACCTAGGCTCCTGAAATCGACCTTCCCGTGGTCCTCCCGTCAAAATATGCTGATGTTGTTTAATATAACACACGATCTCATTTCCATTTAAAAGAATTAGCATAGATTTAACATTTTCGATTTCTAGCTGGTACCCATGTTAGGTATATAACGAAACAGACCACTTTACTCATACCTTACCGGAATATGCAGGTTTCCCAATTCTAGCAGATGGCTGAACCGTGACATTTGACTCCCCTTATATAGCACTATACGCCATCAGTTGGGGACAAGGTAAACGTATTATTTGTTACCTTGTGTGTGTGAGAGGTGGGGGGGGGGGCGGCGGGGGGGGGGTTACGGAGGCGGTATTGGGCTACACCTTAAATCACCCATGCCCCATGCCAAATAAATAAATCACCCAAAACTTGTACATTTGCGTAATGGGGCATGTGCGAAAGAAAAAAAAGGAAAAGTAAGGTCTCAGAATATCTGGCTACAAGTTGTGTTTGAAACAAAAAGTAAATATTTCGTTATTCTAAGGGATCAAACTACTTACATAATCGGTTCCTAGACTTACAAACTACTTCAGCTAACGTATACTAGAACAACACTCACGGCCATGCCCGAGGGCCGTGCGGGAGTAACCGCTTGCTCTGGATCGCGTGGCCTCCCGCCTCGGAGATTCGACTCCTCCCTCGGGCATGGGTATTTGTGATTTATCCATAGTATAGTTTAACTGCAGAGTAAGATATACTGTCCTACGCTCCCCTCATAGTTCCATAAGATGCCAGCAGATGTCAGACAGTACCTTGGCTTAGCACCGGTAGACGACACTAGAAACGCTTCTGAGGTTGCCTCTCGCACATCAGAGGGTAGCGTGGAGGGGAATCTGAGGGGAGAGCTCGCGCCGCCTGCCATGAGGCCACGGCTGTGTCCGGTCACAGACAAAGATATACAAACGGGAAACCTCCGTAAGAGTCCTGTCACATGCGCAGGGATGCGGGGAGGCAAGGTTCCGTAAGATGTCCCATGATGGCGCTGAGGTCAGAATCAGCCCTCTAAACTGGCCAGAGGAGGCGGCAGGTAGCGGCTGTCCCCACCACCACTTCCCCTCAAACGCCGGCACACCATATACATCCGTGTGGCCTCATGGCAGGCGGCACGAGCTTTCCCCTCAACCTACCCTCCACACTACCCTCTGATGTGCGAGAGGCACCCTTAGAAGTGCCTCTAGTGTGATCTACCAGTACTAAGCCTGGCATCTTACAGAACTACGAGGGGAGCGTAGGACAGAGGTTTAGGGAAGGGGGGGGGCTTCTTCTCTATATATGTAGGACAGAGATTTAGGGAAGGGGGGGGGCTTCTTCTCTATATATGTTACGCTTGCCAGCGTTTGAGGGGAAGTGGTGGTGGGGACAGCCGCTACCTGCCGCGTCCTCTGGCCAGTTTAAAGGGCTCCTTCTGACCTCACCGCCATCATGCAACATCTTATGAAACCTTTTATCCCCGCACCCCTGTGCGTGTGACCGGGCCCTTATGGAGGTGTCCCGTCTGTATATCTTTGTCTATTGTTTAACTTAGTTTAAGTAGTTTGTAAGCCTAGGGGACTGTGAACACAGTAGTTTGGTCCCCTAGAATTATAAGCATTTAAACATTTACATTTAAACATCCCCGAGGCAGGACTCGAACCTCTGACGCGAAAAGGCGCGCGCCCCAGAACGCACTGCTATTTACGCACGGCTATTTCCGCACGGCTATTTGAAACAATGCCGTCTTATTTTCATGTTGGTATTTAATATTAATTTCAACCACATATTCTTCCCTTTGCTAGGTCTTCATAGACGGACAACAAATGGCAAAGATATATCTTCTTATTTTTGAGTTAACACTTATCGGATTTTGACCTTTACATGTCAAACTTTGCTACTGGTAAAAGTTTATAATTTTAGGTCCATGGGATTATGTCAATGAATGAAATATGAGACATAAATACTTTATGTTTTGATTCCATTGACGTAGAAGCTCAAATTTTTGACATCGCCAGGAAGCGTGGACATTACTATATGACATAATTCTAAAACTGTACTTCCTCCTGGATAAAGGAGCCTCGATAGTCGGAGAGGCAGACAGATATATGGACTACTAAGTGACGCTATAAAAGTTCAGTTTTTACTTAATTAGAAATGAAAGCCTAAAATGATGTACATTACGTACGTATATTCTAGTGTAATGAGCTAAAGTTTTCGGTAAGAAAGTAATCTATCGTAAAGAAAATTAGTATACCACAAAATTTATGTAATTCTTGTTGAATTTAGATTAGGTGATATTCAACGAATGAACTGAAAAAATGAATTGTTTTAGCTCGCACAACTTTGAATAAATCTTTGCAGATTGCATAAAAGCGTATACACGGTGAACATTAATAAAACCAACAAATTTCGAGGAGATGTAGAGCGGAATTAGCAGATCAAGTTTAACACATGAACACTTGTTTAAAAGTGTCATCTAAAGACGTTATGCGAATGTAGTTATCTTCTATCTTCGATACTCTGAACCCCTTTTCTTCTAATGGAAGTTATTTGCTTTCTATGTTTTTGTAGGAGGTACTATGCACCAAAACAACCAGAAATGTTCAGTAAACATGGACTCTAAAATGCAAACCTGAAGAGCTCTGAGCACTTTGCCAGAAGAAGAGAAGTGTTCCACAGTACGGAGATAAAATGTTCGTAGCTCTTAAGGTTTGTGTTTTTGAAATCATCCTGGAATATCAACGATCTTAATGAGTAATTCACACCAAAGGCCAGCTAGATTGTATTTTTTATCTTTTATTGTTTTTAATCGGCGTCGGCCACTTATATGGCCATCTTCAGACGAGAACAACCATAGTTTTGGCCACCGGTTGTACTCATGTGTCTACATTTGTTCTGAAGCTAGTGAACGAGGCCGATTAAAAAAAAATCTTACTGATTTTGTGCGAATTAAGCTATGTATTGTAAATTCATATTTACTGAACTATTTCTGATTGTTTTGATCCCTAGTATTTTCTCCCAGAATATGAACGGCCATAATTTTCAATAAATGGATTTGTTTCACTGTATCAAAGTGTTCTTGGCATCATTGGGTGATATTTCCGGATATGGTTTCCTGTATAAAACACGATTTACTGACCCTCTACATTAAACCTCAGTTTATCGGTTTCATTAATGTTTAGCTTGCACACTGTTTGCAAATCCCTGTCGTAATAAAGACTGATATGAACAGGGAATAACTCTACCAACAAACAGCAGCCCAATTACAATGGAAAAGTGCCATTCAACACTTAAAGTGATAACAGGCAATTAAAATACAAACAACACAAAGCAGCCACCGTGCATATCCACCATTTTGAGTTCCTTCTTCATGGAGCGCGTGATGTCGATCGACTTCTTGTGGACCTTCTTGATGGCGAAGACGCGGCCCTTGTAGATGCCGATCTGCGTGTAGATGGCCGAGTAGCGGAAGTCGGCGTCCGGGTTGGAGCTCAGGGACACCTGGCTGGTGCGGATCAGCGGGTGCACCGCCTGGAACAACGCCGACCACGCACCGTACTGAGTATGAGCAAAGCCGCTCACTCACTACTTACTGACATTACATTCGTTTGACGTAACCTCACAGTATAAGTCAGAGAATAAGCAAGTTTTTATTATTCATTTTTTGACAGGTTTCATGGCCATCTCCTTCCAATAAACAACTTCACAGGCCTATGACTACAGAACATGTTACGACCGTTCTTAGAGTCTCTTTGTGTGTTTGTATGTAACACCCTTCCTGTGAATTTGTGTTGTATCAAAGAAAAGGTGTTATATGTTTGTGTTTTACAATGCAAAATGATGACTTTTGAACAAATGTAGTAGCATGGAGGTTCTGTTTTCGTGACCCACTGTGTTGCCAGTATACCCTATAGAGCAGTGTATGATCTTATACACCATGACCATCTTGACGACTAACGAAGAACTGATATTCTTTGCGGTGAAAGTCTCGTCACTTGACTTTCGAGAGAACATTCTGGAGCTGGATACATAGACCAGCCACATTATCACCTAGTGGGAACATTGCCTGCTTGTCACTGAACAACATGTCTCGTCATTCACTCTACCACAACTTGATTTCTGTTGGAACGTGTGCTTCAGACAGATAGCCTCCTAGAGAGAAACTGTTGGAAATTGATATTTTACCAATCGACTATCAACAGCAACATATTTGCATGGTCACCGTGGCCAAACTAGAGGTCAGCTGACCTTCCATGGTAAGATACTTGCTCGAAACATACCGTTCGCACCTCTGCGACCAGAAAAGAGCCGAATTCATCATCGAATTTCCTATCAGTTGATCTTCAAGTACAGAATATTTTTTTCGATACTTGCTCAGCCCACTTTCGTGCCACGAATGGAGCCGGTGTTCACACTGTTAAACTAGCTTTCCCTTTAGTTGCCCTTCAAGGATAATTGCTTAGATACTTTGTGTTACGAAAATACTGGTGTTCTCATCACAATTAAACTAAAGGTAGAATATTTCATTGTCTACCTACCCTGGCCACCATCATGTCTAGCAAGGAACTGGCGTTCTCATCGTTGAGCTGGACTCCCTACCACTGAAGGATATGTGGTACCAGACATAACTGGTTGCCTTGGTGGTCAGCGAGAAACTGGGCCTTAATCGTTGAATTGGTTTCACCACCCGTCGACTTTCCAGAACAGGGTATGTGCCTGGATACTTACCGCGGCCACATTGACGAGCAGCAAGAAGCTAGCGTTTTCTTCGATGACCTAGATTTTCCTCAGCTGACTTTCTAGAAAATGATATTTGCTTCGATATTTTTGCACAGCCTCCTTAATGTTCAGAAAAATTGCCAAACATTGACTTCCAACGCTGGATAAATCATTGGGCACTCAACTTTGCGCGTCCGCGTGTATTTTCATCGTTAATCTGGACTCACTGCCAGTCACTCCACTTTTCAGGGCAGGTTGTTTTCTTCTTCGTGTACCTTGCCACCTGGGTGAGCGAGGAGCTGCTCATCGTTGGATTTAATTCCAAACCTGTCGAATTTCCTGAGTAAGACTTGTTCAAAGCACCTTGGCACCCAACAAGGAGAGGCTACTATCACTGCTGAACTTACTACCCGCCATTTGGTCTTCCAGAACAGGATGTTGCTTCTCAACTTACCCTGGTGCCCTTCGTTCCAGCAACGATCTGGTGTTCTCATCCTGGAGTTCCATCCAGTCAACGAGGCAGGGCTGGGTGTTTGGTTGTACACTTACCCTGGCCACCTTGGCGCCCAGCGAGGAGCTGGTGTTCTCGTCGTTGAGCTGGATGTCCCTCCAGTCGACCTTCCAGAGCAGGGAGTCCAGTTCCTGCTCGTAGCGCCAGTTGCGGTACAGCACCAGCGACACCACGAGAAGCACCAGAGCCAGACCTCCTGCGATGCCTCCAGCGATCTCCCCTGTGTGCGCTGTAACACACAGACGAGGCAGTTAACACGACGTTCATCTTCGCTTGTCGCATATGAGAGAAATCCTACCTTTATGGAACTCTTCCATTCCGCCTCCCCCATCCCACCCTCAATTGGGGGCACCAAACCCTTTTTGAGAACACGGAAAAATTACAACTTCTTTCTGACTGGAAAAAAGCAGTAATCACACCAATTGTCAAGCATGGAAAGAATATTGTATCAACTACAAAGGTATCTCTTTAATAATCGCTTTGGGCCAAATATTCTCAGGTATTGTTGAACGGAGAGTGTGAGTATTAGTTGAAGAAAAGTTTATGATCAGTGTTGATTTAGATCTCTTAGAGACTGGCAGGACCTTATCATTAGCTTACGCCAGATAATGGAGAAAAGCTATAAGTGAAACAGGGATTATATCCTGTTTAGTATATCTAGAAAAGGCGTATGACCCTGTTCCTAGGAGTAAAGTATTGTCAATTCTACAATATTATTGGTTAGGATGTAAACTTCTGTAGGCAATTATCCATCATTGCTGATGGAACCGGTGCTGCGACTGATCAAGAGTATGTAGAAAGTTGGATACCAACAGCAGTAATTTTAATAAAATCATTTGTTCTTTCACTACCAATTTCGGCATTCCATTATGCCATCTTCAGGTTTGTACATTGGAGTATAATATCCATTAAGTAAGAATATCGAAACTGGTTTCGTGGATTTCTATCTCGGAGTCCATGTTGTCACAGTTGTTGTTATTGTTGCTTCCTACTGAGAGACAGAAATCCACGAAACCAGTTTCGATATCCCTACTTAATGGATATTATGTAGGGACCTGAAGAAGGCATAATGGCATGCCGAAACTGGTAGTGAAAGAATAAATGTTTCTATTAAACTTACGGCTTTTGGTATCCCACTTTCTACATATATGACACCAATGTTGTTCATACTATTTATGGATCATATGTTGAAAACAATAAACTGGTAGGGTGATGTTGTGCTCACTGATAGTATCGCATGTGAGTTTCGCTCGCAGTAGCCTACATTAACGTGTCAGTGTAGATTGGCAGAAACTTATCATAGTGTCTCGCGGTAATTTTATCAATGTGGTCGATGACGGAGCTATCAACATTTGTCGTTCAGTAATAAAGGAAGTTTATTGTTATCCATCCACCCGGTCATTGTCCACATCCCATAAAGTCAAAGAAATGGAACAATTATTGAATTATCAACGATTAATTACGCAGCAATCAAAGAATATAGTCGCGGCGGAGTGGCCGAGCGCATTGAGGCGCTATGCTCCGATGCGTGAGGCCGTTTCCCGTCGGGTGTTCTAAACCTCCCTCGGGCATGGATATTTGTGTTGTCTTTAGTATAATTTATAAGTAGTTTGCACGTTTAGGGACTGATGATCCCACAGTTGAGTCCCATAACGTAACAAACTTTTGAACATTTTGAACGCAGAACATAACGGCACCTTCGCCCATCAAGGACTAGGTGGAATCAGCCGTGTCGTTATAGTATGAAGATCAGCATCTCCAAAACGAAAGTAATGTCTGCGGGAAGGATATTTAAACAGATTGAGTGCCAGATTGAGGAACAAAGTTAGAACATGTAGACAGTTTTAAGTACTTATTCTCTCACAGGATGGCAACATAGTGAAAGAACTGGAATCGGTATCAAGAAGCTAATGCAGTGGAATGGTCAGCTACGACCGACTCTATTCTGCAAGAAGGAAGTCAACACTAACACTTAGCAGTGCATCGTTCTATCCTTCGACTAACGTTGTCGTTTGGGAGTGAAAGCTGTGTGGTTACAGATTACCTTATTAATAAGGTTGGGGTAACAGATATGAAAGTAGCAAGGATGAATGCAGGCACTAACAGATGGAAACAATGGCAGTAGGGTATCCATAATGAGGAAATCAAAGAAAAACTGGGAATGAACGCCATAGATGAAGCAGAGCGAACACCCTGAGATGGTGGAGTCATGTTACAAGCACGCGAAAAGCAAGGTTACCGAAGAGAGTCATGGGTTCACCAAAATAGCGTCAAAAGAGTACAGTTAGACCAAGGAGAAAGTACCTGGATTTGGTCAAGAATGATTTTGAAGTAACAGGCTTAACATCAGACCAGACATCAAAGTTAGCACTGCATAGGGGCTCATGGACGAATTTTGTTAGGGATATTATGCTCCAGACTGAAACCTGAAAGACATAATCAGTCTTGAACGATGATAACGATATTGATGATGATGGCAGATTAAAACTGTGTGCCAAAGATGGAATCGAACTCAGGACCTTTGCCTGATAGGAGACGAGGTACTGGCGAAAATAAAACTGTGAGGACAGCCCTTGAGGTATGCACAGGTAGCACAGTCGGTTCGACGCTTGTCCGCGAAAGGCAAAGGTCCTGGGTTCGAATTTCGGTCGGGCGCACAGTTTCAATCTGCCAGGAGGTTTCAAATCTACGGAAACTCCGCTGCAAAGTGAAAAATTTCGTTCATGGAGAAATTTCTTGCGCGTCAGCTGCCTGCATAGTGTAACTGGGTGAAGCAGGTCAATCAACTCGCATTGCCTGTGGGAAGTGGGAAACCTCCCAAACACCACGCTCAGGCTAGTCGACAAATAGACCCTTGTCGTCGATCCGCCGGACAGATACGAACCGGATTCAACCCTCGTACCCTATCTAAAGAGCTTCCTGTCAAACTATAAGGTTAACTTCCGGAATTTTATACGTACTGACTCCACTGTGTTCAGAAAAGCATGCATTACCACCTTTTAGTAAGTTGAAGATTTCAAATCCTAGTATAACCGTCTTTTATGCATAATTATGCAAAACTGAAATTTTATTTAATTGTAAACCTCTCGGTACAGTACCTGTGCGTGTATTTGCTAACCTAAAAATAAGATTCAACTTCTACCTGTTATTTAACATTTTGGGCACAAAATTACCCTCTATTATACGATTGCATGTGACAGTGGTACTTGAAGAAGCTATTTGAAATTTTTCATTCGCTTAATACGTAAATCTAATTGGTACTCTACTGAAGAGTCTGTTCAGAATCGAGCAACAGCCTGGGAGAGGTGGTACTCCATTTTACTATTTTAATTTTGTCTTAAAACAGTAATACTACGTGCAACTCAGGTAAAAGGTCAAAGTGTTTATCAAAATCTGCAGAAAATGAAAGATGTAACCGTAAACGCACTTAGAGTGTTCTAAAACTGTTCTAATACTGTTCATTATTATAAGCAGTAACTATAATTGTAGTAGATTCCTCCTGTCATTAACATGAATTTTTGTACACCTTCATGAACCGGTATTTCCTAAGTGATATGAGGAGTTATACAAACAAGTATGAAATCTACAGAACTATCCGTCTGATAGGTTATGGTTGCAATATAGTAAATAGAATTATTGACAGACTAATAGAAACAATTTAGATCTGGAGAAAGGTTTTGACAATCTTGACTGGAATAAATGCTTTGAAATTCTGAAGATAGCAGGGGTAAAATGACGGAAAAATGTTGTATATATCTTACACAAAAACTAGATAGCCCAGTTATAGGAGTTGAAGGACATGAAAGGGACGCAGTGGTTGGGAAGGCGGTAAGAAAGGGCTGTAGGCTTTCCCTAATGTTATTCTTTTTATTTTTAAAAGATGATGGTGATGAAGGCAGTTTAAAACTGTGTGTCAGGCTGGGACTCGAACGCAGGACCTTAGCCTGATAGGAGACGAGGTACTGTCGAAATTAACACAGTGAGGACAAACCTTGAGATACGCACAAGTAGCACAGTCGGTTGAGCGCTTATCCACGAAAGGCAAAGGTCTTGGATTTAAATTTCGGTCCGGCACTAATTTTTAATCTATCAGCATGTTTCACATGTGCGCAAACTCCGCTGCAGAGTAAAAAATTTAATTAACGGAGAAATGTTTTGCGCGTCATAGTTTAACTGAGATGAAGGCGGTCAATCGATCCGCATTCGCTGAGGGAAATGGAAAACCTTCTAAACCTCACGCTCGGGCTGGCCTACAATTCGACCAATGTCGTCATTCTGCCGGGTAGATTTGAACCGGAATCTACCTCTTAAACTATACGGTTAACTTGCGGATTTTTTTTTTTATGCGTACTGACTCTAGTGTGGTCAGAAAAGCATGCGTTACCACATTTTCGTAAATTGAAGGTTTCAAATCCTAGTGTAACCGTCTATTCTGCGTAATTGCGGAAAACTTAAGTTATATTTAATTGTAAACTTCAGCTTAGAATCCCTTTGCGTGTATTTGCTAACCTAAAAATCAGATTCATTTTCATCCTACTCTTTAGTATTTTGGGCACAAAATTTCCCTATTTTATGCGACTGCATGTGACAGTGATACTTGAAGGAGCTGTTTGCAATTTTTCATTCGCTTAATATGTAAATCTAATTGGTATCCTATTGATGTGTTCAGAATCAAACAACCACATGGGCATTGTGGTACTCTGCTTTAATATTTTAATTTTTTTCAACTCGTCTCTGTTTTGCAATTTTGCTTTAAAACGGTAAACAGGTATGTATTATTATGCGCAATGCGGATAAAAAGACAAAGAGTTTATCAAAATCTGTAGGAAATGAAAGATGTATCCGAAAACGCATTTAGGTTGTTCTAAAAATTTCTAGATGAAATAGGAAGCAGTTTCAAACAGTTCCAAATGTTTGTAAACCTGTTGGACCAAACTGCTATGGTCGTCGGACCCTAGACGAATTTAAACTAACCTAAGGACAACACACACAGCCATGCCCAAGGGAGTAACTGCACGCACTGCAGCAAGGCGCCATAGAAAGCTCGGCCACGCTATCGCGGCTATAGAACCAGTTTAGCTATATCTTTTTATATTCTGAACCATTTGGCAGCAGTGTAAGTACTGTAATACTGTCATTATTCTAAACAAGAAATATAACTGTAGTGTAAACAATAAATACCCTTTATTCAAAGATACCTCATGTCACTAACACAACCGGAATTTTCTAGCAATATGAATAGTTGTGCAGACAAGTGTGATATTTACAAAAACATCAGTTTAATAAGTCATGGTTGCATTGTACCAACACGAATTATTCATAGACGAATAAAAAAACTTTTGTAGATCTAGAGAAAGGTTCTGACAATGTTGACTGGAATGCATTCTATGAAATTTGGAAGGTAGCAGGGGTAAAATGTAGGGTACATAAGTTGTACATGTCTTGTAAAAAAAAAAACTAGGCAGCAGTTATAAGAGATGAAAGGCATGAAAGAGACGCACTGGTTGGGAAGGCAGTAAGACAGGGCTGTATCCTTTCCTCGATGTTACTCTGTGTATTGAGAAAATTGTGAAGGAATCAATGAGAAATTTGGAGAAGTAATTAAGGCACAGGAAGAAGAAATAAAAACTTCGAAGTTTGCTGATGATACAGTAATTCTTTCTGATGCAGAAAGGAGCAATTTAACGGAATGGACAGTGTCTGGAAAGGAGAGTAACAAGAGTAAAACACGGGTAATGGAATGTTGTGTAAGACATCAGGCTATGATATTACACATACAGGGGGAAGCTGATTGTTTCCTTGTGAAAGGCGGGTTTTATCAGGGTGTTGGGTTCCCCAGCCGGCCGGCTACCAGTTTGTACCAAGTGAATGGGATACAGCAGGTAGTCAGGTTTTTCCTCATGTGGCCGGAAACTGGAAACGCTTGGCTGAGCTGGGGCGGCTATTCCAGATTGCAACTGAAATACGATGTAGCCACAAACATTATTCTAAAAATCCATATAAAATCAGGGAATGATCATACGGCAAATATAATTACATGAATTGATTCAGGAGACTTGGGAGAATCAAACGACGTAATTACAATTTCAATATCCCTTACGGATAAAAAGCCGATAAATTTCAGTACTATAATAATAAGACTTATATTTATAATTATTGATACGTAGTGTTTATCAGTAACAATTTAAGAAGCAAATGGGCAGCATTGTACCACGCTACCTATCTTAAAAGACGTACCACGTTATTTCCGTATTGTATCTATTAACTTTGTTTTACTCTCTTGTTCTGCTTTTAGTTGAGGCAATAATATTCTTGTGTCAGAACACAGATTCCACCACAGAAACACAAAACATTAACCCAGCATGCGCATTACATTTATATATGTATTTTATTATATTTCATATTATTTGTACTAACGTTCTTGATGTTGTAGACTGTTACTTAAATATTTAATGGCCAACTAAAAATAGTAGATATGCAGCAAATAATTTATATATAAACAATTATAAGTATTTGTGGAAAATAACTGAATATATTTGTATAAAAAACGATTATAAATTAAATATTAATTGTGTAACTATATTTCGACGGCGGCAGTATATTTGAACAGTGAGAGAGCACGCTTGATGGGTATCTGAGCAAAGAGCTTCAGTCTCTACCGTTTTTTAGTATTGTTAAAAATATATTTATTTGCTAAATGTAAACAATATTTAGAGGGAGGTAGTCAAAGCGTTTAAATCTGTGTTATTCAAATGTATAATAATTTGGAAGGGTAATTGTATTTTAACGATGAGGCGTTAGGATGCGCGAAAGGATACAATTTTGGGAGCAGGGAGAGCATACTTTCGAACGCTTGGGAAGCGACTCTTAACTTGGACGCGGTGGTGAAAGGTTGTGACGCATTACGAAATTGTGATTTGAAGAGATAGGCATGTGTGGACTTAGAAAATTTACGGGACTGTAACTGCAGAACTTAGTTTCTGCTTGAAAAGTGATAGACTATGCTCGGTATTAGGGCTGTGGAACTGTGATAATTCAGCAATTGTTTACTCGTGTGATGACAAACTGGACTGAGGCGCTTCAGTCACGGTCCACACGGCCACTACGGTCGGGGTTCGAATCCCCCCTCGGGCATGGATATTTGTGCCGTCTTTAGTATAAGGTAGTTCATAAGTAGTTTGTAAGAGTAGGGACTGATGACCCCATAGATAAGTCCCATAAGCTTAACAAACATTTGAACATTTGATGACAAACTGTGTTTTATAACAAATACTTTTATCGCGCATTAACTTGGAACTGCAGTGTTTGATGGGTTTCAATAATTTACGAGTGATAATTTGGAACTTTTACTCTCGAGTCCGTGTGATACTTATTGCGCCTCTCATGAACAATAATTGGGGAAATATTTAGTTATTTACCGATGTATAAAGTAGGACCACCTACTAATGTCTAATAAGAGTAATAAACTCCATTTATAAAGAATTACTTCGTGAGTGAATCACTTCTTTATCTTAGAATAGGTTTTGTTGGTCATTCAGAGATTTAATTTATGTTTGTTAAATATATTTTCACGTCATCATATGCAGATTGATAGAGTGGCTAAACTACAGATTAATTATTGATCTTGTTTAAACAGATTGGGTAGCTATTTAGGGCATAGAAGCTGCCATACATAACTGACCCATATGAACAGAGACAACGAGCCATAAACTTTGACTACCCTGAGTTATGCATTGCCCAAGTCTTATTGGTGAGAACCGATAGGAAGGTCGCAAGGCGATGCTGAATGATTAGATTAGATAACCGAAGAAGACATAAAATCTAGAATGGGTCTGAGACGAAAAGCATATTTAGAAAAAAAGAAATTTTACGACATTCAATGTTGATTTAAATGTTAGGAAGTCCTTTTTGAAAGTATTTATCTGGAGTGTAGCATTAAATGGGAGTGAACAGTGAACGATAAAGAGTTTAGACAAAAAGATGATATAAGCTTCTCAAATGAGGAGGTGCTTAACAAAATTACGGCGAAAAGAATTTCTGATATAACTTCACTAAGTGAAAGGATAGGATGGTGGGACATGGAATCGTCAGTTTAGCAGAAGAAGAGACTATGTGGGGTAAACTCGTAGAGGGAGACCGAGAGATTAATAAACAGGTTCAAAAGAAGTTGGTTGCCGCTGGTTTTCGGAGGTTAAGATGCTTGCACAAAACAGGGTAGCGTGGAGAGCTGCATCAAACCAGTCTGAGGAGTAAGACCACAACAGCATGAAGAATTGGTGTGGCGCACGATGTATTCCGACGGTTTCACCGATTGTAAATTTTCATCAGTACTCAGTGTCCACTAATTGTATAAGAACCAGATATATTTCCGTTTTGTCCGATGTCAAATTTCTTCGCCCATAGACTGCATGATTTTGTTACACTTTTTCCGATCAGAGTAATTACAGATTACGCATTGCCACATCAACCTATCTCTCCAGCTTTAGCTTGACCTACAAATTTAGTATTAAAATTTCAGAACTTCACTTATAAAGCGAAAAGCCATTGTGAGTATGGCTGTTATTGTTAACTGTTTCCCTTTAAGTCCATGTCACGATTATTAGTAATTAATTTTCTATAATTTTTTTTATCAAGTTGCTCAATATGCCTCATACAGTTTATTTCTATTTTTAAACAACAATTTTTGTTTTGCCTGTTTTCTTAGCTTTGATCATAATACATTAGTTGTTACCTGCGATTCTGTACGCTTGACATAACTAAAGTAAAGAATGGTGTTCTTTTCACAAAACAAATGAGTGACATACTAAAAACAAACACACTTAATATTTTAAATTAAGAATTTATTAAGATTCTAAAATTTACACCTTTGCTCTGTGACAAATTCTGAACAATAAAATCACTGATATACTGAAAACTATTACCATTAAATTAGATTTTTCTTACAATAAAACTGTTTGTTCTAAAAACAAATATCGTTCATTTCAAAAATATTTCCTAACAATAACATTACCGTTCTAATAAAACCAAACAACCTTCTCTTTGAAACAATTTTAATCATAAAATTACTGATGTCTTCGAAACAACCTTTATTTTGAAACTTTTGCAACAATAAAGTTATTGGTTTACTAAAAACAAATACCATTCATTTTGAAAGATTTTTTAACAATAAAATTATTGAAAAACTAAAAACAAACTATTTTCATATTTAAAGTCCTTTTTAAATGGCAAAACTATTGATTTTTATCCGTCTTGGAACACGTAAACGACTTTTGTGTGTGATAAAGTAAGTGCCACTAGGCACAATCGCGTATTATTTGTTAGTGTTAACTTGTACAAAGAAGTCTCTCGCACAACGGCGGTCAGCAGGGAGGGTTTAGAAAGTTTGATGCATTGCGATGGTGTCGACTAGTAGGGACTGAGACATCTTGAAACTTGCGAAAACAAACGCAATGATGCATAACAGGAGACTAAATGATAATTTATTTTCAGACATTCGACTCTCAACGGTGTAGTTGCTTTGTGAAGTAGGTCTTGGGCAACATGGTAGACAGAATATTTGCTTATCAGCAAGTAACATATGAAATAACGTGAGAGAAAATTGTATTTATCTCGCCTCAATTCATGATCGAAGTTTATTAAAAATATACAAAAAACAACATCAGCCGTAACAATGATCTGAAGGATAGAGTGAGTTGCAATTTGCGGTTGTTTACTGATGATGCTGTGATGTACAGGGAGGTGTCATAGGATGTAGAATGACAGGGACCAAATTTCTAGTGGTGTGAGGAATGGCAACTAGCGCTAAATGTAGAAAAATGTAAGATGACGCTCATGAGTAGGAGAAATAATACAGTAATGTGCGAATGAAGCATTAGTAGCGCGCTGCTTGACAGAGTCCCGTCAATTAAATATCTAAGCGAAACGCTGCACAGCGATATGGAATGGAACGAGTATATACGGACAGTCGTGGGGAATGCGAATGGTCGACTTCCCTTATTGGGAAAATTTTGGAAAGGTGTGATTCGTCTATATAGGAGACCTATATAAAAGTCTTGTACGATCCTGTCTTGAATATTGCTGAAGTATTTGCGAACCGTACCAGACCGGTGGACAGTTCAGAGTCGAACGGCTAGGTTTGTATCGGGCGGATTCGAACAGTGCACCAATGTTACTCAAAAGCTTTGGGAGCTGAAATGGGAATCAGTGGAGGAAAGGCAACGTTCTTTTCGATATGCACTGTTGAAGAAATTTAGATAGCCGGAATTTGAGACGGACTGCAGAACTATTCTACTGTCGCCAAACTACGCTGTGCGTAAAGCCTACAGAGATAAGATCTGAGTGATTGGGGCTTGTACGGATGCAGACAAGCATTCATTTTTCCCTCCAATATGGGAGTGGAACAGGAAAACTAGTAGTGTTACTGAGTACCCTCAGCTAGGCACCTTTGGAAGTATTACGGAGTTGGTATGAAGTTTTAGATGGTCTGCACTTCCTGCAGATAATTCCAAATAAACACAGGCTTCCACATTCTTCACTACGGAAAAAATTTTTGTTCCCTATGGATCCTTCCTATATTTTATGGAAGTAAATGTTAACTATATTTGTTCTGCGGTTGTGTAATCATATAACTAGGGATCCTTATTTCATTGTATTCGCAAGAACATAACATCTGAATGTGTTGAGAGTTACTTGCCATTCTCTGTACCAACCGTCGATGTTTTTCATGTCCTCCTGCTTTTCGTTATGATTTTCCAGCGTTGCGACATCTCGATATACTTCCCGATCATCCGCGAAAAGACTTATCGTACTTCAGATTTCTATGAAATCATATAGTTTCTCGCATAACGTCAGTCAAGAAGGTTTGCCTCGCCACTCTTGTACACAGGTGAAGTGCACGTGCAAGGTGGCCTTCGCAATATGGTCGCGTGGCATTATGTTTGTACTTCGAATTAGATCTTAGACTCAAACACGTATCTACTTACAGCAATGTACTCCAGTGAAAATTACGCAGACGTGATACTGATACTGAGAGACGCATCGCACTGTTGCTGAGGCCCGAAGGCTGTACTCACAACGGTTTCCTACGTGACCTCTATTTTTTACGGAAGTTTGTAGACGGACACAGACGCTTTTAAGAACCGAGGCAACATTACAGGTACGAATTGTCGCGTAATGATCAATCTGCGACACACCTGATGTTGCTCGGAAAGTTACTATTTTGGAGCACATCACATGCTCGGTATGTATAGTTTAAATGAAAATAATGTACATAGTAGTATAAACAAATGTGTTATACGTCATTTTGGCTGTAGTATTGTTTTTAGCTGTAACAATAATAATAACAATAATAATAATGAGGAGAACCCACATGAGATAAAGGAATTAATATAGTCAGTATATACAAAAATGTAATGAGTTTTCCAAACCAATACCGAGAGGCGCTTGCATCAATGCAGCCACAAAAGGTAGACATGCATTTCAACATTTATGGTATGAATAATGCAATAATAAATATCTGTCCGTGCACAAAATTTGTTATATTCTTTATTGGCATTCATCACGTGTTGGCATTTATTTAATATTGTGAATCACGAATTGTTGTATGATATATTCTTCAAAATGAGTTTTCATATATTGATATGACTTGAAACAGATAATTAATATCCAAAAGGGTGTTTTGGAGAATTCAGTCGTTCCTTGTTTAATATGATTTGGCCCTTTGCGTACTGATTTCTTCTACGCAGAAACGTAACTAGAGCCCAGGAATCGAACCGGACATCCTTCCTACAACAAGCAAGTTTTGAAGCGACGACCTGTAAAGTGTTTGCTTTCGAGCGCCGGTCTTCAGATTAGCAACTTATCCGCTCTGATGGAGTGAAGTCCCCTGTTCTGCTGAGGCAAACCTTTCGGCATCTTTGGTATCGGTGATTAGCTGATGTCAACGGATGACGGCGTACGTGGACCACTTGGTGTAGCCTATGTACAGGGTGGTCCATTGATAGTGACCGGACCAAAGATCTCACGAATAAGCATCAAACGAAAATACTACAAATAACATAACTTATCTAGCTTGAAGGGTGAAGTCAGACGGCGCTACGGTTGGCCCGCTACATGGCGCTGCCATAGGTCAAACGGATATCAACTGTATTTTTTTTTAAATAGGTACTCCCATTTTTATTACATATTCGTCTAGTACGTAAAGAAATAAGAATGTTTTATTTGGAACCCTTTTGTCCCTTTGTCATAGATGGCGCTGTAATATTCACAAACATATTGCTCACAATTTTAGACGAACAGTGGGTAACAGGTCGGTTTTTTAAATTAAAATATAGAACGTAGTTACGTTTGAACTTTATTTAGGTTGTTCCTACGTGATAAACGTTATTATGTTAAATTATCATACATTATGAGAACGCATATGGTTCCTGCGTGATTACCTGTAATTACCTCGTGCCTTCAATAAATGCCCAAAATGATTTCCTTCAACTTTAATTCATTTGGCAATAAGCGTAACGAAATTCCTCTCCACTGCGAGTAGTTCGCCTTCAGTAATGTTCTCACATGCACTGACAATGCGTTGACGCATGTTTTCAGGCGTTATCGGAGAATCACGATAACAAATATCCTTAATTTTCCCCACAGAAAGAAATCTGGGGGTGTAAGATCCGGTGCACGTGCGGGCCATGGTATTGTGCTTCTACGACCAATACACCTGTCATTAAATATTCCTTTAAAGACCGCTTCAACTGCACGCGAGCCATGTGTCGGACTTCAATCATGTTGAATGAACATCGCCACTCTGTCATGCAAATCGGTAGAACATTACGTAAGAAATCAGATTACATTGCACCATTTAGATTGGCATAAAGAAAATAGGGGCCAATTATTCTTATTCCCATAATGCCGCCAAGGTCGCTGTTGTTCCACTTGTCGCAGCCATTGTGGATTTTTTGTTACCCAATAGTGCATATTATGCCAGTTTACGTGACCTCTGTTTGTGAATGACACTTCGTCACTAAACAGAACACTTGAAAAAATTTGTTATCGTCCCGTAATTTATTTTGTGCCCACTGGCAAAACTGTACACGACGTTCCAAGTCTTCGCCATGCAAATTCTAGTGCATAGAAATATGATACAGGTGAAATTTATACTGATGTAGAACTCTCAACACCGACGTTTTAGATTCCCGATTCTCGCTCAATTTGAAACCTCCTGGCAGATTAAAATTGTGTGCCGGAAACGGGACTCGAACCTGGGACCTTTGCCTTTCGCGGGCAAGTGCTCTACCGACTGAAGTTTGGAAAGTAGGAGACGAGGTACTGACGGAAGTAAAGTTGTGAGGCGGGATCGTGAGTCGTGTCGTGATAGCTCAGTCGGTAGAGCGCTTGGCCGCGAAAGGCAAAGGTCCTAGATTCGAGTCACGGTTCCGGCACACAGTTTTAATCTGCCACGAAGTTTCACACCAGCGCACACTCCGCTGCAGAACGAAAGTTTAATTGTTGCTGAATTTGTCTGTTACAGATGTGCGGATTAGCCGCAACTGCAGCTAAAATACTTACTTGGGCATCTTCATTTGTTGCAGGTCGTGTCTGACGTTTCACTTGTGGCTGAACACTTCCTGTCTCTTTGAAAAACGTAACTATCCGATGAAAGGTCCGGACACTTTGATGATGTCTTCCAGGATAACGATCAACATACATAGCACACGCACTTTGGGCATTTTGATCACAATAGCCATACGTATATACCATATCTACCTTTTCTGCAATTGGTAAACGGTCCATTTTAACACGAGTAATATATAACGAAGCAACTACCGCCCGCACTGTCGAAATGTTACGCCACACCGCGTACTTATACGTTTGTGCCTTCTATCACAAAGGAAAAAGTGTTCCAAATAAAACATTCATATTTATTTACATACTAGACTACTATGTAAAAAAATGGGGGTACCTATATTTAAATAATTGCAGTTAATGTCCATTTGACCTATGACAGCACCATCTAAGCGGGCCAACTATAGTGCCATCTGTTTTCCCCCTTCAAGCTAGAAAAAATTTGTTCTTTGTAGTTTTTTAGTTTGATGCTTATTTCGTGAGATATTTGGCCCGGTCACTATCGATGGACCACTCTGTATATGTAGATGGACTACACTTCGCGCGCTATTCGAGAATGGAATGGGAGATAAATAGTATAATTGTGGTTCGATGAACCCTCTGCCAGGCACTTAAATGTGATTTGCAGAGTATCCCATGTAGATGTAGATGTAGATAATTCCAATGAAACCCAGGCTCAGCCTATGTAGCAAAGCAGATTCTTTGAGGCGCGCATGAAATCTCTGTCACTAGGAAGATTTACATCAGTCAAGAATGTTAACGCTTAATTATGTTAGCTAGAAACTCATCTGTCCAATAACATAATTGTTGTGTTATTCCGTACGTTCTTATTTGGTTGATGAAGCGACACTGCGGAAATGTATGGAATGCCTTCCAGTAGAAACAGAGCATTTACCTCGAATCCTGCATCTACTGCTTTCTGGATCTCTTTCACGAATAGAGCGAGGATGGTTACACAGCCTAATTGCTTTCAGAGGCATGTAGACTCCTACAAAGGAGATTTCTTGATCTTCAGTATTGTGAAAATAAAATCTCATGAAACCTTCCAAAATTCCTCTAGACCTACGGTCCCCGTTTGCGAGAAGTGTTGTCCTTTTCATACCCGTCACATATAGCAACATATCATCTGTAGAGCCATTTCAATTGCTTTTCCATCCCTGTGTCGTTCATTTAGAAATCAGACATTTTGTTGGCCATTTGACGTTGTGTGGAGAAAGTATAATTTTATTACATCCTTCTTGATTCCTCTACAACGCTGACCTCAACTTTGATCTTGAATTTCCCGCTAGACTCATTAACGTTCCTGGTCTTGTTATACACTTTGGCAGAGAAATTATCACTAATTATGTTTCACCTTGGACTTGAAAGCCACTTATGATCCGTGTACATAGTGTGCGGAATGCATATTTTCATCGTTTGAAAACAGCGCTTTCGTTCATTTTTCGAGAGTGCGTTTAGAAAGGAACTGCCTTTTCTTCCCCTCACATCGTGAGTCCTCGTCTCCGTTGCGATCGATACAGAGAAAGAGAAGCTTCCTACCGAAATTCAGCAGTGAAAACAGCAGTTGCGCGATAAAAATGTAGATATTTTGTGGGCGAACCTCTCACAATAAATCACATCATGAAAATGCTAAGCGCAGAGGCGAAACTTTTGTGTCAGGACGAAGAGGGCGACGGAAGCTTGCTCGCCGTTGCATCACTTTGGCCGTTCGATCTGCCGAGGTGGCGGCGAAGAACGGCCGTCAGCGATGTAAACAGATTGGGACACGGCCGGCTGGCTCGCTCCCAGATAGTTTTTCAGGAGCCGCGGCAGCGCCTAGACGTGGCAACACCTCCAGCGCCGCTCTCTGGAAGGCGCGAACGCGCACAGGACATGGGACTCTAGCAGTCCCAACGACTGGTGTGACACTTCACAACACTGAAGTGATGAAAATGATGAGGTACCGACGAGCACAGATACTGAATGAGGTAGTATTGCTTATAAAAGGTATAAAATAGTGATGCTTTGGCCAGAGTCATAGCGCTACAAGCGAGAGTAGCAAGACTGAGAGTAGACGACAGACGAAACCTACAGCACAGACCAGACCTAGAAGACCTACTGACAACCAGAATACCACCAAAAAGAAATATGAAGTACACACACTCAGACAGAACCACAGAACAAAACATCAGAAAGATCTTTACTTCACACTCACCATGATACCCCTAACACATAAAGAAGAAACTCCGCCACAACTAGAAGAGATTACATAGAACCATAAAACCAAACAACTGAAATACAAAGAAGAAAGGAGGAAGCTATATATAGGAACTAGCCACTACACAAAGTAGTGCTACCTGTAAACTAGATGTATATAGTTGATAAAAGTCTCTCGGGATTCCAGAGGCGTAATGTGGTTTGATATCCACGAGCTTTCGGCCGAAATCTCCTCGGCCATTGTCCAGTGGTGAGTGTTTTATCATTGCTGCTGCCGTCCTTATATGCCTGCACGGCTTACTGTGACATCACTGGTGCTCAGCCGCAACGCCATATAAGGCAATGTTTTGGCCGCGTGCATGCCGCACCCGCTTTAAACGTCCGATGGCCGGGTCCCAAGCTGTGCTCAGCTGCAAGCCGCCGTCTTTATTAAGAGATTTTTCAGATATTTTGATAACGATAGCCTCTTTTATTACGCTATTCCAGAAAGTATTTGTTCTGGTAATGACTGATGTATCCTGGAACGCGATGCGATGTTTGTTTTCTTGAGCGTGCTTCGCAATTGCTGTTTTCTCAGAATAATGTTGGCGGAAACATATTTCACGTTCAACACAGCGTTGTTCAATATTGCGCACTGTCTGTCCGATGTAGAACCGTCCACACCCACAAGGCCGGCCGCGGTGGCCGAGGACTGAGGCGCTCCAGTCACGGTCTGCACGGCCTCTACGGTCGGGGGTTAGAATCCCCCCCCCTCGGGCGTGGATATTTGTGTCGTCCTTAGTCTTAGCTAGTTCATAAGTAGTTCGTAAGCTTTGGGACTGATGACCCCGTAGTTAAGTCCCCCTAGTTCTACAAACATTTGAACATTTTGAACACCCACACGGTATTGTGTACACACCTGGCGTTCTAAGGCCTAGACCATCTTTTACAGTTCTCATCAACTGTCGCAATTTTGTAGGAGGCCTCAGGACAGTGTCGATATCGTGTCTCTTAAGAAGCCGGCTAATCTTTCCATTTACCGAGCCACAAAAAGGCAAAAATGCGAGCTTGTTTGTCTCCTCCTCGACGGTCTCCTGCTTGCGTGTCTTCGGATGGACGGCTTGTGTTATCTGGCAGTTGCTGTAGCCATTTTTCTTAAACACATTCCGTAAGTGGCTCAGTTCCTTCTGCAGATGTTCATTCTCCAAGACTACTTCTGCTCGGTGCAACAAAGCAGATCGTTTTCTGCGATAGGTGGTGGTGACTGGTAGCTTGGAGATACAGGCCAGTGTGGGTGGGTTTCCGGTAGACTTTATGGCTAAAGCATCCGTTTGTTTTGTAACTGATAAGTACGTGAAGGAACGCTTTATATGGCGTCAGTCACAGTAAACCGCGCATGTATATAAGGACAGCAGCAGCAATGATACGGCAATCACCACTTGATAACGGGCGAGGAGATTTCGGCCGAAAGCTCGTGGATATCAAACCACTTGACGCAGCTGGAAGCCCGAGAGAATTTTATCAGCATGACTCGCCCAGAAACTAGTTTATTCAGAGATATATATATATATATATATATATATATATATATATATATATATATATATATATATATAACTTTAAAGCATCACATTTTAAACCTAAAATTTATTCTTACCTACATATTATCAGAATGTATTAAAAATCACATCTAATTATTTTATATATTATTGTATTGTACAAAATCACAGCAAAAACAAATGTATTGTATACTGATGAAATAAAAAGTGTAAATAATTAAATGTAATAAATGACACATGGCTGATTAGAGCAACAAGAAGCTCTCAAATACCCCCTCCCTTTTACCCATCAGGAAAGGCAACGAGAAGAATTTTTTCGACGTTATTATGGCTGTACGACGAGAATTAACAGACATTGAACGCTGGGTGTTGGTTGGAAATAGGCGTAGGAGACAATTCAGTTTGGAAATCATTAGGGAATTCAATATTCTGAGATGCACAGTGAAAGAAATGTGCTCAGCTTACAAAATATTAGCCACTGACTCTCACCAAGGACGTCGCAGTGGCCTAAGACCTGCACTTAATGACCGAGAGATGCGGCGTTTGCGTACAGTTGTCAGTGCTGACAGTCGAGCTACTCTGCGTGTAATAACTGTGGAAATGAATGTATGACGTATGATTGACATATCTGTTAGGGCAGTGTGGTATAATTACGCGTTAACAGGCTATGCCAGCAGACGCAAAACTCGAATACCTTTGGTTACAGCATGGCATTACCTGAAGCCTGGGCTCGTAAACGTATTGGTTGGACCCAAAACTATAGCCCTATATCCCTGACATCGGTCAACTGCAGAATTTTGGAACACATTTATTGGTCGTTTATTATGTCATTTCTTGAGATTGAAAATATCCTTGCTACGAATCAACATGGTTTCCGATAGCAATGATCACGTGAAACACATCTCGCGGTGTTAATCCATGGGATCCAGAGATCAGTAGCTACAGGATCGTAGGTAGATGCCGAATTTCTTCCGCAAGGCGTTCGATACCGTTCCTCATCGACACACGAAGTGCGAGAATCTGGAATACCAGAACAACTGTATGACTTGACAGGCGTTTGTAGATAAGAGAAGGCAGCATGTCTGAACGGAGCGAAGTCTTCAGACGTTAAAATGATGTCAGCCGTGCCCCTGGGGACTGTTTTAGGACCTGGTAGATAACGTCAGAAGTTAAATGAGGCTTTCTGCGGATGATGCTGTGATTTGTCAAGTAGTCGCAACACGTGGGAAGGGTAGCGAAGTATAGAAGGACATCCAGCATATCGGCGCCTTGTGCAGGGAATAGCAATTGAGCCGCCTCATAAAACATCGTAAAGTGCCGCGCCTACATAGAAACAAAAGTCCTTTGTTATATAAAATTCAGTTTTGAAGAGTCGCAGCCAAGTCTGCAGATTGAAATTTTTGTATGGAAATTAATCTGTCTCAATTAGGGTAAACTTGTACTTTTCTATTGTTATGTATGGTAGCTTGTATGTAGCCTATATTGTAGTTGGTGTTTGTCCTTTTGCTAATGAAGACTGTTTAATTCAGCTCGCATTTATCATTTATCCCTGAGTCATTTTACCAGTTCCTCGTTCCTTTCACCAATTTGAATTGCTATCCGTTCTGATCATTGTTTCTTATGATAGTGTTGCATAATTATTGTGTTTGTAAATTTGTATGCTAATTAGAACAGTTCAGTGTAGGCATTTTGTGATGATCAGTTGTCTATTAATGAGAGCAGGAAGTAGTTTGTTCATAATTGCATTTAAGATCATAGTTAGAGATTTTCTCAGTCTCAATGAAAGTTCAGATTATTAAGTTAGTTAATGTTAGTAACAGTTAAAGTGATTTGTCTGATCAGAAGAGAAGAAGATCACGTAAAGAGATGAGAAATATTTGCAGTGTGTGATACTTGAAATCTTTACCAGAATTTTAGAACATTTTTATTACATAGAATCTGTATGGTAATTGTTGTACAGATAGGCACATTACCAAGTGCAGTGATCTTGATATCCAATTAATATAAAATATCCTTGTTTGGCATCCTGTTAATTCAAGTAGCAAAATTATCACTGTAGTAGCACTTTCTGTTCGCTTTCGCAGTCGAATTATACATATATAGTCTGGCTGCTGGTATATGGTGCACGCTAACAGATCTGAACATTTCATTTGCTCACATTGTTTCTCACACACGAGATTAATGTGTAGACCAATTACGAGTTTAATTACCGTTGACTTATTAACAACTGTACAATTTAAAGTGTTATCCGTTGCGCATCAAACTAAACCACATTTACGTAAGAACATTGCATCCCATGTCAGTTGCAATTTATTCTAACAGGGCAAAGGAAGGTACTAAGTCTCATTGCTTAGTCAAATTATTTTGTTACCAAAACCACAACAGAACATTTATTTGGGAATTTTAGCGGGGACGGTCTCTTAACAAAAACAGTGACACGCACGCCCTACAAACACATACTACTTTTCATTTCAAACAAACACACACCACTTTTACAGTACAGCTTAATGGAACCGAACTTTCGACGGCACCACACATCCAAAGACTTTTCGCCACAAGAAAAATTATCTGCATAAAAAATGTAAGTGTCATTTATGTGGACGTGAACAGCCGTTCAATGATGAACTTAAAGGTTCGCAACCGGTAACGGCGCTATTTAGTAAATAAATAGCATAATCAAAAGTGGTTGGTTGCTGTCTTCTTTATTGTAAGAATCACCCTGTATGGAAACCAATCGTTGGTAAGGCAGATGCCAGACTGATATTCACTGGAAGAATCCTCATGAAGTGAAGTCGGTTAACAAAGAAAGTAGGTTACGAAACTCTCGTTCCGCCACAGCTTCAATTGTTTATCAGTGTGGGTCGCGTGCAATCATCATCATCTGCCATCTCCAGTTTCCCTGGTGTGGCTAACAAGCGCTCTCTATCTCATTCGATCTTGATATAACATTTGGTCTTGGACAACATCCCAGTTAAAACCGTTCTTCTCTATGTCTGATTTAACTGCGTCTATCCATCGTCTCCTTGGCCTTCCTCTTGGTCTTCTTACTCCCACTTCCATTCTGAAGTATTTTTAGCTGTTCTTGTGCTATCCATTCTTATTATATGACCATACCACTGCAGTCTTCGTTTCCCCAGGGACCCTGATACCAGCTGTTTCCCTGTGTACCTCATTTATGATCTTGTCTCTCGTGGTACTTTGGTTCACAGTCCTGATAAACCTCATTTCTGTTGCATGGATTCTGCTGTAATCCTTTTTTCACAATGTCCATGTTTCCATGCCATATATAAGGATTGGAGTGAAGTAAGTGTTATACAAAGTTAACTTTGCTGCGTGGGGTACTTTTTTGTCCCATAGTAGATTCCGAACTTGCATGTAGAAAAATGATGCTTTTTGTGTTCTGTTGAGGATTTCTTGCCGGATGGTGTTGTCCTCGGAGAAAATACTTCCAAGGTACTGAAAGTGGGAAACTGATTTAATTTTTGTTCCCTCCAAGTAGATGTTTGAACTTGTTTCCTCTCTGTTTATGGTCATCTCAGCCATCTTGGTCTTGCTGATTTTCAGGTTAAATTCTTTAAATTTATTATTCCAGACTCTTTTGCACTTCTGTTTCTGTTTCTCCCCATATTACAACATCATCTGCAAATACCAGTGATCTCGACTCATTTGCTGTTTCCTTAATAGATTTTAGCATTCTGTCCATTACAATAATAAACAAGAGTGGTGAAAGAGCACTTCCCTGCTGGACTCCCTCTTCGTCTCAAACCATTCAGAGCCACCATTTCCTATTTGGGAAGTACCGCAGGCAGCAAAGATAACTTTGTATAACACTTACTTCACTCCAATCTTTATATATGGCACGGAAACATGTACATTGTTAAAAAAGGATTACAGCATAATCCAAGCAACAGAAATGAGGTTTATCAGGACTATGAATCAAAGTACCAGGAGAGACAAGATCAGAAATGAGGTACAAGGTCGGGTTAAAAGAAGACAGAGAAAAATATCTCGGAAATAAGATCCGCCGGCCGCGGTGGCCGAGGAGACTGAAGCGCTCCACTCACGGTCTGCACGGCCACTACGGTCGGGGGTTCGAATCCCCCCTCGGGCATGGATATTTGTGCCGTCTTTAGTATAAGGTAGTTGATAAGTAGTTTGTAAGTTTAGGGACTGATGACCCCGTAGTTAAGTCCCATAAGCTTAACAAACATTTGAACATTTTGAGAAGATCCAACGGAGAGCAGCAAGTATTTTATGGGCTCGTTTAGTAAGCGCGAAAGCGTCACAGAGATGATTAGGAAACTTTACTGACAGACGCAGCAACAGAGAAGTTTTGTATCACTGTTTGGGCTTCCGTCAAATTTCCGAGAGCGTACGTTTCACGAAGAGTCAAGCGTTGTATTGGTTCTCACTACGTATATCACGCGTAGCGCTCATAAGAATAAGATTAGAGAGTTTAGAGCCCACACGGAGGCATACAGGCAGTGTTTTTTCCACGAGCCATACGCGCTTGGAATAGGAGGAGGTGACATTGGTATGAAAGGTACTCACCGCATACTGTTCTTGCTAGTAGGCCATCAGCACTGCAACTTGTATTGGTTTCCGCCATCCACCGTATTATAACCTTTCAGCGAATTGTAAACTTTAATTAGTAATTGAACTCCTATATAAGGTATGTTGTTATGGTCTTCAGTCCTGAGACTGGTTTGATGCAGCTCTCCACCCTACTCTATCCTGAGCCTTTTCATCTCCTCATAAGAACGACAACCCACATCCACTTGAATCTGCTTACTATACGCGCCTCTTGGTCTCCCTCTGCGATTTTTACCCCACACACTTCCCTCCAGTGCTAAGGTATACCATATGTATTATTAAAAATAGTTGTACTGTCACCCATACATTGAATATGGGTTTCATTTTAGACTACAATTATGTGACAAGTTGTTTTTATGCAATAACTGACTTCTGTGAAACCACCTTACAAACAGTATCCAGCTAAGGTGCTGCCACCTTGCGCCAAAATGATGGAAACTAGAATCTTCAAAGCTGTCAGTATTTTGTAAGCTGTCATGTTTTTAACTTGTGTATTTTTTATATTTTGACTAAGTGCAATGTTGAACTTGTTATTTTATACCAAATTTTTTAACGAGGTAGGATAAGTGCCTCTTAATCCCAAATGTATGTTATTTTTTATGTTTTTATGTTATTTCATGCATGTATTTTATATTGTTGACACATAACCAGCTTGTAATATGTATTTGACCAGATGATGGTGACACAGTTCACCGAAACCAGTCGTCAGTGAAAAAATTATTTATCTGCGATCTTGGCATTTCATTTTGAAAACTATAAAGTTGGTTACAGATTGTGATAGTGTCCGAGTAAGGAGCAGTTCCCAAAAAGAAATGGACTAAAGTTGCTAACAAGGCACTGTGTGATATGATGTAGTAGCCGAGTAGCGGGAGTAGCCCAGCGGTCTTGAGCGCCACGTTACGGATCGTGAGGCTTCCCACGTCGGAGGTTCGAATCCTCCCTTGGGCATGGATGTGTGTGTGTTGTCCTTAGGTTAGTTTAGCTTAGTTTAAGTAGTTTGTAAGACTAGGGACTGATGACCAACGTACTTTGGTCCCATAGGATTACAAACATTTGATTTGTTATGATGGTGTCAATCTTTTTTTATGGGATAGACTGGGTAGCGATCATTGACAGGAAATGTTACATTCGGCTACTTGCGAGACCATTTGCAGCCATTCGTCGACTTCCCCAATAACGACTGAATTATGATGGTTCTTCATGCGTCTTGTTACGGGGAAACAGTTGTTCGCTAGTCCTTTGAATATCACTCTCAAAGGTTCCAATGGATTACTTGGTCGCCCAGATCACTCGCCAAGAATTAAATGGAACATTGATGTGCGAGCACAAATCGAACAATGTAACACTTTTGTAATTACGTACTGCTATAGCAGCAGCGCGGTTCAGTATTCATACAGGGGACTTGCAACAACTTGTTAAATTCACTCCACCGGGCGAAATGAGGTCAGACACGCAACATGCTCTTCCGAATGCGAACATTCTTTGTTAGCACACGCCTACATAGGAAGAAATGCTCATGAAAGTAAAATAAGAGAAATCAGATCTAAAACGAAAAGATTTAGGTGGTCCTTTTTGCAGCGACCTATTAGAGAATGGAACCGTAGAGAAACATCAGAAAACCGGTTCGATTAACCCTCTGCCACTCACTTCAATGTGGCTTTCAGAGTATTTGTGTAGATTTAGAAAGGAGATTATGTCAGTGTATACCTGTAGCTTCAAATGTAGAGTCGGTTCGATAATAATTTTCATCTGCAGCTGCACACTAAAAAACACGAAGGTACTTTGTGTAACACTTTAAATTTCTCCGTTCTTCGTTCCAGACGTGTATGGTTTGTACGAAAAACGACTGCAGATATGCCTCCATCTATTAGTCTAATTTTATGCTCGTGGTCTTTTCGCGAGACATGTTGGACGGAGTAATCTATTGGTTGATTCTTCTAAAACCGTATGGTATTGGCATATTGGTTGTAGCGTTCTACATGATTCATGCAGCGCTTGCCACGGGAGTTCGCAGATCACCTCCACGACGCTTTAACTCCTACTAAATCAACCTGTAGAGATGAGTGCTGCTATCTCTATCTCCTCGATCAATACCTTCTGTTACGAATCCAACACTGTCGAGTAATATTGAAGTATTCCTCACAAGATAGTAGTGAAAGCTATGTTCTCTCCTCAGTTAAAAAATGAATGCAAAACTATTTATCGTTGCAATGGTCACCCATTGATACACATCTACATCTACATAGATACTCTGCAAATCACATTTAAGTGCCTGGCAGAGGGGGCTATAATAGCAACTGATTTGACTTTTATGCTAGTGCCATTCATATAAAAAGAAGAATCTATCCGTTCCCATTTAAGGGTAACTGTCAAAATTAAAAGCTTTATTGGCAGTAAAAATCGCTACTCTTATTACATCGGTCTGGCACCAGTAAAGTGATCTGTAAAAAATATAACATTTATTTAAAATTTAATGGTGTAACTTTTAATTCTAATTCTTTCGGATTAAGAGTGAGAGAAACAGAAAAAATTACCGTATTTTATTGTATGTCAGACTATTATACATTTATTATTTGTTAACACTATTAGAAAGTTACCACTACACCGTTAGATTTGTAGCACCCTTTCTATTTTAAATAGTAGAAAACTGGTAAATATGATAACAATAATTATACATGTGAATAGGATATCAAATATTTGATAGTGGTACGAAAGAGAAATAATTTGGTGGGCCGGGATTTGACTACTGGTGAGAGAATCAATTTAAACTGACACCCCCGACTTTATAATGGCGTATGTGCAACGTTGTAAACAGAAATTGGGAATTCTTACACAATACTGGAAGCGGAAACGCTGCGTTTGTAAATCTATGGTAGTTATCTAATCTGGTAATCAGTCCCTAGGCTCACAAACTACTTAAACTAACTTATGCTAAGGACAACAAATAAACCCATCCCCGGGGGAGGACTCTAACCTCCGACGGCGTGCACCTTCCGCAACTAAGCGCCTTAGAACGCTCGGCTACTCCACCACGGCGGAAACGCTCCAGTTAACATGTCGGCAGACTTCAAGTCTCGGACCTTATCGACTGTACTACATATACACTGTTCATTACAATTAGGAGATCGGGTCAGATACCATACACAATATAGATATGCCAACGTATTTCATTCAAATTTTGTTTACAATTGTAGTTTGTGTTTGTTACGGTACGATATGTTGCTAAATCGAAATATTGAAAAATTTCGAGGTTTTTCTGGAGGTTGAAGTAAATTAAATGACAAAACTGAAAATTTGTGCTGAGCTGAAATTCGAACTCTGGTATCCCACTTCGGGCTAGCTGTCGCCTTTACCAATTAGGAAACCAGGCACGCTTCCCTTCAAACCCAAATTCTCAACTTCTAACGAGAAATCTGAGTTCGAATCCCTAGCACAAATTTTTAACTTTGTCGTTGAATGTATTTCAACCCCACGAAACGGTCGAAATGTTTCAATATTTTTATTTCGCAAATTTACGGCCGTTATTGTCAACTAATGGTGTCTGTTCTTTTGGACATGTTCGAAAAGAAAAGACACCATATAAATAATGGTCTCAATATTTCATTCTCAACTCCTTATTTAAGGTTGACATAGCAGTTGCTTAAAGTGAAACGCAATGGGGTTACCATAATGCCGGTCACAAATTTATTTCAAATGCAAACTATTTCATTTATTATGGCTCCATAAGTCTTCTCAATAGGATAATATTTGATACAGAAGACTTAAGCGCTTATGTCTAAACATTTTAATGTTGCATTATTAATAGAATCTTTTTGCTTATACTATCATATACTTCCACTAGTGTTAGTATCTGCTACTAATTTCCTTGCACATAAATTCTGCTTCCGTGCCTCTCTCGCGCTCTACACCTTCGCGACCCAAAGATCCACCTGGGCTGCTTCGTCCTTTAGCGGTCCGTTTCACACGCCAGAGGGACATTTTAAACGTCCTTTAAAGCAACAAAGCTCTCACTGCAGGGAAAAGGGAAAAAAATTGCGTGTCATTTATGCTCCACGAAGCACAAACCAGTAGGTCCTACTGCACGGACGGAAAAGAAGCTGTGATGATGCCCAAATTAAGCAAATCTGGCTTTTTCTGCAGCCTCTCGGCAGTATGGCGTGGCGGTGACAAACATGCATGAAAGAAACTGAAAGAAAAAATGTATGACTAGACCGAAGCTTGAAATTTTTTGAAAGTATTTTAGCAGGCGAATGCTTGTTCTGCCGATATAGGATGCGCGGGGATTTATCCGTACCGTCTCATATATCAAATGTTATTGTACAGGTTCTTAACATAAAATCTCGTCAACGACGATATCTAGGGTAGGTTAGGGACAACAAATGTTCAAATGTTTGTTAAGCTTATGGGACTTAACTACGGGGTCATCAGTCCCTAAACTTACAAAATACTTATGAACTAGCTAATCCTAAGGACGGCACAAATATCCATGTCCGAGGTGGGATTCGAACTCCCGACCGTAGTGGCCGTGCAGACCGTAACTGGAGGACCTCAGTCCCCTCGGCCAACACGGACGGCTAGGTTAGGGACACGCAAGGCGCACATATGGCGTCCAGAGGAAAGATTTGCACCAGGCCTCTAAGGCATTCGAAACTACATTGGTCAAGCAATAAGAGTATCAGCTGAAGTATTTAGATTCTGAAGTATTGACATCGGCAGAATGACTTAAAATGGTTCTAGAGAAGTGGAGACAGCAACATTAAGGTAACCGAGATAGTAGTTGGTGCAGATGGGGGTTGGTGTTGACTTGAGTTTACCAAATGAATTAAACAAGCAGTCGGGTTCAGATAGTGTAGTGACCAGGTAGTGCAATGCAACATCACTTATACGATGCTATGGTATGGAGAACCATAGGAAGGTTGGATGTGGGAACAACACAAAGGGAGGAGGCTGCAGCTATTGGACTGTCTTAAAGTGTAATTCCATGACCTGGATGCGATTACAGACATGAACCATTAAAAGGAGGCAGGGCCAAGGTCGTCATCGGGTAACATCAGTAAGAGACGACTGTTTTCTCCGGTTAACAGCCCGTCGAGGCAGGAGGCTGAATGCAGTTCAGCTGCAACACACTCTCCAGGCAGCAATTGGGCGCACAATACCAACACAAACGGTCCCATATCGCCTTCCAGCGTGTGGCCTCTGCGCGCAGCCTGTGGTGCGTGTCCTATTAAAATCACGCCACCGTTTGGTCTGCAGAAACTGAGCGGAGGAACGACAGAATTGGAGTCGTAAGAATGGCACCAAGGTCTGTTCACATATGAGTCAAGATTTTGGGTTTAGTCGGACAATCGTATTTTCCTTATATGGAGAGAACGTGGAACTCGGAATAATCCTGCTTATCTACAGGAAACACCATATCATGGTGGTGGACGAATAGTGTGGGCAGTAGTCAGTATTAGCGGACGTATGGACATCTATGTCGTTCAGAATGTCGCTTTGACTGCTCAGAGGTATAGAAGGAGACCCTTCGACCATTTGTTGTGCCCTACGCTGGTGCCATAGGAAGTGTGTTTCTTCTAGTGGACAATAACGCTCGAAGCCACAGATCTGCACTGGTGGACAACATGCTTGACGCTGACGGAATTGAACGAATGGAGTGACCAACTTGTTCCCCTGCGCGGAATGGACAGTATGAGGTTATCAATCAACTCTTGAGGGATATTTGAACATTCTTGCTTTTGTGTCCCGACTTCGTCGCCGCTTTTGTGTCCCAGCCTCGTCGTAGGTGTCGGTGGCCGAGTGGAACGAGACCGACACGCTGGTGCAGGTGCGGAGGGGAGCAGCCAGAAACTATAAACACTCGAGTAAATTAGAAAGAGATATATTGCACAGAATGTAACAATACTTAACTTTTACATAGTACTGCAGAATGTTGATACATAGTTGTTGGAGGCCTGCCTAGTGCCTGTACAATAGCGAAGTCTTCAATCGTGCCTATCTGATTACGAAGGTCGTAACTGTTTGCTAGCTCAGTCCGAAGCGCGAAGTGCGAAGTGGACTATGTTCTTCAGTGGTGGCCACGAGCGGCGTTGTACCAGAGGGCGCTCGTGGCTGTCGTCGGAAGAACGCCGCGCCGTGCGTGCATGACGGCGCGCGGCGAAAGTAAGTGGCGCGCACTTTGTACTTGTGCGACACCACACCCCTCCCCCCCAAACCGCCGCGCCGTCGTGGCGTAGGGCTGAGGGCCACGGCGACGGCACTGGGAGGAGGGCCTGGGCGGGGGCGTTACTGGTGGGACGGGCGTCGTAGCGGAGGCCGGGATCGAGGCGCCGTCCGCGCCCCGGCATCCGCCTTGCGATCCTCCAGGGAACCCGCCGAAACCTGGGGAAGGGCGCCCGCCCCCGCCCAGAGGGAGCAGGTCATCTTCTTCGGAGGTGCGTGGCCCAAGCTGGGGGGGCCCGCACGGTCCCGGAGTCCCTCTCGGTGACGCTGTCGTCTGCGGCGGCGACAGCGGCGGCGACGACTGCGTCGGATGTACGTCGGCGTCCATAGGGATCTCGTAGTCCGGGGACGAACGATGTGGTTGTGCTCCCTGGCGGTGAACTGGGTCTGGAATCAAGAAACCGGAGACAGGATCGCGCGGTCTGTGCAGGCGCAATTGGTTTGCGTGGCGCCGCAGCTCCGCCCCTGTGGAAGAACGTACAACAAACATATTGTGCCCAAGCACGCGTTGAATGGTGCCCGGCATCCATTTCTTCTTGTTTCCAGCAAACACCCTGTACAGCACCGGCGTAGAAACCTGAAAACGCGTAGCGCCATACGAACCGACTCGGTGCGTGGGAGGCTGCAGCAGGTGAAGGAGAGTGCGGTGACGGCGGCCGTGTAGCAGCTCGGCAGGAGACGGGCCGTCACGTGGCATGCACCGATACGTAGACAGGAAAATTTGAAGAGCTTGCTGCCTGGAGTGCTGACCTTTCATCTTTTCCATGTGTGACTTGAATGTTCGAACGAAACGTTCTGCTTCACCATTGGACTGAGGATGAAAAGGTGCGGTGGTGATATGCTGAATGCCATTCACACGACAAAACTGTTGAAATTCCGCACTAACAAACTGAGATCCATTGTCACTGACAATAGTTTCAGGCAAGCCTTCGATGCAAAACACTGACGTTAAGGCACTGATTGTACTAGACGCCGTCGTTGAGTTCATGGCAATCACAAAAGGAAACTTGCTGAAAGCGTCTACAACAATTAACCAGCGCGTATTCCAGAAAGGTCCGGCAAAGTCAATATGTAAACGTTGCCATGGTCCCTTGGGGCGTGGCCAGTCTGAGAAACGCTGTGGAGGAGCCGCCTGATGCTCCGCACAAACTGTACACTGTGATGTCATGCTCTCTATCTGAGCGTCCATACCAACCCAGGTACAATGACGTCTGGCCAATTGCTTTGTCCTAACAATACCCCAATGTCCTTGATGCAGGAGGCGTAACACTTCTCGTTGCAGGGAACGAGGAACAATCACTCTTGCTTGGTCGTTGTCGGTATGCAACAACAGTACACCCTGACTTAAAGATAATGCATGACGTTGTGCAAAATAACGTCGAACCAGAGGCCGATCAATGTCTTTGGCTCTGGCAGGCCAACCAAGGCGAACAAAACGTGCTACCACACTTAAGTCTGCATCCGCAGCTGTTTCCTGTGCAACCCGACGAGAGTTTAAAGGAAAGTCTGCGACAGCGGAAGCATCTCTGGAGTCTATCTGACAACATGCCATTTCTGAAGAATCAAATGATACATCCTGGCCAACCGGAAGTCGGGAAAGTGTGTCCGCGTTGGCATGTTTAGTGGTAGGTCGGTACAAAATCTCATACTGATAATTTGACAATATCAAGGACCATCTCTGAAGCTTTTGTGCCGTACGTGGCGGAATTGGCTTTGTGGGTGAGAACAACGACGTGAGAGGCTTGTGGTCTGTTAACAAATAGAATTTTCTGCCATAGAGATAATGATGATACTTTGTGACGCCGTAAATGATTGCTAAGGCCTCCTTTTCTATCTGACTGTAATTCTGTTGCGTCGGCGTCAGTAGCTTGGATGCAAAGGCAATAGGACGATCGTGAGAACCAATACGATGTGAGATTACTGCGCCGAGACCGTACGATGAGGCGTCAACTGCTAACACTACAGGCTTCTGGGGGTCAAAGGGAATCAGACATGCATCACTGAGTAGTGCAGACTTTAAGTTGTCAAAGGCAACCTGGCAATCTTTGGACCATACAAAAGGAACATTCTTCCTACGTAAGTGATGCAGTGGAGCTGCAATCTGAGAGGCATTGGGAATAAACCTGAAATAATAGTTCAGCTTTCCCATTACTGCTTGCAATTCGTGCACATTCTTAGGAGGAGGCAAGTCTTTGATTGCTCGAAGATGTGACTGTAAGGGATGAATTCCTTGGGCATTAATCACATGGCCTAGGTACTCTATTTCAGTTTGAAAAAACGAACACTTTGCTTTATTACAGCGTAGACCTGCTGCAGTCAACACTTTGAAAAGACACTCCAGGTTTGCTAAATGTTCTTCAACTGTACGTCCGGATACCACAATGTCGTCTAAATAGTTCGAGCAACACGGTACAGAAACTGTCAGCTGTTCCAAAAAACGCTGAAAAATAGCGGGAGCGGAAGAACTGCCAAAGGGTAGGCGTTGAAATTGAAAAAGGCCCATGTGAGTATTAATGACGAAAAACTTTTTTGATTCGTCATCAAGTGGAATCTGTAAGTATGCCTCTGCTAAATCAATCTTGGAAAAGAAGCGAGACTGCCCTAATTTGTCCATCAGTTCCTCAGGTCTGGGCAGAGGGTAAGTGTCGACAATTGTTTGACTGTTCACTGTTGATTTAAAGTCCGCACAGAGACGAAGTTTTCCTGACGGCTTGGGTATAATTACTATAGGCGAGGCCCACTGACTCGCAGAAACAGGAGAAATCACCCCACTATCTTGCCAACGTTGAAGTTCTTCGGCAACTGTATCACGCATTGCGATAGGCACTGGTCTAGCTTTACGAAATTTTGGAACTGCAGATTCTTTTAAAGTTACATGTGCCACGAAGTCTTTTGCACAACCTAGTTCCGGCGAAAACAAGTCACTATATTTGTCACACAATGCATTGATTTTATCCTGAGGCACTATTGACGAAATTTGAAGCACATCTCTTTGAATTGATAAACCAAACAAGTCAAAAGCATCTAGTCCAAAAATGTTCTGCGTAGATTTGGCATGAAGAACAACAAAAGCAACTGTTTTCGTAACACCTTGAAAGGAGGCAGGCAGGCTACACGTTCCTAGCACGGGAATATTTTGACCTGTATAAGCTGTTAACACTTGTTGTGACGGCGACAATTTTGGCGAACCCAGATGTTCATAAGTATCTTTATTTATTAATGTAACAGCGGAACCAGTATCAAGCTGAAATTGCACAGTCTTATTTTCTATAGAGAGAGTAACAAACAGCTTGTGCTTCTGGCGCACGACCGGTGCGCGAATGTGGGCAACGTCTAATACATATTGTTTTCTGCGCTTGCGCGGGTTGCGTGCGGTAGGAAGCGGCGCATACTCGGCACACAGCGGATTAACCACACTGTCACTAGATGACACTACCGCCGGATCGGCGTCCGCGTAATACGAGGCTACTGCACTAAAATTACTTTGAGTAGCTACACCAATTCTACTGTCACTAGCTACACAGTACTGGGCACTATTACAATTAGAAGTTGCAGAAGGCACTATTTTCACTACAGGAATGCACTGTTCATAGTCATTTTGCTTATCCCGAACCCGTTTCCGTTGCACTGTTTTACGCGCTCGTCGGCGCTTGCTACGTGGTGCACTATATAGTTTTGCCATAGGCGCAGAACTACTTTCTTGCAATTGAGATCCAAGGAAAGCACTGTTCAATTCCTCAGCGTGTATAACATTGACTGTATGCACTGCTCTCGCACTGTGCGAAGCACCGTTTCTAACGTTACTGTTCGAGTTTTTAATTTGCATACACACAGACTGCACATGTCCCAATTTGCCACATTGATAACAGGTTGCGTTGCGACTAGGGCAATGAGCACGCTTGTGGCGAGACACACACTGGGGGCAAGATTTACGTACATTTTTCTGAAATGAGCGTTGGCGCCCGTTATTCAAATTACTGTTTCTAACACGACGGGGCGACCTTTGCGTCGCACTTTTACACTGGCTACTGTTCACTGTCTGTTCAGCACGGCCTGTAGAATTTAAAGAATCACAAGTGCTATACTGAGAACTACGGCTAGGAAAGCGTCCGTTACGGCGCACTGAATTTACACTATGGCTTTGCATTTCTACATCAGCTAAGTCAAAAGTATCATGCGCTTCTATAAGCTGCAGTACACTGTCTAAGGAGGGGTCAGACTGTTTCAGAATTGCTGCTCTAATTCTGGGGTCCTGAATATTCTGCGTAATCGCATCCCTCAACATCACGTCACTATACGAAAGTCCACAAGAGCAAGTAAATTTACATTGGCGGGTTAAGCCCTTCAATTCCGTAATCCACTCTTGGTGTGACTGCTGCGGTAATTTTTTAAGTCTGAAAAATCGGTACCGTGCCGCAGCTACGAGAACTTTTCTCTCATAATGAGCATTCAGTGCATCTACAATTTGTTCAAAGTCTACATCACGAGGAGATGCGTGCGGGAATAGTTTTTGCAGTAACACGAAAGTTTTGGGGCCCACCACAGACAATAAAAGATGCTTAACAGTCTGACCTGTAAGTTGATGAGCCGCGACGAGTTCTTGAAACTGCGCCAGATAATCACTCCATTCTTCCTCACGTTCGTTGTATTGGCGAAACGTAGGAAGTGTTGCGGCGGCAGGTGTGGGCTGCTGAAGCGGCGGCTGTTGTTGTTGGTTAGCTGCCTGCGCTGTGAGCTGGGACACCGCCTGGAGCAACTGGGTGATTTGCGCCGTCTGTAACTGAATAATTTCCATTAAGTTTGGGTTCGGGGTAGTGGCCATGCTGACCGATTAGGCGCCGCGTATACAAGTAAATTATAACAAAACACAAATTCAATATGAAAGAGGACGCTCTGCAACAAAAAAGTCCACAAAATACGTAACAGAATATGTTCCCCCAAAAATCTTATAATAAGGGTGGGTGGGCGGGAGCAATTTTTGCGTGCTCCGACTGCTGCTGTCTGGCTGCTGCAAGCGGGCTGGTCCAAGGTTCTATCCCATCCTCGTCGCCACTTTTGTGTCCCGACTTCGTCGCCGCTTTTGTGTCCCAGCCTCGTCGTAGGTGTCGGTGGCCGAGTGGAACGAGACCGACACGCTGGTGCAGGTGCGGAGGGGAGCAGCCAGAAACTATAAACACTCGAGTAAATTAGAAAGAGATATATTGCACAGAATGTAACAATACTTAACTTTTACATAGTACTGCAGAATGTTGATACATAGTTGTTGGAGGCCTGCCTAGTGCCTGTACAATAGCGAAGTCTTCAATCGTGCCTATCTGATTACGAAGGTCGTAACTGTTTGCTAGCTCAGTCCGAAGCGCGAAGTGCGAAGTGGACTATGTTCTTCAGTGGTGGCCACGAGCGGCGTTGTACCAGAGGGCGCTCGTGGCTGTCGTCGGAAGAACGCCGCGCCGTGCGTGCATGACGGCGCGCGGCGAAAGTAAGTGGCGCGCACTTTGTACTTGTGCGACACCACACTTGCATTAGTGCAATGTTCAGTTCTTCAACAGTTGGTTAACTACTGTTAAAGAACTGAATATCGCACTCATAGCAGAATGTACGAATATCTGTCAAGAGCTGATTGATAACCTCGTAATGTCCATGCCACGCAGGTATGCAAATTTAGTGGTCGTCTTAGGTGATCACAGACCATATTAGAGAGCAACGAGATCGAAGTTTTCACTGTTATGGAAGCCCCATGGTGCCGCGCACTACATAAACACCATGTAAACCTTAAGTAAAAAGTCGAGGCAGCAAAATATCGTACTGTATCACACAAAAATTATAATTGTAATCAATATTTGAACAAAATACGTTCCACCTTTCCAGAACATGCCTTCAGTGAATGTCATGCTTCTGACATTAAATGTGAGGTCCACAGAGCGAATACAGGAACAAAGCTAACATTGCTTGAAATTCTCTCTATCAACAAACACCAAGCTCAGAAACCAAATCCAATCTCAATGATCAAACCCAATTTCAGTATTCACCCTTCTGAAAGTAACAGCCATTATGTATAATCCTGCCACCATGCTTGTATAAATTGTGTAATGTCTCTCACCAGCATTCCAATGATTTTCGTTCCTTGTGCTACTCACACCATTCACGTGATAACCAGCAAATTTTAATATAGGCTATATACTTGAATATGTTCCTTTATTTCATATTGACATACTTCAAACATAAGTAACTATGAAACTTCGTGACAGATTAAAATTGTGCGCTGGAACCGGGACTCGAACCTGGGACCTTTGCCTTTCGCGAGCAAGCTCTCTACCACTGATCTATCCCGTCACGATTCACGGTCCCGCAACAAAACTCAATTCTGCCAGTACCTCCCCTCCTACTTTCCCGTGGCAGAGCGCTTGCCCGCTAAAGGCAAGTCTCAGGTTCGAATCCTGGTTCCGGCACAGAGTTTTAATCTGCCAGGAAGTTTCATATAAGCGCACACTCCGCTGCAGAGGGAAAGTTTCAATATGTAATTGTCTCCCACCCACATTTCATTTTTATGTGTCCGTCACTCACCTGTTCCCCTCCTAATTTTGTTCATATGTACAGGGTGGCCCACTGATAGTGACCAGGTTAAATATCTCACGAAATAAGCATCATACGAAAAAATTACAAAGAACAAAACTTTTCTACCTTGAAGGAGAGAAAACAGATTGCGCCATGGTTGGCTCGCTATATGGCGCTGCCATAGGTCAAACGAATATCAACAGTAAAAAATAAAAATAAAAAAAGGTATTTCCATTTTTATTACCTATTCGTCTAGTACGTAAATAAATATGAATGTTTTATTTGGAATATTTTCGTCGCTTTGTGATAGATGGCGCTGTAATATTCACAAACATGTTTCTTACAATCTTAGAGGAACAGTGGGTAGCAGGTAGGTCTTTTTTCTTTCTTTTTTTTTTCGTTTTTTTTTTTTTTTTTTTTTTTTTTTTTTTTTTTTTTTTATTAAAACACATAACGTAGGTATGTTTGAACTTTGTTTCGGTTGTTCCAGTGTGATACATATACTTACCTGTTATTAACTCATGACTTCAATTAATGCTCAAAATGATCTCCTTCAATTTCGGTACATTTGGCAATACGCGTAACGAAATTCCTCTCAACAGCGAGTAATTCGCCTTCAGTAATGTTCCCACATGTATTAACAATGTACATCTTTTCAGGCGTTGTCGATGAATCACGATAGCAAATATCTTTCAATTTTCTCCACAGAAAGAAGTCAGAGGATGTAAGATCCAGGGAACGTGCGGGCCATGGTATGGTGCCTCTACGACCAATCCACCCGTCATTAAATATTCCATTTAATACCGCTTCAACTGCACGTGAGCCGTGTGCTGGATATCCCTCATGTTGAAAGTACATCGTCATTCTGTCATGCAATGAAACATCTCGAAGTAAAATCGGTAGAACATTACGTAAGAAATCATACATTGCACCATTTAGATTGCCCTCATTAAAATTTGGGCCAGTTATCCTTCCGCCCATAATGCCGCACCATATATTAACCAACCAAGGTCGCTGATGTTCCATTTGTCGCTGCCATCGTGGATTTTCAATATGCCCAGTAGTGCATATTTTGCCGGTTTACGATACCTCTGTTTGTGCATGACGCTTCGTCACTAAACAGAACGCGTGAAAAAAAAATCTGTTATTGTCCCGCAACTTTTTTGTGCCGAGTCTCGAAACTGTAGACGACGTTCACAGTCTTAGCTGCGCAAATCCTGGTGCATTTGAGATTCCAGATTCTCGCTCAATTTGTCTGCTACTGATGTGCAGATTAGTCCCAACTACAACTAAAACACTTACTTGGGTATCATCATTTGTTGCAGGACGTGGTTGACGTTTCACTTGTGGCTGAACACTTCCTGTCTCTTTAAATAATGTAACTATCCGACGGAAGTTCCGGACACTTGGATGATGTCTTCCAGGATAACGATCAACATATATAGCATAGGCACCTTGGGTGTTTGGATGACAACAGCCATACATAAATTCCATATCGACCTTTCTGCAATTAGTAAGCGGTCCATTTTAACGCAAGTAATGTATTACGAAGCAAATATCGTCCACACTGACAAAATGTTACGCGATACCATGTACTTATACGTTTGTGACTATTACAGTGCCATATATCACAAAGCGAAAAAAGTGATCCGAATAAAACATTCATATTTATTTACGCACTAGGCGAATATGTATTAAAATGGGAGCACCTATTTTAAAAAAAATAAATAAAAAAATGCAGTTGATATCCGTTTCCCCCTTCAAGCTAGAACCGTTTTGTTCTTTGTAGTTTTTCGTTTGATGCTGATTTCTTGAGATATTTAGCCTGGACACAATCAATGGACGATCCTGTATAAGTTAATTTAATATAGAATTACACTTACTGGTGCACTCACTGGGACCTAAGTTTCAGCTAATTTACTAAAATTCATTTATAGTTATTTCTTAATTACAGTTTTTTTTTCTTTCAATTGGTTGGGCGTCCCTGTTTGTTATAAAATACTTAAATGTTACATGGGCTATGACTGACACATCTCTTTGTAAAATCTTTGTACTCAAAACAATGCAGCTGTATTTAAGTTGTCTGAAGATGGCCTAAGAAGCCGACACCTAGTTTACAACAAAATATTATTTTGAAATAAATATATAGTGAACACAGTTATTTAAAGTACCTTTACGTGTGTATATTGCGTAGGATATCTCACCCGATCACCTACTTGTTTATCGCGGTGTATATGTGATAGAGTCAATGACGCCTGGAGGGTAGGCGCCCACGCGACTCTATATACTGCACACGCTGCTGCTTTACACAGGATTACTCGGCATCGTATTTAGCGTACAGAGCCGTGTGAGTGCCTATCGTCCCAGAAGGTATTGTAAATGCGACATGAAGTCGTGGAAAGGCACGCTATCATGACGAAATTAATTGCTAGCATTAGCTGACAATGATCCTACCTCTCTATCGATATGATGTAGTAGTATCTGCTTACGTCACAGTACGCGATACTACACCAATTCCAGCAGTTAATAACGACAATTGATTACAATAATTAATAGGAAGAAACACGCATGCCACGTGGGATATACGTGATACAATCAATAACGTCTGAATCAATTTGTCGTTTTGCCGATAAGCTTGCTAGGTGGCATTATTATTATTATTATCATTAGAGACTGATTATGCCTTTCAGCGTTCAGTCTGGAGCATAGTACCTCAAATAAAATTCCTCCACGTTCCCCTATTCAATGCTAACATTGATGCCTCGTCTGATGTTATGCCTTTTACTTCAAAATTATTCTGCACCGAATCTAAGTACTTTCTTCTTGGTCTACCTCGCCTCCTCTTACCCTCCGCTGCCGAGCTCAAGAGTCTCATAGGTAACCTTGCTTCTCCCATGCGTGTAACATGACCCCACCATCTCAGTCTGTTTGCTCTAACTACTTCATCTATTATTATTATTATTATTATTAGTTGTAAAGCTCCCATGTGGAAGACGCTAAGTAAAGCTGGTTCATTTTCCGTTCTTCTTGGTCTTCTGGTTCTTTTTATTTGCCCACCAGTTTTTCATTGTTTGAGAAAATTTAGTTCTTCTTTCTTCACTCCATTTTGTTCCAGTTCTCGGTGCTTTTGTCTCTGGTTTAACCTCCCACTTTTCAACTTTTATTCTAAAATTGTTCCTTGCAGCTATTTCTTTTTTAGTAATTTTGGCTAATTCCAAATCTTTTTTAACATTTTGGATCCATTCTCCTCCATTAACAAGAGAATCTACGTACTGTACAATTCTTTCTGTTAATCTGTGTTCAGGGAGTCTTATTATGTGGCCATAGAATTTGAGGCGTCTTTTCCTCATGTCTATCTCTATGTTTGAATATTCTTCAATTTTTGATGTTTTCTGTAATCTGTATCCATTCTTGGTCCATCTTGGTCCCAAAATTTTTCTCATTATTTTTTTCTTCTTTCTTTAGATTTTCTAGATCAGTTTTCCTGTTTAGTGCCAAGGTTTCGCTGTTATATAACATTGATGGTTTAATGACTGTACTGTAATGCCTAATTTTGGCATTTAAAGATAAGCATCTTTTATTATAGAGGTTTTGCACTAATCCAAAATCTGTACGAGCTTTTTGTATTCTTTCTTGTTGTGGAAATTTTTCCGAGATAATTTCTCCAAGATATTTGAAGTGTGGTACTCTGTTGATTTCTCCGTATTTGGTTTGTAATTTGGAAATTTCTAAATTTGTTGTTGTGAACACTGTCTTTTCAAATGATATCTGTAGCCCGACTTTTTCTGCACATTCTTTTAGAGTTTCTACCTGTTTTATAGCCCTTTCACTAGAATCTGCCATTATTGCGAGATCGTCTGCAAAGGCTAAGTAGGGGATTCTTAGGTTATGTTTTTTGGTTCCTAATGAAATTGGTTTCCAGCACTTTTCTTCTTCAAGTTTCTTCTCCCACTCTTCCATGACTCTATCCAGAACTACACTGAACAACAAAGGCGACAACCCATCACCCTGTCTAACCCCAGTTTTAATTTCAAATGGTTTTGAAAGTTTTCCCATAAATTTCACTTTGGATTTTGTATTTGTTAACGTCTGTTGAATGATTTTTTGTATTTTACGATCCAATCCTTTTTCCTCAAGAATCCTAAATAGTGTGGGTCTGTGGATTGAGTCATATGCCTTCTTGAAGTCGACAAAGACATACACTGTAGGTTTGCTTCGCATCTTCCTTATCCTTGTGATTAATTTTAGGTTTAAAATTTGCTCTGGGTACGATCTGTTTGGCCTGAAACCAGCTTGGAAATCTGAGATTTTGGGTTCTAGTATTTCTTGTGCTCTTTCAAGAATACAAGCCGATAAAATCTTATATGTGACAGGAAGTAGAGAAATTCCTCTGTAATTATTCACATCATGTTTGTCCCCTTTTTTGTGTAATGGATGTATTAAGGCACACTTCCAATCTTCTGGGATTTCTTCTGTGACCCATATATTTTGAATAATTCCTACTAGCTCCTTTCTTGAATTAGGCCCTAGATTTTTTTTAGAAATTCAGCTACAATTCCATCCTCCCCAGAGGCTTTGTTATTTTTGAGTTTCTTTATGTGTTTGATAATTTCTTCTTCTGTTGGCAGTGAGGAATCTTTTTGTTGTGGAGCTTTGGTGTTGGATATTGGGAGGGTTTCTGTTGGTTCTGGACATTTTAGAAGTTTTTCAAAATATTCGGCTAGTACTTTACAATTTTCTTCATCGCTTAGTGCTAAATTCCCATCTGGTTTTCGGAAGCAAACATTTTGAGGGTTATAACCTTTAATTTGGTTTGCGAAAGTTTTGTAGAATCCATGTGTATTATAATTTTTAAAATCTGTATCTATTGATTCTAGTTGCTGGATTACATATTTTCTCGTCTCTTGTCTGATAATTTTATTCGAAAGCTTTCGTGTTTCTAGAAAGTTTTGGTAATTCCCCTCATTCTTTTTCGAGCTATATTTCTCGAAGGCTTTTTTGCGTAATTCAAAGGCATTTTCACATTTTATATTCAACCACGGATGTTTGGGTTTCTTCTGTAACGGTATTTTTTCTTTGGATATTTCTGTAATTTTTGTCTTGAATTTTTCCCAGTTGTTTGCAGGAGAATGTTCCCATGTTTCTATTGTTTCTGATTCTGTTAGTTTTTGTAGATTAAATTTTGGGACTGCCGGTGGTGTTTGCTGTGTTTGTCGTCTTGGAGTGAACTGTACTCGTACCCTGGTGAGTTAGTGATCAGAATCGATATTTGTGCCCTTCTTAACTTGGATATCTCTGATCTCTTTTTGAAAGTCATAAGAGATGGCTACATGGCCGATCTGAAATTCTCCAAGTAGGTTTATTGGGGATCTCCAGGTCTTTTGTTTGCTAGGTTTCTTATTGAAGGAGGTTGAGCTGATTTTCATGTTGAACTGTTGGCAGAGTTGGGTTAGTCTTATGCCGTTTTTGTTGGTCAGTCTGTGTGCTGGGTATAAGCCAACTGTCTTCCTAAATTTTTTTCTTTGCCAATCTGTGCATTGAAATCTCTAAGAAGTATTTTGACGTCGTTTCTTGGTATTTTAGAGATTTCAAGTTCTAATCGCTCCCAGAATTTGTCTACATCTTCTCGGTTCTTCTTATTTTCAATGTTGCAAGGTGCATGGACATTAATTAGGGTGTAGTTTTTATTCTTATTTTTAAACCTAAGAAGCATTGTTAATGGTTCTTACAGACATTATAGATTTAACGGCGGATTTTTCAACAAGAAAGGCCATACCTAGCATGTTCGCCCCTCTACCAATTTTCCTATTAGTTCCACTTTTGAAGATTCTGAAGCAATTGTAATCAGTGGTTTGATCATCGGGGAACCTTGTCTCTTGTACTGCAAGGATTTGGATTTTCAGTTTCTTTAATTCTTCAGTTACAATATGTAATTTTCCTGGTTGTATCAGTGTCTGTGTGTTTATTGTTCCAGTGTAATTTTTCTTATTGTTTCTGTTTTTGGGAAGTTTTCCAGAGTGCTCCGACTCACTCATAAATCGTGTAGGCCCGGTCTCCCCAGAATCCGAATGACCGGTTGCCACCTTTTTAATAGGTGGGTGGATTTTACCACCTGCGGTAATTTTGTTATTACATACAAGAACCATGATTTTACTTGTAATTCATAGTTTGGTCTGGCATGTGCCAGTTGATAGGATCAAGGTTGTGGAGCCTTGAAACATGCGTCAGCCGCCACTAACATGTGGAACAGACGCTGTTGGTCACCGCCACTAACATGTGGAACAGTTGTGCCCTTGGTACTAGTTTTGGCCCACCCCGGGTATTATATTTCCCCGGTACCCACCATATCTAGCGAGCATCCCGCTATCCGCCACCTGGGGAGGCGCCCGGTAGGAGACTAGTAACTCCCGCTTCATCTATTATTAACAAACAAATGTTTGTAGAGCTTATGGGACGTAACTATGGGGTCATCAGTCCCTAAACTTACAAACTACTTATGAACTAGCTAATACTAAGGACGGCACAAATATCCATGCCTGAGGGGGGATTCGAACCCCCGACGGTAGTGGCCGTGCAGACTGCTCGGCCACTGCGGCCGGCATCTATTATTATTATTACATGTCACACTTCAGGTAAAGTATGACTTCAGTGACGCGTTTCTGACAAGTCCATCGTCAGATTTGTATCTGCTTTGTGACGAAAGCCACAGATACATGAAATTTCAAAAGTTGTTTGTTACATACACTTATGGACGCTTACGGAACCCTTTATTGAAGTCACAATGTACTTAAAGTGTATCCTGCAATAAAAAAAATTGCGACCTAGCCAGCTTATCGGCTACACGACAAGTTGATTCAGAAGTTATTGATTGTACCACGTATATCCCACGTAGTATACGTGTTTCTTTTTATTAATTGTTGTAATCAATTGTCGTTATTAAATACTGGAATTGGTGTAGTATCGCGTACTTTGACGTAAGCAGATACTACTACATCATATCGATAGAGTTGTAGGATCATTGTCAGATGACGTTACAAGTTCACACATACCCGTAACAGGTTGCTCAATAAGAACTCAATACGTACGTGGTATCAGTTTGGCTGAAGCGTAATTGAATGGTCGGAGCATACGCCCTGTAGACAGACGGTGCATTGTGTTACTGGAATGTGTGCTTTGTTTCAGAAGTGCTAGGATTCAGCAGGTTGACTTCTCAAATGTAAGAAAAAGTATCACATTCCATGGAACGGTGCCTCAAGTCGTACACGTGGATTTAAATATTACGGAAAGCCAAAGGAATGTGAAGTTCAATGCACAAAGCCTGGACTTTATCAGTCATCATTGCACTACTACATCACCAACTTCGATATTAAATTAACTGTAATAAATTTCTTTTGTGTTATTGAAGTTGTGAGATTTTTGTGTTGAAGTATACTTACGAACACCTACCGTATAACACCTCCATAACATTAAATTCGCATGTATTTTCAGTCGAGTTTTAATTGGCAGCCATGTTAAGTATGAGTAATATTTATGCTCTTAAAGTGCGCTTAGTGATAACTGTGCACAAACTAGAACACAGGAACATAGAATGAGACAGATTATTGGAGAATGCCATGAAAGATGTACTGATGAACCGCTGCTAAAAGCAATAATTTTGCATTGGGAATGACCTGCTTTTGCTTTTTGCGTTATTACAGACATTCCTCAAAGTCATGAGGAAAAGTTACGAAAATGTTCAAGTGTTTGTAAATTTATCGGTCTCAATTGCATGGTTATCAGTCCGTAGCTTACAAACTACGTAATCTAAGGTAAACTAATCTAAGGGCAGCACATACACCCATGCCCGAGGGGGGACTCTAAACCTCGACGGCGAACGGCCGTGCGCACAGCAGCATAGCGCCCCAGTACGGAAAAGTTGCGACACGATGCATGATACAAGCAGCGATGACATCACATCTACTTGAATCGGACTGACTCATGTTACAGACGCGGAGGGGGTATGGCTGGAAGACGGTTTATACAACTATTTTCACTACACACAGTGTTTCAAGAGCAACGTAAATATTTTGTGAGGTATTAGCACAGACAAATTGTAAGAAAAATGCCATGTGGCATCTGTACATTTCTTATTGAGTACAGAACTACAACTGTTTCTCTTCTTCAGTATCGGCTTTCTTCGCGTAGTCATTTGACCATCACAAGTTATTTTATATCCTAAATAATAAAACACATCTGAAACTTTTATTGCTTATGTTCTGAATCCAATTTCTTCAGCATAACCTGCATTGATTCAAATAATTCCATTACAATTGTTTTGATCTTGTTAATGTTCATTTTATAACTTCTTTTCAAGATACTGTTCATTCAGTTCGACTGTTTTTCCAGGTTGTTTGCTGAGAGGATGACAATGCCATAGGTGAACCTCAAAGTTTTTATTTTTCTCCCTGAATTTCAATTCCTTCTGTAAATTTCTCCTTGCTTTCTTTCACGCCTTGCTCAATATACAGACTGAATGTCATTGTCTTATTTCCTTTCTTTTCATTATCGATTCGTATAACTGCTGTTTTCTTTTTGTACAATTTGTACAAACTTTTCGTTACTACAGTTAAACCTTGATACCTCCAGAATTTTAAAAAGTATATACCCGTCAACATTCTCAAAATCTTACTCTTTATCTTTATAAAAAATATAAACGTTGTTGTCTTTCCTTAACTTATTTTCTCAAATAAGTCTTAAGACTGCGTCACCTGCGCCAACATTCATCCGACATCCAAAGTCGGATTCTACCAATACAATGAAAACAAAATGAAGATAGGTAGAGAATAGATAACAAACAGAACAAAGTAGTCCATGACGAAGTTACCAGTTTCTGTATCGTCTCTGAATCTGCCCCATAAATTAATAAGAATTAAATAAGTAGTGCTAGAAGACTTGATTGAAGGAAAATACTAAATAATTGTAGGTCAGTACAAAGAAGAAATTTAGGTCAATAAAAAGGTAATATAAGTTAGGTGTAGGAACAAAATGTTTGGAAGTAAATTAATGTCAGAGTCGCAATAATAGCACGTACAACCTATACCACATACCTTAATATAAACGGACCATTTAGTGTGCAAGATATAAAATCGTATTGAGAAATTAGATTTGGATATAATAAGGGCCACTTACTACGGCAATCGAGGAAAGGTACAATGTAAACTGTTAATGGGCCTTCGGTGGAAGTCAATTACTAGGTCAGCAATACCCAGAAACAGCCTATAAATTAGAACACGAAACCAATTTATGATGTCTTAAAAATAGCGGGTGCAACGTTTATGGAGCATGCACCGCAAAATATATTGAGGCAATCGTTACTCAGTAAATAAAAATTAAAATTAAATGAACGGAAAAGGTTATAATAAGAGGGAAGAAAGAGTAATTAAAACGACAGCCAGCACCATTTGGCGACAATGTGTAGGTGAAATGAACACTGATCACTGGAGACATTCATCGCTAATTGGTTTCCAGTCAGAAGCTTATATAGCCAGAAATTCCATCTAAAATTTTAATGAGCATTCGGAATTAATAAAAGGGAAAAGAATGAACCGACCTGGCTACAGACCGGTAGAAGACTGGTAATACCATCTCGTTTTCTGAGGGAGAAATCGAGTTCAGTTACTGTTCTGTGATATGAGGAAATTAAAGCCACAAATTTCAACTAAGTTAGTGGAAAACTACTGTAGCGAGAAATTTGCCATTGACGTAATTTATCTAGACGTACTGATTTTTAAAGGGGTTTAGCTCAGTGTGTAACCAATTTTCTGTTTTTGTCGATCTGGCGAACCCGGTCTATTGGTTTGGAAAACCTGGCACTGAACGAAAGTTTGCAGTTGTTTTTAAGTGGGTGAAAGTTACAGTTACAGACTTCTGCCCCTCTAAAAAAAAAAAAAAAAAAAAAAAAAAAAAAAAAAAAAAAAAAAACAATATGCTGACAGCGCTGTAAACATCTTTCACTATGCCGCTTACTTTCTAACGTGTGAAATACAGGCTTTGCTTCCTTGGAGTTCAGTTAACAATTAGTTCACATTACGCAATAAAATAAGTGACGTTGATATCGATAACGAAACGTGGTGGGCATCCATTATTATATAAAGTGAATATAGTAGAATCAGGCACACTCAGAGGTGAAAGTTATGATGACCACAAAGCCAACGTTGTTGAAGTTAGGAAAACTGAATTTTATTCCAGGAAAGTTATTACTCTTCTATAATTATATAGCGTTTTGCGTTATCGGCTTAGCGACACATCATTTGCTTCAAAGCCATACTTTGTTATAACCAACACAGCAACTATATTACTGATAGGTAATTAAGTGTATTCTAAGTGTAACGCTCCATATTCTTGAAAAATACCATGTACTATTTTGTGTTTGCTGCAGCAATAATTAATCATTTGTGTGCTTTTTTTTTTTTTTTTTTTTTTTTTTTTTTTTTTTTTTACACTTACAAGCACAAGAAGGTGATTGGTAAGAAAATGCGGTTTTCATCTACAAGGTTAGACTGATGTAGGCGTTTAATTGGTAGAACCCTTCAAAGATGCAACAGAACTAAAAAAGAAAGTGCATACACTACGCTTGTCAGTCCATTTTTGGAGTATTGCTGCCCAGTGTGAGAATCTTATCAGGTGGGTTTGACGGAGGACATCGAAAGAGTCCAGAGAAGGGCAGCTCGTTTCGTATTGTCGCGATACAGGGGAGAGAGCGTTACGGAAATGATACAGGATCTGGGATGGGAATCATAACAACAACGGAGCTTATCGCTGCGACGTGGGCTACTTAAGAAACTCCAATTGCCAACATTCTCCTCCAAATTCAAAAATATATTGTTGACTTCCACTTACATAGGTAGAATTGACCATCAGAATAGGCTACGGGTCGATTTCCTTTCCTGCAAAAAACTATCCGTCTGCGGTGTCGACGAGACGTTACATTCTCATCTTCCTTCCGTTTCACCAATGTCGCCGATTTCCATGAAAGAAAGCGTCTCTTTAAATGGTAGCCGACAATAAATCGTCAACTTTACGAAACTTTCTTCATGACTCTCAGCTAAAGGACAATTGAAACACCTTTAGAAACTTCTGTACAAGTACCATATAAGGAGCCCAGATGGGAGACCAGAAGAAAATCAAAACTTACATACCACAGAAGCAGAATAATTTCTACACATAACTATACTATGGCCTAACAGAATATAAAAACGGTACAGAATAAGAAGAATGCCAATGATTAACGTAGATTATGAAATTTGCGGCGTTTAACATTTACTAATTAACATTATTATTTGTAACATACGTTGTAATTTTTGTATACAAATAAATTGTGACAGTCAAAGAAAAAAACGTTTGATTGTGGCTTAAAATGGCGTAAATCAATGACGTTTATAGTTCAGTTGAACATAGCGTAATTACGTCAGGTGATATATCACCGTCTTGTAGGTATTTTCCGTTATTTTGTGTTAACGTAGATTTTAGTGTCGTTTAAAATAAGACTTTTGTCGAAAGAGAATACTTCAATAAAAAGTGTGTTTGATGAAATTTTTAAAGAGATTGAGAGTTAACTGAATTGCAGAAGCACAGATCTGTATTGAGATGTTTGCAGCTGCTTTTCTTGGAATTACCCATAAAAACCTCTCCTCATATTCACGGAATGTATGACATTAACTGCGAATGGGTAAATTTGAAAATGTGTACCCAGCTGGGATTCGAACCCGGATCTTCTACTTTCTAGGCAGTTGCGCTGACCCTACACCACTGGGGACACAGCGATCTTCACACCTGCACGGAATTACTCAAGTACACCTCCCGTCAGAAAAAAATTTACAACTTTACCCTGCCCACTAGAACTCAAGCTCGTAGCAACTTAATACTGATTCCCGTAAGAGTAAGGACCTGAGAGTGCCTCCGAACATTTCCGAAAGAACAGACACCACACACACACACACACACACACACACACACACATATATATATATATATATATATATATATATATATATATATGGGCAGGGTAAATTTGCATCTGATGGGAGGCGTGTTTGAGTAATTCCGTGCAGGTGTGATGATCGTTGTGTCCCCAGTGGTTTATGGGTCAGCGCAACTACCAAGAAATCAGGAGACCCGGGTTCGAATCCCGGCTGGGTACACATTTTCAACTTTACCCATTCGCAGTTAATGTCATACATTCCGTGAATATGAATAGATAATAATTGCAGGATCAAAAGTGGCGTCTTTTCTTTCGGACATGTCCGAAAGAACAGACACCACACATATACATATAAAACTTAAAAAAACCTCTTCCTTTGATCAGAGAAATGTACCAACCTAAGTACAGTTTCTAGCATTTAATTGCGTTTGGGACCGCCAGCATCATACTTCCATTGAATGCGCTTCAACATATGTGTGTGTGTGTCTGTCTCTCTGTGTGTGTATGCGGGAGAGAGAGACAGAGATTAATGGTGAGAGTTGGTGAAAAATATTAGAGATCCTACCGAGGCGATGCCTGAACTCCAGTTAACTTGAACTAGTGGGGATCCAAAACGCTTGAGAAATACTGAAGAAAGGGCTACATAAATGTTAAATATTAGTTCTTATTTATAATTTAGCTACTCTCACCTAAAAGTCTCCAAATAAACCTAAATGAAGCATTTGCCTTCCCCCACTATCGGCCTTACTTACGAGCTCTTACATTACTTTGAAACATTACTCTCAGTTTAGTTTATCCATGTCATTGTGACAAGTAGCGTATTAATTGTAAATGCAACGTTAAGTCGTCGAGGAGGGAAGGCGACCATGATGAACTGAATTGGTAGTGCTGCGAAAAGATGGTTATGTCGCATTATTGTTACTTTTATTATTTTCATTATTTTATTTATTTTGTTGTTGTTGCAGGCTACACTTATTGTATAGTGTGACTTCAATGACGCATTTTGGTATTACCATCATCAGATTTGTATCTCCTTTGTGACGTAGCCACACTCATGGAAATACATCGATTTAATAAAGTTGTTTAATACACACATATTTGCAGAATACTAGTATTATTGTGTATATAATCAGGAGATACGACGACATAAACATTGAGCTGAATAAAACAAAAATTAAATGTACAAATCTTTGCAGAAGGCGATGAACAAGAGGGGGGGGGGGAGGAGACTTGAATGAGGTAACATAACAACGGAAAATATCCTTGCAACGCCGGAAACTGAAAGTAGTAAAACATTAATCTTAAGTTTCAGTACATGTGCAAAGCTAAATACGACAAATTATTGCACTTACATCTGGAAACCAAGCAGTTATGTGCAATAAACACTTTTTTTTTTTAGCCCAGCGATCAGTTTCCGAGACAGAACTAACACGATAAACGGGTGAACGTGGGGGGTTGTCGACTTTGGTGCTTCCCACTAGACAGTTACAGCCACTCTCGACAGTTTTTCTCAACCGAAAAGGAAACCACCTGGGACAATGGGAGAGCGTTTCTTTGCTCACTTGCACGGAAAGTGGCCATGCAATTGCGACTTCAGTCGGCGGAAGGCTTTCGGCACCGTTCCAAGGCGCGAACAATAGCGTCTACCGCGCGTTACGTCAGAGCCCTCGTGGGGAGGCAGCCAGGGGTGAGGTTCCACGTAATCCTAAAGAGGGAGGGGGCTGCAGTAGGGCCTTTTGTTTTGCGAGAGCGAGCCGGTGCGTGCGCTTCGCATACTGAGGAGCCGGCCGGCCAATTGTGGACCCGGTAATTCAATCCGGCCGCCGTCCTAACGCCCAATAAGGAATTACCTGGGCTTCGGCCGTAGCGCCGAACTTTTCGGCCGCTGTGACAGACCTGCCGAAGAGAGATGACCATCTGTGCGAACAGGCTGGAAGATCAGTAGAAATAAGATACGACTCGTTTCTTGTTGCAAGGGTATATTCCACTGTTATGTTAGCTCGTTCCAGTGTTCCCTCATCGTTTATCACCTTCTGCCAAACTCGATGGATTTCAGTTTAGTGTTGTTGTTGGGGTTTTGAAAGGGGGCTAAACGGCTAGGTTATCAGTCCCCTGTTTCTAGCCAAGAGAGCACATCTTCTAATTAGCGTATAACGCCATTGCCCAATTTTGATAATTTCTTGGTAATAATATTTCATTTTTTTATGTTAGATACTAAATTTCATTCATGTTACAATCGATTCTACTATTGTATGGTATGTGATGTTTGTACTTCATGTGCTTTGTATGATTTATGAATATCTGCATCATGTTTATTTTTTGTAATTTTAATTGTTTCGGTAATGTCAATTTTATTTTTGTATCGTTTTATGTGTGTTAATACTATGTAAATTTGTAATATCTCACGACCAGCATGATATCTAAAAGGTGTTGTGATTTTAATGTGAACGGAATTTCGTTGTAAATGAAATGGAGGTGTTGGCGCGCAGCTAACGGAGCCGGAGTAGTCAGTCGAAGGTTGGCATTCACAGCAGTCAGTCTGTGGTGGGAGCTCACAGCAGTAGTGAACCTGAGGGCACAGCAGAAACACGTAGTGGCAGACTTGTGCTACTGTATTCTGCGCAAATATTTGTTTTACTTGAGGCAGAAGACCAATCTACGTACAATGGCCTCGGTGAACGTGCAGATGCAATGATAAAACTTCTACTGTCTGCATATGGAGATAAATGGAAGCTACTGGAAATTACTGTTACAATGTCGGCTCACAAACTGCATAAAGATGAAATCAGCTGTATACGCTGCGCCGCCACCTCGCCACTACTCCGCATTAATATCAGGTCACAATATTTATTGTTACTGTTTATAAACTGGTCGTTGAGAGATTTAACTTGTGGTTTGAATGTTTTTCAATAGATGTTACATTTCTGTTAAAAGTAGTGTGTACGTAACCCTAATTTATCCTAAGTCACATAACCTAATAGGGATCCTCTCCTGTAAAGAATTATTAACCGAGTCATCCTATTTTTTTTCTAAAAGCAGCAATCAATTTTAATAATGAAAATTTTTTGGAGAATTTTATTAGTATAATATGCAGTGCTGCAACTATAAATTTCATTGCTCTTGCACAATAGTATTGGTAAGAATAAGTTACTGTTTTGCCACATAACTAATTTTAATCAGTTCATATAAGTGAAGTAGATCAGACAAACAAAAATTCTATTTGTGGTATCAATCAAAATTTATAGTGGTCCTACAATTTGTCAGTATAGTTTGAGTGACCCCATTCTAGATTCCAGGCTAGCATATTAAATTGATTTCATTATTTTCAACAAAGTGATACATACTAGTCAGTGTTCTTTTAGTAGATTTTTGAATAGAGGTCACAAGCATAACCAATTTCTTATTTATTTACAAAAGAACATTAAGAAGAGCACTGACCATAACATCAGTAATTTTTTTTACTACTAATTATAAGCCTTTCAGTAACTTTGTTTCTGAGTGCCACTTGCACTGCAATACTGAATTCTACGCTATATTCTATAGTAACAGAAAGTAACTGATGAGGTGAGTCTCACCGTTACAATAATTTAAATAATTACTGCTTTCATTTAAATCTTTATTATTTTTGTGATTGGTATTTTTTTTATCTCTTATGAAACTAGTGACAAAGTTTCTTCCACCCTTTACTTATTATGCACCAAGCTTCTAAATTTAACTGCATTCTTAATTTATCACTGCTCGGTATTCTTATGCCTCATTAGGCTGGCGACTTTGTATAAGTTTTTTTCATGAAACATTTTTTAATAATTTTAATTAGTCCAACAATAGTATTGCAAGATTACCTAAGTTAAATTTTTATTTCATAGTAATCAGATTTATTTTACTGCTATAAGCTACACCTATTTCAAACATTGTTATCTCTTTCCATGATTTATATCGTGTTTGGATAAATCTTTGGGGAGTTTCGGTCCAAGTCTTGTCCTTAGGCTAGCACGGGTGCCACACTTAGTGGCCCATGACTGTTCGATTAGTCGCGGTTGTGTCACAAGCGGGTAAAAAGTACTCCCCGTCTAATGCACGAGACGGTCAAAGTGATAATGCGTGTTAAGACGGCAACATTTAAAGGAAAACCACCAAAGTAATTGACCAAACAGACAACAACACTTCGGGTAAAAAGTACTCCCCGTCTAATGCACGAGACGGTCAAAGTGATAATGCGTGTTAAGACGGCAACATTTAAAGGAAAACCACCAAAGTAATTGACCAAACAGACAACAACACTTAAAATCATAGCAGAAGAATGTGGCTGGCTGATCGCAAAGATAATATAGGATGAGCCAGCCATTCTGCACACGCTATAACTGCCAGTCAAAGATGGGACTGACAGGACGCAAGTGAAAACAGATTAAAACCGTTTGAATGGTGGGTGCCTGAAATATCGAGCTTAGGTACCCCGCCCTCCCAATTAAATCACGATAAAAACCAGCTACGCGAATAAAATGTAAACACGTTCAACTATAGCAGCATCGTCTCCTAGCATAAAAGAAAGCGCACTTGGCAGATTAAAAGATTGTCGCAAGGCCACTAAAAGTGGACAAATGTTCAAATTTTTGTAGAGTCTATGGGATTTAACTACGGGGTCATCAAACTTACAAACTACTTATGAACTAGCTACAACTAAGGACGGCACAAATATCCATGCCCGAGGGGGGATTCGAACCCCCGACCGTAGTGGCCGTGCAGACCGTGACTGAAGCGCCTCAGTCTCCTCGGCCACCGCGGCCGGCTAAAAGTGGACAGTCCACCATAATGTGGACCACTGTCAAGGGGGCGCCACAGTCACACTGTGGTGCGTCCTCCCGCCGAAGAAGGTGGGCATGCGTTAGCCATGTGTGGCCGATTCGTAGGCGGCAGAGAACAACCGATTCCCTACGAGACGACCGCGGTGAGGACTTTCATGTGGCCGTAGATAGCTTCACAGCACGGTTCTTGTTTGATTGCCCCGAGTTAGCCCACTAGGAATTCCAAAGGCCAAGTATCTTCCGATGGAACGCCAGTCGGAGATCGCTCTCCGGAAGATCAATATCCAACGGACTGGACGTAGTAGCATGCTTAGCCAGCTGGTCCACAAGTTCGTTTCCAGGAATCCCGATGTGGCCTGGGGTCCAAACAAAGTCTACAGAGCGACCAGACCGAACAAGCCTGGAAACAGACTCCTGAATGGATTGCACCTAAGGATGTTTTGGGAAACACTTGGGCGAGGGCTTGCAAGCCACTCAGGGCTTACATCTACATCTATATACATACTCCGCAATTCACCGTAAGGTGCGTGGCGGAGGGTACACTGTACCACTACTAGGCATTTCCTTTCCTATTCCACTCCCAAATTGAACGAGGAAAAAAAGAATGCCTATATGCCTCCGTACGAGCCCTAATTAGGGCAGATAAGTTTCGTTTTCCTTCAGCTGAAAGCTTATGTCGTTGAATGTATATGAAATAATCTTACAGGTACATTGCGTGTAATATTAGGAAACTTTCTTAGAATTGTGTTGCGAATGGAGAGGTAATATATTAGACACTCAGGTGTGATGGGGTGGTTTTTCATATTCTTTAGTGTTTAAGATTTCCTATTTGATGAACAAAGTGTGGTATTACGATACAGTTCGAAGGTATATTCAGTGGTATATGCCAATAACTTTCTGGTAAATATGTCACGGAGAGAAGTAAGTAATGGAAGATTACATCAATTGCCAACACTGCTTATCGAAATGTTATAAATATGCCAGAGATTTTATTTTAAAATTGTCCAATAGCCGTACATAGTCTCGTGTTGCCGCAGCTGATTAGCCGTGGGCGCTGGGGCGCCGTGCTGCGGTGCGTACGGCCGTTCGCCGTTGGGGGTTCGAGTCCTCCCTCGGGCATGGATGTGTGTGTTGTCCTTAGGTAACTTAGTTTAAGTAGTTTGTAAGCTAGGGACTAATAACCAAGCTCTTGAGTCCCATAGATTTACAAACATTTGAACATTTTATTCTCGTTTTCTTTGTTATATTTCACAACAGTGGAAACGACAAGATGAGAACATTTACCGCTGCTGGAAAATTTTAAAATAAAATCTCTGGCATATATGTAACCTTTCTTTAAGCAGTGTTGGCAAATGACGTAGTCTTTTATTACGTGCTCATTCAAACCAGGAGATTTTGTATTACATTTTACTTGCCCCAGCAAGAATTGTGTTTTATGCGTCTTACTTTCTTTCGATAATAATGGTTATAGATATTCATGTCACTCTGACAGTACGCAAAATTCACGTTCTTGGCTCTTTAGTTTGTTGTTTATTCTCAATGTTTTAGTTTTCTGTGACAGTTCTTTAACCAAGACTTTTACTGTGGAAACAATGTCGGATTCTATTTGAACTCCAGCTTCCGTAACAAGCAACAGGATTTAAAAGTCTCGCTAATAGAGTTAGTAGTGTAGTAGAAAATCATGACAAATGCCTTACTTTCACTTGATAAACAAAAGAAATGAAGTCATCGATAATCTTCTTTAGGTTCATCACTTTGCTGCGTTTTTCTTCTTTTTTTTTCGGAGTTGCCTAGTGCTTTCATCATAGTGGATGAATCAGGTTTCGTTATTCACGCGTCGTATCTTGCATCAGTTTTTTCTGCGATTCTCATTGTTCATCTCGTGAACTGTGTGAAGTTCGTATTTACCCCCCCCCCCCCCCCAACGATTCTTTCCAGGCGACAAAGAATATTTCTACAAAGTTTGGTTGAATTAGCTTCATTAGTTTAGGAGGATATTTTGAAAGTTGTCACGAACTGTGGTTGTTTGTCACGAATTTATTTCTGTCGTCATATCTCCTTCACTAAGTGACTGTCGACTGGTAGTAATTAATAAGTGTAGAAAGCTTGCTTGAAATCGGTTCAATTATTTTAGGAAGAGATTTGGAACACACACACACACACACACACACACAGAGAGAGAGAGAGAGAGGGGGGGCAGAGGGAGAGCGAGAGGGAGAGCGAGAGGGAGAGGGGGAGGTAGGGAGAGAGAGAGAGAGAGAGAGAGAGAGAGATTTGTATCTTCGCTGGTCTAAAATTATGGAATAATTACACTTCTGCAGCTGTTTTCTACCAATGATGTAGATGAAATGTCTCTTAGAATTAATTTATATGTTTAGTACTACAGCACGTTAGTTGTTAATCAAGAGGATACTATTGTGCTAAATTTCAAAAAGTTTCGATTAATAAAAAAGGTGCAATAAATTAGAATATGAACAGTTCATCACTCTTATACTGCATTCAAGGTTGCCATTTAGAATATTCTACAAGGCAAAATCGCCAATATATTTATTTAAAAATTTCATTTAATGAATGCTATAAGGAGAAAAACATTTGAAAATACGCATGTCAAGTGTTGAGAATCTAACTACTTTTGAGGCGAGCATTATTGACTGTAGCTGTTTGATACTAGGATAATATACCTGAATTGGTTCGAGTGCTCTTTACATAGGAACAATTATTTACTTGACAATTTAATATTTGGTGTGCATGTGATGTTCTTAAAGAGTATTTATTGATAATTGCGTGGATCCAGTTTCGTCGCAGTTTCCGATTCATCTTTGTTTAATATAGATTGGGAAGTTTCTATTACAGTTTCGACTAGGTGAAGTGTGGCTAGCTGACAGAAGAGCAGTACTTTCTCCATCGCTTTCACCTTGTTCATAATTTAATTTTCAGGTTCTATAAAAGGCAGGAGAAGATACAAATCGCGCACAGTAGCAAACAATTAATTGCTTTCCAAAGATAATAATAAAACCAACCGGCCGCTCCTCAGAAGCAGGGTTTAGAAAGAATCAGTCACGAAGAGCCGACACATTTTTACTGACAATACTAATTTAAGAAGAAGAGAGTGTAAGCCTGAAGCAGATATTTTAATCCTTGATTATAATGGAACATCATGTTTCAATACTGATACAATTGGCGTTGAGAGAAGACTACACCATGTGAACGCAACAAATAAAATGAAATATATAATATCTGCCAAAGAGTAAACACGGAACTGCGTACAAAAATACCTAGACGCCAGATCTAATTTGAAACTGTGTCGCAGATCACCGAAATTAAACACTGTCTGGCTAAGCTAGAACATTAACTGGTCACCCTTCAGTCTGAAGAGTACTGCTGACAAGTAAGGTCTACTCAGCCCATGTGAGGCCAACTGAAGAGCTACGTAGCTGATTGACCAGTAGCGTTTTTAATATCGGCCGACAAAAGGCGTGCTGACAGCGCCCTTCCAATTTCTTTTCATGCACCCTAAGTAGGAAGGATTACTGGACGCAGTTTCAATATATATATATATATATATATATATATATATATATATATATATATAATGAATTGCTGAAACTCGAGAACGGATGAACCGATTTGGCTAATTTTAGTCTTGAAATATTCGTATAAGTCCAAGGATGATTGAAACGGTGATAAAATATGGAAAACTTGCCCGGAAAATAGGAAAACCGGGAAAACTGAAACACCTTTTCCTGTGAGCTATCAATACCGTTCGTCCAATTGCGATAAAATTGTGTGCATTTCATGTTGAAAGGTTCTCATTAAATAAAAATTTGGAAAAGTCTCTCGGAAAGCAGAAAATTCAGGAAAACCGAAAAAGAGTTTTTTTCTATCAATAAAAATCAATGCATCACGTTATCAAGAACACATAAAAAATGCCTCTCAATAGTCACAAAACTGAAACACTACAAAACAAGTCACACAGCCACAAGTAACATATGCTAGCTAAACTATATTTAAAACAACCAACACTGTAGCAATAGACAGGCTACTCAAAATAGAAAGGAGGATAGTCAGAACTTGCATAAATAAGAAATACCAAAAAGACGAGATTTGGAGAATAGCTTCAAATGAATCTGTTTACAAAGAAGTAGAACCAGTGACAAGTAGAATGCAAAAGAAACGAATCTTTTTCTTAGGACATCTGATGCGAACACCAGAAAATAGAATCAGCAGGAAGATAATTGAACAGTTATGGAACAGCAAGAGCAATGTAAGATGGATCACAGAAATCAAGGAAGACATGATGAAACTACAGAATGATGGAAGATTTGAAAGACAAGACAGACACACTCAAGATACTTCAGGACAAACGTCACACTACCAATAAAAATTAACAAACCAAACAGAGACAGGGAAGGGTGATCTAAAAGAATGAAAAAGTATTGGAAAAAAAAAAAAAAAAAAAAGATAGGAGAGAGAGAGAGAGAGAGAACAGGAGAACCTAATTCATAATTTTTATGTTGGCCATAGAAGTAATAAATAAATAACGTCTGTATTATTAAATTGTCATGTTTAATTATTTTAACTAAATTCTGTTAATGCATAACAACAAATTGTATTAACCTTTGTAATATTGACTAAAGTGGTCCAATGAAGGCCATACAGTAAATAAATAAATAAAAAATCAATTGCCACATGGTTGTACAAGCATCACTTGAGTAATAGCTTGGCAGGACAAGGTTTGTACGAAATAAATGTTTTGGAAAATCTACCAGAAAATTCGAAAATTTGAGAAAAACTGAAAGTGCGTTTTTCGATGTGTTTTTGATTGAATTCAGCACTATAACTGACTATTCGCACGACAGAGAGGGGTAATTTTTGTTTTGTTATGTTCATTATGGTCTTGGAAAAGTTTTCACTAAAAAAAAAAAAAAAAAAAAAAAAAAAAAAAAAAAAAAAAAAAGGGTCAGTTAAAAAGGAAACTCGCAAAATTCGAACCAAGTTCCTTTTTCAATGTGTTTCTAAATGAACTAAACAATGTAAATTGAGAACCGTTCATCCGATTGCGGTAAAATTTTGATCGTTTGACGTTCAACGAAACATTAACATTCTTATGAACTAAAAATTTGGGAAAGTTACCAGGAAAATTTGAAAATTCGCGAGAAAATGGAAGAGCTTTTTTCAATTGGATATAAATATCATTTATATGATTGCGTTAATATTTTGCACATTGGACAATCACCGATACTTAGACAATCTGAGGATGCCTTTATAAAGCTGTAGTTGTTGTGGTCTTCAGTCCGCAGACTGGTTTGAACCAGCTCTCCACGATAACCTGTCCTGTGCAAGTCTCTTCATCTGAGAAAAAGTTCTGCAACCTACATCCTTACTATATTCGTCCCTCGGTCTTCCTCTACGATTTTTACCCTACACACTTCCTTCTAATGTTAAGTTGACAATTCCTTGATGTCTCAGAACATGTCCAACCAATCTATCCCTTCTCTTAGTCAGGATATGAACCACAGACATTGCCGAGGTGGGGTGGCTTGCGTGCCTCAACGATACAGATAGCCGTACCGTAGGTGCAACCACAGCGGAGGGGTATCTGTGGAGAGGCCATACAAACGTGTGGTTCCTGAAGAGGGGCAGCAGCCTTTTCAGTAGTTACAGGGGCAACAGTCTGGATGATTGACTGAGCTGGCCTTGTAACATCAGCTAAAGTGGCTTTGCCACACAGCTACTGCGAAGGGCTGAAAGCAAGGGGAAACTACAGCCGTTACCTTTCCCCAGGACATGCAACTCTACTGTATGAACATATGATGATGGCATCATCTCGGGTAAAATATTCCGGAGGTAAAATAGTCCCCCATTCGGATCTCCGGGCGGGGACTACTCAGGAGGATGTTGTCATCAGGAAAGACAATACTGGCATTCTACGGGTCGGAGCGTGGAATGTTAGATCCCTTAATCGAGTAGGAAAATTAGAAAATTTAAAAAGGGAAATGGATAGGTTGAAGTTAGATATAGTGGGGATTAGTGGAGTTCGGTGTCAGGATGAACAGGATTTCTGGTCAGGTGAGTACAGGATTATAAATACAAAATCAATTGGGGGTATCACAGGAGTAGGATTGATAATGAATAAGAAAATAGGAATGCGGGTAAACTACTATGACCAGCACAGTGATCGCATTATCATTGTCAAGATAGATACGAAGCCAACACCGACAACAGTAGTACAGGTTTATATGCCAACTAGCTTTGTCGATGATGAGGAAATCGAAGAAATACATGAGGAGCTAAAGAAAATTATTCAGACAATTAAGGGAGAGGAAAACTTAATTGTTATGGGAGACTGGAATTCGGTAGTAGGACAAGGAAGGGAAGGGAAGATAGTAGGTGAATATGGTCTGGACAAAAGGAATGAAAGAGGAAGCCGCCTGGTAGAATTTCGCACAGAACATAATTTAGTTATAACAAACACCTGGTTCAAGAATCACAAAAGAAGGTTGTATACGTGGAAGCGACCAGGAGACACCGGGAGATACCAGATAGATTTTATAATGGTAAGACATAGATTTCGGAACCAGGTTTTACAGTGTAAGACATACCCAGGGGCAGATATAGACTCTGACCATAACTTGTTGGTTATGAACTGTAGGCTGGAACTGAAGAAACTACAAAAAGGTAGGAAAATAAGGAGATGGGACCTGGATAAATTGAAGGAACCTGAGGTTCTTAAGAATTTCAGAGGGAGGTTTAGGCAACAATTGACAGAAACAGGGGAATATAAAACAGTAGAGGAGGCATGGGTAGTATTGAGAGATGAAATAGAGAAGGCAGCAGAGGACAAAATAGGTAGGAAGGCAAGACCTACAAAAAATCCTTGGATATCACAGGAGATACTAAATTTAATCGATGAAAGGAGAAAATATAAAAATGCAGTAAATGAAACAGGTAAAATGGAATACAGACGACTAAGAAATTAGATTGACATGAAGTGCAAAATGGCTAAGCAGGAGTGGCTAGAAGGCAAATGCAAGGATGTAAAAGAATGTATAAATAGGGGAAAAATAGATACAGCCTACAGGAAAATAAAAGAAACGTTTGGAGATAAAAACAGCTCTATGAATATCAAGGACACTGATGGAAAACAAGTTCTCAGCAAAGAAGGGAAAGCTGAAAGGTGGAAAGAGTATATAGAGGGGCTCTACAAAGGAAGTGAACTTCGAGACAATATTGTAGGAAGGGAAGAGGATGTAGATGAAGATGAAATAGGAGATACTGTACTGAGAGAAGAATTTGACAGGCCCCTGCAGTAGATGATATTCCCTCAGAGCTACTGAAGTCTCTGGGAGAACCAGCCATGACAAACCTGTTTTACCTGGTGTGTAAAATGTATGAGACAGGCGAAACACCCTCAGACTTTAAGAAAAATGTTATAATCCCCATTCCAAAGAAAGCAGTTGCAGACAGGTGTGAAAACTAGAGAACCATCAGTTTAATAAGTCATGGTTGCAAAATATTAACACGAATTATATACAGAAGGATGGATACAGTGGATGGAAAGGGAGTAAGACAGGGTTGTAGTCTTTCTTCATTGTTATTCAATTTGTACATTGAGCAAGCTATAAAGGAAAGCAAGGAGAAATTTGGAGAAGGAATTAAAGTTCAGGGTGAAGCATTAAAAACATTGCGTTTTGCCGACGACATAGTAATTCTGTCAGATACAGCAAAGGACCTGGAAGAGCAATTCAACGGAATGGACAGTGTGCTGAAAGGTGCATATACGATGAACATTAACAAGAACAAAACTAGGGTAATGGAGTGCAGTGCAAGAAAATCAGGTGATGCTGAAGGAATTAGATTGGGAAACGAAGCAATAAAGGAGGTAGATGAGTTTTGTTTCTTGGGCAGTAAAATAACAAATGATGGTCGCAGTACAGAGGATATAAAATGCAGAATGGCAATGGGTAGAAAAGCGTTCTTGAAAAAGAGAAATTTGTTAACAGCGAATATTGATTTAAGCGTAAGGAAGTCCTTTCTGAAGGCATTTGTATGGAGTGTTGCCTTGTATGGGAGTGAAACCTGGACGATAAACAGTGTGGACAGAAAGAGGATAGAGGCTTTTGAAATGTGGTGCTACAGAAGAATGCTGAAGATTAGGTGGGTGGATCGCGTGACTAATGAGGAGGTACTGAACAGAATTGGGGAGAAAAGAAATTTCTGGCATACCCTGACTAAAAGAAGGGATAGATTGGTAGGACACATTCTTAGACATCAAGGAATTGTGAATTTAGCGTTGGAGGGAAGTGTGTGGGGTAAAAACCGCAGAGGAAGCCAAAGAGATGGATACAGTAAGCAGATTCAGACAGATGTAGGTTGCCGTTCTTATGTGGAGATGAAGAGGCTTGCTCAGGATAGGGTATTGTCGAGAGCTGCATCAAACCAGTCTCCGGACTGAAGACCACAACAACAACAACAAGTCAGGATATGCCACAAACTCCTTTTCTCCCAGATTCGGTTAAGCACCTCCTCGTTAGTTACATGATCTACCCATCTAATTTTCATCGTTCGTCTGTAGCACCACATTTCACAAGATTCTATCACCTTTTTATCTGAACTCCTAATCGTGCACTTTCACTCCCATACAATGCTACGCTCCAGACAAATGCTTTCAGAAAGGACTTCCTAACATTTAAATTAATATTGGATGTTAACAAGTTTCGCTTCTTTAGAAACGCTTTTCTTTCCATAGCCATTCTGCATTTTGTATCTTCTTTATTTCGGCCATCAGAAGGTATCTTGCTACCCAAATAACAATCTACTACTTTTATTGTCTGATTACCTAATCTAATTCCTGCAGAATGACCTGATTTTCTGACATTGGATTCCATTACCTTCGTTTTACTCTTGTTAATGTTGATCTTATATCTTCTACTGAGTCTAAAATACATACGATTTAAATTAATATGGTTTATATTAAGAGGTAAGTGTTACGAAGTTCACAGGGTCATCTAGTCAACAATAAATAAACTAGCAGCTATTATTACGTCTTCCTGCTTTATTACAGAGGCAGCCCGTTTCGGCATTTCAAGAGGCCCTCTGCGGAAGCATAATAATGCCTGAGATTTAACTGCAAAAACGAAATGGACGGAATCCGCATCAGATAATGTAGTGGCTCTGCATTCTCAGAAATTTTCACTAATCTCACACAGCTCCACTATTCAGAATTAAACTTGAGGAGCGCAATTGATGAGAACTTCTTGTTTAATTTCCCGAGCTATTATCGTTTCGAAAATCCAGTGTTTGCTGACTAGAAATTCAAAAATACGGTTTTATACGGTTGAATTCAGAAACGTGTCCTTTTAAACCGTTTAAAACCATGTATGATTCCGGAGAGGTTCATTTCATTCTGGTTGTCAGGCAACCCGCAGTACAATACGACAATATGTACTGCATACACAAGAGGCGTACCATTCGGGAATGAACGGAATGGTGGAAAGGCTTATGTACGGAACAACCCTAGTGTTCACTTGCTTCCAGAATTTTGAATGTACCGCCTTCCTCAGTGGCAAGTGAGTGTAACTGGTCAGCTCACGGACGAATTCACACACCATTACGGAACAGACTGTCTCCAGATACAGCCGAAAAACTAGTGTATATACAGGGGAACCTCAGGTACATGGATGACTCACAAGACATCGATACATTTATGTCATCATGGGAGGAGGAATATGATTAATATTATGATACGAGGCTACCGGAATGTTTATTTGTATTTGTTCCAGACACTAAAAGTGTTTGTTTGTTCCACAGAGATTTTTTTAATAATAATAATAATAATAATAATAATAATAATAATTATTATTATTATTATTTTTATTAATGGTATTATTATTATTGGTAATATTATTATTGTTTGTAATGCAAAGTTTTGATTGATATTTTGCAGTCATGTACAGTGGCATACATGAAGAAGACATATGACAATGTTTTCTTATAGTGTAATTACGTGCCGGCCGCGGTGGCTGCGGGCAATGAGGCGCTCCAGTCACAGTCTGCACGGCCACTACGGTCGGGGGTTCGAATCCCCCCTCGGGCATGGATATTTGTGCCGTCCTTAGTATAAGGTAGTTCAAGTAGTTTGTAAGTTTACGGACTGATGACCCCGTAGTTAAGTTTCATAAGATATAAAACATTTGAACATTTTTGTAATTACGTTTCGTAATATGTCAAGTGTGCTTTACACACAATTTCGAGTCACATATCGAATAAATATGTACTATTTTTCGCCGGCCGCGGTGGCCGAGGAGACTGAAGTGCTCCAGTCACGGTCTGCACGGCTACTACTGTCGGGGGTACGAATCCCCCCTCGGGCATGGATATTTGTGCCGTCTTTAGTATAAGGTAGTTTAGGGACTGATAATCCCGTAGTTAAGTCCCATAAGCTTAACAAACATTTGAACATTTTTTTTGTACTATTTTTCGATATTGTGGACTATGAAATGTATGTAAGAAATAAGATACCCATTGTAACATTTCGGATGTCTAATGTTTCGGTTTGCAAAATCAAAATGTTCAAATGTTTGTTAAGCTTATGGGACTTAACTACGGGGTCATCAGTCCCTAAACTTACAAACTACTTATCAACTACCTTATACTAAAGACGGAACAAATATCCATGCCCGAGGGGGGATTCGAACCCCCGACCGTAGTGGCCGTGCAGACCGGGACTGGAGCGCCTGTCTCCTCGGCCACCGCGGCCGGCTTCGGTTTGCAAATTGAATATACCAATCTAACCCATTATACCAATACTACCTGGTAATAAACGGTTTAAAACCAAGGTTGTCGTATTATACGAACTATACCGACATGGTTTTAAACGTCGTTGCAACTCTATTGCTGACCCATATGCACCAAAATACTGCAACCGTATGCACACGGCAAGAAATTTGCGTAATGTGCGGTGGTTCACCCTGCCGCCGGCGCTGCCGTCTAATTGCGGGATAATGATTCACGTCACAGCACCGACTGTGGTGAACGACTAATCTAATACGCATCGCTTGAGCGTCAGTGAGGCCGCCGCTCACCGTGCATTCCGCGAATTCCGGCACAGCTCCCTGCCGCTAGAGCGCGGGCCAGTTTGTGGCTGTAATTATATTAGCCATCGGCTACCCGTCTGGCTAATCATCTGAAGCGCCGATAGCCGGTGCCGCACAGCACACTTGTGGTACTGATTTGATGCGGTTAACACACATTCTGTCGCACTCACACACGCAAAATGATTTAGCTGTGGCTTCACACTACATTCTGTTCGTAGCAAAGGGAAATTGGTTAACAGTTGTTTAACTCATGATGTTACGGCACGTTAGTTTTGTTCCTCAGTTTGCTGAGCACATTAGCTGTTTCACACAGGTGCATGATGAAAGTTTCGAATGTTCTCTCGACACTAGCTTCTAGCAAAGGGAAACTGGTAATCAGCTATGAAGCTCAGAATGTTACAGTACAATAGTTTATTTTCGCAGTTAGCTGCGCACGTACGCTATTTCATAGAGGTACTTGGTGGACGTTTCGGGTACTCTCACGGTATGTGAATATACAGAGGAGTTCCACATAGATACTCCGGGGTTTCAAAACAGTTTATCATTCCAATAAAATAAAATAAAAAATAAGTTTTTGCAGCTGTTAATGTTACCTTGAAACTTGCTAATATAAAGTCATGGATGATAGTAATCAAATAACAGTTATGCTTCTGCTGAGTCAAAGTTGATAGTAAAAAGTATACCGGGTGATCAAAAAGTCAGTCTAAATTTGAAAACTTAATAAATCACGGAATAATGTAGACACAGAGGTAAAGATTGACACACATGCTTGGAATGACATGGGGTTCTATGAGAACCACATCTATAGGTATCTGGCCTGCTTTCTTTGAGGAACTGCGTGATTCTGGTTTTGTAACTGCTACCTTGATGGGTGACAGGTACGCCGATATGTTACAGAATCACATCATCCCCAGCCTGGCTGATAAACACCTGCTGGAACGTACGATTTTTATGCAGGATGGCGCTCCAGCCCATATTGCTAGACGCGTGAAAGATCTCTTGCACGCGTCGTTTGGTGATGATCGTGTGCTCAGCCGCCACTTTCGTCATGCTTGGCCTCCCAGGTCTCCAGACTTCAGTCCGTGCGATTATTGCCATTGGGGTTACATGTAGTCGCAAGTGTATCGTGATTGCATTTGCTAAATGAGAGCCGCCTGTTAAATCATCTTAAAAGCTTTGCCGTTGTTAGAGAAACATGTTAAAAATAAAGTTGTTAATAAATTATCAAATGATAAGTGTTGTAATTGCAGCTGATTAGTAATATGTTTACTGACTCGACTTTCTTTCCATGTGCACTGTGCGCTGTGTAATATGATTGTTTGTTTTGTGTATGTATAAGTCTTAGACTACTCGTTAATCTGACTGCTATGAAGTTGGTTAAAGTATACTTGAAAAGGCAAACAACAAACAAAAGTACGCAATAAAGTAAGTTCAGATTCTGTCTTCATGAAATATGCATCTTGACCTCTGGTAATAAATGATAAACATGACTTGAACAATATGTTAAAAGATAGGATCAGAAATGACTGATTGACAGGAATATGGAGGTACTACAATAATTCCTGAAATATTTCTCTCAACTGTTAACACTGACCTTTTTATGGCCTACCTGTGCACCTGCTCTCCAAATTACTGTAACTACGGAATTCGCGGAGGTGCCTTTGGAATTCACTAACCACCACACTAATAATTGTTGTCTTCAAAGAAAAAATAAATTAATAGGTTTTTCTAGATGAATGAAAAAGTCGACATAAATATGAAGTAAAGTTTGAACTATAATCCTTTATCTAACTGAAAGTGATTATCACATAAGGCAAACATAATTTATAGTGAAGTGGCATTTTACGCGTATGGAGAGCGATCGAAAATTTATGTAAAGCACACTTCCTGCAGTCGAGATAGTTAATTTATTTGATTTGCCGGTTGTTGTCTATGTCTTGTTGCAATGCAGATTAAGATCCACTTTGGTGATGAAAGTTTTAATAATGCGCATTTTAATCGTTTGACAATGTTTTTTCTTGTATTACATTTTCACAAGTAACTATTTTATTGAAAAATAGGAAAACATTGTATAATTTTTTTTCTGAAGTGATGACATAGCTCATTGCAATCGGTAAAAGACCAGCAAATAAAATAAATTTGTCATCTCGGCTGAAGTAAGTGTGCTTTATATAAACGTAATTTAGACACTATCTTACAATTTTGTCAATTAATTTCTTACAAGTCTGTTCATTACATCTTTTCATTAAAACCATAATTTTAAAACAAAACCAACCCACTTTCTGGGTTTATTAAAATTCCTGCATTATTCTCTTGCTGAATTTAACGACGAACATGGATCACAAGTACGCAGCATGTACAGTAATGAAATTATAATCCTCCTTACCTCCATTCTCAATTATTTTCCAAAAACAGATCAATTCAATTATTTTATTTGCATCGTTACATACAAAGAAAACACAGAAGGCAAATAGCTAAGCTATTTTCGGCCTCGTATCGTCCGGCCATCTTCAGAGTGAGTCCAAAACTGCCGACAAGTTGCCAGGAGCGGCCTAATACACACTATCGCTGAAGCATTGCGCATACGGTTCACATTTGCTGGTCGACGGCAAAGAGGTACACGTAGCACGCACGCCCCTCGTGGCGAAAGGAATCAGAAGTTCGATTCTGTTATCGATATATGTTCTGCGGTGGCAACACCTTGTCGACTTCTCCTGCAATTTTATTACATTAAGTGTAGGTTTCCAGGACTTGTTGAAATTAAAAACATTATCTGTGTTTATTAAATTTTCAGATAATCTAATTTCTACTGCTTCTTTGAAAATTGCGTCCCCAAATGAAGATAAAGGTGATAAAATCTTCTCATCACAATAATTTATTGTATGCCCTGTATCTAAACAATGTTCTGAAACAACTGACTTGTTTGGCTGTAATAAGCAAGTGTATCTTCGATGTTCAACACATCTTTCGTGGACAGTGCGGGTTGCCTGTCCTATATATGCACATTCGCAATTTCCACGTGGTATCTAATACATAGACTTCTTAAGCAAAATTATAACAGGTAATACAGGACGCTCAACTGGACAATTTGACGTATGAAATCTGGGATAGTAGGAGACAGTTTAACCGTTTCCCTCCTAGTGTTGCCGTATGTCAAAGTCTCATATCTGTTGTCTACGCACAACCGTTTGTCCAAAGATTGTAAAAAATCCTTAAAGACATTTCAAAATTCGTTATGACTAAGCTATCAGTACTTTGAGGAAACAGAGAGCATTAGGCAACAATGCTTTATTTATAGTTTGGTTACATTCAGAAGGACTTTCAAATTAATATTTCAATGTAAACAAACAAAGTGATTTAAAAAAATTCACTAATACGTTGAATCGGTTACTTCAGAAATCACACATGTGTCACTTTTAGCGGTTTTGATTTAGATGCGGATTTGTAGAGAGAACATTAAGACACACCGCTTAGCACAGACATCGTTTATGTGCATGACATCTAAACCTATAAAGAAGAGCTAAGAAATTTCTGTGAAGTGCAGAAACAACAAATGTGATACACTTGTACCAGTGTTCGAGACAGGTTCACCATACAGGAGATAGTCACTCGTGCTATTCTTTCGTTCAGAGAGGAGTGGCAATCTTTCTTCATGAATAATATTCTTACTTCAGATGCAGAAGATGAGCATTACATTAATTAATAGAACATTGTTATATCATTAAATTATTGGTGAGATGTAACAATTTGTAATATACAAGATTTGTTGTTTTTTTGTTTAAAGAATTCTTTAATGTATTACAACAATTGCAAGTTAAATAAAAGCTGTTTTTTTACAAGAGAAGGACATTTTCTTTATCAAGAACTCTGTGATAATTTTTTTAATGTTATAAAATCAACATTGGACTTGGAGGGTTATATACAGGGTTTCATTAGAACAGAAAAAGAAGTAAAAAAATGTCCTATAAATCAGATCAGAAAAGCATTATTCCTCCACTACAGCTATTGTTGAGCGTCCCTAGGGATGTCTTGGATGTTTGAATAAACAGCCGATTTGTGAATTGCATCTGAAATGGTCCATTGGCTTGTTCGCTGTAAATTGTTTGAAGAATTTATTATTGCCATGACTGAGGATGCTTCATGTAATTTGTGATCTTCAGTAAGGGGATGGTCTGTATCATAACAACCGAACGTTCAAATTTTAACTTTGGAAAAGTGCTCCGAATACTTGTGAGATGATATCCACACAAACTTCACATTACTCACTAAATTATGCCACATAACACACAACACGTTTGCAACAAGCAAGGTAAACATGATACATAGTTAACAAATGTTACCCACGTATGACGAAATGTGGATGTCCTTTCATTATTTGTCTTCCGCATACCCTTATAAAACTTCTCGCGTAAGTCCGTTGTCCTAAGGCACCAACTCTTCATGGGGGCACACGCAGGAAGTGAAGTTTAATAATAACCAACCTTTACATATAGACGAGGTAGACTGTGCTAAGGACAGACGCTCACGTTAATGAAACACATGTACAATTCACAGAAAACTTTTAGGTTAATATGGAAACAAGAGCCGCAGTGTAGTGACCGAGCGTTCTCAAGCGCCTAGCTCGGAGCACGCCTCTGCTCGCCGTCGGAGGTTCGAGTCCTCCCTCGGGAATGGGTGTATATGTTGTCCTTAAGTTAAAGTAGTTTGTAAGCCTAGACTCTGATGAGTAGTTAAGTAACATAGTTTTACAAATATTTGACCTATTCTTTTTATTTTTTAATTTTTTTTTAACATATTTGTCATAGAATATATAGCTCAATACGTTATATCGCAAGAGCCTTACATACCTCATGAAATCTTTTAGAGATTAATTGGAGTGTAATGTAAGAAAAGTTCAATTTGCTTTCGAATGGTTTTTGTTAGTTGCTGCGTGTTTAAACTATGTAGGAAATGTAAGTGTTAATGGTAACTTTCCCTGTTTTTAATCTCCGGAAAGGCTGATCAACACAGTTGAAATCGTATATTAAAACAGGAAAATATACTTTCTGTCTTTTGTTCCCCTTTAACTGCTTGAACTTTTTACAAAAGTGAGTACCTAAGGAGTCTGACAACAATATAAGACATTTTGTACGTAATGTTTTGAGTTTTATACGCAATCCTCTGGGAAACCCAGAAACATTCTCTCATAACGTTTAGGTAATTGGGTTGTGTTTACGACACCACTGTAAATAATGTTAAAAAGTGTTTAACAGTTTCATTTTACATACTTAAATATTGTGTCGATCTAGTGAAGAGCAGCGTAGAGACAGCAGGTGTGTCTCGCTACTTACAGATACACTTCTCCCCACGGAAGCCGCAAGGCGGTTCAGCGATGGGTGGTTTCCCAAGCACCCAGTCTATCGTGCCAGTCAGCTGCAGGTCCTGTAACATACCGGCCATCAGGCGCTACAAATCACTCCGTAAGGGTCAATTCAATTTATTGCCACAATATTTAGACCTGTTACTCTAAACAGTACACAATTGAATTGATTTGAATTGAACTGAAATGAGTTGACTCCGGAATGGTCAAACGTCACTGTAAGTGTTCAGTACCTCAGCAGAATCATGTTACCATGTTAGATACGTATTACAGCAGAGGCATTGAAATTAGAAGGATACCACTTGTTGCGGGTTACTACCGTAACATCTCAGGGTGTTTCCTAGGCTACTGTTGCTGTAACTCTCCCCTAGTTACGTGGGAAAAGGGCCCCGTTTATCTTGACAATTTTGTTTTCTTCTTGAAACTGTTATTATGGTTGTGAATTTCAACGCTCTTCCAAAACGGCCTGTGGTAGATATTGTCTACAGCAGGAACCTGGGCAATGGCGATTTTACTATGCACCAGCTGAAATCCCGGCGTAGCATAGAAGTTTACTTATGCCTAAAGCGTCTCGCTGCGGAGCGCGCGGTTGCTCGCCGTGGGGGTTCGAGTCGTCCCTGGGGCATGGGTGTGTGTGTTGTCCTCAGGTTAGTTTACCTAGTTTTAAGTAGTTTGTAAGCTACGGACTGACCACGCAGTTTGGTACGATAGATTTACAAACAAACATTACTTATACCGCACTGTTCTATCTCCTCTTCCCTCGTCTGTGTTTGTCCATTTGTTAATCTCCTCTGGAACTGTTAATCTCATCCTCCCACTCTGTCAGTCCATCGCTTAACCTTGCCATCTGTCCATCTCCTCAGTTCATCTCCTCTTTCCCTCTTGTTTTCTTATTTTTCTCGATCTGGTTTTGTAGGTGTACTGTGGAAAATTTCAACAATATCGGAGCAAAACTACTTTATCGAAGTCCGCCTCGCACCATACCCATAATAACTCCTAAAAATTGCTACACCATGAAGATGACGTGCTACAGACGCGAAATTTACCGACAAGAAGAAGAAGCTGTGATATGCAAATGATTAGCTTTTCAGGGCATTCACACAAGGTTGGCGCCGGTGGCGACACCTACATAAGGAAAGTTTCCACCCGATTTCTCATACACAAACAGCAGTTGACCGGTGTTGCCTGGTGAAACGTTGTTGTGATGCCTCGTGCAAGGAGGAGAAATGCGTACCATTAGGTTTCCGACTTTGATAAAGGTCGGATTGTAGCCTATTGCGATTGCAGTTTATCGTATCGCGAAATTGCTTCTCGCATGGGTCGCGATCCAATGACGTAGGGCAGAATATGGAATCGGTAGGTTCAGAAGAGCAATACGGAACGCAGTGCTGGATCCCAACGACCTCGAATCACTAGCAGTCGAGATGACAGGCATCTTATCCGCATGGATGTAATGGATCGTGCAGCCACGTCTCAATCTCTAAGAGATGGGGACGTTTGCAAGACAACAACCATCTGCACGAAGAGTTAGATGACGTTTGCAGCAGCATGTACTATCAGCTAGGAGACCATGACTGCGGTTACCCTTGACGCTGCATCACCGACAGGAGCGCCTGGATCTGGGTGCACGAATGGCAAAACGTCATGTTTTCGGACGAATGCAAGTTCTGTTTACAGCATCATGATGGTCGCATCCGTGTTTGGCGACATCGCGGTGAACGCACATTAACAGCGTATATTCGTTATTGTCATACTGCCGTATCACCCGGCGTGGTGCCATCGGTTACACGTCTCGGTCACCTCTTGTACGCATCGACGGCACTTTGAACCGTGGCCGTTACATTTCAGTGTGTTACGACCCATGGCTCTACCCTTCATTCGATTCCTGCGAAACCATACATTTCAGCAGGATAATGCATGACCGCATGTTTCAGGTCCTGAATGGGCCTTTCTGGATACGGAAAATGTTCGACTGCTGTCCTGGCAGCACATTCTTCAGAGCTCTCACCAATTGAAAACGTCTGGTCAATGGTGGCCGAGCAACTGTCTCGTCACAATACGCCAGTTACTACTCTTTATGAACTTTGGAATCGTGTTGAAGCTGCATGGACATCTGTACCTGTACCCCCCATTCAATATCTGTTTGACTCATTGCCCTGGCGTATCAAGGCCGTTATTACGGCCAGAGGTATTTGTTCTGGGTAATGATTTCTCAGGATCTATGCACCCAAATTGCGTGAAAATGTAATAGTACAATATATATTTGTCCAATGAATACCCGTTTATCATATGCATTTCTTCTTGGTGTATCAATTTTAATGGCCAGTAGTGTATGTGTCGTAGGTGGGTATTGCCCCTATCGAAATTTTTACCACACGGTAATGAATAAAAGCACCAAATTTGGTTGAAATATGCCCCCTGGTTTAGAAGGAGATTTACAGTATTTGCAGATTTTCGCGCATTTTTTGATTTACGACATTATATATCATGAAGTCGGTAATATACATCAACCTTATACCCAGAGCGACCATCCTCTTGGCTCGAAGGTCACGTGTGCAATATGTCATCAAGAGGGGAGCAAAACTGTAGATTTGTATGCAATAGAAACATATACACAAACACACGGACACACTGCTTTATATATATGAAGATTAAGGTCCACACAGTGATTGGCCATCATGGGCAATATCTCCATCTCGCGTTACCTATATCACTATTTGAGATCGACGATTCTGTTGATGTACCGTTTGGTCATTCAGACAGGGACCTTTCATTGGTGTTTGAATATGTAACTGCTATCACATTAGCTTCTGCAGAATATCCACAGTCTCACATCTTGGTACTTCTCACGTTTCGAGTCTTATACCGACACTAATTTCCATTTCGTTATGAGAAAAAAAAATGGATCAATGGATTCACTGGTTCTCGTTAGATCACCAACGTTAAGCATTGTCGGTCTTGGCTAACACTTGGATGGGTCTGCCAACCGCAGTTGCAAGCAAGCCCTTGTGAGGCCAATCGAGGAGCTACATGATTGAGCAGTATCGGCTCTGGGTAACGTAAACCAACATAACGGACAGATTTTTTTTCTTTCTTTTTTTGTTTTCATGTGCATAGAAGTGAACCGCTTGGTAACTCCTGTCTTCATATCAGCCACTGCTGCAAATACAAGAATAGAAAATAGGATCTTAGCTAAAGGTTGTGACTGTACGGGGGGTTTTCAGAAAGTTTCCAACGAAAATCTTGAAACTTCCCATTGGTGTCAGCGGGGGTGTGAGAATATGCGTTGTCGTGAAACATTATGCCAAATGATATTAGTCACGGCATAGATTTTGCAACGCATCTCCTAGTTAGATTATAATTTCACGGTATACATCATAATCATCCTCTTCTCCTTCTTTTCAGGGATTAGGCTATTGCTTATTCCGAAATCACAAACAAATTCATTTTCTCCTTTTCCGTGGTATTCCAGTATCTCTTTACTCTCTCGGATTAAACTTCTGCGGAATTCTAGTTGTCTCAGAAGATGTTGTCTCTAACTTTCTCTAAATTCTTTATTCTTTCCGTTCAGGATGAAACTTTTTATTTTTTTCTGATATGTCATTTCTAATTATGTCTGTCCTTTGTTCAACTGAATTACCCGTCATCAATGGTAAAATGGATAATGGAAAGAAGAAACAAGGGAGAGACCTTTCAGCCATACCTCTCACACCCAAACCTTCAGATGTCAGACACTCAGATCGGTAGCAAATGTTGTAAAGCGATAGAATATCAACCGAAACTTCTATATAATTCACGCTATGTGCTGCCGTTCAGGAGAACATGCGTAAACAGCAAATAATATGTAACACCTGTGTTACGGAGCACAGGAAAGCTTTTTTTTGTAGCTGTCAGCCGCACTGAAAGACCGTAGGGTAGTTGATAGAGCGAAATTTTGTCGTTACGAGGGTTCCTGGTTCACAGGTGCAAACGCTAGTGGCGCAAAGTTTTTTTTTTCTGTATGATGTTGCAAATTGTCCTACGTCGACAAACGTACACCGAGTGTTACATGGGACAATATGTTCCTGAAATGTAATTTTATAGTACTGTGTTATCGGCAGTTTGCTTCTGCTTCGTTTTATTTGAAAGTAGCAAAGCTGTAGAGTATATTCGTAGAAGAATGAAACAATTTCACCAAACATGTGGAAGTATTAATAATAATAATAATAAGTAACTGCTGGATAGGCAGTTGTGGCTAGAGTGCCGTGTGTTTGCCAACACAATCAAGCGGCTGACGTTGCTGTCCATTCCTCACGCTACTGCTACTGCTGCAGCTGACAGTGCTTTTTCACAAAATGAAATAGAACGTTATACACATTCTCTTTTAACAATTTCCAATGTACTGCAGTTTATATATATATATATATATATATATATATATATATATGAAGAAGGCTTTCTTGGAGGGGGGCTTGAACCCACGACCCTTTGTTCGATGAACTAACGCTCTACCAACTAACCCCCAGTAACCCAGCGTGATAAGCTCTCAAAATTATGCTTTTGCTGTACTCCGTAGGTTAGGGGTTACTTATTATTATAGTTTACGCACGTTCTCTTGAACGGCAGCACACAGCACGAGTTATATAGAAGTTTCGGGTGATACTCAACCGATGTACAACGTTTGGTACCGATCTGAGTGTCTGACATCTGAAGGTGTGGGTGTCAGTTACCTCGACCGACTGCCCCGCAGTAACCAGAAAGAAACACATTAAGGAGAGAGCGAGCGACTCACCGGCAGCGCGCGCCGGCCGCTCGCAGACCGGGTGAAGACGCCCACCGGGTACATGCCGTACTCGCCGGGCTCCCGGTGGTGCCGCTGCCGGGCCAGCAGCGTGTAGTTGCCCTCCGCGTCGCCGTTCTCGTCCATGTACACCATGTACCTGCGCAGTGACATTTAATAGGCTGTCAAATTATTTGAAGGGACGGACAATATAATATAAACACATAATATTTAATAACAGCTGCGAAACCCGACACTGCAGGGATGTACATTTTCCCACGCTTATAACAGAAACGAAACGGATATATTCTATACACTTTGTGTACGTATTTCCTCTTTTTTGTGTCCCAGCCTCGTCGCCGCTTTTGCGTCTCGTCTCCGTCGTAGGTGTCGGCGGCCGAGTAGGAAGACCGACACAGGAATAAAGGTAGCACGCTTGTGCAGGTACGGAGGGGAGCAGCCAGTGGGACAGCAGAAACTAGAAACACTAGAGTAAATTAGAACGAGATATTGCACAGAATTTATACAATACTTAACTTTTACATAGCTCAGTACTGCAGGATTCTGATACATAGTTGAGCTAGAGGCCTGCCTAGTGCCTGTCCGATAGCCAAGTTTTCACTGGTGCCTATCTGATTCCGAAGTGTTAACTGGTTCCTATCTCAGTCCCAAGTGAACGATGTCGTTCAGTGGTGGCCACGAGCGGAGTTGTAGAGGGCGCTCGTGGATGACGTCGTAAGAACGCCGCGCCGTGCGTGCATTGCGGCGCGCGGCGAAAGTAGGTGGCGCGCACTTTGGACTTGTGCGACACCACACTCTTTATCCATCGCATCCTTCCTTAAACAATGTTCAACTCATCCTCAGCATTGCTGTCCAACTCCCCTGTCTCCCTCTCCAACGTGCCCCCTCCTTTACTCCTCTCCGTCAGAATCCCCTCCTCCCCACTATATCTTCCAGTCTTCTCACTTCCAATCGCATGCCAACACCCCATCATCTCTGTTAATCTCTTCCTCAAATGTCTATTCCTACCCACTCTATGTCTATCTCCTCCAACTTATCCTATCATCCTTGCCACTCTATCTCTCCATTTGTTCATCCCCCCCCCCCCGTCTCTCTCATCGCCCAACTCTCAAATCTGTGTCTGTAAATTATATATTTATATCCACATTTTCCTATCATTTCTCTCATTCCATCTACTCCTTCTTTGTCTTCTCGTCTCCAGATCTCCAACCATCACTTCCTCCCCCCCCCCTCTTTCTCCCTCTCTGACCAACTTTTCCTTCATCCCAACCTCTCAGACGATTATCCCTCAGCCATTCCTCTGTATATCTCCTTCCCTCGCCTGTCTTTGGCCATTTATCCATACTCCCTCTCCTACCTCCTCCTCTCTCTCTTCGTCTCCTGCTGCCTCTCTCTGTCTGCCCAACTCCCCATCCAATATTTCTCATTCTCTTTGTCCATTTTGTCCTACACTTACCTCACTGTTTCTTACCCCTGACATGTAGACTGTCCTGGCGCGTAGATCGATAAGGCAGGCTGATGCTATTACCACACAACAAACTATTTTCACAGGGAATTCTACGCGACAGGTTCTTGAAAGAAACGTTTTTTGCCAGTTTGCCCGTATAACAGTTATTATGGGAGCTAGGGGATTATATATGTTTATTAAGCTTAAGGGACTTAACTGTGGGGTCATCAGTCTCTAAACTAACAAACTACTTATGAACTACCTCATACTAAAGACGACACAAACGTCCATGCCCGAGGGGGTGTCGAAACCATGACGGGGAACGGCCTCGCGTATCGCAGCATAGCGCCTCAATGCGCTCGGCCACTCCACCGAGGCAGAAGATTATAAACGCCACCGTGCTCATTCATATGTCGCAAACAATATGTGTACCTAATTGGTATTAAATCGGTTCCCCGAAACTATTGGACCGATATTATAATAAGTTAGCCCACTATACGCTTTGAGAATAGCTGCATGTCCTCAAGAAACATATCCGTAAAGTCTTATTACACTTTCTGACAGAATGACGTAGAATATTTGTACTAAAACATCCGCCAATTACTTCAGCAATGTTGCTGCTGTAAATTTAGTACTCACTCTCTGTTCTAAATCAGTCCATAACAGTCGAGACAAAGCAATTTTGCTGAGTAGAGAATATCTCCGATAATTTTCTGATGATCCACAAACGAAGTACAAACCTTTTGGGCTTTATGTTTGTGGATGCTTTATCATTTTGGAATATGGCATTGTTTGTTACCAGTATGTTAATCGTAGTAAGCAGTTTAAGTCGAGTATGGTAAGATATTCTTTCACAGTTATCCCACTTGAGAGAAATGATAAACCAGTTGAATACAGAATGATACATATTGAATGATGCAGATGCCTAAATGATCAAAGAAGCTCTACCAACCTTGACTGCAGATTACAGGTACACCGCATCATAATATTGTTTTGTGTTTTCCGTACATAAAAAATATTTGTAAGAAGCAATGTAATCGATGATCCATCGGATCATAGTACATATTTCCAGTCAACACGTTCGTGTTTTGTGACCATTTTACCACTTCTGTCGCAGCTTATCGTTGGCTTCCGTTATTATTGTTTATATTTAGTGGTTTCATTTATTTAATTTTGTTTCTAACGGGTCAAGATGCAGTAGTCGTCGGTCCCCATCCTTACACACTTCATAAAGAAAACCTTCCTCACCCACTCCAGAGGGAAGACACGAACCTCCGGCGATAACGACCGCGCATCGTATTAAGGATTTGGAACTGCAGCTCCTCCATGAATTAAGTCCCAGCCGTACTGTGTTTATCTAAACAGTGTAATCCAAGAAAATGTTGAGTTTTGCAATGGACTTTGCCATGTTAGTTTATGTTATCAGGCCACAATTTTTCTTAAAACCCGGCCGTCGTTGCCAGCTAACTTCGAGTGTCGCCCACTATTCCTCTTTGGTAATGATGTCCTTCCTTGCTTCGTATACGCTGTCATTTGAGTGGATACTGTTGTTCGTGCCACCTAAACCGTGCAATCGTAACCGCCACAGAAGCTCCGGCTAACTGCACACCATCGTGTTGTCCATCTCAGAACAGACTGTTACACTTATTGCAAACTAACTTCCAAGTTTCTGTACGTCATTTGTGTACTGGGATAACGTACGCTTTGGTTGCAACCCCCTTTAAGGATATCTGCCGCGGTGGAGTAGCCGAGCGGTCTAAGGCGCCTCGCCGCGGAGCTCGCGGTATCTCGTCATCGGAGGTTCGAGTCCTCCCTGGGGCATGGATGTGTTGTCCTTAGGTTAGTTTACCTTAGTTTAAGTAGTTTGTAAGCTACGGACTGATGACCATGCAGTTTGGTCCGATAGATTTACAAACATCTGAAAGTTTTTTTAAGAATATCTACGACCATAATGACAGAAACTGGGAGATAAGTGTTGCATTGGGCAGATACTTCTACTCTTGGCACAGGGAATGTGTATTACTATTTTCAATTTTTTATAAAAATATATATCTTAGGAATGGTTTCAGGTGACTCTACCCAACTTCCACTTCTGTGCCGGGATGATTCACTCAGGATATCACTTACTCCTACCACTGCACGGAAGTTATATCCAAGATCTGACTTGGAACACTTGCGGCACCAGCCACTTGCGTAACATAAAAAGTACTACCAGCTTTGAGATCATGACGAAAGCAGCAGAACCCATAACACTCGCAATTCAGTCACTTACTTCCCCAAAACATATTTACGCGACGGAGTAGGAAGTGCCAGGGAAGGGAATTAATAATTTCACGACTCTCTCTATCTTTCGGTTTACCTCCACTGCCTCCTTCTTACATTTCATACGATGGCCCCTTTCTGTTCTTCCTGCCATTATGATTTAACAATTGTCTCTGTAATTCAGAGCAACATTCCTCACATTGTGGAGAAGTATTTATTCCAATTTTCTCGTATTCCAACTTCACCTGTTTCTCCCCCCCCCCCCCCCATCTGTTAGTATCCTACTGCTTCATCCTTTCCATATAGTTCCACTCTCTGAACATTTCTTTTCTCATGTTTGTGTCCATATTCTCCTACCGCATTAATTACATTAATTTTTATCGTGATCGGTGAAATGATGTTGCCCTCTATAGCAATATACTCTACCCTCTACTCTACTCTAACTTTAAAAAACATTCTTAAGAAACAAACACATGGAGACAATTTTCATTGTAATCGGGAAAGTCTTTTCCATGGTATCCTTCGTAAACGACCGTACATTGGCTTACGAAACGTAGCCTCTTTGTTTATTCGGGGCCTCCGCTGTTTCATCCCAATTCGTGCAAGCGCTTCAGCGTGAACGATTAACGTACGAAGTAATTGCAAGATAGGCGCTATGAACCCCACGGCGTTGTGTGAAAAGCAGTCAATGAGTTAATGCAGACTATAAGCTACCGCTACGGCCAACTTCATTTAAATTCTGGTAGCCCTTTAAAAAAAAAATATGTTCAAATGTTTGTAAAGTTTAAGGGACTTAACTGCGAGGTCATCAGTCCCTAAACTTACAAACTACTTATGAACTACCTAATAATAAAGACGACACAAACATCCATGCCCGAGGGGGGGATTCGAACCGCCGATGGCGGACGGCCGGGCGCACCGCAACACGGTACTCCAGCACGAGAGGGTAATCCGCCGCGGCAGCCCTTTCAGATGCCGAGAATAAGAAACATACACATAAACTTTTGTATGTAAAGTATCATAGAGTATAAAATCTACTTTTCGTGATCCGTCCTTTCTTCAATCCTTCCTGGACATTATTGCAGGTGCCCTGTCTCAAGGCTTTAGCGGCCAACTGATCGAAAATTACGATTTATTTCAAATTGATGTATGATTTCAAACAATTGAGAAAGCTTCTGACACCTCTCACAAAATAATGAAAAAACTTTATCGTTTCCTGCACATTCTCTGATGATGTGATCGTGACGTTATAATTTATTACTTTTTAACTAACAACTCAAATCGCAAGGAACTTTACCGGTAATATCTACACATATCGGAGAAATATGTCAAACCGCTATGTCGCGAAGTTACGCCTACCAGTTCGGCAACACACTTGACGTATGACCATTGCAGATTGCCAGCATCCTTAGAAACCACTTTGCATAAAATCTCTGCTGCCTCCAGCAGAGCTAGAGATGGAGGAAAGCAGAAGCCTACTCGCTTCCGCGACACACGTGACGATGTAACCTGTTGCCGGGTGGTATTCAGACCGGCCCGCGAGTGTCCACCGCCAGTTCGCCCTAATCCGGAACCTCCGCTGCAACAGCGACATCACGCTGACGATGCCGTCTTCGCCACCGTACCGGAGACAAAAGGTTTTATCCTCAGTGACAATACGGTTCAAGAAACTGGGTGTCGTATTTACCGTTTCCACAAAATCCTGTGAAGCCTCTAAACGTGCCTGCCTCTGGTCGTCAGTCAAGTGATGTGGCACAACATATTTTCCTCTTCTCTAACTTCTAGATCCTTGCCGATCAGAATCAACGCACTAAACAAGCACTTCGTCCAACAGGTCTAACAATGAACTCACACCATGTTCAACTGAATTGACACGAGGACAGGTTGTCAACAACGGCCGCTGCGCAGTTGCAGCGTTGTGATTCGCCTGTGTTGTCCGATCGACCGTTATGACGTCATTCACCGAAGTTTACTGTCAGAGGTTGCATACCCGTGATTTCAGTAATGTAAACCTAAAGTCTTCTGTTCCTCCAATATACTATATTGTAACTTGTTATCCTTGCTTTCCCAACTGCACTCACAGTAAGGCTACTACTGGGAGGAAGCGTCTTCCTATTATTGAAGCGGATTTGCCGAACTTTTAGTAAAATGGGATACAGGGCCGGACGTTTTAAGTCACAAACTTCAACAAGGCGACAAAAAGGGCGTGATTCGGAGATAGATGGCATACATTAATCTTGAATAAATTCTCGGTCGCAACTTTTTTCACTTCCAAATAGGGGATAGTGGTTTATTGTCAAATTTACTGCTGTCTGTTTAGAACAATGGCGTTTTTATAGTCGGATGAGCGTGTCTTAGTCATCACATGTATCACTGGATATTTTGCGCTCTCATCTGTTTTTGGTGACGAAGTTCTGAAAATAATGTTGTTGAAGGGATTAGCCCTATAACTCATTTCGACCTCTCTTCCCTCTGCCCACATGACAAAAGTAAAATACACCTTCATCTGTTTTTACGTTTTCCATCTGAAAATTAAGAACCCACAACTGTCTCAAATAAAGTTCCTGCACTGACAAATATGAATGTGACAGTTTCTAGATACAGTCACACACATAGGAAAAAAGACATAGTAGGAAATTTTGGTCACTTTCCGTGAGAGTGCAAAAGTAAACATTTTGACAAATATATTCCTTGTTTACTACTGAAATCACCGATTAATTAAGCACAATTCAAGGACTTCTATTCGTTTATTTTCAAACGTGAGAATATGTTTATTTGTTCCATAACAGAAACAAATACGGGCTTCAAGAATGTTTGTAACTCTATGGGACTTAAATTGATTGGATAATAGTCGCTAGGCTTACAAACTACGTAAACTAAGTTAAACTAACAGAAGGACAACGCACACACACACACACACACACACACACACACACACACACATAGAAACTCGCGCGCGCGCCCGCGCGCACACACACGCACACACGCAACTATACCCCAAGGAGAACTCGAACCTCCGTCGGCGAGCAAACGCGCACCTGCCGCAATGTTCCTCAGACCGCTCGACCACTCCACAGCGTTAATGCGGCCTTCAATACGATGTATCCGACTGGCTAGGTTATGATGCAATCCAATTTTAGTTCCAATTGATTCATTTAGGTGTTAAGAAACCAAAACATGAAACTTCCTGGCAGATTAAAGCTATAGGTCCGACACGTTATTCGAAACTGGGACCTTTTCCCTTCCACAGGCAAGCGCTTTACGGAACGCTTCACAGTCCATCCTCACAGCGTTACATCTTCCAGTACCTCGCCTCCCACTTTCTCCTGCGAAACTTGCAGACTAGCACTCCTGGAAGAAAGGATATGGTCGAGACTTGGCTTAACCACAGCGTAGTGGATATTTCAGGAATGGTATTTTCACTCTGCATCGGAATGTGCGCAGATATGAAATTTCCTGACAAATAAAAACTCTTTGCGGGAATCTGGTTTCGAACCTGGCACCTTTGTCCGTAAGCTTCATATCAGCGCACACTCCTCCTAGCAGGGCTAGTTCTGCGAGGTTCGTGGAAAAACTTCCGTGAAGTTCGGAATGTAGGAGATAAGGCAGCGTGCCTGGATAGCTCAGTCCTCAGTCGGCAGAGTACTGGTCCGAGAAAGACAAAGGTCCCGGTTTCCAATCCCGCTTCCAAATCACTATTTTAATCTGCTGGGGAGTTTCATATCAGTGCAAATTGCGCTGCAGAGTGAGGATATCAGATGTTTGTAAATCTATGGGACTTAACTAATGTGATTATCAGTTCGAAGGTTTACAGACTACGTTAACTTAAACTAATCTAAGGCTATCACAATCATCCAAACCAGAGTGAGAATATCATTCTGAAGCAAAAACCTACCCAATTGGTGATTATTTAATTCTTTGGGAATTACTGACTTTTAACACTATGTAGATGCAATTGTCACAAACTGTTGCCGCATCAATCTGTTCATTGATAAAAAATCAGGTTGAATATAGTTATCGGTGTTATATAGCTCCTCCTCTACACTTTTCCGGATGTTATCATTCATGAACACATTTCTATTTTCTTTATGTCTTGTGTAATAAATTAAAGTTTTTACCACACAGTAATAATTCTTCTTCGTCGGTATCAGCTAAACTTATTTACGCTTCCAGAATGAAACTTTCACTCTGCAGCGGAATGTGCGGTAATATCAAATTTCCTGGGAGATTAAAATTGTGTGCCGGAACCGGGACTCGAATCTGGGACCTTTGTCTTTTACGGGCAAACGCTCTACCTCTGAGCTATCCCGACACGACTCATGGTCACGCCCCAGAAAGTAGGAGGCGAGGTACTGGAAGAATTGAAGTTGTGGGGGGTGACCGTGAGTCGTGTCGGGACAAGTGTGGTTCCAGCTCAAATGCAAACAGCGCCCTCCTGCCAGTACCCAGTACATCATGAACCAGCAACAACAACAGTTGGCTAGTTTACCTCATGAGAGGATACAATAGATTCATGACTCACATCTCGATTGAATCGGTGCACTTGTCCAAGGTAGAAAGTAGGCAACGTTTACCGGAGAAGTGGGCTCGTACATAGTTCTTTGTACACTGTCCTCCATAAGTTTGGAAACACCATGATATGTATTACAACGGAGCAAGATGGAAGTGATTTGTGTGTGTTATGGGTTAGAATACGGATTAGCAAGTTCAAATAACGGTTAATACTGACACAGTACTGTACACTTAATTATTGACCAAATGCATATAGCATACTAGTATTGCACCGGTAATGATAATCACTTTGCACCAACAAGGCAACAGTGTTCGACAAGCCGCAAAGAAACTGAAAATTTCCGTCAGTGGAGTTGTCAAAACCATACGCCGGCATCGAGAAACAGGCTCCTAGGAAGATCGGCCTCGCTCAGGAGCACCCAGAACGCCATGAAAAGTGAATGGTACTGACCAGTGAACGCAACTCAAAAACTATCCGTGAATTGACTGCTGAGCTGAACGCAATGAGGGATACATCGGTGAGTGAGTAACAGTGAAACGACGCCTGGCAGACAATAACCACCGAGGATATGTAACAACAAGGAAACCACTGTTGCTTACTATTAACAAAAAGAAAAGGCTTCATTGCGCTATGTCACAACAACATCGGACAGCGAGGGATTGGGAAAGAGTCTTATTCACTGATGAATCCAAGTTCGAAATATTTGGAAGTAAACGCCGTCAATTCGTACGCCGTTTACCCCAGGAACGCTTGACTCCCCAGTGCGTAATTCCAGCTGTAACGCATGGAGGAGGTTCTGTAATGGTATGGGGATCCTTTGGAGGAAATAAAGTCGGAGATGTGGTGAAAATGAATGGAAAATTAACCAAAATGATTATCATGCCATTCTCCAGCGACATGCTAAGACATCTGGTTTGCGGCTGATTGGGAAAGGGTTTGTCCTGCAGCAAGACAACGACCCGAAACATAGGTCTCGCTTGTGTCAGAACTATGTGAAGTCTCTAGAGATTCGTAAAATATTATAAAACGTGGAATGGCAGCCTCAGTCTGGTGATTGTGGCCAAATCGAGCTGCTATGGGTTGAATTGGACAGGAAGGTGAGAAAACGCAAAATCATGAGTGGGACACAATTGTGGAAGGTTCTGCAGCAAGAATGGAAATTATTTCCAACTGAAACCTTGGCAAAATTACCGCAGGCATGCCGAGAGTGTGAAAGGCATAATGTAAGCAAAGCGTGGCTATTTTGAGGCATAGATAATATAGTTGCTCAGTCCTGCTGTGTATTATTCGGGCTTAAAACTTTTGGAAAACAACAAAATGCATTTTATACTGTACTTACTTTTCATTGTCAGTAATTAACAGGTGTTTCCAAACCTATGGAGGGTAGTGTAATTGATGTGACGTTATTCCCGCTGATATCATTTAATTTATTTATTTACTAATAGTATCCGGACACGCATTACCGTGGCTTGTTTAAGATAAAATGGAAAACAAAAAGCACACGTGTAATATCTGTAATTTCACAGTGCATTCTGATTTGGCTTGGATACGCTTTCAGCTTGCCTTATCCCTGTCACCATTTGTCTAGCGGCTCGAGTTGTCAACTAACACAGAGCATGAACAGCCACTTTACACTGTTACACACGGAAGACTTTCTTGATACGTCGTCATAGCTGATAGAATTAAGAAGTGGTTGGAAGAGGAAGAATATGTCATATAAACGGCCGTAATAACTATAAACAGCAAAGAACTCGAAAATCTCTCTCAGGTTCCCAAAAAATAAAGAGATGATAGCTTAAGCAGGAAACTATTAGTCCTACTCAGATCTTTTGCTTTTACCCTCTGATTTACTTTCTTTTTATAATTTGTTTATATATTCAGCCAATGGGTTATTCTTAGTCGAAGAGCTGACTTAGATTAAATTTGAATAAAAGCTACGTAGTATGCTCAGGCCATTTTGTGGAAAAAGATTTTAGAAATAAGAATTTGTTAAACCAAGGGTAAGTGCTATAATTTGTTATTTGCATGTGTTTAAAAGAGGTGTTAATTGTAATATAACAACAATTTCAAGATTCAATTTAATACCTTTACGTATTTAAAGAGTAGACGAGGCTGTAAAACACCAGCACGATACCTTCACTGGCAACAGTGGTCAATAGTTTATTGTCTCCCTCTCAAGATTGTAAGTGTGAAGTAGATGCCGCAGCATTCCTTGTAAATATAAATGAACTGAAGAAAACTGTCATTCAATGCACCTGTGAGTGAAATGTCTGCTGAAGACAGAATTAATGTATCTCGTATGCTGATATCAGTATCAGTGAAGGTAATCATATCGAAACAAATGCGAGGAATTGTAATATGCGCTGGGCATGTAGTGGGTTGGAACACAAAAAATGCAAAATGGATCTGGCATCATATAGTGATAATGAGCATGAAATTGTCAACTTTGATATACATATGAAGAGATATGACTCAAAGCAAATGCTTTATCGCAATGGTCGTGCTCACAGTACGTCCTATAAAATGTAGAAATATTAGACAAAATTTTGATAAGTGCGTTGTTGGTTTCCTTTCTCATAAATGAATCTGCCGTATAAGAAGGCGCCTGTAACATTTGGTATTTTTTGTTGTCAAAAAATATTTTGCAGTTTTAATTAAAGCATTTGTCAATAAGAAAAATGATTCGTCAGCATCACAAATTAGAAAGAGTAGCCTCAAGTTACGGTTGAAGATAACTCACAAATAGACCTAAATACTTACGAAACGTGCGTAGATGTATAGGATTAAAACGTATGGTTTGTATAATTTTCACTCGAAACCTACCCAAGGAAACTGTACAGAACCGATAGTTTTAGTTTCTTTTCAACCCTACACCTTAAATGAATTAGCATTTAACATACTTTCTTAAATGGCGCAACAATATAAAACTTGCGCTGTTAATTCCGTATGCAGGGAAATAAAATTCGGAATAGCAGACGTGAAGCCAGGTACAGTATACATGTCGAGCCAATAGATGGCAATGCTAGCGGGGTCGTCTGGCAAACGTATGTAAAGGCCTCGGAGTTTCCGCTATTATCTTTATAAGCTCCAGAATGAAACTTTCACTCTGCAGCGGAGTGTGCGCTGATATGAAACTTCCTGGCAGATTAAAATTGTGTGCAGGAACCGGGACTCGAACCTGGGACCTTTGCCTTTCGCGGGCAAGCGCTCTACCACTGAGCTACCCCGACACGACTCACGATGCCGCCCTACAACTTCACTTCCGCCAGTACCTCCCTTAGGCTGTGGCTAAGCCATGTCTCCACCATATCCTTTCTTCCAGGAGTGCTAGTCTTGCAAGTTTCGCAGGAGAACTTCTGTGAAGTTTGGAAAGTAGGAGGCGAGGTACTGGCGGAAGTGAAGTTGTGGGGCGGCATCGTGAGTCGTGTCGGGGTAGCTCAGTGGTAGAGCGCTTGCCCGCGAAAGGCAAAGGTCCCAGGTTCGAGTCCCGGTTCCGGCACACAATTTTAATCTGCCAGGAAGTTTCATCTTTATAAGCTGTTTGCTGTTGGTCCATCAGCTATTACTTCATCCTTTCTTTCTGTGCATTTATACGTCCTCCATCTTCTGGCTACCTTATTTCGTTCTATCTCCTCCTCCCCCTTTTTACGTGATTTTCCTTCCCCTTCGTTATCTCCTCTTACTCCTGTCTATCCCAGAGCCTTGTTTAGTGTTTTTCAAAATATACCTATGAAAGTTCTTGACTGAATGATTTGAAACGCATACATTTTTACACACCTAATTTTTTAAATAAATATCATATATAAATTATATGATGAGGAAACTTTATTAAAATAATTGGCATTAAATTTAATATACATACCACAAATAAAAATTTTTACTTCTTAAAATTTTCCATTTCACTCAAGATTTACTGTTGAAACAATGTATATGGAGTACATGTAATGATTATATTTACAGATCAATAGCTCGAGCGGTACTGTACAAGTTGTCTATCTATGCTGAAATACTCTTTGTATTACTTAATTTTGTTCATTACTGCTAGTGATACTTCCGTGACCGTTGTACTACAATAAAATGAAAATGAACTCATCTTCAGTCACAAAATTGTGTTTTATTTTACATAATGCATTTCGAGCCCTGAGGGTTTATCATGAGGTGACTGTATGATTTTTATAAATGTTTAAATATCTGTTCTTATTAAAAAGTGATGCACAAATACGTCTGGTGCAGTTATTATGATTGTCTGTCCTGGAGTACATATGTAAGTATAAATAATTATCAACACAAACACTTTCCATCACAGAAAATGTGTCTCAAAATGGAAAGTGTTTGTATTGATGATTTTTGTTTGTTTGTTTGTAAATCTATCGGACCAAACTGCGTGGTCATCAGTCCGTAGCTTACAAACTATTTAAACCTAGGTAAACTAACCTAAGGACAAACACATACACACACCCATGCCCCAGGGAGGACTCGAACCTCCACGGCGAGCAACCGCGCGCTCCGCAGCGAGACGCTTTAGACCGCTCGGATACTCCACCGCGGCGATGATTATTTATACATACAAAATAAATTTACTCTATGACACTTTTATCTGTGCATCGCTTTTTAATAATCCCAGAACTTTAAACATGTATAACAATGATAGAAAGATTTGTATCTGCGAGCTGATAGTTGTCACCATCCAGCTCAGCGTGGAGGAGTACTTCGTACTTTGGTTCACTGGGCACATGTCATTTCAGACCCTGAAAGTTTGTCAGCTGAGTTGTCCCATCTCGAGGTGACCTTTCGTCAGAATGGTTATAGTGAGAGACAGATAAAACGTGCATTGCGCTATCAGCCTTCTGTGCAACGGGTGAGTGACTATAGTAATGAAGTGGCACCTAAATCTATGGCCTTTTTACCTTACGCAGGAAGTATTTACAACAAGATTGGTCGTATGTTACGGAAATATGATGTGAAATGGGTTTTTTACGACCACCTTCTAAGATAAAGGCCCTGTTGGGGTCCGTAAAGGATGATCTTGGTTTGCGTAAGGCAGGTGCATATCGTATTCCTTGCAGTTGTGGCATGTCATATATTGGTCAGACAATCAGGACTATGTATTGAACATAAACGTTACACGCGCTTACAACAGCCCAAAAAATCCGCTGTTGCAGAACACTGTCTTGACACCGGTCATCCTATGGAATACAACAACACGGAGATCCTGGCATGCACCTCCACCTATTGGGATAGTGTTATTAAGGAAGCTGTTGAAATTAAACTAGCAAGCGACCTTATAAACAGAGATGGTGGTTTTTGTTTAAATTCTGCTTGGAATCCGGCACTGTCTCTCGTCAAAAACAGGGGGATAAAATTAATGCTGCCTCACCTGTTGATTAAGTCACTATCGATATTTAATACGCTTGCACATTGCTTCCTTAAGTGCAGTTGTGCCTTGAGAATGGCAGGGTGTTCTCCTGCCGAAATATCGGCGGTTGTCGACGACGTCACCCGGCAGCATACCCGTAAGTTGTTTGAACACTCATTACGCCGGGAGAAGTTAAAGTCTCACAATGATAGGGACACCTCATGATGGGCTCTTGGGGCTCTAAATACATTGTGTACAATAAAACACAATTTTTGGACTTTTTTATATTATCCTTTGTATTGTTACCTGATTCACCCTCTAGGAGCAGCAACCGAGGCGCTGATTCTGGCATCAATTCGTTCATACTGAGGCACATTACGCCTGCTCGACCTATTCAGATAGTTCTGAAAAGTATACGGAGAATTTCAGAAGCCGTGCTGCTTTGGGGGCTACTGCAAGTCTTGAAGTGCACGTTGAGATTCATGTGCAGTGTGTGTGTGGCCGACTACTGACTTGCTTGAACAACACGTCGCCTTTCTGACATAAGAATAGTAACATCATGTGTCTTACAACAGTATAATATCTCAGCCAGGAATGATTTTGTCCCACTTTAGGTTACGGTAGTAACACTAAAAGTGGGCCTTTGCGATCGTTTTTTTGACATCTCGAAATTTAAATAAAAATAGCGGCTTAACCATTCACCTGACACGAAAATTGAATAACCGAATTTGTAGAGGAGAACATTCTCTACAACTTTGTTCTCTTATTTTTTTTTTTTTCATATCTCGTATCGTTTCAGAGATATTTGCAAAAATAACGGCGATTTTGGGATTATGTCTGTCTGTCCGTAACGTGTTCCCCGTTTTTAAGAGGAACCGTTGAAGCGATCAGCACCATATTTTGCACACAGAATTGTAGGGCGACAAAAATACGGTAGTAAAGCGAAAAAACCGTTTGTAATATAATTGTAATTGCAAACGAACCGTTCATCTAACACGAAAATTGAATAACCTAGTTGGTAGACGGGAAAATTATCTACAACTTCGCTCTATTATGCTTTTTTTCATATCTTGTACCGTTGCAGAGATATTTGGAAAAATAACGGCGATTTGACGATGTCTGTCTGGCTGTAACGTGTTCCCACTTTTTAGGTCAAACCGTTCAACCGATCGGCACCAAATTTTACAGACATAATTCTTGGCTACCAGAGACCAAAACCTCACTTTTTCAATATTTTTCGGACAAGAAATACGTTAGTAATGACAAAAAAGGCCGATTGTAATGTAATTTCAATTTCATATAAATCGTTCATCTGACGCTAAAATTGAATAACCGAATTTGTAGAGGAGACGATTCTCTACAGCTTTGTTCCCTTATGTTATTTTTTCATGTCTCGTATATTTGCAAAAATAACAGAGTTTTGACACCCTCCACTGAATTAAAGAAAACCAGCCGTTCGCAGATGTCACGTGATATTAATCGCTCATTACTCTCTCTGGGCCGGCCGCGGTGGCCGAGGGGACTAAGGCGCTCCAGTCACGGTCCGCACGGCCACTACGGTCGGGGGTTCGAATCCCCCCTCGGGCATGGATATTTGTGCCGTCCTAGTTCGTAAGTAGTTCATAAGTAGTTTGTAAGATTAGGGACTGATAACCCCGTAGTTAAGTCCCATAGTCTATACAAACATTTGAACATTTTTGAACTCTCTCTGGAATAAGCCATCTTGCGTTGCGTATTTGATGATTTTCTTATTTTAACTTACACGTTTTCATTTCGAAGCAATGGCGCACTGAAGAATTAACAAAAACACGTCGTTCTTCGTACGATACATGATAATCTAATGTTTACAAATACCATATTAGCATCAGTTAATGAATAGTACGAAATTTAAGAAAGCAACTAGTAAGTGTTGGCTGTAGGGTAGTGGGCAATGCGTTGGACTGTGACGCTGAAGCCGGCCGCGGTGGCCGAGGGGACTGAGGCGCTCCAGTCACGGTCTGCACGGCCACTACGGTCGGGGGTTTGAATCCCCCCTCGGGCATGGATATTTGTGCCGTCCTAGTTCGTAAGTAGTTCATAAGTAGTTTGTAAGTTTAGGGACTCTTGACCCCGTAGTTAAGTCCCATAAACTATACAAACATTTGAATTTTGTGACGCTGAAGGTCAGTGGTTCAAAACCCGCCACTTCCTGAAATTTTTTTCCTAAAAGGGTGTCAGACATTCTTGTTAATTAATTTTTTATTGTTTACATTATTATTTTGGTCCAAAATGTTTGCAAAAACTTATAAAACTACAAATATAAAGTGGGCCGTAAAACACGTTAGTGCGATTTTTTTTTTCGGGGACTTTGCCGTTGGAAGCATTCGCGCAAACCACGCCAGTGTCCCGTCGGGCTGGGAAACGAGACGGAGCCAGCAGGAGGCACCCCAGATTTCACCTTCACAACCGGCCGACAGGCTGTGTTCTCCCGCTCAAGGGAACAGCCTGGCGAATTGCCGTGGCTTTTTCGTAACAATGTACACGGCGGAACCTGACTGACTTTAGGTGCGTGCAGGACGCAGAGATGAGTTGCCCTTACAACAAAATGGACACAATAGCGTGTGTGCAGAGAAAGCCCTTATCTGCAGATACCAGAGGAGTCGTTTCTAAAAGAAAATTACGGCGGAATCGTAGATAAACCTTGGACCCCTAAAGAGAAGAAGACAACCAAACACCTGCAGTGTACACACGCGTGAGTGGGAGAGAGCCTGGCTTGAAGTATAGCTGGAGGGTCAGCTTGTCTGCCTAGTAAGCAGGAGATCGCGGGTTCGAATCCCGGCCGGGCACAAATTTTTATTCGCAGCACTTTGCTATTCCAACTAACCTTAGTACAGTGAAGCCATAGCTGATCGCAAATTGCGATTTATTTCATTCATTGAACGCTGTGACGTAGTCAAAAATATATAATTGTCTAACGGATTTAGTGGTTCTCGCCAGAGATAATCATGAAATGGGCAATAAACAATTTTAGTAAAAACGCAAATCACAAGTTGTTGTCGATTATTTAGTAGATGCCGCCCTAGTTGAAAAAATTCCTTGACTTTGGAACCGAAAGAATAGTTTTACAAATAAATGTATACGTGTACTGACAGCAACGACCTGAAGGTAGCAGCAATAAGTCAGTTGGATTCAGGGTCCGTACCGTACCGTTACAACACTACTACGCCGTCTGCTAGTGGACGATGTAGAAACCGTTGTCAGTAGATCTACTAACCTCCAGATAATCGGTGAAAATCAACGTCGTCTTCCTATGTGTACCAATTTATTTTCCGCAATATATATAGGATGAATACGTATGTAAAAACCTTTTGTCAAAATTTCGAACTATTTTTCTTAATTTATAACCCATCACGATCGCTATGGAAAGTCAAAATTAGCTTTAGTTGTTAGGTCAACTTTCAAATTACCGAAGTGAAAGCGCCAATCACAATATGCTTTTATTCGATGTCCGACGAAGGCTCACCTCGAAAAGCGCGCTTCAAGGAGACTATAGCAAGACGTGCCATTACATCATCAACGACACCACCTCGGATGGGGAATTGCATCGCTTCTACGTTAACAGGGTTATTCCTCGGAAATTCCTTTGTTAATAAGATTTGCACGCCGCCTTTGCTTTGGCTAATAGCATTTCTGGAGTGCGTGCATCCTTCCAGGTAGCGGATTGCTGCTGCCTTCACTCCGACGAATCATGTAATACGGAGCCGTAATCTCGGCGGCCGAGCTAAATTAGCAATAAATCTCGTGACGGCAGAGGGCAACAGTAATTACTTCTTCCAGTCCGAAGTGGTGAAATACTGTCGCCGAATTCAGAAGAACTCTTCCTCTGTTAAGGAAAGTTCGCGATATCAACGTCTCTGTTGCAAAGTAATCGCTACTTGTCATACTTACTAAACATTTCAAATGTTTTCTTGGAAAGGTTTACGGCTGCAACGTTCGTACAGTTATCTCTATGTTTAAAAGGAAGTGTCCCGAATGACTGACTGACTGACTCATCATCGCCCAGCCCAAACTAATGAAGATAGAAACTTGAAATTTGTGGAGGGTGTTGATCTTACTCTGTAGACGTCATTTAAGAAGCGATTTTTCGATATTCCGTCCGTAAGGGGGTGAAATAGGGGATGAAACGTTTTTTGAAAATACGTAGCTATTTAGTCAATTTTGAAGCTAGAACTACAAAATTTCGGATTTTAATTAAGGTTCGAATTTAAAAGACACGTGTTTCGGCATTTTTTGAAATTCAACCAATAAGGGGGTAAAATACAGGACGCAAAATATTGCTTTTCAAAAAATGTTGCTGTTAACTCAAATTTCAAGCTATAACTACGAAACTTAGGATATGGACTCTTGATCAGGATTAAAAAGACACGAGTTTCGTCATTTTTGGAAATTCAAAAACTAAGGGGGTAAAAGAGGGGATCAAAAATTCTTTTCGAAAAAACTTTGTTGTCAAGACAATTTTGAAGCTATAGCTGCAAAAATAGGTATTTGTATTCTTCGTTGTGATTTAAAAAATTCGTGTTTCGGTATTTTTGGAAATTCAACCATCAAGGGGGTTAAATTGGAGAGGGGATGTTTTTCGAAAATCTGTTGCTATTTAGGCAATTTTGAAGTGAGAACTACAAATTTTCGGATTTGGACTCGGGGTTCTAATTTAAAAGACACGTGTTTCGGTATTTTTGGAAATTAGACTAATAAGGGGGTGAAATACTGGATGCAAAAATTGATTTTCAAAGATACGTTGCTGTTAACTCAAATTTCAAGCTATAACTACGAAACTTAAGATATGGATTCTTTATTAGGATTAAAAAGAAACAACTGGTGCAGACCAACCAGCCTACGCATGCAAAGCAGCGGGAATTCAGCTAGTCTTCTAATATATATATAGCAGAGTGGCCGTATGTTTGTGAGTTTGTGTGTATGTGTTGCATACGAATTTACAGTTTTGTTCCACTCTTTATGAAATTTTGTACACATAAGCTACAGTCCATGAGGACGGTCGCCGTAAGTGTAAGAATCACGTACAACGCATAGTTCAAGGGATATGACGTCATAAACAATGAGATGCGAGAAAAACTGCTGAATTTGGAGACAATGCTGCTCATTTTTTCCTAAACCACTGGACCGATTTCAACCAAATTTGGTACACACCTTCCTTACCGCGAGGTAACAATTGCTGCAGGGTTAAGAATAACATACGACACATGGTTCAGAAAATATGACGTCAATAGGAACCGCGGCGAGACTTTAAAAATACGCTATAGGAGAATGAAAGTTTTTATCGACTTGCAACAAGCTTTAAACATAATTTAAAACCTTTTCTTGCTGAGAATCATAGCAAAATGGTGAAAGGAGGAAAGTTTCTCGCTTACTACATTTCCGCTCTTTATGGAGTGAAACTACGGAGCCGCGGTGGAGTAGCCGAGCGGTCTAAAGCACCTCGCTGCGGAGCGCGCGTTTTCTTGCCGTGGAGGTTCGAGTCCTCCCTGGGGCATGGGTGTGTGTGTTTGTCCGTAGGTTAGTTTACCTAGGTTTAAGTAGTTTGTAAGCTACGGACTGATGACTACGCAGTTTGGTCCGATAGATTTACAAACATTTGAAACTACGGCATTCGGTATGACGTTACTATTTATAATTTGTACACTACAAATTGTAGCCACAGGAAATTTTACAGACAGTATTCACACATGTAGTTGAATGTACCTTCTATATTGTATAAGATTCCGACACGTAGTTCATGATATATGAGTACATAAACAGTAACGTTCCGCTGTTAATGGAATAAAACTACGGCTTTAGGTATGACGTTACTATCTATAATTTCTACACTACAAATTACAGCCGCAGTAAAATTTACAGACAGTCTACACACATGTAGTTGAGTGTACCGCAGTATGACACGTAGTTCATGAGATATGAGAAGATAAACAGTAACGTTCGTGGAAAACCACCCCTTCCCGCACCAAGTTTTAATCTATTACTTCTTTACTACTAACTGTATTCCCAAGAGATTGTACTGACATACAGCCCTTATACAAATGAATATATACCTAAAATGGCAGGAATTAATAAATGAATACCAGGGCAACACCGGGATTTCAGCTAGTCTTTATATATAAAGCACGGTGTCCGTATGTGTTTCTTTGTGTGTACGTATTGCATACATTTGTTTCAATCTTTATGAAATTTTGCATACGTAAGCTCCAGTCCACGAGGACAGTCGCCATAAGTGTAAGACTTGCGAGATATGACGTCATACACAATGAGATGCGAGAAAAACTGCTGCATTACGCGATAATGTTGCACATTTCCTCGTAAACCACTGAACCGATTTCAACCAAACATATTTCGTTCAGCGAGGTAACAGTTGCTGCACGGTTAAGAATCACATATGACCCATGGTTCAGGAGGTATGAAGACATAGCTGGTATAGTTCCTTTCAAAGGGTACGGCCGATTCCCTTCCCCATCCTTACCCAAAACTCCGAGCGTTAGCTCCGTCTCTAATGACCAAGCTGTCGACGGGACGTTAAATCCTAAGCTTTCTTCCTTTTTTGTATGACGTCATAAACGATAGGAGTTGCAAGAAACTGCCACATAATGCGAGCCGCGGAGGAGCAGCCGAGTGCATTGAGGCGCTATGCTACAATGCGAGAAGTCTTTCCCCGTCTGGGGTTCGAATCCCCCCTCGGGAATGGATGTTTGTGCTGTTTTGAGCATAAGCTAGTTCATAAGTGTGTAAGTTTAGGGACTGATGACCCCGCAGTTAAGTCCCATAAACTTAACAAACATTTGATTTGATTGAACATGAGAGTAATTAGCGACTTGCAACATACTTTAAAGATAATTTCAAACCTTTATTAAACTTTTTCTTGCTGACAACCTCAGTAAAATGATGAAAGGAAAAAGGTTTCTCGCTTACCGCTTTCCGGTGTTCATGGACTAAAACTACGGCATTCGGAATGACGTTACAATTTATAATTTCTACACTACAAATTGTAGCCGCAGGAAACTTTACAGACAGTATACACACACACACATATAGCTGAATGTACCTTAGAAATTGTATCACAGTACGTCACATAGTTCATGAGATATGGGCACAAACAGTAACGTTAGTGGAAAAGAGCCCCATCACGTACAAAGTTTTAATCTATTACGTCTTTACTACTAATTGTATTGCAACAGATTTTACAGACCTACAGCACATATACAAATGAATATATACCCGAAAAATTATACAATTTTACAGCATAAAACTCAATAAATATGAGATCACATACACTGCGATGGGTAAAAACTTTTGACACCTTGCACCACTTTTTAATTCATTTCTTATTAACTATTAAGATATTCCTGTATTCCAGTCAGCTTAAGGAAATTCCTGAAAGGTGACGGTGCTGTTGACTACTTTAAACTATGAAACTCACACGGCTCTAGATGAAAGCAATAAACTTATCTACAACTACAGGGAAACGAAGAGAATGAAACACTTCAAAAGATTCCCCATTATTTTCCACATGTGTACTTTTTAATTTCAAGAGATTGCAGTTGCCAGAGAGACTTGCATTTTCCACTAAGGTAAAGCAGTCAACAATCCGAAGATTGGTTTGAACACCACAGTGCTTTACTAGGCATTGTCCTGTTTGGAGGTGGTATGCCGTTGCCTTCCTCCGACCTTCGAACTGACTTACCCAGCCAGTTATAGGGGGACCTACAGTTTAACGTGGGTTCCGAACCACGGTGCTACTCGGTATTTTTCACATGTGCAACACTGCCAGAGGTGAAAGAAGTGGAAAGTGACAGATAAAAATCCTAGGACCTGGCGGGGATCGAACCCGCGACCTTTGGACTTGTAGTATGGCACTCTACCACTGTGCAACCGGGGCGCACCACTATGACTAATAATCACAGAGCAGTGTCTTAAATACTGCGCAGTGGATTTGACATCTCGATGTTTCTCACACGGACAACTTTAAGTCGCTTGCTCAGGGGTGGGTTCACAAAAGAATTTATTCACATTAGATCCTGGACAAGTAACCAGAAGTATTGTTTATAATCATAAAATAAGAGAAAACTGTCTAGAATATCAACAGTACGTTAATAAAAATAATTTAACAGTTGATAAATCGCGCTAGGGACTCAGTACTTGAGTAACAGATCTAAGAAACATGCATTACCAGCAATACGTAAAAAAGTGTTTGTTAAGCTCTTATGGCATATTACTAGTCAAGAATGTTTTAGTGATCTGAGGATGGTTCAATACAGGTAAGACTAGTCATAGAATATAAAAAGGAAATTATTTTATAGCGATCTTGATAAAGAGTGTTTAATAGTTAAAATAAAATGGATGTTAGTTTAAGTAGTTTGTAAGTCTGATGACTGATGACCATAGACGTTTGGATCAATAGGTTTACAAACATTTGACTATTTTTATTCAAGTAGCAAATAAAGAAAACTGAAGCACTTGTTATATTCATTTCAGGTTATCGTATATTGTTTTTCTTGCAATATTTTGCCACCCCCATAAACCACAGACATTGCCGAGGTAGGGTGCCTCGATGCAGATAACAGTGCAATCACAGTGAAGGGGTATGTGTGGAGAGGCCAGACAAACGTGTGGTTCCTAAAGAGGGGCAGCAGCCTTTTCAGTAGTTACAGGGGCAACAGTCTGGATGATTGACTGAGCTGACCTTGTAACATCAGCTAATATGGCCTTGCCATGCAGTTATTGCGAACGGCTTAAAGCAAGAGGAAACTACAGTCGTTACCTCTCCAGAGGACATGCAGCTCTACTGTATCACTATATGATGATGGCGTCATCTTGGGTAAAATATTCCGGAGGTAAAAAAGTCCCACATTCGGATCTCCGGGCGGGGACTACTCAGGAGGATGTCGTCATCAAGAAAAACAAAACAGGCATTCTACGGGTCGGCGCGTGAAATATTCTAACCGTTAATCTAGTAGGTAAGCTAGAAAATTGACAAGCACATTCAAAAGGAGGTAGGTTGCCGAAAGTATTCTCAGATGAAGAGTCTTGCACAGTACAGGGTAGCGTGGAGAGCTGCATCAAACCAGTCTCCGGACTGACGACCACAACAACAAAATTTTAGTTGAATTGAAATATTAAGAACAAGAAAATGGCGCGAAATGGAGGGGATCAAAGAGGAACACTGTTACCTTTCGTAAATGTCGTCATTTATTCGTTTAGATTAGCAGAGCTGTCCATTTCGAAATGAAGTAATAACCCACCACTTTTCGTGTCGCATTTACTCGGTTTAGATATGGAATCGAATGTGCTGCTTAGCTGCATACAAATCGAAGCTTTCTTTTCTGTATCCTCTCTATTCAGTAATTGAATCTTACTGCATTACGTATAAATCAATGGGGATTGATCGAGTTCGCCCCTTACCATATAATGTAGACTGATGTAGGCTAAAAAAAAAAAAAAAAAAAAAAAAAAAAAAAAAAAAAAAAAAAAACACTGATAATTGGGATCCTTGAGCGCCGCTCTACAGCACCAAAAGCAGTAGATGGGAGTAAAATTTGTTCTTATGCGCATCCTTGCAGGTCTCTTCTCCGCCACGAGTTAAATTTATCAACATAAATGTGTTACAGTTAAATCAGCACATGCAGCTGCTGTAGCTGTAAGATAATATTTTGATTGCGTACTTTTCGTGGATCAGACGGCCGAATGAGAACACGCTAGTGCTCGAGAACGCCCTTAGCTATTTCCGCGCTAATCGCTGCCTATGTTTATTTACACAAAAGACCACACACGACGTCGTGGATTCAACATGACGTCGTGAGTAGTGGCGGGCCCCTTTGACGTAGACAGCAGGTCGGCTTTCAAGTGATGACAGGCAGCTGTGGGCAGCTTTGATCGACTCAACAGACCTGCTACATAGAGTGGCTTCTGACATTCCACGTCGGCCAGCTGCGGAACAAGCTCCTAGCGCCGAAACTGTCCGACCGCAGGGATTACCGACATCGGCTTCGTGAGCAGTTTAATTCAAGAGCGTCTTCGTAAAACGTTTCATTTGTCACGTTTAATTCCTTACTCTTGGTGAGTACGTGTGGGTGTAGCTTATTTTTCACTATCGTGCTTTCTTCTGGAACAGAGTAGTACTGTCATATCTGCGATAAAAATGGGAGTAAAACTAATGTGCATTGTTTTGGAATTTTGGTGTTATATTAGTATTACAAATAGACTTGCGCATAATAGTTCGCGATCAGGAGCGTTCGTTCTTTCAGTTCGTACGCTCCCAGTGACGGCTGAGCGGCGTGGTCTGCGTATGCAGGTGGAGAGGGAGACGTTTCCGCACCTAGCTCCTTCATGCGCTTGCTGCTTGAGCCGCTATATCACGCAAACCAAAAGAAGCAGTTTGTGGATAATTTTTCGCGATTAAGAGTTATCTCTATATCATGACATTATGGAATTTATTGGATATTGCCGAGTCCAGAAAACTTCACAACAGAAATTTTGAAGCTCTGAACTACGTCATCTAGCAGGAAAATGCTCACCTCGAAATGGCTCTCATCAGCAGAAGGCAAACACGTAATTTTTAATTCTGCTGCGCGCCCTCTCGCTATTGCCCGTCGGTCTTCGGAAAAGGATCCAACGAACAAAGAGGCGTTTTGTATAATAATTCTCGATCGGTAACGCATGCTTTAGTTCCCGGCGGATTGCACATATTTTAGTTCGCAACCGATCGCGCATATTTTACTTCGCGACCTATCGAGCATATTTTAGTTCACGACCGGTTGCTCTCCTTTTAGTTCGCAGTTCGGCCGCGAAGTAGGTCGCTCTTTTTAGTTCGTCCGCTCTTTTTGGCTTTTGCTACCGCTCAAAAAAAAAAAAAAAAAAAAGCTCTTTCTTTTGTTATGACAGCTTTTTTATATAATGATCAGTGTTTTCCAAGCGTGTGCTATTATCCGTATTTTTGGGAAATGTCTATGAAACTACAGCTGAGCTGTATCTCAGCTCGAAATGACGTTAACTGGCAGAGTGGATTCACGCTATTCTGCCCGATCTCGCGTAGTTTCCGTCAGTCTTCGGAAAAGGAGCGGACGAACTAAGAGACGAGGGATCCGCGAACTAGTTCGCGTAGTTTTTAATAAATGAGACTTACTCAAATTGCTGCAAATATTTTATTATTTCACGACGGCCGTTTCGGCTTATGCCATTCTCAAGTGATGCCTGCAAAGAACCTATGTTAGTTATTTTCTTTGTATGTACGTTTTTATAACTTCAAAGGGATTTCTTTCAGGCAACAATACGTACATTGTGTCGATATTTACGGTAGCATCTGTTAGTTACGAAAACATTTACGTCATTTTCTAAGATTTAATATTTATCTTAGATAGCAGAGATGCTAAATGTTTACAAAGATGTTATAATGGAAATGAAGTACAATCGTTTTCTATGTGATAATGTGGTCACTTAGATGCTATGTGTAAATGTTTTGTGAATTTTTTTTAGCTATGGATATAAAATAGTGCACCCTTGGATCACCCCTTATCTAATCTTAAAATTCCGATGAAATTTTCTAAATAAAGTTTGTGTTTAAATTATGTGTGGTCGTTGAGAATTTCATAAGGGGTTGTGTTTATATGGATTAATATTTCGAATGTCCCATAAAATTCATTAATTTATTTTTTGGGATATGTTTGTTAAGGTTATGTGACTTAATTGCGGGGGTCATCAGTCCCTAATCTCACAAACTACGTATAAACTATATATAGCCGGCCGCGGTGGCCGAGGGGACTGAGGCGCTCCAGTCACGGTCTGCACGGCCACTACGTTCGGGGGTTCGAATCCCCCCTCGGGCATGGATATTTGTGCCGTCCTTAGGATAAGCTAGTTCATAAGTAGTTAGTAAGTTTAGAGACTGATGACCCCGTAGTTAAGTCCCATAAACTCTACAAACATTTGAAACATTTTTGAAACTATATATACATGTGGCGTCTGTTCAGAAAGAACAGACGTGTATTTGTATCTGACGGGAGGCGTGCTTAGGTAGACCTTGCAGGTGCGTTGATAACTTTGTTCCCAGTGGTATAGGGGTCAGTGCAACTGCCTACAAAGCAGGACACCCGGGTTCGAATCCCTGCTGGGTAGACATTTTACGCCTTGCCCATTCGCAGTTGATGTCATATATTCTGGGAATATGTACGTTTAAACTACCTTATACTAAAGACAACACAGACGTCCATGCCCGACGGAGGATTTGGAACCCCCGACGGGGAACGGCATCGCGCATCGGAGCATAGTGCCTCAGTGCGCTAAGCCACTCCGCTGCGGCTTTTAGGGATAATGTGTATAATTTGTAGTGCCTTGTCAGTATTTGTGGTGATCTGCTTCTCATTTCCGAGTTGTTGGGAGAAAATAGAGGGATTGTGTTCTTTGAATCGTATTGCCAGATTTCTTCTTGTTTTATCAATGTAGAATTTATTACAATTTTCGCATCTGATTTTATAAATTCTTGAGATGTTCAACTTTATTATATCGGTAATGGTTTTGTGCAAGTTTGTGTTAAGGGTGTTTGTCGTTCTTTGCAGCCATAATTTGAGAATGGCTTAAGCCGAATTGGTCATCGTGAAATAATAAAATATTTGCAGCAATTTGGGTAATTCTCTTAAAATGTCTTATTACGACATATTTTGTGCCGCGCGCCCTACAGTGAGAAAAAAAATGATTTGTATGTATTGGCGGCAGGAATAAATATCGACAATTCTTGGTTGTTTGGTAGACTAGGGGATGGGGAGAGAGGAAGGACCAAACTACTTAAGCCATAATTCTCGATAATTGCTGATGAGAAATTATCAACAACCCATTCTGCACAAGCAATCACTCTCAACAAGTAGTGACATGATCGAGACGTTTTAAGATTGGTTTGAATAATACAGACAGAGCGTTTGTAATGACACTTGTAGATTCTGAAATTCACGACTCTGTGGCGTCGATTGTCTCATTTGGAGCTGGGAAATTCGTGACGTAGGTTGAAAACTCCGTGTGTACAGGTTATTGTTCTGTACCTTGCGACATTTGAAAATAAGTGATGAGCGATTTATTGCTTATATAATTATATATACACGATGAAGCGAAATTCACGCACTCGGACTTCACAGCACGATTCCTCATATTCCAGCAATTAAAATAAATAAATAAATGGTCCCCCTAAATTTCGCCCTGCGCATATTTTCGGCGAAGACTGGAGTAGGTATTTGTTCCATAAGTTAGTGTGTTTCCGAATTGCATTGCCGCTTATTCATAAAATGCAATGTGGTAGAAACACGAGTTCTGAATAAAAATATAACAAATCTTTCACTAGTGCAGTTTTGGAGGAATACGGTTTATTTCATGTCTCGCAAAACAACGACATGTTAGAAGTTAGCTGCCAGTTGAAAATTTTTGCCCTGCCGGTATTCAAACCCGTGTCCTATGTATACTAGTAAGTTGCACTGACAACTAAGCCAATGTGGCACGCCTGCCATCAGACTAAACTATTCAACTTATTCCCACACTAATAATGTTGTGCCCCTTAGGCTGTGTTCACAGTGGCACCGACAAGCAGTCGTCAGAAGCCGTCGCCCGAGTTTGTCTGAAAACATCGGCAGACGGCGTGGTCACACTGCATCCGATATAGTTTGTCACTTCGTCGCGTTAAGGAGAAGGTTAGGTTTGTTTAGCATATTCTCTGTGTGATGGATATTAGATTTCCATTTCCTCGGGAGCATTGGATTCCACCGACATTTTTATGCTTGGGAATGAGTGATACAATCATCGCCACTGAATGTCCTTTAAGGAAATTCAAAGGCACCGTCCAAGATATTCATTCGTTTAAGAGAGAAGCTGTCACTTGGCTGAAAGAACTGGACATACATCCCTGAGCAGTGCAGTGATGCCAAATACGTGGCCACCTTACCGAATAATAGCCATTATTATTGTATTCCATGTAACTTAAATTATATATATTATCAGTATTTTCTCTTTAACCAGTATGTATTGTAAGTAAATATTTTATCTTAAGTTTGTACTAGATGTAACCTGATGCCGTATTTAAAGCCATACGAAATAAATTAAAAAAGTGCTACAATGGGGCTTTCGTCATTAATAAAGGCATCGAATGCATACGAATGAGCTACATCTGTGTCGAAAGAAGAAAGTGGCCAGGATTGTGTATTTTGCTCAGTTACTATTACTACCACACAAGCTTTGCGAATATGTGAGCTACTGGTAAAAGAAGAAATTTCTATTACATACTCGTTTCTCGGTGTCACTGACAGTTTTGCTGAATATATTTGAAGTTGTGCAGACATACACCAGTTTACCCTCCGTACTTTAAATAGTGAAAAAATGCAGCAGTTAAGTAGGTTTATTGCTTATCACAATGAGTTTCGAGAATTTATTCGTATCTTCCAGCGCATTTGTTTACATAAGTATTTACATAAGTACAGTACTTTTTTGACGTTTAAATGTGTGATTTTCTGGCACTCTTACACTGAAGTAGTCTTTCTTAGATTACTGAAGTTCGAAAAATCTGGCAGAACAAATCTTAATGTTAGAAACCAGAGCTTATAGAAGTCGGAAACGTGATGATACGCATTTCTCCTCCTTACAGAAGCATCACAACAACGTTTCACCAGGCAACTTCTGTTTGTGTATGAGAAATCGGTTGGAAACTTTCCTCATGTCAGCACGTTGTAGGTGTCGCCACCGGCGACAATCTTATTTGAATGCTTTGAGAAGCTAATCATTTGCATATCACAGCGTCTTCTTCCTGTCGGTTAAATTTCGTGTCTGTAGCAAATTATCTTCGTGTTGTAGCAATTTTAATGGCCAGGAGTGTATATATAGGTATGTTCACTGTTATATAGAAATGCAGATGTACTATCGTTTTACAGTGAATAAAAATGACAAAATTACCATAAGTGTTACAATACGTGTTCAAACTGTAATCCACCCTCCTTCAAACACTTTTGGGCATGATGGCGTACATTGTAGGTGACGTATGTTAAAAGACAATGGAGGTAAATCAGGTGACCGTGCAAGGTGCCCTGTGCAACGTGAGCCAGCTGGTGGGCACGCAAATCTGCACGGTCGTGGGGTGGGATGTCATCTTGTTGAATGAAAATAGGATCGTAACGAAACAAATCTTGACTACACAGTACAATTAATGTCTCTCGAATCTCCAAATAATATGTCCTTCCAGTACTTGTAGCATCGAAAGAGAAAGGTCAAGTCAGTTCAAAAATGTTCAAATGTTTGTATAGCTTATGGGACTTAACTACGGGGTCATCAGTCCCTAAACTTACAAACTACTTATCAACTAGCTTATCCTAAGGACGGCACAAATATCCATGCCCGAGGGGGGATTCGAACCCCCGGCCGTACTGGCCGTGCGGAACGTGACTGGAGCGCAGCAGTCCCGTCGGCCACGGCGGCCGGCGTCAAGTCAGTCACCTTGATGATAGTCTGGACCAAAAGTAACGTTCCAGAGTGCGGATCTTGTGGGACCCGCTACACACAGTTATGCCTGTTTTCTGTACCATTTAATTTTAACTGTGGCTGATCAGACCACACCACTTGGGAAACGAAATCAGCATCACCATTCCAAAAACAGATTTTCTGTCAGGCCCGTTGTCTTATTGTGTATCAATTGTCATGCATAATTTTTCACCTTGCTCTATGCAAATACGACCTACGCTAGCCCTTCTTACGCCTGTTTTACATGAACAGTGCGATGTGTTTTTTTTTTTTTTTTTTTTTTTTTTTTTTTTTTTTTTTTTTTTTTGTGGTGAACGTGTGAATAACCATAATACTGCAACAGAAGACGCTTTGCTTGTTGATGTTTGTGATCACCCGGTTAGTGACTTACGCATATCCATTATTGTTTCATCAGTTTCAAACCTCACGTGAAGATTAGTAGACATTAAGCGCGTTGCATTTCGTCGATACCTTCATACTTCCACACCATTTCAAAATGCCTTTTCGCTTATCAAAAACCGGTTGTTCTTGCGACATGCTCTCATTTCCCTTACTAAAATACTAGTGCCATCTGTCGCAGAATATCCTCAAACACTAATGCCAGCTTTTATTACCAACTCCTACAACTTAACCCTGTAGCTAATGTGATTTCAAACTTATGCCATTAACATATCGAATAGTTTTAATGTCTGTACACATTTTGGTTCAACCCCTGTATTTATTTTACAAATAGTATTACAATAGTAATACTGCAGGCTTTCCTGGCCATCTGATGACATCATTGAGCTGTTAGGCATTTCGCCGGATATCAGCGTCACTCTCTGAATGGCTGCGTGGTCTAAGGCTTCATTTACGGACTAGGCGGACGTTCCCTCCGGAGGTTGGAGTCGTCCTTCTGTTATGGGTGTCTGTGCTGGCTTTAGTGTAAGTTAGTTTCAATAGTTTGCAAGTCTAGGGACTGATAACCACTGCAGTTTTATTCAATTCGTTTGCAACCATGTGAATTTCAACTCCGTTCTCGCACGAAATTCAGGCAATGTAACTCGTTACCTTCATTAGGTATTACCTGAGACTGCTCCTGCTGTGGAACGGGTCCTGTGCTTATGCCTGCGCCCTTCCACCTTCATAGTTGGTTCTAGGCGTTCTCTCTGCGGTCCACGCCCAGAAGTGAAAGTACTCCACATTAACAAGAACTTTAGGTATAGACAGATAGGAATAAGAGTAGGATTAAACCCAAAGAAGGAGGAGTCCACCAAGGATCTGTCCTAGGCCCCGTACTTTATAGTAATTTCACAAATGACATTCGCAAGAGAAAGTAATCACTTTGCCCTCTATGCAGATGATAGTGCTCTCTTATGCAGCCATCGAAACCTAAACTACCTGACTCTAAATTTAACAAGGCACCTGGAAGACATCACACAGTGGTACACCATTTGGAAAGTCAAAATTAACGCAGAGAAATCCCAATCCATACTATCCACTACCAGAAGGAGACCACCTAACCTCCAAGTCAAACTGGACGGTAGGGCCCTCCCATGAACCGATAGTGGAAAATACCTAGGATTCACCATTGAAAAATCTGTCACCTGGAATGCACACATAACTCACTTATGAAAGAAAAATTCCGCCAAACCTTTTAAGCTCTACCCCCTCCATAAAGGTAATGGTCTCACCAACAACGCTAAAATCATGATTTGAAAAATGGTGAAGGTTCCATCAGTACTATATGCGTGTGAAGTCTGTAGCATAGCTGGAGAAACTCACTTACAGAAACTACAGACAGTTCAAAATAAAACATTGAGGGTTATCACAGATCAAATATCAGTATCAGGGATGAACTTAACATCCTACTCATTACCTCAATTACTCAGGAAAGAACAATAAAATTCTATAATCCTACATAAACTTCATATCATCAGATCTCATCTTTAGACCGTGTTGCCTTTGACATCAACTATAATCACCCTAAACTAATCACCATCCGCCAGTCCAGGCGTTAATTTAGTCATCTACCTACTGCCAGACTTGCCGTACGGCACTCATGTATGCTAAAACAAACCAATTCACTAAACCCAATCTGAGACAGAAAGTAGGAATGAAAGTCTACGGACGGACGGATGGGCTAGAGTCCATCATGATAACAGCTACGGACATGGCAAACGCTCCTCAGATAAAGATCCACGTGCACCACGCCGAAGATGGAACGCCTAACATCGCGTCTATTGGGTGCGGACCACAGAGGGAACACCCAGAACCAAACTGATTGCCAGCTCGCCAGCAGGCGCACCAGACCGCAGATGGAACGCTGACGATTAGCATCTTACGTTATCGAAATATTGTGCGATAACGAAAGAGACATTCGGCAGAATACCCGTCACCTCAATGATGTCATCATTAAGACATTTTGAACTCGTAACGGCCATAATATATGGCACTAGCTTAACGACCGCTGCTTCGCATGCATAGGCTGGTTGGATTGTTCCAGTTGTTTCTCTCTCTCTTAATATAAATTTTCATAGATGTAGGTTAAGTACTATCATAATGAAATGTGATACTACTTGCAGCCGCGGCAGAATGGCCGTGTGTATTGAGGGGCCATGTTGCGGTGCGCGCTGCTGTTCGTCGTCGGGGGTTCGATTCACCCATCGGGCATGGATGTTTATGTTGTCCTTAGCATAAGTTAGTCTAAGTTACTTTATAAGCCTTAGGGACTGATCACCCCGTAGTTAAGACTCTTAAGATTTACAAACATTTGAATATTTGATTTTACTACTTCTAACTCCCTATGGCACCTTTTAATAGTTGAATTTCGAAAAATATCCCAACATGTGTCTTTTAAAATACAACCAAGTATGCAAATATAATTTTTGTATAATAATGATTTTGCAGCCAAGATCGCATTTTTCATTTATTAAGTTACCGGTTTCGGCGTGCTCGACGCCATCTTCAGACTTGTCGTAATTTACATAACTTCACGACATTTTTATTTACTAAAAGAGTACATAATTTTTTTAAATTCTGGGTTCAAAATTGGCTTAGTAGCAACGTATATTTAGAAAATGTTTCATCCCCTATTTCACCCCCTAAAAGATTAATTTTCAGAAATTACCGAAACACTTCAAAATTACCTGAAAAGCAAAAGATCTCCGAATAAACATCCCCTCTCCAATTTAACCCCCTTGATGGTTGAATTTCCAAAAATACCGAAACACGTATTTTTAAATTCTAGCCAACAATACAAATGCCAATTTTTGCAGCTCTAGCTTCAAAATTGTCTTGACAACAATGTGTTTTCGAAAAGAATGTTTGATCCCCTATTTTACCCCCTTAGTTGTTGAATTTCCAAAAATATCGAAATTTTTTAATCCTGATCAAGAGTCCATATCCTAAGTTTCGTAGTTACAGCTTGAAATTTGAGGTAACAGAAACATATTTTAGAAAATCGATTTTTGCATCCCGTATTTCACCCACTTATTGGTCGAATTTCCAAAAATATCAAAACACGTGTCTTTTAAATTCGAGCCCCGAATCGAAATCCGAAAATTTGTAGTTTTAACTTCGAAATTGCCAAAATAACAACAGAGCTTTCGATATACATCTCCTCTCCAATTTAACCTCCTTTACGGTTGAATTTCCAAAAATACCAAAACAAGTATCTTTTTAAATTCTAACCAACAATAAAACTATCAATTTTTATGCACTAGCTTCGAAATTGTCTGAATAACAACGTGTTTTCAAAAAGAATTTTTCATCCATTATTTTACACGCTTACTTGTTGAATTTCCAAAAATACTGAAATTCGTGTTTTTTTTTTTGGTCCCTTTTTTGTATTTTTTTAAATCCTGACCAAGATTCCATATCCGAAGTGTTTTAGTTGTAGATTAAAATATGAATTAACAGCAACGTATTTTTGAAAATCAATTTTTGCCTCGCCTATTTTCCCTCTTATTGGTTCAATTTTAAAAAATGCCGAAGAACGTGTCATTTAAATTCCAACTTGTATTAAAATCCGAAATTTTGTAGTTCTAGCTTCCAAATTGCCGAAATAGCAACGTATTTTCAAAAAACGTTTCATCCCCTATTTGACCCCCTTTCGGACGGAATATCGTAAAATCGCCTACAGAGTAAGATCAACACCCTCTAAAAATTTCAAGTTTTTATCTTCAGTGGTTTGGGCTTGGCGGTGATGAAACAGTCAGTCAATCAGGCATTCAGTCAGTCGGGACATTGCCTTTTATATACAGAGAGAGTTTCTACGAAAGCAGCTGGAACAATCGATTAGAAATTTCAGAATTTTGAATTCTTTGTAAGCAAATGATACTGCTTAGATAGATAGATACACACACACACAGTGAGAGACAGAGAGAGGGGGGGGGGAGGGAGGGAGGGAGACAAAAGTTTACCAGTATGGCGTCGAAAGTGAGAACTGGTAATGCAGAGATGACGCTGGACTCACCCCATGGCGCTACTGTAGTGTCGGCGCTTGACGGCGTCGATGATGGCGCTGCCGTTGCGCGGGTCGCCGCCGGCGTCCAGCACGGCGACGAGCGCGTGCGAGTACACCAGCACCGCGTCGTACAGGTAGGCCGCCTCCGGCCGGATCTGGTGGCACACCAAGCCGCTGGTTCTCTCTCCAGAGTGCCAACACACAGCTGATCAAGCTACATCAGGGGACACGGGCTGGAGATATTAAAGGCCGCTACTGCAGGTTGAGCAGATATTCAGAGGGTGAGAGGGGAGTGGAAAGGGATCAGACCCCACGTGGCAACATTAAATAAAGGGAAAAACAGGGGATCAGAGGGTAACATGACGTTAAGCTTCCGAACTTTTTTATTCCTCCCCTTTTTTATCTGATGCCTACATTAAGAGTATATGGCATGATTTCCCACACTTCTTAAATAACCCTATTTTGAGAAAAATATTGTCTTCTTTGCGTGTCCATCTTATTTCAGACGACTGGGATACAGTTGCATAATTACTTATAAATAGACCAACACATAGTTCAGCAATTAATGTTGGAAATACTTTATTTACTAGTTTCGATAACTCATTTTTACGATCTTTGGACCCTGTACAAGACAACAATAATAACAAATATACCAACGTATGTGTATAAAACAGAAGATAAAATTACATATGCAATATACATTGTAATTGGGCTAAATGTACACTAATGTCAGCTTATATGCATGGGTACAATAAAATTGAGAACTGATAGGATGGTGACTATAATCAAGCACTTATCTAAAATCATGTAATATGAAGAAATAATGTGGGAGGCTAAATCTTATCTTTTATAGTTCCTCAATTAATTACATATTATAAATGAGAAGTAGAGTCAACGTTAACATGACATCATTAGGGTCCCCACCAGGTCCTAGGATTTTTATCTGTCTCTTTTCACTTCTTTCACCTCTGGCAGTGTTGCTGATATGGAAAATACCGAGTTGCACCGTGGTTCGGTAGCTTCCTCTATAACTGGCTGGGTCGGAGGAAGGCAAAGGCATACCACCTACAAACAGGACCATGCCTAGTAAAGCACTGTGGTGTTCAAACTGATCTTCGGATTAATGACTGCTTTACCTTTATATATGTATATGTATACAGGGCCGTTCAAATGTTCAAAAGTTTGTATAGCTTATGGGACTTAACTACGGGGTCATCAGTCCCTAAACTTGCAAAGTACTTATTAACTAGCTAAGGACGGCACAAATATCCATGCCCGAGGGGGATTCGAACCCCCGACCGTAGTGGCCGTGCAGACCGTGACTGGAGCGCCTCAGTCCCCTCGGTCACCGCGGTCGGCTACAGGGCCGTATTTAGGCAGGTGCAAAGGGTGCCAAAATTTTGGGAGCGGCAAAAATTTACCACCGAAAAAATATTAATATAATGTTAACTGAATAATCGTTAGTCTGAGATTCGATTATAGCAACAACTTTTAAAATTAAGGCGTTGTGTTGATAGCAGAGTCATATCTAAAGAGATTTTTTATCAGTTTGAATCCTAGATGTCAGGGATGGGGCGTAAAATAAATTATATATAAAGCCCCTCCCTCACACCAAAGCCGTAACGCTGCTAATATTTCTGTAATCTCAAAGGTATCGAATGAACATTTCGAAAAAATAATGTACAGTGTTACACTGTAGGAAGGGTGTGTCTGTAATTGTATCCCAAAATGTAGGAAACCTGAGATCTAGAAGCCAGATGAAGGAGATACTAGCAATGCTATCACGTTTTACAGGCTGTCAGCACGAGATATTTAGCTTTTGGCAGATAATGGAGAAATCCTATGAGTGGAACAGGAAATTGTATCTATGTTTCATAGAGCTACAAAATGGCTGATGACCTTGTTCATAGGAGGAAGCTATTGTCATTTATACAAGATTGTGCAATAGGAGGAAAACTTCTGAAAACAGTTAAAGGTCTCTGCCCAGACATGCAGTAGTTGACGGCATGGTAAGAGTGTAACCTGCCACAACTGATCTTTATACTGTTTATGGGTCATATGTTGAGTTGGAAACAAAATAAGCAGACTAGGATATGCGGACGACTTAATTCTGATAGCAGATTCGAACAAAGATTGCAATTTAATATTTCGGAGCAAGATCATGGCGAAGCTGGGACTCGCTGGGACTCGCACCCGGGTCTCCCGCTTTCTAGGCAGTTGAGGTAACCACTACACCACTGGGGACACATATGGATCAGAGGTATGGAAAGTTAAATCGCAAGCAGTAAAACTATCGATGGAATTTCGGAGTCCATCCGGAGGTAAGTCAAAGAGAGAGATAATCAGAAATAAAGTTACAGTACGAAAATGGACGTTACAAATTCGATTAGAGGTTTTATAGAATAACTGGTCATATAGTAGGAAATTTTTGATAATATTTTTTTAAGTTTTAACATTCATATACTACGGACATACAAAAAATACGTGGAATGAAATATTGAGAAATTACCACAGAAAATTATAGAAAGTGAGCCGCCAGGAGGGGAAAAAAGGAGAAACAGAGAGAGAGAGAGAGAGAGAGAGAGAGAGAGAGAGAGTCGACTACATCGATTTAAGGTATTGATATATCTATAAGAGTGGGTCATATGGGGTAAATGTATGTTTAGGTAGAAAAGAGAATTAAAATCAGGTTTGATCGACCGGAAAAATTAAACATAATTATATAGTGAAATCGGAAAATAACAAGAATAATACGTTAACTTAATCGCCTAAATACGATTACGCATTTTCACCATTGTAGACCTAGACCCACATCTATTACTTAATTTTCGAGATCAGTCCACTAATAAAACTAAACAACAATAAAAAGTAAACACTAGTGTAATCTCGCGCACTGTCAAATGACAACCAAGGTTGTGCCATTTGCAAAGTAAATAAACGATTAAGCGACTAAAATCAATTCAACGTAAGTCAATGACTCCGGTAAAATTTTTTAAAAATCAATTTAAAAGCTAACCATTGTATCGAAAAGTCAACATAGTTGATTAACGGTTAGTGGATTAACAATCTTGTTTTCAGTCATAGCTAGCACTGCTCATGACGTGAGATATGACACCGGTACTTACTTTCCAAATCGCCTTCTTACTTACAGATTTTCCGTTTCGATAAATTTCATTTAAAAAATAGAAGATTCATAGTTATAAAAGTTTTCGGGAATTGAAACTGGAGTTTCATTTCAACCGTGTCATATATACAAACAAGCAACGGACAGATTGCGCAGGCTCTACGATTTTTTTATATTTTTTCGTTTAATCTTTATGCTTAGGTATTTGTTATTGTTTTATCCCTATTTGTTTATTAAATGATTTTTGGTGATTGGTTCAATCTTTAAAGTTTTTTTTAAGTTTGGTTTGTATTGTTTCTATTTATTGTTATGCTGATTTGAGTATGACTGGTTATTACTTTGGTGTCGATTATTTTTCTTAAGTTTTTGAATTTGTTATTTAATAATTACTGCAAGAGGTTCAATTTATTTTATTATCATTCTAATCTTTTTTATTCTTTCGGTTTTAATTTTATAGATATTACATGTAAGAAGTAGGACTGTGGGGCTAAGTCTTTTTCGGCCAAAACATGGCCACATTCATAAAGTGATAAAATTTTGGATGTGTAATATTTAAAAATTGCAGTTTAAAATTTTGGAACTAGAATCTGGCCACGTCTAGCGCATTTGGTGGTGGTTCACGAGCTAACCGACCGTGCAGCGGCTTGAACATAGTTCGAATTGCGTACGGTGGGCAGGAGTCTGTTCTCGCCACAATCGCACAGCAATGGTACACCTGGTAGCCCCCATCTATGTATGTTGCCCTTTATTGTTGCTTCCGCTTCTGTGGCTGAGTGACAGCGTCGCTGATTGCCAAACTGGAGATCTGAGTTCGATTTCTGGCAGGGCTCTTGGTGTTGTGTGTTATCTTCACTATGATTTCGTCTTCATCGATAAGGAAGTCGTCGAAGTTACGTCACGTAAAAAGGCTAGCATCAAGGCGGACGAACCCCAGTTGGTGATTTCCCTGCAAATAAATGCTACGATTACCATTTGTTCTTGCAATTCCGGAACACAGTCTGACAAGGAATCTACATTCGTTTCATTTCTTTGTGTGTTCTGCGGAAAGTTCTTCCTTCGGCGTAAACCCGTCTTGAACAATTTTATTTGGGGTGGATCAGTGAGATGTTCTGCCGCGTGTAGGAGACAGGTGGGTAGGTTTCGGGGAGGTTGGTGCGCTGTATATGCAAGCGATTTAGATTTCTCTTTTCTGGCCGCCATTTTTGATCTGATATTAATGGGTCCAATACCAGGTAGGCAGTATAGCTTTTCAATTCAGTCGGTATTGTTCCCTAGCAGCCACAAAGCTAGGTTGCACAGTGGTAACACTGGACTCTTATTCCGGAGGGAAGTGTTTCAAATCCACTTCCGGCATCCAGATTTTGGTTTTAGAAGCAAATGCTGGAACGGTTCGTTTGAAAGGAGACCGTTGATTTCCTTCCCCATCAATACTCCAAAATCCAAGCGTGAGCTCCGTCTCTAATGACGCGTCCATGAAACGTTACACGCTAACCTTACTTCTTTCAAGTAGCCTGTGTGGGCCACGCCCCACAATGTTCCAGAAAAGAAATACTTGTTTCCTAGCATCTAGCTAGCAAGATAACTTCTGATGACCGAAGGAAAGAAGACATAAAATGCAAAATGGCTATAGGAAAAAGCGAAATCTGTTGACATCCAATATTAGTTTAAATGTTAGGAAGTCTTTTCTGGAAGCATTTGTCTACGTACACAATAAGGAGTTCAGACAAAAAGGTGAGAGAAGCTTTCGAAATGTTGTGCTGCAGACGAATGATAAAAATAAGATGGGCAGATCAAGTAAGTAATGAGGAGGTACTGAACGGAATTGGAGAGAAAAGGAGTTTCTGGCGTATCCGGACTAAGAGAAGGGATATAGGTTGTTGGGACACATTCTGAGACATCAACACTCGTCAGCTTAACTTAGAACGAAGTGTGTGGGGTAAGACTCGTAGAGGGAGGCCGAGGGGTGAATACAGTTAAGCAGATTCAAAAGGGTTTAGGTTTCCGTTCGTATTCTCAGGTGAAGAGGCTTGCACAGGACAGGGTATCGTGGAGAGCTGCATCAAACCAGTCTGCGTAATGAAGACCACAACGACAACAACAGCCAGGATTTGTATGTGATCACTCCCAAAGAAACGGTGAAAATAACAGTTTTTCACATAATTGCAATAGATGAACACAACAGTTTCGCAATCACACATGTTTCTTGTTTGAATGTTTTCTAAGTTTTTGACATGAACACCATCGAATTCTGTATACAGTCAAGCTAATCATTATATATATATATATGCTGGAATTTTAGGAAGCGAAGTTGGTTATTATTTATACGTTCTCTTTTGGAGTATTGCTGTGGGGTGTGGGATTGATGGAGCACATGGAAAAAGTAAAATGAAGGGCAGTATCTTTTTTTCAAATGTTTTTGCAGCCAAGATCGCATTTTTCATTTATTACATTACCAGTTTCGGTGCGCTCGACGCCATCTTCAGACCTGTCGTAGTTTACATAACTTCACAACATTTTTATATACTAAAACAGTACATTCAGGTTGAGGCGTCACCAAACATAAAATTTCTAGCCACAAATAAAATATATACATCCATCTTCTAATGGTTCTGAAGCGAGATACTGAGTTTTTCCCGCCTAACAGTTAGTGTTATACTGGACTTCAATTAATATTGAACTTAGACTTTGAAGTACCTCGCTTCAGAACCGTTAGAAGATGGATGTATATACTTTATTTGTGACTAGAAATTTTACGTTTGGTGACGCCTCAACCTGGATGTACTCTTTTAGTATATAAAAATGTTGTGAAGTTATGTAAATTACGACAGGTCTGAAGATGGCGTCAAACACGCCGAAACCGGTAACATAATAAATGAAAAATGCGATCTTGGCTGCAAAATCATTATTAAACAATTATAGATCGCCCCATCGAACAATGAGTTCCTTATTTAATGTTTGTAAAGCTTATGGGACTTAACTGCGGGTTCATCAGTCCCTAAACTTACAAACAACTTATGAACTAGCTTACACTAAAGACGGCACAGACATCCATGCGCGAGGGGACACTAGAACCCCCGACGGGGAACGGCCTCGCGCATTGGAGCATCATAGCGCCTCGGCGCCGTGGCAGCTCCTTTTGTATTGTTGTGGTATAAGGGAGAAAGTACCATGGAAACCATATAGCTGTGTCACTACGCTATGGATGACGTTGAAACCAGTATCAATTCATCTACTATCCCCCAGGTTGCATCTACATCTACATAGATACTCTGCAAATCACATTCAAGTGCCTGGCAGAGGGTTCATTAACCACCTTCATAACTTTTCTCTACCGTTCCATTCTCTAATAGCGCGCGGGAAGAAAGAACACCTAAATCGTTCCGTTTTCGATCTGATTTCTCTTATTTTATTGGGATGGTCATGTCTCCCTAAGTAGGTGGGTGCTAGCAAAATATTTTCACATTCAGAAGTAAAAGTCGGTGATTGAAACTTCGCAAACAGATCACGCCGCAATGAATAACGTCTTTCTTTTAATGATTTCCACCCCAATTCGTGCAACATTTCCGTGACGCTCCCCCCCCCCCGTAACGTGATAAAACAAAACGAGCTGCCCTTCTCTGAACCTTCTCAATATCTTCCGTCAGTCCCACCTGGTGAGGGTCCCACAAGGGGCAACAGTACTCCAAGAGAGGACGCACAAGTGTGATGTAGGCAGTCTCTTTGGTGGAGCTGGTGCATCGTCTAAGCATTCTGCCAATGAAACGTAACCTTTGGTTCGCCTTCCGCACAATATTTTCTATGTGTTCTCTCCAGTCAAAGTTGTTCGTAATTGTAACTCCTAGGTATTTGGTAGAATTTACGACCTTAAGGTTTGTCTGATTTATCGCGTAATTGAAGTTCAGCGGATTTCTTTTAGTGGTCTGCCGACATCGTATCAAAATCAGCGCCGTCTTTTCACGTGTACTTTCCCCCGGCAGTGTATTAGTTAGCAGAGAGTCGTGCCGCTCTTCGCGCAACCGCAGGGCAGCGGCGCCAGCTCTGCTTACAGTGTTGCAGGCGGGTTCCTCTCGCGAGATCTCGCTGTTTACGGCCGGCACCGGGCGCCAGCGCGCCCCCGCCACAATAAACAGAGCGGAACGACGCCGCGCGTCACGTGGTGTAGCGGGCGGCCGCGGCGATCGGAGAGCGAGGGTTCTGCCGGCCACATCATCCGCAGGCAGTCCGCCACCGCTGATTGAAGACCGCAGGCAGACCGCGGCCGGAGCCAGTAATAGCCACTAGCCACTGGCTGCCAGCGTCCGCTGGCTTTTGTTTCTGCCGGGGGGAAAGCAGCAGAGGAACGACGGGGCACGGTCGCGATCCAGCGCCGATCGCTGAGTGTTTTATTTTCTCTTCATGTCCAATTCAAACTCTTAGCGCTACATTGCTGACCATACTTTCCCACGACCATACTAATAATTCGTATTAGTATTTATAGATCCTTTTCCTTGAGTTTACAAACGATTTAGGAGACAATCTGAATAGCTCCCTCAGACTGTTCGCGGATGACGCTGTCGTTTATCGGTTAGTGAAGTAAACAGAGGATAAAAAGTAACTTCAGAGTGATTTAGACGAAATTTCTACATGGTGCGAAAATTGGCAACTAACACTAAATAATGAAAAGTGTGAAGTAATACTCATGACCACTAAACGAAATCCGCTGAACCTCAATTACTCGATATATCAGTCAAACCTCAAGGTCGTACATCTACATCTACATGGGTTACTGCGCAAATCACATTTAAGTGCCTGACAGAGTGTTCATCGAACCACCATTATACTGTTTTATCTCCCATTCCATCCTCGAATAGCACGCGGGAAGACTGAACACCTGAATCTCTCCGTTCGAGCTCCGATTTCTCGTATTTTATTCTGATGATCATTTATACCTATGTAAGTGAGAGTCAACAATATATTTTCGCATTCGGAGGAGAATGTTGGTGATTGTACTTTCGTAAGTAGCCCACGCCGCTGCGATAAGCGCCGTTGTTCTAATCATTCCCATCCCAGATCCTGTACCACTTCCGTAACGCGAAACGAGCTGCCCTTCTTTGGACTCTTTCGATGTCCTCCTTCAAACCCACCTGATAAGGATCCCACACTGGGAACCAATACTCTATAAAAAGATCGTAGTTCTGTTGCATCTTTTATGGGTTCTGCCAATAAAACGCAGTCTCTGGTTCGCCTTTCCCACGACATTATCTACGGGTTTAAGTCCAGTTTAAGTGAGAAGTAATAGTAATTCCTATGTATTTTGTGGAGTTTACGATCTTCACATTTGATTGATTTATCATGTAGACAAAATTTAACGGATTTCTTTTTGTACTCATGTGGATGACTTCACACTTCTCATTATTTAGAGTCAACTTCCAATTTTTACACCATACTGATATCTTGTTCAAATCGTTCTGCAGCTTGTTTTGATCTTCAGATGATTTTACTAGACGGTAAATGACGGCGTCATCTGCAAACAACCTAAGAGAGCTACTTAGATTTTCCCCTAAATCGTTTATGTAAATAAGGAACAGCAGAGGACCATTAACACTACCCTGTGGAACTCACGATATCTCCTCTGTTTTAGTCGATGCCTTACCATCGATTACTACGAACTGTGTCCTCTCTGAGAGGAAATCACCTATCCAGTCGCAAATTTGGGGCGATATTCCGTGACTACGCAATTTGATTAAAAGCAGTTTGTGAAGTACGGTGTCAAAAGCTTTCTAGAAATCAAGGAATACGCAATCAATTTGCGAAGCAGTTTGTGAAGTACGGTGTCAAAAGCTTTCTATAAATCAAGGAATACGCAATCAATTTGCGAACCCTAGTCACTTCGTGTGAGTAAAGAGCTTGAACGATATTTTCTAAATCCATGTTGACCTTGAGCCAACGATTGAGTTTACAAACGATTTAGGAGACAATCTGAATAGCTCCCTTAGACTGTTCGAGGATGACGCTGTCGGTTATCGGTTAGTGAAGTAAAAAGAGGATCAAAAGCAAATGCAAAGTGATTGAGACAAAATTTCTACATGGGGCGAAAATTGACAACTAACACTAAATAATGTAAAGTGTGAAGTAATACACATGACCACTAAATGAATTCCGCTGAACTTCAATTACACAATATATCAGACAAACCTTAAGGTCGCAAATTCTACCAAATGCCTAGGAGTTACAATTACGAGCAACTGAGACTGAAGACAACACATAGAAAATATTGTCGGGAAGGCGAACCAAAGGTTACGTTCCATTGGCAGAACGCTTCGAAGATGCAACAGCTACTCCAAAGAGACTGCCTTCATCACACTTGTTCGTCTTCTCCTGGAGTACTGTTGCCCAGGGTGGGACCCTCACCAGGTGGGACTGACAGAAGACAATGATAAGATTCAGAGAAGGGTAGTTCGTTTTGTTTTATCACGTTACAGGGCGGAAAGCGTCACGGAGATGTTGCACGATTTGAGATGTAAATCATTAAAGGAACGGCGTTATTCATTGTGGCGATATCTATTTGCGAAATTTCAATCACCGACTTTTACTTCTGAATTTGAAAATATTTTGCTAGCACTTACCTACATAGGGAGCCATGACCATCCCAATAAAATAAGAGAAATCAGATTGAAAATGGAACGAATAGGGGTTCTTTCTTCCCGCGCTCAATTAGAGAATGGCACGGTAGAGAAAGGTTATGAAAGTGGTTAATGAACCCTCTGCCTGGCACTTAAATGTTACTATGTAGATGTAGATTCGCTCCGCTCTTTCAGTTACCTAATCCAATACTTGTTTGCCCCCACTACTCTGCAGCATTTACACCATTGACAAACCACTCCCGGTAGGCATTCAAAGTTTTATTCAGGCAACGACCGGACCATTATTGCCCAGAGAAATTGCTCTGAAACAAACAATAAGAAGCAGTTGAATAACTTGCAGTCTGTTATATGAAACTCAAATTACACTTAAAATCAAATGTTCAAATGTTTGTTAAGGTTAAAGGACTTAACTGCGGGGTCATCAGTCCCTAAATTTACAAACTACTTATTAACTAGCTAAGACTAAGGACGGCACAAATATCCATGCCCGAGGGGGGATTCGAAAGAATCCGTAGTGGCCGTGCAGACCGTGAATTGAGCGCCTCAGTCGCCTCGGCCACCGCGGCCGGCTTACACTACTTAAACCACCGAAAAATTTCCTTGTTGGTGTAGTGAAGCGTCGGAGGTTCGAATCCTCTCTCGGGCATGGATGTGTGTGTTGCCCTTAGGTTAGTTTAATTTAGTTTAAGTAGTTGGTCCCATAAGAATTACAAACCGTTGAACCACTGGTGTGCCGCGGCGGATTAGCCGCGCGTACTGTAGCGCCGTGTTGTGGTGCGCGCGGTCGTCCGCCGTCGCGGGTTCGTAGCCCCCTCGGGCATGGATGTTTGTGTCGTCTTTAGTATAAGGTAGTTCATAAGTAGTTTGTAAGTTTAGGGACTGATGAACCCGCTTCTAAGTCCCTTAAGCCTTACAAACATTTGAACATTTGAACCACTGGTTTAGCGAATGGCGTTAACCCTCTCATGCACGTATAATCAACCCGACAATGAACAAAATTTCTGAAACATTATTTCTTAACTTAAGATATATCTTGTGCAGAGTTCATCATAACTTAGTTTTATACACCAATAGGGAGGTGTTCTCAAATGAGAGTAGTGAGTACGATAACTGCTACATTTTACATGGGACATCCATTAATGATATCAAAGAATACATTAATAGTGTACAGTCTTTTGTATTTTTCGTGCAATGAAATTGTTTCAGGCACTCAGGGCACACAGAAAGTTTACACTTTTTTCAAATGTAACGTGTTTTCCGTTGGAAGTCCAGATCATGACATCTCTAAGCACTGAAGGCCTGCCTCTACAATTTCTCGTAATCTCTACTTCTCTGTTGGCCCAACGACTTACACTGCCGTCTAGGAGATATTCTAGCATCCAAATGAGGTACCTGTGCTTTCACGGTCACCTCAGATGTAAAAGGTGACAGAAATGAGACAAAATTTAAATGTCCTCATATCCGGACCCGACGCATGAGATGGTTAAAGGACATTCTAATAAAATATCTAGTAACACTGTTCAAAGTTTAATATTTAATGCTACAGCTATTTTAGCATTTCTGCAGTTTGCCATTTGCAACTGCCTGCGTGTATATAACTTTTGGCGCGAGGAAGCGTCGATAGCACCAAAAAAGCTAAAAGCAGAGTTCGGAAAACGGATAGTTGTCCCTGATTAGCTCATGTGGAAAGTTAGAGTTTTTCTAAATCACTCATGCGAGTGCCCCATTATCACCTAATCTATTTCCTTCAGAATCGCCTGATTTTCTAGCACTACATTCCATTATTTTTGTTTTCCTCTTGTTAGTGTTCATCTTATATGTTTCTTTCAAGACACTATCAATTCGGTTGATTGTTCTTCAAGGTCCTTTGCTGTCTCTGACAGAATGTCGTCAGCAAACCGCAAGGTTTTTATTCCCTCTCCCTAGGCTTTAATTCCCTCTGCAAATTTCTCCTTGAATTCCTTCACAGCTTGTTCAATGTACAGATTGAAAAACATTGGGGAGAGGCTACATCCCTGTCTTGCTCCCTTCCCAACCACTGCGATACTTTCATGCCCTTCGACTCTAATAATTGCAAATGTTCAAATGTTTGTAGAGTCTATGGGACTTAACTACGGGGTCATCAGTCCCTAAACTTACAAACTACTTATGAAATACTTACAACTAAGGACGGCACAAATATCCATGCCCGAGGAGGGATTCGAATCCCCAACCGTAGTGGCCGTGTAGACCGTGACTGGAGCGCCTGAATCCCCTCGGCCACCACGGCCGGCTCTAATAATTGCTATCTGGTTTTTGTACAAGTTGAATGTAACTCTTCGCTCTCTATATTTTAGTCCCGCTACCTTCAAAATTTGAAAGAGTGTATTCCAGTCAACAGTGTCAAAAGCTTTATTCAAATCCACAAATGCTAAAAACGTAGGTTTCCGTTTCCTTAATCTATCTTCTAAGATAAGTCGCAATGTGTCTACTGCCTCGCGTGTTCCTACATTGCTCCTAAGCCGGCCGCGGTGGCCGAGGTGACTAAGGCGCTTCAGTCACGGTCAGCACGGCCACTACGGTCGGAGGTTCGAAACCCCCCTCGGGCATGGATATTTGTGCCGTCCTAGTTCGTAAGTAGTTCATAAATAGTTTGTAAGTTTAGGGACTGATGACCCCGTAGTTAAGTCCCATAAGCTTAACAAACATTTGAACATTGCTCCTAAATCCAAATTGGTATTCGTCAAGGCCATATTCTACAAGTTTTTTCATTCGTCAGTAAATAATTCGTATTAGTATTTTGCAACCATGACTTATTAAACTGATTGTTCTAGAATTTTGACATTTGACTGCACTTGATATCTCCGTAATTGAAATCACTATCAGTACAGGGTGTACGTTCAGTTTACAGTAAACCTGCTTTCAGTATAAGTGCTATGTTCAGTCGACAACCCTGCATTCGAAGTCAAGTCTGTTTCCATTTCAACGCGACAATATTCACCTACAACATTTCCTACTCTTCCCTTTCTTACTACCGATTTCCAATCCTCCATCACAATTAAGTTTTCTTCTCCTTGTACTACTGTTTATATCCCAACTAGCTGTGGCGACGATGAGGAGATCGGAGAAATGTATGAGGAGGTAAAAGATATTATTCAGACTGTTAAAGGAGAAGAAAACGTAATTGTGACGGGGGATTCATACTAACGCATAAATCGGACAAGGAGGCATATCTCACTCACTCAACAGGCTTACAAGCTACCTTCCTATAGCACATTATGTGCCTGAACAGCCCAATTTTTCCACTGTTCTTGCCGGCCGCGGTGGCCGAGGTGACTGAGGCGCTCCAGTCACGGTCAGCACGGCCACTACGGTCGGGGGTTCGAATCCCCCCTCGGGCATGGATATTTGTGCTGTCCTAGTTCGTAAGTAGTTCATAAGTAGTTTGTAAGTTTAGGGACTGATGACCCCGTAGTTAAGTCCCATAAGCTTATCAAACATTTGAACATTTGATTTTCCACTGTTCTCCTTTTTGACAGTGCCTTACTGCTTCTTCCTGATTCGAGCTGATCAGCATTAAGGTTTTGAAGAGCCACCCACTGCGACAACTTACTACAATAACTGAGGGGATACGATGGGGAGTTTGTGTTGTAAGTTCTGTCGTTGTTTTCGAAGTACGAATTAACAAATTTATCGTTATGAAGTACTATCATTTTGAGCTTTTTTATTGAATTAAAATTACGATGACAGTCAATGGGGGTTCACTGATATCAACCATGCCGATGGGAGTAGTAAACGTTTTTGTCTCTGGATCGTTCTTTGCTTAACCAAATTTTTCTGTTCAGACAAATTTGTAGTACTAAAGCAAAATTAGCACCTAAATATCAACCTTTATAACTGGAAGGTTCTACGTATTTATAGCGTAAGCGAAGTGTAGCAAGAAATACATCTCCTAATTGCAAAAACAGACTTATCTAATATTTGTCAATGTGATCGCCGGAAAAGAATGAATTGAGTAAAACATATGTATTTTTTGTCATAAAATACGGATCTGGAAATTTAATAACACTTGCATATATCTACAGGGCGGAAAAAAGGAGGCACAAACTTACACGGTTGAAAGTACTCGATAATAAAAGCAAATATGTCGCAGTAAATGTGGGTTCGGAAATTACCAATGTATGGTTCCACCGCTACTGACGTCATTGTAAAATATCATTCTAGTTAGTGCACATTAATTTGAAGTTTAGACTTTACCATTAAGATTTGCATCGCATTTAGTTCACATTTCACTGACTTTATTCTAAACATCGTCCTGTTTATTGCATGATAGAGCTCCGGCACATTTTGCTGTTGCTGTGAAACGGCATCTAACGCGCAGATACGGCCAAAGATGAATAGGTCGAGACGGACCTTGTCCTCTAAGACCATCTTATCTAAATCCTTTGGAATTTTGTATTAATGGTCACCTCAAAAACGAAGTGTAGACCACGCCTATTAACACGGTTGAAGAACTGGAGCGGAGAGTTGTACACGCTAATCAAGAATTCCGAAATAATCCAGGGATTTTCGAAAGTGTTCGAAATTAATTGCAGAGAAGAACACAGTATTGCATACAGTGAAGACACTTCAAACACCTATTTTAATAGGTAGCCCATACCTGAAATGTGAAGTAAGTGCTCTGTAAAACCTAATAATAAAGGATAAATTTCAATTTGTACTAACTAGGACGATGTTTACAATGTCGTCAGAACGGCTTGGGACCAAACACTCGTAATATTCTCGCAAACGGCTCGTTTGTGGACCCATGCTTATTGCGACATTTTTGCTTCTATTATCGTGTACTTTCAACTGTGTAAGTTTGCGCCATCCATTTTGATACACCCTATATATGTAAATATAGTGTGTGTGTGTGCGTGTCCGTGTGTGTTTATTACCGACTTTTCCTCCTAAAGTACTGGAATGATTTCAAACACACATGGTACACATACCCATACTATCAGGCAACAATCTCCGTGGCTGTAAGAACCACGTCCGAGACATAATTCAGCATATATGACGTCATGAATGATTAAAATACACATCATGTCCTAATGTTCAACCGCTAGTCCAAAACTAATAGACCTGAACTCGGTACAAATTCTTTGCGGTCATGGAAGAATTCTTTTTAGAGTAAGAACAGCCTACAACACACAGTTAAGGAAATATGACGTTATAAATAAAAAAAAATGAGGGTCAACATCTACATCTACGTCTGCATGGGATACTCTGCAAATAACATTCAAGTGTCTGGCAGAGGGTTCATCGAACCACCGTTATACTATTTATCTCCCATTCCATTCTCGAATAGCGCGCGGGAACAACGAACACCTGAATCTCTCCGTTCGGGCTCTGATTTCTCGTATTTTATTCTGATGATCATTTCTACCTATGTAAGTGTGAGTCAACAATATATTTTCGCATTCGGTGGAGAATGTTGGCGATTGGAGTTTCGATAGTAGCCCACGACGCAGCGATAAGCGCCGTTGTTGTAATGATTCCCATCCCAGATCCTGTATCATTTAGGTAACGCTGTCTCTCCTGTATCGTGACAATACGAAACGAGCTGCCCTTCTTTGGATTCTTTCGATGTCCTCCGTCAAACCCACCTGATAGGGATACCACACTGGGCAGCAATAGTCCATAAAAGGACGGACATGCGTAGTGTATGCAGTTTTTTAGTAGTTCAATAAATTGTGTCATAATGCGAGGCATAGACGTAGAATTTAATATTCCATGTCACTCTATTGGACCAATCGCGACTAAATTTCTAAAAATTCTGTGAAGGGTTCTGCTGATACGAGGAGTCCGTTACATATTTGAAATTTTTTTCAGTAATCACTTTACGCCTTCGTTCAGCGGTGTCATTAGTACCTTCAAAAATACAAAATCGGTCATGTTTCCTGAGAGTCGTACACTGTATGGGATGAAATATGAACACCGTTTAAACACGACAGAATATTTAGAAGTGGGCCAGTAGACTCCTTGGAGCTTAACTCATTGAAGTTATTTTAATATTCAGTTAGTCGGTGTCACTACCTCCGACCTTCAACATGTCGCGTGCAGCTTGGCCTCAATTCTGAAAACAGCGATTTTTTTTAATTTATTTCACGCCCATACATCTACATCTACATAGATACTCTGCAAATCACATTTAAGTACCTGGCAGAGGGTTTATTAACCACTTTCATAACTTTTCTCTACCGTACCATTCTCTAATAGCGCGCGGGATGAAAGAACACCTAAATCGTTCCGTTTTCAATCTGATTTCTCTTATTTTATTGGGATGGTCATGTCTCCCTAAGTAGGTGGGTGCTAGCAAAATATTTTCACATTCAGAAGTAAAAGTCGGTGATTGAAACTTCGCAAACAGATCACGCCGCAATGAATAACGTCTTTCATTTAATGGTTTCCACCGCAATTCCTGTAACATTTCAGTGACGCTTTCCCCCCCCCCCCCCCCCCCGTAACGCGATAAAACAAAACGAGCTGCCCTTCAGTGAACCTTCTCAATTTCTTCCGACAGTCCCACCTGGTGAGGGTCCCACAAGGGGCAACAGTACACCAGGAGAGGACGCACAAGTGTGATGTCTCTTTGGTGGAGCTGGTGCATCTTCGAAGCGTTCTGCCAATGAAACGTAACCTTTGATTCGCCTTCCCCAAAATTTTTTCTATGTGTTCTTTCCAGTCAAAGTTGTTCGTAATTGTATCTCCTAGGTATTTGGTAGAATTTACGACCTTAAGGTTTGACTGATTTATCGTGTAATTGAAATTCATCGGATTTCTTTTAGTGGTCATGTGTATTACTTCACACTTTTCTTTATTTAGTGTCAATTGCCAATCTTCGCACCAATTAGAAATTTTGTCTAAATCGCTTTGCAGTTGTTTTTGATCCTCTGTTGACTTCACTAACCGATAAACGACAGCATCATCCGCGATCAGTCAAAGGGAGCTATTCAGATTGTCTCCTAAATCGTTTATAAACACGAGGAAGAGTAGGGGACCTGTAACGCTTCCCTGTGGAACGCCAGGTAACACTTCTGTTTTACTCGATGACTTACCGTCAATTACAACGAAATGTGTCCTTCCTGATAGGAAATCGTGAATCCAATCGCACAATTGGGAAGATATTCCATAAGCACGCAATTTCATTAGAAGCCGCTTATGGAGTACAGTACCAAAAGCTTTCCGGAAATCCAGAAATACGGAATCGATTTGAGATCCCATCAACCACATTGCGTCTCCCAATCGCCATGCAAGACTACAGAATATTTTGGCCGTCGTATCTCACAAGAAAGTAACGACGTGCCAGGGGACCGCTTACACGGCATATAGCAGTGCCGCCGTCCGAGAAACGCATGTTTTACGTCAAGAGCGGCTTTGAAGTGCAGATTATATTTGCGGGCCGGCGGATGTGAGAGACGCTTTCACACTCGCCTGTTTACACACGCCACTGGCGTGGCGGACCTCAGGACGCGGTCCACATGCGCGTCGCCCTCGCGACGTGCAGTAAACCCGTCAGCTCCCCCCAGGCGACCTCCGGCCCCTGTACCGACGCTGAAAGCCTCTCTGAGCGCCTCAAGGATTATGCAGCCGTACGTTACTCACTGCACGTAGGCGTGACGCTGTCACCAGTGGAGTCACTTCCGTGAAAACGAAAGGTGTTATTAATGTTTTTGTACCCAGTTCTCAAGTGTTATGGTCGACTGGTTGATACAGTTTACTGTGTGGGATTACGAAAGTGATATAAGAATATCCGCTAGTGCACAGGGTGTTTCAGAAGCGATAGTAAGTATTACATGACTTGCTATAAAAATGTCATTTAATACGTGTTCAATATTTATTGAGCAAAGCTAAGTAAGGACATTAATAGTGGGTTTTAATAATATTTATGGAATTCTCTACACAATCACCACAAAAAATAAAGATTGAAAATTAAAATTGACTTCGATGATGTCTTAGGTGCAGATGTGTAAAGAATGAAATCGCATCAGCTGTCAAGATGTGTTTATTCCGACACTACCGGTTTCTCATCAGAAAAGATGCATCTTCAGGTGAATTACATCTTTAATGATGAGAGACTGGTGCCGGTCGCGGTGGCCGAGGGGTTGAGTCGCTCCAGTCACGGTCCGCACGGCCACTACGATTGGGGGTTCGAATCCCTCCTCGGGCATGGATATTTGTGCCGTCCTTAGTTGTAAGTAGTTCATAAGTAGTTTGTAAGTTAAGGGACTGATGACCCCGTAGTTAAGTCCCATAGACTCTACAAACATTTGAACAATTTTTTTTTTTTTTTTTGAGAAACTGGTAGTGTCGGAATAAACACATCTTGACAGCTGTTGCGATTTCATTTTTTACACACCTCCACCTAAGACATCATCGAAGTCAATTTTAATTTTCAATCTTTATTTTTTGTGGTGATTGTGCAGAGAATTCCATGAATATGTATTTAAGCTGTGGTTACCCTTTTAAGAAAATTGTTTATGATTTAATAATTTCCACCACCAACTTCAATGAAAAATGAAAGTTTCACTCTGCAGCGGAATGTGCGCTGATATGAAAGTTTCTGGCAGATTAAGATTGCTATTTTGGCAAAAGCTGATGTTTTGAGCCCGTGGTTGTGTATAACATACAGGGTGATACTTATAATAAAGAAGACAGCAACCAATCACTTTTGATTATGCTATTTATTAACTAAATAGCGCCGTTACCGGTTTCGAACCTTTCAGTTCATCATCAAACGGCTGTTCACGTCCACACAAATTTCACCTACATTTCTCTTTTATGCCGATAATTTTTCTTCTGGCGAAAAGTCTTTGGTTGTGTGGTGCCCTACAATACAAAACCTGATTATAATGAAATTCTATCATTAAAGTTTGTTCACAATATTTGTCGGTATCATGAGTCACATTTACGCTCGAGCAACTGAAATACAACTTTATCTAAGTATTAAGAATATATCACGACAAGACAATCCATACACATGCCGGCAAACAAGAAAAGGTGAATTTCCGTGTTTGGCAAATATTGCAGGAAAGTATTGGTCGGCGCCAGGAAGTAGTGTTTGTTCAGAGCGTCTTTTCTCTGAAACTTAGAATGTCTATAAGAAGAAAAGGAGCAAACTACTGCCTAAAGAATGAAGAAACATTAATGTTTTTGCACCACAATATTCCACTTCTAAATTTTAATTACGACATTCTGATGTATAGACTCTTACTGTTTCATTTGATGCTTAGTTTTTTGTTAATTATAATTCAGAAGTTGATTATGAACCTGTGAGTGATTTAATAATCACAAGAAAAATAAATAGTCATTATAAAATAAATCAATATTTTCATTTTATCAGTTATCTGAGTACAAAAAGTCTTAATTATATATTCGGTGTCTCGGTACTATTCAGCCGAATAGAAGTAGCCGAATAGTCCGAATATCGAATATCAGTGCACAGATTAGGGCTGAAATAGTTGAAGAAATGTGAGAGAGAAGAAGTTGCATACACCAGTAATGCCAATTTTTGCCTTTTAAAATTATTTTTTCATTCCAGCAGTCCAATATCAACAGCCAACTATGAACATGTAGATATGTCAACATGTTGCAAAATATTGTATCACTTGCTCCACAAAACTGAATGCAAACAGAGTGAAATTTGATTATGTAAATACGACCATGTATCTTTTAAACTATGTTTCAACCATCGAAATCCCGCGTCTGCACCTGAAGGACTATTATTGTTATTATTATTATTAACGTCATTTATTTGGCAAGCTCCATTGCAAAGTAATATTACATATTTTAAGGTTAAATTAAGGCGGTGGCGGTTTCATCAGGTACTTTGGTTAATTCAAATATAGGGTGTCCAGAAAAGGACTCCCTGATTTCAAAATTAAATATCTCGAAAACAAAGATCAAAAGAGGAATGCAGTGAACGGTATGTTTATTGTGAAAGCTGTAAGAAGTTTATACAGAAGTTTGAAATAATAGTTACAAAATCTGCTAACAGATGGCGCTGTAATCGCCATACGTAATGCCTAGTATAAATAGTGATCCGAAGCCCAGAGCGATCAGTTCCACTATTGAAACGTGAAAGGAAGCGTACCGAAGGAAGAGATTAAAACCATGAACTCCATTGAACAACGCGTTTTTCTGGTGCTAGAGTACCACAGGTTAGAAGAGAGTCCTACGGCAACAAGGCGAAGTTTACAAGCACGATTTAATTGTCCAAAAGGACCCGATGCGAAAACCATTCGTACGGTCTTCGCAAAATTTCTTCGAACAGGCAGTGTAACATGATTTAGTGGGGGATGTTGGCCGCAAGCAAACCGCAGTTACGCCTGAAAATATCGCCACAGTTTTTGGAATTATTCAGCGAAGTCCAATGTCATCCGTAGAATTGCATCCCAGACTGGTTTGAAGCGTTCCAGCATGCAGAAAATACTGAGAAAGAGCCTACACATGTTTCCATATAAATTTCAAACGCACCAGGCCATACCCGTATGAGCTGTGCAACAAAGAGTTGCCTTTGCTAATCAGATGTTCACAATGATTGATAGTGAAGGATTTGATGTTGGCTGCATCTGGTTTACAGATGAAGCACACCTGAATGGATTCGTGAATAAACAGAACTGGCGATTTTGGGGTTCAGAAAAGCCATACTGGTGTGAAGCGAAACCCCTGTATTCTCATGAAGTTACTGTGTGGGCTGCAGTATGCAGCAGAGGCATTATTGGCCCATTTTTCATTCGCGAAACGGTCACTGGTGCACGTTACGTTGCAATTTTGGAACAATTTGTCGCCACACAGCAATCGTTAGACTGGTTTATGCAAGATGGAGCCCGACCACATCGGACCGAAAAATAGTTTCGCTTTCTTGAGGAATACTTCGGGAATCGAGTCATTGCTTTGGAATATCCCAAATTTACTGGTGTAGGCATGGATTGGCCTCCATATTCGCCGGACTCCCTGTGACTTATTTTTTGTGGGGCACAGTGAAAGACATCGTCTACCCGAACCATACCGCCACGCTGGACGAGCTTGAATCGGCGATCTCTGTGGCATGTGAATCTATTTCGGAAGAGACACTACGAAATGTGAAGGCGAATCATTCTTCGTTTGTGCCACCGCTGTAGTGCCAATGGTGAACATTTTGAAAACAATGTGATGTGATTGTTTGCAAAGAGTATTTTCATACCATTATTTCACTTATGTATGCTGTTATGAGCTGTACAGCGTACAGCGCCATCTGTTAGCAGCTTTTGTAACTATTATTTCAAACTGCTGTATAAACGTCTTACAGCTTTCACAATAAACATACCGTTTACTGCATTTCTCTATCGATCTATGTTTTCGAGATATTTAATTTCGAAATCAGGGAGCCCTTTTCTGGATACCCTGTATTATGTAAAAGAGTAAAGTGTTTCCAAAAGAAGACGTTTTCGCTGTACAGGATCTATCGCTTTACCGTAAACAAACTTAACGAGTGTTACACAGCAGGAAATCGTATTGAATTAATTAAGTTGTACAAATCTGTGGTGTATTTATGAAGCAAATCTAATTTACTCCTCCTTGTGCACGTTCCGACTTCAGTTATTCTAAACTATTGATGATATGTTTTCAATGACCTGTTAATATTGCTGTAAAATTAGGAGAAATTGGTAGTTTAATTATTAATATTTGTAGGATCGCAGACTGGATGGCAACACCTCTCCCCAAGTACGTTCCTAGTATTTGCTACAGTAAATAATCACAAAAGTTATTTAAGTTATTTTAAATTTTTCCAGTTGTAATTAATAAGATATAAGTGTTGTTACATTAGTAGAAATTTTAGCGAAGTGTTGAATAAGTTAAACGTTGTAAAACGTGTTTTTTTTCTCACGTCTATAGCAAGTATTTGTAGGCCTAATGTAACGCACGTGACTAAAACTTGTATCTAATTACCAATTCTTTATTTATTTTACTTACTGCATGAAGTAGTTAAGGTTTATAAAGTCTACCAATCACAAATAAACGTAAAAAAGTGTGGGTTAAAATTTCGTGATTTAGTAAAAGTGTGTAGTAATCCGTGTGTATGGGCCTAATTTTGTTTTCATGAGCGAGTTTCTTTTATTCAGTGCCCTTTCAGTTTATTCTATTTACACTTATGTCAACAGAATTTTAGTGCCTCTTAGTGTAACATGTACGTTTTAGTAAATAATTAATTAAGTTTTTACGATTTATGTTTTTTCCTTGGGTGAGAAGTGAGTGATATGCCGTAGGATCGTTGGTTTCGGGGTGTGGTGTGATAGTTGTAGGGGGTTCTTTCATTGGGATGAATGTAGTGGCGTAGGAAGGGGCAGATAAAAGAGGCTCACCAGTGTTTTGTAGGATCTGCACTAGGGATAGGAAAATAATGGAGCAGGAAGGGAATATTGCAGCTCTTCAAGCTGAATTAGTTAAGGCAAGGGAGAACTTGAGCAGGTTAAAGAGGGAGAGGGGTGAACAACAGTGGGAAGTGGCAACAGGTAACAGGGTGAACAGGTTTAGAACAGTTTCAGACAGCTTTGTCATTAGTCTGAAAAACAGATATGACTTGTTGCCTGTAGAAACGGCACAACAAACTCTCAAGAAGGATTTGAAAAGAGAAATTTGTGAAATGAAAAAAGTCTTGTTTTTTAGGTAGCTACCATGGTAGAGTTGTTGGCCAGCTACTGCAGGAAGAGCTAGGTTCAGAGTACCAGGTCACAAACTTTTTCAAATCGAATGTGGGCCTGGGTCAGGTAACACAGGATATAGGTTCTTATTGCAAATATTTCACAAAGGATGATACCGTGGTTATAGTGGATGCTCCGGTAAATAGAACTGACAAAGATTCTGAATATTCCATAGAGAGTGACCTAGTGAAGATAGCATTAGCAACGAAGCATACTAGTGTGGGATTTGTCTGTTAGACACCATGATCGGCCTCATTTGAAACTGTCATATTGGTTTGATTCCTGTGGGTGCTATCTGCAGGTGGGACTACACTAGGCATGGTCTACACCTCAACAGGAAAAGGAAGAGAAAATTGTCTGGGTTGATTGCAAGTAACTTACGGAGGAACACTGTCACAAATGGTAAATTACCAGTGGTTACAGTGTCAGAGGGATGCCTTTTTTGGACAGGGAGGGGGGGGAGGAGAAAATCAGTTTTGAGAGAGCTTGGAAAACACCCGCAGTTTGAAAAAAAAAAAAAAAAAAAAAAAAAAAAAAAAACAGATTATCAGGAGATACATTTAAGCAAAAAATGGTTTTTAGAAAGTACTCAGAAACTGTCAGTAAACCTTTGGCCAACCGTTTGTATACAGTATTATTTACCTTAATTCATCAGAACGTTCCAGGCCTCAAAAGTAAACTAGATGAAATTTGTATTGATGAATTAGATTCCTCTAACCCTATTGGCAAAATTTGCCTCTCTGAACATTATGTGATCACTAGTATAGATATGTTAAATATTCCAGGATTTAATTTAGCTTCATACTTCTGTACAGAATATATGGAAGTAATTCAAGAAAATTGACGTAAATAAATTCTGTCTAGAGCATCATTTAGAAGCTTGTGCAACAAAAGTAGAGTTCCATAATAGATGCTATATAATAGTAAATATTTACCGAGCACTAGCGTGAAATTACAATGTATTCCTAAATCATCTAGAAGCTACATAGCAGTATTTAACAGGAAGAAACGAAGAAAACTTGGTTGCTGGTAATTTTAATACAGATTTTCTTATTCAGTCTTCCAGTAAACATTTATTTCAATCAGTAACATTGCCTTTCAACCTAACTCATACTGTAAACTTTCCAGCTAAGATAATTCAATCCTCTAGGACATTGATATTTTATAGATAAATCAAAGCAATAAAATCAAATCACAAAACCAATAAGGAACGCTCCATTTGATCATGATATACAGCTCATTTTTAGCTACAGATTGTAAGCAAATTATGAAGATTGTTAACTCTACATACAGGAGAGTAGTCAATCCACCAAAAATTGAGAATTTTAGAAAAGTGCTAAAAATATGAACTGGAAATATGTTTATAATGCCTATAGCAAGAATGAAAAATATAACATATTCATTAATAACGACAGTAGCATGTTTGTAAACTGTTTTTCTCTAAAAGTAGCTCAAATTAAATAGAAATCTATAATAAAACCATGGATTACACAAGGAATAATGATTTTATTGTAAGACAAAAAGGAAAATGTATCTATCATATAATAGTAGTTCCAATGATGACGATTTAGCTAAATATAGGGAATACTGTAAAATATTTGAAAAACAATTCAGACATCTAAACAAATGGACTATGAGAAGAATGTAGCAAAAGCAGACAACAAAATAAAAACAATAATGGATATAGTGAAAGAAGAGAGAGGTAGGACCAGACAGGAAGAGGAGTAGATACCATTAGGAGTTAATGTTACATTAGCAACTGATGGGCATAGTGTGACAAATCTATTTAACAAGCAACTTATATCTATTTCTTACAGTATAGGATTGTCAGGGTCAGTAAATAACGCCCCTGAAAATTTGAAACTAGCATTTACAAATAACTTCAGGTACTGAATATGTCACTCACTTCACTACAAGAAATAACTTCCATAATAACATATTTAAAAACAAAGCATTCTCGTGCTTATAATGAAATATTGCCGCGAGACCCCCTGCATACCGACTGCCGGCGAGGCGCAGGGGATAGCGTCACCGACTGTGGTGCTGAAGGTCGCCGGTTCAATCCCGTCCACGAGCAAAAATTTATTGCCTTGTGATTAACATTTCCAGAATGAGTACATCCTTCCGAAAGTCCGTATCATCAGAAGAACCATGGACACGAATCCAGAGGTCCTGTCCATTGTCTCCAGAGAACACCGACGTGTGTCTGATGTACAGCTGACTTAGCGCTGGATTCGTGTCCATGGTTCTTCTGACGATACGGACATTCGGAAGGATGTAGTCATTCTGGAAATGTTAATTACAAAGAAATACATTTTTGCTGGTGGTCGGGATTGAGCCGGCGACCTTCAGCACCACAGTCGGTGACGCTATACCCTGCGCCAACCAGCAGTCGGTACCCGTGGAGTCTAGCGGCATTGCTGAAGGAAACAAACGTGGAACTGCCAATAGGGCCCGGACTGACCAAGGAACAACGCCAGCGGGTGTTAGCTATAGTACGCCGATTTTCCGGTGCATTCACACCTCTGCAGGGGAAAAGTCAGACGAAACGGCCCAAGATAAGGCACTGTATCAATACTGGGTATCATCCACCAATTAGCCAGCGTTCGTATAGGGTGTCGCCAGCTGAAAGTCGGATATTTCGGGAGGAAGTGGAGAAGATGTTGCACGATGACATTAAACAACCTCCGGAGAATCCTTGGTCGTCTCCGGTGATCTTCGTAAAGAAGAAGGATGGCACTTGGCGATTCTGTGTCGACTATCGGCGGCTGAACCAAATCACAAAGAAATATGTCTAACCATTGGAGCTCAATGGCGACACCTTAGCCTGCTTGAAAGGAACTGCATACTTCTCAACTATGGACATGCAGACAGGTTACTGGCAAATCAAGGTTGACGAAGCCGACAGGGAAAAGACACCTGACGGCCTCTATGAATTCAAAGTAATGCCATTTGGATTAAGTAATGCTCCGGCCACATTCGAACGCATGATGGACAACTTGCTTCGACACCTTAAGTGGACGAGGTGTCTTTTCTATATAGATGACATTGTCGTTTTCTCGAAGACATTTTAAGAACATCCGAGTCGCTAAGTACAACAGATGGGATCACATAATGTGCTTGGCCAACATATACTTCTACCTGGACGGAACACCCAGCAATGCTTTGAAAACAACGAAGAGAAACTGAATGATTGGAAAACATTCAAGACGGAACTTAAGTAGACGTTTTGAGACCGCCAGCGACAAATCCGCTCGGCGGAGAACAACTGAAGAACAGGGCCCAACGACATGGCGAGCCGAGCCATGAAGTTTTGGCCCTGTGTAACACAGTCAATCCAAATATGACTGAGTCCGACAAAATCACGCACCAGATTATGGCCATGGGTGAAAGCCCTGTAAGTGACAAGGGAGTCGACGCCGCTGAGGAAGAGGTATTTCATACATAAGCTCCTGTCTGCCCCGCCAGTCGCACCCGACGTGAAGAATGACGTCGCCCTAATATAACTTGCGCTGCAGCTGCCAAACGGCAGCCTATGAACCGACGGACGCGGCCACAACCAATTCCCCCGGTAACTATGACGTCCCGCAGAAGAACAGACGTCTGGAGGACAGAAAACACCCCACTGTGTTTCCATTGTGGGCACCCTGGACATGTCGTTTGCTACTGCAGAGAGAGCCATCAGAGTAGTTCTATCCCAGGCAGTCACCAGCTGAAGAGTTCAGTCGACCTATGGGAAGAAGCCCATCGCCGTACCCTGGACGAGGTCGCTTCCCGACGCGCCGCTGCCGTTCACCGTCGCCATACAGAGGTACAAGCCGCTCCCCTAGCCGCCGCGCCAAGGGAAACTAAGCGAGGCGACCATCTACGGAGGTCCGGCCGCCGCAGATGAAAATCCTTCATGGACGACATTCGCTAAGATGTCGGGAAATCTCATTGACGTCACAATCGACGGTCAACCTGTCCGGGCACTGGTTGATTCAGGAGCTTCTTTCTCTGTATTGTCGGATAATTCCCGCAGCATACTAAAGAAGACAATGTTCTGTGATACGGGGGCAACTGTGCTGAAGGTCTCAAATGGAAGGTACGTCCAGCCAGCAGGAACTTGTGTCGCATGAATAACCATCGACAACAGAATCCAGCCGTTTGAAATTGTCGTTTTAATAGAATGTAGTCATAATGTCATCCTCGGATGGAACTTTCTTCAGGCGATCCTAAACAATCTCTGAATGTGGAAGATCTGAGCTGCAAATTGAGGAAGTCGTTCCGACTGGTACACGTAATACAGAATTGTCTGGTAAGTTATTTGCCGTTGACAATGTTGACAATGAGAAGAGTTGCAGTCAAAAACACAGATGACCGGTTAAACTGTGAAGTGTTTGTTGATAGTAAAAAGTTTATCAGGTTCACCAAAGAAATTTACATACCAGCGACTATCATAAGCATTACCGATGGTCGAGGAGAGATTTGTATCATTAATTGTCACGAGCAGTCAGTACTGCGTGTACGTTTCGGTTCGCAATAAACCTGCTTTCAGTATATGTGCTGTGTTCAGTCGACAACCCTGCCTTCGAAGTCATGTCTGCTTCCATTTCAACGCGACAATATCAACAAAGTTAACTAAAGCGTATTCTTGTGAATATAGCACAATTTTAAGCCATTCTATTATAACTGGAACATTTCCAAATTGGTTAAAATCTAATATATAAAGTTAATGTTTGTTTGTTTGTCTTTATGTTCGTATTTTATGCACGGCCATAACGTACATCCTATTGCGATAAATCTTCGTCAACTCATTCCTTGCACTCACGCGAAGGTTAGAGGCATAATAAAAGTAACTCGTAATGTTCATGGTAGAGGGTGCGTTACAATGAATTCGTTCCTTACGCCTTCCGTTGAACTAGCTGGACGGATATGAATCAAATTTGGAACGGAGGTAGCTTATACGTTGTATTAATACATGGGCTACTTTTCGTCAGCCGTCGTACGGTGTTTGGCGGAGTGTGCCTTAGAATGGGTTAATATGTTTGCTACTCATTCATGCTGAAAGAGGTGGACAGGTATGAATGAAATTTTGACTGGAAATAGCTTATATCCTACATTAATACCTAGGCTACCTTTCCTAAGACACCGTACGGCGCGTGGCGGAGGATATCTTACAATGATTTAATAACTTCGTTTCTCTTCACACTAAAACAGCCGGACGGATTTCGATGAAATTTGGAATGCATATAGCTTATAGCATAAATAAACGTATCAGCTTCCTATAGGAAGCCATCGTACGGTTCATGGCAGAGGGATGGGGGAGACAATGGACTGAGGAATTGGTGAAGGAGTTTGACAGAGACACGAGAGGGTTATTGAGAAAGGTGAAGGTGGAGATGGGCAGAGCGGGGGGGGGGGATGAACAGAGAGAGAGCAGATGCGAAGATGAACAGAAGGAAAGAGAAGGAAGAGGAGATTGACGGATAGAGAAAAGGGAAGGAAAGATGGACTAAGGTAATACATTAGCACTCGGGCGGCGCAGGGTTTTCACTAGTATGCATATATTAACCCTCTTTTCAAGAAAGGGGATACAGAGATACTAACAGACCTATTTCAATTTTAATGGCATTCTCAAAAATTCTAGAAAAGGTAATGTACAAGCAGCTTCTCAAGCACCTAACCTCAAATAACATGTTGTCTACAACACAGTTTGGATTTCTGAAAGGTTTCAATATTGAGAAGGCTATTTAAACCTACAGTGAGATTGCACATAATTCATTAGATAATAAATTACAAGCATCAGGTATTCTCTGTGATTTTTGAAAGGCATTTGTTTGTGTGAACGATCACATACTTCTAAGGAAACTAGAATTCTATGGTGTCATGGAAACTGCTGCAAAATGGTTCAAGTCGTATCTTGCTAACAGAAAACAAAGTGTGTCATTGCAAGGGACTAGTGAATTAAGCCATCAGTCATCATCAGATTGGGAAAATATTACATGTGGTGTCCCACAAGGGTCCATATTAGCGCCATTGTTTTTTTTTTTTTTTTTTTTTTTTTTTCCTTGTGTAAAATAATGACCACTCAGTTACACTGCCAGCAGTAGAGTTCGCTTTGTTTGCAGATGACACAAGTACTGCAATAAATAACATGTCACTCATAGTTCTAGGAAGGTCTGCTAATGATATTTTCGTAAACATTAATAAATGTTTAAAGGCAACTGATTGACATTAAACTTTGAAAAGAGTCACTGCATGCAGATCAGAACATGTGAGAGATTTCCATCAACCTTATGCATAAAATATGGAGAAGAGCAGAGAGAAGAGGTTGACAATATTAAATTCCTGAGATTACAGCTTGATAATAAATTCAGTTGGGAGGAACGCACCACAGAACTGCAGAAACGACTTAACAAATCTGTATTTGCAATACGAGTGGAATCAGACATAGGAGACACAAAAATGAAAAATCTTACATACTTTGCTTACTTTCATTACTAAGTCATATGGTGTAATATTTTGGGGTAACTCTCAAAGTCAAGCAAACGTTTTCGAAGTACAAAAACATGTAATATGTATTATTTGTGGAGTAAATTCACAGACATCCTGTAGAAGCCTCTTTAAAGGACTGGGTTTATTAACTATTACCTCTGAGTATACTTATTCCTTAACGAAATTTGTCATAAATAATATAACCCTTTTCCCGACAAACAGCTCAGTTCATATATACAATACTAGGTACAAAAATGACATATATAAGAACGTAGGCGTTCGCACTCATTATTGTTAAAAGTGAAATTCCTCTGATCTATTTGCCGCGTCATGATGATATATTTCTCCTGTAATGAATCCAAAACGTTGGAGAAATATATCATCTTGACGCGGCAAATAGGTCAGAAGTATTTCCGTTTTAAAAACGATCTACACAAGGACTTAAAACCACTTACTTTAGTTCAAAAAGGTGTCTACTACTCAGGAGCAGATATTTTCAATAATTTACCAGCAACCATAAAAAAATTAGCTACAAATAAAGACCATTTTAAGAGGAGCCTAAAAGACTTTCCAATGGCCAACTCTTCTACTCCACTGACGAATTTTTAAATAGAACCAAATGATTTAAATATCTGTATTCATACTACAATTTAAAAAAAAAGTATATATCTGTATTAGTATTATTATAATACCAGCTTGTAAAAAAGAACATTTACACGTTTCACATCCACGGGGATCTCCTCAACACGGAACTATGGAACGAACAACTAATCTAATTTAATCTAATCTAGGACAATACGGTATACTGCTTTCTCCGTTCTGAGTTGCTCCTAAACTCTTATCGAAGGTTTTTCTTTACCGCGCTTGTAGGTATTTTGCTGTAGTTTTCTGATTTTCGTGATCGATCTCCTCTTTAAGCGAGATAGTTTATTTCCCCATAACCCTGTGTGTATTAATCCATTTGGAATGTACCTGTAGATTTACAAACATCTGAACATTTTAATTTTGAAATATATCTACCAGTTGTTTGTTATTTTCTGATTTAACATCGAGTTTCTTCAATTAATATATTGTGGTTCTTGGGATTTCGTAACGAATCCAAAGTCATCCTGCTATCGGTGTGAATTACTGCAGCTCTATTAACATTCTAGAGATTGGTTATTGACTCAAGGACATTGAGAGTGGCAAATCGTTCGGCTTTATTGTTGGACATTTATTAAACAGTTTAAGTTGTATTCAACAAGTAAGCTTCTTATTAACATATACTTCTATTGCCGAACCCACTCCGTCCTGTGACTTGCTTCCGTCTGTGTATACTTCAATAGGGCAGCTTTTATTTATTTATTTCTTTTTTTATTGCGTCCATTTATTCCCATAAAGACTGATGAGTGCGCCCAGCTTCGATACTACAGGGATATGTCGATTGTCTCTCTAGCGTCTTTCGTTTTGACCATGTTATGACATCTGGCTGTTTTCTGTATCTTAAGAGTTTTGCTCATGTATGTTGCTCCAGCACGTCTATCTACATAGATGAGCCTTGAGATGTTATAGGGAGTATTTTTAACCAGTTCACATTGCTGTAGGCTGCATACCCCAGTTGAGTCCAGCTGAAGATGTGAAAGATGTGTGATGTGTTAAATATTTTTATTGGATGTAAACGTACTGTCGGTTATGTTACCCACATATATTATATGATATACTTGTTCAAGCTTTTTGTTATTAAGCTAAATTGATTCTGTTCGTCGAATTGGAGTTTGTGTTATTGGCTCAAGTCGCTATTACCTAAATGTTTGCATTGCAAATGTCCTCAGTGGCAAGAGGACTCTCCCATTTCGTTAGTAGACTCAGATCGCCTGCAAAACTGAAAAGTGTCCTGAATAAGGCAATTCAAGCAAGGAATCATTGAAAATATGATGATATACTGTCGTCATTGAATTATGTATAATTTACCTTCTATGGTACAGATATCTTGATACTTTGTTTCTCTCTTTTTATACGTCACTTACGGTAGACTGCAGCGTTTGATTCATACCACCGTTATTTTTTGTTTTAGTTTCTTTTTCCTTTTTCTTTTAACAAATTATTGTTGTTCTCAACATCATTTCGTGCGTTCTAAGCGTTGTAGATCAAACCAGTCCCTTGTAATAATTCGCATGTCTGTCGAATATACGAGGTTTTTTTTCAAGCCAGTCCTACAAAGAAATAATGGTACGACTGGACTGTTTTCCGAGTGTATAACATTACTGTATCTCTTTAAGTGAACATTTCGTCATATTATGGTAGTAGATTATCGTCCTTTTGTCGAGTTTGCGAAAGTCTGACTCATCCACGTAAACGTGACATGGAGCATAGTCCGCAGCGTTTGCACTTCTAATACTGGTTGTCTAAAGTTTGTAAAAATCACGTTCCAGTCCTACTGGGAGTGGACTACCACAAAACACGATAGAATGTAATGCTTCTTTCCTAATTTCACATATTTACAGGCTAGGAAAGAAAACGCAGGTATGTTGTTGATTGATATAGCTCTGCACCCTAAGCTATCCTGAGCAAGCCTCTCCATCTCCTCGTAAGAACGGCGGCCAACATCTATTTGCTTACTGTATTCATCTCTTGATCTCCCTTTGCGATTTTTTCCCAGACCCTTCCCTCCATTACTAACTTCAGGATTGCTCGATGTCTAAGAATGTATCCTACCAATCGATATCTTCTTTTAGTCAAGGTATGCCAGAAATTGCTCTTCTTCCAAATTCTGTTAAGTATTTCCTAATGAGTAACGCCAATTAATTTTCAGCATTATTCTGTAGCACTACATTTCAAAAACTTCTATACACTTCCCGTCTCAGTTATTTATCGTCCATGTTACACTTCCGTGAAAGGCTACTTTCCACATATATGCTTTCAGACAAGACTTACACTTAAATTAATATCTGATGCCAACAAACTTCTCTTCTCTAGCAGCTCTCTTCTTCCCATTACCTTTCTACACTTTACATCATCTTTACTGCTACCGACGTGTGTTATTTTACTACACAAGTAACAGAACCAATTTACTAACTTTATTAATTCGTTAACTACACTTAATCCTTCAGTATGGCCCAATTTTCTTGGATTACATGCAGTTACCATTATGTTACTCTTGTTAATGTTCATTTCATATGCTCCTATAAAATCATTACCCATTCCGTTCAGTTGCTCTTCTGGGGGGTTTGCAGTATTTGACACAATTACAATGTTATCGGTAAACCGCCAACTTTTTAATTCTTCATCCTGAAGTTTAATGCCTTCCCCAAATTTCTCCTTGCTTTCCTTCGTTCAGAGGGATAATAACATTGGGAAAGGCTAGAACCCTGCCTTACTTTCTTCCCAAGCAATGATTCCCTTTCAGCCCTTTCGACTCTAATAACTGCTATCTGGTTTCTGTACAATATGAAAATAATACAGTTTCACCTACTTGTGACCAGTGCTATTTCCTGATGTACATGTTACACGGTTTTCTTCCTATAAGCCTTTTCCTTAACAGCCGTTTAATACTATGTATTCGCCGAGACGAACTTATGACGCAAATAAAAGATTTTCTTTCTACCGAAAAATATATCTTTGTAGTACACATCAATTTTACAACACGTAATAGATAATGGTGGGTATCTGATGGGGATCAGATTTTGTAATGTGACCAGCAGACAATGATAATGGAATCTATCAGTTGGTAGTTCAGTACTGTCCATACAATTAAGATAAGTAAATAAATTAGTTTGTCGTTATACTTGATGGTGAAACGAACACACAAGGTGAGACGATAAAGAATTTACTATCTACTTGTGTCGGTGGTGCAGAAAGTAATGAATAATTGAAGCCTATTTCGTCTGAAGATAAAATATTTCAGTAGTGACTTGCCACCGTTAGTTTTATTTATAGAGAAATATTTCTTTCAAGCGGTTTCATCGTTTGGTACGTTATAGATCCCCATCAGTTTCTCATTTTGTGATGCACGTGAATCTGCTTTAACTGCGGCAACACTTCTATGTTAAGAATATACTTTTCCCATGGAACATATACCACCGTTTTCAGAGATACCTTCCAGCCATTCTCCTTGAGAACTAATCCCCCGTAATTTGATTTTGCGCACGAAAGGCGGCGGTAAAATCGTGGACTGATTAGTGCGATATGGCTGCTGCTTTCTGCAGCTCCCACTTCCCAAATTGATACTGCTCCCAATCAGATTATAGCAAAGCTGAGCTTTGGCAGAAGCGTCTCAGAACCGCCTATACTACGACTCAATTAGCAATTAACTTCTCTTTACATATTCCCCAGAGGAAACTTTAATAATCGATACCTGAACGAAGACATTTATTATTAATGTACATTATTATAAGTCGTTACGTAGACAAACTGGAGAGTTCAAAATTGACTGTACTATTATTTCTCTATGCCATATATAGATAAATAAATTGAACATGAACCCTGAGCAGTACTGTGCTTTCCACTAATATAGTGAATCAATGTAGTTCACATTCTTCTGTTAACGTTTCAACACAAGAGTAGTTATAGCTCGAATGTATAATTCCTTATGTGAGGAAGAATTTTGACTTTCATTCAAATATTTAGAAAAATTAAAATAAGATTTTTCATGTAACTTTGTCTACCATCTAATAAGGTAATTTTTGTTTAAATATTTCTTCTCAAAGAAGATATAAATCTGGTAAAGGTTTTACTAATTTAATACTGTGTTGTATAAATTTATTGGAATAACAGCAATTAATGTTCTAAATTCAATTTCGCAGGATAAATTTTAACAAAAATAGAAAACTGCAAATATATAAATCATTAATTACAACCTATAATGAATCAGTAAGCCTATATAAATCTCAACCAGAAACAGAATTTTAGCTGCATAAATGGATGTTTATCGATTTCAGCAGAAGCAACACAAAAATAAAAATAAAAGTAAAGAACAGACGGATGAAACATAAAAGTAGAAAAATTATCGGATGTCGTAGACAGAGACGAAAAGATTACATTAGTGTGGGCAGTAAAAATAATGACGAAGCACACTTCAACTACAAATTACTGAATAGATACATCCGAGAAAGAAGAAGAAGGTGAGAAACAGCGAAGACACAGAAGGGTAACCGGTTGTTACGATTTAAAGGCACCTAGAATCTGTTCTATGGAGAGCCAGGGAGAATGGGGTCTAGCTTTCGAAAGACAGTGGCAACAGTTATGAGACCGGATTAAGATATTCGCAACCAATAATGTATTTACGTTATATATAAATAAAATGCCATCTCCTGTGCCATAATATAACCTTTTCCACAGCTTTCTGATATGGAAAAGGAAGCAAACCTACTCTCATTTTTCTGTCCTCCGCTGAAGTGTTTGAATATTCAGTGTCAGATGACAACCACTGATAAACAATTCCACACATTTAAAGTAGACAGCAATATATTTGGGTTGGTGAAAAACCAAAATTCTCATAATTAAAATCATTTACCTAGTTTACTTTTCAAAATAGGAGATCACGATAATAATGAGAAATTGTATTCGTCATCGAAATTATTGATTTCATTTAACTAAGGATTAATGTTCTGTATTAGTTGACAATTGTTATACATTACGTCATGCATTCAAAATCTTACAAATTACGTGAATCCCAGTTAATTGTTTTCAATATCTTTCAAGTACGCTTCTTTTATAAGTTTTTGTAGCATAATTTTTCTGAGTTTTCTTTGTGGCAAAAGACTTTCATCCATTGACTAGACTAAGGTTCCCGCATTATTCGGTGAACAGCTTATAAATGTTATCTAGTCATTTGATTTTCTAACATTCCCATTCGGATGCGATGGTGCACTGTACCGTATCGCGCCTGTGGAACAAATTAATTTCAGAACCATGTCTGATAAATTGTGCCGTCCATACAGGCTGTTTCACGAGGAGATATGGGACACTTAAATTGTACAGTTCTTTAACTTTGATACAACACGGTATGTTAGCTTTACTTGTTACACGAAACTTAACTTTATGTGATTCTACCATTAGAACAACTGTTACCTTTTCTACATTTATGCCATGAAAGAAGTGTAAGAGAAGATTATTAACCAGAAAGGAACAGATATAATGGAATATAGTCGAATAAAAAGCCAGTTATGAAGAAATTAGATTTCGATTAGGAAACGAGACAATAAAAGTATATGACTTTTCGTATTTGGGCCGAAGTAGAGGAGATACAACATTCAGAGTAACCATGGGAGGAAAAACGTTTCTGAAGAAGGGAAATTCATTGACCTTAAGAATTAATTTAAGTTTTAAGTAGTTTTTTTATGAAGGAATTTGTCTCTACTGTAGCCTATTATAGGTGTGAAACGTGGACGAAGAGCAATCTATAGTGTCATAGGCTAAAAATTTTGCAAAACTGCAGATGCAAACGAATGCTGAGGAATGTATGGATAGAAAGTGTACCTAATGTGGACATACTCAACAGAATTGTGGAGTGAGGAAATTTGTGGCATCTCTTCCCAAAATGAATGGATCGATTGTTGGGACACATTGACCCATCAAGGGCTCTTTGAAATTAGAGCGAAGTGTATGGAATAAAAATCGCAGAGTAATGCCACGAGACGAGTACAGTAAGAAGCCGCAAAGGATGTGGATTGTCATAATTATCCATTGATGGAGAGGTATGAGCAGGAAAGAGTTGCGTAGGGAGCTATATCAAACCAATGCTCGAACTGAAGGCAATAAATCATCATCATTGAACACTGATATGCCTTTCAGCATGGATCATGGATCATGGTCTATCTTAGAAAATGACACCACGCTGCCATATCCAATAACAACATTGATGCTTTGCGTGATATTATGTCTGTTAGTTCACAATCATTCTGAACCGAATGCAAGTATTTTCTATTTGATTCATTATTTACTTTCACGTGAGTTAAATAACAACTTTTAAAATTAATTTTGAAAATAACAAACAATATTTCAAACAATTACTTTTGATGTACAGCAATTTATAATGACTGGAACTAAATTCCTTTTCTGGTAAACAACTTTAACTCGAAGTTAATTAATATCGTCAGGAACTCACTATAAATAATATTGTTGTGTGACAGACGGGCATGCAGAATAGACAGACACACCCACGCAACTTCCAATCCTCACCCACGGCCTTCATCAGAACGCAGTGACGCAGACGTAACTCACACACATGACCACCGTCTCAAGAGAGCCCAAGGTGCTAATTGCACAGTAGCGACTATACCGTGTGATCAAAAAGTCAGTATAAATTTGAAAACTAAATAAATCACTGAATAATGTTTATAGACAGGTAAAAATTGACACATGTGCTTGGAATGACATAGGCTTTTATTAGAAACTAAAAACAACAAAACTTCAAAAAATGTCCGTCAAATGGCGCTTCATCTGATAAGAAAAGCAATAATTAGCATAACAAATTAAGACAAAGCAAAGATGATGTTCTTTACAGGAAATGCTCAATGTTCACCATAATGTCTTAGCAATAGCTGTAGTCGAGGAATAATGTTGTGAACAGCACTGTAAAGCATGTCCGGAGTTATGGTGAGGCATTGGCGTCAGATGTTCGAAATGTTTGTTAAGCTTATGGGACTTAACTACGGGGTCATCAGTCCCTAAACTTAAAAACTACTTATGAACTAGCTTATCCTAAAGAGGGCACAAATATCCATGCCCGAGGGGGGATTCGAACCCCCGACCGTAGTGGCCGTGCAGACCGTGACTGGAGCGCCTCAGTCCCCTCGGCCACCGCGGTCGGCGCGTCAGATGTTCTCTTTCAGCATCTCTAGAGATGTCGGTCGATGCGACTTCAGCTAACCCCAAAGCCAATAATCGCACGGACTGAGGTCTGGGGACCTGGGAGGCCAAGCATGACGAAAGTGGCGGCTGAGCACACGATCATTACCAAACAACGCGCGCAAGAGATCTTTCACGTGTCTAGCAATATGGGGTGGAACGCCATCCTGCATAAAAATCGTAAATTCCAGTAGGTGTTTATCAGTAAGGCTGAGGATGATGCGATTCTGTAACATATCGGCGTACCTCCCACCCATCACGGTAGCAGTTACAAAACTAGAACAACGCGCCATCTGTCGGACAATTTTGAACTTTTTTTTCGTTCTAATAAAACCCCATGTCATTCGAAGCATGTGTATCAATTTTTACCTATCTACATTGTCCCGTAATTTGTTAAGTTTTCAAATGTATACTGATTTTTATCACCCGGTATATGGTGGGCGGTTTATGCATGATTTGAGTTTGCATGGGTGTGTTTGTCTATTTTGCGTGTCCGTCTACGATTCAGCAATCGTCTTAAGGTCAGTTGCTACCTATGCTCACATTATTGTTATTCCAATATGGACTTTACACTGTTAATTCTATATTATATAAAAAAGACACTTACTTCAGCCAAGATCACTAGTTTATTTGCTGGATTTTTACCTGTTTCTATGAACTATGTCTTCATCACAATTTTCTCCTATTTTCAGTGCAAAAACATTAAGATTGTTAAAATCTTTAAAGTCCTTGTTTGTATTTTGTTTCTGAAAATGATGACATAGTTCATTGAAACCGGTAAAAATAAGCAAATAAATTAACGATCTTGGCTGAAATTAGTGTGTTCTATATAAATTTTCGATCGCTCTCCATAAGCTTAATATGCCACTTATCTATAACTCTATATTACCTACTGTAATAAACCAAACTCTGTCTCTCGTAAAATGAATCCATCTTCGCTGTAGTTAATGTTAGACGGACAGATACTACTTTACTTCCCATTAGAAAGCGGCACATAACTCGACGGATACAGTTACGGAGATGGTGAGTGGTAGGAAGAATATAAGCGAGGTAGCTAAGCTTGGTCTCTTAGACACTATTAGTGTCTACTTTTGTTAGGTTATCCAAAATTCTAAGGAAATATGTAGAGAAGCGTACACTGAGCGGGAAGCGAGCAACAGCGTGCGCGGGCTGGCGGTCACTCTGCTGGCTCACCAGTCGGACGCCGCCGACGACGGACACGGGGTTGGGGAGGCTGAAGGGCGGCCGCTGCAGGTAGGCGCTGACCAGCTGGCTGAAGTTGGCCATGTCGCGCGGCGCGGACGGCGCCACGCCCACGTAGCTGCGGAAGGCGCGCGTCGCGTTGGCGTCCTCCTGCTGGCGCAGCAGGTCGCGCAGGTACTTGCCCGGCGCGTCCGCCGCGTACTGCTCGATGTCCACGCCCACCACCCAGTACTCGCCTGCCGGCAACAAGTCAGCAAATGACAGTAGCAACGATGAGCGACAACATTACGGGCATAGCAACACCACCAGAATATCGCCTGGTGGTGACGTCGGTACCTACATGATGTGCAATGGATGTACACATGTGCAACAGAGATAGAGCAGGTATCATTCCAGCGACGTTTAGTGTAGTGACAAGTCGCATTACAGTCAGGAAATGGCAGCAGCAATGATGAGCGAAAACGTTGCGACCATAGCACCACCACAGGAAGGAGTATCGCCTGCTGCGGACCTCGGTACCTACGTGATGTGGAATGGATGTACAAATGTGCAACAGAGATAGAGCAGGTATCATTCCAGCGACGTTTAGTATAGTGACAAGTCGCATTACAGTCAGGAAATGGCAGCAGCAATGATGAGCGAAAACGTTACAACCATAGCACCACCACCGGAAGGAGTATCGCCTGCTGCTGACCTCGGTACCTACGTGATGTGGAATGGATGTACACATGTGCAACAGAGATAGAGCAGGTATCATTCCAGCGACGTTTCGTATAGTGACAAGTCGCATTACAGTCAGGAAATGACAGCAGCAATGATGAGCGACAACATTACGGGCATAGCAACACCACCAGAATATCGCCTGGTGGTGACGTCGGTACCTTCATGATGTGCAATGGATGTACACATGTGCAACAGAGATAGAGCAGGTATCATTCCAGCGACGTTTAGTATAGTGACAAGTCGCATTACAGTCAGGAAATGACAGTAGCAACGATGAGCGACAACATTACGGGCATAGCAACACCACCAGAATATCGCCTGGTGGTGACGTCGGTACCTACATGATGTGCAATGGATGTACACATGTGCAACAGAGATAGAGCAGGTATCATTCCAGCGACGTTTAGTATAGTGACAAGTCGCATTACAGTCAGGAAATGGCAGCAGCAATGATGAGCAAAAACGTTACGACCATAGCACCACCACCGGAAGGAGTATCGCCTGGTGCTGACGTCATTACCTACGTGATGTGGAATGGATGTACACATGTGCAACAGAGATAGAGCAGGTATCATTCCAGGGACGTTTCGTATAGTGACAAGTCACATTACAGTCAGGAAATGGCAGCAGCAATGATGAGCGAAAACGTTACGGCCATAGCACCACCACCGGAAGGAGTATCGCCTGGTGCTGACCTCATTACCTACGTGATGTGGAATGGATGTACACATGTGCAACAGAGATAGAGCAGGTATCATGCCAGCGATGTTTCGCATTACAGTCAGGAAATGGCAGCAGCAATGATGAGCAAAAACGTTACGACCATAGCACCACCACCGGAAGGAGTATCGTCTGAAGCTGACCTCGGTACCTACGTGATGTGGAATGGATGTACACATGTGCAACAGAGATAGAGCAGGTATCATTCCAGGGACGTTTCGTATAGTGACAAGTCACATTACAGTCAGGAAATGGCAGCAGCAATGATGAGCGAAAACGTTACGACCATAGCACCACCACCGGAAGGAGTATCGCCTGCTGCTGACCTCGGTACCTACGTGATGTGGAATGGATGTACACATGTGCAACAGAGATAGAGCAGGTATCATTCCAGCGACGTTTCGTATAGTGACAAGTCGCATTACAGTCAGGAAATGACAGCAGCAATGATGAGCGACAACATTACGGGCATAGCAACACCACCAGAATATCGCCTGGTGGTGACGTCGGTACTTACATGATGTGCAATGGATGTACACATGTGCAACAGAGATAGAGCAGGTATCATTCCAGCGACGTTTAGTATAGTGACAAGTCGCATTACAGTCAGGAAATGACAGTAGCAACGATGAGCGACAACATTACGGGCATAGCAACACCACCAGAATATCGCCTGGTGGTGACGTCGGTACCTACATGATGTGCAATGGATGTACACATGTGCAACAGAGATAGAGCAGGTATCATTCCAGCGACGTTTAGTATAGTGACAAGTCGCATTACAGTCAGGAAATGGCAGCAGCAATGATGAGCAAAAACGTTACGACCATAGCACCACCACCGGAAGGAGTATCGCCTGGTGCTGACGTCATTACCTACGTGATGTGGAATGGATGTACACATGTGCAACAGAGATAGAGCAGGTATCATTCCAGGGACGTTTCGTATAGTGACAAGTCACATTACAGTCAGGAAATGGCAGCAGCAATGATGAGCGAAAACGTTACGGCCATAGCACCACCACCGGAAGGAGTATCGCCTGGTGCTGACCTCATTACCTACGTGATGTGGAATGGATGTACACATGTGCAACAGAGATAGAGCAGGTATCATGCCAGCGATGTTTCGCATTACAGTCAGGAAATGGCAGCAGCAATGATGAGCAAAATCGTTACGACCATAGCACCACCACCGGAAGGAGTATCGTCTGAAGCTGACCTCGGTACCTACGTGATGTGGAATGGATGTACACATGTGCAACAGAGATAGAGCAGGTATCATTCCAGGGACGTTTCGTATAGTGACAAGTCACATTACAGTCAGGAAATGGCAGCAGCAATGATGAGCGAAAACGTTACGACCATAGCACCACCACCGGAAGGAGTATCGCCTGCTGCTGACCTCGGTACCTACGTGATTTGCAATGGATGTACACATGTGCAACTGAGATAGAGCAGGTATCATTCCAGCGACGTTTCGTATAGTGGCATAGAGCCAGTTATATGACACTTTCAAATTGACATAAAATTCAAATTTTTATTGAGATGTGGTATAACAGCTGTAAGATATTTGAGGAAATGCATACTGCAAACCATCAGCTGTTTATTATTTTTCAGCGTTCTTAGAAAATCAGGTGATGCTGAAAGAATTAGATTAGGTAACGAAACAATGAAGGTGGTAGATGCGTTTTGTTACTTGGGTAGTAAAATAACATGCGATGGTCGCAGTACAGAGGATATAAAGTGCAGAATGGCAATGGGCAGAAATCATTTTTGAAAAAGAGAAATTTGCTAACATCGAATATTAATTTAAGTGTAAGGAAGTCTTTTCTGAAGGCATTTGTGTGGAGTGTTGGTATGTACTGGAGTGAAACATGGACGATAAGCAGTGCGGACAGGAAGAGAATAGAGGCTTTTGAAATGTGGTGCTACAGAAGAATGCTGAAGATTAGGTGGGTAGATCGCATAACTAATGAAGAGGTACTTGACAGAATTGGTGAGAAAAGGAATTTTTGGCACACACTGACTAAAAGAAGGGACACATTCTTAGACATCGAGAAATCGTAAATTTAGCATTGGAGGGCAGTGTGTGGGGTAAAAATCGCAGAGGGAGGCCAAGACACGCGTATAGTAAGCAGATTCAAGTGGATGTGGGTTGTCGTTCTTATGAGGAGATGAAAAGGCTTGCTCAGGATAGAGTAGGGTGGAGATCTGCATCAAACCAGTCTCCGGACTGAAGACCATAACAACAACTTCTACCGGTTTCGGTTAAGGCGCGTTCACACACGGGTCAAGTTCAGTTGAACGAATTTACTTGATCAACAAATTCTGAATGAAAAACCTCGTGTGAACCTTCGTTTCAATTGAGTTGGTCAATTTAGTGGGTCAAGAAAAGTTTGACCGACTCAAACTTTTCCGTTCGAGTGATGATTCAACTTTAAGTTGAACCACGTAGTTACACGTGTAAACCCGATAACTGTTTTAAAACTTCACTGCGGATGCGCGTTGATTGCCGGTGTTTTCCGTATTGTTAAAGTACTGCGTTTTCAAATATCTCACAGAATGAGTGTCAAGTAGTCAGAGAGCGTGATTTTTTTTAAGAACTGTACCATAAATGCGAATGCCTGTGGAATCATCGTATGGATACTTACGAAAATAAAGATGTGCGGGAAAATGCTTTGCGAGGTATCGTGAAAGAAATGGACATTAGCGGTTTAACCACTGACAACGTAAAAAACAAAACAAAAAAGTCAGAACAATGTACAAAAAAGAACATTCATTAGTGTCCAAATACAAAAAAGTGGAATGGGCACAAAGGTATTGTGTGTGACCAATTTCTTCTGGTATAAAAGAGCAGATATATTTCTGAAAGGTGTCATATATTATTCTTCCCAAGTCTCAAATGGTTTCGATATTCTTCCATGTCCTCTCACGCTAGTTCCCTTTAACAAAGCCTCCAACGCTCCCAGTCTGTTTCTTATTAATATCCACTAACGTATCCAATAACGATGCTTTTGTCCTTTACTTTTTTCTCGACTCTACTTCTAGCATAACTATCGTGGAAGAAATGGACATTAGCGGTTTAACCACTGACAACGTAAAAAACAAAATAAAAAGTCAGAACAATGTACAAAAAAGAACATTTATTAGTGTCCAAATACAAAAAAGTGGAATGGGCACAAAGGTATTGTGTGTGACCAATTTCTTCTGGTATAAAAGAGCAGATATATTTCTGAAAGGTGTCATATATAATTCTTCCCACAGTCTCAAATGGTTTCGATATTCTTCCATGTCCTCTCACGCTAGTTCTGTGGTGTCGCACAAGTACAAAGTGCGCGCCACCTACTTTCGCCGCGCGCCGCCATGCATGCACGGCGCGGCGTTCTTCCGACGACAGCCACGAGCGTCCTCTGCTGGAACGCCGCTCGTGGCCACCACTGAAGGACAACGGCCACTTCGGACTGAGAGAGCAACGAGTAAGCACTTCAGACTGAGCTAGCAAACAGTTACGACCTTCGTAATCAGATAGGCACGATTGAAGACTTCGCTATTGTACAGGCACTAGGCAGGCCTCTAACAACTATGTATCAACATTCTGCCGTACTCTGTAAAAGTTAAGTATTGTTACATTCTGTGCAATATATATATCTTTCTAATTTACTCGAGTGTTTATAGTTTCTGGCTGCTCCCCTCCACCGACACCTACGACGAGGCTGGGACACAAAAGTGGCGACGAGGAGTGATAGACGAACCTTGGACCAGCCCGCTTGCAGCAGCCAGACAGCAGCAGTCGGAGCACGCAGAAATTGCTCCCGCCCACCCACCCTTATTATAAGATTGTTGGGGGAACATATTCTGTTACGTATTTTGTGGACTTTTTTGTTGCAGAGCGTCCTCATTTATCTTGCATTTGTATTTTGTACTAATTTACTTGTATACGCGGCGCCTAATCGGTCAGCATGGCCACTACCCCGAACCCAAACTTAATGGAAATTATTCAGTTACAGACGGCGCAAATCTCACAACTTCTCAACGCAGTGGCGCACTTGACAACTCAACAACAACAGCCGCCGCTTCAGCAGCCCACACCTGCCGCCGCAACACTTCCTACGTTTCGCCAATACAACGAACGTGAGGAAGAATGGAGTGATTATCTGGCGCAGTTTCAAGAACTCGTCGCGGCTCATCAACTTACAGGTCAGACTGTTAAGCATCTTTTATTGTCTGTGGTGGGCCCCAAAACTTTCGTGTTATTGCAGAAACTATTCCCTCACGCATCTCCTCGTGATGTAGACTTTGAACAAATTGTAGATGCACTGAATGCTCATTATGAGAGAAAAGTTCTTGTAGCCGCTGCACGATACCGATTTTTCAGACTTAAAAAATTACCGCAGCAATCACACCAAGAGTGGATTACGGAATTGAAGGGCTTAACCCGCCAATGTAAATTTACTTGCTCTTGTGGACTTTCGTATAGTGACGTGATGTTGAGGGATGCGATTACGCAGAATATTCAGGACCCCAGAATTAGAGCAGCAATTCTGAAACAGCCTGACCCCTCATTAGACAGTGTACTGCAGCTTATAGAAGCGCATGATACTTTTGACTTAGCAGACGTAGAAATGCAAAGCCACAGTGTAAATTCAGTGCGCCGCAACGGACGCTTTCCTAGCCGTAGTTCTCAGTATAGCGCTAGTGATTCTTATTTTTCTACAGGCCGTGCTGAACAGACAGTGAACAGTAGCCAGTGTAAAAGTGCGACACAAAGGTCGCCCCGTCGTGTTAGAAACAGTAATTTGAATAACGGGCGCCAACGCTCATTTCAGAAAAATGTACGTAAATCTTGCCCCCAGGGTGTGTCTCGCCACAAGCGTGCTCATTGCCCTAGTCGCAACGCAACCTGTTATCAATGTGGCAAATCGGGACATGTGCAGTCTGTGTGTATGCAAATTAAAAACTCAAAGAACGGTACCGTTAGAAACAGTGCTTCGCAGAGTGCGAGAACAGTTCATTCTGTAAATGTTATACAGGCTGTGGAATTGAACAGTGCTTTCCTTGGATCTCAATTGCAAGAAAATAGTTCTGCGCCTATGGCAAAACTATATAGTGCACCACGTAGCAAGCGCCGACGAGCGTGTAAAACAGTGCAACGGAAAAGGGTTCGGGACAAGCAAAATGACTATGAACAGTGCATTCCTGTAGTGAAAATAGTGCCTTCTGCAACTACTAACTGTAATAGTGCCCAGTACTGTGTAGCTAGTGACAGTAGAATTGGTGTAGCTACTCAAAGTAATTTTAGTGCAGTAGCCTCGCATTGCGCGGACGCCGATCCGGCGGTAGTGTCATCTAGTGACAGTGTGGTTACTCCCCTGTGTGCCGAGTATGCGCCGCTTCCTACCGCACGCAACCCGCGCAAGCGCAGAAAACAATATGTATTAGACGTTGCCCACATTCGCGCACCGGTCGTGCGCCAGAAGCACAAGCTGTTTGTTACTCTCTCTATAGAAAATGAGACGGTGCAATTTCAGCTTGATACTGGTTCCTCTGTCACGTTAATGAATAAAGAGACGTATGAACTTCTGGGTTCGCCAAAATTGTCGCCGTCACAGCAAGTGTTAACAGCTTACACAGGTGAAAATATTCCCGTGCTAGGAACATGTAGCCTGCCCGCCTCTTTTCAAGGTGTCACGAAAACAGTTGCTTTTGTTGTTCTTCAGGCCAAATCGACACAGAACATTTTTGGACTAGATGCTTTTGACTTGTTTGGTTTATCAATTCAAAGAGATGTGCTTCAAATTTCGTCAATAGTGCCTCAGGATAAAATCAATGCATTGTGTGACAAATATAGTGACTTGTTTTCGCCGGAACTAGGTTGTGCAAAAGACTTCGTGGCACATGTAACTTTAAAAGAATCTGCAGTTCCAAAATTTCGTAAAGCTAGACCAGTGCCTATCGCCTTGCGTGATACAGTTGCCGAAGAACTTAAACGTTGGCAAGATAGTGGGGTGATTTCTCCTGTTTCTGCGAGTCAGTGGGCCTCGCCTATAGTAATTATACCCAAGCCGTCAGGAAAACTTCGTCTCTGTGCGGACTTCAAATCAACAGTGAACAGTCAAACAATTGTAGACACTTATCCCCTGCCCAGACCTGAGGAACTGATGGACAAATTAGGACAGTCTCGCTTCTTTTCTAAGATTGATTTAGCAGAGGCATACTTACAAATTCCGCTTGATGACGAGTCAAAAAAGTTTTTCGTCATTAATACTCACATGGGCCTTTTTTCAATTTCAACGCCTACCCTTTGGCAGTTCTTCCGCTCCCGCTATTTTTCAGCGTTTTTTGGAACAGCTGACAGTTTCTGTACCGTGTTGTTCGAACTATTTAGATGATATTGTGGTATCCGGACGTACAGTTGAAGAACATTTAGCAAACCTGGAGTGCCTTTTCAAAGTTTTGACTGCAGCAGGTCTACGTTGTAATAAAGCAAAGTGTTCGTTTTTTCAAACTGAAATAGAGTACCTAGGTCATGTGATTAATGCCCAAGGAATTCATCCCTTACAGTCACATCTTCGAGCAATCAAAGACTTGCCTCCTCCTAAGAATGTGCATGAATTGCAAGCAGTAATGGGAAAGCTTAACTATTATTTCAGATTTATTCCCAATGCCTCTCAGATTGCAGCTCCACTGCATCACTTACGTAGGAAGAATGTTCCTTTTGTTTGGTCCAAAGATTGTCAGGTTGCCTTTGACAACCTAAAGTCTGCACTGCTCAGTGATGCATGTTTGATTCCCTTTGACCCACAGAAGCCTGTAGTGCTAGCAGTTGACGCCTCGTCGTACGGTGTGGGTTCAGTTCTGTCGCATCGTATTGGATGTCACGATCGTCCTATTGCCTTTGCATCCAAGCTACTGACGCCGACGCAACAGAATTACAGTCAGATAGAAAAGGAGGCCTTAGCAATCATTTACGGCGTCACAAAGTTTCATCATTATCTCTATGGCAGAAAATTCTATTTGTTGACAGACCACAAGCCTCTCACGTCGTTGTTCTCACCCACAAAGCCGATTCCGCCACGTACGGCACAAAAGCTTCAGAGATGGTCCTTGATATTGTCTAATTATCAGTATGAGATTTTGTACCGACCTACCACTAAACATGCTAACGCAGACACACTTTCCCGCCTTCCGGTTGGCCAGGATGTGTCATTTGATTCTTCAGAAATGGCATGTTGTCAGATAGACTCCAGAGATGCTTCCGCTGTCGCAGACTTTCCTTTGAACTCTCGTCGGGTTGCACAGGAAACAGCTGCGGATGCAGACCTAAGTGTGGTAGCACGTTTTGTTCGCTCAGGGTGGCCTGCCAGAGCCAAAGACATTGATCGGCCTCTGGTTCGACGTTATTTTGCACAACGTCATGCATTATCTTTAAGTCAGGGTGTACTGTTGTTGCATACCGACAACGACCAAGCAAGAGTGATTGTTCCTCGTTCCCTGCAACTAGAAGTGTTACGCCTCCTGCATCAAGGACATTGGGGTATTGTTAGGACAAAGCAATTGGCCAGACGTCATTGTACCTGGGTTGGTATGGACGCTCAGATAGAGAGCATGACATCACAGTGTACAGTTTGTGCGGAGCATCAGGCGGCTCCTCCGCAACGTTTTTCAGACTGGCCACGCCCCAAGGGACCATGGCAACGTTTACACATTGACTTTGCCGGACCTTTCTGGAATACGCGATGGTTAATTGTTGTAGACGCTTTCAGTAAGTTTCCTTTTGTGATTGCCATGAACTCAACGACGGCGTCTAGTACAATCAGTGCCTTAACATCAGTGTTTTGCATCGAAGGTTTGCCTGAAACCATCGTCAGTGACAATGGACCTCAGTTTGTTAGTGCGGAATTTCAACAGTTTTGTCGTGTGAATGGCATTCAGCATATTACCACTGCACCTTTTCACCCTCAGTCCAATGGTGAAGCAGAACGTTTCGTTCGAACATTCAAGTCTCACATGGAGAAGATGAAAGGTCAGCACTCCAGGCAGCAAGCTCTTCAAATTTTCCTGTCTACGTATCGGTGCATGCCACGTGACGGCCCGTCTCCTGCCGAGCTGCTACACGGCCGCCGTCACCGCACTCTCCTTCACCTGCTGCAGCCTCCCACGCACCGAGTCGGTTCGTGTGGCGCTACGCGTTTTCAGGTTTCTACGCCGGTGCTGTACAGAGTGTTTGCTGGAAACAAGAAGACATGGATGCCGGGCACCATTCAACGCGTGCTTGGGCGCCATATGTATGTTGTACGTTCTTCCACAGGGTCGGAGCTGCGGCGCCACGCAAACCAATTGCGCCTGCACAGACCGCGCGATCCTGTCTCCGGTTTCTTGATTCCAGACCCAGTTCACCGCCAGGGAGCACAACCACATCGTTCGTCCCCGGACTACGAGATCCCTATGGACGTCGACGTACATCCGACGCAGTCGTCGCCGCCGCTGTCGCTGCCGCAGATGACAGCGTCACCGAGAGGGACTCCGGGACCGTGCGGGCCCCCCCAGCCTGGGCCACGCACCTCAGAAGAAGATGACCTGCTCCCTCTGGGCGGGGGCGGGCGCCCTTCCCCAGGTTTCGGCGGGTTCCCTGGAGGATCGCAAGGCGGATGCCGGGGCGCGGACGGCGTCTCGATCCCGGCCTCAGCTACGACGCCCGTCCCACCAGTAACGCCCCCCGCTCAGGCCCTCCTCCCAGTGCCGTCGCCGTGGCCCTCAGCCCTACGCCACGACGGCGCGGCGGTTTGGGGGGGAGGGGTGTGGTGTCGCACAAGTACAAAGTGCGCGCCACCTACTTTCGCCGCGCGCCGCCATGCATGCACGGCGCGGCGTTCTTCCGACGACAGCCACGAGCGTCCTCTGCTGGAACGCCGCTCGTGGCCACCACTGAAGGACAACGGCCACTTCGGACTGAGAGAGCAACGAGTAAGCACTTCAGACTGAGCTAGCAAACAGTTACGACCTTCGTAATCAGATAGGCACGATTGAAGACTTCGCTATTGTACAGGCACTAGGCAGGCCTCTAACAACTATGTATCAACATTCTGCCGTACTCTGTAAAAGTTAAGTATTGTTACATTCTGTGCAATATATATATCTTTCTAATTTACTCGAGTGTTTATAGTTTCTGGCTGCTCCCCTCCACCGACACCTACGACGAGGCTGGGACACAAAAGCGGCGACGAAGTCGGGACACAAAAAGTTCCCTTTAACAAAGCCTCCAACGCTCCCAGTCTGTTTCTTCTTAATATCCACTAACGTATCCAATAACGATGCTTTTGTCCTTTACTTTTTTTTCTCGACTCTACTTCTAGCATAACTGTTAAGAGTACGCACCACTTCGCGCACCACTAATTTCAAAGTAGAACCGTCTGAACGAATACTGGTTCAAGTCGCTTTCAGCTTTTGTTGATCAAGTAATCTCGTTAAACTAAACTTGAACCGTGTGAACGCGCCTTTATAAACCATCTTCACGGAGGAGAACTACACAGACTGATCAAACAGGTGCATTATGTGCCTCGTTATGCATACTGGCATGCATGTCATACAATAAAAATAAATAAGACGTCACTAGGCGTCAACTCTTATGAAGACATGACGCCTAGTGACGTCTTATTTATTTTTATTGTATGACATGCATGCCGGTATGCATAAGGAGGCATATAATGCACCTGTTTGATCAGTCTGTGTAGTTCTCCTCCGTGAAGATGATTTATAACCGAAACCGGTAGAAGATTGAAAAATAATAAACAGCTGATGGTTTGCAGTATGCATTTCCTCTGACATAAAATTGTTACATAAAAGTATAGATATGATCGATAATTATATTTTTCTAATATAATTTACTAGCTGGTACCCGGCATGTTGCTGTCGCAGAAGAAATAATTGTGCAAGTAACGTTCGGAATTTGAAATTCTTAGCTTGTTTAATTACCTATGATAGAAATAAATATTCATTTTACTGTCAATAATAAACATATTTATTGAAATTTAACGACACATATGGACAAGTATAAATGACATTAATTTCAATTTGTTGACATAATTATTCAAATGTTCAAATGTTTCTTAAGCTTATGGGACTTAACTACGGGGTTATCAGTCCCTAAACTTACAAACTACTTATGAACTACTTACGAACTAGGACGGCACAAATATCCATGCCCGAGAGGGGCTTCGAACCCCCGACCGTAGTGGCCGTGCAGATCGTGACTGGAGCGCCTCAGTCCCCTCGGCCACCGCGGCCGGCGACATCATAATTGTAGTGCTTTAGGGTAGGCAATATATACGAGGTTTCCCACCTTCAATTACTCCTCCTTTCTCATTTCTCATCTCTCTCTATTCACCTGCCCCCCCCCCCCCCCCCCCCCGTCTTCACGTCTTCACCTGTCCGTGCGTCCCTCTTCCCCCTCTTTCTGTTCATCTCATTTCACCTGTTTGTCACCATCTCCAATTCTCGTCGTCAACCCTCACTCTGTCTCCTCCCTCCTGTCTGTTCCTCTCCTGATCCACCTACTCCATATACTTATATGCCTTAAGTTTCATGGTGACTCTTTCAACTGTGTCAAAGTCGCAAGGTACCCTTTCTCATGCTAAATTCACTGGCTTACCGATTATAAAAATCTCCTTCATGAAAACATTTATTTATGTGCTTTCATGGTGACCAGTCAAAACATTTGGTTTTTTGTTGTAACGTACCCTCCGCCATGTACCTATGGAGACTTACGAAATGTATTCCATGCATCCCAAGTCATCAACAGCCTTATTAATGGCAGAGGTGTAAAAAAATGTTAGAGTATATTTCTAGCAATACCTTTTAAATGGTAACATGAATCGTTTAATCTCCCCTTGAGTAATTTATTTTCCGGAAGAAGATTTACGTGTATAAATGTGGCCCGTTATTGTATAAAAATTTCGCGAATCACAACCCCATCAAACTTTCAAGCAATATTTAGTTGACTTGGAGGACATATATTGAGTTATCCTTGTAAGGAAAAAGCTGCTGATAGGAAAGCACATAGTATTTACGAGGATCTGAATTTAGCATTTCAAATATTTCGGTTATTGAACAAATCTGTCACTTTTCAAACTCTCAGTAATAGTGTTCAAATTGTCCTTATAAAACTTGTTGAGAGATGAGCTTGCACGATACATTGGGAATGAATTTGTCTTCCACTTTTCCTTATGTTCAGTGTTAGAGAATCCTATTCCAGTTGTAATCTGTATACCAAGACATGCATAAAATTCTTCTTTTGTCCAGGGCTTCCACATATTCGCTGCTCCGTCCGACATAATATTATAGTTTGTGAATACCCGATTTGCCTTGATGTTGGTTTCATTATAAATATACTACTGAAGGTGTATTTTATGGAAAGAAACTTTGTTTGCATGCTGTACCAGGCTTTTCCCTCAAGATATTATGCTTCGGGAACTTCCTAGACTTAAAACGTGCCTTACGTCATTTAGTTACACTTTTACCACATAGAATGCCTGCAGAAGACACAATTTCTTCACCGTTTTCGTCATCTCGAATTCTTTCCTCAATATTATTATCACTTTTAACTTCAGTATCTCTAGAAGCACAAACAGCAGTAACTTCCTACTTAGAATCTATTCGTCTGTAGAACCTTCGTCACTGAAATCTAAAGCGTCGTCCTGTCCTGTATCAACAGTAGGAAATATCTTTCTAAAGCAGTCACCTTTACTTCTTAAATTAATTTGCTACATTCTGATTTAGAGCGTACCAGTTTATCATCAGTGAATATCTAGATTTGAGGTTCACAGTTGCAAAGCGTACTTAATAATGAACTTCCATAATGCTGCGAAGCAGTAGAAACAGTAGCCAGCCAAATTCTGAAATCCTTGTTTCAACGATTTCGAGTGTGCCTAATCTGAGCGTTGCAAACCCTGACTGTATGGCATTACATTCATTGGGTAGCCCTGGTAAATGTGGTTAAAGACCACAGTATACTTTTGTTTGTGGACACAAGGGTTACGTTTCCCGTGTTATGAGAGTGGTACCCTCAAGACAGATCGGATAAGGGTAGTAGAAATTGTTCAAACAGCTCATCTAAGAAAATAAATAAATAAAATGAACATAAAAATAGAATGTCAAATTTGGGGGGGGGGGGGGGGGAAGTATCTCAGCCATTTAAAAACTGGTGTTAGACAAGGTAATGATTTATCACTTTTACTCCTTTACTGTTTAATTGCGTTCTAGAAAAAATTGTAACGATCTGAACTTCAGAGCTAAAAATTCATAAAATTGAACCAATAACTCTGGGAAGGAAAACAGACGGAAACCGTCTGCCAGGCACTTAAATGTGATTTGCAGAGTATCCCATGTAGATGTAGATGTACCAAACATAGCCGTCCGTCTCTGAAATGGCTCTATGTCGTCTTTTAAATCAATGTGATGGGGATCCCAAACACTTGAGCAATACTCGATGTAGGTCGTATGAGCATTTTGTATGCTGTCTCCGAATCTCATCCTCCCAAAATACTCCCAATAAACGAAGTCGCCCATTCACATTTCCCACGACAGTCATATGATCGTTCAATTTTATATAGCTGTGCAGCGTTGACACGACTCTGTCAAGCAGTATTCGAACATTACGGAATTGTTTCTCATGTTCATCTGCATCCCTTTATATATTTTTCTACATTTCACGCCAGTTGCCATTCCTCATACCACCTAGAAATTTTGTCCAATTCATCCTGTATTCTACTGTCAATGACGACAACCTCTTGTGCACCACACCATCATCAGAAAACAGCCGCAGATTGTAACTCACTCTGTCTGTCGGTTCATTTATATAGATAGAAAACAATAACCGTCCCATCGCACTTCTCTGGGGCACTCGATGCTCTAGTCTGCGGTGAACACTCGCCATCGAGGACAGCGTACTGGGTTCTATTACTTAAGTAGTCTTCGAGCCACTCGCATATTTGACTCCCTTCTCCATATGCTCGTCCCTTCGTTAGTGGAGTGCGATACCGTGTCAAGAGAATTCGAAAATTGAGAAATACGCAGCCTGCCTCTTGCCCCTCATCCATAGCCCGCAAAGTGTCATCAGAGAAAATGGAAAGCTGAGTTTCGCATTGTCGATGCTTCCTAAAGCCGTGATGATACATAGACAGAAGCTGTTGGGGGAAGACGACTTAATAATAAACAAACACCAGAACAATTGCCATAACACAAGAAAAACGCAATGGGGATGGAAAACACCTATTTTTTCTGTTAACGTAACAAATTAAAATCAAGACCCCCTGTATCTTGTTTAGGAGGTATAACTGATGGAATCCACACTATATCTCTAAGAATGAAAAAGATGCAAAAGTACAGACATTATTTTGGTCTTGGCAGAGAAAAATCCATTGGGGCTTATCGAATTCGGCTGCACACACGTGTAGAAACTGAGCCGACAAGGTTCATACCGTCTTTCATTAAAGTATGCAGACACAAAAGTTTTTTCTCGTATACGAAGGCTCACTAGTCGTCACCATAGTTGAAAGTTCGTTGCCAATCGGGTCATTTTCTCAAGGCAGGTTGTACAAGCGTTTTATATGCGGTCTCCGAATCACATTTTCCCAAAATACTCTAAACCGAAGTCGACCATTCACCTTGCCCACGACCGTCATATGCTCGCCATTTTCCTCGGTCCTCGACATTCGGAGTAGCTGACTACCTGTTTGGTTAGTCTTCTCCTTTATCTAGTCCATACATCATCTTGGTGGTTTTCCCTGCAACCTATCTCCTCATGTTTTTAAAGTTTGGTAATTAAAGGACCAATCTCCTAGTGTTCTAGACATACATTCTACTTTAACTTATGTGAGACTTTAACTTTTCCCGGCGTAATGAATGTTCAAACAACTTACGGGTATGCTGCCGGGTGACGTCGTCGACAACCGCCAATATTTCGGCAGGAGGACATCCTGCCATTCTCAAGGCACAACTGCACTTAAGGAAGCAATGTGCAAGTGTATTTAATACCTCGGTTTGCAAAGGGTAAACAAAGAAGATAACACACACAGTACAAGTCACAGCAGAGTCAACACAACCAAAGATGATCAAACATCAAAAATATTGATAGTGACTTAATCAACAGGTGAGGCAGCATTAATTTTGTCCGTTGTATTCCTTGCAGTTGTGGCATGTCATATATTGGTCAATCAGGACTGTGGAAGACCGGTGTATTGAACATAAACGTTACACGCGCTAACAACAGCCAAACAAATCCGCTATTGGAAAACACTGTCTTGACACCGGTCATCCTATGGAATACAACAACACGGAGATCTTGGCATGCACTTACACTATTGGGATAGTGTTATTAAGGAAGCTGTTGAAATTAAATTATCAAGCGTCCTTATAAACAGAGATGGTGGTTTTTGTTTAAATTCTGCTTAGAATTCGGCACTGTCCCTCGTCAAAAAACAGAGGGACAAAATTAATACTTCCTCACCTGTTGATTAAGTCACTATCGATATTTTTGATGTGTGGTCATCTTTGGTTGTGTTGACTCTGCTGTGACTTGTACTGCGTGTGTTATCCTCCTTGTTTACCCTTTGAAAACCGAGATATTAAATACGCTTGCACATTGCTTCCTTAAGTGCAGTTGTGCCTTGAGAATGGCAGGATGTCCTGCCGAAATATCGGCGATTGTCGACGACCGGCAGCATAACCGTAAGTTGTTTGTACTTTAACTTACTTTAAGCACAAGAAACACACATCCATGCCCGAGGGAGAACACGAACCTCTGGCGGGAGCGGCCGCGCAATCCGTGACATTGGGACTCATATCGCACGGCCATAGCCGTCTGATCTTTCGACATTACCATGGATGATGTTCTTTTACAGCTTATCCCCCTGTCGTCGAACAGTGTGGTCAATGAACTGTAGGATTCACTGGAAACAAATACTGGACAGCCGGCCGCGGTGGCCGAGGGGACTGAGACGCTTCAGTCACGGTCTGCACGGCCACTGCGGTCGGGGGTTCGAATCCCCCCTCGGGCATGGATATTTGTGCCGTCCTTAGTCGTAGTTAGTTCATAAGTAGTTTGTAAGTTTAGGGACTGATAACCCCGTAGTTAAGTCCCATAGACTTTACAAACACTTGAACTTGAACTTTACAAACATTTGAACATTTTTTTGAAATACTGGACAACCACCTCTGACAATGAGTTCCAGAATGATTTGTTAGTTAGTTTCTATTTTCGTCCGTGATATCCTCAATAGTCTTTTGTTGGTCCAGTTGTTGTTGTTGTGGTCTTCAGTCCGGAGACTGGTTTGATGTAGCTCTCCAAAATACCTATCCTGAACGAGCCTCTTCAACTCCACATAAGAGCGGCAACCTACACCTGTCTGAATCTGCTTACTGGTCTTCCTCTGCGGTTTTTATGTTCAAATGTTCAAATGCTTGTAGAGCTTATGGGACTTAACTACGGGGTCATCAGTCCCTATACGAACAAACTACTTATGAACTAACTAAAACTAACGACGGCACAAATATCCATGCCCGAGGATGGATTCGAACCCCCAAGCGTAGTGGCCGTGCATACCGTGACTGAAGCGCCTCAGTGCCCTCGACCACCGCGGGCGGCTGCGGTTTTTACCCCACACACTTCCTCCAACGCTAAATTCATAGTTCCTTGATATCTAAGAATGTGTCCTACCAATCGATCCCTTCTTTTAGTCAAGGTACACCAGAAAATCCTTTTCTCCCCAATTCTGTTCAGTACCTCTCATTAGTTACGCGATCCACCCACCTAATCTTCAGCATTACTCTGTAGCACCACATTTCAAAAGCCTCTATCCTCTTTCTGTCCACACTGCTTATCGTCCATGTTTCACTCCTATACAAGGCAACACTCCACACAATTGCCTTCAGAAAGGACTTCCTTAGGCTTAAATCAATATTCGATGTTAACAAATTTCTCTTTTTCAAGAACGCTTTTCTATCCGTTGCCATTCTGCATTTTATATCCTCTGTACTACGATCATCATTTGTTATTTTACTGCCCAAGTAACAAAACTCATCTACCTCCTTTATTGTTTCAATACCTAATCTGATTCCTTCAGCATCATCTGATTTTCTTAGACTGCACTCCATTACCCTCGTTTTACTCTTGTTAATGTTCATCTTATATGCACCTTCCGGCACACTGGCCATTCCGTTCAATTGCTCTTCCAGGTCCTTTGCTGTCTCTGACAGAATTACTGTGTCGTCGGCAAAACGCAATGTTTTTAATTCTTAAAAAAATGTTTATTAAGCTTATGGGACTTAACTACGGGGTCATCAGTCCCTAAACTTACAAACTACTTATGAACTACTTACGAACTAGGACGGCACAAATATCCATGCTCGAGGGGGGATTCGAACCCCCGACCGTAGTGGCCGTGCAGACCGTGACTGGAGCGCCACAGTCCCCTTGGCCACCGCGGCCGGCTTTAATTCTTCACTCTGAACTTTAATTCCTTCACCAAATTCCTCTTGCTCCTTGCTTTCCTTTATAGCTTGCTCAATGTACAAATTGAATAACATTGCAGAAAGGCTACAGCCCTGTCTTACTCCCTTCCCAAACACTACATCCCTTTCATGCCCTTCAACTCTGACAACCGCTGTCTGGTTTTTTACAAGTTGTAAATAACCTTACGCTCCCTATATTTTACTCCTGCTTGCTTCAGAACTTGAAAGAGTATATTCCAATCAACATTTTCAAAAGCCTTATTCAAATCTACCAAAGCAAGAAATGTAGGTTTGCCTTTTCTTAATCTATCTTCTAGGATAAGCCGTAAAGTGTGTATGGCCTTCCTTCTCATGAACCCAAACAGATCTTCTCCGAGGTCGGCTTCTACTAGCTTTTCCATCCTTTTCTAAATAATTCGTGTTAATATTTTGCAACCATGACTTATCAAACTGATGGTTCTGCAGTTTTCACGCCTGTCTGCGCCTGCTTTCTTTCGAATGGGAATTATAACATTTTTCTTAAAGTCTGAGGGTACTTTGCCTGTCTCATTCATCTTACACACCAGGTGAAACAATTTTGTCATGGCTGGTTCTCCCAGAGACTTCAGTAGCTCCGAGGGAATGTCATCAACTCCAGGGGCTTTGTTTCGACTTAGGTCTTTCAGTGCTCTGTCAAATTCATATCTCAATATAGTATCTCCTATTCCATCCTCATCTACTTCTTCTCCCCTTCCTACAATATTGCCTCTAAGTTCATTTCCTTCGATGATCCTCTCTTTCTCTTTCCACCTTTCGGCTTTCCCTTCTTTACTGAGAAATGGTGTTGTTGATTCATGGATCTGTTTTTCTTATCTCCAAATATGTCCTTTATTTTCCTGTATGCTGTATCTATTTTTACCCTATTTATACATTCTTCTACACCCTTCCACTTGCCTTCTAGTCATTCCCGCTTAGCCGTTTTGCACTTCTCATATCTTAGTCGTCTGTACTCCATTTTGCCTGTTTCATTTACTGCAATTTTATATTTTCTCCTTTCATCGATAAAATTTAGTATGTCCTGTGACATCCTATAATTTTTTGTAGGTCTTGCTTTCCTACCTATTTTGTCCTCTGGTGCCTTCACTATCTCATCTCCCAATGCTACCCATTCCTCCTCTACTGTTTTATTTCCCCCCGTTTGTGTCAATTGTTGCCTAAAGCTTCCTCTGAAATTCTGAAGAACTTCAGGTTCCTTCAGTTTATCCAGGTTCCATCTTATTTTCCTAGCTTTCTGCAATTTTTCAGTTTCAGCCTACAGTTCCCGACCAACAAGTTATGGTCGGCGTCTATGTTTTACAGTTTAAAACCTGGTTCCGAAATCTATATCTTACCATTATAAAATCTATCTGGATTCTGCCGATGTGTCCTGGTCTCTTCCATGTATACAACCTTCTTTCGTGATTCTTAAACCAGGTTTTTGTTACAATTAAATTATGTTCCGTGCCAAATTCTACCTGGCGGCTTCCTCTTTCATTCCTTTTGCCCAGACAATATTCATCTCCTATCTTCCTTTCCCTTCCTTGTCCTACTACCGAATTCCAGTGTCCCATAACAATTAAGTTTTCCTCTCCCTTAATTGTCTGAATAATTTCCTTTAGCTCCTCATATATTTCTTCGATTTCCTCATCATCGGTAGAGCTAGTTGGCATATAAACCTGTATTACTGTGATCTGTGTTGGCTTCGTATCTATCTTGATACGATAATGCGATCACTGTGTTGCTCTTAGTAGTTTACCCGAGTTCCTATTTTCTTATTCATTATAAGACCTACTCCTGCGTTACCACCATCTGATTTTGTATTATCAACCCTGCAGTCACCTGGCCAGAAATCCTGTTCATCCTGCCACCGAACTTCACTAATCCCTACCACATCTAACTTCAAACTATCCATTTCTCTTTTTAAATTTTCTAGCTTCCTTACCAGATTAAGGGATCTAACATTTCACGCTCCGATCCATAGAATACGAGAGTTGTATCACTATCGTGTTATCAGAAATGAAGAAACAACGAATCTGAATGGACGGCAATGATTATCAATTATTAGTAATTTTTCTATTTTCTTCAATATTCATCAATGAAGACGTTGCAACTTCTCTTGCTGAAGACATGACAAGAATTTGATCTGTTAATACGCCGGGATAGTTTACATCGCCATAAAAGTACTTCTACTTGGCTTACCTTTACTGGCCCTTTTCACAATACCTCTTACTTGGTGGCTTTACCTTTTTTTATTAATCCAAAAGTCAACATAGTTTCAGCCGACCAGTTGCATAAAAATTGTTTAAGGTTTATGCATGTAAACCATTTTTATGCAACTGGTGGGCTGAAACTGTGTTGACTTTTGGATCGTGTTCCACCATTGCTGAATTGCAGCCATGTTAAAATTTTTTATTAATGGTATTTTAAATTTAACACACATTCTCAGCTTAAACGTCTATGCGCCAAAGAAGGCATTTGAAAACACATGGTGATGGATATAAATGCACTGTGATTACTGAATGTTTTTCTCATGTCGTCTTGTCATGAGTGTTTATGCCGTGTTACCTACATTACCGAGACATGTCAGTCAGTACTCACCCTTATCGAAAAGCTTCTTTTCTTCCATGGCAGCCATCAGCCCGAGATGTTCGTAGTAGTATCCCAGAATCACGTAAACTGAAAAGACAAATTATTCTTGGTTATATAATGAGGCTCTTATCTCAGAAATTGTATTTTACAAAACTGCAACAGAAAATAGCAATTTTGTATTACTGGAATTGAAATTCACGCAGTAACATTCAGGAATTTGTCTTCCGTTGTCTTTCAATTTTTCCACGACTCATTAAGGTAAATAACGATCTCCTGCTTAAAAACAAATCCTGGAATCGAGTGAAAGTGGTTATACGTTTGCTGCCTTGAGTAACATTATTATCCCTTGCGTTAGTTAACTTTAATATAAGATGAAAGCTGTAAACTCACATTGCTGCAAACAGAATGTAATATATTATTAATGTTTGTATTGTATTAGTGCTGTCGATAAATATTACTTTTTAGTTTAACGAATGTCTTTAAAAAATCTCATTAAAGTTTATTTTTAGACTGACACAGTTTATTTTTCTTGAACTTGGTGTTCCTAGCTCCCTGGTTTAAATAATGGTGGGAACCATTCACATATCGGATGCAGTATGAGAGTTGTGGAAGTCTACGAATTGAATAACGTACAGAACATAAACAATATTTCATCGTAATTTTTAAAATTTTGGGGCGATTGGTAACCAAATTACTATTCACGTTGGTGCGTAGCATTTATGAGACTGACTAGGTACCATCAAAACTTCTTAAAAATATAATCAGCACTATTCCAAGGTATCAAGGTCAGATAAGCGTGATGACTGCACAGTTCGCTTAACAATGAAGGAGATGCCTTACGTTGAATAGTAATAAGAAAGAATTGGCTGGTATATCTCAAATTCTTCATGTGCCACATTAATTGTAACAGCCGCAAGGAAAAAGAGTTGACAGTTACAACAGGTACTGAAATATACCGTATCGCATGAATTAAACAAATAATTTATTAATTAAATGAATGGAGCAGTAAATTTCGGGATACGGAATCAGTAGGATGTCAACTATCTACTAAAATTAATACTATGTTTTCAATTAGACTGACTGAACATTTATTTTTATGAGAGATCGCTGATCGCAACGTTAAAGTATAGATGATTTTTGTACCTTACTCCACTAGTAATGTGAAGATAATACACTATTAAGTCACAAAGTTTCATAAATTGTTGAAATGTAAGAAGGAAAGAGGGAAATGAATATATCCTAACAAAAGGATTCAATAAACCATTCTAACATGAAGCAACAGAAATAATGAGGAAAGATAAATACAGCACGGACTCCACCTGTCTCAAGACAAAGACATTGGCTTGTCGCAAAGTACAAAAATTCGCCTACATATTACAATGGGGCAGACGATTCACTGGTATTTTTCTGGCAAACGATTCATACAAAGTTAAGTAAAAGAAATCAATGATTTCTAACATAACCACGTGGCCCAAGTCAGACAAACCCAAGTCCAGAAAAATTATTAAAATTGAGAAAGGTACTGAAATCGGTAAATAAATTATATCTAAAGGTAAATCAAGGTGGATCTGAAAGTACTTTTACATGATAAAATTGGCTGGTTACTCACAGGAAAAAAACGATATTAAACGTATGACATAGAACAAACAAAGCCATACATGCAAAATGGACAAGTAACAGGTAACCTGAAACACATAACAATTTACATTAATTCTCAGGAAACCTAATCCACAGTAATTAAACATGCACCTTATACCATGTATCCGCAGAGGATAATCAGAGAAAGAACCAATTATTTATCAGAATGAGCAAGTAATAAGCGGTTTTTGCATTGTTATATGGATCACAAACAGCAAGAGAGACGGATAAACATACAAACTCGACTCGCATAGAACTACCATGAGCTCTCGCAACCTCTCTCCACCGGATTCTAGGACTAACAACCAACATCTTTCCCAAAACTAAGGCCTCCGTAGTCACCGCCGGTAGTAACTCAAAGACACACAACCCGGGTCCTGCCAACTTAGGCACAACAAAACTTCTATCATAGGGGAAGGAAAACTCTTTGCCCATCCCTAAGTTCACGAAAGATTGGCTAAACTGTCACAGTAGCAGAAAGAGGTTCTACTCTCTTCCAGACAATGAGAAAATCTACTCTACCTAAATAAGTACTAACGCTATCATTCTGCCAGGATAAGTACAATATCACCAAATGATAAAAAGTGTGGAGAGGTACAGAAAGTACGGAGAAACATGAATATCAAAAAATGTAGGTGTTAGTCAGATTAAAGATGAAAATAAATAATGTGTTAATTTGTGTCTGATTGTAACAAAGTCAAATGCTGAATCTTGTTACTACTATGTTTAAAATACGCTATGAAGATTTCAGATACGATAGGACAAGTAAACGTAATATAAAATTTATAGAATTATAAAGGAGCTCTTTCAACAGGTCATACATCCAAGCAACTGACGAGGATAGCATGTCGAAATAATGCAAAAGATAATTATATGGTAGATTGCTTTATAAATGGTAAACGCTCCAAAGAGGCAGGTCTGATATTATTCTTCATTATGGAAGCAAGACTGAAGATAAATCAGGACATATTCATAGCATCTGAGGAAATTTAAAAAAAACGTTCGACGATTTAATATGGTGCAAATGGTTCAAAATTCTGAGAAAAATAGGAGTAATCTGTCGAAAGACGGCTAATATACCGCGTATACAATAACCAAGAGGGACTACAAGGCCAGAAACTAAGTAATCGGATTAAAAAATATGTAAGATGGGGATGCAGTCATTCGGCGAACTTTTTCAGGTACTTCAAATAATATTGTTGCCATTACTATTATTATCATTACTGAATACTCTGTGTAATTGCTCCCAAGATAAAAAGGTATATAAGAACAGGCATTATAATAATGCTGCGTGGTGCACCGACCTAAAGCAGATGTTTCAATTGGATCCCCTTCAGCGGTTTGCAAGGCCCTGAATCAAGTACGTACTAACCTGACATAGCTTAACTTCGGTGATCAGGTCAGAACTGGCGTACTCGAAGTTTCAAGGCTGTTAGGAAGCAGAAGGGTGACAAACAAGAAGGGTCACCAGCGTCACACTTGGTAGAAAACGGATTCATTATGAACGACAATTTATCTTTACTGGCTACGTAAATAGTTTCAAATATCGGAGGAAAGCAAGAGCAAAGAATGATCAAATGTTTGGAAATCTTAGGGATTTAACATCTGTGGTTATCTGTCCCTAGTATTACAAATCAATTAAACTAACCATAAGACAACGGACACATCCATGCCAGAGAACAATAGCGCGCTCCGTAGCAAGGCGCCTTAGGACGCTCGGCCACTCCACTGCGGCAATCAAGAGCATACCAGTTCAAACAGGACAATTACCGTACTATAAAAACATTACACTGTTCAGAAAAAAAATGTTCAAATGTTTGTTAAGCTTATGGGACTTAATTGCGGGGTCATCAGTCCCTAAACTTACAAACTACCTATGAACTACTTACGAACTAGGACGATACAAATATCCATGCCCGAGGGGGGATTCGAACCCCCGACCGTAGTGGCCGTGCAGACCGTGACTGGAGCGCCTCATTCCCCTCGGCCACCGCGGCCGGCACACTGTTCAGACCAATGTCTTACTCATTCGCACCGCATGTAATTGTGAGCTGGAAAGACCAGTGTCTGAGCCCAACCGTACTGTAACAATGATGAAAAATATATAATTTATGAAGTTGTAAACTTGATTGGTCAAACGCATTATATGAAGATGGGAAGTCTAACAGACACACTGAGTATAATTTCCTCAATTCAGAGTTTCACTTCCTAGGACCGTTTACGTGACCTGCAAAGAGTAATGCATTTATGTAATGCTCCTGTTTACAGTGCGAAGCAATCAGGAAGACTTCTGGGTTTATTTGCTTCCGTGCTACGGCGCTAAAGTAAACGTCGTAAAAACTTGGCACACGTTCCTGAAGCTAGGTCAGTTACGTACTTTGAAAGCCTGTCGGAGGAAATTGAACTGGAAGGTGCTACTTAATGTCTAACGCATTCTTTATATAACGAAGAAATACACTTTTCGTTTGGATACCATAAGAATTGTAAATCAATAAACAATTGTAATCTCAGTGGCCCGTCGCAAAGAATTCATTCTCCATTTTGGTGGTATGCAGATATAATTTTACGTTAAATCTCAGTAAAAGAGGTGTCATAATTCTAACATGATGTAAGCAAGAAGGAATACCATACTCCCGTAATTGGAAAAGCAATTAAACGAAAGCGAGGCACTTTTACTACATTTAAACGGTAAAACCATTGAGGTTTCACAGGTCTGTTGGGGCAATTAGCTAACATTATTAAATTGAATTCTGATTGTCGACAAAGAATCTATGCTCATTTACAATTTGATCTGTGACAGCTGTGTATCTATTAGACTATGTGAAGAAGTTAATGACCGATAGGCCCTACTATTTGACGCATTTACATTAGGTTTTCACAGGTAACATCAACGTAGCATAGAGTAACACACTCTGTATAAATCCTTGGGTTCGTTTTCTGTTTCAAAACGCTAATTTGCAAAGCTGCTAGAGTGGTTTGCATGGGAGTTTTACAGGTAATTTCAAAGTCATACACAGATTCTACTTCATGACTACTGGATCACGAATTAATTTAAAGATATAAGAGTCTGGTCAGCCCTTCTTATTACAGCAAAGAACAAGAATAGCCGAGGTGGGGCGGCCGAACGCATTGAGGCGCTGTGCAACGATGCGCGAGGGCGTTCCCCGTCGGGGGTTCGAATCCCCCCACGGGCATGGATGTTTGTGTCGTCTTTAGTATAAGCTAGTTCATAAGTAGTTAGTAAGTTTAGGGACTGATGACCCAACAGTTATATCCCATAAGCTTTACAAACATTTGAACAAGCAGATAACGCTGTTGATTTTGTAGTACTCCAGAGTAGAAAAACAAGGCGCATCATTATAGATATTTCTTGGGATTTTTGGGTAAGGATGGTGGAAGGAAATTGGCCGTGCCCTTTCAAAGGAAGAATCCCGGCATGTGCCTGGAGTGATTTAGGTAAATCACGGAAAACCGTATTCTGGATGGCCGAAGATGGATTTGAACCACCGTCCTTCCGAATGCGAGTCCAAGGTGTTACCGCTGCGGCACCTCCCTCGGTTTGGCAACAGGTAAAACAATGAGAGCTATTTTTCGAGAACACCAAAAGAATTGAGACACTTGTCATAACACGGGATCAGCTGTAATACACCTTTGTTGTAGAAGTCTGAAGTCTATCAATGTTAAAACGCTGGCCGGAGGACCGAAATTTCTTGAGCTGCAAGACAAGACGGAAATCACTGAGAGCAAGATTTGAAATTAGAACTGAATGTTATCAAACAGCTCCCAGCCAAACCTCTTCGAAACAGTTGCTGTGGGTCGTGTCGTATGGGGACGATTATAAACGTAGGTTTACCTTTTCTAAACCTTTCTTAACTGATATTCTACTACATATCCTCTGCGTTGCCAATGACGACCATAGTTACTTTCTCTGTCAGAAATATTATTTTCGTTTACTTCAGTACAGTTTGAGTTAGGGAAGTTACTTGTTTGACTGTGTAAACTACGAGATTTGCGTAACAGTGCAGAATTCCTGAGAGTATACATCACTGTTTGCAAACAACGATATTCTTATTTTTTATGTCTGCATGGGATACTCTGCGAATCACATTTAAGTGCCTGGCAGAGGGTTCATCGCCGCGGCGGAGCGGCGGAGTGCATTGAGAGGCTACTCTGCGATGCGCGAGGCCGTTCCCCGTCTGGGGTTCGAATCCCTCCTCGGGCATGGATATTTGTGCTGTGTTTAGTATAAGGTAAAGTAGTTTGTAAGTTTAGGGACTGATGACCCCGCAGTTAAGTCCCATAAGCTCTACAAACCTTTGAACATTTTTTGAGAGGGTTCATCGAACCTCCTTTATACTATTCATCTACCATTCCATTCTCGAATAGCGCGCGGGAAGAAAGTCCCTCTGAATCTCTCCGAGCTGTGATTTCTCGTATTTTATTCTGATGATCATTTCTATGTATGTAGGTGGGAGTCAACAATATTCATAGCATTCTGAGAAGAATGTGGGAGATTGGAGTTTCGTAAGTAACTGCGCCGCACCGATAACGATAACGGTCCCACACGTGACAGCAATACTCCAAATGTTGACGGACAAGCGTGGTGTATGTAGTCTCTTTAGCAGTTCTGGTGCATCTTTTAAGTGTTCTGTCAATATAACGCAGTCTCTGGCTCGCCTTTCCTATAACATTATGTACGTGTTCTTTTCATTGTAAGTCTGATGTAATAGTAATTCCTAGGTATTTAGTGGAGTTTACGGCCTTCACATTTGATTGATTTACCTTGTAAACAAAATTTAACGGATTTCTTTTCGTACTCATGTGGACTACTTCACATTTCTCATTATTTAGAATCAAATGCCAATTTGAACACAATAGTTATATCTTATTCAGATCGTTCTGCAGTTGGTTTTGATCTTCAGATGACTTTACTATACTATTGTAAAAAGATAAAATAGCCAAGATCCCTTATCATCAGTTTTTATTAATGACGACCGGTTTCACTGATCTATGTCAGCATCATCAGGTCAAATAAAATATTTTACAAGGCCATAATCTGTTAAAAGGATAAACGGATATTTAAAACATGCAAGTTATTATAATAAAACGAGAAGATACGTCAAATAAATCCATAAGAGCAAGATCGGGCATATTTAGAGATGAGACATACCTTGTAACGTCAAATACTTGTTATAGAAAACGTTTTACAGTGCATAAGTGCACTAAGTCATTATAATAAAACGTAATTCACTATACGATAAATGACGGCTCATCTGCAAACAACCAAAGACAGCTACTCAGATTTTATCCCAGATCGTTTATGTAGATGAGGAACAATAGAGGACCCATATCACTACCTCTGTTGTTGTCGATGCCTTACCATCAATTACTATAAACTGTGTCCTCTCTGACAGGAAATCCTCTATCCAGTTACAAATCTGGGGCGATATTCCACAACCACGCATTTGATTAAAAGCCGTTTATGAGGTACGGTGTCAAAAGTTTTATGGATATCTATAAATACGGAATCAATTTGAGAACCCTTGTCGATAGCACTCATCACTTCGTGTGAGCAAAGAGCTATTTGAGGTTCACATGAACGATATTTTCTAAATCCGTGTTCACCTTGGGTCAATACATCATTCTGTTCGAGATAACACATAATACGTGAATAGAGGATATGTTCCAACACCATGCTGCAAAATTTAGTTCTCATCTCAATGAACGCATCACCCACTTTTCGGTCACGTTTGTTTCTTTACACCGGCACTAGAAATCTTGCCCGGCTCAACGAAGAGCTCCAGACGTTTCCGAGAGAGCGCACCTGTTGCCAGTAATAAATTCCAAGGGCAGACTTAATTTCATCACAATTTCTGGCTCAGCGTGGCGTGGCGCCCACAGAAATATCGCGCTATTTTTTAAGGGGCGAATTAAGTGTGTCTGGCTGGGGCAGGTGAGGGTAGGCTCTGGCCGAGTTAGCGACCGCATCAAACACGGCGCGACAGGTAGTGCGAGGCGGTGCCAAGGCACTGAGCACGTGGGGAGGCGCACGCAGTGGCCGAAGAGGCACTGCCCGCTAGCCGCATCACAGCCAAGCGCCGCCAATACGTCTTCTCTGCAGTCGTCTTTTACGACTTTACGAAAACAATAAACAATGATGGAAATACGTTTCACGGTACATATGCGATAATTTATTGGTTTGGACTACAGAAGAAAACAAAAGTTCCTAACAGGTCGAAGGAGGCACTACAATACGTGGAAACAGACAATAGAAAGATCAAAAAGACTAAACATTGACATGTCTAAGTGGAATAATGTAATTTAATGCAAACATCTGTAGGTCTAAGGAATTTTTTAAAATTTTTTATTTATTTATGCATTTATTTTACTTGGCAAGATTAGGTCCTTCAGGCCCTTTCTTCCCACCTAACAGGCTTACTTAAGGTGAACAATTTCTTTAGTATATTACAGACAGACAATGTATAATACAAGTTTTGAAATAAGAAAAAGTTAAGATTTTTAATAGAATATAATTGTAACAATAATAATTAGATAATTTATAAGGATCAAAATGATAATAACAATAATAATAATAACGACTATGCAAAGGAACATAAACATGTTTCAAATTGTGAACATTAACCCTATTATCATTTAGGAATTCCCTTGTTATGTTCTTACAGTTGGTGAGTTATTCACATCAAGCAGAGATTCGTGTACAGGAAATTCTTGTTGATGTGGATCATGGTTTTTATTTATTTATTTTTTTATTTTTTTAAGCTGGTAATATAATAATACTGATACAGGTACATACATTTTTTCCAAGCTGATGATATAATAATACTAATAGTATGAATACAGATAAACGCATTATTTGGTTCTGTTTAAGAATTCGGCAGTGAAGTAGAAAGAGTTGGCCACTAGAAAGTCTTTTAGGCTCCTCTTAAACTGATCTTTATTTGTAGCTAAATTATCGAAAATATATGTTCCTGATTAGTGGACCCCTTTTTGAACTAAAGTAAGTGCTTTTAAGTCCTTGTGTAGATCATTTTCATCCCTAGTATTGTAGGTATGAACTGAGCTGTTTGTTGGGAAAAGGGATATATTATTTATGACAAATTTTATTAATGAATAAATATACTGAGAGCCAGTAGTTAATATATCCAGTTACTTGAAGAGGCTACTGGCTGGATGTCCGTGAATTTACACTACAAATAATACGGTACACGCTTTTGGACTCTGAGAACTTTTGCTTAATTTGAAGACTTACCCCAAAATATTATACCAAATGACATTATGGAATGAAAGTAAGCAAGGTATGCAACCTTTTTTTATGTCTCCTAATTCTGATACCACTCGTATTGCAAATACAGATTTGTTGAGTCGTTTCTGCAGTCTGTGGTGTGCTCCTCCCAACGAAATTTATTATTATCAGGCCTCGTGTACCTCTGTCGTACACACTCCACATTTTAGCACTCCTGGACGACGCCAAACACGCGTACGGCCAGCGTTGGCACCGAGACAGAAACGTCTGTCATGTGTAAAGACTTCACCATTCGTCCTTCAATAAGCACCTCTCACGACACCTTGGAGGTCGGCTGAACGATGTTGAGGCGTAAACAGGAGACGCCCAAACAACACTCAAGATCGTGCTTCATGGGACGGGGAGCTATATCCTAGTGTTCTCCTATTGTGATCTTCGAGGGAACTTTATACTGTGCACGGTGTACTGAAACCATTTTTCAGTATATCTTGCTACCATTCATGTACCAACCAGGCAATATGCTTTTCCAACAGGACAATGCACGTTCATGTGTATACTGTACCAACCAAGATGTTCATCCAGGTGTACGTCAACTACCCTGGTCAGCAACATCCTCTCATCTGTACCCTATTGAGCATGTTCGTGACCGTACGAAACGTCATCTTGCCCGGTCTATACGACCGCCACTAAGTATGGCCCATCTGAGGCACCACGTGGACACTGTGTGTACGCAAGACTACATTCGTCACCGATCCGATCGTCTCCATGGGAGAACTGCAGCTTGTACTGAGCAGAAATCTTAGATGTGCTTCCTACCTGCGAGACAAATGCACAGAAATTACAAGCAAAAATAAATAAATAAATAAATCTGCATTACTACACCTATCAGACAGAATATTACGAAAAATTACATATTAGTCGACAAATCCGTCTTTGACAAGAGTGGCAGCTGTTTAAGATGAACGTTTTGATTCACAGAACTCCAGATCTAAAGATAATCACCTCTGTATATCGAAATCCGTCACCCTGAATAAATTAAAAATTAATGCAAATACCACTTTTTATTTTGAAACAATTTTGGTTATCTCAATGTACATTTGAGAACTGATGGAATGTATTGATCTAATTTTTCAACTGGAACTTAAGTCAAGAGAGTGAAAAATGCAATTTGTGTCCGTCATTTAGTACCTAACTGGCATTCCGTGCCATATGCTTGTTGCTATCCATTATTTCTAAAAGGCTCATATCTCTATTTTCTGTACAAAATTTAAAACTTTACATTCCATATAGTAAGGGTAGCATTTTTAGTATCTCCAGCCATCTTTCCACTTCTCATTAAATCATGTAATACTACACATTCTGAATCGTGTGGGCGCTTTACTAAAGAAAGTACTTTACTCTTCAAAGAAAAATAGAAAATGTATACTGCTGGCAACACTCGAAATCAACAAACATATAACACGAAATTCGACATTAGTACTAAATAACCAGACTTAGTTTCCAATTTTCACTCTCATAAATTACAGTTAAAAATAACTGATTAATACTATTGATCATTTGTTAAATGCGTATCGTGATAAACAACATCATTCCCGTTTATGTTAACAAAATTATTTATGGATGCATTGATGTTATCATTCCAATGACAAAATAATGTATCTTCCTACTAAATACCACCATTCGTAGACGCATGTTTTATTTGTGTCTGTGGCATTCAGTTGTCGTCTGAAGATAGCCTTCAGTGCCGAAAATCTGTTAGCGACGGAATAAATACATATTAATTGCAAGAAAATTCAGAAATGTTTCCATTTTTAATATATCATCTCCTGTCATGCACCGACCAAATATTCAATAAATTATGGAAGTAAACAAAGACAATACAGTAAGTTTCTAATATTCCGTTATCTTAGCTGAATAATTCTATAAAAATATTGCCAGCCTACTTGAAATATCCTACAGAAGCTGTTTGTTGTTTACTGCAGGTAATTATCTGATTGTGAATACTGCATTGTGGTATGAGCCATTTATGATGGCTAACATTTACAAAAAGAACGAATTTTATCTTCTCTTTCTCATCTGACATCGACAACTAAAACTTCTTTCACAGAAGTTCACGAACATATGAAAAGTTTTTCTTGAGCAGCGGGTTTTTAAGCGCATATTGCACGAGAAAACAGTGAACTGCCACTCTTTATTTTAGCTTATATAATCAAAGGCGATACTGAAGGTTATATACCAAAACTGCGTGGCAATTTTCATTTCACTGTGTTTTCCGAACTTTCTCATATTATTAGCTGGAAAGGAAACACCAGTGTCAATTCGGAGTAAGGACTATCTGTTGCTAATTATCAGTTCTAAAAGCTTTTAATTTTGGCTCACATTCTGAGCCTTATTGGAGAGGAATGAGGGTGTCGAATTAAATTTTCCAATTCTGAAAATAATTGTAGTTCTACAGTCATTGCTCGTTCATACAACATAAAATGTCTGAATGATAGAAATGCAAATTTCATAACTAATGTGAAGGAATTTCTTCTTCACTATTCCTTCAGTTTAGTATAGAAACAATTGATAAAATCGTGGTGGTATATGATGTGTAATAATTAAATAATTTCAGTAACAATAAATTTTAAACAAAGTGATATATCTTACTCTAAATTCCAGCGATAAAAATACATAAATGGTTAAAATATGTATACACAATATTCAAATATATTATCTACAAGAGAAACGAAAGTAAGCGTTCAACTTATGCTTTAACGTTATAAGTAATTATTGGACATCTCACAGCTTACGAATATATTTCATCTGTACTACATTTATCATCGTTACCTTATGGTAAAAATGAAACTACATTATTCCAGTGCGGAATGTTGCTCACGCGCCATGTCCGACAAACATAGAATTTTAAGTATAATTAAAGGAAGAGTTATATTTGCGATATTACCTGTGTAATTGTTCGCATTTTATACCATGTCTGGAAATGAATGATATAGTGGCATACAATAAAAACTATTACATTTAATGTGCTGGAAATAAAAGCGAAAACTGGCCGGAACAAATTTAAATGTCATTAAAGAAAATTACGGATGATGTATGAAACGGTACCTCATTAAGCCACAGTCTCATAAAAATGACGCAGAACGACTGTAAATTCATTATTGCCATGTAAATTGCTAGAGAACAGGCATAATTTTTTCGTGCATGGCTCAAAGGGATTAGGGACATTTCATTGAAGTTTTTCTCTTACGCACCAAAGGATTTTCTCATTTCATCACAAAACTGCTCCTGCACTATAAGCGCGTGGTACGTATTACGATTACGCCCACATAATCCTAATTCTGAAGGCCCGGGCACGTTGTTAATTAAGGAAAGTTGGTGCTCCTCAGTTACAGTAAAAACATCTCTCTCTGGCGGTCTTCCGCTCCCATGTTTCGATATGCACGTCTTTAAAAAATGTGCTTGGAGTTGATTAATTATAAGTACTGTCAGAAAGAACGAACGGTGAAAAGAGAACCGACATTTTTAGTAGACCATTGGCGAGTATGGCATGAAATTCCCTTGCGCATACATGATGTTTTCTGTATTATGTTCGGTCGCACTCTACGAGGGTCTATTGACACAATGCAAAAGTTTACAAAAATGAGTAATACTCCGAAGACCATCCGAAATACAACATAAAAATGGCTTGAGATATCACAGCCAAACTGATTTTTGATTTTTATTTTTTACAAAGATATGATTAAAGATGATTAAATCAGTATTGGGTGTTGCCGCCATTTTGCCGTAACTGCTACTACACGAGTCGGCACTGTTTCCAAGTATTTTTGGGTGTGTTTTTTTGCGCTACAGAAGTATACGGGATTCGTCGACTAAATCATTGTCGCTCCAGTTCCGATTTACCTTCACCAACTGACTTTACGCCCTACTACTTGACTTGTGATGACTTAAGCTGAATTCCTATTCTCTGATGCAGCTCGTTGCTATCTAGACTCCACGTACTTATGACTCATAAGTAAAGTTAGTAATTCATTGCCAGGGATTTCATCTAGGATGGCTGAAAAGTAATGTTTGGCTACAACATGATGTTTATTGACTAATAAAGTTGAGTTCCCATTTTGAAAACTGTATTGCAATAACCATAAAGCCACTAGATTCCGTAAATAAAATTATCTGGAACACCCAATGTAGCAGAAAAACAATATAGCTATATAATATTCAACTGTTTGGTTAATGTTCTAATAATCTCCCATTGTAAAGTTCTAATTCAGGACAACTGGGCAAACACTGTCAGAAATAATGCCAAGTCCCACTGGAACGTTACTGCGGCTATGTTCAGATGCAATGTGTGTTTAAGACGAAACAAACTGATGACAGCCATATATCATTATTAATACTAAAGAAAGAGGACATACTAAAATAAAATAAAAATTGCTCACTGCAGATATCTGTCTTGATTTTTTTAAAAAGCTGCTGCACTTAACCATTGTGGTTATCAGTCCATAGGCTAAAAAACTTCTTATACTAAGTTAAACTAACCTAAGGACAACACACACATCCGTACCCGACGGAGGGCTCGAACTTCCGACGGGTAGCAACAGCACGCTCCACAGAATGGCACACGGTCATTCCAAATGTGTAGCTTGTATAGCTTATGGGACTTAACTACGGGGTCATGAGTCTCTAAACTTACAAACTACTTATGAACTAGCTAACACTAAGGACGGCACAAGTATCCATGCCCGAGGGGGGATTCGAACCCCCGACCCCACGAACCCACTACTGGAGCGCCTCAGTCCCCTCGGCCACCGCGGCCGGCCGTCATTCCACGGCAGCAATTTTTATGTAGTTATTATAAACAATTTATAATGTTAATTAATTATGCGTAATAATAATGTTACAGGCTCTATGGTAAAATCAAAAAATACGCCTCGAACTTTCTTTCGGGCTCATTTCAAAATTTTCTAATGTTTGTTAATCTTATGGGACTTAACTGCGGGGTCATCAGTCCCTAAACCTACAACTACTTATGAACTTATACTAAAGACATCACAAACATCCATGTCCGAGGGAGGAGGATTCGAACCCCCGACGGGGAACGGCACCGCGCATCGGAGCAAAGCGCCTCAATGTGCTCGGCCAGTCTGCCGCAGCGGAATCAGTTAGAAACAAGTTCCGGAATGAAATTTTCACCCTCCAGCGGAGTTTGCGCTGATATGAAACTTTCTGGCGGATTAAAATAGTGTGTTGGTCCGGGACTCGAACCTGGAAACTTTGCCTTTCGCGGGCAAGCCCACTACCGACTGTGCTATCCCGACACGACTCACGATGCCGCCTCACAACTTTACTTCCGCCAGTACCTCGCCTCCTACTTTCCAAACTTCACAGAAGCTCTCCTGCGAACCATGCAAGACTAGCACTCCTGGAAGAAAAGATATGCTGGAGACATGGCTTAGCCACAGCCTAAGGAATGTTTCCAGAATGAAATTTCTACTTTGTAACGGAGTGTGCGCTGATACGAAACTTTCTGGCAGATTAAAATTGTGTGCCGGAGGAAAGTGCTCTACCTTCTGAGATCTCCCGGCAAGCTTCCCCGTCCGTCCTCACTATTTCAAAGTGTTCAAATGTTTTTAATTCTATAGGACCAACTACGTGGGTCATCAGTCCCTAGACTTACAAACTACTTACACAAAGTTAAACTAACCTAAGGACAAAACACACACAGTAATGCCCAAGCGAAGATTCGAACCTCCAACGCGGGAGGCCGCGCGATCCGTAATGTAGCGCTCTAGACCGCTCTGCTACTCGCGCGCGGCGCAACTCTAGTACTTCCAGTACCTCGCCTCGTAAACTACCCAGATCCCAGTTTCGAATGTCGGTTACGGGACACAATTTTAATCTCCCTGGAAGTTTCAAAAAATGCTTGTTAAGCTTATGGGACTTAACTACGGGGTCATTAGTCCCTAAACTTACAAACTACTTATGAACTAGGACGGCACAAATATCCATGCCCGAGGGGGGATTCGAACCCCCGACCGTAGTGGCCGTGCAGACTGTGACTGGAGCGCCTCAGTCCCCTCAGTCACCGCGGCCGGACTGAAAGTTTCAGATTGAAACTTATGGATTACTAAGTTAATTGTAATCTTCCACTTTCAAATACCGTATCGTGCTGGCCTGTGACTTACATAGTTTGTGCGTGACAGAACAGAACGTCAAATGTCCGTCAGGCGTGACGTTACGCCCGCCTAGCGTTCAGCTCTCCACGTGGATATAGCAAGGCCCTGCGCCGATCGGCAGGTCACCTCCTGGCACTGCTGCTGCCCTGTCCGCCATCGCAATGTTAGCGCTGCCCGCTTTACGCTCCAAATAGACGGTTGTCACGTCACAACCATGCCGGTTCAGTATTTGCACACTCCGTAGTACGTTACCTTATGTACTGCCATACCGGTCCTACACCAGGTGTAATGGTTTAGGTTGGATTTGAATTGTACGCTCGCAACCACGTACTACCGATACACTAACGAGCGACCGCTACATTTCTGTAGTACTGGAGCCTATTGTTCTTCCATAACTTTCGGCGGCCGCTTTGCCAAATGTTCAAATGTTTGTTAAGCTTATGGGACTAAACTAAGGGGTCATAAGTCCTTAAACTTAAAAACTACTTACGAACTAACTAATACTAAGGACGCAACAAATATCCATGCCCGAGGGGGGATTCAAACCCCCGACCGTAGTGGCCGTGCAGACCGTGACTGAAGCGCCTCAGTCCCCTCGGCCACCGTGGCCGGCCGCCGCTTTGCCACAGTATAATACGTGGCAACATACTGCACTATTGAGTTGGCGTTCTGCCGCGGCGGAACGGCCGAGTGCATTCAAATGTTCAAATGTTTGTTAAGCTTATGGGACTTAACTACGGGGTCATCAGTCCCTAAACTTACAAATTACTTACGAACTACCTTATACTAAGGACGGCACAAATATCCATGCCCGAGGGGGGATTCGAACCCCCGACCGTAGCGGCCGTGCAGAACGTTACTGGAGCGCCTCAGTCCCCGCGGCCACCGCGGCCGGCCCGAGTGCATTGAGGCACTACGCTACGATGTCCGAGGCTGTTCCCCGTTGGGGGTTCGAATCCCCCTCGGGCATGGATGTTTGTGCCCTCTTTACTATAAGGTAGTTCGTAAGTGCTTTGTAAGTTTAGGGACTGATGACCTCGCAGTTAAGTCCCTTAAGCTTGACAAACAGTTGAACATTTGAACTTCGCGTCCCGCTTCTGCCGATCTCACATGTATAAAATACATCTAGTAGATGTGTAACTATACCTAATTAAATAGTTTTAAAAATAAAAAGCAAAGATCGCACATTAATGATTTCTTTTGTAAGCTGTCATGTTTTACCTTGTGTAATTTTATATGATGACTAAGTGCAATGTTGCACTAGTTATTTTATACACAATTTTTTAAAAACAAGATGACCAGCTTATTGAATATATGAAACCAGATGATGGTAACACAGTCGTCATTTAATAAATCACTAATGTGCGATATTGGCTTTTTATTTTGAAAACTATAAAACGATCAGATCGCCTGCAAAACCCGAATGTCAGTTAATCTTATACCTAATTAAATTAATTATCGATCAGCGACCCTCCTTCTAGTAATATTTCATCTGTTTTTCGTTCGTTTTTCTTTTCTTCCGGCGAGCCGAGAGGACGGAACCGCGGTCAGACACTCTCTTGTTTGAGGCAATTAAGTGTGGATGTGTCGGCAGACTGCCCTATGATGTATGTGTGAGTGCTGTTACATTTTATTTTCAAATATACCCTTCTTTTTTTTAAGAGCAATGTCTCCTCCTCATTTTCATTTAATATTGTCCCATAATTTTTTAATTATCCCTTTTGCTTTGAAGTTTTTAGGTCCTCGATATTCCGTCGTAACAAGATATTCAGACGCCTTCACTTTCGCTTCGCGTATTTCTTTGATTAAATCCCTGTCAGTTACATTATATCATTACCGTTTTCCTTTTGGAAGTTGTTTTCGTATTAATAGTTTCGCTAAGTCTTATAGATTATTCTGATTGTTATTTGCTTTATCAAACTTTAGTATACGGTCCGGCAACAATGACTTGCGAGTGAACAGTCTGAACATTAATTTATTGTGAAAATTTTCATAAAATTTACCTAAACCATTCAACAGCATAACATTTTCAGCTGTTGTGATCAAAATTTCAAGAAACAAGCTTCAATGGGTACTTCCTTAAGTTTTCTCGGCAATGTTATTTTTGCGTGTTGCCTCAACCTCAGTCTGTATTCTGCCATTTCATTCTATTCAGTCATTTAGTGTATTAATTTCATTCACCATTGTCTAAATTATTTGAAAAGATTTTTATACGAATTTTCTATGATCGAAATTTTAAAAAAAATCCTTAATCTGTAAATCGCCGAGTCCTAATATAGATTCGTAAAGGCAACATCACAATGGTAATGTTACAGATGACTTCCGAACGACTAACCCGATATATGCCAGCCGCTGCTACACAAGGTCAACTGGAGGAATGTGTGGAAGTAGAAATCACATCCATAGCTCCTTTGATTCTCTGAAGACGTATGAAACAATGTTTATAGCGAACAATTGTGGAAACACTCGATACTTGTTACAAGATATACTGTATGAGAAATTAGCCCAACCAGTTGCTTAAAAATAATTTAACGTTTATCCTGATTTCGACTAACACTAAGAGTATCTTTATCAGAAATAAAACTAACACCTACTTGAGACTTTAACACAAAGAGCTAAATGCGCTCATGTTTTATGAAGTTAGTAATAAAAAATTCGCTGGTCGCTCTGACCCGAGTACATGTCGACAGCCCATAGCGGCCAGAGACTATGTATTTTTTATTGTACACACTGCTAGTCTTAACTAGCGAATGTTTCAAATGTTCAAATGTTCGGACCAAACTGCGTGGTTATCAGTCCTTAGCTTACAAACTACTTAAACCGAGGTAAACTAACCTAAGGACAACACACACACCCATGCCCCAGGGAGGACTCGAACCTCCACGGCTCCGCAGCGAGACGCTTTAGACCGCTCGGCTACTCCACCGCGGCAGCGAATGTTTTATTACTAACTTTATATAACATGAGCTCATTTAGCTCTTTGTGTAAAAGCCTCATGTGATAATATAATGAAGGCTTTAACGACCGATTGACGTTATTGCTGGTAAAACTTCCGGATAATATGGCCGTGGTCTATGAAACACTTCTGTTCCTGACGTTTCGTCCAAGAATTCGTTGGACATCCTCTTCCGCTGAGTCTTGCGCACTGACGGGTCGTACTTCTAAGATAGACATATACAGCGTAAGAAAGATGAAATCATCTTGGCGCCAGTAAGATTGAATTTTTTATCTCTGACTAGGGTTATCTCTGTCCATCACCTGACTTTGATCAGCCCCCTTGTCTACGCTTATATGTCGCTCTCAGACGTCCGACCCGTCGGTCGCCAATACTCAGCGGAAGAGAAGCGCCTCTGAGGATGTCCAACGCAGTCTTGGACGAAACGTCAGGAACAGGAGAGTTTCATAGAGCACGGTCATACTACCTGGAAGGTTTACCAGCAATAGCCTCAACAGCAACCTCCAATGAAGACACCCTCAGCGATAATCATAATCTGGATAAATTTCATTTAGTTTGAAGCAACTGGTGGGGCTGAATTCTCAAACTACATCACGTTGAAACAGTTGCTGCTCTAGACAGACCATGTTTAAGATCATATGATTTCAACATCTTCCATACTTCAAAAAGTGTTATGATTTTAATCATTTGATCTTTGTGTAAGATATTAGCTCCAAAATAAATATGGCAGTGATTTGTCCAAACCATTGAGTTAAATTTGGGATACCAAGCAGTGTAGAAAGTGAGTTGTGGTTAAAGAATTCGTCTCGTATGTAGTTATCTATAGTTCACAACCAATAAGTTATGGTCAGAGTCTCTATCTGCTCCTGGATATTAGCTCCAAAATAAATATGGCAGTGATTTGTCCAAACCATTGAGTTAAATTTGGGATACCAAGCAGTGTAGAAAGTGAGTTGTGGTTAAAGAATTCGTCTCGTATGCAGTTATCTATAGTTCACAACCAATAAGTTATGGTCAGAGCCTCTATCTGCTCCTGGATACGTCACAAAATTGAAAACTTATAATTCTGTCAGAGAAAGCAAAGGAACTAGAAGAGCAGTTGAACGGAATGGACGGTCTTGAAAGAAGGTTATAAGATGAACATTAACAAGGGTAATGGAATATACTGTAAGAAAATCAGGCGATGCTGAAGGAATTTCATCAGATAATGAGGGTTGCAGAATGACATGTTGACCATAGCTGTTTATTAATTATCAATGCTACCGGTTTCAGTTATGTACCATTGTCAAGCGTTAGCAGAGATTAGGTAATAGCTTAACACGTCGGAATATAAAAATACAAAATATTCCGACTTGTTAAGCTATTAGCTAATCTCTACTAACGCTTGACAATGGTACATAACCGAAACCGGTAGCATTGAGAATTAATAAACAGCTATGATCAACATGTCGTTCTGCAATTACCTGAAAGCTGTTATGCCCCATCTATAGATAATGAGGGAATAAAAGTAGAAGTTAAGTTTTGTTATTTGGGTATCAAAATAATTTCTGACGACCGAGGTAAAGACGATATAAAATGCAGATTGACTATGGGAAGGAAAGCGTTTCTGTAGAAGAGAAATTTGTTGACATCCAATATTAATTTAAATGTTAAGCAGTCTTGTCAGAAAGCAATTTCCTGGAGTGTAGCATTGTATGGAAGTGAAACGTGGACGATAAGGAGTTCAGACAGAAAGGTGACAGAATAATTTAAAAAGTGGTGCCAGACGAATGTTGAAGATTAGATGGGTATATCAAGTAATGAGAAAGCGCCGTACAAAATTGGAGGAATTGGGAACAGAATTTGACATACCTTCACTAAAAAAAAAGAGACTGATTGGTGAGAAACAGTCTAAGACATTAGGTAATCGTCAATTTGAAGGGAAGTTTGTATGTGTGTGTGGGTAGGAGGGGGACGGTGAAATAACCGAGAAAAGTCGCCACAGCGCGTAGTTGCTAGCCGACGGAGGTTCGAGTCCCCCTCAGGCACAGGTGTGTGTGTGTGTGTTGTCCTTAGCATACGTTAGTTTAAGTAGTTTGTAAGCCTAGTTTCATAAACGCAGCAGTCAGTCACTTAAATTTACAAACATTTGTACATTTGAAGTGTGTGGGATTAAAAACGCCGTAGAGACAGAGACGAATACAGCAAGAACATTCTAAAGGATGTGATTTGCCGTTCATATTCAGAGATGAAGATGCTTCCACAGGACAAGGTAGCATTGACAGCTGTATCAGTCTTGTATTTCGTCTGAAGACTGCAACAGTATGCAATAGAGACTACTACAACGGCAGAGACTATCTTGTGAAAAACTTTCCGTTGCTGATAATAACTGATCTGGTATTTCCCTCGAAATAAGCATCTTGATGATATACGGGGAGTGCTATTTGTTGTGACCACTACACGAAACGTTTTATCCGGAAAGAAAATTAAAGATTTATCATGCAAATTAGGTTTTGGCTACCAGGAGATAACACGTTGTACAAATATCCAACCAGGGGGACATTATGCAGCGTAATTAACTTCCTCGTCTCCTTGGTCATTATGAATATATGGAAAGCCCTACATCTTTCTAAAACACACAGAATACTATTATCTGATAGTTGTTCTCTTCATGAACTCCCGTAAGACGTGTTAAACATTCCCGTCAGCACAAAAGTCAGCTCAGTAAGAAACAGAAATTACAAAGTTTACCCCAATTTGCCGCGGTGGAGTGGTCAAGAGATGTAAGGTGCGGAGCGCGAGGATGCTCGCCATCGGAGGTTCGAGTCCTCCTTCGGGGATGGATGTTTGTCTTTAGCATAAGTTAGTTTACGTAGTTTTTAAGCCTTGCAATTGATGTCCCTTCGATTTACAAACATTTGAATTTTATTCCAGTTTTGTAGGACTGTTTTCTGCTCGAAATGGGATAGACGTTATAATTAGTGATCACAAGACATTTACCCAAGGGTTAGAAGAAACAATTCATTGCTGTTTCCAGTGTTGCCTGATGAACTGATTCACATACAAGCGAAGTCTTACCCCTTAGGTCCTTAGTTGCTGGAACTACACGAGAGTGCATCATAAAAGCAGGAAGTGAAGTATAACGAGCCAAAAAGGAAGGAAGGAAAGTTTTTTGTTTATCTCCCCTGTGACAACGTCGTCATCAGAGACGGAGCACAAGGCTGGGGAGGTAATTGGCCGTCCTCTTCTGAAGGAAAACATAGCACCACAAGAGCCTGATGACCATGCTGTTGGTCCTTTTAAAAATCCCCAGACAACAACAACGTATCAGCATTTGCCTGGAGTGATTAAGGGAAAGTAATGAATACCTAAAACTGGATTTCCAGAGGCGGGATTGAACCCGCGTCCTCCAGAATGCGTCCAGTGGGATAAAGAGCAGTCCAATCCAGTATGTCTCCATGGTCAATATGGACTTTCGTAGCAAATATGGGATAGTGTGGCACATATAGCGCAGGTGTTGTTCCCTGTGCCAAGTACTACAGAATGGGAGGATTTCTGAGACGTTGTAGTAGTGACGTTACAAGCTTCCTAGGGTTTTACTTGCGGACGGAGAAGTTAGTACTGCTTCCTCCCACAAGTCCCCTAAAACCTCCGCATCCTTGCGGATGCTGTTGCGTAGCAGTGTGCGTTTGTATCGCCCTACAGTACGCACGAGGTGCCGTAGTTGCTGTCCATGTCGTTATGGAAAGCATAGAGTTCTGACTAACCTGTTGTCTTCTATAGTTGTGTCCCCAGCGCAGAAGGCAGCACACAGGTCGTTGGTTCTTCTACAGCATACAAGCGAGGCTAAAGTTCTTTATGATGGAAGCATAATAAGCAACTCGCGAGATTTTTAATTGTCAGGAATGCCATTTATTAAATAAATAATTTAAAAAATGAGCAACTATTGTTAATATGATACGGCTTATGCTGCCCATAGTTCATGTTGAGACCTCGACTGTTATCACTATTACAAAAATCTTAACTCATGACCGGAGCAGTCCGGCGCGTATAGTGGTCAGCTCGAGACGGAAACTGCGGCGCGTTGCGAGAGGGCCGTCGCGCGCCTTCTGCAAAATCGCTCTTCTCTTGTTACAACAAGAGAAGGCAACTTAAACTTTTTAAACTGTCCAAATCTAGCCTGTTCTTGAGAGATATCTATAATAAATTCTCAGTTCTGAATAATTAATATTTAGTTTATAATAAACAAAAGTAATTTCAAAAGAAATCACGTGACGTGAAATGCAGCAGCCAATGCGAGGAGAGCACCAGTAACATAGGCGGGCTTTCCCACGGGAACCAGCACCTACTGCGCCATATGCTACTGCTCCCCACCCACATTTCAACATATGCTTCACTGCTGTCTTCCTTCCGCGTTTAAGGCACGTACAATGTTAGCAAAGAAACGGCCAGCGGCCAGAAATATGAAGTGGCCACAGGCCAGGAATATCACACCGTGCTTCCAACGGGATATGGTGGACGGTACCCAATGGATGGGAAGTTCCATTTCCGCAGTGGTGCAGGAATTCGGTCTCACTTGTTCATCCGCATCCAGGGTGTATTGTGAATGGATGAATGAGTCCACAACTCCTGTCCAGCCACCTTCGTGACCATTAACATCTTAGAGACAGAAGGGCAAAAAATGTTCAAATGTTTGTAGATCTATCGGACCAAACTGCGTGGTCATCAGTCCGTAGCTTACAAACTGCTTAAACCTAGGTAAACTAATCTAAGGACAAACACACACACCCATGCCCCAGGGAGGACTCGAACCTCCACGGCGAGCAACCGCACGCTCTGCAGCGAGACGCTTTAGACCGCTCGGCTACTCTACCGTGGCAAACAGAAGGGCAACAATGCAAAAAAGTCACTGTTGATTTCAACACGGGTTCCATTGGGGAAAAGAAGCCGGCACCACACACGGGTACCACTGTAATCACAACGTCATCGAACACAACGGTTGTCACTTGTCGCCCATCACCAGGGATGGACAACGGGACACTGTAAAATGGTAGGATCAATCACGATTTCAGCTACACCATGATGGAATGCACCGTATGAAGCGCAGACAACATCACTTGATGGACCCCACCTTCCAAGAAGGTTCTGTCTGTTTATCAATTGACCATTTAAATCTGCAAAACTACTGACTGAATTTTCATGGAGTTCTCGTTGATAAAAAGAGAAAATTTAGGGTAAGATAAAGGTTTTGTATGATCGAAATAGAATCAGGAATTAAAAGATATCGTAGAATAAAATTGCATCCTTCGTATTTGTCTGTTTATTTTAAGACGTTAATTTACGAAAATTCTAGACGAATTTCGATTGCGTTTTCACAGGTATCTTGTCCGTAGCGCTGGACAACTTGCAGAATTATTGCATCAAAATCGTATCGTAATTAAATTTTAATTTGTTCATGTCTCGTCTTTCCGTAATTAAACTTTAATCTCTTACTGTCTTGTCTTTCTGCCCGCGTACGCTAAACTCGGAAACACTAGAAGGAGTTTTCGGGAGTTTTTCAAGCGCAAACTCATCTGCAAATCGTGATTACTTCGTCAATATTGGCTCGTAGAAAAAGAAGGGAACTCTGTTTAATTTTTTTCTGTTTGTTTGAACACGTTATAATTGGGAGTACTAATCAAATTTTCCAGGGCTTTTCATAGGTAATTTGAGCGTATCTGCCAGCAATATAGGGATCTTAACACACTAAAGAATGAATTACGAAATAGAACATATGGTAGTTTAAACTTCCGTCACAGTTGTATTTGTCGGTGTTATCTACAGTAATAGGATTAAGCGCTGGAGTCTAATTTTCAAGAAAATAAACTAGCATTAAATTTATTAGGCTCGGATACATAGATTTATCAGTTTCGCTTTGTGTTTGTAAAAGAGAGAAAATGTTTTATTTATATTTGACTTCTTTCCTATGACAAACGAATTTACTAAGTGATACTATAGGGGTTCGGACTGAGGTACTGAATCAGACAAGCGACAGTATGCCAAGGACATATTTTATCTTTCGTCGCAGAGATTGGGCATGTAGCTACTATATAATATGCAGTGTTATTTAACCATAGAGTATTTGAAGCGAAGAATTTACAAGTAAAACGTTTTCATTACACTTGCTATATTTTACTTCTAGACGCCAAACTTATTAGGGATCATCGAAATAAATGGAACAAAAATTGAATGTTAGCTGAACGCTGATGTTTAGTTCTTCAGCAGTACAGAAATATATAGTACACTTATTGTACCTCAGTTGCTTGTCTGTTATATAACTGTAGAAGATATTTCAAAAACAGAAGTAAAAATTATGACAAATAAAATGAAAGGAGGGGGCTTGAAGGGAGCAAATAATTTCTTGGAGGAAATGTTGCGTTTTTCATGTAAGACAGATGTTACGATATAGTTGGTCCGTGTCGGAGATCAGACATCATCTGACGGACGTTTGAAAAGGAAGTCATATATGCACTGTTTAAAAGGGCTACGAATGTTATTTAGTGAGCTGAATTTCAAATACACAGTTATGTCTAAGGTGCAAATAAATCTAATAGGATGTGTAACGGGTGTCTTCACAGGTACTCATTTTATGCTGTAACTAGTTAATTGGATTAATTTTAATTTCTACAGAAATTCTTTCTGCTTCACCCCATTAACACGTGAATATTACAAGAAGATAATGCTTTCAGATAATTGTTCGAAATAGAGGTGATATAACCGATACGTACACGAGAGCAATTTGCCCACGAAATCTGGCCTTGCTATCGCTGACGCCACGAAAGGGTTGACATCGCCGCGTGCGGGTTCCATTCGCCCCCTTTACGCTTAATGAAGCTGGCGAAGCACTTTTTTCTGAAAGAAGAAGGAAAAAGGAAATAAAAGCTGCGGCTGCGGATGCGGCCGCGGGGGAGGACGCCGTGACGTCACCAGTGACGATGGCGTCGTGGGGGCGGTGCCGCTTTTGCTCTGGGCTAGGCAATCCCGCAACACAACAGACACCGCCGACAGAAGAAGTAGCGGAGATGAGGCGTACGTTGCTTCGATGCACTGCCGTGTTTTTGTATTGCAGATGTCAAATTCACCATTGTAAATAACACTGGACAACGGTATGTTACAAAGAGCGTGAATGGTGTACTCATCTTTGACGTGGTTAGTACATTCAAAACTGAAATTTGTTTCTGCCTATCGAGCTCAGTTGTACATTAACATCATCTAATAGGAAATCTGGAACAGTCTGCTTTCTGCTTTCCTATTCGTTGCTAATAATTTGCTTTTTTGGTGCCGTAATTGTCCGTAAACACACACACACACACACACACACACATACGAGGCGCGTCCAGAAAGTAAGTTCCGTTTGGTAATAAAATGAAATTGTACACAGATACAGAAGAAATTTTTATTGCACAAAATTCTACAACTCTTAAACTACTTTTCCACATAACTGCCGAAATTTTGCAGGCATTTGTCATAGCGTGGCAACAGGTTTTGTATACCTTCTTCGTGGAAATCTGCCGCCTGAGTCTTCAACCAGTTGGAAACAGTTTGTTTCAGCTCGTCGTCATTGGTGATGTGATGAACGCCAAGGAATGACCTACTGTTTTCCTAGATCTTGTCATCAATCGCGTGAACCAGTTCTTCTGTAACCAAATGTAGACGCCCACTTCGTTCTTCATCGTGCACATCACTACGCCCGCCATTGAACTGTCAGACCCATCTTCTCACCATCGAATCACTCATCGCATTTGGTCCGTAAACATCGAAAATTTGCCGATAAATTTCTCTTGGTTTGAATTTCCTCTCATTCAGAAACCGAATCACCGATCTGATTTCACAGGCGGATGGAGTTTCAATCAACGCCGACATTTCAAACAAGCTCGACTAAACGTAGGTAACTGACAGCTATCTCCAAATGGCGCACGTTCTTCTCCTTCATACACATCGTCTACAGCGCATGTGACGAACTGCAATCACAGCGCTGTAGTGGAGATAAATTGAAACGGAACTTACTTTCTGGACGCGCCTCGTATATAAGAGTAGGGTGGAGAGCTGGAGAGCTGCATCAAACCAGTCTCCAGACTAAATACCATAACAACAACATATAAGAGCGTAATATATACTAAAACGTAGCTCGATAGGCAGAAACAGATTTCATTTTGGAATGTAGTAACCGCGTCATAGCTGAATACACCATTCACACTGTTTGCAACATGCCGCTGACCAGTGTTATTTACAACGGTGACCTTGAAATCTGCAACATAAAAACATGCTAGAGCATATGAGAAACTTACGTCTCACCTCCGCCAACAGTAATAATAATATATATGTGTATATAGATATACAGCAAATTCCATACTTCATTCTCAGTAATGACATTCACCACCAGGATACAAAGGAGTCTAATGAGATGCTCTGGTTGCATCACCATCGAGTCGTTTTGTGATAGTGAAAGAGATTTCAACTTCAGGAGAGCGTTCCTGTCGGTTGATAAAGGTTGGTCTCTCGTGTGATTTTACAAGACGAAATGTCTCTTAACTGTATAAATAAACCAAATTTGTTGTTGGTGGAAAGTTGGCGACCAATGAAAAACTTTCAGCCCTCACATATGCTGTTTGACATGTGTTACAGATTTGACAGGCTGGTTGACAGGATCACGACACATGTCCAGTTTGGAGGGAGCCAATAGATCACACAAGACTTATTTTTGTGTGACAAAATACGAGTAGATAAAATCACCTCTCAAACAAGGGAGACCTTGCAATATCTTAATTTACACAAATCTTCTGCTTTACGACATGTAAGTCACAATGAAGAATTGCCGGTACAGGGCCTCCTGAGAAAGTGACAGTGAGTGAATATGAATAAGGAGATGACCTACTAGGAGACAGATAAAGAGATATGGATGCGAATCCAACATTTAAGGTTGCCCGTGTTTCATCTGCACCAAATTTTTCCCTCAGAGTATCACAATGAGGTAATCGTGATTTAAATTTGTCGAAGCGACAGGCTGAGCTTCTACCTTCAGGATTAAAAGAAAGCATTCATCCTGATACGAAGGTGAATGGTGACCGACTACTGTTAGACCTTACAAAGAAATGTCACTGAGACCAAATACCGCAGGAAATCAAGACGAAAATTTTATTATGTATGTTTCTTCAATTTTGTTTACTCACACTTTCCTCATAAATATATATTACTGGTTTTTGTTTCTCTTTTTCTTCAGTAGCATATGATGTTACTACAAGTACTTTGGATGATATCAGCATATCAGCATTTACAGAAACCAGAAATGACGCAGATATAGAAAATCCGAAATTAAATCTGCATTCTGGGATGAATTATGTTCCAGAAACAGTGTATTTTGATTTTGCGTGCGTACAAGACGAAAAACCGTTTATTACTAATTTCCAATAGGAAAAGCATTGGAAAGAGAAAACATTTACGTACGAGGCTTTGCTGAAATATATAAGAAAAAAGTATACTCTCTTATTCTAAACCCTTTATGTCATCTTTTAACAGTCTTCAATTCTTTGCACACATTTTTTCCTGACCATGTGTAAACTTGAATATCGCCTCGGTTCCAGCTTTCCGAGACCATTGACGAACTTCTTGTCGAACAAGACAGCGTTGGGCTCCTATCTGTTCTCTTACAGAACCGAAAATATGAGAGTTGCAGGGTGCCAATTTGGCACTGTAGTGAGGATGTGGAATTATGCCTCGCAGAACAGATATACTCATCTTCAACACAGTGTGACTCAGCGACCTGGCAAATATTCTATCCTGAAGCCCCTAGGGATACACTGTTCCTAATTAACAATTGCCAGGAGAAGGTTCATGAAACAGTCGTAATTACTTATTAATGGGGAAATAACCGTGATGCTCTACCTTTTCTAGTAAAGATCTCCCAGTCGGCTTATAAATACCACTTAGGTCTCGGAATGGATCGAAATTTTGGGATTTGGATTCCCACAGAAATTAGAACGGCCTTATTCCAGGAACGACGGAAAGCAGCAAGGACGTTTCTCCTAACTGGCACAACAATTGAAGACCGTTCACATGGAAAAAATACCGGTGAGTAAGCAAGGCGCCATCCATCTGAATAAAATGTGCTGTTGTCTTTACCATCGTCGTTAAGAGAGAAGTTGTTTTCAGTCCAAATTATTAGCCTTATTCCATTCTTGTCATTCGCTGAGTAACTCCCATTCGTTGTGGTAGATATTGAAGTCCTCTACAAAGTGGGTGCGGTTTTCAAAACTGGTAGTAGTACTATATCTGTCCACTGGATATTGGGGGATTTGTAAGTATTTAGTAGGTTGGTTTGAGACGCCTTAATTGCGAAATGAAACTCTCATCGTCACAGTTGTCGTGTCTAATTTCTACGGCATCCATGCCCTGTACGACATAAGTTGACACAACGTAGTTCCTGCAGCTTATAACTATCACTAGTTTATATCCACTGTTTATATCCTGTTCCACTGTTATCTAGTAGTGCAAAGATAAACAATCAATTTTTTGTTTTGTTTTCCAGAACCGCAATGCAAAAGTGATAAACATTGGGAACCAAACCTAAATTTTTAAAATAATTTTGGTCTTGATAATGGCCATTTTGATTATGATTGGTAGCTCTCACAAATGGGAGGACTGTGCCATTCCCGGTACCTGAATTGTTACTCGTTTAGCACCACCCAGGAGATACGTGCAATTGGAGGATTGCTGCGAGCGCGACAAATTTTCATTTATAGTACAGAGTGTAGAATAAATATTGACCCTACGAGAGCCCCTGAAGCTTTCAATAGTAGATGTTTCCTAGGTCTCAAAGTAACCGGTACTCTCTTGTAAAATAAATAAAATAATGTGGCCCAAAAGTCAACAAAGTTTCAGCCGACCAGTTGCATAAAAATGGTTTACATGCATAAACCTTGGCCTAGGTTTCGGCAAAAGTAATTTTGCCTTCTTCAGAAGTATTACATTTAGCTCACATTAAAATAGTTGTTAAATAAAATGTGGCCGACTCCATGTCATAGAATAAAAAGTAAAATTTAAAACATAAAATTGTGGAGCACGTCCACACACAGGTCGAGTGAGCACTGGGTACTGGAAGAGGCGTATTCTATGACATGGAGTCAGCCACATTTTATTTAACAACTATTTTAATGTGAGCTAAATGTAATACTTCTGACGACGGCAAAATTACTTTTGCCGAAACCTAGGCCAAGGTTTATGCATGTAAACCATTCATATGCAACTGGTCGGCTGAAACTTTGTTGACTTTTGGATCGTGTTACATCGTTGCTGAACTACAGCCATGTTTAAAATAATGTGGACCGTTTATTTATTTTAAACCCCAAAACTATATAGTGCAAAGGCAGTGAAACTCATTTAGCCGTTTCCGATTAGGGATCAGCTACTGGTAGAAATTTCATGTACTGCGGTGTAATGTCACACGGTGTGCTTCCCGGGTGGTCGCTAATGATGTGAAAACGGCGCCTATATAAACAAGGGTTGTGTTCTGACTGCCAAGAGCAGTCATAACAATTGGTATCTCGTAGCACTGCGCTGTGAATGTTGCAGTGTTAAATATTGCAACTGTACAATTTGTCGAAAAAAGTTGTTATTTATGATAGTTGACTAGTTTCGGGCTGGCCCGAGCGCATTCTCAAGTCCTCCATGCCAGTGTCATCTGCAACATTTTTATCCAATTTACACAAGCAAAAGTTATTTCTTTCAATTTACGCATATAACGTAAGCATGAGGAGACGAACGTCGCACCGATGGCGCCAGTGTCTTTATTATTTTATTATTATTATTATTGGCGAATTATCCCAAGAAATGGAAGACGTTATGCAAATAACTTGATAAATTTTTCTTTGAGCTCTTATTGTTCTTCCTGTAGGCTTTCATTCTTTCCGAAAAGGCTTGTCTACGCTCATCTAATCACTTTTGTCTGTACTGCTTTTCTTTTCGATGCTGAGATATAACTTCCCATTTGTCTATTTTGTGGGTGAAGGTGTCTCTTCTAGAATGTCGGTTCGTCTTATCAGTTTCGATGTTTGAAAACCTTTCTGCTGTTGTAATTGACTGTAGCCAATAACCTGGTGATCTTCCTTTCTTTTTTGAGTATGAAGGAAGTGGGATACCAACAGCCGTATGTATAATAGAAATATTTATTGTTTCACTACCAGTTTCGGCATTCCATTATGCCATCTTCAGATCCCTAAATCGGAGCATAATATCCATTAAGTAGGGATATCGAAACTGGTTTCGTGGAATTCTCTCACTGGGAACTAACAACAACTGTGAAGTTGTTGTTTACTCTTAAGGGTTAGTGTTTCACTTGCATAGAAGATTGCTGGTTTTATCACAGTACTGTAGCGTCCAGTTATTGCCGCTCTTAATTTTTTGAAGGCTCTCTGTTGGTTCTATGAATTCTCCATGGCATTTAACGTATGGGATCTTGTTAATTTAACCATATTTTGTTTTAAAGCTTCCAACATCTGTTTTGTACAAAAGAATTCAGTTTTCCTAAATAAAATTTGTAAAATTTCTGCACATTCTTTGATTGTTTTCAGTTGTTTCACTGCAGACTGCTCAGTATCGCCAGGTCGTTCTCAAATGCAAGATATGGTACCTAAATGTTATTTTTGGTAACACGCAGTCGGTTTGGCTTCCAAACCCCACATATCTTGAGTCATTTCTCCCATTCTTCCACAACTTTGTCTAGAACTATGTTGAATAGGAGAGAGTCCATCACCCTGTCTCACACCTATCTCAATTTTGTAGGTTTTTGAGATCTCCCCCATAAATTTTACTTATTATTATTACTAGCTTAAACCCGCGGCTCCGCTCGCGTGTTGGTTGATTATGAGAGAGAAACTATATTTCAGTAGTATATCTGAATGGTTTTAAAGATTGAAGTGAAATACAATACCTTCTTTAGAAACAAACATTTTTTATCAACATTCAAATAAAATAAAAATTATGTGAAGTGCTTAATGATTTAGAAGAAATAATACACACATTATTCCTTATAGCCTGTGTTGCAATATCTCAACACGTATGGTGAGAGTAATGTCCAGCCGGCCGCATTGGCCGAGCGGACTGCGGCGCGCCAGTCTCAGTCTGCACGGCCGCTACGGTCGGGGGTTCGAATCCCTCCTCGGGCATGGATGTTTGTGTCGTCTTTAGTATGAGGTAGTTCATAAGTGGTGTGTAAGTTACGGACTGATGACCCGTCACTTAATTCCCTTAAGCTTAAGAAACATTACTACTTAAAGTGATGTCCAAATTCATTTCAATTTCATTTTAGGGCATTCTGGTAAACTATGTTACTTGTATTAAAAGAAATTTATTTTTTACTGCTTTATTTATTTCTTCTTATATTTCATTATTCGTACGTTTATCTATAGAGAGAAAGAGCTGAAGACATTGTAGCATGCATAGACCAAAGATATGGTATGTGGCATCACGTTTCGCCACCTCCTTGCCATAGAGTCGCAAACGTCATCGCTGTCCTTCAGTCCGAATTTTTTATAATTTGACGACTTTCAACTACCATAGCCTATCTTCCACGCCCTTATAGCTATCGGCATGGAACTACTATGGTATACAACGGGAGACTTCGGACAACAATTACACACACCATTCGTTTGCGTGCTGTAATTTTCGCTGCAGAGTGAAATACTAACAGACACGCACGTAGAATTTTATATACACCGATAACTTCCCATCCCAATATAATCCACCCTTTTATTATTATAAATCCTCAAGCAACAATACAACCAATGAAACCATTTTCAAAGAGTAAATTTAATTTTCAAAGAGTAATTATTATTCCGCATTTCGCGTTATATTCTTCAAATTACTAAATATCTATCAGATCGCTATGAAACCGTGTCTGAAACCTTCTTCAGGTATAAATTAATAACTGTACAAATATTTAAGTCTCTGCGTCTTGTCGTTCGGACGTGATAAGCGTACACCGAACAGACATACACATTAATATATAAATAGTTATCCGATCGCCATAAAACCGTGCCTAAAGCCTTCACCGGATAGACATTAGTAACTGTACAAATTTTTAGCTCTTTATGTCTTGTGGTTCAGACGTGATAAACGTACACCGAACAGACATTCACATTTATAGATATAGATTATTATCATTATTATTTTTTCTGGCATATCTCTGAGTACAGTGTGAGGATACGGGGTTTTAGGTTAGTACCCTCTTTGGCAAGTTTTGGCCGAACGATAGTTATCGTTGGCGTGCAGCGAGAGCTGCTGGCAACAATGCTTAGGTTGGAATGTTCTTTGTTTGTTGACCGGTGTGCGGCAGTCTCCCGCCGACTGCAGAGCGAGGCCGTAGCATCTCGGCAGTGAGTTTCTAACCTGCGTTTAGTGGTGGCTAAAGTTTTTGCCATTCCGTCGTATCGCATACGGGATGCAATTGCATATTGAAATGTTTCACTGTGGACTTGTAGACATTCATCGTAGTGGCACACGGTTATTTAATCGGTGTATTTAAAGGGAAGAGTTTTTAACATTTGTCGTTCCATAATAAAGGAAGTTAACAAAGTTTACTGTTATGGATCAACCTAGTAATTGTCCGCATCCCATACCGTCAAATCATTGGAACAATTATTGAATGATTAAGCATAAAATGGAATGGAATGGCAACTTCGCCCATCGAGGATTAGGTGGACGCAGCTGTGACGTTACAACAGGAAGATAACTGGCCGCGGAAATGGAAACAGGTGATGGATGGCAATATCCAGGGCATCATGAAGCCGGAGAATGGCCGGCTAGCCCGTAAAGGCGGAGTGGCGCGCATCTTTGATCTGATCTACGAGATTCGCAGAGTGCTGAAGATGTTCCTGGAGCACGTGATTCGCGATGCGATGATTTACACAGAGCACGCCAAGTGCGAGACTGTCACCGCCATAGACGTGGTGAACGCCTTGAAGAGACAGTGGCGCACCCTGCACGGTTTCGGTGGTTAGACTGCTGTCAATTTTTGGCTTTCCCTGCCGTGGGAAATTGAACTCTCTCTCCACCTCTGTCTTTGTTCACACTGGACGAAGGGGTCGGGTGGGTCGGGAAAGAGGGAGTCGCCTGTCGTTATATGAATGAATTGAAAGGAATACCTTTTGTATGTGTAAAGTGGAGACATACTTTTTGTATCTTAAAGACGACACTGGCATGTAGGACTTGCGAAAGACTCACGCCAGCTCAAAACTAGAAAACAATAATAAAAACATTGTTTTTTGCAACTTTGGTTGTTGAAATATTTAACATAAGGGTAAAAGAGTTTACTGTTCCTGAACACCCAGCTTGATGGAGTTTCATAATGTTACAGTGTGATTCAGAATGTTTTTAGGTGATGAACACTTCAAATTTGTGTTGGTAGAGAACAAAATGACGACTATGAATAACCAGGTAACCCAATTAATAGTTCGTAAATACATTTTACCGACATATATTAGATGTCATTGTTTATTAATTTATGGCAGTGATTTTCAACCTTCTCGACCCTCTTGCAAGTAAAAATATTCTGGCGGAGCCCACCCAAATAAAATAAATAAATAAATAAATACAAAATAAATAAATAAAAATATTATCTTTCTTTTGCTTTTGCTTTCATTTAAATTGTTGGACGAAGTTCATTTTGTGCATTTTGCGGAATGGAGCACATTATCGTATTTTTACAAAATTTCCTTCAGAAAAATATATTTAGCTTAATCCATGTTTTGCATTTAAGCCAAGTCTCAGACACGTGTTATATTATTAAGAAAGGTTCCACTGTAAAAATGTTCAAATGTTTGTAGAGCTTATGGGACTTTACTACGGGGTCATCAGTCCCTAAACTTACAAACTACTTATGAACTAGCTAATACTAAGGACGGCACAAATATCCATGCCGAGGGGGGATTGGAACATCCGACCGTAATGGCCGTGCTGTACGCTACTGGCGCGCCGCAACAGCTCGGCCACTGTGACCGGCTTTCCACTGTATAGACAATTTGTAAACAAATTGGATTTTATCGAATTCTTCAGAATTATTAATTTCATCATGCTCTATTACCTGTCGACTGGTTCCTGAACACAGTTTTCAGGCTTTGAGCTAATACATCATGAACTAGCTATATTATAAAATATTTTATGATATACTTTATTGATAATCAATGTTACACAAAAGAAAATGCGGTCGTAATTTTACATGAAAAAAAATTGCATTAGGCGTACGTTGTATAACTGCACCCCTAATTATTTTTGTTGTGGCGTAAAGTCACCGCCGCAGACGCACGAGAACGATCGTGTAGAAGGCATCTGACGACCGGCAGCCAATCGAACGCCGACACGACGCCTCTTGCTCTTGGAGAGAATGAACGGGAGTCGCGCCCTCTAGAAGCTGCTATATCTAGGCTGACTTGCGTCTGGAAGAGCCTGTCTGATTCGGCTCCGAAATAGAGCGTCACTAGGACTCAGCGCAGCCAGCACCGTACAAGAAGACGCCGCCGCGAGAAGAAACATACTTTTATAGAAGTTGAGTATTTGGTGTAACTTTCACTAAATAAAACTTGTGTTACAATTTGTATAGCTGTCTTAGATGTCAACACTTCCCAAGCGTCCTCAATAGAACCTTTATTGAAAGACAGGCCTGGAAGGACAAAACACATGGCGACGAGGACGACTAAACAATTTTATGGTGGAGGTACTTTCACTTTGGACGACGATCCCCCTCCCCAGCAAACAACACTCGGCGACCCCGTGGGGGTCGCGACCCACAGGTTAAAAATCGCTGTTTTAGTGTGCTAAACAGCAAGGCACTCAGCGGCCATAAATCACCCGAAAACTTTCTAAAACACGTTAGGCAATGATTCTTTTCTAAAAGAAATGCTGCGGAACGTGCAGTTGCTCGCCGTGGGAGCTTCGAGTCCTCCACCGGGCATGGGTGTGTCTGTTGTCCTTTTTTTTCTTTTATAAATGGAAGTTCTTTTCCTACTGCAAACTTATTATTTTATCTATACGTTTGCCACCCTCTCTTCCATTTCAAGACTTCATCACTGGGTTGGTTTATTTAGAAATTACATTTTTGTTCCCAGATGTAGCATTCACTGATTATGAACAGTTCACGTCGTTTTATTCAATATAAATTAATGCCTACTCCTGGCTTATAGTCTTGAGAGTTTGATTTTTGTTCTGCTGCCAAACTGGTCACAGGATGAAGTCGCAATTAATGCATTTTCTTCACTTTTTGAATTTGTTATATTTATCTGTCTTACAGTTTTGTATCCGTAACTCTTTTTGGAATTTGGTTCCCATGTGCTGCCAACTACATGGCGTATCTATGTACGAAGAAAATGTTCAAATGTTTGTTAAGCTTATGGGACTTAACTACGGGGTCATCAGTCCCTAAACTTACAAACTACTTACGAACTAGGACGGCACAAATATCCATGCCCGAGGGGGGATTCAAACCCCCGACCGTAGTGGCCGTGCTGACCGTGACTGGAGCGCCTCAGTCACCTCGGCCACCGCGGCCGGCTATGTACGAAGAAAATGGCATTTTTGCCCTCATATGTGTGTATGTGTGTGTGTGTGTGTGTGTGTGTGTGTGTGTGTGCGTGCGTGCGTGTGTGTGTCTGTGTGTGTGTGTGTGTGTGTGTGTGTGTGTGTGTGTGTGTGTGTGCGTGCGTGCGTGTGTCTGTGTGTGTGTGTGTGTGTGTGTGTGTGTCAGTGTGTCTGGAATCTCAGACATGTGGTAGTAGAAATTTGTTTTGGTGTTTGAATGATTTGAGGATCATATGTGTACTTGACCATTTAACAGAATTTTGCAATTATTTTCATATCTTCCTCTTTGTATGTTGGTTTATGAATGTCTTCTCGTCGGTGTTCAGCAAATGTGTAGTGTTTTGCTCCATACTCCCAGGCCCATCTCACATCAAACGTTCTGCTTGTTTTCCTATATATCAGCTATCACAAGTGCTACATTGTAACTGGTTTCTTCTTCTAATATATAAAGCAGAGTGTCCGTATGTTTGTACGTTTTGCATACAAATCTACAGTTTTGTTCCAATCTTTATGGAATTTTGTACATGTAAGCTTCAATCAATGAGGACGGTCGCCGTAAGTGTGAGAATCACATGCGATATATAGTTCACGAGATATGACGTCATACACAATGAGATGCGCGAAAACTGCTGCATTTTGCTACAATGCTGCTCATTTTCTCCTAAACCATTGGACCGATTTCAACCAAGTTTGGTACACACATTCCTTACCGTCAGGTAACAATTGCTGCATGGTTAAGAATCACATACGGCACGTGGTTCAAAAGATATTATGTCATAACCAACAGAAATCGCAAAATATGCCATATAATGCGGCGAGACTTTCAAAATACACTGTATGTGAATGACAGTACTTAGTGACTTGCAACAAACTTTAAACATAATTTCAAATCTTTATTAAATTTTTTCTCGCTGGCAACCATAGTAAAATGATGAAAGGAAAAAGTTTCTCGCTTACTACTTTTCCGCTGTTTATGGAGTAAAACTACAGCTCTCGGTATGACGTTACAATTTATAATTTGAACACTACAAATTGTTACGACAGGAAAATATTACAGACAGTATACACATATATAGTTGAATGTAGCTTCTAAATTGTATCACAGTACGACACGTAGTTCATGAGATATGAGCACGTAAACAGTAACGTTCCGCTGTTCATGGAGTAATACTACAGCATTCGGTATGACGTTATAATTTCTACAATACAAATAGCAGCCAGATGACATTTTATGCGTATACACGCATATCGTTGAGTTTAGCTTCTGAATTGTATTACACTACGACATGTAGTTCATGAGATATGAGCACATAAATAGTAACGTTCACGGAAAACCGCCCCATCACGCACCAAGTTTTAATCTATTTCTTCTTTAGTACTAATTGTATTTCCAAGAGATTTTACAGACGTACAGCCCTTATACAAATAAATATACACCTGATAATGGCAGGAATAAAGAGATAAATACCCGGGCAACTCCAGGTTTTCAAATCAAAATATTCAAATGTTTGTAGAACTTATGGGACTTAATTACGGGGTCATCAGTCACTAAGCTTACAAGCTACTTATGAACTAGCTAAGACTAAGGACGGCACAAATTTCCATGCCCGAGAGGGGATTCGAACCCCCGACCGTAGTGGCCGTGCAGACCGTGACTGGAGCCCTCAGTCCCCTCGGCCACCGCGGCCGGCGCCGGGTTTTCAGCTAGTATTCAATACTTTCCAGCATTTTGTTGTATGTCGGTTTTGGGATGGATTTTTGAATAGAATTGTCGCGTATGATGTTTTTATGCCCTATCTTTTGAAAATGTTGGTAATTAGATTACATTAGATTAATACTTGTTCCATAGATCATATATACGATATTTCGTAATGATGTAGAACGTTTCAGTTTAGTAAATGTTGTCTATACTTGACAACCAATATTTTAAGGATTTTTTTTGTTTTTTATTTATTTTTTATTTTTTTAAAGTTTTATCTAAAAATTCATCTACATTGTAGAAGGAGTTGCCATTCAGAAATTCCTTTAATTTCTTTTTAAATACTAGTTGGCTATCTGTCAGACTTTTGATGCTACTTGGTAAGTGACCGAAGACTTTTGTGGCAGCATAATTCACCCCTTTTTGAGCCAAAGTTAGATTTAACCTTGAATAGTGAATATCATCCTTTCCCCTAGTGTTGCAGCTATGCAAACTGCTATTACTTTTGAATTGGGTCGGATTGTTAATAACAAATTTCATGAGTGAATATATATATTGTGAGGCTACAGTGAGTATCCCTAGATCCCTAAATAAATGTCTGCAGGATGCTCTTGGGTGGGCTGCAGCAATTATTCTGATTACACGCTTTTGTGCAATGTGCAATTTTATATGTGAGTTTGTTTGTATTTCCATAAGCGAATAATTCGGTGCTTGTCGTGGAAGATGGCCACATTAACAAACGTGTTCAACGTCAGCAATATTCACGACTTCCCGAGCTCACGTCAGTGTTAGATACCACTAGCAGCGGGCTGTTATCATGACTCCTCCGCCCCTGCCGGCAGCCGGTCGGCCGCCCGCGCAGCACAGGAAGCGCAGAGCCCTGGCTAGCTGCTGGCGGCTAGCGGCGCAGCTGGCCGCGGCTACGGCGGGCACATTTAGCTAGCGGCCGTGATTTACTCCGCCCGTCCAGGGGCCGCCCTCAGCACACACACCGTCGCTACTTAGGCGGCCGGCGCGCTACCAAGAAATACGGCTCTCCGCGCTAACTTTGTCGCCCCGTTTCCCGCGTCTGCGGGTTATTTCCGGCCAGCAATTCTTTTCTAACGCTCGATGTTGACTTCTCTCCCCCTCTGTTTCTCTCTTTCTTCCCTCGCCCTCTCTCTCTCTCTCATCTATCTTCTTATTACGATCATAGAAATTGTGTCCACTCTCTTCGGACATGTCTGAAAAACAACTACATCCACTCTCTTCGGACATGTCTGAAAAACTACATCTAGAGTCTTTGCTATCTACATGAGATTCTGTTGACACGTAGTCCCCATTTTAATGAGGCTGAAGATATAGCACTTTATTTATGCCTTACGCGTTTCGACTTGTGACTTCGAAATCTTAAATAACAATCCCTTTTTGTTATAACAAATTGGGATTTTCTTTGAAAGAATAAGTAAGATTTGTATTCAAATGTCTGTAAATCTATCGGATCAAACTGCGTGGTCATCAGTCCGTAGCTTACAAACTACTTAAACCTAGGTAAACTAACCTACGGACAAACACACACAAACCCATGCCCCAGGGAGGACTCGAACCTCCACGGCGAGCAACCGCGCGCTCCGCAGCGAGGCGCTTTAGACCGCTCGACTACTACACCGCGGCAATGACAGGCATCTTATCCGCTTGGCTGTAACGGATCGTGGAGCCACGTCCGATCCCTGAGTCAACAGATGGGGACATTTGCAACACAACAACCATCTGCACGAACAGTTTGACGACGTTTGCAGCAGCATGGACTATCAGCACGGAGACCATGGCTGCGGTTACCCTTGACGCTGCATCGTAGACAGGAGCGCCTGCGATGGTGTACGCAACGACGAACCTGGGTGCACGAATGGCAAAATTCACTTTTTTTGGAGGAATCCAGGTTCTGTTTACAGCATCATGATGGTCGTATCCGTGTTTGGCAACACCGCGGCTAATATTTGTATGAAACATTTTTGTTTCATGATAGATGGAGCTGGTAAAAATAAAAATGAGTTGAAAATTATTGGAAAACCGTATACCTCGGAAAAAATGTGACTCTTACTCTACGTTTAACACTTTCAGTTTCAACAAAAAGTCGTTTCAGCACACCTTTGACGAGCTCCAACATTTATATGACCCCACTAAGTACGAGGAAATGATATCTACTCTCTCTTTTCAAATATTCCGAAAACTGTATTAAATACGCCGCGGTGGAGTAGCCGAGCGGTCTAAAGCGTCTCGCTTCGGAGCGCGTGGTTGCTCGCCGTGGAGGTTCGAGTCCTCCCCGGGGGAAGGGGGTCTGTGTTGTCCTTCGGTTAGTTTACCTAGGTTGAAGTAGTTTGTAAGCTACGGACTGATGACCACGCAGTTTGGTCCGATAGATCTACAAAAATTTGATTTTGTATTAAGTAGCTTAAGCTGTTTAGGGAAACATGCTACATTTGAATGGTGTGTGGGGCGACGTCATTGAGGCTATCAATATCATATCATAGCGTTTTCGGCCGGATAAAGGTTCTGTTTGTTCTGGAAATGATGGCCGCATATTCGTTCGCCTTAGACGGATCGAACGGCATCACTGTACCTGCATTCGCACAAGACACCCAGAGCCATCTAAAGACAAGGTATAGGGTACTATTGGATACAACTAAAACTAACAAATGATGCATGTCCAGACTCTTGACACTGGACTCTTAGCTAGGAACAGGGGACTGATGACCTAGCTCTTTAGTCCCCTCAAAACAACAACAATAACAGCAAGCATGTCCAGAGCATTGTGACCAGTTTAACCTAAATGAATGACAAAATGTCACCCTTTTCTTCACGACACACCAGATGCTGTTTTTCAACAACTCTCGACGTCGTTTTTCTGCACGAACACTTACCCTCTTGGTGTCAGAAGCTTTTGATTTGGTCCACCATATCACCAGAGTTGTCGCCAGGCGAAAATACGTAGGATACGATGGAACAGGAGGTCTGATGCTGTATCCCAATGCCAACCACTATAGATAAATATTGTAAAGAGGTTAATGCAGCATGAATGTACCACAGGATATCATTCGCGCCTGAAGGGTATCGATGTTACCGCTCATTGAACAAGTTATAAGAGCCCAGAACGTTCACTGGGCCTACTAAGCAACATGACACGTGCTGAAGTGAGTGAAATGCTAATCATTTCTTCAGTGCATACTAATATATGCCCTGTGATTATGAAGTATCTATCTTTAGTCTTTCAGGGTATGCTGTTTTTCCTAAACATGATAGTATATTTCGTAAAACCTCGTTCGAGGGTAGGAACAGGCCTAAATCCTTTTTTGAACTATATGTACTTAATGATACCGCCCATAGGAGCCGGACTGTATCGATCAGGTTTTATTAAATGATTGTTTTACCGTTAGAAGCATTTATTTTGGCCCACTTTAGGTTACGGTAGTAACACTAAAAGTGGGCCTTTGCGATCGTCTTTTGACAGCCCGAAATTTAAATGAAAATAACGGCTTAACTGTTCATCTGACACGAAAATTGAGTAACCTAATTGGTAGAGGAGAAAATTCTCTACAACTTTGCTCTCTAATGTTTTTTTTCATATCTCGTAATGTTTCAGAGATATTTGCAAAAATAACGGCGATTTTGGGATGTCTGTCTGTCTGTCCGTAACGTGTTCCCTGTTTTTAAGACGAACCGTTCAACCGATCAGCACCAAATTTTACAGACATGATTGTAGGCAGCCAGAAATCAGAACCTCTCTTTTTCATATTTTTTTCGGACATAAAATACGGTAGTAATACCAAAAAAGCCGTTTGTAATATAATTGTAATTGCAAACGAATCGTTCAACTGACACGAAATTGAATAACCCTGGTAGAGGAGAAAATTTTCTATAACTTAGCTCCCTTATGTTTTTTTTCATATCTCGTATCGTTTGAGACATATTTGCAAACATAACGGAGATTTGACACCCTCCACTGAATTAACGAAAACCAGGCGTTCGGAGATGTCACGTGACATTCCTCGCACAGAAATGTCTCTGGGATACGCCATCTTGCGTTGCGTATTCGATGATTTCCTTATTGTAACTTACACGTTGTCATTTCAAAGCAATGGCGTACTGAAGAATTAACAAAAAAACATCGTTCTTCGTAGGATAAATGATAATCTAGTGTCTACAAATGCCATATTAACATCAGTTAACAACGGCCATCAGTAGTATGAGATTAAAGGACTCGTCTTTTGATTGATAGCCGTGCAATAAAATAGCTAAGCCAAGAACACAACGAAAAAAAAAAAAACGAACTAACATGAGAAGCGTCCGCGACGAACAGAACTACCCATAGAGAGAGAGAGAGAGAGAGAATAAAAAAGCGTAGTGGGCTAGGCGTTGGACTATGACGTTAAGGGTCGGTGGTTCGGAACCCGCCACTACCTAAGGTTTTTTTACCCTAAAAGGGTTTCAGATACTCTTATTAATTAATTTTTTATTATTTTGGTCCACAATGTTTGCAAAAACGTATAAAACTACAAATCTAAAGTGAGCCGTAAAACACGTCAGTCCGATTTTTTTATGCTAGTTGTGTACATAGTTATTTTGTAATATGTTATGTGGTACTGTGTCCTTTAATGATATCTTTCGGCAGGAATGGGTACTTACTGCGGGTGTCGAGATACGTGTCGGCGACGATGTTGGCGAAGTGGTTGGGCGCGTACCCGTGGTGGTAGGGCTCGCTCCACGTCCTGGTGAAGTGCACCCGCACCCCGGCGGATCGCAGCGTCTCCAGGATGGTGGCTGCCACCGTCCGGAACTCACCCTCCGCAGAGTCCAGGTACAGGAAGGACACCTGGACAACAAGGACCAAAAAGGTTCAAATGTTTGTATATCTGTGGGACTAAACTACTCTCGTCATCAGTCCGTAGCCTTACACACTACTTAAACGAAGGACAACAAATACACACATGCCCGAGGGAGGACTCGAACCTCCGACAGCGAGCAGCGACGCACACCACAGCCAGGCGTCTTGGAACGCTCGGCCACTCCACCGGGTCACAACAAGGACCGTGGAACACAGTCAACATTTGGTCGTATTACTGTTTTCAGCCTTATTAGTGAAGTATGTGTCGTAAGACACTCCAACCCCGGCACATAGTTTTGCATTTATCTGTACTAGTAGCGAATCCGGCAATGGCTCGCAATTGCTAATATGCATTGGAATTGGATACACCCCAATCTCCTTCTCCCCTCTATTTCTCCTTGGTCCTCCTCCAACAATCTATCTCACCCTCCTCCCTTCTATCTCTGTCCATCATCTGTAAATCTCTTATCTCACACTTAATCCCTCCATGCTCTTTGTGACTACATGTTTCGTCACTTATCCCCCTCCCTCCTCTGTACATCTGTTATCCAACACTATATCCATCTCCTCTTCATTATTCGTTGGCTCTAAAATCCAGGATAAACCTGCAATTTCCTCCGAATTGAATAGGGAAGTTCGGGTCAACTTTTCTATGAATCCCATCGCTCAGAACCTAAGACCCTTAAGAAAGCGCTGTTCTGTTAGGCCAAGTATAAATTCCAGAAACGGTCCCTCGTACAAATTAAATAACAAATTACTAACTCTTTTAAATACCTATAACACATTTGAAAGCAGCTTTTCCATCTGACTCACATGTCAACTCATTGACCAAATTAAAGCAGATCACATTCCAATTACTGCTAGATTTGCATCACTTGACATTGTAAGCCTCTATACTAACATACCTAAAGAGGATATCGTATTTATGATCAGGAATAACCTAACTGAAACACAAGAAACTGAACATGGCAGAGATCTGTGAATTCATTGAATTGCTCACATTGCTACTGTCATACTTTAGTTTGGGCAATAAATTATATACAAAGACAATGACGACTTAGCAATGGGTAGCTGTCTAGCTGGTAAATTGTCTGATATTCACATAACCCATTTACGACAAACATTTTTCAGTTCGAATAGTAATATAAACATCAAAATCACCTACTATAAAAGATATGTGAATGATACAATTATTATTTTTGATGGCACCAAAGATGAAATTGACACCATACCAACAAAACTGATAAGCATGTTGAGCATAAATCTAATGGCAGCATCAACTTCGTCACTTCAAAAAAAAAAAAAAAAAAAAAAAACCAGGAAATACCATAAACATAATTTTGAAATATAAAGGAAGAAAAAATTACTGATGAGGGCATCAAAAGCTCATTCTACCATCAAAATCAGCACAAGATGGCATATTTCAGATCCAAATTGAATCGCCTACATCAATTTCCTCTTGAACCAGATCAACAACTTCTAGAAATCAATATCATGAAACCAAAGCTTCAAATAATGAATATAATCCTGACATGGATATTACACAAAATCAGAAACACTTCAATCAATACAGCTTCACACCAGACCCCTAAGCAAATATATACTGCAGTACAAAACAGCAGAAAATATGTTGCACTGCTATTTTTAGGCAGCACTTCCTTCATAATAAGTAATCAGCTCAAAAACACAAATATAAAGATAAATTACAGTAACTAGCAATTCGTAATTAGAAGAACAGTCAGGCATATATAAACTTAACTACAAAAGTTTCTTTTCCTACCATAAGGATAAACTAGGAGAAGCTTTGATGTTAGTACGCCTGCGGAACCCTTCAAAATTTGCATTTGGGATGCATACATCTAATAGCAAGGATAAAATAAAAAGCATTGAAGATTACTTAAAATACTGCATTATGGAGATAAAGGCAGCCGTATGAATTTTCTCGAAGAGGTATATATACAGATATATACATTACCATGGGATCTCTGAAATGAATAAAGAATGTTGGCCAATGCAGCCTTTCTATAAATTTCCACTCAGCTCCTTTCGAATTAAGGACATAAATAATTATCACTGCACCTTTTAATCATTAAATTTGTCTGGCAAATGTTCAAATGTTTGTAGAGCTTATGGGACTTAAGTACGGGGTCATCAGTCCCTAAATTTACAAACTACTTATGAACTAGCTAAGGCTAAGGACGGCACAAATATCCATGCCCGAGGGGGGATTCAAACCCCCGACCGTGGTGGCCGTGCAGAACGTGACTGGCGCGCCGCAAACCGCTCGGCCACCGCGGCCGGCAATTGTCTGGCCTTCAATTACGTAACATAGTACACAACATTCAAATATTTATACTTATTCATCACTCCTCACGTTACATTATGTATACCACAGCCTTTGCTACTGCAGTAAGTAACAAAATCATAAATACATATGTCTACTTAATATATAGCTTACGTCACTGAATGTACAATCCATATAAAGAACGTTTATTCAATATAAAATAATTGTATGTTTCTTGTTTGTAAAATAACTTCAATGTCTAACCAATGCACATAGAAAATACCTTTGTTACTTTTATTTTTGCAATATCACCATCTTTGTAACAAAAACTTATTAATGTGTGTATGTGGTTAATCACATGCTATGTTACTCCTAAAAAAAGAAATAGGTGAGGTACAAAGTGCCCATTGCTTCAGCAACTACAGCAAACAACACTACCTCGTAATGTAGCTGATTTTTCGATGTGAGTAAATGAGTAGTAACAAAAATTCTATCGTAAAAGTTTGTTTACAATATGTCTTAGTATCATTAGTCATAATTTAAGTAAGTCATTCCAATCGCCTTTTTGTATTGTAGGGCACCACATAAACAAAGAACATTATGGGAATAATCGAAATGTAGATGGCAAAAAATGTATGTGGATGAACAGCCGTTTGGAAGCTTTGAAAAGGCTAACGGTGCAATTTTCAAACAAATAGCACAATCAGATGTGGTTGGTTGCTGTTTCCTCCATTGTGAAAAATCATCCTGTAGTTCGACTTATTAGCCGTTTATAGATTTTAGGCATAATGTATTTAACCGGCAAGCACGCAACACGCGATTTAGCAAAACTCTTACACCGTTCGTGTTAAATTACGGTACAATACAATGGCACTTGTTTCAAGTTGGCGTCTTCCTCCTACAGACTTTATGCGTCTACTGGCCTGAAGCGGTAATCAAGAAATTGCACCTTGCTTTTCCGATAAAAACATGGGGTTAAGCAGTCCTCTCTCTATTACCACTAAACTATAATTCGCTCAAAATACTCTGTTATCCTTTACAATTGTGTGCACATCATATAACAATATTCCCAAACGTCCGTGATATTTCAGACACTTACCATTAGCCAGTCAGTGAGAAAGTTCTCTCGTACAACTTGCATTGAGCTCTCAAGCTAAACAGGACTGACAGCACGCCTTTCTTCTGCAGCATCTAACTCGTTAGTAACAGACTTTTGCCTCCACATACCGGCAAGTGTGAAAACTGAATGTGCGTCTCTTTCTTATCTGCGTCAACTCTACGAGCCTTATCTTACACCTCTGAAGAATAATGAACGTTTTATGTTTCGTCTTTCTTTTCAGTGTTTTATAAAAAGGTCATTAAGAATGACTGTTTCAAGTAAAATCACCACAAATTACATTTTAGAGCAATACTAAAAACACAGATGCTCTTTATTCGGTCTGTGTTCGTTGGTTTATTGCACAAGTGCCATCAAGATAATAATAGTAAACACAAGGGAAACAACACCTTTCACGGCATCAAACACACTGTATAAATAATGTACTTATTCATTTTCAATTTTTGTACGATATACTTCATATGCATTCATGTAGAATTATTTTCTTCTGTAGCAGTGTTTAGAAGGAACCATATACACAGAATAATTTCGTCGATGGTTGGACAACTAGTGATAAACAATTGAATGAAGTTTTATGCAAATTTAGTGTCCTTGTTTTACGTGGTAGGAGCAGTTTTGGAAAATGCGTAATAGAGTTTTTCACTTGACCACAAGAATACATTTTTGGTTGAGCCCGATTTGAACCAACAACACTACGACTGATATTCAGTTTACAACGCTACTGAATGATTTACGCTGTTAATCGGAAATTTTGCCTTTACAGCAGGTACTTAAAACCCTCGAAAACTTCAAGAGCCGATTTTCTCGAGAATTTTTGTGGCATTCCATTGAATGACCTGGGCTGGTTGCTATTTGAGTTCTGAAGTTTAAGTACCAGAAATATTAAAAAAAAATTACAAAACTCCGATAACCTTGTATGCGTCATTGTGTGACATGCGCCCCGAAGAAACTCAATACAATATGATTCGAGATTCGTCATTGCAATTCTTTCAAGAATTTACCGCCTGAAAAGTTTTCAGTGTTTTGAAAGAACAAGCGGATTAAAGTTAAAATATTTTTCTTTGAATCTAGATTTCGTAACATCCTATTTTTAAGCAAACACAGAATAAAATTTCACCATATATTCAAGAAATGTATGTTCCTCTTTCTTTCCTTTATACACCCTAAAGACTGGAATAAAGAGTAAAATATCAATCCAAAAGTTTTCAACTGAAGGGAGCACGTACTGGAAATTAGATTTACCTTTCTTCAATGTGAGAATACATTTTATTCTATAATTTAAACATTTTAAAGTGATCTAAACTTTTACATTAATTTTCCAACGGAAACTTTATGTCAATTCTTTTCGGTTCTTTCTTATTGTGATTGATTCCATTGTGCTCTGAAAGTCCCACACTTACTTTTAAAATCTAGATGAAGAAACAGAGGAAAGACAGTTTGACTGCACACTCGGAGCAGTTACAGTGCTTAAGCTGCTAGAACTACCTGTATGGAGCTATGCAAGGCCCAATCATTATACAGTTTTAACCAAGCGTAACTTTATCAGAAACCTTTATATTCGAAGTACGTCGTACGTCGCTGAAAGAACTCACAACAATGTTTTATAAATATTAATACACCACCTTTTATTTCTCGTCCGTGTTGATAGTTCGCCTGCCGATGTTCCTACTCAGACGTTAATATTTTAACATTGTATAAATTCACATAAGTATTTTAGATTCGGTGCGTTCTTGATGGTCTATTGAACTACAAAAATAATATGACATGTTGTTGAATACACTTCTTTTCTTATTAGGTATAGGAAAACACATAGATAAAAGGCAGACATCCTAAGACTTCACAAAGCAATGAATGACTGTACGAAGACTGTAGCAAGACTGACTTAAGACTTAGAGTTGATTAACTGTGCGAGCCAATTCACGCGTATTTATACATTGCGTTATTTCCTAGAACATTCTGCAACGAAACTATTACAACATGACCCCGCTGAAAATCTTATCTGTTAAACATGAATAAATCTTGCACAAGCAAATATATAAAATTATTACAACTAAATCTTAAAGGTTTTGGTAAGAACCAAAACAGAAATTAGGCGCACAAGTAAATTACGACTCAAGCAGTGCCAATATCTGTTTGCAATTTTATAATGGATAATTTACAGTAATAACCAAATTTTTAGGTAAGCAGTACATTGCAAACAGATCAGTACATTGCAAAAGATATCATATAATGTTATTTATGAACTCCATTAACAAAAGTATAATGTTACATAATATTATTGATATGTTTTTATGGACAGAATTAGTTTACCAGATTGATTTAGAAAACAATGTTGTTATGGTAAAGTATTATTGTAGTGTAAACATAAGCATTGTGTAAATATATTTGAAGTTATAGCCTCGATGCATACGATATTATAATGGTACTCGGATCTTAACTTAACCGGTTTAGCTAATTCCTGGTGGTTAAACTCATCATAAACTGAAAGAACTTTACCGACCACTGGATAGTTATTCATATGTTACAGGTATTTCCCAAATCTGATTAACGGAGTTGCGGCATTCATCGGTACGTGAGCACGATCAACAAACTCAATGCGAGATACTACAATTAAGGGGCTGTTGTACGTGCCAAATTTAAGAAAACGTAGTTCACTTCAAGGCAGGAATTGTGTAATTTCCTCAATATTATCTCCCATGTGATGACCTTGCGGTTAAAATTTGAGAAATTCGTTAGGATATTAATTAGTGCTCTCCATTTTCCTCAAACTTCATCCACGAATTGAAGTGCAAGTGGGGAGTTGGCAGATACTGAAACCATATACGAAGGTTTCGACCCATCGTTTGAATCTATCTAGAATTCATCATGTGGTGTCAACAGGAGTACAGTAACGTAAATGAGTACGTAAAGGTAAATGGGACGTAGTTTTCAGCCTGTAAACAAATTTCCGAAGTACAGGACTAACGTCAATGACAGAAAATATTCTATCACAAATTCAGCAGTTATTATGATCCTTTTCCCTTTAAAAATAATTTGAAACATACAAAAAAAAAAAAAAAAAAAAAAAAGTCATTAACGAAAATTCCACCTTTTCATATGCTACAGTTGCTCCTTATAGATTCAGGCTTGCTATGTAGAAAAGTCATAAAATATCATATTATAGTGAAAAAGCTATTAATTGGTGCTCATCTGGTGGCCTCAGTTATATTGTGCATCAAATGACAACGCCTTGTGTAATATTGGTGACTTTATTAATGAATTAAACGCGATGTAATGGACAAGAAATAGATATTGAATTTTAAGCAATACACAATAAAAATTTATCATTATATCATGTTGGAGAACTACCACCAGCCATTTTTTACACTGTACTCGTTTCATATTATTTACAACTATTCCACGATGTTCAATACTGAAAGCAATTACGTTCACTTGAAACCTAAAACAGGTCACACTGGATTCATGCACTTCCAAACATTGTGATGTTTCTTGGTTTTTTGGTGGGTATTATTGTATGATTTGACCGTTAACTGAGGTCATGGTTAACCAGTGCCTCTATTTTATTTTCAACTTCGGACAGTAATAGTCCCCAAATACCTCCTACAACGTATAAAAAATTATTCATTTGGACATCTTGTCCATCCAAGGTGAGCATGTAGCGTTTGAGACACTACAACCTTCTGATATGTCACTGTTATCTGAGGGATTCTATAATTAGAAGGTAAGTTTTTACCACTGGTGCGATCAAAGCAGATCATTGACATAATCAGTGACTGTACTTCATAGTTTTCATTTTCCTATAAAAGTAGGTGTACGGTGAATATTAATAGCACGAAAATATATCGTACTTACGTTCTCAGACTTTGAGAAGTTTCATAACTTTCTAGGCTGAAAGTTCCAAGAGGGTCCTTAACAAGCACAAAGACTTACATAATATGCAATACGCTCATATCGTTTCGTCGTTTCTAAAAGGAGAAGTCACCTACGCAATATACTGATATTGCGCAAATTTATCGTAGAGACGCTCTAAGAATGTATGTAGTTTCATAATGCGCAAGCCGTAAAGTTACGAGTGGACTACTTCAATAACGGTAACATTTATATAGTAGAAGCACTGAGAGGTCAAAGCGTTTTTCATGAAGAAGACACTCATACTGGAGGAACCTGGACATAACTATCATAAATGTGAACGGATTCAGTTACGTAATTATTCTATTTATGCTAACAAACGAACGATAGCTGAAACGTATTTCATCTTTTTTAAATATAATTTTCGAGGTTATTCTGCAGTGAAGAATAGCTGACGTTGTGTTGTCGATGATGTTTAATGTTGCGTAATTGGTTTCTGTTGTTGATTCTGCAAATTCATGTGGCCAATATAAGTATGCGATACGACCCGTCGGCTTTGACTAATGACGTCATATCTGAGATAGTTTGTTTACAAGCCAAACATTGATTATGAATTATGATTATGCTTTTAAAAAGTTATCTGTAGCTTCTCTCTGATGGTTATATATAGCTTAACCGAGAATGTTTTTAATTTATTTTATTTATTTATTTATTTTTATTTTTGATTTCCCGAAAGTGAGCGCGGAAGGCGTAAATTTTTGGACTGAGACTGTGATCGTTGGTACATTATGTTGTGGTGATCTGTAATTTACAAGAGTGATCACAGATTATTTATCAGCGGCGGAGTATCCGAGCGCATTGAGGCGGTATGCTCCGATGCGCGAGGTCGTTCCCCGTCGAGGGTTCGAATCCTCCCCCGGGCATGGATGTTTGTGTTGTCTTTAGTGTAAGGCAGTTTATAAGTAGTTTGTAAATTTAGAGACTTAAGATCCCGCAATTAACGCCTATAAACTTAAAAAATCGTTATTCATTATCAACAATACAAAATTATTACGGTATTATCCCATTTGTTTTTATTCGTTGATAGTGTTTGTTTTGCTAGGTGGTATAGCTACGTAGTATATCTTGTGAGACTCAGATATGACGTCATTGGTCAAAGCCGACGGGTTGCATCGCGGTTATCAATTATGCCCATTCATGATACTATTATTCTGCGGTATCCTTATTGTCTCTCTCTGTTGTCGTCACCATTACCTTTGCAAAATTGTCTTCTTCTTTTTTTTTTTTAGCCGCCATGGCAGTTTTTAATATTGATTATGTGTGTCTTAAAGCCTTCATTTCATTGTTTCTAATACTGGCATTCTACGGGTCGGAGCGTGGAATGTTAGATCCCTTAATCGAGTAGGAAAATTAGAAAATTTAAAAAGGGAAATGGATAGGTTGAAGTTAGATATAGTGGGGATTAGTGAAGTTCGGTGGCAGGATGAACAGGATTTCTGGTCAGGTGACTACAGGATTATAAATACAAAATCAGTTGGGGGTATCACAGGAGTAGGATTGATAATGAATAAGAAAATAGGAATGCGGGTAAACTACTATGACCAGCACAGCGATCGCATTATCATTGTCAAGATAGATACGAAGCCAACACCAACAGCAGTAGTACAGGTTTATATGCCAACTAGCTCTGCCGATGATGAGGAAATCGAAGAAATATATGAGGAGCTAAAGGAAATTATTCAGACAATTAAGGGAGAGGAAAACTTAATTGTTATGGGAGACTGGAATTCGGTAGTAGGACAAGGAAGGGAAGGGAAGATAGTGGGGGAATATGGTCTGGGCAAAAGGAATGAAAGAGGAAGCCGCCTGGTAGAATTTTGCACGGAACATAATTTAGTTATAACAAACACCTGGTTTCAGAATCACAAAAGATGGTTGTATATGTGGAAGAGACCAGGAGACACCGGGAGATACCAGATAGATTTTATAATGGTAAGACATAGATTTCGGAACCAGGTTTTGAAGTGTAGGACATACCCAGGGGCAGACATAGACTCTGTCCATAACTTGTTGGTTATGAACTGTAGGCTGAAACTGAAGAAACCACAAAAAGGTAGGAAAATAAGGAGATGGGACCTGGATAAATTGAAGGAACCTGAAGTTCTTAAGAATTTCAGAGGGAGCTTCAGGCAACAATTGACAGAAACAGGGAAAAATAAAACAGTTGAGGAGGAATGGGTAAAATTGAGAGATGAAATAGTGAAGGTAGCAGAGGACAAAATAGGTAGGAAGGCAAGACCTACAAAAAATCCTTGGATATCACAGGAGATACTAAATTTAATCGATGAAAGGAGAAAATATAAAAATGCAGTAAATGAAACAGGCAAAATGGAGTACAGACGACTAAGAAATGAGATTGACAGGAAGTGCAAAATGGCTAAGCAGGAATGGCTAGAAGGCAAATGCAAGGATGTAGAAGAATGTATAAATAGGGGAAAAATAGATACAGCCTACCGGAAAATAAAAGAAACATTTGGCGATAGGAAGGGCAGCTCTATGAATGTCAGGGACACTGATGGAAAGCCGGTTCTCAGCAAAGAAGGGAAAGCTGAAAGGTGGAAAGAGTATATAGAGGGGCTCTACAAAGGAAATGAAATTCGAGACACTATTGTAGGAAGGGAAGAGGATGTAGATGATGATGAAATAGGAGATATTATACTGAGAGATGAATTTGACAGAGCACTGAAAGATCTAAGTCGAAACAAGGCCCCTGGAGTAGATGATATCCCGTCAGAGCTACTGAAGTCTCTGGGAGAACCAGCCATGACAAAATTGTTTCACATTGTGTGTAAGATGTATGAGTCAGGTGAAGTACCCTCAGACTTTAAGAAAAATGTAATAATCCCTATTCCAAAGAAAGCGGGTGCAGACAGGTGTGAAAACTACAGAACCATCAGTTTAATAAGTCATGGTTGCAAAATATTAACACGAATTATATACAGAAGGATGGAAAAGCTGGTAGAAGCCGACCTCGGGGAAGATCAGTTTGGGTTCAGGAGAAATGTAGGAACACGGGAGGCAATACTCACTTTACGGCTTATCCTAGAAGATAGATTAAGAAAAGGCAAACCAACCTTTCTAGCTTTTGTAGATTTGGAGAAGGCTTTTGACAATGTTGATTGGAACAAACTATTTCAAGTTCTGAAGCAAGCAGGAGTAAAATATAGGGAGCGTAAGGTTATTTACAACTTGTACAAAAACCAGACAGCGGTTGTCAGAGTTGAAGGGCATGAAAGGGATGCAGTGGTTGGAAAGAGAGTAAGACAGGGTTGTAGCCTTTCCCCAATGTTGTTCAATTTGTACATTGAGCAAGCTATAAAGGAAAGCAAGGAGAAATTTGGAGAAGGAATTAAAGTTCAGGGTGAAGAATTGAAAACATTGCGTTTTGCCGACGACATAGTAATTCTGTCAGATACAGCAAATGACCTGCAAGAGCAATTGAACGGAATGGACAGTGTGCTGAAAGGTGCATATAAGATGAACATTAACAAGAGTAAAACTAGGGTAGTGGAGTGCAGTGTAAGAAAATCAGGTGATGCTGAAGGAATTAGATTAGGTAACGAAACAATAAAGGAGGTAGATGAGTTTTGTTGCTTGGGCAGTAAAATAACAAATGATGGTCGCAGTACAGAGGATATAAAATGCAGAATGGCAATGGGTAGAAAGGCGTTTTTGAAAAAGAGAAATTTGTTAACATCTAATATTGATTTAAGCCTAAGGAAGTCCTTTCTGAAGGCATATGTATGGAGTGTTGCCTTGTATGGGAGTGAAACATGGACGATAAGCAGTGTGGACAGAAAGAGGATAGAGGCTTTTGAAATGTGGTGCTACAGAAGAATGCTGAAGATTAGGTGGGTGGATCGCGTAACTAATGAGGAGGTACTGAACCGAATTGGGGAGAAAAGAAATTTCTGGCATACCTTGACTAAAAGAAGGGATAGATTGGTAGGACACATTCTTAGAAATCAAGGAATTGTGAATTTAGCATTGGAGGGAAGTGTGTGGGGTAAAAATCGCAGAGGGAGACCAAGAGACGCGTATAATAAGCAGATTCAAGTGGATGTGGGTTGTCGTTCTTATGAGGAGATGAAAAGGCTTGCTCAGGTTAGAGTAGGGTGGAGAGCTGCATCAAACCAGTCTCTGGACTGAAGACCACAACAACAACAATTCGCCAACTTTATATTCTTTTCTATTGTTACAATTCAACATTTTTGTCTCCTGTTTGAAACTATTATTACCGAGTGTGAAACTGGGCTGCTGGCAACCTGCCCCACGCGGCAAAAAAAAGAAAAAAAAATATATATATAATGATTAGTATCCTTATCTCGATGTCCCTAGAGTTTGCACGCGCTAGGAAAATGCATCCTGCATTTAAACTTTCATATAAAGGAGAGGGGACAGCCGCGGTGGAGTGGCCGAGCAGTCTAAGGCATCCTGCATCACTGCATGAAACAAATGGCTGATAAAATCTGTACGGTCCAAGGAATTCTGCATCACTGCATGAAACAAATGGCTGATAAAATCTGTACGTTGGACAACGTACAGATTTTATCAAACATTTGCTTCATGCAGTGTATTGTTGCGGTTGGAATAAGGCCTATGGTTTGAAAATGGACGAACAAGTCCGAAACTAGTTACCAACTTCTAAATAGTGCAACTGTGACGAAGAAAGAAAAAAAATTTCATTACATACAATTTAATAAATTAATAGAATATTAAATATATAAGAATAATATTATATTTTATGTATTTAATTTGTATTATTTATATTTTTGTTATTTATTTTGTTAGAAATATTTGAAAAAGTGGGCCGAAAAGCAGGTCAGTGTGAGTTATAGCGTTGTAATTCGCCATACATTTGGTCCTTGTTGGAAAACATTTTCAAATTTCAATTACGACAAAAATTCTAATATATGTGGAGCGCGTTCGGAAATAACGATACCACTCCCAATATGCATGAATCACGAGTAATGGTAGTAATGTTTAGTTTAGTAAAGGTGAAGGGTACAGTGAAGGTTAACCGGATTGTCCAAAAGAACGAATGTGGAATCAAGTGGAAATGATGAGACGCGTTTATTTCCTTTAATGTTTATTTATTTTATATTCGAAACCGCTGTTCTGAGTTCAGTCTCTGGCATGTGGCCAAGTTACGCGAAGTAGGCACAAGTTTCGTTACAATTATTAGATCGAAATACGTCATTAGTCACCTATCCACCATGTTGACTGTTGTGTGTTTATTACGGCGACTGTATCAGCCCCGTTCTGAATAGTTCTGCCAAGTCAACGCAGCACACGAATCTCATCCGTCCACCTCGTTGAGTCAGTTTGGCACGCGAGGCGGGAATTCCGGCTAACTGCATCAGCAGGCGTTTTGCGGGGCTGTTTAGCCGCGTCCCGGCGGCGCTGCCAAGAAAAATGCTGTCCCCGCTCTGAGACACTGTGTAAAATAAGTCGCGCCTGTTTACGCCGGCTGATATATCCACACGCATATGCGTGTGCTTCCCCCTCTACCCCCTTTCCATCTGCCGAATGTTTGGCTGCATTTCGCACCACGCCGCAACGCTCCGCACGCCGCCTACGCCTACGCGTTAGGAGGACTTCGCTGGCAACTGGCGCGCCAGTCCAGCGGACGCTGCTAATATAGGGCTGGCGCCACCGAGCGGCCAGGCCGACAGGTGTTGCCAAGGTGCACGCGGTGCGTGATCCGCATGCATTATTCAGACGGGGCCTATCGGAAGCTATGCGAACTCTGCCGCGGCTGCACGGGAAGACACAGGTGTGTGTGTGTGTGTGTGTGTGTGTGGCGTCACGCGGTTCGCATTACGTTGCATCCAACGGAGACGCAGCAAAAATGCGAAGGGCTGGCTACCTCTCTCTCTTCCTCCAACCCCCTCCACTGCTCTCTGCCGTGTTGCGTCGGAGCTGCCGCCGTAGTGGAAAACAAGAAAAACAGGATCAGGTGCGATATTGGATTCTGTGGCGCTGTGGGATTCGTGGCGTTTTCAGGTGGTTGGAGGGGGGAGGGAGGATTTGGGACGGTTGGGGAAAGGTGGCAGCTCGTTGACATCTACATTATTAGGCACGGAAAATTGGGGATTGATCTGCGTTGTTAAGTATTCTAGCTCTAATTGTGCTACAAGTTAGGTATGTGACTACGACCTTCCTATCGGTACTTACCGATAAGAATTGGGCAGTACGTAACTCAGGATAGTACGAGGTATATTCACAAAGTAAGTTCCGTTTGCTTATATAAAACTAACGTGTACAGATACAGAATAAATATTTATTGTACAAATATATACAACGATTAAACTACTTTTCTACATAGTTTCCGAAATTTTGTAGGCCCTTGTCATAGCGTGGCACAAGTTTTTGTATGCCTTCTTTGCAGAACGTTGCCGCCTGTGCATTCAACCATGTGGTAAATTTTTCTTTCAGCTCGTCATCATCGTTGAAGTTTTGACCACCAAGGACAGGTTTTAGGTGTAAGAGGAAAGTCGCTAGGAGCGAGACTGTACGGACGATGATCAAACACGTCCCAGTGAAATTCCCGTAAGAGTTGTTTGGTCACAAATGCCTAGTGAGATCAGGCGTTAACGTGAAGAGAAAAAAACCCCTCCTTTCATCTCTTCTTACACCTAAAATCTGTCCTTGGTGGTCAACACTTCAACGATGATGAGCTGTTACCACATAGTCGAATACACAGGTGGCAACCTTCTATGAAAAAGGCACACAAAAACTTGTGCCACGCTATGACAAGTGCCTACAAAATTTCGTAAGTTATGTAGAAAAGTAGTTGAACAGTTGCAGATTTTTATATAATAAATATTTTTTTCTTTATCTGTTCACGTTTGGTTTATATAACCAAACGTAACTTACGTTGTGGACATACCTCGTAAAAGTTTATGGCTCGTTGTCACTATGCATAGGGGTGAGTTATGTATGTCAGCTTCTATGCCCTTAACAGCTAACCAATCTGTTTAAACAAGAACAATAATTAATCTGTAGCTTAGCCAGTCTATTAATCTGCATACGATGACGTGAAAATATATTTAACAAACTTAAATTAAACCTCTGAAATATCAACAAAACGGATTCTAAGATAAAGAAGTGATTCACTCACGAAGTAATTCTTTATAAATGAAGTTTATTACTCTTACTGGTCATGAAATGCGGAGGTGGTCCTACTTCATACATCGGTAAATAACTGAATATTTCCCCAACTATTGTTCAAGAGAGGCACAATAAGTATCACATTCAAGAAAAAAAGTTCCAAATTATCACTCGTAAATTAGTGAAGTCCATCGAACATTGCAGTTCTAAATTAAGCCGCGATTAATTACAATATTTGTTATAAAACACAGTTTGTCATCACACGTGTACACGATTGCTGAATTATCACAGTTCCACAACCCTACTACCTTGCACAGTTTATCACTTTTCACCAAAGACTACGTTCTGCAGTTACAGTCCAGTAAATTTTCTAAGTCCACACATGCATATCTCTTCAAATCACAAGTTCGTAACGCGGCTTCAGACCACCCAGCGTCACAACCTTTTACCACCACGTCCAAGTTACGAGTCCTTTCCCAAGCGTGCTCTCTCTACTCCCAAAATTTTGTCCTTCCGCGCATCCTAACACCTCATCTTTAAAATATAATTTCCCTACAAAAATATTATACATTTGAATATCACAAAGTTAAATGCTTTGACTACCTACCTACGGATGTTGTTTACATTTAACAAAGAAATATATATTTAACAATGCAAAAAAAAAAAAAAAAAAAAAAAAAAAAAAAAGGTTGAGACTGAAGTTCTTTACTCAGATAGCCAATAAGTGTGGTGTCTCACTGTTCAAATATACTGCCGCCGTCGAAATATAGTTACACAATTAATATTTAATTTATCACGGCTTTTGATACAAATATATTCAGTTCTTGTCCACGAATACTTATAATTGTTTATATATAAATTATCTGCTTCATATCTACTATTTTTAGTTGGCCATGAAATATTTAAGTAGCAGTCTACAACATAAAAAAACGAGCTTTATTAAGAATAATGTTAAATATAATAAAATACCTATAAACACATTTACGCAGTGGTGTGCCACTTGCCGAGCGAACAGTGTCGGCTAGTGTTTTCCATGTGACGATGGCGGCCTCCTGTTGAAAGACGACCGCCTGTCGTCTTCCATATATTTTTGTATAGTTTATGTAAAGTTGTAATTTATTTAATGTCGCTAGATTATCATTTTGTTAAAACTTGAACCCCACTTTCTTCAAGGCTTGAGGAATAACATTTTTAATATCATGTATTAGAATATTAGTTAATACTGCGAGGTTTTCCTTATTTTGTTATGTTAATAATTTATTATTATATTAATTAATGTGGCATAAGCACGACTTCTCCGCTACGCCAGTGTCCCTGTGAGAATGTGCAGTTGTTTTACCTTTAAGCCGGCCGCGATGGCCGAGGGGACTGAGGCGCTCCAGACACGGTCTGGTCTGCACGGCCACTACGGTCGGGGATTCGAATCCCCCCTCGGGCATGTATATTTGTGCCGTCTTTAGTATTAGTTCATAAGTAGTTTGTATGCGCCTCGGTTGCACAGTGGTAGTGTGCCAGACTACAATCCCCGCCAGGTCCTAGGATTTTTATCTGTCACTTTCCACTTCTTTCACCTCTGGCAGTATTGTTCATGTGAAAAATATCGAGTAGCACCATGGTTCGGAACCCACGTTAAACTGTAGGTCCCCCTATAACTGGTTGGGTAAGTCAGTTTGAAGGTTGGAGGAAGGCAACGGCATGGGATTGGAACACTTGCGGAGAGTGACACTTGCGGGGAACCCGGGGCCCTTGGGGCGGCTAATGGCTTTTCCTGGGTACAGGCACACCAAGAAGTCTCGCACTGCTGTTGTCAAGTTTCCACAGTCAACATAACACGAAACTCAGTGAAATTGCACAACCCTTTGCAAGCTAAAGAGCAATATAGTAACTTGTTCTAACTACATATTAAATCGTTGAGTGTTCCTCCTGAAAACAAAAAGGTATTTTAATAGTGATAATGTTTGGAGAGTTATTAAGACATTCTCCACCTTTCCAGCATATCAAGACACCTGCGCAAACAATAAATATATTAGGCATCCTGCACAGATACGTTGATGTAATTGACCGCTATGTAGTTAACCCCACTATCACGCCGCTTCCATCTCTCTAAAAATAGTTACTATGCTTTTTAATAGGAGACGCAACCTTAAACCTTCAATTAAAAAAACTTTAATAATAAGTCAATGAGCAATTTACATACTTGAAGCTTTTATTCGTAGACCCCAAAACGATTTGGCTGTATTGGACTTACAAACACATCTAAAAAATGTTTGAAATACGGAATGTGTAAGGGAATGTCACACACCGAAAAATGCTAAATTTCAATTTCTATCACCGTCATATAGCACCATTTTTACTCCGAACTTGGCATAAACCAACAGGGAGAAACAAGTTGCAAGACTTCCACGAAAAATGAAGCGAACTTGGCAGCCAATAGTTGGTTATAAATTACATTGCCTGTTAACTGTATAAATGTAAATTACGGAATACGCGGAACTCCTGTTCAGTACAGTCAAAAAGGTTTAAGTTAATAGGCAGTAGTTTACAATCAGATATCCGTATCACTCTCCTCCTCAAGAAGTCTGTGTGAAGATTTATACTCAGAACATTCAAGAAAAAGGATACTGTGGTGTTAAAACTACAAGAAGCAGGTCATTTACTCAGGAAGGGAAAACTTTATGGTTCCCGTAAATTTAATGGCTGTATATCTTGTAATAACATTCATTTTTTGATAAAATGTTAAAATCCAATATACCAGAATTTTGTTTTTCTAAACTCAGTGCCAACTTTTTTTGTCCAAATTTTTGCATGAAATAGTCTTGACGTGATTTCATACTTCTATGCATTAATATTATCAAACATGTAATTTGTGTCACAAATTGCGCGGCCGGTCCGGTCGGAGGTTGAGTCCTTCCTCGGACATGGGTATGTTTGTTTGTACTTTGCCTAAGTTGTTTTAAGTAAGATTAAGTAGTGTGTAAGTCTACAGACCGACGACCTAAGTAGTTTGGCCGCATAAGACTACACAAATACACGTAATTTATTTATTTCATCACCACATTTAAGTACTAATAATTAAAGAAACTTAAATGTAGAAATTTGAAATAAACAGTGAAAACAAATGATTGATATTTCTCATAATATGAATGCGCAGAACCGTTGAATTATGTCTTGTGAATATTCCTACAAAATCTGCCATATGAAAATTGTAGTGTGAGTCCCAAAAATTTTTTTTCTATAATAATATTAATAACATATTAAAAATTCAGAACTCGAAAACCAGTGAACCGCTCCACCTCGCTCGGTGGGCCTTTCTCTGAATACGGCACAGGTAGCGGCTGGAGGGCGTGGAGTAGGGGGTGGTGTATCCCTACTTCTGGAACACCCTGTTCACTACTTGCAGCGTCCGGGTCTCCCCGCAAGTGTCTACACATTCCCTTTCCCCGCAAGTGTCACTCCCCGCAAGTGTCACAAACTCCAACGGCATACCACCTCTAAACAAGACCATGCGTAGTAAAGCACTGTGGTGTTCAAACCAATCTTCAGATTGTTGACTGCTTTGTAAGTTTGTACGTTTAGGGGCTGATGACCCCGTAGTTAAGTCCCATAAGCTATACAAACATTTTTTTTTTATTTACCTTTAAGTGTGTGCGTGAATCTATGGCTGTTTGAATGTGGGGAGTGACAGCTCGGTTTGCATCGTTCTCTCTGGCGCAGTATCGATAGCTGCTGATACTACCAAAGAGGTTTCCACACCCTTTGGTTGCGAGCTGGTTGGCGAGTCTCTCGGTCCCCCACCACCGCTGTTTTCGTGGATTTTCCAGCTTCCCCCGTTTTCCCACGGCCCGGTGGCCGCACGGCGACCCATTCGGTCCTGGTCGTCTGATGAGTTAAGGTTGGTTCTGCTCTTGTTTCTGGAGATGGCAGCATTTCATTGACTAGCACGTTTAACTGAAATTCGTGAACTTAGAATCATTTCTTGAATATTTTCTCCCATCGTGTGCGGAAATGTGTTCTCGTTTTTCAATTCAGTGATTCCCAATAGATAAACGCGGTGTGTGTGTGTGATTCTAGTTGCAGTTTGATAACGACCTGGTATGTTAAAACTTTTTGTGATCATGTGGCGGTATATGAACTCTGTGTAAATACTTTCTAGCTTTGTGGGGCACGATTTCTAATAGGTGATACGTTCATTTTTGTACAGTGCATGTAATAATCTTCTCATCGTTTCCTTCTGTGAGTGATATATGTTCATAGAACAAAGGCTTCATCTTCCACTCTAGTTTTTTCCATGCCCATCAGACAAGTAACTATGCGGGTATCCTTCTGATTTCCATTAATATTTCGCGATATTCTCCTACCGCCTATTTTAATTTTGCTGTTTGTTCTCCGACTTGTAGTATGCACGTTGTCTTTGTCAGTAATTCTCTCTGAGCCTTGTACAACCTCCTGCAATAGCTTCCTTATGTAATTCCAAACATTTCTATGGGTTGCATACTGTAGTTAATTTTCTTTATGTTTCGGAAACTGAATTTATTCAATTTTATAGGTATTCAGAACCACGTGGGTCCGAGTTCCGACTTCCGGGGTTTGCAGCTAGTCGCCTGAATTCACGTCACTTATCATATAAAACCAGTACCTAGATCGACTTCTAACAGACTGCAACTTAAGAATCGACCGTGATTTTGTATAATGAATCCGTTTTTCAACCACTTCACCTTCAGTGGAGTGCGTTCTTGTAACGTAGCCGTGTGTCGCCGTTAGCGTGTTTACTCGCGGTCCAGTTCAGATGTAATTTAACTTGGCTATAAACACGCACCATCTCAAAACAGGCACGACAGACCAGAGCCACCTTCAAAGTGTTTTGTTAAAACACTTGTTGAATTTCGCCTACGATAGCGGCGCCTGCTTCCGCATCTCAGCATGCTGATTCTGGTGAGTTTCGCTGTGGCATTGCGTGAGTGTGATCGAAAGAGTGTTGTTTGTGAATCCTTGCCCCAGTAGCGTTAAATCATGTATAATTTAGATTGGACACCGTCCGCATTAATCCATATGAGAGATGCATTTTTATTGTATAACAAAATTGGTTCCCCATTTTGCTTGTTTTCTATCTGAGTAAACAAGTCAAAGTTCAGCATAATCAGTAAGTTGCCTATAAACTGTAGTTTTAGAGCACCTTCCCTCTTTTATTTAATATTGTTCTTCACAAGTGCTGAGAACAAATTCAGATGCAATTTTTCTTATGTCTAAATTCCGTTGCACCATACATGTTTTCTTAGCCACCTTTCTGAGATAACTTTAATTGTGGTGGCTTGCTTATCAATGTCTGTGTGTAATAACGTGTGAGCTGCTATGTATATTGACCACTGTAGTATTAACTTCCTGTTATTGAAGTAATTTGAAACTAGTCAGTTCTCAGTTTGGGCCAGCAGGTTTTGTAGCAGGTTTTGTAGTTCACACGGATTTTATTTGCTAATTTTAGTGATAAAACAAAGCTCTTTTTTCGTAGAGTGGTCGACTTTCATGGTCCACGTCATACTTTAGGGTTGTTATCTGAACCCCAGCAGTTTTCCACGTCTATGTCATTGTGTATACATGTACTTTGATGAGCTAAAGTGGTTCTCGTGGCTGATAGCAACTAGGTCTGATTGAGCGGCTATCTTAACTGCTGTTTGCTGGCTACACAATCGTAACTTTCGACGACGGTATCTACAGGGTGAATCACCTAACACTTGCACAGCAAATATAGCGGAAACGGAAAGTGAGATTGATGTGCGGTTTTCGCAGAATGGATTGGTAGTCAGGGGCTCGAAATTTTCGCCAACAAACGGATTGTAATATTACTTAGAATGTGTATTTTTTAATGCAAATATACAGTTAGGAACATTGTTTGTTTCTAACATGCACTGAAATTTTTGACACCAGCTGTGTACAAAGAATTTTGAATGTAATTTCTCTCCCGTTTAGTTTGGCAGCTAAGACCGTTCAAAAATTCGGGGGCGGAGGCTGCGATGGCGTAGCTTACTGGCCGAGTGGCTGGCCCTTTGGGGTACGGTCCACTGTCTCATGACCACCAGCCAGTCAGCTACGCTGTCGTAGCCTCCAACCCCAAAACTTGGAATGGTTGTAGCTGCCAAACTAAACACGATAAAAATGTCATTCAATATTATTTGTACACAGCTGGAGTCAAAACTTCCAGTGCATGATAGAAACAACCATTGTATGTATGCATAAAAAATATACTTACTAGGTAGTTTTACAATCTGTTTATTGGATAACAATACGAGTCCTTGACTACCAGTTCATCCTGTGAAAACCGCACATCAATCGCACTTTCCGTTTCCGCAATATGCAAGTGTTTGTAGATTCACCCTTTATATAGATCGTCGATTGTGGGAACAGGTCGCTGAAACATTAAATAAATTGGTCTGCATGTGTTTGCGTGCAGCTGACGTTGCATACAGAATGACAAACTAGATAACAAAAACAGAACTGATTAGAAAATAACCGCAAGTGTTATTAAATATCTTCCAGTAAAAGTAGGAAAATGGAAGTGAAAGTGTTACAGGCTCTTAGTGATGCTACGAAGTTCGAGAGGGACTGTTTTTCAGGGTGCCGTGGTGGAAATCTATGGCAGCGGGGAAATGGAGAAGTACACCTCATAACGCAAATTTCAGACGTGATAGTGGCGGAAAGTTTATTTTTTCCATGACTAGTTGAATGGGTATTCAAATGGTATGGCGTACTACGTTACTAACATTTTGACGTCGTGTCGTCAGAGTGATAAAACACAGAGGACAAAGTAGTCGTAATAGGGACAAGATACATTACCAGTGTAAACTATCAGAAAATTGGGCAACAAAATAACCGTTACATAATAACGTAGATGACCCAAAATAAAAATAACAATTAAAAAATATGTTATTTATATGTGAAGAAGTGAATATGATTTTAATATACATATGACAATAGTAATATCGAAGTCCAAAGAGCAGGAGAAGCAGCGTAATATTATCAAATATATCAAATTATGTTTTATCTCCGAAGTTTTATAAGCCCGTGACGTGATGGATTAATTTTACTGTGGCTGAATGTCTCAGGTTCGTGCGATCTTTTTATGTAAATCCATTGCAACACAGGTCGCTACTGCTTCTGTAGACTGTTGTCCAATTGCGTATCAGACAGGTAGTGATAATGCAGTAGCTAAACAATGCACGTCAGCGCTACCGCAGATCGCCTTCTAAAGAGTGGGAAAATGTTTCGCGATAACGCGTGATCGTTCATCACCATGCTACCTATTAAAGGCTTAACTTTCCACGGATGCTCAAGAAAACGGGACGCAAACAACCGAACAACATCGCCGTAACCGAGTGACTAGTTCCCAGGCTCCCGGCCATTGTGGGTAACCACAATTTGTTCAATTTCACAGTTCTACTCCTGGCTTTTTATAGAGAACTGCAGACATCAGAAGAAGGCACTGACACAGTGATACAGTAACTTTCCGCATTAAGAAGGGACCATTGTCAGAATCACGAGGAGGAGGAGTACCTCGGCTAGCTTCATGCTGTACAAGACTCACAGCAAGATTACGAGGAATTCTACGAATTGCTGGTATGGCGCTGACACTGACAACAGAAGCGCATCTGACGGCACCCCGCAGATATTACTGCTTAGTAAGCAAATTGAGCAGAATTCAGTTTGACCAGAGAGCCTGAAACAGCAGCGACCTTTCCGTTCCGCGAACTGTAACAAAGGAGCATCCCCTCCCAAAGGCTTTGCGCACAGAATGAGAGGGTCACTGTACAGTTAGCTCCCCTCCCTACATCAGAAGAGTCTTCATCTACATGTACATCCATACTCGGTAAGCCACCTCACTTTGTGCTGCGGTTACTTTTTGTACTATTGTCTCTTACTCTTAGCATCTGAGACGCATATAATACTCGGAAGAAACGAATGCCGGTACCTCTCCTTGTAAGCTTTAATTTTACCCTTGTGGTCCTTTCACGAGTTAAACGTACGAGTAAGCAATATATTAGACAACTTTTCAAGAACCGTGTGCTCTTGGAACATTCACAGAAGCCCATACCGCAATACAGAAAGTCCGTTTCTAGCGTTTACCACTGGAGTCTTCTAATAATCTCTGTGATGTCCTCGGGATTAATAAATGAGCGCGTAACGAAGCTTGCTGCGTTCTGTTGGATTTCATAAGCGTCTTCTATCAACCCTTTTATGGATCCCACACTGATGATCAACACTCAAGCGTCGGTCGAAGAAGTGTTTTATAAATGAAACATTCACTCTGCTGCGAAGTGTGTGCTGATAAGAAACTTCCTGGCAGATTAAAATTGTGTGCCGGAACCGGTATTCGAACCTGGGATCTTTTCACGGGCAAGTCCTCTACCGTTGAGCTATCCCGGCACGCTTCATGTTCTTGCAGAAGAACTTCTATGAAGTTTGGAAAGTAGGAGGCGAGGTACTGGCAGAAGTTGTGAGGAGGGACCTCGAAGCGTGCCGGCATAGCGCAGACGGTAGAGCGCTAACCCGTGAAAGACAATGTCCCTGGTCTGAATCCATGTCCCGGCATTAATTTTTATCTGCCAGATAGTTTCAAGGGTTTTATAGTCTACTTTGTTAAGAGACTACACTTCCTGAGGATTCTAACAATGAATCTGTCTCTTATCTGCCGTATCCATGATAAATTTTTTCGCTCCGTCTCAAATCACTGCTTATGGCTGGTCATAGGCATCTGATAGAAGTAACTGTACCCGGTGTTTGTACTGCTATTGAATAAATACAGGGTGTAAAGTCAGGGAAAACTTTCAATTATTTATTACACTCGAACAAAACATTTTACAGCTATCATACATTTGTAATTTTTAACGAGTTTTCTTTCTTTTTTCATGTATACCGCCACAGAATAGTCTTTTTTCACGTATACCGCCACAGCATAGTCAGTGCCAGTCGCAAACATGGTGAATACAGGTATACCTGTTCAGTTTTCCATTAATGTGAAAAGTGGCTTCGTCGATAAAAATTAAGTGATCAACATTGCCATCTGCATCCTCATTCAATTGTTGCAACTGTGAACAAAACGTTTGCCTTTCTTACCGTTACTGAGCTTGTGCACTAGCTCCAATTTCAATGGTTTCATTGACAATTTCTGTCGCATGACTCTCCATACTGTCATTGGAGCTATTTCGAGTTCAGAAGATGAACGACGCACCGATTTCTTTGGACACCTTATGACCGTCTCTCGTACGCGCTCCACATTCACTTCACCCAGACAGGGACGTCCGCTTCTCTCTGCCGGGCACAAATAGCCCGACTTAACTAATTTGTTGTGCCACTGGTAAATGGTCTTACTTGTTGGTGGCTTCTTACCGTACTTGGTTCTAAACATCCGTTGAATAGCTGTGGCACACTCGTTTTTGTCGAACTCCAACATACAGAAAGCTCGCTTCGCACTTTAACTCGCCATGTTTGCGACGAGCGTTGACTATCGAAAAATTAGCAAACTACGCTGTGGCGGTATCAGGAAAGTTAGAATAAGGGGTGAAGCCCTTAACACTGCAGAATTGAAGCCTTTGTCGCCATATTACAATGCCAATAACATTTGTATTTACGAGTGTGTGTTCATTGCATTCTGAGTTGAAAGTCATACATTAAACAGAAAACAGACGCCACCTGCATAACCTATCGATGTGCAAGCAGAAGAAAATAGTCAACTGCTATTTTACACATAATTTATATTATATATAAATTAATACATAGTATTTGTTTCGGTGGTTTCCCTCAGTGACTTCTAATTTTCATTTTTACGAAAGGTAGGGAGTCAAATGTATACGTGCAGTGTAATTCGTAGAGTGTGTGAACGTGCAGGAATTGTATGTGCAGCATTTTCCGAGAGGGTAACCTGCCCGCAATCGCCGATGGTGAGGGAAAATCGCCTTAAAAACGACCCTCAGGCTGTCGTGTGCAATGATCCGATTCTTTAATCTCACCGCTGTTTTGAACCGCTTCCGATACAACTCTCCATCCCTAAAACAGCGCTTATACCTCACGACTAGACGGGGGAGGGTTAGAGTAAGCTAATGTATTATGACACTGAAGGTGTTCTTATGCCAAATCGGCTGCGGCTATAAGGCGCCTTGCTGCGGAGCGGCCGGTTGCTCTCCGTTGGACGTTCAGGTCCTCCCTCAGGAGAGTGTGAGTGTGTGTGTGTGTGTGTGTGTGTGTGTGTGTGTGTGTGTGTGGAATCCTTGGATTAGTTTAAGTAGTTTGTAAGCCTATGGACTATTAACCGCCGGCCGCGGTGGCCGAGCGGTCTGCGGCGTGCTAGTCACGGTCTGCACGACCGCTGTACGTTTAGTGGCTGATGACCCCGTAGTTAAGTCCCATAAGCTCTCCAAACATTTGAACATTTGACTTTGACTATTAACCACGGAATTGAAATGTCTTACGAGGGGACCACATGGGTATCGGATTTTAGAATTTCATTATATTTATGGTACTTGAAGTTCAGAAGTTAAATAACAATTAATCAAAGCCATTCGACGCAACTATCAGAAATTCTAGAGAAAACCACCTTTGAAGTTTTGCAGCACACGTAATTACTACTAATTATAACACTTACAGCTCTTGTTGGTTTAGCTCAGGTAGTAGCCTTCTGGCCTCACAACGTAGAATCGGTGGTCCCAATTCCACTATGGCAGATATTTCACGTTTTTGTTTATGTGTGTAGACGAGCTGAAAACCTTGTCTCGTAAAACGATGGTTATTTTAACTACTTTGAAATCCAGTACTACTAGTACCTATGGAAATGACTTTCCAAAAAGAGTGTCGTAACTCTTCACAAACTGAAGAATCAATGACTAACGTCGGCAACTAGTAGTCAAGCCAATACTGTAAAAAATTTTAACTTTTTTTTTATTGAAACCATCGTTATTAACAATCTTCTATAAAGTATAGAAAATTACGAATAAACAAAAATAGGTGCACTTTTCGTAAAAATTGCGGTTAGATGTTACAAGCATTTGACCACAACTAAAAACGCTTAAAAAGCTGCCACGATAGAATTTGAACGACCCTAGAGTTGTAAAGCCAAAACGCTACAACCTGCTGCTACAAAGCTGCATCGACAGGTAATGCAATTCATTTAAGAACTTCAAAAGTCGAATGGGTTTTGCTGTATTTTTATTTACTTCACGTACCATAAATATAAAAAAATTCTAATATCCGATACCCATGTGGTCCCTTTGTTAGATTTACAAACATTTCGGACAATTCTCTTCCAATAATGCTGTGAAGTCATATACAGGGGAGCGAGGGGGTGAACAGAGAGGGGAGCATGACGTGAGAGAACGGTGGAAGCATTGAGAGAGGTAGGGGAATAGGAGGAGGGGGAGGGAGAGTGGACGCGGCATATAGCGAGAGCGAGAGAGAGGGAGGGAGAGAGAGAGAGAGAGCGAGGAGAGAGAGAGAGAGAGAGATCATAATATATTCGCCAGCCGCGGTGGCCGAGGGGACTGAGGCGCTTCAGTCACGGTCTGCACGGGGTTTCGAATCCCCCCTCGGGCATGGATATTTGTGCCGTCCTTAGTTGTAGCTAGTTCATAAGTAGTTTGTAAGTTTAGGGACTGATGACCCCGTAGTTAAGTCCCTTAAGCTTGACAAACATTTGAACATTTGATAAAATATTCACGTGTTTGTAAATCTATGGGACTCAGTTGCTGTGTCATTGGTCCGTAGTTTAGGATCTACTTAAATTATGGCATAACTAATCTGAGAACACAAACACCCATGATCGAGGGGACATTCCAATCCCCGACGGTGAACTGCCGCGCGCACCGCAGCACGGCGCTCCAGTGCGCACGACTAATACGCTGCGGCTGAAAGAAGATGGACATCGATCTAGTCTCCTTGCGTTTCAACGGACTTGGTTCTTTGTTGTACAAGTATCCTGATGTCCGCATAAAAGAAGGTTGTCGGTTGAGCTACGTGCCACGAATGCACCGCTTATTTCACTGCTTCGTGCGAGGCAGGTCGACGGCACCTTAATGCCTGTTTGAGTGGATCAAACAAGTGATAGAATAGGCAAGATCGTGAATATATGGAGGATGAACCAGCACTTCAGATTTGAGTTTCTGGAGCGTTTCAGCTGTGTGGACAGCAGTTTGCGGACCGGCATTGTCATGCAACACCTTTTGACAGCAATCCTCGGCCTTAGCCTGGCACTAATCATTTCACTGTACCGTGCTGTTGTACCAAATGTTCAATACTGAACCTTGTGCGTCCCAAATATCGTAAGCGTCATGTTTTCCTGCGGACGGTTGTGTCTTGAACTTTTCTTGAGCATCGAATGTTTCCTTTCCATACTCTGCCGTTTACTCTCAGGCTGGTAATGATGGATCCATGTTTCTTCACCAGTAATTATCTTGTCTAAGAAATTGTCTTCTTTGTTATCATAGCGATCCAAATGTTTGTTTGCAGGTGTGAAAGCTTGTTCTTTTATGCAACTGTATGAGTTGTTTTGTACTCTTCTTGCACGAACTTCATGAAAACCAAGTCTGTTGAGGATGATTTCATAGGTTGAACAGTGCCTAATTTGCAGACGATGTGCCACTTTGTCAATAGTTATTCGCCTGTCTAAGGGAAACATTTCACATGCACGCTCAATGGTTTCTTCATTTGTAGCGGTAAATGGTCGTCTGGCTCCTCCAACCATTCGTAGACACTCCGTTGTCGCGAAACAATGTTTCCGTACTGTACAGAATGTCTTCGATGAATTTCGGTCCCTGACACGCCCCAAAAAATGGATCACTGAACGTTGCTCTTCTTTGCTGCAAATAGACAGCTGAGCAGCCATGTCTATCAGCACGGCAGCGATAACGAAACTAACCTAGCAGCTTGAAAACTGAAAAGATGTAACAACAAATAAACAAAGCATTGCGGTAAGAATAATGGGGGATGGCGCTTCATATCCTGACCGTAGTGGTTTTTGAAGCCACGAGGGCGTGGCTCACCGCCATGACACTCCGACCAAACCAATGACAGTGTGTTACAGTGCTGTCTGTATTTACTGTCGCTAATGGCACCATATACGCATGTCACGTCAACATAAGGTTTGTTTAAAGTTTTCATTCAAATAAAATCTCGTAATAGTGGGTAAAAAAAACTCGCGTTCAAACTATTTACAATGGTTTTTAATGTAATATTACGAATAGCTACTAAATGCCAGTCTTCGACATAAATGATACAAATGTGTAAATTTAGAAATAAATGTGTATCGCTAACATGAGATCCTTCTTTAGCTATTCTAACTGTTGTGGCGTAAAGTCAGCGTTACACGCCAGACGTAAGAGAACGATCGTGGAGCAGGCAGCGATCGAACGTAAGCCAATCGCAAGCAGGCGCCGCGCATCCTGGATGGAGTAACCGAAGATGCGCCCTATACAAGCGGCTATGTCTAGGCCGACATACGTCTGGACGCCCGTCAGTTACTAGTGAGAACTCAGGCAGTCACTAGGTCAGAACGCGGCAATGAACTTAGCAGTAACTAGGTCTCAGCGCAGCATCGTACGGACGACGCCGCGAGAAGCAAGAAGAGAGAAGAAACAGACATATGTTCTGAAGTTGAGTAATATATTTTCAGTCAATAAAACTTGTATTATTGATCTGAATAGTTGTTACGGTTGAAATCAATTCCTGCACCAGTACCTTTACTGACAACTAGAACGGGACCAATACTGAACAAAAGGCAACGAGGTCACAACACTAACGATCGTCTGATAAAACAAGTCAAGTGAGTGTATCAACAACAGATTTATGAGCACAGTGACAATGTCATTTCCGATATTCGTGAGATACAAACCTATACCATGAACCACAGACATTGCCGAGGTGGGGTGGCTTGCGTGCCTCAACGATGCAGATAGCCGTACCGTAGGTGCAACCACAGCGGAGGGGTATCTGTGGAGAGGCCAGACAAACGTGTGGTTCCTGAAGAGGGGCAGCAGCCTTTTCAGTAGTTACAGGGGCAACAGTCTGGATGATTGACTGAGCTGGCCTTGTAACATCAGCTAATGTGGCTTTGCCACACAGTTACCGCGAACGGCTGAAAGCAAGGGGAAACTACAGCCGTTATTTTTCCCGAGGACATGCAGCTCTACTGTATGAACATATGATGATGGCATCCTCTCGGGTAAAATATTCCGGAGGTAAAATAGTCCCCCATTCGGATCTCCGAGCGGGGAATACTCAGGAGGATGTGATCATCAGGAAAGACAATACTGGCATTCTACGGGTCGGAGCGTGGAATGTTTGATCCCTTAATCGAGTAGGAAAATTAGAACATTTAAATAGGGAAATGGATAGGTTGAAGTTAGATATAGTGGGGATTAGTGAAGTTCGGTGGCAGGATGAACAGGATTTCTGGTCAGGTGAGTACAGGATTATAAATACAAAATCACAGGAGTAGGATTGATAATGAATAAGATCGCATTATCATTGTCAAGACAGATACGAAGCCAACACCGACAACAGTAGTACAGGTTTATATGCCAACTAGCTCTGCCGATGATGAGGAAATCGAAGAAATATATGAGGAACTAAAGGATATTATTCAGACAATTAAGGGAGAGGAAAACTTAATTGTGATGGGAGACTGGAATTCAGTAGTAGGACAAGAAAGGGAAGGGAAGATAGTTGGTGAATATGGTCTGCGCAAAAGGAATGAAAGAGGAAGTCGCCTGGTAGAATTTTGCACAGAACATAATTTAGTTATAACAAACACTTGGTTCAAGAATCTCAAAAGAAGGTTGTATACGTGGAAGAGACCAGGAGACACAGGGAGATACCAGATAGATTTTATAATGGTAAGACATAGATTTCGGAACCAGGTTTTAAAATGTGAGACATACCCAGGGGCAGATATAGACTCTGACCATAATTTGTTGGTTATGAACTGTAGGCTGAAACTGAAGAAACTACAAAAAAGTAGGAAAATATGGAGATGGGATCTGGATAAATTGAAGGAACCTGAAGTTCTTAAGAATTTCAGAGGGAGCTTTAGGCAACAATTGACAGAAACAGGGGAAAATAAAACAGTAGAAGAGGAATGGGTAAAATTGAGAGATGAAATAGTGAAGGTAGCAGAGGACAAAATAGTTAGGAAGGTAAGACCTACAAAAAATCCATGGATATCACAGGAGATACAAAAATTTAATCGATGAAAGGAGAAAATATAAAAATGCAATAAATGAAACAGGCAAAATGGAGTACAGACGACTAAGAAATGAGATTGACAGGAAGTGCAAAATGGCTAGAAGGTAAATGCAAGGATATAGAAGAATGTATAAATAGGGGAAACATAGATACAGCCTAAAGGAAAATAAAAGAAATATTTGGAGATAAGAAATACAGCTCTATGAATATCAAGGACTCTGATGGAAAACCAGTTCTCAGCAAAGAAGGGAAAGCTGAAAGGTGGAAAGAGTATATAGAGGGGCTCTACAAAGGAAATGAACTTAGAGACAATATTGTAGGAAGGGAAGAGGATGTAGATGAAGATGAAATAGGAGATTCTGTACTGAGAGAAGAATTTAAGACCTAAGTCGAAACAAGGCCCCTGGAGTAGATGATATTCCCTCAGAGCTACTGAAGTCTCTGGGACAACCAGCCATGACAAAACTGTTTCACCTGGTGTGTAAGATGTATGAGACTAGCGAAGTACTCTTAGACTTTAAGAAAAATGTTATAATCCCCATTCCAAAGAAAGCAGGTGCAGACAAGTGGGAAAACTACAGAACCATCAGTTTAATAAGTCATGGTTGCAAAATATTAACACGAATTATATACAGAAGGATGGAAAAGTTGGTAGAAGCCGACCTCGGGGAGACCAGTTTGGGTTCAGGAGAAATGTAGGAACACGGAAGGCAATACTCACTTTACGGCTCATCATAGAGGATAGATTAAGAAAAGGCAAACCTACAATGCTAGCTTTTGTAGATTTGGAGAAGGCTTTTGACAATGTTGATTGAAATAAACTCTTTCAAGTTCAGAAGCAAGCAGGAGTAAAATATAGGGAGCGTAAGGTTATTTACAACTTGTACAAAAACCAGACAGCGGTTGTCAGAGTTGAAGAGCTTGAAAGGGATGCAGTGGTTGGAAAAGGAGTAAGACAGGGTTATAGTCTTTCTCCATTGTTATTCAATTTGTACATTGAGCAAGCTATAAAGGAAAGCAAGGAGAAATTTGGAGAAGGAATTAAAGTTCAGGGTGAAGAATTAAAAACATTGCGTTTTGCTGACGACATAGTAATTCTGTCAGATACAGCAAAGGACCTGGACGAGCAATTGAACGGAATGGACAGTGTGCTGAAAGGTGCATATAAGATGAACATTAACAAGAGCAAAACTAGGGTAATGGAGTGCAGTGTAAGAAAATCAGGTGATGCTGAAGGAATTAGATTGGGAAACGAAGCAATAATGGAGGTAGATGAGTTTTGTTACTTGGTCAGTAAAATAACAAATGATGGTCGCAGTACAGAGGATATAAAATGCAGAATGGCAATGGGTAGAAAAGCGTTCTCGAAAAAGAGAAATTTGTTAACATCGAATATTGATTCAAGCCTAAGGAAGTCCTTTCTGAAGGCATTTGTACGGAGTGTTGCCTTGTATGGGAGTGAGACATGGACAATAAACAGTGCGGACAGGAAGAGGATTGAGGCTTTTGAAATATGATGCTACAGAAGAATGCTGAAGATTAGGTGTGTGGATCGCGTAACTAATGAGGAGGTACTGAACAGAATTGGGGAGAAAAGATATTTCTGGCATACCTTGACTAAAAGAAGGGATAGATTGGTAGGACACATTCTTAGACATCAAGGAATTGTGAATTTAGCGTTGGAGGGAAGTGTGTGGGGTAAAAACCGCAGAGGAAGACCAAAAGATGGATACAGTAAACAGATTCAGACAGATGTAGGTAGCCGTTCTTATGTGGAGATGAAGAGGCTTGCTCGGGATAGGCTATTGTGGAGAGCTGCATCAAACCAGTCTTCGGACTCAAGACCACAACAAACAAAAACAACTACCTATACTACAGAACCATCAGTTTAATAAGTCATGGTTGCAAAATATTAACACGAATTATTTACCGAAGGATGGAAAAGCTGGTAAGAGCCGACTTCGGGGAGGATCAGTTTGGGCTCAGGACAAATGTAGGAACACAGGAGGCAATACTCACTTTACGGCTTATCTTAGAAGATAGATTAAGAAAAGGCAAACCTACATTTCTAGCTTTTGTAGATTGGGAGAAGGCTTTTGACAATGTTGATTGGAATAAACTCTTTAAAGTTCTGAAGCAAGAAGGAGTAAAATATAGGGAGCGTAAGGTTGTTTACAACTTGTACAAAAACCAGAGAGCGGTTGTCAGGGTTGAAGAGCTTGAAAGGGATGCTGTGGTTGGGAAGGGACAGGGTTGTAGCCTTTCTCCAGTGTTATTCAATTTGTACATTGAGCAAGCAATAAAGGAAAGCAAGGAGAAATTTAGAGAAGGAATTAAAGTTCAGGGTGAGGAATTAAAAACATTGCGTTTTGCCGAGGACATAGTAATTCTGTCAGATACAGCAAAGGACCTGGAAGAGTAATTGGAATGGACAGTGTGCTGAAAGGTGAATATAAAATGAACATTAACAAGAGCAAAACTAGGGTAATGGAGTGCAGCGTAGGAAAATCAGGTGATGCTGAAGGAATTAGATTGGGTAACGAAGCAATAAAGGAGGTAGATGAGTTTTGTTTTTTGGGCATTAAAATAACAAATGATGGTCGCAGTACAGAGGATATAAAATGCAGAATGGCAATGGGTAGAAAAGCGTTCTCGAAAAAGAGAAATTTGTTAACATCGAATATTGATTTAAGCCTAAGCAAGTCCTTTCTGAAGGCATTTGTATGGAGTGTTGCCTTGTATGGGAGTAAGACATGGACAATAAACAGTGCGGACAGGAAGAGGATTGAGGCTTTTGAAATATGATGCTACAGAAGAATGCTAAAGATCATGTGTGTGGATCGCGTAACTAATGAAGAGGTACTGAACAGAATTGGGGAGAAAAGATATTTCTGGCATACCTTGACTAAAAGAAGGGATAGATTGGTAGGACACAGTCTTAGACATCAAGGAATTGTGAATTTAGCGTTGGAGGGAAGTGTGTGGGGTAAAAACCGCAGAGGAAGACCAAAAGATGGATACAGTAAACAGATTCAGACAGATGTAGGTAGCCGTTCTTATGTGGAGATGAAGAGGCTTGCTCAGGATAGGCTATTGTGGAGAGCTGCATCAAACCAGTCTCCGGACTGAACACCACAACAACAACAACAATTTTTTTTACTTCATAAGTAGTATCTACTAACGTGTAAAAGATTGACTACAGTTATGACTATTAAATACATCTGAAGAAGTATAGAAAATGATTTGTATTTGTTGTCAATTATTAAATAATGAAGAAGCAGATTAATGTTTTGATGGGGTAATGCAATGTGACTGATAGGGCTTAGCCATAAACCTAAATTTCACTGTGGACATCTTTATTCTTTTGTCAAATAGAATTGAACTGTGGAGAATCGCATGAAATATAAACTATGAGTTTGTTATATACAGAAGGAGCTACTTTCAGATTGGATAACATTGACACTGAGGAGGAAAACAAAATTATTTGGCATACAATTCGTACATACATCAACAAACATCCTTGATCCTTCTTTTAAGTGGTATGTAGTAGCTCTAGTATGGAGCTAGTGCACTGTTTCAGTACCTAATCTATTGCTGCAGTACTACTTGCTACATGACATGTAGCGTAGGCAGTATCAGAGAGTTCTAATTTTCATCTGTTATGGAAATCGATTGAATATTTGTAAAGAGTTTTTGTAATTGGTTAATTATCTAAGGTTGAGGTCTCAGACCAATTTCCAATTTCTTATTTGGTATGAAATGGAGTATTCTTAACAGGGTAACAGTGTACAAGTTTTTTATATCACTTAGGTATTTACAGTTTGACACTGACCATTGTTAATTTTGTAGCCTACTGGTACTTACTTTAAAAATTAATAATCTTTTAAAACATATCCTTTCTCATCTAGATGACAACTAGTTTCTGACGTACAAAATGATTGTTCAAATATTTGTAGAGCTTATAGGACTTAAATATGTGGTCATCAGTACCTAAAATTACAAACTACTTATGAACTAGCTTATACTAAAGACGGCACAAACATCCATGACCAAGGGGGGATTCGAACCCCCGACGAGGAACGGCCTCGCGCCTCAATGCAATCGGCAGCTCCACCGCGGAGTACAAAATGAAATGATGAAAACATTAAGATAGCGATCATGGACCTAACCGCTATATCTGAAAAGTGTGGAAAGTGACAGTAAATAAGCAGAAACTTCATTTCATGCCAGTGACACAATGAAATTGACATGACAAGAGAGGCAATTTTAAAACAGGCAGAGAAAAAACAATTAGTTATCTGACATCGTCTTGTAAGTAAACCAACGTTAATGTGGTTTTAAGAAATTCATACCATGCCTACAAGCAAATATGTAAAAACGCATAGATTACTATGATTTCGGTTCGACTGCTACCTACTGCAACAGTTACTGGTTCATATTGGATACATAAATATTCCACATGTTCAAAACACCCCAGAAGCAGCTGGAATAGAAACTGGTTTCAGAAAGAGAGCCATTTCTCAAATGTTTGCTTGTCTAGAGTGGTAAAATATTGAAACAGCGGGAAATTTTAAGTTACCGAAGTTCCCGGAAGCGAGTGTCGCCTCGTGTGTTTGTGGAAATATGTCACAGAAGATACGCGCCTCTTGTAGAAACATAGTTTGCTTTCAGTTCAATATTGCATAATCCATTCACGAAAGCACTCTCCGAAGAAGATGTGGACCGGATGCTGCTCTCCTCTTACCAGGCGTAAAACACAGCGAGAATAGTGCGGGCACACGGAGAGCACTTAAAATGACGCAACTCCGGAAAACCTGGCGTAATATGTAATGCGATTCTCGAGACCATAGGAGAGTGAAGAATATACAACATTTTATTCTGTGGAAAACTAGTCATTTTTTTCCCGTGTGTCCGATTACTTCTTACTAAGAGGTATATCTGCCAAGAAAAATACTTTCAAACTTGCTTTAGCTGTTTGTCTTTTGTAATATGTTATCCAGGATACTCACCTGCTTGGCGAGTACAGTATCTGTTTTAGGGTAATAAATAATTTGCAGTACTATCCAAATGACGTAAAAGTAACTTCTGTGCTACACCTTCCAGGTCTTTATCTTTTTAAGCAGCTCTTCGATGTAACACTTTTAGTTACTATGATGTCACCCATTCTGGGACATGCCGCTTAAAATATGTCGTCTGTGTAACAATATATATGAAAGTGATAGTTCTGAGTTCTTCCCCAAGTTTGCTACTTTTTCCACATATATTTTCAGGAAGTGCTGACTTTTGTGAAATTTGTTAATATGGTTAGAGATGTAAGAGTAGCCATTCATGTTTTCAGATGTATTTCAAATTATTATAAATATAGTGTGTGTGTGTGTGTGTGTGTGTGTGTGTGTGAGTGTGTCTATTTGTGTGTGTGGCCTCGATCAGAAATTAATGAAAGTTTCTCAAAAAACTACACTATTATATTTTGGTGTGCCGAAAATTATGAATGACGATCTGTTCATCATGTTACAGTGACGAGGAAGCAGACTGTCCATAAAAAAAATGAAAAAATAATAAATAACACTATTATTTTTGACTGTTTTCAGAGCTCATGTGATCTTTCCATAAAATTAGAAGAGAAAGTATCCTTGTGAAGAAACGTGTATGAAGTTTTCTAATAATGGGGACAGACTGAACAATTTCCCTTTTCTTCGTTTCTGAAGTGGCAAGAAACATCCGCCCTGTGTTTGCTGCAATTGTATTATTTCTCCCATACGCGTTTCGCCCTTTATTTTAAAGATCTCTTTAGTGAGATCTACAAGTACAGTTTTTTGTGAGATGTTCACGTATTTTTTTTATTTATTTGTTTTATTTTTTTATTTTTTATTTTATTATTATTATTTTTTTTAGGGAAGGAAATGTTAATTACATTTTCGTTGTCTTTTCAGCTATCTTCTGCTGTTTCCTCTATCTGATCAAGACCACATGTTGCATATCGAATAAATAACAAAATGTCGCACATTTGTACATATTTTGGAGGTGTTTAAAAGCCATGATTTACTTTCTGTATTTTCGTGTTTCATTTGTTTTGTTGACAACATAAGAAATATATGTTGGTTGCCAACCATTGTGTGTGAACCAAAGAGTAAGAATGTTACTTGACTCAGAATGATAAGAAGAGAGAGAGAGAGAGAGAGAGAGAGAGAGAGAGAGAGAGAGAGAGAGAGAGAGAGAGAGAGAGAGAGTCAGAGAGTGAAGAGTCTTATTTTGTGTGTGTATGATTGCAACATCTGTAAGACGGTGGTAGGAATTTTGGTATTTAGTTGATTTTTGTTTTGATTTGAATGACCTGTGAAAGAGGGGGAGGGGGGGTTAATAAGAGTCTGAGGGGTTGAACTTTTGTTTTCTGTATGTGATAATTTTCTTGAAGTGTTATTATTCATTCTAATTATTTTCATGTCATCTTCACAGATCATTTAAATCAAAAGAAAAATCGACTAATCAACAAACTTTCTACAACCCTCATACAGATATTTTAATCAAACACACACAAAATACGACCTCTCTCTCTCTGAGACAAACACAGACTCTCTCTCTCTCTCTCTCTCTCTCTCTCTCTCTCTCTCTCTCTCTCTCTCTCTCTCTCTCTGTCCTTATTCTTCTGTTTCAAATAATATTCTAACTCTTTCATTTTGTTCACACACAAAGGTTAGCAACCAACGTACATTGCATTATGTTGGTAACAAAGCAAATGTGAGAAGAAAATACAGATAGTAAATCCTGACTGCTAAACACATGGAAAATGTGTACAAATGTGCAAAATTCTATGTGCAACGGCTGGCCTTGATCATATGGAGGAAACAGCAGAAGATAGCTGAAAAGACAACGAATATGTGAGTAAAAACTTCTACCCTAATCTAAAAAAGTACGTGAACTGTTTAGATCTGAAAACAATACATCTTACAAAAAATTGTACTTGTAGATCACACTAAAGATGCCTTTTATTTTAAAGGCGAAACGTGTCTATTCCAGCAAACACAAGGCGTTTTTCTTTTCTCCTCCAAAAACGAAGAATTTCGGCGCGTGTTGCGGAAGATGGCCACCCAAACAAACTTGTTAATTTCCCATTTCTTTGGGGGGGGGGGGGCTATTGATAATCATAGGGAAGAGACTCATTTTGAGGAACGTCCGGTATGGGTACCGGAAGCTCTTGTGGGAGAAATAGTAGGAATCATAAGGTAACCAATGCAGGAGAAAAGCGATTCGTTTCCTTTTGACTACAGTTTCTTGTTTTAATCGGTATTATTATTAGTTTTTCTAGAGTACAAACTGTCTGAATAACTTGTTGAAACTGTGGTTAGTGTTGCCTACTCGTTGGTCTAGTTCCATTACGTCACTGTACCAAGTAGGTACTTTTCCAATGTACCCTTATCTCTATATATAAAAGAAAATGTCCTGACTGACTGACTGACTGATCATCGCCCAGCCCAAACCACTGAAGATAGAAACTTGAAATTTGTGGAGGATGTTGATCTTACTCTGTAGGCATCATTTAAGAAGCGATTCCGTCCGTAATGGGGTGAAATAGGGGATGAAACGTTTTTGAAAATACGTAGCTATTTAGGCAATTTTGAAGCTAGAACTACAAAATTTCCGATTTTAATTCAGGGTTCGAATTTAAAAGACACGTGTTTCGGCCTTTTTTTTAAATTCAACAAATAAGGGTGTAAAATAGGTGACGCAAAAAATTTATTTTCAAAAATATATTGCTGTTAACTCACATTTTAAGCTGCAACTATGAAACTTCGGATATGGAATCCTGGTCAGGACTAAAAATCAATGATTTTTAGTATTTTTGGAAATTCAACAAGTAAGAGGGTTAAATAGAGGATCAAAAATTATTTTTGAAAACACGTTGCTATTGATACAATTTTGAAGCTAGAGCTGCAAAAATTGATACTTGTATAGTTGGTTAGACGTTAAAAATTACGTGTTTTCGTACTTTTGTAAATTCAACCATCAAGAGGGTTAAATTGGAGAGGGGATGTTTTTCGAAAATCTGTTGCTTTTTAGGCAATTTTGAAGTTATAACTACAATTTTCGGATTTGGATTCGGGGCTCGAATTAAAAAGACTCGTGTTTCGGTATTTTTGGAAATTAGAAATAAGGGGGTGAAATACGGGATGAAAAATTGATTTTCAAAGATATGTTGGCTGTTAATTCAAATTTCGAGCTATAACTACGTAACTTAGGTTATGGACTCTTGATCATGATTAAAAAGACACGTTGCGGTATTTTTGAAAATTCAACAACTAAGGGGGTAAAAAAGGAGATCAAAAATTCTTTTCGAAAACAAATTGTTGTCAAGAGAATTTTGAAGCTATAGTTACAAAATTTGGTATTTGTATTGTTCGTTATGATTTAAAAGATACGTGTTTCGGTATTTTTGGAAATTCGACCAATAATGGGGTGAAATACGAGATGCAAAAATTGATTTTCAAAAATATGGTGCTGTTAACTCAAATTCCGAGCTATAACTACGAAACTTAAGATATGTATTCTTCATCAGGATTAAAAAGAAACAACTTGTGCAGACCAACTAGCCTACGCATGTGAAGCAGTGGAGGTTCAGCTAGTCTACTATATGCCACAACAAATTATATGCTACAACAAATTATCTATTTACAATACAATACACCTGTTTCGATTTGTGCGTAAGTATAAATAGAAATGTTGAACAGCGATCTATTATTCGTATAGCAGAATGACAGAAGGAACTGATCTCGTGGTTGATAAGCAGATGTGAGCGGTCTTACCTGCGTCCAGTTGAAGGCCAGGAGCACGGAAGCCACCGACTTTGAGATCTGAGTGTCCGGTGGGCGCGTCCGGGCGAACGTGGGAAACATAGCTTTATCCGACGTCTCGTGGTGCGTGCAGAACTGCAACATAACAACAGGTAGGTGGCGGTGAGAATGTTACACTTTTCTTAGCTAACTTAACATTCTTCACTCACAAGGAGACCACATGGGTATCTGATTTTACAACTTTATTATATTTATGGTACGTGAAGATCAGAAATTAAATAACAATAGTCCAAATCTATTCGACGCCAGACTCAAAAGTACTCGAGAAAATTTAGTTTGAAGTGTTGCAAAGTACAAGTAAGTAACAATAACAGTTGCAGTACCTGTCAGTGTAGCCCAACTGGTAGTGTTCTGGCCTCATAGCCATAGTGACGGTAGTTCGGATCCCACTGTGACAGGTATTTTTTTAGTTTTCTAATTCAGTTATGTAAACATTTTGGGGCCTTTAATACCACGTGTTGTGAGTTTTTATTTATGTGTATGTAGACGAGCTCAATACCTTGTCGTCACGTAAATCGATGGTTGGGTAGATTCGCTGCTTGGAAAGCCATTAGTAGCTATGGAAATGACTTTCAGAAACCAGTGTCGTAGTTGTTCACAAACTGAAAAATCAAAGAATAACGTCGTCAACTAATAGCTAAGCCACTACTGCAAAAAATAAATAAATAAATAAAATAAAATAAAATAAAATAAAAATAGCACGTGCATTTTCCGTAAAAATTACCATTAGATATTAAAATTGTGTAACTATTCGAACGCGACGACAAATAATAATAATAATAATAATAATAATAATAATCTGTCTGGGCAGGATTAGACCCTACGGTTGCAAGACCAGAACACTTTCACCTCAGCTACACCGACAGGTACTGTAACTGATTTACTTATTGATAGTAACATATACTTGTAAAACTTCAAAGTCGATTTATTCGAGAATTTTTGAGAGTTGCATCAAATCACTTTGGCTGATTGTTATTTAAGTTCTGAACTTCGCGTACCATAAATATAGAGAAAGTCTAAAATCCGATACGCTTGTGATATCCTTGTAAGTCTTTGCAGAAAATATCATTTGCCCCACTATATGAGACTTAAGCTACGTATGTTTAGATAGAAGTTAATTATACAGAAAGTCTGATACTGTATTAAAACGAAATTTCTAATGACGAAAATAAGTGAAAGAATAGATGCAGACTGGAGATTTAGCGCCTGGGTGATACCACACATTCGACAAAAAGATTACATGTCCTAAATCAAAAAATGGAAGTGAAGTAACTATCCAACGTGAACTACAATGCCTTTTTTGTGTTTTCCGCGGGTTTTTGGCCGGGTTACGTCGTTCGGGTGACACGATATTCCAGCGGTTCACCTTTCAGCCATCTTGAGGTGCGACAGGTGCACAATCATGCCGGAACTAAAGAAACATTGGTAGTCAGGGGCTCGTATTTTTAGCCAACGAACAGATTGTAATAATACTTACAAAATGTACTTTTTTTGCAAACATACAGTTTTTTAAATAGAGCAATGCTTATTTCTATCATGCACTTGAATTTGTGACACCAGCTGTGCACAAAGAATTTTGAATGACATTCTTATCAAGTTTAGCTTGGCAGCTACAACCGTTCAAGGTTTCGGGGGGCCGCGGTGGCCGAGGGGACTGAGGCGCTTCAGTCACGGTCTGCACGGCCACTGCGGTCGGGTGTTCGAAGCCCCCCTCGGGCATGGATATTTGTGCCGTCCTTAGTCTTAGTTAGTTCATAAGTAGTTTGTAAGTTTAGGGACTGATAACCCCGTATTTAAGCCCCATAGACTTTACAAACATTTGAGCACTTTTTTGGCTAGCCCCTGGGGCACGGCAAACTGTCTCATGACCACCAGCCAGTAAGCTACGCTGTAGTATCCTCCGCCACCAAAACTTTGAATGGTTGTAGCTACCAAAATAAACGTGATAAAAATGTCATTCAAAATTCTGTGTACACAACTGGTGTCAAAACTTCCAGTGCAAGATAGAAACAACCATTGTTCCATTTGAAAAATTGTATGTTTGCATAAAAATTACACTTTCAAGGTACTTTTACAATTTGTTTATTGGCAAACAATATCAGTCCTTGAAACTTCCTGCCAGATTAAAATTGTGTGCCGGAACCGGTACTCGAACCTGGGACCTTGCCTTTCGCGGACGAACGCACTACCGACTGTGCTATCCCGACACTATGCCGTTTTACAACTTTACTTCCGCCAGTACCTCACCTCCTATTTTCCAAACTTCCAAGAAGCTCTCTTGCGAACCATACAATACTAGCACTCTTGGAAGAAAGGATGTGGTGGAGACATGGCTTAGCCAGAGCCTAAGGGATGTTTCCAGAATGCGCTTGCCCGCGAAAGGCAAAGGTCCTAGGTTCGAGTCCCCATTGCGGCACACAATTTTAATCTGCCAGGATGTTTCATATCAGCGCACACTCCGCTGCAGAGTGAAAGTTTCATTCTAGAAACATCCCTTAGGCCATGTCTCCACCATATCTTTTCTTCCAGGAGTGCTAGTCTTGCATGCTTCGCAGGAGAGCTTCTGTGAAGTCTGGAAAGTAGGAGGCGAGGTACTGCCGGAAGTAAAGTTGTGAGGCGGCATCGTGAGTCGTGTCGGGATAGCACAGTCGGTAGTGCGCTTGCCCGCGAAAGGCAAAGGTCTTAGGTTCGAGTCCTGGTTCCGGCACACAATTTTAATCTGCCAGGAAGTTTCATATCAGCGCACACTCCGCTGCAGAGTGAAAGTTTCATTCTGAATAGAAGTCCTTGACTACCAATCCATTCTGTGAAAACCGCACATCAATCACGCTTTCCGTTTCCGCAATATTTGCGATACAAGTGTTAGATTATTCACCCATATAAGGGAAAGGAAAAGCGAACGCCTGTATGTCTCTATAAGAGCCCTAATTTCTCTAATCCTTTTCACCTTCACACGAAACGTAAGATGGCGGCAGTACAACCGTTTTGTAGTCAGTTATTTAAGTTTCAAATTATCAATTGTTTGTATAGCTTATGGGACTTAACTACGGGGTCATCCGTCCCTAAACTTACAAACTGCTTATGAACTACTTACGAACTAGGACGGCACAAATATCCATGCCCGAGGGGGGATTCGAACCCCCGACCGTAGTGGCCGTGCAGACCGTGACTGACGCGCCTCAGTCCCCTCTGCCACCGCGGCCGATCGAAATTAGTGGAACGAGCCTAGGTCTGCCTCTACATTGCATCTACGTCTTCCGCTAAAGCGTTCTGGCGGGAAACCCAAACGAACAATACTCAATACGCCCCATGTGAATGGCCGCTCTGTCTGAGGCGCCATGTTACGGATTACGCGGCCGCCCTCCCAGGCGTTCGGGTGCTACCTCAGGCAAGCTTATGTCTGTTGTCTTTAGCATAAGTTAGTTTACATTAGTTTAGGTAGTTATGGTCAGGAGTCCACTATACTTAGGAAGCGGCTACACGGGTAGTGGGAGCTGTGTGGCGTGGACTGGGCGGTTTTTTTAGGTTAGAGGGCCTCGGGAATACACAAAATGGGTTTCAGTCTCAATAGGGGCAGGTCAGACACAGGAAGAAAGCAGATCTAGAAACCGTTGGTATAACAGTTCTAAATTGTCGTAGCTGTATTGGAAAAGTTCAAAGGGCCAAATGGTCTTCAGAAAGGATAGAATAAACAAAAAAGGGGGTGGCGTGTTTATTGCTGTTACTAACCCTCGGTTGCACAGTGGTAGAGTGCCAGACTACAAATCCAAAGGTCGCGGGTTCGATGCCCGCCAGGTCCTAGGATTTTTATCTGTCACTTCCCACTTCTTTCTGGCAGTATTGCTCATGTGAAAAATACCGAGTAGCACCGTGGTTCGGAACCCACGTTAAACTGTAGGTCCCCCTATAACTGGCTGAGTAAGTCAGTTCGACGGTCGGAGGAAGGCAACGGCATACCAACTCCAAACAGGACCATGCCTAGTAAAGCACTGTGGTGTTCAAACCAATCTTCGGATTGTTGACTGCTTTACCTTTTTACTAACGGTTTATCCTGCAGCGAAATTGAGACAGATACTTCATATGAGTTGGTCTGGGTAAATGTTATACCTGACAACCGGAATAAATTAATAATTGGATCTTTTTATCGGCCCCCTGACTCAGACGATGCGATTGCCGAAATTTTCAAAGAAAGCTTGAATCACATTTCAAATAGGTATCCGAAGCATACTATTATAATCGGTGGCAACTTTAATTTACCCTCGATATGTTGACATAATTACGTATTCAAAACCGGCGGCAAATATGAAACATCGTGCGAATTAGTTCTGAATGCTTTTTCTGAAAACTACTTCGAACAGTTAGTTCATGAACCCAATAGAATAGTGAGTGGTTGCGAAAATACCCTTGACCTGCTAGCAACAAATAATCCTGAGCTAGTAAAGAGCATCAAAACAGGGATTAGCGAACATCGAGTTGTGGTAGCGAGACTGAATGTCGAAATTCCCAAATGCACCAAAAATAAACGAATAATATATATATTCAATAAAGCAGATAAAAATTCACTTCAACCTTTCCTGAGTGATAGTCTCCAGTCTTTCAAAACTAAAAATGCGAGTGTATATCATGTGTGGCTTACTTTCAAAGACATAATATCAGTAGTAATCGAGAGATTTATACCAAATAAGTTAATAAAAGAGGGGCTGACCCCCCGTGGTACACAAAACAGGTCAGATCACTGTTGCAGAAACAAAGAAAAACGCAAGCAAAATTTAAAAAGACACAGAATCTACAATACTGGCAATCTTTTACTGAAACTCGCAACCTAGCGCGGACTTCAATGCGTGAAGCCTATAGTAGTTAGAACGAAATCCTGTCTCGTAATCTTGCAGAAAATCCAAAAAAATTCTGGTCATATTTGAAGTACACTAGCGGCAAAACACAAACAATACCTTCACTACGCGATATCAATTGTAATACTACCGATGACAGTACTCCTAAGGCAGAATTACTAAACACAGCATTCCGAAATTCGTTCACCAAAGAAGACGAAGTGAACACTACAGTATTCAATCTAAGAACAGCTGCCAGCATGCGAAACTTTGAAGTAGATGTTCCTGGAGTAGTAAAACAACTTAAGTCACTAAACAAAAATAAATCTTCAGGGCCAGATTGTATACCATTTAGATTCCTCTGAGTATGCTGATGCAATAGCTTCGTACCTAGCTATAATTTACAACCGACCACTCAGCGAAAGTTCCGTACCCAAAGACTGGAAAATTGTCCAAGTTACTCCAATATTCAAGAAAGGTAATAGGAGTGATCCCCAAAATACAGGCCTATCTCATTGAAGTCGATTTGCAGTAGGATTTTGGAACATATACGATTTTCGAATATTGTGAACTACCTCGAAGAGAACGACCTATTGACCAGTGGTCAACACGGATTCAGAAAGTATCACTCTTGCGAAACACATCTTGCCCTTTATTCACATGAAGTGTTAAGTGTCATCGACAAGGGATATCAAATCGATTCCATATTTCGCGATTTCAGGAAGGCTTTTGACCTGTACCCCACAAGCGGCTTCTTATGAAATTGCGTGCTTATGGAATTTCTCCACCAATTGTGCGATTGGATTCACGATTTCCTATCAGAAAGGACACAGTTCGTTGTAATTGACGGTAAGTCATCGAGTAAAACAGAAGTGATATCTGGCGTTCCACAGAGAACCGTTATAGGCCCTCTACTCTTCCTCGTGTTTATAAACGATTTAGGAGACAATCTGAATAGCTCCCTTAGATTGTTCGCGGATGATGCTGTCGTTTATCGGTTAGTGAAGTCAACAGAGGATCAAAAGCAACTGCAAAGAGATTTAGACAAAATTTCTACATGGTGCGAAAATTGGCAATTGACACTAAATAAACAAAAGTGTGAAGTAATACACATGACCACTAAAAGAAATCCGCTGAACTTCAATTACGCGATAAATCAGTCAAACCTTAAGGCCGAAGATTCTACCAAATACCTAGGAGTTACAATTACGAACAACTTTGACTGAAGAGAACACATAGAAAATATTGTGGGGAAGGCGAACCAAAGGTTGCGTTCCATTGGCAGAACGCTTCGAAGATGCACCAGCTCCACCAAAGAGACTGCCTACATCACACGTGTGCGTTCTCTCCTGGAGTACTGTTGCCCCTTGTGGGACCCTCACCAGTTGGGACTGACGGAAGACATTGAGAAGGTTCAGAGAAGGGCAGCTCGTTATGTTTTAGCACGTTACTGGGCGAAAGCGTCACGGAAATGTTGCACGAATTGGGGTGGAAATCATTAAAAGAAAGACGTTATTCATTGCGGCGTGATCTGTTTGCGAAGTTTCAATCACCCACTTTTACTTCTGAATGTGAAAATATTTTGCTAGCACCCACCTACTTAGGGAGACATGACCATTCCAATAAAATAAGAGAAATCAGATCGAAAACGGAACGATTTAGGTGTTCATTCTTCCCGCGCGCTATTAGAGAATGGAATGGTAGAGAAAAGTTATGAAAGTGGTTAATGAATCCTCTGCCAGGCACTTGAATGTGATTATCTATGTAGATGTAGATGTAGATGTAGAGTATCTATGTAGATGTAGATGAAGGAAGTGTGGAAACTACAACATTTTGTCAGAGCGATAGTAGGTTTAGGCTACTCACACACACACACACACACACACACACACACACATATTACAGGGTGTCCCAGCTATCTTGTCCACCCAAAATATCTCTGGAACTATAACAGCTATTGGAAAACGACTTTCACCGTTATCAATATACGGCTGGGGCCCATGAATGTACATATTTGGAAACATTCTAAAACGAAAGCAAATGTGTTTTTTAACACAAAGTTATATTTTTTTAATGGACACCCTATATTTTTTCTTCAGCAATCCATAGCATGACAAATCATATAAACAATGGCGTTGATTACATCGCAATATTCCAATTACATCCCGAGATATTGCGACGCGAAGTTGACGCTTGAAAAACCCGAAATGCGCTGTTAGCGCACGTCTTGAGGCTCAGGCGTGAACCCCATGCTGTCCGTAATCACGATGTGATTGACATGCGTAATCGCACTTCCATACTTACCAAGAGGTTACGGTTACGGACAGCATGGGGTTCACACCTAAGTTTCAGGACGTGCGCTAGCAGTGCATTTCGGGTTTTTCGAGCGTCAACTTCTCGTCGCAATATCTCGGGAAGTAATTGAAATATTGCGATGCAATCAACGCCATTGTTTATGTGATTTGTCATGCTATGGTTTGCTGAAGTAAAAATATAGGGTGTCCATTAAAAAAAACATAAGTTTGTGTTAAAAAACACATTTGCTTTCGTTTTAGAATGTTTCCAAATACGTACATTCATGGATCCCAGCCTTACATTGATACCGGTGAAAGTCGTTTTCGAATAGCTGTTATTGTTCCACAGATATTTTGGATGGACAAGGTAGCTGGGACACCCTGTATATATGAGTAGCCGAAACGCTACTATCCCACTGTCAAAATATTTTACTTTCATGGCTACTTTCGGAAAAACTGTACGACATTGTCAAAAGATTTTCTCGAAACCTTATATGATCTTCCAAATCGTTACAACTTTACAACTCCCATTTACAAGTCAAAATACCAATATTTAACGCCTCATAATAATATCACTTCTTGACAGTAGTAATAATATAAGGCATTGTGATGACGATTAAATCCGGCTGCATAACCCTCGAAGAGCAACAATAATGATTATGTGTAGGCTTATCAACTGCAAAGGCACAGGGAAGTGAGGGAGTCTTGTATGGAGTCAATTTCCACAATAGTGAGCTTTATAGTGAGACACACCTATTCTGCCTCATTGCAGCACTCACTCTTTTACTGCCAACTAATAAGAAGGCCGCGGGTGTAGCCGAGCGATCTGCAGCGCCACGTTACGGATCTCGCGGCGTCCCGCGTCGGAGGTTTGATTCCTCCCTAGGGCATGAATGTGTGTGTTGTACTTAGGTTAGTTTATCTTAAGTAGTTTGTAAGACTAGGGACGGATGTCTAACGAAGTTTGGTCACATAGGATTAGAAATATTTGAACATTTCAATAAGAAGCTAAAATTTCTTACACTTCTAATAATACGGACTAAGGCGCTTTGTTATGATAGTTGTGTAATTAGCTGCACCAATCATATATTCTTGATGCGGTGACACATTAATAACACTTGTGGCAAATCGTAGGAGATGGCATGTGTTATAGCGTACTTCTGTTGTTTTTGCTATAACTGTCACTTCTAATGTTTATGAAGCTTATGAGACTTAACTGCGGGATTATCAGTCCCTAAACTTATAAACTACTTATAAACTAGCTGATACTAAAGACAGCACAAACATCCATGCCCGAGGAGGGATTTGAACCCCCTACGGGGAATGGCCTTGCGCACCGCCTGTATTTCTTTTCCTTAATCATGCAAGAGAGAGAGAGAGAGAGAGAGAGATAGAGAGAGAGAGAGAGAGAGAGAGAGAGAGAGAGAGGAGAGAGAGAGAGAGAGAGAGAAGTATTAGTTAATGTCTAGGTATGGGTCGAAGTTGCGAAAATACTATGTTTCATCAAGAAGATTAAAAATGTGTTTAATTGTTACTGTGGCTGTCAGGAAAGGACCCCTACTGGTCCTGATTTTCATTCACGATTTACGAGAAAATCTGTGTAGCTCCCTTAGACTGTTCGCGGATGATGCTGTCACTTATAGGTCAGTAAAGTCACAAAAATGTCAAAAGCAATTTCAAAATGAAATAGATAAGATATCTGCATGGTGCAAAAAATGTCAAATGACCCTTAATAGACATCCATATGAACAGTAAGGGAAACCCATTAAACTTCATTTACTTGATAAATCGCTCAAATCTACAATCCGTAAATTCAACTCAATACCTAGGAGTAACAATTCCGAACAACTTAAATTAAAAAACGTAGAAAATATTGTACGGGATGCAAACGAAAGACTACGTTTCGTTGGCAGAACACTTAGAAGACTCGACAGTTCTAATCAAGAAACTGCCTCATGTTTAATTTGACTGTTCACATCAAAAGCGAACACCTACATAAGTGCTTGATATGAAATTCGGACACTTGTTGAACGAAGCAGTGTGCACCAATGGGAACACAGTATATGATCACGTGACCTCGAAAACCAGACATGACGACAGTATGTGCTAGGTACTAAGACGTATTAGCCCAGACTTAAGTTTCGTCCGTCTTATTTTGTAGTATTGTTGGGAATTGTGGGATTTCCACCAAGTAGGACTGACAGACGAAGTAGAGAAAGTTCAGAGAAGTACAGGTCGTTTTGTATTATCGCGGTGTAGGGGATAGAGTGTCACGGAAATTATGTACAAATGGGGTGGAAATCATTAACACAAAGGCGTTATTCGTTGCTAGGAATGCAAACAAATTTTGTTAGCACCCACCTACAAAGGAAGACATGAACATCAAAATAAAAGAAATCAGATAGAAAACCGAAATATTTGTGTGTTCCTTTTTTCCGTGAGCTGTTAGATTATGGAACTGTAGAGAAACACCTATGAACATTCTGCCATGCGCTTCATTGTGACTTGCAGAGTATTGATGTAGACGAAGCAGTATTCCTGCACTGAACTGTCAGAGTAGATAATTCTTAACAGTATCAGTCACAGGCATCAAAAATCCATTTTCTTATAATGTTGTTTTAAAATATGCGCTGCGCTTCTGCTGCTAGTTGAGTCAATTCAGAGGTAAATGCCAAAAGGCAGAGGGACATAGTCATGAGGTATTAGTCGACTCTGGTTTATTTTCTATGTTCAGACGTTTGTAATCCTATTGGACTAAATTCCTATGGTCACCAGTCCCAAGATTTACAAACTACTTAAACTAACTTAAACTAAGCTAAGGTCAACAAACACATCCATGCCCCAGGGAGGAATCGAACCTCCGACGGCGAGCAACACAGCGTTCCGCAGCAAGGCGGCTTAGAACGCTCGACCACTACACCGCGGCTTCTTTTCAATAACACCATGACTGTCTTATTTGAGTGTCACAAAATATTGTTAAATTTATCTCAGATTGTTTCGCAAGGCCTTACCTCAATACCCTTAAGTATTATTTTGTAATTTAGAATGTTTTAACCACACTACCGGAAGCTTGATGATGATTAATTTTTTTAAATATATTTTCACGTAAACCTTTCACATGTGTTCCGGATCAATTTACGAACTGATGATTCAGGTGGAGCAGCAATACGCCGAGTGTAGGGTTACCAGACATAAGCATTTATGCACACATGTCCACATTTTCGAAGTTTAATGTGGAGTCCGCATACATATTCACGATTTCTGCTAATGTCCAGTTTTATCTTTCGGAATTAAGATCATTTGATTTTCATTATCATCTCGTAACATCAATAATTTATATACTTTTTGGTTTGGTAATTGAATTTCATAATTTATTTGCTTAGATACGATCCGTTATCCTTGTAAAACTACAGTCAATCGCAACGAGGATCTGATGAGTGAAATATATATATATATATATATATATATATATATATATATATATATATATATATATATATATATAACCCGTTTTTTTTTTTTTTTTTTTTTTTTTTTTTTTTTTTTTTTTTTTTTAACATTTTACTCATCAGATCCTCGTTGCGATTGACTGTAGCTGTACAAGGATAACAGATCGCATCTAAGCAAATAACATTGACGTGTGGAATGTGCGTACTGGGTTGTGGTAAGTGTTATCATTGGTTTAGAAAGGTGAACAGGTGAGGCTTAGCAGCTTTGACATAATTGCAAAATGACATATTGACCATAGCTGTTTATTTTTTATCTCAATGCTACCGATTTCTGTTAGTTTACCATTTTCAAGCATTAGCAGAGTTTAGCTAATAGCTTAACATGACAACGCAAAATTGTAAAATAAGTAATTTGTCATAATTACTGTACTCCTTATCGATATTTCCACAGTGGCTGTCTGCTACTCAGGAGTACAGTAATGATGACCAATACGTATTTGACAATTTTGCATTTTTGTGTTATGTCATGTTAAGCTATTAGCTAAACTCTGCTAACGCTTGAAAATGGTAAACTAACCGAAACCGGTAGGATTGAGATAAAAAATAAACAGCTATGGTCAATATGTCGTTTTGCAATTGTTATTAATGAGCCTTGTACGCTGACCATAAATGGGGACAACTGGGCACTAATGGATCATTAAACTATCGATGAACTGCAATTCTACGTGTCGCCTACATTATTTGTAGCAGATTAGTTTTGTCCCATGAAATTTCAGCCAGCCGTTCCCGAGGGCGCCATCTAGGAGAACTTCAGAAGACAATGACGTACGACCCGGTTATGTTACAGGTACTGCACTGTACATTCGTCCAGCTGTATTTTCTTCACATTATATATTCAATGGTGCAAATACATTGAATCTTGTATGATGGACGTTCAGAGCACGGAATATGTGAATGCAATCTTTAATGAATTTTCTTGTTTCCAGTGGCTTGATTTTCCACCTGTATCAAGAAATTCTGTTGAAGCTTCTATAAAATACTTTTTGGGCAAAAAAATTTAAATTGATGATAAAATGTGTTTCGATCAGTTTTCAAATTAAAAAAAAAAATCTTACCCACATATTATGGAAAATCAGAAACGAGACAGATAAAGTGGTGCAAATACATTGGATCATGTGGCAGTGATGAGCAGTACAGTGGATTACTTAAAATTGCAGAGCTCTTTTTTTGCGGTGCCAGCCCACAATGGTTGTGTAAAGAGACTGTTCTTAATACAGTCACAATGGACATAGGAGGACACACAGACTGACAGTTATATACATGCGGCGTCTATTCCGGAAGAACAGACGTCAGAAGTAAGGGCCACAAACAATAACAACTGCAGGATCAGAAGTGACGTCTGTTTTTCCGGAACAGACGCCACTTCTGATCCTGCAGTTGTTATTGTTTGTGGCCCTTACTTTTACGGGAATTGAGTAGCCTAATATCAAACGTCGACATCTGACCTAGCGGTCAAAATTTAGTTACCAGTCGATCCTAAGGGAAGTTTTTCCGCTCTTTTCATTGGTGAAATCCGTTTTTCCAAAAATTCACACAAATGTGATAAATCTCATGTTTAATTTGACTGTTCACATCAAAAGCGGACACCTACATAAGTGCTTGATATGAAATTCGGACACTTGTTGAACGAAGCAGTGTGCACCAATGGGAACACAGTATATGATCACGTGACCTCGAAAACCAGACATGACGAAAGTATGTACTAGGTACTAAGACGTATTAGCCCAGACTTGAGTTTTTCAGTAATTTTTGTAGTATTATTACTAATAACAATCTTAAAGCGAGTAAAATGGAACATAATATGTCACCAGCGTCCGAAGAAAAAGCTAGGAAGCGGTTGGGACAACCTGAAAAGTGGAAAATGAACATTGAAAAGAAAGAAAGGTAAGACTAGGTTGTAAACTACACTCTTCTAATGTAAAGTGTGTTCTACGAAATTCACTTGCTGGAAAGTAGTTCGATGTCAGAAATAACGTAAGGATGTTTACGGAAAAATCTGGCGACAGTTTCAACAGACCTAACGCTAATAATTTTAGAGATTCAGTGCCGTAACATTTTATTTTGCATATAAAATTAAAAAGATTATCATGATTATTGTAGTTTTCATGTTTCCATTATGTAATAGAGTTTAGAATTAAATATTTTCCATTGTATTTCGGTATTCCTATAATTTCTCAGATTATACACCTGTAAAAGATTCTCGTCAGCAGTAAGCGAATCTCTGTGTATCAAAAACGGACATCTGAAAGCGTGTTCACATCAAAAGCGGACACCTACACGTTTTGGTTTCAAAGACGGACATCTGTATTTTCAGACACAATTTGAAGGTCCTTGAGGAACGAAATTGGTATTAGCAACTTCCAGGTATAAACCCTCGAGTATTAAACTTCATAATGCTCAAATCAGCTTGTAAATATATTAGCTCTATGCTTCGCAATAAAAACGTCAGTTTATCTCAGTTTCTGGCAAAACACAGATGTCAGTCTTCGATAATAGGCTACTCAATTAGTTTCATAACGAGTTTGAGTACTGTGAGAAGGGTGAAGCTGGAAATTTGGGTCTGGTGGGAGGCGTGCTTAGGTAGTCTTTGCAGGTGCGGTGATAACTGTGTCCCCGGTGGTGTAGGAGTCAGCGCAACTGCCTAGAAAGCATGAGACCCCGATTCGAATCTCGGCTGGGTACACATTTTCAGCTTTGCCCATTCGCAGTAGAAGTCATATATTATGTGAATGAGACTAACACTTGACTCTGCGAAAGGGATTTCAGTTGTGAAATTTAACTTATTTGAATTGCAGAAACTTTTTAATATATATTTGTGAACAGAAAGAACTTTTGAAATAGATTCAGGTCAAATTAAAAATACACATAGGGCACGTCCCTGAAGTGATGTAGATGTGCCTTCCGAGTGTAATATTTGTAGTTTCTTTATCAATAAATTTACGCCGGCCGCGGTGGCCGATGGGAATGAGGCACTCGAGTCACTGTCTGCACGGCCACTACCGTCGGGGGTTCGAATCCTCCCTCGGGCGTGGATACTTGTGCCGTCCTTAGTGTTAGCTAGTTCATAAGTAGTTTGTAAGTTTAGGGACTGATGACCCCGTAGTTAAGTCCCATAGGCTATACAACCATTTGAACATTTGAAAATAAATTTACAATACGGAAAGTGTCCGCATTTTTCATTCTAAAAGACCGAAAATGTCCTCATTTTCGCATTTAGAATCTGGTAACCCCATTGTTTTTGAATAGCTTTTTATCACTATCATACGTTGCTCAGTTGCAATCTGCCCCATGTTGCAAATAAACATCGAACGACAGCGCTGACCACAGAAAAGCTATCAGGCTACTAATGGGAATGATCGCAGATGAAAGATAAAAAAATTAAAAGAAAATACACACAAAAAATCATGGCTGCCAAAGGTGATATGGCGCAAAATTGAAAATCGTCCTAACTTCGCGGACACCCTGTAGATAGCTGCAGCTGGAATTGAACGCTGTTCCAACTTTCCTCTCTTCGTGTCTGATGTCAGCGCCTTCAGTGGCGATCTGGCACGTACGGAGGTTGATAGATAGCGGTAAGTCTGGAGAGAGAGAGAGAGAGAGGTATGTGAGCGACCTGGGACGTGTCTTCAGCAGCACCGCTGGCGTCCCGGTGTTTGCAGAAGTCAGCCGCGGGGTAGCAGATAACGCGGCAGCGGAGCCGGGGTGTTTGCCGTCATCACACCGCTGCGGGGGTGACGACCTGCCGCGGGGGCGCCTACCTGCCCTATCTCTAAAGCTATTAGTCTGGGAATCCCAGCACCGCGATGCCCCGACTGCAACTCTGGAAGACGGCAGAAATATCGCAACACCTGCCCTGCACGTTCAGGCGTTTAAGCTGTAAGCACACGAGGGTGAATCTATAAGGTCAACGCGTCGAGTTATGGCACTTGGATATAGACGGCCAAGCGCATCGACTTCTGCTGTAGCAGCAGCTTCCGCCGCCATTTTAGTTCCAAGCAGTGATAGCGTGAGATTCACAAAAACTGAGTTTAGTTTTGCTGCTATTGTTTTGTAGTTGGTTTGCCTCATTTCTAATACACATATTAAAGAGCTTATAAGGACTTGTATTAAAGATTAATCTGGTCGTAATAAATTATTTTAATATGGTTTGAAAATTCGTTAAATGTCTACCTTTCTTTCTTTCCCTTCAGCCCTTAGCCCGCACATGCAGGGTTGGCTGTCTTATTGTATATTTGGCATGTTAGTATTGACGGGGTGGCCGGATGCCCTTCCTGCCGCCACCACCTGCCCCCCGGGAGGAAATGTGTACCCCAAATGTCAGTGTATAGTGTTATACGTGTGAAAGTGTAAAGATTTATGAAATGTTTGCGAATTGTGTAACTGAGGCAGGAATGGGGGACCAGCCCGGTATTCACCTAGGGGGATGTGGAAAACCGCCTAAAACCACATCCAGGCCGACCCCTTTCGTTAATCCGCCGTGGCCGGTACGTCTCTTCATCTCGGAAAACGGTGCGTTAGACCGCGCGGCCCTCAAGGCGGGTCGTTTGCAAATTCGTTAAATATATTTCCATGAATTTCCTGATCTGTGTATATTCTGAGAAATTTTTTCGCATTCGAATGCCCAGTTTTATCGGACGCCATTGACTACCAAAGCTGCAACGATTTGCGATAATACTCTGTTTTCGAGTGAGATCGTAACCTTACTATATACACTTACCTAATGTCTTTAGTTTTGACTAAAAAGCATGCCTTTTCCCATCTTGACTGTCTTCAAAATGAATGTAAAAATGGTTTATCAATAAATTAATAACAATCAATGTAGACGCTTAAAAAGGTTATCATGATAACTAAAACACACAATCATTCTACTGTGTGACGTCATTATGACGTATGTCAACTGACTGCCTTTAGGCGACTATAACGATCCAATGAAGTGACGTTAAAATGAGGAAGCCGACCTCTCCTGTCAAACATTCCGAGATTTGTTCGGTGCAACTACCTCTCCTGCAGAGACAGCATCTTCCTTACCATAGTTTCATGATTTTCTCCTCATAACGCACGTGTTGCTATTTCAAAGTAAAGGCACACTAAAAAGGTACCAAAAACACGTCGTTCTTAGTAAGATTAATTGTAAGCTAGAGTCAACAAATGCAGTATTGGCGAGTAGCTCCTGACGTTCATGGTAAACAGAAACAGAGAAAAGTCAAACAGGTGATCGTTCTAGCGCTGTGAATAAAGGTGAGATGGCGTGGCGTAGATGTACGTGTATTTTTGAACATGCCGTGAAGTCCTATGGACCAACAAATTGTAAACACTGTCTCTTTAAATACCTGCACATAAACTGCGGACACATAGTAATGTTGAAAGTTGTAAATTTCATGCTGCACACGAACTTTTGCTCCACATCATCAGCACGCCTTCGTCAACGATGCTTAAATTAGTTTTCATGATCATCAAAACACCCACGCGGACTGGTATATTATACAATATTCATTGATTGATACAAACTAGTTTTCTGCTGTTATTCCATCATCAGGTACAAAGATAAACGTACTGTAGGAAGATATACGAATGTACAAATCAAATGTTTGTTAAGCTTAAGGGACTTAACTGCGGGGTCATCAGTCCCTATACTTACAAACTACTTATGAACTACCTTATACTAAAGACGACACAAACATCCATGTCCAAGGAAGGACTCGAACCCCCGACCTTAACGGCCGTGCAGACTGTGACTGGCGCGCCGCAGACCACTCGGCCACTGCGGCCGTCTGTTCAAAGAATGGTGCGAAATTATTAAGTATTAATTAAATTGTTTGTTAGCGAAAAGGAGGTTACATGAAATAATTATAGTGTTTTGAGTAAAAATTGGAAATAGGTAGTAAATAAATGTGTGAAAATCATAAAACTACTACAAAACAAGTACAATGATTCGGTGGGAGTGTTATTACCTGAAGTTGTGATCTCCTTTTCACAAACGAACAATGTAATACCGTATTTGTCGGTATAAAAGACGCACTTCTTTTCCTACAAAAATTGTTCCAAAAATTGGATGCATCTTATACGCCGGTTGTCAGTTAAAGTAGGTATACAAAGTTCGATTTATTGCAAGGTATTTTAAAAATATAGTGTAAAATGCAGGAAATAATGTTTTAAGCGGCAAAATAATTTTTTAAGAGGAAACTTTGCTTTAAGGTTCTCTCTTAAATTTTCGTAGTTTTTATTTGATATATGTACATAATATGCACCAAAATATCCGTCAGGAGCTTTATTATGTAGTAAAGGTTTTCTGAATTTCGTACAATTTTTAGTGCCAAGCGTAACTGAGACTGCTAACTTTATAAGAAATAGAAACTTTCGACGTAATTTCATCATAATCGATTTTTTAGGCAATCCTGTAACGGTGTCACTCATTATTTGAATAATGAAACGCTGCTCACTTATTTGTCCATGTCTCGCCTAACGATATTTGAGAATTTATTCGCATTTTTTTATGTTAGTCAGTTTATGCGTCTCAGAGTTCTATTTTTGTGGTTATTACTTGCTGTGCCACATACACAGACGCAAACCACCATTCTCACAATTTATGGAAGATCATAAAAATACATAAATATTTGCGCTTCACAATAAATTCTCAAAATGCGAACTGATACTCGGCGCGGTTTCTTATCGGAGCAATCGTAAGCAGAGCTACCTAGGTGTCAATGTCGTAAGCCTTTACGACGCTCTGGTCAACCATCACGCAGTATAGTCGGCGCGCACAGAGATAGAAGAAATATCCGTTGGAATAAGGGCAAACTCTCAAGAAACTTGACTGCGTAAAGTTGAAGACAAAATCTTGAATATTTGATGCACATGAACAAATGTATTTTAATTATATTGCAATAGATGTATTAGGAGAGAGTTTTTTTTCCTAAAAAAATATTTTTAAAAGTGGGATGCGTCTTATACGCCTGTGTTTCTTATATGCCGGCAAATACGGTAATTTTTGTCGAATTGCCACTTATTTTTGAAGCAGTTATCATGTAATTAATCCTGTCATATTGTCGTATACCTTTCTTTACAACGCAGTACAGTACTTAATGATTTCGCATCAGTTCTTGGCATACCTTCCTACAGTACATTTTGTATGCCTGTTTATGTAATTCTATGATATACCCCTTGTAAAATCTTTGACGTAACATTTGTTTATAGTGCTCTTTCTACCTGATGATGGGGAAACAGCTGAAAAATAGTTTGTATAAATCAATAAATATTGTAGAATATTACAACAGTGTCGTCTGTGTTTTGATCATGTATCAAACATTCTACCCAGCACCAACGGAACATTCAATCAAATTTCACTTACAATATCAACATACAGACCACAACTAATGACAAAAAGCACTTAATTACAAATCCGTAGACGAGTAAAAAAGACATAATGGGGAGGTTAGCAGCGGAGGAATGGCCGTGCGCTCCAAGGCGATGTAGCCAAAGATTGTCTCTCCGCTCCCCGTCGGAGGTTCGAATCATCATTCAGGCGCATATATATATTGTGTGTGTGTGAGAGAGAGAGAGAGCCAGAGACGGAGAGAGACAGAGAGACAGAGACAGAGACGGACAGAGAGAGAGAGACAGAGAGAGAGAGAGAGAGAGAGAGAGAGAGAGAGAGAGAGAGAGAGAGTAGTTCTTCACCTAAGTCAGTTTAAGTAGTTTATAAATCTGGGGACCGATGACTTCAGCAATTTGGGCCATTATCTTTAAAAAATTTTGCTATTTTGATTTAAGAAAGTACTCTATTCGCAAAAAAAGTACTAGACAACTATGACGTGCGGCCGAACAAGTGCATGTCAACACTGCAGTCGCTAAGAGACACGTTTTGTGTTGAATCTGGGAACTTACTATGTGTTGTAATTGTGCAGAACTACAAATGGTTTACCCACTTCTCCTAGTTTTCAAGACTTTGTTGTGGTCCATTTGTCTCGACGACAATTTATTGCCTATGTTTTACGCCTTTTAGCATCAAATGGAAGCGGAAAAATTTCCTCTGAACGATTACAACAATTCGAAGCTGCACATCCCACCAATCTGAAAGCGTACTAACTGACCTAAACTGTCTTGTCGCGTCGACGCGAAGGAACGTAAATGGCGGATGCTCATGCCCGTTTATGTCCAGCTACCCTAGTCGAATTACTGACGTCTCAACCTGCAGATCACACGTTGGGGAGGGTTTCCGAAGGTATAGGGAAATATCAAGCATATCTAATGTTCTGAACGTGCGTCTGAGTGTTCACCAATTAGATGGGAGAATTCCACCCGCATCACACACAGGCAATCCTAGGACCCTGACTACTTTCAGGAGTTGTCTATGTTATTAAACAAGGAAAGCACTTGAAATTGGTTTTCGCAGTTACTAAACGCCCGCTAAATGTCCTCTCATGTTCCTGCTGATTATTACACATTTAAAGGTACATATAATGTTATTTTCAAAAATATAACACAAAGTTCATTTGTTCATAGTAAAGGTCGTCACTATTTTAAACAGGTTAGTTTATTGTGAAATATAAAGGTCGACAATTAACCATCAGCGTGATACTGTAAAATTTATTGTAAAAATGCTCCGTAGGAGTTTATCCTTTTAAAAAATTACGAAAATAAAAAAAAAAACAGATTCATTAAGCACACATAAATAAAATACAGTGAACGACTTTCCTACAATACGGTTTGAATTTGTATCCCTTGCTTTTTGTTTATTTTATTCCAAAATTATCCAAAAGCTGGATTTAGCAGTTTTTTTAGCTGCAGCTCCCATTATCACATTATCACTAGCCATACCCCACTATCATACTCATCAAAAAAGTTTAAAACTAATTTCGGTTTTTTTGTGTTTTATGTTTGAGTAGCATTCGAAAAAGGGTTCTAGTTTCCCCTTGAGCAACTAGTATACTTATTATATAATGCTGCATGTATACTACCAAATTTTTGGTAGGAGGCCAAAGACTATTCCTTTGTAGTCTCTGTCGTGGTACACAGTTTTGTCACTTTTTTAGAAAGTCGTCGTTTGCTTTTCTCACTTCTTCCGGAGGCCAATATTTCCCAAAAATATTTACCGAATTTAATTTTTTTATTCTACTTCGATCATTAATACGATAAGGCAGGAATTATTACTACAACTAGGTGACTGTGGTCAAATTAGTTATTTCAAGGCAAGGAACACTGAAGATCCATCATAACGCATACGATTTGTTGTAATAATATGTCAGTTAACAGATCTGCGATTCGTATATTCAGCAGAAAGTAAAACGTAAGATGGAGACCTCTATCTTCGCTGTCTCACGTAGCGAATTTAGGCAGAGTTGCAGAGTAAGAAACATGGCAGGTCATCTACTATTTCGTAAATACCAGCAATTGTTTTTCACTTTAAACTGTCATTTTGTTTCTGTCCTTTATTTCCACAGCTGCTTGTTATGTTAAAATCCAGATATTTATTTATATAAGCCGTCCATGGAAATAGATATGTTTTTTCCCATATGCTTTTCACCTTTATTTACACCTCTTTTCCGTCCAGTTAAACTACCGTCGCGCCGCTCTTGTTTCTTTCGACTTCGAGAAGGCCTACGACCACGTATGGCATTCCGGTCTCCTTTTCAAGCTCCAACTCTACGCCCTTCCTGTTAACTCCGATTCATCGCATTCTTTCTCGTCTGCCGCCCATCTTATGTCACGAATTCCGACTCCAGTTTCTTTTACCCCTCCACCAAGGTGCCCCAGGGCTGCGTCCTCTCCCCCCTCCTCTACCTAATATATTCGGCAGACATGCCGCAACCCCAGCCTCCTGTCCACCTCTTACAATATGTTGACGACACCCCCTTCGTTGCCCTTGACCTATGACTCGCCTGATCCCAACACCTCCTTCAATCCCATCTCTCCGAATTCTCCTGTTGTAACCAGTGGCTCCTCACTGTTAACCCAACCAAATCCCAGGCAATAATTATAGGTCACACCACCCTATCCTACCGTCACTGCGACCTCCACCTCACGCTCCATGACCGCCCTATCCAGCAAACCAAAACCCTCAACTACCTAGGCCTCACCCTTAACTGCTCTGTGTTCTGTAAACCCCACCTTCAAACAGTTCGTGATAAAGCCCTCTCGGGCCTCAGCCTCCTGAATCTCCTTTCCAGCCGGCCATGGGGTCTCAAACCTTCCACCATCCTGTTCACCTACTGTTCCATCATGCATCCTATCCTCTGCTGCTTCCACCCTGCTTGGGTTTCCACTGCCCCTGCCCACTATCAATCCCTCCAGATCCTTGAACGCCACGCCCTTCGCCTCACTTACCGCATCTGCCTCCCTTCCCAAACGAAGATCATTTACGACCTTACTCCTTTCTCAGACCTGTTAAAGTTCCTTGAACACCTCCGCCTCAGTTACGTATCCTGCAAATTTGAATCTCAGCACCCTCTTGTACCCTTGTTCCATCCCAGGCCTCTGCCACGCCATTGTTATACCTCCCTCATTTCCTCCTCAGGGACTCACAGTTCCTTCGTGAGTACGTGTGTGGCGAGCTAATGCAGTCTTCCTTCCTTCCTTCCTTTCCCCCTCCCCTCCTTTCCTATCTCACTCCTTTCCGTCACCACTGCGGGGCTGATAACCTCAGTAGTTTAGTCCCTCTACCCCAACCAAACAACCCAACACTCCCTCCTTTCACCTTCACACCACATCCTCCTGGATTGAAAGCTCCATCCCTAAATCTACACGTCCTATCATCATTAGTCCTTCCCTCTAGTTGTATACTGCGAGGGTGAAGGTCGGGGTGAGAGTTTGAAATAGGGAAAGATTAATTTTTGAAACTCACAACCACCAGCTGCGAACCAAATTCCTAAACAAGCAAAAACACTGGAACTGTTATTGCGACTGTTTGACTCGCTTTCTAGGGGATGATATCACACGTTCGCAGCTTTCCTTCCCTGCATATGATTAACAAAACAAATTCATAATAAGTTCAAGTTCATGAGAGAAAAGGGTGTACTAACTACTATTTTAGAAAACACGTGAAAGTTCACTTTATGTTGTTTATTTCACAGTACTTGAACCCTGTGGCTGTTGCGTCTGTACGTCGGTAAATGTACCAAATAAAGTTATAGCTCGTGAGCCCCCAGACAAAATGAATATTTGTCGCGAATTGATTTCACACCACGTGGCTGTCTCAAACACCGTTTATGTTCATGCCTATGCGACGACACGTGTTACATTAACAAATCACAGTCACTTTAATTTAATGCGATGCACACCTTGTTGCACCGGCTAATTATTCACAAACACACAGTAGCACTCGATTTAACTTGGTGCAGTCTACGACGAGCAACCACATGTGGCGATTGCCACACACAAAACTCAAGTCACCACCTCGAGATCCACATGCCGACTGAGGCAGAGCGACGCCGCCCGGCCAGCTACACCACGTGGTCTGGAGTCCCCACTTCCTGCCCAGGCGCGCGCGTGCGACAAAACTCAACTGCCGGGGTTTTTTCCCCTACGTCATCAACTTCCCCATGTAAGCTGTTGTAACCGATTTGCCAACGTACAGCGCTCAGCCAATACATTTCTAAAACTTTACTTAAAATCAAAATAATTACACTACACATTAAACAAATATTTTCTTACGTTTTTATATTAATATAAACATGCTTGGTACTGTTTATCATAATTGTGCAATTTCTTATACCACAGATAAGTGATTTAACTGAATACTTCAAGATAAAATACAAAAGATTAATTGAAAATAAAATGAGAAATAGTTAATATATTATTTTTATAAACAAACATTGCCATGCTAGTTGTGTAACTGTCTTGTCTTCGTTGGTAATTTATTACTTTTCATTGTCAATTAAAAATATTACGTTAGATGTGACTATATTAGCTAATGTATTGTTTATTTATCAACAGGCTATTTTGTAATGAGGGCCTTAAAGGTTCCTAACTGCATCGTATTACTTCAAATGCCAGTAGTATTACAATATTTGTGCACTGCACTGTGCCTGGCACTCGCCATTGTCCCTCTCTCCCCTCACCGGAAACGAACTGTAAAATCCTAAGTTGGAACAAGCCACCAACATCGGCCTGCTCGCTGGCCTCCTGTCAGCTACAAGCACACAGCAAATCTCAACGTGGAGAATTTCTACCTATGGCCTAACTATAAATGTTGTCACCCAACTGTGTACATACATTGCTACCATAATTAATAAGATTAAAATTGTGTAACATTTAGTGCATTGGAATGGTCAATGTTTGCAGTGAACTTCATACTGTTTAATTATCAAATGCTATTGATTACCGGTATTTCTATTGGGCTGTAATCTCACAATACCCACTCTCCTTCTCATCCGTCTCCCTCCCACACTTGACTCCCCCTTCCCTCTCCATCCATTGGGTTCGTTGCGCCTTCCTGTCCTGTCTCCCGCACCCCACCCCACCCCCCGCGCCTCCCCTGTGGGGTACCTGTGCCCTACACCTTTTAGAAGTGCATCGATAGTAGTGTGCCAGTGTCAATGTCTTGTGCTACAAGTGTATCTTTTAAAACATTTTTGTGTTACCGTGTATTTTAAGCAGTGTCTTCGCCACATTCTTGTGTGCTCCAACATTGTGTTTTTACATCTTTTGGTAAAGAGGTCCGTTTCAGCTGTTTACTTTTTTAAAAAAGAGACGACCAGTTTCGCGACTTAAAATCGCATCTTCGGGACAAATACAATTAAAACGTAAAAACCAGGGGCTCACAAATACAAACAACAACAACCCCCCCCCCCCGTCTGTCAGAACAGTCATAAACCTACAAGGCGACGACCGCTCTCGTCGACAAAACCACGAGACAGAGCCAGGCGGCACAGGTGGCTGCGTGGCTGGACGTACGTAGTGAGGGGTGGAAAGGGGGAAGACGCAAGGGCTCCTGGAAAAGGGGAAGAGGGGAAAGCCAAGCGGTTGGGGGGAGAGGATAACGGAAATGGAGGAGGGAGAGGGGGAGTGCAAATACGGGGAAGGATCAAGGTTGGTAGGATGGGTAAATGTCAGGGCGGCATCCGGGAGAGGTAGGTGATGAAAGTTAGCCGGCCACAGTGGCCGAGGGGACTGAGGCGCTCCAGTCACGGTCTGCACGGCCACTACAGTCGGGGGTTCGAATCCCCCCTCGGGCATGGATATTTGTGCTGTCCTTAGATAGTTCATAAGTAGTTTGTAAGCTTAGGGACTGATGACCCCGTAGTTAAGTCCCATAAGTTCTACAAACATTTGAACATTTGATGAAAGTTACCCTCGGACAGGATGTGGAGAGCGTCGTGGTGAAGGAGGGGGAGGGATAACAAGGTATCACTGTGGCAGAGGCCCAGGATGCTGGGAGACAAGTTTGCGGGTCACATATCGGAGGTAGAGGTATTCGAGGAACTTGAGCAGTTGTGGGAAAGGAATAAGGTCATAAAGGATCCACGTGGTGAAGGGGAGGCAGATGCGGTAAGCGAGACAGAGGGCATGGCGTTCAAGGACCTGGAGGGAGTGGTAGTGTGGTAGTGGGCAGGGGGATATGTTTTCCTTCGTTTCAAAATTTATTTTAAAATGAAATAGCTCAAATGCATTTGAGCATGGCCATATAGTAACTAGTTAGGGCAGTTAGAATAAAGTAGTGGAATTGTGACTGTGGGTTGTGGGCACATTTGACGTGGTGTAGTCTCAACTTACAAAATAAGACAAAGTGTCTCTTGATAAAACCAAACTAGTGTAGAGTAGGGCCCACCGCTACCTAGAATGGAATGCTGATGAGATGGAAAGAATGCAGCACGTGCAAACCTAGAGAGGTCACTGGCAGCAGAGGCGTGACACGTGGCTGCGAGGTGTCTGGGTGTGTGGCGGCAGCTAATAGCAGGTGGCGGGCGGTCTGCGGCGGCGGAATGCGCAGACACTTCGGGGGTCGCGGCCCCTGAAGGAGGTCCCGCGTCAGCCGCGCCAGGCGGGCTGCTGCCGACCGCGGAATTTCGCAATTACTGGGGTTCGAGCCTCGCGACCGCCGTCTCATTGCGCGGTTCCAGACCGAGGGAGTGTGTGTGTGTGTGTGTGTGTGTGTGTGCGTGCAGTATGGAGGCTCTCCACCGCAGGCGTCACTCGTGGCACGTACTGCGATTGCTTCTCCTCATGCCCAAGTCCGAGCGGTCTAAAGCCTCTCGCTGCGGAGCGCGCGGTTGCTCGCCGTGGAGGTTCGAGTCCTCCCTGGGGCATGGGTGTGTGTGTGTTTGTCCTTAGGTTAGTTTACCTAGGTTTAAGTAGTTTGTAAGCTACGGACTGGTGACCACGCAGTTTGGTCCGTTAAGATTTAAAAACATTTGATTTGAACTTCTCCTTATGCCTAATCCTTTCAGCCCTTATTTTTTTGTTTTTCATACAAAAAGTTTGAAACCTAGTATTCTTCATTATAATGAACTTATGTACAATGAAACGTACAAAAATATATTTTTTCACATTTAGTTAGAAATTATGGTGCATGTTATAAATAGCAAACCAGGCGTTAAATGGATTAAATCGTTACACATAAGCAATTTTTCCGTATTGTCATAGCCTTATATCACTATTTAATTTGTATTTATGAACAAAAATATTGCCAATGAAAAGTAAATATACCTGTCTGTACAATAGAAACATTATGCTTACCAGGGGCAGCTACATGTCTGACCACCATCTTGACTTCCACCACCGTAGTGTGTAGCTACTGCACACTAAATGACAGCGGCTGTTACTTTCAGAATGTATAGTGGAAATTAAGATTACCTGACATAATCTGGTCTGGAGGCGATCTAATAGTTTTATAGTTTTCAAAATGACAAGCCAAGATCGCACACTAACAATTTATTAAATGACGACCGGTTTCAGTGCACTGTGTCACCATCATCTGGTCACATATATGTTATAATCTGGTCATCTTGTTAAAGAAATAGAGTATAAAATAACAAGTGCAACATTGCACTTAGTCACTATGCAAAAAATACATAAGTTAAAAAAACTTACGTATTTATGTATTTTTATATAGTGGCTAAGTGCAACGTTGCACTTGTTATTTTATACTCAATTTTTTTTTTAACAAGATGACCATATTATAACATTTATGTGACTAGATGATGGTAACACAGTGCACCGACACCGGTCGTCATTTAATAAATTGTTAGTCTGCAATCTTGTATTGTAATTTTGAAAAATATTGTGGAAATCATGTTATATTTAAAACACCAGAGCTCAAGTGTTTCACACTGTGCCAATGAAGAAATAAAAGTGTGTAAAAGTGATGTACTTTATTTAGTACACCAGGGCTGAAAGGGCTAATATCATTGCCTGGGCCACAGTCGTAGTGGTTGCATAATAGCCGCATTCTAGTGATAGTCCTTACAATAAAAGTCATTCTACAATAATAATAAGAGTGCTCGCTCCATTGATTTTCAGTTGTGATCTGGAAAAGATAGAGAATGGAAAACAACTGTGCCGCCAAGTTATAGGATCTATATTGGACACAAAATAAATGCCCTAAATATAAAATGCTTGTCTTTTAGATTGTTTTATCCATGACGGATGTGTTTAAACTCCGTACAGGTACAGGGTTAAGAATAAAATCCACTACCAGTCACATTAAATATCGTATTATTTATTTATGCACGACCGGTTTCGGGCTTGTGCCTATATTCAGGTGCTCATCTCGCCACCTTCAATTGATTTCGCTATTATTAATACCAAATAATTTGTTTTCAAACAGTGAACTCCACCAACATGCTACTGTTTTAAGCACCTGAATATGGGCACAAGGTAGAAACCGGTCGTCTATAAATAAAGAATACGATCTTTAATGTGTCATAGCGGATTTTATTCTCAACACTGCTTGGTTTTTGCTAATGATATGGCACTTGTTGCCAATGATATTGGCGAGCTAAGGTTCGAGTGTCCAAGCTACAGTCCGTTGCCGCTAAAACTGGGCTAAAATATCATTCAACAAAACTGATTTCATCACAAGCATGTAACATGCACCTCCTCACATTGAAATACAAGAGAAAATCAAGCAGTCGAAAGAATTTATATACCTTGCAGACATAATAACACCTGCCTATTGAGAAAATGCAGCTGTGGAAAGTAGGTGTTATGAACTAGAATGTGATTTTCATCTGGGCAAAGACTTACACAAAAGCAAAAGCTTGTCATTAAACCTAAAATTATGTCATTATAACAGCGTAATTAGATCATCAGCTTTGTATTCACCAGATCGTTTAAACATGACGAAGAAAGGTCCACTTAGAAAACTGGAAATAGAAGACCGAAAACTTTTCAGCAACATCCTTGGCTCCAGTAGAGAAAATGAAGAATTCTGCCGAAGACACAATTATGAATTATATGAACACACAGAAGATTTTGTTACCAGCACGAGGAAGCGGGGAGCAATGAAGAATGAATACCCAAAGACTTACTCATCGCATACACAAATCAATTTCAAAAACAAAATCGCACTCCAAATGGGCAAGCCACGTTTATTTACAGGAAGCTTAAATGTCATTCGAGGACATACAGGACCGACACCATTTCAGAGAAACATTCAAAATTATTAAAACCCTTATTTCGCTTACTGCGCCGTTTCCACGCCCTGCCTGCAAAAGAGGAAAACGCACACACACACACACACACACACACACACACACACATACAAAAGGACTTTTAAAGTGTCTTCAGTATAAACTACAGACCTTGACAAGAGCTCCATATTGCTCTCCAAAGATGGTTAAACAGCAGTGCTGCCAACATTAACACTGTTGCTAATAGGGATCCCACACAGAGAGCATCCCAGCGTGTCCCTTTACCTGTCCCAGAGAGCTACACCAAGGATCGCTTATCGAACTTTGGCAAGATCAATGTGTGTGTGTTTTTCTTTTCAAAGTCACACTCGTTTTTCACAAACACCAGAACCTTTGGCCCAAAAGACATATATATTCTCATCTTCAAATACCTTAGCATACTATGTGTTCTTGCAATAAAAGGCATATAAGGGGTAGAAACTTGTCCTATGCTTAAGAAGGTTCACTTCGCGAAGGTTAACTCATTGAAGTGGAACAATGATTTTTTTCGAAATGTCAGTCACATAGCGAACCGTTGGTAGAATTCCTCCGTGACCCTTTTGCATCCCCACAATAGGTGTTTCAGATGAAGGTAACAAGGAAGATTAGGTATGAACGTCCCGAAGATGGATCACTTGCTCATATTGCTTTTGTAGAGAATGGAGAAGGATAATGGCCGTGGTCTTTCAAAGGAACCATCCATGCGTTTGCCTGGAGTGATATGGGAATAACACGGAGATCCAGTTTCTCGATGTACATCCTTCCGAATGCGAGTCCAATGTGTTACCATTGCGGTACTTCACTCGGAGGGTGTTCCAAGGGCGTACATTGTTTGTCATAAATTTCCCTTCCTGCTGGAAGGTGTTCCTTTTCCTCTCTCTGTAGTTGGTTATTCCTGACATGAAGAAAATATCGCTGCTCGATAGTGGTCGGAAAGAGTAGGCAAATCATGCACACATGTCCAGCATAATGTTCATGTCACATTCGTGGAAGTTCAGGGATAGTTAAACGGTGATAAACTATGGAAAAATTGCGAGGAAAATTTAGATTTAAAACATGTAAAATTATGGCTTGGTTGTTGTGTTGGGTACGTTTAGAAATATACTTTGAAACAGTAAAGTTCGCTTTACGCGATCTGAACCCGTATTTGAACTGTCAAAGATAAAAATGAATTGCTGTTCGTTACTTTCGCTAAAATTCGACAACGGCTGAACCGATTTGGCTACATATCATTACATGAACCATTCAATCTATTTGATGAAATCCGGTGTGGAGATACCTTGAGCGCTGAAGTGCCGGATAAGATACTTTAGAAAGTGTGTAAATCAATATATTTTTGATTTTAAGTATATAAAGCGAAATATCGAACAATAATTACTCTCTGGAAAATCTGTTTACTCATTGACTTCTTAACTATTTTTTCAGAAGTTACAATTAACTTTTAAAAATGCATTGTCCCTTTTGTAAAACGTGTATAGAACGGCAGAACAACAGAAGTACCAGTTTTACATGTTTTAAATCTAAACTTTCCTCGCAATTGTTCCAAATTTTATCACCGTTCAAACCTTCCCTGAATTTCCACGAATGTGACTTGAACATTATCCTGAACATGTGTGCGTGATTTGTCCACTCTTTCCGCCAACTATCGAGCCGATACTTAGACTATCTGATGATGCCTCTATAAAGCTACTGAGTCTAAAATTCATATGATTTAAATTAATATGGTTTATATGAAGAGGTAAGTGATACGATGTTCATCAGGTCATCTAGTCGTCTTGTCGTCCCAGCAATGCTTCGCAATTGCTAATATGCGTATACTCTTCCGCTGAACGTCAAATGATCATAATTTTATCTCAATCGAATGAACGGTTCTCAACTAATAGTGTTGAGTACATATAGAAACACATTGATAAAACAACTTGGTTCAAATTTTGAAACTCTCCTTTTTAACTGAACCTATTTTTTTTCTTACTGAAAACTGTTCCAAGACCATAATGGACAAAACAAAAAAAAGAATTGCCGTCTCCGTCGTGCGAATAGTCAGTTATAGTGCTGAATTCAATCACATTGAAAATGCACTTTCAGTTTTTCTCAAATTTTCCAATTTTCCGGAAGTTCCCAAAAAATTATTTCATACAAACCTTTTCCTGTCAACCCGCACGCAAGTGACGCTCTTACAACCATGTGGCAATTGAATTTTATTCATAGAAAAAAAATCGCTTTCGGTTTTTCCTATATGTTCCTATTTTCCGAGCGACATTTTCAAATTTTTATTTGATGCGAACCTTCCTCTTGCTTTCAACATGAAATGGGCAACATTTTATTCCAATTGGACGAATAATATTGATAGCTCACTGGAAAAAGCTGGGTCAGATTTTTTTCCGATTTTCCTCTTTTCGGGAAAACTTTTCCATATTTTATCACTGTTTAAACCTTCCCTGCACTTATGCGAATATTTCAAGACTAAAATTAGCAAAATCGATTCAGCCGATTATATTCATATATATATATATATATATATATATATATATATATATATATATATATATATATAATTCCTTGGTTACTACATAAAAGTATTCTTTTTCTGCCAATGGTACATTTTGTGGGATCGGGACCTGTATTTTCACCTGTCACAATGAACATTCGTTACTTTTGCTCTGCATCATACATTAAGGTTTACGTATACCTTCTTTAGTAGAGTTCTTTTCAGTAATTTAGGTGTTACCAGGAAAGGGATTATCCAGTTCCTCCTAGGCTTACAGAATCGCTCGTCTTATAGCGATAACCTCATCTGCCGTCATAATTATTTCACCTTTATTTTGTTTTTAACTTCGTCACATTTGTAATTGATTAAGCGTAGCCGCATCCGTGTTCGTTCTTCGAAACGAAAGTGTAGTTGGACTTAGGTATCTCATGCTTCAGATATATTAAAAATCCAGTCTCTTGATACCTATAGTCAGACACTACAGATAACATCGCTTGTGGTTCGAATATCGTACTCTGGCAATCCGAATCATAATCCGTCTTTGTCAGGAAAAATCTTTTGATAAATCGGCTAGTTTTGTATACTTCCCAAAATGGAGGAAAACTTTTGAAATGAAGTACATTCCATTTATAAACTTCAAACTTTTAGCCTATCCATCTGTTATTAGCATTGTACCAGCCTGTACCATTGACGTACAGGCAACGTATAATCGAGTTGCTCTTGCTGAAAGCTAATAACGTTTGCAATGCGTGACAGTTTATCGTATGATGCTACATCTGCACTTGACGTGATCCAGTAAATCGTTTCCACACGTACCGAAATTTCACTCTCCATTACACGTTCAGCGGGTGACCACTCAGCTACCTTCATGGCGAAAACAGACATCAGTTACAGGTGTAACTCTTATTATACTACCTAATTGCAATGAATACAAATGCAAGAGAAAGAGGCAAGTGACGTACACCGAAGGAGGTTTTGAGCATAACAACGACTTTGTTTGTTGTATTGAGGTATTTCAGAGTAATCGCTTGCAAGGACCCACGGAGGCTATACGCGCTGTATCGAACCGAAAATGGCTCGCCCCAACACATACATCATGGCGTCTCGGTTAAGCTGTACGTTCAAAGGAATTAGGCTGTCCCCATCAATTCTTCAAACTGGACTAAATACAAAGGAGGAACTCTTGATATATTGCGTTAATATCGTGAATCCAATTTAGAGTTTTGGCGCTTTTTTGTTTCGTTTTCCGAGCTTTGTTAACAGCAGTTGTATTCTCTGTATCTACAGTCGAGGGAATGATGACTCTCTTTCTTAAACTTTTCCGTTCTGTTCACTTACTAGATACCACCTTAATGGCAAGCTTATATTGGAGTATGTCCAAACAGAAGGAAGGAATAACATTCAGTCTCTCAGATGTTGCACCTCTTTCTTCGGAAATTCAAAACTGTGCATTTAAAATGTGACAGCGACCTTCGCCCTCTGAAGCTCTATACATCCAACACCTTTTTTCTGCAGTAACAGACCATTTCCAAACGAGACAATAAGGTGTGCATCGATAATGTCCGTTACTAGTCACCATAACTTTTTTCGACCCTTCTAGAATGATATTCCAAAAATTTCCCATAGCAGTAACACTCATCAATTTCTGTTGTGACAGACTAAAGTTATGTAATGGCATTGGGTATTCTTGTCAGTTTAATTTATTTTGTGCGTGTATTCTACGAGTGTTCTTTTGTTTACTTAACTGGTTTTCGGCTTATGAGGCCATCTTCAGAATTTTGACTGTTTTAACTGCTGTGTCAAAGAGGTTACAATGGTTTGATACTGTATTGGAAGAGATAACAAACGTCTACACTTAGATATTAAAAACACTTCTATGACATTGTGTTATTACAATTGGCAACTTAAAAACTAAACAGTAATGAATGAATATATAATTTCTGGAGGATAAAACGAACGAGGAATAAATTTAAATATAACCTGGGAACTGGATCTACCTACTAACATAAACAAACTGGTAATGCTAACAAATATATATAAATAAGTGCCTCGATAATAATTTTGGGCGATAATTATAGATAGTTAACGTATGACAGTTGTAAAGCCAGGTTTGGAGTGGCATCAACAACTTAAAAGTTAACTATCTATAATTACCGGCCAAAATAATTATCAAAGCATTGGCATTATCAGTTTATAATAGTAGGTAGTTCAGTTCCTAGGTTATGTTCAGATTTATTCCTTGTTTTATTCTCCGAACATTGTATATTCATTCATTACTGTTTAGTTTTTAAGTTAACAATCGCAATAACGCAATGTCAAAGAAGTGTTTTACTATGTATTCATCTATGTGTAGCCGTTTGTTATCTCTTCCAATACAGAATCAAAACATTGTAACCTCTTTGACACAGCAGTCAGAATTCTGAAGACGGCCTCACAAGCCAAAAACCGGTTAAGTAAAGAAAAATAAACTCGTAGACCACACCCAAAATTTGTGTATTTTCATTTATTAGATTGTGTACTATCAATAAGCGACGGAAGAGTCCAATTCATTTGAATAATGTTTATTCAAACATAAAATTTATCTATCAGAAGTGGTCCTACACAACTAAAAGAAATTAATTAGTCATAAACCTCTTTAAATTATCGGGACAGATGCTTTAAATGCATTATGACGTAGCAAAATCCACAATTAAGTAACCATTGAGGATGCTCAGATACTTAGTCCATTTAACGATCACACAACACGAAATAATCGTTAAAATAGTTCCTTAGTCTTACATAATAACATCCTCCAGTAGAATCAAATTCACTCTTCAGTTAAAATTCCGAAATGGAATCAGGAAAAGTTAAAGTTCTCAAAGTGGCACATATTAGACCTCGGCTAAGCTAGAATCACGACACGTTCAAGTTCTGACAAAGCGGCCGGTTGGCGAACAGATTCTAACACTGTCGCCAAACGACTCAGTTCACCTACTTCTGTTTATCAGGAGTACAAATAGTGTATTAAATAAACAAGATAGCCTTCATGAGCGTGACCGCTCACACTACACAATATTTTCGTAAATTCACGGGCAAAACATACGATTATTCATGAGATATATGTACGTGAGGATTAGATGTGCATATCATGCTGCTTGCAATTGCTGACTTACTGTGGTGGATAGGATAATCCGGTTGTATTTTGTAGTAAATTATTATAACAAGTTTAATAAATTCTTTTCTGATTATATAAAAGTGTGTTTCTTTGAAGATGATAGCTTGAGGTTATAAGCTATCATCTACGACACAAGTTTTTTATTTATCGCATGACTCATTCAAAAGTTGGAGATTTAAGTTTAGTTCTGCTATATTCAGGTACTGTGAAAATAAAATTTTGTAATTTTTAAGATACTAAAAATGTTGTTGCTTCATAAGATGCGACATATTTTTCTAAGTATATTTGGATTTTCTTTATGTCAATATGGTGAATTGTTATTGAATTTTGTATTTGCAAGTATGCTCATCTTTCAATTCAGTTTCGATCTCCATACCGACCGCCATCTTTTCATACGCTGAGAATAGCCCCGTACATTGTCTAGTTGGCTTAGCAAGTGGGATTACCCAGATCCAGGTATCTGTGTCTTAACCGCAGAAGAGATTCCCAAGGATTTCTATTACCTTACCCCAGATTGGCAAATATATTGGTCTGCATTTTCCCAATACTGAAAATCTCATCGTGTCACATTACATCAACGTCGAAGTCGCCTTCTAGATGAAACTACCTGCTGATGATAATTTGTGTTTCGCTACACTTCCTAAATACAATAACACACTATACTATGAATCTTAGAATCATAACAATTAATTACACAGAATATGCAGTTCATAACAATGACACAAATTCGGCTCCCTCTAAAAGAGACGTATGGTTATGGAAACAGCCTGCAGCACGGCAGGCCAGATTGTTTTGGAAAAACAGAGCCCTGGGGGACAGGGTAATTAATACATTCATGCGTCATTATGCGTCACCATGTGTAGGGGAGGTGGAAAAGTAATTTAATGACATATTGGCTTGTGATTGTCACATTTTGCCTTCGGAAGTCGTCCATGTGCCGGAGGAAAGGTTACATAATTATGCATCATAACTCACTACAAAATGATTTAGACGACTGTTTGAAAAGAGATCCTTTACTTGCTACTTGTTAAGATTTGTTTCCCCCCTGAAAGGTATTGCCACACTTTGAAAAGAAAAAAAAAGATAGAATATAGCAATAAAGAGTACCCTTAACGCTGTAGCTACAATAGTTTCACAAGTAATATAGATCTATCGTGGGAAATAACGTTATCATAGCAAAAGGAGGTGGTGAATCACGTCTTGCAGTGAAAACCTCTATCTGGTAGTGGAATATAGCGGGCCACAACACCGTATATTCGGAAACAAGGTCACTTTGAAAAACTATTTGCTGCTTCAAAAGGACCTAACACGTAAACTAGTAGCAAACTCTTCGCCACATTCAGACAGACAAGCTACGTGGCTGATGCAGTGACGAATTTGGCGTCTGGTAACAGTAGTTCTGAGATGGGGCCAACAGTTTCTGGTTTTATTCAGCGACTACAATCCCGACAATGCTTCGCTTTTGCTAAATGCACAAGGGCATATAATACAGTACACGTCCTCAACTCTTTCGATTATCCTCACTGTGCCTTTTTCTTATCTTCCCCTTTGTCGTCTTAGACTTCTCTCTGTATTAGATAACTGTAAACCAGTCATTGCTTGGGTATTTATTCCGACATTCAGGTACTCCATGTACTCCTGTGTCCTCTGTCAGCTCCTCCTCCACCGAGGGAAAATCCTTCTCCTGCACCAACACCTCTTTCCCTACTTATCGTCGACCACCCGCTCCAACCCCTACCCTCCACTCTCTGTCCATTCATCCTTCCCTCTGTCATTATTTCCCCTGTTCTCTGACTCTTCCTCCTCTCAACGTTCTTCTCTTTCTTCCAGCAGCAGGGGTAAAATACAGGGAAAGGAGAGTTATTTACAACTTGTACAAAAGCCAGACCGCAGTTATTAGACTCGAAGGGCATGAAAGGGAAGCATCAGTTGGGAAGGGAGTAAGACAGGGTTGTAGCCTTTCTCCAATGTTATTCAATTTGTACATCGAGCAGGCGGTGAAGGAAAGTAAGGAGAAATTTGGAATAGGGATTAAAGTTCAGGGGGAAGAAATAAAAACATTGCGTTTTGCTGATGACATTGTAATTCTGTCAGAGACAGCGAAGGACCTGGAAGAGCAGTTGAATGGAATGGACAGGGTGTTGAAGAGAGCGTATAAAATGAACATTAACAAGAGCAAAACAAAAATAATGGAATGCGGTCTTAGAAAGTCGGGCGATGCTGAAGGAATTAGATTAGGTAACGAAACAATGAAGGTGGTAGATGAGTTTTGTTACTTGGGTAGTAAAATAACATGCGATGGTCGCAGTACAGAGGATATAAAATGCAGAATGGCAATGGGAAGAAAAGCATTTTTGAAAAAGAGAAATTTGCTAACTTCGAATATTAATTTAAGGGTAAGGAAGTATTTTCTGAAGGCATTTGTGTGGAGTGTTGCCTTGTACGGGAGTGAAACATGGACGATAAGCAGTGTGGACAGGAAGAGAATAGAGGCTTTTGAAATGTGGTGCTACAGAAGAATGCTGAAGATTAGGTGGGTAGATCGCATAACTAATGAAGAGGTACTGAATAGAATTGGTGAGAAAAGGAATTTTTGGCATATCCTGTCTAAAAGAAGGGATCGCTTGGTAGGACACATTCTTAGACATCGGGGAATCGTAAATTTAGCATTGGAGGGAAGTGTGTGGGGTAAAAATCGCAGAGGGAGGCCGAGAGACGCGTATAGTAAGCAGATTCAAGTGGATGTGGGTTGCCGTTCTTATGCGGAGATGAAAAAGCTTGCTCAGGATAGAGTAGGGTGGAGAGCTGCATCAAACCAGTCTCCGGACTGAAGACCATAACAATAACAACATATAAAAAAGAATTACATCTATCTGCTAGACTACATGAAGAACGTCCCAATGGTGTCGAAACCTGGAGCAAGGCCCTGACCACCATGCAGCGCATGATATAGTTTGTAGACAGAGACCTTTAATTTGTTTTGAAAGTCACAGGTTCAGATTTCGTCAAGATTAGAACTGTAGATTGATGTCGAGGTCTGATTTAAGGAACCATCCGTCATGCACCGTACGTATTATTTATTACTTTATATAATGGCATTCAACTTTCTATGCCAATAAAATTCTTCGGGGTTTTGACCGGATTGTCAATATATAAAATCCGACGTTTCGGCCACTGTTGCAAGTGACCTTTGTCAAGGTGTTTGACTGTCAGCCAAAAACCCCGATGAATTTTATTGACAGTGACAACAGCCGCGGAAGCCTTTGTTTACATCTAACAGATCTGTCTGAGCATTCACCTTGTCTTGAAAATCAAGTGTGGAAAATTGGCTGAACGATTTGGCAGCAAATGAAATACGAATCTTATCAAGAGTAGCGATGCCCATAAAAATTTCTAATTTAGATTTTGTTCGATTTTCCACCTGTTCCTTTGGGATTTCCCTAATTATTTTCAATATACCAACACATTAAGAAAGAAATCGGACAACGTACTTCAGAGTTTCATTGAAACTAAAGCACAAAATATGTTGTGTGTGTGTGTTTTGTGTGTGTGTGTGTGTGTGTGTGTGTGTGTGTGTGTGGCAGAGAGAGAGAGAGTATAACTACTTGTGTGCTTTAGTCTCACTGAAACTCAGAAATAGCGTGTCCGATTTGTTTCTTCTTGCTCCGCATTAATGTATGGGTATACTGAAAATAAACAGGGATATCCCAAAGGAACAGATGGAACATCGGCCGTTTCAGACCATCTGTTCACCACTTACAAACTCTTGGGAGTATTATGAAATGTAAAATGCAATACGTCCTAGTAGTAAGTATACCACGACGGATCGAATGGTGGCATTCTCAACTTCCGATTCCCACCGAAAGTGAGCTATTCATACCAAAAGTGGGTCCTTTTAGATGGCGTACTTTTTTATTGATTTCGATTCTATGCCAAAAATGGAGAACGTTTTTTTTTTAAACATTTGTTTCCATATCTTCATTCATCACTTACAAATCCTTTCGAAGTGTGTTTCCTCAGAAGTCACACGAAAAGATGAAGTACAGTAATAGCAGGGACATTAATGACGTTGTTCCTACTGTACGGATGTCTTCAACAGAAGGCCTTCGACTTGATCTCATTCAGTCCAGCTAACAATGCGTTCGTGTCCGTCCACTACTTGGAAATCGAGTGGGCACAGCACGGTCGACAGCCTTGCGTTTCAACGTACTACTGAATACACTGAATGTACCTTAATAACATATTACATTATTAGATGTGTGTAACTTACTTCGCTTTAGTATCTAACCATATTAAGTAATCTCTGCATGCCACTCTCCAGACGGGCCATAACAGGACAGACGGCATTTTGGAGATAATTTATAATTTTCTTAACAAATAAATACTTAAGTTTCGGCATACAATCGAAATCAGTAAGAAAATGTATGCCTTTCAAATTTAAATAAAAATCGATCTCCGATCTGAATAGCCCACTTCCGGAGGCAATCAGAAGCAGCAAATGGCATCAATCGACCCGGCCTCGTACACTTACTATAAATGATGAATAAGTCACTGATCGCGCTCTATTACTATATTTGAGACTGGTTATGACCTACTAATGGCCAATCTCGAAGTTCAACGAAGCTTTGGCGGCAATATGGTTAATTAGCAAGCCGATATAGGTCTCAAACCTATTAATAAGGACTAGATCATTGACTGATTCACTGTTGAATAGTAATAATCACTAAATAACTTAAATTATTTAATAGTAGTCATCACTTAAACCCCAGAAATCACAAGAACGACAATATATATTGAAAAACGGTCTTCAGAGTTAAGAACTAACGAGAGAGGCTTACGAAAGTAAATACTATAAGGCATTCTAGAACGTAAACAAACATTTTTTTCAACACTACATATTTTTATATGTATATAGGTATATTTTATCGATACCTCATATCATTTCTTAAACAACCAATAGCATGAACATCGCAAAAAAAAAAAAAAAAAAAAAAAATATATATATATATATATATATATATATATATATATATATATATATATATATATATAAAAGGTTTTTGGTTGCGACGAAAGACGTCAGTTACATCCCGATATACAGAGAAGTCAATTTGACGCTTGAAATAAATGCAGCGCACAGCTAATGCACATCCAGATGCTGAAGCATGAACCTCACGCTGCCCGGAATAGTGCACTATCTATACGCCTCATATATTTCAATCGTCAACCTCACTTCTCAATATCTGCGGATGTAACTAATGTATTTTGATGTAACAACGCTATTCTTTTTACAGTGTTTAATGCTATTGATTGTATCATATAAAAGTGTGGTATCGATTTAAATAAACATAAATTTGTGTTGAAAATAAAATTTATTTACTATACATAATATCTCATAGTATTTACTTCCCTAATCCCCTGCCATAATTTCATCCCCGTGGAAGTCGTGTTTCAATATCCAGTTGTTCCAGGGTGAAATGTTTGAGAGGGAACAATGTGTAAAGTATTTGTCAGAGTAATGGCCGCACAGACCATTTGGAGGCATTGCAGAAAGAATATAGTTAACCATTAACAGTCAGCGGTGGTCTCGCGAACCAGCAACATTTTCTCATCGCTTTATTCCAGCTAAAACCTCGGTCATCTGCCTACGTTTCAGCTGGAGTACGAATGTCATGTAGTGAAGAGCTTGTGGTTATTCCATAGCTAGTTTCCTCATGGCTGTGTAGAACGGTCTGCGAGACCGTGGCGAAGCACTTACATACTGGGTGATCAAAAACTTAATAAATCACGGAATAATGTAGATAGAAAGGTAAAAATTGACACACATGCTTGGAATGACATGTGGTTTATTAAAGCACATCTACCGTTATCGGGCCTTTTATCTTCGAGGAACTGCGTTATTCTGGTGTTGTAACTACTACCGTGACGGTGAGAGGTACGCCGATATGTTACAGAATCGCATTATCCCCAGCCTGGCTGATAAACACCTGCTGGAACGTACGATTTTTATGCAGGCGCTCCACCCCATATTGTTAGACGCGTGAAAGATCTCTTGCGCGCGTCATTTGATAATGATCGTGTGCACAGCCACCACTTTCGTCATGCTTGGCCTCCCAGGTTCCCAGATCTCAGTCCGTGCGATTATTGGCTTTGGGGTCACCTGAAGTCGCAAGTGTATCGCGATCGACCAATATCTCTAGGGATGCTGAAAGACAACATCCGTCGACAATGCCTCACCGTAACTCCGGACATGCTTTACAGTGCTGTTTACAGCATTATTCCTCGACTAATGCTATTGTTGAGGAATGAAGGTGAACATAATGAGCATTTCCTGTAAAGATCATCATCTTGCTTTGTCTTAATTTGTTCTGCTAATTATCGCTTTTCTGATCACATGAAGTGCCATTTTTCGAACATTTTATGAACTTTATTTTTTTTGGTTCTAATAAAACACCATGTCATTCTAAGTATGTGTCAATTTTAATATCCGTACGGGAGCTCTTGTAACTGTAGTTTCCGTATTTCAGGTCTCTGATAGCCACGAACTGCAACGTAAGAAGAGCATAACACAGGCGTACTTTGCTATGTAAACATGTAGACTGCGGCGGAGCGGCAGAGTGCATTGAGGCGCTATCCTACAATGCGCGAGGCCGTTCCCCGTCGGGGGTTCGAATCCCCCCCTCGGGCATGGATGTTTGTGCTGTATTTAGTATTAGTTCATAAGTTTAGGGACTGATGACCCGCAGATAAGTCCCTTAAGCTTTACAACCATTGAAACATTTGAAACATGTGACATTGAATAATATGCTGGTTCCCAGAATGTAACTTTAGGTGATATGAAACATCCTGGCAGATTTAAATTGTGTTACGGAACCGGGATTCGAACCTGGGACCTTTGCCTTTCGTGTCTAAGAGCTGTAACTTCTGAGCTTTCCGGCACGCTTCACGGTCCATCCTCACAACTTGCCCACGAAAGGCAAAAGTCCCAGTTTCGAAACCCTGTTCCGGCACACAATCTGCCAGGAAAGGTCATAACAGCGCATACTCCGCTCTAGAGTGATGGTTTTGGAATGCTATTCCTGCAAGTTTCGCATGAGAACTTCTGTGAAGTTTAGAAAGTAGGAGGCGAAGTACTGACAGAAGTAAAGCTGTGAGGATGGACCGTGAAGTGTGCTGGGATAGCTCAGATGGCAGAGCGCTTGCCCGCGAAAGGCAAAGGTCCCAGATTCCAAAACTGGTTCCGGCACACAATTTTAGCCTGCCAGGAAGTTTCAGCATACTAGTTGTATATATATTATATAAAAAGTTTTAATCTAATAAGCTTTTCATTTGTTATGGTCTTCAGTACAGAGACTGGTTTGATGCAGCTCTCCAAGCCTTTTCATCTCCTCATAAGAACGGCAACTCACATCCATTTGAATATGCTTACTATATGCGTTTCTTGGTCTCCCTCTGCGATTTTTACCCCACCCACTTAACTCCAATGCTAAATTTACGATTCCTCGATATCTAAGAGTGTGTCATACCAAGCGATCCCTTCTTTTAGTCGAGGTATGCCAAAAATTACTTTTCTCACCAATTCTGTTCAGTACCTCTTCATTAGTTATTCGATCTACCCACCTAATCTTCAGCCTTCTTCTATAGCACAACATTTCAAAAGCCTCTATTCTCTTCCTTTCCGCACTGTTTACCGTCCATGTTCAACTCTCGTACAGGGCAACACTCCACACAAATGCCTTCAGAAAAGACTTCCTTACACTTAACATTAATATTCGATGTTAGCAAATTTCTATTTTTCAAAAATGCTTTCCTTTCCATTGCCATTCTGCATTTTATATCCTCTGTACTGCGACCATCATATGCTATTTTACTACCCAAGTAACAAACTCATCAACAACCTTAATTGTTACTTTACCTAATACAATTCCTTCAGCATCCCCTAATTTTCTAAGACTGCATTCCATAATCTTTGTTTTACTCTTGTCAATGTTCCTTTTATACGCTCTCTTCAACACTGTTTCATATAACGCGTGATAAAATGATCATCAAATCAAGCCCATCCTGAACCAGCGAAAAGCGCTATTAAATTTACGAAGTTTCCGCCTACAGTACCCTCCCTAAATAAAAGCGAAGAGAGGCGTGTACTGCAAATCACATTTAAATGCCTGACAGAGGGTTCATTAACCACTTTCATAACTTTTGTCTACCGTTCCAATCTCTAATATCGCGCGGGAAGAAAGAACACCTAAATCGTTCCGTTTTCGATCTGAATTCTCTTATTTTATTGGGATGGTCCTGTCTCCCTAAGTAGGTGGGTGCTAGCAAAATATTTTCACATTCATAAGTAAAAGTCGGTGATTGAAAGTTCGCAAACAGATCACGCCGCAATGAATAACGTCTTTCTTTTAATGATTTCCACCCCAATTCGTGCTACATTTCCGTCACGCTTCCTCCCCCGTCCCCCCACCCCGTAACGTGATAAAACAAAACGAGCTGCCCTTCTCTGAACCTTCTCAATATCGTCCGTCAGTCCCATCTGGTGAGGGTCCCACAATGGGCAACAGTACTCCAGGAGAGGACAGACAAGTGTGATGTAGGCAGTCTCTTTGGTGGAGTTGGTGCATCTTCGAAGCGTTCTGCCAATGAAACGCAATCTTTGGTTCGCCTTCCCCACAATATTCTCTCTGTGTTCTCTCTAGTCTAAGTTACTCGTAATTGTAACTACTAGGTATTTGGTAGGATTTACTACTGATTTATCGTGTAACTGAATTTGTTTTAGTTGTCATATGTATTACTTAACACTCTTCTTTATTTTAGTGTCAGTTGCCAATTTTCGCATCATGTAGAAATTTTGTCTAAATCGCTTTGCAGTTGCTTTTGATCCTCTGTTGACTTCACTAACCGATAAACGACAGCATCATCCGCGATCAGTCTAAGGGAGCTATTCAGATTATCTCCTAAATTGTTTATAAACACGAGGAAGAGTAGGGGACCTATAACACTTCCCTGTGGAACGCCAGATATCACTTCTGTTTTTCTCGATGACTTACCGTCAATTACAACGAACTGTGTCCTTTCTGATAGGAAATTGTGAATCCAATCGCACAGTTGGGGAGATATTCCATAAGCACGCAATTTCATTAGAAGCTGCTTGTGGGGTACAGTGTCAAAACCCTTCCGGAAATCCAGAAATATGCAATCGATTTGAGATCCCTTGTTGATGGCACTTATCACTTCATGTGAATAAAAGGCATGCTGTGTTTCGCAAGAGGGATACTTTCTGAATCCGTGTTGACTAATGGTTAACAGGTCGTTCTCTTCGAGGTAGTTATTATGTTCGAACAAAATTTATGTTCCAAAATCCTACTGCAAATCGACGTCAGTGAGATTGACCTGTAATTTTGGGGATCACTCCTATTGCCTTTCTTGAATATTGGAGTAACTTGGGCAACTTTCCAGTCTTTGGGTACGGATCTTTGGCTGAGTGATCGGTTGTAAACAGTGAGCTCAAAGATAATCTGGAGTTTGTACTGTGAATTATATGGTCGTGACGCTGGACGCCATATTGGTGTACGTGTAGCTGTCACACTTATACCTAGTTTTCAGTACTGTGTTTTTGCAAAAAAATTAATAGTTCTATTAGTTGATTTCGTAGAAACTAATTCATATACAACGGGAACTACCTGTTATTAAAATTAGAACACTATTTACAAAATATTCGAGACATGTAATTAAACGCACACCTGCCACGAAACAGTAGAAAAAGAGTCGATTTGAGTAAAAAGGTACACTTAAGTTACATTTTGATTCAGAACCAGTGTTTTCCCCCATTGAATTTAATGAATAAATTACGCTGTTGTAGACAAATAAATAAAGATTAATAACCACAGATACGAGGCGTACGATATAAGCATGATTTTCCACATAGCGTGCATATGTAGCCTGTGAGCTCAAACGAAAAACAACATAGACAAGAGCCAAATATAAAACTAAACACGAGAAATACCGTCTATAGCAGTGCTATTAATTCATTAAACGAAATAAGATCGCAACACTAGTTCTGGATAAAAATAAAACTCTCATACGGATCTGAACTCTACATCCTTACCGTTGACTTCTCTAAAACCACAAGCGACACAAAGTTCACCATTATCTATTTATTAAAGTAATCAGTCGTTCATCAATTATTTTCATATGACACAAGGGTCATAAGACCAACACGACCTATACGTACGAAGTTGCCAACATAACTATAATAGCCCATCATGATTTTCACATATCGTAACCACTGCAGTTGTGTATCCAGCAGTGGCGGCTCGTACAAAATTTAACCAGTGTGCTACAATATTACAAAAATAAACAGGAAACAAAATATACTAAAATAAAAAGCGTGACTGACAATGGAAATAACGGAGCTTAGCAATATCCCCATCACGTCAACTGTGTTCTTCGCAAGTGACCAATGAAACTACTTGGCTGAAAAGCGCAATTTCACTTGCATGTTACTAATGTTGTTTGTGATTGAAATTTTATTTACAGAAATTAAAAATTTGCACTCAAAGGTGTTTGAATACGAGCCTCACACAAGTAGGTTTGAGAGACAATGTGCAAGACTCCTGAGCCAGCGCGCTATTTGTATGCTGCAATATTCGTCATATACTATTCTTCCGCAACCGTTACACGCAGTGAGAAGAGAAATATTGATCTGGTGCTGCAGTCGGTCTCAGCACACGAGTCGCCAGGCCTGACGTCACGTCTGCGCATGCGCACTAGTGAACAGACGACTGCGCCGCCTCTCTGCGCACGTACCAGCGCGGCTGAATCACATTTCAAGAACACGGAGCTGGTTTCCAGCTATCGCGGCGACAGCACTCCGAAATGCGTTTTCATCCTTATTACTAGCATTCTAATAACGTAATGGAAGGGAATTGGCATAATTTTATTATATCTGGATCGCATTCCAAGAGAAAAAATGTAATTTTACAGCGATTTCTCGCTTCCATCCGAAGAGAAATGGCATAATTTTAGTAATATATTTACAGTGTGCTGCAGCACATTAGCACATTATCACCAGTCGCCACCGGTATCCAGTGATAATATTTGAGATCACTGGTTGTAAATGATAGCTAAGTACGTGCAACCCCGTCAAGATCGCAACACTAGTTCTGAATAAAAATAAAACTCTCATATGGATCTGAACTCTACATCCATTCCGTTGACTTCTCTAAAACCATAAATGACACCAAGTTCACCATTATGTATTTATTAAAGTAATCAGTCGTTCATCAATTATTTTCAGAGGACACAAGGGTCATAAGAACAACACGACCTATACGTACGGAGTTGCTAACGTAACTATAATAGCCGACACGATTTTCACATATCGTTAGCACTACAGTTGTGTATCCTGTGATAATACCGTATTTTATCGCGTAATTTCCCCCTCCCCCCCCCCCCCCCCCGTTTTTTCTCGAAAAGTTTTCTTGAAAACACTAGAGAGGGAATTATGCGAGTAGTTATTCAGAAAGGAAGAAAAACTATGTATTAGGTAGTAAAAGGTACCGGTATACGGCAAATTGCGAAAAAATGGTACCTACAGGGCTTTTAAAATTAGTTGCGACTTTTGACATGTCGGTGCGGAGCGAATGGAGGGTTCACATTGGTTTCCACTGTATGCTGAGCGCGCCGGCAACATCTAACGCCACGCTGGCGCCTGGAAACATTCTTTGTCGGTAGGACACAACAATGCAGGATAGAGAACGCAAACGGCCACGGCGCGACACCACTTGCTACTGTTTACTTACGCTTTGGCAACAGCGGTGTCTCACAAGCCGAGCCGGTGGCGGCGGGAGTGGAAAAAGGCGGCTCATTATTGCTGTTACCTGGGCAACGGCGTCTCCTTCACCCCGACAAGCCAAACGTCAGAAGTCGCAACTAATGTTAAACGTACTGTAGCGGTATTTATTCTCTTAACACAAGGCCCACGGAAAGATCTGTAGCTTGCCTTTGCAGCCACGTGTTTATATTTTTGTCTCTGCCAATACCGTATTGAATTAGGATCGACGGAGAAATGCCTTCCTGCAGCTTGCGTGTAGTTTGAATATTTCGCCATTATGACGACTTGTAGCAAACTGACCTAGAAATATTTCTGCGGCTTAACGTTTCAAATTTACGGTATGTTGTGACAATGGAAATATTCGTTCGTGGCAGTACCGCTGCGTCCATTGTCAAGTTATTTGAAGGCCGCTCCTGTTAGAACGAACCAGGAGAGGGAATTATGCGCGATATTAATAAAATATTTTTTTTAATTATGAAAAATCGTAGGGGAGGGGAATATGCGAGGGGGGAGCTTATGCGATAAAATACGGTATTTTGAGATCACTGGTTGTGAATGATAGCTACGTACGTGTCACTCCCCGTCAACAGATGGCAGCAGCGGCAGCGGCAGCCAGAGATGCCAACTGAGCCATTTTATGGCTAGATCTGACCATTTTGAAGTGGCGTCTAGCCACTGTTTTTGAAAAAAAATGTACTGCTGGCATTCCTAGCCATTTTGGCGATATTATATAGCCATTTCTAGCCATTTTTATTATTCGATAATTTTTACAACAAAAATGCAAAACCCTGAAGTTTTTATTAGCAATAGAAATGTATTTATTGATTTATTATTTTTAACGTTCCTCCAAAGTACGACAAATGAAACACCACTGTATCGAAACAATGTTACCTGGAAGTTTCGAGACAATGAAACAGTTTCGCATATCGATTCATTGTTTTGAAACATACAAACATTGGCCAACACTATGTAGTTGCACTTGCTTGGAAACGCTGTACAAGTTACAACAGTGTAGTGTGAAGTGTCTCTTTTTTAACGCGTGTTAACATTGAGTGTTGGAAGAATACCGTGTGCTGTACCAGTGTTTTGTGACTGTGATAGTTAATTATCTTTACGTGACGGATGCGTCAGTTTCACAAAAAAAGCTGGTTCATGAGCTTCGGAATAGGCTTCCAGATAACTTTGAAGTACTCCAACAAATATCGCTACTAAGTGTGAAAGAAACATTGAAAACAGAAAAAATTGAAAATCAGTGGCGAAACATTAATTACATAAAATGGACGAATCAAACATCGACACGTTTGTAGTATGGCCTCACGGTAAGGATGAATTCACCATTTAAATTCCATCCACGATATATTAAATTTACTATGGAAATAGAAAAGGATGGCTGCCTTCCTTTCTTGGACGTCCTCGTTCGCCGTAAAACTGATGGCACACGCTGTGTATCGCAAACCGACGCACACTGATCTGTATTTACACGCCAGCAGCTGCCATCATCCTTCACAAACTGCAGGCGTTCTTAAAACATTGGTGCACAGAGCACACTGTAGATCGGATGGCGAGAACTTGGGAAAAGAGCTCACACACCTCAAGGACATCTTCAAAGCGAATGTATATTCTCAACAACAGATTCGCAGAGCATTCAATGTTAAACCGAGAATGCAAATAGATGACCTGGAGCAAGAAGATAACGTCAGATCGAGAGCGTTCTTGCCCTACGTTGGTGCTCTTTCTTCAAAGATCGGTAGAATTCTCCAAAAACATCAAGTTAAAGTAATCTTCCGGCCACCTATGAAGATCGCAGCATTAGTCGGTTCTGTGAAAGATGATCTGTTGCTTAGAAAGTCTGATGTGTATCAGATACCATGTGGAAATTGCGAATGTTTATATATAGGACAGACAGCCCGCACTGTCCACGAAAGATGTTTCGAACATCGAAGATACACTCGTTTATTACAGCCAGACAAGTCAGCTGTAGCAGAAGGGCACTCAATGAATTACAGTGATGTGAAGATTTTAACACCTATATCTTCATTTTGGGATGCAATTTTTAAAGAAGCAGTAGAAATTAGAATATCTGAAAAATTATTAAACAGAGATAATGGTTTTAATTTGGACAAGGCGTGGAATGCTGCACTTAATGTAATAAAATCACAGAGATGTCGACAAGATGTTGCCGCCACAACACACATATCGATAACAGAATCGAAGTCTTGATTCCTTTCGCCACGGGGAGCGCGCGTGCCAAGTGTACCTCTTTGCCGTCGACCAGCATCTGAGACACGCATGCGCAGTGACGCCGCGATGGTGTATATAAGGCCGCGCCTGGCAACTTGTCGGCAGTCGTGGGACTCACTCTGAAAATGGCCGAACGATACGCGGCCGAAATATTAGTGGAAGACGTAGAATTTGCACGGCTGCACGCCCGAAATTTATTGGATTATAAAACATATAAATTATAATTTAGCCATTTCAGGCCATTATTGTTGGACTGTTTTGCCATTTTCTCTGACTTTTAGTTGGCAACACTGGCGGAGCTGGCGGTACTCACGTAGGAGATCATGGGCAGGTTGAAGGCGGCGGCCATGCGCGCCTCGTGCACGCAGGTCTCCTGCGGCCCGATGTAGGCGCTGACGTTGCGGCGCCACAGCTCGGCGGTGCGCCGGATGCTGGAGGTCTCCTCGCCGAACGTCTCGGCCACCTGGAAGGCCAGCGAGTGCCCGCGCGCCCACAGAGGGCCGCCGCGCGCGTTGGCCTGCTCCACCGCCAGAGAGATGGCGCCCGACACCGTGCGGCCCGGACGCTCGTACTTCCGGTCGCCCGGCCGCCGGTCCATACCTGCCAGAGTGCAAGGATTGTAAATGCGACATAGAGTCACTGAGGAGGCGGGCGACCGTGGTGAAAATGATTAGGTAGTACTGCTCTGAAGCTGGTTAGTCGCAAATTCTTTATTATTGGTCACACTTCTACATCTACATCTACATGGGATACTCTGCGAATCACATTTAAGTGCCTGGCAGAGGGTTCATCGAACCACAATCATACTATTTATCTCCCATTCCATTCTCGAATAGCGCGCGAGAAGAAAGAACACCTGAATCTCTCTGTTCGAGCTCTGATTTCTCGTATTTTATTCCGATGATCATTTCTACCTATGTAAGTGGGAGTCAACAATATATTTTCGCATTCGGAGGAGAATTTTGGCGATTGGAGTTTCGCAAGTAGCCGACGCCGCAGCGATAAGCGCCGTTGTTGTAATGATTCCCATCGCAGATCTTGTATCACCCCGTCTCCCCTGTATCGTGACAATAAGAAACGAGCTGCCCTTCTTTGGACTCTTTCGATGTCCTCCGTCAAACCCACCTGATAAGGATCCCACACTGGGCTGCAATACTCCAAAAATGGACGGACAAGCGTAGTGTATTCAGTTTCTTTAGTAGTTCTGTTGCGTCGTTTAAGGGTTCTGCCAATAAAACGCAGTCTCTGGTTCGCCTTTCCCACGATATTATCTACGTGTTCTTTCCAGTTTAGGTCTGAAGTAATAGTAATTCCTAGATATTTTGTGGAGTTTACGGCCTTCACATTTGATTGGTTTATGTTGTAAACAAAGTTTAAGGGATTTCTTTTGTACTCATGTGGAGGACTTCACACTTTTCATTATTTACATTCAACTGCCAATTTTTACACCATAGTGATATCTTATTCAGATCGTTCTGCAGTTGGTTTTGATCTTCAGATGATTTTACTAGACGGTAAATGACGGCGTCATCTGCAAACAACCTAAGAGAGCTTCTTAGATTTTCCCCTAAATCGTTTATGTAAATAAGAAATAGCAGAGGACCAATAACACTACCCTGTGGAACGCCCGATATCACCTTCATGTGGCTGATGGCAAGTCAGGCCGTTCTGCGGCTTTCATCTGGACCCCAGGCCACATTGGAATTCCAGGGAACGAACGCGCTGATCAGCTGGCCAAGCAGGCCATCACATGCCAGAGCCTGCATATCGGTATCCCAGAAGGCGATATCCGCTTGGGTCTCCACCAAAAGATCTTTGAGGCCTGGAATTCGGAATGGGCTACAATGAGTATGCCCAATAAGCTCTGTTAAGCTCTGTGGAATCAAGCCCACGACAGCAGCTTGGAAGACTTCCCTAAGGCCTTCTCTAAGAGTCGTCCTCAGTCGCCTGCATATAGGCCATACGTGGCTAACGCACGGCCACCTCTTAACCGCCAGAATGCCATTGTGGCGCTGTGTTGACTGTAGTCCACATCTTCTTGGACTGTCCACTTTTAGCTGCATTGCAGCAATCTTTTAACCTGCCTACTGCGCTTCCTTCGATTTTAGCTAACGACTCCTCTATGGCTGACTATGTTTTAGGTTTTATTCGTGCAGCGGGCTTTTATCACAACCTTTAACAGTGGGTTCGGATGCCTGATCTTCAGGCATACACCGCTTATAGTTTTTATCTGTTGTCACTTTTGTCTTGTCAGTCCTTTTTCCGACTGGCAATTGTATAGTATGTGCAGAATGGCTGGCTCATCCATTATTATCCTAGTGGTCAGCCAACCAACAACATCAGCTGTGATTTTTAGTTGATTATTAGTCCCACCTCTACTGTGGTTCCCTTTTTCTTTTTTATGTTGTAATTATGACCAACGCTGTCTTCCTGTATGTCTTCTGTACTGGTTGCAGGGTGATTATTTTAATCATACATGAAATCCTCTTAGCTGGGAAAAGGGGATTGATGACCCGGCAGTTTAGTCCCCTATAAACACCCAACACCAACCAACCAACACAGCGAATATCACACAATCTGGTTACTCTTAATAAGAGGTAATTTCAGATTTGTTTCCCACAGACCAGCTCTTCTCAGTAAAGCACTGAAAAAGAGTCTCTCTTGGTCTTTGTAAATGCACAATCGCGCCCGCAGAGTGCTTGCTCACATTCGACATAACCCAGGGTTGCCACGTTTTTCGATAGCTCTGTTGCCAAATTTTAAACAAAAATAGCCAAAATATCGCCATCTTTTAATTAATAAAATGCCACTATATAGTCATCTTTATATAAATAAAATGCCAAAATATAGCCATCTTTTTGATCAGTAAAAATGCTGATTATCGCAATTTTAATCAGTTAACTTTATTATGCTAATGGTAGTTATGTCATGTGACTCGACAATAATAATCTTGAAATTCAGGAGTAAGCTGGGTACTTACTGCAAGTGGCACAAACTGTGGCACTCTCACATTCACAGACATCAGAATGCACATTCCAAGGAACCTCTTTCTTCACGGAAACATCTTACTCCAGTCATGAACTGAACCTAGACAGTGATCAATGGGGCCAGTCAAAATATGGTCATGTTGTAAATGTAATAAAATTCAAATGTTTGCAAATCTATCGGACCAAACAGCGTGGTCATCAGTCCGTAGCTTACAAACTACTTAAAGGTAGGTAAACTAACCTAAGGACAACACACACACACACACACACACCCATGCCCCAGGGAGGACTCGAATCTCCATGGCGAGCAACGGCGCGCTCCGCAGCGAGGCGCTTTACACCGCTCGGCTACTCCACTGCGGCTGTAAATGTAATAGAGAGACTGAGGAGATACAGTGGATACCAAATTTAAGCACAGTTAAATTTAACTATCACATTTATTAATTTCGGGATTTCGTTTACCAACCACTTTTATCTTCTGCAAATCTGATATTTACATATGTTAAATAGAGTTATTGAATTTCTCAAACATATCTTTACTACATACAGATTCATTACAGCATTTTCAATTGAGGTGAACTGTAATTCATAATAATCCACTAAGCATTTCATACTTTGAGGTTCGATGGTTTTTAATTCGTAATAAAAATGAAAACTCAGTCATTAGAACAACAGGGAAATTATCGGTTGTTCTACATCCACATTTATATTCTGCAAATTATTGTTAATCACAGTGAAGTGTGTAGCAAAGAGATTGTCTCACAGTAGTTATTAGGAATTTCTGTAGTGTTGACGTATGTAGCGCAGAAAAAATTATTGGTTAAATGCCTCTGTACATGATGTAATAAATATAACCGTATCCTCGCGGTCTCTACCTGAGTAATAAACGCATACTGGGTTATAGTACACTTCAGTAGCCATCGTGTAAATCCTGTTCTTTAACCGTTGTAAGTAGACTCCTTGAGGTAGTATGTGTCTGTCTTCATGAGACTGCAAGTTCAGTTTCTTTCCATCTCCGTGACACTCTCCCATAGATCAAAGACATTTGAGCTACCCCAGCATTCTATCGGTTTTTGGTAGATTCCATTGACGAAATGTCTCAAGAGGCATTGTATTACATTCGTTTTATTTGAAGTAAAATTAAGTAGCCATTAAATCGCCAACTTATTCTTTTACTAGCCAGACTGTGTCGCCAGTCGCCAGAAAGCTGGAAGGGCTACTATTTTAAGAAAAAGATAGCCAAGAATGCGAAAAATCGCCACACCTGGCAACCCTGGCCAGGCCAAGCGCCAGAGTGTTCACTGCTGCTGTCGTTCGCGGCAACAAACGTCTCCCCCCCCCCCCCCACTCTCGCCACGTCAGCAAACGTTCGCCTACCGGGGTTACGCTTTTATCTGGGCCTTAGGCGCTTCCACGAACCGGCCAATAACGCACACGCTAACATTGCGTTTCGGCTCGCCCACGCTTCGAAGGTCACCTGCTGCTAACGCAGAGATGCGCGCTCGCGCATAACGAAGTATTGCACCATAATTTGTAACCATCTGAAATCCTTGCCAAGTACTGTCTGCAATGGTATTTTAACTGATAAATTAGAACTAACAATGTTCCCTCAGTGTATGTGAATGAACTGTTACTTGCTTCAGCCTCGAGGAAAGCTAGTTATCGCACTCGCAATTTAATTCTGTACTTCGAATAATAATTTCTTTCCAAGCAATAAACAAAGTAATTAACATAACAGATATCACTTGTAAGCAACAAATGCTGTGTTACAGGTCAGAATATGTAGGACAATGCGTCGAAATGACTTGACTCCTTACACTATTTAGGTAGTACTGCTGTGAAGCTGTTTAGGTTGCAAATTCTTTATTATTGGTCACACTTTATGTACAGCGTTTCGGAATTACCATCATCAGATTAGCATCTACAAACATAACAAATAGCAAAATTTCTCACATTATAGAAAAAACTAGTAAGTTATATTGTTGTTGTTGTCGTCTTCAGTCCAGAGACTGGTTTGATGCAGCTCTCCACAATACCCTATCCTGAGCAAGCCTCTTCATCTCCACATAAGAACGGCTACCTACATCTGTCTGAATCTGCTTACTGTATCCATCTCTTGGTCTTACTCTGCGATTTTTACGCCACACACTTCCCTCCAACGCTAAAGTCACCATTCCTTGATGTCTAAGAATGTGTGCTACCAGTCTTTTAGTCAAGGTATGCCAGTAATTTCTTTTCTCCCCAATTCTGTTCAGTACCTCCTCATTAGTTACGCGATCCACCCACCTAATCATACATATACACGAGGGAATATTGTTGGTTCCAATTTATCAGTTAAAATACCATTGCAGACAGTACTTGGCAACAATTTCAGATGTTTACAAATTATGGTGCAATACTTCGTTTTGCGCGAGCGCACGTCTCTGCATTAGCGGCAGGTGACCTTCGAAGCGTGTGCGAGCCAAAACGCGATGTTAGCGTGTGCGTTATTGGCCGGTTCGTGGAAGCGCCTAAGACCCAGATAAAAGCGTATACCCGGTAGGCGAAAGTTCGCTGATGTGGCGAGAGTGGGGGGGGGGGGAGGGGGACGTTTGTTGCGGCGAGCGACAGCGGCAGTGAACACACTGGCGCTTGGCCTGGCGGCGACAGGTTGTGTCGAATGCGAGCGAGCACTCTGTAGGCGCGATTTCCGCATTTACGAGTGTGGACTAAGTGTGAGAGAGAGAAGACTCTTTTTCAGTGCTTTACTGAAAAGAGCAGCTCTGTGGGAAGCAAATCTGAAATTACCTCTTATTAAGAGTAATCAGATTGTGCGATATTCGCTGTGTTCGTCAGCCACTTCTTGTCTGAGGCGAATACACACAGAGTGAAATAGTTAACCCCTTTGGGCGAATTGCAGTAGCATTGCAGTGGGACGGTTTATGCAATCAGCGTACCACGCCAGTAACGAGACTAGGAATTGTTAGGGTTTTAAACATAATTGAGACGTAGGAAATATTTCTATCAACAGAAGGTGATCCAACCAGACAAGTTAGGTTTGTTTCCAGTGACAGTGCACCAGCTTGCAGCCAGTTAAGCAAACAGTAGTGTGTGCAAAGCATATGCTTAGATCACACACTTTTTGCAACAGCCTCGAGTGTATCTGCAGCTTTGTTTGTTCATCTAAAATAAAGTTAGGCACGTTGTTTCAGAAATTTTTGTCGAGTGCAGTTTAGTTAAAAGTTCTGTTTATTCTTCCAAAACACTTGCTTTCTATCCAAAATAAATAAATATATAAAATAAAATAAAATAAAAATAAAAATCTGGAGTTCTTTTAAAATTTAAATTCTTTTAATACGCAATTTTTTGGTTAAATAAATCAAATACTTACACAGAAATCGTGTTTACTTTCAGTAGCTAGTAACGCCAAATTTGTACCCCATTTGTCCTCACTAGCAGTGTTTAGATATAGATTACAGGAACATATCTGAATTCGGCGAAGGACATTGGACTTCTATGCGACTTGCTGTTAGGTTCTTCCACGCAGGTGCCATGGGAACACTATCAGATAGCTACCACAACAAAATCAGTTCGAATTTTGTACAAGATTACACCACAGCAAAGTTACACGCATTAGAACAGATGCGCACAGTGGGACGGAATCAGCGCGAACAGCCTTACAATGGCAGTGAAATGAAGCAATACTGCCTAGAAGAGAAGGCCTAGCAAGTGGCAACTGGCCATGCCTACATCACACGGAGAGGCGGCAGACGCAAGCTTACTGCCCAGCCACTGCAACGCGATGGGCGTGCCCCCGCGGCCAGCCACTCAACTGGCAGCCGCTGCCTCTTTGTGTGACGTAGGCATGACCACTTGTCAGGCCTTGTCTTCTAGGTGGCGTTTAAATGAAGCCGGCTGAGAGCGCGACACCCAACCAACATGGCGGCCGAGCGCCAGCCGGCCACAGCTGCGAGCATAGATTAGTTCTTTGAGTTCGCTGTCTTTTAATTACTTTTTCATATATTTTAAGGCGTTTCCCATAGATAATTAGAAATTTCAGCTAGGGATAGCAATTCATACTATTGGATAAAATAGAACCACATTTTTCGTCTGTCCCTTTAACCTTTTATAACTCGAGGACTACCGAACGTATCGTCATGCGGTTTCTTTTAATTTCTTCTTTAGTATCCTGCGATAATCTTAGACTATATTTAAAGTCCATACGAATATGTAAAAAAAACTAAAATTAGAATCATAACGTAGAATCGTTTACCATTTCTGCACTTTATTCAGCTCTGGAGCCTAAACTATAAGAACTAGGCCATTGTACATAGAATAAACTTGCAGAGCTTACAAAAATCTAAAAAGAAAAAAAAAAAATACGTGAGAGCATGTTTCTAACTTTCATGGGTGAACCACATTTATCATTTTTCTTTTCTAAAGCACTGGCTCCTGATGGCTTCGGACTACAGATATAGTGACACTACATCTACATCTACATTTGCATCTACATCTACATACATCCTCTGCAAATCACATTTAAGTGCCTGGCAGATGGTTCATTAACCACTTTCATAACTTTACCGTTCCATTCTCTAACAGAGCGCGGGAAGAAAGAACACCTATATCGTTCCGTTTTCGATCTGATTTCTCTTATTTTATTGGGATGATCATGTCTCCCTAAGTAGGTGGGTGCTAGCAAAATATTTTCACATTCAGAACTAAAAGTCGGTGATTGAAGCTTCGAAAACCACGACGCAATGAATAATGTCTTTCTTTTAATGCTTTCCAACCCAATTCGTGCAACATTTCCGTGACGCTTCCTCCCCCCCCCCCCCCCGTAACGTGATAAAAGAAAACGAGCTGCCGTTCTCTGAATCTTCTCAATATCTTCAGTCAGTCCCACCTGGTGAGGGTCCCTCAATGGGCAACAGTACTCCAGGAGAGGATGCACAAGTGTGATGTAGGCAGTCTCTTTGGTGGAGCTGGTGCATCTTCGAAGCGTTCTGCTAATGAAACGTAACCTTTGGTTCGCCTTCCCCACAATATTTTCCATGTGTTCTCTCCAGTGAAAGTTGTTCGTAATTATAGCTGCTAGGTATTTGGTAGAATTTACGACCTTAAGGTTTGACTAATTTATCGCTTAATTGAAGTTCAGCGGATTTCTTTTAGTGGTCATGTGTTTTACTTCACACTTTTCTTTATTTAGTGTCAATTGCCAATTTTCGCACCATGTAGAAATTTTGTCTAACTCGCTTTGCAGTTGCTTTTGATCCTCTGTTGATTTCAATGAACGATAAACGACAGCATCATCTGCGAACAGTCTAAAGGAGCTATTCAGATTGTCTCCTAAATCTTTTATAAACACAAGGAAGAGTAGGGGACCTATAACGCTTCCCTGTGGAACGCCAGATATCACTTCTGTTTTACTCGATGACTTACCGAACGAACTGTGTCCTTTCTGATAGGAAATCGTGAATTGTGGGAGATATGTGAAATACATATAATTTCGCGGTCCTTTTCTTTAATCGTGAGTTCTATAATTCTATACTATGTGATTTGGATAACCTACGTTCAACACAGGATTATACCGAAGGAATTGAGAGAAACCGCATCACCATAAGTTCTAGAGTTCTCGAGTTAAAGTAGCTTAAAGATTACCCGTGCAAAGCCGGAGCGGCTCAGCTAGTTAGTAATTAAATAAATAAAAAGTGTTAAGTAATAATTATTGGATACCGAAAAATGTATCCCAAATTACTAATCTTTATCAAAATTAATTACAAAGTACGAGGTGAGAGGGGCAACAGAATCTGTGCTCGCTGGTTGGCAATCTCGCTGCAAGTAACGAGAACAATTTGAAAAGTTCCACCGCTCTATTGTATCCAAATTTGTCAGAATACCAGGGAAGCAGTAAAAAAGTTGTTTAAATAAAAAGTTCATTTCATTATCTACAGCTTTATCGCTGACGAAAATTTCCTGACTACAAACCAAAAAGTGGCAGGTGACTAACTTTTTCTTGTCGGAATTTTATTCATATAAAAGTAATAGTTTCAATTGTTATTTTTATACAAACACAATACGTATTGTACTTGCTAAGAACATCGTTGCAATCCTTCAGTATTCACCTGTCTACGTAAACAATTTGGTAATTTTTTTCCTATCTTAAGGGGTTAAAAAAATGTTCAAATATTTGTATATCTTATGGGACTTAACTACGGGGTCATCAGTCCCTAAACTTACAAACTAGGATGGCACAAATATCCATGCCCGAGGGGGGATTCGAACCCTCGACCGTAGTGGCCGTGCAGACCGTGACTGGAGCGCCTCAGTCCCCTCGGCCACCGCGGCCGGCTTAAGGGGTTCAAATGACAATCTAATTAAGGCGAACGCCAGAGCGCCAGTTGAAGAACTACGCAACTCCGCTTCTACACCCAACCAAGATGGCGGCCTGTGTTATTGTGTGCTCGCTGGACGGAATCCCCAAAATGTGCCCAAAACCCCAATAAGACGTTTAATTCACACAAAACTCATCACACAAGAGATTTTGAGGTCGCTGATTACGAATTTGATGGTAAAAATTGTCTAAACAAAATGCCGCCACTAGTATAGCATCGTGATCCATGAAAATCAACAATAATTTATTAATAAAAGCGTATAAATAGAATTTAGGCACTAATAACTAATACACTGCCAAGGTGATTGGTTTATTATAACAAAATAACAGAATATTTGTCGAAACCATATCGAAAAAATTCTTCGATACCGCACACATTGTAATTCAACAATATTAATGAAACAATCTTCAAAGTCGGTGACACAACACAAATAATGAATGTAATACTATCATCAACGATAGAAGTAATAAGTGTAGCTAATAAAGACAATGGCCGCGCTGCATCCACCAGGTCGTGCTACGAAATGTCGGCCACACAGGCACCTGTAAATATTCAAGAGTAATGGCAGATTGTGGCACCTGATTCTTGTCAATTCTGTCAGATAATTAATCGAACTATAGTCTGGGAGTTGAAATTCCGCGGTATATTGCGGTAATGCTACTTTTCCTCTTGTTGAAAATGCAATTTCGGCAAGAAATTGTCGTTTTGCACAGGCATAGGGGAAAATATAAATAGGGTAACCATGACATTTATAACTATTTAGTGTATGAAACTTTTGTACATACCTGTAGCAACCGTTTCCAACTTGAAGAATTAAAATTCTTCCAAACAAAATATTCACTCACAAATCGAGAGTAAATTTGCCTTGCTTTCACAGCGCCTCGTGTGCTCTCGATGAAGGTCAGTTTTGAACTGACGTAACTCGACAGGTATCGAAGGTGGCAACCTCTCCTTCTGGAACTAGATGCACCAATCGTTCCCCTACCCAAACCACCCATCAAAATTCCGGGAATAGAAAATTCAATTTCGAGGTTTCGGCCACGTTTTGAGGCTATCCCAGCGCCTCAGTCGTCACAACTTGCACAGTGCTGAACAAGTGACAGGGACAGGTTTACACATGCTCCTATAGGGTACGTAGGGCTAATGTATGAAATACTTTACGAAGAGTCGTTCACTACTACGCCATAATCGCACGGAGATGAGAATCTCGATCGAGGAGTTTCTCCTCCAAACGTTGGACACAGAGGCGGAAACGGCTCATAGTTCCCGAATGTGACGAGATGGCGGCGGACGAGGCAGGGAAAAGCAGTGTATCAGTGTCGGAAATCACAAGAGTGGTTGTTTTAGGCATGGCCATGCCTGCAATGCCTCTAGGATTGCAGACACCGGATCAGAAATTGGCATCGGTGATGGACTCTATTCTGCGACCTCGAGGTCACAAGAGACCCATTTGGAACGAAGTAGAGCCAGTGCTTGCAGAAAGTGGAGCAGACAATTGGGGGGCTGGTGTGCCATATAGATCTGAGTCGCGATGATTGGCGATAAAGGGTGCCTCAGAGAACCAGCTGTACGCTTTATCTAAAGTCAGTCATAGCGCTCCAGATCTCAATGGCCATCAGGAGATACGTCTTACAGCCAGCAGTCGCGCCATGTGGGAACCCAGGCTAGGTAGTGATTTAATGATCTTACCGACACTCTGTAGCCAATGTGTGGTGAGTCTGTAGCTTCTCAGCTGGGTTGGGGGAGGTGGGGGGAGTGACTCAAAGTATGGACAAAAACGATGTTGGAGCTTTGTAGATTCAGTGTTCCAAGGTTGACATCTTTAAAGTCTGCGCTACTTTTTCTGCTTCTCTGTTACACTGTAGGGAAACACAGTGGTGTGCAGATGGGTTTCATCGAAAGTCAAAAAAATTGCTGAACAGAGTGTGGAATCAAGGCAGATGGGAGAACGCATTAGCAATGAAGTTAGGCAAGGCGTAAATGAAAGTCACAGACGAGATAGAGGAAACAGTGTGGAAACATGGATACTTGGGAAATGATCCACATCTGGTACAAAAAAGGGGCCTGAAAAATCAACCTGAAGAAACTCCCATGGTCTTCCTGGGGTCCGGACAAAAGACCTTTGGCGAAACTGACTGTTGGTGTCCGCAGTTAGTGGAGGAATAAACCATTGATATCCCTGACGGCGGCCAGCCAACAGGCAACCCGAGAAAAAAGTGCCACTGGCACTGGCACTGCCACTGGCAGGCGCATAGTATAGCAAGGAGCTTACAGCGTACGACCAGTGGAAGAATGACTTGAGGCCATTTCTCTGTCTGGAGGAGAAGGACACGATCCATAATAGTTTGGCCAGGAGGGTGAAATATACCTTCAAGGGACGGTCCGTGGTTGTGGGAAGCTGGTCATCTGTGCTGAATGCTCTGCACAATTAAACAGAGTTCTGAGTCCATCCATGTCTGGCCACGACCGCCGACACATTAAGAGAGAATTTTTCAGTGGCCAACCAGGAGCTAAGTGTCTAGCTAGTAAAGACCATTTTCTAAGCGTCAGTCTCATGACCAGGGCCAGATGGCAGTCGAGATAGATATGCCAACGGGAATATATGTAGTCAGTGCAGTGGGGAGTAAACCAACGCCCTGGAGAGCCGTCTTTGTGCTGTTTTGCCGGGGACTTAAGACCGTGGACTAAACAGTGCGTGTAACACATTGTGATCCATGATCAACAGTAACTTTATGTCATACAAAGAGGTATGAAATCTATGCACTGCGTGACAGTAGGCAACGCCTCCTTGTCGGAAGAGCAGGTCGAGAGTTCTGGAAGTTAAAGAAATTGGATGTTTAAATCCATCGGGAACATGATGGGAGAGCAATGCCCCAACAACAATTTGTCAGGCGTCCATGGTCAGAACAAAAGTCTGGGAGAAAGAGTCCCGATTTCAGAGACACCATTAAAGAGGGATGAACGTCACTTCACACACTTATGACCAAACGTAGTGACCTACTTCTTTCGCAGAGCATTGTGGGGAAGTATGGTTGACAGCCTGGAAAAGTGAACGACCGAAATAATCAACTCACACTGTAGGAAAATAATTTCGCTGTTTTAGAGCGGAGCATATTGCCATTGCCTAAACACATTATCTCGAGTCCAAGAGATTCCCAGTTTTAGAATGGGAAACCCAAGCTACTGCAATGAGGCTAGGAAAAACAAATACCTACTGACTGTAACGTCAGACATTGTCTATGAGGAGTGCGACTGGAATTTTTTTTTTTAATATATGAAGACATTTAAACAATGTACTTATCTGCCACAGTCACAATATTACTTTAATCATTTCTTTATTTTGTACAACTAGTTACAGTGAATCTATGTCCCATTTTCCAGTACTTATTTATCACCAGAGACATTTTTATCCTCAAAAAACTCTTCACAAAATTAAGGTAAGGTACTGATTCTGTACTAGTACAAGTGATTATAAAAAAAAATCTTATTACAGAAGATTTAATATAATTACAAAATTGGCGAAACCATTTTGCAAGGTTGCATTTGGCAGTCCCGTCATGAGAACACACCGATTTCCAGTCAAGAGAACTAACAAGTGTTCATAGGAACAAAGCTTATAATAATTCAGCCCAGGCCTGTTCTCTTATTACAGTAATGATGTAACAACTTGATGTAGGAATGCATTATCTTAGACAGGATGTTTTATTTTTATTTTTATTATTCACTTGTATTAATACAGAGTCAGTACTTAAGTTTAATTTTGTGAAGAGGTTCTTTGTAGAGGTTGAAAAATGTATCTGGCGATAAAGAAGTACTGTAAAATGGTGACATAGCTTCACTGAAGCTAGTTGTACAAAATAAAGAAATGTTTTCAGTAATATAGCGACTGTGGCATACAAGTACACGGTTTAAATGTCTTCATTTTCTTTTAAAAAAAAGTATACCTACTAAGTATACGTTTCAGGCTCTCGCTCGATAAGTGAGAAAATATGAGGTACATATTTTGATTGTGCTTGGGAATAGACACCCCCTGCCAGCTAAATTAAAACTACTGGCAAACGTTACTCCGTTATACTGGAAAAAGCCAAATGGGGTGTTAAGCAAAAATGTGTTACAGATATGTGGCTGTAACAGCAGCTGTAAATAATCTTCCGGTTTTGGAGAACAGACCATTGGGACATGTAATCGGAAAAGTTTACTATCAACCAGTCCTACACAGCCTTGAAATCGCTACACAGCCTGAAGAGATATCCAGTCTTAAGACATCCACAAGGGAAGAACACTAACTGGAAGATTGCAATGACTAAATAAAGTGTGCCCGACCAGTCCAGTTAGGCTTTAACAACGTCCTGCATGAAGTGTGACATCGGAAGCAGGTCAAAATCTTGATACCAAATGCAGGTAATTTGAATGGACTCTGCCCGGCCCAACACTGGACCAAATAAATACGGAGAAGAGGTCGTCACCTCTAAGATACCTTGAAACAGGATATACAGAGGTGCCTGCGGCACGTTATCAGCAATGGCAAACCAAAACTGCTTGAAGGCCTCCAACCCAAAAATATTTTTCGTCGAGTTGGAAGAAGCCAATAGAAATGAATGTGTGCGAGACATGATGTTATAGAAGTTCTCCGTTGCAGACACGTCTCACACCGACATGTTATGGCCTCCAGCGGCCTCAGAAAAGGAAACAGGAAACAAGTAGAACTATTTTACTCTTACGTTTATTAGTAATGCTTGAATTACTAATGTAAACTTTATTCTCTGTGCACATTTCGTTTTATTTCTGTGATCGTATTTTATACGTCAAGTTCAGTTTATATTGTTTAACTGGAATTATTTCTGTTACAGAATTTGTAAATCTTATACTGTAATTAATATAAATATTTAAATGAACAAGTTATTTTGAACATAGCTTGTATTAAAAAACAGCAAGATTAATGGTTATTTAACTATAATGGAAACAAACTGGCCCACAAGTTGGTTTTTAATAAATAAACAGTGCGGACAGGAAGAGGATAGAGGCTATTGAAATGTGGTACTACAGAAGAATGCTGAAGATTAGGTGGTTGGATCGCGTGACTAACGAGGAGGCACTCAACAGAATTGGGGAGAAAATGAATTTCTAGCCTACCGTGAAAAGTTAAAGCTCAAACAAATATGAGGAGATAGATGTTTTTATGTATAATAATTTTGCTATCTGATATTTATCCCAGATAGGTGTTAACAAATATGTCATGTTAAGTGTGTAATAGAGGATTAAAATAACTTATTTTGATAATTGTCACTGTTAATGAACATTAATTAGTAAAAACTGTGCGAGATTTTGAATTTTGACAAGTACAATATATAAACTATGATGAAACCCTCAATATGTGTAGTAACTCGAGAGAGCAGTGAAAAGTTTAAGAATAATATTAAAGCAATCACCATATTATGCTCTTTAATTTAGAGATTATCACAAAATTATGTGAACAGAACTCAATAGCGGTTTGGGCAGCACTTGCATGTCAATGTTTTTGGAATGGACAGAATGCGCAGGGCACACAACAATGCGAATTCCTTAGTCGCGCCGAACGTTCGAAAATAAACACCGCTAGGTCACGCAAACATTTGTGGGACGGAATGTAGCGTGCGTTCAGTCACCTGCAGTTGTACGCTAGAAACAGTGCCTGCAAAGTGACAAAATGCAAAATCGTTCATGTTCATAACGTTTTAACGAATTTATGACACCCTGTTGAAGAAGAGTCGCCGGCCGCGGTGGCCGAGGTGACTGAGGCGCTCCAGTCACGGTCAGCACAGCCACTTCGGTCGGGGGTTCGAATCCCCCCTCGGGCATGGATATTTGTGCCGTCCTAGTTTGTAAGTAGTTCATAAGTAGTTTGTAAGTTTAGGGACTGATGACCCCGTAGTTAAGTCCCATAAGCTTAACAAACATTTGATTTTTTTTTTGAAGAAGAGTCATACCTACAGAACGGAATGGGCTAGTAATAGGCTAGAAAGATGGATATTGTCAGAATCATGCTCTGTACTTGATAATAATTACGACTGTTTAACAGGGCCGGCGCAAGCCCAAGTGCCGCCCCGTGCGAGCTACTATATTGCCGATTGCCACTCCCCCCCACCCGTTTTTTTTTTTTACAAAACGTTTGTTGAATTTTATGTAAACAAATCTGTAGGAAATGTATATTTTTACTTTTCAGATCTACCTAGGTTTCGGCCATTGAGTGGCCAGTCTCAAAGCTTTTAATATGTGCTTCATCTAAACCGTCAAATTGACTGTTACGGTCAGCATGACGGAATAGATGTAAACATAACTCAAAGCATTGAGAATAGCCACACTGTGCCCGAAATCTATGTAGATGTGGAAAATAAAAACAAAAATTGCGACTGATTTGTGACATTCTCCACAGATTTGTACAAAGCAGTCGCAGGGCATCGGCTCAAAAATGGAGTCAAACCTGATTGAAGAAATATAGCTAATTTTAATAATCCTTGTGAATTTACAAAAAAGTTCAAATGTTTGTGCAATCTTATGGGACTTAACTGCTAAAGTCACCAGTCCCTAAGCTTACGCACTACTGAACCTAAATTATCCTGAGCACAAACACAAACATTTGTGCCCGAGGGAGGACTCGAACCTCCACCGGGACCAGCCGCATAGTCCATGACTGCAGCGCCTTAGACCGCTCGGCTAATCCCGCTCGGCATGAACTTACAGTTAACGCAAATAAACATTTTTCAGTGCTTGTGAACAGATAATGTATTCAACGGAAAATAATATACAGTAAATAAATGTTGGCAAAGTGAAAGTGTGTGAGTAGTATTGTGAAACAAAAGTGCCAGTCAGAGTTTTATTGTTTTTCATGCAGGCGGAGACAGGTGTTTCATGGCTCATAGTAAAAACCAGAAATTGATAGGAAAAATTTTAAAATACGTCGAAGACCAACTTATGCCAGACTTACTACCAATGTATTTATCCTTGTAATTAATCGCAGCGTATTTACCCATTCGGAATACTTCTAGCCATTGCAGGTGTTGGACATGTTTAAAACACTCGGAAGCTGCCATTGAAGGGCTTAGCAAAATTGCTTCAAACCTAACACATAATCGCTGTATCGAACACTGCATTGGAATTTCCAAATTAAATTTCGTCTTCTGCAAAATTAGTTGTGAGTAACGCACTGCGCGTGACAGGCTAGCAGCGCTTCACTCACAAGAAAACCGGCAGTGTCGTGTGCGCCAGACTGCTTCTCGTTCTTCCGGCGTAAACACGGCGGTGCTGCCACAGTGGCGAGCAAGAAATTAGTCCTCCTCCCGCCCCTTGTTCAACAGGAGTTGCCGGCAGGTAGTCGAGACGCCATGTCATAGTTCCCGAAGCCGCTCCCTCCGAGGTTTGGTTTCGAATCCCCTCTTGGGCATGAATGTTGAGTTTGTCCTAAAGAAGAAAAAATATATAAAGGGCGGCAGATTTGCCGCCCCTCGGAAATTGTCGCCCTGTGCGGCCGCACGTTTCGCACGTGCCTTGCGCCGGCCCTGGTGTGTAACTTGCTTCCAAAGCGCTTTAGCATTCCCTTCGATTTCCGGAAGGGGACTGGGTGTTGTCCTCATCATCATTTTCATCATCGTCGACATGCAAGTTGCTGAAGTGGCGTCAGGTAAAAAGATTTGCACCAGGCGGTCGAACAATCCCACACGGGATCTCCCGGCCAAAAAATGCCATACCATCATTTCATTTCATCCGTTATTAGCAAGATTTTGTTACTGTATTATGAATGTAATTACATTATGAGAGCCAGATGCTGTTTTATTAAAAAATAGAAACAAATAAAAAATAAAAGAGAGAGAGAGAGAGAGAGAGAGAGAGAGAGAGAGAGAGAGAGAGAGAGAAATAGTCCCGGTGGACGTCTGTACGGTAATCAAGAGCCTGTACGACAATCAAGCAGGTGGAAGATTAGGCACAACTCAGCATCTCTGACGACATGTTCTAGGCTGCGTATCACAACCTACCAAATGATGCCACCACACGATCGGCATACAACTATCAATTATCATTTAGAAATGTGTGAAAGGTAATGCCGGTTAATATTTGTATTGTATTTTACAGAGAACCATGTACAGTCTTCAAATTTTAAAATGTTTTTGTAAAGTAATGGGACCTAACTGCAGTGGTGATCGGTCCCTAAACTTACAAATTGCCGGCCGCGGTGGCCGAGGAGATTGAGGCGCTCCAGTCACGGTCTGCATGGCCACTACGGTCGGGGGTTCGAATCCCCCCTCGGGCATGGATATTTGTGCCGTCCTAGTTCGTAAGTAGTTCATAAGTAGTTTGTAAGTTTAGGGACTGATGACCCCGTAGTTAAGTCCCATAAGCTTAATAAACATTTGAACATTTTGAAACTTACAAATTGCTTAAAATGAATTATTTAAAGAACAAAGAACAACACACACACACACACCCATGCCCGAGGGAGAAGTCGAACCTCCGATGGCGATCGGCCGCGCGTACCGCAGCAAGGCGCCTTAGCGCGCAAGTGTATTCGGCCGCGGCATACAATCTTCTATAACAAAGTATCTGACAGTGTCAAAAATGTGCTTTTTCAAAAGAAGTCATCGTAACTACTCTGGGAAGAAGAAACTATTGGGTGATCAAAAAGCCAATATAAATTTGAAACGTTAATAAATCACGGAATAATGTAGATAGAGAGGTAAAAATTGACACAGATTTGGATGAAATAAATCGCAATTTGCGATCTGTTATGACTGCACTGTACTAGATTTACATGGAATGCCAAAGTGCGGCGAATGAAAATACGTGGCCGAGCGGGATTCGAACCCGTGATCTCGTGCTTAGTAGGCAGTCGCGTTGACCACTCCGCCATCGAGGACACAGTATCCAGCGCGACAGCGGAGGACTCTTCCCTCCACGTCTCCCGCTACACCCAAATCTGCATTCGCCACGCTATCTCTTTCCTATACCACATCCTATTTTGTTCTGTAATGCTCGCAGCCACAATACTGTATTCCCGCATCAGGGAGAACAGACGATGAGGTATCGAGACACAATTAATTGTCAGGAGCCCAGCCTCGGTTTGTATACTATTATATATTTTTGACGATGTTACGGAGTTCAATCGATGAAATAAATCGCAATTGGAAATCGGTTATGGCTGCACTGTGTTAGGTTTAGATGTAATACCAAAGTGCGGCGAATGAAAGTTTGTGGCCGGACGGGATTCGACCCCAGGATCTCCTGCTTGCTAGGCAGGTGTCTCGATACCTCATGGTATGTTCTCCATGATGGCGGAATACAGTATTGCGGCTGCGAGCATTACAGAACAAACAGGCTGTGGTATAGGAAAGAGAGAGCGTGGCGAATGGAGATTTGGGCGTGGCGGGAGACGTGCAGGGAAGAGTCCTCTGCAGTCGGGCTGGTCACTGTGTCCTCGGTGGCGGAGTGGTCAACGCGTCTGCCTAGTAAGCAGGAGATCCCGGGTTCGAATACCGCCCGGGCACAAACTTTCATTCGCCGCACTTTGGTATTCCATCTAAACCTAGTACAGTGCAGCCATAACAGATTGCAAATTGCGATTTATTTCACTAAAATAAACGCTGTAACGTCGTCAAAAATATATAATTCTGCACGTTTGAATGTTTGGAATATAAGGGGTTTTATTGGAACCAAAAAATATTTACACCTACATAGATACTCTGCAAATCACATTTAAGTGCCTGGCAGTGGGTTCATTAACCACTTTCATAACTTTTCTCTGCCGTTCCATTCTCTAATAGCGCGCGGGAAGAAAGAACACCTAAATCGTTCCGTTTTCGATCTGATTTCCATTATTTTATTGGGTTGATCATGTCACCCTAAGTAGGTGGGTGCTAGCAAAACTTCGCAAACAGATCACCCAATTCGTGCAACATTTCCGTGACGCTACCCCCCCCCCCCCCCGTAAAGTAATAAAACAAAACGAGCTGCCCTTTTCTGAACCTTCTCAATGTCTTCCGTCAGTCCCACCTGTTGAGGGTCCCACAAGGGGGAACAGTAGACCAGGAGAGGACGCACAAGTGTGAAGTAGGCAGTGTCTTTGTTGGAGCTGGTGCATCTTCGAAGCGTTCTGCCAATGAAACATAACCTTTGGTTCGCCTTTATATGTGTTCTCTCCAGTCAATGTTGTTCGTAATTGTAACTCCTAGGTATTTGGTACAATTTACAACCTTAAGGTTTGACTGATTTATCGCGTAATTGAAGTTCAGCGGATTTCTTTTAGGGGTCATGTGTTTTGTGTCCCGACTTCGTCGCCGCTTTTGGGTCCCAGCCTCGTCGTAGGTGTCGGTAGCCGAGTGAAACGAGACCGACACGCTGGTGCAGGTACGGAGGGGAGCAGCCAGAAACTATAAACACTCGAGTAAATTAGAAAGATATATATTGCACAGAATGTAACAATACTTAACTTTTACATAGTACTGCAGAATGTTGATACATAGTTGTTGGAGGCCTGCCTAGTGCCTGTACCATAGCAAAGTCTTCACTGGTGCCTATCTGAGTACGAAGGTCCTAACTCGTTGCTTTCTCAGTCCGAAGTGCGAAGTGGCCGATGTCCTTCAGTGGTGGCCACGAGCGGCGTTGTACCAGAGGGCGCTCGTGGCTGTCGTCGGAAGAACGCCGCGCCGTGCATGCATGGCGGCGCGCGGCGAAAGTAAGTGGCGCGCACTTTGTACTTGTGCGACACCACACCCCTCCCCCCCAAACCGCCGCGCCGTCGTGGCGTAGGGCTGAGGGCCACGGCGACGGCACTGGGAGGAGGGCCTGGGCGGGGGCGTTACTGGTGGGACGGGCGTCGTAGCGGAGGCCGGGATCGAGACGCCGTCCGCGCCCCGGCATCCGCCTTGCGATCCTCCAGGGAACCCGCCGAAACCTGGGGAAGGGCGCCCGCCCCCGCCCAGAGGGAGCAGGTCATCTTCTTCTGAGGTGCGTGGCCCAAGCTGGGGGGGCCCGCACGGTCCCGGAGTCCCTCTCGGTGACGCTGTCATCTGCGGCGGCGACAGCGGCGGCGACGACTGCGTCGGATGTACGTCGACGTCCATAGGGATCTCGTAGTCCGGGGACGAACGATGTGGTTGTGCTCCCTGGCGGTGAACTGGGTCTGGAATCAAGAAACCGGAGACAGGATCGCGCGGTCTGTGCAGGCGCAATTGGTTTGCGTGGCGCCGCAGCTCCGACCCTGTGGAAGAACGTACAATATACATGTTGCGCCCGAGCACGCGTTGAATGGTGCCCGGCAACCATGTCTTCTTGTTTCCAGCAAACACCCTGTACAGCACCGGCGTAGAAACCTGAAAACGCGTAGCGCCATACGAACCGACTCGGTGCGTGGGAGGCTGCAGCAGGTGAAGGAGAGTACGGTGACGGCGGCCGTGTAGCAGCTCGGCAGGAGACGGGCCGTCACGTGGCATGCACCGATACGTAGACAGGAAAATTTGAAGAGCTTGCTGCCTGGAGTGCTGACCTTTCATCTTGTCCATGTGTGACTTGAATGTTCGAACGAAACGTTCTGCTTCACCATTGGACTGAGGGTGAAAAGGTGCGGTGGTGATATGCTGAATGCCATTCACACGACAAAACTGTTGAAATTCCGCACTAACAAACTGAGGTCCATTGTCACTGACGATAGTTTCAGGCAAACCTTCGATGCAAAACACTGATGTTAAGGCACTGATTGTACTAGAAGCTGTCGTTGAGTTCATGGCAATCACAAAAGGAAACTTGCTGAAAGCGTCTACAACAATTAACCAGCGCGTATTCCAGAAAGGTCCGGCAAAGTCAATATGTAAACGTTGCCATGGTCCCTTGGGGCGTGGCCAGTCTGAGAAACGTTGCGGAGGAGCCGCCTGATGCTCCGCACAAACAGTACACTGTGACGTCATGCTCTCTATCTGAGCGTCCATACCAACCCAAGTACAATGACGTCTGGCTAGTTGCTTTGTCCTAACAATACCCCAATGTCCTTGATGCAGGAGGCGTAACACTTCTCGTTGCAGGGAACGAGGAACAATCACTCTTGCTTGGTCGTTGTCGGTATGCAACAACAGTACACCCTGACTTAAAGATAATGCATGACGTTGTGCAAAATAACGTCGAACCAGAGGCCGATCAATGTCTTTGGCTCTGGCAGGCCAACCAAAGCGAACAAAACGTGCTACCACACTTAAGTCTGCATCCGCAGCCGTTTCCTGTGCAACCCGACGAGAGTTCAAAGGGAAATCTGCGACAGCGGAAGCATCTCTGGAGTCTATCTGACAACATGCCATTTCTGAAGAATCAAACGACACATCCTGGCCAACCGGAAGTCGGGAAAGTGTGTCCGCGTTAGCATGTTTAGTGGTAGGTCGGTACAAAATCTCATACTGATAATTAGACAATATCAAGGACCATCTCTGAAGCTTTTGTGCCGTACGTGGCGGAATCGGCTTTGTGGGTGAGAACAACGACGTGAGAGGCTTGTGGTCTGTCAACAAATAGAATTTTCTGCCATAGAGATAATGATGAAACTTTGTGACGCCGTAAATGATTGCTAAGGCCTCCTTTTCTATCTGACTGTAATTCTGTTGCGTCGGCGTCAGTAGCTTGGATGCAAAGGCAATAGGACGATCGTGACATCCAATACGATGCGACAGAACAACACCCAGACCGTACGACGAGGCGTCAACTGCTAACACTACAGGCTTCTGTGGGTCAAAGGGAATCAAACATGCATCACTGAGTAGTGCAGACTTTAATTTGTCAAAGGCAACCTGACAATCTTTAGACCATACAAAAGGAACATTCTTCCTACGTAAGTGATGCAGAGGAGCTGCAATCTGAGAGGCATTGGGAATAAATCTAAAATAATAGTTAAGCTTTCCCATTACTGCTTGCAATTCATGCACATTCTTAGGAGGAGGCAAATCTTTGATTGCTCTAAGATGTGACTGTAACGGATGGATTCCTTGGGCATTAATCACATGGCCTAGGTACTCTATTTCAGTTTGAAAAAACGAACACTTTGCTTTATTGCAACGTAGACCTGCTGCAGTCAACACTTTGAAAAGGCACTCCAGGTTTGCTAAATGTTCTTCAACTGTACGTCCGGATACCACAATGTCATCTAAATAGTTCGAGCAACAAGGTACAGAAACTGTCAGCTGTTCCAAAAAACGCTGAAAAATAGCGGGAGCAGAAGAACTGCCAAAGGGTAGGCGTTGAAATTGAAAAAGGCCCATGTGAGTATTAATGACGAAAAACTTTTTTGACTCGTCATCAAGTGGAATCTGTAAGTATGCCTCTGCTAAATCAATCTTGGAAAAGAAGCGAGACTGTCCTAATTTGTCCAACAGTTCCTCAGGTCTGGGCAGGGGATAAGTGTCGACAATTGTTTGACTGTTCACTGTTGATTTAAAGTCCGCACAGAGACGAAGTTTTCCTGACGGCTTGGGTATAATTACTATAGGCGAGGCCCACTGACTCGCAGAAACAGGAGAAATCACCCCACTATCTTGCCAACGTTTAAGTTCTTCGGCAACTGTATCACGCAATGCGATAGGCACTGGTCTAGCTTTACGAAATTTTGGAACTGCAGATTCTTTTAAAGTTACATGTGCCACGAAGTCTTTTGCACAACCTAGTTCCGGCGAAAACAAGTCACTGTATTTGTCACACAATGCATTGATTTTATCCTGAGGCACTATTGACGAAATTTGAAGCACATCTCTTTGAATTGATAAACCAAACAAGTCAAAAGCATCTAGTCCAAAAATGTTCTGTGTCGATTTGGCCTGAAGAACTACAAAAGCAACTGTTTTTGTTACACCTTGAAAAGAGGCAGGCAGGCTACACGTTCCTAGCACCGGAATAGTTTGTCCTGTGTACGCTGTTAACACTTGCTGTGACGGTGACAATTTTGGCGAACCCAGTAGTTCATAAGTTTCTTTATTTATTAGTGTGACAGCGGAACCAGTATCAAGCTGAAATTGCACCGTCTTATTTTCTATGAAGAGAGTCACAAACAGTTTTTTGCTTGCGGCGCTCGACAGGTGCGCGAATGTGTGCAACGTCTGCTACGGTTTGTTTGCTGCGTCTGCGCGGGCCGCGTAGTGAAGTAAGCGGCGCAGACTCGGCACGCAGCGGATTAACCACACTGTCACTAGATGACACTACCGCCGGATCGGCGTCCGCGCAATGCGAAGCTACTCCAGATGTACTAACTACTGCACTACACTTTTGAGTAGCTACTTGGTGTCTACTGTCGCTAGCTACACAGTACTGGGCACTATTACAATTAGAAGTTGCAGAAGGCACTATTTTCACTACAGGAATGCACTGTTCATAGTCATTTTGCGTGTCCCGAACCCTTTTCCGTCGCACTGTTTTACGCGCTCGTCGGTGCTTGCTACGTGGTGCACTATATAGTTTTGCCATAGGCGCAGAACTACTTTCTTGCAATTGAGAACCAACTAAAGCACTGTTCAATTCCACAGCCCGTATAACATTTACAGAATGAACTGTTCTCGCACTCTGCGAAGCACTGTTTCTAACGTTACTGTTCTTTGAGTTTTTAATTTGCATACACACAGACTGCACATGTCCCGATTTGCCACATTGATAACAGGTTGCGTTGCGACTTGGGCACTGTGCACGTTTGTGGCGAGATACACACTGGGGGCAAGATTTACGTACATTTTTCTGAAATGAGCGTTGGCGCCCGTTATGCAAATTACTATTTCTAACACGACGGGGCGACCTTTGTGTCGCACTTTTACACTGGCTACTGTTCACTGTCTGTTCAGCACGGCCGGTAGAAAAATAAGAATCACTAGTGCTATACTGAGAACTACGGCTGGGAAAGCGTCCGTTGCGGCGCACTGAATTTACACTATGGCTTTGCATTTCTACATCAGCTAAGTCAAAAGTATCATGCGCTTCTATAAGCTGCAGTACACTGTCTAAGGAGGGGTCTGACTGTTTCAGAATTGCTGCCCTAATTCTGGGGTCCTGAATATTCTGCGTAATCGCATCCCTCAACATCACGTCACTATACGAAAGTCCACAAGAGCAAGTGAATTTACATTGGCGGGTTAAGCCCTTCAATTCCGTAATCCACTCTTGGTGTGACTGCTGCGGTAATTTTTTAAGTCTGAAAAATCGGTATCGTGCAGCGGCTACAAGAACTTTTCTCTCATAATGAGCATTCAGTGCATCTACAATTTGTTCAAAGTCTACATCACGAGGGGATGCGAGAGGGAAAAGTTTTTGCAATAGTACGAAAGTCTGGGGGCCCACAATCGATAAGAAAAGGTTCTTCACTCTCTGACCTGTAATTTGATGAGCCGCGACGAGTTCTTGAAACTGCGCGAAATAGTCACTCCATTCTTCCTCACGTTCGTTGTACTGCCGGAACGTCGGAAGCGGTGCGGCGGCAGGTGTGGGCTGCTGATGCGACGGCTGTTGTTGAGTTGACGTCAAGTGCGCCACCGCCTGGAGAAGTTGTGTAATTTGCGCCGTCTGTAACTGAATAATTTCCATTAAGTTTGGGTTCGGGGTAGTGGCCATGCTGACCGATTAGGCGCCGCGTATACAAGTAAATTAGAACAAAACACAATTGCAATATGAAAGGAGGGCTCGCTCTGCAACAAAAAGTCCACAAAACACGTAACAAAATATCTTCCCCCAAAATTCTTATAATAAGGGTGGGTGGGCGGGAGCAATTTTTGCGTGCTCCGACTGCTGCTGTCTGGCTGCTGTAAGCGAGATGGTCCAAGGTTCTATCACTCCTCGTCGCCACTTTTGTGTCCCGACTTCGTCGCCGCTTTTGGGTCCCAGCCTCGTCGTAGGTGTCGGTAGCCGAGTGAAACGAGACCGACACGCTGGTGCAGGTACGGAGGGGAGCAGCCAGAAACTATAAACACTCGAGTAAATTAGAAAGATATATATTGCACAGAATGTAACAATACTTAACTTTTACATAGTACTGCAGAATGTTGATACATAGTTGTTGGAGGCCTGCCTAGTGCCTGTACCATAGCAAAGTCTTCACTGGTGCCTATCTGAGTACGAAGGTCCTAACTCGTTGCTTTCTCAGTCCGAAGTGCGAAGTGGCCGATGTCCTTCAGTGGTGGCCACGAGCGGCGTTGTACCAGAGGGCGCTCGTGGCTGTCGTCGGAAGAACGCCGCGCCGTGCATGCATGGCGGCGCGCGGCGAAAGTAAGTGGCGCGCACTTTGTACTTGTGCGACACCACAATGTGTATTACTTCACACTTTTCTTTATTTAGTGACAATTGCCAATTTTTGCACCATGTAGAAATTTTCTCTAAATCGCTTTGCAGTTGCTTTGGATCCTCTGTTGACTTCTCTAATCGATAAACGACAGCGTCATCCGCGAACAGTCTAAGGGAGCTATTCAGATTGTCTCCTAAATCGTTTATAAACACGAGGAAGAGTAGGGAACCTATAACGCTTCCCTGAGTAACGCCAGATATCACTTCTGTTTTACTCGATTACGTACCGTCAATTGCAACGAACTGTGTCCTTTCTGATAGGAAATCGTGAATCTAATCGCACAATTGGGAAGATATTCCATAAGCACGCAATTTCATATGAAGCCGCTTGTGGGGTACAGTGTCAAAAGCCTTCCGGAATTTCAGAAATATGGAATCGATTTGAGATCCCTTGTCGATGGCACTTAACACTTCATGTGAATAAAGGGCAAGCCGTGTTTCGCAAGAGTGATACTTTCTGAATCCGTGTTGACTATTGGTTAATAGGTCGTGCTCTTCGAGGTAGTTCGAACAAAGTATATGTTCCAAAATCCTACGCAAATCGACGTCAATGAAATTGGCCTTTAATTTTGGGGATCACTCCTATTGCCTTTCTTGAATATTGAAGTAACTTGAGCAACTTTCCAGTCTTTGGGTACGGATATTTCGCTGAGTGATCGGTTGTAAATTATAGCTAAGTACGGAGCTATTGCATCAGCATACTCTGAGAGGAATCTAGTTGGTATACAATCTGGCCCGGAGGATTTGTTTTTGTTTAGTGACATAATTGGTTTTACTACTCCAGGAACATCTACTTCTAAGTTTCGCATGCTGGCAACTGCTCTTGGATTGAATACTGGAGTGTTCACTTCGTTTTCTTTGGTGAACGAATTTCGGAAAGTTGTGTTTAGTATTTCTGCCTTAGCAGTACTATCATCGGTAATATTTATCTCGGGTATGCTGCCGGATACCGTCGTCAACCAGACACGATATTTCAGCAGACCAACTGGCTGCCATCTTCAGGTGAGAGCGCAGAGCACTAACTCGCCGGAAACTGATAAAGAACAAGAAACAGCAGCCCCTTTATACACTGCTGACGACCCACCGCGCGTGCGCGAAACCAAAGTAGAAGCCACCTAGGCGCAATAGAACCAGTAGCGCGCCGGTGGAGAAAAACGGCTAAACGATGGGTCGAAAACAAGGCTAGTTAAAAGAAACAGCAGGTCGAAATGAAGGCCGTTGTTGCTTGATGTCAGATAAAATCGGGTTCCAAGTTTTACTTAGTGGAAAACCCTTGTCCCTATTAATAATATTATCGGCCATACGTATTTCCATGGATTCTTTGAGAACACATTCCCAGTAGCGGGAAGCAGGAGCAATTACTTTAGTTTCATCGTATAACATCTTGTGTCCCTCATTCAAAAAATGTTCAGCAACAGCCGACTTTTCAGGTTGGACCAAACGAGTATGACGGTGGTGTTCCACACACCGATCATGAACTGTGCGGATCGTTTGGCCAATGTAAGTTTTACCACAATAACACGGAATACTATAAACACCGGGTTTCCTCAGTCCTAAATCATCTTTGACTGACCCAAGGAGGGCCCTAGTCTTAGGTGGAGGCATAAAAATACTTTTAATGTCGAATCTTCTTAAAATTCTTGAAATTTTCAAGGAAATATTCCCGACGAAAGGCAAAAAGGCAAAAAACTTGTAATTGTCTTCTAATGGTTCACCTTTTAGACCAAATTGAAATGCACGACAAATTTGTTGAACACTAAGAAAAACTTGGAACCCGATTTTATCTGACATCAAGCAACAACGGCCTTCATTTCGACCTGCTGTTTCTTTTAACTAGCCTTGTTTTCGACCCATCGTTTAGCCGTTTTTCTCCACCGGCGCGCTACTGGTTCTATTGGGCATAGGTGGCTTCTACTTTGGTTTCGCGCACGCGCGGTGGGTCGTCAGCAGTGTATAAAGGGGCTGCTGTTTCTTGTTCTTTATCAGTTTCCGGCGAGTTAGTGTTCTGCGCTCTCAGCCGCGGTGGAGTAGCCAAGCGGTCTAAAGCGTCTCGCTGCGGAGCGCGCGATTGTTCACCGTAGAGGTTCGAGTCCTCCCTGGGGCATGGGTGTGTGTGTTTGTCCTTAGGTTAGTTTACCTAGGTTTAGCTGGCCACGTTGACCGAGGAGACTGAGGCGCTCCAGTCACGGTCTGCACGGCCACTACGGTCGGGGGTTCGAATACCCCCTCGGGCATGGATATTTGTGCCGTCCTAGTTCGTAAGTAGTTGATAAGTAGTTTGTAAGTTTAGGGACTGATGACCCCGTAGTTAAGTCCCATAGACTATACAAACATTTGAACATTTTGCGCTCTCACCTGTAGATGGCAGCCAGTTGGTCTGCTGAAATATCGTGTCTGGCTGACGACGGTATCCGGCAGCATACCCGAGATAAATATTATCAGTTACTACGCCGGGAAAGTCTACGCAACCACACTGTCATCGGTAGTATTACCATTGCTATCGCGTAGTGAAGGTATTGTTTGTGTTTTACCGCTAGTGTACTTCACATATGACCAGCATTTCTTTGGATTTTCTGCAAGATTACGAGACAGGATTTCGTTGTGGAAACAACTATAAGATTCTCGCATTGAAGTCCGCGCTAGGTTTCGAGTTTCAGTAAAAGATTGCCAGTTTTGTGGATTCTGTGTATTTTTAAATTTTGCATGCGTTTTTATTTGTTTCTACAACGGTGATCTGACCTGTTTTGTGTACCACGTGGGGTCAGCGCCCTCTTTTATTAATTTATTTGGTATAAATCTCTCTATTGCTACTGATATTATGTCTTTGAAAGTAAGCCACAGCTGATCTACACTCGCATTTTTAGTTTCGAAACACTGGAGACTATCACTCAGGAAAGCGTGAATGAATTTTTATCTGCTTTATTGAATAGATATATTTTCATTTATTTTTGGTGCTTTTGGGAATTTCGACATTCAGTCTCGCTACTACAACTCGATGTTCGCTAATCCCTGTATGTGTTTTGATGCTCTTTACTAGCTCAGGATTATTTGTTGCTAGGAGATCAAGGGTATTTTCGGAACCACTTACTATTCTAGTGGGTTCATGAACTAACTGTAGTTTTCAGAAAAAGCATTCAGAACTAGTTCGGACGAGGTTTTATATTTGCCGCCAGTTTTGAATACGTAATTATGCCAACATATCGAGGGTAAATTAAAGTCGCGACCGATTATAACAGTATGCTTCGGATACCTATTTGAAATGTGATTGAAGCTTTCTTTGAACATTTTGGCAACCGCATCTTCTGAGTCAGGGGACCGAAAAAAAGATCCAATTATTAATTTATTCCTCTACCCAGACCAGCTCACAGGAAGTATCTGCCTCAATTTCATTGCAGGATAAACAGTTTGTAGCAGCAACAAACATGCCACCCCCTTTTTTATTTTTTCTATCGTTTCTCAAGACCATTTGGCCCTTTGAAAAAATTTCGGCCGAACTTGTCTCAGGCGTCAGCTAGCTTTCAGAATCTATAACAATTTGTGCCTCAGTACTTTCTGTCAGCGCTTGGAGCTCTGGAACTTTCCCAATACAGCTACGACAATTTATAACTGTTATACCAATGGTTTCTAGATCTGCTTTCTTCCTGTGTCTGATCTGCCCCCTTTGAGACTGAGACCCATTTTGTGTATTCCCGAGGCCATCTAACCTAAAAAACCGCCCAGTCCACGCCACACAGTCCCCGCTACTCGTGTAGCCGCTTCCTGAGTATAGTGGACACCTGACCTATTTAGCGGAACCCGAATACCCACCACCCTTTGGCGCAAGTCGAGGAATCTGCAGCACACACGGTCGCAGAACCGTCTGAGCCTCTGTTTCAGACCCTCTACTCGGCTCTGAACCAAAGGTCCGCAGTCAGTCCTGTCGACAATGCTGCAGATGGTGAGCTCCGCTTTCATCTTGCAAGCAAGACTGGCAGTCTTAACCACTTCTGATAGCCGCTCAAAACCAGAGAGGATCTCTTCCGATCCAAAGCGACACACATCATTGGTCCCGACATGAGCCACCACCTGCAGTTGGCTGCACCCTGTGCTCTTCATGGCATCCGGAAGGAGCCGTTCCACATCCGGAATGACTCCCCCCGGTATGCACACGAAGTGCACATTGGACTTCTTCCCCTCCCTCGCAGCCATTTTCCTAAGGGGCTCCATCACCCGCCTAACGTTGGAGCTCCCAACTACTAACAAACCCACCCTCTGTGAGTGCCCGGATCTTGAAAGCAGGGGGGCGAGTACAGGACAAGCGACACCATCTGCGTCGGGAACATCTCCTGCCACAGACAGCGCCTCGAATCTGTTGGCAAGACTAACCGGGAAGGCCTCCACTTCGGTCCCCCGGGAAGTCTTACGCCGTCTGACACGCGCTGAGGAGACCTCCCAATCCACCACGGATTGGGGGGGTGACGACCCTCCTGCGGGCAGTGAGCGGGCTGGCCACAGCCGCAGGCCGATCGGAGGGCACAACAAACGCACAGGGCGTCTGCTGTACCCCCGCGAGCGGCCCACAACAGCGGCGCCCACCCACCGCAGTCTCAAGCGTTGCCAGCGAAGCCAACGCCGCCTGAAGCTGCGTCCGAAGAGTCTCCAACTATGCCTCCATCCGTTCGCAGCAGTCACAGTTTCTATCCATTCTAAAAACCTATGTATCTTCCAAGTAAGTACGTCTGAGGGCACGGAAGTTTGATAAACAGTGAGCTTCGAAAAATATGAACCTAACACTAAACTGTTTATTAACAGCGAATCTGAAAAATATATACGCGAGCTAATAAATCAAAATAACAACTGAACTGACAACTAAACGCGATTCTTAGTAAATAAACACGCGAGCACACTAAAGTATGAAGAACTGTTCAAATGTTCAAATGTTTGTAAAGCTTATGGGACTTGACTACGGGGTTATCAGTCCCTAAACTTACAAACTACTTATGAACTACTTACGATCTAGGACGGCACAAATATCCATGGCCGAGGGGGATTCGAACCCCCGACCGCAGTGGGCGTGCAGACCGTGACTGGAGCGCCTCAGTCCCTTCGGTCACCGCGGCCGGCATGAAGAACTGTAAAAGAAAGCACACACGAAATGAAAATAAGTCGCTTCTATTAAGAAGCCGGTTATCTTGCAATGTAGAGCTGCTGCTGCTGTCGCGTGTGCACTGGCCGGCGGTTATGAGCAACTGAGCAACAAATAAAGTATTGCTAAACGCGTGAAAGATCTCTCGCGCGCGTCGTTTGTGATGATCGTGTGCTCAGCTGCCACTTTCGTCATGCTTGGCCTCCCAGGTCCCCAGACCTCTCAGTCGGTGTGATTATTGGGTTTGGTGTTACCCTAAGTCGCAAGTGTATCGTGTACCGACATCTCTAGGGATGCTGAAAGTCAACATCCGACGCCAATGCCTCACCAAAACTCCGGACATGCTTTACAGCGCTGTTCAAAACATTACTCCTCGACTGCAGCTATTGTTGATGAATATTGATGAACATATTGAGCATTTCCTGTAAATAACATCATTTTGCTTTGTCTTAATTTGTTATGCTAATTATTGATTTTTGATCAGATGAAACGCCATATGTCGGAAATTTATTGAACTTTGTTTTTCTTTTGGTTCTAATAAAACCCCGTGTCATTCCAAGCATGTGTGTCAATTTTTACCTTTCTATGTACATTATTCCGTGATTTATTAAGTTTTCAAATGTATACTGACATTTTGATTACCCGGTAAGTACTCTGTATGACGTAATTTCAAATTTTTGAAACATACATATATATAGGTAAAGTCAGATGGCATAGTCGTTATACTGTTTCCTGGTTTTACCTTGGGTTTCCCAGTAACCTAGTACAAATGTGGGAGAAGAAGAAAATGAAAGAAATTCTCTTGTCCTGTAGAAGTTAGGAAGTATGCAGGCTGCAGCGTTGGTTATGTGAAAGTAAAGAATCGCTGCACACTAAAGGGAATCGTTTTTAGCCACAATGGTATGTAAACATTCTAAATGTATACATGTCGTGTTAGATTGTCCCAGATGTATGAAGTTCGTGAGTGAACATAATAAGCTATAACTATGAATGAGAACAGTGTATAAATCAAATTAAAAAGAGGATGCTACAAATGAAAGCAAGTATGCGAAAAAGAATCTTAGGGTCCAAACGTTTTGTGATCAATATACATAGTGTCTCACTCAACTTTTTCACCGTAAATGACCGAGGGGACTGAGGCGCTCCAGTCACGGTCTGCACGGCCACTACGGTTGGGGGTTCGAATCCCCCCTCGGGCATGGATATTTGTGCCGACCTTAGTGTTGGCTAGTTCGTAAGTAGTTTGCAAGTTTAGGGACTGATGACACCGTAGTTAAGTCCCATAAGCTATACAACATTTGAACATTTGAATCACCGAAAATATCTCTGCAACTTCAATACATTTTGAAACACAATTATCACGTCATGAACCTTCAACGTACATTACTCTTAAGAAAGTAAGTAGTGTGTTACAGTGTAAAACGTAAACAAATATTATTTTCAACACAGACCGTATGTTGTTTTAATGTGTGCTCCATTTCTTATGAAATCAATAGTATGAAACATCATAAAATAAATGGTGATCTTAGCCACGCAGTAACTCAAATTACTTAAGGAGAAAATGAGAAGCGAAGTTGCCGATCGAAATACACTTGTTTCCGGATTTTAAATGCAACTAACGCCATTATTTTTGGGATTTTTCATGTTATTACATAAGAAACTATATGGATGAACATCCATTGAAAAAAATCTCAGTTTGTGTTAAAAGTCATTTTTGTTTACATTTTACATTGTTTTATGATACGTAGCCCGTTCACGAGCGTGATAGTCATTTTTCAATATCTGTTATACTTCCAGAGACAATCTCGGTGAAAAATTTCAGTGCCACACCCGGTATAAAATGTACCGGTTATCCGCCTCGGAGTATACACAAGAACAAACATGAAATAAAGCATGTGTTGTTTTCTCTTGTGCTGTTGCAAGAGGAATGAACAATAATTTTCTGTTATCTTGGTAAAGATTGGTGTCAGTGTACGATAACTAGCGGATCGCTATTTGCAAAAGTTCTGTAATTATTGAGTTTATAGCAAATACAGGTAATAAACATTTTGCTTGTGTTCAGACAAGTTGGTTTTGGAAACCTCTTCTGTGTCATATATGTAAGTATGCATTTTACGAATCTCGAGATATTGTTAACCGATAATAATATCATCACTGGTGTTGTAAGTCGGAACCCGAACAATACGACATCATTACGCGTTCATTTCAATTAATTATAGGTACAAACGCTCACACCCTGAGAGAAACAGTAGGAAATTTTTATTTAAAAAAATAATAATATTTCGCAGAATAGTAAATCAACATTAGGTTACTCCCAAGCTTCCAAATAAGTACACTAATGAGCAGTTGTTGCTGCGTTCTAGAACCGAGAAAACGTTTTCTATATCTAACTCATACTCAACGGTTTTAGTAATTAATTAGTATAAAGTAGTTGATAACGAAAGAAAGAATCGTTGTTTTATTTAGCATTGAACTACAAAAAACAGAATTAAAAACTCGATCAGTATCACGTCGCGAGGAGAACTGTACACTGGACGGCTAACTCTATTCACCATCGCAGTAACGAACTCTAGACGTGTCACATCATTCCTTAAATTTGTAACCCACTTCCTTCCACACTGATCCATCTGAACCATGCTTTCAAACTTTACTCTGCTTTTTATCGTTACTAGATTGTTGTCATAGTCTGTATCTTGTCCTGGATACCCGTAGCAATTCAATGTCCATTCACTGTATGTGGTTATATACAGGTACTACAGTCGATAAGTAAGATGTAATAAAACAGATGACGGTTCAACATGCATTTTTGGAGGTATTGCACTGTGCCGAAATGATCTGGCATACCACTGAATTTTCAGTTCGTATCAAGCTTTTAATGATATATGTATTTAGAATTTTAGGAAACAAATAGAACATATGCACCATCGTACGTTGAAAGAAGATGTAATGGCCCATTGATTTCTGAAGATAATTCAACCCATACATATTATAAAATTGGCGACTCTGTATGTTCCACATCTTCTCCTAAAGTACTGGATCGCTATCAACCAAACTTGGTACACGTGTTCCTTACAATGAGGCAACAGTCGCTGTCGGGCTAAGAACCACATACGACACATACGTCAGGAGATATTACGTTATCAATAATGACAATCATGAAAATCTGCCGCAACATACTTCAGGAGATATGCCGTCATCAACAATGACAATCGAGAAAAAAGTATTCAACATCCGTTCCTAAACTAATATGCCGACTTCAAACAAATTCGTTATAAATATTCTTTAAGGTTCGGAATCATTTGTTTTGGTGGCAAAAACCATTAACGATACACAGTTCATAGGATATCACGTCATAAACATTTTGGGGCGCGTGACAGAGTGATTTTATTCGTCAAATATTTGAGAAAGAGACCACTTAGCGACTTACAATAAATTTCAAACATAATTTAAAATCCTTACGAAACTTTTTCTCGCTGACAAGTCAAACAAAATGACGAAAGGAAAAAAGTTTTTCGCTTACTACTTTCCCGATATTCATTATGTATGTTGTTGTTGTGGTCTTCAGTCCGGAGACTGGACATATAGATCATGAGATATGAAGTCATAAACAATCTGGTTAATGAAAAACCGCATCACGCATGAGGTTCCGATTTATCACGTCTTTACTACTTACACTATTCACGATATAATTTTCCGACGTTAGGCACATATACCACTGAATGTAGCTCTAATTCACGTCACAGTACGACACGTATTTCAGGATATATGACATCATAAACAATAAAATTTTCGTATAACTGTTACATCGTGCGCAATTTTTCCACGTCTTCTTCTAAAATAATGGACCGATTTCAACTAAACTTAGTGCACTATCTGACAACAATGGCTGTGGGAATAAAAACTACCTACAGTACATAGTTCAGGAAATGTGACGCAGTAAACAATGTGTCACAAAAACTTCCCCATCTGGTAAAGTTTGATTTATGAGACTTCATTTATACACTATTTACTCATTGCAGACAATATCCTAATACTACACTCTACAAATCTGGAAAATTAAATTATTGTATAACAGTTAGTCAAGAATATATGTCATAAGTACTAGGCTGCATCTTTCTTTGTATTACTGCATCATAATTTGCTAGCTGTTTTCATGAATACTTGAAATCTCTATTATTTTCTTTTCTAATATAAGACTGGAAAAATTCATATATACCCTCGCAATACCGGGCTTAGCAGCTAGTAATATGTAAAACATGGTCTGTTTCCTTTTCGCGTCAGATCTAGGTAAACCCGAACTTTCGAAGAAATTTTCGACCTTCTTCATCAAGCTATTGTAGTGAGACTTCTCAGAGTTATACACAGCTCGTGACTGATTAGTGCGTTTAATCCTTACATCATGATACGAAGGAGTGTGTCTGTGTTTCCAGTGGTGGTACCAGTGGCCTGGAGCCTAGGTACGCAAATGATTGCACTTCTCTCGCCGAAACCAAATACGTGCCGCCGTTTGGTATACAAGTTACTAGTTGACCGGCTATAAGGCTTCTCTGCAGCGTTTCAGGCACACATCAAACGCCATATTGCCATCTACTAACTCCGCTCAATCACAGCACACCTACAGAAACCGAGTTCACGTCGTGGAGTCAGATTTCTGCCGATACGTTTTGCTGACGCACCGTGTTTCAGCCTGCAGGGCAAACCATTGAAACGCCAGCCAAAATGAACGTAACTTTCGGAAAAAATTAGGCGCTAAAGTTGCATCGTTATATGTATTCGTAATTTTATTTCAGAAAGGATACCGTTCATAGTAATTAACCGAAAGTCGTCGAACAGTACTAAAATTTAATATGGTACATTCCAAGGGATTGAAATGTGTACAAAACATGTAGGAAACAATCTGAAAAAATACTGTTCGCTTCATTTACTGTGTAGTAATCAAAGGATCAAATGCAACTGTAAAACGATTTAGATAAGATGTTTGTAGGTTGAGAAGCGTCCTAAATAATGAAACGTAATAATCCACGTGAGTACTAGAATTAATCAGGTTACACTTTAAGAGAAAGAAACAGAAAAATATAATTTATCAAAGTATATTTTCATCTGCAAAAATACTTCACAGAACCACCTCGTAGTGTGTGATGGACGGTATTTTGTGTACCCCAGTTCATTTCTTCATTTCCTGTTCTATCTACTGAACCATTACTATGAAATATTACGCGATTTATCAGATACGTTTTCTCTTTGCCATCAGCGTTCTCTTTCCTCGTCATCTCTGCCGACAATTGTTGCCCTCTGATTTTTATCAAAGAAAACAGAACGACCGACGTCTTCTAAGGAAAGAAAACGAACGACTTGTTTTCCCTTTTTTGTCTTTTCTTCCACTCCCATGAACCACAGACATTGCCGAGGTGGGGTGGCTTGCGTGCCTCAACGATACAGATAGCCGTACCGTAGGTGCAACCACAGCGGAGGGGTATCTGTGGAGAGGCCAGACAAACGTGTGGTTCCTGAAGAGGGGCAGCAGCCTTTTCAGTAGTTACATGGGCAACAGTCTGGATGATTTACTGAGCTGGCCTTGTAACATCAGCTAATGTGGCTTTGCCACACAGCTACTGCGAACGGCTGAAAGCAAGGGGAAACTACAGCCGTTACCTTTCCCGAGGACATGCAGCTCTACTGTATGAACATATGATGATGGCATCCTCTCGGGTAAAATATTCCGGAGGTAAAATAGTCCCCCATTCGGATCTCCGGGAGGGGACTACTCAGGAGGATGTGATCATCAGGAAAGACAATACTGGCATTCTACGGATCGGAGAGTGGAATGTTAGATCCCTTAATCGGGTAGGAAAAATTAGAAAATTTAAAAAGGGAAATGGATAGGTTGAAGTTAGATATAGTGGGGATTAGTGAAGTTCAGTGGCAGGATGAACAGGATTTCTGGTCAGGTGAGTACAGGATTATAAATACAAAATCAATTGGGGGTATCACAGGAGTAGGATTGATAATGAATAAGAAAATAGGAATGCGGGTAAACTACTATGACCAGCACAGCGATCGCATTATCATTGTCAAGATAGATACGAAGCCAACACCGACAACAGTAGTATAGCTTTATGTGCCAACTAGCTCTGCCGACGATGAAGAAATCGAAGAAATATATGAGGAGCTAAAGGAAATTATTCAGACAATAAAGGGAGAGGAAAACTTAATTGTTATGGGAGACTGGAATTCGGTAGTAGGACAAGGAAGGGAAGGGAAGATAGTGGGTGAATATGGTCTGGGCAAAAGGAATGAAAGAGGAAGCTGCCTGGTAGAATTTTGCACGGAACATAATTTAGTTATAACAAACACCTGGTTCAAGAATCACAAAAGAAGATTGTATATGTGGAAGAGACCAGGAGACACCGGACGATACCAGATAGATTTTATAATGGTAAGACATAGATTTCGGAACCAAGTTCTACAGTGTAAGACATACCCAGGGGCAGATATAGACTCTGACCATAACTTGTTGGTTATGAACTGTAGGCTGAAACTAAAGAAACTACAAAAAGGTAGGAAAATAAGGAGATGGGATCTGGATAAATTGAAGGAACCTGAGGTTCTTAAGAATTTCAGAGGGAGCTTTAGGCAACAATTGACAGAAACAGGGGAAAATAAAACAGTTGAGGAGGAATGGGTAAAATTGAGAGATGAAATAGTGAAGGTAGCAGAGCACAAAATAGGTAGGAAGGAAAGAACTACAAAAATTCCTTGGATATCACAGGAGATACTAAATTTAATCGATGAAAGGAGAAAATATAAAAATGCAGTCAATGAAACAGGCAAAATGGAGTACAGACGGCTAAGAAATGAGATTGACAGGAAGTGCAAAATGGCTAAGCAGGAGTGGCTAGAAGGCAAATGCAAGGATGTAGAAGAATGTATAAATAGGGGAAAAATAGATACAACCTACAGGAAAATGAAAGAAACATTTGGAGATAAGAAAAACAGATCTATGAATATCAAGGACACTGATGGAAAACCAGTTCTCATCAAAGAATGGAAAGCTGAAAGGTGGAAAGAGTATATAGAGGGGCTCTACAAAGGAAATGAACTTCGAGACAATATTGTAGGAAGGGAAAAGGGTGTAGATGAAGCTGAAATAGGAGATACTGTACCGAGAGAAGAATTTGACAGAGCCCTGAAAGACCTAAGTCGAAACAAGGCCCCTGGAGCAGATGATATTCCCTCAGAGCTACTGAAGTCTCTGGGAGAACCAGCCATGAGAGATTTGTTTCACCTGGTGTGTAAGATGTACGAGACAGGTGAAGTACCCTCAGACTTTAAGAAAAATGTTATAATCCCCATCACTAAGAAAGAAGGTGCAGACAGGTGTGAAAACTACAGAACCATCAGTTTAATAAGTCATGGCTGCAAAATATTAACACGAAGTATATACAGAAGGATGGAAAAGTTGGTAGAAGCCGACCTCGGGGAAGAACAATTTCGGTTTAGGAGAAATGTAGGAACACGGGAGGCAATACTCACTTTACGGCTTATCCTAGAAGATAGATTAAGAAAAGGCAAACCTGCATTTCTAGCTTTTGTAGATTTGGAGAAGTCTTTTGACAATGTTGATTGGAATAAACTCTTTCAAGTTCTGAAGCAAGCAGGAGTAAAATATAGGAAAAGGAGAGTTATTTACAACTTGCACAAAAGCCAGACCGCAGTTATTAGACTGGAAGGGCATGAAAAGGAAGCATCAGTTGGGAAGGGAGTAAGACAGGGTTGTAGCCTTTTTCCAATGTTGTTCAATTTGTATATTGAGCAACCTATAAAGGAAAGCAAGGAGAAATTTGGTGAAGGAATTAAAGTTCAGGGGGAAGAATTAAAAACATTGCTTTTTGCCGACGACATAGTAATTGTGTCAGATACAACAAAGGACGTGGAAGAGCAATTGAACGGAATGGACCGTGTGCTGAGAGGTGTATATAAGATGAACATTAACAAGAGCAAAACTACGGTAATGGAGCGCAGTGTAAGAAAATCAGGTGATGCTGAAGGAATTAGATTGGGTAACGAAGCAATAATGGAGGTAGATGAGTTTTGTTACTTGGGCAGTAAAATAACAAATGATGGTCGCAGTACAGAGGATATAAAATGCAGAATGGCAATGGGTAGAAAAGCGTTCTTCAAAAAGAGAAATTTGTTAACATCGAATATTGATTTAAACCTAAGGAAGTCCTTTCTGAAGGCATTTGTTTGGAGTGTTGCCTTGTATGGGAGTGAAACATGGACGATAAACAGTGAGGACAGGAAGAGGATTGAGGCTTTTGAAATGTGGTGCTACAGAAGAATGCTGAAGATTAGGTGGGTGGATCGCGTAACTAATGAGGAGGTACTGAACAGAATTGCGGAGAAACGGAATTTCTGGCATACCTTGACTAAAAGAAGGGATAGATTGGTAGGACACATTCTTAGACATCAAGGAATTGTGAATTTAGCGTTGGAGGGAAGTGTATGGGGAAAAAATCGCAGGGGAAGACCAAGAGATGGATACAGTAAGCAGATTCAGACAGATGTAGGTTGTCGTTCTTATGTCGAGATGAAGAGGCTTGCTCAGGATAGAGTATTGTTGAGAGCTGCATCAAACCAGTCTCCGGACTGAAGACCACAACAACAACAACATATTTTCTTTCCGTTCTTCGATTATTCGTGTTTTACGTTTATTGTACGCAGTAGGCAACGCTATAGCGTATACGGTTAAACAGTAGTGGTGAGTCTACATGTGGGTTTCAATCTCTCTGATTTAATCTTCATGGTCTATACGCGAGATCTACGTTATGCAGAAAGAAACGGTATACTGGTTGTCGCTTCCAGAACCGTAAGCTCTCAGACTTACAGTCCATACCGTGACACAGAACGCCATTCAGGCAGAAACTATCACTTTCGAGTTTGCCGATTATCCCCAGGACACTATCATGATTACTAAATGAACCTCTAAAGAAAAGCGCAACTCTTCTTTAGATCTTCCCTTTTTGCTCTATCATTTACACATGACCCGCGTACGAAACTCACGAGCAATTTTAAACTATTGGTTATATGAGCTACTTCCTTCGTTGATGAATTACTTTTCCTACGGGTTCTTCATTGAAATTCATGTTTGCATCTGCTAACTCAAGATATATTTCATGTGTTTATTCCTCTTCAGATCACTGGAACTGACCGGACATCTCCATGATGCTTCCGTCATTTCTTAACAAACTGTATCGAATCGCGATGCTGTCATTCGTGTCTTCCATTTATCATTTCCACCTAGTTAGTATCCAACATTGACGAGCAGTATTCAGCTATTGATCATATGAGTGCATTGTAAGCTACTTTCCCTGTTGACAGACTACTCCTCCTGAGGATTCTTCCAAATGAATCTCAGTTTGGAAGAGTCCTGACCCACGATTTATTTTATATGGTCACTAGCTGCTAAACTCAGCATTTCCCGCGTATGTATGCATTTTTCCAGTATTAAATTATGAACCGAAGAAAGCAACTCGAAATAGATTTCATCTTCATGTACCCATGGAAACAGCTCAGAAATTATTAAACAGTAAAACATAGAAATATGCAGAAGTGCAGTATCCAAGGAAAGAAAAAATAGTAATACAATACAAATGGTGTATAACATTAATTCAAAACTTGACTGTAAACAATATGTATTGATACTTGTGATGGGAAAGTTTTTGTCACTCACTGTTTGGGACGTAGTATCTCCTGAAGTAAGTGTTGTAGGTAGTATTAACCCCACAGCGATTGTTGTCGGATAGTAAGCAGCTGTGTACCAAGTTTAATTGAAATCGCTCCATTATTTTAAGAGGAGATGTTGAAAAATAGCGCATGATGTAGCAGCTATTCGGAAATTTCATAATGACATCATATCTCCTGAAATATATTTCGTACTATAATGTAAATTTGAAGGTACATTTAATGTCATATGTCCCTAATGTCTGCAAAACATGTCGTGTATGGTGTAAGCATTCACACGTAATAAGCCGAAACCTCAAACGTGATGATGCGGTTTTTCGTGAACCAAATTGTTTATGACTACGTATCTCACGAACTATACGTCGAACTGTGATATAATATCCAAGGAACATTCAGTGGTATGTAAGTTTACTGTCTGTGAAAAGTCTCGCCCATACAACTTTCAGTGTAAAAGTAATACTTTGTAACGTCATGCGAAATGCCGTAATATACATCATGAACATCGTAAAAGCAGTAACTGATAAACTTTTTTCCTTTCGTCATTTTGTCGGGGTTTTCACCGAGAAAAAGTTAGGTAAGTATTTGAAATTATGTTCAAAATTCATTGTAAGACGCTGAGTTATTGTTAAATAGTTCACGAATAAAATCACGACCGCGGCGGATCGACCGCGCGCATTGAGGAGCTATGCTACGATGCGTGAGGCCGTTCCCCGTCAGGGGTTCGAATACCCCCTCGGGCATGGATGTATGTGAAATCTTTAGTATAAGGTAGTTCATAAGTAGTTTGTAAGTTTAGTGACTAAGGACCCCGCAGTTAAGTCCCTTAAGCTTAACGAACATTTGAATATTTGAAAGAGATATTACTGAAAACATAGATAAATATTGATTTCAAACTTCCTGGCAGATTAAAATTGTGTGCCGGAACAGGGACTCGAACCTGGGACCTTTGCCTTTCGCGGGCAAGCGCACTACCGACTGTGCTATCCCGACACGTCTCACGATGCCGCCTCACAACTTTACTTCCGCCAGTACCTCGTCTCCTACTTTCCAAACATCACAGAAGCTCTCCTGCAAACATGCAAGACTAGCACTCCTGGAAGAAAGGATAGTGTGAAGACATGGCTTAGCCACAGCCTAAGGGATGTTTCCAGATTGAAACTTCACTCTGCAGCGGAGTGTGCGATGATACGAAACTTCCTGGCAGATTAAAATTGTGTGCCGGAACCGGGACTCGAACCTGGGACCTTTGCCTTTCGCGGACAAGCGCACTACCGACTGTGCTATCCCGACACGACTCACGATGCCGCCTCACAACTTTACTTCCGCAAACTTTACTTCCTGCAAACACGCAAGACTAGCACTCCTGAAGTTTGGAAAGTAGGACTCGAGGTACCGGCGGAAGTAAAGTTGTGAGGCGGCATGATGAGCTGAAAGAATATGTTTGCTACATGGTTGAATACACAAGCGGCAATCTTCTATAAAGAAGGGACACAAAACGTTGTCCCACGCTATGACAAGTGCCTACAAAATTTCGGAAGTTATGCAGATAAGTAGTTGAACAGTTGCAGATTTTTATACAATAAATAGTTTTTCTGTATCTGTTCACGTTTGGTTTATATAACCAAACGGAGCTTACTTTGTGGACATACCTCGTATATCTACTGTTCTACTCGCAGATGGTTCGCGGGAAAAATGATTGCCTATATAACTGCAGGGGCCCTAATTTTTCTGATCTTATCCTTGTGGTCGCTTCGCGAGATATATGTAGGAGCAAGCAATATATTGATTGACTGTCCATGAAATGTTTGGACTGACAAAAGCGCGTAACGTGACACAGAACGCCTCTCTTGCATTTATTGCCACTGGAATTTTTTAATCATCCCTGCGATGCTTTCACGCTTACTAGATGATTCCGTAATGAAGCGTGTTGCTCTCCGTTAGATCTTCTCTATGTCTTCTATTAACCCTACCTGATACGGATCCGACACTGATGAGTAATACTCAAGCGAAGGCCGAAAGAGAAGTGTGTAAACCACTCCCTTTGTTTGCGGACTACCTCAGAATTCTTCCAATGAATCTCTGGCATCTGCCTTACTCACGACTGATTTTATATGTTCGTTCCATTTCAGATTGCCCCTTATGTCTACTCCAGTGTCTGATTCCAGTGTATTTCGTCCTATTGCATATTTATATAATGATAGAGCTTTTTTTCTGTGTAAACGCAGCACTTTACACTTGTTTATGTCGATGCTCAATTGCCATTCCCTTTTCCAGTATTGAGATTTCTCAATAAACGACGTATCATCCGCGAAAAGCCTCATCACACTTTTGCTGTTAATCTACGGGGTCATGTATAAATACTGTAAAAAGCAACGGTCCTATAAAAACCCCCAGGGGCACGCCTGAGATCTAACGTCAGAAAGATTTCTCTCCGTTCAGAATGACATGCTGCGTTCTGTTAGCTACAAACGGCTCAATCTAAGCACACAGTTGATCTTATATTCCATATTCTCGCACTTTATTCATGAGGTGACGTTGTGGAACTGTATCCAACGCCTTGCAGAAGTCAAGAAGGCGTCTACTTGGGACCCTGTATCAACTGCCCTCTGCATATCGTGGATGAATAGCGCGAGTTGTATTTCACATGATCGTTGCTTGCGGATACCATTGTGATTCCTACAAATTAGATTACCGATACCCAGAAACAAACATAAAATGTGTTCCAAAATCCTAAACTGACTGATGTCAGGGATATACGCCTGTAGTTTTGTGCATCTGATCGACGGCCCTTCTTGTAAACGGGAATGATCTGTGATTTTTTCCAATCCTCAGGAACACTTAGTTTCACTAGAGACCTTTGGTACACCGCTGCGAGGAATTGGCTAAGTTCCTTCGCATGCCCCGTTTAAAATCGGATTCGTATTCCATCAGGACCAGGGCGTTTCCTGTTTTGAGCGATTTAAATTGCTTTTCTATTCCTCTGTCACTTATCTCAGTATCCGTCTTTTTACCATTCCTGCGATGGTTAACAGGAGGTATTACAATGCAATCTTCCTCTGTGAAACAGCTTTGGAAATATACATTAATTCGGCCTCAGTCTCTAAACTTTACTTATGAACTGAAACTTCCTGGCAGATTAAAATTGTGTGCTAGGAAGTTTCATATCAGCGCACTCTGCTGCAGAGTGAAAGTTTCATTCTGGAAACATCCCTTAGGTTGTGGCTAAGCCATGTCTCCACCATATCCTTTCTTCCAGGAGTGCTAGTCTTGCAAGGTTCGCAGGAGAAATTCTGTAAGTTTGGAAAGTAGGAAGCGAGGTACTGACGAAAGTAAAGTTGTGAGGACGGACCGTGAGTCGTATCGAGATAGCTCAGTGGTAGAGCGCTTGCTTTCGAAAGGCAAAGGTCCCAGGTTCCGCTTCCGGCACACAATTTTAATCTGACGGATGTTTCATATCAGCGTACACTCCGCTGCAGAGTGAAAGTTTCATTCTACTTATGAACTACCTAATACTAAAGACAACAAAAACATCCTTGTCCGAGGAAGTATTCGAACTACCGACGGGGAACGGCCTCGTGCACCGGAGAATAGCGCCTCAAAGCGCTCGGCCCCTCCGCCGTGGTCGGCCTCTTGTGCGTCATCCTATTTTTCAACACCATTATTTTTACAGAGTGTCTGGATATCTGATTTCTACCAGTTTATCGATTTGACGTAGAAACAAAATTCCTTGGCATTTTCTGCCAAGTCTGTACACAAAACATTGCTCTCAAAGTCGTCGAATGCTTGTTGCATGACAGCCCTTACCACAATTTTGGCATCATTTAACTTCTGCTTGTTTGCTAGACTTTGGCTACTTTTATATAGGTGGTGGATGAGATGAAATGTCGATTCCTTGTGGAAATCCAGAAAGCAAAGAATAATCCAAACAGTGGATGCACACACATTCCCCGCCCAAATGCAAAAATTTGAAACGAACTTTCAGCAACAGAAAGACTATGGGAACTGTTTTCTGGGATCGGAAAGGTGTGTTGCCTATGGAGTTTATAGATCTAGGGACTCTGATCACTGCATCACTGCCACTGTGCACTACCACTGGGAAGAGTCATACAGCCGAAGGAAGTGGAAATCTTTTCATATGCAATCGTTTGGATCCTTGGCAGCGTGAAACCATATACTGCTGCAGCACGCGTCTGCTTAATGTATTTCATTGGGAAGTGTTCGATAAACCGGAATACACCTCAGATCCAGCGCTTAGTGAATCCTTTATTTCGGCTGATGAAACAAGGTCTATGATGACAGCATTTTTGAGCCATCGTATTCGGTATGACAATTGCCCTAAAATGCATATTGACTGTGTGGAGAAGTAATTGTGTGATGAATTCTGGTAGTAAAATGATTTTGTGATTCATAATTGCTCCAATGGGAATGCACACACACACACACACACACACACACACCACACACACACACACACACACACATTGCGTCGTCTAGTAAACAAAGTACGAACATATGGAATACAATTCTGCACTACATATTTTGGAAAACACTTTTGTTTCACTTTTTGGGATAAAAGTACTCTTATTTAAATTTATATATAAAAACATTCTAGACTCTACTCATCTTTTTAATCAACCAGTTTCAGTCCCTCGTGGAGTTACAATTCAGAAGAAGGCAAAAAATAAAGAAAAATCACTGAAACTAGTTGTTAAATAAGAAATCATTGCACTCAAGACTTTTTTTCTATATAAATCCTGCGCTAGAGCGAAAAGTTTTCAATGAACATTCTCATCATATATATATATATATATATATATATATATATATATATATATATATATACACTCCTGCAAAATAAAATTGCTACACCTCGAAGATGACGTCCTACAGACGCGAAATTTAACCGACAAGAACAAGATGCTGTGATATGCAAATGATTAGATTTTCAGAGTATTCACACAAGGTTGGCGCCGGTGGCGACACGTACAACGTACTGGCATGAGGAAAGTTTACACCGATTTCTCATACACAAACAGCAGATGACCGGCGTGTGACGACGTTTGCAGCAGCATGGACCATCAGCTCGGAGACCATGGCTGCGGATACCCTTGACGCTTCATCATCTACAGGAGCGCCTGCGATGGTGTACGCAACGACGAACCTTGCTGCACGAATGGCAAATCGTAATTTTTTCGGATGAATCTAGGTTCTGTATATAGTATCATGACGGTGGCATCCGTGTTTGGCGACATCGCGGTGAACGCACATTGGAAGTGTGTATTCATCACCATACTGGCGTATCACATATCGGTCACCTCTTGTTCGCATCTACGGCACATTGAACAGTGGCCTTTACATTTCAGATGTGTTACGACCCATGGCTCCATCCTTCATTCGATCCCTGCGGAACCCTACATTTCAGCAGGATAATGCACGAACGCATGTTGCAGTTCCTGTACGGGCCTTTCTGGATACGGAAAATGTTCGACTGCTGCCCTGAATAGCACTTTATCCAGATCTCTCGCCAATTGAAAACGTCTGGTCAATGATGGCCGAAGAACTGGTTCGTCACAGTACGCCAGTCACTACTCTTGATGAACTGTGGTATCGTGTTGAAGCTGCAGGGGCATCTATACCTATACACGCCATCCAAGCTCTTTTTGTCCCAGGACCGTAGATAAATCTTTCCTCTGGTGGATGGGGGGGGGGGGGTACCAGGAGAATGGCACCACCTTTCGGGAAATCAGTTTTTTTGCCTTATTAAAAGTGTGACTTTTTCGTACAGCTAATACTACTTCATTATAATTCTTTTCAGCGATGTATTTTGTTACGTTTTATTGTTAAAAATATATTGTGAAAGTATAAGCAGTGGCGCCAGTACCCTGGGTTCCGGGGTAATGACGCCATACATTTGAAAATCAAGCCTAAAGCTACACGATGAATACTTATCACTCCACCGTATTAGACATTTAGAATGCTTCAAGTACTTGTCGATGTAAAATTGGAATGAAAGTAAATTTTATAATTTAGACTTCATTAAGACACCGCAAAAGTCAGAAATACAGCTTTCGGCACTTTAAAACTACTACATTCTGCTAGTGTCCATTTCACAAAATGTAAGTATTTTTATTAACCTTCATTTTGTCTAAATTCCCCACCATGGCGTCATTGTCGCAGTTGCAAAATGTGGCTAAGAACGTCAATTTATAGCCCAAGATTTTGTGAAACAGGTTAGACACACGAAATCAAAGCTAAATATCTACAGATTAAGTTAATACGAGTGTTAAAAAACAATGAGAGTCTGTAGAGGTACTAATTTCAATAAAATACAAACTAGAAAATTAGATCCATAACGTCGAAACTAACAATTCCTTTGACACGATTAATATCGGTAAATGAGGGGGAATTTAATCTGTCTGCTATACAATGCTGCCACTTTAGGCATGCGTGCGCACAGATGATCAGCATCTGTGCTATAAATTATACACAGAAGTAATAAGGTTGTGATGTCATACATTTGTTCTCGTTTAATCACACTCGTTAAAAATATATTTGTCTGTGTCACGTACAAGTATGCTGCCAACTGTGGTAATAAAGTTAGTAGATCACGGAAGTTGATAGAAGTATAAAAATTAGACAAGGTGGCCTTCGTTACATGCTAGGCAAGTTTCGCGCGGTACATAAAACAGTCCGTGGAGTGTGTTTGTGGCTGAAATTGGACAATACTTGTTCATTCTTAATGAAGGTTAGGTGGTGGTTACCTGAGCAAATTATTTCTTTTTTAACTTGCAAGATATACAGTCGTGAACGTTGTGCGCGACACTTGCCTAGGCCTCGCGAAGGCCACCAATAAGACACTCGAGACCAAATGTTCCAACAAGTAAGAAGACAAGGCTCAACTTAGTATCCATTACCACTTACAGACACGCTGGTATCTCTCTTTTTTGACAAAGTTTTCAGTCTAATATTTATATTCATTGCACAAATTTAATAAAAGATAAAATAAAATGAAATAAGAAAAATAAAAGTTTCAAGGTATCTACGCCCCTGGTTTGACTCAATGCCCAGGCGTATCAAGGCCGTTATTACAGCCAGAGGTGGTTGTTCTGGATACTGATTTCTCAGGATCTATGCATCCAAATTGCGTGAAAATGTAATCAGTTCTAGTATTATATATTTGTCCAATGAATACCCGTTTATCATTTGCATTTCTTCTTGGTGTAGCAAATTTAATGGCATATATATATATATATATATATATATATATATATATATATATATATATATATATATATATATATCCGTGGTGTGTGTGCTGTGTGTGTGTGTGTGTGTGTGTGTGTGTGTGTGTGTCTGTGTGTCTGTGTCTGGGTGTTTCGAAATATAATAATCCTGGGTACATGGGGTGTCGGAATTCGCGACAGAAAACTTCTCACTATTGAGAATGTCATTCTCTCTATTGTTCGCTACAAACTTTTTAGAGCAGAGCGCAGAGTTGTTCTGAAATACCATACGCTCGTATTTAGTTCATTAGGAAACAATGCAGAACCGTATCGGATGCCTTCCTGGAGTCCAAAATTGCGGTATCTATTTGGGAGCCTGTACTTACAGCTTTTATGAATAAAGAACAGTCAAGAGTGGAATAATTTATTTCATTCAACTAGTTTCAGTCTCATTTAGATCATCTTCAGGAAATTTGACTCCATCGATGTTGTGGAGCTGGCAGGTAACTGGGAGCCTTCCAGTGCGTCACTGATCCGATTGTGATCAAATAAATGTATGCTACATTTACATGAAAAAAATGAAGGTAAATTCATGTGGTCTTCTCGCATATTAGCTTGATCACAAAGACGAAGAGACAAACACATCAGGTTTAGAAAAAAAATTGAATTACACAAAGTTTATTTTCCCTGGCACGATTATGATTAAGTAAAGCCTATATCTTGTCCCAAAGTACGCTCAGTTTACCTGTGAAAACACCGTTCAATTTCGTCTGATAGTTAAGAAGGATAGAGTGTTTGCATACGTAGTATAAAACTTTAAAATACTATGTTTATTTTCCTGATGAAATAAATTCTGCATGTTGCCGTAAGATATGATCAATTTATCTGTGAAATTCGCCGACAGAATATGTAGTTGTTTCGGAGTTAAGCGTGTTCAAACAAACAAAGATATCGACACGATGCTTAGTAACTAAACTTTTAATCATGTTATTTCTTTTCGACAAACTGATATTGATAAAATGTTTCCTGTATTTTTCCCCATAAATACTCAAGTTACCTTCGAAAACCATTACAATTCGTTGAGTTATTTTTCAGAAATGTGTTTCATACAGATTAGCGACAGGCACGGCGATTTTATGAATTTGCTTTCGTATAGATGCCTTGTATTAAGAGAAAAACAACATAAAAATTATAATTAACAGCTGAACGTTTCAACGGGTCCTTGGTAAATAAAACAAATACCGAAAATTACTCTTTGAAGAAATCTGGGAAACAGATAAAATTCCAGACGAATGGAAAGTTGCCATGTTTCATCTAATCCACACACACACACTTTCTGTTGACAGAAAGTTAATGGATAAAGTAATTCGAGAATTGGCCATAAAGTCTAAACTGGCGTACTATATCTAAGAAACATAGATTCAGTCTATAAAGTAAAATTTGTTGGAGAAATTTAAGAGCTTTTCAAATGACACCAGGAGTACGAAAAGGTGTCGGCGTATCCCCAATTCATTTAAAATGTGTGTCAGAGAATATGAGGTTTTTTTTATTTATTTTTATTTTATTTTATTTTATTTTTACGAAAAACTCTTTGAACTCGAAATTTTGCCATAAGTTTTCAAAGAGGAAGCAACAAGATGGAAGTGAAGAGTTTAGCTTTTGATTTCGCTATAACTTCAGAAAATGTGACATCTGCTATAACACGAATAAATGTCTTGGAGAAATAGCCTGCAGAATTGTTTTCTGAATATCTGGAGCAAAAAAAAAAAAAAAAAAAAAAAAAAAAAAAAAAAAAAAAAAAAAAAAAAAAAAAAAAAAAGACCATCAAACGTTAAAGATACCCCAAAATTCCCAAAAAAATGAGTGTTGCACAAATACAGAGGGAAGATGATCCAAGAAAATGCATTGTAAAAATCTGCAATAGAAGAGAGTTTCCATAAAATACTGACGACATACATCACTTACAACCTCTACGATAAAAACTGCCTATCCAAAAATGTAAAACTAAGGTATTACAACACAGACTTCAGATCAGAATGCCTATATACAAGCGAATATCTGGAGTTAAACTATAATTTACATAAATTTGAAATACTTGGAAGACCACTTCTAAGGAAAATGTTAGGTCCCCAAAATATAGTAGAAGGTCGAAAATTACATTTAATTTTCAAGTATGCGAAAGTTTAGATACTATTTCAAACGCAGTGAGAATTTTATTGGAAGGCAGGATGGTTAAAGAGATAGTTTTAAAATGGTCGGAAGATGGAAAGAAGGAAAATAGTGAAGAGATGAAAAAATACTTGTAGAACAAATGGGGTATTTATTTTGGTACGTAGTCTTCAGATGACCTATTCGCAGCAAAAATATAATATTAAACAAATTTTACTTCTTTAACCAAAATTTTAATTAAAAATGTCGTTGACAAGCGAAATTAATGTTTATCTATGTTTTCAGTAATGTCTCATCTCTTTCTGCCAACAAATTATTGTATAGCTGAGTTCCTGTGCAGCAGTAATTACCACAACCCGAAGATTTCGAACAACAGTGGAACCTAAGCAGTGTTATCCAGGGGCAAATCTAAGAAAAATATTTACAATTTATAGAGAGTTTGTTTTTACAACCTAAGCGCTTACATGTCTACTGTAACGCCAAAGAACGCAACTGTGTTGTAGCAACACAGGTGAGCAGCCTGTCAGTGAATTAAATTTCATCTTACTGCCAAGTTACCTTCGACCGGAAGCTGGAAGCTGAAGGGGAGCGCAGAGCGAATATCATGTTGACGTATAATCCTGTGGACGTTGGCTGTCCGTTCCAGAAATGTAACATGTGTGACGTGGAAACGCGATTTCATCGGATGCTTTGTGTCAACCCATCGATCGTGCACGCTCGTGCGTTTTTTCATCACCGCGACAAATGAAAACAGATTGGGGGCAGTTCAGCGCTCTTCCGTTCTCTCGTTCTGAGAATTTAAGCATAAGGTGGAGGGTTTTATTTTAGGTACCGGTGGCAGAACTGTACGCTTTAATAACAATGAAGAAATTCCAGTTGTCAACGAGAAAAATGTCAATCAGGATTTTACGAAAATAAATCTGAGTACTGCATTTCCCTTTTAGAAGCTAGGATGCGAAAATGCGTAAAGAAATATTAATATCGCTCACACATGGGTATCGGAATTTAAAATTTGTCTATATTTATGGTATGTGTAGTTCAGAACTTAAATAACAACCGGCTTAAGTCATTCGACACAAATCACAAAAATTTTCGAGAAAATCGACTTTGAAATTTTGCAAGTACATACATAAATCAGTTACAACAGCTGTCGGTGTATGGCAGGTGGTAGCGTTCTGATCTTATAACCGTGTGGTCGATGGTTCGAATCCTGCCGTCACAGATTCTTATTTTTTTTTTTTTTTTCGTTGTGTTCGAATACTTACAAAACTTTAACATCTAATGGTAATATTTACGACAAATGCACGATTGTTTGTTTATTAGTAATTTTCTTTTTTTTATAAAGGTTCGTTAAACATAATGGTTTCGTCGGCCGCGGTGGCCGAGGGGACTAAGGCGCTCGAGTCACGGTCTGCACGGCCACTACGGACGGGGGTTCGAATCCCCCCTAGGGGATGGATATTTGTGCCGTCCTTAGTATTAGCTAGTTGATAAGTAGTTTGTAAGATTAGGGACTGATGACAGCGTAGTTAAGTCCCATAAGCTATACATACATTTGAACATGATGGTTTCAATCAAAAACACATAATTTACATTTTCTACAGTACCTACTGGCTCCACTGTTAGTTGACGACGGTAGTCTCTCATTGTTCATTTTGTAAAGACCTACGTCGCTGTGTGTTGGAAAGTCATCTCCATAGATACTAATTGCTTTTTAATCCTTTAGTGACAAGTGGGAACTATAGATCCCACCTATCTGTTTGCGCTATAATTTCAATATTTCCACTTCTAACTTGTGTTACCATCTCTGTTAGAGTGTGCTAATTACCTACAGATTTTCAACTGGCGCGCGAAAGTGGTTGTATATCTACACTGTTAGTTAGTCAATGCAGAAGCGCAGTTTTCGCGGGAAAACAAGCCACTGTTTCGACCATAACAGAGCACAACAGCGTGTTTTGTATAGTGTGCTTTCCTGTTGCGTGTGAAGTGATTTGTGTTGTATTTGTCTACTTTTATATTTACGGGGGAGATAGTATTCGTATATATTTGCTGGATATGAATAAAAATTACATAAATATTACAAGGTAAGTTAGTGGGAACTATCAATAAAATTCTTCTGGGTATGAAACCGCGTCGTCATTTTATAAATTCCACCGACGTTTCGGCCGCTGTTGCAGGCGGCCTTCATCAGGGTCTGTCAGACACAGACCCTGATGAAGGCCGCCTGCAACAGCGGCCGAAACGTCGGTGGAATTTATAAAATGACGACGCGGTTTCATACCCAGAAGAATTTTATTGATAGTGACAACAACCGCGGAAGCCTACGTTTGCATTTAGTGGGAACTGTTTACCACTGAACTTATGTGAAGTGCAGTGTGTATGGCTGTGCAATCGGCATTGTAGTTATTGTTTCTTATTGTTTAGAATGCCTTGATTCATGCCCGAAAATTTTGTACCCTTTACCACAAGATGTTGAAGATTCAGGTTGTCGATGCTGACTGATGAAGATTTTGAGTCACCAAATACTTCACAGATTTTTACCAAAAGATGGAAGCAGAAGTGAAGTATAATTATAGTACAATAACATAATGGGAGGGGTGGATCGATTTCATCAGCTGCGCGAACGGAATGCTGTAGGTCGTCGTTCATGGAAGTGGTGGCACAGACGAATTTTCTTTTTTGTAGATTTGGCAATTGTCAATTCCTACATTATGTGAAGTTATAGAAACAGACCAGCTAACATTTAGATTGCATTCGGGAAGGCTGCTCATCTCTGGCTTCTCAAGTCGTAAAAGAAGTGGTAGGCCCGTTCATTTTCAGACACAAAAAAGAGGCGTGTCTGGAGCTCCAGATGAAGTTCGTCTGGCAACAGTTAGAACTCATTTGCCAATCAAAGATACTGCAAACAGAAGGTGCCGCGAATGTTGCACCAAAAAGAAAGACAAGAGTATAAAAATAATGAGCAGTAAATGTCGTGTACCTTTGTGTGTAGCACCTTGCTTCTCTAAGTTCCATAGTACGTCACCATAGTCAACTCAATGGACAATATGAATTAAAAGTAAATCAAATATTTAATATGCTTTTTGTACTAAACAATAAAGGATATACATTTTTTTTAATTTATCAAGTCCAGTTGCCGCAAAGTTCGGTGGGAACAATAGTTCCCACTACCATTTTTATACCTTTAGGCTAAACTCTCACTTTCAAGATTTAAACTATGATTTTATGTTGGCGTCTTAGAAAAATATAGTATTTTTAAAAAGTCTACAACTTCTGGAAATAATTTGGTCACTAAAGGGTTAAGCAGCTAACCTACTTGACCATAAACCGAAACTGACACAACACTTGGAACTCGAGATCCTAAAATGTTTTATATAACTGAATTTGAAAAGGAAAAATAAAATCTATCAAAGCAGGATTGGAAGCACCGTCTCTATGGTTGCGATAACAGAACGCTACCACATGTTCTACAACGACAGATACCGCAATTTATTTAGTTATTGCTATTTACTTGTACTTGCAAAACTTCGAAGTCGATTTTCTCGACAGTTTTTGAGAGTTGCGTCGAATGTCTTTAGCTGATTGTCATTTAGTTCTGAACTGAACATACCATAAATATCAAAAAAATTCTAAAATCCGATACCCATGTGGTATCTGTCAGTGGTGGAATCAAGGAAGCAAGACTACGTGCCTTCGACAAACTGTCGTAATGGAACTTGTGTCGGTAATGTTTATTTATGTTGTGGGATATAATGTGACAAACAAGTAGAAGGCTTACCACTTTAACTGAGAAAGCAACAACCACCACTACAGATATCATAATTCCAACACTAAATAAGATACTACCGGCTAATAGAAAATTTGAAGAGCTGATGCTTAACGTAAATCAGTTTGTCAGCTAAACTCTTGGGCGGAAAGAAGTATATGTCTTATTGAGGCTGCGAAGTTATTTGTTTATCTGTGGTGTTGATGAAGAGGTTCTGGTGTGACCTACGATGTGTAGGAGTAACATTCCACTTTTGATATAAAATGATTAAAGGCGCATCCGTGTGGAAAGTATTGAGGGAAGTTGATGATAACTAAGCCACGAGGAAAAAAAATCAGCTCTCCATGCAACATATTCGAACTGCAACACCACATGTTAAGTCGGATTTACAACATGAAGAATTGTGCAAGTATGTATAACACACTAATCGCATGAGATAACAATCGTCAGCTTCTTTGGACTAAGAGGAATGTACCAACATCTCGTTAAGCCTAAGATCTTCGAATAATCATGATATTTAAATTAACAGGAAATATTTTTTCAAAATGTACGACCCGCTCGGTTAGCCGTGTGGTCTAACGCACCGCTTTCCGAGACGGGGAGGCGTACCGGCCCCCGGTTCGAATCCACCCAGCGGATTAACGAAAGGAGTCGGAGTACCGGACAGCATGGATACGGTTTTTAGGCGGTTTTCCACATCCCCCAGGTGAATACCGAACTGCTCCCTAAGTCCCGCCTCATTTAAACGATTTGCAAACATTTCGTAACGCTTTACACTTTCCCACACATATCACACTATACGCAGACTTCTGGGGTACACATTTCCTCCTGGGGAGCATGGGTGGCGGCAGGAAGGGCATCCGACCACCCTGTAAATATTAACACATGCCAAATCCGCGTTTAACACAGTGCCGACCATGCATGTGCGGGAAAAGGTCAAAGAGAGAGAGAGAGAGAGAGAGAGAGAGAGAGAGAGAGAGATATTTTTCAAAATATACAATGAATGAGACGATAGCCAGCAGCGAACACGCGATAAGGCCGAGGAAGAGAACGGAAGAAACCTGTAAGTCTAGACTCATGGTCACGATGTCACAGTGGTACGCTGGAACTGGTAAGCTATAATAAAGCCAGTAAAACAGATGATTCAGCATGTTATAAGCTTTATTCAAAAATAATTTTTGGAAGAGTTATACGGTACTCAGACCGGAAGCATAATTAAGGAAACATAATAACGAAGACACAGGTCATATCACATTGAAATATGAATTGGGAATCACATAAACGGTGAAGTAGCCCCAGAAAAAGATAGAGTTGTAGCACTGACAAACTTGAGTCTAATAGCCAGCGTTGATCAGGCAGTAAACAAAAATTTATAGAACAGGAATTTCCCCCAAAAATAAAATAAATATAAAAACAAAAATAATAAAGAAAACCTCAAAAGAATTAAACAACAATAGGGCAGCTAGTTTATGAGCAATGTTACAAAAGTTATAGAGAAAGGAGACCTGGAAAGGCAACTGAAGAAAATACCAAGGTAGACAAGTTCAGTATAGCAATGGATGAAGGAAGCATGAGAAACAGCTAATTTTTAAGGTGGGGCACCTACTGACTTCTGGAAGAATTTGAGCTGAGAGAAAGATTTGCACAATATCATGTCTCGTGTGCAGTGCTACTCAGCAGTGAATCATGGAATTTATATCACAGAAGTCAGATGCGAAGAAAGTTTTATGGAGTTGCTATGGATAGGAATGGTTAACAAGGACTGACTGACGTAGTAACAATAAGTTAATGAAGTAAACAGAAGAAGCAAGGAGTTTACTACAAGTGATGAGAAAGAGAAAAAGAAATCGTTGCTGGTACATACAATATACTTAATAAAAAAAGTGTTCAAACGTTTGTAAATCTATCGGACCGAACTGCGTGGTCATCATCCCGTAGCTTACAAACAACTTAAACCTAGGTAAACTAACCTAAGGACAACACACACACCCATGCCCCGGGGAGGACTCGAACCTCCACGGCTAGCAACCACACGCTCCGCAGCGTGTCGCTTTAGACCGCTCGGCTACTCCACCGCGGCTATACTTAATAGGATTGTCTGCAACAAAGACTTACAAACAGAAAAATGGCTAGAATGAGAGGAAGTCGTAGCCGATACATTGGAATGATAGTCGACAGCAGAACCAATTCATAATGAGATGTAGCTAGAAGCTTAGAAGACGGGAGATAACCTCCAGTTAAAATCTTCTGTGGACGTGTGTTACGGTAAACGTGGGTTACAAGCAGTATATCAGGAACACTGATAAATTGCTCGTATATGATACACGAACAAACACTTAATTGACAATAGGCACATTTAAACTATGAAGTCGACGTCACTGTAATATCAAGTACTGGAGGGGCAACCGAAGAGTATTCTTGGATTGTAATATTGTTGATGGTTTATTCAAAAAATTATTGAAATTGTTTACTGTACTTACACGCAAGCTTTAAATATCACTAAGACATGAAATTACTGACAGCCTATGAGCTGATACTGACTACTCGTCCGGTTAGTCGAGTAAGCAAGATCCGGGGTTCGAATCCTGGCCATGGCCATCACCACCTAGATACGTCACACCGTCCAGGCAGCGAGCGCTAGCTGACTGGCTGGCCGCAACGGTACTGTAGCTGTGCCCCAGCAGCCAGCCAGTTAATTGGCGGCCGTGGCCTAGTCTGAGTGACGTGAAACGGGCTGTTGTGGTTGCCTCGGCAGAGTGGTCGAGCGCATTGAGGCGCTATGCTGCGATGCACGAGACAAGTTCCCGTCTGGGGTACGAATACCCACCCACCCCCCCCCCCTCGGGCATCGATGTTTGTGCTGTCTTTAGTATGAGTTACTTTGTTCAGTATCGTACGACATGTCTGTGGAGATCACAGGGAAAGCACAATGGCGTGTTGTCTTCTGTCCTCCAGATAGCTGCGGTGGAGTAGCCGAGCGGTCTAAAGCGTCTCGCTGCAGCGCGCGCGGTTGCTCGCCGTGGAGGTTCGAGTCCTCCCTGGGACATGTGTGTTTTTGTCCTTAGGTTAGATTACCTTAGTTTAAGGTTAAAGTTCCAAGTGATTGGAAAAAAGCGCAGGTGACTCCCGTGTATAAGAAAGGACAGAGAACTGACCCATACAATTACAGGCCAATATCGTTGACATCAGTTTCATGAAGAATTTTGGAACATATTCTCAAATCGAATATAGTAAATTTCCTTAAAACGGAAAAGCTTATTTCCATGAATCAGCACGGGTTTAGGAAACATCGTTCATGTCAAACTCAGCTTGCCCTTTTCTCACATGACATCTTGCGAGCGATGGACGAAGGGCAACAGGCGGATTGTGTTTTTCTCGACTTCAAGAAGGCGTTCGACGCGCTGCCACACTGCAGACCGCTAACGAAGATACGAGCTTATGGAATAGGTCCACAGATTTGTGACTGGCTGGAAGACTTCCTAAATAATAGAACGCAGTACGTTGTTCTCGACGGCGAGTGTTCGTCAGTGACGAGTGTATCGTCAGGCGTGCCCCAGGGGAGTGTGATAGGACCGCTATTACTTTCTATCTATAAAAATGATCTGATGGACAGAGTGAGTTGTAATTTGCTGCTGTTTGCTGATGATGCTGTGGTGTATGGGAGGGTGTCGTCTGTAACTGACTGTAATAGCATACAGGATGACTTGGACAAAATTTCTAGTTGGTGCGAAGATTGGCTGCTAGCTCTCAATGTAGAAAAATATAAGGTGATGCGCATGAGTAGAAAAAACAATCCCATAATGTTCGAATACAGCATTAGTAGTGAGCTTCTTGATGCTGTCGCGTCGTTCAAATATCTAGGCGTAACATTTCAGAGCCGTATGAAATGGATCGAGCATGTAAGGACAGTTGTGAGTAAGGCGGACAGCCGACTTCGGTTTATTGGGAGAATTTTGGGAAGATGTACTTCACCTGTAAAGGAGACCGCGTATAAAATGCTTGTACGACCACGTCTTGAGTATTGCTCAAGTGTTTGGGACCCGCAGCAGATCAGTTTAAAGGAAGACATAGAGGCGGTTCAGAGGCGAGCAGCTAGATTTGTTACCGGTAGGTTCGACCAATGCGCGAGTGTCACGGAAATGCTCCGGCAACTCAATTGGGGATCGCTGGAAGAAAGACGACGTTCTTTTCGTGAATTTCTGTTAAGTAAATTTAGAGGGCCGGAATTTGAAGCTGAGTGTAGTACGATCTTGCTGCCGCCTACTTACATTTCGCGTAAAGATCACAAAGACAAGATAAGAGAAATTAGGGCTCGTACGGGGGCATATAGGCATTCCTTTTTTCCTCGTTCAATTTGGGAGTGGAATAGGAAAGTAAATGCCTAGTAGTGGTACAGTGTACCCTCCGCCACCCACGCACTTTACGGCGAATTGCGGAGTATGTATGTAGATGTAGAGGTAGTTTGTAAGCTACGGACTGATGACCACGCAGTTTGGTCCGATAGATTTACAAACATTTGAACACATCCTCCAGATATCTGTCCTCATGCGAGGCGTCATAGTTGCTGGAGGAGTTGATTGTGTCCGCGTGGGTCGGTTCCTGGACTGCCGTTTGGCAGCCATTCTTCATGTCGGGTGTGAGTGGCGGGGCTGACAGGTGCTAATGTTTGAAATACCTCTTTCTCAACAGTGTCGGTTTCCTCACAACACACAGGACTGACATCCATGGATGTTATCTGGTGGTCGCTTGGTCAAACAGTCTCGGCTTCTCTCACAATTTGCCCCCTACGGCGATAGGGACTACATTCGTCCAACCATCCTGTGTTGCAACTCTTCAATTTTCTGACACCATTGGATAAACTCTTGTTAAAACGTCTTTTAACAGAAGAGATTGATACATGTCTTCCACAATGCTCTTCATCAGGTGTAAAAACTTAACACCTCTATTCCGTATCTCGGCCACCTTCGGGATCAACACCTCCAGATACAGATGACCCGGAAATAACGCGACATATTTGCTAACTTCCTCGCCGCCTCCTTGATACACGGCTATCACAAGAGAATCGGAGATAGACATCGACGATATTTTATGTCAAGTTAATTCCGTTTTTGCTTCATTTTACTTTCCACTTCCCCTTCGCCCCCTTTTTGCAGGGAAATTTAATTTCTCCTTGTCTCCTGGGTGGATTTATGTTTCCCTTATTTCTATTTTATAATTCGCCGTTTTATGAATTTCTTTACTTTAGCGTAAGAGATGAACTTTAGTGTTAGCATTTAGTTCCGTGCAGTAGAGGTGGTTATCATTTCCGTACGACATTGTAATTCTGATTTTATTTTCAGCTCCTTCTTTAACTGAAATGGGAGTAGGTTAGTAGTTTTTTTTTCTTAGGAACACTTGTTTTCTGGAGTGTTTTGGTGCATTGGTAGGAAGGCGTATATTCCTCTTTTTTTCGTCCATTATAGGGTTTTTGTTCCTTCTTTCTAATAGAGCGAGGTGCTTCCATGACTCTACGTCTTCTTTCTTTTGTTTTAGGAACGTCTGCAAGCCCACGTTTACCAGGATATTGCTTGGAATAAAGGAGAAATTCAGAGAGGTTAAAGCCCACACGGAGGCATAGCGACAACCCTTTTTTTTTTACATCTTCATCTACATCACCATGGGATACCCTGCAAATCACATTTAAGTGCCTGTCAGAGGGTTCATCGAACCACAATTATACTATTTATCTGCCATTCCATTCTCGAAAAGCGCGCGGGAAGAAAGAACACCTGAATCTATCCGTTCGAGCTCGGATTTCTCGTATTTTATTCTGATGATCATTTCTACCAATGTAAATTGGAATCAACAATATATTTTCGCATTCGGAGGAGAATGTTGGCGATTGGAGTTTCATAAGTAACCCACGCGCCGTTGTTGTAATGATTCCCATCCCAGATCCTGTATCATTTCCGTAACACTGTCTCCCCTATATCGTGACAATACGATACGAACTGCTCTTCTTTGGACTCCTTCTATGTATTCCGTTAAACCCACCTGATAAGGATCCCACACTGCCGGCCGCGGTAGCCGAGGGGCTGAGGCGCTTCAGTCACGGTCTACACGGCTACTACGGTAGGGGGTTCGAATCCCCCCTCGGGCATGGGTATTTGTGCCGTCCTTAGTTGTAGCTAGTTCATAAATAGTTTGTAAGTTTAGGGACTGATAACCCCGTAGTTGAGTCCCATAAGCTATAAAAACATTTGAACTTTTTTTTTTTTTGATCCCGCACTGAGCAGCAGTCTCTAAAAAAGAACGGACAAGCATAGTGTATGCAGCCTCGTTAGTAGTTCTGTTGGATCTTTTAAGGGTTCTACCAATAAAACGCAGTCTTTGCTTCGCCTTTCCCACGACATTATCTACGTGTTCTCTCCACTTTGAGTCTGAAGTAATTGTAATTCCTAAGCATTTTGTGGAGTTTACGGCCTTCACTTTTGATTGATTTACCTTGTAAACAAAGTTTAACGGATTTCTTTTCGTACTCATATGGACGACTTCACACTTCTCATTATTTAGAATCAATTGCCAATTTTTACACCATACTGATATCTTATTCACATCGTTCTGCAGTTGTTTATTGACCTTCAAATGATTTTACTAGGCGTGAAATGACGGAGTCATCTGCAAACAACCTAAGAGACCTACTTATACTTTCCCCCAAATCTATGTAAATAAGGAACAGAAGAGGACCAATAACACTACCCTGTGGATCGACTGATATCACCTGTTTTAGTCGATGCCTTACCATCGAATACTACGACCTATGTCCTCTCTGGCAGGAATCCCCCTACCCAGTTGCAAATTTAAGGCGATGTATCATAACCACGGAATTTGATTAAAAGCCGTTTGTGAGGTACGGTGTCAAAAGCCTTCTGGAAATATACGGAATCGATTTGCGAACCCTTGTCGATAGCACCCACTACTTCGTGTGAGTAAAGAGCTAGTTGTGTTTCGCATGAACTATATTTTCTAAATCCGTGTTGACCTTGTGTCAATAGATCATTCTCTGTGAGATAATTCATAATATTTGAATACAAGACATGTTCCAAAATCCTGCTGCAAATTGATGTCATTGAAATAGGCCTGTAGTGTAGTGGGTTATTCCTACTGCATTTCTTGAATTATAGATTCGTGAGTGGTACGCTACTGAAATAGGAGGAGGAAGTTAGAATGTAACATATAGTTACATACAGTGTGAGATGAGTTTCTGAGCAAGGCTGTAGATGACTGCTGAGGTAATGTGTAAGACGGTGATGCTGACCTGTAATGTAGCCCAGCAGGAACGTCTCGCACCGGCGGGCGGCGGGCAGCAGCAGAACCAACAGCAGCAGCGGCAGCCACACCGACTGCTGACGCATCCTCCAACAGGCAGCGTCGCCTCTCTCTCTCTACCTGCACACAAAACACCACCCGTCACCAGTGTTCCACACAGTAATACTGCCAAGTCTACTGGTTGTCTCACGAAAGACGCCTGCAAGGCGTCCACGGATCGCGCGGTACGGCTCCCACGCCGCCCACGGCAGCGCTCGATTCTCGGACTCTACTGTACCGCGGGCGCATAAACTGAGTTTTAAAACATTGCCATCTGAATAACCTAAGCTTACCTTTACATATAGTAGATGTTCAAAATAATGTCCCTCTATGGAAAGAGCGGTCTGACATCTCTTCAACACATTTGAGAACACTCGACGAATTTCGGCTGCCGAAATCTGGGAAATGTCTAGTGGAATCCTGTCTTCCAATTCTTCTAGTGTATGGGGATTGCTTTATTTTTCTGATGACGCATGGCTTCATTTGTCAGGCTACGTAAATTCGCAGAACAATTTACGTTGGAAAATCCACATGAGTTACATCAACAACCTCTTCATTACGTGAAAACTGGACTGTGGTGTGCAATTAGTGTGAGGCGTATAATTGAGCCAATCTTTCTTCACGAAACAATAAATTCTGACAGGTATGTAAACAATATCCTGAATCACTTTTTTCATGAACGTTCACCCAACTAAAAGCAGTTATTTCATGCAGGACAATGCAAGGCCACACATTGCCAACGCTTCTATGGCAGCAATACGAAGTGTTTTTGATGATAGGATTGATGACTGGCCTCCTCGTTCTTAAGATGTAAATCCCTGTGACTTTTATCTTTGGAGAACGTTAAAAGACAATGTGCATGTAATCAACCCCCATACACTCGAAGAGTTGGAAGACAGGATTCGACTAATTTCCCAGATTTCGGCAGCCGAAATTCGTCGAGTGTTCGCAAATGTGTTCAAGAGATGTCAGGCCGCTCTTTCCATAGAGAGACATCACTTTGAACATGTACTGTAAGTAAAGGTAAGCTCTGGTTACTCAGATGGCAATGCTTTTTACACTTTAACTCAGTATATGCGCCCGCGGCACAATAGAGTCCGAAAATCGGGCGCTGCCGTGGCCGGCGGTTGCGGTGGCGGCGGTGGGGAGCCGTACCGCGCGATCGGCGGACGCCAGGCAGGCGTCTTTCGTGAGACGCCCTGTACTTTCTTCACATGAGAATATGTTGATCAGGCGGACACACTACTGACGAGAATGGGTAGCAAAAAGTCTGCATTATGAACAGCAGCCAGTAGCAAATATTTATGTATTGTCGCAAATCTACATTTCTGTTACTGTGTGACTACTATGAATGCTACAAAACGTAACCACTTACCATCAGTTAACATGATTGCCGTATTATATATCAGTTGTACGTTTTGGTCAATAATAGAATAGGTGCCGTAAAATGGCGTAACTTTCACTATGCAGCGGAGTATGTGATGATATGAAACTTCCTGGCAGATTAAAATTGTGTTCCAGAACCGGGACTCGAACCTGGAACCTTTACCTTTCGCGGGCAAGTGCTCTACAGACTGAGCTATCCTGACACGAGTCAAGATCCGTCTTCAAAACTACCTCGCCTCCCACTTTCCAAACTTCACAGAAGTTTCATATCAGCACTGAAGTTCACAGAACTTCGCAGGAGAACTTCTGTGTAGTCTTAAAAGTAGGAGGAGAGGTACTGACAGAAGTGAAATTGTGAGGAGGGATCGTGATTCGTGTCGGGATAGCTCAGTCGGTAGAACACTTACCTGCGGAAAGGCAAAGGTTCCAGGTTCGAGTCTCGGTACCGACAAACAATTTTAATCTCCCAGGACGTTTCATGAAAAAACGTGTTGCACTACCTTGGTTCCAAGGTCTCTTGTTCACTGATCTTGAATGTGTAAATTGCATCCTGTGATTGTTAATAGATGTCACTCAACCACACAAAGATACAGACAACTAAGCATGAGCAGTGCCAATGCGACGCAGTGGTGAAGACGGACGATCAGTTTCAGACAAAACTGCAGGAAGGAAGTACTCTGCTTATGTTGAACGTAGATACGCCATGCCTAGATGATCAAATGTTCAAATGTTTTGTAAATCTAAGGGACATTACTGCTTTGCTTAAAAGTCTTTAGGCTTATCAGCCACTAAAACTTTGATAAGCACAATGCACACACACACACACACACACACACACACACACACACACACACACACACATACACACACATGGCCGAGGGAGGACTTGAACCTCCGATGACGAGGTACAGCGCTCTCTGAAGCAAGGCGTATTATATCTCTCGGCCACTCCACGCGGCCTAAGAGAATTAATTCCAAATTCTGATCGTATTCGCATTGCTATACGACCTATAGTGCAACCATATCGGCAGCATTTCGGTGAGGGATTCATTGAAGACAATTCTCACCCTCATCGAACACATCTTGTGAATGCATTCTTTCAGGATAACGACATTACAAGATTAGAAAGTCAAGCTTGTTCTCCAGGCATGAATGCTAAAAAACATGCCTGGGATTTGTCGAAAAGGGTTGGATTTGGACGAACGGTCCTATCATCAAGTCTATGAGATCTACGCTGAACAGCGTTGAGGATTAGGACAATCTGGACCAACAGTCCATTGATGATCTAGCCGGTACCATACCATGACGAATACAAGTGTGCATCACTCCAAGATGATGTGATACCGGTTATTACGAGTATGGTGTATAGTAGATTTTTTTTAATACAGCCCTCAATCGCAAGTTACGTTAAAATACGTAACCTAGGTTTCGATGTCGCAAAGGACACCTTCAGACAATGTAGATTGAAAAATTCATTCATAATTTGCAGCCAATTACTGACCCTTTGCAAAATTCTGGAGTTTATAAGCTTTCCAGTGCTTTAGATCGTACCTATTACATTGGACAAACAGGATGAGCGTTTTCAGTTCGTTGGACGCATTTTGAGGAAGAACGTGTAGTATTACATTAAAAATTTTCATTCAATAAATAATTTATTTACGATGCTTATCGCTGACCAAAGCTTTCTCTGGCAGCTAATTACGCTCTCCATATATTTTTGATGTTTATCTATTTGTCACGAGCTGTCCAGAACGCGGTTGTGAACTTCGTCTTTCATGTTTCCTACCTCATTGAGAACAATCGCACGTCACGGACTTCTACACTATTAATTGTAAGTATGTGTGAGATCGTTTTTCTTATGAAGTATGGTAACAATATATTTAGTTACGTATAACCTCTTTTACTTGTTTCAACTGACTCACCTTTAGTAATTCATGAAGTGATTCTATTTTTCCAGCAGTAATCTTAATTATGTAATATGATGCTTGGAGCCATTGTTGGACTTGTATCTATAATTTACTAGAAACTTCTATATGCCATTATATGTAACTTTTATGAAAGCGACTTGATAGTTTTGCCTGCAAGGAAATCTTCGGAATTAATCGAAATCGGATTGATCTAAACATTCTTTCGTCACAAAAGATAATTAAATTTTTTGTTCACGGTCATTGAGTTAGTACAATCTGCTCCAAGCCAATCAAGCAACATTTTACACAATGCAGGAAGAGTTTTTACTGCTTCATCTGCTACATCCAGTCAACTTAACATAATCATCGTAGTAAGAAAGATCATAGCGGAATCTGCTAGTTTCTTTGTGTAATATTGTGCTCAGGTGTTGCTTTCATTCCAAATTACTACTGCCGCTAAAACTTAAAGTCAGGTTACGCCTCCTTTTTTGCGTCTTCTATTTATAAAGTTACCTAAATGTGTCAGATCCACCAAATTATTTTCCTGTAATATTCTAACGTTAGTGAACTTTAATAGCGGCTACGAACAGTAAATACTACTCCAACAACTGATCGGAAGAAAGAAAGTGCAATATTACAAACGGTTCTTCTATCCCTAATTCTTCTTTTGCAGACCTATTATAAATCTCAGGGCATTTTCCCGCTAGCATTTTACGTTTATTAATTTTACACATAGAGAAGAAGGGGTGGGAGCTCGATATTTGGGAGCAATTAGAAATTCTTAAACATTCGTCCGTAAATGAAGGACTTTGTCTTAACGAACAATTGCAGCTACATGGTAAAAGTTTCTCTTAAGACATTAACCCGCTGCTTCAGAAAATCAAAAGTATTCTGGACTTACTAATTCTTGCAGATTCCAAGATACTTTTTCTTTCTTGCTTTCACGTCTGCTATTATTGTTTGTCTATCATATCATCTAAACTTTTTTTGTTTCATAGTCCTACTCAAAAATTTTGTTTTATATTTTACCAGTTTTACAGTGTATATTTTATACTTTCACCGTTTGGTTGATTTTTATGTAAAATATTATGCGGAGGTTCAGATTCCTACCTTCTTGGTATGAAAGTTATCTGCAATATTGGTTATTAATTTAGGCACAAGAAAGCGACAAGCTTGCACAGCCTCTCAGTACACATGCGCATCTAGTAGCTTTTCAACCGTAGTAGCGGTTACACGCAGCCCCATGTGACTGACCTGCAGTTAACACTGCCTGTCTTGGGTATGACTGTACGAGCACGTCAGATATGTATTGTAATTTTCTTTTCTTTTAAGATCTGACATACAATTTTTAACCTACATCCCACATTGTCTAATGTAGGTGTCCTTTGCGACATTGAAACCTAGGTTACGTATTTAAATGTAATTTGCGAATGGGGGCTGTACTTTTTTAAAAAAATTGTATTAGATACAGTACAGTCGCTGATCGACAACGCTTCACAAAATATATGTTGTTGTTGTTGTTGTGGTCTTCAGTCCAGCCGGCCGCGGTGGCCGAGGGGACTGAGGCGCTTCAGTCACAATCTGCACGGCCCCCCTCGGGGGTTAGAATCCCCCCTCGGTCATGGATATTTGTGCCGTCCTTAGGATAAGCTAGTTGATAAGTAGTTTGTAAGTTTAGGGACTGATAAGCTTAACAAACATTTGATTTTCTTCAGTACAGAGACTGGTTTGATGCAGCTGTCCATGCTACACTGTCCTGTGCAAGTCTCTTCATCTGGGAATACGTTCGGAAACCTACATCCGTTTGAATCTGCATACTGTATTCGTCCCTCGGTCTCCCTCTACGATTTTTACCCCATACACTTCCTTCTAATGCTGACAATTTCTTGATGTCTCAGTATGTGTCTTACCAATACATCCCTTCTCTTTGTCAGGATATGCCAGAAACTCCTTTTCTTCCCAATTCGGTTAATCACCTCCTCATTAGTCACGTGATCTACCCATCTAATTTTCATCATTCGTCTGTAGCACCACATTTCAGAAGCTTCTGTCATATTTTTGTCTGAACTGCTTATCTTCCACGTTTCACTGCCATACAGTGCTAAACTATATACAAATGCTTTCAGAAACGGCTTTTTAACATTTAAATTAATATTGGATGTTAACAAGTTTCGCTTCTTTAGAAACGCTTTTCTCCCCATTGACATTCTGTATTTTATATATTCTTTACTTCGACCATCAGAAGTTATCTTGCTACCCAAATGACAAAATTCGTTTACTTTTATCGTTTCCTTACCTAATCTAATTCCTTCAGCATCGTCTTATTTTCTGACATTACATACCATTACCTTCTTTTTACTCTTGTTAATGTTCACCTTATACCTTTCAAGACACTGTCCATTTCATTCAATTGCTCTTCCAGATCCTTTGCAGTCTCTGACAAAATTACTATGTCATCGGCAAACCGCAAACTTTTTATTTCTTCTCCGTGAACTTTAATTCCCTCTCCAAATTTCTCCTTCCATTCCTTCACTGCTTGCAACATTGGGGAAAGCTACAACCCTGTATTACTCCCTTCCCAACCCCTGCGTCTCTTTCTTGCCCTTCGACTCTAATCGTAAAATATATATATATTTTTAAATATTAAATATATAGTATTAAGTACTGCTGTATGCTGCAGTGTGGAGTACAAATTCAAGAATGTCTAATATTTTGTCGCGTATCTTGTCAATTTCTGTTTTGATGAGCAAAAAAGTTACTGTGTTTTGTGTACCAGAAATCCGTTTTAAGTTCAGAGTCAAGAAACCAGTAGAATCGTGGCGATGCAACATATTTTTCAGGTGTGCAGTACTACGTCGATTCTGATTTCCGGTTTCCAAGATACAACTTAGCTCTCGTGTGTGCCTTTCTGAAAGGGCTCAATTAAGCGGCGACCGCAAATCCCCATCGATTGAGCGAACGGAGCCGGCGAACCCACAAATATTAGCTGTGCGAAAGCCGCGGGGATTTCTGTGCCGTAGCGTACAGCACACCGCTTCGACGCTAAATGAATTTACCGGAGGGAGTTAAGCTGGAAGTAAGTTTTGACTCTGGCTGTTCGCAGACTGGAGTAGTTGGGTGAAAGTTACGATAACTAGGGGGGCGCCAAGGCCAGCGACCCGACAATAAATCTGTTTTCTATCTTCCGATCTCGCCAGTGGAGCAGCGACTGTTCAGTCTGTGAGGGACGGAATGTGGTAAACATGTGTCCAGTAATAGCCACAGAGTGACTGGTTGTTTACTGTGCACCGTATCAGAATGTAACATTTTCCAGCTCCAGGAAATCCTGGGGCAGGAACAATATTTGGTCGTGTTATTTATACTGATGAGTACCGAGCGAAAAAGCGACCGCCGTGTTGTAACCATTTGCCTGTTTTGTGTGTTTTATTACTTTCACGTAACGTTAATACTTAACCACATAGGTGCAAATTTAAATCTGAGTTCAGGGGTGTAAAAACATTTAATTGGCTATTTAAAGCATGTCCTGGTATTGCCGATGATTAATCTTGCATTCCAGCATGTGATTCGTTGGCACCATCCAAGCGTTTCTTTAGACTGATTTCTGCTCTGAAAACGAAAATCTATGTTACGGAAGTAAAAGATTATGTAGGTAATACTACGAGGAATGTCAAATATGCAGTCCGGAAAAGTAACATCCTATTTATAGCAGGCATCGTTAGTAAAGACTGTACCGTGTTACATCATATACAAGCCAATAATTACAGCTCTTCCTGTAGTTTTTAATATTTTTCTGTAGTTATTTATTTCCTGTTAGACTTCAAAAAATGTTCAAATGTTTGTATATCTTACGGGACTTAACTACGGGGTCATCAGTCCCTAAACTTACAAACTACTTATGAACTAGCTAATCCTGAGGACGGTACAAATATCCATGTCCAAAGGGGGGATTCGAACCCCCGACCGTAGTGGCCGTGCAGACAGTGACTTGAGTGCCTCAGTCCCCTCGGCCTTGCGGCCGGTCCTGTTAGACTTGCCATGGTAGTTCGCTCTCTTTTTCATGTTCATTATCTTTACGTTTAATGGCTTTTTTAAGCGCAGGTGTCCAATTGCCATTATTTTTGCAAATATCTCTGAAACGGTACGAGTTATGAAAAAAAGAATAAAAATAAAAAAATAATTAAAAAAAAATAAAAACGTAAGAGAGCTAAGTTATGCGGAACTTTCTCTTCTACAAATATGTTTATTCACTTTTCGTCTCAGGTGAACAGCTAAGGCAATACATGCAATTGAATATCGTGCTGTCAAAATCAAATCAAATCAAATGTTTGTAAATCTATCGAACCAAACTGCGTGGTCATCATTCCGTAACATACAAACTACTTAAACTAAGGTAAGCTAACCTAAGGACAACACACACACACACACACACACACACACACCCATGCCCCAGGGAGGACTCGAACCTCCGACGGCGAGCAACCGCGCGCTCCGCAGCGAGGTGCCTTAGACCGTTCAGCTACTCCACCGCGGCATGCTGTCAAAATGCCATCACTAACTAGCGATAGTGTTACTGACGTATTTTTTCTCCGAAAGATTTGATAAATGGAGTTTATGGTCGCTGTCTGCCAACAATTTGATCTATAAAGTTTGGTGCCGATAGGTTGAACAGTGCGACAAGTGTGAAACCGTTACAGACACAGATAGACAGTGTAAAATCGCCATTATTTCTGCAAATATCTCTCGACGGTGGGAGATATGGGAAAAGCATAACAGAACAAAGTTGTAGAGAGTTTTCTCTTCTACAAAATCATTTGTTCAATTTTTGTTTTACTTAAACGGTTAAGCCGATATTTTCATTTAAATAGGGAAGAACCAATTTTAGTATTACTACCGTCAGCTAAAGTGGGCCAAAAACGAAGGAAGATTATCGTTCAACGTCCCTTCGACATCGTGGTAATGAGAGCACACTCAGATAAATTTTGTCAGGGAGCAGGAAGAAAAGAGGCCGTGCTCCATGAAAGGAACCATCCCGATATTTATAAAATCATAGAAAATTTAAATCTTGTGCATTATTGAACCACCGTCCTCCAGAATGCGAGTCCAGTGTTACACCTCTTTGAAGTCGTACGTTTATAGGCAGGGTAGTACGTCGTCGTACGCGTGGCATGAGCAAACCTATAATGTCTGTTTTCACCGAGATAAATGGAGGGTGTATAGTGAGGAGTTAAACGGTGCGGCATGGCTCGCGATAGCAGAATTGGAGGTTACCCTCCCACAATTGGCAACAAATGGAGGAACGCATCAAGGCTCGATTGTACACCAATAAGCGTTCCTTCTCGTAGAGACGCACACACACACACAAACACACACACACATTGAGTGTGAAATAACAATCATTTTAAACTTTTATATGTTATGCGTGTCTTACTTATGACTGTGATGAATACATTATTCCAGAAAACAGCAGACAGCTACCGTTTAGTGATTTTCTTCGCAATTTTTTTAAATTTTACAATGACCGGTACCGAACTGCCTTTTAGTTTATCATCAAATATTCCATTTTTCTTTTTGTTTCTAACATTGTGGAAGGCGTTAAGTTCTAAGGAGACTTAAAATGAAACATATTAGCCTGATATTTGGCAGTAATTGTGATGCTTGTATTTAGATTGTATTCCTAGTCGTTATTTACATTTGTTCTTCTCCGCTGGTTGAAAATTGGCGAGTCCATTGCTCCGTGAAACATTATGTAAATCTACAAATGCTCAAATGTTAGAGACAGCAAACATTTTATCATATCAGTAGCTTTCCACATATTTTACAGGTAAGAACATATCAAAGAGCTGTACAACTGTCACTTCAAAGACCTTGTTGCAGGCTCAGACAGTCTTTGCACTTTATTGACAAGTTACTATGATGGCACTTGCTTTTTATACGGATCGAAACATGCTTTTAACGATCGTGACTTCTCGATACCTTTACTTAACAATCTGAAGCGACTAGAAGTCACTACTGTAAACATGTAAATCGGTATGTGCAAATACCCGCTGTTACGGTACCATTTTGTACATAATGTGGAGGAACATCTCGGTTTACAGCTATTTGATATGTTTACATCTGTAAAACATACAAAAAGAGATCATAGACTTTAGCTAGATCGCTAAGTCGCCATTACCAGTGAAACGGCGTGTTCCCATTCAGCGGGAGACAACTGAGCATGTTGGCCACAGGGCAGGATGGCCCAGTCGATTTAATTCATACAATAAACGCTAGATCCTCCTAGGAAACTATCAGCAGATTGGTAGCACTGCCTCCCTACCTCCGCAGGACTAATATGGCCGGTGGAGCACTTTTGGACAAGCAGTAGTGATTTATTGTTTTTGTGTACGTTCAGGGAAATTCTACTCATCAGTTTAATGTGTGTTATGTAACTACCTACGCAACATATGAGTATGATAATTAAGGTTGTATTTTTAGGATTATTTCTGTATGGCATACAATTTAAATCTCTTAAGTGATTTTTCTGTATTTTAAACTTGGGCCACAGAGGACCGGGCACGATGGCCATCGGGGCCAACCTACCCCTCATGTAGGACCTCTATTATTTAAAACTCCATGAAAGATTTTTTACTTTTAATGATAGTTATATTTATAATGTGCCGATTTTATTAAATAATTAAGATAATTGTCAAACATATTTTGATACTATGTTTGGTTGTGTGGCCATCATCTGCAGCAGCTGTTAAACTGAACGATAAAAGGTTTTCCGTAGTATGTTGACTGTAATTATTGTATTCAGCATAAGACGGAAAACCGGAGATACGTTTCAGAAGACAAAAGATATCATATTTGCGTGATACAAAGCGTTAACAAACATGTAAAATTTTTTTAAAACCTTAAATAGAATCTCATTTATTTCCTTGGTTTTAGAACATTGGTGCTATGGCCTTGGTTTAAACCTTTATTTTATTTGTAGCAAAGAGCAATGATTTCTGAAGAAACGACGCTTAAAGCAGTTTAGAAGTAAAAGGATGGGAAAGGTCCGTGAGCTCTGTTAACGAAGAGTTTGAGTCTCCAATAAACATTTTGGGGACTAAATGTGCTGAGTAAAAACAGAGCTCATGTCATCTTACACAGTTAATTGAAAACTAATCTCAACTCATGTCATTAAAGAAAGAAAGAAAAAATTAAATCACAGGATAGGAAAGCACTTTTTAGAAAAAAAAAGTGACTGCCGGCGAAGCGCAGGGGATAGCGTCACGGACTATGGTGCAGAAGGTGGTAAAAAAAAGTACGAGCAATGGTACAATGATATTATTTAAATCAACTGTAGGATGCCTGAAACACAAGAAGAAACCAAGGCAATGTGGCCATGATGACGTGACGATGAGGAAGGTTCACCGTGTGTAAGGTGCCTCAAGCCTTTCTTCTAACAGTCGACCTGGAGCATAATGAATTAAATTAATAAATTGCTAGCGTTTGTCTCATCAGACATGCGTGAAACATGATATCCGTGGACTATTTTATGAGTGTTAAAAACATGGGATTGCTTTGGATCTGGAGAGCGCCTGAAGTTGACTGGTTTGACTTAAGACACTGTAAATCATAATAAGTTTAAACTTCCGTTGTCGCTGTAAAATGTTAAGCACTTAACTTGTTAATAAGTTAAATAAAATACGCTTCTTTATGATTAATACCTTTTCGTTATGTCATAAAGTGACAGGGGTCAACATGCCCCTGCCTCTGGGCAAACGTACCCCAAAACAAGGGAAGATTCTCCCACTTCACATATGTCCAGTACTAATAATTTAACTCACAGTTTAAGGCTTAATACTTGTCATCCAGATTCATTAAGAACTCTCTAAAATTTAACAATAATTTCATAAATTTGAATATGTAAAATAAAAAATAATATGGACAACGTGTCCCCGTCTCCCTATATGACATCATTTACCCGATAAAACATTTCTATATCTGAAATAACATTCACAACGTCCCTGTATACTTGTTATTGGAAAAAAGTCTGAGAATGAAATCATTTGTTGTTGCTATATTGGAGATAATAATTAATCAAAGCCGGCCGCGGTGGCCAAGGGGACTGAGGCGCTTCAGTCACGGTCTGCACGGTCACTACGGTCGGGGGTTCGAATACCCCCTCGGGAATGGATATTTGTGCCGTCCTTAGTTGTAAGTAGTTCATAAGTAGTTTGTAAGTTTAGGGACTGATGACCCCGTAGTTAAGTCCCTTAAGCTTAACAAACATTTGAACATTTGAATTAATCACATCCATGATGGATGACGAAAAAATACGTTAAAAATAAGGAATGGAAGTCAAATAAAATTATCCAAAAACTAGAGACTGAAAATTAATCGCAGAAGATTCATGTAAATTATGCCATCAAATGGCAAACTATAACCGAAAGTGAAAAACTAACTGATGAAGTGATTTGTAAGTGATAAACTAAGTGATGAGTGCTTTGTAAGTTTCGTGGCAGTACACCTAATTGTACGAGGAAATTATGAGACAACTCTATTTGTGAGAAAAGAACCCTAAATTTCTGAATAGATATTTACAATATCCTATCTTTAACGAAGGCACATAGTACTCGGAAACTACATTCTTTTGATTACTTGGTTGGAATTGTGCAGTAAAAGTCATTTTATTTTGTTCATCGCTTCCCTTCTGTTTCTCTCAACCTTTTAAATCATAGTACTGTATTCATCTTGTCTGTGCAAACCAATTTTAGACCCGTGTTGGTAGCTAAGAACATGTTCCACAATAAAAGTTGCTTCCATCAGTCACTACGCAAAGTGTTAACTTAGTTTGCGCTGACAGTTTTCGTCCCTTCAAATAGCACCTAAATTCGGGAACAACTGCCTCAACTATCCGCTACGGCGTGATGTAGTACATGCTGTGCTAAACATCTGAGTACCTGTGAATCTACATAATATTTCACAGAGCTGATAACTCACAAGATAAAAGCCGGCAGAGAAGAGCAACTGAAAGATATAAACATGTTAGCATCATCTGCTGATGAACTACTAGGCAGTTCGAAACCGTTCGTGATACATAACTAAAGAAGAAAAACACTAAAAGGCTACTGGTTTCACTTCTCCTTAGAATCATAAAAATAGATTAGTTTTTTTTTTATTTCCGGCAGCTATTACTAGAGATAAAGGCAAAAGGTAATAACCTTTAACTGAGGACATATAATGCATCCTGATATAGCTAGTGTTTAACCTATGCAATATTTCTTTTAACTTACATAACAATGATACGTAACACAGTACAAAATAAATAAATCATATTTATAAATAAAAAGAAAGAAAAACGGTAAACAGGAAGGCATGTTGCATTACACAGAACTTGATTTACGACCAAAATTAAAGTGATATTCTCGGATCTATCGTTCTCAATAAAACATATGTAATCTTGTGAACTTCCATCTTATATATTAAAATAATCTACGATAACGAAAGTCAGTCGGCCAGACCAAACTAGCCGAACTTTCTCCATCATTTTTGTTTTAAACGAAAGGTATTCATCCACAGATTTATCATCAAGTATAAGAATTTGCTTCACTCTCGCCTTCCTCTTTCTATACTGCAAAGCAATTTTCTTCTGTATATGTCTTATGGGGATGTCTTGATGTAAACTAAAGTCAGTCGGTCAGGGCGTTCTACCCGACCGATTTCCTTCATTTGCTTTAAGCGAAAGGTATTCATTCGCAGATTTGTCATCAAGTATCAGGATTAACTAAAGTCTCTCCATCCTTTATTTTTATTCAAGCGCGGTATCCTTCTGTCCTTGCACTGAATATTTTAATTGGTTTGTTTTACGATATCTTAGGTTCTAATTGAAGTACCCAGTTCTTTTTGACCTAGCAACACTCATCGGATCAAACTCTTTCATTTGCACTTTTAGACACTTGCACTGATTGATTCTTAAAAAAGCTATGCGTGAACATTCAACTTTACTTCAATTTTTTTCCCATTTGTTTTGCCATTTCAGTAACGGTGCGAAGTATTCGCACGGTTCCTCTAGTAAGAGATTAAGAACCCTTTTACCTGCCAGATTGCACAGACTAAATTGTCCAAATGGCCACCGTCTCTTGTACGGAAATCTTGATAGCGACGATACAACAATTGTCTGATGCCGTGCGGAATGGACGCGTGATCTAAGGCGTCATGCTACGGACTGGGCGGCCGAGCGGTTCGAGTCCCTCCTCGGGCATGTATGTTTGTGTTGTCCTTAGTGTAAGTTAGTTTAACTAGTTTGTACGCTTAGGGACAGATAACAATAGCAGTTTGGTAAAACAGGTTTACAGACGATGCTCTGATCCACATATGTCAGCCTCAACATTTTGGGTTCTTCAACTTAGAGCTTACCGAGCAAAGTGGCGCTATGGTAACGCAACTGACTCGTATGCATGAGGATGGTGATTCAAACCAGAGGTTCCCTGTGCGGGAAGTCGAGCTAGTTCCTTTCAATGAGCACGGCCGATTTCCTTCCTCATGCTTGACAGAAAAAACTTTTCGAACATGTGCTCCATCCCTAATGACCACGATATCACACAGACGTTATCTTCCTTCTTCTTAGAGTTTCTGTATCGTCGATGACGGCTCTGTAGACTGCCTCACTGCCGTGGAAGCGAACCGGTTAGTCTATAGAGAAAGGCGTAGTTAACTGTATGGCACAGTGACAGCCGTACAGGAAATATCTGATGGTAAAGTTTGTGACATGTTTGTGGGAAGAGCGTACATATTAGGTACCACACCTAAATTACCTGCCGTTATACCTACTACACTCTTTAAAATTAAATATTGTATTACCATTCGGGACGCAATGATTAGGACCTGGAGCCGCATTTGGGAGGACAGTAGTTCAACTTTCTTTCGATATAGGAATTTGCTTTCGGTATAGGAATTTAGTAACTTTCCTGAATTTGTTAAAAGGATTCAATCAAGGCTGTGAAAGAGTTTTTTTATTATCTTTCACAGGTTGCGACCTCTTGGGGTATCATCGTATCATAAGAATATAAAAGAGATGCGGTTCACCAGATATTTCTTATATGTTATAATGATGCACCAAAAGTGCGAAACGCGCCAAAAATGAAAGAAAAAAAAAAACATTTTTGCTGCCGTGATTGCATTTTTTCATCCCATTTCTGCACCTGGCGAAAGCGTGGAATGGGACCAATTTCCAATTTCAAGTGTTCAAATGTCTGTATAGTCTATGGGACTTAACTACGGGGTCATCAGTCCCTAAACTTACAAACTACTTATGAACTACTTACGAACTAGGACGGCACAAATATCCATGCCCGAGGGGGGATTCGAACCCCCGACCGTAGTGGCCGTGCAGACCGTGACTGGAGCGACTCAGTCTCCTCGGCCACCGTGGCCGGCTTCCAATTTCATTTTCCGGAATTGTTCCAACATTAATGACTCTAATATTCCTTTCTCACTTCCTTCCTTCTTCTAACAAGCGTGTTAAAGTAATTTGTCTTATTCACAGCAATATTTACAGTAATTCGCGGGCCGCGGTGGAGTAGCCGAGCGGTCTAAAGCGTCTCGCTGCGGAGCGCGCGGTTGCTCGCCGTGGAGGTTCGAGTCCTCCCTGGGGCATGGGTGTGTGTGTGTTGTCCTTAGGTTAGTTTACCTAGGTTTAAGTAGTTTGTAAGCTACGGACTGATGACCACGCAGTTTGGTCCGATAGATTTACAAACATTTGAACATTTTTTTTTTTTTTTTTTTTGAGTAATTCGCGGTGGGTGAAGGGGGAGGGAGGTGGGTAGAAGGCTTAGAAAGCGGATGAGGACAGAGAGAGAAGAGAGGAGGAAGTGGATAGAAGTGGGAGTAGGAAGAGATGGACAAAGTCATTGGTGGAGGAGGGTGTTGTAACAGTATGGACTCTTAAAGTAACTAACTTTGTCTTAGGGTGTTTTTCCTATTACCTCTTGGCTCGTTACTGTCCGTACACGAATTCATTTATTTGTGAACCTAAACTTTCAATTTCAAAGTCAGGGCGGCATCTATTAAACAACTGATTACAACATGAGGTTGGCGTTTTTACTAAAACTGTTTATTGTCTGTTGCATGATTACGTCTGGCGAAAACCACTAAATTTGTTAGACTCTGTCTGACTAGCTCGAGCCCCAAATTGCTTATGCATATAGATAACGTTACTAAAATGATTGCTGTTGAAGTTCATTGTTCTATCCAAAAGTTAAAAAGCGATGAATAATTTCTGAGTTCCGACTACTGTTCAAAATCAAAGTCCACACACTTTCGAAAATATTTCAGAGTCCAGCGCTGCGGATTCTGCGGCTATGTTCATCACCTATCGCGTCACTCGATTTCATTGCACTCGCAACCCACGTCTGCCATCAAGACTGAATTGCCGTCGACTAATGCTGGGCCGCTCGCGGCACCAACTCATATACGATATGCCATGTCATCCCAGTAATGCGTCCCCTAACGAGGTTCAGTGGCTCTGCCAGTAGTGTACAAAACGTTTTAAATAATGATAGAAATGTTGATATCACGGCGTCGTTAGATGCGCGATAAGATTCTAATGGGAATACATTTTGACACTAATAATACCCTCAAAATCTTAAGTTTAAACAAATTGAGTACTTTCATTATCACAAATTCGGTCGTCGCGCAGTGAATATTTAAGTAATTAGGTAAAGTGTTTTCAAGTAGATTTTCCAGTCCTCTTTCCAATGCCCTGTTCAGAACTACTGTGCTCATAAATTTAAACAAATTATGGTCGATAAAAAATAATTTATTTTACACTAAGACAACATATTAAAATAAACAAAAATAATATATTCTAAACAAGTCGTAATGTGTGTATACGACCTCCTACAACCTATCAGTGCCTCGCTGTTCGTATATATGTCTTGTATTAATTGTTATTAACAAATCACTATTGTTCCTCTTTAGATGTTCAGTATTATGCGCAACATAAATGTTGCAGATAATACGGTTATTCTACACTCTGCGTCTCGATGAGACCTTTCATTTGAGCTCTCGCTCGTTACTGTACTTCAATTAGTTTAGCCTCCAGATTTTTCAAGTGAATAGATATTAGTTTTGTGAATAACTTCTGATATAAATTAATACAAATGACGTAAACACATCATCTCAATCGTGTTGTTCTCCATTTTCATTTGCTACTACGTGCTAATTTTTAACTCTAATAGTGTCAGCGTAGTATCAAATTCATACTGAAATTCTGTACCAACAGGTCTTTGAAATTTCAGGTGAACCTATATCTAGTAAAAATGAAAATTTGAAGTCACTGAGGTAAAAACATCGAAAAAAATTGTATTAATTCAGCAACGAAATTTTTGTGTGTAAAATAGCACATGATTTTCTGGTTCTGCTTGCACATCCGTAGGTAAAGCAGGTACACTTTTCCTTTTTTGTTTGTAGGTAAAGTACGACTTCCAACTCATAATGCATCGAATACACTCTCGTCAGCACAAATGTTATTGGTTACACAATAATGCAACAATTTATTCTCTTCTGTGGCATTAAGGACATGTCCCTCTGTTCTTACCTTCTTGGTGCCCATAGTCCCTATGCTAGTAACCGATGGTAACAGCTCCCGTTGAAACTTCTTGGGTAATAAACTCATTTACCAGTGTTGTGGTAGCTGTTCGAGAATGCCACTGCTGCCTTTACAATACTACGGTCTTGGTGGAAGTCTGTGCTGCGTGGACGCCCAGAACCTCGTCTTCGGATGTGGGAATGTTCACGTGACAAGGCAACCGGCATCGCTGCACAACTTAGGCAGCACGTCAAACTTGTGTGGGAAATCTATTTGTACATATAGGAAACTGGCATCTAAAGTGGCTTATAACACAGCGGCAAGAACATTCAATTACGTTTCTCCTTTTTCTCACTTATCCTATAATTAGACGAAAAATTTTAGGAGCATGAAATGTGTACCTAGCGGTATTTTCTCACACAATTTTAGCGAAATCGGTGATGTCCATCCCGCGGCCTCTCACAAAATCAACCATCGAGAGTGGTGGCGTAGTGGTTAGCACATTTGACTCGCATTGTAGGAGGTCGGTGGTTCAAATCCATCTCCGGCAATTCAGATTTAGGTTTTCCGTGATTTTCCTAGAACACTCCAGGCAAATTCCGGGATGGTTCCTTTGAAGGGGCACGGCCTATTTCCTTCCCCGTCCTTGATCCAAAGAGACCGATGGCATTAGTAGTTTGGTCTCTTCAAACCACAAAACCAAAACCAAACAAAATCAACCAATTAACCAAGTCATTCGTTGTGAATTATTTACAATCAACCATTTCCTCTTTTCACAAGACTACCATAACGAAAATTTAAGTCACATTATTTTCCTTTTGCACAACTGTACTGTAACGAAACTGAATTACAAATTACATTATTTCCTCTTATAGTAAGTGTTCAAAATGCCCACCATTCCATTCAACACATGCTTAATGAAGTGAACACAGTTTCGTTGCCGTCATTCACACACATTCACATTGGCCTGAATGGTACTGGCAGCTTCTAAAATCGTCTGCGTTCTCAACTCGTCCACATTATTTACTGGCTGAGCGTAAGTTCCTTCATGTGCCCTCAAAAGTAAAATTGCAGTCGATTGAAATCAAGGCTGCGTGCTGGCCAAACGCCCGATCCATCGTCCTGGTAATCGTCTATCCAAAAATCTGTGTACTTTCTGACCAATGTGGGGTGGAGAGCCATCGTGGAGGAACCACATGTTACGACGTATGCCTAACGAAATGTCTTCTTACATTATTGGGCCTTATGTTTTACTTAAACGTTTGATTGGTAACTATTACCGAAAGTTTCTAGAAGAAACATTGCTCCCAACGTTAGGAGCAATGTTTTTTCTAGAAACTTTCGGTAACAGTTACCAATCAAACGTGCACGTAAAACATAAGGCCCAATAATGTAATCATCGAGCATATCCGCCCGCACATTTACGGAAAATCGTCGCTGAAAATGTGTACGCTCCATGTGTGCATATTATGGAAATTAGTTATTCCATCGCGAGTCAAACACGCTTCACTTGAGTACTTTTTGAACAAAATCATGCTGCTTACTGCATAACGAAAACCCCTCTGAAAATTCACGTCGTGGAGGGATATCTTGTTCTTCCATTACTTGTAGCCGGCCGCGGTGGCCGAGGGGACTGAGGCGCTCCAGAAACGGTGTGCACGGCCAATACGGTCGGGGGTTCGAATCACCCCTCGGGTATGGATATTTGTGCCGTCCTTAGTCTTAGCTAGTTCATAAGTAGTTTGTAAGCTTAGGGACTAATGACCCCGTAGTTAAGTCCCATAAGTTCTACAAACATTACTTGTACGCGTTGAATGCGGTACGGTTGCAGGCGTTCCTTTTTCAAAGTGCGATGAACGACATTGTGCGTTACACACTTGGCAGTCGATGGTTCTAGTACTCTGAGTAGCTTACTCTTGGATGCAGTCCAGAATTCTTTCCTCAGCTACCATTGTACGATTTGCGCGTTACGGGACTCCGCCTTCTGCACGGGGCAGTAAATAGGCATGTCTCTCAATCTAACGAAATTAAATATGTACTTCTAAGTTTTACTATGCCATGATGTAACAAAAGAGGAAATCATATCAGAACAGCAGATACGTTTCGCATACAGATCATAATTTAAAACAGTACAGATAACTACTGTATTAAGAAGTAAATGAATAATAATCGCATACAAGTAAACATTACAATGATACAAACCTTTGGTGAACAGCAGCAAACGTCTCCCATGCATAAATTCGTCGTTGTAGGAAGAGTTCCCGATAACTTCGTACAGATTCCCCCCCCCCCCCACAACACCTTTTGCCTCGTCAAAATTAAAAATCGCATAGTTCAGCAATATTAAATCTCCCTTCATTCCAACAGTTAACAGAGTTTCAATAACGTCTGCACATGTTACTCGAAGACTATCGTCCCTCTGCGTATTACAATGATGCACTCACTCAGGCCGTAGTTGCCTATGTGTTTACGATTCACACTCGCGATGTCAACACGCACATCGGGCAATAACGGAAACCAATTGCTTACGTACGTACACTGCCAAGTGTCTAATTTTCGAAAAACTTCGAAAAACTTCGATGATTTTCGAAAATCATCTCTTTACCCAGAGATGATTTTTTTTCTTTTTTTCTGGGACAACTGTAGGAAATACGCAAACATGTTACTAGACTTTTTTTGTCAGGCACGCCAAGATGTACCATCTGCATATATTTGGCGGCTTCTACCGTTTACACCTTGCATATACAGCCTCTTGTGAGATTTTTATTCCGCGGCGAAGCGGCCGAGGGCATTGAGGCGCAATGCTACGATGAGCGAGGTTCGGATTCTCCCCTCGGGCATGGATGTTTGTGTCGCCTTTATGTTTTTTTATTTATTTATTGTTTTATTTTTATGTTTGTATAGTCTATTTACACCTTGCATATACAGCCTCTTGTGAGATTTTTATTCCGCGGCGAAGCGGCCGAGGGCATTGAGGCGCAATGCTACGATGAGCGAGGTTCGGATTCTCCCCTCGGGCATGGATGTTTGTGTCGCCTTTATGTTTTTTTATTTATTTATTGTTTTATTTTTATGTTTGTATAGTCTATGGGACTTAAGTACGGGGTCATCAGTCCCTAAACTTACAAACTACCTATGAACTAATTACGAACTAGGATGGCACAAATAGCCATGCCCGAGGGGGGATTCGAACACCCGACCGTAGTGGCCGTGCAGGACCGCGACTGGAGCGCCTTAGTCCCCTCGGCCACCTCGGCCGGCTGTGTCACCTTTAGTATAAGGTATTTCATAAGTAGTTTGTAAGTTTAGGGACTGATGACCCGACAGTTAAGCCCCTTAAGCTTAACAAACGTTTGAGCATTTGAAACAAATTTTTTATCAACAACCCAACCCAATTCAAAGATATGCAGTGTGCATAGCTACAACATTAGGAGCGGGAGAAAATCAGTATTTAAAAACAAACTGAAACGATTTCTTTCTTTCTTTTTTTATTTTATTTTTATTTATTTATTTCTTTTCTTTTATATATCAGCCAACCGGTTGCGTAGTTTTGAGGTGCTTGACCTATGTTTCGTATTCGCTAGGGACAACTTCATCAGAAGAATAGAAAACAGTTACATGAAACACATGACGTAAAAGTATTACAAGGATAATTGCTCAAGTCGATTACAATAAAAAAAAAACCCTGATATTCTTGGCATGCAAATAAAATCAGTGTGGTGTGAAGGGCATGAAGGAACTCATTCAGTAGATCGACTTTTACATTGAAATTAGTAATTTTACCAAAAAATAAATATGAAAAAGAATATGTGAGTTTACCGCCCAATAGAAATATTGGTAATTAATAGCATTTGATAATTAAACAGAATGAAGTTCACTGCAAACATTGACCATGCCAATGCACTAAATGTTACACAATTTCAATCTTATTAATTATGGTAGCAATGTATGTACACAGTTGGGTGACAACATTTATAGTTAGGCCATAGGTAGAAATTCTCCACGTTGAGATTTGCTGTGTGCTTGTAGCGGACGGGAGGCCAGCGAGCAGGCCGACGTTGGTGGCTTGTTCCAACTTAGGATTTTCCAGTTCGTTTCCGGTGAGGGGAGAGAGGGACAATGGCGAGTGCCAGGCACAGTGCAATGCACAAATATTGTAATACTACTGGCATTTGAAGTAATACGATGCAATTAGGAACCTTTAAGGCCCTCATTACAAAATAGCCTGTTGATAAATAAACAATACATTAGCTGATATAGTCACATCTAACGTAATATGTTTAACTGACAATGAAAAGTAATAAATTACCAACGAAGACAAGACAGTTACACAACTAGCATGGCAATGTTTGTTTATAAAAATAATATATTAACTATTTCTCATTTTATTTTCAATTAATCTTTTGCATTTTATCTTGAAGTATTCAGTTAAATCACTTATCTGTGGTATAAGAAATTGCACGATTATGATAAACAGTACAAAGGATGTTTATACTAATATAAAAACGTAAGAAGACAATTTATTTTATGTGTAGTGTAATTATTTTTGATTTTAAGTAAAGTTTTAGAAATGTATTGGCTGAGCGCTGTACGTTGGCAAATCGGTTAGAACAGCTCACATGCGGAAGTTGATGACATAGGGAAAAAAAACCCTGGCAGTTGAGCTTTTGGCGTGCATGCGAGGGCAGGACGTGAGGACTCCGGAGCACGTGGTGAGCTGGCCGGGTGGCGTCGCTCTGCAGCAGTCGGCATGTGGATCTCGAGGTGGTGACTTTAGATTTGTCTGTGGCGATCGCCACGTGTGGTTGCTCGTCGTAGACTGTACCAAGTTAAATCGAGTGCTACTGTGTGTTTGTGAATATTTAGCCGGTGGAACAAGGTGTGCATCGCATTGAATTAAAGTGACTGTGATTTGTTAATGTAACTCGTGTCGTCGCATAGACATGAACATAAACGGTGTTTGAGACAGCCACGTGGTGTGTAAACAATTCGCGACAAATATTCATTTTGTCTGGGGGCTCACGAGCTATAACTTTATTTGGTAAATGTGTCGACGTACAGACGTATCAGCCACAGGGTTCAAATATTGTGAAATAATCATATGCAGGGAAGGAAAGCGGCGAACGTGTGATATCATCCCCTAGAAAACGAGTCAAACAGTCGCAATCACAGTTCCAGTGTTTTTGCATGTTTAGGAATTTAGTTTGCAGTTGGTGGTTGTGAGCTTTAAAAACTTAATCATTCGCAATTTTAAACTCTCACCTCGACCTTTACTCTCGCATTTACTCTCGTTACGGGATAAGTTCACGTTGGACTTGCTCGAACGGAGAAATTAGGGTGTGTATAGGACAGTGAACAGTTACGATCGGTTGCAAGCAGATACGCAATCGCGTCGCGCGGTTAACGACGGTTAGTGACGCAGAGTTCGGGCGCGGGCATCCGTAACCGGCGATCGACGGCGCATCGGACCGGCAGCAGTGAGCGGTGGCGCGTGGGTTCAACGCACTCAAATTTCATCTTCTGCAACGGACGGCAGTGATCGTGGAGACTTCGCAAGTCGCCAACGGAGTGTCGGGGCCCAGCAGCTTCGATTCTACAAAGGATAAGGGATGCAGTGAGGACATATTCCAGCCACAGCTTCTGCAACAGACGGCAGCGAGTGTTGGGGATGTCGCAGCTCGTTGCAGCAACTTCTGGATTAAAAGATAAGTAAAGCAGCTGGTGCTATAAATTCTTGTGTGTTAATCAAGCTTTCTTGTGATACCGATAATGGATAGGGTTTTAAAAATGTCGCCAAGCGACGTAATTTCAGAGAGTAGCATACCAGAAAGTCCAGAGAGGGTAAATACTGGGGAATGTTGTTGACACCGGAGATGTTTGCAGCCATGTTAGCGAGTATACACTGGAGATGTTTGCAGCCGTGTTAGCGAGTATTAGCTCAAATTTAGAATCAAAAATAGAAAATTCATACTCAAATTTAGCATCAAAGTTAGAATCAAAAATAGAAAATTCAAACTCAAATTTAGAATCAAAAATAGAATCAAAAATAGAAAATTCAAACTTACATTTAGAAACAAATTTAAGATCAAAAGTAGAAACTGTAAAATCAGAAGTAGAAACTGTAAAATCAGAAATAGAAACTGTAAAATCAGAATTGAAAGTAGACTTTAAGGCGGACATTGGGGCACTACAAAATTCAATGTTTGCATTAAAGGCAGAAATAATCACAGACATTGACAAAAAGATAGGAAGTCTAACAGAACGGTTTGAAAATAGGGAAAAGGACATACATGCCAGAATTGGTGCTATTGAGACTGAGGTAGGAGGCAAGTTAGATGATGTGAAACAAATATGTGATCACAGGAATGAGGGCACTATGCAGGCGTTGGCTGAGGTTGACAAGAGGATGGTGGCAGGTACTGAGGAAACAAAAACATTGTTGTCAGGAATATTAGAGAATACAGAATGTAACTTTAGGAAAAAGATAGAACAAGTAGTGACAGTAAACAATACTGAGATTGAGAAGGTGAACACTAGAATAAATAGTCTAGAATTGTGTACTGCATCAGGAAACACTAATTGGTCCATGGTGCAGACACCTAATGGCAAAATGTTTTCAGGAGTGGGTAATTATCATCCAATAGATTTTTTGGCTGCATGCAAGGACCAATTTGTGCCTGGTATGTCAGACCAGAGTAAAATGAAGTTAGCAAAGAGAATGCTTGACTGCTCTGCTCAAACTTGGGCAAATCAGTGTGCTGATAAATTTGTAACTTTTGAGGCGTTTGAAAAGTTGTTTTTAAATAAGTATTGGGGGAAGGGCAAGCAAGCAAGGATACAAAATGAATTCTTGAACGAACCAAACTATATGAAAGGGAACCCAGAATTTGAAGTAATCATTGAGGAGGAGCTGTTTATTCAATATTTATCAGTCATAAAGGTACTTTGTTTAAATATAATGTTAGGAAGTGATTTCCCGTGCAAATATGAAGCTCAGTTGAAGTATAAAGATAAAATGTTAGAATTAAGTCTGGAGGGATGCATGAAGAGGGTGAAATTCAAAAAATTTGTAAATGATAAACATTTAATGGCATGTTTACACAAGTGACTGCCATAAACCAGTGTAAATCATGAACTATGAGATTCAATGCATTGTAAATAGTAGGTTAAGAATTTGTGTATATTTATTCTGTGGTCTGTGTTAGTATCTACTTGTGTGTTTAGATTTAAGCATTGGGGTCAAGTTTACAAGTGTTCTTTGTAAATGTTTTTTCTTTTGTTGTTTGTGTTAAAACATGTGCTTGTATCAGATTCGCAGTTAAACAGTGGTACATGAAGTAAATATGTATGTATGTATGCCGACACTAAAGGATAGAGGAAGTGGGAGTGTACTGTTTTTATGTGTGTATATGTGAGCAGGGCTGGCTATGTGGTGTGAATTGTGGGGAGTACTTGTGGAAATCACATGAGGCTGATGACAGGGATGCGAATTTAATCTCACACCGGCAAAAATTAATTTTTTTGGTGCGAGGGGGTAGGATTTGTATTTATGTTTGTAGGTGTCACTATGATAGAAGAGAAAATTCTCTATGATAACATTCTTTTGGTAGTATTATTTGAGCTTTAAGATATATTTTTGACATAGGCAGGTTGTTTTTTTTTATTTTTATTTGATGGAGTAATACTCCTAGTAGGCCACATATTCTCTTGTCTGTTTCATCTGAAGCTATGGCTGATGAGAGTGCAGGCATGGTGGTTTGGGTTAATCTGATAATGACTAACACCAGCCACTTTGAGTTCTTAATTCTGTTGATTTACATGTTACTGTACATTTCTCAATGCTTAGTTTCAATTGCGCCAAGTCTGGATGGCAGGGGGGTGGGATACAAATCCAACCGAATCCTGGTGTCCAGACAAACTTTTGTCTATGTTGACTCATGAGTGCCTTCTGCTCTTCCTGTTCCACGTAGGGTGCATATGACGTGTGTGAACAAGAACGCTTGATCCAGTGCCATAAATCTAAGCTGCAACAGCATGTTGGTTGAAATGACGAAGACATAGGACCATACACCATGGACCAGAGTTGCTGCAACGATGACTCTGGGGTTCTCAGTGTCAAAGTGGTGAGAGATTTCCTTTAAACAAGTGGAGTGAACACCGTCAAAAGTTTTTACAGTGATAATTCTAGTTTTTCCATGTAGGACAAGGTTCTCTAAAGACTAAAGTTTAATAATATTATAAATTTGGTGCCAATTCTGTATATAAACAACAGGCACACTTAAATTTCAAGGATGTAATTAGTTATAAGGATTCTTTTCTTAAAAATATGCACACACTATAAGTGGTCTTAATGGTACAAGTATTGGGAAATTATCTCACTGCCCAGTTTATTTTTATTTATTTATTTATTTATTTATTTTGCATTAGTTAAGGTCATAATTGGTATAGTGTTTGAGTCAATCCGATTCAATAATGTTGTAATTTTAAATTTTGCTCATTTGAAAGTATTAATTTTGGTGCTACTTGCGCCATCCTGCACATGGTTTGGATGTCGCAAGTGGGGGTATTGTGAGATTACCGCCAAATAGAAATACTGGTAATTAATAGCATTTGATAATTAAACAGTATGAAGTTCACTGCATACATTGACCATGCCAATGCACTAAATGTTACACAATTTTAATCTTATTAATTATGGTAGCAATGTATGTACACAGTTGGGTGACAACATTTATAGTTAGGCCATAGGTAGAAATTCTCCACGTTGAGATTTGCTGTGTGCTTGTAGCGGACGGGAGGCCAGCGAGCACGCCGACGTTGGTGGCTTGTTCCAACTTAGGATTTTCCAGTTCGTTTCCGGTGAGGGGAGAGAGGGACAATGGCGAGTGCCAGGCACAGTGCAATGCACAAATATTGTAATACTACTGGCATTTGAAGTAATACGATGCAATTAGGAACCTTTAAGGCCCTCCTTACAAAATAGCCTGTTGATAAATAAACAATACATTAGCTGATATTGTCACATCTGGCGTAATATGTTTAATTGACAATGAAAAGTAATAAATTACCAATGATTACAAGACAGTTACACAACTAGCATGGCAATGTTTGTTTATAAAAATAATATATTAACTATTTCTCATTTTATTTTCAATTAAACTTGTGTATTTTATATTGAAGTATTCAGTTAAATCACTTATCTATGACATAAGAAATAGCACGATTACGATAAATAATACAAAGTATGTTTATACCAATATAAAAACCTAAAAGGACAATTTATTTTATGTGTAGTGTAATTATTTTTGATTTTAAGTAAAGTTTTAGAAATGTATTGGCTGAGCGCTGTACGTTGGCAAATCGGTTAGAACAGCTCACATGCAGAAGCTGAAGACGTAGGGAAAAAAACCCCGGCAGTTGAGCTTTTGGCGCGCACGCGCGAGAGGGCAGGACGTGAGGACTCCGGAGCACGTGGTGATCTGGCCGGGCGGCGTCGCTCTGCAGCAGTCGGCATGTGGATCACGAGGTGGTGACTTTAGATTTGTCTGTGGCGATCGCCACGTGTGGTTGCTCGTCGTAGACTGTACCAAGTTAAACCGAGTGCTACTGTGTGTTTGTGAATATTTAGCTGGTGGAAGAAGGTGTGCATCGCATTGAATTAAAGTGACTGTGATTTGTTAATGTAACACGTGTCGTCGCATAGACATGAACATAAACGGTGTTTGAGACAGCCACCTGGTGTGGAAACAATTCGCGACAAATATGCATGTTGTCTGGGGGCTCACGAGCTATAACTTTATTTGGTAAATGTGTCGACGTACAGACGTATCAGCCACAGGGTTCAAATATTGTGAAATAAACAACATAAAGTGAACTTTCACGTGTTTTCAAAAATAGTAGTTAGTACACCCTTTTCTCTCATGAACTTGATTTTATTATGAATTTGTTTTGTTAATCATATGCAGGGAAGGAAAGCTGCGAACGTGTGATATTATCCCCTAGAAAACGAGTCAAACAGTCGCAATCACAGTTCCAGTGTTTTTGCATTTTTAGCAATTTGGTTCGCAGTTGGTGGTTGTGAGCTTTAAAAAATTAATCTTTCTCTATTTTAAACTCTCACCCCGACCTTCACGCTCGCAAATATCTTATTGTTTTACTAAACTGACATGTAGCACATCACGAAACCTCGTATTCATGATCTGTGGAACACGTACTAATCTAATGTATTAAAATAAACTCTGCCCCGCACCACACGGCGTATCGGGTACCGATCGGCCGCCGTGTCGGCCTGCGTTCAAGGCTGTCAGCGTATACGATATGAAGAGGGGATATGGGCAGACCGGCCGCGGTGGCCATGGTGACTGAGGCGCTCCAGTCACGGTCAGCACGGCCACTACGGTCGGGGGTTCGAATCCCCCCTCGGGCATGGATATTTGTGCCGTCCTAGTTCGTAAGTAGTTCATAAGTAGTTTGTAAGTTTAGGAACTGATGACCCCGTAGTTAAGTCCCATAGGCTTAACAAACATGTGAATTTGGATATGGGCAGCAAGTCGCACTTCCGGTCGTTGTGTCGGTTTTCGTGACAGAAGCCGCTTCTCAATCAAGTAGCACCTCAATTTCCGTCACTAGGGCTTAGTGCATCTTGCTTGAGAACAGCACTCGGGAGAGAAAGGCTGTTACCCATCCAAGTGCTAGCCTATTCCGGCAGTGCTTAACTTCTGTTCTAACAGGAACCGGTGGAGCTCATGCGGCAGGGCCTTCTGAAGTATAGTCTGCTATAGTTTGCGATATGAAGGAAGGTGCCTCGGCGCATAGAGGCGGAGCGAAAGGGGAAGCGTTGAGGGGAGAACGTACGAAAGTGAAGCCTGCCGGAGAAACATTGCGTAACTCGCTGCCAAACACGCACCTAGAGAATGAAAATGATTTGATATTGGGCACGGTGGTCTCGCGGTAAAGCGCTCGACTAGAAACCGAAAGGTCGCCGGTACGCCTTCACCTCTCAACGATGTGAGGAGTCGCCAGAAACGACACGTGGTTCGGATTTCACGTTAAGCTGTAGGTCCGCTTTACCCGGTTGGATAACTGGCGTATGCTAGGGACACGCAAGTCACCGAAGTGGCATCTAATTAAAAAACTTTCACCAGGCCAATGAGACACATGAAATAATAACAATAATTATTATTATTGGCTGTCAATGCGGTAATGGCGGGGGATGCGCATAACGGCTGAAAACCGGGTGGCGTTTCTACGAGAGGCGGACTATAGTTGGAAATAAATATTTTTGAACTCTGGACTGTTTTCTACATAAAATTATGGGCATTTGCAAATATACGTTTGAAGGAATTTAATGGGATTCACAGCCGCGTACTTTTGCGAGCGTCACTTCTATAGTCCGTTCACCGAGAGCTGGGACGAAAAGTAAACAGTATCACGTGAACGACTACGGTCGTTTCCATAGAAGGCATTCGGTATTCACGTGATACGAGGGAGTGTAAACCATACTTGGCGCACGCTTTGCAGCTGGTGGCGTCGACTGGTTGCCGAGCTGAGGTCATAGTGGACCTAGACAACAATGTAACGAAATAAAGCACGACATGGAAGATTCAAAGCCAGTTACAATAATGTTAAAAATACGATGAAACTGAGTTCATTCTGTCAAAACAGATTTGTTTTCATACAGGTTGCTAACAAAACGCTCCATTCATACACAATTTTTAATAACATTGTCTGTAATAATAATGGTAAAGGACGGCGAAACAAGGTTCATTCTGTCAAACGTGAACTGTTTTCATTGAGGTTTGTACCAAACCGCTCCTCTATCTCTCTCTCGCCGGCCACGGTGGCCGAGGTGACTGAGGCGCTCCAGTCACGGTCAGCACGGCCACTACGGTCGGGGGTTCGAATCCCCCCTCGGGCATGGATATTTGTGCCGTCTTTAGTCTTAGCTAGTTCATAAGTAGTTTGTAAGCTTAGGGACTGATGACCCCGTAGTTAAGTCCCATAAGTTGTACAAACATTTGAACATTTTTTTTTATCTCTCTCTCCTCTACAATTTCCAAATTTGACTTTCAACTGAAAATGCGACACGGGGACGCACTTGTTCCCAACTTCTGCCGTCACTGTTTTTACTGCTTCTTCTTGCACTTCTTTAACTTCCGGCATTTTGTATGTTTTGTCTTTCGATGCAGCATAGCCTTTGATTCTGGCCCACTTACTCGATGGCGTTTAATTTACAGTGGTACAGGAGAATTCTAAGAACAGTTTTCCCTGCATTCTTCGTCATTTCAACTATCGCGTATTCCAAGGCGCTGTTCTGTAATTTTAAAATATATCTAAAAGTTATTTTTTCAACATACCGTCATCAAAATCGAAGTTTTTATATTTTAGTCACTCTGATATTTCGTGCTTATTGGAATTCGCACTGGGAACTTTTTCTTTCCTACGATAATGGTACGGCACTTTATCAACAATAACTGAAAGCCGAGGAAGAACATCTTGAAACCACTTCTCGAAGCTTCAACTAGTCTTTTAAGTCTTTAAAGATGAATTTGAGAGATCCTGAAATTGCCGCTGTACAGCACGCACTAAGAAGCTCATACCTACAACAGAGTAGGCCACGCTGACTGTGCGCCCCTGCCTTGTACACCCCTCGACGGCAGCGCTGTGGTCACGCGCCTTGCCATGATCCCAGTACGTCTCTCGTTTCGGTGGAGTATAGTCTTGTTTTTATTTTTATTTTCTTATTTCATTTTTTATTAAATAAAAGTTTTGTTGTTGTTGTTATGGTCTTCAGGCCGGAGACTGGTTTGATGCAGCTCTCTAGCCTACTCTATCCTGAGCAAGCCTTTTCATCTCCTCATAAAAACGGCAACCCACATCCATTTGAATCTGCTTACTATACGCGTCTCTTGGTCTCCCTCTGTGATTTCTACCCCACACACTTCCCTCAAATGCTAAATTTACGATTCCCCGATGTCTAAGAATGTGTCCTACCAAGCTATCCCTTCTTTGAGTCAGGGTATGCCAAAAATTCCTTTTCTCACCAATTCTGTTCAGTATCTCTTCATTAGTTATGCGATCTACACACCTAATCTTCAGCATTCTTCTGTAGTACCACATTTCAAAAGCCTCTATCCTCTTCTTGTCCGCACTGTTTATCGTCCATGTTTCACTCCCGTACAAGGCAACACTCGACACAAATGTCTTCAGATAGGACTTCCTTACACTTAATATTCGATGTTAGCAAATTTCTCTTTTTCAAAAATGCTTTTCTTCCCATTGCCATTCTGCATTTTATATCTTCTGTACTGCGACCATCGCATGTTATTTTACTACACAAGTAACAAAACTCATCTACTACCTTCATTGTTTCGTTACCTAATCTAATTCCTTCAGCAGCGCCTGATTTTATAAGACCGCATTCCATTATTTTTGTTTTAATGAAATAAATAGCGAAAGTAGTTTGACGTGGAAAACGGTTTACACGTTTGGTATCATTGAAAGCAGGTCGTGAAAATTTTCTAGTTGAAGAAATATTGGAAACCACTGAAATAGTGTGATTGCATTCCTTCCTAATAAACTAAACAAGGAACTTAATTTCTTAGAAATTGTGTTGTGGTAGAAAAGTATACTTTAGGAAGTTACGAAAGGTTAAACGGGACATTAGACGTGCATTGTCTAAGGTCCCGACACAGATAATACGTTCAAGGACTCTTGTACAACTGCATCTGACTTACGGAAAGTGCTGTGCATAAACAAGTAGCTTATGCCATCTGTGCGCCACTGTCCGGTGACACTTGCTGAGTCTACTTGGGTCCACGGCTTATGATCGGCGACCCCTGCGCTCGCCCTCCTGTTGGCAGAGGGCAGCGCCGGCAGCCCATCCATCGCGGCTGCCAGCGGCAGTCCACCGTCAACTATCGGCCGCACCGGACGTCATGATTTAGCGTTATTGTCGCGCTGCCGCGCACGTCGAAATACGGCCGGCCAACTTCATCCCCCACCGCCCCTCTCCGCGACTTATCTCGGACGTGATTCGGTTAAACGCGCCGGAAATGTCGCCTCCGGGGCTCCGGTTTTATCGAACAGCAGTTCGGCAAGTGTAAAGGGATGCCGGGGGCGGGGCGTATCCGCGCGTGAAATTTGAGATCTGCATTTGGCGTCCTTAAAACGCGCCGACTGGAACGCAGCTTTGAACTTCTCGCGCGCAACGCACAAATGCGAAAACTTTGCGCGCGCCTAACTCCAGAATAAACATGCGAGAAAATATCGTACATTGTTACTAAGCCAACGGAAATTTTACTGCTCTAGATAGAATAGTAAATCTAAATAAATGAACTGGAAAAAATATCAAATGTTCTTCGACTGATTTTTCCGTCGATTCCTGAGGGAACATCATAGGGTAAGGTGGTACAAATTCGATATAGGTACAATTCCGATCAACATAAGTTTTCGCACCATTTGTCTGTCTCGTAGTGTCTCGTTGTGTAGAGTAGCAGGTTTCTACAGCTCCTCCTGTCTTTTCTAAGAATATACCGCTTTGCGGTAAGGAGTTATAATTTTTTTTCCCTTTAAAGAGGTAAGTGAAGCTACTCGCTCTTATAAATCAACTAGTTAAGGGTGACTGGATTCGCTGCCAAAAGTGCAATGTTTGGTACCACGAAGTATGCGTTGGTGCGTGACAGAAAACGTGCTTTTTATCTGGAAGATGCCCGTAATCAAAACTGTACGAGGAAGTGATCACAATTGTACCTAGTGTGGTACATTATCGATCCATTTTTCTCAATTCCGTAACCTTTTTCTGTGTTTATACCAACATTTGTAACTGTATAATATTTGTGTTACATATTCATTAAACATCAAAGAACAAGTGCCATAGTTAAAATTCTTCTTCTTCTTCTTCTTCTTCTTCTTATTATTATCATTATTATAATTTTCAATTTATTTCCAGTTATAATAACATTGTTCGAAATGATCGAAATTGTACCACCTTACCCTAGTGAATTAAAATCTCAACATTGAGTTGGTTCCAGTAGTTATTCCTTAAATTGGTTGCATGAGGCAAGTATAATTGAATATAACATGGGAAAATGGATGGAGTGATAGGATCTTACAGTATGCTTTAAGGTGCATTGATGCGGAGAGCGCGGTCGCTCCTCGCCGGAGCATGGGTGTGCCATATATATATATTAATCTGAAGGGACTTAACTGCGGGGTCATCAGTCCCTAAACTTATGAACTACCTTACACTAAAGACGACACAAACATCCATTCCCGATGGGGGATTCGAATCCCCGACCGTAGCCGCCGTGCAGACTGTGACTGGCGCGCCGCAGACCGCTCGTCCACTGCGGCCGGCGGTGTCTGTCGTCCTTAGGTTAGTTTAAGTTAGTTTACGTAGCTTGTAAGCCTAGGGACTGATAATCGCAGTAGTTAAGTCCCATAGATTTACAAACATATAAACATTTTGATCTTACAGGAATAAACTTTGTCACGTATTAAACATTTTCCCCTTTGTAACATTTTAAACACACGTCACGTATTAAACATTTTACCCTTTGTAACATTTTAAACACATTAACAATTTCGAAAAATTAATTGCATGAGATAGCTGCAACGAAATAATTTGAATAGGAAGAAACTTAAACTGTTAACTGGAAAATGTATCTGTTTAATGCTATTTCTCCATATTACACATTTATAGTTGCCTAAGTTTTGCCTAATATTATGTTTGCTAAAGAGGTCTATTCTGTCTTTCAGCCTGATAACTGTATGTCATATTACACATGTAAATAATTTGCAAGTTGTTGATGATGACTGGAGTTTTACGGGCTCAACATCGAGGTCATCAGCGACCGGCAAGTTATTGACGATACCTAAAAGCCTCAACTATCATATGCTTACAATTGGGATTAACAAGTATTTAAAATAATCTTCAGCACTCTGTCAAATAATTTATTTATCAGAATATTTATTTAAATATTTATTTATTTAAATATTTATTTATTTAAACACGTACATTTTCAGGTTAAAGTAATGTTTAAGCCTGATCTCTTCTCCCTGTATAATTAATTTCAATTATTCATCTTATAACAATTTTAATTGTACTGCTACTATAAATCCAAAGATGCAATTTCCTATGTTGTTGACGCTACGTGTAATCGAGTAACATATCTTCAAAATCCGTATGTAAAGTATGTAATAACTTTGGAAAACAGTGAAGATTGCATTGCAATCCTTAAAGCCCTTTATCAAAGTAAAAATAAATTTGCGGAACATACACAAAATTCTTATTTTAATTCAGTTTGAAATGTTTGTAAAACCTAAGGGACCAAACAGTGGACGTCATCTGTCTCTAGACTGACAAACTTAAACTAACATGTACTAAGGACAACAAACACACACACACACACACACACTTGCAGATCACACGATGGATGGAGGTAATTCTGCCGGCCGCGGTGGCTAGGGGACTGAGGCGCTCCAGTCACGGTCTGCACGGCCACAACGGTCGGGGGTTCGAATCCCCCCTCGGGCATGGATATTTGTGCCGTCCTTAGTCTTAGTTAGTTCATAAGTAGTTTGTATGTTTAGGGACTGATGACACCGTAGTTAAGTCCCATAAGCTATACAAACATTTGAACCTTTTTGAGGTAATTCTTGTTTTCTACATCTACATCCATACTCCGCGAGCCTCCCTCCTATTCCACTCACGTATTGTTCGTGGAAAGAGATATAGTCGGTATGCCTCTGTGTAGGCTCTAATGTCTCTGATTATATCTTTATGATCTCTTCGCGCGGTATACGAAGGAGGGAGTAATATATTGCTAGACTCTTCAGTAAAGATATGTTCTCAAAACTTCGACAAAAGCCCGTACCGAGCGACAGAGCGTCTCTCCTGCAGTCTTCCACTGGAGCTTATCGATCACCTCTGTAACGCTTTCTCGATTACAAAATGATTCTGTAACGAAGCGTGCTGCTCTACGTTGGATCCTTTTTACTTCATCTATCAACCCCACTTGGTACGTGTCCCACGCCGGTGAGCAGTATTCAAGCTGTGGGCGAAAAAGTGCACTGTAACCTACTTCCTTTGTTTTCGAACTGTATTTCCTTAGTATTCTTCCAATTAATATTAGTCTGGCATCTGCTTTACGGACGATAGATTTTATATGGTCCTTCCATTTTGAATCACTCCTAATGCCTACTTCCATATAATTTTGTTTAGTTTCTTATGGTACTGGGAAATTTTTCAGAAAAATAAAATCTGGCCAAAACTAACCACAAATATTAAAATTTTTAATGCACTCACTATCATAGTTGCCGACAGGAACGACGTATTTGGTATGACCGAGCACCGTCATTTTGACACATTTCCGGTTTTTTACATCGACCAGGTGTTTATGCTCCATATGGTCCATTGTCGACGGTACCTTATAATAAACATGGACACCATTTCAACGATCAATAGATTTCATCACGCCGGCCGCGGTGGCCGAGGAGACTAAGGCGCTCCAGTCACGGTCTTCACGGCCACTACGGTCGGGGGTTCGAATCCCCCCTCGGGCATGGATATTTGTGTCGTCCTAGTTTGTACGTAGTTGATGCGTAGTTTGTAAGTTTAGGGACTGATGACCCCGTAGTTAAGTCCCATAGACTTTACAAACATTTGAACATTTTTTTGATTTCATCACAGTTTTACCGATCATAATGAAACACGACACACATATGGTCTAATCAGACAACAAATGAGAATCTGTACCTTGTGTTATTTCAAATGATTAATGATTATTACGTGCGCCTGAGTAATGTAAAAGAAGCCGCGGTGGAGTAGCCGAGCGGTCTAAAGCGTCTCGCTGCGGAGCGCGCGGTAGGTCGCCGTAGAGGTTCGAGTCCTCCCTGGGGCATGGTGTGTGTTTGTCCTTAGGTTAGTTTACCCAGGTTTAAGTAGTTTGTAAGCTACGGACTGATGACCATGCAGTTTGGTCCGATAGATTTACAAACATTTGAACATTTTTGAGCTGCCGACCGCCACTCAACAGGGGAAGACGCCTCGCATTTGGACACAGTCAACAGGGGCTTAAGGACCAACAGCTCAGCTTGCATACAACACGATATTAGCGCATCCGACGTAGTACGACGTAGTACGATGTAGCGCAAATGTCAAATTTGGCGAATTTTCTGGATTCATTTAATGTTTTCTACAGCTCTTTATTCAAGAGACCATAAAACTGTTTTACTGATAATGTTTTTGAATAAAATGAATAACAGTATGACATACATTTTATTCCCTTACAAATGCATTTTCTACACAAAAGATAACAAATTATGAAAAATACTTGAAATTTAAATTCTAAAAACTACCAAATAAATACTACATCAATCTATACGAAAGTGCCTTCATTTTGTAACTTATTTGAAACTTTTACTATGAACATGTTCCGTGCTATGAGTATCATATCCGCGTGATTTCTTGAAATTACCCTACTTTCGCTCCTGGAAAACAACCGGAATTGTTTGCATGTCACAGCTGCGAGTTTGTCAAAGATATTGAACTAACGTCTACTTCCTATGATTGAAAAATGAAATCACACAAAAAATGCAAGGTTTCCTGCTGTCATGTATGATTTTGTGGAGAACTACCCCTTCTAAGCTGCTGTATGGATGGTTGGCAGAGGGTAACTTCCAGTAGGCTTCGATGACGTCTATACTTTCCACCTCGTACAATATTTACTATTTTTACCGAAATACGCAGCATAACGGTAAACACGAATCGGTGAATATTATGTTAAATTCATTTAACAAAATGTAACAATAGAATGCTGTTGTCCCACTGATTGTAGCACAAACAGAGCTGAAACATGTCTCGGATGAATAATACCAATTAAGTGTCTTGCATAAGCCGGAATATCCCCACCATTATTACTAGTGAAAATATGTTTACATAGGACAAGCCTGAAAGCACAATAAAAACATACAAGAATGTTTTATCAATAATGAAAGGAGCAGCATTAGCCGTGAAATCTTTTTTTTTATTCAGGGAAATCGAGTTCGGTTTTCCAAGAAACCATCTTCAGTGCTGTCAGCAAGTTCAAAACAGCATTTTTGTGAAATGTACAATGACATTTACGTCTAACATATCCGTTGACAACATAGATAGGTACATGCGATTTTATCTGGTGTCATACGAAGTCAAACGAAGTTGATGGTTTCTTGGAAAACCTAAATCGATTTGCCTGAATAAAGCAAAACATTTTACGGCTAATGCTGCTCCTTTCATTATTGATAAAAGTGATTTTGTGGCCGTTGAGCACACCCAATAAAAAAAAAAAAAAAAAAAAAAAAAAAAAAGCAGCATGAGGGAGCGATAAACCATAACATTCTCAATACAGTCCGAATTTGTTGCTCACCAGCTACGTAGGGAGAAATGACAATTACAATAAATAAAGTAGTAACACGAAGGGAATGATTTAGGTGTTCCTTTTTCCCCGCGCTATTTAAGACTGTAACACTCTAGAAACAGACTGAAAACTGTTTGACGATCACCTTATTGTATTTAATTACGTGAGAATTGTCGAGTAGTAGTGGAGATTTAGAGGGAAGTCAGTGAAGAGAGAGGAGATATAAAACACACTTAACAAGAAAAATGTGGGCGTTATTTGAATCTGCCATATTTCCTTACAGAGAGCAAGGAACAGTGTGCAAATGAATACTGGAAGAAGAAAAGACCTTAATATTAAATGTACACTAAGAGGATGAATAACCGAAATACAAATTAGTGTTGACTGACAGAACAGTTTCCGAAAACGTCGCAATGAAAAGGTAGTGTCACAAGTGCTTGGAAGCAAGTGGACAAAAATTGCTCAAATTATTAAAAAAATGGAATTATGGATGCAAATATGCAAAAGTGGTTTGGAGGTACTGTTTACCTTACGATGTTTTGCTCAATTTAGTGTAAACAACGATGCATATAGCCGTACCGTAGGTGCAACCACAGCGGAGGGGTACCTGTGGAGAGGCCAGAAAATGTGCGGTTTCTGAAGAGGGGCAGCAGCCTTTTCAGTAGTTACAGGGGCAACAGTCTGGATGATTGACTGAGCTGGCCTTGTAACATCAGCTAATGTGGCTTTGCCATGGAGTTACTGCGAACGGCTGAAAGCAAGGGAAAACTGCAGTCGTTAATTTTCTCGAGAACATGCAGCTCTACTGTATGTAAACAACAATTGCATGAAATACAATTTATCACATTTTTGTGCAGTACCAACGATGGGAATTTTATTTCATGATAGCACTTTAATCGCGTAAGTAATTTTTTACGCAAGACGAATTATAATAAATATCTCATAAACAACTTCACTATTTATATTTGGGGTATATTAGGTAGATAAGAGTTGAAAATAAAAATTCCAGCTGTGAAAATAAGAATTTCTGGGGTTTCAACTTAAGTTCTTTTACTGCGATGTATGCAAAAGAAAATAAAAGGGTGGGTGGGGAATACCTCATAATGAAAGAACTCACTCCCCTCAGGGAAATGCGAGGAAATATTTCTCCGCCTCAGTTCGTTCAGAAGTAATACATCATCGGCACTGGCCTGTACTCCAGTTCATTGATCAAAGAGCGACTCGGGTCAGTGAGCAACAGAAAACTGATCTCGCCGGGATGCCTTCGTTATTACATTTCTTTTGGCACAAGCAAAGGATTATCGTCTTGAAAAGACCAAAAAGCAAAAAGCTGTTACCTTAATCCAGTTTTCATTAAACTGGCGCCAGAACTAATCAAGTAAGTACAGAACAGAAGAGTGACAACACAAAATAGAGGTTGTACTTAAATTTACTGAAAAAGCGGCTTACGACACTGGAGACACCTTAAGCGAACAGTTAGGACGATATACTTACATGCCTTTTACACTGACCGGAAATCATCGTGTAGGTACCCTTGTAAAATTCGTTGGTGTGGGACTGTACAACACCATCTTTTAATTGCAGTTATTCCTTGAAATTCGAATTAACACTTTCTGAATGATTTTATTACTACGATTATTCGTAAATTTTCACATAAAAATTGGTTAAAAGGCATTTAACTGACAGTTAGACGTGTATAAATGCAATAAAGAATTTAAGGAAATTACTTAAAACAGTTTTAGACAAAGAAGAAAGGAATTTAATTAAAATAGTTTTAGACAAAGAAGAAGCTTCCATAACGTTTCTACAACCTTGTTCTTTTCCGGTATCTTTAATATGTTTTGCCTTTTCTTTGTACATAATGTTGGACTGGTTTCTGACAGTCATGAGTCATCAGATCTATAGCCCAGCAACCAAATGTACGGTTTAATAGCGATGAAATCCATCTACAATAAATTGCGAGGGTTCAAAGTATTAAACGACGTATGAAGCACGAGAAATCAGTGGATTTTTCGTGACGGCTTACATGAATAACGAGGATTACCGCCATCAACAGTTTTCTTTCTTTCTATGGTTAATAAGATCAATATCCCCAGTAACCACCTTCAGGAAATCAATATTAAGTTTCCTTACTGGTGTGCCTAAATTTTCTCTAGATTATCAATATTTTTTCCAATTTTCCTTGTAAGAGGTAATCTCCAACTATGCTGTTTCTCATGGCTTCGCTGGCACTCACCTTATAGAATTTACACCAAGAAAGGTGGCGCAGTGGTAACACATTGAACTCGAATTCGGGAGGACAGTGGTGCAAATCCATCTCTGGCCATCCAAATTTAGGTTTTCCATGATTTCCTTAAATCACTCTAGGCAAATGCCGGCATGGTTCCTTTCCAAGGGCACGGCCGATTTCCTTCTCCATCCTTACCCAAACATTCCGGGTGTAAGCTCCGTCTCTAATGACCACGCTGTCGACGGGGTGTTAAACACCAATCTTCCTTCCCTCTTCCTTGTAGTCTTTACCGGGCTTTAATTAATTTTGTTAACGGCGAGTGGTATTTTTCGTCCCTTCTGCTACGTTTTGTAAATTTTATTCATGTTGTGTTTCGCGATATCTTTGGGAGGTACGGTACTTGTATGTAGTTTCGTGGCTGATATTAAGAGCCTCTATTTATTCGGGAGTATGATTATTCTGATGTCTTGCAATGAAAAAAAAAAAACAGTCGAGATAGTAGTATTTACTTTTCTAGAAATTCGTACATGCATCGACGGTGAATGAATTATGTTAGATTGGAAATTTTTCCCTTTATACCCGGTCCAACAAACTAGAGATGTTTCTACGGCACGAAATAACACAAATTACGAGACCAGTAGGATCTAACTTACAATTCATCTTGCCAGCAAGGTTATGAAACCTCCTGTTCATCTAATTTATTTATTATTTCATTGTGTTGGAAGTAATAAATTGAGTAATGCTCCCCACCTTCTTATTCATTCTTATCTCCGCCCAGTTCTTATTGCCCCGTACTCCAAGTGTATATATGTTTAAAGAATCAGTAAATTAAATGGACAAATGGATAGGCGTGTCAGGGCAATAAATATTTGGAAGATATTGAAATATGAAGTGCGACGATCCCGAACAAGTTCTAACCAGTAGCTACGATTGAGGACGTGCGTTTTCCGTTGTGTAATATAATTTGTTTTGTCAGTGGTCAATTAGAGGCCACAATATAATTTTGGGTCACACATTCTATTATTCCATGGGTTCTGAATCGTAACTCCGGCCAGGGGAGCTCATTGTTAACGTCCTTGGTTTCTAGAGGAGGAAATTTAAAAATAAATCAGTTGATTTTGCTCTCAGGGGGTTAAGAAGAAGGGGCGGTCGGCTTTCATGGTTAGGTCATTTTTAGGGGAGAGGACACTGTTACTCATAGAATATGATTTCTGACAGTGTCAAAAGTCTAGAAAATGGTCTTATTACATTACGTTAAAACTTTAAAAAAAATTATTATAACAGTCTTAAATGTCTTAGACGGCAAAGGGAATTAAAATTTTGACTATGGTGAGTTCGTTTCCACTTCCTCGCATTTCAAGTATAGAAACTAGCAAAAAATGTATGACCTGACAATAGGATACATATTGAACGCTCGGCAAGATTTTTATTGAATAATATTATGAACAGGCAATAGTAATATGCATGTTAGCAAAAATGAAGAAAGTCAACCATTCATTAAACAGACAAAATTAAAAAGAATGGGTAAACCTAAGTAGTAAATAATAATCTATAAATACACCTATGATAGGTCAGAGGTGCTATACAGCTTATTTAATAAAATGGTGATCTAGTTTCTTGGCATGTGTACTGATTCTACCGTCTACAAGGTGTGTCTGAAAACTTCGATCAATCGTGACACAGAATATAGGAAACAAGAGTTACAAAAAGAATCTTTCTAGTGGCCGTCAAAGTAATCTCCATTGGCTAGAATACGCTTTTGACATTGGTCGTACAGCTGTTGGAAACTGGCAGCAAACGCTTCTTGTGGAATCGCTCGAAACATTGAGGCCGCGGCGGAGCGGCAGAGCGCATTGAGGCACTACGCTACGATGCGCGAGGCCGTTCCCGTCGGGTGTTTGAATCCCACCTCGGGCATGGATGTTTGTGCCGTCTTTAGTATAAGGTACTTCAAAAGTAGTTTGTCAGTTTAGGGACTGATGACCCCGAATTTAAGTCCCATAAGCTTTACAAACATTTGAACGTTTCGAAACAATAAGGTCACGGGTTTTTTGATCCAAGCAACCGTTGCGAAGCGCAAGCTGACATATAATCCCTCTGCTGTTATTCTCAAAGACAGCCTCTGATCATCCGCGAGCATCCGTCGAGCTTGTTCGATGCCGTTTGGGACTGTGACTGTGGACGGTCGACCCGAAAGTGGCTCATCCTCGACACCTTCCTTTCAGTTTCGAAAGCGTTTAAACCATGCAAACACACACTTTTTACTCACCACTTCTACACCACACACTTGCACTAATATACCATGAACTCCGTCGCAGTTTTGCCTACTTTGAAAGAAAACGTAATAAAAGTACACCTTCTTCAGGGTGTTAAGCCAAGATCGCTAATAAAATTTATTTCTCTTAACCGGTTTCATTGTTTTATATCATCATCTTCAGAAGGGTTTAAAACATCTTCACTTAGGAAAACACAGAAAATAACGGGTTTCACGACGAAATGTACAATGAGTAAAAATTAGGTCAATATGTTAAAATACAGTCCTACGTCACCAAAATGGATTATCATATTAGATTAAGACAAAATGTGACTATTTGTCACGTATGTATAACCCTTCTGAAGATGAGGATATAAATCATCGATACCAGGTAAGAGAAATAAATTTATTTTATTGGCGATCTTGGCTTAACAACCTCAATAACTTGTATTTTTATTAATATTATAAACAGATCGCTCTGCATAGGCGCAACATTCAAGTTAACTATAACAAAACTTGATATTAACACGTTGCGCAATTTTGTGCTCCATGTTGAAATAACACTAGTTCCACATTGACCCCCGTTAGCTGAGTCGCAAAGTGTACCACCGCTTCATTGCAGTGCTTTACACGATAGCGAGCGCCTGTTGACATGTCCTTCAATGTGTATGCGCAGGCACCACATCTTCTCTAGCGCGGTTTGTAAAATATGGGACCATTCACCGAACGTTTCAGGCACAACTTGTATGTATGTACTTTATGTAAACCGGTAATGCACGATATGAGATGCCAATTGACGTTTGCTCTCCCCTCGATTTTGTGCCAATGTATTATAACTTTTACCATTCACTACCACTACATATCGTCTTTTTTTTTCTACAGGTACAGGACATATTTAGCTATTTTTATTGCCATTGAAAAAAGTTATCATTTTTGCCAATAATTTCAACATTTTATATAGTCAATGGTCTAAATATTTTGAATGATGTAACTGGCAAGCCAGTTTTACCGATACGTTAAAATACTGTAGTATGTCGCACTATTATGGTATCCTAGTACATATAATCATGTTTATTACTTTCGTTTTTAAGAGTGCTTACCATGTAAGTCGTAGACCGCTACTATTTTAATGAATAGGCTGTACAGCACCTGCACGCCCCACTAGAGGTCCCAGAAGCAGAGTGGACACACCCGTAGGGTATCTATTGCAGTGTTTACCACTGAGTCGACAACATAGGCTTTTGCGCCAGCAATGGTGCGATGAACGGCAGTCATGGATAACCGAATGGAACGACACTGTTTTTGTCTACGAATCCCGAATCTGACTAAATCAAATTTTTCTTAGGTGTGAGTCAACAGCCGTAATATACTTTTAAAAATGCATAGTCAACTATCAGCTGTTTTCAATACAGTAAACTTTACCGGTTTTTTATATTATCCATCATCAGAAGAGTCTGTTAAAAATTGTACAGTCATGAATTATACACAAGTTAGAATGAAATATGACACAACATAGTAGTTTCATCCAGAAGATACTTACAAAATAAAACAGGCTGATTGATAACTACATAGTTGATCTGATAAACGTAGCAGAGATCGAAGTATTCATGGTGTGAGAATAGTATATCTTTGACCACCATCACAGGATCTGTCTTTGATGAGCTGTCATGGCGACTGATACAGAGAGTGTTATGTAAACATTACGTAAAATGACAGCTTGGACATGAGAACAATAAATAAATATGTCCCATAACTACCACTGTTTTATTTTCTAAATTATTATTTGACATGCCCCATTGTTTGTCAAAGTATAAAGTAAGGCAAATGAAATATGCATAATCACGTAATTTTAGGGAATATTGCAGGATGTTATCCTGCGACAGAGTAGTACAATTATAATGAACATATGCAGAGGTACACAAATGGATGGTATTGAGCATAGTATTATAACATAGCATGCTTAATAATATGTATAGTTAAGTTTGTAAATGAGCTGCTAATAACATGTTATAATCAAGTCTAAAAGAGCAGTGCATGAAATGTACAGGTAGACACTGGGCCGTATAATACAAGCATTGAGGCATCAGGATGACAAGGTGTGTGAAGTTATGTAGTACAGGATATATGAAGTTATATAAATGTTGATACAGCCTTCACTCACAGCAAGTACTGTAACACGTAATCCAGTGATAAACGCAACAAATTGAATATAACATGTTCAAGTCTAAAAGAACACGGCATGAAATAGACAAGTAGACCTTATGCTTCAATCATAAAGGTAAGGCATAGCGAACAAACTTGGTTTCAGTTGCGAATACAAAATCACCATAAGGGATTAGTTTTTTGCTTAATGCACCACCATACTGATCCTACACTCGGTATTATGGTTTAGCGTGGTATTAAATTCCACTCCACCCCTCCTCCCTCCCCCGTTACATTACAGTACTCATTGCCGGTACACTATCCAACCAGCGTCAGTCTTACGTTTGGATGCTCGTAGTATATGGCAAAATACGACGACACTAAGATCACCAGAAGGAAGAGAGTAACATGAGAAGAGCGGTGATCTTGACAGCAGCATCTGCAATCTCATTTCCTGGCACACCCATGTGACCAAACAGGCCATGTAAATGCCACGTTGGCTCCCTCACCAGAGGGCAAGTGGTGGCTTTCTTGGATCCTTTGTACTGAGGAGTAGTCTGAGGACGGGTCACAAAGACTCTGTACAGCTCTAAGAGTCTGAGCATAGGACACAGTTAGGAAGTTGAGTCGCCTTCTGTATTTCATGGTCAGATAAAGGGCCTAGATCTCTGCAGTAATAATCAAGCAATGATCAAAAAGCCGCTTTGGAAAAGGCTCGCCTAGTACAAAAACAAAGACCACGGTTTACATTAGAACAGCGGGTAAGGATGAAAATCCTGTCTCCAAGCTGCATGCGAAGTTTGAGAAACTCGCTTTGATAGACTTGGTTCCTGCCAGCGTCCTTATAGAGAGGACGACGTCTAAGAGGAACACGAGCTTTGGCACGAAGCCAGGGCGGTGAAGAACTCACACCTGCAGGGAACTGCTGGAGTAAAGCGGAAGTTGCCGAAGAAGCAAAAAGAAAGCGAACTCGGGGAGGTAACACTGCAGATGGATGTACCCCGTACTGACATTCAAGAGAATCGCCAGAGAATGGAGCGAAGCATCGGTGATCTGTTATAGAACACAAACGTCTTGCATATCGACCGAGGGAAACACCCATCGATAAGACAATTCTGACATTCAAGAAAGTTTGCACATTTGAACGAGTTTAAGTAACATATCAAATGTTGTTTGCAGAGGGTACTTTAGTAACAGACTTCAACACATAGGTACAGTTTTATTCCGATTTCGATAGAGTTTCCACACTGTACTTTAAACAAGGAGACAGTTCACTGGTATACGTAATATTTGATATAGTGGTTGACAGACGGTACCTTGCAAAAGACTTCGGCTCCGTTTTACCAGTTACCATGAAAGCTGATGCTCGGGTATTTTCTTGGAGAGGACTTTTATAACCATTAAATCACCGTATGGGACACGGCAAAGAGTACCTTGTAATATGTTTCACTGTTCACCACGAAAGATGACATGTGGGCCTATGAGTTTCCCTAGTCGTTGGAGGAGGGGGATCGGATGAGGCGGCATGGAGGAAGGGAAGAAATTGTCTGAGAGGTGGGGGATTTGTACATAAACAATGAGGAGAGGGATGGAGAAAGAAGAGGGGAGACAATTTATTCGACAGATTCAGCATAAAGACTCTCAATGGGGCTAGGAAGGAAACACCAACGAATAACTGTATCGAGCGAGGCGGATTACTTTAATACGACATGAGATGAATAGTAGGGAAGATGACTTAACGGTACATCGATACTCCAGGTTCGAATGGACAAGAGATTGCTATGAAAGCAGGATGATGTTTGGATCAGCTCCCCATGAAGGACTGCTCAAGACAGGTGGCGGTTTAACTCTGTTATTCTGTGTGCTATCTGATGCTGCTCTCTGTACGATTCTGTATGTGCTGCAAAGTTCACCGGTAGTGAGACAGTCAGCTCTATACTGAGAGTTAAAGACTTCTGAAGGAATTACAGTTGATCATTGTACTCTTTCCGTCGAGGCATGTGATCTCAGCTTCATCTGAGTCACATGTCCCGTAAATGTATACTCTGCTCTCCAGCCATGAAATAATGTATCATATGATAATATTCGCCATCTGTATGATCACACCGATGTCAGGAGAATCATCTTCTACGTTGCCGCCTGTGGAGGCTACACCAGGTTCTAAAAGGGATGTTTCAACATGTATCGATACTTAGTATTTCAGTAATTTAATAATGTATTCCATATGCACCGTATCAACAACAACACACATTCACACACACACACACGCACACATACATCAAAAATTCAGTACAAATTTGAGAACTTGATACATCACGGAATAAAGTAGATAGAGAGGTAAAAATTGACACACATGCTTGGAATGACATGGGGTTTTATTAGGAAAAAAAAAAAAAGTTCAAAAATTGTCCGACAGATGGATACCATAATAGTGTGAAATACTACAGTATTTTAATATATCCGTAAATATGGCTTGCCAATTGCATAATTTAAAATATTTTGACCAGTCATTATATAAAATGTTGAAGTTATTTGCAAAAGTGATTTTTTTTACAATGGCAAGAAAATAGCTAAATATGTTCTGTACTTGTAGAGAAAAAGGACGATATGTAGTGGTAGTGGAAGATAAGTTATAATACATCGACACAAAATCGAGAGGAGAGCAAACCTCAATTGGAATCTCATATCGTGCATTACCGGTTTACACAAAGTGATCTGAAAGTCAGTATAAATTTGAAAATTTAATAAATCACGGAATAATGTAGATGGAGAGGTAAAAATTGACACACATGCTTGGAATGACAGCCACCAAAGCATATGATTCCTGACCTTAAAGAATACTGTTACCAAATTTGGTTAAAAATCGAATCATTAGTTTAGAAGAAAACTAGAGGACCCGTGTGAATACTTTGCACCGTTAGTGAAATGACAAAAAAGGTGGGAAAAATGCAAGTAAAGTTGAATGTTCACGCATAGCTTTCTCCAGAATCAATAATTGCAAGTGTTTAAAAGCGAAAATGGAAGAGCCTGATCCACTGTTGTTAGGTCAAAAAGAACTGCGTGTCTTATTTAGACGCGAAAATATCGTAAAAGAAACCAATTAAAATATTCAGTGCAAGGACAGAAGGGTTCTGCGTTTGAATAAAAATAAAGAATGGAGATACGTAAGTTAATTGTGATACTTGATGACAAATCTGCGAATGAATACCTTTCGTTTAAAGGAAAAATTATGGAAATCGGTCGGATAAAACGGCGTGACTGACTGACTTTAGTTTACAGGAAGGACATCCCCGTAAGAAATATACAGTAGGAAATCGCTTCTGAGTATAGAGAAAGGAAGGCGAGAGTTATTTAAATTCTGATACTTGATGACAAATCTGTGAATGAATATCTTTCGTTTAAGACAAAAATGAAGGAAATCGGCCGGGTAGTTTGGTCTGGGCGACTGACTCTAGTTTTCGTAGAGTCTTTTAATATATAAGATGTAGAATATTATCGCATTATGAGGACGTTTTTTCACATTTTTATGACGTGATATCTCCTTACGTATGTGTCGTAGGTGGTTCTTACCCCGACAGTGATTGTTGCCTGATAGTAAGGAACATATTCATCATTTTCTTGATTTGCAGCTCTTATTTTTTCCGTGTGTGCAGTAAAAATTACTGGGTATGAGGTCTGCCAGATACTCTGTGTTCAATAAAGAATTCTAGTCCCAACAAGAAGGACTCCCAATGGGATCACCGATTAGTGGCCTTCTAGCTAACATCTTCATGAACAATTTGGAAAACAAAATTTTCAGGTACATAATACAACCCAAGCAATACAAAATCATATAGTGGTACTGTTACGTCGATGACATAATATGTCTGATCAACGAGCCACACACACACACACACATAAAACAGCTTCACAATGAAATAAACAACATACACCCAAAAATTCATTTCACATTGGAAACAGAAACAGACAACACTCTGAATTTCCTGGATCTCACCATAAAAAGAGCAAACAACACTCATGAATTCACAATATTCAGAAAACCCACCACTACGAGTACCACCATCCACCGTCTATCGAATCACCCGGTAACACACAAACACGCAAGCTTCAGATTCTTGCTCAAAAGACCAAAAGACTAAATAAAGCACCCATCAGAAAAAAAAAATATAAAAAAATAAAAAACTAAATAATAAAAAAAACCTAGACACAGGAGCTGAACACAATAAAACAAATAGCATTGGAGAATGGTTATGATACCCACATAATAGACAGACTAAACCAACAAATATGCAAAAAGAAAAATAATGAACAGATCACAAACACACACACTGGACCACACAAAATACAGAACACAAGACACTGACAATGACCACATACCAGACACAACACAACACACAAAAGGAAACAAATGGCACATTCTAACCTACAACAAAAAAATAGTTCACAGGATAGGTAACATATTTAAGAAACAGGGACTCCAAATAGGATACAGGACAGACAACACAGTACTGAAGAAACTCAGAACACAGACTACACCAACAGACAAATTCAACAGATCAGGCATCTATGAACTCACATGCAATACATGTTAGTCAGTATACATTGGACAACCTTGTAGGAACTTCAAAACCAGATATTCAGAACATCTCAGAGCACTAAAAGACACAGTTCCCACAGCACATTTGCAGACCACCTAATAGCTCACAACCAAAATAGAAACAGACCTAAAGATATCAAAATCAAGCCACAACCTATACCACACAATAGAAGAAAATTACCACATACAAAAAGCAATAGCACAAGGAAAATCAGTCATGAACGAATACACCACTCTATGCAGAAATACATTATTTCACCCATTAAATGAATTGTACAGAAAGGATGACACGGGCAGCTAAAACACACACACACACACACACACACACACACAGAGAGAGAGAGAGAGAGAGAGAGAGAGAGAGAGAGAGAGAGAGAGAGAGAGAGAGAGAAAACAAACATTATTCAAATCTACCGCCATTCCACTGGAGAACAGCTGAAAGTCAACTGACACATGTGCAGTTTAACAAAGTAAACACAGACGAATTTGTAAAGTGGAACATGGTTGTGATAAAAAAAGTCCGCAAAATATGTGTATTACATGTGTGCTATGTAAAACAGTGCCGAAAATGAAGCGTATGCCAAAAGAAACCGTAATAGATAGTAAACAGACGATAGAAATATCCCCACATGCCATAATTACGTTTTCGCACCATTCGTAGCGGTTTAAAAACCGCACAAGTTGTTCAAAGAGATAATTTTGGTTGCAGATGACAACGCTACCACTTCACAAGTATGTAAAAAGGGTCCCACATGACCACAAAATGTAAAATAACGTAAAAACCAAAATAAGACTGATGACTTTTTTAGGCCTAAATTTACAACTAGCATAATAGTAAAATACATGTAATTTGTTTTCACAGCATGAAATAAATTGAAAGCCCACTGATGATGGCACAGAGGTGCTGAAACTAGTTTGAGTGCTTAATAAAAACAGTGTTTTGCATATCAGGCGGACCTCATACCCAGTAAGTAAGGAACATGTGTACCAAGTTTGATTGACATCGGACCAGTAGTTTAGGAGATGTGGAACAAACATATCCACATACAGCCTCTTATAAGATACAGCCTATAGATATAGACAAATCAAATGTTTGTAAATCTTATGGGACTTAACTACGGGGTCATCAGTCCCTAAACTTACAAACTACTTATGAACTACTTACAAACTAGGACGGCACAAATATCCATGCCCGAGGGGGGATTCGAACCCCCGACCGTAGTGGCCGTACAGACCGTGACTTAAGCGCCTCAGTCCCCTCGGCCACTAGATAAAGACATCATTGAATTCTGCTGTCTAGCATATGTTTCGTAGATGTTTACCGAACTGCCGGATGGACCGCGTCTTTAGACGGTACAAACTACCCTGCGTCTGGCCATGGCCGCAGCACCGTCAGTTCGGGAGTAGTGGCGTGGCCCCTGGCGCAAGTTCAACAGTCTGGGAGGCGGCAGACAGGCTGTTTTACGGGCGCGGCGCAGCCAGCGGCGGCTCCTGTGTTTACCGGTCACTAAACCCGTCAGCAGGTAAACACTTTGCCCCGCCCCTTGACTGCCCCACCCCTGCCGCCCCCGCAGACTGGACGGGCAGAAGCGGCCGCCGCCTCCGCCGTTATTCTCGCACCAAGCGTGTGGCGCCACCGCCCCGACAGATCGTCTTCCTCCTCGGAAACTCCTCCCTCCCCACTCCAACCCCACCCCCAGAACCCTCTCCCTCTACAGAACGACCCTACCTCAACACCGCATCTGGAAGATTCCGACAAGCTGGTGCGCTTGCGCAGTTTCCGGTGGTGTCAGTGCGTTTACACGAGAACCAACCGCCTCTGTATGTAACAAGTGTGCGTGTGTTTGCCTTGTATCCCGATTTGAGCAACTGGGTACAGACGGGAATGCGCTTCCGCGTTTTTTGTTCCTCCGCGACAGGGCGGCATAGGGTATTTAGTACGCTCTCAACATGTATGTCGCTCCAAATTACTATACTCGTTGAGATAATGGTTCTCATCAAACAACAAATCAGAGACCTATTTTGTCTCTATATATCAAAGATATTAACATTTTTTGTAGAGCTTATGGGACTTAACTACGGGGTCATCAGTCCCTAAGCTTACAAACTACTTATGAACTAGCTAATACTAAAAACGGCACAAATATTGCCGCGAGAGACCACTGACACCCACTGCCGGCGTGGCACAGGGGATAGCGTCACCGACTGCGGTGCTGAAGGTCACCGCTTCAATCCCGCCCACCGGCAAATATTCATTTCTTTGTAATTAACAATTCCAGAAAGTTCCACATAATTTCGTATGTTCACTTGTAAATTCTACTTGTTATGTTAACTGTTCTTCTAATTTATGATACATTCCGTCAGTGTATAAATAGCAGAGCACTCTGGCCGAGAGGCAGTTGGTGCTGCGTGTATGTTACTGCTTTCAGTATAAGTGCTATGTTCAGTTGACAACCCTGCCTTCGAAGTCAAGCCTGCTTCCATTTCAACGCGATAATATCAATGCCCGAGGGGGATTCGAACCCCCGACCGTAGTGGTCGTGCAGACCGTGACTGGCACGCCGCAGACTCCTTGGCCACCTCGGTCGGCAAAAGATATTCAATTAAAAGAGAAGCATTGAACTCAACTTTATGTTGCGACCGGGCTTCTAGCCCGGGAGCTCCTGTTTACTAAGCAAGAAAAAAATGTTCACATGTTTGTATAGCTTATAGGACTTAACTACGGGTTCATCAGTCCCTAAGCTTACAAACTACTTACGAACTAGCTAACACTACGGACGTCACAAATATCCATGCCCGGGGGGGGGGGGGGATTCGAACCCCCGACTGTAGTGGCCGTGCAGACCCTGAGTGGAACGCTTCAGTTCCCTTGTAAGAAAATTGCCTGTTGGAGGTCGTCAAAAAAAAAAAAAAAAAAAAAAAAAAAAAAAAAAAAAAAAAAAAAAAACCCAAAATTCAGAATGCGTAATGATATGCTCCAGTAATAATAATTTCGTTATTGAATGTTGCAGCAAATCACAACTAATGGGTCGCAACAACACTTTCGCAGTGAAAGTTAAAAATTTTGAATAAAAAAAAGATATTAATTAACTTGAAACAATCACTGTGGTAATTAATTAAGCTTGGCCCTATCTGACTTAGCATTGACTACAGCCTCCAACTAGCACCTCTTACGATTCACGAACAGCACAATTTCACTAATAAATGTGTCAGAATTCATGTAGTGGTGATGGCGTGTTCGTGTTATAATCAAAATTGTAATAGCAGATAGACTCTGATTGCAATGATAATAGCTCAATACAGTGAAACTCCGTGGTGCAATGAGCTTCACAAATACTACAGTCAAAGTACTCAATAATTTTGATATTATTGTTTAAAGCATTCAAGTTCCTTATAAAACTTTACGTAAACCATTTTTTTTTAATTGTTTCCAGGGCCTGGGTAGCGTACGCGTGTAACTGGCTGAGCAAAGTTTGGCATTTAACGTATTTCATAAAAAATTACTTCAGTCAAGTCTGCTAAAACTACCGTAATACTTTGAATTCTGTTAGCCTGGTTACTTTCTATGTAAATGAAACCAAATTTACTTTACTTGCAAACACTCTAGCACTTTAATTACTAGTCTCTGTGGTTGTAACACGTTTAGCAATTCTTTAAATCGTCTAGCAATTTCTTTAGGACTGATCGTAATTTCTTTGAAAATGATTGAACTTGTTAGTCAATGTACAGGCTTGCATAATCAACATAATCTAATAATGGTGATAATGGGGTGACTACAACTACTTACAAAATTAAGACTGGTTTCAAAATAAGTCATGTATAATTGAACCAAAGTTCTGATTGGGCTGACACTACATTTACATTCATACAAAATAAAATGTTACAAAAGTACTCATCTGCTTTCGTCGTCTTCGTCGTGAAGTCCAAACAAGACAGATATGATTACAATAGGTACTCTTACTACAACAACGATCACACTCGGTGACAATAGACTTGATACCAAACAATTACTTTTCTTGCACACATGGAAAAGGATTACACTGATCGAGTATAAATAAACTTGTTTCGCACTTCGTTCAATACATTAAACAGTACGCCTCTCAGGCTTATTGCAATTGCATAAAACTCGCGCCACACTGCGCCTACCGTGCCTCTGCACCATCAACAAAACATTTATGTGTTTACTATAGCGAGTCCGTTTCGCGACTACATTTATGTCTTTACTTTGGCGAGTCCGCACCGCGACTGATTCAGCAGCGCGACACTCACAGCAACTACTTCTGTACCCAAGACAGGTTCAACATTTTCTCTGGCGCATTGCTAACTTATAGCATAAGAATGTCCTTGCATTCATGCGGGTTTACACTAAATGATTCAATATAGAAAATGACGTTACATAAGAAATATATCTAGCATACAATAAATGAAAAATACATGAAATAAACAAATTTAAGACAATATATACATTACGTTAAATCAAACTAAGATACAGCGACAGGTGTACTCTTACACCCTCGGCCACCGCGGCCGGCACTAAGCAAGAACTGTAAGTAGTAACAAGGGGACAGAAGTATAAATAACGGATTTTGATGGGTTGAGTAGGTATCCACTTTAGCGACTGGCCTTGGTTTTCGAGAAAATTGATCTTGACGTTCACTGCACGCGGTAAGACTGGTAAAGTCAGCCGTATCTCTAGCCAATCAGCGTGGCGCTGCTGTTATGGTCTACAGCTGGAGGTACCGTGCTCGGGTCCTCTCCCTGTGTTTTTGCTTTGCTTTCAATAAGATTAATACGACATATTTCCCATTTTATTTTACAGAATTTCAACAAACACTGTACATTGTGTGAAATTAGTGATAAATATTAAATTTTGCCAAGGTCATTTAATTTTCCTGTCATTATCACGAAATCTTACTCGCTATCGCCTGCGTAGCTTGCTATACCATAACAGATAACCAGATGATATTTGTCGTAAAAGCAACCGAAACACAATGATTTACAGCACCAAACACATTTCAGAAAAGCTACTGTCTTGCATGCGCACAGAGTTTTCAAAATCGAAGCCGGAAAGCATTGTTCATTTACATTAATCCATTAAGTGTGATGCTAATCATGAATATTTGTTCATCTTCGAAAAAGTAGGCTAGGGTCGGGGTTTCGAATCCCCCCTCGGGCATGGATATTTGTGCCGTCCTTAGTCTTAGCTAGTTCATAAGTGGTTTGTAAGTTTAGGGACTGATAACCACGTAGTTAAGTCCTATAGACTTTACAAACATTTGAACATTTTTTTCGAAAGGGCGCCGGTTCGAAACCCGGTCGGACCTCAGATTTTTAAAGACTCACTTCTCAACGATGTGAGGAGTCGCCAGAAACGACACGTGGTTCGGACACCACGTTAAGCTGTAGATCCCCTTTCCCCGGTTGTTTAAATGGGGTAGGCTAGGGACACGCAAGTCGCCGAAGTATCGTCCATTTATAAGACTTGCACCAGGTCAGTGAGTCACACGAAATTATTATTATTATGCAATATTACATATTTGTTGAAGACCAACAGAGAGATACCATAAAACTATACTCATCAGTTTTGCATCAAATAATGGCATCTGCTTTTTCGAAGATGAATAAATCACATCAGTGTTAACGGATGGAAGAAATGTTTTTGATTGTATGAAATGTATGAAATGTGTTTGATTCTGTAAACCATTGTGTTTCGGTTGCCTAAGCGATGTAGATGACAGCGAGTACGAATTTGTAATATTGATGTGATAATTAAATTACTATGGCAAAATTGAACATTACTTACTATTTTCACACTATGTACAGTGTTTGTTGATATTCTAGAAAAGGAAATGGAAAAATGTCGGTTTCTTCTGATTGAAAATAAAGCAAATACACGGAGAGGATGCGATCAAGGTACCAAAAAACATTCAAATGTTTGTTAAGCTTATGGGATTTAACTGCGGGTCGTCAGTCCTTAAACTTACAAACTACTTTATACTAAAGACAACAAAAACATCCATACCCAACGGGGGATTCGAACCCCCGACGGGAAACGGACTCGCGCATCGGAGCATGGCTGCTCAGTACGCTCGGCCACTCCGCTGCGGCGATCACGGTACCACCAGAGAGGTGGCTGAAGTATAAATAAAGTTACGCGACTAACAGCGCGCAGTGAACTTCAACATTAAAATTCTTGAAAACCGAGGCACATCGCTAAAAAAGCGGATAGCCTCATACTCAAGGTATGCCCTCTACAACCTCTACAACATATCCGAGATCCATCAAATCCGATATTAGCACATCTACAAGGTCTTCTCGTACGCTACAGCGACCTAATTCTTCCTTCACAACACAGAATTCAAATCTGCCTCATGTTACTCTATGCAAATATGTATCAACGTTGCCAAGGCTCTCCAATATCGGAATAGCACCCCTGCAATTAACGTTAATGGAAACGTTCCTGCCATGTACCTCCGGTACAGGTGCAGGTCTCATCAAATACGTTGAAGGCCGTGGCACAATTTTAGTTCAATGCGTTCAATTCAATGCATTCAGTTCAATGGTTTTCATATTTTACCGTTTTCACTGGATTCTTAAAGGCGTAAAACCTGGGTAATAAAATGGCATTGTGCCAAATGGACAAACCTATGCTAAGTGGGTTAAATCATTCGTAGTTCTGCAACAAGAATCGATATCTACGCATAGGCAACAACAATACTATGCATACTGTTTTCAGTAATGACAGTGGCTCAACGATTCGTACTTACAAACGATAGTTGTGAACTACTGCGATGTTAAAACGCGGCCTTGTATTTCACACCCGAAATGTGTTACCTCTTCATCAGATCTTTTTATTCGCCTACTGAAAGTAATCGGTTTTTAATTACGTGCTTTTTGTCATAAGTCATGATGTATACGTTCATATTGTAACAGAAACCGCGTCATAACGTAAGAAGGCTATTACTTCAATAACCGACGTTTCGGCCGACGTTACAGTGGCCTCCTTCTGGGTATTGCAAATATTTAGATTCGCTTTGAAGGCAGTCAATCTGTGCAAAATCAAGCTGATGGTTGGAAACGATTAAAGTTGACAGCAATACCAACCATTTTCATTGTTCCTAATTCTCCACCGCGCTTAACCGTTCCTAGGACCAATGAGGGAAAGGCAAGCTTCTAATGTCTATGTTGTGTTGTTGTGGTTTTCAGTCCGCAGACTGGTTTGATGGAAATCTTCAAATGTTTATAAAGCTTGTGGGACTTAACTGCAGGGTCATCAGTCCCTAAACTTACAAACTACTTATGAACTAACTTACACTAAAGACAACAAAAAACATCCATGCCCGAGGGAAGATTCGAATCCCTGACGGGGAACGGCCTCGCGCATCGGAGCATAGCGCATCAATGCGCTTGGCCACTTCACCACGGCGGTTTGAAGTATTTCTCCATTCTACCACTTCCTGTGTATGCCTGTTCATCTTATAATACGAACGGCAACCAACATCCTTTTGAATCGGCTTACTGCATTCATACCTCGGTCTCCCTCTACGATTTTTACCCCACACACTTCCTTCTAATGCTAAGTTGACGAATTCTTGATGTCTCACAATGTGTCCCACCAACCTATCACCTTTCTTAGTCAGGATATGCCAAAAACTCCCTTTCTCCCCCATTCTGTTGGGCACCACCTAATTAGTTACGTGATCTATGCGTCACTCGTCTGTAGCACCACATTCAGAAAGATTCTATAATCGTTTTGTCCGATTTCCTTATCGTCCACGTTTCACTCCCATATAGTACTACAATAGAGACAAATGTTCAAATGTTCAAATGTTCAATTTGTTGAAGGATTGCAATAATACTAGCTGAAAACCCACCGTTACCCGGGTATTTATTTATTTATTCATTCACGTCTTGAGTTAGTACTTCTCCTATCACTTCTCTTCCTGTCCATCTCCTTTTGTCTAATTTGTTATATTTATCAGAGAATATATAAGAAATGAGGCTGTCTTGCATAATGTACAAAATTTTAAATACAGTATCGAAAGAAGTAAAGCTAGTAATCGAAATACAAATGATGTGTAACATTCATACTTTACTATAAACAATATTTCTTGTTACTTGTGCAGCATATAGTCAACACGGATTCAGAAAGTATCACTCTCGCGATACACAGTTTGCCCTTTATTCACATGAAGTGTTAAATGCCATCGACAAGGGATCTCAAATCGATTCCATATTTCTGGATTTCAGGAAGGCTTTCGACACTGTACTACACAAGCGGCTTCTTATGAAATTGCGTGGTTATGGAGTATCTCCCCAATTGTGCGGTTGGATTCACGATTTCCTATCAGAAAGAACACAGTTCATTGTAATTGACGGTAAGACATCGAGTAAAACAGAAGTGATATCTGTAGTTCCACAGGGAACCGTTATAGGTCCCCTACTCTTCCTCATGTTTATAAACAATTTAGGAGACAATCTGAATAGCTCCCGTAGATTGTTCGCGGATGATGCTGTCGTTTATCGGTTAGTGAAGTCAACAGAGGATCAAAAGCAACTGCAAAGCGATTTAGACAAAATTTCTGCATGGGGCGAAAATTGGAGATTGACACTAAATAACGAAAAGTGTGAAGTAATACACATGACCACTAAAAGAAATCCGCTTAACTTCAATTACGCGATAAATCAGTCAAACCTTAAGGTCGTAGATTCTACCAAATACCTAGGAGTTACAATTACGAACAACTTTGACTGGAGAGAACGCATAGAAAATATTGCGGGGAAGGCGAACCAAAGGTTACGTTTCATCGGCAGAACGCTTCGAAGATGCACCAGCTCCACCAAAGAGACTGGCTACATCACACTTGTGCGTCCTCTCCTGGAGTACTGTTGCCCCTTGCGGGACCCTCACCAGGTGGGATTGACAGAAGACATTGAGAAGATTCAGAGAAGGGCAGCTCGTTTTTTTCTGCCACGTTACGGGGGGGGGGGGGGGGGGGGGGGGAAAGCGTCACGGAAATTTTGCACGAATTGGGGTGGAAACCATTAAAAGAAATACGTTATTCATTGCGGCGTGATCTGTTTGCGAAGTTTCAATCACGGACTTTTAGTTCTGAATGTGAAAATATTTTGCTAGCACCCACCTACTTAGGGAGACATGACCATCCCAATAGAATAAGAGAAATCAGATCGAAAAGGGAACAATTTAGGTGTCCTTTCTTCCCGCGCGCTATTAGAGAATGGAACGGCAGAGAAAAATTATGAAAGTGGTTAATGAACCCTCTTCCAGGCACTTAAATGTGATTTGCAGAGTATCTATGTAGATGTAGATGTAGATATAATATGAATAATTTCTTTGGTGAGGCCACCCCTCAGAAAGTTGTTCGTGTGAGAAACATAGGCAGGTCGAAACCACCCCACAGTATTGAGTAAACTGGCCTGTGGTTTACTAATTGTAATAGAAAACGCAAGTCCCACTGGAAACAGATGTTCTTGAAATTAAAAGGTAGATATGTCGTAAAGAATGTTGGATGTATACTGTTTCATTCTGTTCCTTTCCACAGAAGTTATAGAAGTCTGTTGCTACCGCCTGCAAAAGTGTGCGTTTCAGAGCTCAAAGTCGTTCACAGTACTGTCAGCTTAGCATGAATCTTCTTGAGCTGACAGGAATACGTGTTGCATGATGTTACAGGTTTTTCTCCATCGCAGTATATACGATCTAATATTTATTGAATTTTATGTTGTACGACTGTATAATTTTACAGTTATATATTCATTTGTATAAGTGCTGCATACCGGTAAAAATGCGTTGCGAACAGAGTTTTTCTAAAGAAGTGATAGATTAAAACCTGATTCGTGATGGGGCGGTTTTCCATTAACGTTACTGTTATTGTCGTTATATCTCATGAACTACGTGTCGTACTGTGATACAATTTCTAAACTACATTCATCTGTATGTGTGTACACTATCTGTACACTATCTGCGACTGCAAATAGTAGTGTAGAAATAAACTATAGCGTCATAAGGAATGCAGTAGTTTTGCTCCATGAACTGCGGAAAAGTTGTAAGCCAGACACTTTTGTCCTTTCATTATTTTAATGTAGTTGTCAGCGAGAAAAAAATTAATAAAGGTTTGAAATTATATTTAAAGTACCGTATATTGCAAGTCGCTAAGTACTGTAATTCTTATATAGTATATTTATGAAGTCTCATAGCATTATGTGGCAACATCTTGCAACTCCTATTGTTTATGACATTATATCTCCTGAACCATGTGTCATATGTGGTTGTTACTCCTACAGCAATTGTTAGCTCACGTAAGGAAGATGTGTACCAAATTTGGTTGATTTAGGACAAAATGAGCAGCATTGTCACTTAATGCAGCAGTTTTTCGCGATTCTCATTGTTTATGACGTTATATCTCGTGAATTATGTGTTGTACGTGATTCTTTCACTTACACGACCGTCCTCATGGATTGAAGCTTGTATGTACAAAATTCCATAAAGATTGGAACAAAACTGTAGATTTGTATGCAATACGTACATACAAACACACGAATACACTGCTTTGTAAATGAAACAGATTTATTCCATTTTATGTTGATGTATCCCAATACTGATGTCAAAAAATCGAGTCGTCTACAGCAACACAAAAGCGAGGCTCTGCAAATATCTGCTAGCAGAGAGCAGTAACGCACACTTGTAAGGCTGGGCGCACACAGGTCCAGCATTTCACCTGAAGCAAAATGTTGCGCAACGTTTCGCTGCAAGCGTTTTGCTTCTTTACTCCCCCAGTGTGCGGGAGGTTTGCACGACGCAACATTTTGTTTCAAGCAACAGAACATAACATTGTTTGTGTTGTTCTCCTCCAGTAGTGGCACAATTAACGTGTGTGACGAGTAAGTCAACGTAGGTATTACTTTGGAAGGAAGGAAAGGGTTTAACGTACCATCGACAGCGTGGTCATTAGAGACGGAGCTTATGCTCGGATGTTTCGGTAAGGATGGGGAAGGAAATCGGCCATGCTCTGTCAAAGGAACCACCCCGGCATTACCCTGGAGTGATTTAGGAAAATCACGCAAAACCTAAATCAGGATGGTCGGTGGATTTGAACCACCGTCCTTCCGAATGCGAGTCCAGTGTGTTACCACTGCGCCACCTCGCTCAATAGCTATGGCAGCTTTTGCAAATGCTGGACTAAAATGAAAGGAAATATTGGGGTAACCCGATCAATGAGAGGCGGGAAATTAAGTCTTTCCTCTCAGAACTGAAATAAGATTCGGGGAAATTTTACAATTATTGTAGAATGAGTGCCACTAGCCTTAAAATACATAAAAATAGCCGCCATTTTGAAATGAGCCTCTGATGTAGTTGAAATTTTTATACGATATGTAACCGTGATAGGTGAAAAAAATGAGCCGATTTTTAAGAAATTTGAACGTTTCATTATGAAGATAAAAATTGATACGTGGAAAAAACAAAATGGCGACTAGTGGGGAAACGAAGCGTTTTTCCGACCCACGTTTATATGAACTTATTTGTTGGTTTTGACCTAAATATTCGCATCCTAAAGTCCTGACCAGTTTTATCAAATTCACAATAACTAGTATTTTCAAGTAATTACCATTTCAAATTGAAGGTTTCAAATTAATATCCATTAAGTAAAGCAGTCAACAATCCGAAGATTGGTTTGAACACCACAGTGCTTGACTACGCATGATCCTGTTTGGAGGTGGTATGCCGTTGCCTTCCTCCGACCTTCGAACTGACTTACCCAGCCAGTTATAAGGGGACTTACAGTTTAACGTGGGTTCCGAACCACGGTGCTACTCGGTATTTTTCACATGAGCAATACTGCCAGAGGTGAAAGAAGTGGAAAGTGACAGATTAAAATCCTGGGACCTGGCGGGGATCGAACCCTATGGATTTATAGACTGGCACTCTACCACTGTGCAATCGAGGCGCACTAATATCTTTTATTTTAGGTCATTCGGATGCTGATAGTTTTGCCATGCAGTTGTGTCTCATAACAAAAGAGTTTGAACTAGCAATAATTTTCTAATTCATTTTCTGTTCTGGAAAAAGAAGAATTTTAAACTTACAAATTATAATAAATACTGAAGTGTAATTTTAATCTTACTAAATAGTAATTTACAATAAATTTAGAGATGTTTTTGTTTTAATCTTAATAAATCATCATGTTTAAGGCCATAAAACGATTGAAAGAAGAGGTTTTCAAAATATGTACGATTTATAACTGATGAAGGTTATATTATCAAATATTGTACGAATTTTATTAATTTATTGTTTAATTATACATTCCTTACATGAGGTCTTAGTTTCCTGACCCATGTGTTGCCATGATTTGGCGATTACGTTCTTGTTGTGGTGATCTTTTCTGGTAATCACGTCCAACTCTGGTCTCGTTTCCATGAGGGCTGCAAGTTTATCATCGATAACTCTATCGTCGTCGACCACACCATTTTCCCCAATTTCAGTCATTACGCAATAAAAATGTTGAAATGTTTGTAGAGCTTGTGGGACGTAGCTACGGGATCATTAATCCCTAAACTTACAAAATACCTACGAACTAGCTAATACCAAGGACGGCACAAATATCCATGCCCGAGGGGGGCTTCGAACCCCCGACCGTAGTGGCCGTGCAGACCGTGACTGGCGCACCGCAGACCCATCGGCCACCGCGGCTGGCCGTTACGCAATAGACTTGACTAAAACACAGATTCGAAAACACAAAGCAGACGCTTCAGTACGGTCAGAGCTGCCCGTGACAGCTGTATTGGTGGGAAGTGGAAGGGGTGTGGCGCATGTGCAGAACGTTTTGTTCCTTGAAACATCAAGCATCGTGCTGTATAGGATCCAGGCGTCGAGCAACTGCTTAAATGAAACTTCCTGGCAGACTAAAATTGTGTTCCGGAACCGGGACTCGAAGCTGGGACCTTTGCCTTTCGCGGGCAAGCGCACTACCGACTGTGCTATCCCGATACGACTCACAATGCCGACTCACAGCTCTACTTCCACCAGTACCTCGCCTCCTACTTTCCAAACTTCACAGAAGCTCTCCTGCGAACCTTGCAAGACTAGCACTCCTGGAAGAAAGGAAGTGTCGGGATAGCACAGTCGGTAGTGCGCTAGCCCGCGATAGGCAAAGGCCCCAGGTTCGAGTCCCGGTTCCGGCACACAATTTTAATCTGCCAGGAAGTTTCATATCAGCGTACACTCCGCTGCAGAGTGAAAATTTCATTCTGGAAACTGCTTAAATGTTTCAAGGCGTTGCAAAACGCCTGACAACGTTTGCTTGATCAGTGTGCGGGATTCCGTTGAAATACACGGAGCGCTGGTACCCAGAAAAACATTTTGTTTCGCAACACTTGCTTCAGGTGAAATGCTGCATCAGTGTGCGTCCGCCCTAACCGGTCTACCATTCACGCCACAGCATCGATCTGCACGGCTTGACTGGCGCAAGTATCATAAGATGGATGGCGGGCAGTAGCCTTCAGCAATGAAAGAGGGTTCTGCCTGCATGAATGTGATGTTCATTTGAGCGTATGACGTACACCTGGTGAGCGCGGTCTCGCAGAGTGCATTCGTCCGAGCCACACTGGCTCCACTCTAGATCTTATGATCTGCACTGCGATAAGCTACAAATCTCGTTCACTTTGTGTTCAGGAAACGCTAACCAGCGCTTGGTTTTTCAGTGACACTTGTCTTAAGTAATTCTTTCACTATGTGAGGCAAAGTGTTTCTTAATTTACAGAACTGAAGTAATACAGTGTTAATAAGTTAGTAAGAATACATGTGTGTGGCCTTCAGTCTTTGTGTAAACTTGGTATGTTTGAATTTCCTTTGCGTAAATTTAGTATGTTCGAATTTCCTTGCTGTTTTTAAGTAACTTTTCATGTCACGACTGTATCCGTGATTATGCTAAATATTTCACAGATTTTCAGTTTGATTCCGCCTTTTCTGTCTTGTATGACCAATTGCACCATGTGTTCTCATAACAGTCATTACTTTGGCCTTCAGCCATGCTTTATTAACACTAGCTTTCTTCTATACGAATTATCATCTGTGCTTTACTTTCTCATTCTGAATTGATTTCTTTTTGTAAATGCTGTTGATTTCGGCGTGGTCGCTGCCCACACATGAGTTCGTTTGGTGCATAGTGGTCATAAATTTGTGATCAAGACATCCGCCATCTCGTCAAAACGCTGCTGATGGATCGTTTCGTCACTGCTATCAAGTGTTCCCACATCGCAATGTACCACAAACATTATGTGCATGTCTGTGAATGAATGTATGTTCTTTCATCTACCCATTGTGTATTTGCAAATTTTCTCCCATGTTACCTCGATATTCATAAATGGCAGAAACAATTTTATTACAGGCAGTGATTTTATGATTTAATTCACTTTTGTACAAGGCATGTGCTTAATTTGGTCTCCCTACATGTATTTGTTCACTTATTTACTGCAGGACACCAATGCACCAGTGGGTAGAGGTCTCTGATGGATGACAATGCGAGACCACACTCGGCGGCGACAATGCAAAACCATATTGCAAGTCTTGGTTGCGAGCGCCTACACTATCCTCCATACAGTCCTGATCTCGCACCAAATGACTTCCATCTGTTTCCAGCTTTGAGAAAGACTTTCGGTGGAAAGCGCTTTGGAAGCAATGCTAACGTCAAAAAGCCGTTCAACGTTTCTTCCGTGTGCAACTCCCTGATTTTTACCTCGAAAGCTTTTTGAAGCTTACAAAGCGGTATGACAAATGTCTAAATGTACTTGAAGCTTATGTAGAAAAATAAAGATGTATCTTATTTAATGTCTCATTTTTTTCCTTACAAACGCAACTCTGACCACAGTTGACAGGGGAAACTTATTTTCCAATTCCCCCGTACTATGTAGTCCAGCACATGGAGGACTAGATATCAAGAGCTCATCTAGTTGTTAACATTGAAGTGGTTCTGAAGATGAGCCACACTAATCAATAAATTTAAATGATCTCTATTAGACAAAATGTTTGTAAATCTATTGGATGAAACTGTTATCGTCATCAATCCCTAGTGTTACGAACTGCTTGAACTAACGACACACACCCATGCTCGAGGGAGGATCCAAACATACGATGGGAACGGCCGCCCAGTCCGTAGCATGATAACAGACCACACTGCCATTCCAAGTGGCATAATATTTAATAACAGAAGAATGGTAGCATGAGATGCACGAAGACGTATAGATAGGATGGGACAGGACAAAGAGGTGATGCCGAAGGATGAGCACCAGGAGGTGAAAGGTAGGGAGAGAGATGAACATAGTGAGGGATGAAGAGGAACTGAGAGAGGAGAAAATGGCCACAGAGAGAGGTGGAGGAAATTGACAGAGAGCAGGCGATGGACTTCGATTAGTGTGGAAGGGGAGGGGAGTAAACAGAGAGACGGGAAAGGAGGAGACACCAGAGAGCGTTGGAGAAGGAGATTGACAGAGAGTGAGTAGAGGGAATGACAGACAGATGGAACTGGGAGGAAAAAAAGCAGAAGTTGGAGGGCGAATGACGAGAAAGTGAAGGTAGATAGAGAACGGGGAGTTGGTGATGAACGGAGGGAAAAAAAAGATGGACAGAGAGAGATGGAGGGAGGCAGAGATAGGACTGATACAAGACTAGCATAAATAAAAACCCGGGTTATGTTGAGTACTATGGCTTGCGCATGAGTAATTCAGGAGATTACCGAAGTTCTGTACGAAATTTGACATAACATCGCTAATCCCGATGTAAAGTATTCTAGAAAGTGTACCGTAAATGAGAATTCATGCGCCAGTCCACACGTATATGTGTGTGTGTGTGTGTGTGTGAGTGTGTGTGTGTGTGTGTGTGTGTGCGTGCGCGCTCCCGTGAGGCTATGAAGTAACTAAGATCACTCGTAAATGAAAAACGTTTCCTTACTTCAAGGCACGACTTTAGCGGAAGTTGAACCCAAAATGATGTTGACATGGAGTGCTCCTTTCCATCTGAGGCCACGGCGGCAAACATAAAGCACTTTCCACCCCTGGCGTCCTAAGAACATTACGCGCGACTCTTTGCTTGACGTCGATTTTCTCAGCTGACGTAACTCGGCGTGACGGCCATGCAACTTGAGCAATATGGCCGGAGCGCGCCCGTTAGCAGTTATGAGCGGGCGAGGCATTCCGGGCGGCCATAAAACACGGCCGCTCAAAGGCTCCAGTAACCGCGGCTCTCTGCGGCAATAAGCTCTGCACGTGGAGCAGCTGGGAGGGAGAGGTGCCTCTGTCAGCAACAGGCACTCAAAGGCCGGGATGAGCAACATTAACAGTTACATTTCTGAAATATGCTTCTAGACTCTCCGATTAAAGTCGTAATAACCTCGAGGATTAAATTTAAATGACGCCAATTCAGCATGCACTTGATTGTGGTCATTATCTATCTATTTTCTATAAATGTGAATGTCTGTTCGGTGTACGTTTATCACGTCTGAACCACAAGACACAAAGAGCTAAAAATTTGTACAGTTACTAATGTCGACCCGGAGAAGGCTTTAGGCAAGATTTTATGACGATCGGATAACTATTTATCTATATTATTAATGTGAACGTCTGTTCGGTGTACGTCTATCACGTCTGAACCACAAGACACAAAGAGCTAAAAATTTGTGCAGTTACTAATGTCTACCCGGGGAAGGCTTTAGGAAAGATTTTATGACGATCGAATAGCTATTTATCTATATTATTAATGTGAACGTCTGTTCGGTGTACGTTTATCACGTCTGAACCACAAGACACAGTGAGCTACAAATTTGTACACTTACTAATGTCTACCCGGGGAAGGCTTTAGGCAAGGTTTTATAACGACGGATAGCTATTTATCTATATCTACTAATGTGAACGTCTGTTCGGTGTACGCTTATCACGTCCGAACGACAAGACGCAGAGACGTAAATATTTGTACAATTACTAATTTAAAGCTGAGGAAGGTTTTAGGCACGGTTTTATAGCGATCTGATATATATTTACTAATTTGAAGAATATAACGTGAAATGTAGAACAATAATTACTCTTTGAAAATTATATTTTCTCTTTGAAAATAGTTTTATTGGTTGCATTGTTGCTTGAGGGTTGATAATGATAGAAGGGTGGAGTATATTGGGGTAGAAAGTTATCAGTGTCTATAAAATTCTACGGGTGTGTGTGTGTTAATCTTTCGCTCTGCAGCAAAAACTACAGAATGCAGACGAATGGTCTGTGTGTAATTGTTGTCCGAAGTCTCCCGTTGTACACCATAGCAGTTCCATGCCGATAGCTATAAGGGGTGGAGGATATAGTGGTTGAAAGTCATCAAATTATTTAAAAAATTCGGACTCAAGGCCAGCGATGACGTTTGAGACTGGATAGCAAGGAGGTTACACACAGCGAAACATGATGCCACAGACCATATCTTGCGTGCAACAATGTCTTCAGACCTTTCTCTGTAAGGATAAGCATACGAATAAGGAAAAATAAGAATACATAAATAAAACAGTAAAAAAGAAATTTCTTTTAATACATTTCTTTAAAATAATCGATTTGACGTTTTGCGCATTACATCAAGTGACCGATCTGTGATATTATTACAATCATTATTGTTGAATTTCCTGATTGGATTCTTCGAAACGAGTGCAATTTTACGTGTGATATGATCTACACTACCTACTTTACTGATAAATGGTAAGTACATAGACTTCTGCAATCTTGTAGGAATATTTTTCAGTTCCTTCAAAACCAGTTTCATAGCACACTACTGATTATCTATCATAATCAACCAACACGCGAGCGGAGCCACGGGTTTCAGCTACAAGTAAATGGAACTATACAAAATTGGAACTGCTGTTATAATAGCAGTACTCATCTGAAAAGATGGACTGAGGCGCTCCAGTCGAGGGTTCGAATCCCCCATCGGGCATGGATATTTGTGCCGTCCTTAGTATTAGCTAGTTCATAAGTAGTTTGTAAGTTTAGGGACTGATGACCCCGTAGTTAAGTACCATACACTCTACAAACATTTTTTTGAAAAGATGGTAAGATGGTAACAGCAAATTTCGATCGTAAAACATCACTTCAGTGTGCATTGAAACTACGCTTCTGTTCTCAATTATGTAACGATTTGGTAGTCACTTGACTTCGATTCCACTGCAACCTGTTCTGTTTTGATCGATCGGGCCTGTTAGTATTATAATTACTACATACAAAAATGATATGCCTCTGTAACTTGATGAAGCATGAAAGACAAATGGCGAAACTAAGTATTTGTACATAACTCCTCAGACTGCAAATTATACATTACTTTTGATATCAGATTATAATTCCAAATTAAATTTTGAATAAACTGCTAGTAAACACAAACGGATTAAATATCAGCAAATAATACAAACCCTTGAGACAACATTGGTATAATGAGACAAAGGTATTAAACATAAGGAGAGGCATTAAATTAAAATTTATGCGGTGCTCGGGATACGAACCCGGGACCTCCTACTTACTAGATAAGTTTAGTATTAAACATAAGGAGAGGCACTGAATTAAGATTTATGCGGTGAGTAAGTAGGAGGTCCGAGGTTTAATAACAAACTTACCTAGTAATTAGGAGGTCCCGGGTTCGAATTCCGGTCACCGCATAAATTTTAATTCAATACCTACCTAGTAAGTAGGAGGTAGACTCAAAACTGGCAAAAACTGGAACTCTTTGGGATATCCAGAATAACACACTAAAATAGTGAGTGAGGTAAATATAGAAAAGGTTGGTGAAATGCCAGCCGACTATATTATAACCCCATATTGCTTCAACAAGCCTTTCAATATAACAACTGGAAGTAGGGAGCAGTGGGAGAAAATAGTTCGACACCATACGGGGGATATTGTCTGGTTCACTGACGGGTCAAAATCAGATCGGGGTATACGGGGTGCAGCCAAGACTGGCGGGCGTCATCTCTCTATGGAAACTGGCCTCAGTATTCCAGGCCGAAATCACTGCTATCAGTGCGTGTGTGGAGGAGACTTTGCGTAGGTGCTACAAAGACCGTAGCATCTATATCTATTCAGACAGCCAGGCAGCCCTGAGATCACTGGCAGCTCCTGCAACAAGTCTAAAATTGTTGCAGAATGTCACAGGGTTCTGGTGGAGCTAGGGGAAAGCAATAGAGTAAACCTATTGTAAGTCCCTGGCCACTCTGGGATCAGTGGCAACGAACATGCCGACAGATTAGCCAGGATGGGGGCAGAGACTCCATTTATTGGACCGGAATCTGTCCTAGCAATCACCAAGGCAATGATCAAATTGGAGCTACGTAACTGGCTCAGAATTCAGCACGTAGAATATTGGACCGAAGTCCATCAACAAAAACATGGCAAGGAAATAATGCCAAAGCCATGTTTTAAAAGAAGCTCTGCAATCCTGGGTCTGAACAGGAGAGATATTAGACTCATGGTTGGATTGCTGACAGGCCATGGGAATTTCAAAAAACACCTACATACAATGGGAATAACAGAAGAGGACCCTAAATGTAGGATCTGTGGTGACGGTGATGAAACTGCATCACATCTAATCTTCGAATACATTGCATTAGAGAGTGTAAGGCACAGAACATTTGGGACAACCAGACCCGAAGAAATTGTGTCTAATAAAGAACTAGTAATGTGACTTCTTGCACTGTTCAAGGGCATTGGTTGGCTTTACTAGATATACAGGGAGCGATACCGCACAATAAACTTAGTTTCGGTGCGGGCAGTGGCGTGTTGGATCAAGACTGTTTTGGCTTCCCTGAGAAAATAAAATCAAGTAGGATGTCCCGGGTTCGAATCCCGGCCAGCGCATAAATTTTAATTCAACCTACCTAGTAAGTAGGAGGTCCCAGGTTCGAATCCCAGCCACCACATAAATTTTAATTCAATGCCTCTCCTTATGTTTAATACCAAAAGGATTAATTAATTAAGTAATAAACCTTCAAGTTTCATTACGTCATTAAAACTAGTAAATTAATTTTTCCAGGTCATCAGACTCTACCAATATATTCCCTACATGGAGGAGCGTCAGTTGGAGAGGGCAAGATTATTTTTGCATTCCCAGTTTAGTTACACGTACGAGGAGTTGAAATGGAATGGCAGGAAACGAAATTGTGGGTATAACTGAAGTTTTATTCAGAAGTAATCACTAGAGGATTGAGCCCTACTATCTCACTGTTTAACGAGCCGAAGGATATCCTGTTCCCAGAATTCCTGTGGCTGTGAAAATAGCCAGTCCTCTACTGTACCCTTCAGTTCGAGTTGAAGCGCTTACCTTCAACTTATTTGTTTAGCGGACAAAACAGGTGGAAGTACCGAGCGACAAGTCCGGGCTGTAGGATGGACGCTCAAGCCGCTCCCACTTGAACTTGGCCAGTACAATTTGTGTGACCCTGGAGAGGTGTGGACGCGCTTTATCATGGAACAGAACCGTTCCTTCATTGAGCAGGCCAGGCCGTTTGCTCTTGATGGAGTTGCGTAGGCTACGGAGTGTCTCACAGTATATGTCAATGTTAATGGTTTTTCCTTTTTTCGGTGCCTATCGGACTACGGACGTCGAGAAAGACAGTCACCTTGCCTGCTGAGGGCACTATGTTATACCAAAGCGGCGTATTCAAATTTCAACCGGTTTGGTTGTTAACATGTTGAATACGCCCAAGATGGCGGAATGTTGTTCTGTTCCCTTTCCATTATTTCAAATTTTCGTTGTAAGCACGCGGTAGCGGAGAGACAACTTGCTCACAGTAACGGTTACCCTGTATTGTTTGTTTGTTTGTATAGTCTATGGGACTTAACTACGGGGTCATCAGTCCCTTAACGGTTACCCTTCTCTCCTTTGGTAGGATGGCTTTAGAGACTTATTCGTATATTGAAAAAGTCCATGGGAATCCATAAGCCTCGAGAGCAGCTCTCCAGCCAATTCGGTTGCAGTTTCCAGCGTTGTGAACATCGCGATGTCGGCGTACTTCAGTTCCGTCATCGAGTAGCGCTTGCTTCCCATTACGTTGGGAGCAGCAATCTGTCATTCACGATGACCTCGTGATGTATCATGTTTCCGTGTACTTGTCCGCCTCCGTAGTCCAGTGGACAGCGTGGTAGGTTGTCACGCAGGGGGCCCGGGTTCGATTCCCGGGCGGGTAGAAGATTTTCTCGTCCTCATCATCATTCCATCATCATTGACATGCAAGTCACCGAAGTGGCATCAGATAAAGAGACTTGCACCAGGCAGGTTGAATACGACCCCAGTTGGGGTCTAACGGTCATAAATGCCACACGATCATCATCATCATCATCCGTGTACTTGACTATTGCGACGATTGTGACAGTGCTATCGTTGCATTTGCACCGCCAGATTCGGGTGCTGCAAAACGGTGTGTAGTGAAATATTACCTTGGTCCGACCCCTTTTTCGGTGATCGCGTACCTCAAGGCTAGTTCTGTTCCATTCTGAGCTCCTTTTGAAGAATGATCACTGTTTTCATAACGTTTAAATCATTGTTTTACTGACTAGTTACACAACAAGACTAAAAGTGTATACCACAAATATGTGGTATATGCATTTAGTTATTAACTCTAATGAGATTTATTTGAGATCCATTTTTTTAAATTGTATGTTTTGTGTCCCAACTTCGTCGCCGCTTTTGTGTCCCAGGCTCGTCGTAGGTGTCGGTGGCCGAGTGGACTGTGACCGACACAGGAATAAAGAGAGCACGCTGGTGCAGGTACGGAGGGGAGCAGCCAGAAACTATAAACACTAGAGTAAATTAGAAAGATATATATTGCACAGAATGTAACAATACTTAACTTTTACATAGTACTGCAGAATGTTGATACATAGTTGTTAGAGGCCTGCCTAGTGCCTGTACGATAGCAAAGTCTTCAATGGTGCCTATCTGATTACGAAGGTCCTAACTGGTTGCTATCTCAGACCCAAGTGCTATGTCTTTCCGTGGTGGCCACGAGCGGGGTTCCAGCAGAGGGCGCTCGTGGCTGTCGTCGGAAGAACGCCGCGCCGTGCATGCATGGCGGCGCGCGGCGAAAGTAGGTGGCGCGCACTTTGTACTTGTGCGACACCACAGTATGTAAATTGTATAATTGTGTGTTTGCTGTCTTTGTATTGTAATATCAAACTTTGTACATCCGAAACGTAATGTAATTTCTGTTAAAATTCCTCATAGATCTCAATATTTTTATTCGAAAAGCTTAATGATAAAAAGTATATGCGACCAAGACATTCAAGGAAATGTCATTGCAGACCAAAACTTATTGTCGCTTTCCCAAAAAATATAGCATTTTATCAGCCAAGTGGAAAACATTCTAATTAACCCTACATTTAGTTTGTTAATTGTAATAGGCATTGTTCCATTAAAGTGTTTGTTTTCACATAAATACAATTTCTGTTTATTAGTACAATTATGTACGTCTAAGCACGGTGTGTTCGACTAGACTCGACATGCCAAACTTTGGTGAGGAGGGTACACAGCCAACAAATAAAGTAGGCCCAGTAGACGCCAGACGGCGCAGGCGTAAAAATTACAAGTTAACTGAATAAAACAGTTACAGCAACAATAACGTGCGAACTTTGTTAAAAAAATGTTCAAATGTTTGGGTAGTCTATGGGACTTAACTACAGGGTTATCAGTCCCTAAACTTACAAACTACTTATGAACTAACTAAGACTAAGGACGGCACAAATATCCATGCCCGAGGGTGGATTCGAACCCCTGACCCCCCCGAGCGCCTCAGTCTCCTCGGCCACCGCAGCCGGCTGCGACCTTTGTACTGCTGACATAGGTGTTCTTAATAAGCTATGACAATTTGGCTGTAGGGCGTGATATATCATTTGAGAAGCCGGGTACCTCGTCGTATGTATGTTGACCATGCTTTAGAACTGGGGGAGTGGGAGGGGTCAGTGATGGGATTGGGCGTGGGCGTGGGCGTGGGCACATACTCCACATACTCCACATAGTCCACACGGAAACATCAATCAGGTACAGCATGCCACCCCACCTTAACATGACAGCCATATGGCTGCCCATCTTTTTTTTTTTCAAAAAATTGTAAGTACGTTTTTCATACAGTGTGTTTGCTCTCTTTGTATTTTATATTTATACATCCGAAATCTAATGTAATTTCTGTTAAAATTTACTACATATCAGAAGATGATGATTCGAAAGGCGTAATAATAAAAATAAAATATATGCGTTAAAACATTCTGAGAAATTCATGGATGCCAATTAGAATGTCATTAGGACATATCGATCAGAAGATTTGACGTCATACATAACTGAAACGAAAGTGAAATGGATAGAACGTAAGCAACAAGGTTATAGGAGACGCGTCCAGAAAGTAAGTTCCGTTTGGTAATAAAATGAAATTGTACACAGATGCAGAAGAAATTTTTATTGCACAAAATTCTACAACTCTTAAACTACTTTTCCACGTAACTGCCGAAATTTTGTAGGCACTTGTCATAGCGTGCCACACGTTTTCACACGCATCCTTCACAGAAGGTTTCCGCCTGTGTATTCAATCATGTCATAACAGCTCTTTATCATCGTTGAAGTGTTGATCACAAAGGACAGATTTTAGGTGTAAGAAGAGATGAGAGTCGCTAGGAGAGAGGTCCGAGCTGAATGGAGGATGATCAAACAGGTCCCATTGAAATTTTCGTAAGAATTGTTTGGTCACATTCGGTGTGTGAGGTCAGGCATTATCGTGAAAATAATCGTAAAATCTGTCCTTGGTGGACAACACTTCAACGATAATTACGAGCTGAAAGAACATGATACCACATGGTTGAATACACAGGCGGCAACATTCTATGAAAAAGGCACACAAAATCTCGTGTCATGCTATGACGATTGCCTACAAAATTTCGGAAGCTATGTAGAAAAGAAGTTTAACAGTTGTAGATTTTTGTACAATCAATACTTTTTCTGTATCTGCACCTGTTCGTTTTATATAATCAAACGGAACTTAATTTCTAGACGCGCCTCGTATACAGAGGGTGAAGGACACAAGGATGGAATAAATACGCGCCTGGACAAAGTCATCAACTAACTCTTGTATCGTACATAAAAGTAAACGGTAACCTCAAAATTTCTCCAAAAACCGTAAATGCTTAACAATTTCACAACGTCGCGAGCGCGTAACCTTTTCTGCAAAAAGTATATCTGTCGAGAAATATCAAAGAAAGCACATACTCAAAGGAGAGTGAAACATCGTGTACACGGATATTATGCTCTGAATGGATGTATTACACAGTCGCAGTTAAGCAACGAGGACTATTTGTTTACGAAAGTTGAAGGTGTAGAGAACACACAAATGCTGAAATGACACAGAATGGGAGCGTAGTGGGTGTGGAACCCGGATTACCCAACACTGGACTGCATCCAAGCAATAAAGAAACTAATTCTGGCCACCATGACTGTCAGAAAGAGGTGAAGATTTCTGCCGCGACCAGCTGTAGCGTCCCGAATCCCGGAATGTCGGCGCGCTCTTTGCACCACCGACGCCTCCGATGTTCTGCAAGGAGCGACGACGGAAAGGTGTAGAAGAGGTAGCAGGTGGCGAACAGCAACTACTGCCTTCTGGCACACTCTTAAGCAATCCTAGGGACCGGGAAAACATTCCCGGCTCTGAGAAATAAGACACAATGCTACTTCAGCAGGTGTTACAAATGGTATCTTCAGAGTAACCGTATGTCGCAGATGACCGTGAAGAAAGGTTATAGACCCGTGAGACGCAAGTGCACCGATCTACAGCTACACTGAGTGAGCAGCTTCACAGTGTGTGACGCTGGTTACTTTGAGTATCAGTCAGTGTTTCCTATTTCTGTTCCATTCACGTAACATGCGCAGGAACAATACAAATAACAATAAAAATGAATCGGTGTAGGCTCCAATCTCTTTAATTTTATCCTCGTTTCGCCAAATATACGTTAAAAAATTAATATATTTTTCACTACTCTACAAACAAGTCAGTATTTGACATTTTCATGTGTTTCATCTGTTAGAAAAAGAACAAAAAGTATAGCTCTTAGGGAAAACTCATCGTGTACAAATAACAGGTGACGGACTTTGTATTATTATTATTATTATTATTATTATTATTATTATTATTATTATTATTATACACGTTACAGGCCTTTTATCATACTACGCCAAACATTCACAACTATGCCATGTTATCCCTGTTCTTCCAGTATTCCTTCATTGTTTCACTAAAGGCTCTCTTCCTTTCTTCAGTCCACTTTCGTCTTTGTGTTTTAGGTGCCGTTTTCTCTGACATCAATTCCATCTTGTTCAAATTGTGTACGAACGTTAAAGTTAAAATTCTTCTGAGCTATTTGCCGCATCTTGATAATAAAATCTTTCCAACTTTTCGGATCCGTTGCAGGATCCTTCCTCAGTATCCCCTTAGGAAGGATCCTGCAACGGATACGAAACGTCGGAAAGAGTTTATTATCATGCCGCGGCAAATAGCTCAGAAGAATTTTAACGTTGTTGACATTTTGTCTACAGACGAGTTTGTCTATGATGTCTGCGGAATCTATGTTAGCCCTTTCCAGATTAATTTTGACTCGTTTTATCCAGTGTGTAGTGATCTTGAGACCCTGGATTTACCTAAGGATTCTGTTGGTGAGTCTGTTTTTATCAGTAACAAGGCAACTGCCTCCACAAGTAAGCACTTGCTTGCGCGAGCACAGCACCCTCACCCCCGCTACCGCCCCACCTCCACCCCACCGACAGTCCTATAGATTGCCGCCTCCGCGCGACCAGGTCCGGGACTCGAACCTGCACTCCTAAAATAAAAATTCCAAAAGTTACGACCCCCAATTATTAATTGTGACATCCAATGTTTTAATTAGAGCAGTTCATTTAATACTTAGAACCTTAAGTATACACAGCAATTTTGCATGTAACTAAAGTAATACGAAGGGAACTTTAGGCAGAAATTGGCCGAAAGGGGGAAAATAAAACAGTAGAAGAGAAAACAGTCCAGGCAGATAAGGACCAAGTAGGTAAAAACGCAAGTCCTACAAAAAGAAAAAAAATCTTGGATACCACAGAAAATACTAAATTTAATTGACGAAAGGAGAAAATATAACAACCCAGACATGAAGCAGGCAAAGTGGAGTACAGACGACTACGAAATGAGATAGAAAGGAAATGCAAAATGGCTAAGCAGGAGTGACTAGAAGGCAAATGCTAGTCTGTAGAAGAATGTATAACAAGGGGAAAAACTGATACCGCCTACAGGAAAATAAAAGAGACATTTGAAAGGTGGAAAGAGTACATAGAGTGGCTCTAGAAAGGGAAGAAACTTAGAGACAATACTGTAGAAAGGAAAGAGGAAGTAGATGAGCTGCGGCGGAGCGGCCGAGCGCATTCAGCGGCTGTGCTCCGATGCGCGAGACCGTTCGCAGTCGGGGGTTCGAATCGCCCCCCCCCCTTCGGGAATTGATGTTTGTGCTTTTCCTTAGTATAAGTTAGTTATATGAAATTGGAGATAATACTCTGAGGGATGAATTTGACAGAACTCTGAATGAACTAATTTGGAACAAAGCCCCTGGACGACATTCTCTCAGAGCTGAAGTTTCCTGGAGAGCCAACCATGACAAAATTATTTCTCCTGGTGTGTAAGATGTGTAAAATATGCGAAATATCGCCAGACTTTAAAACAAATGAAATAATTCTCATTGCTAATAAATCAGGAGCTGACAGGTATGAAAATTACCGAATCATCAGTTTTCAAAAACTTCAACACGATTTATTTACAGAAGGTTGGAAAAGCTGATAGAAATAGACCTCGGGAAAGATCAGTTTGGATTCATGAGAAACGTAGGAACACGGAAGACAATACTTTACGACTTACCTTAGATTCAGGAAAGGCAAACCTACATTTCTAGATTTTTTAGATTAGGAGAAAGCTTTGGACAATGTTGATTGGAATACATTATTTCAAATTCCGAAATCAGAAGGAGTAAAATACACGGAATGAAGGGTTATTTACAACTTTTACAGAGGCAGCGGCGAAGAGCATGAAAGAGAAGCACTGGATGGGAAGAGAGTAAGACAGGGTTGTAGCCTTTCTCCAACTCGATTGCACAGTGGTAGAGTGCCAGACTACAAATCCAAAGGTCGCGGTTTCGATCCCCGCCAGGTCCTAGGATTTTTATCTGTCACTTTCCACTTCTTGCAGTATTGCTCATGTGAAAAATACCGAGTAGCACCGTGGTTCGGAACCCACGTTAAACTGTAGGTCCCCCTATAACTGGCTGGGTAAGTCAGTTCGAAGGTCGGAGGAAGGCAACGGCATACCACCTCCAAACAGGACCATGGCTAGTTAAGCACTGTGCTGTTCAAACCAATCTTCGGATTGTTGACTGCTTTACCTTTTTACTTATTCAATTTGTAAACCGAGCAAGCTGTGAAGCAAAAGTAGGAAACATTTGGAGAAGGGATTAAAGTTAAAGGTGAAGAAATAAAAATATTGCGTTTTGATGGGGATGTATTTGTGTCAGAGAAAGCAAAGGACCTGGGAGAGCAATTGAATGGAATCAACAGTGTGTTAAATGAGCGTATAAGATGAACATTAACAACAGCATTGCCGGCCGCGGTGGCCGAGGGGATTGAGGCGCTACAGTCACGGTCTGCGCGGCCACTACGGTCGGGGGTTCGAATCCCCCCTCGGGCATGGATATTTGTGCCGTCCTAGTTCGTAAGTAGTTCATAAGTAGTTTGTAAGTTTAGGGATTGATGACCCCGTAGTTAAGTCCAATAAGCGTAACAAACATTTGAACAACACCATTAACAAAAGCAAATCAAGGATAATGGAGTGCAGTCTAACAAGGTCGCTGAAGAAATAAGATTTGATATCGATATAATAAAGGTGATAGATGAGTTTTGTTACTTTGGCAGAACAATAACATACGACAGTCAAGCTACAAAGGATATAAAATGCTGAATGGGAATAGGAAGAAATGTGTTTTTGAATAACAGGAATTTACCAACATTAAATATTAATTTAAATGTAAGGAAGTTTTTTCTGAAGGCATATGTGTGGAGTGAAACATAGAAATAAATAGTTCAGACAGAAAGAGGATAGAGGCTTTTGAAATGTGGTGCTACAGAAGAATCCTCTAGCTTAGGTGGACAGATTGCTTAATGAGGAGGTACTAAACAGACTTGGGGAGAAAAGGAATTTTTGGAATACCTGGACTAAAAAAAGGGGGGACACAATTCTTAGATACAAAGAAATCGTGAATTTAGCATTGGAGGTAAGTGAGTGTGGAAAAATCGCATAGGAAGACCTAGAGTCGAATATACTGAACAGATTCAAATGGATGTGGGTTCCCTTTCTGATGAGATGAAGAGCCTTAGAATAGTGTGTGTCTGTTTGTGTGTGTGTGTGTGTGTGTGTGTGTGTGTGTGTGTGTGTGTGTGTGTGCGTCTGCGTGTGAGTAACAAACATTATATTACAGCTGTGTGCTATGTAATTCAAGTACTAGTCGAACGTGTGTAATGTAAGCTATTTTCTATGTTGACGGACTTCACATCCTGAGAATTCTTCCTATGAATCTCAGTCTGTTATCCGTCTGATTCACGATAAATTTTATGTGGCCATTCCACTTCCAATCGATCCTTATGCGCACTCCCTCTTACTTTATGGTTCGGAACACGTTAATTTCTTTCTCTGTTGAGAGGTGCCATTACCTTCAAGTTTCAATGCGCACTCCGATCCTCCTGCATTTAGTTAAAACGTTGCAGTTTTGTTACTCCCTTTTGTACTTTAGTAGGAGCTGCGAAATGCCTGTTTACATTTCCGACGTTTTCTGCTAGGGATTTGTACAGGGTGAAGCTAAATTCGCTCACTCGGGCTTAAATGTCTGTCACAGAATTTCGTCATGCCTATGTTTCCGGTAGTAAGTGGACTTCAAAGACTGAGTTTAGTGTGTTTCAGACTTACACAATTACACCAACAAACTTCTAAGGGTTGTAGACGGCGTCTTGAGGAACTAAATGAGCATAGAAACCCATTCCCGGAAACACCATTCAACGACGCTACGGAGTTTCAGACAAAGTAGCCTGCCGCTAAACATCCCTTCCAGCAACTTCGACTATCTGTAGCGTCGTTGGATGACTTTTGCGGGCTAGGTTTCCATGCTTATTTTGTACCGCGAGACGCCTTCTACATTCCCTGGAAATTTGTTGGTTGGTGTAATTGTGCAATTCTGAAACATACTGACGTATGGAACACACACCCGAATATTTGTGACAGACAATTTTTTTTTTGTTACTGGCATGCGAGGAATCGCGCTGGAAATCCCAAGTGTGCGAATATTGCTTCACCCTGTATGGATTGTGATAAATATTACCCCTGTAAAACTCCCTCTGGACACGTCAGATATCAACGTCGTCTGCTCTCTGTTGACAAATACGTGCTATATTCTGTTTGCTAGAAACCGGTTAGTCTTGACAGTGAGCATTTCCATGCGCTCGAATTTTATTCATCAGGTGACTGTGGGTAACTGTATAGAATGATTTCCAGTAGTTTGGCATGTACCAGGGAGCCTGTGCCTATTTCTTTCTTGCCGCGGTGGAGCGGGAGAGCGGTCTAAGGCGCCTTGCTGCGGAGCGCGCGCTTGCTCGCCTCGGAAGTTCGGCTACTGGTGTGTGTGTGTGTTTGTGTGTGTGTGTGTGTGTGTGTGGGTGTGTGTGTGTGTGTTTTGTCCTTAGCATAAGTTATATTAAATAGTTTACAAACCCTCTGTCAGGCACTTAACAGTGATTTGCAGAATATCTCATGTAGATGTAGATGTAGGCTGATAACCGCTGAAGTTCCATAGATTTACAAACATTTAAACATTTCTATTTCTTTCTGGATTTCGTGGGTGCATATTATGAGCTGGGTTCCAGATGATAGCTGTTTTCGAAAAACTTCCTGGTTCCTAAAACTAAAACAAAACTCCGTCGTATTGGCTTCGAACAGCCGTAATGTCTTCCTGCGCCAGGAGGCAAAATAGGGTGTTTATGGATTGGCATGTGTCCAGCACACCGCTCTCGTTGGTAATTCTCTTTCTCCTATCACGGAAGTCGCTGCTCAGTTGCTTTCACAATAGCCAAAAGCTCTCGCAAAGAGTGGTCTAATTCGACAAAACTTCTGTTAGGGCCCGTGATTCCATTGTGTTATGGACGTTGGCTATGTTGATTTCTACAGAGGAATCTTGCGATCTCCAGAAATGTGTTAAACCGTGAGCATAAAATATGTTCAGAAATTCTACAACAGACCGACTTCACATATTCTGGAAGCATCTCCTAGGCTGACGCTCAGCCGTGTCTCCACAACACCGTTTCTTCCAGGACTTACAGTCCTGTAAGGTTCGCGGGGGAACTTCTGTGAAGTTTGGAATGCAGAAAACGGTATACTAGCGCAACTACAGCTGTAAGGACGGGCCGTGAGGCATGCACAGGTAGCTCAGTCGATAGAGCGGTTGCCCGCGAAAGGCAAAGTTCCTGGCTTTGAAACAATCTGCCACGATGATTCATAGAGGCCTATAGTTTTGATCATCCGTCTGACGAACCTTCATGAAAATAGGAATGACCTGCACTGTTTTCCCAATAATTAGCAACGTTTTGATCCGATAGACACCTACGGCACACAGCTGCTAGAAGGGGGATCAAGTTCCTTTGCAAACTCGGCGAAGATTCTAAATGGTCAAGTGTTGTGCAAAGGTGTGATAATTTTAAAACCATAGAGCACTGCCCTGCCTGATGCAGTGTAAGCCTTCCAGTCGTCCTTTACTCGAACTTCATTTTACAATTTCTTCTTGGCTCCCTTCATAGTTTGCTCAACTAACAGATTGAACGACATAGTTGAAAGGCTACACCCTTCGCGACCACTGCGTCAAAGTTGTATATAGCTCCTTTTTCCCCACATTTCATCCCTGCGATTTCCAGAATTTGAAAGAATGTATTTTAGTCAATATTGCCATAAGCTTCATGTCCCGTAAAGTATTACGAAATCTTATGTCATGTGCATGCATAATAAGTGTCAGGTTCTGGGAACAATGATGGAAAGCTATCACATATCCCTCTCCCCTAAGTAAAGATCCAGACAAATGCCTTCAGGAAAGCGTTCCTAACACTTCGATATCAGTTATATTCTCAGAACTGCTTTTCTTTCCAATCTGTATTTTTTATCTTCTCTCTTTTACTTCTTAAATAACAAAGATCAATTACTATTTTTATTGCCTCGTTTTCTAAACTAATTTCTTAAGCGTCGCTTAATTTAATTACCCTCACTTTGGTCTTTTTCACCTTATACCCTCCTTTCACGCTAATGTCTGTTACCATTCAGTTGCTCTTTCATGTCCTTTTCTGTCCCCGACAGAATTGCAATGTCATCGGCAAACCACGAAGTTCTTATGTCCTTTATTCGAACTTCACTTTACAATTTCTTCTTGGCTCCCTTCATAGCTTGCGGAGTGAACAGATTGAACGACATAGTTGAAAGGCTACAACCTGTACACCCTTCGCGACCACTTCCTTTTCCCCTACATTTCATTTTTCATTCCTAATATTTCCAAAATTTGAAAGAATGTATTCTAGTCAATATTGCAATAAGCTTAGTCGTAATCTACAAGGCCCATAAACGTATGCGTATCTGTGTATCGATAGTAACATACCATTTGACACATTAAAAACAAAACAATTTACTGAGTTGTGTCCAAATTTTTCTACGAGGCAGCGCGATAATGCAAAAACTCGTCAGCGACTTTTACTAAGAATATAGTGGTTTTAGTTCTTACTCGGTTCAGCAGTAGTTATGGGAAGATACTAAAAACTTTCACTTCGCTTACCTTGAAATCATATCACACGAAGATAAGTTTGCACGACGGCCACCGGAACACGTATTTCTCGTTGTGGTCAGCTGCAATCACCAGCAAACTTTCACAACTACTACTGACCCACATAACACAGTCCTCGCAAACAGACCCGCGTTATCTCCTTTTCTGAGTGCGTGCAGGGCACGGGACTGTGGCTGCAAGCGACAGAGTAAGATAAATCTTCCTGCAAAAAGACAGCGCGGATACTTGTACAATGTGTCATGCTGCATAGCGCGAGAGCGTCTGTCGTGGACTTTAGCCAGTAAACTGTAGTTATTAATTCAATCAATGATCGTGTCAATCATTTCTACAAACGAGCACCTATTTAGGCCTGTTAATGGGCTATCTTCATATCCACTTGGCAATGGCTCGACTCCACGCAACAGATGTGCCATAACCAGAGCAACGTAGTTATGAAGATAGTCCATTAACAGGCCGAAATAGGCCCTCATTTGTAGAAATTATTGATGCAATCATTGACAAAAACTACTAATTAATCTAATATATAAATATGTTTGTGTGTTTAAGTATACGCGTTGCATACAGATCTACAGTTTTCTTCCAAACTTTATGAAATTTTGTTCACGTAAGCTTCAATGCATGAGGAAGGTCGCCGTATGTGTAAGTATTACAACAAATAGTTGAGATATGAAGTCATAAACAATATGATGCGCGGAAAACTGGACCTATTTCAACCAAATACGGTACACACATTCCTTACGTGTGATAACAATTGCCGTAGTAGTAAGAACCACATACGCAACATGGTTCAGGAGATATAACGTCATAAACTATATAGATGCAAGAAACTGCCACATAATGCGACCAGACTTTATAAATACACTATATGAGAATGACTGTACTTATCGACTAGCAACAAACTTTAAACATAATTTCAAACCTTTATTAAAATTTTTCTCACTGACAACCACATCAAAATAAGGAAAGGAAAAAAGTTTCTTGATTACTACTTTTCCGCTGTTCATGAACTATAACTACGGCATTCGTTATGACATTACAATTTTATAATTTCTACACTACAAATTATAGCCGCAGGAAATTTTACACACGGTATACACACATACAGCTGAATGTACCTTCTAAATTGTATGACAGTTCGACACGCAGTTCATATGAGCATATAAAAAGTGACGTCCATTGAAAACCGCCCCATCACGCACCAAGTTTCAATCTATTACTTCTTTACTACTAAGTGTATTCCCAAGAGATTTACAGACATACAGAAATATACCTGATAAATTATACAATTGTACCACATATAATTCAATAAATATTAGATTGTAGGAATTTTGTGTGTCATTTGTATTTTAAATACGATTTTTCTTTGTTTGGATACTGCACTTATAATTTTGTACATTATGCAAGACAGCGTTATTTCATACGTCTTCTCCGATAAATATAACAAGAATTTAGAAAAAAGCAGATGGACAAAGAAGGGATAGGAGAAGTACTAACTCAAGGCAGGAGTAAATAAATAAATACACGCGCAAAGCCGGGTTTTCAGCTAGTACAGAATAAAAGCTTACTAACTCTCCCGACCTTGCTGTAAAAAATTTCAAAGTTAGTAATTGTTTCATAGAATCTAAAGAACAGGAACACAACGAGTTCTATGTCAATTAGAATATTTTTACATTCAACTTTAATTTTAATTATATACATGCCACGTTGTAATCAATAATTTTTTTATATGTAGGTATGATTCTATATGTGAAAGTTGCACTTCTGCTCCTAAACTATTACACCGATCTCAGCCAACCTGGTAAACGTATTGATCACTGTGAGGCTCAGACACTACCGTAGGAGCTGTGGCAGGATTGAATTTAATAAGTGTAGGCCGTCCTGAGTGCATAACCATATGTAATTAATTAATTTGATACAGATTTATAAGGGAAGATGAGGCAGATTTGAAGTTTGTGTAGTGGATAGATTCGTGGTTATGGCGCCTCGTGGTAAGCAGGGTTAGAATCCAGGCCGCGGCATAAATTTTAATTCAATGCATCGCCTTCAATTTATTAATCGACTATTTGAGAATGAGTACTCTTACAAGGGCACCTTTGACCTCGAACGAGCAATGTAATAAATAAGCTCTGTAATAAAAAAAAGCTGTGTGGAATGAAGTGGTGTGAAGGGAATTGATTCTATGCACGCGGTCCAAATGTTAAGGACCATACAGCGACGCCCTGAATATGAAAATGACATCAGGGTCGAGATTATGGAGTTCACAGATATGTTATACAACTAGCAAACCCGGAAACGCTTGGCAGTAGCCAATGTGTATGTGATATACAGGGTGTTTCACTAAGTGTGTTTGCCTCTGTAACTTATAAAATAATAGGTGACGGGAAATTGTAATGTGTTAGGTCAACACAAGAAATGTTACACTTTCTGCGGAGCTATGAACATAGATTATTGTATCATTTTCCAAAGAGTTACAGCACAAAGATATAATTTTTTAAATGGAAAAATAGTTTTTTCTATCGTGCATTGGATTCGTTGAAACCAACTGCGTCCAAATCAATTTAAACTACATTCCTATCACTGTTAGTTTGGGAGCTACAGCCCTTCAAAGTTTAGGGGGCGGAGACTACGACAGCGTAGCTCACTGGCTGGTGTTCATGAGACAGTGGGCCGTGCCCCAGGGGATAGCCACTCGGCCAGTCAGCTTCGCTATCGCAGCCTCCGCCCCCGGAACTTTGAAGGGTTGTAGCTCCCAAACTAACAGTTATAGGAATGTAGTTTAAATTGATTTGGACGCAGCTGGTTTAAACGAATCCAATACACGATAGAAAAATACTATTGTTCCATTAAAATTATATATTTGTGGCGTAACTCTTTGGAAAATGATACAATAAACTATGTTCATAGCTCCGCAGAAGGTGTAACATTTCTTGTGTTGACCTACCGCATTAAAATATCCCGTCACCTGTTACTTTATAAGTTACAGAGGCAAACACACTTATTTAAACACCCTGTATATACCCTAGCCTCTTCTTCTCCCTGTGTCTGTCCCTTCCTCCGTCCTCTATTTCCCCTTCGCCTCCTCCCTCCTTCCTTTGTCCATATCCTCCTTCTCCCCCTATCTTCGCACCTTTCTGTTCTACACCATATCCATCTCCTTCCATCTCTGCGTTTATATCATTCCCCCTTTTTAAATCTATTTCTCTATCTCCTCCTCCCTCTGATCTTATTTATTGTTATTGCAGCCGAGACCTTGATAGGGCATGTTAAAACTGAATTCTTAGAGTATTTTCATCTAACAATCTGTTTATCGTCAAAAGCGTTCGGTACGATTGCTGCCGAGCGATGGTACACAGGGCTCGCAAGCAGTCTGGCAGTATCGGAGCCGTGTCAACGGGCGTTACTTCGCTGGAACATTGCCCCAGAAAGCGATGCCAAGAAGGCTACATCAGCTGGCCGCAGGATGCCTGTGCGTCAAAGAATACCAGACGTGACTCGCCTTGGAACCGAGTCCCGGAGCACGCCGCGCCGCGGGCGTTACTGCGGTGCCGCTGATGGCGGTACGTGCCTACTGGGGAGAAGGGTCCGTCGCTCATATACACCTCCTGACAGCGTTTGCGTCTATATTTCACCGCCATAAGCACCAGTCACTAAGGGGAGTCGTCGTACGGGCCTGGTGAACTTTCACTGAGTGATTTGCGAGAGTTCCGCTGCTATGTCACGCCTGACGTATGTACAACACTTAATAATCACTCTCTGAATACAGAGGAACAACGGAATAACACAATTTAATTCAAGCAAATGTCTGTCTAAATTGACTTTGTTTTCTTTTACAGGTACCTTATAGGGATCAGATGTTGCGAAAGTTACTGAAGAACTCCCTGTGCTGCTGAGGAAGAAATGGCAACGTGTTTCTTCTTTGAAGGTAGTAAACATGATGGACATCAGTCATAACCTATCCTATTTCGTATATATCCTACAGGGTGTTACAGGAAGGTACGGCCAAACTTTCAGGAAACATTCCTCACTCACAAAGAAAGAAAATATTTTATGTGGACATGTGTCCGAAAATGCTTAATTTCCATGTTAGAGTTCATTTTATTACTTCTCTTCAAATCACATTAATCATGGAATGGAAACACACAGCAACAGAACGTACCAGCGTGACTTCAAACACTTTGTTACAGGAAATGTTCAAAACGTCCTCCGTTAGCGAGGATACATGCAGCCACCCTCCGTCGCATGGAATCCCTAATGCAGCGCTGGAGAATGGCGTATTGTATCACAACCGTCCACAATACGAGCACTAAGAGTCTCTACATTTGGTACCGGTGTTGCGTAGACACGAACTTTCAAATGCCCCCACGGTGGCCGAGGGCGCTTAGGCACTCCAGTCACGGTATGCACGGCCACTATGGTCGGAGGTTCGAATCCCCCATCGGGCATGGATATTTGTGCCGTCCTTAGTGTTAGTTAGTTCATAAGTAGTTTGTAAGTTTAGGGATTGATGACCCCGTAGTTAAGTCCCGTAAGCTATACAAACATTTGAACATTTTTTGAAATGCCCCCATAAAAGAAAGTCAAGAGGGTTGAGAGGGGAGAGGCGTACGAACACGTCAAATGGACATCTGCCAACTCCGCATTTGTAAACATTGCACTGACCGCAAAATCACGTTCGTGATGAACACTAACCAGTTGATGCTACATACTGATGTGCTTGATGCTAGTACTGTAGAGCAATGAGTCGCATTTCAACACAAGCATTACCTTCCTTCTATGAGTCCAACTGGCGGTGAATCGAGGAAGTATAGTACATACGAACGAAACAATTGGGTATTTTGAAAATTGCCTGCACGAATTATTTCAATTTACATTTAAAGAGAAATACTAAAATGAGCTTTAACATGGAAATTAAGCGTTTCCGGACACATGTCCACAGAATATATTTTCTTTCCTTGTGTGTGAGGAATGTTTCCTGTAAGTTTGGCCGTACCATTTTGTAACACCCTCTTTTTGCATCTTTTCCATTCTTCTGCCAAAGAATAAAATTTTAACAGTTGTTCTAGGCCTATAGGACGGAGATTATTTACATTTAGTCTGAGATGGAGGAACATAAGGCTGAGTAATCATATTGTACTTGCTGAACGTACATGCCTGCGTTAACAACAGCATTATCTTGAAAATTAAAAGGCGTCAGTTGGAATGATTAATTAGCTTGCTCTACAATCTTTTGAAAATGTTGCAGAACAAAGGCTTTGACGAAAGGTACTTGAAAGTCTATAGTGGAGTGTTGCTTGGCTCGATCACCATTCCATAATGAAACTTCCACTCTACAGCGGAATGTGCACTGATATGAAACTTCCTGGCAGATTAAAATTGTGTGCCGGAACCGGGACTCGAAACTTTGCGTTTTTTCGATCACCATCCATCGTCTGGTAATGATTGTATGAAACGTTTCTTCTATGATGTGACACATGACTGAAGTGTGTGCAATTACAAAAATTTACCGAGAAAACGATAACTGCCTTCTGCATCAGCATCTGATGATGCTTGAAAGTGGAACACAATTACGCAGGTCACAGAAACCTTTATCGACATATTAGTTAACCAATATAGACCCTGTTACAGGATGTAATTCCACACATCAACATTTGGATGATTTTTATCGGTCAGAAGATGAGAATATTGAATTATCAAACTGGTCAAATTAGAAGTTCCGAAACATTAGCGGCCGAAGGTGTTTTATTCACACCATTAAGAAGGGAAGGGATAGATTGGTTGGCCACATTCTGAGACATCAAGGAATTGTCAACTTAGCATTAGAAGGAAGCGTGTGGAGCAAAAAGCATAGAGGGAGACCGAGGGACGAATATAGTAAGCAGATTCAAAAGCATGTAGGTTGCCGAACGTATTCTCAGATGAAGAGACTTGCACAGGAAGGGGTAGCGTAGAGAGCTGCATCAAACCAGTCTGCGGACTGAAGACCACAACAACAACAACTATTACAGTATTTTTTCCGATTACGTTCATTCTAGATGAACATACGAACTCTTGTTTTCAGGTTTTGCGTAACTGTCCAACGCTCACCACAGAGCTCGTGATATGTTTTGAGCTGCTGCTTACATTCTATTTTGTGAGTAATTGGCTATGATGAATCATTTCTGTATGGAACATGCGGCTAGTTTAGTTCAACTAGTTGATGCACGCGATGATGATCACCATATTTTCCATAGCCGAAGTCTTCCTAATGTGCGTAATGCTAAGGGTCAATTTATTACTTTCATGATGCGGGGGAATAGCTATGCGGTTTAAAGCGTCATGTCATGAATTGTACGGCTGCTACCGCCTGAGATTCGCCTCCTCTCTCGGGTATGGGTATGTCCTTAGCATAAGTTACAGTAGTAGGTTTAGGGACCGTCGATCTTAGTGGTTTCGTCTCTCATACGAAGAAAAATTTGATAAAATGCATGTAGAAGAATATAAATAACTGTTGTTTGTGTAACAGATATACCTCTGCATGTCAATTATGGCTTTAATAACATTCTCTACACCATTTTAAAAGTCAGTGATATTCTCGAAAGAGGCAGTTAAATTTGTGTGGTCGGCCTATGTACACATTTAGGTTCACGAACATTGCGCGAAACATAACACGCAAATGGTTAGTTTTAGCAAAATTTCACGCACTTACCTACCTTTAAGGAACGTCAAGTTTTAAATTTTTCTGTATAGAAATATTATAAATCTGAGGACGAAAGTCTGCCAGAACACATGAAATGAAATGAGAGTATGGCTTTCGTGGCCGGGAGAACCCTTGCGAGATTGTTCGGCCGCCTTACTGTAAGTCTTTTTATTTGACGCCGCGTGGGCGACTTACGTGCCAATGATGATGAGATGATGATGATTAGGACAACACACAACATCCAGTCCCCTGCCGGGAATCGAACCCAGGAATCCTGCGTGGTAGTCAGCGACGCTACCGCTGAGCTATGGAGGCGGACTGCCAGAACACATAACTAATACTTACTGAATGTTGGTACAGAGTTTTGATATTTTACCTCAACTTGAGGTACGTATGCAAATTTAAATAAGAGAATACACTTCTTATGTGACGAACTAAAATGTAGTCTAAACAACAGTGCAGAACAAGTAAAAGAAACTGAATTTTTAACAAACAGAACTGGAAAACACACTTGAAGTGTCAAAAGTCAGTAAATAGACTAAAACACAGAAACTTGAAAAATGGTACACATATTGTGAAAAAAAAACACTTAATTTGTCAAAATTTACACGCATGTACCAAAACACCAACGCCAACTGAGGGGGGAAAGGGCAATAACTGTAAAGAATAACAACAAAACTGCCAAAAAGCACCGAATTTTCAAATTAAGAAAAAATTGAACAATAATGCCTAAGTTGTAAAAATTATGTAAAATTTGGCAATAAAGAACATGGAATTACAGAATTACATCTATCATCGAACATTATAAAGCCGAAATTGGTGGAAAAATAACGGATTAAAAAGCGTTATCACAAAACAAGAAAAGACATAATGCTGAGTTCGACGAAAAATACCATCTCTAATACCAAAAAAATTCGAAACTGTGTAATAGAAAGAGAGAAAATTTGTAGCGAAATTACCATAAAATTACAACAAATTTGGGAAAAAAATTACACGGAATACTCAAAGATTCTGGTAGAAAGTGGCACAGAAATTTAAAAAACGTAACATCGAATTTGGTCATAAAACGAATTTTTACCGACGCTAGTCTTATGCTATGGAGAATTCAGTGCAACCTTCGGTATTTTTTGTTCCTAAAAAATTAAGATATATAAGGGAGAATAAAATTAATAATCTCACGCAATTTTATCCTTAACCCTTAATATGAACCATAGATCGATCATCAACATTTGCGTTCGGCCCAGAGGCAGCTTTTATACATGATAACTCTTCATTATATCCTGTCATCCAACATCTTTTTCAGTTCTACGTATTTTCCACTTCGCTTTATGTCATCTGTCAAGGCGTATCGCCTCCTTCCTCTCAATCTTCTCCCACAAATTCTTCTTTCTAAAGCGTCTGTTATTTAGTACTATCAACAGGTCCCATCAGTTCTTCTTCCTCTCTTATAACGAGCAGCAGTCTTCTTAACTCACTAAGCCTTCCCAACACTTCTTCGTTGCTTATTCTTTCCATCCAGCTTATCCTCTGCATTCTCCTCCACATCCACATCTGAAATGCTTCTAGCCGTTTGTCATCTTTTCGTCTCAGTGTCCATGTTTCTGCCCCATAGAGTGTCACACTCGAAACGAAACATATGCCAAGTCTTTTCCTTAAGTGCTTATCCCTTTTGACATATACAGACCTTCCGCGTTGACAGACCTGATTTTTCCTTCACCATACTTTTTAACAATTTTATCGTATTAATCATTTATTTACGTGCTTAGGATAATGTTTCGATCTTCTTGTGTAAAACATCAAAATTAGTATTATTTAAACTTTATTCAATGCTATTGTGTATATTACAAACAATCGACCAGTTGCTTTTGTAAAGTTATAACCAATACACATCTGTATAATTATTTTAAACAAACATGCGGGTAAAAATGTGGTACCTATTTTATATTAATGACATGGCCTTATCAACTTGTTCTAACGATTTTATTGCCATCACAATGACTTAGATAAACCTGTCTGAAGAGTTTTATCACTTGATAATGGCCTAAGGCCAAACCTGGTTGTGGAAATAAACAATTATTTCAGTCAAATGGCGGTGAATTCCTTGAAAATTTGTTTTTTTTCATTCCGGTATTTTCAATACAAACCTTTTTTATTCCAACAAAACTGTCTAGCCTGGCATCTTGTTTTCCACGTCTATTTTCAGTAATTATGTATTATTCATATTCTAATACATTTTGACAATCGTCATCTACATCTACATACATACTCCGCAATTCACCGTAAGGTGCGTGGCGGAGGGTACACTGTACCACTACTAGGCATTTCCTTTCCTATTCCACTCCCAAATTGAACGAGGAAAAAAAGAATGCCTATATGCCTCCGTACGAGCCCTAATTTCTCTTATCTTGTCTTTGTGATCTTTACGCGAAATGTAAGTAGGCGGCAGCAAGATCGTACTACACTCAGCTTCAAATTCCCTCTAAATTTACTTAACAGAAATTCACGAAAAGAACGTCGTCTTTCTTCCAGCGATCTCCAATCTACATCATCAGCGTCATAACTCTCATTATCAGCCAGATATAATTCTACTTGATTCTCTAATTGTGTTCTCTCTCTACGATAATCATTAAGTCATCCACATCTGAGTCATCATTTTCCTTCCCCGAATTCATAACTACTTTCCTGCAACCACTCTGAATGTTTCGTTTCAGGAATTGCCATTACTGCGCCGTATTCTCTAATTCTTTGGGCTTCGAGTAGATTTAAGAAAACGCGTCATGCCGTAGCAAAGGAATAAATGAGGTATTAGAAACCTTGCATTTACGACGGCCTAGAAGACCTTGTCATTTGAGAAATAGTAACATCCAGTTAGACAGAACATTAGGTTTTTATGAAATTAATACGTGGATGACTACGAGAAGCCACACACAGCTGCAATGCTTCTTCTACGTAATTCACCTATAGGAAACACTGCCAGCAGATAGTGGCAAACCAAAGAGTGCTGTTTCCTAAAGGTCGCTCAAACTGGCATTACCTTTTACGGTTAGTCTTTTTGGTGCGCTTTTTTTCTTTAAGCTTTTACCATGTGAAATCGAGATAAGACAGTATTTCGAACGTAAAAATTGTCGACGAAGTGAGTAAAATGTAAATTTAGGACTTTGAGACTAGGAGCCATAAATAATTCTTTACTAACAAGTACTATTTGATTTTTATACGCACATGGAATCAATGGAAACTTAATGTGGAGAAAACATGTTATCTTACAGACGGTTAGGAAACGTAAGTATACTGAGACGAGAGAACTAAATTGTGCCGTGGAGGGAGAACTTCGCCGAAACGCACCAGTTTAACTGTTATAACTACATTAGTGTTTCGTTAACAGATATTTAGTAAACTACGGAAACTTCTGTCACAGACGAAGTTCCTGCATTTGAAATACAGTCACGTAGCTGTTTTGCTGTTGTCAGCCACCAAAATTCAAGCACGCTAGAAAGTTTAGTGCTAAAATTTGCATAACTAAAGGCGACAGTCTTGACATATTCCTACCGGAAGGAAAGCGTTGGGAGAAGTTGCTTCGCCAGTTCCTCTTTCCAATCTTCTCATGAATACTGAAATACCACAAACACTAACCGTACTGAAAACAATTAAAATTGCTCAGCGATGGAAAGAAACTCACTCCGATGAGATACCTCTGACGTTCTACAGAGGTACGCAGACGAATTTTCTCCCTTTCTAGCAGTAGTTTATCGTCTGTTACTGGAACAACGAAGATTATCTTGTAATAGGACTAATCAGTTACATCTGCATACATTCTTCACAATGAACCATACGGTGAGTGGTGAAAGGTACCTCATACCATTAACAGTAATTTCCTTTCTTGAGCTGCGACAAAATACAACGAGGAAAAAACAAATGCCTGTATGTTTCTGGGCGAGCTGTAATTCGTCTTATCTTTGTGGTTCTTACGCGAAGTGTAAGCGTGTGTTAGTAGAATCGTTCTGCATTCAGCTCTAATCACGACCCTCTAAATTCCCTCAATACTGTTCCTGGGGAAGAACTTCGGCTTCGCACTACGGATCCGGTTCTCGAACTACCCCTGTAACAATCGCGTGTTGTCCGAACGGCCGTTCGCCGTCGGGGGTTCGAGTCTTCTCTCGAGCAAGGGTTTTTCTGTTGTCCTTAGCAAAAGTTACATAAAGTTACTGTAAGTAGTTTATAAGCTTAGGGACTAATCATCAACGTAATTAACTTCCTTAGATTTTACTCGAACGTACCAGTAACGAATCTACAAAAACTCCGTCTCGGAATTCCTTCCATGCCTTCTTTTAAACCGATGTGCTTCCACACATGTTGTTAGTTATAGATATACCTTCTCATCTCTCGCAATTTATCCTTAAACCTTAATATGAATCACAGATCCATCATTAACATTTGTGTTCTGCCCAGAGGCAGGTTTTACACATGATAACTCTTCATTATATCCTGCCATCCAACATCTTTTTCAGTTCTACGTATTTTCCACTTCGCTTTATGTCGTCTGTCAAGGTGTATCGCCTCCTTCCTCTCAATCTTCTCCGCAAATTCTTCCTTCTAAAGCATCTGTTATTTAATACTATCAAAGATGTCCCATCAGTTCTTCTTGCTCTCTTATAACCCGCAGCAGTCTTCTCCACTTACCAAGCCTTACCAACACTTCTTCGTTGCTCATTCTTTCCATCTAGCCTATCCTCTATATTCTCTTCCACATACACATCTGAAATGCTGGATGTGGATAAGACGCCTTCGCAAGTTACTTTACATTCTCGTTTCATTTCGTATGACTTTGCAACGTTGTACCGAAATATTTAATTGACGCTACCAAGTTAAGCAGCCCACTACTAATGCAGTAATTTTTTTCCTTAATCATCTCCATTACCTTGTATTTTTATAGATTTAGAGCTAGTTCCTATTCATAATACAAACTAGAATTTTTTTTCTGTCACCTTATCCTACTAGAGTGCGTCAAAGGTAACACCTTCCCGTACACAACAGCATCATGATCAAACATCTTCAGATTCCTCCTCACCCTGCTTGTTAGTTCATTCATTTACATAGAAAATAACAGTGTGGGGCACTCATAGTGTGTGCTGAAGGATGTTCTTTGGGAGATATGCACAAGAATACAGTCCTAGTTTGTTTCAATCAATTTTTATAGAATTATGAATGTTGTTATATATCGCACATTATGGAGCTTATGAATAACACATGTTGCCTCAATAAAACTTAGCGTTTATTCTCAAAACAGAGATTCTGCGAAACATTGTTGTCTCTATTCCCCAGTGAAGTCCATGGCGTAGTGACGACAGTCTCATGAGACGATGCGTTTTACTTGACCTTTCTAAGTTATTCTGTTGTTCCCACAGTCGTTCAGTGAAATAAATGCAAACATACCGATTATCGGGCACAATTTATCTCTGATTTTAGGACTTACATGCAGAGTAATATCTCTCATCATATAATATTGCTTGAAAACACTGTCTCGAGTCCCAAACGTTGCTTATATGACCACGCAACCGCTTCGGTCTGAGTGCTACATCAGCTTTAGCCTGCTGAAATCTAGTACAGTGTCTCGAATTCAGGTGACGACATTTTTTCGAGCCTGCAGCTGCTTGAAGTGGTTTGATATTCACAAGCTTTTGACCTTGATCTCTTCGACCATTCTGAAGTGGTGACTGTCGAGACATTGCTGCATGCATCCTAATATAGCTGCACGTCTCGCTGTGACGTCACTGGTGCTCGCTGCACTGCCATTGCCACATATGGCAATGTTTTGGTCGCAAGCTTGCCACGCCCGTTCCAACCGTTCGCTGGCCGGGTTCCAAGCTGAGCTTAGCTGCAAGATGCGGTCTTTATTGAGAGTTTTTTTTTACATATTTTAATTTTGATCGCCTCTTTTATTACGCTGTACCAGAAAGTATTTGCCATATATTGCGATGCGGCGAGCACCAGTGACGTCAAAAGGAAACCGAGGCCAACGAGAAAGGCAGGCCCTAGCGCGCACGTCATGCAAGGTAGTTCTGAGCCTGCGCGATCGCTAGCTGATTGACCGACCGTTGGGGCACAGCCCACTGCCTCATAGCGACCAGCCACTGAGCTAGCGATCGCGCCGGCTTAGAATTACCTTGCTTACGCGACATGACGTGGAGGCTGGGTCCTCGATAAAGACGGCGTCAGAAGTGTGTCGATAGTCACCATTTGACGATAGCCGATTATATTTCAGCCGGAAGCTAGTGGATATCACACCACTTGACGCACCTGGAAGCCCGAGAGAATTTTATAAATCGCCGCGAAACTATGCATTTATGAATTCAGCTGCTGGCATTGAGCAGACTCTGCTGTCATTTCTATGATATGTCAAAAATAAGACGTCGTTGGAAGAATGACATTGCACAAAATTTAGGAAACGTTTAAAAATACAAGACTAGACAGGGGTGAGGGAGCACCTGAAATATTTGCATGGAGAAGCAAAATCTCCTAAGCCAGGCTTGAGCGTGTGTGCGGCTGAAGATTCGCCATTAGTGAACGGCGTTCTGCGAAACATCAATTGATCCTCTCGTATACTAGGAGGAAAAATGTCTTAACACATGTGGTTATTACTTTTGGACGGAACAAATTATTAAGCGCATCGGTTGTTATGGGATATAAGGAAAGTCAATGATTGGAATAAATTCAGCAAATGAGTAGGGCCGCATGAAGAAAGTAATACGTTTATTGACTAAATAATAATTCCTCAAAGATGGGGTTGATCGATTGCCCCTGATAACGCAGGAAGTAACCAGTAAGTTCGTGGTTTGTTTATCAGACACATTTGAAAAAAAAAGTAGTTTTGAAACAATGCTGGTCTCCTGCTTTGTGAGGATACCAAGTGGCTATTCCGAACTGGTTGGTACAATTTATTATCCAACACCAAGCCATCTACAAACTGACGGTAGCTCCTGGTGATCCCAGTCATTCCCCGGTGAAGGGGTACGAAGTGTGGAACACACTCAAAATTGTGATTTTTGATTCGGTGTACGAAGTGGCAGGAAAGTTTCCTTCAAGTACAAGGCTGCCGTGTAATGTCGTTCAAAAATTTTCAAATATACAGGGTGAGTCACTTAACATTACCGCTGGATATATTTCGTAAACCACATCAAATACTAACGAACCGATTCCACAGACCGAACGTGAGGAGAGGGGTTAGTGTAATTGGTTAATACAAACCATAAAAAATGCACGGAAGTATGTCTTTTAACACAAACCTACGTCTTTTAATGGAACCCTGCTAGTTTTGTTAGCACATCTGAACATATAAACAAATACGTAATCAGTGCCGTTTGTTGCATTGTAAAATGTTAATTACGTCCGGAGATATTGTAACCTAAAGTTGAAGCTTGAAACCTCCGATGTTCAGTTCCGTTTTGTGACAAACACGGGCCACGGTCGGCGAGCAGCATCTGCAAGGACATGTTTACGATGACGACCGTGTTTACGAGTGTGGCTGTAGTGCACTGTTGTCGTTTGGTCTAGCTGTCGCAGTGTCCGTATGAAGCGCTTGCTGCTACTGTTATTCTGCATTCGTCTTTGCACGCAGACTAAATGTAGTACACATTGTTACCAGACGTCTGTGATAGTGTAGTGTTGTAGGAAGTGTGACCATGGTGTATTTGAACTCTGAAAAGGCGGAGATGATACTCATCTATGGTGAGTGCCGACAAAATGCAGCTGAAGCCTGCAGGGTGTATGCAGAACAGTAACTGGACTGAGAGCATTCAACGTGCCGCACATTTCAAAACATCTACCGCCAACTGTATCAACAGGTATGGTCGTAGCACGCAAACGGGTCCTTAACAGGCTCGTCACAGGAGAAGTGGGTGCAGTTGGTGTGTTAGCTGCTGCTGCCGTGAACCCACATAGGAGTACACGGGACATTGCGAGAGCGGGTGGACTGAGTCAAAGTAGTGTCATGCGCATCCTCTCCGGGGGACACCACCTTGACAAAGCACTGTCCGTGCGGGTGGAGAGGCTTGCGTATCCGGGTGAAGCAAAGGGCTATACCGAAGATAGAGAACCTATTGCCGGAAAGGCCTCAGCTGATGGATCAGACCAAGCGTGTCCCACAAAGTCCTGTCTTCCTTATCCTCTCCCAGTCCTTTCCCAATTCCTTTCCCAACCCAAGGTGTGATGCGATCCGTGCCGAGGGGTGCGTGGCACATGGGTGGATGTGTCTCGAACAGAGCCTCAGGGATACCGGGCGACCTCCCTGAGTAAGTAGCCTTGCACCGCATGGGGTTATCGTGGTGTGGACCATATAAATCCCCAAATCTCGTGGGACTAAGATGAACACAGAGAAAGAAAGCATTTTAAAAGAATCTGAGGGGCAATCTGAGACCTCAGATACTCGGACATCGGGATCAGGACCGATGGAGTGCACTCTTACTTCTGAATCAGGATCTAGACCTGATCAAGATGTGAGAACTGTAACAGAGGAGTTGGACCAGATTAGGATTAAGGCCTTGTCTGGGGCTCAGAGGAGGAAACTTATCAAGGAGCAGAAGCAAAAGGAAGGAAAAGAATGGCTTCCTAAACATAAGTGGAGGGAATCAAAAGGGCTTGAGCCCAAGCCCCCCCCCCCCAAAAGAAACTGCCTCAGGTCGAAGGGGATACACAGACCCCCTCAATGTCAAAGACAGGTGGCAAGAGGGTTAGGGAGGAATCTAAGACTCCCTCCTCTCTGGACAAGCGTGATCCTAAAAGGCTGAGGCAGGAAATAGGGAAACAGACCTATAGTACTGCAGTCTTGGTCTTTAGAATGGCGGTTGTCCAAGAAGGATACCCACTGGTGAGCATCACTTCGCAGCAGGAGGAGCTCGTGCAGATGGCCCTCTTTGAAGAGATTGGGGGGACGCTGGTCCAGGACCCAAATTGAGGAGGGTCTATCTAGATCGCGGTGCCGTCATTTTTGTCTGCAGGGGGAGCACTCAGCAGAATGGCGTAAGGACAAGGAGCCCATGATATCCCCGTGGGAGGATGCAAAGCTGCTGGTCAAGACAGCAACCGCACTCATGAAGACCGCAAAGGTATCAATACGGGTACCAAAGATCCTTAAGGATGTCCCTCCAAAGACTCTGTTCGAGAAAATAAGGGTCCAGAACCCAAAAGTCTCGACAGAGGATTGGAGGGTAATTAACCAAAAGGTCGTTCCGGAAGGAAGAACCCTGGTGGTGGAGGTCGGAGAGAAGTCCCTGAAGGCAATGCGAGAGCAAGGCCTGAAACTGTTTTTAGGGTTCTCGCAGGTCGCCGTCAGGGTAATGAAAGACCTTAAAGGCAATAATGGCAGCAAGATGGGGACTGGAAGTGCTGCAGATAAATCTGCAGCACAGTAAAGGGGCCACTGCTGCCCTGAGCCGTCACCTGGGGAGACAGGAGGTGGACATGGCCCTGATAAAAGAACCCTATTTATACAAAGGGGGTGTATCGGCCTCGGTGGTACTGGAGGTAAGCTGATTTATGCCAGAAATCTAAAAAACTCCAGAACATGCATTTATGTTAGAAATGGAATACCTTTCATACCAATGATGGATTTTTGTTCCAGGGATGCAGCAATGTGAGGAAGGTATCAAGAGGGAAATTTTTTTGGCCTCAGCATACCTTCCTTAAGAAGACAGATCTCCTCCTCCTTTGGAAGTGAGGAGACTGCCATCTGCAAGATGACGAACTGTTGGTGGGATGTGATGCCAATGCCCACAATCTATCGTGGGGCAGCAAGGACACCAACAGTAGAGGTGAGCACCTTCTTGAATTTCTCCTATCTAACAACTTGGGGATCCTGAATAGGGGTGATGAACCTACATTCAGGAATAGTAGAAGGGAAGAAGGAATTGACATAACATTTGGTTCCATGATGATGGGAAGTTATGTCAAACAGTGGCATGTGGTCCTGGAGCCATCCTCGTCAGATCACATGTATATTAAATTCAAGGTTGAAATGGGTACCAGACAGACCATGACCTATAGGAATCCCAGGAAAACGGACTGGGAGACATATAGGAGAGACCTTGACTTCAGCCTATCGGAAATTAAAACTTCGATAAGGAATCCAGCAGAGTTTGACGAAGTAGCAGAGGCTATAGTGACCTCATACCAGGACAACTGCTCAATCACCAAGAAGTGCACAAATAGGAGTGTGCCTTGGTGGAATAATAACCTGGAAATGCAAAGGAAACAGGTACGAAGACTGTTTAACCTTGCGAAGCGTAAAGGACAATGGGCAAAATATCGTGAGGCCCTTGTCAATTACAACCTTGCCATCAGACGGGCAAAGGAGGCATCCTGGAAGGTATTCTGTGAGGAAGTGGAGGGCACGGCTGCTCATGTGAGAATTCATAAAATCCTCACTAGGGTACCAACTAATCCAGGAGGAACATTGAGGAAGGAGGATGGGGAGTATACAAAGCACATGAAACGCTGGAATTGCTCCTCAAAACTCACTTTCCTCAATATACTCTGGGGGATAACTCAGACCAGAATGTGATTCCTGAGAGACAACGGTTCTCAGGTATTCGCAAAGAGGACTGGGATTTGGCCAAGGAGTGTGTCGATTTCAGTAAGGTCCGATGGGCGGTGGGAACATTTCAACCATTCAAGTCGCCTGGCACCGATGGAATCTATCCACCTCTCCTGCAACAAGCGGGAGAAAATCGTATTAGATTCCTATGCAGGTTATTCAGAGTTAGCCTAGCAGCAGGAATCATTCCCAATGCCTGGAGGGCAGTGAATGTTGTCTTCATTCCAAAGCCAGGGAGAATTGATCATACCAAGGCCTGTCCTCCTTCATTCTTAAGACATTGGAAAAGCTCGTTAATGTGCATGTTGGAGAAAGGAGGTTAAGTAGGGCTCCTCTACATTCAAACCAACACGCATATCAACCAGGTAAATCATGTGAGACAGCTCTCCACCAACTTGTTGGGAAGGTGGAGAAAGCACTACACTTTCAGGAGATAGCCCTCTGTATCTTCCTGGACATTGAGGGGGCTTTTAGCAACATGACCTTCGATTCTATGGATAGGGCAGCAGAGACCTAGGGACCACTATATGTAGGTGGACTAGGGCCATGCTCAGTGGAAGAAAGGTAGAGGCTACCATGATGAATGAATAAATGGTAATCAACACCAGTAGGGGTTGCCCACAAGGAGGAGTTCTTTCCCCTTTATTGTGGAATCTAGTGGTGAATGATCTCATTGGAGAATTAAACTCTAGGCAGTACTTTTGCCAAGGATACACAGATGATCTTGTCATAGTAATACTTGGCAAATTTGCTGACACAGTGAAGAATATGGCACAAGGTGCATTGGACATTGTGCACGACTGGGGCAGAAAACAGGATCTGGAGGTTATTCCTAAGAAGACTGTTGTTGTACCATTCACAAGGAAACATATCCAACACTCAAGTTGGAATCTAAAGCTTTTCAATGAAGCACTACCTGTGAAGGGGACAGTGAAATATCTAGGGGTTACCCTAGATGAGAAAATGACATGGACCCCTCACATAAGGAATATTTGCTCCAAGGCAAAAGGTACTTTAGTAAGTACCAGGAGAGCTTGTGGCAAAAATTGGGACCTGAGCCCCAAGGGTATGCACTGGATATACACCACAGTGATTAGACCCAGGATCACCTATGGGGCGGTCGTGTGGTGGAAGAAGGTAGAACAGCAGGTTGCTGCTAAGGAGCTTGGTAAGGTGCAGAGACTAGCGTGCTTAGTCATTACATGTGGAATTAGCAGCACACCAACTGCTGGGATGGAAACCATGCTGGATATGCCCCCATTACACCTTTGGGTCAAGATGGAGGCAGCAGCTGGTGCATGCAGGCTCAAAACAGGTAAAACTGGGACTCTTTGGGATATCCAGAATCACACACTAAAATAGTGAGGTAAATATAGGAAAGATTGGGGAAATGCCAGCCGACTATATTATAACCCCATACCGCTTCACCAAGCCTTTCAGTATAACAATTGGAAGTAGGGAGCAGTTGGAGACAATAGTTCGACACCGTACGGGAGATATTGTCTGGTTCACTGATGGGTCGAAATCAGACCAAGGCGTTGGGGCCGGGGTATACGGCGTGCAGCCAAGACTGGAGGGCGTCATCTCTCTAGGGAAACTGGCCTCAGTATTCCAGGCCGAAATCACTGCCATCAGGGCATGTGTGGAGGAGAATCTGCGTATGTGCTACAAAGATCGTAGCATCTACATCTATTCAGACAGCCAGGCAGCCCTGAGATCACTGGCAGCTCCTGCAACAAGGTCTAAAATTGTTGCAGAATGTCACAGGGCTCTGGTGGAGCTAGGGGAAAGCAATAGAGTAAACCTATTGTGGGTCCCTGGCCACTCGAGGATCAGTGGCAACGAATGGCTACGAACATGCCGACAGATTAGCCATGATGGGGGCAGAGACTCCATTTATTGGACCGGAACCTGTCCTGACAATCACCAAGGCAATGATCAAATTGGAGTTACGTAACTGGTTCAGAATATTGGACCAAAGTCCATCAACAAAAACATGGCAAGGTAATGATGCGAAAGCCATGTTTTAAAAGAAGCTCTGCAATCCTGGGACTGAACAGGAGAGAGATTAGACTCATGGTTGGATTGCTGACAGGCCATGGGAATTTCAAAAAACACCTACATACTATGGGAATAACAGAAGAGGACCCTAAATGTAGAATCTGGGATGACGGTGATGAAACTGCATCACATCTAATCTTCGAATGCATTGCATTGGAGAGTAAAAGGCACAGGACATTTGGGACAACCAGACCCGAAGAAATTGTGTCTAATAAAGAACTGGTAAAGGGACTCCTTGCACTGTTCAAGGGCAGTGGTTGGCTTTACTAGATATACAGGGAGCGATACCACACAATAAACTTAGTTTCGGTGCGGGCAGTGGCGCGTTCGACCAACACTGTTTTGGCTTCCCTGGAAAAATCAATCGATCAGTCGATCAGTGTCATGCGCATACTGCATCGTCGCCACTTTCACCCGTTTCATGTGTCGCTACATCAGCAACTACATGGTGATGACTTTAATCATCGAGTGCAATTCTGTCAATGGGCATTAACAGAGAATGCGTTGCAGTTCTACCTGTTTACCGATGAAGCGGGTTTCACAAACCACGGGGCAGTGAATCTACGGAACATGCATTACTGATCCGTGGACAATCCTCGCTGGATCCGACAGGTAGAGCGACAGCAACCGTGGACTGTAAATATATGGTGCGGAATCATTGGCGACCACCTCATTGGTCCTCATTTCATTGCAGGGGCCCAAACAGCTGCAACATACAGATTGATCTACCAACGTGGCTCGAAAAAGTCCCACTGGTAACACGTCGACGTATGTGGTATCAGCATGATGGTGCACCTGCACATTCCGCAATTAACACTAGACTGGCCCTTGACAGGATGTTCGACGGGCGTTTCATAGGACGTAGAGGACGCATAAATTGGCCAGCCCGTTCTCCTGATCTTACACCTCTGGACTTCTTTCTGTGGGGTACGTTAAAGGAGAATGTGTACCGTGATGTGCCTATAACCCCACAGGATATGAAACAACATATTGTGGCAGCCTGCGGCGACATTACACCAATCGTCCTGCGGCGTGTACGACATTCATTACGCCATATATTGCAATTGCGTGCAGCAAATGATGGCCACCACTTTGAACATCCATTGGCCTGACATGTCGGGACACACTCTATTCCACTCCGTAATTGAAAACGGAAACCACGTGTGTACGTGTATCTCACCGCTCATGGTAATGTACATGTGCGTCAGTGAAAAAGATCAATAAAGGTGGTAGCATGTGGACGTAATGTGCTGTTTTAGTCTCTTCTGTACCTAAGGTACATCACCGTTCCCTTTGGATCCCTACTTAATTCCGTGCTCTCCGATACACACGATCCAACAGCGGAGGAGTGGTACTCAAGCGTCAACTTTAGGTTACAATATCTCCGGATGTAATTAATATTTTACAATGCAACAAACGCGCACTGATTACGCATTTGTTTATATGTTCAGATGTGCTAACAAAACTAACGGGGTTCCATTTAAAAAACGTAGGTTTGTGTTAAAAAACATACTTCCGTTCATTTTTTATGGTTTGTATTAGTCAATTACACTAGCCCCTCTCCTCACGTTCGGTCTGTGGAATCGGTTCGTCTGTATTTGAAGTGGTTTACGAAATATATCCAGCGGTAATGTTAGGTGACTCACCCTGTATATAAATCTATGGAACGTACCTATTATGGTCATCTGTCTCTAGGCTTACAAACTACTTAAATTAACTAAGGACAACAAATACATCCATGACTGTGGGAGGACTCCGCAGCAAGGCGCCTTAGAAAATTCCATCGCGGCTATAATGTCAGCCCAATGAAATTTCCTGCAAAGGAAATTCGTGTCCATAATAGGTCGAGGAGGACCGCTAGCCCACCCTGCATATTGCTCGGTGGGTCGAAGAATCACGGTGGAGTTCCTGAACAAGAGCTACAATGCCAAAATTTTTGCGGTCATAAGTATCTTATTTTCTTTCTAACGCAATAACATTTTCACATACGCCTAGATCTTGACTTGCAATAAAAGAAAACCTAACTTCTAACTTTCAAAATCCTTTCTCTTCTGCTTTGCGAAACATACTTTTAATTAAAAATAAAATAAAATGTCGTACACGCTTATGGATAAACATTGGTAGGCTTTTCGGAACATAAGCTGTAACTCACTTCGCAACTATTTTCCTTGTCATTATAATTTTTCATATCATTGTCATTATTGCCACGTGGAAGACCTAAATTGTAAACAACACACTAGATAATGTGATGGGAAGGGGAACCAAACACTGGCAAAAGAGAAGTAGCAACAGTTCTACTAAAGCGACTGGTCTGTCCTGTTTCGGAATATTACTGTGCGGTGTTGGTTGCTCAACAGGTGGACTGACAGAAGACAAGGAAAGAGTACTAAGAAGGATTGTTCATTTTGTACTATTCCCATGCAGGGTAGAGACTTTCACGGAAATGATAAAAGAATTGTAATCAGTACGGCAATGGAGTTATTCACTGGGGCGTGATCTACTCACGGAAGTTCGATAGCTGACTTTCTACTGAGAATGCGAAAATATGCAGGTTGTCCAAAAAATCTCTTTTCAACTTCAAAATTTTATTACCACGGCATTTGTTGAAATATTTTAACAAAGTTTACTTTACTGTAATCACTGTTTACTAAAGTTTTTATGTATTTCATATGTTAATGGAAGGAACTAAACCTCTATAAAATGGCAACTCATCGAGAGAAAGCACAATGTGGGTCCTGATTTATTGAGACAAAATCCGTACATGGTAAAAAAAAATTATGGAGACAGGGACAGTGTTGGATAAAGGGAGGAGCGAGCGATCAAGAACATCCGAGGAAAACATCGATCGCGTTTTAGTCTTCACTCGTTCACCTACATGGTCCATCCTCACTGCTGCCAGACAGTTCAACAGTGCATAACGTGCTCCACAAGAACTTACGGTTGTACGCTTACACATCTCAACACAACCATGTGGCTAGGGAACTTCACTGGGATAGTCTAAAAGTGATTGTGTGGTGTGAAATCATGTGCAACAGTCTATTTTCCTTCAACGAGTCAATAATCACTGCAGATGTTTACTTCGACCTTCTGGCCGAATAAATGGCACCACAGTTGATTGACTTACAACCAACTATCATTTTTCAGCAATATGGTGCACCGCCGCATTGGCGACTGCATGTTAGTCGGTTCTTGAAGGAAACATTTCCAGGCAGATAGAACGAGCGAGCGAGGTGGCACAGTGGTAACACTCTGGATTCGCATTCGGAAGGACCTTGGTTCAAATCCACAACCGCCCAGCCCGATTTAGATTTTCCTCGATATTCTTAAATCACTCCAGGCAAATGTCGGGATGGTTCCTTTGAAAGGGCACGGCCGATTTCCTTTCACATCCTTACCCAAAAACTCTGAACGTAAGCTCCTTATCCAATGACCGCGCTGTCGACCGGGCATTAAACTCAAAGTTTCCTTCCTTCCTTTTGGACTGGGAGTGATGGGCCAATTCTTTTGCCACCGCGTTTCTTTTGCCACCGCGTTGGCCGGATATCACTCCCTTGGACTTTTTTTATGGGGTTATGTAAAACATATCAAACACAGATACGGGATATTACTGACTTGAAGGAAAGGATTCGTAATGCCATTGCCGCCATTGATGCTACAACGAACGTGGCAAGATTTATAGTACCGTCTTGTTGTGCTTCGTGCAACTAAAGGCGCCCATATAAAAGTCTGTTAAACGCCTTTAAAAAATTTCATAAACACTGATTACAATAAAAGAAATTTTATTACAATATTTCAACAACTGCTGTTGAAATAAAGTTTTGAATTTGTAAAGTGACTTTATTGAAACCCTGTATTGTTGACTACCCCCTATATACGGATAAATGAACATAATAATAAAACACGAATGAAGAGAATTAGGCGTTCTTCCTTTCTGTACGCTATTCGAGAATCGAATGGTAGAAAATGAGGAAGAACGTGATTCCATGAAACCTCATCCAGACACTTAAACGTGATTTATAGAGTATCCCATGTCAGTTTAGAAGAGGTATTGAAACTATAAAAATGTTTAGGAAATAAGAGATAATCGAAAATGAAATAATCGTATGGCTTTCCTCATCGACGTTTGTCCGCCTACTTTATTTATTTATTTGTTATTATTAATGCCACTTCCGCAGCTTGCGTGTCGATGATGATGAAAGTGACGATGAAGAGACACGCGCAATGTCTGGACCCCTTGTATAGCGGTCTGTGGCGCATTTAATTTTTTTTTCTTTTTACCTGAAAAGCACAGAATACATCTCATAAAATTACACATGTAAAAGTATATGTGTATTATGACACGACACTGTGTGTTATGTTTTAGAGGAAAGGAAAGGGAGGTGGAAAAGTTTAAACAAGTACAACGAATGCAATATGCTTATGAAAGAGGGCACCGTACGGAGATATTTATTGATGAGTCTCCGCTTTTGGCGGCGTGGTGTTTACGTTGCCGGTCATTTGCATGGAGCGATCGACGCCACCCGGACACAGCAGCGTAACGCCTCGCTGAAGGTACTGCAAAGAGCGATGAGGAGGGTGCACGTAGGCCAGGACTTAGCAGGTAGTTTCCAGTAGTACTGGACGTAAATTTAATAGATTTTTTATGGATTCAGATATCACTTGCTTTACTTTTTATACTTCCCGTACAAGGCGTCTCTAGAAGAAAACCAATTATCTCGACTTGTGGCGGCCGGTGCACAGTGGACCCAAATCCCAAAAAGCTGGACAGAAGTCGAAAACGTCATAAAATCGACTGAAAATTTGGACTTGGCGGCGTTCGGGGTAGCTGATTGCGAATTTGAAGTCAAACTTTATACAAACAAAATGGCGGATGAGATACAACGGAAAATCTCTTTAAAAAGTATTTTATTTCGTTCCTGCTCACTCGTTGCCGTCTCTTCTTGAATACCGATACCAATTTAAGCCACTGCATCTTTTAAAGTTTTCGGCAAAATATATGGAATCTTCAATTTCCTTGGCACCTCCATCAAAGTTTCTAAATTATCTAGGGTGGGAGCCATGTAACTCCCACCCTAGATAATGTAGAAATTTTGCATTATGCCCAAAAAGGACGGAAGAATTTGAGATTTCTAAGCGGGTTGATTTTAAACACTCGAGACTTCTAAACGATCAGTTGACCTCAAAAGACCAAACATTTTTCGACACTTTTGTGGAAATTTTTAAGTGATATTCTGTTATATAACTTGGCGTCCCTTCAAATTTGTTTTTATGTGATATTGAGTATGTTATGAAATTAACTGTTGTCCGACCGACTCAACACCTACAGTGTTGTGTAGGGGTTGCTCGCAGTAGACATTTGAACGCTGCCCGTGGCAGTGGCAGACTGGCAGTGCCTGTACAAATATCGATGCATGTTGTGTATGAGTTGTAGTTCTACTACATGGTACAGGGACATCATATAAGGTAAATCTCGGAGTATAAATAATTTCAATAATCAAGTAAGTTGATCATTGTATCAATTTGTTTAACGGTCAGTGTTACCCCTGGTCAACGGATTACATTGTTATTGTCACGGTAAGACATCCTATGGCTGTATTTTGACCTCAACACCCTCTATCACAGAGTAGGTAAGACATCAGTGCCTACATTATTACAATCCCTTATTACTGATTTCAACACTCTTTTATTGCAAACAATACTAAATTTTTTTAAATATTGCCATGTAAAAATTGTAAGATGTGGATCATTTTTTCTTCTTTGTCAGAAATCTGAATATGCTCTAACCGGGCGAAACGCGTCATTTCAATGAAAGTTTTTGTAACCAAGACACTCTTTTATTCAAGAGTTGGAGTTAAGACGGTTTCTGTACCACACCACGCAGAAATGGAATGAATAGGAGAATTGTTTTTACGATAAGAAGTATTTCAGACGGTACAATTACGAAAAGCTACAAAGAAAGCACACATCATAGCATAATTAATCATGACTGAAACCGAAGAAGCAGCAAATGTTTTGATATGTTTTGATAAAATGTCTAAGGAACCATTTCCATTCGGTTTAAGAGCAGGAGTCGTCAAGAGTTTTGACTTATTGCTTTTTTCAACAGGTCATCTCGGAAGGTGACCAAGAAAAATACTACTAATTACATTAATAATTTAGTATTTCAGACATTGTCAATAACAATATCAAGTTACACGTTCAAATTGCACTTACTTTCTGGAGAAGACTTCATTTTGCAGAATCCACATCTGTTAACTTTCCGCGATTCTACAGGCGTCTCAACTTTGTGCTGCTTTCGACGCTCGACGAGTAAACAGTGCGGCAGGCCCGATTTTCACAAACGAAAGGCGTTCCTGAGCCAAGTGGAGACGATTCCCTTTTATTTACGGTCATAATGCCTACTAGGTGTACCACTACAGCTATTGCAACCATTAAAAGTCCCTAGAATAACAATGTTTATGCCCTACTTTTGGCCAGCTTTTTGGGATTTGGGACCCCTGTGCGGCGGCCACAGCAGGCGGCTCTGACGCCTCTCTGTCGTCATCGCGGCAGTCGAGTTTGTGACACTTGCGGGGAGTGACACTTGCGCGGAAAGTGAATGTGTAGACACTTGCGCGGAGACCCGGACGCTGCAGGTAGTTGACAGGGTGTTCCAGAAGTAGGGATACACCACCCCTAAGAGATACAGCCATTCAAATTTACGGGCACCATAACGTTTTCCCTTCCTAAGTAAATGAGCTGCTTCTTATAGTTTCAACACCTTTTTCTTGAATGTTCTGAATATAAATCTTCACACAGACTTCTTGAGGAGGAGAGTGATACGGATATCTGATTGTAAACCACTGCCTATTACCTTAGACCTTTTTGACTGTACTGAACAGTAGTTCCGCGTATTCCGTAATTTATATTTATACAGTAACAGGCAATGTAATTTACAGCCAACTATTGGCTGCCAATTTCGCTTCATTTTTCCTGGAAGTCTTGCAACTTGTTTCTCCCTGTTGGTTTATGCCAAGTTCGGAGTAAAAATGGTTCTATATGACGGCGATGGAAAATAGAATTTATCTTTACCATTTTTCGGTGTGTGACATTCCCTTACACATTCCGTATTTCATATATTTCTTAGATGTATTTGTAATTCGAATACAGCCAAATCGTTTTGGAGTCTACGAATAAACGCTTTAAGTATGTAAAATACTCATTGACTTATTATTAACGTTTTTTAATTGAAGGTTTAAGGTTGCATCTCCTATTAAAAAGCATAGTAGCTAGTTTTAAAGAATTGGAGGTTGCGTGATAGTGGGGTTAACTACATACCGGTCAATTACATCAACGTATCTGTGCAGGATGCCTAATATATTTATTGCTTGCGCAGGTGTCTTGATATGCTTAGTGTTCTGAATAATATGCTTTTAGGAGGTATGACTGTGGAATGTCATAGCAGAGACTAACTCTCCAAACATTATCACTATTAAAATACCTTTTTGTTTACAGGAGGAACACTCAACGGATTAATATGTAGTTAGAACAAGTTACTATATTGCTCTTCAGCTTGCAAAGGGTTGCGCAATTTCACTGATTTTCGTGTTATGTTGACAGTGTGGAAACTTGACAACAGCAGTGCTAGACTTCTTGGTGTACCTGTACCCAGGAAAAGCCTTTAGCTGCCCCAAGGGCTCCGGGTTCCGCGCAAGTGTCACTCCGCGCAAGTGTCACTCCGCGCAAGTGTTCCAACCCCGCGGCAGTCAATGTGTTAAAGCGATGAACGAACTTGCAAGAGACATAATACGTTGCTGTAATTGTGGCTGTTTGTCGTTTCACGGGGTCACTAGTATGATCGTGCTAGAAACGATGAACGATAATCATAGCGACAAAGAAATAGGGCCAGTCCTAAATTCCGTACACTGCGCATGCGCGAGCTAGAAGCTATCTGTTGCAGTCACGGCTCCGGTCTGCCATCTTGCTTCCTAGTTAAGTATATTTTGAATTTTATCAAAGTTTGTGGTCGTTATCATCGCAAGTGACTGCTGTCGTAGTTATCAAAAGGAACAAAGCTGCTATTACACTTTTAATGAGGCGTATAGCGGAGAGCCAGTCCGCTTTGATGTTTGAGAATAGCCTGTACTATAATAACGTACATACATTTTTCGCTCGTAGTCAAAGAAACTCCTAAATATTCGTTAATAAAGCTTGAAATTATAGCAGCATCAGGTTGCTTTACATTGTTACAGCACGCCAGAAAGAAAAATTTTGATATAATTCCGGAATTCACTTGGATCCTGCATCATTAATATTCCCTCATTACCATGCCGTATATGTTGCGGTTTTCTTCTTTTTCTTCTCTGAAGCCACGGTCGCATACAGCACCGGTATTGAATTCATTTCCAGAAAATGCACTACTTGTGTACGACCCTGCAAAACAACAACAAATGAGACTCCCGAAAAATTAGTTAGTAGCATTTATTCTCTGTTTGCGTTTATCGTGTAAAACGCTGCAGAAAGAGCTTGCATGAGTTTATAGTTTGGGATTAGAACGCTAGGAGCGCTTTAGTATCTTCTCCACTTTTGTTCATCGTTTAAAAAGGGCTTTAGATGTCACACTTTCCGTCAGCTTACTACAGAAAGGCCATTTATCTCTAATTTCTAAAATCTCCGATTACACCTCTTCAGTTCCTTTGACTAGAATATAGAGAAAGAAACTGCATTTATACAGAGTGATTATTTCCACCGTGCAGACACTCTAGGGATTGACTGAATAAGGGATTCGGACCAAAAATGGGCTGTCCGGAAATGCATGTTATCCATGATAGAGACCATTTATTCATTCATATGTTATTACAGAGATTGCGGTCTAATACACACTGCGACCTTCCTATCGGTACTCACCAATAAGAATTGGGCAATACGTAATTCAGGGTAGTAAAAGGTTTATGGATCGTTGTATTTCATAAGTATGAGTTATGTATGTTAGATTCTATGCCCTCAACAGTTACCCAAACTGTTTAAAAATATCAGTAGTTAATCTGTAGTTTAGTCAGTCTATCAATCTACAGATGATGACGCGAAAAATATATTTAAACAAACATAAATTAAAGCTCTGAAACCAACAAAATGTATTCTAAAATAATATTAAGAAGAGATTCACTTACGTGTAATTTTTTATAAATGGAGTTTATTACTCTTTTTGGACATGAAAATACAGAGGTGGTCCTACTTTATACATCGGTAAATAACAATATTTCCCCAACTATTGAGAGCCACAATAAGTGTCACAGACAATCGAGAGTAAACGTTCCAAATTATCTCGCGTAAATTAGTGAAGTCCATCGAACATTCCAGTTCGAAATTAATCCGCTATTAATTACAGTATTTGTTATAAAACACAGTTTGTCAATACCACGAATACACGATTTCTGAATTATCACAGTTCCACAGCCCTACTACCGTCCATACTTTACCACTTTTTAACCAGAGGCTACGTTGTGCAGTCACACTCCTGTAAATTTTCTAACTCCACACATGCCTGTCTCTTCAAATCACAAATGCTTTTACTACTTCCCTATAAATTATTTTTAAATTTAACAAACAAATATATATTTAACAATAGTAAAATCGGTTGAAATTGAAGCTCTATGCTCAGCATTAAGCGTGGCGCCTCACTGTTGAAATATACTGCTGCCGTCAAAATATAGTTACACAATTAGTATTTAATTCATCATGGCTTTTTATGCATATATATTCACTTCTCGTCAACAAGTACATGTATAAATTATCTGTTGCGTATCTACTACTTTTAGTCGGCCATGAGATATTTAAGAGGCAGTCTAGAACATAAAACGAACGTTACTAAGAATAATACTAAATATAATAAAATACATATATAAATGCAATGCACTTTGCTGAGTTCATGTTTCGTGTTTCTGTGGTGGCATCTATGTTCTGACACAAGAATATACCTCATCGAAAATCAGACTAACAGATTAAAACAAAGTTTATTGAAAGAATACAGAAATAACATGGTGCGTCTTCTAAGATGGGTAGCGTGTGAAATGCTCCCCATTTGTTTCTTAAATTGTTACTGACAAACACTACATATCAATAATTGTAAATATAAGTCTTATAATATTATTATTATAGTACTGAAATTTATCGGCATTTTATCTGTAAGGGCTATTGAAATTGTAATTACGGCGTTCGATCTCCCAAGTCTCCTTAATCAATTCATATAATTATATTTGCCGTATGATAATTCCCTGATTTTATATGGATTTTCAGAATAATGTGTGTGGCTATATTGTATTTCAGTTGCAATCTTGGAGAGTAGCCCTCGCTCAGCCAAGAGCGCCGTTTCCCGTTACCGAGCAGATTAGGAACATCCTAACTATCTGTATCCCAATCACTAGGTCCAAACTGTTAGCCGGCCGGCTTGTGAACCCAACAGCTTCCCAAAACTTGTTTTTCACATGGAAACAATCAGCTTTCCCCTTTATTTTTTAATGCCACACACATTGTACGATGCGACCACAGCTACAGTGTTGAATCTGGTTTCCACATGCCTCAACATATATCTGACACTTTCACATCGGCCAGGCTGTATATGAACATCGTGTATACGCCCGTCCATCATCTCCAGATTTGAATGGGCTCTGAGTACACGATAATTTCGAGATTTCTCCACAACAAGAAATCGAACGGTCTGAGATGCGGAAAGAGCAGGCCATGTAACTGAACCACGTAATTTTATCCATCGACTAGGTAAGACACAGTTTTCATGTGCTGCACTTTAACGGGGAAGTGGAATGGAGCACCATCATGTGGCAGCCACATGGCCCTTCGTATCATCAATGGCACTGCTTACAGCAGCAGAGGCAAACTACCCGAAACGTGTTAAAATGGCCGGCTAGAAATCAAGCTGCACATGTGCAGCTTGCAGGTCACGGCGTGCGAAACCGCAGCCGTTTTCGCCCGTGTAGTGCATGTTAAATGATTTCCAGTCCATGGATTACAGCAATCAAAATGTTCAAATGTTCAAATGTTTGTAGAGCTTATGGGACTTAACTACGGTGTCATCAGTCTCTAAACTTACAAACTACTTATGAACTAGCTAGTACTAAGGACGGCACAAATATCCATGCCGGAGGGGGGATTCGAGCCCCCGACCTTAGTGTCCGTGCAGACCGTGTCTGGTGCGCCTCAGTCCCCTCGGCCACCGCGGCCGGCTAAGTTGTTTTGCGGTGTTAGTATATTTTTGGAATGTGTATTTCCTTGTAGCCCTTTATAGAATCTGGGGTCCCTGACGACACAAGATAATGTAGAGCATGTTTGTACCCACAGGGTCGCCAGGAGTAACCGAGGATAGCCTATATATATGGAGAGAGTGGCCATACGTGAAGAGCGCTCCTGATTGCCTGAGAGCCCAGGACGCTATGTTTTTACCAGATTTACCGTTTTTACAAGTGAGTGAATAGCTGCAATGTGGTTTTGTGTACTGTGGAGTGTCTTAAAGGCTTCTGACAGTGATTTCACTGTGCAGCTACATACAGGTTGTATTATGGTAGACACTGCTGCACTTTTACACGTTTTTTGTTGATTCTATTTACGTAAATTAACGTCTTGGTCGTTCGTCGTTGACGATAAACTTAGAACTTCGTAGGTTTAAAGTGATTTACTGAATGTAATTAAGAATGTGTATTGCATAATCATTAAGGGCAGTCAAGAGAAATGCCGCCGTTGGCTGTAAAAACCGAATTCAAATGTTTGTATTGCTTATGGGACTTAACTACGGGGTCATCAGTCCCTAAACTTACAAACTACTTATGAACTACCTACTACTAAGGACGGCACAAATATCCATGCCCGAGGGGGGATTCGAACCTCCGACCGTAGTGGCCGTGCAGACCATGAGTGACGCGCCTCAGTTCCCTCGACCACCGCGGCTGGCAAAAACCGAATTAAAGATTGTTATATGATGCTTGTGTTCACAAGGAATGAGGAAATAAGGGAACAGTAGGCGGTAAAAGTTAACCGAGAGAGTGGGGACCGTAAAGGCAACTTATTGAAACTAACGAATTATGCCTGCTTGTGTGAAGTAATTATTTTCGCCACCCCCTCCCCCAGCCAAAGACAGTTAAAGCACACACACGATTCTTTTCAGGTGGCCCAATAACCAGAAACCGCACGACTGATGAACGGGCAGACCATGGATATGAACTTCATAGTCGGATCCACGACGGACGTCACGACTGTCATTCGTCCCACTTTAACGACGAAGCGGGCAGTTGCACCAACATTCATCAACCACACAATCCTTCGAAGCGTCAATAGCATTTCTTTCAGCGGGGAAGGCAAAGTCACATGTCAGTTCTTCTTTTCTATTACAATTGTTCTGGTGTATTTGAATCAATGGCTTCCCTATAAATGCATGCATTGTAATGCGATGTTCTTGCACGCTCCTCTCATTAAATTTTATTTCATGATTTCCATCCTGGAAAACATGTTCTGCTACGGCCGTTTTTTCGGTGTGTCCCAGGCGGTAGTTCCTGTTCGGTTTAACGGGTATTGACACTTCCTTTAGTTGTACTAATATATACTTGACCACATCTGCGTGGAATTTTACATACCCAGGGTGATGGTAGAGGGTGACGTGCATATTTTGCCGATCTAACATTCTTGATCAAAAATCTTTTGAATTTAATAGGAAAGAATATTGTTTAAAGTTAGACAAAATTTAGATGTCGACTATACGCGATCAAGACGACAATCTATTAAAAGTAATCGAGAATGACGACAGCATCCAGAGATAACCACATAGTCGGTATCACATGATTACCGTTGGTGCCCTGTATGCTCACTATAAATGCGAGAGCCCCTCTACCCACATTGTTGGCAGCTGCCCAATACGATGTCGTCCGAAAATGGAGAAGAAACGGCAGGAAGAAGAAGTTTTATGCATGGATCACAGCCTCTCAGCCCGTAATTTTTATCTGAAGAGTGGTTACATAGTTTACTCTTTGGCCGATCTGGTTTCGTGGAATGGCCACCCAGATCACATGCTCTCATACCACTTGCCTCTTATCTATCAACCACTTAAAACAAACTTTATATGCAAAGAAAATAAGAAACAGACACCATCTAGAATAACGTATTTAAGAAACGTATGCCAGAATTTCTGCGGAAATCCTTCTCCTAGTGCTCGACGTTTTGATTCAGAGCCTTCAAGCGGGACAGCATGTTGAAAATATTAAATAAAATTTATTTTTGGAGATCAGTCTTGTCTGTAACTTCAAACAAACTTTTGAACCATAAATACTACGTCTAATCTGTGTACAAGAATGGACGTCTCAGAAAATTCTGATATTATTTTATATATCACACGACCCATTTTTGATATAAATAAAGATTGAACCAGATTCAAGATGGCCGAACTCACGATGGCGCTCATGTTCGGTATTTGCCTTTATAGAGAGAGAATAGAGAGAGACAACGCCATCCATACCTTACTTGATTATTCTGGATTTTCAATTCCTGAAGAGTTTTTAAAGTAAAATTGCGTACTTCAAGTAACTCTGTAGTGTCGTAATTTTTGGTGCCACTAACTCTCACACTACACCAATGGTCAGTCACTCACGTTCGTAGCTCTAAGAGATCTTTGCATGAGTGACTGACTTTATCTGGGTAATCCATAATTCAAAAGATTCATCAGCTTGGTTTGACGAATTCAGATAATCATCAAGCGTAGAGGTTACCATGTCTCACTTTGCCACCTTTTGTTTGAAATTGCATGGAACACAGCACTCTTGCTTGGAGCCTCTTCCGCGTTACGCGACACAAAGCTATCGTAGCGCGTATAATGATGTTGCACAACGCTAGTAACTAGCAGTTCTGCGATGCTATCACACAGCGATTACCAGTCCACTGTGTACTGCGGGATTTGCTGGACAGTCACAGTTTTACAGAGCTGCCGCTCGTGACGTAACACAGTTGGCCGGTGCGCAATTCCCGTCGCTCTTGAGTCCCTCTAATTAATTGCGCGCGATGCCGCTGTGCGGCGCCAATGGCGGTGCCCGCATACTGCAGCAGTCTCTCTCTCTGGTCCATTGTCCGCCAGCGAACAATCTGGACTGCTGGAGTTGCGTGTCCTGGCTTTGAGACGCGAGGACGACGGTGTCTGTCGGGTGCAGTGGCCAGCACTGGATACGGCACAGCTATGTGGGCAGTTATGAGATATTTGTTTCACAAAGCAGCGCGACAAACCGGACTCACTCAGTAAAGGAATGCCGTTCAATATTCCGACACCAGATGATGGAGAACTAACGTCACATTGAATTGCATAAATGAGGTAAGGATAACAATCTAGAAAAATCAAGTAATTTCAAAATATTCCTCTTGGATTACGAACTGCATCTGTAGTGGAAATTGGCAATTTATTTTCGTAAAAATGTGCAACCATCTGGTGGAAGGGTGTTTTTTTTCTTCCATAACTAGTTTTCGAGCCATTGAGAGCTCATCGTCGGATTCTTGCAGCAAGTCGAAGTAGACATCGTGATGGTGGTTCTGACGAAATTACTCAACTTAAGTAATCTGAAACAGAAGCAAAACGGTATGAAACGCAAGATTTATGTACTCACTCTTTCTATTTTTAGTTTTCGTAACTGCATTTTATTGGGTACTAACAAGGTACACGCCGGCCGCGGTGGCCGAGCGCTCTGCGGAGCGCCAGTCACGGTCCGCACGGCCACTACGGTCGGAGGTTCGAATCCCCCCTCGGGCATGGATATTTGTGCCGTCCTTAGTATTAGCTAGTTCATAAGTAGTTTGTAAGTTTAGGGACTGATGACCCCGTAGTTAAGTCCCATAAGCTATACAAACATTTGAACATTTTTTGAAAAAAGTACAATATGGAAAAGCAATTACCAACAGTAAAACTCGGTATGTACATAAAATGTAACAACCTAACGTTTCGTTCGGTTGTTATTTCGTTCTCGACTACTAAGGATTCGTAATTTTGCCATAATCACCATCACAGAGTCTACCTACTTGATGAAAGATACAGCAAAACTCCTGTAGAATCTCCACTGAAGATGAGCTTGCAGTGGCTCGAAAACTAATCATGAACAGATAGAAAATGACGCACAAAAGCAAATGGTTGCATATGTTTACTAAAGTGAAGTGCCAAACTAGTGTAAGGCTCGTGATATTCAAGAGTGTGGTGTACGTTTGGGGTTGGTTACCACTGTCTACATTTCTGTTGATGAAGCATTGAGACGAAGGGGAGGGGTGATCTGAAAGCAGAATAAAGACATGCTATTAGTAAATCACTTCTAGAAAGTAATATAAACTATCTGGATGTATTTCTATGAATTATTGCAGTTCGCCTTAGATGTTTTATACGCCTTTATTGCGTTACTACCGGTTTCGTACCGTTAAATGTACATCTTCAGGTATCTATCAATTGAGGGCGACGGTGGCTGTTGGGTGAAGCGGCCAGCACTGGATACGGCACAGCTGTGAGGGCAGTTATGAGATATTTGTTTCACAAAGCAGCGCGACAAACCGGACTCACTCAGTAAAGGAATGCCGTTCAATATTCCGTCCAGATGATGGAGACCTAATGTCACATTCAACTGCATAAACGAGGTACGGGTAACAATCTAGAAAAATCAAGTAATTTCAAAATATCCGTCTTGGATAACGAACTGCAACTATAGTGGAAATTCTCAATTTAGTTTGGTAAAAATATGCAACCATCTGCTTTGATGGATGTTTTTTATTCGTCTGTAACTAGTTTCCTAGCCATTGAGTGCTCATCATCAGATTCTTACAGCAAGTCGAAGTAGACACCGTGATCGTGGTTCTGGCGAAATCGCTGAACTTTAGTAATCTGAAACAAAACCAAAACGATATGAAACGTAAAATTTTAAGTACTTACTCCCTTTTTTAGTTTTGGTAACTGTATTTTATTGGTTACTAATAAGGTACAATATGCAAATGCAATTACCAACAGTAAAAACTCGGTAAGTACATAACATGTAACAACTTAACGTTTAGTTCGGTTTTTATTTCGTTCTGGACTACCAAGTTCAGTAATTTTGGCGAAATCACCATCACAGCGTCTACCTAAACTGTAAAAATCCTGTAACATCTCCACTGATGATGAGCTTGCAGTAATCATCATCACCATGATCATTAGAGACTGATTATGCCTTTCAGCGTTCAGTCTGGAGCATAGTACCTCTAATAAAATTCCTCCATGATCCCCAGTTCAGTGCTAACATTGATACCTCGTCTGATGTTATGCCTTTTACTTCAAAATCATTCTTCACTGAATCTAAGTACTTTCTTCTTGCTCTACCTCGACTTCTCTTACCCTCCACTGACGAGCTTATGAGTCTCTTTGGTAACCTTGCTTCTTCCATGCGTGTAACGTGACCCCAACATCTCAGTCTGTTCGCTCTAACTGCTTCATCTATGGTCTTCATTCCCAGTTTTTCTTTGATTTCCTCATTATGGACACCCTCCTGCCATTGTTCCCATCTGTTAGTACCTGCAAACATTCTTGCTACTTTCATATCTGTAGCCTGTAACTTATGAATAAAGTAACCTGTATCCACCCAACTTTCACTCACATGCAACAAAGTTGGTCGAAAGATAGAGCGGTGCACCGGTAACTTAGTCTTGGTACTTCCTTCCTTCTTGCGGAAGAAAGTAGATCATAGCTGAGCACTCACTTCATTAGCTTTGCTGCACCTCGATTCCAGTTCTTTCGCTGTGTTGCCATCCTGTGAGAAAATACATCCCAGGTACTTGAAACTGTCTAGCTGTTCTAACTTTGTTCGTCCTATTTGGCACTCAATCTGTTAGAATCTCTTTCCCACCGACATTACATTCGTTTTGGAGATGCTGATCTTCATATCACAATCCTTGCACCTCTGATCGAGCTCTGAAATAATAGTTTGCAACCTTTCAATTCAATCTGCCATTACAACTAAGTCATCCGCATATGCGAGACTGCTTATTTTGTTTTCAACTATTTTAATCCCACCCTGCCAGTCTACTGTTTTCAACATATGATCCATTAATAGTATGAACAACAGTGGTGACAGGTTACAGCCTTGTCTTACCCCTGAAAGTACCCTGAACCATGAGCTTAATTTGCCATCTACTCTAACTGCTGCCTGACAGTCTACGTAAAGCACTTTAATTGCTCACAGAAGTTTGCCTCCTATACCATAATCTTGTAGAACTGACAGTAGCTTCCTACTAGAACACGGTCATAAGCCTTTTCCAGATCTATGAAACATAGATACAAGTCCCTGTTCCACTCATAGCAGCCGGCCGCGGTGGCCGAGAGGACTGCGGCACTCCAGTCACGTTCTGCACGGCCACTACGGTCGGGGGTTCGAATCCCCCCCCTCGGGCATGGATATTTGTGCCGTCTTTAGTAGTAGCTAGTTCATAAGTAAGTTTAGGGACTGGTGACCCCGTAGTTAAGTCCCATAACTATACAAACATTTGAATATATGAACACTCATAGCACTTTTCCATTACTTGCCGTCGGCTAAAAATCTGGTCCTGACAGCCTCTAAGATGTCTAAACCCACACTGATTTTCATCTAACTCGTCCTCAATTAATACTCGCACTCTCCTTTCACAATTTAATATTTTGCCTACAACGCTAATTAAAGAGATACCTCGATAATTGTTGCAATCTTTTCTATTTCCATGTTTGAAAACTGGCGTGATTACCGCTTTCGTCCAGTCAGACGGAACCTGTCCCGATTCCCACGCCTATTCAATTATCCATTGTAACCATTTGAGACCTGATTTTCCACTGTATTTGACGAGTTCCGGCTTAATTTCATCCACCCCAGCCGCTTTATTGCTCTACTGACCATTTTCTCCACTTCCTCAAATGAGATCCTGTTTCCATCGTTGTTCCTATCCCATTCGACCTGAAAATCTGACACATCATTGAACGTTTCACCTACATTGAGCAATTATTCAAAATATTCCCTCCATCTGCCCAAGGCATCCACAGGATTGACTAGCAGCTTTCCTGACCTGTCCAAAACAGTTGTTAATTCCTTCTTCCCTCCCTTTCGAAGATTGCTAATTACGGTCCAAAATGGTTTTCCCGTGGCTTGACCCAGAGTTTCTAGCTTATTTCCAACGTCTTTCCATGATCTCTGCTTGGAGTCTGCAATTATCCGCTTGGCTTTGTTTCTTTCTTCAACATAACTTTCTCTGTCTGCCTAATTTCTAGTATGGAGCCATTTTTGAAATGCCTTCTTTTTCTTTTTACAGGCTGCCTTGACTGTGTCATTCCACCAAGCTGTCTGCTTCTTCCTGCCTTTACACACTACTGTTCCAAGACATTCTCTAGCTGCGTCCAGTAGTGTGTCCCTGTGCCTTGTACATTCTTCTTCCAGTGACTATAAATCATTACATTCAACTAAATGCTACCTTTCCAAGATCATTGTTATGTATTTGTACCTAATTTCCTTGTCTTGAATCTTCTCCACTCTTCTACACATGGACCTGACTTTCTGCTCTTTTGGCCTCACAAAACCAATTTCACTGCAAATTAAATAATGATCAGTATCATCAAAGAACCCCCTGAAAATACGTGTGTCCTTGACTGTCTTCCTGAATTCCTGGCCTGTTATTATATAGTCAATGATAAATCTGGCTCCCCTTCCTTCCCAAGTATAGCGGTGAATGTCCTTATGCTTAAAGAAGGAGTTTGTGATAACTGAGCCCATACTGGAACAGAACTCCAAGAGCTGTTTACAGTTCCAGTTTGCCTCCATATCCTCTCCAAACATACCCTTAACTTTCTGTTCGATTTCCTAACCTGACGAAATCACCCAAGAGTAAAACACTATCCTTATCCTTCACTCTAACAACTACATCAGTGTGTTGTAAAATCTGTCCATCTCATCTTGATCTGTCCCTTCACATCGTGAATACACTGCCACAATCCTAATTTTCGTGTTGGAGATGGCCAAATCTAACCACATCAGTCGTTCATTTACATACCTTATGGCAATTAGGGTGTGTTAGATTGCTTTCTTTATGTAAAATCCTACACCCCACAATGCTCTTCCTACTTTGACTCCTGACAGGTAGACCTTGTATTCTCCGACTTCGTCCTCTTTCTCTCCCCTTACTCGAACGCACTAACAGCTAAAACATCTAACCCCATCTTACTTGAAGCCTCCGACAGCTCTACCTTCTTCCCATTGTAATTCCCATTGATATTAATAGCTCCCCATCCCATTCCAGATCGTTTGCCAAGTCGTATCTGAGGAGTCACTGGTCTGTCAATTAGAGGTGGGACTCCATCACCTCCAAAGATCCGAGGCATTTTGCTCTGATTGTTGCCAGCATGATATTGAAGTACTTGGGAAGCAGGTTGCTATCCTTACTTGCCCAGGGCCCCTCTGGGTTTTACCCCTAACGGTTGAGGGACTAACCGGTGGATTGATGCAGTGGCTCGAAAAATAATCATGAACAAATAGAAAAGCATCCACAAAAGCAGATGGTTGCATATGTTTACTAAAATTAATTGCCAAATTAGTGTAAGTCTCGTGATATTCAAAGAGTGTGGTGCACGTTTGGGGTTGGTTACCACTGTCGAAATTTTCAGTTGATGAAGCAATGAAACAAGGGGGGAAGGCGGGATCTGAAAGCAGAATAAACACATGTTAGTAGGCTGTATGATCGTTTGTTTATTTGATTGTATGACACAGTCATAAATTAAATTGTTTTTGTTGATGTTAACCGGCATTTGTTTTCATATCTATCATCCGACCAGTGCCTTAATATCAAGTTCAGCATAATTGATCATCCAGGTGCAAATAAAACATATTTTGCCACATCCAACTGTCATAAATTAAAATGATGATATTCATTACTTTGCATGTGAAACTCATACGATTTCCGTGTTTGCAGTAAAAAAATTTGGTTGTGATGTCCGCCTGATATGCAAAACAGTTTTAATTTTCACTCAAACATGTTTCAGGACCTCTGTGCCATCATCAGTTGGTTTTATCTAATTATTTATGCATAATCATAATAACAAAGCGTATCCAGTCGATTTTTCCAAAGTGTGAAGTGATGGTTTAACAAAAAAAAAAAAAAAAAAAAAAAAAACGCTCAACGAAATATTTATATTGTAAAACCGACCACAAATAGATAAAGTCCACTGATGATAGCACAGAGGTGCTGAAACATATTTGCGTGAAAAGTAACAACAGTGTTTTGCATATCAGGAGAATGTCACAACCATAAAAATGTTCACTATGATAGCGTAACAACACTGATGTGGCTGAACTTGTTCTATTTCTGAATGGCTGATTAGGTGTGCGATACTTGCGCTTTAATGCTCTGTTCTGAGGATGGGTATAGAATCCGAAACCGATTACCATTTATCAGTTTGCAGCTGTGACATACTATCAAATAAACAATTAAGTAGGTGTAGTGCCGGTTCATAGTGTCCAACTAGCTGATGGCACTATGGGCCACGGTGAGTACCGCAAGAAAACACAAATTGACCTGTATTGGAATGCAGACAGCTGTCACCACCCTTCGCAGAGGAATGCGGTGCCAAAACACTGGTACACAGCGGGTGCACCATCTCAGACGCGGAGTCTGCCCCTGGAGATGAAGAACCGTATACCGAGAAAACAGGCACTCAAAATGGCAGATCAGACGCTTCGTGCCCAACCGCTATAGTACGGCCTGTGCAGACGGAAGAAGTCGCGGAGGAAGAGGTAGCCACGGCCTTTATACCTTACAGTGGCTTACTATCGGAGAAAACAGAATGCACATTAAAGAAACACTGACTTTTGCTTACCGAATAAAACACGAACCCTTTTGGGAAGTGTCAAAGACGATCTCGGTTTGCGCAAGGTCGGCATATAGTTGCTGAATTATCGGACGAAAATTTTCTTTCTCTGGTTCTTTCAAGTTTTATAATTTAACTTAAAGAAAAATACGCTGTTTAGCCTCAGACTCTGCATGACAGGTCAGTAAAGGATAGAAACGTTTGTCACTTTATTATTATTATTATTCTTGGTTCAAATGTTCAAATGTTTTTTAAGCTTAAGGTACTTAACTACGGGGTCATCAGTCCCTAAACTTACAAACTACTTATGAACTACCTACAACTAAGGACGGCACAACTATCCATGCCCGAGGGGGGATGCGAACCCCTGACCGTAGTGGCCGTGCAGACCGTGACTGGAGCGCCTTAGTCCCCTCGGACAACGCGGCCGGCGTATACGAATCTACAGAGTTGTTAAGTTCTTGACGAAATTTAGCACTTTTGCTAGGGTCGTGTGTATAGCCCGCGGTTGCTCTGCGAGGCCGTTCCCCGTCGGGGGTTCGAATCCACCCTCGGGTATGAATGCTTGCGACGTCTTTAGTATAAGTCAGTTCACAAGTAGTTTGTAAGTTTAAGGACTGATGACCCCGCAGGTAAGTCCCTTAAGCTTTAAAAACAATTGAACAATTTGAAGAATTTGAAATAGATTGTTGATTGCAGTAACATCGTGCAGCTATTTGGCCTGGTGCAAATCATTAAACTGGACGCCCGTACGGCGTGTTACACGTCCCTCAGCTACACCACTTAATATTATTATTGTCTAGTATTCTGCCTAGTGGCAGGTCCATGTCTTCGTATGGAGATTTTATTATGTCAATGATCCCTGTCTCCAGATTACTGCTATAGTCTGCTGTAGCTACTTCCATCTCTTAGCCATCCAGGTGTTTAATGCTTCTTCTTCCTCGATTGCAGTTCCGTTGATCTTCCCTTCGATGACGTCGAGTACGAATCCTTCGTGTCTCAGTATGTGTCTGATCCAGTTGGCCTTTCTCTGAAGAATTGTACACAGCACACTCTGCTTCCCTCTTACTCTTCTCAGTGCATTTCTAACCCGATATGACCACTTGATTTGCTATATTCTCCTGCAGCACGACATTTAAAACCTTTTCAAGTATATTTCGCCTTTTTTCTCAACATGTCTCGTCTACATGCAGTGCAATGCTCCAAATGTAACAATTACCCAATTTCTTACTAAATTGCCATACTTATCTTGCTGGTCAGAAAAGTCCTTTTCTTGCTGACAGCGACTTTACCATGATAATTCTTATCCGCCTGCCGCGGTGACCGAGGGGACTGAGGCGCTCCAGTCACGGTCTACACGGCTACTACGGTCGGGGTTTCGAATCCCCCTCGGGTATGGATATTTGTGCCGTCCTTAGTATAAGGTAGTTGATAAGTAATTTGTAAGTTTAGGGACTGATGACCCCGTAGTTAAGTCCCATAAGCTTAACAGCCGGCCGCGGTGGCCGAGGGGACTGAGGCGCTTCAGTCACGGTCTGCATGGCTACTACGGTCGGGGGTTCGAATCCCCCCTCGGGCATGGATATTTGTGCCGTCCTTAGTGTAAGGTAGTTGATAAGTAGTTTGTAAGTTTAGGGACTGATGACCCCGTAGTTAAGTCCCATAAGCTTAACAGCCGGCCGCGGTGGCCGAGGGGACTGAGGCGCTTCAGTCACGGTCTGCATGGCCACTACGGTAGGGGGTCGAATCCCCCCTCGGGCATGGATATTTGTGCTGTCCTTAGTTGTAGGTAGTTCATAAGTAGTTTGTAAGTTTAGGGACTGATGACCCCGTAGTAAAGTCCCTTAAGCTTAACAAACATTTGAACATTTGAACATAAGCTTAACAAACATTTGAACATTTGATAATTCTTATCCAACTGGCAAATGGGTACTTACAATTCAACCTGTAATCAGAGCCACGTGTCATTTGCGGCCACTGTTCACATCGTTGTGGGTATATAGGGTAAGGCTGGATAAGAGTGCGCGACTGATACGAGTACAGAGTGTCATTTTTTCTGCAATGACAGCACTAGGCGACAATGTAACACTACATTCAGTTGTTTCTATTCCGACGCCATAACATGGAATACTGAAGAACTTCGACAGGTTTATTGGTTATAGTAGGAAAATATATGTTTTCGTTTCAAAAATATTTGTAAAGCTTAAAGGACTTAGCTGTGGGGACATCAGTCTCTAAACTTACAAACTACTTTTGAACTATCTTATACTAAAGACGACACAAACATCCATGCCCGAGAGGGATTCGAACCCCCGACGGCGGGCGGTCGCGCGCACCACAACACGACGCTCCAGTACGCGCGGCCAATCTGCCGCGGCAGTTTTCGTTTCAAATGATGTAATATTTACGTTGCATATCATGAGCAATAAGCACTATGTACGCATGAACAGAAAATAACAATATTTGCCATATCAATAATCGTTCTGTGAGGAACAACCCATGGTACGACAAACTGCAAAACCGAGTAGTCAGTGTCATCTGTTGTTGTTTTTGCACTATTTGATGCATCGGTTAAGAGTACGCTACATGGGAGTGCGAAAGAGTACGCGAGCAACCCTCTGTCTTTCTAACATGCCGACCGCGGTGGCCGAGGGGACTGAGGCGCTCCAGTCACGGTCTGCGCGGCCACTACGGTCGGGGGTTCGAATCCCCCCTCGGGCATGGATATTTGTTCCGTCCTTAGGATAAGTTACTTGATAAGTAATTTGTAAGTTTAGGGACTGATAACCCCGTAGTTCAGTCCCATAAGCTTTACAAACATTTGAACATTTTTCTAACATGCTGTGATGTGAATATTCCAGTTCAGTGCGTATGTCTACATAGCAGAGATCAGTGAGAGAGCCGAATGTCCGAACACTGAAGAGGACTAAGCAGCTCTACATGACACCAGTCGATAACGTTGCTGATGTCCACGTGCAGTCATCAGAAAAAGACCAGGAACTTGAAACAATTGAAAAGAGTTATGATGAATAAGCACGTTTAGATTGAGGACAGCTGGCCGCAGTGGCCGAGCGGTCTGCGACGCGCCAGTCACAGTCTGCACGGCATCTACGGTCAGGGGTTCGAATTCCCCTTCGGGCATGGATGTTTGTGCTGTCTTTAATATTAGAGAGTTCGTAAGTAGTTTGTAAATTTATTGACTGATGACCCCGCAGTTAAGTCCCTTAAGCTTAACAAACATACAAACATATGAACCTTTTTTTTTAAACTTAGGACAATCCGAAATATATCCATTTCCAAAATATGATAGACCCAGAACAAAGTAAAACATGACAAAGAAATCCCAGATTTTGTCTGCATCTCAGTACAGAAAATGAATTATTAGAAAAAGTGGCCAAGTCAGACAGAAGCAAAGAGAGACAAACTACAACAAAAGGGAAATCTCTACGTCTAGTGTGGATTTATCCATCCTATCGACTTCAGGAACAAACAGCTCCATATCCAAGAATGACTCATGTTCACAACGTGTAGGCTTTCACGGCCGGTAATTAAAACTTCCGGGCTGAGAGGCCGTGGTCGAAATTTCTACTGTTCGACCACGGCCTCTCAGCCCGGAAGTTTTAATTACTAATGACTCATGTGTTCAGATGCTCAGGGTGTGGTGAAGTCTACTAGGAGCCTATCGTAGGAGACTGGATAAAGTGTGACAACTGCTCGAAACGGTGGCGTGCAGAATGTACCGACTACGAAGGACATGGCAAGATTTCTTGTGATTTATGTTAGTGCGTACTCATTGACTACACCGTTTCCCGACGTTGCGGATGAGATGATGATGATGTTTGGTGGTTTAGGGCGCTCAACATCCAGGTCATCAGCGCCCTTTGCAGCTGAGAGCACGAATGAGCAGACTTTTATACTTGTTAATATGTAAGGTTTGTGACATACATGGTGGTTCATTGTAGTGATGGGAACAATCGAATGAAAACAATCGATTCATTCGGTTGTTGGAAAAAAATCGATCATTCGGTTGTAGTTTCTCGTATCGGTTGAATTATTCATTCATTCTTCTGAGTGAAACCAGTCGGTGGGACCAACCGAATGAAACAACCGATTCAGTCGGTTGGACTATTCATTCGTTCTTTTGAGTGAAACCAGTCGGTGGGATCAACCGAATGAAAAAATCGACGTAGTCGGTTGGACTACTCATTCCTTCTTTTGAGTGAAATCAGTCGGTCGGAGCAACCGAATAAAAAAATCGACACAGTCGGTTGGACCACTCATTCCTTTTCTTTTGAGTTAAATCAGTCGATGGGACCAAACGAATGAAAAAATTGACACGTTATGTTGGCCTCTTCATTAGTTCTTTCGATTGAAACCAGTCAGTGGGAGCAACCGAATGAAACAGTCAGTCGGTCGTAGTTTTACTGTGTTGGATTAATATTCGTAGCCTGCGATCACTTTCATTGCCCACCACAGACATCAAAAACGCCGATCATCTGGGCCCGATTAGATTACTTTCGCAGACACCCACAATCTGTAGAACATAAGTGGCCGATGACCACGAAGTACCGTGGGGAGCGGGGACACGAGAGGGGGTGCTGCCTCGCTTGCGTTTTCACCGCTGACAGCGCCAGTAGGCGCGCGCCAAACTCCACACAACAGTGTCTGGCTGGCGGGGCGGCGTCGCGGTGCGTGCCATCGCCGATTGTTGTCGCTTTCTTAGTGTCTCAATAAAGAAGCGTGGAAACTACAGGGTGTTCCAAAATGATCGCTACAAATTTAATCTCGCATACTGTATCTCCGAAGTGGGAACAGGTAGAAACGTGCTGTTTGCGGCTTATTGTTCATACAATAAGCTACTAGTAGGACAGAGTTACATATTTTAACTTTGAGCATATTTGCTATATCCATATTCGAAGATCACTAAAACATTAGGTATTGTAAAAAAAAGTTTATTAAAGTATTTTGTATAAAAATATTTCTTATAAAAATATTTTTGTTAATTCCATCTAATTTGAAGGAGTACAAGAAGACATACATTTATCAGTGCTGTAAATTTTCTTCAGCGCGTCTGTATTCGTCAACAGTGTATGAAAACATTCATCTCAAGTTTCATAATTATTCACTCTTGTCACAGATATTTCTGTGGTTATCGTTAGAACGGTTTGGAAGTTTATTCCATCCCTCCGCCATGTACCATACAAAATCTTAGATGAACAGTGAACTGCCACTTGTTTTGAAAGTCAAGTGTGCAAATTTTCATCAAGATCGGAATAAAACTCTATATTGGCGTCGAAGTCTGGAATACCTTCTTTCATGCATCAAACTAAAGTAGATGTAGACCGTGACCATTCTCTTTCTTTGAAGATGAAGAGTGAAATATATCATTAAAATTAGAATACAAACGGAATTTATCGAAGTTAGTAGGTAAAGTACACTCCGCCTTGCACCTACGAAATTTATTGTACACAGTTACCTTCGCCTTGTTTTAAAGGTCAAGTGTGCAAAATTTCATCAAGATCGCAGCCAAATTGTGGTTTTTGTCGTAGTTAGTATGTAAAGTACCCTCCGCCATGCACCGAATGTAATTTTATGTAGACAGTGACGTTCCTCTTGCTTTGAAGGTCTAGTATGCAAAATTTCATCAAGATTGGAACAAAACTGCAGATTTGCATGCAACAGAAACACACACACGGACACACTGCTATATTTTTAAGATTTGTCTCTAAGAATGTTTCATGCTGAATCACGGTTCATTTATACCCGAAAAGGCAGAAGGCGTATGCGAATAAAGTCACACAAAGACGATGAATTAATAAAAACATCCATATAATTGCAGAAACCGATAAAGACTTTTTCCAGTCTGTTGTATCGCATCAACTGAAACCACTCAATGCCGAGAACATTCATATAAAGGACAGAGACTTGTTTCATTCGGTGGTCGCGCATCGACTGAAACCACTCAAACCCACTGACTGAGTGAAAACATTCATATAGCGGCTGCAACCGACAGAGACTGGTTTCATTCGATTGTTTCGCATCGACTGAAACCACTCAAACCCCGCCAGTGAGTGAAAACATTCATACGGCCACAGAGACTATTTTCATTCGGTTGTTTCATTCGACTGAAAAAACCGACTGAACGACAAAACAACCGATTGACCAATCGGTTGTTGAAAACAGTCGGTTGTCCCATCACTAGTCCATTGATAGTGACCGAGACAAATATCTCACGAAATAAGCATCAAACGAAAAAACTACAGAGAACAAAACTTTTCTAGCTTGAAGGGGGAAAACAGATGGCATATGGTTGGCCCGCTAGATAGCGCTGTCGTAGGTCAAACGGATATCAACAGCATTTTTTAAAATAATTACCCCCATTTTTATTACATATTCTTCTAGAAGGTAAATAAATATGATTGTTTTATTTGGAACACGTTCTTCGCTTTGTGATAGATAGCGCTGTAATAGTCACAAACGTGTAAGTACATGGTATCGCGTAAATTTCGCCATTGCGGACGGTATTTGCTTCGTGATACATTACTCGTGTTAAAATTGACCAATTGCAGAAAAGATCGAAACGGTTTTTATGTATGGCTATTGTGATCAAAATGCCCAATGGGGCTGTTCTATGTATGTTGATCGTTATCCTGGAAGACATCATCCAAGTGTCCGGACCTTTCGTCGGATAATTACGTTATTTAAAGAGACAGGAAGTTTTGAGCCACAAGTGAAACGTCAACCACGACCAGCAATAAATGATGATGTGCAAGTAAGTGTTTTAGCTATAGTTTCGGCTAAACTGCACATCAGTAACAGACAAACTGAGCCAGAATCGGAAACTCAAAAAACGTCGGTGTTGAGAATTCTACATCAACATAAATTTCACCCGTACCATATTTCTATGTACCAGGATTTGCATAGCGAAGACTTCGAACGTGTGTACTGTTTTGCCACTGGGCACAAAATAAATTACGGGTCGATAAGAGATTTTTTCACACGTACTGTTTAGTGACGAAGCGTAATTCACAAACAGAGGTAATGTAAACCGGCATAAAATGCACTATTGGGTAACGGAAAATCGACGATGGCTGCGAGAAGTGGAAAATCAGCGACCTTGGCGGGTTAATGTATGATGTGACATTATGGGAGAAGGGATAATTGGCACATATTTTATCGATGGCAATCTAAATGCTGCAATGTAGGCTGATTTTTTACGTCAGGTTCTACCGATTTTACTGCATGACAGAATGGCGATGTACTTTCAATATGGATCGCTTGCAGCTGAAGCGGTCTTAAATAGAATATTTAATGACAGATGGATTGGTCGTAGAAGCACCATACCATGGCCCGCACGTTCACTGGAACTTTCATCACCGGAATTCTTTCTGCGGGGAAAATTAAAGGATATTTGTTATCGTGATTCATCGACAACGCCTGACAATATGCGTCAGCGCATTGTCAATGCATGTGAGAACATTACTGAAGGCGAATTACTCGCTGTTGAGAGGAATTTCGTTACGGGTATTGCCATATGCATTGAAGTTGGAGGACATAATTTTGAGCATTTATCGAAGTCATGAGGTAATTACAGGTAATCACGCAGTAACAGCATGCGTTCTCACAATGTATGATAATTTCACAAAAGTATATGTATCACATTGGAAGAACCGAAATAAAGTTCAAACGTACCTACATTCTGTGTTTTAATTAACAAAAAACATACCTGTTACCAACTGTTCGTCTAAAATTGTGAGCAAATTATCACAAAAAATGTTTGTAAATCTATCGGACCAAACTGCGTGGTCATCATTCCGTAGCTTACAAACTACTTAAACTAAGTAAACTAATCTGAGGACAACACACTCATACCCATGCCCCACGAAGGACTCGAACCTCCGACGGCGAACAACTGCGCGCTCTGAAGCGAGGCGCCTTTGACCGCTTGGCTACTCCACTGCGGTAAATTATCACAAAGCGACAAAAGTGTTCCAAATAAAACATTCACATTTATTTACCGTATATCACAAAGCAACAAAAGTTATCCAAATAAAACATTCATATTTATTTACGTACTAGACGAATATATAATAAAAAAATGAGGGGAACCTATTAAAAAAAAAGTTGATATCCGTTTAGCCATCTGGAGGGCCAACCATAGCGTCATCTGTCTTCCCCCTTCAAGCTAGAAAAGTTTTGTTCTTCGTAGTTTTTTTGTTATATGCTTATTTCGTAAGATATTTGGCTCAGTCACTATCAATAGACCACCCTGTATAGTTGACAGCTGTAGCTGATATATATTCTTAATAAATAATCCAACAATAATTTGGTTCAAAAATGTTTGTCTTAACCTTCTCATCCACTAGTAATAAGGGCTTAAATATTAAGTGCGTACTCTTTCCCAACTTTCCCCTATATATAAAGCTGAACGGGTTTTGAACCTGTGACCCTATGCGCGAGTCCAGACTTGAACTGGTAGCAGGTCGTTGTTACGGTTTGGATACTTACGGAACTCAGATAATACCACTTGATGGGAAATAATACATTTAACACAATAACTATAGTATGCAGCATTGGTCGTTTTTTATTAATGTTTTTGCAGATCGATTTCGATCACATAGTGATCATCCTCAATGCACCAGTCATCGTAATATCAGCTACACATAATCACTATGTGAAAGAAATCGATTTGCAAAAACATTAATAAAAAACGACCAACGCTGTATACTATAGTTATTGTATTCATTGTTTTGTGGTCGCTGAGCACACCGTTCCAAAAACTGGAATCAAACCTCAATAATATATTTACTACAATAATATATTTACGACAATAATATATTTACGACATATAAACTATCCAAGTTGGACCAAATCACACAGTGTGCAACATTTCATTAGTATCAGCTGAGTGGTTTGGAAGTTCATTGCGGAAAAATAAGGTAGGCCTATTGTTTCACAGTGCGGCGTTTGACTTTACAGGATTCATTTCAACTGTTTTAGCCACTTATAGCAGTGACTGTTTACTCACCTTCTTTGGAATCACGAGTATATTGTCATTTCACATGTTCCCTCAGCTTGACAACAATATCTATACTTCGTTCACAGAAACGCGAGACAGAATAAACACAGCGAGGCGCGTGACCAGGGGTGAACAAATCAGGGGCGCTCGCTGAATGTTGCCGCAACTGTTTCAGGTGTGAAGCGTTTGTGTGTGTTATGAAGGGTGGTATTAGATGCTGGCTAGAAATTTCATCTTAAAGGACCAGTTGCTGAATAGGTATTAAGTTTTCATAATATATCTCTTTTTCTCTTTCTCATCTGTATCGCGCAAATGTAAATTCGTTATTTTATACTACATTTTGAATCCACGCAGAAAGCGATCAAAGAAGAAACCATTAAGTTCTTAATGTGTTTAAAATGGAGCTATTGTGTCCAAAACAATAAATGAGCGATATTGTTATAAAAACAAGTGCATCTAAGGGTGTTCCTCAGTTTATCGTATGGTGGTTGATTACAAGGCTGCAAACTCTTTGAAGTCTCAAAAAAATTAAAAAAATCACGACAGAAGCTCACAGAAAGTGTTGATGACTTCTTTCATAGAAATGTGATACGAACGAAAGTGCGTGATTTGTTTTGTTGACATACTTCTTATTGTCGTAAACGAAAATGCAGATTTGGGCAATTTTCGGAGATTCTACGTATTATTAAAAAAATGGATATCTGAAGTGTCTAATGTGACTGCTACATCGCAAAACACACAGTCGCTTTACACCTGATACAGAGGTTTTAATTCAAAATTATTAACTTATCTACCAACAGCCGTCAAGTTTACGTTCTTTTATTGAACGACCGGTATTGCATTAATACCATCTTCAAGGCCCTATATAAATTAAGTTGCAAGTTAGTATTGTATTCATAACATCATGCTGTACGTATGTCATAGAAAATATAAAGAAGAATTGGTGTAATAACGAAACCACTCGTTACATAAAACAGCATAAACTTTGCGGCTGTTGGTGGATAAGTTAATAATCTGGAATTAAAACTCGACCAACAGCAGCAGTCCCTATTCCATGGAACACATCGATTGGTATATAGGTAGCAACATGAAGCGAGCGCCCCTGCTTTGTCCACCCCTGCTCAAACGCCTCGCTGTGTTACAGTCTGTCTCTAGTTTCGGTGATGTTCAAATGTTTGTAGAACTTATGGGACTTAACTACGGGGTCATCACTCCCTAAGCTTACAAACTACTTATGAACTAGCTAAGACTAAGGACGGCAGAAATATCCATGCCCGAGGGGGGATTCGAATTCCCGATCGTAGTGGCCGTGCAGACCGTGACTGGGGTTTCGGTGAACGGAGTATAGATCACTCATTTCCGCTGTTTTCGGTATAGAAACCTACGGGACACGACATGAGGAGCGATTTCCATTTTTCCTTTTTTTTTCTGTTCACGCTTCCAGAGCCTGAAGAGGCGCCGAATTCCACGCTCTCTGCGCGCAGCCCTGTTCCGAGTGTCCGGTCACGGGACGGTAAATCTCCCGGCTTTTGTGAGGCGGCTCGAGCACCACTCGCGAAAGAAAGGCTGGATTAGCCAGCTTGTTAAAGCACGCCCCTTTCTCTGCACGGCCTCCCCTCCAAACCCTTTACGCCATTAAAATCTACGAGCCGCTCGCGTCTGCAATACTTAATGTCGCTTTAAACGAGTCTAATCGTCGGGAGGCGCCTTCAAAGGCGAAGTACTGTTTAATTGAAAAATATTTGCAGGGACCTGGAAAGATTTAAATCGTAACTAAGTCATAGCTGTCAAACGAGAGCTTTACCGAGTGGAGTGAGTGTTCGGGAAAAAAGTAATTGACGATCGCCGATTTTCAGCAGTAGCGAACCCAGCCATTTTCAAGGCAATAGGGTATTTGACTGTTTTCTGGAAATCGTTTCAAATTTTTAATTATGTCATATTATGGTCCGAACATGCTTTTTACCTCGTGGATTTCAGTACTTTCTTTTAAAACAAGAAATCAAATTCAAATAATTTGAAATCCCGCTAAAACGCTACATTTGAGTCACGTGATGCCTGTGACGTCATACAACACGCTGCTGCTGCTGCTGCTGCTGCTGCTCTCGTAAGACAAATACCTGTATATTGTGTGAGCCGAGGCCTCGTGTTTGGGCGTTAACGTTTGCATAATGACCTACCAATATTGCGTACTTCCGCACTGTACCAATACATTTGTCAACACTCCAGAAATATTGTTCTTGCAAGTATCAAAAAAAGAGAAGATACGCAAAAACTGGTTGACACTGGCGCGAAGAGATCCAAATGAAATGGCGGCTACTTCATGTGTATATTTCTGTGAGGATCATTTTGATGTAAGTAAACAATATTATTCCATAACACAAAAAAATAACGTAAGCCTTTTCTTCTGCAAATAACGTTTCAACTGATTAGCGTTTGTTTTTATTTTTTTATTTCTTTATATTTTTTTTTTATTAAAGCAAGGGGCTTCATATGCGGACGAGTAAACGTAAATGGATTAGTTCGTAGTGTCAAAAGTAGTGACACATTCATATCAAACCAAATCTTGAACATGTAAGGAAAATACCGATATGCATTGCAGAAAGTTTACACACAATCGCAAACATTCACTCACAAAAACAACAAATCAGAAAAGCGCTGTAATTTCGGCGCTATAAATTTATTCCATCGTGTCTCGCTCGCAATGTTTACGTGAAAGTGATATGCCTTTTGCTACCAGAAATGTGCGTTGCCCACCTACGAGCGATATGAAAACACCGCCGACGCAACCCGCTGTCCCTCTTCTAGACTATAGATATATTGAATAACTATACACAAGGCATTTTTGCTGTATTTTACAGGTTTTGATGTTTCACTTTGAACCAGTATTGAAATAGTTAAATAAAATTACTCCCTTAACTGCGTGCTTTACTGGGTTAAATTTTACTAATTATCCCGGCGGCTTCCTGTGACTATGTTGGCAACAGATGCTGAATAGCGAGAATAATGAGACGTCGCCATTAGCCAATCACGTGACAGCACAAATATTTTGTCGTGAAACCTTTGATTTACGAGGGCAGTTACTTTTACTGACCGGACAAGGGTACATACAAGAATCATAGAGCAGGAACAGCATTATTTATTTACTTCATGGTCTGTACGATACACTAATCTAGTCATTCTATGTGGTCTGAACATCTGGACAAAGATTTTCTATCGTGTTGTTGATGTTGCCAACATAATCACTCAAGGTTGCTTGGATAGAAGATAAAATTTCACCCTTTATTGCATAATATGGTGACTTCAGATTAAGTCTGCTGACATGAAAAAGTAGGGTACTTTTTTCCAATGGCATAAAATATCTCTCGAAATAATTAGCTTTAAAATGTAGGTATGCGTTACTTACAATGCAGTTTTCACGTTTCTTATTTCTGGCACGTAAAAATTTGGATTGTTTTTAAAGTATGAAGACACCATAATTTCATCAACTTTAGGGAGGTTTCCGCTGTCAGCCTTCACATAACCATGTTCCATTGTGGCATAAAAACTGTAAACGCGTTTAGATCACGAAAAAACTGAACTTAAAGCTGCGAAATGGAGGAAACGTGTACAATAATACGGCTCCGACTTCTAGTTGCCATGCTGTAGGTGTTCTATGACGTCACCAGTACTTCAGCCAATAACGGAGCGTTTTCGATCGCGTGATCTAATCGTGAAATTTGATGATTTTTAAGCTTTAATTACGTAAAAATGACAGATGTTTTGTAAGAATTATGAGCGAAAATGCTGTCTGAATGTTATAATCATTCAGAATAACAACAATTCGAACCATATTTTTAACACAGGAAAATACCCTATTGCAGAAGGGAAGCACTGTACATCAACATTTAACCCTTTGAGGATCATGGATAAATATACGAAGAAAACTATAACAATCTATTCCGAAACATACTTTTTCTGTCCCAAAAAGCAATAATATAGACTAATAACAATAAAATTTGTATTTCACAATACAATATTCTAGGTGGTTTCATAGTGAAACCACTTGGCGGTTACGACAGTTTTCAGTGGGGCTTGATTGTTAAGAAGTAATATTCGAACCATATTCCTTTGAAAACTCAGTTGTTTCATTTCACAGTATCTGTTGCACCCATATGTGTTCCACCAATTCGGAATGCTCTTTTAGTTCTCTATTGTCGTCACACACATCACATAGTCGTCATTGTTGCCACTATTAACGTGAAGAGTAACATTCAGCACACACTTTCATTACCAACCTCTTCAAATTCTTCTACGATCTCATCAGGTGAAATAAGTCGAAGCTGTCCACCAAATTCGTCTGATTCACTTATAATATCCGAGGCAGCTGACTGACTATCAATTAGAATTTCAGAAAGTATACATTGGCATATTTGTGCTAAGGTCACAAGCTCTGAATTGCTGCGTTACTCTACATCTACATCTACATACATACTCCGCAATTCACCGTAAGGTGCGTGGCGGAGGGTACACTGTACCACTACTAGGCATTTCCTTTCCTATTCCACTCCCAAAGTGAACGAGGAAAAAAAGAATGCCTATATGCCTCCGTACGAGCCCTAATTTCTCTTATCTTGTCTTTGTGATCTTTACGCGAAATGTAAGTAGGCGGCAGCAAGATCGTACTACACTCAGCTTCAAATTCCGGCCCTCTAAATTTAATTAACAAAAATTCACGAAAAGAACGTCGTCTTTCTTCCAGCGATCCCCAATTGAGTTGCCGGAGCATTTCCGTGACACTCGCGCATTGGTCGAACCTACCGGTAACAAATCTAGCTGCTCGCCTCTGAACCGCCTCTATGTCTTCCTTCAAACCGATCTGCTGCGGATCCCAAATACTTGAGCAATACTCAAGACGTGGTCGTACAAGCGTTTTATACACGCTCTCCTTTACAGGTGAAGTACATCTTTCCAAAATTCTCCCAATAAACCGAAGTCGGCTGTCTGCCTTACTCACAACTGTCCTTACATGCTCGTTCCATTTCACATCGCTCTGCAATGTTACGCCTAGATATTTGAACGACGCGACAGCATCAAGAAGCTTACTACTAATGCTGTATTCGAACATTATAGGATTGTTTTTTCTACTCATGCGCATCACCTTACATTTTTCTACATTGAGAGCTAGCTGCCATTCTTCGCACCAACTAGAAATTTTGTCTAAGTCATCCTGCATGCTATTACAGTCAGTTACAGACGACACTCTCCCATACACCACAGCATCATCAGCAAACAGCCGCAAATTACAACTTACTCTGTCCATTAGATCATTTATATAGATAGAAAATAATAGCGGTCCTATCACACTCCCTTGGGGCACGCCTGACGATACACTCGTCTCTGATGAACACTCGCCGTCGAGGACAACGTACTGCGTTCTATTACTTAGGAAGTCTTCCAGCCAGTCACAAATCTGTGAACCTATTCCATAAGCTCGTATCTTCGTTAGCAGTCTGCAGTGTGGCACCGCGTAGAACGCCTTTTTGAAGTCGAGAAAAACACAATCCGCCTGTTGCCCTTCGTCCATGGCTCGCAAGATGTCATGTGAGAAAAGGGCAAGCTGAGTTTCACGTGAAAGATGTATCCTAAACCTGTGCTGATTCATGGAAAGAAGCACTTCCGTTTCAAGGAAATTTACTATATTCGAACTGAGAATATGCTCCAAAATTCTACATGAAACTGATGTCAACGATATTGGCCTGTAATTGTATGGGTCAGTTCTCTTTCCTTTCTTATACACGGGAGTCACCTGCGCTTTTTTCCAATCACTAGGAACTTTGCGCTGAATTAAAGATTCGCTATAAATGCAAGCTAAGTAGGGGGCCAACGCCGCAGAATAGTCTTTGTAAAACTGAACTGGTATTCCATCCGGACCAGCAGACTTTTTCGTATTTAGCTCTCTCAGCTGCTTCTCTACACCGGAATAACCTATTGCTATGTCCCCCATTTCGGAATTAGTACGTTGATCAAATGATGGTATATTTGTGCGGTCCTCCTACGTGAAAGATTTCTTAAAGGTTAAATTTAGAACTTCAGCTTTCCGTTTGCTTTCTTCTATTACTGCCCCGGAATGATCAACTAGTGACTGGACAGTGGGCTTTGATCCGCTTATCGATTTTACATAGGACCAGAATTTTTTCGGGTTCTCGGAAAGATCTTTTGCTAAGGTATGGCTGTGATAATTATTGTATGCTTCACGCATCGATCTTTTTATAGACGCACGAATCTCTACTAACTTTTGCCTGTCATCATTTGCGTGTTCTTTTTTGAATCGAGAGTGCAACAGCCTTTGCTTTCTCAGCAGCTTTCTAACATTATTATTATACCACGGTGGATCTTTTCCATCCTTAATCGTCTTTACTGGCACATATTTCTCTAACCCTTTATTAACAATGCACTTAACTGTAGTCCACAATTCCTCTACATCCATAGTCCCGGAATTAAACGATGCCCATTCATTTTCTAAGTGCGATCGTAACATTTGCTTGTCGGCTTTTCCCAACAAAAACACGCTCCTAGCCTTCTTGATTGGTTTATGAACTTTAGTCACCATCGACGCTATGACGATATCATGACCACTAATTCCTGTCTCTACACAGACATCGTTAATAAGATCAGGCCTGTTTGTGGCTATAAGGTCTAGAATATTTCCATTGCGCGTGGGTTGCCGGTTTAACTGCTCAAGACAATTTTCGGAGAATGTGTCTAAAAGTAGCTCGCAAGACTGCTTGTCTGTACCGCCTGAAATGTAACTAGCTTGGTCCCAATCTATACTCTTAAGGTTGAAGTCACCTCCGACTAATATTGCATGGCCCGGATACCTATGCACTACCTGGTGTAGACTTTCCTTGAATGCTTCGAAAACTGCTACAGCAGCACTGGGGGGGGGGGGGGGCGGTAAAAACACCCAACTATTAACTTTACTTCTTTTAGACCTGTTATACGTGCCCAGATAACTTCACAGTTATGGTTACACTTGATGGTGGTCTGTTATCCATGCTGATATGCTGTAAAGAATAAAAAGAAAAGCAACCTATAGATTTACCGTTATTGAAGGTCGTTACGCCCCAGTGGTTTCATTCTGCAACCACCAACATTTTCATAAAAAAACTAAACTTTCCATTATAGTTATCAATAAAAACATCTTCCAAATATCATTAAGTGGTCTATAAGAATAATCCAATACCTGAAATTCCAATCATCTGCTGTATAGATGTGACAACCTAATTGTATTTTGAAGTCTCGGTCGAAAGCACTTTTATTTGGTGCAGCGCTACACAAATAAGACTTTTAGCCGACAACAACTGCTTCGTTACTGCAACAAGTAGCTGCCGCTGATGCTAGATGTAACCAGCAATCAATTTGTGCTGGTGGTTTCAAGCAGGCAAACTAAAAACATGCTTTCCGACTGAAACCACTTGGCCGGAAAGAGTCAAAAAGATGTAAATGAAAATAGGAAAGATGTCACACAATAAACAAGTAAGCAACAGCGCCATCACAAAACTAACGACGATAAATATCAGAACTATCGGTAATAGATATTAGTGACCAATGTCTTAGGTGACTTTAAATCTGACCCTTTTTATTTGTTGGGACAGAGAGAGAGAGAGAGAGAGAGAGAGAGAGAGAGAGAGAGAGAGAGAGACAGAGCAATAGTCAACGTAGAATTTAAGCATTACCTCCTCATAAGGTCATTTGCTACTTTAATTCTAAGTGCTTCCTTAATGTTTCAGATTGGATAAGGGCCTACAGGTATATTTAGGAAATGAACAAGCAGCTGCAGTGTGCACTATATGCCCACTTAGTGCTTTAGTTGGGCCAGTACGGGCAACACCGTCTAGATATAAGGTCTCACGACAAGCCCGTATCACGTCAAACCCATAAGCTGCCATCGCAAGCTCACTGGATGGCACTTCGAGGCAGTGAGCTGTGCTTCAGCGGCCAGACAGTGAGCTTCGTATGGCAGCCTATCGGTGTGACGTCACACGGGCTTGTTGTGAGGCCTTGTATCTAGACGGCGTTGGTACGGGACGATACGGCGTACCGCCTAAAATTCAAACTCGTTATTAGCGTACCGGCTAAAATTCTTTCTTAAATCTGTAAAAAAATAGCACATCTGTAAATTGTCGAATGGATTTCGAAAAGAAAAAATGGAAAATTTTAGGTTCGGAAAGAAAAAATGGAAATTTTTAGGTTCGTTCGAGTTGCGATCATAACCGTCGAAGCGTTCAAATTGCACTTCGCACAATTCCTACGAAGTCTGAGTGGCTGTCAAATGTTCGAATTAGCCAATGGAGAGTTTCGACTATTCTGAACCGAGACAATGGAAATTTTTCTTACCGACTCCGAAGCGTTTACGAATCTTGCTCCAAAGAGATAAGCCACTACATACGCAAAGACTTTTGTATGCAGTATCGTTTCCTATTCCTTCTAGAAAGGAAGTGCGAAATTCCGGCAATTCTTTTAAAGATTAAAGGGACAGTACATCGAAACATTTTGACTTAATTGCTATTGATTTAATCATGAAACACTGCACGAGTTACGTATGTTTTCATGCTTAGCAAGACACGTTTTGAGAGCGAATCACTGTCAAGACAAAATACGTACCGTGAATATTATGTTTACTTAACCGTCTTTTTCGCACTCTAGTCAGTTTAAGATTATAAAAATAGTATTTCGTAGCACTAGTAGGAACTAAAATAGAAGCGAATTTTAATCCCCTTGACCAATGCTTCTTCAACTGGCATCAGTAACAATTAACTAGTTTTATTTCCCGGCAGCAACAAGCGCTATTATCGTCTCCTGGAACGCCACTCCTGATTAGTTACGATGTCATTGTCCAAAGGATATACACTAAATCCTCGAATACAATAAAAATGATATATTATATGACATTGTAGTAAGGAGTGTGTGACATTAATTATTTATTATATTCCACATATATAGTGGTTAAGCCACATCACACAAATTGAATTTTAATTTACAAAACGTAACTAGTTTCAATGAACTCTGTCATTTTATCAAACGTAAGCAAATATTGCATTAAACACAAACCGAGAAAATAATTAAATTATGAAAAGGTGTTGTAAATGTAGCCAGGTCATCTACTACACCTTTTCATAATTTAATTATTTTCTCAGTTTGTGTTTAATGCAATTTTTGCTTACGTTTGATAATGATGACAGAGTTCATTGAAACTATTTACGTTTTGTACATTAAAATTCAATTTGTGTGACGTGGCTTAACCACTATATATGTAGAATATAATAAACAATAAAAGTGAGTTTCAAATCTGAAAATTATAGCTATATTTTGTTAGTATATTCAAAGGCCTAAATCTTTACTTTCTTGATTTTCTAAAAATGTCCATTTGACTCATTTCAAGTGGAATGAGAAGAGTACCGCCTTTTCCCGCCCCTCAGAGTACCGCCAAAATTTTTTTCTACCTAACCCACTGCACGTAGAGGAGGCAAATCTGGAAAACGTAACTTTGTAGCTGTAAACCGATCATAAACAAGAAAAATTTATATTAGACGTAACATGAAACATTCGTTTATTTAATTTTATTTCATTAATTTCCGTCGTTTTATTTTTATTCTATAATTAAGATTTCACTAATGAGAATTTTCAGTCTACTAAATCTACTTAGTACGATCTGATTTAGACTCAAACGTCAAGTTTCATTTCTGTAGTAAATAAATAAGGTAAATTACGTTAGAAGAATAATTGTTCTACAAAGATTCACTAGGTACAAATTTCTCACTTTTTTTTAGTCGATGTGTGGTAGAATTACGGAAAGGATAGTAATATTAAAGTCTAGAGTATTCGGGCCTTCTCTTCAGCAAAATAACACTTTCATTTGATAGAAAATTACAATTTTATACCGAGAAATTCTTTTTAAATGTTTTTATGCCATTGAACTGTCTAGTCTACTAACGGGGTTCCATTGGAAAATTTATGCAGTGAAAACATTTTCAACGTAATAGACGCGCTTTACGAAGGAATGGCCTTTGTCAGTAACAAAATAAAAACAGAAAAATAAATGGTGGCCCCTTTTAAATAAAGCTAGATGAAAATTCCCAGAGCCCTTTGATCAGTTTCACATGAAGCATTGCAAAAAATACGACGCATGCTTTCTCTCATTCTCCTATTTATATACGTGTGTGGGAGTCTGTGACAGAGAAAGGAAGAAATAAAGAGAGTGATAATCGAAAAGTGTCCTCATTTGTGTGGTACAAATTAAAATCTGATATTAGTATATTAGCACAGAGTATCCGCAGAATTACATTTGGCTATTGATCACCAACTGGCTTACCTACGTCCGTGTACAAAGCATTCCAACATTTGTTTGTGTAGCGTTGATGACATGTCCAACGTGTTGGTGGCCAATTGAGCAATGGCTAAATAATTGATCAGCCCTACGTTTTCAATTACGTCACAGTCAACATTAAGTTTACTTGTATTACACTGTACCCGCGACAGTACGGACATAAAACATAAAGCAATATTCGATAGGATGCAATTTCGATAGCTGACACTACACTTGATTTTGGTTAGTCATCGTATACTCTTAACTCCCGCTCGGTTAGCCGTGTGGTCTAACGCACAAATTTCCTAGACGGGGAGGCGTACCGGCCCCGGTTCGAATCCGCCCGGCGGATTAAAGAAGGGGGTCGGAGAGCCGGCCAACCTGGATGTGGCTTTTAGGTGGTTTTCCACATCCCGATAGGTGAATACCGGGTTGTTCCCCAAGTCCCGCCCAAATTACACGATTTGCAAACATTTCATAACACTTTAAACTTTCACACATATAACATTGTGTGCAGACATTTGGGATACACATTTCCTCCCAGGTGAAGGAAGGGGAGCTTGGGGTGGTGACAGGAAGGGCATCCGTTCACCCCGTAAATATTAACAGGCCAAATCCGTATTTCACAAAAAGCCGACCCTGCCTGTGCGAGAACCAGGCCAAAGAGAAAGATTAAGAATCGTCTACTTTTAACTCGAAAAATATTTCCCCCAATTTTTGTAATTCTCATACAAGTATTTTTTGTAATCAATGCCATTAATGTACTCCATGTAGAGGTAAATAACGTCATACTGTCCTGTGTTACATTCGTTGTGTTTTTATCCACAAAGCCTTTGCAAGATACTCTTCCATGTAATGGTAAAATATATCATTCCATTGTGTTGATGACAAGCTGCACTAACAGTAGTACTAATTTAAAAATAAGCATAAAATGAACGAAGACACAAATCTAAGAGTAAGAATGTGACATTTTCATTTAGTTATATTAAGCCTGTAAGTATTTTTATCTTAATAGAACTTTGTTGTCTTAAATAAATTACGTTGTATCAGATGAATTGATAAATATCCTAATATAATCTAATTCTTCTTCTGCACACAAAATGTTTCATCACATACATAATTAAATTTAAAAACAAACTAACTCTCTCATATTTGAGAGCAAATAGACTTTTTGTGGTATATTTTGTGAATAGGTTATTTTCTCTAAGATATGGAGAGACACTATCGATAAGAAGCATCTGTAAGAAATGGAATGTAGTGAAGCAACTACTTGAGAAAAGACTGCATCTGTTCGTCCTTGTTTTCATTTGCTTCTATACGACCTTTCCGCTTCTCATTTGTTTCATTCGTTCGCCGTCGTTCCTCACTGTTTCTTTTCGATTCGCAAATAAAAATGATCTCCTTTTTCGGTTAGGCTTTCTCGTAAATCATAATATTACTTGAGTCACTAAACATTCACTCAGTACGCTTCACTGCTTTTGGTTGTCGCTTGCTCTTAAATTCCTTTACTTTCTACCACGGTCACTTTTTCGTAAGCCGCTATCCTCGATATTTAAGAAATACTGACATGTGTTTTACCACTGAATCCAGTCCACAATATGATTACGGAACATTTGATACTACTAGAACGAAGACCAGCTATTACAGCATATCAAAAGACGAATATGTCCTGCCTTGAGTAAAAATGTAGCTGATCTAGCATGTCGACTTATCTAGGAGCTTACATACATTTATATAAAATAATTGTCGTCATATTTACAATGCGCTTTCGATAGCGGCATGGAACACCTGTAACTAGAAATTAATCTTAGTGGGTAAGGATGTATAACAAATCACATTATGGATTACATTACTCCTTGTGTCACATTACTTTATTGGAAATGTTACATTAAAGGATGTTTCATTTGACATGAAATGACATAACGTGATGTATTATGTCAAACAAAAATACGTGATGCACTGTATTACATTATGGCTTATAATGGGAGACAGTCTGTTATGAGGATATGTTTTGCATCGCAAAACAAAGGCGTTTTAACATGATATTGCAGGTGTCAAATATTTACACGGCATGTGTAACATGATACGAGAGGTTATACGAAGATGATGTTTCAGTTACCAGAACAGGATGTGCTAAGCTAAGTCTTGAAATACAACTTACCAAGAGGCAACATATCATACGTTGTTGATATGGCGGGTTACAGGACAATATATGTGACAGGACGTTCATGTGTGACGTTATTTGAGTACAACGAGCTACGTTATGAATGACGCCGCATAAAATGTGATCCGATGCGCAATTTAACGTGCGACATGGGTACAAATACTAATGAGTAAAAAATTGCAAATATATCGAGATCATTGTTTTATTTAAATGTTTCTGAGGCTGCCAGATAAGTGTGGAAGCTATATCTTGTTCTTCTTAAAATCTTCATGTGTGGGTAGAACATATTCGCCTTTTGTTGTGCTGCAATAGGGGCACTGAAGATTCTAGTTCCCAGCTTTCCTTTGGGTATGAATTGAAAATGTTTTACTCGCAATTTTTTTAAAGTGATCTTTACGATTATTTGTCTGTACTTATAGTTACGTATAAACATATTTAAGCTGTCATATGAACATCGGAAAGGACATCAACTGAAGAAGTATTATCAACTTTTGGTCCAACATTCCTCTGACGTCCAGTTAGTCAGCAGCTATTACATTTTACTCAACATTAATCCATCTCATTTGTCTGTGATCCGATAAGCCTGTATGCTTCCTAAAATAAGGCTCAAGTCACCAGCGAAACCCCGTGAAAATTCGTCGTTTGAAGTTTATCAAGTTCAAATAGGCACGATAGATTTTAGGTAACGATTTAAATTCATTCTATTATTTTCCGTGTACGGATTTTGGTAATTTAATCCTATATTTTGTTCCAAGCAACGCTAAACTTACCTGCTATAAGTACCTCTGGTACTTTTTACGATTAGTGTGTTCAGACAAATAGACATGAATTTTTTTAGATACAACTTTACATTTCGTTGACTTTTTCTCTGTGATGCAATTTTGATGAAATAAAGACAACATGTTGGCCCAAACTGCTATTTGGTTAGTCATGTAAACCCCACGAAAATCGCACAGTAGTTTATAATAGATGGTTTTTGGTAAAACTGTAATTTTTGTATCTTGATAAAGCCCTGAAAATGAAGACAACCATCTTCGTGGTCGGGGGATAAATGTTTAGAAAATAAAATGGAATTGTTTGTTTTAGAGCATTCATACGTTTCCTTTCTGTGGCATAGAGCTGTTTCTTAATTTTATATATTCGCATTCTGGTAGAAACGCATACAAATAAAGGACTACAGAAAAATACGTACATCTTTTATTGAAGTATAGCTATAGCTAGTTGTGGCATTTCATCGTCGTTCCATAAGAAATATTAATTTGAATAGTGGGCACTCTTAGTGTGGTCACGTTATCGAGCTACTTGTGAATTTTCAGTTTATTTCTTCTCCGTTTGAATTTTGCGTTTAACTATTAAATATGAACTATTAAATGGTGGAATTATAAAATATCTCAGTAAGCGAAGTCGTTCTCATGTTAGCGACTACTGACATGTGACTAGAAGCTGGATGAGCACGTATTTTATCTTTTGGCTTCGTCTACGACTTTGTCAAATCGCGGAAATAAACAGGGCGACCTCAGGAGAAGTCAATTTCCGATCCCTCGATTTCCTCAAGAGTTAGCAAGGAGATGGACCGCAGAGACAGCACCTGTAGCCACAGCAGAGCGGGAGCAGCACCGGGAAAATCGCCAGTAGTGTAGCGCATTTTAAGACTGCAAGTCTCTTACTGCCTTTTAAAGAACAAGGGACGGAATTATCCAAGGAGGCTCGTAACAACGAGAAACCGTGCTTAGAACTGCACTATACGTTTGCACTCCTGGAAATGAAAAAAGAACACCCTGAAATCTTTGACTCAGAAGAGGGGAATTACACTCCTGGCTATTAAAATTGCTACACCACGAAGATGACGCGCTACAGACACGAAATTTAATCGACAGGAAGAAGATGCTGTGATATTCAAATCATTAGCTTTTCAGAGCATTCACACAAGGTTGGCGCCGGTGGCGACACCTACACCGTGCTGACATGAGGAAAGTTTCCAAGCATTTTCTCATACACAAACAGCAGTTGACCGGCGTTGCATGGTGAAACGTTGTTGTGATGCCTCCTGTAAGGAGGAGAAATGCGTATCATCACGTTTTCGACTTTGATAAAGGTCGGATTGTACCTTTCGCGATTGCGGTTTATCGTATCGCGACATTTCTGCTCGTGTTGGTCGCGATCCGACGACTCTTAGCAGAATATGGAATCGGTGGGTTCAGGAGGGCAATACGGAACGCCGTGCTCGATCCCAACGACCTCGTATCACTAGCAGTCGAGATGACAGGCGGCTTATCTGCATGGAAGTAACGGATCGTGCAGCCACGTCTCGATCCCTTACATATGGGGACGTTCGCAAGACAATAACCATCTGCACGAACAGTTCGACGACGTTTGTAGCAGCATGGATTATCAGCTCGGAGATCATGACTGCGGTTACCCGTGACACTGCATCACAGACAGGAGCGACTGAGATGGTGTACGCAACGACGAACCTGTGTGCACGAATGGCGAAATGACATTCTTTTTCAGATGGATACAGGTTCCGTTTACAGCATCATGATGGTCGCATCCATGTTTGGCGACATCGCGGTGAACGCAGATAGGAAGCGTTTATTCGTCATCGCCATAATGGCGTATCGCCCGGCTTGATGGTACGGAGTTCCTCTGGTTACACGTCTCGGGCACCTCTTGTTCGCATCGACGGCACTTTGAACAGTGGCCGTTACATTTCATATGCGTTACGACCCGTGGATCTACCCTTCATTCGATCCTTGCGAAACGCTACATTTCAGGTGGATAATGCAAGTCCTCAGGTGCTGTAGGGCCTTTCTGGATACGTAAAATGTTCAACTGCTGCCCTGGCCAGCACATTCTCCAGATCTCTTATCATCTGAAAACGTCGGGAGAATGGTGTTCGAGCAACTGGCTGGCCACAATACGCTAGTCACTATTCTTGATGAACTGTGGTATCGTGGTGAAGCTGTACAAGCCATACAAACTCTGTTTAACTCAATGCCCAGGCGTATCAGCACTGTTATTACGACCAGAGTTGGTTGTTATGGGTACTGATTTCTCAGGATCTATGCGCCCAAATTGCGTGAAAATGTAATCACATGTCAGTTTAGTATAATATATTTGTGCAATGAATACCCGTTTATCATCTGCATTTCTTCTTGGTGTAACAGTGGCCAGTAGTGTATGTTGATACATTCTTGATGATGGATGCAACACACGATCGCACAGACAGCCATATGCACTTGAGGACAGTTACCAGCAAGTGTCCAGCCCCGACCACCGAAAATAGGTAAAACGGTGCGGAAGGAGGGCTTTAGGAAGGCTAGCCGGGAACACGAAGTCGGGCACCGTCTTAGAAATAAATAATAAATCACAGTGTTAAGTTTCTAACATTTCTGAAGGCATCTACGATGTCAGAAAAATTAGGCGCTTCTCACGAACCAACAATATTTTCAAATTCTTAGAATCTAGAAATTCAAGTGTTCACAGTATCTGACTATATCGGAAAGTCGTCCTGCGATTACAACAGTGTCTTAGCTAATAGTTTATTATCTCAAGTAATTAAAATTTTTTTTAAACCTTTGTAAATCTATCGGTCTTAACTGCTTGGTTATTAGTCCGTAGCTTACAAACTATTTAAACTAAGGTAAACTAATCTAAGGACAACAGAAATACCCAAGCTCGAGGGAGGACTCGAACCCACCTCAAGTTATTATTTTGAAAGCAACACACTTGTATCTATGTATTTAATACACTTGCTATATCAATTTATTTTGGAAATATATCAGTTCATCGTATCCTCCACAGTAACTCAGCAGCTGCAAGTACCAAGATATGTTCGTGTAATGGATGTATGACTCTTTGTCTATTTTGGCAGTAACTTTGCGTAAGTATTGTGTAGTATGAGTGCTGAATCTCATGAAAACTGGTTCCTTCATTTATTTATTTAGTACATTATTTGTTTTGCTAATAAATAGTCCCAAAGTGAATGTTTACATTATTAGTTCTACTAATAAATAGTCCCGAAGTGAATGTTTATAACTATTCTACTTAATAGTGTTCAGTTGGTGTGGAAGTGATCAAAGTTAAGTCAAAACAAATCTTTCCTGTTAAGGAGTCTGCTGTTATTGAAGGGATGGCGATCTTCCAATGAAAGAAAGTCGATGGCAGACAACAGATGTGGTCAATAAAAATACTTGGACGGTTCGTGTGGAGAGCTCCTTTGAGCTATAGGAACTCTTTATGTCTTTGAAGAAGGAGAACCTGTCAGGATAACTAACGAGCTTCGTTTGCGACAGTGTTTGAATTTTAACGACAAACAGCCGCTTTATCGAGTCTTTAACTTTGGCAACTCCTAATGAGTACCAGTTTAAAAATTTCTTCCGATATCATTACGAAATTGTAACTAAACAGTGTGATTCTACACGAGACTTTACGAGTGTTGATATGTTAATCGTCGGACTAAGATTTGATTCTGGACTGACGACTGTTTCATGATGTGTCATCTCGAAATGGATTTGGCGTCTGAACATCATCGATGATTACTTAGTTGGGAATTTTGCTAGCATTCTCATAATGCAGTTAACGCATATATTCACCAAATTTTATAAGGTACATTTTTATTAGATACTTCCTTTAGATTAACACATGCGTTTGTATAAACATTATTCAACTGTGTGATCTGGCATTGCCTTCATTATTTTCAAACATTAGAATTAAAATTATTTTACTAATTATTTATTTTAATTTTATATTTCATTATTTTTTCGCAAATTATAGCTTAGGCATAGACGGTAAGATCACACGTACAAGGTACTATTCGCAGCTAATGTAGTTGCTAGTCATGAAAGCAGAAATATACTATTGGACCCTGAGACTCCATTCACCCATATTTCTTGAACAGGGCCGTACATAACCCAATATGTGTAAGTTTTATTTGGCCAGTACAGCTTAGTCTGGGAGCAGTATAAGGTGTTTAGTGTTTCTATGTTAGCGCGCAATTATAATTACTTGAAGCGGAAATTTTTGGCACAGTTCATTTAAAATGTGATTATGCACTGACGGCAGTGAACTTCACATAATTTCCCCACTATTTTATTCATACTTCTGTGCTTTTTAAAATATTTTTTTCATTATTATTATTACCATTTCTGATTTCCTTCTGATAGAATGCATAGTTATGCGTGGAAGTGAGAGGGTGTGTCTTTGATCGAGTGTTTTTATAAGCATGATTTCCTCCTTTTTCTAACAATCGAGATCAAACGTGCCTTTTATTAGTACATGAGAATGCTTCATTAAACGTACCCTAAAATTAACCTGTTGAAATTTTTTTTGACGTAAGTAAAAACTTTAACGGTGTTGCCTATTGTTTATTACGTCTATTGGAGTGAATCAAACAAAGAACTTGAGTACGTTACCAGGTGATACAACTTTTTCATGACTGGCCCTCCTATCTCTCAGAGCTACCCATTCTTCTTCTACTGTATTACTTTCCCCCGTTTCAGCCAACCCTTGCCTAATGCTCCTTCTGCACTTTCAACCACCTCTGGTTCCTTCAATTTGTCCAAGTTCCATCTTCTAACTTTGCAGTCTCGTAAATTTTAATCTGCAGTTCATAACCAACAAGTTATGGTCAGGGTCTATATCTGCCCCTGGATATGTCTTACAGTTTAAAACCTGGTTTTCTAAATCTATTCCTTACCATTATAAAGTCAATTTGGTACCTTCCAGTGTCTCCTGGTCTCTTCCACGTATACAGCCTTTTTCATGATGATTAATCGAAGTGTTGGTGATCATTAAATTTTGCTCTGCGCCAAATTATATCAAGAGATCTCCTCTTTCATTCATTTTTCCCAGTCCATATTCACCTACTACATTTCCTTCTCTTTCCTTTCCTACTGCCGAGTTCCAGTCCCCCATCACAATTACGTTTTCATCTCCCTTATCTTTCTGAATAATTTCTTTTATCTCCTCATACATGTCCTCGAAATGCTCTACTGTGGTCGGTGTTGGTTTCATGTCTATCTTTGCAAAGATAATGCATTTACTATGCTTTTCATAGTAACTTACACGAATTCCTATTTTCTTATTCATTATCAGACCTACTCCTGCATTGTATTGATAACTCTGTACTCACCTGACCAGAAATCCTGTTAATCCTGCCACCGAATGTCACTAATCCCTACCATATCTAACTTTAATCTGTCCATTTCTCTTTTCAAATTTTCTAACTAACCTACATGATTAAGGGTTAGAAGATTTAACGTTTCGATCCGTAGAATGCCAGCGTTGTCTTTCCTGATGATCACATCCTGCTGAGTCGTCCCCTCTCAAGGATCCGAATGGGGAACTATTTTACCTCCGGAATATTTTACCCAAGAAGACGCCATCATCATGTATTCATACAGTAGCGCTGCATGCCCTCGGAAAAAGAAACGACTGTAGTTTCCCCTTGCTTTCAGCCGTTTATAGTAACTGCATGACAAAGCCACGTTATCTGATGTTACAAGGTCAGACTGGTGACCCTGTAACTACTGAAAACGCTGCTGCCCCTCTTCAGGAACCACACTTTTATCTGGCCTCTCCACAGATACCTCTCCGCTATGGTTCCACCTACGGTACGACTATCTGCAATGTCTGTGGTTCATGGCGGTGGTTCAAAATAATATCGACATGAATGTATAGACTAAGATTTCGTATGGTGCATGGCAGTACCTTCCTTCGACGCAGTTTTACCGATCACCATGAAAATTGGGAAATATAAGAAATTTTTAAATTCAGGGGAGGGAGAAGATGAACCGCTTGGACTAAGGCGACATGCCACGGACTGCTCGGCCAGACACATTGGAGAATCGCGAAATATTCGAGAAAGGCAGTAGGAGTAACCTACTAAACTACAGGCTAATTTGCAGCAGGGGTTTGGAACATATCCTATACTCAAATATTATGAACTAGCTTATATGCCCGTGCTTCGCAACAGCTGTTAAAGAGGGACCTGTGTATATCATGTTTTTTTTAAAGTTCCGGACCTAGATCAGCTAAACCAGAATCCTTGTTGGATCGCTCTGTTAATAAACTCAATTCTCCTAGCCAAGATGTGAAATTTAAGTACAAGTCATTGTCGAAAACGGTGAATGTTCATAAAGGTTTTCATACAAAAAGTGAAATTAATTTAAGTCCGTACTCTGTAACGATGTAAATTCATTGTTAGTTTGTCCTCATAAAGTTAAGACTGAGGTGTGCAGTTGTCTGTCTGGCATAAATTTCTGAAAACACTTCTATCGTTGACATGAGAAATAGTAATAATAATAACAGCGCCATGTATTGGTTCTGTGGCGTAGTACTAAACTGTTTATCTCTCACAGTTTATGCTGAAATATTAATATGTTGCACTGGAGACAATGTAGTTATTGTATATGCAGAGCTCCCTATTATCGAGAGGTCGACGAATACTGTAAGTCTGTTTAAATAAGACGTCGTGGTGGTGTCATTGTGCGATAAATTATGTCTGGGTAATCGTTGAACGAATGGCGTCAGCTGATCGTCGGAATAGAGCTTTCCATTAAATATAGTCTATATATTGTTCAGTTACGCTCATGTTAACTGTGAAAATCCCATGCAAATTCGTGAAGTAGTTTTGGACATAAGAGGTTTTTAATAGTTGAAAAAACAGATACGACAGTTGATGAAAACACTTTACGATATTTTTTCCGTGACCCGACTTTGATAAAATTATGCCTATATGTTGACCCAAACTTTTCTCATGTTTCCTGTGAAAACCGCATGAAGATTCGTCCACTAGTTTTGAAGATTGACGGGAACAGCGACAGGCATGGTTATATGTCGGTAAATCTATCGGACCAAACTGCGTGGTCATCAGTCCGTAGCTTACAAACTACTTAAAGCTAGGTAAACTAACCTAAGGACAACACACCACCCATGCCCCAGGAAGGACTCGAACCTCCACGGCGAGCAACCGCGCCCTCCGCAGCGAGGTGCTTTAGACCGCTCGGCAGGCCTGCATTTACAGATATATTGTTAGAAAAGATTTCGAAAAGAATGGTCTATTGGCCCATGGTCAACACGCATTTAGAAAATATAAAAAATGTTCAAATGTTTGTAATTCTTATGGGACCAAACTACGTTGGTCATCAGTAACTGGACTTACAAACTACTTAAACTAAAACTAAGCTAAGGATAACATACACATCCATCCAAAGGGGTATTCGAAGCCCCGACGCGGGAGACCGCACGATTCGTAACCTGGTGCTCCAGACCGTTCGCCTACTCCCGCGCGAGTAGAAAATGTCGTTCATGTGAAACACAACTAGCTCTTTACTCACACGAAGTGATGAGTGCTATCGACAACGGTTATCAAATTGATTCCGTATTTCTATATTTCCAGAAGGCATTTTGACACCGTACCTCCCAAACGGCTTTTAATATAATTGCGCGGTTGTGGAACATCGACCCAGATTTGTGACTTGATATAGGATGTCCTGTCAGAGAGGACACAGTTTGTAGTAATCGATGGTAAAGCATCGACTAAAACAGAGATAATATCCGGCGTTCCACAGGGTATTATTATTGGTCCTCTGCTATTCCTTATCTACATAAACGATTTGGGAGAACTCTGAGCAGATGACGTCGTCATTTATCGTCTAGTAAAGTAATCTGAAGATCAAAACCAACGGCAGAACGATCTAAATAAAATATCACTATGGTGAAAAAATTGGCAATTGACTAACGACGAGTGTGTAGTCGTCCACATGAGTACGAAAACAAATCCGTTAAACTTTGTTTACCAGATAAATCAATCAAAAGTGAAGGCCATAAACTCCACTCCATGTAGATAATGTCGCGGGAAAGGCGAACCAGAAACTGCTTTTTATGGGCAGAACCCTTAAAAGATGCGACACAACTACAAAAGAAACTGCGTACACTTCGCTTTTCCTCCTCATTGGAGTATTGCTGCCCAGTGTTTTTATCAGGTGGGTTTGACGGAGGACATCGGAAGAACCCAAAGAAGGGCAGCTCGTTTTGTATTGTCACGATACAGGGGAGACAGCGTCACGGAAATTATACAGGACCTGGGATGGGAATCATTACAACAACGTCGGTTATCGCTGTGGCGTGGTCTACTTACGAAACTCCAAACATACTCCACCGAATGCGAAAATATATTGTTGACTCCCACCTATTTAGGTAGAATTGATCAACAGTCGGAGATGGAACGGAGAGATTCGGGTGTTCTTCCTTCCCATCGCTATTCGAGGATGGAATGGGAGATAAATAATATAAAGGTGGTTCGATGAACCCTCTGTCAGGCACTTAAATGTAATTTGCAGAGTATCCCATATAGATGTATATAAGAGGGCAAACATGAAGGTAATAAGTAGGCATAGATGTTCAAATGTTCAAATGTTTGTATAGCTTATGGGACTTAACTACGAGATCATCAGTCCCTAAACTTACAAACTACTTATGAACTAGCTAACACTAAGGACGGCACAAATTCCATGCCCTAGGGGGGATTCGAACCCCCGACCGTAGTGGCCGTGCAGACCGTGACTGGAGCGCCTCAGTCGCCTCGGCCACCGCGGCCGGCGAAGTAGGCATAGACATGGGAGAAATAATGAGCAGAGAAAGTAATGGTAGGATTGTAGGACATACACCATGAAATCAAAAATATCCTGGCACCACTAAAAACATACATTTTTCGTATTAGGTGCATTGTGCTGCCTCCTAATGCCAGGAATTCCATATCAGCGACCTCAGTAGTCATCAAATATCGCGAGAGAGCAGAATGGCGTGGCCTGTGTCTGAATTGTGTCAGAAGGCTGTATGCGGGATTTCTACACTTCTAAACATCCCTAGGTCCACTGTTTCTGATTTTATGTGTATCCATTCTTGAGGATAGAAGTGGGACGTCGTCTGGTCAGTTCAGTTCTTGCAAAACATTGTCCAATAGGCGTTCACGTTATAACTTTATTTGACTAGTTTCGGTACATCAGTTGTACCATCTTCAGGCCCCTACATAGATACAAAGCATTAAACAGACTCACCCATATCATTGCATTGAAATTTAACAAACAAGTTTATAATTGTTCTGCCGGCCGCGGTGGCCGAGGAGACTGAGGCGCTCCAGTCACGGTCTGCACGGCCACTACGGTCGGGGGTTCGAATCCCCCCCTCGGGCATGGATATTTGTGCCGTCTTTAGTATACGCTAGATGATAAGAAGTTTGTCAATTTAGGGACTGATGACCCCGCAGTTAAGTCCCATAAGCTTAACAAACATTTTAAAAAAATGTTCTATAAGAGAAACATATCTTAAGTAGAAATAGATAGATCATATAAAAGAAACAATAGCGTTGTACAATGTAATAGAATGTGTCCACTGGTAATGAAAATAAAGTCATGTACGTTAACATCGAAACGAGGATTTAATATTAAGTCACTCTAAAAAAATGGGAAATACGGTGATCATCAAGTACATGAAATACTCGACCTCTACAGAGCAGTAAGGGCATTCAATGTATTTTAGTAGCATAAAACTACCAGTACCTAAGCATACTGGACCCTGTAGATGTGAGACACTCACATGTAATAAAAATGGGTAAGATGGATCAATTCAAAACCAAGTACCGCCTTTTAGTTAAATTAAAACACTATCCTTCAGTATAGCAAAAGCCATTCATTGTAAGCATTGACTGAAATAAAACTAATAATCTACAAACATTTTGGAACTAAGCAAAACTACAGCGCAGGGCTGGAGTAGGCAGAGGTTGAAATAAATTAGGAAGAACAGTAACATCAACACCTAACTTCTTACATATCTCAATCTGTATGTCGCAGATGTTAACGAAGTTGATGCTTGAAAAACCCGAAATACGCTGCTAGCACACGTCCTGAGGCCATCAACTCTCATAAGCACATAATGGTTTCCCTCTTGCACGTTTTATGTGTCTACGTACACAATATGAACAACGGTAAAACATTTAGCCCACTTGCTCGTTTCACTAAAACCATCAACATGAATTTTACTGTTATGAGTGAATGATTCACTGTCACTTGCGCTAGATCTACAGTAAAGTAAAGTTTTATCGTTGAACGGCATTACCTTTTTAGTAATAGATTAACGATAAGCGACGTTAACTTAGTGACTAAAGTTGCGGTACACAGATATGTTACAGAACCGCATCACCCCTAGCCTATGGGATAAATACCTGCTGGAATGTATGACTTTAATGCAGAATGGCAGCAGACCGTATTATTCGTTTCGGACCTCTTGGTAAGTATGGAAGTGCGGTTACGCATGTCAATCTCATCGCGATTACGGGCAGCATGGAGTTCACGCCTGAGCCTCAGGACGTGCGCTAGCAGCGCATTTCGGGTTTTTCAAGCGTCAACTTCGCGTCGCAATATCTCGGGAATATTGCGATGCAATCAACGCCATTGTTTATGGGATTTGTCATGCTATGGATTGCTGAAGAAAAATAGGGTGTCCATTAAAAAAATAAGTTTTTATTAAAAAAAAAATTTGCTTTCGTTTTAGAATGTTTCCAAATATGTACGTTCATGGGCCCCAGCCGTACATTGATACCGGTGAAAGTCGTTTTGCAATAGCTGTTATTGTTCAAGAGATATTTTGGGTGGACAAGATAGCTGGGACATCCTGTATATATATTGGAAGTTGCTAAATAATTTTATAAGTCGTGCCTATTCGTAACTGCACAATTCCTTTCTAAAAATAATGAGCCATAGAAATTGCTCCTGAGGTCCCTCTTTTAAAATTCTTTGTCAAACCTTTTCACCTCCACTGGGGTGAACTCAACGAAATTTCATCACAATTGGATCAAAACACAGAACGTAAAAAGATGCAAAAACAAATATTAATATTTATGTATTAGATTATAGATAGAATCGATTGACAGAAAGAGTAATTTCCGTCACACGGTAAAGTGCAGTAAGTGCAAATAGAGAAGTGGATGTTTCAATTTCAGAAATATTATGGTGCAATGATGAATGATGGCGTTTCGTCTCCTGCCTGGATACCCAACATTGACACTTAAATTTGGGAACGTACGCTCTTTTGCTCCAAGAGTCCAAATTTGACGATTATAAGCTTCACAACAAGAAACATTCCCTAACAGAAATAGCTTACTTTTTCACATTCAACGTCCTGCAAGCAGACGATCTATTTCTGGTCCAGACGAACGTGCTGTTAGAGCATTTCGTTCAGCCTGTAAACATTGTGCAGACTTACGGGCTCACTGAGATTCCACAAGACTTCTCAAGCAAGAAAAACGAGCTTCGGATGTCGTAAACAGCAACAACATGCTGATATTTCCATAGGGAAAAATCAATATATCAGTTTCACTGCCCTAAATGTAAGGATTGTATTTCTTTTGAAGGAAACTTGCTCCTAACCAACACATGAAAGTGCCACTACTGAAGCAATAAAAATTAGTGTCAGTATATGGACTAGTTTCGTGCAGTTATGTATATCCTATTTATTATCATACTGATTCTTCCTTACAAAACATCATCCACATATTATAACTAAAAGTAATGTAAAATTGTACCATTCTATGGAATGGAAGAGAAATATCATAAAAGTGGTTCGATGAAACATCTGCCATGCACTTTAATGTGATTTGCACAAATCGAAATGTTCAAATGTTTGTAGAGCTTATGGGACCTAACTACGGGGTCATCAGACCCTACACTTAAAAACTACTTATGAACTAACTAATAATAATGACGGCACAAATGTCGATGTCCGAGGGGGGATTTGAACCCCCGCCCTTAGTGGCCGTGCAGACCGTGACTGTCGCGCCGCAGACATCTCGGCCACCGCGGCCGGCGTGATTTGTGCAGTATTTATGTAGATGTAGATGCAGACGCCTGATGACCCACCAGATTATGATTTTGTTGGAATAATGCAGATATGGTTGCGAACATTTTATTAATCTTAATAACATGTTTCGCCCTTTTGGAGATACATCTGATCAAATAAAAGACGTGGTAAACTATCATCAAACATCTTGCAAATAAATTTTAAATATATTATGAAGAATCCTGTTGTCAGACCTCACAATAACCGCGACGTTAGGCTAGGCGCTCCGTGATGTGGCCTCAGGAACGACTTTGGCTACGCCTAAAATGCGGGCCGTGGTGGCCGAGCGGTCTGCGGCGCACCAGTCACAGTCTGCACGGTCGCTACGGTCGGGGGTTCGAATCCTCACTCGGGCATGTATGTTTGGGACGTCTTTAGTATAAGGTAGTTCGTAAGTAGTTTAGGGACTGATGACCCCGCAGTTAAGTTCCTTAAGCTTAACAAACGGGACTGATGACCCGGTAGTTTAGTCCCCTTTAAACACCCAACCAACCTTAACAAACATTTGAACATTTTTACGCCTGAAGTTGCGACTATTTTATTTTGAGATATGGCGACAGGATTAGCCGTAATCAATTTATATCTTATCCGCAATAATTTTGATGAGGATGTACAACGTCTTCTATATGATCCGATGATGCCCCAAAAGGGAATAACGTGTTGTTAAAAATATTCGCAACCGTGACGGCATTATATCAATAAAATTATTTTCCATATTAGTTTTAGAATTAATGACATTACGAAAATATTTAGAAACACAGAAGTGACGGAATTCGTGGGACAGCAATATACACACGTAGAGTGAATTTCGCGTATACAACGTATAAAATGACGATGCATACTAAGAGCTGTCGTTTGTTCTCCGGTGATTCACGTGAAAAGTTTCTGATGGGACTATGGCCGCACAGGATAACAGAGTTCAAATCTGGATTTGAAGACGGACGTAGGAGACACTGCAATTTGTAAATACGGAATCTACAGTGTGAAGAGCATTTCGAAAATGCCAAATCACACCACGGACAATGCAGAGATGAAAGCCCTGCCAATAATGACAAGTCAGTAGGGTTTGCGTGGTGTTGCTGGAGCTACAAGACAAGCAATACAGCACGAAATAAGCACAGAAATCACTGGGAGACGTACAACAAACGTACCCGTTAAGAAAGACAACCTGCCATTTTACGGATCTGAGCGTTGAATGGTAGGTCTCTTAATTGGACAAGGAGGTTAGAAAACTTGAAGAGAGATACGTTGAAATTAGATATAGAGGTAAAAACCCGACAGGTCGGGTGGATACAGGGTTATTTTGGAGTAATGCAGGAACAGATTTAATAAAGGGTAACAAAATAGGAATCTTCGGGGAAAGCTACCAAGTAGAAGAAAGACTGGACACCGACCCGGCGAAGATGTTTAGCAATCCGATCTGTGGCGTTTCTTACGTACTGTAAGCGTACTGCTTTTAATGACTTCCTGCCTACTGACATTTCTTTTATTTGGACAGCCATCACAGTAAAATACGTACCCGACAACACAATAGGCGAGCGTCACTAGTAAGCAACTGCCGCCGCGCGGCCCACGGCCAACAGGAGAGAAACGGAAGTCCTCACCCCATTCGCCGACGAACACCAATCATGTCTCGCTATGCAAGAATCAATAGGCAACGTCTAACCCCCACTCCCTCCACCTCAGCATCCTATCATAATAAAGTGTCAATTTTTCCGCCAAAAATCTACCAATAACATCGCTTATTTAAAAAAAAAAAATTATTACATAATGTCTAATTGAAAGTAAATATATAGTAACAACCAGCTCACATCAGTATACCCAGATGAAGGCCACTGTAACGTTGGCCTAAACGTCGGTTTTTTAAGTACTTAGTGTGGTTTCGCACAAGTCTAAAGTGCGCGCCACCTACTTTCGCCGCGCGCCTCCATGCACGCACGGCGCGGCGTTCTTACGACGTCAGCCACTAGCGCCCTCTGCTACAACTCCGCTCGTGGCCACCACTGAACGACATCGTTCACTTGGGACTGAGATAGGAACCAGTTAATACTTCGGAATCAGATAGGCACCAGTGAAGATAGGCACTAGGCAGGCCTCTAGCTCAACTATGTATCAGCATTCTGCAGTGCTGAGCTATGTAAAAGTTAAGTATTACTAAGTTTCTAAGAAATATAGACCTCGTTCTAATTTACTCTAGTGTTTCTAGTTTCTGCTGTCCCACTGGCTGGTCACCTCCTACCTGCACAAGCGTGCATCCTTTATTCCTGTGTCGGTCTTTCTACTCGGACACCGACACCTACGATGGAAACGAGACACAAAAGCGGCGACGAGGCTGGGACACAAAACATAGCCGCGGTGGGGTAGCCGAGCGGTCTAAAGCGTTTCGCTGCGGAGCGCGAAGTTGCTCGCTGTGGAGGTTCCAGTCCTACCTTGGGCATGGGTGTGTGTGTTTACCTAGGTTTAAGTAGTTTGTAAGCTACGGACTGATGACCACGCAGTTTAACATATTTAAGTACTTAGCCTTTTTACATCATGACGAGGTACAACACCCAGAAAACTTTTATGTCATTTCGTTTATTCTTTCATATTCTTCACTATTTCTTGTCATAAAGTGTGTCAGGACAGGACAGTTGTAATTATTTTCCGCGGTTAAAGCAAAATTCAAATGAAGAGCATACTACGTCAAACTCCCTTTCCCACACAGACAGGATGTCGTCTGTCTAGAATAATAATTCCAGTAAGTCCGCAAATAAACGTGTGCGACTCTTTTCTAACGTCAGCATTCCGCTTCTAGGAACCTCGTTACGACCTCGTATTTGGGCACGTCAGGTGTTAACCAGACGCTTCGCGGTGAGTGATAAATTATTCAGCAGTCGGCGAGTTAAATGTGAGCAACGGTGTCCGGGGTGCGCCTAGCTAGCACGACCGCGGTCGGCGGCGGCGTTTGCATAACTGCTCCTGCCGCGACCCCCCTGATCCCTACTAGATTATGTCGGACAGCGGATTTAGGGGTACGTTATTGCTCCAGAAAATGGGGATTCAGACCACCGGGAGCAGCGCAGAGGGAAACTGTGGAAACATTTCTTGCGACGGGCGGACTGCGGCAGTGTCGGCAGAGTTATGGTGCGCACCTTTAAAAAGTAAGGCGATAACATCACATGCATCATGTAAACTACGCGTGGGATATCGGACGGAAACAGAAGTGTTGGGACAAAAGGTGGATATTTGAGGCAACGTCGTGGGAACGGCGGCAGAGACGAACTAACGCGGAGACAACATACCATTAAAATGTTTATAATCTCTATCTATATAAGCGAAAGGACACTCATTCACTCACTCGCTCATTCACTAAACACGAAATCTCATAAACTACTTCAAAATGTTCAAATGTTTGTGGAGTCTATGGGACTTAACTACGGGGTCATCAGTCCCTAAACTTACAAACTACATAATATAAACTACTTCACCTATGAAGATGAAATTTGGCAGAAATGTAGTTTGTTGGTAGAAGACGTCAGCCGATAGTTCAGGAGATATGACGTCATAAACAATGAAAACTTCCCCGTCTTACGGCACGTTATACTGTGACTTTATCAGTCCACTATTTGGAAAGGAGAACACTTAGAGACTTGTAACAAACTTTAAACATAATTTCAAACCTTTAGCAACCATTTTCTCGCGGACAGCCCCAGCAAATGATTAAAGGAATAAAGGTTATAGCTTACTACTTTTTCGATATTACGACATTGGGCGAAACATGGACGATAAGCAGTGCGGACAGGAAGAAAATAGAGGCTTTTGAAATGTGGTGTTACAGAAGAATGCCGAAGATTAGGAGGGTAGATCGCATAACTAATGAAGAAGTACTGAACAGAATTGGTGAGAAAAGGAATTCAAGTGGATGTGGGTTGCCGTTCTTATGAGGAGATGAAAAGGCTTGCTCAGGATAGAGTAGGGTGGAGAGCTGCATCAAACCAGTCTCCGGACTGAAGACCATAACAACAACACTATTAATTGTATTCGCGAGAAATGTTACAGACAGTATACACATATACAACTGCCTGTACGTTCAAAATTTGATCATACTGCGACACACCGTTCATGAGATATGGAATAATAAACAATTAGATACTTCCTGGCAGATTAAAATTGTGTGCCGGAACCGGGAATCGAAACTGGGATTTTTGCGTTTCGCGGCCAAACGCTCTACCGACTGCACTATCCCGACACGACTCACGATGCCGCCTTACAGCTTTACTTCCGCCAGTAACTCGCCTCCTACTTTCCAAACTTCTCAGAAGCTCTCCTACGAAACATACAAGACTAGCACTCCTGGAAGAAAGGATATGGTGGAGACAAGGCTTAGCCACAGCCTACGGGATGTTTCCAGAACGAAAATATCACTCTGCAACGGAGTGTGCGCTGATATGAAACGGGACTCGAACCTGGGACCTTTGCTTTTCTATAAACAATTACGTTAACCAAGCGAGGTGGCGCAGTGGTAACGCACTCAACTCGCATTCGGGAGAATGGTGGTTCAAATCCACCTCCAACCATCCAGATTTAGGTTTTCCGCGATTTCCTTAAATCACTCCAGACAAATGCGGGAATGGTTCCTTTCAAAGGGCACGGCCGCTTTTCTTCCCCAACCTTACCCAACACTCTCTAATGACCAAGCTGTCGATGGGACGTTAATCTAAACTTCCTTCCTTCCAATTAGGTTAATGAAAAACCACCTCATCAAGCATGACGTTTTGATTTATTACCTTTTCCTACCAACTCTATTCGCCACGTATTTTGTAGATATTTTACATACACACCACTGGATGTACCTTCGAAATAATATCGTATTACGACATATAATACAGTTGCTATGACGTCAAAGACAATGGAACGCATGAAAATTCGCCCTAATAAGCATGAGGTTGTAATTTACTACGTCCTTACTACCAACTCCATGTACAAAACATTTCGCAGTCAGTTTCCTAATATTCCACTCTATGAACCTGGTAAATAATGTTTTTGTAGGACACTTAATTCAGGAGAGATTACGTCATAAACGTGACATCCGTAAATAGGTACTGCATTATGTTTGTCATTTTTTTAAGTCTTTATTACTATGTTCGCAGCACAATCCGCAAACAATATCCATATATGCCACTGAAAGGAGCTACAAAATTATATCACTAAACGGCACATCGATCAGCAGATACGACGTTATAACATTAAAAATGCGAAAGAAGCTTTCTCTGTCACGCTTTCACGACTAAACCGCTTAACCGATATTGATGAAAGTGGGTATGGAGATAACTCGAACGCTGAAGAAGAACATAGGCTACTTTAAAAAGTGTGTAATTGAATGTATCTGTTGAGCATCAAGGTTTCTCTTTCAGCTTCTGATATGCTTGAAAACTCCTTTGAGAAGCTATTTATTCTTGGACATTTGAAACTGATCATATTTAAAAATACTTTTAATGGTTGTTATGTTGTACGTAATAAGATCCACTATAATGAATACAATGCCAAGACAAGACGTCAACGTCTTCAAACCTCCGAACCAATTTCAGTGACATTTGAATCCTGTATAATTTATACGTTGTACAACGTATTGCGTCTTCAGTAAGCGTTTTGTGTACTAAGTAATAAATAGAGTTTATTTTCGTATTAAATGGTGTCTTTACTTTCGTCTCGATAAAGAAGGACAGTATTTACCGCAATTCTATGTGCGGTTTGCATTTAAACTGGAAAATTGGAAGCTTTTCTTTGTTAAATTGCAAACTTGTCTTTGCTGCATTATTTTCCTTCGATTGTCTTTGTAACATATGTAAGGACATCAATGCGAGCGAAGCCGTAGGTAAATGATAGTCTTTGTATATAAAAATGAATGGACGTATTTGTTTCCTCAATTGACTCAAAAACGGCTGCAGCGAGTTTGATAAAAATTTTAGGAAAGCTCCAGATTATCTAAAAGCACTTCAACACGAACATTACTCAACCAATCATAGTTTTCTTTCCCGTATCATTGCAACGTATGCGACGGACTAAACCCTGTTTACTTTCCACGGCACTGCAACGCTAGTTTTCTTATATTTATTGCAAGTGGTGTTCAGAACTATTATCAGTACTTGAAAGCAGTTGAATGAATAACAAATGCTCATCAAAATCGATTCAAACTCTCTATGAAGCGTAAAATCCTACAATGTCTACATAATTATTCTGCAAGCTACATTGAAATGCAATGTAAAGAGGGAATGTAAAATCAGATTTTCGTTGTCTTGGACTTTTTCATGCAGAGAACCATATCTGACGGCTTACAGCTGGCAAAAAAATACTCATTGCATATATCGCGCAATTATTGACCGAAATTAAAAATTTTAATTTCTCTTGTTAGTTAGAAGCAAAACTCTTACAGTAAGAGTAACGGGAGCTAATGACCTTCAAATACTCCTAGTTTATCCATCCATTACTCGAAAATTATAACACACAGGAACGTCCAAAAAACCTTAAGCATAATTCTTAAATACACGCAAATCGTCAAGAATAACGGAGTCAAGGCACTATTATGACTACTTAGAAAGTGACATATTTGCAGCCGGCCGCGGTGGCCGAGGTGACTGAGGCGCTCCAGTCACGGTCAGCACGGCCACTACGGTCGGGGTTTCGAATCCCCCCCCCCTCGGGCATGGATATTTGTGCCGTCTTAGTTCGTAAGTAGTTCATAAGTAGTTTGTAAGTTAAGGGACTGATGACCCCTTAGTTAAGTCCCATAAGCTTAACAAACATTTGAACATTTGAACATATTTGCACTTATCTCAAAGCTCTTAAACCTCACCTGTACATCTTTCTGAATATTATGATTACTCTTGAATTAAGAAGAGCAAGCGAACAAGCCACGGTAGTCTTAGTATCTTTATTTTCTTCTTTAACTTTCTTTCATTCTGCGAAGAACATGTGACCAGCCTCGGTTATAGCCTTATACTGATACTTAATAATCACAGTTTCCCAAGTTTCGAAATTTACGTATTTTAAATATCGGCAAAATATAGGGAACGAAAAGTTGTCCAAAAAACCGGACGGCCGATATACGAGCTGAAGTAACACGGGAGTAAACTAGTGTTGTAACCTTTTCCCAATGTTATTCAGTCTGCACATTGAGAAAGCTAGCAAGAAAAGATAGGGAAAATTTGGAGAAGTAATTAAACTTCAGGCAGAAGAAACCAAAACTTTGCGGTTTGGCGATGACGTTGTAATTATGTCAGAGAGAGCAGAGGGCCTTGAAGACCAGTTGAACGGATTGGTCAATGTGTCAAAAGGAAAATACAAGATGAATGTTAACACGAACAAAGCAAGCATAATGGAATGTAATCTAAGAAGATCAGATGATGCTGAAGGAACTAGCTTAGGAAACGAGACAATAAAAATAACGGATACCTTTTGGTATCTGAATAGCAAAATCACTTTTGATGGCCGAAGTAAAGCAGATATAAAATGCAAAATAGCTTTGAGGAAGAAAAAGCATTTCTGAAGGAGAAAAAATTGTTGACATTGAATATTAATTTGAATGTTAGAAAGTCCTTTTCTAAAGGAGGAGGAGGAGGAAGCTTGGAGTTTAACGTCCCGTCGACTGTGTGGTCATTAGAGACGGAACTTACGCTCGGAATGTTTGGGTAAGAATGTGGAAGGAAATCGGCCGTGCCCTTCCAAAGGAACCATCCCGGCATTTGCCTGGAGTGATTTAGGGAAATCACGGAAAATCTAAATCAGTATGGCCGGAGGTGGATTTGAACCACCATCCTCCCGAATGCGAGTCCAGTGCGTTACCACTGCGCCACCTCGCTCGGTACCTTTCCTAAAGCATTTACCTGGAGTTAAATGTGTACGATAAGAATTTCATGAAAAACGATGATACAAGCTTTTGAAATGTAGTGCTACAAATGAACGCCGAAGATTATAGATTCGTTAATTGTGTAACTAATGGGTAGAAACTGTTCAGAATTGGGGAGAAAAGATATTTCTGGCATATCTTAACCAAACAAAGGGATCCATATTCTGAAACCAAGTAATCGCCAGTTTAACGTTATAGGGAAGTGTGTGCGGAAAAAATCGAAGAGGGGTACGATACTTGGCCCAAAATATTGGAGGTTGCCGTCGTTATTAAGAAATGAAGAGGCTTGTAGGTGGTAGGGTAGCGTGCAATGCTGGATGACATCAGTGTTTGGACTACAGACCGCAAAACCAACAAATATACTACGTATCAAATACATGATAACTAACAAATACGTAAATTTTATGAGACGTGGGTTTCCTGACGTTTCACACAACTTAATTTTTCATGCAAATGTAAATTCTTAGTTATCGAAACAAGGATTTTATCAACTTTGCAAATATAAATTATTACTTACCGATGCTTAATAAAAGATCGTTAATGATGGTAGTTAGAATTTAAAGAAGCACTAATGAATTTCGGTGTCATTTTCATGTAATTCACACCGTGCGGAAATGTTCGTAGAAAATCCAGGATTACTGAAACATTTACAACATTCATACAGTCCTGGGACTATTGTTAATAGCCTCATTATTTTAATTAACATCATTACTGATTAATATTATATTAAAAATATGAGCTTACAGGATCCGAGCGCAGACTAGCTACATAGAGCTAAGCATTCTACACAGTGCTAAATGTCCTAACTGCAGAATATTAGAGACAAAAAATATGAATTATATTATTTTGAGAATTAATGACAGTTGCATTAAACAGTTTCTGGATGGCTCACTTAGTGCAGATTGGAAACGTAAGAAAATATAATTTTCAACGCAAGAATTTTCTTTCTTTATTTAAATTATAACAACTATTATTTCTCAGGCAAAAATTAGACGAAAAATCACAAGAAATTGCGTGGGTTCATCACAATACATCAATTACATCCCGAGACTCTGCAAAGCGAAACTGCCGGTTGAAATGAACTGCACGCTCTTCTATCATGCTATTGGTAATTAGCTACTACAACTACCGTTTACCTCTCTGTTGGAGTATGTCAACAAATTAATTATGTTTACCGTGGTCGGTGATATTCGGTATTTCGTTGTCGTTCTATCCATAACATTTCTGTAACAGAGCTCAACAAAGTAGGAACGAGAAAATCTTTTCATAACTTTTTATTGTTTGTTAATGAAAATCTGTTTTATTAACAGTCCACTAAGTAAAAGTGCAAACAGCAATAAGTGCAGCGTTTGTCGCATCGAACTACAGGATACAACGCAATTACGAAAACGTAGGGTTGAAGCTTTAATCTCGTGATGTGCAATAGCAGGACGTTTCGTGTATTTAAGTTGTCAAATCCGGTTCGAAATTTCACTATATGTAACTGACATACTGCGATTCAACCAAAGCCAATATTTCTGTGATTTTTCATCTATTTTTTCCGCAAGAAATAATAAGTGCTATCCATTAAATAAATGTTTTAAACAGTGTATGTTCAATAAAACATTTTCTTACGTTGACGAGTGTCTCATAATATTCAGCTTAATTCCACAGTGCCAAAGTTACTGAAGTGTTCATAGCGTCACATTCCGATCAGAATATTACGTTATCACTCGCCTCTACAAGTCCTATAAGTTTCTGAAGGGAATTACCGAAAACGTAAATTATTTTGTGAATTAATAGATATATCTACATGCTGTTTTTGCCGCGGTGGGGTGGCCGAGAGTTCTATGGCGCCTCGCTGCGGAGCGCGCGGTTGCTCACCGTCGGAGGTTCGAGTCCTCCCTCGGGCATGGGTGTTTATGTTGCCCGTAGCATATATTAGTTTAAGTAGTTTGTAGGGACTGATGACCGAAGTAGTTTGGTCCCACAGATTTACAAACATTTAATATTTAATTTTAAAGTGATCCTTTGTTGTGACTCCTCGCATCGTTGAGAGGTGAACGCCGAAGGAAAACTACTCTTATGGCATGGGCATACATAAGGATGTCAAAAGAAAGACTACCACAGAGAATTATGGAATGGGAAGCACCAGGAATGAAAAAAAATATATAGTGAGGGAGACTTCCAACTACATGGATCGAAGGAATTGAGGCATCTACCCGAAGAAGGAATACAGAAGAAAATTTATGGGCAGAGAGACAAAAATGTAGAATGAAAATAAAATAATGTTTAATAAATAATTATTTAATAATATCAATATAGTAATGTAAAATAATGTAATGTGTAATCTTGGGGTACAGGAAAATTTAAACTAAATTTCATTGTAAATAATCATAATAATAATTTTGTTTTGGTTTGGTTTGACATCTAAACGTCGTCCCCTTGACCATTAGATCTAACAAAGAAACCACACGGGTATCGGATTTTAGAATTGTTTGATATTTGTGACACGTGAAGGTCAGAACTCAAATAACAATTATCCAAAGCCATTCGACGCAACTCTCAAACATTCTCGAGAAAGTCGACTTTGAAGTTTGGCAGGTAGACGTAAGTACCAGTATTTAAAGAAGCTGCCGCAAGAGTCGGTTTGCTCGGGTAGTAGCTTTCTGCTCTCAGGACTATAAAAACGTTGGTTCGAATTCTGGTGTGACATTTTTTTTTCCTTTTCACATTCAGTTATATAAACATTTTGGGATTCCTAATTCCATTTGTTCTTACTTTTTGTTTATGTGGATGTAGATGAGCTCAACACCTTGCCGTCACCTAAAATTTTGGTTGCGTAGGTTAGCTGCTTGGAAAGCCTTTAGTAGCTATGGAGATGGCTTTGCAAAAGTCATAACTCTTCACAAACTGAACATTCAAAGAGTACCGCCGTCAACTGATAGTGAAGCCAATACTGTAATAAAGGAAATAACATGTGTAATGGGTGCAATGGTGTGATTTTTTTTTTTTTTTTTTTTTTTTTTTTTGGATTGAAACCATCATTATTAACGACCATTTATAAAATATAGGAAATTACGAATAAACAAAAATCCATTTTTCGTAAAAATTATCTCTCTTTCTCTTGAGTCATGTTCTCGCAAATGCAGGGCCAGCTTTGTTAATCGTATTTGGCATGTTACTCGTTACTGCGAGGTCGGATGCCCTTCCTGTCGCAACCCCATGAAGCCCGGGAGCAAATGTGTACCCCAAATGTCTGTGTTTAGTGTTATAAGTGTGAAGTTTTACGAAATATTTGCGAATCGTGGAGACGGGGCTTGGGACCAGCCCGTTATTCACCTAGGGGGAAGTGGAAAACCGACTAAAAACCACATACAGGCTGGCCGGCACTCCGACCCCTTCGTTAATCCACCAGGCGGATTCGAACCGGGAAAGCGGTGCCTTATACAGTACGGGTAACCGAGCCGGTCTTTTCGTAAAAATTATCATTAGATATTAAAATTGTGTAAGTATTCGAACACAACGAAAAAATCTAAAGAAATTTGTCACGACGGGATTCGAACTACCGACCCTGTGGTTGCAAGTGCAGAGCGATACCACCTGAGATACACCTAAAGATGCTATAACTTATTTAATTGTTGATACTTGTACGTACTTGCATAGCTTCAAAGTAGATTTTCTCGAAATTTTTTGGATGATTAGTTCTGAACTTCACGTGCCGTAAATGTAGAGAAACTAACTTATATGCCCGTGCTTTGAAACGGTTGTTAAAGAAGGGCATGTGCGTATTATGGCTTTTTAGGGTGCCAGACATCAGTCAGTAAAAATCCTTGTTGGATCGTTCTGTGTGTGTCGTTGTGGTCCCCTACAGCGTTTTTCGCGCATCTCATTGTTTATGACGTCATATCTGCTTACGTATGTGTCATATGTGGTTCTTAACCCTACAGCGATTATTGTTGGATATTAAGGAAAACGTGTACCAAGTTTAATTGAAATCGGTCCATTAATTTAGGAGGAGATGTGGAAAAAGAAATTTCATTGTTTATGACGTCATATCATCTGAAATATTATGACGTAAATTCAGTGGTATATGTGCCTAATGTCTGCAAAGTTTATCTTGATTGGTGTTAGCAGTAAAGAGGTAATTAATCAAAACCTCCTGCATGATGATGCGGTTTTTCATGAACCAAATTGTTTATGACTTCATATCTCATACACTATATGTCGAACTGTGATATAATATCGAAGGAACATTCAGTGGTATGTATGTCTACTGTGTGTGAATTGTCTGGTGTAGAAAATAACTTGTAACGTCATGCCAAATGCCGTAAATATACATCATGATCATCGGAAAAGTAGTGAGCGGTAAACTTTTTTCCTTTCATCATTTAGCTGGGGTTGACAGCGAGAAAAAGTTTCGTAAATATTTGAAATTATATTTACAATTTATTGCAAGCCACTACGTGCTGTCATTCTCAAATAGTTCACGAATAAAATCACGCTATCACACTCCGCAAGGTGGAACAGATATTTTTTAAACGTGATAACGCATGAACAATGTAACGTATGTGGTTTTTGCAACCACAGCAAATGATTCCTGACCTACCAAATTTGATTGAAATCGGCGCAGATGTAGAATATTATCGCATGATGCGGCCGTTCTTCACGACTGTCATTGTTTATGACCCCATATCTCCTTACGTATATGTCGTTGGTGGTTCTTACCGCGACAGCGATTGTTGCCTGATAGTAAGGATCATGTGTGCCAAGTTTGGTTGAAATCGGTCCAGTAGTTTAGGTGGAGATGTGGAACATACATACTGTAGTGGGACGGATTATTGTCTCCGCTACTTATCTCATGTCAGCTCGGTTTGTGCAGGATAACTTACTTATATTTGTGTTCTTAAGTAATTTTATGTAAATGTTGAATGTCATATGATTGTTAAAGAAGTTTTTTGTATGTTTTTTATGTTTCATGTGCTATGAGGCGATTTATCCTACGAGGGCAACATCTTCGACGCTGATTCCAAGGAGTAAATATCCGGCCACATCAAGTCGCTTGTCGACGGCCACGAGCAAGAAGATGTTGATCTCTGCGGTTGTCGTCGCAAGAGTTGACATTATTATCGAAGTTTCATGTTAAAACAACAAATTTTAAAAGTCAGTTCCCTTTTGTCTGTCAATGACTACATATGTAAAGTCATAGAAAGCAATAAATGTCATTGTGTTTAAACTTGAAGAAGGTGTCAGAGTACATCATTTATGAAGAATTAGTTTACGATGAATAATATATTAATGAAATGAGCGGATGATTTAATTTAAATATTCTTCAGTCTGAAGGAAGATTTTTATGAATTTTCATTGATGGAAAAGTTACGTCAAGAAGACTTCGATAAATGTTTCTTTTAGAACTTTGATTAATCGATAATACACATCGATCGATAATCGTTGAAGAAATATTTTTTTTATCTGTGGCCATAGCAACAACCACAAACTGAAGAATTTCTTTTGACCGTCTTATCTATGAGAGAACTTAGAAATATTTTAACAAGAGTGACTGTTAAAGACTTCTTCCCTCGGCGCAAGAATCTGGTTTTGAAATATTGCAACGTATAAAGATTTTATATGAACATATTTTTATTTTATGTTATATAAATTTTTATGGGCGAGTGAACACCTCAAGGATTACGAAGTCTGACACGGCCACATTCAACCCTAATTATACAATACGAGTGCTTCTGAAAATAAGGTTTTAGCACACGTTCCGCCGCACGAAGAGGTCGTTCCGTCGCAATACACACACACACACACACACACACACACACACACACACACACATCATATTTTATAAGATGTAAGATTCTGAAGTCCGATACGCATGTGGTCTCCTTGTGAGTCCGAATCCGGGGATTGTTTTGTAGGCAGTGGCGGACTAAGGTTGTTGGAGGCCTGGGACTGCGGCGAAACGAAAGGAGGCGCCCCCGTCCACTTGGAAATACATGTATTATTATAAAAAAAGAATTGGAGGCCTCTTCCAGGACGAGAGGCACAGGACATTATGAAAAAAAAAAAAAAAAAAAGAAAGGCGTTCCAGGTATTTGGAGGCCTCCAAGACTGGGAGACCCGGGGCGGTCCAAAAAAAAAAAAAAAAAAAAATGTTCAAATGTTTGTTAAGCTTATGGGACTTAACTACGGGGTCATCAGTCCCTAAACTTACAAACTACTTATGAACTACTTACGAACTAGGACGGCACAAATATCCATGACCGAGGGGGGATTCGAACCCCCGACCGTAGTGGCCGTGCTGACCGTGACTGGAGCGCCTCAGTCCCCTCGGCCACCGCGGCCGGCCGGGGCGGTCCGCCCCCTCCTTAGTTCGCCACTGTTTGTAGGTCGAAACTTTATCGACACTCGCTAGAGAAAAGCTGGCTAGGGTTGCGTCAAAACACGCCGGCTCCCAGCCAGTGTTATGAATGTCTGTCTGAGAGTAGCGCGCGGCGTCCTATTTAGGGCGACCGTGACAGACGAAGCGCAGAACGGCCCCCGCCGCGCCGCGTGCCACTGTGCGCTGTGCCGAGCAGACCAGCTGTTGTGACGTCACGCCCGCATCCCGCCACAGGTGGCGGGCGGCCGATGCTCTCCAAGCAGAGGCGTCGGAACAGCCAGGCTAAAGCCCGTTCTTCACTGGGAATGAGAGCCTACAACATTATCCATGATGCATCGGTCACGCCTGCCGCGTACCTTGTAAACGCGTACACTTGCACAAGGTGCACGCATACGATCGCTAGTACACGGAATAGCACGGATCATATTCTCACGTGTATGGAAGTGCTCCGCGCATGCGCAGACGACCGAGTGGGGAAGCAGGCTGACGAACGGATTCGAATTGCGAATTTGTTTGCTAACTGTGTACTTGTCTCCTGGTCAGGGGAACGTAGTTGTTTGACTAATATACAGGGTGGTCCAAGGATAGTAACTAGGCTAAATATCTCACGAAAGAAGCATCAAACAAAAACTACAAAGAACTAAACTTTTCTAGCTTGAAGGGGCAAAACAAATGGCGCTGCCATTGGTCAAACGGATATCAACTTTTTTTTTATTGTTTTTTTGTTTTTAGTTTCTCCCATACATGTTTCGCTGCCGTTGCAGCATCATCAGTGGGATGTTTAATTCATACTGTCTGTCAAATTAACAATGAAATGATTGTTACATTTTGTACATTAAGTGTAAAAACTACAGATAATTGTGAAACTAATATAAATCGTTCCTTATTTTTATAGGTTTACTAGGTCTACATTAATACCACATGTAGTTGTGTTTGTGGTTCTTCAACTCACAAAACGTCACTGAGAATTTTTGACAATTTGTCATCCTCTAACCGAAACGTGTGTAGTTAATGGGGTGAATGGTTAGCTTGTAAATATCGGGATTTTTACGAAAGTAAGGACGTCATTTTTTAAATAGGTTCCCCTACTTTTTATTACAAATTCGTTTAGTACGTAAATAAATATGAATATTTTATCTAGAACACATTTGTCGCTTTAAGATAGACGGTGCTGTAATATTCACAAACGTATTGCTCACAAATTTAGACGACCGGTGGGTAACAGGTAGGTTTTTTTAAATTAAAACACAGAACGTAGGTACGTTTGAACATTATTTCGGTTGTTCCAATGTGATACATTTACTTTTGTGAAATAATCGTAATTATGAGAACGCATGCTGTTACTGCGTGATTACCTGTAATTACTCATGACTTCAATAAATGTTCAAAATTATGTCTTCAATTTCAATGCATTTGGCAATACGCGTAACGAAATTCCTCTACACTGAGTAGTTCGCTTTCGTTGAGAATTCGCTGAATCATGTTTTCAGGATTTGTCGGTGAATCACGATAACAAATATTCTTCAATTTTCCAGAGAAAGCAGTCCGGGGATGTAAGATCCGGTGAACGTGAGGGCCATGGTACGGTGCTTCTACGACCAATCCACCTGTCATTAAATATTCCATTTAAGACTGCTTTAACTGCACGTGAGCCGTGTATCGGATATCCTTCATGTTAAAGTTACATCGCCAATCTGTCATGCAGTGAAACATTGTAGTAAAATCGGTAGAACATTACGTAGGAAATCAGCATCCACAGCACCATTTAGATTGCCATGGATAAAACACGGGCCAATTATCCTTCCTCCCATAATGCCGTACCGTGCATTAACTCGCCAAGGTCGCTGATGTTCCACTTGTCGCAGCCATCGTGGATTTTCCGTTACCCAGTACTACATAACTCTGAAGGTTTACGTTACCTCTGTTTGTGAATGACGCTTCGTCACTAAACAGTACGCGTAAAAAAAATCTGTTATCGTCCCGTAATGTATTTTGTGCCCAGTGGCAAAACTGTACACGACATTCTAAGTCTTCGCTATGCAAATTCTGGTGCGTATAAATATGTTAAGGCTGAAATTTATGTTCATGTAGAATTTTTGAGATTCCGATTCTCGATCAATTTGTCTGCTACTGATGTGCGGATTAGCCGAAACTGCAGTCAAAACACTTACTTGGGCGTCATCATTTGTTGCAGGCTGGGGTTGACGTTGGAGCTGTGGCTGAAAAGTTCCCGTGTCTTTAAACAACGTAACTATCCTACGAAAGGTCCGGACACTTGGATGATGTCTTCCAGGATAACGATCAACATACATAGCAAAGGCCCGTTGGACATTTTGATCACAATAGCCATACATAAATACCATTTCGACCTTTACTGCAATTGGTAAACGGTCCATTTTAACACGAGTAATGTATCACGAAACAAATACCGTCCGCAATGCCGAAATTTACGCGATACCACGTACTTACACGTTTGTGACTATTACAGCGCGTGTTACAAATAAAACATTCATATTTATTTACGTACTAGACGCATATTCAACAAAATGCGGGTACCTATTTAAAAAAATGCAGTTTATATCCGTTTGACCTATGGAATCACCATCTAGCGGGCCAACCATGTGCCATCTGTTTTCCCCGTTCAAGCTAGAAAAGTTTTGTTCTTTGTAGTTTTTTCGTTTAATGCTTATTTCGTGAGATATCTGGGCCTGTCGCTATCAATGGACCACCCTGTATATACAGAGTGTCTCAAGAGCAGTCGTAAATATTTTATGAGATGGTACCATAGACGAATTCCAATAAATGTTCCATATAACCTGTGTACGATTTTATTGCGAAGAGAGATATAGCTGTTAACGTTAAATCCAAGCAAACTTAGAGCAAATGTAAATGAAGACTTCTCACGATTCTTCCGTCGGTTCTTGGTAGAACATCATACTAATTTCGAAGTATATTTTTTTGTATGTTCTACAAGTTCATTTCCACTTAGTTAACCAGTTTTCGGCTTACAAGGTCATCTTCAAAGTAAGTAGAAAACCGGTTATTTAAATAAAAGTCAATATGATGATTTATCAAGAGGCGACGAAAGTATCAGTCAAAATATTGAAATTTGCATTTCCTTTACTCGCAGGAGCTTGATAATGGCAAAATCCTGAAACATCTGTAGCGATAAATAATAAACTGTAAGCAGTGATTATGGATCTTTTATTACAATGTCTCTCAACGACACTTACCACACTGCACGCTCAACAATCCGGAAGTTAAAATGCTTTACGTTTGTTTGGTTTACATACTAAGAGCGTACCCACTAAAACTGAACAAACATTATTTAGCATTTTTATTGCAATTCCTATTTATTACCATCTCCTAAAATATTTGTTATTTCTCTTGAAACATGCTGTAGTTAACAGGTTAAATATTTGTTTTCAGTAAGCATTATTTGAAGTTTTATCCCGTTGAAAGGTCTATGTATAGATAGACTTTCATAGACACCTGAGATTGACCATAAGTGCCTCAAACAGCCCGACGTGTAAGTATTTAATCGCCTATAATAATGCGTACGTTTACACAAGTGAGCGACGTACTTTCACATGAACTGCACGGAAACAAATACAGTTTCACAGAGGTAGTCTAAACTACAAATAAATGTTTTAATCACGATACATCTGACAAAGTGATCTTAACTCGGCGATTCATTTGCTCCAAGTCGACAGCAAAAGAAGTAGACACTTGAAGCAAACGACTCGACTAACGCGTACCTTGTCATCGCTTCTTTTTAGTTCAGTGGTCTTCCTTAAAGGGAGTGCTGCAGTTGACAACGACTTTCTTGTGCGTATCACACGTCCCGTATAGAAAAGACTTAAAGTGAACGCCTCGAGTGACGCGCAGGGTTGGTGCAAAGCACCACCCTGGATGTTAGTGAAGCCCAACCTCATTTTAGACTTGACTGAGTGCAACAAACCGTTCGCTTCAGATTATGTTTTTAAGGACAAGTTTCGTGCCATTTTAAATAGCCATCATTCATTTAATCTTATTTATACAGATGGGTCGAAACAGGGGGATACTATTGGGTGCTCTGTAGTGTTCCCTACCAGAATCCTCAGATACCGTCTGCCTTGTCAGTTCACGGTATTTGACGCAGAACTTCTTTACGCTGTTTTGAAAGCAGTGGAGCATATGAAACGTCATACTGGGTCTACCTTTCTGCTTTGCTCCGATTCACTCAGTGCTCTGCAGACCATTCAGCATCTGTACCCAGCAGATAAGACCGTGCAGAATATCCAAGATATCCTTTTGCAGTTGCAGGCAAGGAAAGGTGGTTTCCTTCTGCTAGGTACCTGGCCATGTGGGTATCCGTGGAAACGAGATGGCCGATACCGCGGCCAAGGAGGCCTGTCGGCTTCCGAACGTAGCTGATTGTCCTCTCCCTCTCCGTGCCTCGCTGTCATTTCTTAGGAGCTGTGTCATGCGTCTCTGGGACCAAGAATGGTTCGCCGTCGTGGATAATAAGTTGCAGTCAATAAAAGACACAATTCGGCCGTGGCGTACATCCATACAGCCTGTCAGGCGTGCTGAAGTCTGCTTAGCAAGACTTCGAATAGGACACTCCCCCCAGACGCATAGATTCCTTCTTTGTGGCGACGAGCCCCCTACTTGTGATGCTTGTGGTGAACTGATAACCGTTCAGCGTATTTTAACTACTTGTGTTTGTTATGATACTGCGAGGGAACAAGCCAGTTCGTCGGATGACCTTCCTTCCATTTTAGGTGATAGTGATATGAGAGTGGCACGTGTTTTACAATTTTGTGTTTTGGCGGACCTCCTACCAAAGATCTTAGGTCGACGGTTCTAAAATACAGATAGGGGAAGATGGGACCGTTCGGCTCATCCCTCTATGTTTAGCCCGCCATCTTTTTAGCCTTGTCCCCCATTTGTCTGTTTTGTCTAGTGTCTTATTAGTGCCACTGTACCTTTCTTTATTATGCATATGATGTAGGAGGAAGAGCGTACGTCCTTTCGTATTGCCCATTTTAGTCTTAGGTAATGGGTTGTATCGTTTGATATTATAATAAATTAAATTATCCCAGAACGAAATCTGTTTAATCTTGTCTAACTAAATGCGATTCGATATCAGTTTTCGGAGGTTGTTCCACATCAGCTAACTTTTCAACGTAGCGTAATAGAAAACTCATTTCATGCTGTATGCGACGCTGCTCTATAGCGCGAATCGAATACTCTGACGTAAGCTGGTACGCAATGGTACGCGACAAGAACTTTACCAAATAAGGTCAAGAACTAAGCACCGGTGACGTCCATGGCGACGGCGTGGCGATACAAGCAAGGCAGCGGCAGCGATAGGACACTTAACAGTAACATAGGAGATTCCTATCGAAAGACCGTGGTCACTAATCCACGTGACGCGGCTTGAAACGCGAGAATGTTTTATTAATAAGATTAGCTGACATTCTCGGTTTTGGAGGCGATCTGATAGTTTATATTCTTCAAAATGATATGCCGAAAACGCATATTAATAATTCATTTATGGACGACGTTTTTGGTGAACTTTGTGACCATCATCTGGTCACATATACATTTTACAAACTGGTCATCTTGTTAAAAATGGACATAAATAATAAGTGCAAAACAGCACGTAGTCACTATATAAACAAATAGAAGTTAAAAAACATGACAGCTTACAAAATGTTTTATTAATAGACATCGCAGCGAGATATTCTTTCATACACATATACTGCGCTTTACGTGACAGATGCAGGAACACACATTAGAAAGGGAAACTCCGCATTTCAATCCCCCCTGATAGATTTAGTGTCAAAGAAACGCAACGGATGGCCTGTTAAAAACTGAACATTGATGGAGAACAGTTGTAGTGTAAATCTCTTAGACTGGTAGGTGGGTCGCCTCGTCAATAACAGCTCTTTAGAAAGTTTCTGACGAATGTTCGATAGGTCCCATGTCTTCAGAACATGCTGGTCACAGAGAGACGCATTCACAAGATCCAACGAGAGCAAGATTTGTCATCTATTAAGACGAATCCTTCACCAAAATGTTGTCAATACGGTTACACTAAACGCCGCAGGATATCATCCCTGTAGCGTGCAGCCGTTCGAGTGCCTTCTACGACTACAAACGGCGTACCGTGACCTCACATAATGCCACCCCGAAAACATCAGGAAATGCACCATACTTTTGCACTCGGTGGACAGTGTTTCGAAGACCTTCCGACTGAACAGGCTGCCTACGAATAGGTCTCCGACGATTGTTTGGTTGCTCTGTGAAGAGCACTAGACACTAATTTTGACGTCCACTGAACATGCTTCTGGACCCATCTTTACCGCTCTGCTTGGTGTCTACCTGTCAAAGCTGGACCTTGCCTTGTCCGTCGGGAATCAAGTTGTATGTCATGCAGCCTATTACGTACAGTTTGAATCGAAACACAACTTTCTGTCCCTGCACGAAAATATTTTTCAGCATCGTATCGTTTATCTCGGGGTTCCTACGAAACTAATATCCTTGAGTAGTGATCCTTAAGTATCGATCATCTTTGGCGGCCAGAGAGAGATAAATCATCGTTTCTGTATACCTTATTCACGTCCGAACAACATCGCTTTCTTTCACTGCGAGACGTCTGGAAACATCCCTTGTTGCCACCTGACACAAAGTAACAATACGGATAAGATCAAACTTTGGAATTTACCACTTAGTCTTGGCAGAATAAATTACAGTCAAGAATAAGCGCCGGCCGCGGTGGCCGAGGTGACTGAGGCGCTCCAGTCACGGTCAGCACGGCCACTACGGTCGGGGGTTCGAATACCCCCTCGGGCATGGATATTCGTGCCGTCCTAGTTCGTAAGTAGTTCATAAGTAGTTTGTAAGTTTAGGGACTGATGACCCCGTAGTTAAGTCCCATAAGCTTAACAAACATTTGAACATTTGAACAAGAATAAGCAGTGTAGTTCCTTCCTTTTTACGACTGTAACTGATCCGTCGCATTGGCACTGCTCACACGTGATTGTTTACGACGTTTTTGTGGGTTGAGTGACATCTGTGGACAACCAGATGAACTATGAACTCTGTTCTTGATGTAGTGTACGCATTCAACGTCAGTGTTCAGAAGACCTTGACACCCAGGTGATGCAAGACTATTTTATATGTATACTCACAAAGACGACGTTGATACAAATTTTCCGTGAAAAAAATTTGAAAACCTGGTGATTCTCAACTCCCGTGACTACAACTAACTGTTAATCAGGTATCGCGGCCCAACAAAACGTGAAAGATGTAAAAGAGGTACATGAAAAAAGATTTAAACTAAAAGATTTTATCATATTAGTACTTTTGTACGACTAAAGTGTAACTCCCCAGTGCAGTGATCTCTGGAGATGGGATGTATCTGTAACAGCTAGAATTCCTCAGTAGCAAAGAAAGCATCCTATACTTCATTGGTATGCATCATATTTCACGACATTTTGAAATATCATGTGGAATCACAATGTGCTATAAGCTATGCCAGTAAGAATGGCGTTGTTACACCTGGTCGATGGTTGCTTTCGCTTCCAGCTACGTCGTCATCGAGGTGAACGATTGCTCTATATTCGAAACACGTACCCAGCCACTAACGCGGGCTGATGGTGATGTTAGTAAGCAACGGGGTTCATTCGACGAGACTTCCACTCGGTCTGTTATGGTAATAGAATGCATCACGAAACCAATTCTTCATCTATTTGCCTGCCGAATGGTGATGGCATTTTCCATCAAGTTAACACTCAGTGCTACAAGGCTAGAACGGTGCTTCATTTGGCTGTTCATTATTGTTCATTTGTTAATCTCAACCATTAAGCATTACAAAGGCACAATCATAAGTATCTCAAAAGTCCGACCTTTCCAACACTCCAAAAAAGCAAGTTTTATATAGAATGATGTTATGCTGAAGATCTTGCGACCAAAAACAACGAAATATTGCAAACCTCCTGAAATAAAAGATGTATCAGAAGGACAGGTGATATTGTAAGACAACACTATGACAAATGAGAGTACTTAATTGTTATTTCATCATCAGAGTCCACTCTGTGATCTACAGTCACATTTTTTGTAAATCGAACTATAATTCTTGTTTAGCAAAGAGCTGAGTATGCCATTGAGATCATCATTTTAAGATTAAATTAGTGGAGCTTTCGATATTGAACTGCTTGTACGCGAAATTGGTAATGAATGTAAAAAAGTGATCCAATGAGAGTGTTCTTTGTTCTCTTCCAGTTTGTTTCAACGGTTCATCGAAATCTCGCGTCTCAACTTTGAGTATTAATATAAACACTATCAGGTCAGTCGGACATTCGTATTTTACTTTAAGAATCTTGTTTTCTGGAACCATTGATTCAAAATGTGATTACATTGACGTCCCTACATACGTATAATTGTTTTTCTTAATCAAACTATCAACCGTGGTAGAATGCAACTCATTGCATGGAAATAAAACAGATCACTGTTAGTTTAATTATCGAGTGTTATTCTAAATCATAGTTCCATGTGCCCTAGAATGTTAGATCTCAATGGCACCTCTTGTTTGTAGCCATATGTTCTAAATTCTCTCTTAACTTACGTACTTTCGGTGGTATCCGTGCCGTAGAAACTTCGTGAGGTATCGAAGTAGAAGCTCATGTGCTAAGAAACACTAGAGAGGACTAAAAGCTCTTAAGAGCGGGAGTGTAAATTTAGTTAAGAAGCACTTTCGCTGTAGCTTCATAGCACTATGTACGCCATGCTGGAAGTCAAGTAAAGTTAACGGTATCTGTGTTGGACCGTTGAAGTCTCTTTCCATAACTAGTAGATCATTTAGAATGTCTACAGAGTTATGAAAATGAAGAAACCAGTTGGAAGGAATAAACTGAGAAGGGGCAAGTAATTACAAACACAATACTCAGATCTTTTTATGGAGGTCAAGATGAGCAGTTTTCGTGATGAACGCAGCCGGAGTAATTAGATTTCCACGAGAATTATTGCTAGCAGTGGCACAAAAATGAAACAGTTCTCCAGAGCCATTCGCGGAGTGCAATGCTTTTACACCAATATCCAGAACGATCAGATGATGGTTGAGCTCTCTTAATGTTGGATACTTATTCAGAAACAGTATTCACAAGAGGAAATTACAGATCTAGGAACCTTAGTATGTGCTATTAACTAGAAATATTCTCCCTTTAAAAAATCAAAGGCATTAAATAAAGAAAAATGACATTATATTACTTTATACAAAAACTGGATACAGTAGCATTTATCATTGGATTACATTCTGTATACAGTAGTATAATACGCGAAAAATTTCGATTCGAGATTTGTGCACCATGCACAATTTTTTTGCTGTCTGGAATTGTTCACTGCCAAATAATGTGTTTAGTAAAAAAAGTAACTCTGAGTAGTTTTAATAAAATAACTTCTGTATTCGTTTTTAAATATCAAATGGCATCTAGTAATTCTATTGAAATTGAGAAGCATCTTATATACAGTGTATCACATACATTTCTCTACAAGTGATCGTCCCGAAGTCTAAGATATTTTTCTATATTGGTTATATTCGGTGCAGTCTCTCCCCACGAGACAATAAGATGAAGGTCAAGTTGAGTTTGGTTTACTGACGAAATGAATCGTATTAAAATCGATCATCTAGGAAAAAAGGCGTATATTTCGGTAGCAACGATAGTAATCATTGGTTTTTACGTAAAAGTACAATGGAAATATGTAGACGCTGATGAATGAAGAGAAAATATTTTACATTACTTGTTATCAATAATATTTTGTATTATTTATTCATTTTACATGCTATCAATAGACGTCGTACCTGAGGTTTGAAACTGGTTTGGTTTCAAATTCTGCCACAAATTGGATTTAACATTTAAAAAGTATTATTATTTCGGACAGTATACCTTCACTGAATTACTACTACCTACTTTTGATAGTTATTTTTCAACAACTGAAGATCCCAAATTTTATCATTAGGAACAATTCAGTTGTTTTGAGAAATCGCACCGTACTGCTGAGAATAAACAGTTCAGATATTAGAAACATTAGCATTGTATAGTTTTTATTCCGATAAGTCATTTTTCCATATAGATTAACAGCGACGACATGTTTCAATAGGGTAAATTTTACGCAAAGGTTTAATGATTGGCATTCTTCAGTGGGTACATGTTTACTCAGTGGTAGAATTAGAGGAATATTACTGCGAAAGCTTTCAAAAGCACAAGTGAAAACGTGACGTGTTTCAGTTTTTCGCATTAAAAATAGCTCTTACGGTCTACGTAATAATCTCACGTAATCTCAAAAATTAACGTATTGTCCTCAACAGCATAAATGTGACCACTAAAATGGCCACTAAAATAAATTCTTAAACTTCATTTACTCGATAAAGCAGTCAAATGTACAGGCCGCCAATTCAACTACATAACTGGGTATAACAATTACGAATAACGTAATCGGAAAGAACACACAGAAAATTTTGTAAGGAAGGCTAACCATAGTCTAAGTTTCACTGGCAGAACAGAAGAGGCAACAATTCTATTAATGGGACTGTCTACACTACAACTGTGCGTACAGTGTGATCCCCACCAAGTGTAAAAGTCAGTGGACAAAGAGCAAGTTTAGAGAAGAGCAGCTCTTTTCTTATTATTGCGATAAAGTGGAGGGAATGTCACGGAAATGATGCGGTTGGAGTCTAAAAGATTATTCGTTGCGGCGAGATTTATTTGCGGTATTTCTTTAACCAACTTTCTGTTCCGAATTCGAACATATTTTGTTAGCACCCATCCACATAGGGAGACATGATCATCAAAATAAGAGAAATCAAACCGAAGACCGACAGATGAGGGTGTTCCTTTTGGTGTATGGCACTGTAGATAACACTGTAGAACACACGGGTGATCAAAAAGTCAGTATAAATTTGAAAACTTAATAAATCACGGAATAATGTAGATAGAGAGGTAAAAATTGACACACATGCTTGGAATAACATGAGTTTTATGAGAACAAAAATAAAAAAATGTCCGACAGATGGCGCTTAACCTGAGCAGAAAAGTAATAATTAGCATAACAAATTAAGACTAAGGAAAGATGATGTTCTTTACATGAAATGCTCAATATGTTTACCATCATTCCTCAACAATAGCTGTAGTCGAGGAATAATGTGAACAACACTATAAAGCGTGTCCCGAATTATGGTGAGGCATTGGCGTCGGATGTTGTCTTTCAGCATCCCTAGAAATGTGGATCGATCACGATACACTTGCGAGTTCAGGTAACCCAAATGCCAATAATCGCACGGACTGAGGTCTGGGGACCTGGGAGGCCAAGCATGACGAAAGTGGCGACTGAGCACATGATCATCACGCGTCTAGCAATATGGGGTGGAGCGGCATCCTGCATAAAAATCGTACGTTCCAGCAGGTGTTTATCAGACAGGCTGGGGATGATGTGATTGTGTAACATATCGGCGTACCTCTCACACGTCACGGTAGCAGTCACGAAACCAGAATCACGCAATACCTCGAAGAAAAATGGCCCGATAATGGCAGATGTGGTTCTAATAAAACCCCGTGTCATTCCAAGCATGTATGTCAATTTTTACCTATCTATCTACGTTATTCCGTTATTTATTAAGTTTTCAAATTTATACTGACTTTTTTATCACCCGGTATGTATGTAGATGTAGAACAATTCCAGTTAGTCCATACGGCAGCTAGTGCCACTGGCGCCCGTGATTTGTTCTATGCTCTGCAAATTTCACATTATTCGGATGCTCCCTTTGCGGTGTTCACTGTAGCACTGTAGCATAAAACTTACGGAAATGCTCCCGGTTGCCTTCTTTGATAACAGCAGATGTTACGAGAAGTGCATACCGTATCAATTTTAAGGTACCACTGCTACGACACCGCTGACCGAGAAAATTTACGATCTCAGTACTTGATGCATATGCTGAAAGTCAATGCATGTAATCTGTGAACACTAGCGACAACCAAAGTCATCTGACATAAGAAAGTTTGTTGGTGCATTTGGATGTGGTGTTAAAAAAAAAAAAAAAACCACACACGCTGATGTTATCATCACACTGAGTTAGACTATCTTGGAATCATCTTACTACAAAATGGCTGTGCAGAAATTAAGGGTACACAGAAAGAACGGGCTCATCGACATTTTATTTTTCCGGAAGGTGCATTGAAATCTTTAATTCTGCAGACAACCTGTAATTATTCATGAATCATTTTTTTCCGCAAGGTAACCCTTTTCTCACAATAATAGGTCCAGATTTTAGCATACATTGACAGCTTTGCGTGTTAGTCATATTGGCAAATCTGTGGGCTGACATGATGTTTTTGTGTCTCGTGGCCGCCGGTGGTCCTGGGTGTCGGTGGCCGAGTAAAGAGAGACCGACACAGGAATAAAGGATTCACGCGTGTGCAGGTACTGAGGTGACCAGCCAGTAGGACAGCAGAAACTAGAACACTAGGCTAAATTAGAACAAGATATATATTTCGTGGAGTCTTGGTAATACTTTTACATAGTTCTTGACTGCAGAATGCTGATACATTAAGTAGTTAGACGCCTGCCTACTGATGATTCCTAGTGCCTAAACCGATAGCCAAGTCTTAACTGGTCCCTGTCTGATTCCCAAGTATTAACTGGTTCCTATCTCAGTCCCAAGTGAACGATTCAGCAGTCGTGGCCACGAGCGGAGTTGCAGCAGAGGGCGCTCGTGGCTGACGTCGCAAGAACGCCGCGCCGGCCGCGGTGGCCGAGGTGACTGAGGCGCTCCAGTCACGGTCAGCACGGCCACTACGGTCGGGGGTTCGAATCCCCCCTCGGGCATGGATATTTGTGCCGTCCTAGTTTGTAAGTAGTTCATAAGTAGTTTGTAAGTTTAGGGACTGATGACCCCGTAGTTAAGTCCCATAAGCTTAACCAAAAAAAAAAAAAATACAAAAAAAAAAAAAAAAAAAAAAAATAAAATAAAAAAAAATAAAAAAAAAAAAATCGCCGCGTCGTGTGTGCATGGCGGCGCGCGGCGAAAGTACGTGGCGCGCACTTCATACTTGTGCGACGCCACAGATGTGAAATACATTTTTCAATCGCTACTAATATTGGAACCGTTTTGGTCTCTAAAGTTTGATCTTGCTACTGATTTGTGTGGATTCTGACATTCGCCCAGACCATGGAGGACCATTGTATAGAACACTACACACAAATTCAAGAGCCGATGAAATCAGGTGTTGCATAACACTGTCTTGCTACCAGTCATCCTACGCAGAATGCAATATAACAACGCAAGAGATCCTTCAATCAATACAACTGTTCAGTTTGTGTTATAGGTGAAGGAGTTGAAATTAAACTGGCAAGTGACCTTGCAATCATAGTTGACGATTTCTTTTTAAGAATCTTCGTAGAATCCTATTCTCTCGATAGAGGGAAAATGGACAAAAAGGGTGGGGGGATGGAAGTACTTGATTCGTGGCTAACCAAGACGTCGCGGGCATGCATGTACTCCTGCTCAGCAACCCTTGTGTATTTAGATGTAAGTAGAGTTTACAAAAAAATGACTGCAGATATAGCAAAAATAAAAAAATAAAAATGTTCAAATGTGTGTATAGCTTAAGGGACTTAAGTACGGTGTCATCAGTGCCTAAACTTACAAACTACTTATGAACTAGCTAATCCTAAAGACGGCACAAATATCCATGCCCGAGGGGGGATTCGAACCCCCGACTGTAGTGGCCGGGCAGACCGTGACTGGAGCGCCTCAGTCCCCTCGGCCACCGCGGCCGACGCAGATTTAGCTTGCTATTTCCTTTTTTACGCCATAGACAAGGCAGCAGTCGTGAATTTTTTTTCACGTATCTTTAGCCATTTACCATTGTGAGTTTATTTTGGTAATTCAAACTTGATGTTAACTCCTGCTATTAGAGATGGTGCTATTCAGTTAACTGGAGGATACGTTTTGAAATACAATGTGTGATCAAAAGTATCCCAAACCCTCAAAAACATACGCTTTTCGTATTCTGTCACGTACTCCATATCAGTGACCTCAATAGTCGTTAGACATCGTGAGAGAGCAGAAAGAGCCACTTCACGGAAGTCATGGACCCCGAACACGGTAAGGTTATTGGGTGTCACTTGTGTCAGAAGTCTGTATTCGAGATTTCCACACTCCTTAACATCCGTAGGTCTACTGTTTCTGATTTGATAGTGAAGTGGAAACATTAAGGGACACGTACAGCACGAAAGCGCACAGACCGACCTCGTCTATTGCCTGACAGACACCGGCGATAGTTGAGGAGGGTCGTACAGTCTAATAGGCAGGCTTCTATCCAGCCCATCACACAGGAATTCCAGAGTGCATTAGGATCCATCCCAAGTGATATGACAGGCGGTAAGTGAGAAAAATTGGGTTGCCCATGAGCCACACGCACGCAGGTCAATGCCAAACGACGCCTCTCGTTGTCTAAGAAGAGTAAACATTGGACAGTTGCGCGGTGATAAACATTGTGTAGAATGATGAATCACGGTAGACAACGTGGCGATCCGATGGCATGGTGTGGATATGGCAAACGTTCGGTGAACGTCATCTGCCAGCACGTGTAGTGCCAACAATAAAATTCGGAGACGGTGGTGTTACGATGTGGTCGTGTTTTTCATGGAAGGGGCTTGCACCCCTTGTTTTGGGTGACACTATTACACACAGGCCTACAATGATGTTTTAAGCACCTGCTTGCTTCCCAGTGTTGAAGAGCAATTCGGGGAGGGAGATTCCAACTTTCAGCTCGATCGAGCAGCTGTTCATAATACACGACCTGTGGCGGAGTGGTTGCATGCCAATGTGTGCCTGTGGAAATTCTTTCAGCAATAAGTCGTAAAATTATATTTATTTATTCGCTGATCAAGATTTCGACCACTGTGTGGTCATTATCATTGTATAAAACAATTAAAATGCTTAAAACATCTCGACCTCCATGTTGGAAGTTGCCTTCGTACTCCATATCACGAACGCAAAGTCCAACATGGAGGTCGAGATGTTTTAAGTATTTTAATTGTTTTTAAGCATTAATAATGACCAAACAGTTATCGACATCTAGATCTGCGAATAAATAAATATAATTTTATCGCTGATTGCTGAAAATATTTCCACAGTCGTGGAACACAAATTCCACCATGGAATTAAGCCTGATGAATGCCTGTAGTTGACTGGCCTGCGGAGAGTACTTATGTCTCACAGGAAGATTCAAGCGAAAGTGACATTGTTAGATCCATAAATAAGTTCAAGATGATAATGTAGACATGTGAAAATAAATGATTGTAAACATATTGACTGCGGCGCTTCAGTCGCGGTCTGCACGGTCACTACGGTCGGGGGTTCGAAATCACCCTCGTCCTTAGTTGTAGGTAGTTCATAAGTAGTTTTTAAGTTTAAGGACTGATGACCCCGTAGTTAAGTCCCATAAGCTCTACAAACATTTGAACATTGAAAACTATTGAACCAAACTGCTATGGTCATCAGTCGCTAGACGTACGAACTACTTAAAGAAAATTACACTAAGGACAACATCCACACATCCGTGCGCGAAGGAGAATTCGAACCTCCGGTAGGAACGGCCGCTCAGTCCGTAGAATGAGGCCTTACGGCACGCGTACATTTCGCGCGGTGTAGTCATGTGATTCCCTAACTATAAAGGCAGTCTTGTTCCCCGTGAATGATCTTCTCTTAATAATTATGTTTGTTGTGAAATTAATAGCCTCTCACACTTACAAACGTTGGAAGATCATTGACGGTTTATCACTCTTCTAATGCACTGTAGAATTTCAGTCATTGAGATTAGATGTTTGGTGACATATCCGTTGTTTCGTAGGATGTTATGCACCTATAATTATAAGAAAACTGTGAAACTTATTGCCTAAAACATATTGTTGGTCTCTTGTCACAAGAAACAAGCCATTAAGAAATTTCTTGGCATTATTCTTCTAATGGGATAGAGAAGAAAATTGGATAGGAAGAGTATTGATCAAGAGAACCTCTGATGGCTATACCCATTATTTTCATAGACTGTGTGTCGCAATAACTTTGAACAGATTTGGACGTTATGTTATGCGAAACCTTTCAAAATTGCAACCTACTGTGAATAATTCTTTAATAAATTAAGGACGAAGGAAAACGAGAAAGTGCATGTAAGGGGTGCCTGAGGTTTGAGAAGTACAACTATTCAAAGACTGTAAAGTTTAGGCTACTTGTTAGGATAGTGTGCTATAGTATCACAGGCTATATCCGCAATATGGAGATTTACACAGCTGAAGGAAAGAAAATAGAAGAATGTACTCAGTATTTGGGCCTTAGCTAGGCAAGTCGTTACGAGGCTGAAAGTGTTGTGCGCGAGAATTAAACAGCACAAAACACTCAGAAACTATGCTAAGTTGTAACAAAAAATATTCGATCCTGTGTGTGTTAACGTTTCATCTTTAGTTCATCTTTAGTTGTGTGGTGATTGTAGTATTCATGATGTGTGTGTGTGTGTGTGTGTATTTATATTGGGGTTTTAAATAGCGTTGACTAGCAATTTCTTGTTGCAGTTCTCCGCTGAAAATGTAAGAGTGAGCGCGAGTCGAAATACCGTTAGTTGTCGAATATGACATTTAGCTGCACTGACCTTTGGACAATGCTGTAGAAGTTCAGCATCGTAACAGGAATCGATACGTGATATATTCGTAATCGTGCGGGACAGCTTTCAACATGGAGAAAATGTTCAGATTTTCCAGAAATTTCGCTCAGTGGAAGGTCAAAACAAGCTGACAGTTGTCAAGGATTATTAGCAATTACTAGACAGCTTCTGAGAAAGGAACGATCGGTGCTTTCGCCGTAATTTAGGTTTCTTCGAGAGCGCAATAAATTCAGCGGAAGCGTTGACAAACAGCCAGGTTTTCTGAAGTCGATTGTTGTTTCCATCTTCTTCCTTCTATCGAACCAAGTTCGTAGGAGATTATAACGGGAATGGTTCTTATCAAGATCCAATAGACAAGGATATAATAGAAAAATTGCCTGTATAATTAGCGTCATATATTTATAACATGGGAATGAAAATATCAGGGACTAGGCCTGCTGTCTCTTTAAATTTTCATGATATTTTATTCTTATACGAAAATATTCCAAACCGAAATTCTGAACATTCTGAGCATTGTTCGAATGCAGGTTTGCTATCGTCACATTTTCTTTATTTGAATCTCTTTGCGGAATGGAGCGTCGTTGATATCACCAGCTATACTACTAACATTACATCACAGGAATATCAACAACAACAGTTTAAAATAATTTTGTTATTTCTATTTTTAATTTTTTCGCCAGACATGAAATTAGTAGACGAACAAGGACGTTGTTGCAATGACAGAAAATATTCAAATAGCCGACGTTAGCCTCTGTGCCTAAAGTTTTTTTCTTTTTCTTTTTTTTAATTTTTAATTTTTAATTTATTATTATTATTATTATTATTATTACTAGTGACGTTCAAAAAGACACCTGAAGAATGCCACGTTGAAATCCTTGACTGTCAATTTCTCAGAAATGTTCGAGTAGTACGGATAAATAGAGAAACTTGTTCTTTTATCTTGACCTCAATGCGGAATTTCTGAGAAATCGGATGCTCTTCGTAATTATCAGCGGTTACTGTGTTCCTATGTAAACAGACACTAACAAAGGATTTGTTTGCCGGGAAACATCCATTAAGTCAGCAAACAGAAAGGAAGTCGTCACACCATATAATATCGACATGACAATATTAGATGACCCAAATAAAAAATTCTGAAATTGAATTAATGTTGAATTCTCTCTTCAATTTATTTTGCTCTCACGTTAAACAATTAGATGCGGGCAACGATTTTTTTTAATCATTCACAAAGTGAAGAAGCTAAAAATGTTTCCAGATTTCGTTCGAACACGCATTTTAAAGAAGCGATAAAATTACTTGTGTCATAATTAATTTCATTTTATTATTGTTGTTAAAACGCCAAAAGCATTTCAAGTCAACACAGCTAGGCACCAGTTACGCAAAAATCATATTGCTCACGAAAATTAATTCATTGGTGATTATTATCTGCTGTTTGTAAATCTATCGGACCAAACTGCGTGGTCATCAGTCCATAGCTTACAAACTACTTAAACCTAGGTAAACTAACCTAAGGACAACACACACACCTATGCCCCAGGGAGGACTCGAACCTCCACGGCGAACAACCGCACGCTCTGCAGCGAGACGCTTTAGACCGCTCGGCTACTCCACCGCGGTGCGATTATTATCTGTGGTGTTCATTATACTTCTATATTTAGCATTACAAGTGTGACCCAAGAGACAGAATTATATATTTCGAAAATAATATGTAATTATGTATGTATATATATTACAGATGAAACAAAAATTATTTGAGGGAAAGGTATACCGGTACTTGGCAGTTTATGCACAATAACATAATGTTTAAGTCGTAAAGAAGGTCGAACTACGAGATAACAGAAGTTTTCTACTTACGTTTTAGCATACTATACGTCGAATTTGTTACGTTACTACAGTAACATCCTATTCACTAGCTACTGAATCGTTTCGAAAACCAAATAAAAGACAATAAAATATTGGAAGTGCATAATACCATACTAATACAAATAAACTATAGAATATCACGGCGAGAAAGTCTTATGCCAATGTAAACTATACGTATTATAAAAATGTATATTTGTATGTATGTGTGATCTATATGTCCTACTAAATTACTGAACAGATTTCAACCATACTTACTACCAATATAAATAACCATCGGAAAACAATAGCTCTGTGGTTGAGAACCATCTACAACATATAGTTCAGCAGATATGACATTATAAACAATGAAATTCGTGAAAAACTGCCGGGTTCGAATCCCGATCGAGTCGGAGATTTTCTCCGCTCTTGAACTGGATAATGTCGTCGTCATCATTAACCATAATCAATAACCCGCTAGTCGCCTAAGTGGCACCAGGAACAAAAGCTTGCACCAGTCAGGCCGAACACTATCCAAGCTGGGGTCAAACAGCCAAACATGCAACTCGACCATCATCATCAACCACACTTCGTACAATTATTTAAAACCAGTAAACAGTTGCTGTGGAAATAAAGCTTATGGGACTTAACTGCGCGGTCATCAGTCCTAAAAATTACTTATGAACAAATTTATACTAAAGACAGCACAAACGTCTATGACCGAGGGAGGATTCGAGCCTCTATCGCGGGTCCTATCTGTGTGTAGCGTCAAGGGTAACCGCAGCCGTGGTCTCCGAGCTGTAGTCCATGCTGCTGCAAACGTCGTCGAACTGTTCGTGGAGATGGTTGTTGTCTTGCAAACGTCCGCATCTGTTGACTCAGGGATCGAGACGTGGATGCACGATCAGTTACACAGACATGCGGATAAGATGCCTGTCATCTCAACTGCTAATGATACGAGGCCATTGGAATCCAGCACGGCGTTCTGTATTGCCCTCCTCAACCTACCGATTCCATATTCTGCTAACAGTCACTGGATCGCGACCAAAGCGAGCAGAAATGTCGCGATACGATAAACCGCAATCGCGATAGGCTACAATCCGACCTTTATCAAAGTCGGAAACGTGATGGTAGGTATTTCTCCTCCTTGCACAAGGCATCACACCAACGTTTCACCAGGCAACGCCGGTCAACTGCTCTTTGTGTATGAGAAATCGGTTGAAAACTTTCCTCATGCCAGCATGTGGTAGGTGTCGTCACTGGCGCCAATCTTGAGTGGATGCTTTGAGAAACTATTCATTTGCATATCATAGCATCTTCTTCCTGTCGGATAGTCGGCCGAAGAGGTGGTCTGCGGCGCGCCAGTAACAGTCTGCACGGCCGCTACGGTAGGGGGTTCGAATACCGCCTTGGGCACGGATGTTTGGGTCGTCTTTAGTGTAAGGTAGTTCATAAGTTTAGGGACTGATGACCTCGCAGTTAAGTCTCTTAAGCTTAACAAACATTTGAACCTGTCAGTTAAATTTCGTGTCTTTACAACGTCATGTTCGTGGTGAAGCATTTTCAATGGCGAGGTGTGTATTACTTCTAAACTACTAATAATATTTGTGAGTTAGATTACAAACTGTATGTGCATATAACATTGAATGTACAACGGAAATTACATCACAGTACTACATGTAGTTAATGAGATATGAGGCCATAACAATAAGGATCAAGAGAAAGCTCCCCAACACATCAACTTTCAATTTATTACTTTGTTACTTTGAATTGGCAGATTTTGCGGACAGGGTGATATCACTGAACGTAACTACGGTATTATATCATTGTACGTCACACAACGTAATAAAACAATACTGTGTATGGAATAACGCTTCTACACGCATTAGGTTGTAATTTCTTACATCGTTACTACCACCTCTATTCGCAAAACATTGTGCAGGTACTTCCCTAATATTCTATTCTAAGTGCATAAGAATTTTATTATTGAAGGTCACATTGTTCAGGAGATACGTGTTATGGATCGATCTGCATTAAAAAGAAAGTGTGGTGGAGATAGTGTGGAGCAGCAGGCGATAGACACATAGAGACGAAAGGAATGAACGGTATTAGTAAATAAAAAGGAAAACGCATGTAACAGTAGGTACAATGAAAACTTTGAAAATACTGTTACCTGCAGACTATCAGGGTGCATATCTCCTTCTGGCAGATTACTCTCACGTAGCCCAATTTGTTTGAAAGGGATAGAAAAGTGAATAATTTAATCTCGATTCTTTTAAAAGAATATAAATATGAATAATTTGGTTGGTGATATACTACTATCGGTGCAAGTCATGTGATGTACTACTACTGGTGTCGAAGACGACGCTTTCAGATAATTGATGAAGAAATAACATACATTTAAAGGGAATAGATTCGAAGAGTGGCAGTTAATATTGTTATGTTTGTAAGTTTTGTTTCAGGATAAATAACATTTATTTGAGGATGTGGTACATTATATGAACTGCAATTGAAAAAAATCTATATAACACGAGTTTGAAGATAGAGCGGTTAGTATGTAACATAAACAAACTCGAAGCAAAGTGATACGCATTTTACAGTAAGTAGTATGACGACTTCAAGAAAATAGCTACCTGCAGATTATGTGGGTTCGTATTATCCATGTCGCAAGTGATACCCACATAGTTCGATTTCTTTCAAAGGAACATAAATGAATAATTTCATCTCTGTTCTTCTGAAGGCATATAAATTTGAATAATTTGGTTCGTAATATATTACTATTAGTGTAAGCCATGTTTAAAAAGACACAACATTCTGATAACTCACGAAATGATGACATAGATTTAAAGGAAATAGTTTCAAAGAATACCAGTAACAATACCATTTTATGCAGTTCGTTTTAGGATAAATAGTTATTAACTGAGGCGATGGTAAGATACACGAATTGCAATGAAAAATGCGGTACAAAATGTGTTCAATTATTACTGAGTGGAGAAATACAGCAGTTAGTATGTAATCTCAACAAACTTGGAACCAAGGCATGTGAGGACCTTTACACCGATACTTCGGTAAGTTCTTCGAAGACCATGATAATACAGTATTGAAAATAGAAAATGTGGTTGTTCTGTAGGTTAATTTTATTAGTTACCGGTTTTCTGCTTACATGGCAATATTCAAACTTTAAGTAAAGAAAAATAAAATTGTAGTACAGATAATATTGTTCTTTGCATTCAGTGTGATGACGTTTCTTCAAGAACAGACGGAAAAATTGGTGAAAATCTCGTCTTGTTTCTTTACTTCAAGTTTCTTTGGGGTACATACCAACAACTATATCCATGTACTCAATAAAATAAGATACATATGGCAATTTATTGAAATTCGCCTGCATGACCACCTCCCATAGTATTTACTATGCCTCCTGTTTACAGAGTCAATACGTGCTTTGACATTGCTGAGAACATAATTTAAGTGTTTAAAATTTGTACACACTTTATGTTGCAAGCGTAGGCTTTCGCGGCTGTTGTCACTTTCAAAAATGTTCAAATGTTTGTTAAGATTATGGGACTTAACTACGGGGTCATCAGTCCCTAAACTTACAAACTACTTATGAACTACTTACGAACTAGGACGGCACAAATATCCATGCCCGAGGGGGGATTCGAACCCCCGACCGTAGTGGCCGTGCAGACCGTGACTGGAGCGCCTCAGTCTCCTCGGCCACCGCGGTCGGAGTCACTTTCAATAAAATTCTTCTGGGTATGAGACTGCGTCGTCATTTATTATAAAATCTGCTAACGTTTCTGCCACTATTGCAGGCGGCCATCATCAGCGTCTGACTGTGCCGAAACGTCGGTAGATTTTATAAAAAATGACGACGCGGTCTCATATCGAGAATAATTTTATTTACAAGTGTTTGTGATACGTCGCGTTTTGCAGTTCTTAAATGTTGTAGGAAATACATTTTTATATGCTTGCGTAACATAAAGTGTATACAAATTTAAAAAATTTAAATTATGTTCTCAGCAATGTTAAAGCACGTATTGACTCTGTAAACAAACGGTGTGTTTCAGGAGGCATAGTAAATATTATAGTAGGTAGTGATGTAGGCGAATTACAATAAATTGCCATATGTATCCAATTTTATTGAGTGCAGGGATATAGTTGATGGTATGTACCCCAAACAAACTTGAAGTAAAAAAACAAGATGACGTTTTCACTAATTCTTCCGTCGGTTCTACGTTCTTTTTCGGTTCTATAAGTTTATTTTTTCTTACTTAAAGTTTGAATATTGCCAAGTAAGCCGACAGCCGGTAACTAATAAAAATTAACCTACAGTACACACACAATTTATATTTTCAATACCGTATTATCAGCATTTAAAATAAAAGCAGCTTTGGTGCAATACATAAAAATGTCTTCCCTACAATTTTATTTACTTTGTGGTTGTTACGGTCTTCAGTCCGGAGACTGGTTTGATGCAGCTCTCCACCCTACTCTATCCTGAGCAATCCTTTTCATCTCCTCATAAGAACGACAACCCACATCCACTTGCATCTGCTTACTATACGCGTCTCTTAGTCTCCCTCTGCGATTTTTACCCCACAAACTTCCCTCAAATGTCAAATTTACGTTTCCTCGATGTCTAAGAATGTGTCCTACCAAGCGATCCCTTCTTTTAGTCAGGGTATGCGAAAAATTCCTTTTCTCACCAATTCTATTTACTACCTCTTCATTATTTATGCGATCTACCCACCTAATCTTCTGTAGCACCACATTTTAAAAGCCTCTGTCCTCTTCCTGTCCGCACTGCTTATCGTCCATGTTTCACTCCCGTACAAGGCAACACTCCAGACTAATGTCTTCAGAAAATACTTCCTTACACTTACATTAATATTGGATGTTAGCAAATGTCAAAAAAACTGAGCTGAACTGTTTTTTTTTTAGAAAAGCTCATTTTATTTCCTCGTGTGTTGTGCCGATCTCTGTTCACTATCCGGACACAGAAACGATGTGCTCCGTGTAAAGGACAATAACGCGTGCAGTTTAAGTGGCGGTGCTAACGCCCTCGTTAGGCCTACACTCTCGCTGTCGCGCTATTTTAACTGCGCAAACACGGCGCATGCAGATAGCGCGTATCTAATCGGCGCGGCGCTACGCGGTCTGCCAGCTGGTACTCACCTAGAGCCGTCGCGCGCTGGCGTCGCTGGTCGGCGTCTGGCGCGTGGCCGTCGGCATGGCGTCGCGACGCTGGCTCGCGTCCGTCTGCGCTGCGTGTCCGTCCCGCGCGCCGCCGCGTGCGCTACTGGCCGCCGGGCCGACGCCGACGCCGCCGCGGCGACGACTGCTGCCAACGTTCCCGCGCCGAAGCGCCACTCCTCCTCCGGCCGCCGGCGCCTCGTCGTGACTCGCAGTGCTGCCAACAGCAAACACCTGGTCTCACTACAGTAGTAAAGGGAACTCCGGACGATTCAGAAGAAGCAGAACACTACTTAGCCAAGATGTCTGTTATAGTCATTTACTTCATATTACCTGTTCCGAAAAGCAATGTTACCATCACCTGAACTGCAATAATGTTTAGGAAGGTGAACAGGTGGGGCATAACAGCTTTAAGATAATTGCAGAACGACATAACTGTTTATTTTTTCTCAATGCTACCGGTTTCGGTAATTTCTGGTAACGCTTGAAACCGGTAACATCGAGAAAAAATATATAGCTACGGTCAGTATGTCGTTCTACAATGATCTGCAATACAATGTATAAAATTTGCGAACAATTTTAGAGAACCACCAATAAGTAGTAGTGTAATAAAAACATACCTCCTGAATGAAAGTTTCACTCTGCAGCGGAGTGTGCGCTGATTATGAAACTTCGTGGTAGATTAAAATTGCGCGCGGGAACGGGACTCGAAGCTGGGTTCTTTGTCTTTTGCGGGCAAGCGCTCTACCGACTGAGCTATCCCGACACGACTCACGATACCGCCTCACAACTTTACTTCCACCAGTACCTCGCCTCCTACTTTCCCTGCGAACCTTGCAAGACTAGCACTCCTTGAAGAAAGGATATGGTGGAGACATGACTTAGCTACAACCTAAGGGATGTTTCCAGAATGAAACGTTCACTTTTCAGCGGAATGTGCGCTGATATGAAACTTCCGCTAGTAGTTTGGAAAGTAGGAGGCGAGGTACTGGCGGAAGTAAAGTTGTGGGGCGGCATCGTGAGTCGTGTCGGGATAGCTCAGTCGGTTGAGCGCTTTCCCGCGAAAGGGAAAGGTCCCAAGTTCGAGTCCCGGTTCCGGCACACAATATTATTCTGCCAGGAAGTTTCATATCAGCGCACACTCCGGTGCAGAGTGAAAGTTTCATTTTGGAAACATCCCTTAGGCTGTGGCTAAGCCAAGTCTCCACCATATCCTTTCTTCCAGAAGTGCTAGTCTTGCAAGTTTCGCAGGAGAGCTTCTGTGAAGTTCGGAAAGTATGAGGTGATGTACTGGCGGAAGTAAAGTTGTGGGGCGGTATCGTGAGTCGTGATGGGATAGCTCAGTCGGTAGAGCGCTTGCCCGCGAAAGCCGAAGGTTCCAGGTTCGAGTCCCTGTCCGGCACACAATTTTAATCTGCCAGGAAGTTGCCCTAAGTCATTATTAAGTGTACCAGAGCGACCTAGAGAAAGTGCAGCTCAATTGAATGGTGGATGGACACCAGAAACAGTGTCCGACTGATATGCATCTCTGACATAAGTAAGTTACAAGCTACAGTGGTATAGATATTACCCGTCATAGTTTAATTATTAAGTTGCCCATCTTCAGTATTACCAATTCTTATACCAGAAGATTTTAGACGAGACATCCTCCCATACGAAATTAACTGTCGTAACATTTCTTCCATATTTCAAAACTCACTCATTTATATATATAAAACAGTTCAGTCACACTCTGTGAAACTAACGACTTTCACAGGTGGAGGATTCACTATTGTGAATTATGTTATTACCGTATAAAGTACATTATTATGTATACTTTGTTATACATTCTCATTTTTTCAATTTTCTCTTTTTCCCTTCACACTGTTTTCAATTTTTGTTCATATTTATATAATTATATATATATTTTTATTTTTACATTCTACGAGTATTTATATACTTTTATTACATGAACACAATAATATTATTACATAAGAAATTTATGCCGATTTCAATTCAATAAAATGTAATTAAATTTCCAGTACAATAAAAGATTAGTGTTACAAAATAGTATTACGACAATTTATTGGTATAATATTCAACCTTATCGTTACATAAAACACACTTACTTCAGCCAAGATCGCTAGTTTATTTGTTGGTTCTTTTTACCGGTTTCGATTAACTATGTCATCATCTTCAGAAACAATTTTTATAAGAATTTTGTCCTATTTTCAATAAAATAGTGTGAAGATGAAATATAAGAAAAAGAACATTGTCAAACGATTAAAATGTGACAATGTTCATTTCCTTATATTTCATTTTCACAAATAACTATTTTATTGAAAATAGGAGAGAATTGCTATAAAAAAAAAATTTCTGATAGTCCATCGAAAGCGGTAAAAAAAAAAAAAAAAAAAAAAAAAAAAAAAAAAAAAAAAAAAAAAAAACAGATAAACAAGTGTTCTTGGCTGAAATAAGTGTGTTTTATATAAATTTTGATCGCTCTCCATAGGCATAATATGCCACTTATCTATATTACGGTTACATGTCTGCTTATCAGTAATAAAAAGTAGTTGCACCTACCACACATTCACTCATATACATCTAGTCTACATCTACGTATGCACTTTACAATTCACATAGAAGTGCATGGCAGAGGGTTCATCGAACCGATTTTGTTATACTTATCCACCGTCTCATTCTCTAATACCTTGCGGGAAAAGAGAACACCTAAATCTCTTCGTTTTCAATCTTATTTCTCTTATTTAATTGCGATGATCATATCTCCCTATGAAGGTGCGTGCTTACAAAATAGATTCGCATTCAGAAGAGATAGTTGGTGAAAGAAATTTCGCAACTAAATCTGGCCTTAACGGATAAAGCCTTTCTTTTTATAATTTGCACCCAAACTCCTGCATCCTTTCTCTCCCATATATCACTATAATGCAAAACAAGCTACCCTTATCTAAACTTTCTTTAAATCGCCCGTCAGTTCCACCTGGTGTGAATCCCACAATGCACAGCAATACGCCAAAAGTATTGCAGGGTGTCAAAAATGTGCACATTTCTTTTGGAGGTAGTAGTAGCTGACAAAAAAAGAAATACACTCCTCATCATTAAAATTGCTACACCGCGAAGATGACATGCTGCAGACGCGAAATTTAACCGACAGGAAGAAGATGGTGTGACATGCAAATGATTAGCTTTTCAGAGCATTCACACAAGGTTGGCGCCGTTGGCGACACCTGCAACATACTGAAATGAGGAAAGTTTCCAAGCGATTTCTCATACACAAACAGCAGTTGACCGGCGTTGACTGGTGAAACGTTGCTGTGATACCACGTGTAAGGAGGACAAATGCGTACCATCACGTTTCCGACTTTGATAAAGGTCGGATTGTAGCCTATCGCCATTGCGGTTTATCGTATCAAAAGATTACTGCTCACGTTGATTGCGATCCAATGACTGTTAGCAGAATATGGAATCGGTTGGTTCAGGAGGACAATACGGAACGCCGTGCTGGATCCCAACGGCCTCGTATCACTAGCAGTCGAGATGACAGGCATGGCTGTGTAACGGATCGTGCAGCCCCGTCTCGATCAACAGATGGGGACGATTGCAAGTCTACAACCACCTGCACGAACAGTTAGACGACGTTTGCAGCAGCATGGACTGTCAGCTAGGAGACCATGGCTGCGGTTACCCTTGACGCTGCATCACAGCCGGCCGCGGTGGCCGAGGGGACTGAGGCACTTCAGTCACGGTCTGCACGGCCATTACGGTCGGGGGTTCGAATCCCCCCTCGGACATGGATATTTGTGCCGTCCTTAGTTGTAGCTAGTTCATAAGTAGTTTGTAAGTTTAGGGACTGATGACCCCGTAGTTAAGTCCCATAAACTCTACAAACATTAGAATTTGCTGCATCACAGACAGGAGCGCCTGTGATGGTGTACGCAACGCCGAACCTGAGTGCACGAATGGCCAAACGTCATTTTTTCGGGTGAATCCATGTTCTGTTTACAACATCATAATGGTCGCATCCATGTTTGGCGACATCGCGGTGAACGTACATTCGTCATCACCCGACGTGATGCCTTAGGGTGTCATTGGTTACGCGTCTCGATCACCTCTTGTTCGCATCTACGGACTTTGAACAGTGGCCGTTACATTTCAGATGTGTTACGACCCGTGGATCCACCCTTCATTCCATCTCTGCGAAACCCTACATTTCAGGAGTATAATGCACGACCGCATATTGCAGGTCCTGTACGGGCCTTTCTGGATATGGAAAATGTTCTACTGTTGCCGTGGCCAGAACATTCTCCCTCTCACCAATTGAAATGTCGGGTCAATGGTGGCCAAGCAACTGCCTCGTCACAATACTCCAGTCACTACTCTTGATGAACTGTGGTTCGTGTTGAAGCTGCATAGGAATCTGTAGCTGTATACGCCATCCAGACTCTGTTTGACTCAATGCCCCTGCGTATCAAAGCCGTTATTTCGGCCAAAGGTAGTGGTTCTGGGTACTGATTTCTCAGGTTCTATGCACCGAAATTGCGTGAAAATGTAATCACATGTCAGTTCTAGAATATTTGTCCAATGGATATCTGTTTATCATCCGCATTTCTTCATGGTGTAGCAATTTTAATGGCCAGTAGTGTAAATTATTGTATAACTCGGTCTGGAAACACATAGTATCTGTGTTATGTACGCCGGCCGCGGTGGCCGAGGGGACTGAGGCGCTTCAGTCACGGTCTGCACGGTCACTACGGTCGGGGTTCGAATCCCCCCTCGGGCATGGATATTTAGTTGTAGGTAGTTCATAAGTAGTTTGTAAGTTTAGGGACTGATGATCCGGTAGTTAAGTCCCTTAAGCTTAACAAACATTTGAACATTTTTTGTGTTATGTACACTTGTTCTTCGGATGCGTTCAAACTGACGTCAATTGCAATGCGTTCAAACTGACGTCCATGGCAATGCAAACGTCTGCTCTCCGGCGTACCGAATCAAGCACTCTCGCGTTTTTTGTTGTAAATTCTGGCATGCATTGAAGACGCGGTCCTGCAGCATCTGGAGGTCGTTGACTAGTGCCTTCTAGTACCTCCACAGCCAAAAAGGAAAGGATTGAGATCCGAGGATCGGAATAATCAAGGAGAGGAGCCTCCTCGACTAGTCCAGCGGACCTCAAATGTCAGCTTCAACTGTTCACGTACATTCGGAAGGAAATGTGCGTCAGTTTTATGCGTAAACCACATATGTAGTAATTGCTTACATAAGATGTCCTCCAACAAGACAGGTGAGACATTAACAGGAAACTAAGAAACTGATGATAGTGAGTCTCTTATTAACATATCACCGAGAATGCCTGCCCATACGTTGATGGAGAATCGATGCTGATGCCCTCTTTCTGCAACATCCAGAGGATCTAAATATGCTAAAATACGCTGATCACGAAAGTTCACAATGCAACCACGTATGAAATATGCCTCATCGATAAAATATTCGACGAAAACAGCGGGTCTACGGCCATTGACAGAACTTCAGTCTGCTAATATGGTCTTCTGGCCTAGTGGCTGGACGTGCCGAACGTGATACGGATTGAGTTACTGTTGCTGTAGTACCCCCTAGACTAATGAACGTATGATGCGTTCTGCTGCGGTTAATCGCCTACCCTGGTTTTAGGTCTTTTCTGCAGAAAATTTTAGCACACACTCCTCACCGGCAGTGTGCGGACGGACCGAGGCCTTCCACAGTTCACTTTGTTGGATGCTAGAGAACCTGTGTCCCGATGCTGAAAATGACGGACAAACAGCTTACTGGATGGTGCTCTGCGATTTGGAAATCGCTTGAATGCTAGGTCCGTTTTTCTTACCCGTAACAGAAAATAATATCCGCCATCTCACTTATGGAGTAAGAACGCTTCCATTGCTAAATTGTGAACAAGAGAAGAAATGATCCTGTAAGTTTAGGACACTACAAACATCGTAATAACAGTAAAGACGGCAATTAAGCGATATATACCAGCGTTACAATGAATGTACTGTACAATAACACACACTAATATTTCCATTCTCTGGGGTCCGCAGTATAGAGTATGTCTTTGATCGACATGTTCAATACCACAATAATTGTAAATTGTTTTTGCACTGCTTTAGATCTTGATTACCTCACTATAAGTTTTAGATCTTTTTTAATAATATAACCAGTGCTGCTGCACATATACAGATAAGAAGCATTAGATTAGCATTATATCAGCTTTTAAAATCAATTGGGCAGCAAATAAATGACAAAATATTACAATAACACCTGATTATGGCCTAAGGCGAAATAAGCCTATAGTGAGATAATAAAGATCTAAAGCATTGTAAAAACAATTTATAATTATTGTGGTATTGAACACACTAATATGACTCCAAATACAGTACTTTAAGCCACTACATAATCGCATGTACGTAACTCGATGCTCGGTCTGACTTTACAGTGCGGTACTTCGATTAAGAAAGATCCGCAGAAGACAGTGGCGACCGCTGTTGCCGGATCACAGTGGCAGCGACATGCCTATACAATACAGTACGCTATTTGTTTGCTAAATGTTTATCTTGTCTATTACAGAGGTGGTCGGCTGTTCTCGCTGGAGATTCTAGTCCTCCCTCGGGAATGGATGTGTCTGTTGTCTTTAATGTAAGTTTAAGTAGTTTCAAAGTCTGATGACCTTAGCAGTTTGGTCCAATAGGTTTACAAACATTTGAACACCTCACAGAAGCGGATATTCACAACCAAACATCTTTACTCAATATGAACAAGTGGGCATAACTCAGAGAGTATGCTTTTCCGTAACAACGTTTATTGGACTTTTTCCCTTGTTTTTTGGGTTCTACCACATTTCAAAGTATTGGACACTTTCTTTAGAAGTTTTTTTGGAATAAGCTAGTGCTCTCAAATTCAAGAGAAACCAATGTAATACCTTTCTTATCGTGTTAAATTTACAAAAGATTACAGGGTGCAATTTGATAACATTAGAAACTTTTAGATTCACTCTGTAATTACGCGATTATTGCCTGTTTTGTTAACTTATCTGTACTTTGGTACTGCCTTACTGTATGTAGCAACTAACACTGTTGCAGCAGGATGATTTAAATAACGAGAAAAATCAATAAGAGAAATAAGAGAAACGTTACGTCTGTAGAAACTAATTATTCAAATAAAACAAATTTTTATACCGTACTTGAAATATGAGTAAAATATTGTCTCTTAACCAACTACCTATTCCTAAACCAATATGCGTAATTCTAAAATTCTGTGATTGGAAAATTTCGTTAGACAGGGGAACACCTGTATGGTTTAAAAACGGAACACGTGCGGCGCACGAAATACAAATTTGATTCATAAATATTTGACCTTTCAATTATTACTTGCTGCATGCAGTTCCCTAATTATGAACCGGTATGGGATTGATTTTAAAACGTGTTAAACTAAAAACTGTCTTTAAAGTAATTCATAACTAGCTGATGGGTCCCAAAGTTTATCATTAGGTAGATGTTAATGTGGCATTTCGGGCTTTGCGTTTCCGTAATCAGATGGGCTGCACAACATAATAATAGTATCGTGACACAGACGTCTTTGGGAGTATAAAACCCCGAAATCTCAATAGTGACATAATGAAATGAAGCAATAGTATGAGATGTCGAGAGCTAAGAAACGAATCATTCCTATCCAGTTGTGAATTAATTTGAAAGTACCAAGACTCTAAGTGTTGGAAAAGTTAGTTTACAGTCAAAATCTGTGCCAAACAGAGAAACTGACCAACAAACTAATCAGTTAATAAAAACGTTGTAAAAAGTTATCAGAAATTGACTCTCGCTCCACTAACGACTTCCAGTCGTATTTACTAGGGGCAGTTTTTATTCGAGCCAGCTGTCTCCTACAAATTCCAAGTACCAATACTTTTTTATTTCTTTCAGACACAATCTCAGAGCATCTTTAACTCTGCGGTTCCGGCAGTAAATTGGCTACCATGGTACCCTTAGTATCGTTATTAGTTTCTATATTCATAAATTATCTGATGGCCAGAGTGAGTAGCATTCTGAGACTGTGCGCTGATGTCAGTGTGGTGTAGTGGAGCAGACGTCTCTGAATGACTGCAGTAGGATTCAAGATTGAGTTGGGAAGAAATATGTTTGATGTGAGGAAAGAATCGGTCATAAATTATGTCTAAGAAAAACAAAGTTCGAATACATTAGAAGTGAGCTGCTATTGGTAGAAATTTGAGAAGATGTGGTTCGTCTATAAGGCAAACTACATAAAGAACGCTTCTGCGACGCGTTGAGTATCTGTGTACAGGAAAACAAATAAGCAATTCAGAGGCGGGCAGTTCGATCATTGCGCGAGTGTGGGTACTGAAATGGAAATCGCTGGAGGGACGGCGACGTTTTCTTCGCAAAACACTCTTGAGGAAATTCAGAGAGCCAGAATCTGGAGCTGAATGCAAAACGATTTTACTGCCGTCAACCTACACACAAATGAAATATATGAGGCCCTGAGGCTCGTATAGAGGCATATGAGCATTCGTTTTACATTCGCTTCAACTGAGAGTGGAACAGAAAAGGAAACCACTATTAGCGGTAGGAAGTACCCTTCGAGACGCAACTTCCGCTCCTTCTTTTGAGAGACCCAGACACCTTAGCAGTCATTCAGTTCTTCTTGTGTATAGTGTACTGGTTACCAGTGGCGGTGCGTCCTGTGTGTTCACTGGTTCTGTGAAATTTTGGAAAAGGTCGTCGTGAAAAAAAAGTAAAATAAAATAAAAGTGTTTTCAAACTATCATTCTTCGTTTCGTTCTTCTGTCAGATCATTTTATATTATTATTATTTGTGTACATTCCCCTTAAAAAGAGCGCTAAAACACAAAAATCTAGCTTTTATTCCCGTCTTTTTTATTCTTTTTTTCTTCCCAAAAACCTTTCATTCTTTCACTTTGTGCCTTCTTTTGTTCATCTGTCCATTTTCGTCTGTTGTTTTTGTGTTGTGACTTGAAGTCACTTTTTGGTTTCTGATTTTTTCCCTACAGGTTTTGCTGTCTTGTATGTCTTCTATAGAGATATTTAATGTTTTCAAGTCTTCTGTGGTTTCTTTGTACCAAGATATGCTCAGTTTCGAGGAAGAAATTATGTTGAATACTTTTTTAGTTAGTCTGGTGACATTCATTCTGGTGATATGCATGAAAAATTTTGCTCTGCGTTTTCTGATATGTGTCGTGATTGTTTCAGAGTGTATGTACAGTTCTTCTGTGGGTCTTTTTTGCCAGATATTTTCTATAAAAACTGCACCGTGGATTTTTCTCAGAATTTTCCTTTCTTGTTTTTCAATCTCCTTGATTTTTGCCATGCCTTTGGTGCTCGTAGTTTCTGATGCGTAGAGAGCTTCTGGTAGGACTACTGTGTTGTAGTGTCGTAGTTTTGCGGCCGTCGAAATACATTTTTTATTGTAGTTGGACTAGGTAAGTTTATAGGCTCTCTGTAATTTTGAGACTCTTTCTTCGTTTTGTGTTTAGACAAGTTTTTTGCATGATTTCTCCTAAATATTTAAACTCACTGACTTGTAGAATTTTTCCATACTTGGTTTTTAGTGGAAGTTTATCTGATTTTGTATCAAAAAATTGTATTTTTTCACAAGAAATTTGTAGACCGGTTCTCATGGCTATCTTGTGGAGTTTTTCTAGTGCGTGTTGTGCTTACGTTCTGGTATTCGAGAGTATGGCGATGTCGTCTGCAAAAGCGAGGCATTTTATGTGGGTGGTCTTTCCCTTATTTCTGCCTAGTTGAATTCCTTTGACTTGTACGAATAATTTTCTCTAAGTCTCGATTAAATGGGATAGGTGAGAGACCATCGCCTTGCCGGACGCCAGTTTTGATTTCAAGGGGCTCTGATAATTCTCCCATAAATTTGACTTTGGATTTGGCGTTTCTGAGTGTCTCTTGAATTAGATTCCGGGTTTTAAGGTCAACCTTCATCTCTCTTAGAGTTTGGAAGAGTGTGTCTCGGTCAATGGAGTCATAGGCTTTTTTGAAGTCCACAAATGTTACTGTAGTATTCCTGCAGTGTCTTACGCATAGGATTCTGAGGAGATTCCAAATCTGTTCGCTGCAGGAACGTTTCTTTCTGAAGCCCGCTTGATATTTGCCAACTTGAGGGTCGATCTGTGGTTCCAGCCGGTTTAACAGAGCATTGGAGAGAATTTTGTAGGTGACTGGGAGCAGATTCCTCTGTAGTTCTTTGGATCAGTTTTGTCTCCTTTTTTGTGAAGTAGTTGAATGACAGCCGAATTCCACTCTTCCGGGATTTTTTCTGTGAGCCAACAGTTTTCAATAATTTTGCGGATTTTGGGTGTGATTTGTGCATGATCTAATTTCCAAATTTCAGACCGTCTTCACCGGGTGCCCTGTTGTTTTACAGTGCTTTCGTTATTTCAATGATTTCATGTAGGGTCGGTGGCTGTGAGACTGGATTGGGCTCAGGAGTTTCAAAGTGCAATTTTTCTGGGGGACTTTTGCAGCTGAGCAATTTGTTAAAGTATTGAGCGAGAATTTCACAGTTCTTCTGCGTGTTAGTTTCCAAGGATCCATTAGGTTTTTTAAAACAGAGATTGGGTGGTATGTATCCGGTTATGTTTTCCCTGAAGGTTCTGTAGAAATTTCGTGTGTTGTTTTTGGTGTAATCTTCCTGGATGTCTCTGAGACGGTTGTTTTCGTAGATACGTTTCTCCTTGCGAATAGTTTTTGAAGAAAGTTTTCTCACTGACTTAAAAGTTTCGCAATTTTCAGGTGATTTGAGACTGTTAAAGTTCTTCGAGGCCAAGGTCCTCTGCTTGATCCCTTGGTCGCACAATGTGTTCCACCACCTGTGTTTCCGTTTTCGTGGGGGTTGGCCTAGTTTCATTTTCTGTGAAAGTTCCGTCCAGTTGGTTTCTGCTATCTTGGAGATTTCTTGTGTGATTTGTTCTTTATTAATTTTCACATATTCTGGGTCTGTTCTGAAGACTGTTTTAGATTTATGAAGTTTTCTGTCTGGGATAAATCGTGTATTGAATGAAGCAGATGATGATCTTAGTAAAAAAAAAACTTTTCTTGTTTTCACATTTAGGATTTCCTGTGAATTTCTCCTAGATATAGCGACATGGTCTACCTGAAATTCAGCCAGGGAATTGTTGGGTGATTTCCATGTTGTCAATTTCCGGCGGTTTTTCTCAAATTGTGTGGACATGATTTTAAGGTTGAAATTTTTAGAGGTTTATCAGCCTTTCGCCGTTTTTGATTGTGCGTTTGTGGGCGGTATGTTGTCCTGTGATGTTACTGTATTTCTTTTCCTTGTCCAACTGGGCCTTAAAATCACCTAGAAGAATTTTCACGTGTTTTGCCGAAATTTTATTCATGGTCTCTTCAAGGTCTTCTCAGAATTTTTCTACCGTTTGTGGGTTTTTCCTGTTCTGATCCATTGTAGGTGCATGTACATTGATTATTGTGTACATTTTGTTTCCTGCCTTTACTGTGAGAGTGGACATTTTCTCGTTCTTGGAGATTTACTATGTAATCTTTGATGGATTTATGTACGACGAATCCTTTGCCAAAGATATATCGGTTAGAATTGGAAATTTTAGTGGAGGGTTTGGAAATTGTATAGGTTTCCGAGTCGAAGTGATTTTCGTCTCTGAATCGTGTTTCCTATATAGCACAAATTTTTATGTCAAATTTACGTCAAATTATGTCAGTGAAGTTTTTGAGTTTACCAACATTTTGCAGTGTGTTTGCGTCAATTCCGTCGATGTATACTTTTCATTTTCAAGATTTTTGAGAAGCTCCGATTCTTCTCTTCATGACAGGCCTGATCCCCCGGAATCCAATGATCAGGTCATTTTTATATGCACATTCAAAGTATTTTTATCGCATGAGAATCGTTTTACATCGCGGAGACAGCACGAGTCGTAGCGCAGCCGAATAATATAGGAGACAATGAGCAGCAGCGTTGCAATGCGCATGCACAGCTGAGGTTCAAATTCTGTTCTGAACCCCCTGGAGGCAGCAAATGGGTCCTCCTGCGGCAGGGAGAGGCAAGGAAAACGCCGCTTTCAACATTGGCATTGGAGCTGGCAGTGACACCAGCTCCTGGCTACGAGAGCCCTGGCGGTTACGCACGAATGGTTCCGAAGCAAAGGCAATGGAGTTACTTAGCAACTCGCCTTGCTCATCGGCAGATCCTCCATTAAGGCAACGTGCAATCTCCATATTTCTTTTTGGGGCATTGGAGATGCATCAAAAGCACGTCACATTTGTTATCTATGCTTTAGGCACGGTTTTATGGCGATATGTGTGTGTGTGTGTGTGTGTGTGTGTGTGTGTGTGTGTGTGTTATGTGTGTGTGTGCGCGTGAATGTCTGTATGTATGTTCGGTGTACGCTTATCACGTCCGAACGACAAGACGAGGAGACTTAAATTTTTGTACAGTCACTAATTTATACCTGAGGAAGGTTTTAGGCACGGTTTTATAGCGATATGATAGATATTTAGCAATCCGAAGAATATAACGCGAAATGCGGAACAATAATTACTCTATGAAAGTTATATTTACTCTTTGAAAAATGGTTTTATTGGTTACATTGTTGCTTAAGGGTTGATAATGATAAAAGGGTGGAGTATATTGGGATGGAAAGTTATCGGTGTATATATCGTTTATGTGTATGGGTTAATACTTCGCTCTGCAGCGAAAACTACAGAACGCAAACTAATGGTCTGTGTGTAGTTGTTGTCCGAAGCCTCCCTTTGTACACCATAGCAGTTCCAAGCCGATAGCTATATAGGGGTGAAAGATATGGTGGTTTAAAGTCGTCAAATTATTTAAAAAATTCGGACTGAAGGCCAGCGATGACGTTTGCGACTCTATAGCAAGGAGGTTACATACAGCGATACATGATGCCACAGACCATATCTTTGGCCTTTGCGTGCTACAATGCCTTCAGCTCTTGTCTGTAAGGACAAGCATACGTATAAGAAAATATAAGAATAAATAATTACCGCAGTATAAAAGAAATTTCTTTTAATAAATCTCTTTAAAAATCGATTTGACGTTTCGCGCATTATCTAGGTATCATAATCAACCAATACGCGAGCGGAGCCGCGGGTTTAAGCTATTAATATAATAAATTAAAGACGCGTCAATCGTAGAAGCCTTCAGAAGATCCGATCATTAATACTAATGAAGTCATTTCCTCCACCTAGCAAGAATAGTCGTGAGGCTAGCGGTATCGCGTTGCGCCGTCGAAGGTAGTGGATTCGAAACCGACTGCAACTGCTATCCTTGTATATAAAAGTTTAATTAACATATTAAAAAAACTGCAAGAAATTTTTAAACACAATCTTCTTTTTAACAGATACTGGAACAACAATGACATTTGTATTGTTACTTGTCACATATCTTTGGACGTTTTTGCAAAAGTGTCTCGATTTTGAGGGCAAATGACATTAGTACTCTTCGTTGTAACAAATATTTCACTGTTTGAAATGATGTTTGTGCATGCGTACGATTAGGAGGGGGTGCTGCTTACAGTGTCACGTGACCAGAAGGTAGCTTGTCTCTACATCGTAACAGATTGATTTTGATGCAAAAAGGATATTTCAGGTTCCAAAACGGGCGGTTCGAGCAATATGTGGTTTAAGTTCACGAACGTCATGTCGACCCCTTTCTCAGTAGTCTGGGAATTTTGACACTGGCGTCACAATACGTGTTTTCTTTAATGTCGTTTGTTGTTAATACTATCAGCTTATTCGCACGAGTTAGTAGCTTTCACTCGGTCGTCACACCAACTTCGCACGTGTGCAGAAAGGAGTACAGTATTCTAGAGCATCCATTTACAAAAAAAAAAAAAAAAAAAAAAAAAAAAAAAAAAAAAGTTCAAATGTTTGTATAGCTTATGGGACTTAACTACGGGGTCATCAGTCCTTAAACTTACAAACTACTTATAAACTAACTAATATTAAGGACGGCACAAATATCCATGCCCGAGGGGGGGATTCGAACCCCCGACCGTAGTGGCCGTGCAGACCGTGACTGGAGCGCCTCAGTCCCCTCGGCCACCGCGGCCGGCCCATTTCCAATATGCTGCCATAAGAAATAAAGAATCTTAGCACTAACTCACACGCTTTTAAATCTAAATTGGAGAATTACCTCATGGCTCACTCCTTTTATTCTGTCGAGGATCTCCTACAAAAGTTAAACAATTAAGCTAATTTTTTTTTCTTTATTGATTCTTTTCACTTATCTTAGGACTGTCATGTGCATAGGACTATTTTAAAATTTTCTACTACCAATCTTGTGTAAATATTGAGGTATTGACTTCTTCCATGACCATGGAGTCTCACTCCTAAATTGGCTCCTATGGAACAGAAAACCATAATAAATAAATAAATAATCAGTTATTTACTGTGATTTAAATGTTCATCTGCATATTCATTTTCTTGGTGTTTATTAACAAAGAAATGTGAACAACATTCAGTATCTTTTAGAAACAAACTACTCAGCTTTAAGCTTGGAACAAAAGTGTGAAATGAAGAAGCTTGATAGGCTGACGTCTCAGCTCTAGTTGAAGCAAGCGCCAACAATCTGCGGTAAGACATTCTGCAGTTTTAAGGAAATTGTATCTAAAAGGGGGCGGGGGGCAAACCGGGGCGGTTATCTCCAACGCAACTCAAAAATGTCTCTTTGGACGCTGAATGCGGTGGTGGTGGGTGGGGGGCGGGAGGACGCCGATCGACACGCCGAGCGTGGATCCGGCACTCAAAGAAGTGAACCCCCTGTCATCTGAAACACCAACCGACACTGCTGGATGCCTTCTTATGCATGTGGATATGAACTGTAGGTGGTGATATTGGAGATTCGAAAGTAGTGGGGCGGGGGGGTTCAGGCACGGTAATGTTTGGACCATGTGGTAGTGGTCTTAGGGCTGTTTTTAGGTTTGAATAAACAATTTAATTCATACTTTTCTCGTTATGCCCGCCAACTTTCAGTATACAAATTAGCACTACTCTCAATGGTTTTCTTGTTCTCTCCGTACAAAGGTTATCCAGAATGATAAGAGTCCTGCTTGCCACGTATCATTTTCTCAAACCTGAAGAAAAGTTCTGACTTAGTCTCGTAACTTTATAGTGACATGAGGAAGGTAAGTTGTAAAATAAACGGTTATGTTCTCTCTCTATCTCCTGCTTTCGAGTCAGAGCGCAGAAGATATATTATAACACATCAGGGTCATTTACACATGATCTTCATGAAGTTACCATTAATGGGCTGGTTTCAAATAACCTGGTGACGTTAACACACACAAAGTTCCTTTCAAATTTATACTATGTGATGCTTTTATGTTCTTCTAAATTACTCGAGAACTATCAGTCTTTACACAGTCGATCATGTATGATTTATTGCAATATGTAATACGCAGGGAATTTAAAAACTAGAAAAACTTGTAAATTATGTAAAATTTTGGGTGCTAGATGAAAATAGATAGAGCTTTAAAAGGTTTCGCTAATTCGTGCACTTTCATGTAAAGCGTCGAAACATCACAGCCCTCTGTTATCTATGGGAAATACAACGATGTACAAATCGGCAATAAAAATATAGGTCCCCTTTGTGCGAGCAATATCACACATGTGCCGTTCACGTATCTTTAATATGAAAAGTGGGACACGGGCAAGTTTAAACGTGTCAACAGTCTCAATTTGAAAATACTGCAAGCTCCGTAAGACAGATCGACGTGAAATTGTGATCTTAGGCAGTAAACTTTGACATCTGTGGCTTTTTATGTTTTATACTCATGTACATGATTTGTCCTTATGACTTCGTATTTGCAACATTACGAGACGTAGCAACATACATAGGGAGATGCCTTGTAGAGCGAAATTAAAAAAACAATTCACCGAAGCGTCAAACTTACGCTGTTGTTTTTAGATATGATAATGATATCATGAACTGTGTGTTTACTATGCAGTTAGTGATTAAGGCCAAAAGAAAGAGAATTGTTATTCCAATGAGAAACTATACAGCTCTAACCCTGACTCCTGTGCAACTATTAACAGTACCTGCGTCATTAAATTCGGTAATGCTTGTCGTCTAGATTTCTCTGGCAGGTTCATGTCACTCTTCTAATAATTTAGTGAGAAAACAGCCCACATCCATGATAAACGTCTTGAAAGTAGCACGTTTATTTCTTCCATGAAGTTTGTGTCAGCCGTGACTGTCTATCATTTTCTGGTAGTGCCACACATATGAAATGTTTTTGGTAATGTTTCACAGTCATGTTTTTACAGTATACCACTAAATCAGTTTCATTAAATTTCTCATCGAGAGGACAATCACTATTTGCAGAAAAATATAAGGTGTCTCAGGGGGAAAGGTACATGGTTTGAGGGGTGATACTAGTGGTGATTCTGAACAAAAACTTCTGTGAGAAACAAACGCCCTTTCTTAAGCGGTACCGAGTAAATCAGTTAACTGCGTCCTTACTATCCGTGTCAGAACGCAGTTCACTTACGCATGGTGAAGTAATTTACCTCACGTCTCAGTCCGACAGCGCTTTTCGTAGCGCAAGGTGCTATACTGTTCTTACGTGAAGAGAGAGTACAGTTTAATGTAGTGAAAATGCCACGGATCTTCACACAAACAGAGTATGCTGACAATTTTCCATTGGGATTTGGAATCGCGGAGTGCCAGATAGCAGGGTGTTTGTTAGGGTGTTTCACGGATTGCGAGAGAGTGGTACGCTTGTCATCGGAAATTTTGTCTCTCATCGTCCTGTAAAACAAACTCTTAGTGAAGTAGTAGAAGTCAGCTCAGTTACTAGCTCCAAAATTTTTTTTGCCCAACTTGGTATTCCACAAGCACGAGTGACACCGACAGTACACGAAACAAAGTCTGTATACCTTTCATCGGCAGAGTGCACAACATCTTCATGAAGGAGATGCTGCTGCCCGGAAAGAATGCTGTCAATGGATCATTGCATATGATCGATTAACTCCACACGTTCTGTACACTGATGATTCAGCATTTACCGGCAACGGAATCAAGAACACGCGCAACTCTCACGTATGGGTAAATGAAAATTGCACGCTTCTGTGGAAATTAATTTACGACGCTTCTCAAAGTGTGGTGCGGTATTATTGATGACTACGTCATTGGTCCAATTTCTTTTTTTAGGTAACCGTCTTAATGGGCACGGTATCTTGACTTTCATCAAAATATGTTACCAGAATACATGGAAGATATCCCTTTACCAACACGGGCTCTTACTGTATATACTTTTAGCAATACGAGCTCTTACTGTATATAATTTCAGCATGACGGAACTCCTAGACATTCCGTGAGGTCGGTGACACAGTATCTCAACACACCGTATCCTGATCATTGGATCGGTCGTTGTGGAGTCACTGCTTGGCAAACGATATAACTCGATCTTACCCCATTTAGTTACTGTGTGTGAGGGTGGCTGAAGAGCGAAGTATACAAGCGCAGAGTGGAGACAAGAGAGGAACGTCTTGCTCTTAATTTACATGCTTATGTTCAATTAAAGCAATGCAGAACTCAGGTCAGATAGTCAACACAATACCTGTCTACAAGACAGGTATCTGAAATTACTGTCACCTGCAATTTTCCCGTTCCAAGTTGTTTTCAGTTGTTAATCGGGAACGGTACAGAAAAGGCCATACGTAATACCACCATACCTTCCCTTTTCATTCACCCTATATATGCAAGGCATTGAGATCGTATGAAACTATCTATAATATAAGAATTTAGGCATACTTTAGTGCACCTTAGATCAGCAATCATGTACTGCGTGATGTGTTATTTTGAATGAGAATAACCCTGTGTCATCAAAGTACTATGTGCGAAAGTATAGTCAAATATATGTTTGAACTAGGGGATTCAGTGATATGGATAGCTAGCATTAATTACCGCTGTTGCACTGGAGGGTATTCATTTCTTTATTATGTCAGTCCATGGCCTTTTGCCTATGTCTCTGTGTTTCACGTGTATTTATAGTTACCTTAGGCCTGTAATTTCGTCCTTAGACACCACATTTTTAAAACTTCAAATCTCTTGTACAATGTGTCCTATAATAGTATCATTTTCCAGGTTAGTACAGTGCAGTATTAGGAAACTGGTTGTGAAATGAACTACCAAAGACGTTAGTAGTAAAGACACAATAAAATCTAACCAGTGATGGGGTCTTTCTTATAAACTTTGCTGTTTATGACATGTGGAATACCGAAATTTGGTCACAGCTTAACGTGAATCATGAAGATAACTGTTCGGTAATCTAAACTTTGCACACGCAAGTTAGAATTGTGTTACATTAAGTACTTTCGAACGAGAACACTTTTTAATGATTTATCATCACCTCTATGTATAAGGCTGACCAACATGTATAATTACCACTATTGGCAGCTAAAAGTGCTGTTATAATTATTGATAAAATATTAAGTTTCGGCTTAAATTAATATTATTTCAGTAGCGGAGACAGACTTTGCGAGTGTACCATGTCACTGTGCAAACATCATTGCTTTCTTAGAGGAATTTATAAAATTAAATGGATGCATTGAAATACTTCGTGGGCACTTACAGTAGCCAGATATGCATCCCCGCGTCATCTCACAGCTTACTCATTTGTGAAGTATAGATTTGTGTTGTTAATCAGATGCAAAATCTAGTACCTACATTACCTAATTTATTCAATATCAGTAGGAACACTCTCCCAATAAAAATTTTTGAAGAAGAAAAGTACGCACTTTTTCCCTCGTATCTCGATTTATTGTAGCCATCTAAAAAAATAGCAATAAGAAATATTTCCGCACAAGAGATGAAAATTAAGTAGGTGGGAGACACATTTGACCAGGTAGTTAACATGTGTCCAATGAAGTGTGTATTAAATATGTAATTCGTATTATTTTAACTGACGTGGTTTTCTATGGTACATAGACAGTCCTGTGCACATATTACGGCGGTCAAGTGCTTAGCGACCACAATCCTTCGCGCCAATAGCTTTTCATGTCAGGTTACTTTTGAATTTAATGATTGTGTAATAGCTTATTTTCTTGGATTATTCGATCTGTGTCTGCCTCTAACATTCACACAAGTGGAGAAATGAATGAATTGATGTATTACACAATTGTAATAGTATTTTTACGCATTTTAAAATCGTAATTACAATCAATGTTCGTTTCAGCTGTGCGTTTTCAGATTCCTCAGCTCATCGCTTGCACACTGCGCACAACACGTAATGGTATGTCTAAAACGTTCCGTGTATGGTGTCATATGTAAGCGGCATTTTGACGCATGTATGCGTGCATGTGCGTCGGTCTTCAGAGATTTGAGGAGAATAGATACGCAGCATGCACTGCACGTGACTGGCAGTGTAAACAGACTGCGACCAGTTTAACGAAGTCACTGTGAGAGGAAGTGGCAAAACGGAAAGGAGGTACGTGTAAACATTGAAAGCCCGCTGCTTGAAGCTGGCTGATGCAAGACTTCAGCTTGCAACACACTGCTAAAAACAAACTTCGAAGCTCTCTGCAGGCTCGCAGAGAGAGATTGAAAACACTAAACAGTAACGTCTCGCAGTGTGAGAGCCACAGCAGCGTAACCTGCTAAGATGTGACCAGAAACTAGCGCAACGGAATGATTGCCATTTGCAGAAGGAAGCAGCCAAGGTTTTACATCTGGCGATAAATTAAGAAATGAACACTTTAAACAGAAGGTGGGAAGGGGTGCTAAAATAGGAAAAATTTATTCTGAAAGCTTTTCTGGTAAAATGGGAAGACCGTTTTGATTAGAATAAAAGCACACACCTTGTACAAAGTTGATAAAAATAAAATCTACGGCCAATACCTGAAACTTAGCCCTTTCCGAGTGTGGGGGAAAAGTTGAGATGAAGTAGAAATCACATCGGGGATCAAATCACACATTCATTCAGACAGATAGCGCTCGCGACATTTACATGAGAAGGGGCAGCGACACAGCAAGGCGAAATGTAGAAAAACCACGAGGCCAGCTTCGGGCGAAAATAGCGGACGGCATATCACACTGACAAAGATAAACTTCGCTCTACCGCGTATCATGGTACTGGAGTGACAGCAACTTGCAGTTTATTAAATACGTGTTTGCATGATCAAGGCAAAGACGGCACCGAAATAATCTAACAAAAACTGACGCATTGGGCAAAAGCTCGTTAGGAAGTAGATACGAGGGATAGAAGTTACTCACGCTACACTGTTAACCAAGACGGAAGTAAGCGGAAGAAAACTGAATTTCAAAGAAAAAAAGTAGATTTTACCAAAGAAAAGCACATGCGAGAATTTAAAGAAAGTTCACCGAAAGAAAGACAATATCCTTATTAAATTCCAAAAATGAACACAGCGCTAGTGCCAAAATAAGTAATGTACAAAAAATTAGTTATAAAGAGAATGTAGACTAAAGCACAGGATTCCAACACGAACAAGAAAGAAAGCAAGTCTTTTCCAAGTTGAAATAAACAAATCATTCTGAATTTGCAGCATACCACACGGATTTTGAAACGAATAAGAATAGGAAGAATATGTTTGAACTTCTCATCGACAGCAAGCATTAACTCGATTTAAAGAAGAATGTGACAGAAAACATTTGTATACTTTGAAATGACTATGACAGTGATCGCCGTAAGTGGTGTGAGAAGACTACGGAAATCCTAAATCTCGATAGCCGGATAAGGATCTCAGAAACCCGCCTACTCAAATGCGAACCCTGTAACTGGAATCCAAAATGTGAGCGCCTGAAAAACATACCATTATCAGTCACCAACAACTAACGTTTGATATGTTCTTTTCCTACAGAGGTAACTTTCTAAATATACACGTTTCATAGTGTCATAAAACAATTTTTTTCCCTCTGTTATATGTTTCAATGTCCTATTTAATAAACGACAGTGCCAGAATAGAGCTCAATACGGACATCGATTTTACAAGTAGTGCAATCGAAATGCGCGAGTAAATATATAAAATACTCTGATGAGTTATTATAAAATATCGGTTTGTTTAGCGTGAAATGGCGTCTGTATACAAAACTGTCGTGTAACCTGAGAGGGATAACGGCTTATATCTGTCAACAAATCATCTTCCTTAAATGTAGTAGTAATATTAACAACGTATTACACGGCTGCAGTATACCGAACTTTTGCGGAGTTGAGTGATGGCTGCAATATCCTCTACCTTATGGGCACCCAGTGGTGACTAGTGAGGAGCAAGGCATGAAGTTCCGCTGGAAGGACCATCTGCGTTCGATACCTCGGTAAAACTTACTGCTGCATCCACAACTAATTTATTAGACATTTAACGATAAAATATTAGACTGACGGCTAATAGGACCATTTTAAGAATTTCTAGTGCTCAATTATTTAATAGCTTGAGCGAAAAATGAACATTCACTGTTTCCTGTACGAGATGTCATTACCCTTGTCTTATTACGATCGTCATTTCTCCCTATGTTGGTGTGAGATACAAAAATATTTTGAAATTCGGAGGAGGAAGTCGGTTTTTTTCTGATTATCTTCCGTGCTGAAGAACTGTGGACATCACGACTGTAAGAATTTCAAAATTATTCGTTGCCAGAAGACAGTCATCGTTGATTTTATATCTTTATTTAAGCAAATCCAGATTTTAGATACTAACTGAATTGAACTGTGACATGTTTGTATGAACATATACATGGCCTACAACGAAATACGAAGTTTCTTGCATTGATAATAGCTAGCCATCAGTATCAATCTAAATTTGCTTAAATAAATATTTAAATCAATGATAATCGACTGTTGCCAAATACAAAGTTTGAAAATTGGTTTACTTTCGTGATTATCAACCTAACTTGTTTATCATGCTCGTGGCAATCTCTCACTTCGTGCTGATACGAAGCGAACTGCTCCTCTTTGAACATTCCCAGTCCTTTCCGGTAAACCTATATGGTAATTGTGTCATGCAGCGGCGGAGAGGCCGAGCGCTTTGAGGCGCTATGCTCCGATGCACGAGGCAGTTCCTCGTCGGGGACTCGAATCTTCCCTCGGGCATAAATGTTTGTGTTGTCTTTAGTATAAGTTTATAAATAGTTTGTAAGTTTAGGGACTGATGACCCCGCAGTTAAGTCCCATAAGTTTAACAAACATTTGAACATTTGAATTGTGTCATACCATGCAACAATACATGAGAATCTGTAGTTCGACGTACGAGGTAGCAAAATAAGGCGAGAAGCCTTTTCGTCCTCAGTTGCCTGTTAGTTCTGAAAGGTTCGTTTGACGAACTATTCTTGTGCGTAAGTTGCCGCCATAATAGTATGTCTTCGTGCAGACTTACTACATCAGTCATGAACTGCCCCTTTTCGACCGCATACATGTTCGCGAGACAAGGTTACCGTCAGGAGTGATCCAGGAAAGTGTGACAGGGAAGTCATTATTTCGTATCAACATAAAATGTTCAAATGTTTGTTAAGCTTATGGGACTTAACTACGGGGTCATCAGTCCCTAAACTTACAAACTACTTACGAACTACCTTATACTAAGGACGGCACAAATATCCATGCCCGAGGGGGGATTCGAACCCCCCTCGTATCAACATAAATTATCTGATCAAATGAGTAGTGTGACTCCTGATGATGCGGCAGTGTATACGTAGGTGAATAACCGTAATACAATGTAAGATGACGTAGGAGTAATTTCTAGCTCCAAACGTAGAAAGTATAAGAGGATGCAGATCATTATGGAAAACAATTCCATCATTTTCGAATACAGCACTAGTAGCCTGCGGCCTGAGAGCATCGCGTTGATCAAATATATGTTGCAAAGTTGCAAAACAATATGAAATAGAGCGAGCATGTAAGAACAGTCGTGCGGAAGGTGGATGGTCGACTGCGGTATTTGAAATAATTTTTGAAATATGTAGTCCATCGGTAAAGGAGATCGAATATAAACCGCCTGTGCGACTCAGTCTTGAGTGCTGCACAAGTGTTTGGGATCACCAGCAGATCATAGGAAGCCACAGAAGCAATTCAGGAGCGGATTGCTATATTCGTTACTGGTAAGTTCGATCACTGCGCGAATGTTACTGAAATGCTTCGGAAACTCAAAGGGGAAAATCGCTGACGGGAAGGACGTTCATTTCGGGAAACACGGCTGAGGAAATTTAGAGGGCCAGGCTTTGAAGCTGATTGCAGAACGATTCTACTGCCGCCAACGTACTTTTCGCTTGGAGATCACCAAAAGAAAAAGTGATCAATAATTCTCGTGCATAAACATGCAGGTGCCGTTCTTATGAGGAGATGAAAAGGCTTGCTCAGGATAGAGTAGGGTGGAGAGCTGCATCAAACCAGTCTCCGGACTGAAGACCATAACAACAACAAACATGCAGGTATTCAATTTCCTCTCGTTCAGTTTCGGAGTGGAGTAGAAAAGAAAATGTGTAGTTGCGGTACGTTGTACCCTCCGCCATGTACGTTGCGGAGTGATGTATGAAGCTGTGGATTGACACTGACGCTTGCGTCTCAACGCTACGATGGCGCACCTCTACCTGCGCTTTACGGCAAGTCATGAAACTGACATCCCAAAGCCTGAACGCACAGTCTGTCATCGGTTACTTATAGGGAATGTAGACATCGTCATGTTGGCTGAAGTGCAGTAGGTATAAATATATACAACCTAACACCATAGCTTTTCCATGATGTTTTGAGATACAAACATTTTGAGTAATGCAAATGGAGTGGACTTCCAACAACAACTGTGTCGCTGATTAGAATTTTCTCCATTCACAAAGATATCGCTGATTTGGACTCTGCATTTTACGTATTTAGTTTCTTGATATTCCGGTGTCAGCTGTTCGTTTCCATACTATTACCGGCTCTGCTCCATGACGCTACTGACGAATTAAGATAACTTCCAGTTCGTGTTGGTTGGTCGAGAAATAAGACATGTAAGGCTAAATTGCGTCTTAAATATTAAGAATTGCGATATACCCTCGTGTTTCATAGGAAAATGAAAAATAAATTAGATACGCCATTTAGTAAGAAAGACATATTAGGAAAAGCCAACGTCTAGTGTGAAACATATATACCATGACATTTGCTAGATCCAAAGTTACTAGGGTACTGAACGTGCAGATCTAATTACGTATTTGAGTTTATGAAACTTCATCGTTGGTTCTGAAGTATAATTATTTCAAATTTGGACAACAAATTTATAAACAAAATGAAGAATGGGCTATTGGCCCTCCTATTGCCACTAATCTAGCCAATATTTGTATTTCACAGTTTGAACAGTTTAGGGATAAGACCGTGGCATACAGGCGGTATATCGATGATGTAATATATTTCACATGATCGAAAATAATTACGCCAATTTCAGTGGGCCACGCTTGTCACATTTAACGGTCATTTGAGATGGGACACTTCCTAGTGCATTTTCTCCGAGACAGTCCACGGTACAGCTGCAACAGATCCCAGCTGTACACAGATGAGAGTATTTATAGGACAGGAAAAGAGTGTAAACAGTAAGTGCAGCAAACTTGAGGAAGTATTTACGCGTGCTCTGTGCGCAGCCTTTTAGCACGAGCAATTCAATTTAATTGCCCCAGTTTACCGGCAAATATTCCGAAAGACTTAAACAAACGAAAAATATTCGGGCATAAGCGTTTTCTCGATATTTCAGGACGTCACGCAGTAAATATGCCAATTACTGAAACAACCAACGTTTCATCCACAGGCACAATGACCTCCTCCTTGATATACTAATGTGACTGCCGCGGGGAGTAGCCGAGCGGTGGAGTGGCCGAGCGGCTAAGACGCCTTGCTGTGTAGCGCGCGGTTGGTCACCGTCGGAGGTTCGAGTCCTCCCTGGGGCGCATGTGTGTGTGTGTGTGTGTGTGTGTGTGTGTGTGTGTGTTTGTGTGTTGACCTGAGGTTGTTATTTTTTCATTTTTAAATGTTTGTGAAGCATATAGGACCTATCTGCGCGGTCATCAGTCCTTAAAATTACAAACTACTTATGAACTACCTTATATTAATGACAGCACAAACATCCATACTGAGGGGGGATTCGAACCCCCGACGGGGAATGGCCTCGCGCATCGCAGCATAGCGCCTCAATGCGCTCGGCCGCTCCGCCGCGGCCCAATAGGTCCACAAACATTTAAAAACTAATGTGAATGTGGTCGAAACGTTTCTTGTTTCCGTAATAGCCATATTTACAATATGGCGAGATAAAATATCGAAGAAACTTTTATGTTAACTCATTCGGATAGCCGAAGCCTACGCATTTGAAAATACTAACACACTTCTGGCAATAAGCAACATCTCACTTCCTATTGACAGGTGACAAAGAGCAATTTCTAAGGTCCAAGAAACACATGCGTGTCTGTTGCTGTAAATAAAACTGATTTAGCAATAACGCATTTCACGTTAGTGGCGAATCTTCGCATTCGAACGGTAAATTATATATATATTTACTGTAATAAAATGAATCCTTAAAATGCTCGCGTACCTATCAAGTATGTTTTAGAAATAAAGTGAACTGAAATTAAAATATATCACTGGAATTCAAATCTGCGGAGACTGCATTAGTAGAGATAAAATCATCTAAAAGCATGGCGTCTAAGAGAGTGATCGCCTCTGTCACAACTCAGCATTTTTCAATGAAAGAAACATAAATTTCACTGTAAAAAATTGAATTGAGCATATTTTGATCATATCTAATAAATGTTCAAACTTAGCAACTACTTAAAATGATACTAAGTACAACACACACACACACACACACACACACACACACACACACACGGCCGGTCGCGGTGGCCGAGGGGACTGAGGTGCTTCAGTCACGGTCTGCACGGCCACTACGGTCGGGGGTTCGAATCCCCACTCGGGCATGGATATTTGTGCCGTCCTTAGTTGTAGCTAGTTCATAAGTAGTTTGTAAGTTTAGGGACTGATAACCCCGTAGTTAAGTCCCATAAGCTCTACAAACATTTGAACATTTGAACACACACACACACACACACACACACACACACACACATGCCCGTGGGAGGACTCGAACTTCTGTCGGGAGCGGCAGCCCCGTCCGTAGCCTGATGCCTTAGTCGTTGCGGTCAATCCCGCGTGTCTGATCGTATCTAATAATAAATTTGTCGGTTGATGGGATTTAACGCGCCCCAAACTGGTCGCATGTGGCATAGTGAAACAACTGTAGGTATTAGTGTTGATCTCAACTGACTAAAAGAGTTCAAATGTTTGTTAAGCTTCAGGGACTTAACTACGCTGTTATCAGTCCCTAAACTTACAAACTACTTATGAACTACCTACAACTAAGGACGGCACAAATATCCATGCCCGAGGGGGGATTCGAACCCCCGACCGTAGTGGCCGTGCAGACCGTGACTGAAGCGCCTCAGTCCTCTCGGCCACCGCGGCCGACTCAACTGACTAGGATAGTCTGTTGCGTCAAGGGAGAAAAGTAAATTTTGCTATAGGAGGTTGACGACAGTTTTCACCGGTATTTTTGAAAGTCTGAAAAGTTCTGCTGCTGACTTTGCTAGGATAGGATTCCGAAAAGCGGAGCTTAGCCAAGTCTGGGAAATTTTCCATGGAATACCTTTCACTCTTTAGCGGAAAGAGTGCTGATATGAAACTTACTGGCAGAATGAAGCTGTGTTTCGGATTGGGACCGACACCCGGAACTTTGCTATCCAAGCATGACTCACGACCCACCCTTACAGCCTTACATCGGGCAGAACTTCATGTTATACCCTCCAAATTTGGCACTGCCCCTGCGTAATTCTAGGAGATATGACACTGCAGAGATATGGGCTAGGCTCATCTTGGTGGATTGTTTTCAGAATAGCCATTCGTTCTGGAGCGGAGTGACCCACGATTAAACAAAATTGTTCAAATGTTTGTGAACTTATAGGACCAAACGATTAAACAAAATTGTTCAAATGTTTGTGAACTTATAGGACCAAACTAGAGTGGTCATCGGTCCTTAGGCTTACAAACTACTTAAACTAACTTACCCTAAGAATTACACACACACACACACACACACACACACACACGACACACGCATACACGTGTCCGAGAGAGGACATGAACCTCCAACGGAGAGCGGCCATTCACTCCGCAGCAAGGTGACTTAGAGCGCACGGCCACTTCCACGTGATCATAAACCTGTATTGGGCGGATGCTGTAGCAAATGAGCTGTACAAGCACGAATAACGACGAGTACTCACAGGTTCTTTTCTCTCTCAGAACTTTGAAAAAAGAAAGAAACTAATGGACTCTCTTCTTTGTTGAACTAAAGTGACTTTAAGGTAGGCTTCCATTGTTCTTGGACATTATAGTATGGATATGAAGATTTAAGAGACGTACTACTAATTCGATTGATATGTATAATGTGGAAAAATGAAGAAATCAATATGAAAGACAGGAACAGAAAAATAAATAACAGAAGTTCAGAGAACAGGATGAGATGCAGGCCAGTAACAATGGATGGATGAGGGTTTTTTTTTTTTTTTTTTTTTTTTTTTTTTTTTTTTTTAGGATTTTGTTTCAATGAGCTGATTGTATGCGCCGATTTCCTACAGTGGATAAGTCAAGCATCTACTGCTGTATGTAAAGCATAAAATTAAAAGGTACGAGCTGATGGACCTATCGAAAAAATTGCGTTGCTAATTTCACGTTTAGGAATATCTGTGGTCTATGTCCTTGAGAGGGAAGAACTACTCTAAACTCTGTGCTAATACACACAGCTAACACAAATTGTATCACACTTTTTTTTTATTACTTACTAATCTGAAAAGGACTCTGCCGTGATCTTCTATGTGACTTGCAGAATATTTTTGTAAATGTGGACTAAGCGATTGCGATTGCGAAGCCGTTCAGGTGGCCTGGCCAAATTTATCATAAAAAATCCTTTGTTTAGAGTAGGTAGGTGAAAATATAAATTTTCATTAATTTTTAATGAGAAGGAAGTACGTCACGGACCTGGAACGATCCAGATACTGTTAACAAAGGAGCCTCGATTTCTAAACAACCAAAAATCTTGTATCTAGAAATTCTTTTACTGTGACAACGAAAACGTATCGATCACTAGTAGCGGCCATAGTAATGACTGGTAACATCATTTGTAATTAAAAAGACTGATTTGTACATATTTTGCTTGTCGCCTGGCTGTTATAGATGTGCTACATCTTATTAGGTCACATGCGAATGTAGAAAATAAAGAGTAGGATTTCATCGTCTCCTGGAGGTAAAGAATTTTAGATGAAAGTTGCTACGGTTGGGAAACTACCACCCCGACGAGGCAATAGCTCCCTTAGATAAATGAGGGTCTACGTTTTGTGAGCGTGAATATTTTGAATATTTTGCGATGCGAGGTACTCACTCCGCAAAAGCAGAGAAAGAAAGGAGTGTCACAATCGGCGTGCAGCGCTGTTTTGCCTTTCTCTTTCCCAGAGCTTTTACAGAAATGAGTACAGGTATACTGCATATAGCTTACCCAACTTCATAACATCTCGTAACAGATATTAATGAAAGCAAAACATACTTGTTTCATATGTTTCTGCTTTCAAATACATATTCATTCTAGCAAGATATACTTTAAAAGAAATTATGAAAATTAAAATACAAAATAGTGTGTTTGTTCTACAGGTTTGTTTATTTTGTGAATTGATTTTGGGCTTATTAGGACATCATCAGACATTTACTGAAGTTCAGTCAAAGAACAATGTAAATAAATATTTGAATGAAATCTGTAAATTAACAATACTGAAAATAGGAAACATAATACCATACATAGAAAAACAGTGCAAACATTAATTCTTACAGCATAGCTACAGCGAATAAAAATAAAATTAAACAAGAATCTAATGTTTTAAGGGTGGTTCAAATCACAAGGTGACACAAAGAAACCTTGCACACTATTATAACTAAATAAACAAATAGAGAAAAATATATAGGTGATGTGCATTGGAGAATTGAAAAGCTTAACAAATCGGAGGCATGCACTCGAACTGAAAACCGGTGAAAATAAACATATTGCGCCCATGTCAGGTCGAGTATATGCACTTTCCAAACTACTGCCTGCCCGTTAAGTCAGTCATATCGCCTCTTTACACCTGCCCTTGCATTCGTTTGGTTTGGTTTATAGATCGAGAAACTTTAAGACATGCTTAAAGACAATGCAGAAAGAGTTCCTTTTCAGACCCTACGGCGGTATTAAGGAAGAAAATAAGATGGGGATAATGTCTTTAAAATTCCGGTAACTTAATTATATAAAAGTGAATGCGAAAGTTTCCAACTGCTTCCCTTCTTTTACCCTCTGTCCTGTTACCAAGACACTTCGTGGCAATGTTTCTATTTGTGATTTAAAAAAAAAAAAAAAAAAAAACACTGCATGTGAAGGGCCTTATTGCTTCGTATCTCGTCAGGGTGTGATGACGATACTTTCTTTATCTCTTGATTCACCCAGCGTATTTTCTGATACGTGGCACAAGGCCTGGTTTTTCTGTCACTTTGATATAGGCATATGAAATTATTGCGTTATGTTGTAAACAGCGCTTATTATTCCTAATGCCTTCGATTATCTTCACCAATTTGATTTTCAAGTGCATAAAGCACAGAAAGTTTCTCATTAATGTGTATGACATTGTTGTCAAACGTTTCTTTACTTTCGGGCCCGCAGCAATAAATATGTCAGAGAATAGTTAATAATTCGTCCAGTTTGCTGCTATAGATATTTATTTATAATGAACTACAGCTGTTTCGGCTTTCATAGCCATTGCCAAGTAACTGAAAATAACATTGGTGAAAATCTTGGAATACATTTCGTAAATTTTGTATATAATTTGATTATAGATTATAATAATTTTTTTTACTTACGTCTAGATGGGCCGTAGTATTCTGTCATATAACTGCTGTACTTGTAAGGTGGTAATTTATTTTTATTTTGATAAATTACGTACTTTTTGACAGTTACGTATTTTGACAGTTAAACTACTAAGAAGCTCTATGTTTACATATAAGCTATATTTAAAGAATTATTCAAAAATAGTAACATCAAATTTGCATTTCGAACTAACAACAACCTTCGAACAAATCTTCACTCGGGCACATCTATAACGTCTAAATATGATAATCCAGGAATATATAAAATAACCTGTAATAACTGCAATAACTTTTACATTGGTCAGACAGGACGAAATGTTAACGTCATATTTAAAGAACATATCAGAAATGGCGACAATAATCAATCTAGCTTTTTTATTAATCTTAAAACACATCGCCATACAGCGGAGAAAATTGATAATACGTTACAGATTCTACACAAAATACCAAAATGTCTCACTATGAACATTCCTGAAGAATTTGAAGTCTATATACACATGAAGAACTATCCAGAACGTATATTAAACGAACAAAGACTTCAAAAATAAATACTACCTAAAAATTATTAATATAATAAACGATAACGGCTGATTAGAAACATAAACGATAGTATCTGTTCACTAAACTGGTATCTTATTTCGCTGCTGTTGTCTCCTGTGCACTCAGTACTCAGGTCATGGGTCCGTTGTTTCAAGATGTGTGGTTGAAATAGTAGTGTAATGTGGCTTGGTTTTAACAATAACGAATGTAACACGAAATATCGGGATGCCAGTGGCTTTTCTGCTTTTATTAATGTTTCACTGTTCCTATACAAAAAACCGTAACTGTATAATAGAAATTCAGAAACGTTTAACAATCTTGTATTACATTATTCGCGATACACGCGCCTCATAAATATTATCAGTCTGGGGCCCCTCTTAGATGTTAACGTTCTGAGGCGCTTCGGTCACCTGACTGCGGCAGGGGTAAAACTCGGCACATGTGGCTATATTTGGGCGCCAACGGAACATTCTAGAGTGTTACGCCTGTCATCTTTCTATTAAACTTACATATATTTATTTTTTTAAATAACAGGAACATAACTTCACACAAGATACTTACATTGTACAGACAGACATATTTAAATTATTGTAAAATGTAAACTTTCACGGCCGGAATGGTCAAAATTACTAAATATTTCCGGGCTGTTATACCGTCGTCTTGTGGATTTATTCTGGAAACCCAACGTTTCGTCCCCGATTGCGGAGGACATTTTCAAGGGGGATTGTGGTATAATGCACCGATGATTTCTATGCACAGACAGATGGTGTAGCTATGGGGAGCCCTTTAAACCCGGTTACAGCAAATTTCTATATGGAAAAATTCGAGGCATAGCCATTGAAAACAGCAAACAAAACACCTGCTACTTGGTTTCGCTATGTAGACGATACGTTTGTTGTGTGGAGGCATGGTAGAGAGGAAATAGATCGTTTTCTTCAACACCTCAACGGGATTAATTCTAGAATCCATTTTTCCATGGAGAAGGAGGCAGACGGAAAACTGAATTTTCTGTTTTCAGTTTTCAAAAAGAGAAATGGCAGATTGGGCCATACAGTTTATCGGAAGCCCATACACACAGACGTTATCTGGACCGGGATTCAAACCACCACCCACAGCAAAAGCGGGGCATTATAAAGACGTTGGCGGACAGAGCAAGGAACATCTGCGAACCGGACTTACTCGATGCGGAATTGAAACAACTGAGTAATGCTTTAATATTCGTCTGCAGAGATAAGAAGAGCTTTGAGACCGAGACGTAGAGTTAAAAACGATGAAAGGGTTCCTGTGAAATCTAAAGTCTTCCTGCCTTTTATTAAGGAACGTCACCGAACGCACGGGAAAATTTTGACGAAACAGAATGTTGCCGTTATTTACAAACCTACTCGGAAGGTACAGCATCACCTGAAATCGGCAAAGGATGCTCGCAAACCGATGGAAAAAGCAGGAATTTATAGGATTCCGTATAGCTGTGGAGGCGTATACGAGGGTACCACAAAAAGATCAGTCAAAAAACGACTAGATGAGCACAAGGAGAACTGTAGATGGAGAGAGATTGATAGATCAGCTGTTGCTGAACATGTTTTTTCAACCAGGGGACCACCTTATTCAATTTGATAAGACTCACGTTCTAGCAGCCACAAATGGATACCACGAAAGACTGTACAGAGAGGCTATAGAAAATATAAAACACCCCAATAATTTCAATAGGATGGAGGCGGGCGTGAAACTAAATGATATCTGGCTTCCGGTTTTGAAGAAGAAATGTAAAAGTCCTCCACCATGGGACGATATTAACGGACGGCGGCAATCGGCAACGACGAATTGCGCGCGCATGTTAAAAACATCTGACGTCACACCTCTCCGTGCGAGCCCTCGTAAACGGAGTGTGGCTGCAGTCAGTAGCGAGCCAGGGTGTGCATCGGACATTCAAAAGTGCCACGATCCCCCTTGAAAATGTCCTCCGCAGGACGAAACGTTGGGTTTCCAGAATAAATCCACAAGACCACGGCATACTAGCCCGGAAATTTTTAGTAATTTTGATATTTAAATTAATTACGGAATATTAAATATTAATAAAAATGCTGGAGGACTTGTAAGAGCCAGTCAGAGCTTAAAGTATGAGCGGAGGTTTCCCATGGGATAATTGTTCACGAGACCATATGCTCTATGTTTTACTCACGCTCCATAATACGCAATGCTCTTCGCGACATAGTAAAGAGCAAGTAAATGGCTACAGATCAACCCCGACACAATCCCCGAAGATTATGTAGGATTTCCACCCAACTTTTTTACTCCCAACGTTTCCTTTCCTTTATACCTCCACTGCTAGTAACTTCTTCCATTTACCTCTCTCCCACCATGATTATATGATCTTTCAATCTCTTCCACTGGCAACTCTTTTGCCAGTCTCCCAAAATTGTGTAGCTACGAGTCGTACTACTGTCGGACGGCACGACTGTTTTCGAAACTTTGGTCCCTTTTTTTTGTAATAAATTGGTCTGACATCATTTTTAAACTAAACCCATAGTAAATATTGTGTGTAAACAGTTCGCGAGTCAGCGACGAATTTTTCACATGTAATAATTGTGGCTGTTTCGTTAAGAAGCTATTTTGGTTGTTGTAACATGGGCCATCTTTCGTGATACACTATCATATTTCTCCTTGAAAGCTTAAACCCGCCCAGGCGATGTCATGCAGAGTTTTAGGTTCACCTTCACGTTTTAATTCGTCAGATTATTACAGTGTACATTGTCATATTTATCTTACGAGATCGTATTTACTTTTGCTGAAGTGTACCATGGGTTTCGACGTATTTATTCCTAACGCAGTGATCCCTTCTCTGTTTTAATAACTTAGACATCATCTGGACGGTCTTAGAGGTAGATTGGCGGCCGCGGTGCCCGAGGGGACTGAGGCGCTTCAGTCACGGTCTGCTCGGCCACTACGGTCGGGGGTTCGAATCCCCCCTCGGGCATGGATATTTGTGCCGTCCTAGCTCGTAAGTAGTTCATAAGTAGTTTGTAAATTTAGGGACTGATGACCCCGTAGTTAAGTCCCATAAGATTTACAAACATTTGAACATTTTTTTTAGAGGTAGATTCCCTTTCTTTGCCCCCACTTTTCCACAATGGGACGGCTCGCAGCATATATTCGTTATCAACAGTTTACCAACGGCAGCCCTTCTATGAATGTTAAACTCCAGCGGTAAACAATTAGTCAAATCATTGTTAGACCTTGCTGTCGCTTTTGCGCAGTAGTTCGTTGCCAGAAAACTTGAAATATACAACTAAAGAAACCGCCTACACTACACTTGTGCGTCCCTTTTTGGAGTATTACTGTGCAGTGTGGGATCCGCTTCGGATGGGACTGACGCAGAACATAAAAAAAGTTTCAGAAAAGAGCAGGTTGATTCTTATTATCGCCAGGTAGGGGGGAGAGTGTCGTAAAAATTATGCACGAGTTACGGTGGAAATAATTGAAAGAAAGGCTCTATTCCTTGCGGCTAGATCTGCTTGTGATTTTTTTTTTCAGAAACCTTATGAGAATGGAGCGGTAAAAAAATATATATTACGAGCCGCGGTGGAGAAGCCGAGCGTTCTGAGGCGCCTTGCTGCGCAGCACGCGGATGCACGCCATCGGAGATTCGAGTCCTCCCTCGCACATGGGTATGTGTGTGTTGTCCTAAACATAATACAGTTTAAGTAGTTTGTATGCTTACGGACTGATAGTCACAGCAGTTAAGTCCTTTAGATTTACAAACAAATTTCAGGAAAGCGTTTCGATGAACTCTCTGCCAGCCACATAATTGTGATTTTCAGAGTAAGTATATAGGTGTTGTCGGGGCAAAATCTTTCTTACCCCCAAACCTTCAGATGTCAGACACTCAGATCCACACCAAACGTTGTATATCGATAGAGTATCAACCGAAACATCTATATAGTTCCTGATTTTTGCTGCCGCCAGGTAGAACGTGCGTAAATTATAAGTAACGTCAAACCTACGGATTAGAAAAAAGCGTGTTTGTGAGGGGCAATCAAGCCACGCCACCGTTGGATAGTTGGTAGAGCGTTAGCCTGTGGTGCAGAAAGTCCTGAGTTCAAGCCCCAACTCGCTTTAATTTTTTTTCATTGTTTAAACTATAGTACGTTGGAAATTGTTAAAAGGGGCAACGTGTTCCTCATATGTAAAAGGACTGTTTCGATTTTGTAGCATTGTGTTATTGGCAGTTTACTCTTGCTTCGTTTTATTTGAGAGTAGGAAACCTGTACAGTGTTATTACTTTAATTACGCTTATTGTTTTTAACATTACTATTTTTTGTTATTGTTATTACTATTATTACTATTAATACAGCTGTATGTGTGATGCAGTTTTTTTCAATTATTATTCATATGTTCTGATTATGTTCGTTTATTCTGTGAAATTACGAATAAACCCTACAGATTAGCTACTTTCAAATAAAACGAAGCAAGAGTAAACTGCCAATAACACATTGCTACAAAATGGAAACAGTCCTTTTACATATGAGGAACACGTTGCCCCTTTTAACAATTTCCAACGTACTGTAGTTTAAAAATTTAAGGCCTAGGTACGGTTTGAACCCAGGACCCTCTGCATGACAATCTAATGCTCTACTTTTTTTTTTTTTTTTTTTTTTTTTTTTTTTTTTTTATTAACCCACGGAAGGGTGACGTGATAATGCCTCACAGATACGCTTTTGCTCTATTCCGTAGGTTAGTTACTTATTATTATAGTTTATACACGTTCTACTGGACGACAGCACAAATCACGAATAATATAGAAGTTTATGTTGATACTCTATCGATATACAACGTTTGGTACGGATATGAGTGTCTGACAACTGAAGGTTTGGGTGTTAGCGCTCGTCGGCCAGATTTCGCCCACTATTCCTCTTCGCCAATGATGTTTCCATTACCTACGATACTGTCGCAAGTGAAACGTTAAACAGAGCAGCCGTTTTCGTGACAGACGCTCCCACTAACAGCGCAGCGTTGAGTTGGCTCCTTAATCCTTGACGCATTTCACCCATCCCATCATTTGTATAGAGCTTCGCAGAACGTAATGTATAACGTATTGCAGGGTAACGTCCAAGACTTGTTGGGTAAATTAGACAGTTCAGTCCCGTCTCAGGGTCAACACGTTCGCAACGATGCCAACTTGCAACAAGTTCACATTATTTTGTCCACCACCCGAAGAACCTCGAGTTATATGTGCGACAAGGTGCCCTCATCCGCGTTCCCCACAAATCACCGCGCTAAGCGATACGGGAACAGAAAACAAGCAGAAATGAGGGCGCAGTGGTCGATGGCTACAGGTGAGGCGACCTCGACCGGATTGGGCTGCGGGGTGCGGGTGTCATGCGCTGGCTGTGAGGCACGTGGCGCGTGACGCGAGCACGGCCGAACCAGCGAGCCGCCTACTGGTAAACAGCGCGCTAATCGCTGGCGGATGCGTTGCACGCAGATAAGCCGACTAGCGGCAAGTGGGCCACCTAGCGCAGCAGGCCGCTACACACCTCACTTGTCACGAGCTGCTGAAACCCATGACGAGGGAAATTCATACACTCGAATCAGATTTTCTTCAGGGAAAAAAAAAAAAAAAAAAAAAAAAAAAAAAAAAAAAAAAAAAAAAAAAAAAAAAAAAACCAACTCCATGAGCGCCAAACGAGCCCCGGGAATCGACGCCACAAAAAAATTTGGGCCATTATTCCCTCGACAGTCAAAGAAAGTGGTATACCTTCCCAATTGTGCGATTGGATTCGCGATTTTCTATCAGAAAGGATACAGTTCGTTGTAATTGACGGTAAGTCATCGAGTAAAACAGAAGTGATATCTGGCGTTCCACAGGGAAGCGTTATAGGTCCCCTACTCTTCCTCGTGTTTATAAACGATTTAGGAGACAATCTGAATAGCTCCCTTAGACTGTTCGCGGATGATGCAGTCGTTTATCGGTTATCGGTTAGTGAAGACAACAGAGGATCAAAAGCAACTGCAAAGCGATTTAGACAAAGTTTCTACTTGGTGCGAAAATTGGCAATTGACACTAAATAAAGTGTGAAGTAATACACATGACCACCAAAAGAAATCCGCTGAACTTCAATTACGCAATAAATAAGTCAAACCTTAAGGTCATAAATTCTACCAAATACCTAGGAGTTACAATTACGAGCAACTTTGACTGGAGAGAACACATAGAAAATATTGGGGGGAAGGCGAATCAAAGGTTACGTTTCATTGGCAGAACGCTTCGAAGATGCACCAGCTCCACCAAAGAGACTGCCTATATCACACTGGTGCGTCCTCTCCTGGAGTACTGTTGCCCCTTGTGGGACCCTCACCAGGTGGGACTGACGGAAGATATTGAGAATGTTCAGAGAAGGGCAGCTTGTTTTGTTTTATCACGTTACGGGGGGGGGGGGGGGGGGGGAAAGCGACACGGAAATGTTGCACGAATTGGGGTGGAAATCGTTAAAAGAAAGACGTTATTCATTGCGGTGTGATCTGTTTGCGAAGTTTCAATCACCGACTTTTAGTTCTGAATGTGAAAATATTTTGCTAGCACCCACCTACTTAGGGATACATGACCATCCCAATAAAATAAGAGAAATCAGATCGAAAACGGAACGATTTAGGTGTTCTTTCTTCCCGCGCGCTATTAGAGAATGGAACGGTAGAGAAAAGTTTTGAAAGTGGTTAATGAACCCTCTGCCAGGCACTTAAATGTGATTTGCAGAGTATCTATGTAGATGTAGGTGTAGAATATCACCTAGGGCGCAGCGAACACAAAGTGCGGCAACATGACGTAGCACTGTCTCGACTAATGTCTGAAGTGCTCCTGGAGGGAACTAAGATCATGCGTCCCGCAGGGCTGTCCGTAAGAGTACGTGCGGGTGGAGATCTCTTCTGAACAGCACGTTGAAAGGCATCCTAGATCCGCGGTGGAGTAGCCGAGCGGTCTAGAACACCTCGCTGCGGAGCGCGCGGTTGCTCACCGTGGAGGTTCGAGTCCTCCCTGGGGCATGGATGTGTGCGTTTGTCCGTAGGTTAGTTTACCTAAGTTGAAGTAGTTTGTAAGCTACGGACTGATGACCACGCAGTTTGGTCCGATGAATTTACAAAAATTTGAACATTTTGAGCATCCTAGACGTGCTCAATAATGATCAGGACTAGAGAGTTTAGTGGTCAGCGGAGGTGTTCAAGCTCACCAAAGTGTTCCTGGAGCACATCTGTACCAATTATGGGCGCATGTAGCGTCGCATTGTCCTGCTGGAACGAGATGCACAATGCACGTGAATGGATGCAGGTACGTGTCACATCTCAGAGTCGCGTCCAGACGTATCATGGTCGCAGATAAACTACACGCGCCCCACACCATTACAGGGCTTCCATCAGCTTGAACAGTCCCGTATGACATGTACGGTCCATGGATTCACCATACCAGTACACCACTATCCGCTCGACACAACTTGGAACAAAACTCGTCAGACCTGGCAACATCTTTCCCGTCAACAGTTCAATGGTGGTGTTGATGGGTCTTTTGTTGTGGACTTCGAAAGGGTACATGAGTAAGTCTTCGGATCTCGAAGCCCATATCGATGGTATTTCGTCAATGGTTCGATCGCTGACACTGGTTGATGGCCCAACGATCAAATCCGCGGCAATTTGCGGAAGGGCTTTTAACGTCCACACCTCTTCTGGAACGTGGATTTAACTGTTGAAATGAAGTTTCCTAAATAACAGATACATATTTCAACAGTGCGCCTCGGTGGCACAGTGGTAGAGTGCTAGACTACAAATCCAAAATTCCCGGGTTCGATCCCCACCAGGTCCTAGGATTTTTATCTGTCACTTTCCACTTCTTTCACCTCTGGCAGTATTGCTCATGTGAAAAATAACGAGTAGCACCGTGGTTCAGAACCCACGTTAAACTGTAGGTCCCCCTATAACTGGCTGGGTAAGTCAGTTTGAAGGTCGGAGGAAGGCAACGGCATACCACCTCCAAACAGGACCATGCCTAGTAAAGCACTGTGGTGTTCAAACCAATCTTCGGATTTTTGACTGCTTTACCTTTATTTCAACAGTGAGATTTATAGCAATCCACTTTAGATTGGGAAGATCAAACATAAATATTTTACTTATCTTGGTTCTTGAAGACGGACATCTGCGTTGTTGATGCTTATCATTCATCAAAATAGTAGAATAGGTTTCAGGAGATTCAATTAAATAATCACAGACATTCTTAATGATAGTTGTATTGTGACGGAAACAAATTTATTTAGTTGTGCAACATTATAATGTTAGCAACATTCAGTAGCAGATCACAGAGATGTTAACAGGTTTGTAGTTATGAACAGAGTGCCAAAGCATGCCTTCCACTCCAACCTTTCTCGGCGTAACCGCGTAATAAGACTAATGACAATTTTTTGTAATTCTCAATTAAACAATATTATTTTACGTTAAGTATGCCAAAATACACAAAATTAAAATATTACATTTAGGCTTTAACTATTTATCTCAATGTATGTTTGTGTTGTATAAAGTTTGTATTTAATAGTATATGCAGATTAAAAGTCGTGATTTGACTAGTGTTAAATTTGCTCAAATTTTTTACATTAATTGTGTTTCTAAAGTGCACTCTTATCTGTTTTAGCAATTTTATGTAAGCACGTAATTTTAATGTATTTCAATTTGTGGTCTAATTTTTTATAAATACGGATGTGAATAAAGTCGTCGTAGTTTTGTCTATTTCGAAGCTAGTTTCTTAGTACCAAACAGATTATTAATTTTAGTATGTGAAAAATGATCATTATTTAATTTAGGTTCCACTGACATATACAACATGGTCTGCCGTAATATATTAAACAAAAGGTACATATGTAATCATGTTGTGCAATAGTTTTGTGTTTTTATACAAATTAGTATTATTATAGGCTCAGCATATTCTTTAACTAAGTGTAATGCACTTTTAGTCTTTGCAGCTATTATTTACGAAAATATCAAAAATTGAAAATTACGTAAAAGGACAGCCAAAGTTATGTTTAAATCAACATACTATTTCTTAAAAATGTTCTACTAATAGTGTCAGTAGTATGTTAATCTGAATGCAAAATTGTGATATTTTACATGTGCGGTGGTATAGTTCCATTTGAGGTTACTCAGGTTTTTGTGTGTAATGGCGATGAAACTGTAGGGCGTGCGCGACATAGCAGAAAAGTTACAATTTGCACGTGGAATGATTCTCTTCAGTAGTCGTTGAACCAGTTCTTGCAGCATATTTTTCTGGCTGTAGCGATTCCGTAGATCTTATACGATTCTCGATATTCAAGGTGCACAGATGGGAGATGATGTCTTTCGTACGCCAACTATTGACAGCACGCTAAAAACTACTTCCATTAAGACAACCAGAAACTGTGGCCGCAGTAACTGATCTAACGCATGTGCAACACATGTGTTGCCTTATACAGGCGTTGCGCAGTGCAGTACTGCCCTTAGAGTACTTGCATAGCTCTGTGTGTGCATACCAGTGGTATGACATGTAATTTCATTTTCAAGCAATATGGGTGCATAGATCTGAGAAATCATTACACAGATCAACCACCTCTGGCCATAATAACGGCCTTGATACGCCTGGGCATTGAGTCAAATAGAGCTTGGATGGCATGTACTGGTACAGATGCCCAGGCAGCTTCAACAAGACACTACAGTCCATCAAGAGTAGTGACTGGCGTATTGTGACGAGCCAGTTGCTCGGCCACCATTGACCAAACGTTTTCAACTGGTAAGAGATCGTATCCAGAAAGGCCCATACAGGACCTGCAACATGCGGACGTGCATTATCCTGGTGAAATGTATGGTTTCGCAGGGATCGAAAGAAGGAGCCACGGGTCGTAACACATCTCAAATGTAACGGCCACTGTTCAAAGTGCCGTCGATACGAACAAGAAGAGACCGAGACATGTAACCAATGGCACCGCATAACGTCACGCGCCGGCCGCGGTGGCCGAGGGGACTGAGGCGCTCCAGTCACGGTCTGCACGGCCACTACGGTCGGGGGTTCGAATCCCCCCTCGGGCATGGATATTTGTGCCGTCCTTAGGATTAGCTAGTTCATAAGTAGTTTGTAAGTTTAGGGACTGATGACCCCGTAGTTAAGTCCCATAAGCTGTATAAACATTTGAACATTTGATGTCACGCCGGGTGATACTCCAGTATGGCGATGACGATTACACGTTTCCAGTGTGCGTTCATCGCGAGGCCGCCAAAGACGGATGCAATCATGATGATGATGTAAACAGAACATGGATTCGTCCGAAAAAATGACGTTTTGCCACTCGTGCACCCAGGTTCGTCGTTGCGTACACCATCCAAGGCGCTCCTGCCTGTGATGCAGTGTCAGGGGTAACTGCATCCATCGTCACCGAGCTGATAGTCCATCCTGTTGGAAACGTCGTCGAACTGTTCTTGCAGATGGTTGTTGTCTTGCTAACGTCCCCATCTGTTGCCTCAGGGATCGAGACTTGGTTACATTATCCGTTACTGCCATGCGGATAAGACGCCTGTCATCTCGACTGCTAGTGATACGTGGCCGTTGGGATCCAGCACGGCGTTCCGTATTGCTCTCCTGAACCCACCGATTCCATGTTCTGCTGACAGTCATTGGATCGCGACCAACGCGACCAGCAACGTCGCGATAGATAAACCGCAATCGCAAAAGGCTACAATCCGACCTTTGTCAAAGTCGGAAACGTGATGGTACGCATTTATCCTACTTACACGAGGCATCACAACAACGTTTCACGAGGCAACGCCGGTCAATTACTGTTTTTGTATGAGAAATCGGTTGGAAACTTTCGTCATGTCAGCACGTTGTAGGTGTCGCCCCAGCACCAACCTTGTGTGAATGCTCTGAAAAGCTAATCATTTGGATATCACAGCATCTTCTTCCTCTCGGTTAAATTTCGCGTCTGTAGCATGTCATCTCCGTGATGTAGCAATTTTAATGGCTTGGAGTTTACATATCTATGCGTAGGAATTACGAAAAAGTTAAATTGGAAATACCACATAGAAAATATTTTAGGGAAGACAGAACACATAGAAGATGCAACTGGCTACACAACACTTTTGCTTCCTATTTTCGATTATTGCTGCGCACTGTAGGATCCACACCAGGTGGGACTGAAGGACGGTTTAGAGAAAGTTCAGAGAAGGGCAGCTTGTTTTTTATTATCGCGATGTAGGGGAGGGAGTGGCACGGAAAGGCTGCACGAGTTGGGGTGATAACTATTAAAGGAAAGGCGTTATTCGTTGCGGCGAGGTCTGTTTCCAAAATTTCTTTTACCAACTTTCTCTTCCGAATGCAAACATATTTTGTTACACCCACCAACATAGGGAGACATGATCACCATAATAACATAAGAGAAAGAAAATCGAAAATTGTAAGATGTAGGTGATCCTTTGTCCTTCGTGGTACTAAAGAATGGAACTTCAGAGAAATATAAAGGCGATTCGACAAACCCTCTGCCATGCACTTGAGTGTGACTTACAGAGTATCCATGTAGATGTAGATGTACGCCGCGGTCAAGTGTCGAGCACTGTAAGGTGCCTTGCTGCAGAGCGCGTAGTTGCCGCAGTCGGAGGTTCGAGTCCTACTTCGGGCGTGTGCGCGTATGTGTTTAAGTTAGTTTAAGTAGTTTCTAAGCGTAGAGACTAATAACCACAGAAGTTATGTCCCTTAAAAACATTTGATCATTTGAATCTTAGGCTCTTCAGTGTATTATACAGTTATAGCTTTCTCAGCGTATGCCCACAGTGACACTCGGTGCACTTAACTCTGCAAGAACAGGAAGTAGTGCGAGTCATTGTTTCAACGAGGTTGTGGCGTGAAATGAAGAATATATGTTATGAAGGCTGCTTTGACGAACACTATTACTGAAGTCAACGTAAAACTGTAGAGAAAGTGGTGCCACGATCAAAGCATCTTAACACCTAATGACTGGAAAATAATCCGGTTTATGTATCAAATACCCCAACAGAAGTTTAGGATTTGCTACGTCTGTTTTGTACAAACATGGTAGAGGTTCCGTCATTATTAGGTCATCTATACCGTGGTATTCGTTTCTACCATTACTCTAGCTGGTCGAGTAACTATGAATAAATATCTCACCAATCTCGACAGAAAGCTACTTATTGAGAGAAACATATTGCTAGCAAAGACTACCACTTTCCAAAATGATGAGTTGGTTTACGTTATAGGAGGCGATCCACTTATAATATTGTAAAAAGATATAAAATAGCCAAGATCGCTTATCATCAGTTTTTATTAACGACGACCGGTTTCACTGAACTATGTCAGCATCATCAGGTCAAATAAAATATTTTACAAGGCCATAATCTTGTAATGTCAAACAGTTGTTATATAAAACAATTTACAGTGCATAGGTGCACTATGTCATTATAATAAAACATAATAATCACAGTGAGTGACAAAAGCAAACTCACTGAGATAATTATGTTTTATTATAATGACATAGTGCACCTATGCACTGTAAATTGTTTTATATAACAACTGTTTGACATTACAAGATTATGGTCTTGTAAAATATTTTATTTGACCTGATGATGCTGACGTAGTTCAGTGAAACCGGTCGTCGTTAATAAAAACCGATGATAAGCGATCTTGGCTATTTTATATCTTTTTACTTTCCAAAATAATAATGCGCCTACATGCAAAGCAAAAAAGATTCAGGCGTGCTTTGTACGCGTCAGAAAATTATGTAACATCTCCGCTGCTACAGTAACATCGCCATGTCTCAATATAAATGAACCGTTACGGGGCGTTTTAGAGCAGAGACTGAGGACCAAATATTACGTGTTCCTATTATTTCGCTACACTGCGCAACTAATAATCCTCAACTAATAAACAGTATAAAAACAGACAAATGTATTAGTGAACACAGAGTTTTTGTAGCGAACATGAATATAGGATTTCCCAAACCTAGCAAAAATAATCGGAAAATATATCTGTTAGGAAAATCAGATAAAAATTCGATCAACGCTTACTTGAGTGTGTATCTCCACAGTTTCGAAACTAACAACTTTAGTGTAGTTCAGATATGGCTTAAGTTCAAAGAAATAATATCGACAACCAATGAAAGATTCATACTTAACAAAAGATGGGTCTGACCCGCCGTGGTATTCAAACCAACTTACATCACTCTCGCAAAAGCAAAGGAAAAGGCATGCCAAATTTAAATGAATACAAAATCCTCTAGACTGGCGGTCATTTACAGAAACTCAAAATTTAGCTCGATCTTCAATACGAGAAGCCTATAATAAGTTCCACAGCGAACCGCTGACACGTAATTTGGTAGAGAATCTTAAGAAATTCTGGTCGTATGTAAAGTATACAAACGGTAAAACACAATCATTAACTTCACTACGCGACAGTAACGGTGATGCTACTGATGATTGTTCTGGTAAAGCAGAACTGCTTAACACAGCCTGCCGAAATTCCTTTACGAAAGAAGACGAAGCAAATACTCCAGAATTCTTATCAAGAACAGGTGCCAGATGCGTAATTTAAAAGTTGATACACCTGGTTTATTAAAGGAACTTACATCTCTTAACGAAAGTAAGTCTCCCGGTCCCGATTGTATACAAGTTAGTATCCTTTCAGAGTATGCTGATGGAACTGCCCCATATCTAGTTATCATATACAACCGATCGCTCAGTGAACGTTCCGTACCCAGGGACTAGAAAGTTGAACACGTTACCCCAATATTCAAGAAAGGCAATAGAAGTAGCCCGCAGAAGTACAGACCTATACCTTTGACGTTGGTTTGCAGCAGAATTTTAGAACATATACTTTCCTCAAATATTGTGAACTACCTAGAAGAAAACAATCTATTGACCCATAGTCAACAGGGATTCACAAAGTATCGTTCTTGTGAAACACAGCTAGCTCTTTACTCACATGATTTGATGAGTGATATCGACAAGGGGTGTCAAATAGATTCCGTATTTCTAGATTTCCGGAAGGATTTCGACACTGTACCTCACAAGCGTCTTCTAATCAAACTGCGTGCGATCCGATTCGTCATTTCCTGTCAGAAAGGACATAGTACGTTGTAATTGACGAAAGTCATCGAGTAGAACTGGCGTTGCCCAGGAAAATGTTATAGGGCCTCTGCTGTTCCTAATTTTTATAAACGATTTAGAAGACATTCTGAGTAGCTCCGTAAGATTGTTCGCGGATCATGCGGTCACTTATCTGTTAGTCACCAGAGGGTAAAAAGGAACTTCAAAATGATTTAGATAAGATATCAGCAAGATGCAAAAATGGAAATTGTCCCTTAATAATGAGAATTGTGAAGTCATCCATAGGACCACTAAAATAAGAATGGAACTGTAGTGAAACATAAAGCAGTTCGATGAACCTCTGCCATGTGACTTTCAGAGTATTCATGTAGAAGTAGATATAGAATGGCAGTGCGTTCTGGCGCGTCACGTTACGCATCACGCGACTGCTTACGTCGGAGGTTCGAGTCCTCCCTCCTTAGTATATGTCAATTTAAGTAGGTTCTATGCCTACGGACAGATGACTAGAGTACATACAATCTAATATTTGAGTTTCCTCACTCCCTGCACACACACACACACACACACACACGCATATATATATATGTGTGTGTGTGTGTGTGTGCAGGGAGTGAGGAAACTCAAATATTAGATTGCATGTGCTCTAGTCATCTGTCCGTAGGCATAGAACCTACTTAAACTATATATATATATGCTGGAAGCCACCTCAAATTCTGTCGCCGACGATACCTTCTGACCGCCACTACAGTGGCACGAAAATAATGTCCGGATTGTAAGGAACGAACTGGTAAAAAATGGTGGCATTGAGTTTCTGGTGACCTTAACAAAGTTTATTACGTCTTCACTCTAAAGTGCCTTTCCTTACGGAAACGCAACCTCTCCTCCCGCTGCATCGCTTCATCGCTAACAAAGTGCGTCCCTAAACGGTGTTCTTTAAATTTTGGAAACACGAGAAAATCGGCTACGTCGAAGTCTGGTCAGTACGTAGGACGATCGATGGCACTAAACCCAGCAATAAGGATTGTTGCAGATGTCGAAACATCCGTGAGTGCTCTGGCATTGTCCTGCTGAAGAAGAGGGTTCTCCATGTGTAGAGGAACACCTTGCACGCTTGCTTTCAGCTTTAAGGCTATTTCTCACGTTTAGAAGTACTTACGCTACACTCCGCCATGTTAAAGATAATGTTTGTTAAGCTTATGGGACTTAACTACGGGGTCATCAGTCCCTAAACTTACAAACTACTTATCAACTACCTTATACTAAGGACGGCACAAATATCCATGCCCGAGGGGGGATTCTAACCCCCGACCGTAGTGGCCGTGCGGACCGTGACTGGAGCGCCTCAGTCCCCTCGGCCACCGCGGCCGGCACCATGTTAAAGGTCACAATCTGAAGCTCTGAACCTGCACAAGGAAGTAACCTGCGGCTACCAAGCGGGAATCTCGACCGATTAATAGGCGTTTCACGTAATACCTGAACCCTCGTTTGTTAAGAACAGAAAACAAAAATTAGGAATAACTGCTTAGCAATACGCCTCGTAATGCACCCATAAGGAATTAATACTGACGGCACGGATTAGCAGCATGGTCTGATGCATCACGCTAGGGACAGATCGGCCACTCCCGCCGAAGTTTCAAGTCCTCTATCGGGCATAGGCATGTGTGGTGTCCTTAGTGTAAGGTAGTTTAAGTACTTTGTAAATCAAGGGACTTCGACCATCACAGTTCGGTCCAATAGGTTTAAAAAATTTGACATTTCTCGAATTAATATCACGTTCATCATTTTAAATTATATATAGGGTGTCCCAGCTATCTTGTCCACCCAAAATATCTCTGGAACAATAACAGCTATTGGAAAACGACTTTCACTAGTATCAATATACGGCTGGGGCCAACGAATGTACATATTTGGAAACATTCTAAAACGAAAGAAAATGTGTTTTTTAACACAAACTTATATTTTTTTAATGGACACCCTATATTTTTCTTCAGATATCCATAGCATGACAAATCACTTAAACAATAGCTTTGATTGCATCTCAATATTACAGTTACATCCCGAAATATTGCGACGCGAAGTTGACGCTTGAAAAACCCCAAATGCGCTGCTAGCGCACGTCCTGAGGCTCAGGCGTGAACCCCATGCTGCCCGTAATCGTGATGTGATTGACATGCGTAATCGCACTTCCATACTTACCAAGAGGTCCGAAATGAATAATACGGTCTGCTACCATTTTGCATTCCAGAAGGTATTTATGCCATAGGCTAGGGGTGAGGCTGTTCTGTAACATATATGTGTACCGCAACGTTAGTCACAAAGTTAACTTCTCTTATCGTTAATCCTTTACTAAAAAGGTAATGTCGTTCAACGTTAAAACTTTACTATAGATCTAGCGTAAGTGACAGTGAATCATTCACTCATAATAGTAATATTCATGTTGATGGTTTTAGTGAAACGAGCAAGTGGACTAAAGGTTTTACCGTTGTTTAGGTAAAATTTTTTTGATTTGGAAATTTCAGGTAAGACATAGAAGATGAATATAAACATGTTTAACCAATTAGTTTTATTATCACATAATTATCAATGTTATGTTTATCTAATGCGTTACATGACAAATTGTTTCAAAAAATGTTTCTGAACATCACTCGGTAAAATGGCCCTTTGTAGAAACTTTCACTGTGATACCAGCACTACATACTAAAGATAGCGTTCGTATATCATGCTCAAAGTGATAACCATTGGCTTGCAAACATAGGGTCACTCTGCGGATGAAGGATGTCCTACTTCGTGCTACTGTTTCCTCTTTGATGGCTGTACAAGCATCAGTAATGCGTTGGTTCATGTCCTGTGGTATTGTTGGTTCATGTTGGTAAACAGCATCCTTCACTGCTCCCCAAAGAAAAAAATCAAGCGGTGTAAGGTACGGAGATCGGGCAGGCCACCTAACTGGGCCACCACGCCCAATCCACCTACCAGGGAACTTACGGTTCAGAAGTTATCGTGCTCTTAAGTCGTTATGTGCAGGGCATCCGTCATGCTGATACCACATGACTATTCTCCTGCTCAGAGGTACGGTGTCCAAGAGAACAGGAAGATTTTGTGTCGCATAAATCTAGAGTACTGTCTGCCATTTTGGACGCCATTTACAAAGAAAGGTCCGATAATGGTATCTCCAATAATCCTACACCAAACATTCACTTTCCACGGACGTTGATGCTCTACCTAACGGAGCCATTTTGGATTGTCTGCGGACCAATAATGCATATTCCTCATATTGACAATTCCTTTGTTGGAGAATGATGCCTAGTCGGTAAAGAGAACAACTGCGAAAAAATTTGAATTAGAAGTTTTTGCTGATCCCACCGACAAAATGTTACCCTGTTGCTGAAGTCATTTCCACGATGATCCTGGTGTAAATGCACATGGTAAGAATGAAATTTATAACGTTGAAGAATACGCTGTGCATTTGATTTCGACACACCAACTTCATGTTCAATTTGACGTGTGCTGTTGTGAGGATTCACAGCTACGGTAGCGAGCACAGCAACTTCAGCACGTTCATCTGTGCGTGTTCTAGGACGATATCTAGGTCTTGGATTTAAGCTTTCTGTTTCACGCAGACGAGATGTGAGACGACCAAACATCCGTCACGAAGGCGATGGCTTGTCAGGGAATCGTCTTCTGTACAGTCGTTCTGCCTGAACAAAATTTCGCCCGCCTACAAAAAAAATGTTTAAATGTTTGTAGAACTTATGGGACTTAACTACGGGTCATCAGTCCCTAAGCTTACAAACTACTTATGAACTAGCTAAGACTAAGGACGGCACAAATATCCATGCCCGAGGGGGGGATTCGAACCCCCGACTGTAGTGGCCGTGCAGACCGTGACTGGAGCACCTCAGTCCCCTCGGCCACCGCGGCCGGCCCGTCCGCCTACAACAGCGTACAGTACAGGTATGTAGAGTAGGGTAGAAAAACAGACATATTAACGTAATAATCATAATGTTCTCTAACAGTAGTATAAACAAACAAGCAATCTAATAACGTATTTCCCGTCAACGTACATTCTCCATAGATCAGCAGCATTTCTACCATATCTTCATGTGTGTACATAATACAGTATAAGTTCCACAACACAACGTTTATTCACAATGTGTACTTCCTCCGTGCCGTCACTAGATTACTCTGATGCACGACTACACCGGCAAACGGTGTACTGCACGCCAAAGCAACAACAAATGGGATGCTCGGAGGGTGGTGGAGTACAGGAGTTTGCATGGGTCGCAAATCACAAACAAGGCGAAGTGGTAACTGTGGTTGTAGTGGGAACTAAGTTGGACACGTGTCTAGGTAGAGCTAGGCTCTGGATGAACGAGTGCGCGAAAGGCACGAAGGGTCATTTAACGCATTATTTTGGGTGTGCAGGATAAATAAGACAACCTGACTGGTGTATACCGATCGGTACTGGTTCATATTGTGTACGTAGACACATAAAACGTGCAAGAGGGAAACCATTATGTGCTTATGAGAGTTGATAGCAGCAGACCGTATTATTCGTTTCGGACCTCTTGATAAGTATGGAAGTGCGATTATGCAGGTCAATCACATCGCGATTACGGGCAGCATGGGGTTCACGCCTGAGCCTTAGGATCGTGCGCTAGCAGCGTATTTCGGGTTTTTCAAGAGGCAACTTCTCGTCGCAATATATCGAGATGTAATTGGAATATTGAGATGCAATCAACGCCATCGTTTTTGTGATTTGTCATGCTATGGATTGCTGAAGAAAAAATATAGGGTGTCCATTTAAAAAAAACCTAAGTTTGTGTTAAAAAACACATTTTCTTTCGTTTTCGAATGTTTCCAAATATGTACATTCATGGGCCCTAGCCGTACATTGATACCGGTGAAATTCGTTTTCCAATAGCTGTTATTGTTCCAGAGATATTTTGGGTGGACAAGATAGCTGGGGCACCCTATATATATATATATCCTCCAAAGTATTCCAAAAACTGTAGTTGAATCAAGAACACAGTTGCCTAGAATGTCCTTAGATGTTACTCAACCTGTTCAAAGATGTAGACAACCAGGCATCACAAGTGCCAATATGACAGAGTCGGTAAGAAGTCCGAATATCTCCAGTAATAACACCAGGAAGAAGGTTACACTGCTTTCGTTGACTGTAACTCTCCCATGTATTGGAGGTCAGTTCCCAGGTTTGCTCGTAGCATCACTGTTACTTTATGTAGGGACTCATCAAGGTAATTTTTCAGACGCTTCAAAGTGACCCAAAGCGATGTTCTTCGGACACGGAGGGGTTTAAAAGAAATACGGGAACTGTCGACGACTTGCTCGGTCCGGCCTCCCAAAGGGTACCACAGCATCTGATGACAGTTACATTAGGATTTCAGCTCAGAGGAACGCCATCAATGATTTTCGTGCAGCCCCAAATTGCAGCGTCAGACTGCACTTTCACTCCCGACGTTCATGGTGAGATCCAGATTTGACAACTAAATGCAATGCAGCGCGGTTCATATGGGCCAATCAGAATTCTAAATGGAGTCGTCAGAATTGGCAACGAAGAGACGTGCTTCCAACTAGGCATCGTCAGAGACATATTTGGAGGCAGCCTGAACATCTTAGAAAAACCGTCCAGCGAGTGCAGCGCGGTGGTGGTTTTCGCAGGGTGGCAATACGTAGGGCCACCTTACACTACTGGTGGTCGAAGGAGGCAATCAAACGTCTATATGGTACGGCTATAACTTTCTCCGGCGTATAGAGAAACCATATCGGTAGCATTTTGCTGAGGGTTTCGTCTTAATGGACGACAATAATCACGGTCATCCTATTCAACTTGTGAAATAATATCTTCATGATAACGATTTCGTAAGAATAGAGTGACCAGCGCGTTATCCAAACCCTTTAGAAACGTGTCTGCGATACATCGAAAGAGACAGTCTTTGAAGTAGAGAACCCACCAAACAATGTGATAAATCTAGCCGATTCGCCGTTGTGTATTGGGACAAACTGGGTGAACAGTTCCTTGATGATGAAACTGACAGTATGAAACAATAAACACAAGAATGCGCCAGTGGAAAAGAACGTGTACCGGGTATTAGGAGTGTATGCTTAAAAGTGGAACATAAATTCAGAATGTCTAGCTTACTGTCCTACAAATTGTCAATTTCTGTTTTGATGAGCATTAAAGACAAATAATGTGTTCATTTTGTTTATCTCTATCCCATTTATAATGGAACGGTCCTGAAACCCTGGAATCATGATGAAGCATTACTTTATTTGATGGGTGTTTGTAACGATAGTGTCACTTAAGGTGTGGGACAGGGGTGGCTCTAGCTACTAACTGATCACATTCAGGTGTAAAAGTAATTAATATTATTGCCATTTGTCATCTACATAAGAAAGGATAGGATTTTCAAATACTAGAACCAGGATTAGAGATTACTGGCGACGAGATTATTTAAAATTCTTGAATGTCCGTCTCCAAATCGCTTATATTTTCTAAAACATTACTAGTTTCGGGACAGCTGCCCATCTTCAGATCAAAATTTAGAAGTTACAGAGTAACCTGTCCTGTAATGAACGAATGTTCACAGTCGTTACGACACAGTCGTTACATTACTAGTTTCGGGACAGCTGCCCATCTTCAGATCAAAATTTAGAAGTTACAGAGTAACCTGTCCTGTAATGAACGAATGTTCACAGTCGTTACGACTGTGAACATTCGTTCATTACAGGACAGGTTACTCTGTAACTTCTAAATTTTGATCTGAAGATGGGCAGCTGTCCCGAAACTAGTAATGTTTTAGAAAATATAAGCGATTTGGAGACGGACATTCAAGAATTTTATTCATATAACGATCGCAATAACTCCCTGAAGACTAATAAGTCTTGCTTTGATAAAAGAGATTATTTAAGTTGAATCAAAGTTCACATTTTCGAAAAAGCTTTCCGTTAACTTCCTCACGTCACTCTATTATCTCAATAACTTTCGTAAGGATATCGAGCTAAATTTGAGCCTCCGCTAGGAGAAACATAGCATGTCATGTGGCACCCTTCGATTTGTCTGTAGAATTATAGGGAACTGAATTCCAAGGAGACTGCTTAGATTATTAAATAATAAGCATTTTAGTATGCTCCTATGAGATACAAAAGAAGTAGTGCGACAGGAGCTATCAGAAGTAAACAGAGAGAGGCTGCAATGAATCAAAAATGTTCAAACGTTTGTATAGTATATGGGACTCAACTACGGGGTCATCAGTCCCTAAACTTACAAACTACTTATAAACTACTTACGAACTAGGACGCCACAAATATCCATACCCGAGGGGGGATTCGAACCCCCGACCGTAGTGGCCGTGCAGACCGTGACTGAGCAGCAATGAATACTCACAGGCTTGACAGATGAGGTATTACCTTAACATATACCTCAGGGAAGTGTTTCTGGACCCTTGCGGTTTATGTGCATGTAAATTAAAAGTAAACTCAGATACATATTCTGAAGAGACTTCATAAAGGAACGGCATAAACATTCAGATGTTCAAATTCAAATGTTAAAATGTTTGTAGAGCTTATAGGACTTAACTACGGGCTCATCAGTCCCTAAACTTACAAGCTACTTATGAACTAGCTGATACTAAGGACGACACAAATATCCATGCCCGACGGGGGATTCTAACCCCCGACCGTAGTGGCCGTGCAGACTGTGACGCGACGTCTACCGCGGCCGGCTGATTCAGATGTTGCTGCTGTGGTCTTCAGTCCGCAGGCTGCTTTGATGCACGCTACCCTGTCCTGTGAAAGCCTCTTCATCTGAGAATACGAACGGCAACCTACATCCTTTTGAATCTGCTTACCGTTTTCATCCCTCGGTCTCCCTCTACAATTTTTACACGTCAATGCTCAGTTGACAATTCGTTGATGTCTCAGAATGTGTCCCACCAATCTATCCTCTTAGTCAGGGTGTGCCAGAAATTCCTTTTCTTCCCAATTCGGTTAAACACCTCCTCATTGGTTACGTGATCTACCCATCTAATTTTCATCATTCGTCTGTAGTACCACATTTCAAAAGCTTCTATCTCATTTTTGTCTGAATTCTTATTGTCCACGTCTCATTCCCATACAATGCTACACATTCAAATATTTATGGCGAACTTGATAAGATTTCACAGTGGTACGAAAACTGGCATCTTGTGTTGAAACTGTTCTCCACAAAATCACTCATTAGACTGATAAAACTGTCGACTGTCGCCTATCACTGTACCACCCGACCGTTCATATGGCTAAATATTCGACGAGTTTCAAATACCATACCGACGCTTTTCCGACGTATTTGCCAACATAATTCCCCACTGCAGGGCTTTAACAGAACTCAAAGCTATAAAAGTTTTTTATTACTGGCGGCACACACATCGCAGATATTGGCGCATCCATCTGTGCAGTGGATTCATCTGTATAACTTATTCTGCATTTTGCTGAACTGAAGATGACACGTTTTCGTCGAAACCGGTAATCTAGATTATAATATTGAACACTGATCTTGACATACTTATATATTTCACAAAAATAACATTAACTAATGTCAAGCAAGTGGTTGTAGCGAACGAGCTGTTGGCCACGGTTGCCTCGAGCCGTTGCGATGCACGAAGTTTCTGACTCAGGGCGCTGCTATTTCCAGATTGACGGACAGCCCTGGCAGAGTCGGCATCCGTCATCCTCGACGTGTGTTGGCGGCTGCACAACTAGTTTCTGTCTAGCTTCCGGTCAGACTTGTTGCCGTGAGACACGTCACGTGTCCAAGAGGCCTCCTTCTGTCTGTAACTGCTGGCCGGTGTCTCGTGATTATTTTAACGCAAAGTATTATAATTACGTAGGCTTCCGTGGCCAGAGTCAGATGATATAAAAGTTTTCTGGATATTGTACCGCGTCATGATGTGAGGCTATTACTTAAATAACCGACGTTTCGGCCAACGTTACAATGGCCTTAATCTGGGTGTATTAATGTGTGCAGGTTGTTGCTATACTTTATATTACTGTCATTTAGACATTACGTCATAATTTTTAAAAATAAGCGATGTTATTGGTGAATTTTTGGCGGAAGATTATCCGCACTTATTTAAAATCATCATACAGTGTAGTTCTGTAGACCGCAAAGTAATGGAGAAATTTTAACTGCTCACAGAAAGGCAACGAAACAAGATGAAAATATGAAGCCTTAACCGAATGAAGGAAAAACTCCCGAAATTTATGCTACTTAATATTCACTGCTCTGTGCGTGCAAATAACAATACGATTTACGTAGCTGCACCGTGAATGTAAAGCCATGGTGCACAGTTAGCCGGTCACAGAAAACTAACAACAGACACAATAATGGAAAGTCCCGGTTGGAATTAACAACGTAGTGATAAGGATAATTTACAATTGACCGCAAAGACAAAATGATCAAATGATTGTAAATCTATCGGACTTAACTGCGTGTTCATCAGTCCGTTGCTTACAAAGTATTTAAACTAAGGTAAACTGACCTAAGGACAACAGAAACATCCATGCCCGATGGGGGATTCGAACCCCCGACGGCGGTCGGCAGCGCGCACCGCAGCACGGCACTCCAATGCCCAAAAATACATGATGACGAGGTGCAACAGGCACATACAAAAGACACACACATACAACACTTTCAGCTATCAGCCATGGCCTTCTTCAGAAAACAGAACATTCACGCAATCACACAGGTACACAACACAGTCACACAACCATCAGTTCCGTGTGTGCGTGTCGTATGTGTGTCTTTTTCAGGTGTCTGTCGCAGCTCGTCGTCACGACTTCGCGGTGAGTTGTGAACTGTCATTATATTGTTAAACAGGATACAAATAAGAGACCGGCATAAAATATAGATTTAATTGTCACTACAGACACCTGAGCGATATTCTAGTTCATTCCGTACACATTGAGTGAGCTGTGCTACTAGCGTCTCTGTTTCTCCTCTTTAAATGGTCAATGGCGTTGATATAAACACATATCTTCCCCTCAGGGGCTCACGGTTCTTTCTTGAATACGTGCGTGGCGAGCACGGAGCCCCGAGCTAATGCAGTCTTCCTTCTTTACTTCCGGGACTGCATTTCCTTTCCCCCTCCCCTCCTTCCTATCCTCACTCCTTCCCCTCAACACCGGGGGACTGATAACCTCAGTAGTTTAGTCCCCCTATAGCAACCAAACAACCCAACAACCCAATCCAACACATATCTTGAGGTAACCCACAAGAAAAAGTCTATGAGCGTCAAGACAGGGGATTTTACTATCCATCACTGGAGAACTGTGGTATCCAGAAACTGCCGAACAAGTCTGGCGTGGTATGCAGCAGCGTCGGCTTTTTAGAAGTTGACACCTTCACCTTCGTCTAGAATTTGTGACACTGCATACAGTTTCAACATTTAGAGGTATTTGTTACAGTTTGCTTCGCAAAAAAATACGGCCCATTTAGTAGTTGACACCTTCACCTTCGTCTAGAATTTGTGACACTGCATACAATTTCAACATTTATAGACATTTGTTTGATGTCAGTTTGCTTCGCAAAAAATACGGGCCAGAGGAGCTACGTTGCTAATGAGGACGAGAATTTTTGAGTTCCTAGTGCTGAACTGCGGTCAGGTGAATGCCAAGCAAAGTGAAATTTTGATAAACGCATATTTATATAAGATTTGTTGCTTTATCGAAGTAGCATACCATTATAGTGATGCAACTTGAAATGTCGCTATTCAATTAAAAAATCGTCTTCCAGATTGAAACTGAACAGATTAATTTCTACAGACATTTAATCATCAAACCTTAAGTTTGGATCCGTACAACGTCGGATGAGCGCATTGGTGTAATTGTTCGCGTAAACGATTAAGCAGTAAAAGGTATGGCTAGCTCAGATACTTTACTCTTAACTTTACCAAACCGGTCACAAAATCTGAGGATCGCTAAGATGCTTGGCGAAAATCATGAAAAGGACATAAAACTACTTTGTTCATTGTCAATACCAACAGTTACCCTTTCTCCCGTTAACACCGTCAAAGCGTGTAACTATAATTTTGTAAGAAATTAATTGAAATTACGCCAAGACTGTGAAAGAACTGTCATTGATTAAATAAAAACACGGTTTGCAAATAACCCCATTCAGAAAAGTCATTTCGAACAATTACCATTAATCAGAAAGACGGACACTTCATTCGTTCCGATTATAGTAAGTAGGATTAGCTCCTGGCAGCTTAAGACAACAAATGTTTTTACCACAGTCTTACATATAGAGTCGCAACACTTGCTGGTGTGGAAGTTGTTACCGACAGTTGCGAAGACAACAGTGCTCCTGTCGATGGGCAAGCAGCCGAAGGAGTAATATTCTTTATATCTTTGTACGTAAGCAATAGTTACTATAATATTTGTGTTACAAGCATTAGTAAAATAGAAACCTTTATAATGGAGAAAGTAATGTAAAAACAGCCGGGTTTCACCGATTCAGTGGTATAAAGAACAATTTCGTCATGAAGAAATACCCACGAATATGTGTATATTTTCATCTTCTTCCACTGAAAGTCAGTAAAATACAAAACATAACAGAAACATAGATTTCTACTACGGTCTCTTCCTACTATGACCGGCCGCGGTGACCGAGGGGACTGAGGCGCTCCAGTCATGGTCTGCACGGCCACTACGGTCGGGGGTTCGAATCCCCCCTCGGGCATGGATATTTGTGCCGTCCTTAGTCTTAGTTAGTTCATAAGTAGGTTGTAAGTTTAGGGACTGATGACCCCGTAGTTAAGTCCCATAAGCTTAACAAACATTTGAACATTATTGAACAGACAGTTTTATTGACGCTTATTCGGTGTCTACTGATCCGCATATTTTTACACTTCACTCCTCTTTCTTATACGCGCGTATGCTTTTGAATGTTATTATTTTATCTTAAAAATCCAGTGTCTTAAGAGTTTTCCCGTTTGTGGTTCAGCTGCAGCAACAGTTCTGCAATGGGGTTCTTCTTTGTTGGGATACAGTTTGATTGCTTTTGCCGTTTTATTTACACATATGTAACGTGGTGGTGTGGTAACTGATTGGTTACTTTAAATACTGTAGTTATTGCATCCTATATAAGCTTCCTACTTTTCATCCTCACCGATTTAACGTCACTGAGTATTAAAGCGATGGCTCTTTAAATACAGTAGTTATTGCGTTCTAAATAAGCTTCCTATTTTTCACCCTCATCGATTTTACTGGAATTACAGTGAAGAAACCTTAAAGTTCCTGAGTTAAAAAGCGATGGCTTTTTGCCAAGGGGCAGGTATTCCGGAGTTTCCTAGCCATTTTTGTATTTTTAATAGAAAATAAATTTCTTCAGTAAGAATCTGTAGGTTACAAAGTAATTAAAAATTAATTGTCCCGTAAATTACCGTTTCATACCTTGCCGGGCTTCTTATTAAGTTATTTTTAAGTTATTAGCTATTTTTATGGCTCTACATACGCTCCGTATTGTAAAGCAGTGTATTAAAATCAATATAAACGATGCTGCTTACAGTCATCCAGTATCAAAATATGCAATGTTGCTTTGCAGCCACTTGGAGCGCTGCTGTCACTGTGTATAACAAAAATCAGTGAAAGTGTCGTGACTATATATGTTACATTGTGTTATGCCCTTATAAATTATCAGAGACATTCTTAATCTTCTACAACTCCTCTACATCGCTATCACTTTACATCTTGTCTCTACTTGAAACATACTTTCGATAAAATAATTAAGGCGAAATTGTAAAATGGAAGGAGAAATTTAGAATGTTTTCCAGTCCACTGTGTGGACCGTACAGCAACCAGTGAAATTTGACCTTGAATTAAAAAGCGTTTTGGTAGTTTTTTAATCCTAAATAACGCGTTTCATTCTAAGGGTAGCTGATCATCACATCATCTGCGTACAGATGCAAAAATAAATAAATAAATAGATAAATAAAAATAAAAATAAATAAATAAATAAAGAATTACTTAAACAGAACAGTGAAAAAGGGGGTAGGAACTAGTATTGTGCGAAAGATAGAAGTATGAAAAGAACAAGAAAACCTTACAAGGGACTCTTCGACGTGTAACACCGTTCGTCTCGACGCGATAAAGCTGTCTAAGAGTGCCACACGAAGAAGGGTGTGCTGTAAGATTTTCTACTTTTTATACGTGTCTCTTTAGCTCAAAATTAGTTCCTTCCCCTCCCCCTCTCTTTATTCATTGTTCTAACTGTTTAGTAATTCTTTTGTTATATCTTTCACGCATATAATCTGATGATACATTGCTGCTACGGCGAAACGTTTCATTAAGCATTAAAAAACTACAAGACGATTTCAAAATAAGGAGACACTGAAGTACAGATTCTGCACTGTAATACAGTCCACTTGGACAAATTTGAGCGCGAAAATCATGCAGACAAGGATATAGCCTGGATAACGCAAAAGGGTGATCAACATTGTGACAGAGGCCATTAAAAAGACTGTTGGTTATAATGTATTCTGCAAACTCATTTAATATATTCTTTTGTATTATGTATCAATTTTTCTTTCCTGAAGCCTCCAGACAAATTGTATTTAGTTCTACAAAATTAACAATGTAAAGTTTATAATGTCCTTCCGATTTGATTAATTTGTGACAGTAAAACTGTATTAATTAAAGATTTTTTAAATGCGCCATTACGTGGCAGAAATAAAAACCGTAATAAATATAAATCAGGGTCGGGTGGTAACCATACTATTAATGATTTACTAATTTTATTTCAGCTCATCTGGACTCTACAGTAACTTATATGCCTTTAAAAAAAATAAAAAACAGCGGAAAGAAAATTGAACTAATAAGGTATTGTATGAAGAAACACAAATTGTGACGTGTTATTAACCCTTAACAGTGACTTATATCTCAAAATAAATAGGAAGATGAAATACTTATCTCAGTTAATAATTTTCTGAATAGCCAGATTTTAGAAGGCAATTATAATGAATCAGTTTTCTCTTCAGGGGACCTTCATTTATTTTTCATTGTGGTGTGTAGATGTATAACCGTGGACAGTGAAATAAAATTTTTGAGGATGTTATACAAAAATACCCTAGGTTCGTTGCAGGTGTTTAGTTTCAGGTAACATGTCAAAAAACTACTAACTGACTTCAATGGAAAGATATTTTAGCATTAGTTATGTGGAACTGTGTTGTAAAAATACTCGCACAAATCGGAGACCTTAAATAAAATTTAACCTATACTGAGCTAGCCGAGAATCAAAAGGAATAAAATAAAATACAGAATAATGTATTGAAAGATAATAAATTACAAATACTATCCATTAAGTAGTATTTTTACAAGCTTTCCTTAAAAAAACGATGTTGTTGTTGTTGTTGTGGTCTTCAGTCCAGAGACTGGTTTGATGCAGCTCTCCACCCTACTCTATCCTGAGCAAGCCTTTTCATCTCCTCATAAGAACGACAACCCACATCCACTTGAATCTGCTTACTATACGCGTCTCTTGGTCTCCCTCTGCGATTTTTACCCCACACACTTCCCTCCAACGCTAAATTCACAATTCCTTGATGTCTAAGAATGTGTCCTACCAATCTATCCCTTCTTTTAGTCAAGGTATGCCAGAAATTTCTTTTCTCCTCAATTTGGTTCAGTACCTCCTCATTAGTTACGCGATCCACCCACCTAATCTTCAGCATTCTTCTGTAGCACCACATTTCAAAAGCCTCTATCCTCTTTCTGTCCACACTGCGTATCGTCCATGTTTCACTCCCATACAAGGCAACACTCCATACAAATGCCTTCAGAAAGGACTTCCTTAGGCTTAAATCAATATTCGATGTTAACAAATTTCTCTTTTTCAAAAACGCCTTTCTACCCATTGCCATTCTGCATTTTATATCATCTGTACTGCGACCATCATTTGTTATTTTACTGCCCAAGTAACAAATCTCATCTACCTCCTTTATTGTTTCGTTACCTAATCTAATTCCTTCAGCATCACCTGATTTTCTTACACTGCACTCCATTACCCTAGTTTTACTCTTGTTAATGTTCATCTTATATGCACCTTTCAGCACACTATCCATTCCGTTCAATTGCTCTTCCAGGTCCTTTGCTGTATCTGACAGAATTACTATGTCGTCGGCAAAACGCAATGTTTTTAATTCTTCACCCTGAACTTTAATTCCTTCTCCAAATTTCTCCTTGCTTTCCTTTATAGCTTGCTCAATGTACAAATTGAACAACATTGGGGAAAGGTTACAACCCTGTCTTACTCCCTTCCCAACCACTGCATCCCTTTCATGCCCTTCAACTCTGACAACCGCTGTCTGGTTTTTGTACAAGTTGTAAATAACCTTACGCTCCCTATATTTTACTCCTGCTTGCTTCAGAACTTGAAAGAGTTTATTCCAATCAACATTGTCAAAAGCCTTCTCCAAATCTACAAAAGCTAGAAATGTTGGTTTGCCTTTTCTTAATCTATCTTCTAGGATAAGGCGTAAAGTGAGTATTGCCTCCCGTGTTCCTACATTTCTCCTGAACCCAAACTGATCTTCCCCGAGGTCGGCTTCTACCAGCTTTTCCATCCTTCTGTATATAATTCGTGTTAATATTTTGCAACCATGACTTATTAAACTGATAGTTCTGTAGTTTTCACACCTGTCTGCACCCGCTTTCTTTGGAATGGGGATTATAACATTTTTCTTAAAGTCTGAGGGTACTTCACCTGTCTCATACATCTTACACACAATGTGAAACAATTTTGTCATGGCTGGTTCTCCCAGAGACTTCAGTAGCTCTGACGGGATATCATCTATTCCAGGGGCCTTGTTTCGACTTAGATCTTTCAGTGCTCTGTCAAATTCATCTCTCAGTATAGTATCTCCTATTTCATCATCATCTACATCCTCTTCCCTTCCTACAATAGTGTCTCGAAGTTCGTTTCCTTTGTAGAGCCCCTCTATATACTCTTTCCACCTTTCAGCTTTCCCTTCTTTGCTGAGAACTGGTTTTCCATCAGTGTCCTTGATATTCATAGAGCTGTTTTTCTTATCGCCAAATGTTTCTTTTATTTTCCGGTAGGCTGTATCTATTTTTCCCCTATTTATACATTCTTCTACATCCTTGCATTTGCCTTCTAGCCAGTCCTGCTTAGCCATTTTGCACTTCCTGTCAATCTCATTTCTTAGTCGTCTGTACTCCATTTTGCCTGTTTCATTTACTGCATTTTTATATTTTCTCCTTTCATCGATTAAATTTAGTATCTCCTGTGATATCCAAGGATTCTTTGTAGGTCTTGCCTTCCTACCTATTTTGTCCTCTGCTGCCTTCACTATTTCATCTCTCAATTTTACCCATTCCTCCTCAACTGTTTTATTTTCCCCTGTTTCTGTCGATTGTTGCCTGAAGCTCCCTCTGAAATTCTTAAGAACTTCAGGTTCCTTCAATTTATCTAGGTCCCATCTCCCTATTTTCCTACCTTTCTGTAGTTTCTTCAGTTTCAGCCTACAGTTCATAACCAACAAGTTATGGTCAGAGTCTATGTCTGCCCCTGGGTATGTCCTACACTTCAAAACCTGGTTCCGTAATCTATGTCTTGTTGTTGTTGTTATGGTCTTCAGTCCGGAGACTGGTTTGATGCAGCTCTCCACCCTACTCTATCCTGAGCAAGCCTTTTCATCTCCTCATAAGAACGACAACCCACATCCACTTGAATCTGCTTACTATACGCGTCTCTTGGTCTCCCTCTGCGATTTTTACCCCACACACTTCCCTCCAACGCTAAATTCACAATTCCTTGATGTCTAAGAATGTGTCCTACCAATCTATCCCTTCTTTTAGTCAAGGTATGCCAGAAATTTCTGTTCTCCCCAATTCGGTTCAGTACCTCCTCATTAGTTACGCGATCCACCCACCTAATCTTCAGCATTCTTCTGTAGCACCACATTTCAAAAGCCTCTATCCTCTTTCTGTCCACACTGCTTATCGTCCATGTTTCACTCCCATACAAGGCAACACTCCATACAAATGCCTTCAGAAAGGACTTCCTTAGGCTTAAATCAATATTCGATGTTAACAAATTTCTCTTTTTCAAAAACGCCTTTCTACCCATTGCCATTCTGCATTTTATATCATCTGTACTGCGACCATCATTTGTTATTTTACTGCCCAAGTAACAAAACTCATCTACCTCCTTTATTGTTTCGTTACCTAATCTAATTCCTTCAGCATCACCTGATTTTCTTACACTGCACTCCATTACCCTAGTTTTACTCTTGTTAATGTTCATCTTATATGCACCTTTCAGCACACTGTCCATTCCGTTCAATTGCTCTTCCAGGTCCTTTGCTGTATCTGACAGAATCACTATGTCGTCGGCAAAACGCAATGTTTTTAATTCTTCACCATGAACTTTAATTCCTTCTCCAAATTTCTCCTTGCTTACCTTTATAGCTTGCTCAATGTACAAATTGAACAACATTGGGGAAAGGCTACAACCCTGTCTTACTCCCTTTCCAACCACTGCATCCCTTTCATGTCCTTCAACTCTGACAACCGCTGTCTGGTTTTTGTACAAGTTGTAAATAACCTTACGCTCCCTATATTTTACTCCTGCTTGCTTCAGAACTTGAAAGAGTTTATTCCAATCAACATTGTCAAAAGCCTTCTCCAAATCTACAAAAGCTAGAAATGTAGGTTTGCCTTTTCTTAATCTATCTTCTATGTCTTACCATTATAAAATCTATCTGGTATCTCCCGGTGTCTCCTGGTCTCTTCCACGTATACAACCTTCTTTTGTGATTCTTAAACCAGGTGTTTGTTATAACTAAATTATGTTCCGTGCAAAATTCTACCAGGCGGCTTCCTCTTTCATTCCTTTTGCCCAGACCATATTCACCCACTATCTTCCCTTCCCTTCCTTGTCCTACTACCGAATTCCAGTCTCCCATAACAATTAAGTTTTCCTCTCCCTTAATTGTCTGAATAATTTCCTTTAGCTCCTCATATATTTCTTCTATATCCTCATCATCGGCAGAGCTAGTTGGCATATAAACCTGTACTACTGTTGTCGGTGTTGGCTTCGTATCTATCTTGACAATGATAATGCGATCACTATGCTGCTCATAGTAGTTTACCCGCATTCCTATTTTCTTATTCATTATCAGTCCTACTCCTGTGATACCCCCAACTGATTTTGTATTTATAATCCTGTACTCACCTGACCAGAAATCCTGTTCATCCTGCCACCGAACTTCACTAATCCCCACTATATCCAACTTCAACCTATCCATTTCTCTTTTTAAATTTTCTAATTTTCCTACTCGATTAAGGGATCTAACATTCCACGCGCCGACCCGTAGAATGCCAGTATTGTCTTTCCTGATGATCACATCCTCCTGAGTAGTCCCCGCCCGGAGATCCGAATGGGGGACTATTTTACCTCCGGAATATTTTACCCGAGAGGATGCCATCATCATATTTTCATACAGTAGAGCTGCATGTCCTCGGGAAAAGTAACGGCTGTAGTTTCCCCTTGCTTTCAGCCGTTCGCAGTAACCGTGTGGCAAAGCCACATTAGCTGATGTTACAAGGCCAGCTCAGTCAATCATCCAGACTGTTGCCCCTGTAACTACTGAAAAGGCTGCTGCCCCTCTTCAGGAACCACACGTTTGTCTGGCCTCTCCACAGATACCCCTCCGTTGTGGTTGCACCTACGGTACGGCTATCTACTTCGTTGAGGCACGCAAGCCGCCCCACCTCGGCAATGTCTGTGGTTCATGGGAATTCTGCTGGGTGGCGTCGTTCAAAAGATGCGATATTTTGGCGAGTAGATTTCTTGGAACCTTCAGGCATTGCTGCAGTTGCAGAGACACCAAGGAGACGGCGTAGGAACGTGACCCATCAGAGATCAATCAGCTTGCAGGTACGCTTGTAGAAATGTCTCAACTTTTATACGACGCCAACCGCTGAATTCCCGAGAAATTTTCAACATCTCCATACGCCAAACCTGAAATCACTTCAAACGACTTCATTTGATAACTGCAGTAAAAGTCTACGTTTCTATTCACTAGTCTTGACATTCGACATCTTCTGCTGTAAAAGAAAGAAGATAATCTACTGAAATAAAGGAAAGTCCGGTAATTCACTAGCCATTGTGTTCCGAAAGTAATTCACAAAAGTCGTATGTACTTTTCTGTAAAATCGTTTAGTTAAATAATCCCCCCGCGTTTTAAACAGATGTCTTAGTTTTGTAATCTGTTGTACCGACATTGATTTAAACATTAACTTTCCTATTATGTTAAACATAAACACATTCATTGTGAAATGGTCAGTTAGACCCGCTAATTAAAATATGATTTATTCTTAGGTGGTTCTTCTGCTAACTTTTTGTAGATGCTTTTAAGTAGAAAAACAAGCAGTGGTTTTTGTTTTCTAAACTTGTAGAACATAAATACTACAAAATAAAACTTATATACAAAATTTCCTTGTCTGCTGTAGCAGGCTAACTAGGCTCTGTAATGCTAGATGTTGCCAAGTGTCTGAAATTTGGCTTTGTAATGGCGTAAATGACCACCACTACAAAGGATTCCTGAAAGATTTGCAAACGAATCATTGATAGGTACCTTAGCACAGCACAGTTCTTTGGCTTCGCCGGTATAAACTTTGAGGTTTTATTTGCCATTCGTGAGATAATATCTATCTTTTTCGAAATTGGAGGGACAGATGTGCATTGTCAAACAGATTAAAACTGGATAGTACGCCTAACGTTTCTGACTGACATAAACTGCGCCTAAACGACTTAAATTCATCATTGCAGGGGAAAGAGCTTCTAATACTACAGATGCACGACCAAATTCGTGGAGGATGCACTTCCCTCTGCAAGGCGGATCAGTGACGAAATTCCAACATTTTTCACTTCTATGATTTCTTTAAAATTTATTTAAAATTTCCTGAACGTACCAGTGGTGATTACTTTCAAATTTATGAATTATTGTATGGTTTCTATAATGCTGAATGTACCACAGCTGAATACTGTTAACAATGTAACAAGTTAATAGATGCTTACTAGCGTTTTTCGTTAGATATAAAATCATGCAATGTTATTGCTACTGACAGAACAACAAATATAACTGGTTCCTTACCTAGGTTGGAAGCAATATTCAAAGAAATTGAGGCATGAGTTTTGTACTTTCACTCCTTGGCCAATTCTTTGCACCTTGTGACGGAATAGTGCCAAATGAAACCAGTAGCACCCACACTGAATTTAAAAGTCGGCGCTCCTGGTAATACATGTTTTCTTTTTGCCACATACGAAACCAAAAGGCTAACTGGATAGTTGAAAGTACTGGTCTGACATTGTTTTGTTGCTTTCCCTTCGGAACGACATCTTTGTTCTTTCTGTGAGTTCCTACGAAAGTCAGATTTTTTATTGAGAAGTTCCCCGTCAAAACAATAACACATGGCTACCCTACGACGCGGCCCAATATTAATCATTGTATACTCGTAAAATACTGTGTAATATCATTTATTATGTACAATTACCTCTTGACTGTCCGAGGATTTGTAGGACGGTCTGTCCCCCATGCGACTTGGATACAACGACTCATTCCAAAGCCAGTCAGATTCATCAGGATATAGTAAACGTGTAACCACTACGACATCCAAAATTAAAACATGTACCTCTTATTTCAACAATGTGCAATGCCTATGAGTTGTTGTACGTCGTACATAACGAATTGTATGTATTTCAAATGAAAATTATTTAGACTTCAAATGAAAACATTATATTGGGTCTAAGAGACCCAGTTACATTAAGTGCTTCATGGCTATGTATTACCCAAATTATTTTAGATTGTGAAATGCAAATTACGGGCGCCATAAATTTTCAGCTCTTTTGTTGTTGTTGTTATGATCTTCAGTCCGGAGACTGGTTTGATGCAGCTCTCCACCCTACTCTATCCTGAGCAAGCCTTTTCATCTCCTCATAAGAACGGCAACCCATATCCACTTGAATCTGCTTACTATACGCGTCTCTTGGCCTCCCTCTGCGATTTTTACCCCACACACTTCCCTCCAATGCTAAATTTACGATTCCTCGATGTCTAAGAATGTGTCTTACCAAGCGATCCCTTCTTTTAGTTAGGGTATGCCAAAAATTCCTTTTCTCACCAATTCTGTTCAGTACCTCTTCATTAGTTATGCGATCTACCCACCTAATCTTCAGCATTCTTCTGTAGCACCACATTTCAAAAGCCTCTATTCTCTTCCTGTCCGCACTGTTTATCGTCCATGTCTCACTCCCATACAAGGCAACACTCCACACAAATGCCTTCAGAAAAGACTTCCTTACACTTAAATTAATATTCGATGTTAGCAAATTTCTCTTTTTCAAAAATGTTTTTCTTCCCATTGCCATTCTGCATTTTATATCCTCTGTACTGCGACCATCGCATGTTATTTTACTACCTAAGTAACAAAACTCATCTACCACCTTCATTGTTTCGTTACCTAATCTAATTCCTTCAGCATCGCCTGATTTTCTAAGACCGCATTCCATTATTTTTGTTTTGCTCTTGTTAATGTTCATTTTGTACGCTCTCTTCAACACACTGTCCATTCCATTCAACAGATCTTCCAGGTCGTTCGCTGTCTCTGACAGAATTACAATGTCATCAGCAAAACGCAATGTTTTTATTTCTTCCCCCTGAACTTTAATCCCTATTCCAAAATTTTCCTTGCTTTCCTTCATCGCCTGCTCAATGTACAAATTGAATAACATCGGAGAAAGGCTACAACCCTGTCTTACTCCCTTCCCAACTGATGCTTCCCTTTCATGCCCTTCGAGTCTAATAACTGCGGTCTGGCTTTTGTACAAGTTGTAGATAACTCTCCTTTCCCTGTATTGTACCCCTGCTGACTTCAGAATTTGAAAGAGTGTAGTCCAGTCAATATTGTCAAACGCTTTCTCCAAATCTACAAAGGCTAAAAATGTAGATTTGCCTTTCCTTATCTATCTTCTAAGATAAGACGTAAAGTGAGTATTGCCTCCCGGGTTCCTACGTTCCTCCTGAATCCAAACTGATCTTCCCCTAGGTCAGCTTCTACCAGCTTTTCCATTCTCCTGTAGATAATTCGTGTTAAAATTTTGCAACCATGACTTATCAAACTGATGGTTCTGTAATTTTCACACCTGTCTGCACCTGATTTCTTTGGAATGGGGATTATTACATTTTTCTTAAAGTCTGAGGGCATTTCGCCTGTCTCATATATCCTACACACCAGTTCAAATAGTCTTGTCATGGCTGGCTCTTCCAGAGACTTTAGTAGCTCTGAGGGTATATCATCTACTCCTGGGGCCTTGTTCCGGCCTAGGTCTTTCAAGGCTCTGTCAAATTCATCTCTGAGTATAGTATCTCCTATTTCATCTTGATCTACTTCCTCTTCCCTTCCTACAACATCGTCTCTAAGTTCATTTCCTTTGTAGAGCTGCTCTATGTACTCTTTCCACCTTTCAGCTTTCCCTTCTTTGCTGAGAACTGGTTTCCCATCTGAGTCCTTGATATTCGTAGAATTGCTTTTCTTGTCCCCAAATGTCTCTTTGATTTTCCTGTAGGCGGTATCTACTTTTCCCCTTCTTATACATTCTTCTACAGATTTGCATTTGGCTTCTAGCCACTCCTGCTTAGCCATTTTGCACTTCCTATCAATCTCATTTCTTAGTCGTCTGTACTCCATTTTGCCTGTTTCATTTACTGCCTTGTTATATTTTCTCCTTTCATCAATTAAATTTAGTAGCTCCTGTGTTATCCAAGGATTTTTTGCAGGTCTTGCCTTTCTACCTATTTTGTCCTCTGCTGCCTTCACTATTTCATCTCTCAATGCTACCCATTACTCTTCTACTGTTTTATTTCCCCCTGTTTCTATCAATTGTTTCCTAAATCTCCCTCTGAAATTCACCAGAACTTCACGTTCCTTCAATTTATCTAGGTCCCATCTCCTTATTTTCCTTCCTTTCTGCAGTTTTTTCAGTTTCAGCCTATAGTTCATGACTAACAAGTTATGGTCAGAGTCTATATCTGCCCCTGGGTATGTCTTGCAGTTTATAACCTGATTCCGGAATCTATATTTTACCAGTATAAAATCTATCTGATACCTTCCAGTGTCTCCTGGTCTCTTCCAAGTATACAACCTTCTTTTGTGATTCTTAAACCACGTGTTTGTTATGATTAAATTATGTTCCGTGCAAAATTCTACCAGGCGACTTCCTCTTTCATTCCTTCTGCCCAGTCCATATTCACCTACTATTTTTCCTTCTCTTCCTTTTCCTACTACCGAATTCCAGTCTCCCATCACAATTAAGTTTTCCTCTCCCTTAACGGTCTGAATAATTTCCTTTAGCTCCTCATATATTTCTTCTATATCCTCATCATCGGCAGAGCTAGTTGGCATATAAACCTGTACTACTGTTGTCGGTGTTGGCTTCGTATCTATCTTGACAATGATAATGCGATCACTATGCTGCTCATAGTAGTTTACCCGCATTCCTATTTTCTTATTCATTATCAGTCCTACTCCTGTGATACCCCCAACTGATTTTGTATTTATAATCCTGTACTCACCTGACCAGAAATCCTGTTCATCCTGCCACCGAACTTCACTAATCCCCACTATATCCAACTTCAACCTATCCATTTCTCTTTTTAAATTTTCTAATTTTCCTACTCGATTAAGGGATCTAACATTCCACGCGCCGACCCGTAGAATGCCAGTATTGTCTTTCCTGATGATCACATCCTCCTGAGTAGTCCCCGCCCGGAGATCCGAATGGGGGACTATTTTACCTCCGGAATATTTTACCCGAGAGGATGCCATCATCATATTTTCATACAGTAGAGCTGCATGTCCTCGGGAAAAGTAACGGCTGTAGTTTCCCCTTGCTTTCAGCCGTTCGCAGTAACCGTGTGGCAAAGCCACATTAGCTGATGTTACAAGGCCAGCTCAGTCAATCATCCAGACTGTTGCCCCTGTAACTACTGAAAAGGCTGCTGCCCCTCTTCAGGAACCACACGTTTGTCTGGCCTCTCCACAGATACCCCTCCGTTGTGGTTGCACCTACGGTACGGCTATCTACTTCGTTGAGGCACGCAAGCCGCCCCACCTCGGCAATGTCTGTGGTTCATGGGGGTGGATCAGCTCTTTTAGGATTGCTTAAGTCCCTGCGGAAGTACAATTATTATTTGGGGGTTTATGTACATTTTAGTAAACGAACTAGGTCAGTTAGACCCATTCACAATCGGAAGGTTAATACAGCTTTTCCTTATTATGACTTTCGCCTGTTATTTCACTTGAAAGATGCCGTATCATTTTTTGACATTTTCTAAGTGAAACTTCAGTTTTTGTAATTGTAAACGATGCCCAATTATCAAAATGTGTACTATTTCTTCGTGTTTAAGCATGATCAATAATACACTAACTTTTCACCAAGATCGCTTCTGTAGGTCTCACATGATGTTTCACAAAATTTTCATTAAAGTTAAGCAAGATTAAATTAAATGCACATTACTTTGTCCAACTTCGCCCACTTTTTTTACTTCTGTACTTAATTGTTCTTTTATTCCAGCTATTACTGTAACTTATTGATCCTTTTGACGAAAAATTACTCTGAAACATAACTTCCTAAAACTCTCAAAAATCGGTAATTAGGCTCTTTATTTTATATTTCATTTTTTTTTCAGCAAATGACAGCCTGTGCATAGATTCTTTCACTGTAGGATAACAGATTTATACAGTTCTACACTGAGACGTAGCATCATACAAGCGTAGGGCATATTCTTTCAAGATCAGTTGGGATTTTTAGATATACATCTGCATCTACGTGGAATACTCTGCAAATGAAATGTAAGTGCCTGAATTCCTCCGGTCGAGCTGTGATTTCTCGTATATTCTTCTGATGATCCTTTCTACCTATGTAAGTGGGAGTCAACAATATATTTTCACATTCGGAGGAGAATGTTGGCGATTGGAGTTTCGTAAGTAGCCCACGCCGCAGCGACAAGCGCCGTTGTTGTAATGATTCCCATCCCAGATCCTGTGTCATTTCCGTAACGCTGTCTCCCCTGTATCGTGACAATACGAAACGAGCTGCCCTTCTTTGAACTCTTTCGATATCCTCCGTCAGACCCACCTGATAAGGATCCCACACTGGGCAGCATTACTCCAAAAAAGGAGTGACGTATATTTATAATATATGCAACATTTACTTCTCATGTGATAACAAAAAAAAATTTCTTTTTATCGTCGGGCAATGCATTTCCCGATACAAAAATGTAGTAACTGCAACTCTGATATATAGAATCGTCGTAACTGATCAGATGTCGAGCTCCAATATTCGCTACCTTACAGAAGAGGCAGAAACATGGTTAATGAACAAATAAATATCTTACTAACAGTCGTTAAACCTGTATTTGAAGATACAAAATTTGAAAAAAATCATAATTTGCCCAAGATCGGTTTAAAATATCAAATATCTTAAATGTCACCGTTTCGAGAGTTCTAAGCTGCCTTCATCCCATCTTGTATAGTGTTCATTGAACATTATTCTTATGTGTCATATTCAATTGATAATATACAGATATGATGACGGCTTTATCTGCCGAAACTGGTGAAAATTATTATTATTCTATTATTTTTTTGCGATTTTGGGCTATCTGTGCTGTTTCGTAAATTCTGTAAAACAATACAGATTGACTCCAACCGCAGAAATGTCAGCACAGGGATTGATAGTGCAAATGGAGGAAATATAAATTTTATTAGTACGCTTAGTTACAGGTTAATTTGTAAGTGCTAAGAAGTCACTGAAATAGTCTGTAAATTCGATGGCAGACGCCGCAGGAAAGACGTTCTGGGTCACGATATGGCTTTCTGCCAAAGTTCCGAGCGCGTACAGTTCTAGAGAAAACAGTCACTGCCTCCTAATTATATTTCGCAAAAGACCATGGAGATTCTAGACCGTATGGATGCTTACCAGCAATCGTTCTTGGACAGGGGTATGCAAAGTAAATCTGTCAAACATTGTAAGTTGACGTGTGGTGATAGATGCGGTTTTGGATGTAAATAAAAGTCAACAGGAAAAGTTACATATTTTTGTTAGCAGTTTTAGTGTACAGAGTACACAGACTATCCATAACACTTTTGACATCACGTAAAATACAAAGTGTTTAAATACTCTGTTTACAAAATTCGATAGCATGTTGAGGGGAGAGAGTAAATAAATGGTAAGTCATCTATGGCAGGAAATATCCAGTGACGCCATTAGAACCTCTTTATTTCTGACACTCTGAGCCAAGTCTTTTCTGCAGTGTCTTCGTTTAGCACATTTTTCGAGGAGGTATTCGATAAATATGGGCTGTAAAATTGGTTCCATAAGAGCTAAGAGCACGTCTTCATCTTAGACACTGTCGATACGTTCCTTCTACAGGTCAAGTGCCCATAACTTCAAAGATATGCATTTTAGAATCCATATTTATTGACATTCTTCTCTCTATCTTTCTTTCTGTTTTTTTTATTTTTTTATATATATTTTTTTAATAATCTTTAGTAGAAGAGATTTATTCCAAAGTGTTCATAGTGTCAATGGATGAAATTTCCTTACGAAAACTTGTGTACCAATGCCCTCCACAAGAGTTCTGAATTTGTGAAGCGAATTTCCAAACGTCTTATATTCGAGTACACAAATTGAGCTGTCATAAAAGTAGTAATAAAGGAAATAATACGTGATTTATGACTTCTTAAGTCTGCGCTAATTTGTTTGCATTGCTTTACAAAGGCTCTTATTGTGTGGAACAGTAGTTTCCGATCAAATTTCCTACGTAGCTCCACTTTATTCTCAGGAAACACCACACGTGTTTCGCTCGCACGCCACATTCTGTGAGTGCGTGGCATTCACGGACTCTTGTTTAGGTAACCTGACACAAAGGCACTTAACAGCGAATACACAGGCTGTGCGCAGATGCCGGTGAACGCTACACGCATCTGCCCTCGGTCTGCACGTGAGGTGGGGAGGGGGGGGGCGTTCAGCAGCGCACGTGTCTGCTACGTGTTACCGAAGCTCGCCACGTGTGCTCCAGTTCCGGGTCTGAGCCCGCATTCAGCAGCCAGCATACTGCCAAATTTGGGGCAAGCTCCCGCTGACGTGCACGCCATCCTACGAACAGCCTCATAACGGGAAAGCCTGACGATTTTCTCGGAATTTATGGCCCTCGTGAAGATCCCACGCCCCACGTTACGGTCGGCAAGAATAGCCCCTTCAGCTGTCTTGAGTGTGATGAGGGGTGCTCCAAGTAAATTAGAGGACCTTTCGTATAACACCGTCATCGTCAAGCAGTAAAATCTAATATGGTAATATTATTTTGGCCTCTCTGCTTCGCGGAAAAGAATCTCGATTAAATGAGTTGATGTTTCAATGGCAACCGTACTTTCGAGGATCCTTAATTTACTAATACTCCAACAAGTTTTTAATTTCGTCCAACATGACTAAAATAACAACAAAAATAATATAGTTGACATTACAAGTTATTTTATAATTGGGGCATCAGCAGCTGAGTAAATACATTTTATTTTATGAATTTATCAATTGTTTTAAAAATTGATTGTATGACTTTATATAGTAAAAGAAACTATTTTAAAAATTGAGTTAAAAATGTCCTGGAGCCGCTTCAGCTGTTTTTATTGAGGTCCTTTTATATACAAGTCCACTACCGGTTTCGCGTCAATAGAGACGCATCTTCAGGTGTAAATTTTTTTTCTCTCGTCATAATTCGCTACTCAGTCCCAATATTCTAGTTGCTTTCATCCGTCAATTGGTTAAAATTTCAATAGGGCCAAATACATGGGTCCAAGTCGAAAATCAAATCGTTGTCTTCCTGAAAGACCTACGTATTTGGCCCTATTGAATTTTTAACCAATTGACGGATGAAAGCAACTAGAATGTTGGGACTCAGTAGCGAATTATGACGAGAGAAAAAAAAATTTAACACCTGAAGATGCGTCTCTATTGACGCGAAACCGGTAGTGGACCTGTATATAAAATAACCTCAATAAAAACAGCTGAATCGGCTCCAGAATTTATTGATTGTTTTATAAGAGGACATTTTAACTCAATTTTTAAAATAGTTTCTTTTACTATATAAAGTCATACAATCCATTTTTAAAACAATTGATAAATTCATAAAAGTAAATATAGTTGACATTGTTCATATTGCTATCTAATATCATGTTTAATCTAAAAATAAATAGAAATCTAACGAAACGGAAACGTTTCGACCGATATACGAGTGAAAGACATGATATTCATCTAATATATGAAGTAGAGTGTCCGTTTGTTTGTACGTGTTGCATACAAATCTACAATTTTGTTCCAATCTTTATGAAATTTTGTACACTAAGCATCAAACCATGAGGATGGTCGCCGCAAGTGTAAGAATCACATACGACATATAGTTCACGAGATATGACGTCATAAACAATGAGATGCCCGGAAAACTGCTGTATTTTGCCACAATGCTGCTCATTTTCTCCTAAACCACTGGACAGATTTCTATCAAATTTGGTTGACACATTCGTTACCGCGAGGTACCAATTGCTGTATGGTTAAGAATTACATACGACACATGGTTCAGAAAATATGACGTCATAAACAATAAGAATCGCAAAAAAGTGCTACATAATGCGGCGAGAATTTAAAAATACACTATATGAGAATGAGAGTACTTATCGACTTGCAACAAACTTTAAACATAATTTCAAACCTTTGTTAAACTTTTTCTTGCTGAAAACCATAGCAAAATGATGAAAGGGAAAAAGTTTTCGCTTACTACTTTTCCACTGTTTATGGATTAAAGCTATGGCATTCGGTATTACGTTACAATTTATAATTCGTACACTACAAATTGTAGCCTCAGGAAATTTTACAGACAGGAAACACGCATATAGTTGAGTGTACCTTATAAGTTGTATCACAGTATGACACAAAGTTCATAAGATATGAGCACAGAAACAATAACGTTCATAGAAAACCGGCTCATCATGCACCAAGTTTTAATTTATTACTTCTTTACTACTCATTGTATTCGTAAGAGATTTTACAGACATACAGCCCTGATACAAATGAATATATACTTGAGAAATGGCAGGAATAAATAAATAAATACCCGCGTAACGCCGGGTTCTCAGCTAGTAGAAGATAAAACACAGCATACAAAGTAAGTATGAAACGTTTCAGTAACCAGCAACAAGATTTTTGCAAAATAAATGTAATATCCAGAAGGAAAGCTTGAAGATTTATGGACTTTACAACGAAGAATCACTGAAGTGATCGTCGGTAACAGTAATACTGTATATCTTAGAAAAATCCATGAAACTCATGGATCATATTAATCGTGGATCTGATTCATTATGCATCCGATAAACTAATTTCAAATTTTATTAATATTCACTGGCTAGCGGAAATGTGACGGACGATTGCACTTGAAGTTGTGATATATACAAAAGGTTTTACCTTTTGTATATGTCTGTTGCACGTGTGTTATTTCTCCAGTGAAGGTTCTTTCAAAACCTTCTGTTTTCTTATTTTTCGATGTGTTGTGTGATAGGAGAGGTTGAAATGGCGAGAGGACATAAAGGAAGGTGATAGTTTAAAACTGTTATGTTGGTTGGTGGGATAATGCTAAAGCTCTTCTACTGATAGGAAACACAGGGTCGCTACAGGGATTTGGCAATTGAGAGCAATTGAGGGTCTGTTGTAAAGCTACTCATTCAAAACTGATCTGATGTTAAATGCAGCTCTAATATTATCATCATCTGGTAGTTAACACTCACGATAACCAATTTTTCAATCAAGCTGTTTAAAGATTAGTTAAATATATTTAATATTCATTAAGACTATAATTCTGTTTGGTTATGGCCCTAATATTAATACTTGCATATTTAATTAAGAAATAGTGCATCTAAAATGATTGAAAGCGCAACGGATATTTTGAACACAGTAAGGACAATACGTAAGCTGCATAAAGCTCACTGACTGCACTATAAATTCGACTGCGAGAGAAATCTGAAAAAACACAAACCACTTTCTAATAATTCAACTGTAAGAAATTATCCCGCTAACTGACATTGCAGAAACTTAGTATCTTGTTCATTTGTGTAGTATTGCACAACAATCACAATTATCATCAAACATCACATCAATCAAGAATCTGTTAATCAAACTCAGCTTAGTCAATACTACGCTTTGATTTTAATAGTCAATAACTTTCAATAAAAGGAAGATGGTTAGCTTTCTAACTACAAAAGTGAAACAGGTAAAGAAGTTTAACTTTCTCAATATTATTACCAATAATGATTACATTACCTTATGCTTGGAGAACAACAAAAATCTTTTCAGACTGTTACATAAACGAATGATACAAAATCTTATAAAGATAGAACTGTGTCTGTGAAAATCAGATTTCAAAAGTATTCCATCACCTCGTACAAAACTTTTGCATCAACAGCCAACCAAAGCACGTCCGTTCAATACCAGAGCTACACACCGACTCTCTTTCTGTTCAGCTACTACTCACATACATAGTCTTTGACAGAGATGTTACACAACAGAGTAAACCATAGACGTAGTTACTAAAGAAGTTCATATAACATTTTACATACAAATATTGATACAAGACAGGCGAAAGAATATTATTGAATTTGTACAGACATGTTTCAAGTTCACAATAGAAATATTACCGAGGAATAAGTTTTCTAAGTTCGATATACCACCTGCTTGTTAAATGTCTAACAGGGAACGAATAGAACCAGAGGAAGGACTTACGTTAGACGTACGGCAGGGATTTAGGACAATCAGATAATGTTGTGATTTTCCACAAGCAACCGAGAAAATAAGTTAAATTATCAAATTATTTCAGGATAATTGAGAAGGCGTGGGAATCGGGACAGGTTCCGTCTGACTGGACGAAAGCGGTAATCACGCCAATTTTCAAACATGGAAATAGAAAAGATTGTAACAACTATTGAGGTATCAATTTAATTAGCGTTGTAGGCAAAATATTCTCAGGTATAGTTGAAAGGAGAGTGCTACTATTAATAGAGGACAAATTAGATGAAAACCAGTGTGGGTTTAGGCCTATTAGAGGCTGTCAGGGGCAGATCTTCAGCTTACGGCAGGAAATGGAAAAGTGCTATGAGTGGAACAGGGAACTGTATCTATGTTTCATAAATCTAGAAAAAGCTTATGACCGTGTCCCTAGGAGGAAGCTACTGTCGGTTCTACAAGATTATGATATATGGGGCAAACTTCTGCAGGCAATTAAAGGGCTTTACGTAGAGTGTCAGGCAGCAGTTAGAGTAGATAGCAAATTAAGCTCATGGTTCAGGGTAGTTTCAGGGGTAAGACAAGGCTGTAACCTGTCACCACTGCTGTTCATACTATTCATGGATCATATGTTGAAAACAGTAGACTGGCAGGGCGGGATTAAAATAGGTCAAAACAAAATAAGCAGTCTCACATATGCGGACGACTTAGTTGTAATGGCTGATTCAATTGAAAGGTTACAAACAAATATTTCAGAGCTCGATCAGAGGTGCAAGGATTATGATATGAAGATCAGCATCTCCAAAACGAAAGTAATGCCAGTGGGAAAGAGATTTAAGCAGATTGACTGCCAAATAGGAGGAACAAAGTTATAGCAGGTAGACAGTTTCAAGTACCTAGGATGTATTTTCTCACAGTATGGCAACATAGTGAAAGAACTGGAATCGAGGTGCAGCAAAGCTAATACAGTGAGTGCTCAACTAAGATCTACTCTCTTCTGCAAGAAGGAAGTAAGTACCAAGACTAAGTTAGCGGTGCACCGCTCTATCTTTCGACCAAATTTGTTGTATGGGAGTGAAAGTTGGGTGGATACAGGTTACCTTATTCATAAGGTAGAGGTTACAGATATGAAAGTAGCAAGAATGATTGCAGGCACTAATAGATGGGAACAATGGCAGGAGGGTGTCCATAATGAGGAAATCAAGGAAAAACTGGGAATGAACACCATAGATGAAGCAGTTAGAGCGAACAGACTAAGATGGTGGGGACATGTTACACGCATGGGGGAGCAAGGTTACATAAGAGACTCATGAGCTCGGCAGCGGAGAGTAAGACGGGTCGAGGTAGACCAAGAAGAAAGTACTTAGATTCGGTGCAGAATGATTTTGAAGTAAAAGGCATAACATCACATGGGGCATCAATGTTAGCATTGAATAGGGGATCATGGAGGAATTTTATTAGAGTTACTATGCTCCAGAATGAACGATGAAAGGCATAATCAGTCTCTAAGGATGATGATGATGATGATGATGATGATGATGATGATCAAATTATTAAGTATTTATCGATTACGAAAAGGCTTAGGACAAGGTAAGAGGAAAATACTACGAGAATCATTTAAGTTCCTGTAAACCGGATATCGGCAGATCATACGTTTTACAAAAATAATAATGTATGGATATATATACTGTAAGGCTTGTTACACTAATCTCCTTTCAACACTGCCAACTACTGCAAATTACTGACATGTTAAGGAGTGGTGAAGGTATAGCTCTCAGTCCAAGGCAAGTGATTGTCGCTCTATGACAGTCAGCCGCGCGAAATGGTCGCTTGGTCTAAGGCCTCATGCTGCGGACTGGGCCGCCATTCCCGCCGGAGGTTCGAGTCCTCCCTCGGACATGTGTGTGTGTGTGTGTGTGTGTGTGTGTGTGTGTGTGTGTGTGCAAAATGTTCAAATGTTTGTACAGCTTATGGGACTTAACTACGGGGTCATCAGTCCCTAAACTTACAAACTACTTATGAACTACTTACGAACTAGGACGTCACAAATATCCATGCCCGAGGGGGGATTCGAACCCCCGACCGTAGTGGCCGTGCTGACCGTGACTGGAGCGCCTCAGTCACCTCGGCCACCGCAGCCGGCTGTGTGTGTGCGATCCATAGTTTAAGTAGTTCTTAAGTCTAGGCACTGATGACCATACTAGTTTGTCCCAATAGGTTTACAAACATTTGGTATAATAGACTAATCCAAAATCATACCGAAAACTCACAAATTGCAGTGTAACATCGCAAATTACGCGGATGTGGACACAGTAACAGCAAGGAACCTTATTATCTTCAAACTGTAAAATTCAGTTTATCAAACTTGATTACTAAATTTTGTCTCTAATGATTTTTCCCCTGTGAACTGCTGGCTATTTCTAGACTGCTTAAACTTCGCACGTTCCATAGAAGTCTGCAATACGATACAACCCAAACGGCAAGTCTAAAGTTTGACGATGATGATGGGTATATAATTAATGTGCCTACGATTCTATGTTAAGGTACTAGGCGGCTTCATGATACTAAACGATGGTAGTTGTTGGTCTAAGATAAGGAAAGGAAGCGGCAGAGTACTTCTGTACCTGGTGAATTTAGATTTGTTGAAACTAATTAGCAGATTACGTATCACATAATTAAATTAAAAGTAAAACAAGAAAGAGAAGGGAAAGAGAATTGCAGAAATAGAATGACATCCTTTGTATAAACACTATGTGCGACAGGTTCGTGGAGATAGTTACGTATCAAATCGTATGATCATTGTATGTAGAATGACACAACTAATAAAAGCTTTCTTCAAGAAGAGATACTGCGATCAGGTCTGATAATATTCTTTGATGGTCATGACAGCAGATTTATGAACCTACGTTATCTGGTGGGGAGTTATAGGGATTTCATTAATCGATCAGGAGTGCACTACGTAAAGTAAAAGGGAAGCAGCCACTCGGGTAGCAGAGTTCGTGTTGAGTGCACATGGTGTTTTTACGCTAGTCGATACGTCTGATGAACACGTGTCAGTCGATATGCGAACAATGGAATCAGGTAGCGTTCAGAAGGATTCTTCGAATGTCAAAATATTAGAAATAAAGTTCCCGAATTCACTGCGCTGCAGGATATTTGTTTGCGCTCAACAAACCTCGAGACTGAATTGAATCCCAAAATATTTAGCGAAGAGTGGAATGTATATCTCAAAGATAGATCAGGTATAATTGGAGGGTGTGTGGTCATTGCAGGCGACAAAAATATTTATTCTACTTAGGTCGAAGTCGAGAGTGGCTGTGAAGTTATCTGGACGCGTATGACGGGTATAGGAGAAATAAAGGTAGTAGACGGTTGTTCTTACCGACCACTCCTCTCCCCCACCCCCACGGTTGCACGACTACAATGCTAGAGTCATTCAAACAAAGTTTACACTCAGTAGCACAAAGTTTTGAGGGGAACTTTAATCTGCCTAGTACTAACAACTTTGGTTTCACTACAGGGGGTACAGACAAGCCGTTATGTGAACAACAATTGGCTTTCGTAAGCCCAAACGCAATGGAAATATCTGAGACAATATACCTGCAAACTTGCCAGATCTTGTCAATGATGTCACTATAGAGACAGAGGTTAGTAATCATGATTTCTCCATAGCGGCAATAATCAGCAAAGTTAATAAATCGCTCAAGAGGTCAAAGAGAGTGTTTGCGATATCTATAGAAGATTAGCAAGTGTCAGTGTCCCACTTAAGGAATAAGTAGACACCGTTTGGATCCGGTATGGTGGACGTAGATGAACTATGGGCAAAATTGAAATGGCTTGTAAATAAAGCGCTTTAGAAATATGTACGGACAAACTCGATGAAGGATGTGAAAGACCCACAGTGGAAATGATGAGTAAGGAAAGGCAGCTGCACTCACGGTTCAAAATGGTCCAGTAAACCAAATCAGGCAGAAGTTAGCAGAGATCTGCGCGTCTATAAAAAGTTCGATTCGAAGCATACAATAACTATCACCGACATATCTTAGCAAATGTTGCCTAGGACCTGAAAAATACTGGTCCTATGTAGAATCGGTCAAGAGGTCAAGGAGAGCGTTTGCGATATCAAGAGAAGATTAGCAAGTGGAATGCAGGGAAATGTTTACAATGATGACCGTGTTTACGTGTGTGGCTGTAGTGCATGTTGGGATTTGGTCTAGCTGTCGCAGTGTCCGTATGTAGCGCTTCCTGCTATTGTTATTCTGCATTCGTCTTTGCACGCAGACTAACTGTGTTACCAGACGTCTGTGATAGTGCGGTGTTGTAGGAACTGTGACCATGGTGTATTCGGACTCTGAAAAGGCGGAGATGATACTCATCTATGGCGAGTGTCGACAAAATGCAGCTGCAGCCTGCAGGGTGTATGCAGAACGGTACCCAGACTGAGAATATCCAACGTGCCGCACATTTCAAAACATCTACCGCCAACTGTATGCAACAGGTATGCTCGTAGCATGCAAACAGGTCCGTAACAGGCCCGTCACAGGAGAAGCGGGTGCAGTTGGTGTGTTAGCTGCTGTTGCCGTGAACCCACACAGGACTACACGGGACATTGCGAGATCTAGTGAACTGAGTCAAAGTAGTATCATGCGCATACTGCATGGTCACCGCTTTCACCCGTTTCATGTATCGCTACATCAGCAATTACATGGTGATAACTTTAATCATCGAGTGCAATTCTGTCAATGGGCATTAACAGAGAATGCGTTAACCAATGAAGCGGGTTTCACAAACCACGGGGCAGTGAATCTACGGAACATGCATTTCTGGTCCGAAGACAATCCTCGCTGGCTCCGACAGGTAGAGCGACAGCCACCGTGAACTGTAAATGTATGGTGCGGAATCATTGGCGACCACCTCATTGGTCCTCACTTCATTGCGGGGGCCCAAACAGCTGCAACATACATCGCTTTTCAATAGAATGATCTGCCAACGTTGCTCGAAAATGTCCCACTGGAAACGCGTCGACGTATGTGGTATCAGCATGATGGTGCACCTGCACATTCCGCAATTAACACTAGGCTGACTCTTAACAGGATGTTCGACGGGCGTTTCATAGGACGTGGAGGACGTATAAATTGGCCAGCCCGTTCTCCTGATCTTACACTCTGGACTTCTTTCTGTGGGGTACGTTAAAGGAGAATGTGTACCGTGATGTGCCTACAACCACGGAGGATATGAAACAACGTATTGCGGCAGCCTGCGGAGACATTACACCAGATGTACTGCGGCGTGTACGACATTACGCCATAGACTGCAATTGTGTGCAGCAAATGATGGCCACCACTTTGAACATCTATTGGCCTGACATGTCGGGACACACTCTATTCCACTCCGTAATTGGAAATCACGTGTGTACGTGTACCTCACCCTTCATGGTAATGTACATGTGCGTCAGTGAAAAAGACTAATAAAGGTGTTAGCATGTGGACGTAATGTGCTGTTCTAGTCTTTTCTGTACCTAAGGTACATCACCGTTCCCTTTGGAACCTTACTTAATTCGGTGCTCTCCGATACACACGATCAAACAGCGGAGGAGTGGTACTCAAGCGTCAAATTTAGGTTACAATATCTCAGGATGTAATTAACACTTTACAATGCAACAAACGGCACTGATTACGTATTTGTTTATATGTTCAGATGTTCTAACAAAACTAACAGGGTTCCATTTAAAAAAACGTAGGTTTGTCTTAAAAAACATACTTCCGTGCATTTTTTATGTTTGTGTTAACCATCTCCTCACGTTCGGTCAGTGGAATCGGTTCGTCAGTATTTGGTGTGGTTTACGAAATATGTTGTTGTTGTGGTCTTCAGTCCGGAGACTGGTTTGATGCAGCTCTCCACCCTACTCTATCCTGAGCAAGCCTCTTCATCTCCACATAAGAACAACAACCTACATCTGTCTGAATCTGCTTACTGTATCCATCTCTTGGTCTTCCCCTGCGATTTTTTCCCCACACACTTCCCTCCAACGCTAAATTCACAATTCCTTGATGTCTAAGAATGTGTCCTACCAATCTATCCCTTCTTTTAGTCAAGGTATGCCAGAAATTCCTTTTCTCCCTAATTCTGTTCAGTACCTCCTCATTAGATACGCGATCCACCCACCTAATCTTCAGCATTCTTCTGTAGCACCAAATTTCAAAAGCTTCAACCCTCTTCCTGTCCGCACTGTTTATCGTCCATGTCTCACTCCCATACAAGGCAACACTCCATACAAATGCCTTCAGAAAGGACTTCCTTAGGTTTAAATCAATATTCGATGTTAACAAATTTCTCTTTTTCAAGAACGCTTTTCTACCCATTGCCATTCTGCTTTTTATATCCTCTGTACTGCGACCATCATTTGTTATTTTACTGCCCAAGTAACAAAACTCATCTACCTCCCTTATTGCTTCGTTTCCCAATCTAATTCCTTCAGCATCACCTGATTTTCTTACACTGCACTCCATTACCCTAGTTTTGCTCTTGTTAATGTTCATCTTATATGCACCTTTCAGAACACCGTCCATTCTGTTCAATTGCTCTTCCAGGTCCTTTGCTGTATCTGACAGAATTACTATGTCGTCGGCAAAACGCAATGTTTTTAATTCTTCACCCTGAACTTTAATTCCTTCTCCAAATTTCTCCTTGCTTTCCTTTATAGCTTGCTCAATGTACAAATTGAACAACAATGGAGAAAGACTACAACCCTGTCTTACTCCCTTTCCAACCACTGCATCCCTTTCATGCCCTTCAACTCTGACAACCGCAGTCTGGTTTTTGTACAAGTTGTAAATAACCTTACGTTCCCTATATTTTACTCCTGCTTGCTTCAGAACTTGAAAGAGTTTATTCCAATCAACATTGTCAAAAGCCTTCTCCAAATCTACAAAAGCTAGAAATGTAGGTTTGCCTTTTCTTAATCTATCTTCTAGGATAAGCCGTAAAGTGAGTATTGCCTCCCGTGTTCCTACCTTTCTCCTGAACCCAAACTGATCTTCCCCGAGGTCGGCTTCTACCAGCTTTTCCATCCTTCTGTATATAATTCGCGTTAATATTTTGCAGCCATGACTTATTAAACTGATGGTTCTGTAGTTTTCACACCTGTCTGCACCTGCTTTCTTAGGGATGGGAATTATAATATTTTTCTTAAAGTCTGAGGGTACTTCACCTGTCTCATACATCTTACACACCAGGTGAAACAATTTTGTCATGGCTGGTTCTCCCATGAACCACAGACATTGCCGAGGTGGGGTGGCTTGCGTGCCTCAACGATACAGATAGCCGTACCGTAGGTGCAACCACAGCGGAGGGGTATCTGTGGAGAGGCCAGACAAACGTGTGGTTCCTGAAGAGGGGCAGCAGCCTTTTCAGTAGTTACAGGGGCAACAGTCTGGATGATTGACTGAGCTGGCCTTGTAACATCAGCTAATGTGGCATTGCCACACAGCTACTGCGAACGGCTGAAAGCAAGGGGAAACTACAGCCGTTACCCTTCCCGAGGACATGCAGCTCTACTGTATGAACATATGATGATGGCATCCTCTCGGGTAAAATATTCCGTAGGTAAAATAGTCCCCCATTCGGATCTCCGGGCGGGGACTACTCAGGAGGATGTGATCATCAGGAAAGACAATACTGGCCACCGAACTTCACTAATCCCCACTATATCTAACTTCAACCTATCCATTTCCCTTTTTAAATTTTCTAATTTTCCTACTCGATTAAGTATTGTCTTATTTATTACGAAATATATCAAGTGGTAATGTTAGGTGACTCATCCCGTATATATAAATATGCCGGGGGGAGGGATGGACAAGTTTGCGGCCCTTACTCTTACGGGAATTAGTTTTAAAAAACTATGAGTTTGAGTACTGTGGTCAGGATAGAGCTGGGAATTTGTATCTGACGGGAGGCCTGCATAGGTAGTCCTTGCAGGTGCGTTGATCACTGTGCCCCCAGTGGTGTAGTGGCCAGGGCAACTGCCTAGAAAGGGAAGACCCGGGTTCTAATCCCAGCTGAGAACACATTTTCAGCTTTGCACCTTCGCAGTTGTCATGTGTTCCGCGAATATAAAATTGTTTGTCACAGTAATCACTTGATTAAAACGCTGGTCGGGTCCTCTGCTACGGCAGTCTGATGAACCCTTTTGCGCCAGTAGCTAGCCCTAGCCCGACAGGCTTCCCAGCACGTACCGGTGACGATCGGGCAGCGTGCGTGCCAGGCGAAGCAAGCGTGCCCTAGCGGGCGGCTGCTGAGGCCGTTAGCAGAGAGCACACACTATGTATCACGCCGCGCATCACGTGGAACAAATGGTGCGGAGCTTTAGTATCACTCAGCACTAGCAGATACGTCGTTCTATGTGACGCTACTGGCAGAGTGTTTTTTCGAGATAGTTCCTGAAGTGTCTTCTAGAGCAGACTTTTTCAATCTGTGGGTCGCGAACCCCAGGGGAGGGGTCGCTGTCACAGGAGGAAGTACTTGCACCATAAGCCGGCGGCAAATATAAAACATCGTCCGAACTAGTTATCAATGCTTTTTCCTGAAAATTACTTCGAATAGTTACTTCATGAGCTCACTAGAATAGTAAATGGTTGCGAAAATACCCTTGATCGCCTAGCAACAAATAATCCTGACCTAGTAAAATATCTGGAAAAACATCCATCATTTGAACTTACCAACTGACGTGAGGGCAACGTGGTACTACGCCGTTAACAGAAAAATGACAACGAACGAACGCCTTCATTCCATTCGCATGGCCGATTCCCCTATATGTACCACCTGTAATCTAAATGACACTGATGATCACCAGTTTGTTTGTGGAGAGGCGAACACCATCTGGCAGTCAGTCAGAAGAAAATTAGCGATCATTCAGAGAACTTCGCCGCATACAATAACACCCTCGACATTTTTATTACCCGATGAAATTTTTTACCCCAAGACGAAGAACAATGCGGTTAACTGGCTAAGGGGACATACCGTATTTTATATCCTGAAAAGCACTGAAAAGAGCGAACAAGACTTTTGGACGTACATAAGGACCCAGCACCAAAACCTACTGAAAATAAAGGATTATCATCATCAATACGCTAATTTCCTTACGAGAACTATCATGTAAATTGCGCATGGAACAATACCATTGACGATGAAGTTTATAGAATGAAAGTAAAATTAATTGCACAAATAAATACAATAACTCAATTAACGATAAAATGAACAAACGAAGAACTATTTACTGATGAAACGGAATCTTCTAGAAGAAAAGATCTGTATTTCAGAATAAATTGTGGTTTTAAAACAAGATACATCTCCACTATACATAATTATATTTTATTACAGATGAATTCTGTGCTCCAGCCTACTGACGTGTTTCAGAGTTAGAGAAGGAAGCGTTTTAGTATTAGTGAATAACAGAAAGCACGAAGAAACTGAACCTCAAGCGGACACGAACAACTGCGAACACGAACCGAGAAGATGAACTTTGAAATCGACGTGGGCAGGGCCATAGAAAAAGAAGTAAAAGTTTTTTTTTCTCGAATTGTAAATTGAAGAAAAATAGATTATGTTTTCTACTAAATAAGAGTCTTTACTTTTTGTTTGGTATACTTTGGCTCTAAAGCTGTGGCACAGCAAGACGACAATTCGTCAAATAAGATTTTTTTTTCTTTTTTTCCTACCTCTTAACGAAACTTCCGCAAGAAGCACTTTTATTTGCAAGACAAGATGGAAGGAAGCATTAAAATAAATAAAATTTCAAAAAAAGGCAGATTGAAGCCGACGCCGAAGAAGGCGACTTTGGTGAGCGGAAGGACGGGTTGTAGGGGAGGTTGGAGACCCGAAAAATATAAAATAAAAAAAAAAAAAAAAAAAAAAAAAAAAAGTAAAGAGTATCAAAATAGATACAGGGATTAGCGAACACAGAGTTGTAGTGCCGAGCCTGAATATCGAAATTCCCAAATGCATCAAAAATGAACGAAAAATGTATCTATTCAATAGAGCAGATAAAAATTCGCTTCACGCTTTACTGAGTGATAGTCTCCAGTCTTTCAAAACTAGAACTGCGAGTGTAGATCAGTTGTGGATTACTTTCAAAGACATAATATCAGTAGGAATCGAGAGATTTATACAAAATAAATTAATAAAAGAGGGGGCTGACCCCCATGGTATACAAAACAGGTCATATCACATTTGCAGAAGCAAAGAAACAGGCATTCAAAATTTAAAAAGACACAGAATCCCCAAGAATGGCAATCTTTTACAGAAACTCGCAACCTAGCGCGGACTTAATTGCGAGAAGCTTATAATAGTTTCCACAACGAAATTTGGTCTCCTAATCTGGCAGAAAATCAAAAGAGATTAGACATAAACTGGAAAGAACACGTTGATAATTTCGTGGGAAAGGCGAAGCAAAGACTGCGTTTTATTGGCAGAACCCTTAAAAGATACAACAGAACTACTAAAGAGACTGCATACACTACGCTTGTCCGTCCGTTTTTAGAGTATTGCTGCCCAGTGTGGGGTCCTTATCAGGTGAGCTTGATGGAGGACATCGAAAGAGTCCAAAGAAGGGCAGCTCGTTTCGTAATGTCAAGATACAGGGGAGACAGCGTTACGGAAGTGATACAGGATCTGGGCTGGGAATCATTACAACAATGGCGCTTTTCGCTGCGGCGTGGGCTACTTATGAAACTCCTATCGCCAACATTCTCCTCCGAATGCGAAAATATATTGTTGACTGCCACTTACGTAGGTAGAAAAGATCATCACAATAAAATAAGAGAAGAGGTCGTACGGAGAGATTCAGGAGTTCTTTCTTCCCGCGCGCTATTCGAGAATGGAATGGACAATAAATGGTATAAAGGTGGTTCTATGAACCCTCTGCCAGGCACTTAAATGTGATTTGCAGAGTATCTCATGTAGATGTAGATGATAAGAAGGAAATCCATCATGACAAAAAAGTAATACATTCGTCTTTGAAGTACATGAGAATTACAAATTTTAAAATGTTCCTACAGCCTCGAGACCAAACTGCGTTGGTCATCAGTACCTAGACTTAAAAACTGCTTAAAGTAACTTAAAGTAACCCATGACCGGGCAAGGACCCGAAACTCCGACGGGGAGCAGACCCGCACTCTGAAGCAACGCGCCTTGGAGCTCATGATCGTTCCCGTGCGTCTCTGAGGATTACACAAACGTAAACAGTTGATGCAAAGATTCAAACTTTGCAAGTGAATGTAGGTACACCGTGTAGTTTCTCATGCGTTTGGTGCTACATGCGACTGTTTCCACAACTCAGTTGCTACTGGATAAATTACGATATGTCAGATCCTTAACACACAATTTCCAAAACCCTTATAGAAGAGATTTGAGATCGTAGAAAATGGTTCAGCGCTATCTCCCATATTTTATAGGTTTACTTTCTGTTTCGAAAATTATCATCATTGGTTAATCATCAAAAATACAGTCATAAGTATGGAAACAAGCGCTAAACCCTGAAGTAATACAGTGGCAGAATTTATAAACATGAGCATTAAAATCTGAACAACAGAACAGAGCCAATGAAATTTGAAGTATTGTGGGGATAAAATAATTAGGATCTAACGACACTATCTCTTCTGAAACGTGGATTAAACTGTTGAAGTATCCTACATAATGGATACATATACAAATTTATTTAGTTGTGCAACATTATAATGTTAGAAACATTTAGCCCCAGATAACAGAGATGCTTTCAGATTTGTGACTACGAACCGAGTGCCAAATATGGCTTCTCCTTAAACAATCTCAGTGTAACCGCGTAATAAGACTGATGACGAAGATCTTCGGTTACCAAATAAATAATATAACAATACTTGAAATATGCAAAAATACACAAATTAAAATATTACATTTAGGTTTTAACTATTGTGAGTATACCGCCTAATAGAAATACCGGTAATCAATAGCATTTGATAATTAAACAGTATGAAGTTCACTGCAAACATTGACCATGCCAATGCACTAAATGTTACGAAATTTTAATCTTATTAATTATGGTAGCAATGTATGTACACAGTTGGGTGACAACATTTATAGTTAGGCCATAGGTAGAAATTCTCCACGTTGATATTTGCTGTGCGCTTGTAGCTGACGGGAGGCCAGCAAGCAGACCGACGTTGGTGGCTTGTTCCAACTTAGGATTTTACAGTTCGTTTCTGGTGAGGGGAGAGAGGGACAATGGCGAGTGCCAGGCACAGTGCAATGCAAATATCGTAATACTACTGGCATTTGAAGTAATACGATGCAGTTAGGAACCTTTAAGGCCCTCATTACAAAATAGCCTGTTGATAAATAAACAATACATTAGCTGATATAGTCACATCTAACGTAATATGTTTAATTGACAATGAAAAGTAATAAATTACCAACGAAGACAAAACAGTTACACAACTAGCATGGCAATGTTTGTTTATAAAAATAATATATTAACTATTTCTCAGTTTATTTTCAATTAATCTTGTGTATTTTATCTTAAAGTATTCAGTTAAATCACTTATCTGTGACATAAGAAATTGCACGATTATGATAAATAGTACAAAGTATGTTTATACCAATATAAAAACCTAAGAAGACAATTTATTTAATGTGTAGTGTAATTATTTTGATTTTAAGTAAAGTTTTAGAAATGTATTGGCTGAGTGCTGTACGTTGGCAAATCGGTTAGAACAGCTAACATGCGGAAGTTGATGACGTAGGGGAAAAAACCCCGGCAGTTGAGCTTTTGTCGCACGCGCGCGCGAGGGCAGGAAGTGAGGACTCCGGAGCACGTGGTGAGCTGGCCGGGCGGCGTCGCTCTGCGTCAGTCGGCATGTGGATCTCGAGGTGGTGACTTGAGATTTGTCTGTGGCAATCGCTACGGGTGGTTGCTCGTCGTAGACTGTACCAAGTAAAATCGAGTGATACTGTGTGTTTGTGAATATTTAGCCAGTGGAACAAGGTGTGCATCGCATTGAATTAAAGTGACTGTGATTTGTTAATGTAACATGTGTCGTCGCATAGGCATGAACATAAACGGTGTTTGAGACAGCCACGTGGTGTGAAAACAATTCGCGACAAATATTCATTTTGTCTGGGGGCTCATGAGCTATAACTTCATTTGGTAAATGTACCGACGTACAGACGCGACAGCCACAGGGTTCAAACAAATATTGTGAAATAAACAACATAAAGTGAACTTTCACGTGCTTTCAAAAATAGTAGTTAGTACACCCTTTTCTCTCATGAACTTGATTTTATTGATTTTATTATGAATTTGTTTTGTTAATCATATGCAGGGAAGGAAAGCTGTGAACGTGTGATATCATCCCCTAGAAAACGAGTCAAACAGTCGCAATCACAGTTCCAGTGTTTTTGCATGTTTAGGAATTTGGATCGCAGCTGGTGGTTGTGAGTTTTCAAAATTAAACTTTCTCTATTTTAAACTCTCACCCCGACCTTCACCCTCGCACTATTTATCTCAATGTATGTCCGTGTTTCATGAAATTTGTATTTAATAGTATGCGCAAAATAAAAGTAGTGATTTGACTAGTGTTTTAAATAACTCAATTTATTTAAATTATTTGTGTTTTCGAAATGCACATATATCGGTTTTGACAATATTATGAAGGTGTACTATTATTGAGGCACGTAATTTTAATGTATTTCAATTTTCGGTGTAATTTTTTATAAATGCGAATTTGTATAAAGTCGTAGTAGTTTTTCTCATTTCGATGCTAGTTTCATAGTATCAAATGGATTATTAATTTTAGTATGTGAAAAATGATCAGTATTTAATTTAGGATCCACGGTCTGCCCTAAACTATTTAAACAAAAGGTACATGTGTAATGTAATATTGTTGTTTTTATACAATTTAGTACCTATATAGGTTCAGCAATTTCCGAAACTAAGTATAATGCATTTTTAGTGTTTGTAGTTATTATTTACAGAAGTATAAAAATTGAAAATTACGTAAAAGGACAGGCAAAGGTATGTTTAAATCGACATACTATTTCTTAAATTTGTTCTACTAACAGTGGTAATAGTATGTTAAACTGAACGCGAAAATTTGATATTTTAAACGTCCGGTAACAAAGTTTCATTTGAGGTTTCTCAGGTTTTTGTCCGTAATGTTGGCAATGAAACTGTAGGGAGCGCACAACATAGCAGAAACGTTACAAGCAGAAGAATTTTATATATATATATATATATATATATGAGAATTTATGTAGTTCACAGGACTTCGACAATAGGCCTCGAATTTGTGTTGAACAACATCTAGCCTACCCCTGCGCTATTTCACGCTCTTTGTAATAGAGCAGTGATTTTAAGATACAGTGATATATCCTAACGACATTCTCGGTAGTCCGCTGTCGAATTTCGCTGTGTTTTCACAGATCTCTCTTCTTACACAACGATGATGATGTTTTCGAGTATCCAGCTGACGTCTACATAACTACAGCTGTCTCAGAACCACGCGAGACACGGCTGTATCCTTTCGGTCATAACGATGCTTCAAAGCGACAGAACAGACTCCCCCACCCCACTGTGCAGGCGTCATAAATTCTCCCCCGCCCACTGGAAATGCTTCTTTCCTCGCAATAACTCTGTAGCTGGGTGCTGTAAAAATGAGAAATGAGTGGAACACGCCATTAAAATTAAACATCCGTTAACAAAACCTCTCAGCCATATCGTGAGCCCGTCGACGCTCCCACGTCACACCGCTGTTCACGGGTATTGCATTCTTGGTGTGCTGGTATAGTATTTATTCTAGTTACAAATAAATATCTCTAAAACGACGGACCACATTAAAAAATTCTTGTAAACTGAAGTTTAATATAAGCTCCAAAAATAGAAAAGCAGTACAATTTGTTCCAGAACCCTGACATTTTGACTGAAGTCGGAACTTTTGATCAAAACCCTACATATTTTGCCCTACAAGCCGGACTACCTATTTGAAATGGAAATTGAGCCAGTTGTGTGTTTCAGTCATTAATTAATGACCAGCTACAGTCTATTTTGTGAGATCATCCTGACACACGATTAAACAATAAATAAAATAAATATACAAAATTCGATAAATAACATTATTGGTAATAATGACAGTTAAGTACTCACTGAAAGTCCTTCACCGACAAAAATAAATTATTCTGAGATGTAAAAGGGTAACATATTCGATAACTGTGGGCACTTTCATAATCTGTAGTTAAATATTAATATTTCTCACTTGAGCTCACTTTGAAAACAAAAAAGATTTTTTAATTTCATTTTTATTTATTTTTTCATATTATTTATTTATTTACTTTGTTTTCCCGAGAATCATGTCGCGGAACTCATGGAAGAATAATTTTAAATTACAGAGCCTCAACAACGAAACATATTTAGGACTGTGTCGGTTTGCAATCCATGGCGTATTGATGGACGATAATCTGGGAAAGACGCTTTCGACGTTACATTATATTCTGGAATTTCGAAATAATATTAGGCCAATTTCAATATCTCAGAATAAAATTCACTATCAGTTGAAATAGGCTGTCAACTTTTCATGTTACAAAGTTTTTCTTGTATCAATTTCATAAACTTTTGCCACTGATCAAACAAATTACTCTCATCCAACTTTATCTTTGATGTGGACAAAATATATGTATAAAACAAGACTTGGTATTAGGCCGCGTCATTGTTAAACACTTATGAAATGAATTGCCGACGTTTCGACCACTGTGCAGTGTTCCTCGTCAGGGCAGTCAATTAATGGATGCTGCTGAATGTACAACCTTATATACTGTGAATTTTTCGGTTATCTAATATTCAAAATGTTCAAATGTTTGTAGAACTTATGGGACTTAACTACGGGGTCATCAGTCCCTAAGCTTACAAACTACTTATGAACTATCTAAGACTAAGGACGGCACAAATATCCATGCCCGAGGGGTGATTCGAACCCTCTTGCAGACCGTGACTGGAGCGCCTCAGTCCCCTCGGCCACCGCGGCCGGCGTTATCTAATACCGACGTCATGCATCTAAGATGGTGACTGGCTGGCAGTAGCGTATCAGCAGGCTCTTACGTTTGCTACCCTGTAAGTGATTGGCAGGTGAAATCTTACGTCTGACTGGATGGCAACATCCAATCAGCAACTTGCGTCCAGGGGATGGTGTTTTCTGCTGCAAACGTTCGGGCCGCGCAACAGTTCTACCGTGGCCGCTGTTTACACTGCAGAACCCGGGTCAAGTGGAGTTTTCGTGTTGTTAGGTTGTTTAATTATTTCGATGGCTTCTCTTATTTTGCGTTGTTGCATCCACGGTTCCCGTGCAAGCACGCCAGGTTCTCGGAAGTTAATAGTACCGCCGCATTCCTTCTGGTGTTCTGCCTCAGCTGACTTGTTGACTTGTCCCAATCGTATGTAACGTTCGTGTTCCGAAAGGCGACAGCTAATGGCTCTCCTGGTTTCACCAATATAAACTTCGCCGCACTCGCATTGGAGTTCACACAAGCCTGCAGTGTGGAGGGAATTTATGAGATCCTTCGTGGGCCTCAACAGGTCACAGATATTGTTGTAAGTTGTCAGGGTCTCTAATCTGGTGATAAAGCGTTCTTCTGTGTTGATGAGAATCTGCATGCAGGTACTTATTGGTGTGCGTCGGTTTCCTGTAGACTCTGTGTCCTAGTGTACTGTTAGATGTTCTGTACACTTCGACACCCAGAAAACGAATAGCTCCGGTAGTTTTCAACTCCACCGTGAACTGTATTTTCTTGTGCCAGCTGTTGAGGTGCTGGTTGAATCTGTGTAGTTCTGCTTATCCATGCTGCAATATGACGAACGTGTCGTCAACATACCTCAGCCAACAGCATGGGCGTGGCGGTGCAGTGTTTAGTGCTGCCTGTTCAAAGGCTTCCATAAATATGTCAGCTACTACAGCTACTGTTCATAAATTTTGTTTTCCAACTGAAATATGTTGAAGACAAGCACAATTGTACCAGGTCGCAAATGTCCGGCGATATTTAGTCCTGGAGGATGTTGATGGTTTCCGATGCAGGAACATATCAAACAGAGATTTTACATCAAAGGTCACTTTAAGATCTGTAGGTAGCACCTATTGTTCCCGTATGAGCTGGATGAGATTCGTTGAGTTTTTCACGTGAGCGTCCGTGTGACCAAGCAGTCTTCGTAATTTGTGGGCCATATGTTTTCCAGGTAATGTGAGGAGATTGTATCCCGTTCACAATCAGTCTCAGAGGACACCCATTCTTAAGTACGTTTGGTACTCCTTGGAGGCACTGGGACTTCTGATGTGAGCCCTCTGGCTGTATCTACATCGATTCTAGAGCTTTTGAGTTCAGCTTGCGTCTGTCTAGCTATCTTCGCTGTGGGGTCACTTTTCAGTTCACTGTAGATGGTGTCTTCAAGAAATTCGATCATTTTGCCTTCATGTGACATGGTGCCCAATATTACTGTGCCATTGCCCTTGTCTGCAGGTAAAACAACAATATGCAGCTCGCAAGGGTGAACAGCGCTCAGCCAAAAATTGATATGTCCCGCACTATGGTAAATCTGTCAACACATTCTATCAGCAAGGCAGCTACAGATGTTTTATCTAAGAGACTAAACTTTTCTGTGGCAACCATTCGCATACCGACAGAGGACACCATACAAAACGTTGAACTGTCCGTCCGGAAACTACCTCAAGTTGAAGCAGAGATAATGCGACAAGAAACAGAATTCTGCAACATGAGAAGCCTCCGAAAAAGAATATCTCACGTGATGAAAGGGATGCCCTAAGTGAACTACGTAACAACAAGGATATTGTTGTAGCATGTTCCGCTGCGTTAAATCAGTCTCCAGACTGAATACCATATTTTATTTCTGATAACATGATAGATGTAACTACTTACATAACTTTGAAGATAACTATTACAAAACCATTCATTTGTATACTTATTACCTTGCCATCACTCTCGTGAGGTGCTAGTAGAATTCTGCAGTGTTTGACGCAGACAGTAGTTAGAATTGTTGTCCTCTTTCATGTGGTCTGAATGTGAATGGTGCTTTACTAAATCACTATGCGACTGTTTATATTTTCTGTTTCGTCCTTTGTATTTTGCAGTTTCTGACGTTAGTTTAAAACTGTGTGCTGCCTACCTAGTGTAACGCTGTATGTGAAGTAAAAATAAATTCTTAACTTAAGAAGTTTCAAAAATACTCATGTCGGGCGACCTTCATTAGTGACAGGTTATCACCCTGCAATATGTTACACCGTTAGTGTCTTTTGATCGGAGTTATCATTTCCGTATTACGTTTGTGTGAACGGATTTTTGTAGAAATGAAATTAAAGACGTTGGTAATCAAGCAGATTTAATGCTGCACGCAAGGCTCATTATTTACACAAAAGATGCATTGGTGGCAACTGTAACGTCTTCATTCACAGTCTCACTATGTGATAAAATTTGTTTTTTGTTACTAAACATTTCACTTATGTATTAAACATCTAAGGATATACCAGAATAATAACTATAAAAGCTCTTCAAGAGAATGATATAGTTTTATTGCTATAATCCATTCTTAATCCAAGAATAATATTTAGCTAACGAAACGGAAAAGACATTAAGTCTGAGCGCTGCCAAGTTTTCTCCTTTGTCGCTGTGTCACTCTAAATGCTTTTGTACGGGAGAAAATAACCAGTAGGCTCGCATGCTGTGTAAAGTGTTTGTGACATAGTGTTGGCGGATGGGGCACCATTTCCATGAAACAGAGCGTGTAGAAGATATGTTTAAATGAAGGAAGCAGCCAGATAAGATGGTTAGGCGATAATTTTAGTATTGTATGTAAACCTGATGATTTTATGGGAAAGATAATAATTAGCACATTTACATTTGTTACTACAGCTATGGCTGGAAAATATTTCCATCCTAAGGCATTGTAATTCAAAACAATACTATCACAAAATACTTAAAGAATTATTACAATAGCATGTGTTTGGCTGAAAAATACATAATTAGTACTTTTCTATTATTTGCTACAACTATGTATACAAATCAATTCCAGTCTAAAACATGGCGATGCAAGAATTACACCATCTTAAACTACAAGAGTTGTGCCATTTGAGATGTGTTTCCCTAAATAATATGAGATATAACGCAGAAACGGGTGGAATAAAGCAGTAGAAGAGGAATGGGTAGAATTGAGGGATGAAATAGTGAAGGCAGCATAGGACAACATAGATAGAAAGGGAGGATCTACAAAAAAATCCTGGGATATCACAGGAAATAGTAAATTTAATTGATGAAAGGATAAAATATAAAAATGCAGTAAATGAAACAAGCTAACTGTGGTACAGAAGACTAAGAAATGAGATTAACAGGAAGTGCAAAATGGCTAAGCACGACTGGCCAGAAGCCAAAAATGTTAACAAGGGGAAAAGTAGACACTGCATATGGGGGACATAGCAATAGGTATTTCCGGTGTAGAGAAGCAGCTGAGAGAGCTAAATACGAAAAAGTCTGCTGGTCCGGATGGAATACCAGTTCGGTTTTACAAAGACTATTCCGCAGCGTTGGCCCCCTACTTAGCTTGCATTTATCGCGAATCTTTAATTCAGCGCAAAGTTCCTAGTGATTGGAAAAAAGCGCAGGTGACTCCCGTTTATAAGAAAGGAAAGAGAACTGACCCACACAATTACAGGCCAATATCGTTGACATCAGCTTCATGTAGAATTCTGGAGCATATTCTGAGTTCGAATATAGTAAATTACCTTGAAACGGAAAAGCTCCTTTCCATGAATCAGCACGGGTTTAGGAAACATCGTTCATGTGAAACTCAGCTTGCCCTTTTCTTACATAACATCTTGCGAGCCATGGATGAAGGGCAACAGGCGGATTGTGTTTTCCTCGACTTCAAAAAGGCGTTCAACGCTGTGCCACACTGCAGACTGCTAACGAAGGTACGAGCTTATGGAATAGGTTCACAGATTTGTGACTGGCTGGAAGACTTCCTAAGCAATAGAACGCAGTACGTTGTTCTCGACGGCAAGTGTTCATCAGAGACGAGAGTATCGTCAGCCGTGCCGCAGGGGAGTGTGATAGGACCCCTATTATTTTCTATCTATATAAATGATCTGATGGACAGAGTAAGTTGTAATTTGCGGCTGTTTGCTGATGCTGTGGTGTATGGGAGGGTGTCGTCTGTAACTGACTGTAATAGCATACAGGATGATTTGGACAAAATTTCTAGTTGGTGCGAAGAATGAAAGCTAGCTCTCAATGTAGAAAAATGTAAGGTGATGCCCATGAATAGAAAAAACAGTCCCATAATGCTCGAATACAGCATTAGTAGTGAGCTTCTTGATGCTGTCGCGTCGTTCAAATATCTAGGTGTAACAGAATGAAACTTTCACTCTGCAGCGGAGTGTGCGCTGTTATGAAACTTCCTGGCAGATTAAAATTGTGTGCCGGAACCGGGACTCGAACCTGGGACCTTTGCATTTCGCGGGCAAGCGCTCTACCACTGAGCTACTGCAGAGTGAAAGTTTCATTCTGGAAACATCCCTTAGGCTGTGGCTAAGCCATATCTCCACCATATACTTTCTTCCAAGAGTGCTAGTCTTGCGTGTTTGCAAGAGAGCTTCTGTGAAGTTTGGAAAGTAGGAGGCGAGGTACTGGCAGAAGTAAAGTTGTGAGGCGGCATCGTGAGTCGTGTCGGGGTAGCTCAGTGGTAGAGCGCTCGCCCGCGAAAGGCAAAGGTCCCAGGTTCGAGTCCCGGTTCCGGCACACAATTTTAATCTGCCAGGAAGTTTCATAACAGCGCACACTCCGCTGCAGAGTGAAAGTTTCATTCTGGAAACATCCCTTAGGCTGTGGCTAAGCCATGTCTCCACCATATCCTTTCTTCCAGGAGTGCTAGTCTTGCGTGTTTGCAAGAGAGCTTCTGTGAAGTTTGGAAAGTAGGAGGCGAGATACTGGCAGAAGTAAAGTTGTGAGGCGGCATCGTGAGTCGTGTCGGGGTAGCTCAGTGGTAGAGAGCTTGCCCGCGAAATGCAAAGGTTCCAGGTTCGAGTCCCGGTTCCGGCACACAATTTTAATCTGCCAGGAAGTTTCATCTAGGTGTAACATTGCAGAGCGATATGAAATGGAACGAGCATGTAAGGACAGTTGTGAGTAAGGCGGACAGCCGACTTCGGTTTATTGGGAGAATTTTGGGAAGATGTACTTCACCTACAAAGGAGACCGCGTATAAAACGCTTGTACGACTACGTCTTAAATATTGCTCAAGTGTTTGGGACCCGCAGCAGATTAACGGAAGACACAGAGGAGGTTCAGAGACGAGCAGCTAGATTTGTTACCGGTAGGTTCGACCAATGCGCGAGTGTCACGGAAATGCTCCGGCAACGCAATTGGGGATCGCTGGAAGAAAGACGACGTTCTTATCGTTAAGTAAATTTAGAGGGCCGGAATTTGAAGCTGAGTGTAGTACGATCTTGCTGCCGTCTACTTACATTTCGCGTAAAGATCACAAAGACAAGATAAGAGAAATTAGGTGCTCGTACGGAGGCATATAGGCATTCTTTTTTTCCTCGTTCAATTTGGTAGTGGAATAGGAAAGGAAATACCTAGTAGTGGTACAGTGTACCCTCCGCCACGCACCTTACGGTGAATTGCGGAGTATGTATGTAGATGTAGATGTAGAAATAAAAGAGACATTTGGGGACAAGTAAAACAGCTCTACGAATATCAAGAACTCCGATGGTCAACCAGTTCACAGCAAAGAAGAGAAAGCTGAAAGGTGGAAAGAGTACATAGAGGAGCTCTACAAAGGAAATAAAGTGAGAGACAATGTTGTAGGAGGAAACGAGGAAGTAGGAGATGATGAAAAATACGAGATATTATACTGAGAGTTGAATTTGACTGAGCATAAAACCTTTGTTGACGGACATACACAGCTAAGATGATACATCTTTAGTAAAAGGGTCTGCTTCAGATGTTTTACTTTCTTTTAAAAAGACGACCGGTTTCGAGACTTAAGGTCACATCTTCGGCTAGACGTAAACTCCATTTCTAGTCGCGCCGCTGTCCGTTCCACCTGGCTCTGTCACGTGGTTTGATCGACGAGGGTGTTGTCGCCTTGATGTTTTGTGTGAAGTGTTCTGACAGCCGGGGTTATTGTGGATTTTATTGGCGAGCCCTTGGTTTTATGTTTTAACTGTATTTGACCCGAAGATGGGACTTTATGTCGCGAAACCGTTCGTCATTAAAAAAAAAAGTAAAATAGCTGAAGCGGACCCTTTTTGTAAAGGACGGAGTCCTGAAAGTCCTATGTCGGAACAAGGCTCCGGGAGTAGATGACATTCCCTCAGAGCTATTAGAGTCTCTGGGAGAGTCAGCCATGACAACCTGGTGTGTAAGATGTATGAGACAGGAGAAATACCCCCAGACTTTAAGAAAAAGTTAATAATCTCCATTCCAAAGAAAACAGGTGCAGATAGATGTGAAAATTACAGAACCATTAGTTTGATAAGTTGTGGTTGCAAAATTTTGAAACGAATTATCTACGGGAGACTGGAAAAGCTGGTAGAGGCTGACCTCGTGGAAGATCAGTTTGGATTCAGGAGGAACGTAGGAAAACGGGAAGCAATATTCACTGTACGACTTATCTTAGAAGATACATTTAGGAAAGGCAAACCTACATTTTTAGCTTTTGCAGATTTGGAGAAAGCTTTCGACAATGTTGATTGGAATACACTCTTTCAATGTTTATGCAGTCTTTAGTATAAGCTTCTTCATAAATAGCAGTTAAGTCCTTTAAGCTTCATAAACATTTGAACTATTTGAAATTCTGAAGTCAGTAGGGATAAAATACAAGGAAAAGAAAGTTATTTACAACCTGGACAAAAGCCAAACGGCAGTTATTAGACTCGAAGGGCATGAAAGGAAAGCATTAATTGGAAAGGAAGTAAGTCAGGGTTGTAGCATTTCTCCGATGTTATTCAGTTTGTACATCGAGCAGTCGGTGAAGGAAAGGAAGGAAACATTTTGAATAGCGATTACAGTTAAGGGTGAAGAAATAAAAACATTGCTAATGACATTGTAATTCTGTCAGAGACAGCAAAGGAACTAGAAGAGCAGTTGAATGGAATGGACAGTGTGTTGGAGAGATCGTATAAAATGAACATTAACAAGAGCAATACAAAGATAATGGAATGCATTCTTAGAAAATCAGGCGATGCTGAAGGAATTAGATTAGGTGACCAAACAATGAAGGTGATAGATGAGTTTTGTTACTAGGTAGTAAAAAAACATATGACGGTCCCAGTACAGATGATATAAAGTGCTTAATGGCAACGGAAAGAAAAGCATTTTTGAAAAAGAGAAATTTGCTAACATCGAATTTTAATTTAATTGTAGCGAAGTCTTTTCAGAAGGCATTTTTATGGAGTGTTGCCTTGTATGTGAGTGAAACATGGACGATAAACAGTGCGGACAGGAAGAGAATAGAGGCTTTTCAAATGTCGAGCTACAGAAGAATGCTGAAGAATAGGTGGGTAGATCACGTAGCTAATGAAGAGTTATTGAACAGAATTGGTGAGAAAAGGAATTTTTGGCATAACTTGACTAAAAGAAGGGATCGCTTGGTAGGACACATCCTTAGACATCGACGAATCGTAAGTTTAGCATTGGACGGAAGTGTGTGGGATAAAAATCGCAGAGGGAGACCAAGAGACGCATATAGTAAGCAGATTCGAATGGATGTGGGTTGCCGTTCTCATGATGAGGTGAAGAGGGTCGCTCAGGACAGAGTAGAGTGGAGGGCTGCATCAAACCAGTCTCCGGACTGAAGACCATAACAACAACGTGACTAATCTGTGGTAAGATTTATGATGCATGTACTTAATCACTCTGTTTCAGAGAATGTTGACTATTGATATTTTATATAGGTGTTATAATTGTAAATGAAAGTAAGTTATGTATTAACATAAACTGTAATGAAATACAATATGTGATAAAATTCTCTGGCTTCTGGCCGCGTATAGTGGTTTGGAATCCGGCCGCGAGATCCTCAGCCATTGGTAAGTGTTCACTTACAGTCATTGCTGCCGTCGAACTTATACAACTGCGCGGTTTCCTGTGACGTCACTGGTGCTCGTGGCATCGCCATATATGGTAATGTTTGGTTGCGTGCCGGCAGCGCCCGCCTCAACCGTCCAATGGCCGGGTCCAAACCAGTGCTCAGCTGAAATCGCCATATTTATTAAGAGTTTTTTTTAAAACTCTAATGTCAACCTTCTTTTTTATTACACTATCCCACAAAGTATTGGTTCTTGTAATGACTGATGTCGAACGCAGCCAACACCGTCTGAAGATAAGGCCTGCACGTTGCCGTGCCACGTCACGCAGAGTAGGTCGCGATCGGGTAGCTCACTGGCTGGTCGATACGGGGCGGTGGGCTGTGCCCCATCGGCCGGCCAGTGAGCTATACGATCGCGACCTACTCTGCTTGATATGGCATGGCAGCACGGAGGCCTTCTCTCCAAATGGTGTTGACGCAACGCGTTGATTGTTTTACAGACGCCCCGCTCTATGGAGATAACGTGAATGGAAACATCTTTCGTGGTCAACACAGCACTCTCAAGAGAACGCTGTATCTGTTATGTGTAAAACTGTACACACGCACACGGTATCTTGTATGCACCTGGCATTCTGAGGCACACAGGTATCATTAGCAATCGTAAATTTGTAAGAGGCCTGAAGACCTAGTCGATCTAGTGTGTCTTAAGGAGCCGGCTAATACCTTCCGTCACCGAGCAACAAAACGTCAAAAATTTACGCTTCTTTGTCTCATCCTCGACAGTATTCTACTTGCGTGATTTGGAATAGATGGATTGTGAAATCTGATAGTTGCAGAACGACATGTTGACCATAGCTGTTTATTTTTTCCTCAATGTAACTGGTTTTGGTCATTTACCATTATCATGCATTAGCAGAAATTAGCTAATAGCTTAACATGTCGTTATACAAGAATTCAAAATTATAACATAATAATTTACTGTCATTGTTCTAGTCATTGATAGTATCACAGTGGCTGACTGTTACAGACTGAGGAAAAAAAAAACAGCTATGATCAACATGTCGTTCTGCAATTATCTAAAAGCTGTTATGCCCCATCTGTTCAGCATTCTCAAATTTGATAGTGGCTGTAGCCATTTTCCGTAAATACTTTTCGTGAGTGGTGGGGTCTCTTGGCGTGCTGATACCGTTCCGTGAGGGTGGGTTTTCGGTAAACAGTATGGCTCAGGCACCCATTTGCTTTACTCTTGACAAGTATATCAAGGAACGGCAAGGCATCATCTGTCTCCACCTCCTTTGTGGATCCGATTCTGCTGTGGATGTTGTTGATGTGATCCAAGAATTCATCATGTTTTTACGTTCATGAGGCCAGGCAACGAACGTAGCGTCGACATAACGATAAAAATAGGTAGGATTTGCATGAGCCGTGTCCAGTACTCCAAAACAGATTCTATATAACGGGAGCTAATGGGCTTCCCATCGCGACACAATCTGTCAGGGTAAAATGTTCTCCACCATACCAAACATACAATAGCGTCATAGTATGCTTGAATAAATCCACAACAGTGTTATCGAATAACTAGGTGAGATGGTCTGCAGAGTCTTTGTGAATATTGATACCACATGCCATCATACCATCTTCTCCAAGACATGGCCGTACTCTTGGCATGATCCACACAGTAACCTACTTGTGGGGTACGAAGGATGGCCAGTTGTTTCGCAAGTCTATAAGTCCCAGCGCCAATGGTATTCACGATCGCACGATGAGATGTTTGTTTCTTTGTTTGTAAACCTATCGGATCAAACTGCATGGTCATCAGTCCGTAGCGTACAAACTACTTAAACTAAGGTAAACTAACTGAAGGACATGCCCCAGAGAGGACTCGAACCTCCGACGGCGAGCAACCGCGCACTCCGCAGCGAGGCGCCTTAGACCGCTCGGCTACTCCATCGCGGCCACGTTGAGATGTGTTCATATTATGAGCATTCGGGAGTCCATACAAGGTAGGTGGACAAGGTGCCCGTGGTAGATGGTTTCTAATAACACTTTCTTCCAGTGGCGATCAGTTAAGGACCTCGGACGTCTTCCGCAGTATTTTCGATGTTGGGTCCTTCGGTAAGTTCTGATATGTATCCTCATTAGGCATCTCCCGAATCTTCTCGTCATAGTTGGAATAGTTCCTTAATGACGGTTGCATTGCCTTTGCCAGCTTATAAAACTACGATGAGAGGATCATAAGAATTGTATGTCTGTGAAACACCCGTTTTTTCACTTTTATTGTTTTCACGTACTGGATCTCTCCATTTACATTCCAGAACTGTATGCAGGAAAAATATTATCGAGATACAAATGTTAATGTTTAGTTTACTGAAAAAAAGAAAGTGTGCCTTAACTTTAACTATATTTAGCATTAAGCAGTAAAAAGATAAGGTCCTCCTATATGTATTTTCTCTGCACGATATTTTGCAGATATCGAAAGTTTGGCAAGCTGAAATACGTCACAGAATTAATAACACGATGCGGAACAACAACTAGCGTGCAGTGCCAACATTCCAACTCAATATTTCTTTGTAACAGTATTGTTTTCTTGCAGCGAGTAACGTACCATCAGATGGCAGTGATATACCAAAGTGTTCGATCCTGAAGTTAAACAGATTCCATTATCGAAGTACCAATGCATGTAACGATTATGACACAAAATTGCACCAAATTTTTGTGTGCTCGTTAAGAGCTAAGAAAATCCGCATCAATATATTGAAAATATGTACTACTTATGATTTACATTGTTCGCTCGTTATCATAGAACTGTCATAAACTAGAAATTTAATAGTATGGCAATCCAACAGTCATTAGAATGAAAATTCAAATTACGTTCTAGAAGGAAGGAAGGAAGGAAGGAAGTGGTTAACGCCCCGTCGACATCGCGGTCATTACAGGCGGAGCTTACGCTCGGGTTGTATGGGTAAGGATAGAGAAGAAAATCGGCCGTGCCATTTGCATTTGCCTGGAGCGATTTAAGAAAATCACAGAAAACCTAAATCTGGATGGCCGGAGGTGGATTTGACCCAGCATCCTCACGAATGCGAGTCCAGCGTCATACGTTCTAGCAATTGCCCTTATATACTGCGAATTATTCGGTTATCTGATACCGACGTCATACTTCGAAGATGTTGATTCGTTGGCAATAGCATATCAGTAGGCTCTTACATTCGCTATCCTGACAAATCTTGTATCTGATTTGTTGGCAACAGCCAATCAGCAGCTAGTAGTCAGGGGTGGTGTTTCCCGTTGAGAACGTCCAGGCAGCGCATCATTTCTACCGTGGCCGCTGTTATACTGCTGTGCCGCGGTGGAGTGCCCAAGCGCACTAAGGCGCCTTGCTGCGGAGCGCACGGTTACTCGCCCTCGGAGGATCGTGTCCTCCCTCGGGTATGTGTTGTCCTTAGTACAAGTTTAAATAATTAATAATCCTAGGGACTGTTAACCGCAGCAGTTAAGTCAATTTAACATTTTGTTACACTTCAAAATAAGGGTCAAGTGGTACCGCTGGTTGCCCACACACCCGGTCCCCTGGGCAGGGATTGCTGGTAGCCACGTCGGAGGTAACCTGTAGCCATCACCTCCTCCCCCCCCCCCCCTATTCATGTTCTTAGGTCATTTCTATTTTGCGTTGTTGCATCCACGGTTCCCGGGCAAGCACACAAGGTTCTCGAAAGTTAATAGTGCCGCCGCACCCCTTCTGGTGTTCTACTACAGGCGACTTGTTGACTTGTCCCAATCGTATGTAACGTTCGAGTTCCGAAACGCGAGTACTGATGGGTCTTCCTGTTTCACCTACACAAACTTCGCCGATTTCACATTGCAGTATATAGACGCTTGTAAGAGTGGAGGGCATTTACGAGATCTTTCGTGGGCCTCAACATGTCACGGGTCCTGCAGCCACTCTAGAAAATCGGTTTAATTCCTCCTCAAATAAGGACTTTGTCTAGTTGTTCGCTGACGCTTCTCACATAAAGTACACGTGCTATACGATATCTTTGCCTATCTTGTCTTTTTTGTACTTCATAGCTTGTTGTATGGCCCTGTTACTGTATTCATTCGTGCTGAGTATTATCTTCAGGTCACTTAGTTCATCTTGTAAGTGGTCAGCATCGCAAATCCAATGAGCTAGTGCTTTCAGCCTTCTTCTGTGTTGGGTGATGGTGAGAAGACGCATGCAGGTACCTATCGGTGTGCGTCGCTTCCTGTAGACTAGTTTACAGTTAGACATTCGGGACACTTCCACATCCATATCCACATCCACTGCCAACCAATCACCGTCTTAGATGTATGACGTCGCAATCAAATTAATAATTCGCAGTATAAAGAGGCAAACATTCAGCAGCATTCAACAGTTAACCGCCTTGAAGAGGACCACGGTATAGTGGTCGAAACGTTGGCAATTCCAGTGCTAAGTGATTAAAACACGACGCGGCAATATTGTTTTATTCAACATCATACCGGTCACCGAAGCCTACGAACACATATGTTAATTCACTCTTTAGTTTCAAAAATTCGAATGTTTGTAGAGCTTATGGGACTTAACTACGGGGTCATCAGTCCCTAAACTTACAAACTACTTATGAACTAACTAAGACTAAGGACGGCACAAATATCCATGCCCGGGGGGGGGGGATTCGAACCCCCAACCGTAGTGGCCGTGCAGACCGTGACTGGCGCTCCTCAGTCCCCTCGGCCACCGCGGCCGGCACTCTTTAGTTTAATGAGCCGTATTTACGAAATCACTTTAAATTTTGTCTAAATCACTTCGTACTTCTGTAAATTTTACTTATTTCATGATTTGGACCTACAAGACGATATTCAATATGGACACTGTTGTGGTCTCCAGTCCGCAGACTGGTTTGATGCAGCTATCCACGCTACACTGTCATTTGCAAGCCTCTTCATCTGAGAATACGTAAGGCAACCTACAGCCTTTTGAATTTGCTTACTGTGTTCGTTCCTCTACGATTTTTACCCCACACACTTCCTTCTAATGCTTAACCATTCATTTATGGCTCTACGTTTTGAAAGCTTCTATCATTTGTCTGAACTCCTTATTGTCCACGTTTCACTCGCAAGCAATGCTACACTCCAGAAAAAATGCTTTCGGAATTGACTTCACAACATTCAAGCTAATATTAGATGTCAACAAATTTCGATTATTCAGAAATGCTTTTCTTCCCATAGCCATTCTGCATTTTATATCATTTTTTACTTCGGCCATCAGTAGTTATTTGCTACCTAAATAACAAAACTCGTATACTACCTTTATTCTCTCCTTACCTTATCTAATTCCTTCAGCGTTGCCTGATTTTCTGACACTAAATTCCATTATCTTTGTTTTACTCTTGTTAATATGAACACTTTTACGAATTTTAAGCTAAAACACCTCAGCTTCTTCGAGAGCCACGATGTAACAGATTTTAAATTTTTATTATTCCGGATTTGTGCATTCCACTGATCAATGACTTAAAGTGCTAATATCAAATATAATTTGAAAAAAAAAAAAAAAATCACTGTATGACACAGGATACCATTCAAAATGTGACCAGTTGGAATGTTTCAAGCGGCTACTTAAGATAACTGTAACAAATTAATAGGTCCATTCTTCGAGTCTTACTTGATGAATCCATATTCAATATTGTAATATGTCAAGGTACAGTAACCTAATAATATTTTCAATATCTTTAACGCTTGAATTCATGTCAAACCATTCGAACGCTCTGCTAACGTTTGTGCGGTGTCAATACAAAAACGAAGTATGATATATGTTACAGGAAGCGAAAGAGCGAACTCTAATGCCCCTTTCCCCGTTTATCTTCAAATGATTTATTTAGCTGTGAGGAAGAAGCGGAAGATGGCCATGTCAAAGGGCGAGAAAAAAGGAGGAGATTAGTTGGCAGCATCGCCGTTCGGCTGTCTTGTTTCAGTGTCGGGGATAAGAAGGGGTATCGAACGGCGCAGAGATTGGCTGGCGCGACTGCTGCGGCTTCGAATTTATGGCTGGCGACTCAGAAAAATAAACGTCGGGCCAGCGAGAGCGAAGAGCCCAGCTGCCGGACCAGTGGCTGCGGGGGGGGGGGGGGGGGGGGTGCCGGACTGCCTCTGATCTCCAGGGTCTCTTCATCTCTGGCTCCGTCATTTCACTCTTACATCTATTATAAGTGTAAACATCTGCTAGGATTTCTCGGGGATATACATGCATGCGGGAGTGAGTGTGAGAGAGAGGCAGAAGAGAGAGAAGACAGAGACAGAAAGAGGAGTGAGTGTGAGAAAGAGACAGACTTAGCTACTCCCAATGCCCTTTCTAAGTTTCCTCATCATTATTATTCAAGAGTATATCCAAAAATAAATCAGCCAAAACAAACGGTTATTTTAATCTATTGCTAACGTCTTGGCCACAAAAGTTATAAAGTTATATGTACAGGTTATTAAGGTGTGAGCTGAGTGCTATCAAGTGAAATACTTTATGGTGGTGACAAAAATAACTGACACTAAAAGTGGGTTATTTACCGATTTTATATTATTGTACGATATTGATTTTATTTATATTGCTGTGGGTTGCGCGAGAAGAACTTTTTATTTTAATATATGTTATCTCTATCGACAAGGTAAACAATTTTTTAACCTGGTACGATAAAAGACATTTTACTGAGTAAGCTAGTCAAGTGAAATTTACAATTGAGTAGGACAGACTATGTCCCACTTATAATGTCGGAATCGCCTTCTTCAATTGTAGACTTGACTTCTGAAGTTTTTCTTTGCACTTCAATGTTTTCTACATCTACATCTACATGGAATACTCCGCAGATCACATTTAAGTGCCTGGCAGAGGGTTCATCGAACCACCATTATACTATACACCATTCCATTCTCGAATAGCGCGCGGGAAGAAAGAACACCTTAATCTCTCCGTTCGAGCTCTGATTTCCCGTATTTTATTCTATTGATCCTTTCTACCTATGTAACTGGGAGTCAACAATATATTTTCGCATTCGGAGGAGAATGTTGGCGATTGGAGTTTCGTATGTAGCCCACGCCCGCAGTGATAAGCGCCGTTGTTGTAATGATTCCCATCCCAGATCCTGTACCTTTATACAGTTAATAGTAACAGGACTTACAGCCACATATCATTGCCCCTTTTTGCATATTTAAACAATGAGATACAACAATATAGTTTGAATTGCAATGTATGTTTCTTGTTCATTATAGAAGTTTCAATATTTTTGTAAACCATAAAATAATACTTCTGCTACGTTTTAAAACCATATACAATTGCTGTAATTAAAAAAAATATGAAATCACTACAGAATATTTGCTAATTGATATAAAAGTATTGAATTTAAAATGGTAAAACAACTTACCGCATTTTCGTATCAGGTTAGACAAGTTATTTTCATGAAACTCATTGTCGCTATAAGATAGCTCTCTACATTAGAATTCTGTTGTAATGTTAGCATCTTTTGACTTTTCACTCATGTGGATCTAGAGAGAAATTACAATTGAGTGGTTTGTGATAAGACATTATTACTCCTAATAAGTTTAAGCTTTTCCGTTGTCATAAGAAAATGCTGAGGATTTAACTCAATATTCAATTTCTTATTATGTACATTGATGTACGTTTCTTGATAAATATTAATTTTGACGTTACGTGATATCGCAGGTTGTGGAGGCGATCCGATAGATTAATTATCTTCAAAAGAAGAAAGCAAAATTGTTGTCAAAGTTACTATTCAGTATAAGAATGTTAATAACGTGTGAAATGCTATACGTGAAACAATAAAGTACGTATTGACTACAAGTAAGGTGCAATCTGTCCTGTTCATAAAACGACTTCAATAAACTCACTCCTTAGACGATGCGCACTTATGTTTACATAGCAGTGAATATTATGCAATATACTTCTATGAAATTTACCGGGAAGTGTTTGAGTATATCAGAAAACCCTTTCTGCGCGGGAGTAGCCGAGCGGTCTGGAGCGCAACGTTGCGGATCGCATAGCCTTCAGCGTCGGAGGTCGAATCTTACCTCTGGCAAATGTGTGTCTTGTCCTTAAGTTAGTTTACGTAGTTTATAAGCGACGGATTAATAACCTAGCAGTTGCGTCCGATAGATTTACAAACATTTGAACATTTGAGAAACCACAAACAAAAGAAGAAAATTTACTTGCTTCCGAGAAGCCTTGAACCAGCAACGTTAGAAATCCATTTCGGAGTCCACGACTATGCTGCCTACGCTACGGCCTCTAACGTATTAGACGTCTTGTATACACTAGTGATTTATATGTAGTTTGCTGACAACAAATGATGTAAAGGGTTGTGGAAATAAAATCCGCTACCAGTCACAATTTTTTGGCAGTTTATTAGAACACTACCGATTTCGGGCTTGTGCCCATCCTCAGGTGTTTACATTCAGACAAATATAAGTATCCAGTTCGTATTTGTACAGTTCTCATGGATCTTGGTTGAGAACATTGTAGTAATATGATGCTAATTTGCACTCTCATGTTTACGGTTTTGCACAGTACACTTCATAACTTGCACTCCAAACATTGCCACAGTACACTTTATCACTGACACTCCAAGCATCGCAATGTTTACATTTAGGCACACGTTTATCACTGACACTCCAAGCATCGCAATGTTTACATTTAGGCACACGTGTGCCTAAATGTAAACATTGCGATGCTTGGAGTGTCAGTGATAAAGTGTACTGTGGCAATGTTTGGAGTGCAAGTTATGAAGTGTACTGTGCAAAACCGTAAACATGAGAGTGCAAATTAGCATCATATTACTACAATGTTCTCAACCAAGATCCATGAGAACTGTACAAATACGAACTGGATACTTATATTTGTCTGAATGTAAACACCTGAGGATGGGCACAAGCCCGAAACCGGTAGTGTTCTAATAAACTGCCAAAAAAATGTGACTGGTAGCGGATTTTATTTCCACAACCTATTAGGAACAGTCACGGAGTTCAACATCCATAATGGATAAAATTCACTAAATGATGTAAAGAACAATTCGTGTTGACAGATCATCAGTTCGCCTTACCTTGAAACGGCAGATTACTGTAATACTGTATTTTTTAACCACTTATAAGACGTTTCCAGTCATTTATTCCAACATATAGTACCTTTAATGACTGGGTTTCGAGAGAGTCTCAGTTTATTCATTTACCTTTACTTGCTTTGAAATGTCATACATTAATAAGACCTAAGTTATATACACAAAACCAATAAAATACGACAATATGGCGTCATTTCTCTACTGAAAAGAGCCGTCCCCTTCTCGGATTGCCACATCGTGTGACGTTGATGGCGTTCTCCCACCTTATTGGTGATCGTTGAGACGCACGTTGAGAATATCTGGCATGTTTGATATTGCCCGACGCGTTGGAAAAGCCTCGCCAACGTGCGGTTCCCACGTTAGAAACTCGGCACGTTGGGCACACTCGTTCAGATACACGCTCCGTGTACCGACGGCTTTACGATATCTGGTATGGGCGGCTGACGGCTGCCAATATGGAAAATTAAAAATTAATAAAAGAGAAAATATGTGAGTTAACATCACAAATGAAAACAAGTAATGATAGTGCCTTTCCTTGGTTTTTACTTGCCTTAATTACGTGTATGAGTGATCACTGTGAACCTGCTTGTTAGGAACACGGTGTGGGACTCTCCCTTTGTGCCACTTCGTCTTTTGACTTGAGTTTTGCTCATCGTCGTGGCCATCGCCGTGCTGGCTATCTGACTCGGGCGCGCGTGTGATTCCATTGCCAGTGTGTTTTCCGCCTCTCCTAGTAGCTGCCCAAGTAAGAGGCGTATTTTGATTCTTTGACACTGACAAGGAAAGTACATGGGCTCGAACAAACATATCTGTATGAACGTTTGGTTACAGGATCTCTACGTACACCTCAATGTGCTTTTCTGCAAAGCTCTGCAACCATGCTCTAGATAGCACTGTAGATGTAATTGTAGACGCCATACCTAATGCAGATATCTTAACTGGTATTCACTGCCACTACTTCCATCGCCTCTTCCCGCACTTACCGTAGCACTACCACTTGCAATGAGTTGTTCGTCATTATCATCCCAATTATCATTATTACGAGTTTGTAACAACAGTAACTAACTTATGCTCATATTTTTGTACCATGACAGATACGAGAAAGCATGCAAATGATTCATCTTCTACACTAATACCATCTTCACGAAGAAGGGTTCTTCGTAACTTCATCTCAACTGATCGTAATACATTAGCAGGATTGATTAGCAATCGCCGCCCCATCTGACGCTTCACCACACAAATACCATAAAAAAAACGCAACTTCGGAGGCACACTGCACCGTCCCCACTGGCGAACCGACAGGTCGAAGTGCAATGCGGCATGCACACGCAGAGGCCTCTAACGGACAACTGCAGAGTTTTGCAGATGCGGGACTGTCACTAGTGCAATTAGGCATCTTTACATTATCTCTCATACGAATTTGGTGTATGTGTTTTTGGAGCCCAAGTACTTTCCTTGTGAGTTTAAATTTTGTTCTTATTTTTTCATCTACTCAACTGTCGGTGTTTTGATCTTTTGAATCAAGTTATTGAGTTAGCCAGGGTTCTCTGGATCGCACTCGCCGAAGTGTGGAGTTGGTTAGGAAGTGTGTAGAGCGTCTTTGTCGAGTACCCTGAAGCTAGGGTTGGTTACCATCCGTACCGACTGACTTTAAGTTAATGTTATTGGCTAAGCTGCCTCATCTCTGTCACTATGTTGTTGTTTTGAAATTACCTTTCGTCATGTTTTCCCTACACGGTTCCTTGAATGATCAGTTATCATAGGGCAGTTTCTTTTATAATAAGCTGTTTAGATGTTGGTTTACTTGTAAAATAAGGCATTTTTTACGCAACAGTGGTAGCTTACCTTGAATTTCATGTGGTAACTTTAATTACTAAAGGGGGAATGCCCTTCTTAACTTGATTGTGTTTTATTAAGTACCTGTAGGGTGTTTTTCTGTAACTATTGTGTCGATTTATGCGTCATGTTGTTATTACTGAACAGTAAGTTAACATATCACTTATATAATAAATTGTATTCTGAACGTTGTTTGAAACTTGACCACAGTTCTGGCCTTTTGATTATTTACGGTTGTTTTAAGCAACTTTCGCGGGATCGGGAATTGTATATTTTAAAATTGATTTAATGATCATACATGTGTTGTTTATACAAGCAAATTTTCCTGTGGTTAAGTAGTTTTCGACACTAGTAAACCATTTAAACTGTACGAAGTTTTTCTTAAATGAGAATGTTCAAATGTGTGTGAAGTCTTATGTGACGAGACTGCATGGTTATAATCCCTAGACTTATACACCAATTACTTGAGCAACTTTAACTAACTTACGCTAAGGACAATACAAACCACCCATGCCCAAGGGAGGATTCGAACCCCTGACCGTAGCAGCCGTGCAGGCTGTAACTGGCGCGCCGCAGACCACTCGCCCACTGCGGCCGGCCATTAAATGAGAGCAAGAGTTCTTAAAAAAAAGTATTCCTTAAGTGATCGTGCATTCAGATGTGAAATTTGCTGAATGTATGATATTGCTTACCATTTGATTCAATAAATAGTAATTTGAAGCAGCAATTGATTCATTTCCTTGTGGTAGGTCTCAAACATTGTGTACGTCAGAACATAATGCACCGTTACGTTACTCTAGGAATGTCCCTCGAAGTTAGCTACAAAGCCTGCCATATCAGGTAATCGTAACAGTTCTGATGAAAAACTCTTGTCCGCGGACAGATCCAGAACGCGCGAAGTGCCACACGACGCGCGCTACCTGTTTGTCGGCAGGAATTATCCGGAAGGGAAGCAGACGGACCGGCGCGGCGTTGCCTAGCGGCGCTATGCCAACGGCCGCGGTGTAATCCGCAGCGCCTGTCGTCGCGCGCCGCTCCGTCAACAAACAGCGGGACCAGAATAGACGGCGCCGTGCGTGCGGTCTTCGCTGTCCGCCCAGCGTTATCCGCCGACGCGACGCCCAGAAGGCAGGTACTTTGCGCTAATGCACGCCAGCGATTACCGTAACACACACACACACACACACACACATACACACACACATACACACGCCAATGAGCAAAACCACTGTGCCCACCTTGCCTTGCAGAGGTAGTTTCAGTAAATCAGTGCTGCACTCGTATTTTTGCAGTGCTGGGCTTCCCAACATTTTAGCCCGTGGACTAGAGGTCTGCAAATCGCCGGTTTCGCTCGCTCGTACTCGCTCGAGTGAGCAACGCTCGGCGGTGGCGCGTCGAGTGTGTACGCTCGCAGCGAGCGTGTTGATGCTCGAACGAGGCTGCGTGAGGCGGGCCGCACAGCGTAGTGCTGCCGCTGTTCTCACAACGAAACCTACCCAAGTCACTCTCCGATTTTTATGAAATTTGGATATGTTATAATACATGAAAAACTATGGGACACGTAATTCTTTTAGCGGCGGAAAAAACATATTTAAGGGGTGAAAAGGTCCCTCCAAAATTGGGGCTAAAATAGAAAAATGGCGATAACTTAAAGATTAGTGAAGCGATTTTAATGATTTTCGGTATGAAAGTATCTTTTGATAAAAGACAAATTTCACAGATTCAACTTCGATTAAATCAAAACAATTTTTGAGCACAAAAAATTGGTCACTTTAGGGCTAGCTCCCCCCCTAATTGTCTTCCCCTGCAATGTACCTAGGCCGATCTCTTGTCCCGCCATTCCGAAAACATGCAGTTCATTCTTTTGGCTGGTGCACCCGGGAGACATTCTTCAGACGGTCCTAAATAAATATAAAACAGATATCACTGAAACGCAAGGAGCACCACAAATTCGTACAGCTGTGTAAACTAAACAATTGGAATAAGGGATTTAAAACAGGTACAGGATATATGAGCATATGACCCTGACGACGGAAGAAAGGGCGGATCCTATATATCGTACAAAAGCTTGCATGCGTTCTTTATTATGTAGATAAGAAAGACGACAGTGACATTGGGGTTATATAAATGTTGCAATTGGAAAAATTCCCGTTAAGGACTAACTTGGAAAAGGTAGAGGCGAGCCACTAAACAGGCACTAACAGTCCACAAAATGGGAACAAGAAAGAAAGAAAGATCATGAAATGATCTTAGTACAGAAACTTTATATTAATCACGTATAATTACTTGTATGGTAAAGTACAAAATGCGAAACTTAATGGCTAGTTCAAGTGGATCGAGAGAACAGCTTTCGAAGCACCCGGGAAATGAAACAATTCCAAATTTCACACTCAGGATTTATTCTCTAGCGTCTAGTTTGCCTTGGACTCGAGTGGCGCTGCGGTGGGCGACCGAGTGGCGAGCGGGCAGTGTGGACGGTCGCGCCGGTCGAGCGTGCGCCGCTCGAACGAGCGTGCAGGAAGTCGAGCGCAGCCACGCGCCTTGCCGCAAGCTGCAGTACCGACACCTGCCGGACTATCAGAGAACGACATGTATCACGCGATTCGAGCGAGCAACCGAGCGAGATGCAGACCTCTACCGTGCACCCCACTTCAGGCGAAAATCCACAGTGGGGCCTTTGCAGTCAAGCACAGAGTGACCATTGAATTTCAGCCTGAATGCCACGGGATATGGAAACGTCCTTCCATAATCATACTGCATTTTACGGCTATATATTCTTTAATTCGGTCATCATAAGTTATTTTGCTACCAAAATCTCAGCTACCGTAATTTCCCGTAACTATGGTCCTTAAACACAACTATGGTTCAAATTGGTTTTGAAGACTCTACACAGTACCAGTTAGTGACAGCCGAGCGCTTCCATCGCTCTGGAAACACTGACGGAGTCTGCCGTCTATTGGCAGGATGATTAACTGCAAGGTCGCGCACGGTAAAGCATCACAATAGCCGTAGCGATAACGTGAAGAGTTTCATTTTCAGTTTAGTCATCCAACTTTCTTTCATACTGAGAGCAACGTAGGAGTTAGCTCTTTTGAATTTTCTTTATCTGTCTTTTAATATATTTAGAGTATATTATCTTTAGCTTGGAGCATATCTGCTGACATTATACATGAGAAATGTGCAATAAAATTGAAACGTGTGAACTTGAGCGAATCTGTGGTCCACTTTCCAGGATAGATTTTAATTTTCAGATTTCCCAGAAGATAGTGACTAGTAGTGGTGATGAGGATACAGCATCGTTTTTATCAGATACCTATGATACTTTTTTTTTCTTAAGAAAAAAGAAATTGGCGACGGTATAAGGAAGTTTGTTGATGCAACAATAGTGTTCTTGCCTCAAGTGGGTGATAATGAATAAGGGGGGCAGGGGGTCGGAATACTGGCCTGGTGGCGTTCTGAATGTTTCTTGTAACATTGTGCTGGCTGTTGATGGAGACTTTTGAGAAGGTGTGTCCTTTATATTGTGACTTCATTTTTGGTTAAAATACTTTCTACATCATCATGCGTGTAAAAGTAGTGAAATAAATAGTTAAAGTAACGGCATCATTGATGCTACATAGAAAAATCGTAGTGATCTATAGTTGGACACTTGCCATACAAAAATGTACCACTTTTTGGCATGAAGTTCCACCACCACATTGACACTGCTCAGTCCATATCTCACAGTAATTTAATTTCTTACATCAACTAATATCTGTAAAACAATTGCGGGTTTCGAAAATACACGATTTGGAACAACGCACTGTAGAAGCGTGTGCCACCATTTCTGCGGAAATCCTTCAGGGAGTGCACGATGATTGCATGCTCCGTCTTTAAAAATGCGTTGACCAAGGGAAACCGCATGTTGATTAGGTTAAATGACTAGTCTATATGCCAGCCGCGGTGGCCGAGGGGACTGAGGCGCTTCAGTCACGGTCTGCACGGCCACTACGGTCGGGGGTGGATATTTGTGCGGTCCTTAGGATTAGCTAGTTCATAAGTAGTTTGTAAGTTTAGGGATGATGACCCCGTAGTTAAGTCCCATAAGCTTTACAAACATTTGAACATTTTGAATTTGACTAGTCTATATGGAGAATACTCAAGTCAGCACCTCCAAACAAAGTATGTATAACTGTCTAACAGCAACTGCTGGGTAGAATCTTTTTACACAATTGAACAGGTTAGAAAATACAGATGTTATACGACCTGCCGCAAGACCACCTTTACATTTGAAAAAGTTGACGTAGATTCAAGATTGCGGCTTTCAGCATGGGGTCCATATTCGGAACTTACCACAAATGTTAGACCACCTCAACAGGTTCACCAATTCCTGAAAAGCTTTTGAAATAGAAGGGTTAACTGCGACTTCTGACTCATCCTGTACTGGCCAATGATTGTGTGTTTCTGTGGGGTTAGGGGGGTAACAGGTGGTTGTTCAACCCCTAGGAGAAGTTCCAAATTGTGATGTAGTGTACTGGACAGTTGTGACAACCGCCATCAGCTGCCAAAATTTCGGTGGAATACCGAAGTAGTTTCGACGATTTAAGTGCCTATGCTAACTGGTGACCATTTGTTATGTTAGACGGCGCAAATTTTGTTAGGCGTTCTCCAGAACTTGGTGTGAACTTTCAAACCCTTTGCACTTTCACCGCACTCTGGTGACGTCTGCAATTTCAGTACTGCGTTCATTCTCCTCTCAGATCCCCACAACCACGTTATCGTAAGTTAGTAATGTGGAGAAGGTTTGATTATGTGTGTTTCACTTCGACCAGAACATCTTAAATTTATTAATATTTTAAAATGTTGTCCTGTTGTAAGTTAATTACTACATTTCCATCTCAAAGTTGCAGAGAAATTCATTAGTTAGTTCCCAGATCAAATGATAATGTGGAACAGTCTAACTGTTTAAGTAAATGAAGTTCAGTAATCACTGATTATTTAAAAAGTAAACCGAATTTGTAATTGTAGTTTGAAGTACTCAGTTTTAAGAAATAAAATATTGATTGCGTCCAAATAGTCACTTCTTCATAATATATTCACCACAGCAACACTGGTATGTAAAGTTACTTCCTGAAATAGTAGTTTATTGCTATAAATTCATGCCTATTAATTAAATTTTGTGTAATTTCCTTTATTACAAAGGTTCCTTGGGTCTCGAGTTAATTAGTGTAAAATTAAATTTTGTCTGAGGTCATATACTGTTGTTCAGAGCCAGATATGTGAAATATAGCTGTTGTAAGAAATTGATTTCTGTCAATGTTTACTACAATTATGGTCCAGTACTCTACCACTTCCTCACAGTTCCTACCATCTCGTATCTACCCAACAGGATGTTAGTCTTCATTTGAACATTATAGAGGCCAATTTGCATGATGTAGGTTGATACGTTAAATTATGAAATTCATATGTGTCATAAGTAGGGACAGGGCAACAAGCATTTTATGTTATGACTAAATTGTGTATTTTTTCCAATTTCGATATTACTTTTGTAAATTTGGTGTTAATTTTCGGTAAATTTTGTGCTATTCTGTTTATTTTAGTTCAGTCTGCCGATGACAACACTTCATGGTCCAGATAGCTCAACTGATCTCGTAACTGTTTCGACCAATGTAATTCTTGAATGATTTCTCGGGTCAACATCCGTATGTTGCGTCGTCACAACGTTTCGATGAGTTTCGTACCCAACATTCACAAGCGAGGATGGGGGATGATTACTCATCGAAATGTTGCGACAAGACGACTCCAACACTCTGCTGATCACCGGAGAAGACTTCATCACTGGAATACCCAGAAAAAGCTTGTAATCACCTTTACTTCTTCAAATCTACAGGTTTGTTCTAATTTTCCCATGTTTATGCATTTTATTCAGTGTTAATATATAGTTCACAGCCACTATCCCGTGAATTTTAATAATTTAGGGACATTTAATAATTAAGGGATTGTTCATAAAACAAAAGATGAGTACGAAGGTAAGTTTGAGATGTAGAGCTTAAAAAGCAACAAACTGGTTGAAACAGCTGCATTATTTTCCAATAGGATAGAATTTGGAATAGAAAAAATCGCACTGACGTGTTTTACGGCCCACTTTAGATTTGTAGTTTTATAATTCTTGCAAACATTTGGACCAAAATAATAATCTAAGTAATAAAAAATTAATTAATAAGAGTGTCTGAAACCCTTTTAGGAAAAAAATTAGGTAGTGGCAGGTTTCGAAACACCAACCGACAGCGTGATAGTCCAACGCATTTTTATTTTTTTTATTTTTTTTTGGGGGGGGGGGAGCCAAATCGGTTTTATGTCCGCCAGTGTTGAGTAGATAAATACACACGGAAGTCTTGGACATCAGGAGTCTTGGTGGAGAGCGTATAGTTTATAAAATGACCCATCAGCCATACGTAGCTGTTGTGTGTGGCTTCCAGGAAGAGTCGAAATTCTGGTCGTAGGAGGTCTGTGATTTGAATGGTCTGGGGTGCTGTTCCGTTGAGGATAGCCAGTTTTTTACGCGCCCAGTTCCAGACTTGCACTTGATCCTTGCAGACAAAGATGTGTGAAATCGTTGCCACAACATGGCAGAATTCACAGTACGGACTCTGTGCAAGACTGATTCTGTGCAGCCTTTCTTGGATGGGGACAGTTTCAGTGACTACGTCATACCATTTCGATCGAACATCTGTAGGTAATGTCCTGTTGAGAATATTAGTCCAAACCATCTTATAATTGGAAGCCGGGTATTTTTTCTCTATGGGACAACATGATGGCTTCAGTAATAGGCGGCGGTACAACTGTCCAGTCGTCTTCTTAAAAAAATTCGCTGTCAATATAGCTGCATTCCAAATAATGCTATGTGTTAAAGGTGTAGACTGATGTGGGCAATATCTATCGGAGGAGACATGTTGTGAGGGCATGATAGTTGATAAAGCCGTTTCGTGATTATGTCATCAGTGACCAATAGTATTTTACATGTTCGTTTCAGGTATATGGCCAAAGCATGCATTCCTGGGTTGTTCAAGCGAAGGCCTCCCATGTCGCAATTCAGAGCTGTTATTTGGAAGGAAACTTTAAAAATATTTAGCTTCCAAACGAAGCAGGCGGCCGCTGCTAAAAGTGATATAGCCACAGTTGTTGGAATTGGCAGAACGGCGGCGACGTATTGCTGTTTGGACAGGACGTTAAGAGTTCACGAAAAGGCTCTCTGTAGATGATCCAGGTTTCTCGTTTCCTGTTCGCGCAAGGTTGCTCTTACAGTCTGTATTTTGGGCTGCCAGTTTTTATTGTACATATCCAGAGGTCGCGCCGTAATGTACATACCAAGGTGTTTCCTTGTGCGTACACAAGGCAACCAACCGTCACCAGTAATAGACTCAACTTGGCCTATTGTTAAGATTGCAGATTTATTGTTATTTAGGAGTGCGCCAGTATCTCTTTGAATTCTTCTAGGATACGCTTCATATTGTCAATATCCGTAACATTATTTAAGAGTAGACTGACATCGTCGGCATATGCTTGAACTACAGATTTTATTACGAAAAACTGGAAGCCAGGCAGGCTGTGATGTGTTTTACGCAACAGTGGTTCCGTAAGCATGGCGTAGAGTGTCGTTGAGAGGGGGCAACCTTGTTTTATTCCTCTGGAGAGTGGCACATACTCTGTCAGCGTGCCATTTACCACGAACCTCGTGCGAGTTCCTCTCACGCAGTTGTTAACAAGACGCACAAAGGCGGGACTGAATCCCATCGTTGTCATTACTTTGCTGAGATATGGGTACTCGACTCTATCGTAAGCCTTATCAAAATCCAGGAAGGCTATAGCCACTGCTGTGTTTGTCGTCCAGGTGAGTGTGACGAGATCTCTGTACAGCGTCAAAATGTGTGTTATGTCAGTTAAAAGCGGCCGTAACCGTGCATTGAGGGTACGTGTCAGAAGTTTAAAGTCTGCTTTTAGCAGCGTTATAGGTCGGAGATCCCTTATAGTTTTTGTCTGAGGCTTTTTAGACAGTCACCCCTTCGGTAAAAGCAGTATCTCATTATATATCTCTGTGAGCCTGTCCCCAATTATGTGTCAGTATTTGATGTAAAATTCGACGGGCAACCCATCTGTGCCCGAATATTTATTTCGTGGCGCGGCCTTGAGTGAATCTCTAAGTACCTCGTTAGTGAAAGGAGGAAGTATACCTTGATTGTCATCTGCCGTAATTATGTACGGGGGGGCCTGAACATGATACCATTCCTCCACCTTTTCGTGCGGTATACCTGCGCTGCTATAATGAGTTGCAAAATGATTGACAACATAGGTTTGATATCTCTTTGTTGGGTGTAATTGGTGCCGTCATCGTCTTATAAGTTTTGAATAAGTTTCCTGCGTGCCATACCTAGCTGTCGCACTAAATGATATACAGACGTCTTTTTCTGCGGTAAGTTGGCCAAGTCGCGCGCACGAACTTGGTGTCCGGTGTGCGGATTGTCCCTCAAGGTGGTTATTTTGGCCTGAATGCGCCGTATCTGGGTCATGTTGGTCGGCAGCTGGTTATGATCCTTGTATAACTCTCGGAGAGCGAGGAAGTAAAACCCCTTGGTCTCTCTCTCGTAGCGCGCTCTGACTCTGGCGTGTTGTTTGATACAATTAATGATTTTTCCCTTAGTATAAAGCGTCCACCATTCCACTCCGGTCCGGTATTTAGGTCTTTGTGAGGCGGCGGTTTGCCAAACTTTTAAGATCTCATGTTCTAAACTTTCATCCTGTAAGAGACTGCAGTTGAGTTGCCATCGACCAGTGACTCTGTAAATTTTCTGTGGAATATGATTAATGGCCATATGGTATGCTACGTGGTCAGCGAAGTTCACAGGCCAGTATTCGCAACTCCCCACAGTTGCTAAGAGATCTTGGTGTACAAATATTCGGTCTATCCTACTTGCGGACGTCGAAGTAAAATGGGTCTAAGCGACGCCGCTTGGGTGGGAATGAATCCATGTGTCCACTAGCTGAAGTTCTGTTGATAAGGTTTGCAGCTCCTGACTGAAGTTAAAATTCGGCGTCTGATCCATGGGTCTCAAAACACAATTGAAGTCTCCTCCCAAAACGATGCGTCGGCGCAAGTCGGTGATTAAATTGGCTGTCTGTCCAGTATAAAACTTCTTCCGCGCTGCTCGCGCAGTAGAACCGGAAGGTGCATATACATTAAGGAGGAGTAGATCATTAAAGTCGGCCGCAATACCTCGTCCCATTGGTAAGATGGAGAGGGGGGAACAAGGGATACCTTCTTTGTACAGGATCATTGTGCCAGCCTCGGTTCCTATGTTAACTATGGCATCGTAGCCAGGTACATCTGCGATTAAGGGTGTCACGGCTTCCTATAAAAAGATAATGTCAGCATCTGCTGCCCGCAAATACTGTCTGAGGCTGTAGATTTTAACTTGCGAAGTGATCCTGTTAATACTCATGGTACAAATCTTATAGGCTTGCATCAAACATGAGGTAGAGTGTGTGAGTCTTCCATAAGGCAACTGCTTGGGGTGGCTAACCTAGCGTTAGTCTTTAGCTCCAAGTGTTTGAGAAGTTAGTACGTTGGCTGGTCGAGATGCCAATATCGGTCATCTCGTTACCGTCGTTTCTTCGACCATCTCTTGGTCAACAGGTATATCTTCAGTGTCGTCTGCCCTTTTGGAGGTTGAGGCGGCTATTGACGTGCCTGTTATGGCCTTATCGAGGTCAGATTGCTGCTCATGGCTGGCTTTATTTGATAGGTTGGTCGTCTTCGTCCGTTCACAAGCCTCTTGTTCTCTCGTCTGAAAGCTGGCCGCAATGTTGTCCGTGGGCACTGAATTTTGTGGTATAAGGCTACTGCCAACAGAACGGAGAGCTTCTTCAGCTGGTGTACGAAGCACCTGTTTGGCTGTCTCGCGCAATGTAGGCGCAGATTTCTCTGCATCAGGATGGGCCATCTTCCGTTTCTTCCTGTTCGTCGGTGACGAGCCTCTCTTTGGAGAACCCTTGTTCTCGGGAGAAAGAGAACCAATTTCTTCCGTACACTGTCGTTCATCTTCTTTGTCGCCCATTTTGTGTACGTTAGTACTGTTGCTCCCTTGATGTGAGGCCTCGAGCACCTTAGCAGGCTGGCCGTTCCCTGTAGTAGTTCCTTCATTACTACTCGTCTCCATAGGCACATTGTCGTCGTTGGGAATGTTATCACTGTAGACTTCCACTTCAGAATTTGAAGTCGTGGCGACGTTGGCACGGACGGTCGCTACATATGTAGTTGGTAGTAAAGTCATCTTCGGGGGGAGGGGGGGGGGCATTCTGGTTCACCTGTAGGTAACTGGGTTAATCTTCTTTGGATGCATTGGGCTCTGACGTGCCCTGTGGAGTTGCATCCTGAACATGCCCTTGGTTGCCCGTCGTACATTATAATCGCCCTGTACCCACATATGGTAAGGTACAATGGGATATGCCGACGCAATTCGATTCTGATTTGTCGAACCCCACTGAGCACTGGATACTTGTGAAAGGAAGCCCATTTTTCGGCTACATTGCTGATAACAGTGCCATAACACTTCAGAGTGGCGTTGATTTGTTCTGCAGATTTGTCGTTTGTTGTTTCGAAAGGCAGTTCGAAAATGCGCACGGTGCTAACAGCAAAACCAGCGCGAGAGACAGTGACCTTGACAACATTTCCGTCATTATGGCCTTTAGGGAATCACCACACGATTCTATGTTTTTTTTTTTTCCACACAGTTCAGGGGTAACTTGATGTAAACCGTGCTACTGACAATCCAAAGGTGAATTCCAATTACGTCGGCAGGAGGTATTTTAACGTCTTCGTCTATAAATCGTTCCACTTCATATATTTTAGGTTGGGAGAATGTACAATCGAATGAAATCTCCATGTTTCTATTCTCTCTGGTTGCTCCATATTAATGTCCATATTGGTGTCTGCACGCCGGCCGCGGTGGCCGAGGTGACTGAGCCGCTCCAGTAGTCACGGTCAGCACGGCCACTACGGCCGGGGGTTCGAATCCCCCCTCGGGCATGGATATTTGTGCCGTTCTAGTTCGTAGGTAGTTCATAAGTAGTTTGTAAGTTTAGGGACTGATGACCCCGTAGTTAAGTCCCATAAGCTTAACAAACATTTGAACTTTTTTTTTTGGTTTGGTGTCTGCACATTATAAACAGCTACAACGAGTTGCTACGAGCGCTGCAACAGCGTTTAACTCACCACAAGCCGCGCCGCCGGCCGCCGCTGACACGTAAACACGCCCCGGACGGACCGACCGCCACGACGGTCGGGCCGGGAATCTCGCATTGCTCACTACGCCACGGCTATCGATCAAAAGTTGTCCTCTAAACTCATACTGTTGATGGCCGTTGTTAACTGATGCTAAAATGGCATTTATCGTACGAAGAACGATGTGTTTTTGTTAATTCTTCAGTGCGCCATTGCTTTTAAATGACACACGTTGTCATCTAATACGCAACGCAAGATGGCGTATGCCAGAGAGAGTTTTGAGCGAGGAAGTCTCGTGACATCTCCGAACGGCTAGTTTTCGTTAATTCAATGAGGCGTGTCAAATCTCCGTTATTTTTGCAAATATGATTCAAACGATACGAGATATGAAAAAACCTTAAGGAGCTAAATTGTAGAGAATTTTGTCCTCTACCAATTAGATTTTACTACCGTATTTTTTGTCCGAAAAATTTGGAAAAGGGAGGTTCTGGTCTCCGGCGGCCTACAATCATGTCTGTACAGTTTGGTGTTGATCGGTTGAACGGTTCGTCTTAAAAACAGGGAACATGTTACGGACAGACAGACAGACGGATAGACAGACAGACATACATCCCAAAATCGCGGTTATGTTTGCAAATATCTTTGAAACCCTACGAGATATGAAAAAAAACATAAAACAGCAAAGTAGTAGAGCATTTTCTCCTCTACAAATTCGGTTATTCAATTTTCGTGTCAGTTAAGCCGTTATTTTCATTTAAATTTCAAGCTGTCAAAAGACGATTGCAAAGGCCTTTTTTAGTGTTACTACCGTAACCTAAAGTGGGCCAATTATATTACAAACGGCGTTTTTTTATTACTAACATATTTTTTGTCCGAAAAATTTGAAAAAGGGGGGTTCTGGTCTCAGGCAGCCTGCAATCATGTCTGTAAAATTTGGTGCTGATCGGTTGAACGTTTCGTCTTAAAAACAGGGAACATGTTACGGACAGACAGACAGACAGACATACATCCCAAATTCGCCGTTATTTTTGCAGATATCTCTGAAACGATACGAGATATGAAAAAAACACAAGACAGCAAAGTTGTAGAGAATTTTCTCCTCTACAAACACGGTTATTCAATTTTCGTGTCAGATGAATAGTTATGCCGTTATTTGCTTTTCAATTTCGAGCTCTCAAAAGACGATCGCAAAGGCCCACTTTTAGTGTTACTACCGTAACGTAAAGTGGGCCAATTATATAACAAAAGGCTTTTTTTTGGTATTAATAACGTATTTTTTTGTATCCACCACTCCTCGCCGCTTTTGTGTCCCAGCCTCGTCGCCGCTTTTGTGTCTCGTTTCCGCCGGTGGTCCTGGTGTCGGTGGCCGAGTAGAAAGAGACCGACACAGGAAAAAAGATGTACGTTTGTGCAGGTACAGAGGTGACGAGCCAGTGGGACAGCAGAAACTAGAACACTAGGCTAAATTAGAACGAGATATATATTTCAGGGAGTCTTGGTAATACTTAACTTTTACATAGTTCTTGACTGCGATGCTGATACATAGTTTAGATATATGCCTGCCTAATGATGATTCGTAGTGCCTATCCGATAGCCAAGTCTTAACTGGTGCCTATCTGATTCCCAAGTGGTAACTGGTTCCTATCTCAGTCCCAAGTGAACGATGCAGCAGTCGTGGCCACGAGCGTTCCAGCAGAGGGCACTCGTGGCTGTCGTCGTAAGAACGCCGCGACGTGCGTGCATGGCGGCGCGCGGCGAAAGTAGGTGGCGCGCACTTTAGACTTGTGCGACACCACACCCCTTCCCCCCCCCCCCCCCCCAAACCGCCGCACCGTCGTGGTGTAGGGCTGAGGGCCACGGCGACGGCACTGGAAGGAAGGCCTGGGCGGGGGCGTTACTGGTGGGACGGGCGTTGTAGCAGAGGCTGGGATCGAGACGCCGTCCACGCTCCGGTATCCACCTTGCGATCCCCCGGGAAACCCACCAAAACCAGGGGAAGGGCGCACGCCTCCGACCAGAGGGAGCAGGTCATCTTCTGAGGTGCGTGGCCCAGGCGGCGGGGGCACGCACGGTCCCGGAGTCCCTCTCGTTGACGTTGGCAGATGAGGCGGCGACGGAGTCGGAGAGGCAGACTGCATAGAAGGCGCGTCCACATACATGGATACGATCTCGTAGTCCGGGGACGCTGGACCCGTTGGCGAGCTATGTGGAGGTGCTCTCTGGCGGTGAACGGGGTCTGGAATCAAGAAACCAGCGCGGCCTGTGCAGGCGCAATTGGTTTGCCTGGCGCCGCAGCTCCGACCCTGTGGAAGAACGTACAACAAACATATTACGACCGAGCACGCGCTGAATGGTGCCCGGCATCCATGTTTTCTTCCCAGTAAACACCCTGTACAACACCGGCGTAGAAACCTGAAAAAGCGAAGCGCCATACGAACCGACTCGGTGCGTGGGAGGCTGCAGCAGGTGAAGGAGAGTGCGGTGACGGCGGCCGTGTGGCAGCTCGGCAGGAGACGGGCCGTCACGTGGCATGCACCGATACGTAGACAGGAAAATTTGAAGAGCTTGCTGCCTGGAGTGCTGACCTTTCATCTTTTCCATGTGAGACTTGAATGTCGAACGAAACGTTCTGCTTCACCACTGGACTGAAGGTGAAAAGGTGCGGTGGTGATATGCTGAACGCTATTCACAGGACAAAACTGTTGAAATTCCGCACTAACAAACTGAGGTCCATTGTCACTGACGATAGTTTCAGGCAAACCTTAGATGCAAAACACTGATGTTAAGGCACTGATTGTACTAGACGCCGTTGTTGAGTTCATGGCAATCACGAAAAGAAACTTGCTGAAAGCGTCTACAACAATTAACCAGCGCGTATTCCAGAAAGTTCTGGCCTTGGGGCGTGGCCAGGCCGAGAAACGTTGCGGAGGAGCCGCCTGATGCTCCAAACAAACTGTACACTGTGACGTCATGCTCTCTATCTGGGCGTCCATACCAACCCAGGTACAATGAAGTCTGGCTAGTTTCTTTGTCCTAACAATACCCCTATGTCCTTGATGCAGGAGGCGTAACGCTTCTCGTTGCAGGGAACGAGGAACAATGACTCTTGTTTGGTCGTTGTTGGTATGTAACAACAGAACACCCTGACTCAAAGACAATGCATGACGTTGTGCAAAATAACGTCGAACCAGAGGTCGTTCAATGTGATTGGCTCTGGCAGGCCACCCAAAGCGAACAAAACGTGCTACCACACTTAGGTCTGCATCCGCAGCTGTTTCCTGTGCAACTCGACGAGAGTTCAAACGGAAATCGACGGCAGCGGAAGCATCTCTGGAGTCTATCTGACAACATGCCATTTCTGAAGAATCAAACGACACATCCTGGCCAATCGGAAGTCGGGAAAGTGTGTCCGCGTTGGCATGTTTCGTGGTAGATCGATCGTCAGAACCAATACGATGTGACATTATTGCACCCAGACCGTATGACGAGGCATCCACTGCTAGCACCACAGGCTTCTGAGGGTCAAAGGGAATCAAACATGCATCACTGAGTAGTGCAGACTTTAATTTGTCAAAGGCAACCTGGCAATCATTGGACCATACAAAAGGAACATTCTTCCTACGTAAGCGATGCAGTGGAGCTGCAATCTGAGAGGCATTGGGAATAAACCTGAAGTAATAGTTAAGCTTTCCCATTAAGGCTTGCAATTCATGCACATTCTTAAGAGGAGGCAAGTCTTTGATTGCTTGAAGATGTGACTGTGAGGGATGGATTCCTTGGGCATTAATTACACGGCCTAGGTACTCGATTTCAGTCTGAAAAAAACGAACACTTTGCTTTATTACAACGTAGACCTGCTGCAGTCAACACTTTGAAAAGACACTCCAGGTTTGATAAATGTTCTTCAATTGTGCGTACTGAGACCACAGTATGATCTAAATGGTTTGAACAACACGGTACAGAAACACCTTGAAAAGAGGCGGGCAGGCTACAAGTACCTAGAACGGGAATATTTTGTCCTGTATACGCTGTGAGCACTTGTTGAGATGGCAACAATTTTGGCGAACCCAGAAGTTCATAAGTGTCTTTATTAATTAATGTGACAGCGGAACCAGTATAAAGCTGAAATTGCACAGTCTTATTTTCTATGGAAAGAGTCAAAAAAGTTTTTGCTTCTGGCGCACGAGAGGTGCGGGAATTTGGGCAACGTCTGCGGCGAAAGTACATGGCGCGCACTTTAGACTTGTGCGACACCACATATTTTTTGTTCGAAAAATTTGAAAAATGGAGCAGCGTTGGAGTAGCCGAGCGGTCTAAAGCACTTCGCTACGGAGCTCGCGGTTGCTCGCCGTGGAGGTTCGAGTCCTCCCTGGGGCATGGGTGTGTGTGTTGTCCTTAGGTTAGTTTAGTTGAAGTAGTTTCTAAGCTACGGACTGATGACCACGCAGTTTGGTCCGATAGAATTACAAATATTTGAAAATTTGAAAAAGGGAGGTTCTGGTCCCAGGCAGCCTAAAATCATGTCTGTAAAAATTGGTGCTGATCGGTTGAACGGTTCGTCTTAAAAACAGGGAACATGTTACGGATAGAAAGACATACATCCCAAAATCTCCGTTATTTTTGTAAATATCTTTGAAACGCTACGAGATATTAAAAAAAAACATAAGAGAGCAAAGTTGTAGAGAATTTTCTCCTCTTCAAATACGGTTATTCAATTTTCGTGTCAGTTGAATAGTTGAGGCGTTATTTTCATTTAAATTTCGAGCTGTCAAGGGACGATCGCAAACGCTCACTTTGAGTGCTACAACCGTGACCTAAAGTGGACCAAAAACCTTGTGCTGTTGACAGACGTACAGTGGAAGAATGTTTTCTGAGCGCCGTGCCGCGGGCAGTGGGAGTGTGCGTTTGCGTGTTGACCCTCTGGAAGCGGTCGGCCTCCCGCGGTGCTGTACGCGGGTCCTCCATTACTCCTGCTGGGGCAGGGGGTGGGGGTGCGTGGTGAGCTGTCCGAGCACGATCCGCAGCACTCGGCGGCGCAGCGGGTGGCCACCACCACAGGGCAGCGACCGCGGCTAGCTCGCACCGCAGCAGCCCGCTGAGCTACGGCAAGTGGAGCAGGCGCCGGAGAGAGGCACACCAAGACGTCGAGCAGTGGAGGCGAGTTTTGTGCGGTTTCAGATCCTTCACGGAGAGTAACTTAGGACACCCCCTAAACTATTGTCCAGAGTTTTGCTCGTAGTTTCGGCAGACGACAATAGGTCGATGGCCTCATTAGTTCTTCATCTACATACATTGTACCCAATCCATCCAAAAGTTTTTAGGGTACTTACTACCACTACTAGTTACACTCCCATATACATCGTGTTACAAAAAGGTACGGCCAAACTTTCAGGAAACATTCCTCACTCACAAAGAAAGAAAATATGTGGACATGTGCTCGAAAACGCTTAATTTCCACGTTAGAGCTCATTTTAGTATCTCTCTTTAAATGTAAATTGAAATAACTCGTGCAGACAATTGTCAAAATACCCAATTGTTTCTTTAGTATGTACTGTACTTTCTCGATTCACCGCCAGTTGGTCCAATTTAAGGAGGGTAATATTGACTTCTGTGCTTGTGTTGACATGCGACTCATTGTTCTACAGTACTAGCATCAAGCACATCAGTACGTAGCATCAACTGGTTAGAGTTCATCACGAACGTGGTTTTGCAGTCAGTGCAATGTTTACAAATGCGCAGGTGGGAGATGCCCATTTGATGTATGGATTAGCACGGGGCAATGGCCGTGGCGCGGTACGTTTGTATCGAGACAGATTTCCACAACAAAGGTTTCCTGACAGGAAGACGTTAGAAAGCAATTGATCGGCGTCTTAGGGAGCACGGAACATTCCAGCCTATGACTCGCGACTGGGGATGACCTAGAACGACTAGGACACCTGCAATGAACGAGGCAATTCTTTGTGCAGTTGACGATAACCCTAATGTCAGCGTCAGAGAACTTGCTGCTGTACAAGGTAACGTTGACCACATCACTGTATGAAGTGTGCTACGGGAGAACCAGTTGTTTCCGTACCGTGTACAGCGTGTGCAGGCACTATCAACAGCTGATTGGCCTCCACGGACACACTTCTGCGAATGGTTCATCCAACAATGTGGGAAATGTTCTATTTACAGATGAGGCTTCATTCCAACGTGATCAAATTGTAAATTTTCACAATCAACATGTGTAGGGTGACGAGAATCTGCACGCAATTGTGCAATCACGCCATCAACACAGATTTTCTGTGAACGTTTGCGCAGGAATTGTTGGTGATGTCTTGATTGGGCCTCATGTTCTACCACCTACGCTCACTGAAGCACGTTATCATCATTTCATATGGGATACTCTATCTGTGCTGTTAGAAGATGTGCCTTTACAAGTACGACACAACATGTGGTTCATGCACGATGGAGCTCCTGCACATTTCAGTAGACGCTTCGTACGCTCCTCAACAACAGATTCGGTGACCTATAGATTGGTAGAGGCGGACCAATTCCATGGCCTCCACGCTCTCCTGATCTCAACCCTCTTATGGAGGCATTTGGAAGCTCTTGTCTACGCAACCCCGGTACCAAACGTGCTCATATTCTGGACGGCTGTGATACAATACGCCATTCTCCAGGGCTGCATCAACACATCAGGGATTACATGCGACGGAGGGTGGATGCATGTATCCTCGCTAATGGAGGACATTTTGAACATTTCCTGTAACAAAGTGTTTGAAGTCATGATGGCACGTTTTGTTGCTGTGTGTTTCCATTCTATGATTAAATAGACGTATACCTACCTCATCAGTAACTTCATGTCACATTTGGAATGACCTAGAGGTATCACACTGCTGGGTATTAAATATAAAATTTAACTGAGGTGTAATAAATCATGTGATACTCTAATGTTGTGCCTACATCCGTACTCTGTAAGTAACCTCTAAGTGTGTGGCGGAGGGTACTTTGAGTACAACTGTCACTTCCTCATGTTTCAGTCACGTATGGTTTGCGGGAAAAATGATTGCATATATGACTCCATATAGGCCCTAATCTCTGTGATCTTATTACTGTGGTCGCTTCACGAGATATATGTGGGTGAAATCAATAAATTGGTTTGATTCTTCAGTTTCTCCCGGCGTATTTGATAATGCAAATATCCACGGGTGTACTGCCGGTCTATAGTGTCCAACGGGCACAATATTTCGGCGATCATACAAGTCGCCATCATCAGGTGAACTGACGGACTGAGCTCGTGGAAACGCGTCGGGAGGGAGATCGCACGCTACGGCGGCTCGAAGAGAACTGGGTTCTAGCCCGGTAGCGGGCGATTTAAATACCCTCGCCCCACGGAGCGACCCCTCCGTGGTCCGCGCCCCGCGCCGCGGTCACGAAGTGCAACCGATTGCGACGGCGTCTGAGATGACGTCGATGTGAGGGCTCTGTCCGCCGTGGTCGTCACTACGTTACGTTTGCTAGATTTGCTCTTGATTAACCCAATCGCTGGTTCCCAAGCTATGGAGACTGAAACGGAGGGTAAATTGCCGTTACATGACGTCTTGGTCAAGAGAAGAGCTGATGGCACCCGGGTCATGATGTGTATCGAAAGACAACGCACACTGATCTGTATTTACACGCAGACAACAGTCACCACCCTTCACAGACGAATGGGGTACTTAAAACTCTAGTACATAGGGCGCGCACTGTCTCAAGGAATTGGAACACCTGAGAACTGTATTCCGAAAAAAATGGGTACTCAGAGTGGCAGATTCAGGAGGGTCTCCGCCAAACCACTACAGCTGTGGAAACGGATGAAAACACGAGGGAGGATGAAGGCACTGCGTTCGTTCCATATACCGGCGCACCCTCATTTGGAAGAAACACCAGGTTTGAACTGTCTTTTGTCCCCCAAATAAAATTCGTGCACTGGTGGGGAGCGCCAAAGATGTTCTCGGTTTGAGGAAGGCCGGCGTGTATCAGATTTCGTGTCAGTGTGGTAAGTCATATATTGGACAGACGATGCGTACCGTCGAGGATCGATGCGTTGAACACCAGAGGCACACACGACTGATGTATCAGAGCAAGTCGGGCGAGGGTATTTAAATCGCCCGCTACCGGGCTAGAATCCAGTTCCCTTCGAGCCGCCGTAGCATGCGGATCTCCGTGCCGGCGCGTTTCCAGGAGCTCAGTCCGTCACTTCACCTGAAGTGCCCGTAGGACACTATAGACCGGCAGTAAACCTGTGGATATTTTGATTGATAAATTGGTTCATTCTTCATGAAACGTACGCTCTCGGATATTTGGCACAAGCTCATACGGCGATCTCAGTTGGACCCAGTCCACGTCCTCTACCATCCCCACTTGATACGGATTCCACAGTGATGAGCAATTGTTCCAATCAGTCAGGCATCTGCCTGAGCCACGATCAATTTCATCTGTTTGTGCTGATGAAACTTGCCCCTTATGTCAAATTCCTGCCGTGGTGGAGTGGCCGAGAGCTCTAAATCGCCTTGTTGCAGAGCATGGACATGAGTGTCTGTCTGTCAGTATAAGTTTGTAGTTTGTAAACCTAGAGACTGATCAACAGAGCAGTTTGCTTCAGTACGTTTACAAACATTTGGACATCTACTTTGTTAACTCCCATATATTTTGTGGAAGTAACTGCTTCCAGAGTTTATTCTGTTGTTGGATCTTTCTTTCTATGTAAACTCAGAATTTATGACTCGTTTACCTTGAGGTTCAATTGCACCATGCGTCAGTAGGCTTCAGATCCTTCTGCGTTTCTATACACTTTTCCAGCCTTGTTGATCTTTCCACATGTTGTACAATGTCATTTATACCAGGTGATCAAAAAGTCAGTATAAATTTGAAATCGTGATAAAACACGGAATAATGTAGACAGATAGGTAAAAATAAACACACATGCTTGGAATGACATGGGGTTTTATTAGAAAAAAGTCACAAATGTCCGACAGATGGCGCTTCATCTGATCAGAAACGCAATAATTAGCATAACAAATTAAGAGAAAGCAAAGATGATGTTCTTTACAGGAAACGCTCAATATGTTCACCATCATTCGTCAACAATAACTGTAGTCAAGGAATAATGTGAAAAGCACTGTCAAGCATGTCCGGAGTTATGGTGAGACAACATCCCTTGAGACGTCGGTCGATCACGATACACTTGCGACTTCAGGTAGCACCAAAGCCAATAATCGCACGGACTGAGGTCTGGGTACCTCGGAGGCCAAACATTACGTAAGTGGCGGCTGAGCACACGATCAGCACCAAACGACGCACGCAAGAGATATTGTTTTGGTTCTAAAAAAAATCCCATGTCATTCCAAGCATGTGTGTCAATTTTTACCTCTCTATCTACATTATTCCGTGATTCATTAAGTTTTCAAATTTGTACTGACTTTTTGATCACCTGGTAAAGCAACGGTCCTATGACGCTCCCCTGGGGCAAGCCTACGATCACTTTACAGTCTGAAGACTTCCCTACACTGAGGATCATTCGCTTCTTTCTTTTAGCTAGAAACGCTTCAATTAAGTCTCACATTATGTCTTATATCCCATGTTCTCTCACATTGATCCATCAAGCGACCCTGCAGAACGGCATCGAACGCCTTGCGGAGGTCAAGAAACACGGCATGTAACTGCGATCCTGTATCTGCCGATCTCTGAACCTCATGGATGAATAGAGCGAGTTGTGTTACACGATCGGTGCTTTCATAAACCACGTTGATTCCTATAAAGTAGATTTATCCAGAAATGATATATTAGTCGATTATAAAATGTGTTACAAAATTCTGCAACCGACAGACGTCAGAGATGCCTTATAGTTTGGCGCATTTCATCGATGCTCCTTACTGTAAACGGGAATGACCTGCGATGTTTTTTTTCCAATCCTTAGGAACAACGCTCCTCTGGAGACCTTCGATACATTGCTGTTACAAGGAGAGAGGGTGGGGCATATTCTTTTGCATACTCCGTGTAAAATCGAATTGGTATTCCAGCAGGTCATCCTTCGGTGACTTATTTGGACATCTGTCATTTTGTCGTATGTGTAATGGTTTAGAGGAGGAACTATCGTGTAATCTTCCTCAGTGAAACAGCTGTGGATAAAGAATTTAATATTTCGACACTTGTGTGTCATCCACTGTTTCAACGCCATTATGGTGACAGAGCATCTGGTGTCCTTTCGATCCGTTTACTGATTGAACGTAGGACCCAAATATATTAGGATTTTCTGCCAAGTGGACCACAAAATATTCCTTTCAATGTCGTTGAAAGCCTCTCGCGTGGCTGTCCTTACGCTAATTTTGGCTTGCCTGCTAGACTTTTACTACGTTTATATCTGCTTTCGTAACTGTTTCCTGTGTCGGTTGTTGAACCACAGTGGATGTTTCCCATCTCTCATTACTTGGCACGTACCTATCTAAAAATATTGTGCGGTAAAGTTTAACTTCGTCCACAGTCGTTGTTAAATGGTTTCTGTTAAGTGGTGCCGCGACGGTTTAAATGTGCGTACTGGGGCGCCTTGAAACGGTGCGCGCGGCCGTTCGCCGTCGGGGGTTCGAATTCCCCCTCGGGCATGGGTGTTTGTGATGTCCTTTGGTTAGTTTGCCTTGGTTTAAGTAGTTTGTAAGCTACGGACTAATAACCACGCAGTTGAGTCTGATAGATTTACAAACATTTGATCATTTTGAACATTTGTTAACTAGTGAAATTAAGCACATCGACGTGTCATGTCTTCAACAACTTTTCTGATTACCACAGCAGGTTTATACATCTATGCTGTGCCTCTTTCCGTCCATCAATGTGAAATTGTTATGGGAGCAAGATACCGTACGCGAACCATCACAAGTTTCAAATGTTCAAATGTTTGTTAAGCTTATGGGAGTTAACTACGGGGTCATCAGTCCCTAAACTTACAAACTACCTATGAGCTACCTAATACTAAGTACGGCACAAATATCCATGCCCGAGGGGGGATTCGAACCCCCGACCGTAGTTGCCGTGCGGACCGTGACTGGAGCGCCTCAGTCCCCTCGGCCACCGACAAGTTTACTGGCCAATTTATGCAAGTGTTAATGCCACAAAAAAGTCTTCTCGCGTCGACTTTCAATTTAAATTTGCTTACTTAGGTCGATAATCTTTACTGGCTGCAGTTTCCCAGATGAAAGAACTTCCCTTCCAATATTCATCGTTCACACAAACAACACTTTATAATTCTCGACTTACGTATACTACTGTCCTAATTTGTGGGTTTTTAGGTATCTACTTTTGTCTTTGAACAAGTTTTTAATCCGTCTTTTATATTCTTACAGTACACACGCATTCCACATCTCTGGCAGCGAGTTCTACACAACGCTGGCAACTACTTTGAAGGACAGGAACAGGTGCAAACATGTAACGCTTTTGTATAGGTTGTGAATAAATTAGTTGCCACTTTTTAAGTTTCAACCGTCGTATACCAGAAATTCAATTCCCCAAGAAATCAAAGGACACGCCATGTACCTGGTACATTCTTTCAAATGCTTTTTAGATCTCGTGAACACGTGAAGGAAGCTGGCTTTCGCAGTATCGTGTGCCATTCACTGAATAGGTGAATGTGTGCTTGCCTCTTTTAAGACAGACTACGTTTGCCTTATGTATCCCCCTCAGGGGCTCTGCATTAATTTGCTGGGTACGGGCTTGGCGACGCCGGGGTCCTGAGCTGTGGGCTGTGTCGCGCCAACAGTCTGCTACACCGTAACCTCTGTGCGTGCTTCAGAGACATCGTTCGGCGCGACGGTGGAACGTTGTACGTCTCAGAGCCCGCGGATCTTGGCTTAATCGCCCGGGTCGAGAGGACGGTACAAAATTCTATAAAAAAAAACCCTCAATCTCAAGGTGTGCTATGAGCCGAGGAGATGCATGGCTGTTGAGGTTGAACAGTCGCTAGCGAGCAATCTCTGAGGAACCCTCCGAACCTCAGTTGTATAAGGCTTACCCCGGCAAGCGGGGCTCTGCCTGGGTGGACCTTTATTTCCCTAGCTGCTCGTGGGAACACAATGAAAAGAACCCAGAGTAACTCTGGTGGACGTTTTACCACCGTCACTAAGAAAGGAAAAGTAGACTTCAATGCTGAGAATTATGACTGTAAGATTACCGCCCAATAGAAATATTGGTAATTAATAGCATTTGATAATTAAACAGTATGCAGTTCACTGCAAACTTTGACCATGCCAATGCACTAAATGTTAGACAATTTTAATCTTATTAATTATGGTAGCAATGTATGTACACAGTTGGGTGACAACATTTATAGTTAGGCCATAGGTAGAAATTCTCCACGTTGAGATTTGCTGTGTGCTTGTTGCTGACGGGAGGCCAGCGAGCAGGCCGACGTTGGTGGCTTGTTCCAGCTTAGGATTTTCCAGGTTCGTTTCCGGTGAGGGGAGAGAGGGACAATGGCGAGTGCCAGTCACAGTGCAGTGCACAGCGTGAAATAAAATATTCTAATACTACTGGCATTTGAAGTAATACGATGCAGTTAGGAACCTTTAAGGCCCTCATTACAAAATAGCCTGTTGATAAATAGACAATACATTAGCTGATATAGTCACATCTGGCGTAATATGTTTAATTGACAGTGAAAATTAATAAATTACCAACGAAGACAAGACAGTTACACAACTAGCATGGCAATATTTGTTTATAAAAATAATATATTAACTATTTCTCATTTTATTTTCAATTGAACTTGTGTATTTTTGTGTTCAGTTAAATCACTTACCTGTGATATTAGAAATTGCACGATTATAATAAATAGTACAAAGGATGTTTATACTAATATAAAAACGTAATAAGATATTTGTTTAATGTGTAGTGTAATTATTTTGATTTTAAGTAAAGTTTTAGAAATGTATTGGCTGAGCGCTGTACGTTGGCAAATCGGTTAGAACAGCTCACATGGGGAAGTTGATGACGTAGGGAAAAAACCCCGGCAGTTGAGCTTTTGGTGCGCGCGCGCGTGGGCAGGAAGTGACGTGGCGGGAGCACGTGGGGTAGCTGGCTGGGCGGCGTCGCTATGCATCAGTCGGCATGTGGCTCTCGAGGTGGAGACTTTAGATTTGTGTGTGGCAATCGCCACATGTGGTTGCTCGTCGTAGACTGCACCAAGTTGAATCGAGTGCTACTGTGTGTTGTGAATATTTAGCCGGTGGAACAAGATGTGCATCGCATTGAATTAAAGTGACTGTGATTTTTTAATGTAACACGTGTCGTCGTATAGGCATGAACATACACGGTGTTTGAGACAAGTGAGTGTTAAAACAATTTGCGACAAATATTCATTTTGTCTGTGGGCTTAGGAGCTATAATTCTTTTGATAAATGTGTCGACATACAGACGTATCAGCCACAGGGTTCTAAGATTGTGAAATAAACAACATAAAGTGAACTTTTACGTGTTTTCAAAAATAGTAGTTAGTACACCCTTTTCTCTCATGAACTTGATTTTATTATGAATTTGTTTTGTTAATCATATGCAGGGAAGGAAAGCTGCGAACGTGTGATATCATCCTCTGGAAAACGAGTCAAACAGTCGCAATCACAGTTCCAGTGTTTTTGCATGTTTAGGAATTTGGTTTGTAGTTGGTGGTTGTGAGTTTTAAAAAATTAATCTTTTCCTATTTTAGACTCTCACCCCGACCTTCACTCTCGCATGACCCCCAGTCATTCCATTCCTTGGCCACGCCATGGGAGGAACGCAGGTCTCGTAGCCGAGGACAACAATATGCTCCAAGGTATTTAGTGTGTGCTAGGACTGATGGTGAATCTTTCGTGAACACAAAGCCTCTCTTTTTTGTCGAACACTTGGAGGATAAGTTTGGAGAAGTAGACGGCATGTCGAAGATGCAATCGGGATCAGTTTTAATAATGACGTCATCCCCAGCTTTGCTCGCCTGTGACAAGCTGGGTGATGTTCCCGTTACTATCACCCCACACAAAAGCCTGAACATGGTACAGGGTTTGATTTTTCATAGGGATCTCCTTTTGCAGTCAGATGACGAACTCCGCAAGAACTTGGAATGGCGAGGTGTCCACTTTATACGGCGAGTCCATAGGGGTCCGAAGGACAACAGGGTCGCCACCAGTGCCTCTGAGGTCGACTCATTGCCTGAGAAGGTCAAGGTGATGATTTACCAATGTTACGTAAAGCCCTACGTTCCTCCCCCTATGTGCTGTTTTAAAGGCTGGAAGTTTGGTCACATGTCCTCCAGATGTACTGCCAACTACACCTGTCGGGACTGTGGTCGTGCATTGCACCCAGACCTCCCTTGTACACCACCTCCCATTTGTGTTAACTGTGGACAACAGCACCCACCTTCACCTTGCTCGCCTACCTGCTCTGTACTGCACAAAGAAAGGAAGATCATGCAATACAAAACCGCAGACTAGTTTGCCGCCAGTTCCGTCTATCATAGTGGGCCCTCGAGCCCAACTGTCACCATCTGCCCCCTTGGTGGTAGGGGGCACATCTCACACTGTTGTCTCCAAAACCCCTGCCTTGGAAGCAAAAACCCCCAGCCAATGGGTACATCGGTCCCCACATGTCAGCCAGAGCCACAACAGCCTGCTCTGGTTCCTATCGCGAGGAAGGGATCGCTTGAATCCCTTTCTCCCTCGGTTTCTCCCACTGGCTCAGTGGATGCCAGTGAGTGGCACCAAGTGCCATCCAAAGCTGGTTGTAGGGCCTTATGGGCAACCTCCATCCCTGAGACTGACAGCACGAGAGGTCGAAGGATCAGCGAGAGAAACAGAAAAAATGTAAAACAAAAGATTCTCAGGTGGCTACCATGCCACCACAAAAATCGTCTGCTTCCGAGGACGTGGTGGAAATCATTGTGTCCCCTGAAGACTTGGCAATTGCCAAAACTTTGGAAGTTATGGATGTTGAGGCTCTGCCTCCTGAGTCAGCGACTGCAAAGAAACCTGTGGGCCCTACTCTACCATCTGCATAAATATGCCCAGTAAGTCGGGAGATAGTGTGGTGCTGCAGTGGAACTGTGGCGGTTTCTTCCGCCACGTGGCTGAGTTACAGCAATTGCTCTGTCACTACCCTTCCCTCTGTGTTGCACTACAGGAAATCTGGTTTCCTGCCGAACGGACTCCTGCTCTTTGCGGGGTTATTATAAAAACCGCGCAGCACACAACAGGGTATCGGGAGGAGTCTGTCTTTACGTTCTTGCCACTGTCCCCTGTTCACCAGTGCCACTTATCACAATGCTCGAGGCAGTAGCTGTGAGAATTCATGCATGACAGGACATTACCACCTGCTCACCTACCTACTTTTCTCTGGATGAGGCAGTGTCTCCTGCAGACCTTGCGAACTTGATCGCACAACTTCCCCTGCCATTCCTCATATTGGGGGATTTCAATGCCCACAACCCCTTGTGGGGTGGCTCTCAGGTCTCAGGTCGCAGTAGGGACATTGAAGCTCTAATATCACAGCTGGACTGCTGCCTTCTTAATACCGGTGCCTCAACACATTTCATTGTGGCGCATGGCACATACTCGGCTATAGACCTTTCTCTCTGCAGCCCAAGCCTTCTACCACAGCTTCATTGGGGGGTCCACGATGACCTATGTGGTAGCGACCACTTCCCCTCCATATCTCTCTTCTCCAGTATCAACCTCCAAATCGCTTGCCCCGTTGGTCTCTGCGTAGGGCTGACTGGCCTACTTACACCTCGGCTACTAGGGTGATACCATCAATCCCAGACGAAGTTGATGTTGATCATATCACTAGAGCCATCATTTCCGCAGCTGAAGCCAGTGTTCCGAGATTGCTGAGGCCATCAGGGAACGTCGTCGGCCACTCCAGCACCACCGGAGCCACCCTTGTATAGAGTACCTGATCGCTTTCAAGCGACTCCGGGCACAGGCTGATACGCTAGAGTAAGCAGGACTGTTGGGAGAGATATGTCGCTACCATCAGCTCTCGCGCCGCCCCATCTCGGGTGTGGTCACAGGTTCGGTGCCTTTTTGGGTACCGATCACAGGTGGGAATCCCCAGCTTGAACATTCGGGGTACTGTATGCATGGATCCAGCTGCTATCTCTGAACACTTGGCGGACCATTATGCCAGTACCTCTGCGACTTCTGCTTATATTGCGGGCTTCCGCACTCTCCAAGAACAGGTCGAGCGGAGGCAGTTGTCTTTCCACACACGTCGGCGAGAACCATATCATATAATGCCCCATTCACTGAGTGGGAGTTTCAGAGTGCCCTCACTGCTTGCCATCTGTCACAGGAGTTTCAAGACCAACTTCTCGCCCTGTTCAACTGCCTCTGGGTTGAAGGTGTTTTCCCATCTCAGTGGTGGGACAGCATGGTCATCTCAGTGATAAAACCTGGCGCTGATCCACAGGTGGCAGACAGTTACCACCCGATTAGTCTCACCAACGTTCCTGGCAAGGTCCTGGAACATACGGTGAGTCGGCGGCTCATGTGGGTTCTTGAACACCGTAGACTCCTTGCCCCACAACAAGGGGTATTCTGGCAGGGCCGTTCTGCATTGGAAATCTAGTTCCGCACTGCTTTTGCCAGGTGCGAGCACCTGGTTGCAGTCTTTTTCGATCTCCAAAAGGCTTATGACACCACCTGGCGCTACCATATTCTAGCTACGCTGCATGGCTGGGGGTTGAGAGGATCGCTTCCACTGTTCATCCAGAACTTCCTCTCACTTCGCACTTTTCGGGTTACGGTTGGTACCCACCTCAGCTCCCCATTCACCCAGGAGAATAGGAGAATGGAGTCCCACAGGGCTCCGTTCTTAGTGTTCCGCTGTTCCTAATTGCAATCAATGGACTCGCTGCAGCAGTAGGGTCATCGGTGTTCTCCTCACTGTATGCCGATGACTACTGTATGTACTACAGCTCAGCTAGTATTGGTGTCACTGAAAGGCGACTGCAGGGGGCCATTCAAAAGGCGCATTCCTGGGCTTTAGCCCATGGGTTCCGGTTCTCTGCCTCCAAAACTCGAGTTCTGCACTTTTGCCGCCGTCAGGCAGTGCACCCAGAACTGTACTTGGGTGACGACCTTCTGTCTATTGAAGATACGCATCGCTTCTTGGGCATGCTGTTCGACGCCCGGCTCAAGTGGGTCCCACACCTTCAACAGCTGCGGAAGAAGTGATGGCGCCACCTGAACGTCCTTCACTGCCTAAGCCATACCACTTGGGGAGCATCCCGTCCATCCCTCCTGAAAGTCTATAGGGCTCTTATCCAATCCCGTCTGGATTATGGTAGCCTGTATACGATTCTGCAGCCCCTTCTGCACTGCGTGTCTAGGAAGCAATACTCCATAGTGGCGTCCGTTTAGCGACGGGTGCCTTCCGCACAAGTCCCGTGACAAGTCTCCATGCTGAAGATGGGGTTCCCCCCCTCCGAATTCGCCGGCAGCAGCTACTGGCTTCATATGTCGCCCGTATTCATGCCTCACGCGACCACCCGAAACACAGGCTTCTGTTCCCAGATGCCATTCTCCCTTCCCCAGGACGACATCCGCGGTCGGGTCTCCCAATTGCGGTTCGTGTTCTTTCCCTTCTTTCGTTCATCGCATCCCTTCCTTCCCTACCACATTCTGCTACCTTCCTCATACACCTCCATGGTTTGTACCTCGCTTACAGCTTCGATTAGACTTGTCCGGTGACTCGAAAGCCTCAGTTTCGCCAATGGTCCTTTGTAGCCAGTTCCAGGCACTCGTTGATACTTTCTGTGGTGCAGAAGTCGTATACACTGACGGCTCCCTTGTGGACGGCCGTGCTGGGTACGCTTATGTTTATAGTGACCACGTTGAGCAGCATTCCCTACCCTGTGGGACTAGCGTTTCCACAGCTGAGTTGGTGGCCATCTTACACATTTCCACAACTGCCCCGGGAGTCCATAGTTATCTGTAGTGACTCCCTGAGGGGCCTGATCGCCCTTGGCCAGTTTATGCCAAAGCACCACTTGGTTCGGTCCATTCAGGACGCCGTTTTCACCGTTGGTGAATCAGGCCGTTCGGTGGTTTTTATTTGGACCCCGGGCCACATAGGCATTCCAGGAAATGAACTAGTTGATCACCTGGCCAAGCAGGCCACCACATCACAGCCCTTAAAGATAGGTCTCCAAGACAAGGATTTCAGACTGCAACTGACCCGTAGGGTTCTGGGGATTTGGACCTCGGAATGGGCTGCCTTGAACGTTCCAAATAAGCTACGTACAACCAAGGCCACCACAGTCGTATGGAGATCCTACCTGCAAGCTGCTCATAGGGAGTCTGTAGTCTTCTGCAGACTACGTATTGGACATACGTGGTTGACACACGGCCACCTTCTACGACGAGAGGTCCCACCAACTTGCCGTTGTGGTGCATTATTGACTGTGGTCCACATTCTAGTGGACTGCCCACTTTTAGCCGGCTTGAGACAGTCTTTTACTCTGCCTTCTGAGCTTCCATTGATTTTATCTGAGGATGCCTCTTTGGTTCACCGCACTTTAGGTTTTATTCCCGCAACTGGCTTTTATTGGTCTATTTAGTGGTGGGGCCTATTTGCCCGCCTTTCCGGGCTCCAACCCCTCGAGACCAATAGGCCGTTGTCCTTTTATGGGTTACGACTTGTTTTTCAAGTAATGATTTTAGTGTGTGAAGAGTGGCTGGCTCATCCTGCATTATTTTTGTGATCAGCCAGCCACACTCTTCTGCTGTCCTATTTTAGTTTTGTCTGTTTAGAAAACTCCTGTCGTGATCTTTGTTATATTTGATCATTTTACCCGGAGTGTACTCGAAGTGGAGAATTATGCGACAAAAGGGAAAATTTTAAGACGTGTACTCTTAGCTGCGAACAGGGGACTGATAACCCAGCAGCTGAGTCCCCTTTACACACTCAAAAACAACAACAACCTTATGTATCAACAAGACTATGAATCCGTGATTTCACTGTGTTTCCTGTGTTTGACTGTTTCGATTAATGTATTACAAAACAATCGTAATTTAATTAGAGTAGCTATTTTAAGTGTAGCTAAGCAATCATTTCAATGAACTTGCTGTCATACAGCTATATTCCACCTAAGACAGAGAGAATCAGGTACCACGCCATACACTCAGCAACACCTCTCAGTATTGCATCAACTTAAAAATACAAACGTAGGCTTCCGCGGTTGTTGTCACTATCAATAAAATTCTTCTGGGTATGAAACCGCGTCGTCATTTTATCCGCAGCTATATAAATCCGAAGATATCGTATATTCAGCAGTCAGACTCAGACCCTGATGAAGGCCGCCTGCAACAGCGGCCGAAACGTCGGTGGAATTTATAAAATGACGACGCGGTTTCATACCCAGAAGAATTTTATTGATAACTTAAAAATAGTTTTAGTCACTTTATATATAAGACTTTCTCTTAACCATCGATTTTACCGCTATGTTTTATGATCTACCATTTATTAATCGATTATTCCAGTAACTTCTAACAGTTTTAACAACACGTAAGCACATTATTCTCTGATCAGAGACCTAATGTGCAATGCAATAAAGGGATACCATTATTATTAACAACACAAGTAAACTGGTGGATGTATGACATAATCTGGTCGAGTCATATAGAATATTGCCAAATGTAATTGCTATCTACATAATATAAGAGGACAACCTGTATTACTTGCAATTTCCTTATCAAAAATAATTATGAAACTTCCTGGCAGATTAAAATTGTGTGCCGGAACCGGGATCGAACCTGGGATATGGTGGAAACATGGCTTAGCCACAGCCTAAGGGATGTTTCCAGAATGTCTCCACCATATCCTTTCTTCCAGGAGTGCTAGTCTTGCGTGTTTGCAGGAGAGCTTCTGTGAAGTTTGGAAAGTAGGAGGCGAGGTACTGGCGGAAGTAAAGTTGTGAGGCGGCATCGTGAGTCGTGTCGGGATAGCACAGTCGGTAGTGCGCTTGCCCGCGAAAGGCAAAAGTCCCAGGTTCGAGTCCCGGTTCCGGCACACAATTTTAATCTGCCAGGAAGTTTCATATCAGCGCACACTCCGCTGCAGAGTGAAGTTTCATTCTGGAAACATCCCTTAGGCTGTGGCTAAGCCATGTTTCCACCATATCCTTTCTTCCAGGAGTGCTAGTCTTGCGTGTTTGCAGGAGAGCTTCTATGAAGTTTGGAAAGTAGGAGGCGAGGTACTGGCGGAAGTAAAGTTGTGAGGCGGCATCGTGAGTCGTGTCGGGATAGCACAGTCGGTAGTGCGCTCGCCCGCGAAAGGCAAAGGTCCCAGGTTCGCGTCCCGGTTCCGGCACACAATTTTTCATCTGCCAGGAAGTTTCACATCAGCGCACACTCCGCTGAGAGTGAAGTTTCATTATAGAAATTATTATATTTTTAAAAGATTCCGTCTCTAATGACGAAGCTGTCGACAGAACCCAAAGGACCCCAAGCTTCCTTCCTTCCTTTTAAAATGTATATTTTTATCTTCTTTCTCTTTTGCAATTTTCCCGTACATGCAGGGTCGGCCTAGTTAAATGCGGATTTGGCTTGTGTTAATAATTACGGGATGCCCTTCCCCGCCCCCCCCCCCCCCAAAGGAAATGTGTGCCCCAAATGTCTGTTTGTATCGTTATATGTGTGAAAGTCTAAAGTGTTACGAAATGTTTGCGAATCTTTTAAATAAGGCGGGAATTGGGGACCATCCCGGTATTCACCTACGGCGATGTGGAAAACCGTAGAAAACCACATTCAGGCAGTCCGGCACTCCGAACCCCTTCGTTAATCCGCCGGGCGGATTAGAACCGGTGCGGGAACTCCCCCCGTCTCGGAAAGCGGTGCGTTGGACCACACGGCTAGCAGAGCGATTCCTTTAAAAGATTTCTAATTATAGCTTTGTAAATTCATGATCGCACTATATCGAACATTTTGAAGATATGACGCACGTTTTTAACTACCAGGTTACAAATACATGTAGATCACAATCTGTGGCACAACCGCGACTAATCGAACAGTCATGGGCCACTAAGTGTGGCACCCGTGCTAGCCTAAGGACAAGACTTGGACCGAAACTCCCCAAAGATTTATCCAAACACGAAATAAATTGCGGAAGGCGATAACAATGTTTGAAATAGGTGTAGCTTATAGCAGTAATATAAATTTGATTACTATGAAACAAAAATTTCACTTAGGTAATCTTGCAATTGTTGGACTAATCAAAATTATTAACAAAATGTTTCATGAATAAAAACTTATACACGGTCGCCAGCCTAATGAGGCATAAGAATACCAGGCAGTGATAAATTAAGAATGCAGTTAAATTTAGAAACTTGGTGCATAATAAGTAAAGGATGGAAGAAACTTTGTCACTACTTTCATAAGAGATAAAAAAAATACCAGTCACAAAAATAATAAAGATTAAAATGAAAGCAGTAATTATTTAAATTATTGTAAGACTCATCTCATCAGTTACTTTCTGTTACTATAGAAATTAGCGTGGAATGCAGTATTGCAATGCAAATGGCACTCAGAAGCAAAGTTACTGAAACGCTTGTAATTATTGGTAAAAAAAAAATTCTCCTGATGTCATGGTCAGTGCTGTTCCTAATGTTCTTTGTAAATAAGTGAGAAATTCGTTATGATTGTGACCTCTGTTCAAAAATCTACTTAAAAAACACTAACTAGTATGTATCACTCTGTTGAAAATAATGAAATCTTTCTCCCTACCATGAAACTAATGATTCTGTTACAGTTAACTATTATTTAAGTAACAATTTGCTGAATAGGTTCATCAATTAAATCTGCTAGCCTGGAATCTAGAATGAGGCCACTCTAACCGTACTGACAATTTATAGCAACATAGAAGATCGTGTCTGAACTATTTCAATTATATGAAATGATTTAAATTAGTTACGTGGCAAAACAGTAAGTTATTCCTACCAATATTATTGTGCAAGAACAATGAAATTTATAGTTGCAGCACTGTATATTGCACTAAGAAGATTCTCCAAAACATTTACATTATAAAATTGATTGCTGCATTTAGAAACAAAAAGAATAGGGTGACTCGGTTAATAATTCCCTATTAGGTTACGTGACTTGGGATAAATTAGGGTTACGTACACACCACTTTTAACAGAAAAAAAAGAAACATTAAAAGCACAAGTTAAATCTCTCAACGACCAGTTTACAAACAGTTGTTGTTGTGGTCATCAGTCCGGAGACTGGTCTGATGCAGCTCTCCACAATACCCTATCCTGAGCAAGCCTTTTCATCTCCACATAAGAATGGCAACCTACATCTGTCTGAATCTTCTTACTGTATCCATCTCTTGGTCTTCCTCTGCGGTTTATACCCCACACACTTCCCTCCAAAGCTAAATTCAAAATCCCTTGATATCTAAGAATGTGTCCTACCAATCTATCCCTTCTTTTAGTCAAGGTATGGCACAAAATTTCTTTTCTCCCCAATTCTGTTCAGTACCTCCTCATTAGTAACACGATCCACCCACCTAATCTTCAGCATTCTTCTGTAGCACCACATTTCAAAAGCCTCAATCCTCTTCCTGTCCTCACTTTTTATCGTCCAACACTCCATACAAATGCCTTCAGAAAAGATTCCCTTAGACTTAAATCAATTGTTAACAAATTTCTCTTTTTCAAGAACGCTTTTCTACCCATTGCCATTCTGCATTTTATATCCTCTGTACTGCGACCATCATTTGTTATTTTACTATCCAAGTAACAAAACTCATCTACCTCATTTATTGCTTCGTTACCCAATTTAATACCTTCAGCATCACCTGATTTTCTAAGACTGCACTCCATTACCATAGTTTTGCTATTGTTAATCTTCATCTTATATGCACCTTTCAGCACACTGTCCATTCCGTTCAATTGCACTTCCAGGTCCTTTGCTGTGTCTGACAGAATTACTATGTCGTCGGCAAAACGCAATGTTTTTAATTCTTCACCCTGAATTTCAATTCCTTCTCCAAATTTCTCCTTACTTTCATTTATAGCTTGCTCAATGTACAAATTGAATAACATTGGAGAAAGGCTACAACCCTGTCTTACTCCCTTTCCAACCACTGCTTCCCTTTCATGCCCTTCAACTCTGAGAACCGCTGTCTGGTTTTTGTACAAGTTGTAAATAACCTTACATTCATTATAGTTTACTCCTGCTTGCTTCAGATCTTGAAAGAGTTTATTCCAATCAACATTGTCAAAAGCCTTCTCCAAATCTACAAAAGCTAGAAATGTAGGTTTGCCTTTACTTAATCTATCTTCTAGGATAAGCCGTAAAATGAGTATTGCCTCCCGTGTTCCTACATTTCTCCTGAACCCAAACTGATCTTCCCCGAGGTCGGCTTCTACCAGCTTTTCCATCCTTCTGTATATAATTCGTGTTAATATTTTGCAACCATGACTTGTTAAACTGATGGTTTTGTAGTTTTCACACTTGTCTGTACCTGCTTTCTTTGGAATGGGGATTATAACATTTTTCTTAAAGTCTGAGGGTACTTCACCTGTCTCATACATCTTACACACCAGGTGAAACAATTTTGTCATGGCTGGTTCTCCCAGAGACTTCAGTAGCTCTCAGGGAATATCATCTACTCCAGGGGCCTTGTTTCGACTTAGGTCTCTCAGTGCTCTGTCAAATTCATCTCTCAGTACAGTATCTCCTATTTCATTATCATCTACTTCTTCTCCCCTTCCTACAATATTGCCGCTAAGTTCATTTCCTTTATAGAGCCTCTCTATATACTCTTTCCACCTTTTCAGCTTTCCCTTCTTTGCTGAGAACTGGTTTTCCATAAGTGTTCTTGATACTCATAGAGCTGCTTTTCTTATCTCCAAATGTTTCTTTTATTTTCCTGTAGGCTGCATCTATTTTGCCCGTATTTATACATTCTTCTACATCCTTGCATTTGCCTTCTTGCCACTCCTGCTTAGCCAGTTTGCATTTCTTGTCAATTTCATTTCTTAGTCGTCTGTACTCCATTTTGCCTGTTTCATATACTGCATTTTTATATTTTCTCCTTTCATCGATTAAACTTAGTATCTCTTGTGATATCCAAGGACTTTTTGTAGGTCTTGCCTTCCTACCTATTTTGTCCTCTGCTGCCTTCACTATTTCATCTCTCAATGCCACCCATTCCTCCTCTACTGCTTACTCCTCTACTATTTTCCCCGTTTTCTGCCAATTGTTGCCTAAAGCTCCCTCTGAAATTCTTAAAAACTTCTGGTTCCTTCAATTTATCCAGGTCCCATTTCCTTATTTTCCTACCTTTTTGTAGTTTCTTCATTTTCAGCCTACAGTTCATAACCAACAAGTTATGGTCAGTGTCTATATCTGCCCCTGGGTATGTCTTACAGTTTAAAACCTGGTTCCTAGATCTATGTCTTACTATTATAAAATCTATCTGGTATCTCCCGGTGTCTCCTGGTCTCTTCCACGTATACAACCTTCTTTTGTGATTCTTGAACCAGGTGTTTGTTATAACTAAATTATGTTCAGTACTAAATTCTACCAGACGGCTTCCTTTTTCATTCCTTTTGCCCAGACCATATTCACCTACTACCTTCCCTTCCCTTCCTTGTCCTACTACCGAATTCCAGGCTCCCATAACAATTGTGTTTTCCTCTCCCTTAATTGTCTGAATAATTTCCTTTAGCTCCTCATATATTTCTTCGATTACCTCATCCTCGGCAGAGCTAGTTGACATATAAACCTGTTCTACTGTTGTCAGTGTTGGCTTCGTATCTATCTTGACAATGATAATGCGATCAATGTGCTGGTCACAGTAGTTTACCCGCATTCCTGTTTTCTTATTTATTATCAATCCTACTCCTGCAATACCCCCAACTGATTTTGTATTTATAATCCTGTACTCACCTGACCAGAAATCCTGTTCATCCTGCCACCGAACTTCACTAATCCCCACTATATCTAACTTCAACCTATCCATTTCGCTTTTTAAATTTTCTAATTTTCCTACTCGATTAAGGGATCTAACAGTCCACGCTCCTTCTCGTAGAATGCCAGTATTGTCTTTCCTGATGATCACATCCTCCTGGGTAGTCCCCGCCCGGAGATCCGAACGGGGGACTATCTTACCTCCGGAATATTTTACCCGAGAGGATGCCATCCTCATATGTTCATACAGTAGAGCTGCATGTCCTCGGGAAAGGTAACGGTTGTAGTTTCCCCTTGCTTTCAGCCGTTGGCGGTAACTGTGTGACAAAGCCACATTGCTGATGTTACAAAGGCAAGCTCAGTCAATCATCCAGACTGTTGCCCCTGTAACTACTGGAAAGGCTGCTGCCCCTCTTCAGGAACCACACGTTTGTCTGGCCTCTCCACAGATACCTCCGTTGTGGTTGCACCTACGGTACGGCTATCTGTATCATTGAGGCACGCAAGCCACCCCACCTCGGCAATGTCTGTCGTTCATGGGAGTGGTTACAAACAGTAACAATAAATATTATGAGCTATTATTGATGCGGAGTAGTGGCGAGGTGGCGGCGCATCGTATACAGCTCAGATTTCATCTTTATGCAGTTTGTGAGCCGACATTGTAACAGCGGTTTCCAGTAGCCTCTATCTAGCTCCATATGCAGACATTATAAGTGTTACCACTGCATCATCACGTTCACCGAGGTCATTGTACGTAGATTGGTCTTCTGCCTCAAGTAAAACAAATATTTGGGCAGAATACAGTAACATAAGTCTGCCACAACGTCTTGCTGCTGTGCCCTCAGGTTCACGACTGCTGTGAGCTCCCACCACAGACTGACTGCTGTGAATGCCAACCTTCGACTGACTACTCTATCTCCGTTAGCTGCGCGCCAACACCACCTTTTCATTTACAACGGAATTCCGTTCACATTGTAATCACTACGCATTTTAGTAATCATGCTGGTCGTGAGATATTACAAATTTACATAATATTGACATACATAAAACGATCCAAAAATAAAATTTACATTACCGAAACACTTAAAATTCCAAAAAAATATGCAAAAATAAACATGATATAGATATTCATAAAACATACAAAGCACAAGAAGTACAGACATCATGTACTATACAATAGTGGAATCGATTGTAACATGAATGAAATTTAGCATCTAACATAGCCAAAAAAAATTAATTAAATAAATAAATAAATAAATAAATAAATAAAAATAAAATAAAAATAAAATAAAATAAAATAAAATAAAATATAAATACCAAAAAATGATCAAAATTGGGAAATGGCATTATAAATCCACTGTAAATATTTATTCCAGCAATCACTTCAGTTAACTGGTAGTTATACTGGTGCATGCCAGCTGGGCCATATAAAGTAACCTAGGCGGCTCTGCCACCTTCACGTTTTAAGGAGGACCTTTTAATGCCCTTGTTAATCTCTAGTTTTGCAGTAATTTTCGAGGCTTTATACACCACCATCCGACTTCTACCAGTGATGATTTATTGTGTACTGTAATAAATAAATAACCCCGACTTCTCCTTCCCTTACCAATGCAATGGAAAGGCAAAGATCTTAGTATCCAAAAGTTAATGTTATATTTATGAAAAAATCGGCCTTTGCTACAATGATCGTCAAAGCTATGTTATGTGTTGATTTAAGCAAAGGAATGACATCCTAATGGATACATTTTACCTATAGAAATGTTTAGACTCTGCACATTGATGCACCAATACTTGATTTTTGGTGTAATTTCACAACTGTTTTTATAAAATCAGAAGTATGCTGATGCGACGGTGGTATGCAGCTTCGGCGTATCAGACAATCTTATATTGTAAGTAAAAACTTTTCATTTTATCTAATGACGTTTAATAATTAGTTCCTACGCTTTTTGACGTTTGTATTTTGCCATGTCGTGTATATAAAACTTAAAAATGCTTACACGAACGACATCACGATAAGCAGAAAAAAGAAAAATAAACAGGCAAATGGTGGTAATGTCGTTTGAAACATTCTACCTGACTTTCCCCACCAAGGAAAAGTTACGGAATTGCAATTTTTGAATGCTCGTAAGCAGCATTCAAGATATTTTATATTACTGAATCTCGGTGATGAAATAGTTGTTATGAATAATTAAAATATGAAACGTGACTCCAATTTTTATAAAAACTAAAATTTGTAAAGAGATGATCTGCAACGATTATGTCCACTCTTCAAATTAATACACTGTAACGAATTTTCAAATTCATAATATATTACAACTGTAATATGCTAAATCGAATAATGTACTTCGTTTCTGTTGTATTACAATGCCGATTGCATAACTCAGAGTTATACTTGAAGTAACCACTGCGTATTCACGAGGAAATACTTTGTATGCTACTTGCTTCCTTTCTCCTTTCTGCGGGCATTTCTAGGCTTAGCAGATGTCCCTTATTTTATGCGGTTGTCCCGTATTTAGGCCAAGATTTCCGTTGGCCGACAAAATAAATACGGAACGTATATTGTTCCGTTGTTTACTAAACGTTCCATATATTTTGAAATAACATATCTTTAAATAATGCATAGCGTAACCACATGGAGAACAAACGTAGCAGTCAATCAATAAAGAATACAGGATTTCATTCAAGGTACGATCTTTTAATTTATTTGGTTCATGCTACTTATGCTTTGACATGTGTAACTTTCCCAAATATACACGATGGCAGTCCTATTCTTTTGAAGTCTGTTCGATAAAGTGTTTCCAAAATTTCATGAAAATATTTCGAAATAAAGATGTGAAGATCAGCCTTTTGAGGAAGTGAACCTTGTTAAAAATATATTTCAAGAGGAAAACTGTGAATCGAGCTGGTAAAAACTGGTCTTTCATTTTAAACTTACTTTCATCTGAAGATGTCTGTGTAAAAAATTGTTCATTACTGGAATAGTGGTAGCTCTTCCTGGCACTAATGTTGCTGCAGAAAGAACTTTCTCTACCACAGTTTATGCACTGCGAAAGCCACATACTAGTGTAAAAACAGTAAAGGTAGTAATTATAACAATAACAAATTTCCGTGTGTTGATTAGTATAAAAATATATATGAAAATACTGAGCTCCTGAATGACATACATTTCTCGGAAATATATAATTTAGTGAGGAATAAGAAAACTGCGAAATAATAATAGCTTTCTTGTCAACTTGGGTGCGTGTGACAACTATAAATTAATGAATTATTTCTTTAATTATTAATGCAATTTATTTGCCTTTTGTTTGTGCGATGAAGTTTGGATAATTTTTGTAATAGCATTTGATTTGTTATGTCTTAGTAATTGAGAGTAATTTGTATGTTCTTTTCCATTGGTTTCATACTGTTTTACCAACTAAATACGTTTGTTTTCGGGAAGTCTTTTAAACTCTAAAGTCGCACATTCTGCACAAAAGATATAGTACTAAAAATAAGTTATTTCGAGAGGTGCGAATGTAAATTCGAGAATCACCAAATATCACAGGATTGGCGGAGGTGGGGGGGGGGGGCGAGACGTTAAGTGGAAAAGGGTAGGAAGAGAGAAACGATGGCTTTGTTTCTTACTATACCGTGTGTACTATTATTTGTATGATTATGTCTGCTATTATGAGTGACATAAGGCCGTCAAATTTTTATGAGTTTTAAGTGATAAGTGTCTCGTTGATGAAATTTGGTCGACGCTTTTATTCCCAGTGTTGTTCCTAGACCACACCGAATTAAAGGCTGCGGTACATAGTATTATGAGTATCAGTCCTTAAGGTAGCATATTTACTGAAGAACAACATGGTTTATAGTGACAGTGTGCCGCATGGTGCGGCATGCACCAAATTCAGCGGAATAGAAGTAACAGCCAACCAGTTTTAAATTAAAGGTTAATAAACGTTATCGCGGTTTTGATTGATGTAATTCAATCTTCTTCACAAGATACATGGACATTACATTATTAACGTGGAAAATTTACACACGTCAGTCTGTGTAGATATAATGTAGCCATTTAAACAAAGGTACGGTCTACATTCTATGTACTGAGGTTGACATATGTAAATTTTCCACAGTAATAAAGTAATATTCATGTTGTTGTTGTTATGGTCTTCAGTCCGGAGACTGGTTTGATGCAGCTCTCCACCCTACTTTATCCTGAGCAAGCCTTTTCATCTCCTCATAAGAACGGCAACCCACATCTATTTGAAGCTGCTTACTATACGCATATCTTGGTCTCCCTCTGCGATTTTTACCCCACACACTTCCCTCCAATGCTAAATTTACGATTCCCCGATGTCTAAGAATGTGTCCTACCAAGCGATCCCTTCTTTTAGTCAGGATATGCCAAAAATTCATTTTCTCACTAATTCTGTTCAGTACCTCTTCATTAGTTATGCGATCTACCCACCTAATCTTCAGCATTCTTCTGTAGCACCACATTTCAAAAGCCTCTATTCTCTTCCTGTCCGCACCGCTTATCGTCCATGTTTCACTCCCATACAAGGCAACACTCCGCACAAATGCCTTCAGAAGAGACTTCCTTACACTTAAATTAATATCCGATGTTAGCAAATTTCTCTTTTTCAGAAATGCTTTTCTTCCCATTGCCATTCTGCATTTTGTATCCTCTGTACTACGACCATCGCATGTTATTTTACTACCCAAGTAACAAAACTCATCTACCACCTTCATTGTTTCGTTACCTAATCTAATTCCTTCAAGCATCGCCTGATTTTCTAAGACCGCATTCCATTATTTTTGTTTTGCTCTTGTTAATATTCATTTTATACGCTCTCTTCAACACACTGTCCATTCCATTCAACTGCTCTTCCAGGTCCTTTGCTGTCTCTGATAGAATTACAATGTCATCAGCAAAACGCAATGTTTTTATTTCTTCGCCCTGAATTTTAATCCCTATTCCAAATTTTTCCTTGCTTTCCTTCACCGCTTGCTCGATGTACAAATTGAATAACATCGGAGAAAGGCTACAACCCTGTCTTACTCCCTTCCCAACTGATGCTTCCCTTTCATGCCCTTCGAGTTTAATAACTGCGGTCTGGCTTTTGTACAAGTTGTAAATAACTCTCCTTTCCCTATATTTTACCCCTGCTGACTTCAGAATTTGAAAGAGTGTATTCCAGTCAACATTGTCAAAAGCTCTCTCCAAATCTACAAAAGCTAAAAATGTAGGTTTGCCTTTCCTTAATCTATCTTCTAAGATAAGACGTAAAGTGAGTATTGCCTCCCGGGTTCCTACGTTCCTCCTGAATCCAAACTGATCTTCCCTGAAATCAGTTTCTACCAGCTTTTCCATTCTCCTGTAGATAATTCGTGTTAAAATTTTGCAACCATGACTTATTAAACTGATGGTTCTGTAATTTTCACACCTGTCTGCGCCTGATTTCTTTGGAATGGGGATTATTACATTTTTCTTAAAGTCTGAGGGTATTTCGCCTGTCTCATACATCCTACACACCAGTTCAAATAGTCTTGTCATGGCTGGCTCTCCCAGAGACTTTAATAGCTCTGCGGGTATGTCATCTACTCCTGGGGCCTTGTTCCGACCTAGGTAGTATGTATCTTCTGAAAAAGATTTTTTTTATATCAATCGAAACCACGGTAAAGTTTATTAAACTTTTCAACTAGTTGGCTGTTACTTCTATTACTGTGAACTACCGTTGCTGTGTGCAGCCATGTTTAAGAATTTAAGATTTTCAAATTCAGAGGCTTTAATCACTCCAACTTGGGGGTCGTGTTACTTGCTGTCTGTACCCTATGTATGTGCTGTGTGCGTGAGTGAGTCTGTAGCATGTCTTATTTTATTTCAGCAGTCAACTGACTTGTCTTTCGTTCTGTCGTGAAGATTATTGATCTGACAGTGCTAACCATCAACAAAATAATGACAGAAATCATAATATGTCAAAATGTTTGTAATTCTTATGGAACCAAACTACAATGGTCATCAACCCTAGACTTACAAACTACTTAAACTAAGTTAAACTAACCTAATGACAACACACACATCCATACCAGAGGGAGGATTCGAACCTCCAACGCGATCCGCAACGTGGCGCTCCAGACAGCTCGGCTATTCCCGCGCGACGAAATCATAATATATCTTAATACAAATGTGTGTTATGCCTGAAAAAAAAACGTAAAAATAGTTACTGTTCGGTGAAAAATATTTAAAGAAAGTTTTTTTGTTTAAAGTATCATATTAATACAGAAAATGCTGAATTTTAATTTTTAAAGCTGAATCTTATTGTTGTTGTTGTGGTCTTCATTCCGCAGACTGGTTTGATGGAGTTCTCCACGCTACCCTGTCCTGTGCAAGTCTCTTTCTCTGAGAATACGTTCGGCAACCTACATCCTTTTGAATCTATTTACTGTATTCGTCCTTCGGTCTCCCTATACGAGTTTTACCCCACAAGCTTCCCTCCAATGCTAAGTTGACAATTCCTTGATATCTAAGAATGTGTCCAACAAATCTATCTCTTCTCTTAGGATATGCCAGAAACTCCTTTCTCACCCATTCGGTTAAGCACCTCCTCATTAGTTACGTGATCTACCCATCTAATTTTCATCATTCGTCTGTAGCACCTCATTTCAAAAGCTTCTTTCATCTTTTTATCTGAACCCATTATCGTCCACGTTTCACTCCCATACAATGCTACACTCCAGACAAATGCTTTCAGAAAAGACTTCCTAACACTTAGGTTAATATTGGATCTTAATAAGTTTCGCTTCTTTAGAAACGCTTGTCTTCCCAAAGCCATTCTGCATTTTATATCTTCTTTAATTCGGTCATCAGAAGTTATCTTGCTGAATCTTATTAGTACAGAAATTACTGAATTCAGAAAATACTGAAATACTGAAAATGCTGAATTTATAATGTGAGAATGAAGGGCTTAAGCAATTTTCGGTATCCATGCGTGTCCCCTAATCTGATCTGGTCAGTGTACTCTATCCTGCTCTGTCACGAGGCTTGTACCTATGCGCTTGCGGCAAAATCTCTGGAAGCTGTCAGAGCTTAGCAGGTCGACGTGGCGCGTACCTCTCGCCTAGGCGCTCCGCCATGACGGCTCGCCGCTGCCTGGCCGTGCTGTCCGCCTGTTCTCCACCTGTCAGGCGCAGTGGCCGCTAGACAACCCTCGCCCCCGCCCCTATCCCCCGCCGAGCTATTCGATTCCGCAAGCCGTCGTCTAGATTGCGGGTAGCCACCCCTTTGTGGACACACGGCAGCTACAGTGTTACCGGCTTCCCTTCAGTTCGCGCTACGGAATCAAGCAAGCGTACCCGTAACGTGGTAGCCAGCCTAGTGACTGTCACAGTCATTGGGGAAAAAAAAGGATCAACAAAATGTTTCAGACGCTAGTGCCCTTCTTCAGAGAAATATTTCAAGTTATGTGTGCAGTTATGGATTCGACACATCAGGTGACTTGTGTTCAAATTCCCCACTATCTGACGACGAGGGGCGTAGATAAATTTTTCCTATGAAGGAGGGGGGGTGGTGGTTTCAGAGCCAGAGCTATATTGAGGTGCCCTCGCACTGTTGACATATGCCAAAGCTCTGACGTCGCCCCCCCCCTCCCATAAAACAAACTTGCGATTTCTATGAACAGTTGATAAAAGAATGAAGCGTTGTTGAAAAGGATTGTAAACAGGAAGGGCAGTCTTGTCTGGTATACCTTGAAAATGACGGGCGTTCACCTGCCGAAATACTGGTTGTTGTTGAAGACGTTACCCAACTATATTCCTGTAAATTATTTGAACATTACATACAGAAATGGCCGAATTTTTAGAGGGAAAGTAATCCCTGTAGGGATTAGTAAATTTGAAATACGTTTCGCACTACCACATTTGGCTCCAGTCATCTGTTGTCAGCAATCGTAAAAAATCTAAAGCCTTAAGATAAATAACATATATGGGAGACCAGGGGAATGGCACCACCTTAAGGTTCGATGAACTCTCTGGCATGCACTTCAATGTGCATTCATGTAGATGTAGAAGAATGCTGATGATTTGGTGGATGGATCGCGTAACTAATGAGGAGGTACTGAATAGAACTGTGAAGTGACGGAGTTTTGGCAGACCTTGACTAACAGGAGGGATCGTTTGGTAGAACATATTCTTAGAAATCAAGGAATCGTAAATTTTGCATTGTAGGTTGGTGTATGGGGTAAAAATCGCTGAGGAAACCAAGGAACGAATAAAGTAAGCAGTATCAATTGGATGTGGGTTCTCATGAGGAAACGATGAGCTTTGATCAGGACAGAGGACGGTGCAGAGTTCATCAAACCAGTCTTCTGACTGACAACAACAACAATGTAAAGTCACACTGATTTGAAACGGTATGTGTATTGAAAGTGAAGATAATGTTATTGAAATATCGAAACCGGTATCGTAATAAAACAATAAAGATCTACCACACTTCCCAGCCGTTTTCGGCTGTATCCGTAAGTCACAGAGAATACGCAATATTTACTTATGTGTCAATGGAGTTTTCAGTAATATTTATAGCCAACAATCTGTCTTTTGAAAACTTCGTTCATTTTTGTGTATCGTTGAAAATTTTTGTGTACTCTAAATAGGAAGAAGGTATTTGATATTATTTAAATTATTGATTACGGTATTGGTTCCATTTTTAAATGTTGAGACTGCCATTTTGATCTTTCTTACAAACAACATGAAGCAGCAGAGAATACGGAAAAACGAGTAAGTGACCGAAACTAACAAGTACGTCCGAGTTTCTAGAAGTAAACCAAAGAAGTCTTACTTGTTATCAAGGACCTATAGCCGACAGAAACAAAGCTATCGCAAACCCATCTAGATAATATCAGCATCAAACGTATGAGACTGAGTTCAGCATTAATTGGGATGAATCTATGGAACTGGTTTTTTTCTTGTTTCGGAAGGAGATGTTCCAAAACTGATTAACGAAGAAATGTATGTGTTCATTGTCAACTAAACTGTAAGCCATCACGTTAATACGAAGAAAATGTAGGATTTTATCTTCACAGATGAAGAAGTGATTGTCTTGTCAGGTTTCTTATCTTTGCTGATTAACATACTCTACCAGCCGAGAAACTAGATTGCCTGAAGATGCTGGCGTACCAGTTGTACATAATGCTCTGTTACAGAACTAATGTTAGAAGCTAGAAACACTGGTTCATATACAAGATAAGATAATGACTTAATGACTTAGCCAATTAAGACAAACATGACCAACTATCCAAATTTACACTTCTCTTCAAAACGATAAATCAATCAAAAGTTGGAAACAAAGTGACGTGCAATCTGGATGCAGTCTAAATAAGTGAAGTGAAGTGTGTGATGTGCTGTGATGAAACGGAAGGAACGTCACAAAAACAGACGAAAAGTGCTGTACACAGCCGAAAAACACACGCCATAAACAAACCAACTCCAGCCAACAAGGCGGAGAAACAGCAGTGAGATGTAGTAAAGAAGAGAACAACACCGTGAGTAGATCAAATATCGAGTTAAGAACACATAAGCCAAAGGTGCACAAAGTTTTTTAGTAATTGTTTTAATCTATCTATCGAAAACAAACTGTACAAACACTTTGTATCATTTACAGACCGCAGAAGATGCTTTTAGAATAAAAAGCGAAACGCGCCTGGTGTAAAAAAAAAAAAAAAAAAAAAAAAAAAAAAAAAAAAAAAAAAAAAAAAAAAAAAAAACACCATCTTTGTTGCAGTCAGCATAAGACGGATTACCTCTTATAATCAATATTTTAGGAAACTTTGTAGTTGACAAAATGGCAGTCAAAAACTACTGCCGAATTGTAAAACAATTTAATCGGTGCAAGTTCCTTTTTTAGTAGTGTAATGCAAACATGGGAGGGAATGACCACCATATTAATCTAGTAGGACAATATGCTAGAATAACTAAAGGGAAGAAATTGTATTAGATCCTTTTTACACGTTCGCAGGAGATGAGCCTTGAAAATGTTTGATTTCTCTACAGACACTGGAACTTGTGACTTGATGTTCCCGTAGAATATTTAAAACTGAATATCATACAATTGAATGGGTTAAAAAAATATATCATGGTTTGTTTTGAGAAAAACGACCTTATTTTTTTTTCCTGTAAAGTCTCACGTTGTACAAAATGAAACAAAAATATATACAATGCCAGCGCGGAATTATTCTTGGTTCAATTTTTTTCTCAGAAGCCATTAATTACCTCCATATGACTGTTAAAGTACGTTATAAGTGATTATTTTCAAAATCACGCCATTAATTATTCAATACTGCCCTTCTTTATGGAATGACGTCAAAATGAAGGTTTTATAATTTTAATCTTACGAATCACTATTATTAAAACAATTTTTAAGATGAAATATATACATATAGACGCCTCAAAAATTAAAGAAAGTTCCAGAAATATACACCCAACTACGAGGATGACTTCAGTGTTTTCTGAATGAACCTCAACTTTGTATCTGTATCCAAACACTTTGCAATCGGCAATAGAAGCTAAAATTGATGTGCAATGGGAGCAAGCGATTCAAAGAAACAAAATATGACACTGTGCATCTGACAATAAAGAGTAAAAACGTAAGTTGCCGTTCTCGTCCTTCTGGAAGGACGTCAGCGCTATCTGGGTTAACACGGAAGTATATATATAAATGGTAAGTACCAGAAGGTCGTGAGTCTAAGGCGTCATCGTTTAAAATATTCACGAAGTTCACTTATGCCATTATGCTTTCAAAACATCTTAGAAAAATGCCACTTGTCTCACTAAGGCTCTAAAGAATAAATGTTTAGAACTTGGTCGCAATCCTTCAGTTCCTCTATATCACATTTATCAGGATAGCATTCTTCATCACTTGGGCCTGCAGTGCATCTTGGAAGGTGTGGAAGAGGCACCTGACGCCTCTGAGGATGACTACAAGGATCACCACCTTTCTGCTGAGTTACACACATCAAACAAGTGTTACATCATCTTAGTTCATGTCACTAAACCCGCTCACAGATGTACACAACCAAGCAAGACCAGTGCCAAAGTGGCGGAACGGATGAAACGGCTGATCAGTTTTAGTTATGACTCCAGGTAGGAAATACACTGCTTGGTGTTACTAAAGTTCCGTCATGCCAAGGTCAGTTCCGAAGTTTCATCGTATCCGAATTGTTCCGTTTGCAACGTCCCTCTCCCTTTTTGCTCTGTTCCAACTGATATCTTTTTGTCCTCTACAGAGACGTAGGATTAGACAATTAAATATCTGTTGGATGGCTGTTATGGAGAGGAGTCCACTCAGTTAATGTTAAAACACACGTCAAATAAAATTTTGTACTTATCTTTTATCTTGGCCGGTTGCGTTGCTTGCTGCGATGTTCTTGCTTCGTGTACCATTAGATGTCGTGTTATTTCACTGTAAATATTTTTCAGGAAATATTTGTTGAAATTAAAACGCGTAGTAGAGTTTATACTTTTTTATTAACTATTACTGCACTTCTTCTCTTGCGCAAACTTTCACAAATATAAATAACACAATATCAGATACACGGCCTCAGAGCAAGAGTCAGTGTGTCACTGCCAGTGTCCTGCGAGACTGAGAGTGCCCCAGCGTCTGCGAGTTCGATGCTTTTATTCCCACTCTGAGGTTCACAAGTATGTCTTTATCAACTTGCAATTTTAAAGCAAGGTAAATGTTATTTACATATTACGTAAAAGTAGTAAACAATATACATATTTCATTTCTTAATTTAATGGTGTTTGCGTTTTGCTAGTTATTTGTAAGATAGTTTTAAAATGTACGTCTAACAAAGTAGTTGTCATGACTTTGAAAAATGGCGTCTGTTTGTTTACTTCGAGTATATTAAATGTTTTGACAGATCTGTTATGGGTTTAATGTTGTTTGTTCTTCGTGAATATATTTTGGTGTATCTGTTTCGTTCATCAGTGATCAATGTTTACATGAATTTGGAAAGTCACTTTATATTTATTAAATCGGCAATTAATGGCAAGATTCAGTGTTATTGAGTCTATAAACATAATATTCGTTATCAGCAAACATTAAAGTTTCATGTGTGCTAATATGTTACGCTGTTATAATTTTATTTATACTTTCAAATGATTGCAACATGTGTCACCCAACACTATTTGCTTCTACTTCTATTTATGAACAGAAAAAGGGTGTCTCACTTTTTTTATTATACACGAAAATATATTTTGGCCTAGGCCTACTATTATGTAATTGTTGCTGTATTATAGCTTTTAAATTTTTCGATTTAGGGTAAAATTATGGATGGTCCACTTATGTATTGCTATTCTGGCATTTAGGTGTACTTACAATCAATTAGAATGCATTATATAGTTTTTTTTAACTAATGCTGTCTCCCGAAGGTAACACTTATTGGGATAATTTCATAAAGATGTTAGGTCTGACACTAATGGGTACTGATATAGGGTGTGCATATATATAAATGTTACACGTTGTCCGGAGGGACTCTCATCAAGGCAAGTTTTCAGACGTCTCGCAGTGAACCAAAGCGCTGTTTTTCGGAGGTGGAGGAGGTGCAGAAATGCAGGTAGTGTCGATGACTGGCCTTGTTCCGACAGCCCAGAGTCTACCACAGATGCCGATGACCGCTACTTACCGATATAACCTCGAAGTATTCTGAGAGGAACGCCATCGTACTGAATAATGATTTTCTTGCAGCCGCAGAACGTCGTGTTTCGACGCAAACTGTACGTAAAGGTCTGTATGAGATGCAACTTCGGACGTCTACGTCAGTTCCAGTTTTGACACCTACACACCATGCGGCTCGGAGCACATGGGCCCAGAAGCTTGCTGAATGGACTCGTCAGAACTGGTATCGAGTGTTATTCACAGATAACACCAGCTTCTGTCTTTTACCAGTGGTAGCAAGGTGAAAATGAACGTCTTACAAGGAGACCACATGGGTATCGGATTATAGAATTTCTTTATATTTATGGTACGTGAAGTTCAGAAATTAAATAACAACCAGCCTAAGACATTCGACGCAACTCTCAAAAATTTTCGAGACAGTCGGTTTTAAAGTTTCGTAAAGTACACGAATGGACTAAGTACCGATAAGTAAAATGGTAGCCGCATTTGTTCGTGTAGCTCAGGTGGTAGTGTTTGACCTTCCCACCCTGTGGTCTTTGGTTCTAATCCTGTTATGGCCAAGAAACCATCGTTTTACGTGACGACAAGGATTTCAACTCGTCTATATACATATAAACAAAAACTGACACAACAAGTAGAATTCGAGCTTCCAAATTGTTTTATATAACTATCTGGGAAAACAAAAGAAACAAAAAAAAAAACATATATATGTAACAGTGGGATTCGAACCTCCAACGCTACCACCTGAGGGGTTTTTTTTTTTTTTTTTTTTTTTTTTTTTTTTTTTTTTTTTTTTTTTCCGTCAATGGGCAGTTCTGTTCTGTTTGTTGCGGACGTTTCTCATGTTTGTTCGATGTGTTCTTTGGCTCAGCTCTTTTTATTACAGAGAGCGTTGAGTCCACTGACCGGGCGCGCTGTAGCTAAACCGATAGATGCTTCAACCGCTTTAATTACTAGTATTTACGTGCACCCAACATCTGTGCATTATTTTCATGTAAAGAGTCATAAAACTATAGAATTGTGATAATGTAGCAATTGATTTGATAGGTGTAAATGGTGATCCCATCTGTTGAAATAGTTTAATATATAGCTGGCTTGGAAACGGCATAAAATCGAATGTTGATGGTCGCTTTCGAGTGGCGTTTATTCTATCCCGAGGAACGGACGAGGAAACGCGTGCGTCAATCTGTTTGGATTGACATTAACTTGTAAATCGAGGGATTTGGGCGACAAGTGGCTCCATGATTGCGGGGAAAATTTGCTACTAAGCTGAACGTGGAATATTGCAGCCAGACGGCTCCAACTTTTTCCAAAAGTTTGGCGATGAGCATTACGGGACTTTAAATTATTTTAGCTGCTTTTCAGTCTACAACGGCAATATAAATTGTTTGTTGGACTAATGAACTGTGAGCAGTTTAATTAGAATGTGAATTATTTGGTATGCACTTATACGATAATTAGTGAATTTGTGCGTATCTGCTAATAGTTGTTTCCTGTGCACGGAATCGTATCTGGATTTATTATGTTACTATTATTAATTTATACTTTAATAGCATGCACTCTGAAAGGAGATTAGTCCAGTTTCCTGGTTTTTTATCACTGAATTAACTAATTAATTAGCCGAAGCACTTTCGCTGATCCATTGACGTAGAGGATCTACCGACATACGTTTTTATTACCTGGTTCATGCGGATAATCTAATGTAAGTTTTCACGATTTCCTCATTAAATCAAGTAGGATAGTGTCAAGCAGCATCTGCTTTATGCTTAGTAGCTCATTCGATGCGAAACATTAATTTCTAAGTGATTCTGGAGAGTAAAATCATATAAGGTTGACAGAATTACCCACAAAAAAAAGTTAAATAATTGCTGATGAATAAATGAATAAATATGATGGATTATTTCGAATAAATAATGGTAGGCTGAACCAGATTTTTTACTTAAAGTCCAAACGTTTGGAGCAGCCTACGATTATTTATTGTAAACCGTAAACGATCGATAATATTTATTAATTAATTGATCAAAAATTATTTTACAAAATATTGACTTGACATTTGAAGCAAATTATCTTTATTAACACACTCACACACACACACACACACACACACACACACACACACACACAAACACACATAACTGGTTTCGATGTATTAAGCTATCATTTTGAAATGTTTCAATTGTACTAAAATAAAATAAAAAGACAAATTTGTATAATGTTAGCAATGGTAACTATATATGTGAACCATTTGCCTGTGTGCTAAGTTTTTCACTTTAGTACATTTAAAACATTAGAAAATGACAGCTCAGTCTGTCGAAACTATTCATGTGAATGTTAATTAAGTTATTGACTGTGGCATTTTCTTCAGCTGTGAAGTCAATATTTTATATATTATTTACAGTCACACTCCTTAATGGCAAAATGTCAAATTTTCAATTGATTCGACATATTTCCCAACCATTGATGATTTTAGTCTCCAGAATCACTTGTGACACCAACGTTTCGTAGCGAACTTAGCTGCTAGGTGTAAAGCAAATTTTGTGTCACGCGAGCCTACTAGATTCAGTGAGGTATAGTCTTGAAAATTAAGACATTCATTAGCCCGCACTTCTCAACCAGATAATTGATATATTTGTCGGTAGATGCACTAGGTCAAAGTATTAGCAGAATGTGCAGGACCTGATCGTTTCGACACCACGAGTCACTCAGTTCTCGCATACAGTATGTGATTACGTTACATGAAAACTGCGTTCCATGTGTCATTATATCCAACCAACGATAGACAACCAGCCAATCAATTGGACCGACACGACAAAATATCAAGGTTAAAAGCTGTGTGCGTGTTGTTTGATGTTGAACCAATCGTTTAATCAGACAACAGATTGTTCATTAACACAGTAGTTTGGTTTAATTATGGCCCTGGTATTGATGTATATACTGTTAAATAAGAAACAGTGCATTAAACTGATTATGTGCGCAACGTATCTTTTAACAAAACAACTGTGACAAATAACCTGAATGAAACACACACTGACTATACTAAAAAAATTTGACTGCGAGAAAGATATTAAGAAACACAAACCACTTTCTCAACGTTTGACTGCGAGAATTTTATGCAGATCTGTACCTGATTATCAAAATTCAGTATCATAATCAATTAACTGCAGTGTTGCAGAACAATCATTTACTGCGGCACCAATAATGAAATCTGTTCAACAAGATAATCAAAATCTATACTGCACTTTAAATACACAAATAAGTAATTATCAAATAAAGGAAGTAGGTTAATCTAACTATGTAAATGAAACCGGAAAGAAACGTCAACTTTGTTACTTATTATTAATAATCACCATTACATTACCTACATAATACAACCTTTTCATAATGACATGAAATGCAATTACCTTTATTCCAGCGGTGGTACGTTTTCATGGTAATAAAAAATACAATATATATTTCAAATACAATCAAATCAACTTGCTGGCACAGCAGCCTCTGCTCTACATCGGAGCCATACACACAACTCAACTGCTCTCTAAGCGAGCTAAACCACAAGTGCTGCTCTCTGCGCGAACTACAATGCTATGCGATACATAATCATTGCCAAAGATGAAACGTCACAGATTTATGTACACATATCGATACACTCAATATTATACATTGTTTTGCAATCAAGTTACTCGACACAGAACAGGAGGCAAAATATTTGATATTTTTTTTACAAATTCAGAAATAAACATTTTCTATAGACACGTTTCAAGGTGTCACTTCGGATAAAAAACATAATTGACATGCGAGAGGATAATCAATACCATTATCTTTATTCCTTCTTCAGCAGCAAGATGACCAGCACCACAAAATTTCCATTGTATAACTCTACAATGATTCTTTATGGTTACCCCTCGTGGGGAATAACTTCAAAAACCAACATTGAAAAGCTTCAGGTAATTCAGACCAGATGCTTCCGAATAATACTTAAAGTGCCAAATGGTCCAACATGCAGAGACTTCGTAACAAACTAAATACGCCTACTGTACTAGAACAAATCATAAACGTAACAACAACACACTAGAAAGAATTGAGGCATTTAGACCAGACACCACACAACTCATCAACATCGGCACAGTAAGACCTAGAGACTGGCACAAAATCAAATTTCCTAGGGCAAATGTCACAAGTCCATATATAAGGAATGTAGGTCATTAGGGCCCCATCGTGCCCAAATCGCTACAAAAGATAACAAAGGTCTAATAAAGAGAAAGTGAAAAGCCCTACCATGCACTCCTGGAAGTCCATTAGTGAAAGACGGTAGTACCTCGGTTGCTATACCACACTAATAAAAAAATTATATCCTATACAACACGAGAAATTCAAATATCACGCATTATGATCAAATGATAATGTTGCACACATTTGATTGTTACGACAGATTTGTGAACTGAACAGCTGCCGACCTACAGCAAACTGATCCAGTGAATCAGAACGAACATATTATGACATCTTTGTGTTGCGGCGAATTCGATCGTAAAACTAAAATTGGCTGTTTCATTTCTACACGGCTGATTTATTTTGGGCTGATATGAGAAATGCCGGTGCGCTCGTAAGCTATAATTCTGAATGTCATGGTTAAATAAATCAGACGCGGGTAAATATATCTGCTCTTTTAGAGGCTATAACGGTCTGCGCATCGGTGACAGTTTCTTGGCTCCCTATCTAGTGCTCTACTTCCTTTTAGTAAGAAAGTGGAAGTGTTGCCTGCTGTTCACAACCTGTAGCACTGTAATCCTACTGGCGTACAGGAACTCGGCAGAAACACCGCGGAAAATGCTTCCTTGAACATAAATGCTGTTCTCAGAAAAGTTGGCAGTTTGCGTTTTCATATGTGACCGCGAACTGTACCTCGTCAAGATCATCAACGCGTTCGGAGTTGACTGTTTCTCACCCGGTAGTTAATAGACACAAGTGAAGTAGCTAAACTGTTTCGAGCCAAAGGCTGGTGGGCCTCATTGGATGGTAGATGAACGCTTATTATCGCCTGCAAAGCGCACAATTAGGAGCAAAATTACCAATGATTTGTGACAGGATCGGCGTTAAGCGCAAAGATATTTACAAAAATTGTTTGTAAATATATTTACCTCAAAGCCGAACTCGTCAAGAAACATTGTTAATTTTGCTCCGAATTGCTCGGGTTGCAGCGATAGTAAGCGTTCAACTACCATCCAATGAGGCCTACCATGGTTAATAAATATGATTAACATGGTACAGACAAAGGGTTCATCGAATGACTATAAGTAATATTTAGCTATCGTGCCATTCTCGAATGACGGTGCGGAAAGAAAGGACACCTGATTGATCGTATTTTATTATGATGACTATTACTCCCTACGTACATGAGAGTCGACAATAATTTACAGCATTCCAAGAGACACCACAAGACCTGGAAGAGCAGTTGAACGGGATGGACAGTGTGTTGAAAGGTGCATACAAGATGAGCACTAATAAGAGTAAAAGGAGGGTAATTGAGTGCAGTCTAAGAAAATCGGGTGATCCTGAAGGAATTACATTAGGTGATGAAACAATAAAGGTGGTAGATGAGTTTTGTTACTTGGGCAGTATCATAAAATGCGATGGTCGCAGTACAGAGGATATAAAATGCAGAATGGCAATGGGAAGAAAAGCGTTTCTGCAAAAGAGAAATTTGTTAACATCGAATATTAATTTAAGCGTAAGGAAGTCCTTTCTGAAGGCATTTGTGTGGAGTGTTGCCTTGTATGGGAGTGAAACATGAACGATAAACAGTGTAGACAGGGAGAGGATAGAGGCTTTTAAAATGTGGTGCTACAGAAGAATGCGAAAGATTAGGTGGGTGGATCGCGAAACTAACGAAGAGGTACTGAACAGAATTGGGTAGAAGAGGAATATCTGGCATACCTTGACCAAGAGAAGGGATCGATGGGTAGGACATAGACATAAAGGAATCGTAAATTTAGCAATGGAGAGAAGTGCGTGGGGTAAACAATGCAGAGGGAGACCAAGAGATGAATACAGTAAGCAGATCCAAATCGATGTAGGTTGTAGGACTTATGAGGAGAGGAAGAGGCTTTTTCCGGACTGAAGACTACAACAACATATATCATTTTATTTCATATAATTTGACATAATGTCAGTTAGGAGTGCAACTGGAATAATTCATATAATAAGAAATACAAGTGTATTCTAAGCCACAGTAGCTAGTTAAAAAAAAAGAAATTTTTTAATACTTAATGTGTAACGCACAACCAGTTTCGATGCACTATGGCATCATTTTCAAGTGCTCCACAGTAAATAAATGTTTTATAAAAGTACAAAGTAAAGACAAAACGTAAGATACATTACAATTTTGGAAATGGTCAAAAGAGTGTTACAACATATGATCTTATATATATCATTTTGGCCAGCAGCTGTTTTAGGACCAAGCTGTACAGAAGCCTGTGGTTGAAAGAGATGGTCAGTCCAATTCAACCTAAAAATAAAATAACTAGTGTACTATGTTTCTTTCTATTATTTAACTGGTAATGTACAGTCATATTAATAAATACCTCCCCTTTATATATATCTGGTTAAGGGTCAAAAATTTACAATTACCTAGAAGTCAGATTGTTCCAATGAAGGAAAATAGTCAAGTACTATCAATATGACAAAAGTTGCTTGACTATTTTCCTTGATTAGAACAACTGACTTCTGGGTAATTTTAAATTTTTGACTCTTAACCAGTTTTGTAAATATATATATATATAAAAGGGGAGGTATTTTTTTTAGTATGACTGTGCACTACCAGTTAAATAATAGAAAGAAAGATAGTACACAATTTATTTTATTTTTAGGTTCAATTGGATTAACCATCTCTCTGAAGCACATGCTTCTGTACAACTTGGTCCTAAAACAGCTGCTGGCCAAAATGATAATAAGATCATGTGTTTTAACACTCTTTTGACCATTTCAAAAATTGTAATGTATCTTTCGTTGTGTCTTTACTTTGTACTTCTATAAAACAATTCTTTGCCGTGGAGAACTTGAAAATTATGCCATAGTGCATCGAAGCTGTGCATTACACTTGAAGTATTAAAAAATTCCCTTTTTTAACAAGCAACTGTGGCTTACAGTACATTTGTATTCCTTATTATATGCATTTTATTTGATTAAATTAAATTTCATAGATGTTTGATGTGGTAGATGTTAAAAATATGTATATGTCGTTTCATTCGACTATGTGAAATTTCTGGTACACTCTGTCTGGAGCAATATTCTACTCAGTAATCCAACATCCTATTGAGAGTTACTGGCCATAAAGAAGGGTGGCGTCATAACTGGGGCGTACAGGTGTAAATGTATATGTCTTGAAGAATGTGTTCATATGCTGCAGCCTGTATTCAGAGGTGCTAGGCGTCTGCGTGTTTCTCCTCCGCTCCCTTCCCCGCCTCGCCTGTATTTTTAATGTTTCGACTGTGGGCCACGCCCGCTACGGCGCGCTGCCTTCGGGACATTCCCGCGCTCTTCCATTTGTGGGGATGCCGCCAGAAGACCGCCTCGCGCTCCGGTCGGTGCGCCAGCTTTCCAATAAATCCCAGCATAGGCAGCTGGCGCCAGCGCAATATCCGCCCGCCAGTCGCCAAGCAATCAACTGGCGCACTCCCGGTCCGAATAACCGCTAGAGGCGCTGCTGTCTGCCGACTTAAGCGCTGATCAGATCACTGTCCGAGATGCCATCGTGCCGATACACTATAGAACGCGCGAAATACAGTCTGTCGGAATTTCTCTCTAAAGGTCTACTAGCTTATAGAAGCTGCTTTGCAAGTTTTTTGACGTGGATATACCCGCTGCAAGTCGACTTCCCCCTTCCTCCTAATTTCATCAGCGTACAGAGGCGGCTTCCGCAAGTCTGTGTTAAAGTTTCTTATTCAAATTTTCTAATTGAAAGTTGCTAATAACATCAAGCAAGTGAGACTGACAAAGGAAGTACTTGGGCTCGGACAAACACATGTACACCCAAATCGTATGAGAGATAATGTAAAGATCCCTTATTGCACTAGTGATACTCCCGCATCTGCAAAACTCTGCAGTCGTCCGTTAGAGGCCTCTGTGTGTGCCACGCTGCATTGCACTTTGACCTGTCGGTTCGCCAGTAGGGACGATGCAGTGTGCCTCCGAAGTTGCGTATTGTGATGTTATTTGTGTGGTGAAGCGTCAGATGGGGCAGCGATTGCCAATCAATCCTGTTAATGTATTGCGATTAGTTGAGGTGAAGTTACGAAGAACCCTTCTTCGTGAAGATGGTATTACTGTAGAAGATGAATCAGTTGCATGCTTTCTCGTATCTGTTATGGTACAAAAATATGAGCATAAGTTAGATACTGTTGTTACAAACTCATAATAATGATAATAGGGATGATAATGACGAACAACTCATTGCAAGCGGTAGTGCTACGGTATGTGCGGGAAGAAGCGATGGAAGTAGTGGCATTGAATACCAACATTCTTTCGGGAAGAAGGTTAAAGTTGCAACTATCATCACGGATTTTGATGACAATTCGCTAGAGAACATGTACGATTATTATTATATAAGTTATAGTTAAGATATCTGGATTACGTATTGCGTCTACAATTACTTCTACAGTGCTATCTAGAGCATGGTTGCAGAGTTTTGCAGAAAAACGTCACCCACCAGAACAATGAAGTGTACGTAGAGATCCTGTAACCAAACTTTCATACAGATATGTTTGTTCGAGCCCATGTACTTTCCCTGTGAATGTAAAACGTGAAAGTTACTGGTTTAATGTATTAGATTAGATTAATAATTGTTCAATAGATCATATATACGACATTTCGTAATGATGTGGAACGTGTCAGTTTAGTAAATGTTTCTACACTTGACAATCAATATTTTAAGGATTTTTTTTTACATTTTTTGTTGTTTTTTTTTAAATTTTTTTTTATTTTTTAAATATTTTATCAAAATATTCGTCTAGATTGTACAAGGAGTCGTCATTCAGAAATTCCTTTAATTTTTTTAAAATACTAGTTGGCTATCTGTCAGACATTTGATGCTACTTCGTAAGTGACCAAAGGTTTTTGTGGTCGCATAATTCACCCCTTTCTGAGCCAATGATTTAACCTTGAATAGAGAATATCATCCTTTCTCCTAGTGTTGTAGCTATACACACTGCTATTACTTTTGAATTGGGTTGGACTGTTAATAACAAATTTCATGAGTGAATATATGTATTGTGAAGCTACAGTGAAGATCCCTAAATAAATGTCTGCGAGATGCTCTTGAGTGAGCTCCAGAAAATGTTCTGATTACACGCTTTTGTGCAATGAATACTTTAAAACTCAATGTTGAATTGCCCCAGAATATTAACCCATATGAAAGCAATGAATGAAAATAGGCGTAGTAAGCTAACATACTGAGATGTATATCACCAAATTTTGCAATGATTCTGAAAGCATTAGTAGCTGAACTCAAACGTTTCAGGAGATCTTCAATGTTTCTTCCAATTCAGTCCCTCGTCAATGCAAACACTTAAAAATTTTGATTAATCTACCTTAGCTACAGATTTATGTTCAAAGCCTAAATTTATTAACGGTTTCATGCCATTTACTGTATGAAACTGTATATACTGGGTTTTATCAAAGTTTAATGAGAGTCCATTTGTAGAGAACCACTAAACTTTCTGAAAGATATCATTTACAATTTCATCTGTTAATTCATATTTGTCAGGTGTGACAGCTATACTTGTATCATCAGCAAAAAATACTACCTTAGCACCTTCGTGAATGTAGAATGGCAAATCATTATTATACATTAAGAACAGCAAGGGACCCAAGACAAAACCTTGTGGGACCCCATTTTTGATAACTCCCCAGTTAGAGGAAATAATTGTTTCATCTATATCATGTGAACTGCTTATTTCATCTTTCTGCACTCTTCCGGTTAAGTATGATTTAAACCATTTGTGCACTGTCCCTCTCATACCACAATACTTGCTATTTAAAAGCTCCAATTCAATCTGCCTGAATAAATCTGGTGAGAGATATCACTCATTCAATTCTTTCATGTCTCTTTTGGACTGTCGTCACATACGAGGAACTTTTCCGCCATCAGAGTAAAACATTTCAATGTGTATCAAACACATTGGCGGCTGACACATTTTGCAATAACATTTTGTCAGTATTCTTTTTCCTGTGCAGGTATTACACCTTTTCCTCTTGCTCCCACTCCCTTTTTCTTCGTTTCCGCTTTTTTCTTCTTCTTCCTCCTGATTGTCAATTCTAAGGCATCACATGATGAATTTGAAACATTTTATGTTCATTAACAGACTAAATTTTTCAATACCATCCCATCAGTTTGTGATGCCGGCCCTGTCATCTCAATGTTATTGTACGATACCGTCTGCGTCGGATCCGGAATCGTGTGGTTCAATAGTGATACATGTTGCGTGAGAAGTTACAAACGAAATAGCCAGATTAGGAATCAGTGTAGGGCAGTGTCTCTGTGATTTGTGAATAACACAAGTGATCCGTTTCATTAATTAAGAGATTCGTTTAGATGCTTTCCAGACAGTTCTATAAACAATAGTTCTTTCATTGTACGTTAATTCAAGAATTAGAAAGAAAAGACATCAAAAACTTCATGTAAATGAAAATAAATAGCATTATATACATGTTAGGCTCATAAACAAGTTGCGTTGAACAGCTAATCGTGTTAATTAATGTAATAGTCGAGATTTACAATATTGAATCCCTTGTATATATTTACTGACGTGAGATTTTGGGTATATTTTGTGAATGGCCATGAGATTTGATAGTTCAATATATGTTACGAACATGTATGATGTAGCCATTAACTAATCAATTGACATTTAACATTTTGGTTTGTTGTCAAACAAAAAGTAGCGTGATTAAAACTTAAAAAGATATGTGTCATATCCATTGTATGGATAATTTTCATTTTATATTGTGATTATTTTTGTGTACATGAAATGTTTTATTTGTGTGTTTGGTAATTGTAAATTAATATATTCAGTTCTTATGAACAATGCGTAATGTAATGCCATTATTGTTAATGTTATATATTTGCCTCACCGCCTTGCGTAGGGGAGTTCGAGTTTTGTCATTTGTCGAGTGCTCTGGAAGCTATGCCAGTCTGTTGTCTTAAAATGGAAGTACTATCAACTAAGTTCTGATGCTTTGTATATGTTTTGAAGAGTTAATGTTGTGGTGGAGAAAAAGTTTGATGCAAATTAAAGAAGAAGTCAAAAATTGTACCTACGAGTATTTATTTCTATCACGACGCCCCAGGAGAATAATGTTGCAGCGAGCAGAACCCCCATACATCGTAATGTTGAAAAGCTAAGTACCTTGTTTGGAAGTGGTAGAATGAACTGTAATTACTTAAAAAAATCATATAAACATTATAAGTTCCACACAGGTCTTTCTGTTACTTTTGGTAACACCAGCCAAAAATGAGAGTCCAATGAAGGCTCGTAATTCAACAATTTCTGGTTAAGGTAAATTGCATCATCGGCTTCGCAGATTTAACTTTCGTCTGTGTTGTCGTTTCTTTTGGTTTCATCCATCTGGATCTTTTTTACATTCTTCTTTGGTTTCTTTCTTATTGTAGGAAGCCATCGACACTGTTCTGTTTCATATGTCGGTATCCAGGCTATGTTTTGCGTTCACACGGTGGCTACACGAAAACTAAAAACGCCTAATGCCCCTACTAAAAAAATGTAAATTACCCATATATTCTTCCTTCCGCTAATGAATGCTAGCTCGAGCTAGGACCATGACATTTCTTAATTAATTTTTTTTCCTTTTCTTTGTAGATAATCTGATGATGCCTGTTGTAGCCGAAACACGTAATTAATAAATAAAACAACCAAGGCTGTTTACATACATCACTTCCACTGATTTTATGTCTCTCTCTCTCTCCCCATGAACCACATTGCAGAGGTGGGGTGGCTTGCCTGCCTCAACGATGCAGATAGCCGTACCATAGGTGCAACCACAGTCGAGGTGTATCTGTGGAGAGGCCAGACAAACGTGTGCACCTTTAGGTATCTGCATTAATAAAAACAACCTGTTATACAAATGGTTTACAACTACTAATATTTACAAAATTAGAAAAACCTGCGAATTTGTTGAGCAAATTTGTAACTGATAGTACAATTTGTAACAACTGATTTTTCTCAGTTGTAGCATCTGGAGCACTCATTGTGATAGTTCTTTATTTTCGTGGTACCTGCTCTGTCATTGTAATATATTTTTTCAAAGAACCTGTAAAAGTGACACTAAGCCGTCCGCAACCACTCTCCCACCATCTCCTGGATCACTAATCATCAATTTTGATGCCACCTCGCTTTACACCAACGTAAGCCATGCCCATTGTCTTGCCTTTAACGAAAATTATTTCTCCCCGCATCCATTTCTCGTCCATCTCACCAACTATACGGTAATTCACAATTACTCTTCCAGGTGCGAAAATGTAATTATGTGCCGGCCGCAGTGGCCGAGCGGTCTGCGGCGTGCCAGTCACGGTTTGTACGGCCGCTGCAGTCGGGGTTCGAATCTCCCCTCGGGCATGGATGTTTGTGCCGTCTTTAGTATAAGCTAATTCGTAAGTAGTTTGTAAGTTTAGGGACTGATGACCCCGTAGGTAAGTCCCATAAGCTGTACAATATTTGAAGATATTCTGCAGGGACCAATTTTAGGGTGTTGTATAGCATAGAGATAAGGGTTGAAATGTTTTAGATAGCTCTTAACCCGCTAAATATTTGGATAACTGTGATGATAAATCACAGTAATTTGTGCAGTCTCTAACAATTCCACAAGAATTGACACAGAATGAGCACACGATAGTTGAGACTGCACAACTGAAATTTATAGGCGTTTAAGAAGCTAGTAAGCTATGTGGAAAGCCCATGTACAGGATCCTGTGCAAAATTAAATGCTGCGTTATTTACTATTAAAATCGTGTCTTTAAAAAGTAATAGTTCAACAGGAGAAATTGTCTACATTGCGTATTTTCATTCCTTGTGACGTATGCTGTTATTTTTTGGGGTAACTCCTGTGATTCAAAGAGAATGTTTGTTGTGCAGAAACTGGCGGGTGGAGGAATATTTAGTGTAAGTTCGCGACCCCTGTTTAGTAGCCTGGCTATTCTGACATTGGCCTCTCAATACATATTTTATGTCGTTTGTTGTTAATAATATTTAGTTATCAAAATAAATTTCAGCATTGGTCGTAAATTAACATTTATTTGTTATTGCAAATCGATTCGACTATGGAGTAGTCATCCTCAGTGCAACATGTACAATCGAAGTGATACATTGCTGGTGTTGTATCAATTCGGAAAAAAATGCACTGAAGATGACTATTCTATATTTGAAATCGATTTGCAGCACCACTTAAATGTTAATTTACGACCAATGCTGAAATTTCTTTTGATGTAACTATCATTTTATGGTCGTGGTGCACAGTACTCCTAATGGACTCTTCATTACATAATATTTAGTCATTCTCAAGTGTTGGCACCTGTCAATCTGTTAATAATAAACGGAAATCAAATTTGCAATTGGACCATACCTCCTTGACCCTTGTTCAGAAAGATGTGCAGTATTCTGCTGCATGCAATTCATAATAAGCTACAGCAAGATTTAAAAGAGCTTAGCAGTAATACGCACACTTTCAAAGCAAAACTGGAAAATATCCTCATGCCTCACTCTTTCTGTTCTCTCGAGGAATTCCTGGAAGAATTAAAATTTAAGCTCATTTCTACGTAACATTGTTTCTTTTTTTTTTATCCTCAGACCTTTCATATGCTCATGATTACGTTTAACATTGGTAAATACTACTCCTTCGCAACAATCGGATGAACATGGTGGTTTCTTCCTCAATTCTTTCCTGAGGAATTTGATAAATAAAAAGGAATAAATAAATAGAATAGATATACTGTGGCTATCCTCCAGTACATTGCCAAACTTCTTGGATTCCACGAAAAACGAGAAAAACAATTGGTTTTTATAAATGTCTTGGAGTATAGTAGTCTTCCCGGGTGGTTCCTTACCAAACCATGGAATACATGATCATCATTATGAGAGGGGGGGGGGGATGGGAAGGGGGGACAGAGAGAGAGAGAAAGGGGGGAGGGACAGCGGGAAAAGAATTTATTATGATTGTGTTACAAGAGTACGAATATAATGGCATGGCCTAATTGTTAGTGATGAAGGTCGAATGAGCATTGAAGCAGTTAGTTCCCAACATTTATTTCAGGAATACATCTGCGTTTTTGTGCTCCGACATGAGCGTTTCCAGCTATTTTTAGTACACGAAATGACTACGAACGAAAGGGCCTTCAACAACAGAGGTCAATGATTTCAAGAGCCATGTGAAATGCAGTAGAAATCATGGATGTAAGGGATGAAGAACTCAATCAGAAAATGAAAACACGACGACAATCAAATTTTTTTGGACATCAGTTTCCACAGATAAGAAGCGAATGACGTCACGATTTTAATACAGTTTGTTTAAGCAGGAAGTCACTGACAAATGGTCCAAAGGCATGAGAGAGTACCTTCACTGAATGGGATAGAGAAGATATAGCAAACCTAAGTATTTGGTCTAAAAAAGGCAGGTTTAAAAGTTTATAAAAGAGTAGAATCTTTGGCTGATGATCAAATCGTCATCGTTCCCGAGTAAGAGTCTCGCCACTGCCTATTTCTTCAATAAAATCATCAGTATTGGCAACCGAATACTTCCGGACCAAAAAGTCATCCTCGTTCTGCCAATAGCCTCCTGAAAAAAGGCGGAGAGTGAGGAACAGAGCACTCTTTTGTCCCTGGAATTGGAAATTGACCGTGGCGTATGAACCAAGCAGATGTGATCAGCGTTATAGGGATGCAAAACGCAATGGAAAGTATAGCATTAGTGTCCACAGGCACTGTACTACGATGAACTGTCCGAATATGCCACCCATTCGTATCTCAGGGAGGTTACCTTCATAAGGAGATCAAATAACGAACAAGGATGTGTAATTCTAGTTGGACGAATATACAGTAATATCCATAGCATCAAAACTGATATAACGGAAGTGGAATCGTTATGAAATGGAAAGTAGGGCTGGAGTAAGCTACGTCTCATGAACCATTTTTTGACAGGGATGTTTATTTCAGATGGGATAGCAAAAAATGTTTGTAGAGCTTATGGGACTTAACCATGGGGTTATCAGACCCTAAACATACAAAGTACTTATGATCTAGCTAATAATAAGAATGGCACAAATATCCATGCCTGAGGGGGGATTCGAACCCCGGCCGTATTAACCGTGCAGCTGTGACTGGCGCGCCGCAGAGCGCTCGGCCACCGCGGCCGACAATGCGATAGCAAACCAATCCCTACACTGATAGTACTGGTATACATCCCGACATTTAATCCCTAAGATGAACAGGTATAGAAATTATATGACGATTTGTTGCTGCTGCTGTAGTCTTCAGCTCAAATATTATATGTTCTTCTTGTTGTTGTGATGGTGGTGGTCTTGAGTCCGGAGAACGGTTTGATGCAGCGCCACTCGTTACCCTATCGTGCGAAACCCTCTACATCTCTGAATAAGAAGGGCCAAATAAATCCTTTGAACCTGTTTATCGTATTCGTCTCTCGACCTTCCTGAGCGATTTTTCTTCTCTGCGGTGCCTTTCAATACTAAACCGGCGATTTCCGCGTGGGAATAGCATTACGCTCTCATTTTCCTCGCTGCGGAGTGCGTGGCTGCTCCTCATTCGAGGTTCGAGGCCTCTCTCGGACATGGGCGTGTGTGTTGTCCTTAGCGTCTAGGGGCAGTTGACCACTGAAATTTGCTAAAATTTCAAATTAACAATTTCTTGATATGTCAGAATGTGTCCTACTAATTTAGCCTTTCTTTTAGTCAATAAATGCGAGAAACTTCTTTTCTTCTCACTTACTTTGTATGGTGTTCTTTCTGACAGGAAATCTAACGTAAATAGGTGTATTAAACTTAAAAATACACACACAAACACACACACACACAATTTGCCATCTATTCATGTGTAATTTTACTGTAAAGAAAATGTGTGTGTGTGTGTGTGGGGGGGGGGGGGGGGGTGAGTGAGTAGTTGTGGGTGTTTGTTTTGTAATAATGTGTCATCTATTCATGTGTAATTTTACTGTTAAGAAAATTGTAAGCAAAGGATAAACGTTTTTTTATTGTATTTTAATGCCCCATGGGACCCAGTGTACATATGTGTTTGACAGTTGGTAATAACAGATTACAGCAGGAGATAAAAATGTTGAATTTAAAAGTAAAATTAGCGAATTGAAAACAATGAAATGAAGACTTTAAAACACACTTAATCAGTATTAAAAACTGCCACAGTGGCTGCTAAAAAAACACAGATTTTGCACAGTTAATGGTGACGACAACAGAGAGAGAGAGAGAGAGAATAAAAAACATGGCAACACACTGTTCTGCCTATACGAAGGTAATCACGCTCACCACTTGAGACTGACACAACATTTTAACACGATGCACTCTTAAAGACACCATTAAAAAGTAAAGCACTGAGACCTCACAGGTGAAGAGAGGAAGGGAGGATAGCGCGAAGGGGCAAGAAGGGAAGGGGAGGCGTAGGGGAGTCGGGAAGGAAAATGTAAGAACTCGGAGAGAGAGGGCAAGGGACTTCAAATCAAAATGTTCAAATGTTTGTTAAGCTTATGGGACTTAACTACGGGGTCATCAGTCCCTAAAGTTACAAACTACTTATCAAGTAGGTAACACTAAGGACGGCACAAATAGCCATGACCGAGGGGGGATTCAAACCCCCGACCGTAGTGGCCGTGCAGACCGTGACTGACGCGCCGCTGTCCCCTCGGCCACCGCGGCCGGCGCAAGGGAGTTCCAAGTGGGAGGATGGTAGGGAGGGGAGTGGGGGGGGGGGGCACACAGCATATGGGGAGGGTGGGATTCAAATGTTCAAATGTTCGCAGAGCTTATGGGACTTAACTACGCTCCAGTCACGGTCTGCACGGCCACTACGGTCGGGGGTTCGAATCCCCCCTCGGGCATGGATATTTGTGCCGTCCTTAGTATAAGGTAGTTCATAAGTAGTTTGTAAGTAGTTAAGTCCCATAAGCTATACAAACATTTGAACATTTTGAACTTATCTACGGGGTCATCAGTCCCTAAACGTACGAACTACTTATGAACTAGCTAATACTAAGGACAGCAAAAATATCCATGCCAGAGGGGGGATTCGAACAACCGCCTGTAGGGGCCGTGCAGAACGTGACTGGTGCCCCGCAGACCGAGCGGCCACCGCGGCCGGCGGGGAGGGATTATGGGTGATAGAATGGGTAAACTGAGGGCGTCATCCGGGAGAGGGAGGTAGCGAAAGTTGCCCTGGGAGAGGATGTGGAGAATGTGAACTTGTAGAGAGGTAGGGAGGGATTTGCTGGTACCAGCGTGGCAGAAGCCCGGGTTTCAGCGTGAGGGGAGAGAAAACAGGGTGATGGGATTCAATTTTGCAGGCGATACGGATATGGTTAAGGAACTTCAGAAGGTGAGGGAAAAGAATGAGATCGTAGAGGATCTCCAGATGCAGTAATGGAGGCGGAGAGCGTGACATTCAAGGGATTTTATAATAGGTCGGGGAGGCGGATATCCAAGAGGGATGGAAATTGCAAAGGACAGGCTCATCAACGATAGGTGTATAGGATTGTGGAGGGGTTAAGTCCCCATGTCCGGCCGGAAAGGATCTGTAGGAGATTGAAATGGGAGAGGGCTTTTTGATGGACTGTGTGAAGGTGAGGGTTCCAGGAAAGGGAGCGATCCAGAGTGAGGCTAAGGTATTTGAGGGTGGAGGTTTGGGGGATGGGACGGTCATCGACTGTGAGGTACAGGTCTCTGAAGGATTGGGTGGTACGAACTATAATGACTGCTTGGCATTTGCTGGGGTTGACGGAGAGGAACCACTGGTTACACCAATTGGATAATTGGGAGAGGTGAGACTGGAGAAGATGCTGAGAACAAGGAAGGGGGTGAGGGGCAGGTAGGCGGTGTCATCAGCATACTGAAAGAGATGGATGGGAGGCTGGAGTTATTGCATGTCAGCCGAGTAAATGAGGTACAGGAGGGGGGAGGGGACAGATCTGTGGGATATCCTGGGGGAGGTATAGAAAATGAGGGAGTTGGAGTGGTTGACAGTGACAACGGCTGGGCGGTGGGAGAGAAAGAAATTAATAGGAAGTTACGGAAATCAGAAGTAACGTCTTTGACAGAGATTTGTGTTGCGTGGTGTGTAATCTCTGGCGAGCAACTGTGCGCAGGTGTGTGCCAAGAGAGAGGGAGACGTGTGCTGTAGAGTTGGGCAACACTGTTCTTGCGATTCAATCCCACATTGTGAATTGATTCCTACGATTCATTCAAGATTCTTTCACTATTCATAGTCTACATTGGCACGATTCTTACAGAATGCCAAACGTTATGCATGCTGCTCATTGATGGCAATACATGTCTTTGTCATGGATGTTGGAATCTAACCTTGTGAATCTTTTTCTACGATTCATTCTAGATTTTTCTGGTCTAAGGGTGCACGATTCTTAAAGAATGCCAAAACGGAGACAATATAGGTATTGTATTATTTAATATTTATGGCGCGTAAAGTTCAGACTTAAATTATTTCTGCTGTCGTCGTAGGTCATTTGGTGGCGTTGTAGGTTGTTAAACTAGTAACCTTATAATTCTTTTTCGTTATGTTTGAAATATAAATTTCTTTAAATGTATAGTAATTAACACATTTCTAATCGTTATGAAATACTTATTATGTAAAAATCACTTAATTTCAGGAAAGACCTCAATATAAATAAAATTTAAAAATCAGAACCTGTCTCCAAACACTAAATTTCTTTCGGGATACGAGAAATTCAAGTTTTTGTATTAAAATGTTTCTAAAATTCTTTCGAGATACGAGAAATTCAAGTTTTTATATTAAAATGTTTCTTGTTTGTAAAGTCGGTTACTTTCAAGGAAGACAGTAAAACAGATTTTCGAGATGTTTAAAACATTTCAAATAATAGTTTTGTAAATTTGTTTTTACAAAAAATACAACTATACTGATGAACTCAAAAAGGATAAATATCCCTACATACAAAATATAATTCAAATCGTTACAGCCGTTTCCGGAATACGCGAATTATAAACGTGCAAGAATTGCTCGTTTACATATATTTCATGTAAAGTGTATAAACGACGTGTGTGTGTGTGTGTGTGTGTGTATGTGTGTGTGTGTGTGTGTGTTTTGCACTGCATCTGCAACACGGAAGATGTACGTAATTCATCATCATTTATTTCTTGATGTTAATCGTGTGTATTAGCATTGTGTATTATGCTGTATTTTGTTTTTGTCATATGTAATTCGTGAATGATAATGAAGCCGGCCGCGGTGGCCGAGGGGACTGAGGCGCTTCAGTCACGGTCTGCACGGCCACTACGGTCAGGGGTTCGAATCCCCCCTCGGGCATGGATATTTGTGCCGTCCTAGTTCGTAAGTAGTTAATAAGTAGTTTGTAAGTTTAGGGGCTGATGACCCCGTAGTTGAGTCCCATAGGCCTTACCAACATTTGAACATTTGAATGATAATGAGGGGCTCACGATATTTGTTCTGTGTTTTCTTTGTTCACTCGCGTCCTCTCCTTGATTGCTTTCTGGCTTTTGTACTCATTTGTCCCGATTTGGCATGATTCGACAGTCGCTTCGAATCATGAATCGTTGGAACTCATATCGTCACTACGATTCTCTAGAAACGACGATTCGTCCGGATCACGATTCCATTGTTAAGATTCTTTATTTGTATTCGTTCAAATGAACGACTCATTCACGAATCGCCACAACTCTAGTGTGCTGTCGCTTGAAGTGAAAGAAGTGACAGCTAAGGCGGGAATGTACTCTGCCACGTTCGATGTTTCCAGGCCTACGCTGACGGAGGTTCGTGGCACGTTATACCGTATGAGTGAGGACAGACGGCGCATTCTTTAATTACATAAAGATCCTGCCCTGTTATTTTTCATTAAATTAAATGTGCGCGTATCTTCAACTTTAGCATCGTCGACGACAGAGCGGCCAGCACCTCAACAATGAGGACGAACTGTAAGACAGCTCCAGTATTTTCTAGCACACAAAAGATTTAGTCAGTTTCTGAAGCATTTACCCAGTATTCTTGAGTCTAGTGTTTGAAGAACTTGGATACTCTACATTAGTAACTGAACATCAGTTATTGTTTATACTGATTCTTGTTTTTGTACTGTTATGTTGGTATTGGTTCGCATTTCGGCGTTGTTCATAAATTGTTTGGTAATTCATTACTAATTAAGCTGCAAGTTAATCGAAGTAATTTTTTTCTGCAAACAATCTGCACTGTACAGATGAGTAAGTGTTAGTCTGAGGTGACGTCAAGTGTTGTATCACTTACCTCCGTAATCAAAATTCTCTCACTGAACAAGTTTATGTTCTGAATTATTTTCAGTTTAATTTTTGATATTACAGTAAATGCGGTCCATTGTTTCCGTATAAATTTTTGTACTATGGAACACATGTGTCACAACTAAGAAATTTTTCAAATGCTTGTAAATATATAGGACTTACAAACTACTCAAACTAACTCCTGCTAAAGACAACAAATTTACCCATGCCCGAGGGAGGACTCAAACCTCCGACGGCTAGCAGCGGCGAGCTCTGCAGCTAAGCGCCTTAGAAAGCTCGGGCACTCCACCATGGCTGTGTCACAACCTTCTGTTACGGCACACCCACTAAAGTGATAAGTTATTATTGTTCATTCCATGTGCAACTGAGCTGGCGAACGTATTAAAACATTTCTCAAATAATTTTACTTCCAATATATGTGTACTTTGTGTAAAATTCATTTTCCTACTATTTCAAGACTAACATTTTTGACTATAACTTTTCAAAATTTCAAGTAGTTAAATCAACAGTGTGTATAGTTTGCCGAACGATAATTCGTTGCGGCAACTCTCCCGTACTTGTCGATGCACAATACTTCGGAAACTATAGGTTTATGCAAATCATTGAAGGCAACACGTAAACACGGTTCACTTAAATTAGTAGAAAAATAACCGGTAGGTGAGGGGGCGCGGTTAGTTACAAACTGACACGAAATTTCATAGGGATGCAATTTTATTAGGAGACAATTGTGAGGTACAGTGTCAAAAGCCAACCGTAAATCTAGAAACATTGGAATCGATTCCAGATGCTTTGTCGATAGCACTCATCACTTCATGTGAGAAAAGTGCTATACTTTCTGAACCCGTTTTGATTATGAGTCAATAGGTCGAGATAGTGGTAAACAGTAAAAAACTCTAACGTACACCGTCATCACAGGGTGGATCGTCATAATGAATAGAATGTGGTCTCCTGTTTGCTTGGGCCAAGACCACATTTATTCATTATGACGATCCACCCTGTGATGAAAAACCTTAACAAGATGTTCACGTGCGTTAGAAGGTTATGTCTCTATTTTTACATATGACGCTAAGTGATTTTACTTGACTTTCTGAAGATGGTGACTGAGCTCCCCGAAACCGGTTAAGGGACAAAAATAATTTTTTTTACCGATTTTGGCTGAATGAAGTGTTTTAGATTTGAAATAAGTGACATAGCTCTGCGACAGATCGCTGGTTTCCTTTCAAAACCTTCAATGGTAGTTACAAGCTGGTCCAAATAAATTCAAACATAAATCGACCGGTCTTTGCCGACTCAAGTAAAAACGTGTTATCAAAACCGCCTTTGCTTGAACGTTTGAAGACACCGACGCGATTGGCTAACTGTGACACATAGTTACAAGGAAAGTACTTGGTCTCGAACAAACATATCTGTAAGAAAGTTTGGTTACAGTATCTCTACGTACACCTCAATGTGCTGGTGTGTGTCGTTTTTATGCAAAACTTTGCAATCATGCTCTCGATAGCACTGTAGATGTAATTGTAAACGCCATGCGTAATGCAGATATCTGAACTATAACTTATGTAATAATCGTCGTACATGTTCTCTAGCGCATTGTCATCAAAAGCCTTGATGATAGTTGCAACTTTAACCTTCTTCTCGGAAGACTGTTGGTATTCACTGCCACTGCTTCCATCGCCTCTTTCGGCACTTACCGTAGCACTACCGCTAGCAATGAGTTCTTTGTCATTATCATCCGTATTATCATCATTATGTGTTAGTGTTACAAAAGTATCTAACTTATGCTCATATTACTGTACCATAATGGATACGAGAAAGCATGCGAATGATTTATCTTCTACACTTATACCATCTTAACGAAGAATGGTTCTTCGTAACTTCATCTCAACCAATCGCAATACTTTAGCAGGATTGATTATCAATCGTCACTCCATCGGACGCTTCAGCACATAAATGTCACAAAACGCAACTTCGGAGGCACAGTGCACCGTCACTACTGGCGAACCGCCGGCCGCGGTGGCCGAGGGGACTGAGGCGCTTCAGTCACGGTCTGCACGGCCACTACGGTCGGGGGTTCGAATCCCCCCTCGGGAATGAATATTTGTGCTGTCCTTAGTTGTAGCTAGTTCATAAGTAGTTTGTAAGTTTAGGGACTGATGATCCCGTAGTTAAGTCCCATAGACTCTACAAACATTTGAAAAAAATGTTCAAATGTTTGTTAAGCTTATGGGACTTAACTACTGAATCATCAGTCCCTAAACTTACAAACTACTTATGAACTACCTTATACTAAAGACGGCACAAATATCCATGCCCGAGGGGGGATTCGAACCCCCGACCGTAGTAGCCGTGCAGACCGTGACTGAAGCGCCTCAGAAACATTTGAACATTTTACTGGCGAACCGACAAGGGCAAAGTGCAATGTCGCAAGGCTCACGCAGAGCCCTCTAACGGACGACTGCAGAGTTTTGAAAATGCGGGAGTGTCACTAATGCAACAAGGGATCTTTACATTATCTCTCGTACGATTTCGATGTATGTGTGTTTGTTAGAGCCCAAGTAATTTCCTTGTTAGTCGACGACCGCACAACGTATCGAAATTTTAACAATTATTTTTCAGCCCAATGTACCTGTAAACCACGGTTATAAGCGGCTCAGGCAGCTTCTGACGGCCCTGCATACGAAGTGAAGAGGTGCAGTGTCGACTAATTGCAGCTGCAACAGAGTCGCAATGCGCGTGTCTGTACAGGCGTTAGCGAGTTAATTTACTGGCGAACGTAAACGCGTGTCTCCTGCGGCTGCAGCAGCAGAGGGCTTAATGAGAGGCCTTTGAAGAGCCGCCGGGTGAGTGGGCGAGCTGTCGCCCTCTGCCGGAACGTGGCGCTAAATTTAACGCCGGCCGCCAACTACTGTGTGAGAGCCGGCCACAGACACCTGCTGGCTCCAGCCACTGACCAAGGGCGCGACAGCCTATAGTCCGCCTCACGTAGGAAGGCGCTTCCGTTTACAGCTGTTCTGCGCATCCCCCTCGTGAATTATTCCTGCTGTTGCCGATCCCAAGACGCTCCAGTCGAAATGTGTCTGTATTACAAGAATCAGTTCTATTAACAGGAAGCCGGGGGATGGTGAGGTACACGTTATCCATATCTATGAATGTGAATGTCTGTTCGGCGTACGTTTATCACGTCTGAACCACCAAACATAAAGAGCTAAAAATTTGTAGTTACTAATGTCTACCCGGGGAAGGCTTTAGGCACGGTTTTATGGCGATCGGATGTGTGTGTGTGTGTGTGTGTGTGTGTGTGTGTGTGTGTGTGTGTGTGATTGTCTATTCAGTGTACGCTTGTCACGTCCGAGCGACAAGACGCAGAGACTTAAATATTTGTACAGTTACTAATTTATACCTGAGGAAGGTTTTAGGCACGGTTTTATAACGCTCTGATAGATATTTAGTAATTTGAAGAATATAACACGAAATGCGGAACAATAATTACTCTTTGAAAATGGTTTTATTGGTTGCATTGTTGCTTGAGGATTGATAATGACAAAAGGGTGGAGTATATTGGGATGGAAAGTTATCGGTGTATATAAAATTCTACGTGTGTGTGTGTGTTGATATTTCGCTCTGCAGCGAAAACTACAGAACGCAAACGAATGGTTTGTGTGTAATTGTTGTCTGAAGTCTCCAGTTGTCCATGCCGATAGCTATAAGGGGGTGCAAGATATGGTGGTTGAAAGTCATCAAATCAAAAAAAATTTCGGACTGAACGCCAGCGATGACGTTTTCGACTCTATAGCAAAGAGGTTACATACTGCGAAACGTGATGCCACAGACCACATCCTTGGTCTAAGCGCTACAATGTCTTTAGCCCTTTCTCTGTAAGGATAAGCATACGAATAAGGAAATATAAGAATAAATAAATAAAGCAGTAAAAAAGAAATTTCTTTTAATACATCTCTTTAAAAAAAAAGTCGATTTGACGTTTCGCGCATTATAGCAAGTGATCGATCTGTGATATTATTACAAACATTATTGTTGAATTTCGTGATTGGATTCTTCGAGACGAGTGCATTTTCACGTGAGATTTCTTATATATTCTCTGATAAATGTAACATGATTTTAGAAAAAAAAGGAGATGGACAGAGAGAGAGTGGATAGGAAAAGTACTAACTCAAGGTTCGAATAAATAAATAAATACCTGGGCAACGCCGGGTTTTCAGCTAGTAAAAAATAAAAACACTTAGCTTGGTTTCTGATGTTCGATGCGATGGCCGGTTTTGTTTGCGTTGTGATTGAGTCCGTTGATCCAGGTTTCCTTCGGAGCTACATTCACATAAATGAAATGGTGGTAGATGTTAAATGATGAAAATGACGAACTCACTTGTTTAAATTTTTCTGAATAAATGTTTTATTTATGTTTAAATGAAGATTAAACTTGACATATAGTTGCACAATTGCGCAACAAAGCAGCAACAGAACAATGATGTTTACAGGTCTTTAACTAGGAACCGAGTGCCAGAGCATGACTCGCAGTCCAGCATTTGCAGCGTAACTGCGTAATAAGGCTAATGACAATGTTTTGTAATTCACAATTAAACAATATTCTTTTACTTTAAATATGCCAAAGTACACAAATTAAAATATTACATTTAAGCTTTAACTCTTTATCTCAATGAATGTACGTGTTTTATGAAATTTGTATTTAATAGTATACGCAAAATTAAAGTCATATTTTGATTTGCTTTAAACTTGCTGAAGTTATTTAGATTATCTGTGTTTTCGAAATGCACACATATCTGTTCTGCCAATATTGTGTTGGCGTACTATTATTGAGACATGGAATTTTAATCTATATCAGTTTGCGGTCTAATTTTTTATAAATACGGATTTTTTATAAATTAGTAGTAGTTTCGTCTATTTCGAAGATAGCTCCTTAGTACCAAATGGATTATTAATTTTAGTATGTGAAAAAGATCAGTATTTAATTTAGGATCCAGTGATATATAAAACATGGTCTGCCCTAATTTATTTAAACAAAAGGTACATATGTAATCATGTTGTGCAATAGTTATAAGATGTAGTGGCGTTGTTTTTATACAAATAAGTATCTTTATAGGTTCAGCAATTTCCGAAACTAACTGTAATGCATTTTTAGTGTTTGCAGCTATTATTTACGAAAGTATAAAAATTGAAGATTATGTAAGAGGACGGCCAAAGTTATGCTTAAATCAACGTACTATTTCATAAAGATGTCCTACTAATAGTGTTAATCATATTTCAAACAACGCGAAAATCTGATATTTTACAAGTCCGGTAATTCTGTAGGCGCATGGCAGGCCTCGAGTTACGCAATGTTTCTCTCACAGCCCCAGCTGTTGCCGCTCCTCCACGCCACGCATCCCCTATCGCGGAAGCGCCATCCTACATGACGTAATCTATAGCGCCTCAGCACACGAGAGCAAACAATTCTGCTGGATCTCCCTTATTATAGGGCACTGTTGGCATCTCTGTAATTTCTGCAATTTCAGCTAACCAACTTGGGAAATCTGCTATAAATCGGCCAGAAAAAACATATGAGTAGGGCTAATATTCTTTAATTATGAAAATTACAGAACCATCAGTTTAATAAGACAAGGTTTCAAAATTTTGACACTATTTATTTACAAAAGGATGGAAAGGCTCTGGGAAGATCGGTTCGGATTCAGGAGAAATTGCAACTTATCTTACAAGATAGATTAAGGAAAGGCAAACCTACTTTTCTACCTCTAGTAGAATTGGAGAAAGCTTTTGACACAAATTCTGAAGTCAGCAAGGTATAAAATAACTGAAGGTTATTTAGAACTTGTACATTAAACAAACAGCTGTTGTTGCAGTTGAAAGGTACGCAGTGGTTGGGAAGGGACTAAGACATGGTTGTAATCTTTCTGCAATGTTATTCAATTTGTACATTGAGCAAACTGTGATTAGATTAGATTAGATTAATACTTGTTCCATAGATCATATATGCGATATTTCGTAATGATGTGGAACGTGTCAGTTTAGTAAATGTTGTCTATATTTGACAATCAATATTTTAAGGATTTTTATTTTATTTTATTTTATTTTTTAGTTATATCTAAAACTTCATCTACATTGTAGAAGGAGTTGCCATTCAGAAATTCCTTTAATTTCTTTAAAAAAAAATAATTTAGTGACGGATCAACTTTCTGCACTAATGGTGCAGTTAATCGGTAAAGTGTTCATTTCTGTGGATGCGAAAATGCTCATTTATGAAAAATATTCGCTAATGGAATATTCTATTCAGTATTCTGAAAGAAAATGCGATCTCCTTTTCTTGGGGAAACAAGTTGCTAATGCAACCTGCTTTCTTTAAGGCTTCTGTCTCAACTGCAAGGAAACCATATTTTCTTACAAGTAGATGGAGCACGTCTTTCAATCTATTCTACAGCCACATGTAAACACGCCGACGTTGAGGTGTGATGCAGACGGATGCCAAAACAACCAAATTTAGGTCCTTGCGATTTCATTTTATGGCTCTATCCAGTATTTTCTCACCGAGCGAGGTGGCGCATTAGTAAGACAACTCGTATGGGAGGACGCTGGTTCTAATCCACCATTGAGCCATCCAGATTTACGTTTTCCGCTATTACATTAAATAACTCCAGGCAAATCGTGGGATGTTCCTTTGAAAAGGGCACGACCACTTTGCTTCCCCATCCTTATTCAAAGCGTCGACGGGTCGTTGAACACTAATCTTCCTTCCTTTATTTCGGAGGTATCTAAAATGACAACGACCTACCCGCAGGAACAGCGGCGAACAAATGTTTAAAAAATTATCTTGTGAGATATAAATGAAAGTTATATATCTTGTATACCGAATGTTCAAAAATCTTACAGAAATATCACCGCGTATCATCGAAGACCGTTTACATTTTTACAAGTTAACAGCGCTTCATTAACAAGGTAGAACGAGTTCCGTTTATTACGGGATGTTAGCCAGTTGAAATACCGTTTTTGTTCGGCACGATATCTAGGTGCATTCTCTCAATTTTTTGGGCAGTATCTCTAACTGAAATTATTTCCATTGACGTTTCAAACAATATCTATCAGAAGGTCAGTGGTTATTTCCAAATACCTTTTCCCATCTCAGTTGTACGTTATAGATGAACATTTTGTAAGGTTTTAGTGGTATTTCTCCGCATTACGCAAGCCAAGCACTGATATGAGTACCACTCAATACGGACGAAATATTTGCCAATCAAGGACGAATCAAATCAGAAGCAAAAAGAGAAGCAGCCGTGAAAGAGGCGCTCCATTTGTTAAAGAAAATATAAATGAGAGCAGTCCGTGTTCAGTTTTTAATGTGTATTGATTAATGTTTGTCGATGGCAGCGAAGGGTACTTTTCAGCTTTCTGGCACTGTCTTGGCGTTTTATGGGCTTAAAGAGTATTCCATGAAGTGAGCTGTTCATCTTGACGCTGGTTGCTCTTTATCATCTCAAACTTCGTAGCGTTAATTAGACATAATCCGGCTCACGAAAACTCTGTAATATCTGGAAACGATAAATCTCCACTGCACGCCGCTAAAATTACTTTCCACTACAAACTGAATAATTTAGTGATTGACTCTATAACAATAGATAATGAGAAATGTTTAATTGGAAATGTCAAATAAAGCGGAAGGACATATTTTTATCTCTCGTTAATAAATTTTGAAATTCATATATTATCTTCTTGTTTGAATAGACTAGCAACACATCACAACGTGTAGTGGGATGCAGCATGCTGCCCATAGGTCAAACGAACAAAGGCACTGTCATCCCCAGAGGAAATATTGGTAATGATCCTTTGATGCCTGATAACTCTCCGGAGATAGCAGTACATCTTATGCCCTGTTTGAAATCTCCCAATGTAAAACAACGATATCAATTCGAAGGGTTCCGTTAATTTATCCAACAGCTATCTGTATTATAAAACTCAATAATTAAATTCTGTTTCAAACTATTTTGACAAACTGTTGGGTGCATTATTAAAATCTGGTGCATTTAAGTTAATTTTATTTTGTAGTAATATCGAAAGGTGCAATACGTATAAATCAATTTCTATTGTATTACCGTAATTTTCGTCTGGAAGGTAGGCAATTATTACAATTAGGTTGGTTTTGGTAATTAAGCATTATTTACTGCGAAGTACGCAATATTAGTCATATTTATGACAACTTCGGATACTCTAGACAGAAGAGATAAAGTATGAAGAAATGATTCCCTTTTGTCACTAAGCAATAGGAACAGTAATACTGTTCAGTACTGGAGCGTGCTGCTTTAGTTTAACTACCAGGATAGCTTGTTTACGTACCTGATAGTTTGAACGCGAAGCTGAAACTGAGCTATAAAATGAGAACAGATCCTTATTCTTGAACAGCAACTTTTTACTGCGATAATTAGGATAAATCATTATTCTGAACTTAATTTGACTGAAAACCCAAAGAGATTTTGGTCATATGTTAAATATACTCGGGGAAAGTCACAAACAATACCTTCACTACGTGATAGTAATGGCGATCCTGCCGATGACAGCGCTACTAAAGCAGAGTTACTAAACCTAGCTTTTAGGAACTCATTCACTAAAGAAGACGAAACCAATATTCCAGATTTCGAATTACGAACAGATCCCGTAATGAGTAACATAGAAGTAGATATCATCGGAGTAGTGCAGCAACTAAAATCACTTAATAAGAACAAGTCTTCTGGTCCGGATTGTATACCCATTAGATTTCTATCTGATTATGCTGAAGCGATAGCTCCTTACTTAACAGTCATATACAACCGCTCTCTCATAGAAGGATCTGTACCAAAAGATTGGAAAGTTGCACAGGTCACACCTATATTCAAGAAAGGCAGTAGGAGTAACCCACTAAACTACAGGCCTATGTCATTGACGTCAGTTTGCAGCAGGGTTTTGGAACATATCCTGTATTCAAATATTATGAATTATCTCGAACAGAACGATCTATTGACCCAAGGTCAACACGGATTTAGAAAATATCGTTCATGCGAAACACAACTAGCTCTATATTCACACGAAGTGATGGGTGCTATCGACAAAGGTTCGCAAATCGATTCCGTATTTCTTGATTTCCAGAAAGCTTTTGACACCGTACCTCACAAACGGCTTTTAATCAAATTGCGTGGTTATGGTATATCGCCCCAAATTTGCAATTGGATAGGGGATTTCTTGTCAGAGAGGACACAGTTCGTAGTAATCGATGGTAAGGCATCGACTAAAACAGAGGTGATATCGGGCGTTCCACAAGGTAGTGTTATTGGTCCTCTGCTATTCCTTATTTACATAAACGATTTAGGGGAAAATCTAAGTAGCTCTCTTAGGTTGTTTGCAGATGACGCCGTCATTTACCGTCTAGTAAAATCATCTGAAGATCAAAACCAACTGCAGAACGATCTGAATAAGATATCAGTATGGTGTAAAAATTGGCAATTGACTCTAAATAATGAGAAGTGTGAAGTTGTCCACATGTGTACGAAAAGAAATCCGTTAAACTTTGTTTACAACATAAATCAATCAAATGCGAACGCCGTAAACTCCACAAAATACCTAGGAATCACTATTACTTCAGACTTAAACTGGAAAGAACACGTAGATAATATCGTGGGAAAGGCGAACCAGAGACTGCGTTTTATTGGCAGAATCCTTAAAAGATGCAACAGAACTACTAAAGAAACTGCATACACTGCGCTTGTCCGTCCATTTTTGGAGTATTGCAGCCCAGTGTGGGATCCTTATCAGGTGGGTTTGACGGAGGACATCGAAAGAGTCCAAAGAAGGGCAGCTCGTTTCGTATTGTCACGATACAGGGGAGACAGCGTTACGGAAATGATACAGGATCTGGGATGGGAATCATTACAACAACGGCGCTTATCGCTGAGGCGTGGGTTACTTGCGAAACTCCAATCGCCAACATTCTCCTCCGAATGCGAAAATATATTGTTGACTCCCACTTACATAGGTAGAAATGATCATCAGAATAAAATAAGAGAAATCAGAGCTCGAACAGAGAGATTCAGGTGTTCTTTCTTCCCGCGCGCTATTCGAGAATGGAATGGGAGATAAATAGTATAATTGTGGTTCGATGAACCCTCTGCCAGGCACTTAAATGTGATTTGCAGAGTATCCCATGTAGATGTAGATGTAGAAATGAAAAGGAAATATCCACAACAAATAATTGAACATCGTGGAGAGAGGCGTCAGTCACGTGGCGTCTTTCTGTGGCCGCTTTTGCTGATACCTCTAAAGGAGCAGGATACCAGCGCCCGAGAGTCGGCAGAAAACTTCATTTTGTGCGACGTAATGGGCCCGGATAAAATTTTCCGAGACCCGCATCGCTGTCAGAATCTCGTTACTACACCGAGGATCCCTTCCGCTCAAGTGGAAGCTTTCCTTCAAACGAGTTGTCTTGTTAATCACATCGTCGTTGTGAAGGAAACGTTTGTTGATTGTTAGAATTGAGGCATCGAACAGGTGCCATATGTCAAGTGAAAAATCAGTTTTGTACATTCAGAACTGTGTCATGAGCTATTACAAACTAAACTAAATTCTGGAAGTTTCTTATGACTGTCAAGTTTGTCTACCCAACTAACTGCTCTCCCAAGCGATTCACAAAATATTTTGGTCGTTTAACTACATTACATTGGCCATTCTTCTTCTATAGCTCATATATTTTCTCTTCTTCTTTCCATCAGTTTTACTCGGAACATGTTGGCCGTAATTTCTAACACGTGGAATCGATCTAGTTCATATTTCCAAGTATTTGGCTGTCACAAATTTTGTTACTTGATGGGCATTTCATATACCATCATTTTTATCGGTGCTAGGCAATGTAGGCAATGTAGCTCAGTTTCACTTTTAACAAGCACTTTCCTATCACAGTCCTTTAAACAGTATCATACTTGTCTTCTTTAGTTCTCCGACAGGAAACTTTACAGCTGGTCGCATGTTTACCGCGTTACAGCAATGGTGGAATGACAAATTGTGTAGATCAGTAAAGAGTTGAAATATCTTTATATGTTTCGACTAAGACGCACAAACACACACACACACACTCACACACACACACACACACACACACAAAATCGCGGCGCTGATAAAGCTGGAGACTAGGCTCTAAATTTGCATACTGCACAGTGCGCTAGAAACGCTGCATTATATCGCGACGTTTGAGTTGGGTAATACGGATCACCGAGTATTTGAGCGTTAATTTAACTACATCAAGGTTTCAAAATGGTCACTATTCAATTAGGCTGCGCCGACCTATATGTACTACAAATGAATGAAGAGTGTAATAAGGAGAGAAAAGCGAGACGTTGGGTACACAGTCTGTGCTTGCAAGTACACTGACAACAGGACAGTTTAATTATTTAATGTTTCAGCAGTACCGAATATCCGAACGTAAATCATTTCATTATTATCGAATGTCGGTTGCCTCTTTTTACGAACTGCTTAATGCTATATGTGAACACATAAGGAAGAACGACTAACTGAAAAAAAAAAGGTTTTCTTTGTACAAAAAGAGCATACAGGCCGAGCGTTCTCCTCCCTCGGACATGGGTGTGTGTTTTGTCCGTAGTGTAAATTTAAGTAGTTTGTAAGACATGGAACTGACGACCAAAGAAGTTACGTTCCAGAGATTTACAGACAGTGGAAGTTAATTAGTTGCAACATTTTGGTGGTAACAGAAGTGACATTCTATGTACGAAATCGACTCGCATATACCTACAAGTTACATACAAATTTAATTACTAATACAATTAGTATGCTGTAAATGAGCAATGTTCTGTGTGTATTATGTTTCGAAGAAAGGTCAACTGTGTACAAACATCAGGGAGTTAACCTGGAACCGACAGGTAATACCTCTCTCTCCAACATTGTATAATATTAAGTTGCACAGGGAGGTAGTTTATGCCACTTATGCCGTCACGTTTAGATTGTGCAACACTTCACAGCAGATTCCAAAGAAGCTGGAATAATGTTTTAAGCTCTTAGGTTGATGAATGTTTATGGAGGACTTCTAAGGAAAGGTGCGGCGTATACAATTTACATCGGAAATAGAGAGCAGAAATTTCCAGTTTTGAATATTATGGTACATGGCAAAGACGATGGCACATTGGGACATTACATATGTTGGTAACTGACGGAAAATGTCTGACACGATCCTTCCCAAACGATTACTGCTCTCAGAACTCTGGTTCACAGAGCAGACATTACTGCTATTGATAATTATCTTAAGGACGAGCTTCGAAACTTAGGAACAGTTTTTGAAGCCAACGGGGACTGCCAATAGTAGTTACACCAGCAAAATGAAAGGAACCAAAGAATATCGTTATATTTATACATTTAAAAATTTGAATCCATGGATTTTTTGCCATATTTTTGACGACAGCATTGTCGTCAAAAATAGAATGGATCCTGAGCAATGACAGAGATTTTTTTCCACCCACTAATATACCTGCCCTCTTGAGTTCAATCAAACATGAGTTTGGGGCTTTTTAAAGATGTGGTTTACAAGATACCCTGAATGTCGCGTGTCATACATCGTATAGGCGACACGAACAGTCCATCAGAGAAGCACGAAGGCGACAGGTGTAAAACCTCGGGTCTTACAAGCCAAGAAATCGACAGTGGCAGAGTACAGTATTGATACTGGTCATTACATGATGTATGAACATGTTGGAATTTTAGTACAGACTGTATTTATAGTACTGAGTTGTGAAAGAAGCCACTGTCATTCGCTTAGCAATGGATTTAATAAACAGACATAGGGACTTTAGCCTGGATAATTCATGGAATAAACTTACTAGAACATCTCCACGAAGAACGACCGCTGAGCTGCAGAGATGATGTATACCTAGGGGCACTCATTTGCCACCAATCAACGTCTCTGGCGCATCTGCACCTGTGGAGGCAATCGCAGCGGTGTGATGCGCGACTTTAAAAGATCTGAGCGAGTCCTACGGCGTCATAAGATAGACTCACTATGAAGATGATTGGACCATAAGCAAATAAAATATTAAAAGAAAAAAAATTTATGCTACTGTACGCCATAAATTATTTGGATCACCATTGAGGATAATTACTTACACATTTTGTTAGTAGTTCATTGGATCGCCCGCTGCTTCGCATGCGTAAGCTGGTTGGTTTGCACCAGTTGTTTATCCATCTTAATATAAATTTACATAGATAAAGCTTAAGTAATATCATAATGAAATGTAGTAATACTACTTGTAGCCGCGGCAGAATGGATGTGCGTATTGAGGCGCCATCGTGCGGTGCGCGCTGCTGCTTGCCGTCGGGAGTTCGATTCGCCCCTGAGGCATGTGTGTTTGTGTCGTACTTAGCATAAGTTACTCTAAGTTAGTTTAATTAGCTTGTAAGCCTTAGGGACTGATGACCACATAGTTAAGTCTCTTAAGATTTACAAACACTTGAACATTTGATTTTACTACTTGTAACCCCCTATGGCACCCCTTGATATTTGAATTTGGAAAAATACCCCTACATGTATCTTTAAATTCCAAACAAGTATGCAAATATCAAATTTTGTAATTCTGGTTTCAAAGTTGGCTTAGTAGTAATATATTTTGAAAAACAAGTTTCATCCGCTATTTCACCCCCTAAATGATTAATTTTCTGAAAATACCGAAACACGTATCTTTTCAATTTTGACGAAGGAAACATATACCAATTTATGTGGTTGTAGCTTCAAAATTGCCTTAATAGCAAAAGATTTTCGTAAAACATCCCCTCTCCAATTTAACCCCCTTGATGGTGGAATTTCCAAAAATACCGAAACAACATTTTTTGTAATTCTAACCAACAATACAAATATCAATTTTTGTAGCTCTTGCTTCAAAATTGTCTGAATAGCAACGTATTTTCATAAAGAATTTTTCATCCCATATTTTACCCTCTTACTTGTTGAATTTCCAAAAATATTGAAACTCGTGTTTTTTTAATCCTGGCCAAGATTCCATATCAGATAATCCGTAGCTGTAGCTAAAATTTTGTGTTAACAGCAGCATATTTTTGAAAATCAATTTTTGGCGTCCCCCATTTTACGTCCTTATTGGTTGAATTTTAAAAAAATGCCGAAACACGCGTCTTTTAAATTCGAACCCTGAATTAAAAAACGAAATTTTGTAGCTCTAGCTTAAAACATGCCTAAATAGCAAGGTATTTTCAAAAAAGTGTTTCATCTCCTATTTCACCCTCTAAATGATTAATTTCCTGAAAATACCGAAACACGCGTCTTTTTAATTCTGACCAAGAAAACATATAGCAATTCATGTGGTTGTAGCTTCAAAATTGCCTTAACAGCAAATGATTTTCGAAAAACATCTCCTCTCCAATTTAAACGCCTTGATGGTTGAATTTCCAAAAACACCGAAACACCTTTTTTTAAAATTCTAACCAACAATACAAATACCAATTTTTGCAGCTATATCTTCAAAATTCTCTTGACGACAATGTGTTTTCGGAAACAATTTTTGCTAGTTATTTTACCCCCTTGTTGTTGAATTTCCAAAACTACCGAAACTCGTGTCTTTTTAATCCTCATCAAGAGTCCATATCCTAAGTTTCGTAGTTACAGCTTGAAATTTGAGTTAACAGCAACATATGTTTGAAAATTACTTTTTGCGTACCATATTTCACCGCCTTATTGGTCGGATTTCCAACAATACTGAAACACGTTTCTTTTAAATTCGAACCCTGAATTAAAATCCGAAATTTTGTAGTTTTATTTTAAAAATTGCCTAAATAGCAACGTACTTTCAAAAAACGTTTCCTCCCCTATTTCACCCCATTATGGACGGAATATCGAAAAAGCGCTTTTTAAATGACGCCTACAATAAAATCAACACCCTCTATAAATTTCAAGTTTCTATCTTCAGTGGTTTGGCCTGGGCGATGATGAGGCAGTCAATCAGTCAGTCAGTCAGTCGGGACATTGCCTTTTACATATAGACATCGACTAAGCTTGGTTCGACTTTAGCGGGTACGTGAAATTCTAGAACACACACTATCGTAGGGAACACTCAGCTATTCCTCTGCATAATTTGGGATTTCCTTAAATCGCCACAGGAAAATTCCGGGATAGTTGCTTTAAAATGATTCGGCCGCTTTCCTCCATCCTCAGCAAAAATCAGTTCGGGCGTGTGCTCCGTCTCAAATGAAAAATCTGTCGATGGAGAACAAACGCTAACCTTGCTTCCTGCATTCTGCAGGAGCTGAAAGTAGGAGTTTGATGTGCATTTTCAGAACTACGGACTCTAGGCCACACATAATGTCAAAACTTCAAGTAATCACAATTGCATGTAACGGAATATCTGCATCAATTACGTTGATGTTGTTGTGGTCTTTAGTCCGCAGACTGGTTTGATGGAGCTCTCTACCCCTACCTGTCCTGAGTTCATCTGAGAATGCGTACGGCAACCTACATCCTTTTGAATCTATTTACTGTATTCGTCCCTCGGTCTCCCTCTGTGATTTTTACCCCACGCACTTCCTTCTAATGCTAAGTAGACGATTTATTGATGTCTCAGATTGTGTCCCCTCAACCTATCACTTCTCTTAGTCAGGATATAGCATATAATTCTGTTAAGCCCCTCATTAGTTACGTGATCCACCCATCTAATCTTCGTCTGTATCACCATATTTCAAAAGCTTCTATCTTTTTGTCTGAACTTCTTATAGTCCACGTTTCACTCCCATACAAAGCTACACTCCAGACAAATGCTTTCAGGAAGGACTTCAAATTCAAATGTTAAATATTCGTATAGCTTATGGGACTTAACTACGGGCTCATCAGTCAAACTTACAAACTACTTATGAACTAGCTAACACTAAGGACAGCACAAATATCCATGCCCGAGGGGGGGATTCGAACCCCCGACCGTAGTGGCCGTGCAGACCGTGACTGGCGTACCTCAGTCCCCTCGGCCACAGCGGCCGGCAAGAAGGACTTCCTAACATTTAAACTAATACTGGATGTCAACAAATTTCGCTTCTCCAGAAACGCTTTTCTTCCCATATCCTTTCTGCATTTTATATCTCCTTTACTTCGGCCATCTTGTTACCTAAATAATAAAAATCATCTACTACTTATATTGTCTCATTACTTAATCTAATTCCTTCTGCAGCGCCTGATGTACTGACACTACATTCCATTACCCTCGTTTTACTCTTGTTAATGCCCAACTTATACCTTCTTTTCAAGACACTAACCATTCCGTTTAATTGATCTTCCAGGTCCTTTGCCGACAGAATTACTATGTCGTCAGCATACCGAAAGGTTTTTATTCTCTCTCCAAGGACTTTAATTCCCTCTCTAAATTTCTCCTTACATTCCTTCACAGCTTGCTCAATGTACAGATTGAACAACATTGGGGAAAGGCTAAAACCCTGTCTTACTCCCTTCCTAACCACTGCGACCCTTTCATGTCCTTCTGCTCTAATAATTGCAGTCTTGTTTTCGTAAAAGTTGAACGCTCCCTATATTTTAACATATTTATATTACAATATATATTACAATATATATTATTTAAGCAGGCACGGATAAAGGAAGAACATCAACATCAAAAAGAAGATGTCTACAAGTTGGCTTATATTTAATCCCGTCGTATGTATCCCTTGAGTAACCTCTTAGCTAGGCTATATCGAAAGACGAATTGCACCTTCCTATCACAGGTCTCTCCCAGCTTCGTTTCAAGCGAGGAGCGGTGGACTGGGGACTCCTTGCTGTGATTTACGAAGGCGTGAGTGGCAAGTGTGCGTTTATCGCGGAGCGCACGCGTAGCAGGGGCGCTCTTGTGCAAACTGAGCAGCTGCCGGTGACGAGCAAACCCAGTGGGAGAGGACCTGCTCCTCCGCTGTCGACCCTATCTGCATATTTTAGCGGCTTCAGGGGGAAAAACTCTGTAAACATTCGCGACCAATATATCACCATCACGATGAATCCAAAAAGAACAGTCATCGACAAGTAATACTTCACGTCATGAAGTGGACAGACACACTGCAACATCTTTTTTTATTATTAATTCAAACTGTTGCCTATATGAGTGTGCATGAAAGTTAAAAACTAAACCCTTGAATCATACCGTGTAGGATTACACAGCAGCCGTTTTCAGCAATTAAAACTTCATAGGCAGAAGAGTCATAAAACACTAGTGGATACGGCTAACAATATCTGTGAGCGAATCTATTTACAAGAGGACCTGAATAATATTTTGAATGCCTCTTAACCCGCGAGAACTCGCGCCTTTAAAAGTAACGTGATCGATCGAGTGTATAGCACTTTTCTGACAGTCAAAGGACAGTTTTTAATGTACTTAATATCTATAAATAAGTATTTATAGTTGCTCAATATTTTAAACGTGGCTGAGTCTCATCAACGGTTATAGGATAGCAAATTAATAAGCAGCCAACCAGTTGCAATAATAGTTGTTTAATAAAATTTTGAGCACGGTTTCGACAGATATAAACCCGTCTTCTTAAGAAATACGTGTATACTTTACTTGCATATCACAGGAATTTGACATCCCTATGATCTAGGGAATGTGGTTTAGACTGAAAGATGCGTCAGTGCATCTGCAGACATTCACACTTACTGTGAAGTAAGATACTGTGAGATGCAAATGTAGTACACATGTGTTTCTGAAGAAGACGGGATTATATCTGTCGAAACCGTGGTCAAACGTTTATTAAACAACTATTATTGCAACTGGTTGGCTGCTTATTATTTTGCTATTTATAGTTGCGCTTATAAGAAAACACGGATATTTGACTAAAACTGGTAAAATGCCGATTGTTTTAAAATTACTGTGAGCAAAATGCTCAGAGGGCGAGTGATCGCAGGTGAAGATAAATGGCTAAACTGATAACGAGATCGACCTAACACTCCACCCAATTAGAAAAGTGTCCTAAAAATGGCAACAGCAATAAGCATCACCTGGAAAAGTTTTTCTACAATTCATCCATAACACCACGAACCGTACTGGCAAAGTACTGGCCAAGTTTCAAGTGGAAACTATTTTCAGGTTCACTAATGAAGTCAGTGAAGATCAATGAAAGATGCTCGACATCACATAGCTACCCCAAATTCTGTGTAGTTGTGGCGTGGTTTATATAAGGACAAAAGAAAGAAGTCCCAAAACACGCTTGACAAGACACAAAAGAATCTGTCGTTTGAGACATATCGACAAATTAGCAGTAGAAGAACATGTATTCACGGAGGAAGGTCACGAAAGAAAATTTGGTGAGACGAGCGTGCTAGCGAGGACGTTGCACAATTACACTCGTATGTGTAGAGAGGCTGTTGAAATCCGCAAACATCAAAACAATTTTAATAGAAAATGGAAGGTCTAAAATTAGACAAGATATGTCCGTCGACCTTGCACCAACCACCTGACAATCGATTATCCGCAAACGATAGAAGTGACGATAGTTACATAGTCGGCAGCACATGACGTTTTGTGGCGCCACCTATGTGCTCTATATACGCGGCATCTCCATTTCCTAGCAGCCAGTCGTCGAATCACCACAGAAGACGTCTCCAGTTGATAACGAAACGTCAGCGGGAAGAAGTTTCACTGATCGACCACGGGAATTTAGCCCGGAAATTTTAATTGATGAACATGAGTAGTTATCGTAACAGATAATCCACGACTGGCTTTTATCTATACTAGTAATAAAACTGTAATTGCACATCTTGCGTTGTACACTCCACTCTTCGAAATTAATGTATGCAGTTTCACAGGAAACTGGAGCTAAGTTTGCATCAACATATACACATGATATCATCCAAATCGGAACACGGGAAAAATATATTGTAATTTTAAGTGTCTTCAGTAACCGTTTTGTCTGGCTGTTGTACCATTTCACCAGTCGAATAAGTAAACACAGATTATATCAAACATTTCCATCAAAGGAAGTACTGGACTTACTTTAACAATTTTATTATTCCACAAAACATTACTGTTTATTTTCATAAAATGTAATTTTTTAAAGATTAGTTTACATAGTCATACAAAAATTACACAAATGTCGTAAGGTAATCAAATGATACCATGAAAGTCACAGCAACCATTATTACTTTTATGACGAAACGGTATTGAAGTTTCCAGTACAGTGATGATACGGAAAACGAATCTTATCTGGACGACTCGGTATTTTCGTAGCCTAAATAATTAAGATACAATTAAAACAGGGAATGAAAATAGTTGAAGACTGATACTTACTTCTGTCTATTAAATTCTGTTAAACTAGTTATTCATGCCTATGAGATACGTGTATAGTTAGAAGTATATGCTCCTTCATCTAGGTACAGGGCCTATTAACAAACTATGTCCAGCAAATGTCTCCAAAATGGCGTGCGTTACCATGGACGGAAGGAGATTTACAACTGACATGGTGAAGGCCGTTTATTACACTACGGTAACTGCTCTCTTCTTGTGAATGTACCTTGTTTTAAAGGCCGCAGGAATCCACTCTGTTTCTTTCTGCACGATTTGGTAATTCGCAAGACAGCACAAGTTTGTGTCCCTTGTATCTACACCATAAAAGTTTCATGAACATCTAATTAAACTGTTAAAACTGCAATTAAACTTCCGAAATTGTCTTCTGAGGCTTCGTACATTATTACTTAATTTAAAGTCTGTCGAAGAGAGTCTCCTAGTCATTGTACTATAGGTATTTGTGGCATTAGCTATACTTCGTATACGCCACATAAATGAGCCACAAGTTTTAACTTAAAAATAAAAAACTTAAAAAAAATCATGCTGCCCAACTTACCCTGAAAATGATAGATTCCATATTAATAAACATCGTTATAACATATTTTTACACGTCGCGGCTTCTCACACGTAGCCAAATAGATTAAATATTAATTTATTTTACCTAATAGCATTTTTTATAAATGTAATTATGCGGGTAACATTTTATCATTATTATAATTTGTAGACAACTTTTATTTATGAAGGTGCTTCATTACAAAACTATTGCAACATTAGCTGACAAGAATATTCAACATAACAAAGAAGGACGCCACCTTATAACTATGATATAATGAACAGCTAGACTCACTGAAGTTTCTTCATGATTCCTGAAGAATGTATAGGTGAGTCTGTGATTTATTGTAACTTCCTAAACTTGTAGTTTATTGCCATTGTCATGATATAAGTTCTCGTATCTATACTAGTTTCTAAGATTTACTGATAATAACAACAGCTTGTCAAAGTATGCTAATATGTAGTTACCCCCTCCCTTAGCCAACTAACAAAATGAGTAAATGCAATACCACTTTGTTATGATGACTGTTAGAAGTGATGTGATCTTGTAGTTCACAATACCACATATATGTAATTGGAATATATGCATGTATGAGCACTATCTACAACTCTCTTTAGAAAATATTGCTAAGCATCTACTTGTAGGCATAACAATCGTACAGACACACTCTTCATGACACTTACGTTTTCCCCAGCCTCACTATAAAGCCTGCCCGCTCCCAACCAACTATCCTTACCTTCCATATCCCCCCTTATCACAAATGTCCCCCCTTCACCCAATACCCATTCCAACCTAAGCTCCCCCTGTTACAAACTCTTCTCCCTCACACTTTCTCTTTCCCTCCTCCCCCATGACTCAAGCTCACACTTTTGAGCAGAGACACATTACACTGTCCAACGCTCCCTTATATTTTAACATCCCCACATTAAATCAGTTACTTCCACAATATACATTTCCAACCACTCAGCAATGTCACAAACATGACGCCCCCTAACTTCCCTCCCTTCCTATAATAGATATAGTGTCATATTTGTTTGCTTAGTATTCAATGTCTACAGTACACATATAGCATCATTTGCCACTTCATATTCCTGTTTTATTCGTTAAACTTGACCTACAGGTTGAAATTTCGACATTTCTAAACGTTTCCGTTTTTAAGTTATGTTTATAAAACGAAGTTCAAATGTTTCCTAATGAGTTGTTGTTGTTATTGTGGTCTTTAGTCCGCAGACTGGTTTGATGCAGCTCTCCATGCTACCCTGTCCTGTGAAAGGCTCTTCAAGTGAGAATAAGTTCAGCAACCTACATCCTTTTGAATCTGTTTACTGTATTCGTCACTCGGTCTCCCTCAACGATTTTTACCCCACACACTTCCTTCTAATGTTAAGTTCACAGTTTCTCGATGTCTCAGAATGTGTCCTACAAATTTATCTCTTCTCTTAATCAGGATATTGCAGAAACTCCTTTCCTCCCCAATTCGGTTATACGCCTCCTGATTAGTTACATGATCTACCTATCTAAATTTCATCATTCGTCTGTAGCACCACATTTCAAAAGCTCCTATAATCCTTTTGTCTGAACTCCTTATCGTCCAAGTTTCGCTCCCATACAATGATACACTCCAGACAAAGGCTTTGAGAAAAGACTTCCTGACATTTAAATTAATATTGGATGTTATCGATTCTTTAGAAACGCTTTTCTTCAAATGTTCAAATGTTTGTATAGCTTATGGGACTTAACTACGGGATCATCAGTCCCTAAACTTACAAACTACTTATGAACTAGCGAAGACTAAGGACGGCACAAATATCGATGCCCGAGGGGGGATTCGAACCCCCGACCGTAGTGGCCGTGCGGACCGTGACTGGCGCGCCGCAGAGCGCTCGGCCACCGCGGCCGGCCGCTTTTCTTCCCATAGCCATTATGCATATTCTATCTTCTCTACTTCGGCCATGAGAAGTTATTTTGCTACCCAAATAACGAAACTCATCTACTACTTTTATTGTCTCATTACCTAATGTAAATCCTTCCGCATCGCCTGACTTTCTGACATTCCATTCCATTAGCCTCGTTTTACTCTTGTGAATTTTTATCTTATATCTTCCTTTCAAAATACTGTGAATTCCATTCAATTGCTCTTCCAGGTCCTTTTGCTGTCTCTGATAGAATTACTATGCCATCTGCAAACCGCAAAGTTTTATTTCTTCTCCCTGAACTTTAACTCCCCCTCCAAATTTCTCCTTGTATTATTTCACTGCTTGCTCAGTGTACAGATTGGACAACATTGGGGAAACGCTACAACTCTGTCTTACTCCCTTCCCATCCTCTGCGTCCCTTTCTTGCTCTTCGACTCTAATAACTGCTTTTTGTATTGATTGAATATAGCTCTTCGCTCCCTATATTTTACCCCTGATACCTTGAGAATTTGCAAGAGTGTATTCCAGTCGACATTATCAAAGGATTTCTACAAACGCCAAAGACATTGGTTTTGCCTTACCTTAGCGCCGCGGTGGAGTAGTTGAGCGGTCTAAGGCGCCTCACTGTGGAACGCGCGTTTGCACGCCGTCGGAGTCTCGAGTCCTCTAGGGGACATGAGTGTGTGCGTGTGTGTGTGTGTGTGTGTGTGTGTGTGTGTGGTCATTAGGTTAGGTTTCCTTAGTTTAAGTAGTTTGTAACTTTTCAGACATTTGTACTCCCTGCTTCACTTGCTGAATTTTTATATTTTCTTCTCTCGCCAATTAAGTTCAGTATATCCTTTGTTATCCAGGGATTTGTATTAGGCCTTGACCTTCTGCTATATGATCCTCTGCGGTCTCCACTAGCTCTCAGAGCTACCCATTCTTATTCAACTGCATTACTTTCCCCCGTTTCAGATAATCCTTGCCTAACGCTCCCTCTGAAACTCTCAACCACCTCTGGTTCCTTCCATTTGTCAAGGTTCCATCTTCTTTTATAACTTTCTGCAGTCCCTTACGTTTTTCTACAGTTCATAAAAATAAGGTATGGTCAATATATCTGTCCCTGGATATGTATTACAGTTTAAACCTGGTTTCTAAATCTATTCCTTACCATTGTAAAGTCAATCTGGTACCTTGCAGTGTGTCCTGGTCTCTTCCACGTTTACAGCCTTCTTTCAAGATGATTATAGCAAGTGTTGGTGACCATTGTGCTCTGCGGAAAATCATACAAAGCGATCTCCTCTTTCTTTCCTTTTTCCCAGTCTATATTAACTTACTAAATTTCCTTTTCCTTCCTTTCCTACTACCGATTTCCAGTCCCCCATCACAATAAGTTACCTCATTGTAAAATGTTTTTACCAGTTCATACATTGTTGTAACTTTGTTATTTTGACACTGAGTTTAATGTTGTATTGTAAATAACCTGACTCTAGACATGCACATGCAATTGACAGCACACGTATCACTAAGTCCGTATACCTGACAAATAATCTGAACTATGGTTATTCATTATTTTATTTATTCCAGTGCCTGATTTCTCAATTTCACTAAGTAAATCAAGAGGCTTTAGTTATATGAAAGAACTTAAATCATGTTTTATTCGATGTTCTTATCTACTTTTCATTATTTATTAGTTTGTAACTTCAGAACACTTTATAACATGACAGCGGTCATGTAATTTACATGTCTGTTATTACTCTTATGTTGTAATACATTGTCAAACATTATCATATGATTAAGTCACTGCATTGTTTACATTATAAAATTTCTTTGTGCTACAAAGAATTACAAAGATTGTCACTTACAGATCACAAAATTCTCTACCTATAATATTCAAAGTAAATATTTTTGTAATCTCTAGTGTAAAATATTTTGCCTATACGTTCACCATAAAATATATCATTCTGTAATGTGCACTTATTTTGCGTGCATGCTACTTCAATTTGTTAAAATGCAGGCTACACAATTTCTTCTTTTCCCTCGTTTTTATCATTGTGATATATCATTGCAACCATCTGCTTAGGCTCTTGAAGTATTTTTATAAATTGATTTTCGTTTTTGTACAAATTGCAGATCAAAAGGTTTGTAAGTTGTGTCTTTCTGTTAGGCTAGCGCTTGAAAATTGCAAATTACTGAAACCTGGGCGCAGTAAACAGCTCTTGGTCAATCACAATGACTTCTAAAAATTGATTATAGGAGGTAATCCGTCTTATGCTGACTGCAATTAAGAGATTTATTTTACATCAGACGCGTTTCTTGCGTTTAATCACAGCATATCACATCACTCCACTTTGAAATGCATGCAGATTACATATCACCTGTTATAAGTGGAATGCCTGTCTATTTATTTATCGTTTCACTACAGTGTGGCTATGTTTTTGTCTTTTCATTTGTTTTTCGAGTGGTCTGTGAGTGTTGCCAACTTATATATTTATATGCATAAATACGACTTAATTCAACATTTGTTTGTTTGTGTGTGTGTGTGTGTGTGTGTGTGTGTGTGTGTGTGTGTGAGAGAGAGAGAGAGAGAGAGAGAGAGAGATATTTAATTTCCTGAACAGGGTGTTAAGATGTTTTTTTCAGACGAGTAAATGCAGGTTTAATTGGATTGTGGTGGTAGTGGTGGTGGTCGTGGTGGTGGGTGAGGGGGGGGGGGGAGGCGAGGGTATCGCGATTTGTGATTTTTATGAAAGGAGGGTTGACTCTCATAAAGTTTATTTCTATGATAGGTGGTCAATGAGCTAGAAAAGTGTGTTGTTTGCTAGATTAGTTTGGTCATTTATGAGATGTTTCTTTCCTGTTATTGTTTTTTGTGTATGGTAGTTTTCTTGAAGGGTGAGCAGTTGTTTTTTTGTTGTTGTTTATTCTTGAGATTTCCATGTCTGTGTCTCTGGTGGTGATTTTCTGTTGGTTTTGGTGTAAGTGTTCTGCAAATGTTGAGTGACATGTTTTATACTTCCAGGCTCGTATATGCTCTTTATATTTGGTGTCAAATGTTCTTCTAGTCTGACCAGACCACAGAAGATGCTTTTAAAATAAAAAGCGAAACGCGTCTGGTGTCAAATAAATCTCTTAATTGCAGCCAGCATAAGACGGATTATCTCCTATAATCAATTTTAACAGCTGCTGCGAAAGATGTCCACCCAACCAAACATACTTCTAAAAATATCTATCAGCTGTTAAACCCCACCTTATTACTTGTTTAAAAAGTAACAGAAGTTATGAACAATTGTGGAAATACAGGGTGTCCCAGCTATCTTGTCCACCCAAAATATCTCTGGAACAATAACAGCTATTGGAAAACGACTTTCACCGCTATCAATGTAGGGCTGGGGCCCATGAATGTACATATTTGGAAACATTCTAAAACGAAACCAAATGTGTTTTTTAACACAAACTTATGTTTTTTTTTTTTTTTAAATGGAAACTCTATTTTTTTCTTCAGCAATTCATAGCATTACAAATCACATAAACAATGGAGTTGATTGCATCGTAATATTCCAGTTACATCTCGAGATATTGCGACGCGAAGTTGACGCTTGAAATATGCGAAACGCGCGGCTAGCGCACTTCCTGAGCAGCATGGGGTTCTCTCAACACAACCTAGAAGACAAGGCCTTACAACAGGCCGTGCCAAGTGTGACGAAGGCACGGCCTGTTGTAAGGCCTTGTCTTCTAGGTTGTGTTGAGAGAACCCCATGCTGCTCAGGAAGTGCGCTAGCCGCGCGTTTCGCATATTTCAAGAGTCAACTTCGCGTCGCAATATCTCGAGATGTAACTGGAATATTACGATGCAATCAATTCCATTGTTTATGTGATTTGTCATGCTATGGATTGCTGAAGAAAAAATATAGGGTGTCCATAAAAAAAAGCCTTGCGTTGAAAAACACATTTGCTTTCGTTTTAGAATGTTTCCAAATATGTACATTCATGGGCCCCAGCCGTACATTGATACCGGTGAAAGTCGTTTTCCAATAGCTGTTATTGTTCCAGAGATATTTTGGGTGGACAAGATAGCTGGGACACCCTGTATATAAAAAGATGTAGCTTTCATTTTCATCTTTGTGACCATCTCGTCTCAGCCCCCGAACCTGTAAGGGATGCAACAATTTTCGTAAATAATCATAGTGTTTTAATTTGAAGCAAGTAATAAACTATGCACCATAGATAATATGTTCTATGCGAAAAGCTAACATCTGTCAGTGCTGCAACGTCGTAACCTCTCCTCTTGTGTGTGAGGTCAACTTTATATTTTAAAATTAATCCTTCCATTTGCATATTATGATCCCACAACAAAAAAAGTACGCATTATTTTTTACCACTCATGTTAGATGACGCTGTAGCAGAAAATTAATGTGAAGTGTGGCAGTTATTGTAATTTAGTGCATACGCATTTGATTCTACATTTTATTTACTATGTAAATGTTAATATTTTCTTGAAAAAAGTAATCCAGAATAGCACATATGTCATTTATTTGTTACAATGACGAGTTTCATAGTTGTGGGGCATTAACATATTTACGTAATAATATGGTGAAGACCTAGAGGCCTCCGTCAAATGTCACTACAGGCTATTAAATTGAAATTGGGATATAACATCCAGTTGTCAGACACATCCCAAATTCAATTTTAACGCTCGTTAGTGGCAGTTGACGAAGGAACCGTGGTCCTCACCACCTTTTTACATAAACCTGATGATACCTGTGATGATTGCGACGCAGCCGTGTCTCTGAATTGTCGCCAAAACAACCATTAAATTTGGAATCAATCAGCTTCGTCGCAAATCAAACCCCATGTGGGCGATAAACATTTATCATTTATCTACGTTATGAAACTTATGATCATGAAATTTTGACCAAGTGAACTTAATTGTGTCAAATACATAAATATTATACCAACTCGGGATACAAAGCCCGAATATAGAGAAACTACTGACACCACTTTTACTCAAATACCAATAAGCTGCGTTCTTGGGTATGAGCATTTGACACTATGACATTGCGAATGTAAACACTTGGTACACCGTATATCATTTACCACTTGCTTAGATACTCCTTTGTATCTAATAGCGTGGAAGCAGCTTTGAAGTTATTGGACGTTGATAGCGGATTTCATGATTTTAACAAGGTTTATGTATATACTAAAAAGTTTCCCGCACTCTTATTGGTACTCCAAAAACAGATTAGATTAGTACTTGAATACGACACTTCGTAATGATGTGGAACGTGTCTGGTTAATGAAAGATGTCTTTACAAATTATTACTTTGTAATAAATATTACATGACACAATTTTATTTATTTATTTATTTTCAGATTTACTAATTTATATCTAAAAATTCATCTATAGTATAGAAGGAATTGCCATTCAGAATTTTTTTTAAATTTTTTTTTTTTAAATGCTATTTGGCTATCTGTCAGGGTTTTGATGCGGTTTGGTAGGTGACCAAAGACTTTTGCGGCAGCATAATTCACCCCTTTCTGTGCTTTAAAATAAATAAGTAATGGAATGTCAATGGCATTACAATACGAAAGAGGTACAGGAATTTCAATAGAAATCGCTAATACTAATTCAAATATAAGTATTATTTCTGTAAGACAAAATTTAATAATACGTTATCAATATTGAGGTTTTGTTCTTAAATTTAAGTTGCTTAAAGTGGGTGAGAAGCAGCTCCATCGTTGGAATGAAATCTCATGACATATAATCTCTTTCGGAAAATTTATCTATATCCAATCAAATTGTCACCAATGGTGTAAATAGGATTATGAGAAATTTCACGTATTTGTCACTTATGTTCAGATTCGCATTTACACATTCATGACGTTACCCATACATAAGATTACAATAATATTGTCTAACAAACGTTTCTAAAACGTTCCGATAGGAAAATATGAAGTCTCACCATATACAATGTAAAATCCACGACCATGAAACCCCCGCTGTTCGCGGAAATCGTCAGGAAGACAATACGCAGACTGAATGTGTCCGTAGTACCGTTTGTAATCATTTATTCGCCAGTTCGTGTGCATGTACACTGAAGTTCTAAATTAGCGTACACACGCCACAGTAAAAGCGAGCAGATTTTCGTTTTAAACAGCACTGCTACAATGCAGTCCGATTACGCTTGACTGTGAGAATAACTTGACCCAGTTCAGATGGCGGTTCTACACAGTCCAACCTCTCTGTGATTCAATCGTGTTTCAGCACCATCTAAAACAAACGTCCTTGCTCCTCCTTTGCTACACACACATTCCAAGTTCGATTGTCACTTTCGGTACTCTATGATCACTCTCACTCACTTTGTACATTATAAATTTTACACAATATTTCCTTTATAAATAACGCAGTAAATACTAAATAAAGATTTCAAAACCTTAAACGTTTCAGAAAATAAGGAATCATATAAGCTTATACGCACAAATGAAAATTTTTTAGTAATAAGTCGTCTTTAACAAACTGAGTCATTAATCGTAGTACAAGGCAAAGCTTTCGAACGCTATTCTTTATTATCAGAAAGAAAAAGGAAAATAAATGGAATGAAATTCGTGTTGCCCTTACTTATCCCAAAAGACCGAAATGCAGTATTCCGAGTAATGAATTATATTCGTGTACAGAGGACTACTTTATTTCAAGAGATATCCATAACCGGTCGATGAACTAGAGGGCCAGAATCATAATCATTATGGCATGAAAACCTGAAGGCAGCAATCGAGAATTTTAATTCTGACCTATGTGCACTATCAAAGTGGGCACAGAATGTAGGATTAAAGCTCAATCCAAGTAAAACACAAGCGATTCTGGTAGGTCATCCTAGACTCAGTAACCACAAATACCGCGAATCTCAACCACCATTAATATTAAATGACACACCTATCTATTTTTCGCCCTCGGCAAAAAGTCTGGGAGTGATAATAGACGACAAACTAAATTGGGCTGAGCATACAGCCGCCGTGTGTAGGAAGGCATCAGCATCTCTTCATACCCTACAGAGATATAAGAAGTTTTTTCCTCTCGATCTTAAAAAGAAACTTATACAAACGCTTGTAATTCCAATTATTGATTACGGTGATGTTATCTTGCAAGGTCTCTCTTGGGAAAGCTCACGACGTCTGGAACTAATCATGAATGCCTGCGTTCGATATATATGTAACATCCGTCGCTTTGATCACATTTCACCATCTTATAAGCAACTATCCTGGCTCCGTGCTGACAAGCGCAGAGATTTTCATACACTCTGTTTCCTCTACTCTCTTATCAACGTACACTGTCCCTCATATCTTTCCTCGACCTTAACACTCTTATCTGATCAACATAAAAGAACTACTCGTTCCTGTCAGAGCAAAACCCTTTCTGTCCCTACCCATCACTCAGCCGGTTTCTCAAAATCCTTTTCAGTAGCAGGAACCAGGCTCTGGAACAATCTACCTCAGTATATCAGAGAACTGAATAACACTGCCAGCTTCAAACGACAGTTAATGGATTATCTACTAAAGCAATATAATGACGCCAGTCTTTATTACCCTACGGTCCAGGTACGTCACATCCATTCCTCCTCCCAGATATTCTTCAACTGCCATTGCTCTCGCCAGGTACAGCTTCTGTCAGAATTCACCATGCGTTGACCAGTCTCGATATATTCAAAAGTAAATATTGTATCTGCTAATGTAAATGTTGTTACTTCTATTATTACACCAGCAGCAGCAGCAGAAGGTGTCTCAGTGGTACTGTTAGTATTAATCCTATTTAGAGTTAAGTTATTACATATGTAGAGTTAAGTTATTACCTTTTATTTACATCCTTTTACATGTAATCAACCTGTATAAATAATGTTATTAACTGTTCATCTGTAAAAATCATTATTATGTTATAGGTAACTCACATGTAAAGAAATACTGTAAGTGTAAAACCCTGGTCCGATGTAAGAGAGGGCCTGATGGCCCTAATCTGATCAGGCTAAATAAATAAATAAATGTAGACCTTCGATTTGTAACGGCTGCTAATTAAGTGTAAATTTACTTTAATGTCGCAAATTAAGCCATACAGTACAACTTGGTCAGACGTTTCAACGTCTGGTTAGATACTACATTTAACGTGATCATGGAACAACGAAGTGAATGTAATTGCTTCGTGTTTCTATCATAAGGCAACGTTAAGATGACTCTCATTGCCTCTCACCATAAATATAAGTCACAACAGATTATCAGACTGATAAGTCTCCGTTTCGATCTTTCATTAATTAATGCGTGATCGCATGTACCTTACTGAAAATCATGACTGGAGCAATGTTTGTGACAGCATTTCTAATAGTTCTGTCATGCTCCGTTGAGTATTTGCTAATTCTGCCTACACTTTAACCTTCAGATAATTCTGCAAGGAAAATAAATAATCTCAGGCGACGGAAAATCGACTGATGAAGCGTGCGACGCTCAGGATCCGGAACGCCTCTGCCAATCCAGCGACTATTGATCTGTTAGAACAGAAAGGCTTTCATTTACATAATAAAGTAATGAAGATTCAAATGCGACTGTTCTTAATTGCAAAAACTGGCACATTCGGATGCAATGGTTTCAGTAAACAGTACTTAATTGTTAGAGTAGAATCCAACATGGAATAAAACGGAGACTTGCCATTTCAAAATAGATGACCCAGTCCATGCAGGAAGACAGGTTAGTGGGTGGCAAGTTGTACCACTGTGACGATAAATAATTAAATTAATTTTTTATCAATCAGCGACGCTTGTCACCGTGTTTCCCTCCTTCTCGAAATATTTTATCTGTGGAAAGGTTTTTTCGCTCGTCTATCGTTTCTTCTGGCGTATCGAGAGGACGGAACCGCGATCAATTCACTCTCTTGTTTGAGCTTATTAAGTGTGGACATGTGCGCAGACTGCTTTGTGATGTAAGTGTGAGTGCTGTAAATTTTACTTTAAAATATACCCTCTTTTGTTAAGAGCCATGTCTCCAACCTGTTTTCATTTAATAATGTCCCCTCCTTCCTTAATTACTCATTTCCTTTGAGATTTCCAGCTCCTCCATATTCGATCGTAACGTGACGTTCAGACGCCATCACTTTCGCTTCATGTATTGCCTTGATTAAATCCCTATCAGTTTCTTTAAATCATTACCTTTCTTCCTTTTAGAACCTGCATTCGTATTAACAGTTTCGCGAAGTCATATAGATTTCTGTTTGTTATTTACGAAATCAAACTTTAGTACACGGTCCGTCAACAATGACTTACGAGGTGAACAGTCTGAACATTATTGTATTGCGAAAAGTATCATAAAGTTTATCTACACCATTAAACAGTTTAAGCTGCTGTGATCAACATTTCCAGAAAGAAGCTACAATGGGTAGTTCCTGTAAGTTGTCTTTGTGACGTTTGTGTGTTGCCTCAACCCCAATCTGTATTCCGCCATTTTCATCTATTCAATCTTTTCGTGTATTAATTTCATCCACCCTTGTCAAAAGTATTTAATCAGATTTTTATTCGATTTTTGTATGATACAAATTTTAACAAAAATCATTAATCTTTTAATCGCGGAGTTTAAAATTAATGCATACAGGCAAAAACACAAAAGTAATGTTACACGACACCAAAATATCCCCTTTATTTTTATTAATGTGTCAGATAGAACATATTTTTTGATGTTGAAGTGTCGATGTTTAACTGTTGAAACATAAAATTGACATAACAGTATAAAGCTTTGACCAGGGTCGGTCAGTGGAAAACATAAAAAGGAATGCGAAAAAAAACACACAAAGGATGGCGCGGCTTGGTCGCCTGCTCTTCTCAGTGCAATGTACAAACGGATGATACCATAAACGTTTCGTGTCCATATCTAAGCAATGTTGTGGTTTGGAACTAACATTTAATGTTTCTTCCCGAGTAACGTGGCTGAGTTTTCAACATTATGAGCTGCACATTTTCGCATTTATAGCTGAAAGCAGCAGTTAACTTAACAGTTATTATTACAATAATAATGTAGTTTCTTAAAAATATCTAATACAAATGCGACGATTATCGTTTTAACATTTGACTAGGTGAAATATATTGATAGTTCTTTTAACAAGGATCTGAATTTTAGATTTTCAGTGTTTGTTTTACACTGTATAAATTTAATTGTCGTCAGAAGGTCTACACTGAGTTTATGTCGGCAAACAAGTAATTTTTGGTGATAGTAACAGCGCTATACGCAGCTACAGAAGAAGTGTTCCTTAGTGGATGTAGCAAATATTTGACTTGATTTTCGCAATGCCATCCTTCTTGTAGCAAGCGTCGTAACATATGTACACTTGTATTTTGTACAAATGGGATATTATGGTTGCGAACCGATTTCATTTCTTATAAAAGTTTAACAATAGATGTCACACGTATTTTTGAGAAACAGTAAGGAAAATGATGCAGCTTGTGTTACTGATATTTTATCTTCCACTATTGTGGAATCTGAAAAGAAAAAGATATACAGACCAAGAAAAACAAGTATTCATGTGAGAGCTATATTTCTGTTGCTTGTAAAAAGATGTGTCAATACGTTTCACCTATGGACTGGTGAAAATATGATCATCAGACTAAAATTATGAACTTCAGAGAAGAAGAAATAATGTTAACTGTAGTCCTAAATGTGTAAAGGTAAAAAAATAAGACGTTTATTTCATTTATGAATGAGAAAACATGAAATCACGTGCATTTCACATTATTTTTGGTCCATAGTTCAATGAAGACCAACGGCCCTGCCACAGTGGATACACCGGTTCGCCGGCCGCGGTGGCCGAGGGGCAGCCGGGCGCCGTGGCTCAGCGCGCCCGGTGAGAGGGCTGAATGCTCTCTGTAATAAAAAAAGCTGAGCCAAAGAACACATAGAACCAAAACGAACAAATCCGATCAGCGTCCGCAAGGACAAGAACTACCCACAGAAAAAAAAAAAGAAAAAAAAGGGGGGGACTGAGGCGCTCCAGTCACGATCTGCACGACCACTACGGTCCGGGGTTCGAATCCCCCCTAGGGCGTGGATACTTTTGCCGTCCTTAGTATTAGCTAGGTCATAAGTAGTTTGTACGTTTAGGGACTGATGACGCGTAGGTAAGTCCTATAAGCTATACAAACAGTTTAAACATTTTTCACCGGTTCCAGTTAGACCACTCTTGGGTTAAGCCCTGTTGGGCTTGGCTAGCACTTGGATGGGTTACCGTCCGGGTCTGCCGAATGCTGTTGCCAAGCAGGGTGTACTCAGCCCTTGTGAGACCAACTGAGGAGCTACTTGATTGAGAAGACTGACATAACAGCCGGGAGTGCGGGCCGCTGACCACGCCCCCCTCCATACCGCAGCCGTTGACGCCTTCGTTCAGAGGATGATACGGCGGCCGGTCAGTACCCAGTGGGCCCCCTGAGGCCTGTCGGACGGAGTTAAGAAAACGGTTAATTTGCGCTCAGTTTTAAACAAAAGCACGTCTTTAACGAATCTGTCACCTGAGTTATATGCGGTGCAGTGGTATAATTTTGCTGGTGTATTGAGCGATATACACTGAAGTGCCAAAGAAACTGAAGTAGGCATGTTTTCAATCAAAGTGATATGTAAACACTCAGAGGACGGTACATCGGTCGGCAAGACCACATATGTCTGGCGAAAGGAGTTAAATCGGTTAGAGCTGCTTCAATGATAGGTTATCTCGATATAAGTATTTTTGAACGTGGTTGTGGTGGGGATTTTACCGCACTACTTTTTCACAAGTGCACTGTGAATATCGGGAATGGGAAAACATCAAATCTCCAACATTGTTGCGGACTGAAAAAGGTCATCCAAGAACGGGACCAGCGACGATCAATCGTTCAACGTGACAAAAGTGTAACAACCCTTCCGCAAATTGTCACGGATTTCAATGCTGGGCCATCAAGAAGCGTCACCTTGCAAATCACTCAACTGTTGATGGCTTCATTAATCTATGGTTCCTAAATGTCACCAGGTGACTTTTGATGGTGGTGCTGTCTCTTTATTGGTCTGGGGCGTTTGTAGCTGGAGAGCATATTGACCTCTGATACGGCTGGATGCGATTCTGTAGGTACGCAACTGGCTGATCAACTGAATCCATTCATTGGGCATTCCAGCAAGATATTGCGACAGCCATCGCTTCCACAATAGCGGCAGATTGACTCCAGAATCACTAGTATGTGTTTCAACAACCTCGCTTCCACTTCCCCACTTCCCAGATATGAACAAACACGCATACTGCTATCAATAAAATTCTTCCGGCTATGAGACCGCGTCGTCATTTTATAAACTTTACCGATGTTTCGGCCACTGTTGCAGGCGGCCTTCATCAGGGTCTGTGTCTGACTGTTGAATATACGATAGCAGCGGATGAGGGAGAGGAAGGGGGACGTTGGTTTTCCTTTATTAGTGGTTACATTATTGCACGCCATTGGTGGAAAGGTGCAATGATCTTCATAGTTTCTTCGGGTTTGCTGCCGGATTTTGAAGTCAAACAGGGTGTGTACAGGATTCCATGCGAGTGTGGCAAGGCGTACATTGGCAGGTCGATCCGCACAGTTCATGACATGTGTGGAACATCGCCGTCACATCAGGGTTCTACAGCCCGAAAAATCAGCAGTTGCGGAACATTGTCTAAACGAGGAACATAAGATATTGTTCGATGAAACTCGTATTGTGGCCAGCACATCCGGTTTTTGGGAATGTTTATAAAGATTCCATTGAAATCAGGCTGTCAGATTAATTAATAGAGACAAGGGTTTTCCGCTTAGCAGGGCGTGGAACCCGATTTTATCAAATATGAAAAAACATCGATCTTTTATGCAACCAGATTGCTGGAAGACAACCCATGACTGCGATATATCGAGAGCACCGCCTTTCCGCCACCGGCGGCGCCGCAAGACCTGTCTGTGTGCAGTACCTGTGGCAGGCCGCGCATGCGCCTTCACCTCCCGCAGGCCTATGTAGGACGGCGTTCCATGCCCTCGGCATCAGTTGTCGGCGAGTCCAGCAGCAGCAGTTCCCCTGAGGATGGCTGACAGGTGTACCAACGAAACATAAAAAAAAGTCGGTTTGACTTCAAAATCCGGCAGCAAACCCGAAGAAACTATGAAGAACTATTACGCCGGGAGAGCCTACGAAACTACAAGGGGCAATGATGATTGGTGTTTTAAAGGCTTGTTTTTCATATGATTGGAGGTAGCATTCTTCCCCCTTATTGGTCAAAATGGACGTTTCCGATTGGCTTTTGTATTACAAGTTGCTATTGGCGGAATGGACCTGAGAGAGCGGTAGTGGCGTGCTGCTGTTGACTTGTCGCCTGGCGCAGACGGCGGCGGGCCGGTGCTCTGCGTGTTCGCGGCCGCTGTGGTCTCCGGGACGCCTGCGCGAGTCATTCCGCGCGCGGTGCCATCACGTAGTGTTGCAACTGCTGGCAGCCAAGACGCCGGCAGCCTGTAGCCATCCTCCCTGTTCATATTGGCGGGACGCTTGGCCATTTCTATAGCCTCTCTAATCTAAAGGCTCTACGCGAAATTAGACAACTGTACCAGTTGCTTTGGCTCTTCAATTTGTACAGATGCAGTCTGAAAAGTCTGATATGAGTAGATATAGTAGTTAAAAAGTAATAATATAATTAATTAAATTGTATATGAAGTTTGTTGGAGGTCACTACGTGTTATCAATTTCCATTAAATAACGCTCCTGCACCTAATATCACCTACTCGTATTCTCGAGGTTGCGTCAATCGTTTTTACTGCCGGCAGTGAATCGAGGATACTTTCAGGTAAACTCTGACAATAATGGAGTTTGTACAACTACAAAGTGTGTTAAATACGGATCCCAATAGTGTTGTTATCAACGAGTAATGGTGATTCATGTTTGTGTTGAACGAATTGTGTTCCTTATATCGCCCATGAAGTAGATCCCAATGTCACCCCTATGTGATAATGCGAACACCTATTTTAATTTGTTAACCAACCCTTCTTGCAGTTTTCCCTATCTTAGTTTCTTCTTAGAACTGATATTACTTTTTTTTAGGTCCATCCTATAGGCTCTACTACTAAAATTTCAACCAGCATCTCAGAAATGAAAGTGTTGGGATCATAAAGTTGGGTACCTTTTATCCTTCTAAAGGCTCAAACAATTCCAATAAGGCTTCAAAAAGAGGAGCAAACGAGAGAGAGAAATTCTGTTATCAACATCAAGAGGAAAAAAAAAAAAAAAAAAAAAGCCGGCCCAGGTAGACCGACCGCGCGTTCCAAGGCGCCTAGACGCGGAGCTCGCTACTGCTCGCCGTCGGAGGTTCGAGTCCTATCTCGGGCATGGTTTGTCCTTAGCATAAATTAGTTTAAGTAAATGTAAGCGTAGGCTTCCGCGGCCATTGTCACTTTCGATAAATTTCTTCAGGGTATTAGACTGCACCGTCATCATTTAAAACCAACCGACGTTTCGGCCACTATTCCAAGTCTTCAGGGACTGATGACCAGAGTAATTGAGTCCCATAGATTTACAAAACATTTGAAAAAGAAAGTCTGCAACCTCAAGTTGTTCCGACAGTGGGGCTGCTGGTGAATCTTCACTAACAGACACCGAGGATGATCTCTGCTGTGTATAGACGAACTGCGGATGCAACAGTCAGTGCATTTTGAAATAATAAGTTTCTGACAACTTTAGTGGAGATCAGTGGCGTATGTGTTCTTCGTGTTTCAAATACAGTCGCTGATTTTATTATTTAGACAGTGGCGAACAGAAAAGAAAAAAAGTAGCTGAAATAAATTTTGTCTTGAATTTAAGTCTTTAGAGAAACAGGTTCAAATCCAATCTTAAGAGGAAAACAATTTTCAAACGGGTGCTCTTCATTTGGATGGTTGGATGACAACGGGATAGGTGGTAATCGAGTCTCGGAAAATTTCCTATCGACACTTTCTAAATTTTTCTGTGCCCCAACTCCGGGTCACATTTGCGTGAATAATGTGACACTGCTGTAGTAATACAGATGTAATGGCTATACAAATTATAGACGATAAAAGCTGGATACAAACGTTTCTTCCCATGATACTAGCTTGAATAATAAGCGAGCAACAAGACCGAAAATCGACGAGTCTGCATTCGGCATTTTGAACATATATACAGGGTGTTACAAAAAAGTACAGCCAAACTTTCAGGACACATTCCTCACACACAAAGAAAGAAAATATGTTTTGTGGACGTGTCCGGAAACGCTTAATTTCCATGTTAGATCTCATTTTATTACTTCTCTTCAAATCACATTAATCATGAAATGGAAACACACAGCGACGGAACTTACCAGCGCGCCTTCAAACACTTTGTTAAGGGAATGTTCAAAATGCCCTCCGTTAGCGAGGATACATGCATCCACCCTCCGTCGCATGGAATCCCTGATGCGCTGATGCAGCCCTGGATAATGGCGTATTGTATCACAGCCGTCCACGAGCATTTGGTACCGGGGTTGCGTAGACAGGAGCTTTCAAATGCCACCATAAACGAAATTCAAGAGGGTTGAGGTCAGGAGAGCGTGGAGGCCATGGGATTGGTACGCTTCTACCAATCCATAGGTTATCGAATCTGTTGTTGATAAGCGTACGAACACGTCGACTGAAATGTGCAGGAGCTCCGTCGTGCATGAACCACATGTTGTGTCATACTTGTAACGGCACATGTTCTAGCAGCACAAGTAGAGTATCCCGTATGAAATCATCCAGTGATCGTAGGTGGAAGAACATGAGGCCCAATCAAGACATCACCAACAATTCCTGCCCAAACGTTCATAGAAAATCTATGTTGATGGCGTTATTGCACAATTGCGTGCGGATTCTCGTCGACCCACATGTGTTGATTGTGAAAATTTAGAATTTGATCACGTTGGAATGAAGCCTCATCCGTAAATAGAACATTTGCACTGAAATGAGGAGTGACACATTGTTGGATGAACCATTCGCAGAAGTTTACGCGTGGAGGCCAATCAGCTGCAGATAGTGCCTGCACACGATGTACATGGTACAGAAACTACTGGTTCTCCCGTAGCACTCTCCATATAGTACCTGCACACGATGTACATGGTACAGAAACAACTGGTTCTCCAGTAGCACTCTCCGTACAGTGACGTGGTCAACGTTACTCTGTACAGCAGCAACTCCTCTGACGCTGACATTAGGATTATCGTCAACTGCACGAAGTATTTCCTCGTCCATTGCAGGTGTCCTCGTCGTTCTAGATCTTCCCCAGTTGAGAGACATAGGTTGGAATGTTCCGTGCTCCCTAAGACGCCGATCAATTGCTTCGAACGTCTTCCTGTGGGGACACCTTCGTTCTGGAAATCTGTCTCGATACAAACGTACCGCGCCACGGCTATTGTCCCGTGCTAATCCATACATCAAATGGGCATCTGCCAACTCCGCATTTGTAAACATTGCACTAATTGCAAAACCACGTTCGTGATGAACACTAACCAGTTGATGCTACGTACTGACGTGCTTGATGCTAGTACTGTAGAGCAATGAGTCGCATGTCAACACAAGCATTGAAGTCAACATTACCTTCCTTCAATTGGGCCAACTAGCGGTGAATCGAGGATATACAGTACATACTAACGAAACAATTGGGTATTTTGAAAATTGTCTGAACGAATTATTTCAATTTACATTTGAAGAGAAATACTAAAATGAGCTGTAACATGGAAATTAAGCGGTTCCGGACACATGTCCACATAAAATATTTTCTTTCTGAAAGTTTGGCCGTACCTGTTTTTAACACCCTGTATTACAGCGGTAGTGCGCTAGAATGAGAGGATGGTTATCTGGTTACTTTATAGAGTGCCATTACAATTAGATTGAATGGCTTTAATGGTGAGGTCAGATATGAGAATAGACGGAGGACCCGTGTGGACAAAACGCAGCTAGGCAGACCCAACTAGCTCCGTTATCGACCTCTCGGGAGTCGGACGGCCGAAGTTCATTAGCGAGCTAAATTAGCAGGACGCAGGGCGGCATTTGTCTCTGGAAGCCACTGCTAACGATCCGCCCCCTCCCTGCGACCGTGCCCCTGTCTCCGCAGACACCGGGAGTCGCTCGCGGACCCGTGACAGCAGGGACGTACACCCCAAGGAGGTGATTCTCTGACATCATCTACATCTACATAAATACTATGCAAGCCACATTGAAATACATGCCAAAGGGTTCATCGAAACGATTTTTTGATGTTTCTCTACAGTTCCATCTCTAATAGCTCGCAGGAAAAAGGAGCACCTAAATCTTGCCGTTTTCGATTTGATATATCTTTTTTTCATCTTCATGTCATCCAATGTAGGTGGGTGCTAACAAAATATGTTCGCATTCGGAAGAGAAAGTTGGTGAAAGATATTTCGCAAATAGATCTCGTCGCAACAAATAAAGCCTTTCTTTTAATGATTTTCACACCAACTCGTGCATCATTTTTGTGACACTCTCTCCCCTATATCGCGATAGTACAAAACGAGATACCCTTCTCTGAACGTTATCTAAATGGTCCGTCAGTCCCACCTCGTGTGGATTCCACAATGCGCAGCAATACGTCTATATAGAACGCATAAGTGTAGTTAGGCAGTTTCTGTTGAATTTTCTAAGTGTTCTGCCAACGAAACGTAGTCTCTGGTTCGCTTTTCCTACAATATTTTCTATGTGCTCTTCCCAATTTCAGTTATTTTTAATTGTTACTCCTAGGCATTTAGTTGAAATTACGGTATGTAGTTTTGACTGATTTATCGGGTAAATGAAGTTTAACGGGCTTTTTTCAGTGGTCGTATGGATGACTTCACACTTCTCATTATTAAGGGTCAATTGTAATTTTTTGTTCCATGCTGAAATCCAAATCATTTTGCAGCAACATCCAAGAAACAACCTAAGAATGCTACACAAATTGTCTCCTCAATCTTTTATAAAAATAAGGAACAGTAAAGACCCTACTATACTTCCTAGGGAACGCCAAATATCACTTCTGTTCCACCCCATCGCTTTCCGTCAATTACAACGTACTGTGTCATGTCCGACAGGATATTACGAATCCAATCACACAACTGTGACGGTATTCCGTAAGCACGCAATTTGATTAGAAGACGCTTGTGAGATACAGTGTGCCGGCCGCGGTGGCCGCGGGGACTGAGGCGCTCCAGTCACGGTCTGCACAGCCACTACGGTCGGGCGTTCGAATCCCCCCCTCGGGCATGGATATTTGTGCCGTCCTAGTTCGTAAGTACTTCATAAGTTGTTTGTAAGTTTAGGGACTGATGACCCCGTAGTTAAGTCCCATAAGCTTAACAAACAAACAAGATACAGTGTCGAAAGCCTCCGGAAATCTAGAATTATGGAATCTGTTTGACATCCCTTCTCATGAGACTAAAGAGACAGTTGTGTTTCTTAAGATTTATATTTTCTGATTCCTTGTTGACTATGGTTCAATGGGTCGTTATCTTCGAGGTAGTTCATTATATTTGAGGAAAGTATATGTTATAAAATACTGCTGCAAACCGACGTCAATGATATACGCCTGTAATTTTGCGGATCACTCTTACTGCCTTTTTTTCCGTAACCTGTGGAACATTTCCGTCTTTGGGTACGAAACGTTCGCTGAGCAAACAGTTGTATATGATAACTAGGTATGGGGCTATTACATCAGCATACTCTGAAAGGAAATTAATTGGTATAGTTACGACCGGGGACTTATTTTTGGTAAGGGACACTTAAGTACACCAGGCGTATCAACTTGTAAATTACGCATGCTGGTAGCTTCTCAGGTAGACTGCATGGACGTGATAAATCTTTGACTTAATTGCCGGAAAGAAATCTGTACACCTGGAAACACGACGTCGATATTCATCCGCTAACAGCCGATGCCACTTGGGGGATAGTCTGATAAATTGTTTGAACGGCGGCCGCCAACAGATGGGCTAACGACACAGCTGCTAGATCCTCATCTGTGGGTACCCTTTAAAAGGCAATGGTCACTGCCATAACGGTCAATCAACGTGTGAGGCAAACAGGCGCAGTATCGAGCAGTAGAGCTTCCTACAGCCAAGTGATCGAGTTTGAGATGGGCCAAATTGTGGCCTTCCGAGTTGCGGTATGATCGTTTCAGAGATTTGCCTCACATGTTGGACGTGCTCCGTCAGTTGTGCAGCTATGCTGACTGCAAAGGTCGCGTGGGTATCCTCACAGACTTTCATGCGGATCTGGACGTCCAGAAAGCTCCGTGGTCGTGCAAGATTATCGCATTCTAAGGGCAACAGTGGCAGATCGTACAGATGGCATAGAACAGATGAGAGGTTTGTAAACCCATAAATGTCAATAAGAACATTTTATAATCGTTACTAACAGTGGCACTGCGGGCATCCACACTTCTAGCTTACATCGACGTACTTGACTAATGCCGTCAGTGGATCACTTGTAAGATGAAATGATCGGCCATGTTCTTCGGCAAAGAAATCAGATTCTGTCCGCATGCAATTGATGTACATTTGCACGTACGACGTAGACTTGCCATGCGCTATCTCTTAGGGTGCATTCGTCAAAGACACATTTGTGCCGTAAGAATAAAAAGAGCACTTACTCGAAAGAAGATTCTCAGAGCAAAAGAACGTTCTCTGAGATAATTCTCAATTTCGTATGAATAAAAACTTGCAAGCATATGCTCTGAGCAGGAAGTTCTTTCTCGCTACCTTCCCTCCTTCCTGAGTAAGTTCTCCGTGCGTCATGTCCGGCACAGAACAGCTGTTCAGTAATTTATTTATTGAAACTAGCCCAATCAGGAAACGTATTCAGCGTACTACGTGTTCAGGAAGAACTGTACTACGTTTAAATATTAGTTTTTTGTGCAGCAGCATAGTATTAAGGTCAAATAAGGACTTTTTACGAAAATGTATTCTTCTGACGATGTTACAAAATTTTCGTTATGCGAGAAAACTTTTTTGCTATTGAAGTTGGGTTAGACCATTTTCCGGACGAAAATTTAAGAATACATCATACTTTTATTAGTTTCAATGTGGAACGCTGTCAGTTTTTTAAAAAGACACTTTTTGTTAAATATGACATCCAATGGTCTGTAAACGATAGGCCAAGCAATTTTGTTACCAGAAACAGGCCGCTTGATATTTAATTATTCAGTTATTAATTTTACTGTCGCGTCTAATTACTCCTGATATTAACAGAAGTTACATTTACGAAGGCAGAAAACGCATCTTAAATATGCCAACCGGTCTAGGTAGAATAAACAAGAGCAGTAGAAAAATACTTCAGTACCCAGTATTGCAATAATATTTATTTTGTGATGCTGACTGTGAAGGTCTGGGTTGCAATTTATTTCGAATTGACATCCTAAAGCGTTATTAATATACCCTATTAATAAAATATATTATTTTGCTATGTATCTGTTTACAAATGTAAATATGCACTCCAAACAAACTGGTAATATAGCAGCTGAATCCATTTGTGTTTCATTTCTATGTCGGTAATGAAAAATCTCCACTGACATCACTCTCGTCACTGTATAAACTGCTAGAAATGTCACACTTATGATTTTTGTGAAGGAAGTGACTCGTCAGCGCAATGTTTTTATTTGTATTAACTTTTTAGCTCCTCTCGTATTTGTTCAGACTACGTATAAAGGAACTTATTTTGCCTTCTAAGCAACATAAATTTTGTCATTTTTATCATAGACCACAGTAAAACATAAACTTATTAGAAGTTACTCAGCTTGAAGTATGTTTCAGAGCTCACTTTAAACAACGGAGAATATTCTCCGGTCGTGAGAAACTTCTCTAGTTTTATTCATACGAAATTGGAAAATGTTGTCTGTTGTGAACAGCTTCCCCCAACCTTTTACTCACATCAAGAAAATACTCCGTTGAAATATATCCTTTGACTCGCTTTATTCTTGCTAACCTGAGTATGTTCTCTGATACTTCGTTTGATTCAAACGGCCCATTGACCCCATCCAGGCCTAATGATCTGCGGAGCGATAAGCTACAACTCTCGCTCACATATAGTGTTTGTGGAGGGAATGTTGACTAGAGTTCGGTACGTGCAGAATGTTGTCAGACCCGTTATTCTGTAATTATTTCAAAAGTAAGGTGCTGATTTGTTTCCTACAGGATATGCTCCTCCATACACTAGGCATGTGGGAGATGTAGGAGCTAAGACTGCACGTCCGATACGTGAAACCACAACTGTTGTAAAACTGTGTGTACAGTTCAAGAAAGAGTTAGAATCAACGCCTGCATTGTCGCTCGTGACTATTGATATGAAAATCATTTCATGTACTTCATGTGCACTGTTTCAACAGTACTTCTTCAATTAATCGGAATACTCCGGCATTGTATTAACGGCCACCTGTTGACACACAAGTGGCGACTAAGTCGTCATGTACTGTGGGGTGTAATTAGAGCGTTCTGTACAAATTTACTTAGCTCTGGTTCACTGCAACCTACTTCAAGATGGATAGTTGTATTCTCGAAGTAGGAAACAGCAGAAACAATATACTTGTACGTCACAAATTCCGCACTTTATAGAAAGCTTTATTTTTCTAAGAGACAATCACGGAAGCAACTGATGAAAATCCTGAGCCACGCGATCTAAATATTGTGTAAGTACGACGCGGATTACCGGCAAAAGACAAGATTTTCCAGTATGACATTTAAGCTTCCTAACAATTGCGTCTGACATTTATGGTGACCCTGCTTGAACATATAGTCCTCAAACTACAATATTAAGTGTGTGCCGGATAGCACTGCTATCAGACTCAGTACAGTGAAAAATACACTACTGGCTATTAAAATTGCTACACCAAGAAGAAATGCAGATGATAAACTGGTATTCATTGAACAAATATATTATATTAGAACTGACATGTGATTACATTTTCACGCAATTTGGGTACCCAGAACAACAACCTCTGGCCGTAATAACGGCCTTGATACGCCTGGGCATTGAGTCAAACAGAGCTTGGATGGCGTGTACAGGTACAGATATCCATGCAGCTTCAACACGATACCACACTTCATCAAGAGTAGTGACTAGCGTATTGTGACGAGCTAGTTGCTCGGCCACCATTGACCACAAGTTTTCAATTAGTGGAGAATGGGCTGGCCAGGGCAGCAGTAGAACATTTTCCGTATCCAGAAAGTGCCGTACAGGACCTGCAACATGCGGTCGTGCATTATCCCGCTGAAATGCAGGGTTTCGCAGGCATCGAATGAAGGGTAGAGCCACGGGTCCCACATCTGAAATGTAACGGCCACTGTTCAAAGTGCCGTCGATGCGAACAAGAGGTGACCGAGACGTGTAATCAATGGCACCCCTTACCATCACGGCGGGTGATAACGCCACTATGACGACGACGAATACACGAATATGCGTTCACCGTGATGTCGCCAAACACGGATGCGACCATCATGATGCTGTAAACAGAACCTGGATGCATCCGAAAAAATGACGTTTTGCCATTCGTGCACCCAGGTTCGTCGTTGCGTACACCATCGCAGGCGCTCCTGTCGCTGATGCAGCGTCAAGTGTACCCGCAACCATGGTCTCCGAGCTGGTAGTCCATGATGCTGCAAACGTTGTCGAACTGTTCGTGCAGATGGTTCAAATATTCAAATGTTTGTTAAGCTTATGGGACTTAACTACGGGGTCATCAGTCCCTAAACTTGCAAACTACTTATGAACTACTTACGAACTAGAACGGCACAAATATCCATGCTCGAGGGAGCATTCGAACCCCCGACCGTAGTGGCCGTACAGACCGTGACTGGAGCGCCTCAGTCCTCTCGGCCACCGCGGCCGGCTGCAGATGGTTGTTGTCTTCCTAACGCCTACATATGTTGACTCAGGGATCGAGACGTGATTGCACGATCCGTTACAGCCATGCAGATAAGATGCCTGGCATCTCGTCTGCTAGTGATACGAGGCCAGTGGGATCGAGCACGGCGTTCCTTATTGCCGACCTGAAACCATCCATTCCATATTCTGCTAACAGTCATTAGATCGCGACCAACGCGAGCAGCAATGTCGCGATACGATAAACTACAATCACGATAGGCTACAATCCGATCTTTATCAAAGTCGGAAACGTGATGGTACGCATTTCTCCTCCTTACACGAGACATCACAACAACGTGTCACCAGGCAATCCGGTCAACTGCTGTTTGTGTATGAGAAATCGGTTGGATGCCTTCCTCATGTCAGCAAATGACCTAGGATTGAATCCTGTTTTCGGCACACGGTTTTGATCCGCCAGGAAATTTCATTTAGGAAAATTTCTACTGATTTCAGTGCAGGACTCAGCAGGAGTCAGCCTGTGAACCATTTAACTAAACATCATCGAAACGGACTTTCGGGGCCGAAAGCCCACTCGTGTACCCTTGCTAACTGCATGACACAAACTTTACCTGAACACAGAGATTGGGCTGTTGATGACTGGAAACTTGTTGCCTGGTCTGATGAGTCTCAGTTTCAAATGTATCGAGCGGATGTTCGTGCAAGGTAATGGAGACAGTCTCAATAATCCATGGACCCTGCATGTCAAAGGTGACTTTTCAAGCTGGTTATGGCTTTGTAATGGCGTGTGTATTTGGTGTCATATAGGTCCGTGATACGTCTAAATAAGCCCCTCACAGGTGACGCGTACGTACTCATGCTGATCACCTGAATTCAGTCATGTCCATAGGGCATTACGACGGATTTGGACAATTCCATCAGAACAATGTGACAGACCACATGCCCAGAATTGTTTCAGGAACACTCTTTTAAGTTTACATCTACATAGATACTCTGCAAATCACATTTAAATGCCTGGCAGAGGGTTCGTTAACCACTTTCATAACTTTTCTCTACCGTTCCATTCTCTAATAGCGCGCGGGAAGAAAGAACACTTAAATCGTTCCGTTTTCGATCTGATTTCTCTTATTTTATTGGGATGGTCATGTCTCCCTAAGTAGGTGGGTGCTAGCAAAATATTTTCATTCAGAAGTAAAAGTCGGTGAGTGAAACTTCGCAAACAGATCACGCCGCAATGAATAACGTCTTTCTTTTAATGATTTCCATCCCAATTCGTGCGACATTTCCGTTACGCGTTCCCCCCATATCATGATAAAACAAAACGAGTTGCTCTTCTCTGAACCTTCTCAATATCTTTCGTCAGTCCCATCTGGTGAGGGTCCCACAAGGGGCAACAGTACTCCAGGAGAGGACGCACAAGTGTGATGTAAGCAGTCTCTTTGGTGGAGCTAGTGCATCTTCGAAGCGTTCTTCCCAACAATATTTTCTATGTGTTCTCTCCAATCTAAGTTGTTCGTAATTGTAACTCCTAGCTATTTAGTAGAATTTACAACCTTAAGGTTTGACTGATTTATCTGGTAATTGAAGTCCAGCGCATTTCTTTTAGTGGTCATGTGTCACACTTTTCTTTATTTAGTGTCAATTACCAATTTTCGCACCATGTAGAAATTTTGTCTACATCGCTTTGCAGTTGCTTTTGATCCTCTGTTGACTTCACTAACCGATAAACGACATCATCATCCAAGAACAGTCTAAGGGACCTATTCAGATTGTCTCCGGAATCGTTTATGCATACACGATATAGAAAATTCAGAAGTTATAGACAATTTCGTTGATAGAATGTTCCGTTGGTTCTTGGTAGAATATTTGACATATGGTCACTAATAAAAACACGGCAATGTTGCAATACTCCACAATATTTATTGTTTAGTACAAACTAGTTTTCGGCTTTTACGCCATCATCAGGTACAAAGGTTACTATAAACAAACTTAAAGCAAAGATTTTACTACATGTGCATCGAAGAATCACATAGATCACCAAAAGGTAAACGTTGTTAGGAAGGTATATTAAGAAGTGGTCCAAAATTATTAATTATTGACTAAGTAGCTAAGAAACGTGACAGTTTGAAAAATAAATTACGTGGTATTTGTTACAAAAAATAAGCGATAATCTGGAAAAGTTAATAACATGACAATTCGTACACGGTTGTTTGATTGTAAAAGAAGGTGCCTTTGATAACTTTTCGAAAAGGTGATACAGATATGTGTGTCCCTGTAAGACTATTACAAAACAAATAGGATTACAGCGAAATATTCACAGACAGGGTGCAGATACCTGTAACTACTCACAGAACTTTATAGATATGCGTGTAAAATTATTTCAGATGACTTCCAGTAAACGATTACACTTAAGAACTGTAATAAACATTAGGTCAAAATAGAAATAAAACTTAGGCACAATGGGCAACATTTGGAAAAAGTGATCAAGACAAGTGTGTCACTGTAAAAACTATTACAAACCAAAAAGGCCTACAATGATTATTCACAGACAGGGTGAAGGAACAGGTAACTTATACTAACAGTTTGGTAGGTCTATTGGTAAAAATATGTTTATGTGACAAATTATTTCAAGTGACTTTCAATAAATCATCATACTTAAGAAATGTGATGAACATTTAATGAAAAATAAAATTAAAATAAAACCTAGGCTTGTGGTAGTGGGGATAGTGGCCATTTAAATTACTACATTGTTTTCAGAAGTTGGGTAAAATGAATATGGTAGTTCTTGGACTTGTGCCAATAGTGAGTGACCCAGTGTAGCGTAACTGTAATATGTTCCGTTTTGTAACATGGTAAAATGTATGCTGGTGGAACCGCAAACACTGAAATCAAGCCTGAAGTGCATGGGGTAACTAAGTCTTGGTCTGAGTGGCAGTATTTCTACTATGTTCAGTTAGAAGTGGAGAATAAGCGAACTCTGTTTGGTCATTTGGTACCAGATTTGGGCAAGAAGATATATGTTTGTTGATCTTCAATAATTCTAGGTTGATCATCTTCTTACCGTTGTGAATGTGGTGTAAATGTTCATGCTGGACTTTGCAGTTGTGACCCTCTTTAAGTAAGAGGACTGCATACCTGTCCAAGGATGTTTGAATATTCTTAAATCAGGTGTCAACCCAGTTGACATTGAGGATATAAAATTAGCTACATATACTTCCCTAGCACCAAATTAGTTTTAGTTGAATGGAAAGACATACAAACAGTTAGATGGTCTAGCTATGGTATCACTTCACTGTCCAATCCTTGCAGATATTTTCATGGATAACTTTGAAAACCACTTACTGGAAAATAATCTAGTCTCTTCCCAAATTAGGTACTGGTGTATGTATGTGGATGATTAGTTAAGCCTGTGGACAGGTACCACCAGACAACTATAGACTTTTCTCGAACAGTAAAATTCTAAACACAACAACATCCAGTTCACAATGGAGTTGGGAGCTAACTCCATAACTTTTCAAATATATCCATTGACACCAGTCAAGAAAGCCATATCTTCAACATTTACGGAAGACCCAACACCACTAACAGTATCTTACCTGCCAATTCTCAACACCCAAATATGCTTACTTACATTCAGTGATCCACCGCTTATTATCCATACCGATGAGTGATGACAACTTCCAGACAGAGTTTAAACTATCAAACAAATTTCAGTAAGTAATGGTTACACTGCTCCATTAGTGAATTTCATACTGCACAAAAAACAAAAGCAACTGATTTCTTTACTTCGTTTTCCCTGTTTCTTACACACAACCCCAAGACCATAATAAAAGGTGCACGATACAATATTTAGGTAAAGTTTCTTTCCATGTTGCCAGAAAATTAAAATACAGGAACATAATTTTATGTACACAACACGTTGGTCACTATTTAATTGATGGTAAGGACAGTAATGAGAGGAGGTACTGAACAGAATTGGGGAGAAAAGGAATTTCTGGCATACCTTGACTAAAAGAAGGGATAGATTGGTAGGACACATTCTTAGACATCAAGGAATTGTGAATTTAGCGTTGGAGGGAAGTGTATGGGGAAAAAACCGCAGAGGAAGACCAAAAGATGGATACAGTAAGCAGATTCAGGCAGATGTAGGTTGCCGTTCTTATGTGGAGATGAAGAGGCTTGCTCAGGATAGGGTATTGTGGAGAGCTGCATCAAACCAGTCTCCGGACTGAAGACCACAACACACACAACAAGGACAGTACACCACCTTTGGAAAAAAGTGGAATATATAAATTCACTTGTGATTGTGGTAAATTCTACATAGGTCGGTCTGGAAGAGCTATTGCGACACGTCTAAAAGAACATCACAGACGTTGGAGACTCAGAAAGGGCTATCCAATTTTGCAGACCACTTATTTAAAGAGGGTCACAAATACAAAGTCCAACCAGGAAGTTTTACACCACATTCACAAAGGTAAGATCAACTATCTAGAATTACTGGAGATCAACAAACACATGTCTTCTTTCCCAAGTCTAGTACTCAATGACCAGACAGAGTTCCCTTATTCTCCACTTCTAACTGAACATAGTAGAAATACTGCCTCTCAGACCACGTCTTAGTTACCCCATGCACTTTTGGCTTGATTTCAGTGTTAGCAGTTCCACCAGCATACATTTTACCATGTTACAAAACGGAACAAATTACAGTGGGTCAATCACTTTTGGCACAGGTCCAAGAATTACCATATTCAGTTTACCTAACTTCTGAAAACAATGTAGTAATTTAACTGGCCTTTATCACCATTACCATAAGCCTCGGTTATATTTTTATTTTATTTTTCACTAAATGTTCAATATATTTCTTAACTATAATGATTTATTGGAAGCCATCTTGAAACGTGTCCATAAAAAATTATTTTTGTAAGAAAATGTCTAATATTGTGCCTCCTGTTTTGTATCGAGTAACTTGCTTGCAAGAAAATGTATAATATCGCTTCTACTGTATGTATCGATATGTGTACTTAACTCTTTGAAGTTTCATCTTTGGCAAAGATCATGTATTGCATAGCATTGTAGCTCGCACTGAGAGAGAGTAGCACTTGTGGTTCAGCTCGCTTAGAGGGCGGTTGAGTTGTGTGTATGGCTCCGATGTAGAGCAGAGGCTGCTTTGCCAGCAAGTCTGAAGTTGTATTATGTAGGTAATCTAATGCTGATTATTAATAATAAGTAACTTGACCTTTCTTTCCTGTTTCACTTACGTAGTTAGAAAATTAACCTACTTCCTTCATTTGATAATTAGTTACTAGTGGATTTAAAGTGCAGTATTGATTTTAATAATATTGTTGAACAGATTTCGTTGTTGGTGCCATAGTAAATGATAGTTAATTGACTATGATACTAAATTTCAATAATTGGAAACTGATCTGCATAAAATTCTCACAGTCAAGCATTAAGAAAGTGGTTTGTGTGTGTTTTTTTTTTTTTTTTTTTTTTTTTTTTTTTTTTTTTTTTTTTTTTTTTTTTAATATCTTTCTCGCAGTCAAAATTTTTGAGTATAGTCAGTGTCTGTTTCAAATGGTGACTTGTCACAGTTGCTTTGTTTAAAATATCCGTTGCGCACATAATCAGTTTAATGCACTGTTTCTTATTTGATAGTACATACATCAATATCAGGGCCATAATTAAACCAAATTGCTAATGTTAATGAACCATTTGTTGTGTGATTTAACGATAGGTTCAACATCCACAACACACACACAGCTTTTAATCTGAAATAACTTGTCACACACACACACACACACACACACACACACGCGCGCGCGCGCGCGCACGCACGCACACACACACACACACACACACACACATACCCCAATAGACCTACCAAACTTTTATGCTAAGTTACGTGTTTCTTCACCCTGTCTGTAAATAATCATTGTTGGCCTTTTTGGTTTGTAATAGTTTTTACAGTGGCACACTTGACTTTATCATTTTTTCGAAATGTTACCAAATGTGCGTGGGTTTTATTTTTATTTTGACCTAACGTTTATGACAGTTCTTAAGTGTAATCGTTTACTGGAAGTCATCCGGAATAATTTGAGATGCATATGTATAGTTCACCAATAGGCTTACAAACGTCTATGAGTGGTTGCATGTACCTTCTCCCTATCTGTGAATATTTTGTTGTTATAGTCTTACAGTGACATACCCATCTTTATCACCTTTTCGAAAAGTTATCAAAGGCACTATAGGCCTAATTGTTCCATGTAACCTTTTTTTACAATTATACAACCGTCTACCAATTGTCATGTTATTAACTTTTCCAAATTATCGCTTATTTTTTGTAACAAATAACATGTAATTTATTTTTCAATCGGTCACTTACCTTTCTTAGCTACTTAGTCAATCATTAATGATGTTGGACCACTTCTTAACATACAAAGTTTATCGTTTGCTGATCTATGTGATTCTTTGATGCACATGCTGTAAAATGTTTGCCTTGACGTTTGTTTATAGTAACCTTTGTACCTGATGATGTCGTAACAGCCGAAAACTAAACAATAAATATTTGTGGAATATTGCCACATAATCGTATTTTTATTAGTGTCTCTGTTCACAATTTGTAGAGAACTGAAATGTCACGTTTGAAAACCATTCGTTTTGAATGAGCATAGTGAAGAAAACATTGCAACATTTGAAAAAAAAAAAAAAAAAAAAAAAAAAAAAAAAAAAAAAAAAAAAAATTAATAATCGACACACTGACAAACATATTGAAAGTCAAATTTTGTTCCGATCAGAATTATGTGCTTGTGGGTTGTTACTGTAGCATGTTCCTCTCGTAATTGTCTCAGTCTACATCTACCCTGCAGGAAACCATCGTTATTTAGTTACGTCTTGGTCAATCAGAATCACATAAAAGAAAGTATACAATGATTTCCATGTAGAGTTCTTAAAATGTCGCGGTAGATTAAATTGACTCATTATTTAGTTGTTTTCATATGATTTAAGCAGTTTATTTTCTAACATGCGTGCACAAGAATAACGTTTTAATAATGATGACTCATGTTGAACCGATTAATTTGCAATCAACTTACTCGTTTGTAATCATCCTGCGTAGAGATTTATTTTAGCCTTCCAAGCTCCTATCAATTAGGTGGTTATTTCATAAACTTTCTACTTGATGCATGCCAAGGTCCTAGGAAGAACACTTTACTGAAATCTGATGAGAAGCTGCTGGTGACGTGTCATTGCGAATGCCCTTTCAGTTATTTTTAATATATTAATATGTTATTGCTAGTGGTAGATTTGTTTTGCTGTTAATGCAGAGATCCACACTCAGCGCTCTGCTCTCATGCGTCATTTGTTAATTCAATAAATTAGGGCTGTTAGGTACGACAAGGTGTGAAGTCTACTTCATCACCTGAAGTAAATTATTACAGTGGCGTCCTGTAACGACGCAACGTCACTCCACCGCTAATGAGATAGAAATATGAAGTATATGTGTGCTTCTCCTCTTCCAAAATCCTCTGACACGCCTCGAAATTTATTTCAGTGTATAGTTATGAAGTTGTTCAGCGATCACATTTTTTGTTAAAACATGACAAAAGTAAACGTATTGACGATTACCGGGATTTTTTACACGATGGAGCCCCTCCACACACACACCAACGTGGTGATCAACTCAGCAGTACTACTGTCACCTTCGTATTTGCTATTTTATGGTGACTCACAAGATGTGGGAGCCGCGATGTTATCCGTACTTGTGGGCACGATTAGCCATCAATACGGTGCATCTGGAGATAGGTATGTAAGGTCAAAGGAAGAAAGTGCCAAGGCAAGAGCGAAGGGAGAAACACTTCTGCGCCAGTGGGGTAGGTTGCAAGGGCAGTAGCGGTGCTTTGCTTTCGGCGATAGATCGTTGTAAGGATTTGGTAGTGTTAGTAGTGGCTATATCTCAGTACCATTGATTTTGCTAGGTTTGTCATAAATAATCAGTCCGATTTGATGCGAGGTTCTGCTGCTGCTGAACACTACGGTGTCTCCTGGGTGGCCTGCGACAACATACCTGTAACATAGCCGAGTTAGACAGTTCCGTCAAAGAACTGGCTAATTGTGTGGGACTGTATAGGTTAGAATGTGCTCAATGCGCTGAATGTGGCTTCCATGCTAAGCCTGTTGGTCGGCTGTGGGCGCTCAGCTAACGATGACGATGTGAGTCAATTTGCTGTATTGCAGGCGTTCACCAGATTCATCGTGTTTGTGAGTTTGAGGTATTTAGAACGTAGGTGGCTAGTCCCTGAAGATCAGTGTTTTTGGGGGCTTATGTGCCCTCCTATGGTTATGATCGTAATATGAAGAGATTGTTCGAGTGTCTCGAGTTTTTGAAGTCGTGTTCAAATGTTTGTATAGCTTGTGGGACCTAACTATGGGGTCATCAGTCCCTAAACTTACAAACTACTATGAACTAATTAATACTAAGAACGACACATATATCCATGCCCGAGGGGGGATTCGAACACTGGACCGTAGTGACTGGAGCGCCTCAGTCCCCTCGGCCACCGCGGCCGGCGAGCATTGCTTATGATGCGTAGTACTTATGACGTGTAGGCGGCGTAGCCTTGTTGACGCAGCGTATGCCTAGCACGGAGCTCCGTACGTCGTCAGAGGTCTTATAAATGCCATGTACGTGTTACTCGACACCCGTCTATTCAGTATGCTTTCCCTGTTGAGGATTGGGTAAAGTTCCAGAATGAAACTTTCACTCTGCAGCGGAGTGTGCGCTGATATGAAACTTCCTGGCAGATTAAAATTGTGTGCTGGAACCGGGACTCGAACCTGGGACCTTTGCCTTTCGCGGGCAAGCGCTCTACCGACTGAGCTACCCCGACACGACTCACGATGTGAAGTTTGGAAAGTAGGAGGCGAGGTACTGGCGGAAGTAAAGTTGTGAGGCGGCATCGTGAGTCGTGTCGGGGTAGCTCAGTCGGTAGAGCGCTTGCCCGCGAAAGGCAAAGGTCCCAGGTTCGAGTCCCGGTTCCGGCACACAATTTTAATCTGCCAGGAAGTTTCATATCAGCGCACACTCCGCTGCAGAGTGAAAGTTTCATTCTGGAAACATCCCTTAGGCTGTGGCTAAGCCATGTCTCCACCATATCCTTTCTTCCAGGAGTGCTAGTCTTGCGTGTTTGCAAGAGAGCTTCTGTGAAGTTTGGAAAGTAGGAGGCGAGGTACTGGCGGAAGTAAAGTTGTGAGGTGGCATCGTGGGTCGTGTCGGGGTAGCTCAGTCGGTAGAGCGCTTGCCCGCGAAAGGCAAAGGTCCCAGGTTCGAGTCCCGGTTCCGGCACACAATTTTAATCTGCCAGGAAGTTTCTTGGGTAAAGTTATTTGAGCCTTGCTTTTGCCCGGATGGTGAAGTGTTGCATGTGGTCCGCCCTATGTACGTTTCCGGTCTAACCACACACCAAGGTATTCTTTCTCACAGAAACGCATTGGGCGTGTGGTCCACAGTGTTGGTGTTTGCGCAGCAGCGCACTTGTTGACGTTTACTTTAATGCGTCATTTTTCCAACCAAGGTTGGCAGTTCTGAGTGCAGTCTATAGGCGAGAATTAATTTTTGGAGGCTTCCAATCTTGCGCTATGATGGCGGTGGCATCAGCGTAAATTTCGGTCATCGTGTTATGTGTTTCTGGAACATCATTAATGTAGAGGTTAAACAAAGGGTCGTAAAGAATGCTGCCTTAGGGTACTACGGCTTCTATGCCGTGTAGACTGATTGCCATCAACGTGTGTTAAAGCTTCTGTTAGTGAGATATGAGTGTATGAGACGCACTAATCCGTCGGGAAACATAATATGAGAGTTTCCGTATAAGACCTTTGTGACAAAGTCGATCGAAAGCATTCACGATGTCAAGGAAGACTAACCCTTTGGCTTTGTTTGTGTTGTAGCCGTCTGTTGTGTGTTCGCCGTCCGCGGTGGCCGAACTTTCTGCGGCGCGTCAGTCACACTTTGGACGGCCGCTATGGTTGGGAGTTCGAATCCCCCCCTCGTACATGGATATTTGTGCCGTCTTTAGTATAAGCTAGTTCATAAGTAGAATAAAAATTTCACTCTACAGCGGTGTGTGCGCTTATATGATACCTCCTGGCAGATTAAAATTCTGTGCCGGAGCCGGGCAAGCGCTCTACCGACTGTTTCGCGGAAGAGATTCTGTAAAGTTTGTAAAGTAGGAGGCGAGGTACTGACGGAAGTAAAGTTGTGAGTCGGCATCATGAGTCGTGTCGGGATAGCTCAGTCGTTAGAGCGCTTGTCCGCGAAACGCTGAGGTCACAGGTTTGAGTCCCGGTTCCGGCACACAATTTTAATCTGCCAGCAAGTTTCATATCAGCGCACACTCCGCTGCAGAGTGAAAGTTTCATTCTGGAAACATCCCTTAGGCTGTGGTTAAGCCATGTCTCCACTATATCCTTTCTTGCATGTTTCGCAGGAGAGCTTCTGTGAAGTTTGGAAAGTAGGAGGCATGGTATTGGCGGAAGTAAGGTTTGAGGTGGCATCGTGAGTCGTGTCGGGATAGCTCAGTTAGTTCATAAATTGTTTGTAAGTTTAGGGACTGATGACCCCGTAGTTAAGTCTGTCTATGTTTCTCACCGACCTCTTCGTTTAACATATCTTCTACATTTATATCTACACATATACTCCGCAACCCACCGTAAAGTACGTGACGGAGGGTATACTGTACCAACTGCCACTGTAGATATTTCCTTTCCTGTTCCACTCCCAAATAGAACAAGGAAAAATAGAATGTCTATACGCCTCTGTACGAGCCCTAATTTCTCTTATCTATTCCTTGTGATCTTTGTACTAAATATAAAGGCGGCAGCAAGATCATTCTGTGTCAGCTTCAAATTCCTCTAAATTTCCTCAACAGAATATCTCCAAAATAACGCCGTCTTATCCTCCAGCGATTTCCGTAACACTCGCGCATTGGCCGAACATACCGGTAACGAACCAAGCTGCTCGCCTCTGAACTGCTTCCATGTCTTCCTTTAAACTAATCAGATGCAGGTCCCAAACACTTAAGCAACATTCAAGACGTGGTCGTTCAAGCGCTTCATACCTGGTCTCCTTTACAGATGAAGTACATCTTCCCAAAATTATCCCAATAAACCGAAGTTGGCTGTCCGTCTTACTCACAACTGTCCTTACATGTTCGTTCTATCTCTTATCGTTCTGCAATGTTATGCCAAGATATTTGAACGACGTGACTGTACCAAGAAGCTCACTACTAATGGTGTAGTCCAACATTATGGGATTGTTTTTCCTACTCATGTGCATCACCTAACATTTTCTAGATTTAGAGCTAGCTGCCATTCTTCACAGCAACTAGAAATTTTGTCTAAGTCATCCTATATGCTATTACAGTCAATTAATCAAGACACCCTCCCATACACCACTACATCGTCAGCAAACAGCCGCATCAGATAATAATAATTTCGTGTGGCTCATAGGCCTGGTGCATGTCTTTCAATTGACGCCACTTCTGCGACTTGCGTGTCCCTAGCCTACTCCAGTTATCCAACCGGGGAAAGGGGACCTACAGTTTTACGGCGCATCAGATTATTTACATAGATAGAAAATACTAGAGGTCACATCACTTTCCACTAGGGCACGCCTGACGATAGACTCGTCTATGATGAACACTCGCCGTCGATAGCAATGTGCTGCGTTCTATTACTTAGGAAGTCTTCCAGCCAGTCATAAATCTGTAAACCTATTCCACATGCTCGTATCTTCGTTAGCAGTCTGTAGTGTGGCACTGCGTCAAATTTTGAAATCGAGAAAAACACAATCTGCCTGTTGCCCCTCATTCATGATTTGCAAGATTACAATGAGGAGAGGACAAGCTGACTCTCACACGAAAGATGTTTCCTAAACATGTACTGAACAGCCATTGTACAGGAACTAAACAATGTCCATTCATTTTCTAAGTGTGGTGCTAACAATTGCTGAGCATAGTGTTTTCTATGTCTTCTTCATCATATTTCTCTATTAGAGGGGGTAAATCTTGCCTGTATTAACTTCTTTGACGTGACTAACTTCTTCATTGCATTTACTAAGGGAGACACTATTCTCTGTGTACATTGCACCAACACACACATTGGTACTTAAAATAATTCAAGTGACTTTTCATTTTGTAGCTTTTGTATTCACTGAGTTTATGCTCTGTTTGTTGTAGTAGAAGCAATGTATTCAGTTTATAAGATTGTTGTGAGCAATGTTAATTAATCTAAAATATGTTAAAATAATAGTTAACATGGTTTGATAGATGGTGTGAGTCAATTGTTACTTTATTCGTGTCTTTTCGATGCTCTCTCAGTTTCCTGTTTCATGACTTTCTATTCAGCTTTTATTCTCTGTGGTATGTGTAGTTCTTTTATTATCAACTGATCCTTTTCCATTATGATTTTGTTCTTATGAATACATCTGCCTCATAAATATCTTATGAGATACTTAAGATTCTGAATAACGTCTGCGCAAGTGCTGATATTCCTTTGTGTTTGTGAGACTCAGCTTTAAGAAATGTCATTTGAAAGCCTACTTTAAATAATATTGAAAAATTATTAGCTTCTACATAAGCACTGTTACTATATATATTTAATTCCTAGTTTTATTTGCTGGTTCTCTTATAAATTATTGCATTCTGATTTTTGATAAATTTCTGATTATTCTTTTCCTGTCTGATTTTATTGTTATCGACGAAAATGGAAGGTTTCCAAAGCAGAATTTGAAAATCAAATTAAAGTAATGGAAAGCACGTAATTTCTGAAAAGTTATATGACTAACTGACGAATATTTGAATGAGAATTCCTATCAGTCCGTAAAACACCGTGTGTAAAAGCATAAAAATAAACAATTATTGTGAAAGACTTCTTTACTCCTGTAAATTATCTATGTAAAAACTACTACTTGAACAACTTGAATCTGAAACAATACTGGACGGCTACCTGAAATGTATCACATGGACGTTACATGCACCGGCGATATCGATTTGTAAACCGTTTGTTTTCTCCATTTTCCACGGAAGCGACCTGGCAATGCTCAGGTCCTCAAAGCCGTCGTGTTCGGCGTGAATCCAACATTCGCTCGAGGCTAATGCCTTTTGATCGCACAGGTTTGATGTCATTATCCGATGCAACACTCACTCACTCACTCACTCACACACACAGTTATACTTTCATTTCTGATTAATCCCCGAAAGCGACTGTCATAAAGTCCATTGTACCGCATCAAGTTTAAATTCCATATTCCGCGCTCGAATGTCGGAAGTACTGCATGACCACTAGTGAAACTAAATTCGCAGTACAGCTTGTATACAGCTCTGTTAGATTATGTTCCATTTCAATCGCCTCTCCCAGGTAAGGCATGTATTTATTTAGAAATTAATGTATATTTTCCAGTAAACAGTTTACCTCCCAAGAGTATGGAAGAGAACTGAAGAACATTCCATTGTTGTTTCTGTGATCTTCAATATTGTTTGACAGAGCCCACCAAAGTGGTATATCTTACGCAAAGTGCTCCACTACTGCATGCTACTGCAAACAATATACACTACTGGCCATTAAAATTGCTACACCAAGAAGAAATGAAGATGATAAACGGGTATTTATTGGGCAAACATATTATACTAGAACTGACATGTGATTACATTTCCACGCAATTTTGGTGCATAGAGCCTGGGAAATCAGTACCCAGAACAATTGCCTATGGCCGTAATAACGGTTTTGATACGCCTGGGCATTGAGTCAAACAGAGCTTGGATGGCGTGTACAGGTACAGATGCCCATGCAGCTTCAACACGGTAGCACAGTTCATCAAGAAAAGTGACTGGCGTATTGTGACAAGCCAGTGGCTCGGACACCATTGACCAGACCTTTTCAGTTGGTGAGAGATCTGGAAAATGTGTTGGCCAGGGCAGCAGTCGAACATTTTCCGTATCAAGAAAGGTCCGTACAGGACTTGCAACATGCGGTCGTGCATTATTCTGCTGAAATGTAGGGTTTCGCAGGGATCTAATTAAGGGTAGAGCCATGAGTTTTAACACATCGGAAATGTAACGGCCACTGTACAAAGTGCCGTCGATGCGAACAAGAGGTGACTGCGTCGTATAACCAATGCCACCCAATACCGTCACCCCGAGTGATACGCTAGTACGGCGATGACAAATGCACGCTTCCAATGTGCGTTCATCGCGATGTCGCCAAACACGGATGCGACCATCATTATGCTGTAAACAGAATCTGGATTCATCCAAAAATACGACGTTTTTCCAATCGTGCACCCAGGTTCGTCGTTGTGTACACGATCGCAGGCACTCCTGTCTGTGATGCAGCTTCAAGGGTAACCACAGCCAAGTCCATGCTGCTGCACACGTCGTCGAACTGTTCGTGCAGATGGTTGTTGTATTGCAAACGTCCTCATCTGTTAGGGATCGAGACGTTACAGCCATGCGGATAAGTTGCCTGTCATCTCGACTGGTAGTGATACGAGGCCGTTGAGATCCAGCACGGCTTTCCGCATTGCCCTCCTTAACCCTACAATTCCCTATTCTGTTAGTAATCATTGGATTGCGACCAAGGCGAGCAGCAATGTCGCGATACGATAAACCACAATTTTTGTGCAATATTGTTTAATCCAACTCTATTGGTACCAAGTATAGACCCACAAGCAGCTGCGAGTTCGAGCACAGCTTCTCCTGGCAGTTACTTCTTCGACTCCCAGACGCAACGACTAGGGTATCTTCGACTCTCAGACGCCACGACTTAATGTAGCCGGCACTTGGAAGACGCAGCGAGTCGGTGAGCTGACGCAACCGAAGAAGCACGGAGTGTCTGTGTTGTTGTTGTTATTGTGGTCTTCAGTCCGGAGACTGGTTTGATGCAGCTCTCCACAAAACCATATCCTGAGCAAAACTCTTCAACTCCACATCTGTTTGAATCTGCTTACTGTATCCATCTCTTGTTCTTCCACTGTGGTTTTTACCCCACACACTTCCCTCCAATGCTAAATTAACAATTCCTTGATGTCTAAGAATGTGTCCTACCAATCGATCCCTTCTTTTAGTCAAGGTATGCCAAAAATTCCTTTTCTCCTCACTTCTGTTCAATACCTCCTCATTAGTTACGCGATCCACCCACCTAATCTTCAGCATTCTTCTGTAGCACCACATTTCAAAAGCCTCTATCCTCTTCCTGTCCGCACAGTTTATCGTCCATGTTTCACTCCCATACAAGGCAACACTCCACACAAATGCCTTCAGAAAGGACTTCCTTAGGCTTAAATCAATATTCGATGTTAACAAATTTCTCTTTTTCAAGAATGCTTGTCTACCCATTGCCATTCTGCATTTTATATTCTCTGTACTGCGATCATCATTGGTCATTTTACTGCCAAGTAACAATACTCATCACCCTCCTTTATTGTTTCGTTACCTAATCCAATTCCATCAACATAACCTGATTTTCTTAGACTGCACTCCATTACCCTAATTTTGCTCTTGTTAATCTTCATCTTATATGCACCTTTCAGCACACTGGTCATTCCGTTCAACTGCTCTTCTAGATCTTTTGCTGTTTCTGACGGAATTACTACGTCGTCGGCAAAACGCAATGTTTTTAATTCTTCACACTGAACATTACTGCCGGCCGCGGTGGCCGAGGTGACGGAGGCGCTCCAGTCACGGTCTGCACGGCCACTACAGTCGGGGGTTCGAAATCCCCCTCGGGCATGGATATTTGTGCCGTCCTTAGTCTTAGTTCATAAGTAGTTTGTAAGTTTAGGGACTGATGACCCCGTAGTTAAGTCCCATAGACTATACAAACATTTGAACATTTTTTGAACTTTACTTCCTTCTCCTAATTTCTTCTTGCTTTCCTTTATAGCTTGCTCAATGTACAAATTGAATAACATTGGAGAAAGTCTACAACCCTGTCTGATTCCCTTCCCAACCACAGCATCCCTTTTATGGCCTTCAAATCTGACAACCGCTGTCTGATATTTTGTACAAGTTGTAAATAATCTTACGCTCCCTATATTTTACTCCTGCTTGCTTCAGAACTTGAAAGATTTTACTCCAATCAACATTGTCAAAAGCCTTCTTCAAATCTACAAAAGCCAGATATGTAGGCTTCCCTTTTGTTAGTCTATCTTCTAGGATAAGACATTAAGTGAGTATTGCCTCCCGCGTTCGTACATTGTTTTCTTGAACCCAAACTGATCTTCCCCGAGATCGGCTTCTATCACCTTTTCCATCCTTTTGTAAATCATTCTTGTTAATATTTTGGAAACATGACTTATGAAACTGATGGTTCTGTAGTTTTCACATCTGTCTGCGCCTGCTTTCTTTGGAATGGGGATTATAACATTTTTCTTAAAGTCTGCGGGTACTTCTCCTGTCTCATACATCTTACACACCAGGTGAAACAGTTATGTCATGGCTGGCTCTTCCAGAGACTTCAGTAGATCTGAGGGAATGACATCTACTCCAGGGGTCTTGTTTCCACTTAGGTCCTTCAGTGCTCTGTCAGATTCATCTCTCAGTATAGTGTCTCCTATTAAATCATCATATACTTCTTTTCTCCTTCCTACAATATTGCCTGTAAATTCCTTTCCTTCGTAGAGCATCTCTGTATACTCTTTCCACCTTTCAGCTTTCCCTTCTTTGCTGAGAACTGGCTTTCCATCTGCGTTCTTGATATTCATAGAGCTGTTTTTCTTATCTCCAAATAACTCTTTTATTTTCTGATAGGCAGTATCTATTTTCCCCCTATTTATACATTCTTCTACATCCTTGCATTTGCCTTCTAGCCACTCCTGCTTATCCATTTTGCCTTTCCTGTCACGCCGGCCGCGGTGGCCGCGGGGACTGAGGCGCTCCAGTCACGGTCTACACGGCCACTACGGTCGGGGGTTCGAATCCCCCTTGGGCATGGATATTTGTGCCGTCCTTAGTATAAGGTAGTTCGTAAGTAATTTGTAAGGTTAGGGACTGATGACCCCGTAGTTAAGTCCCATATGCTTAACATACATTTGATTTGAACTTCCTGTCAATCTCATTTCATAGCCGTCTGTACTTCATTTTGCCTGCTTCATTCACTGCGGTATGGCTTCTATTTGTTGTGGATTACCACGATATCGCCCTGTACACATCTCTGCATTTTACTTTTGCTGCACGTGTAATTTGGAACGTTCTTACCTCGCTCCGAAATAAATTATTAAGCTAATGTAATGAGAACGAGGTTTTTGTTTAGAGGAACTGACCAAAGCGAGCATTAAATGGTAATCTTTACTACTCACTTTATGCGGGAACTGCTAGTCGCAGCGCGAAGCTAATGCGCGTAATGCGTTCGCTGGTCGCGATAAGCTATCTGCCGGTGCAGCGACAAGTGAGACGCAAAAAAGTCCCGGCCACCGCGCAGAGCGCTCGCTAGCCGCCGCTGGCTACTGCGGGCGTAGTTTTGTCCGCGCGCGCCGGACCACATGGGATCCGTGCACGCGTCGGTCCCGCATAATGCGATACGCGACCACCCCTCTCGCCGGTGCGCGTGCGTCGGTAATATCCGTGCTTAGCGTGCCCGGTATCTAGCACACCGCCACATCGCTTTTGAATGTCGAAGCTGCCCGAACGGCATTTGGGGCGTCCGTTTGGAGCCTACGTTGCCGCGATCTCTGTCGGTAATTTACAGCACCTGCATTCCGACGTTAAGCTCGCAGATGCGTGGTTACACCTGTCTGAAATACGGTCGGATATGCCAGGATATTACACGGGCACCAGGTGGACGGCTCACGGGAATTATTCTCGGTCAATACTAACGGAAGCTGGTCGTGTGAATTAATGGGACGAGATGACGCAATCGGCTAGGGGTAATTGGCGGTACGAGCACCGTTAACAGCTAGAACTTTCTAAATATTGTGACCTCTGCGCTAAGTAAAATGTGCATTCCGTGTCATAACGTTCAACGTCTACTCAGAGTAAATCTTCACCAACGCCCTCGAAAATGATGCAGGTGGAATACGAGTCAACGGCGTTCGACTGAACAATTTGTGTTATGCGGAGGATACAGTACTTCTAGCTGAAAATATCCAAGACCTACAGCGAATGTTGAATAATGTCATCACAGCTAGTCAAGAATATGATCAGGCAATGGATGGATAACTGTTGCTATAGTACGGTACGATGGTAGTTCTGTTAAGGCAGTTTCTGGATTGGAGAGTTTTAATAACAGAGATGTGATTGCTTTTCGTACATTTCAAGTTGCTGAAGTGTATAACCGTGACGTTGGGAAGTCTTATTTCACCTCTAGCATGCCTTTTACATTGAGGACGAGGAATCATAGAAAAATTAATGAGCAAGAGGGTGCTTGTATCTGGATGAAAGGTCATGATAATTGTTTTAAAATAAAATTGAGTGGTGATCTTGTATATTATTACAGTAGTTAAATAATGTTTGTATCCTTGATCCTTTTCCTTAACTATTAAAAAAACAAACAAAACAAACACACATTGATCTTGTCAAAAGCCGAGACCAAATACATGATTGTCGCCAAAACGGAAGTGTCAAATGAATATCTTTTTGTGCAAGACGAAAGGCTGGGCAAGAGTCGAGAGGTATGACTACCTAGGTACGAATGTCAACTGTTTCATGGATTATTGTTCAGAAATAAAGATTCGTTTTGAAAAGGCCCGTGCATCTTTTATGAAGACCAGGAAGCTGTAGTCGCGATTTGAGCCTGGACCTACGAAATATAATTCTCAAATGTTATATGTGTTCCTAGTGCTTTTGTATGGAGTAGGTGATTGGACCCTCAACATATATTGCGAACGGAAAATAGAAGCCTTCGAGATGTGGACCTACCTTAGGATGTTACGAATATCATGTGCAGAACATGTTACCAACGTGGAGGTTCTGAGAAGGATGGGAGAAGGCGTAGAGATCCTACAGGAAGTGATAAAAAACAAAACTACAATAGCTCGGCCACATCATAAGAGGTCTAAGGTATGAGACTGCACCTCATAATACAAGGGAGGATAGAAAGAAAGAGTTCTGTTGGAAGGAGAATAATGTCTTGGTTTGGGAACCTGCAAAAATGGTTTAATGTCCCAACATCTTACCTAATCATGGCCGCAACTTCCAAAATTAAAATAGTTATGATGATAGCCAACCTCATGAAGAAGAAGGTATACTACAGAAGCCTCCTACGGTATGCCGCGGGGGTAGTTTGTGTATCACGATAATTCAGCTGAACATCACTGTCTAAGTAAGATTTTGTAAGGCACAAGGCAGAGAGTGCTTTAATTCAGACTATTCATTCAAGCGTCCGACAATCCCGAAAGCTCTCACCTTTGGTGATATAGTGGCGACTGGTGATCGCTGTATCCACTTCGCATAGTCGTTTTTAACTGCTGTGAACTCCGAAACTCTTGATCTTGTATTATTGACACTTTTCACAGCCTGTGTGATTTTGTCCAACTCAAAAGATAGTGTTATTTCGATCAATGATCTCCTCCCTTTGATGGGTTAGCATTTATTGATCCCTTCAGCTTCATAGTTGTCTCCAGCGCCTCCTGCAACGTTCTCTATGTCATCGTCCTCAGAATGTAATCGAATACTGCTTTTGGAAATCTGTTTTTTTGCATTCTTCGTAAATGTTCGGTAGAGATCTGTCTGATACATATCTTATTGTTTACTGATTCTATATTTAACTCCACCCTAATATCTTCATTTCGTATCCTATCCATTCTAGTACAACCTTTAAATCTCTTCAAACAGTTTCATTTTGTGGCGGCAGGTCAGGCGTGATTGACGCTTCTCGGTCCAGAGAAAGGAATTCAGTCTTTACCTATGTAGCTAGGTTGGGTAAGTATCAAACGGCGCCATGTTAAGATTTCAAACATTCCCTTGACGCTTTTTTTAAAGTTACACATTTTCTCAAATTTATTTACTACATAATCGTGTTTTATGAATAATATTATGTATTCAATTTCAATTTTAATTGTGCTGTATATTATTTTCAGTAAAATGCTCCGAAAATAATCTTATCTCAATCATGTATCGAAAAGACACGATGCCAGCGTGTTGAAAGAACTATGTGTATGACACTGAACTTATAAACCACTGGACACATAATGATGTGTGTGTGTGTGTGTGTGTGTGAGTTGGTTCGTGGACAGTTCGGATTCAAAAGTGGACACGTCCGGTAACGTTAAAAAATCGAAATAACTGAAAATAGTAATTCTGGTAATTTCTGGTAAGATTCGTATTTTATGCGCTGCAATACAATTCATTTGACTACGATGAAATATTTCACACTCCAAACTGAAATTAGAAAACCTAAACATAAGCTTAATCGGGTAGGGAGGTTAGATTAATTAAAAAGAGTAAGGCATAGGTTGTATAGTGGGGATTAATGAAGTGCATGAAGAGAGGAACAGGATTTCTGGACATGTGAGTACAGTATTAGAAATACATAATCAGTTGGTGATGTTTCAGGAGAAGGTCTAATAATGAATAAGAAAATAGGAATTCGGGTAAATTACTAAGAGCAGCGCAGTGATCTCATTATCGTAGTCAGATACGAAACCAACACCGGCCAAAGTAGTACAGGTTCGGATGCCAACTAGCTCTGCCGATAATGAGGAGATCGAAGAAATTTATGAGGAGGTAAAGGAAATTATTCACACAATTAACAAAGAGGAAAACTGAATTGCTCTGGGAGACTGAAATGCGGTAATAAGAAAAGGATGGAAAAAAATCGCGCGGAATTGACGGAAATGCAGAAACTGACGTGTTACGATGCTGTTCAGATGCACTTGGAGCGCTATGAGCGCGAAGGAGAGAATTTCTTACGCTGACTCGTAACACTGCATTAGACAAAGTCTACATCGTACGAGCTAAAACTAAAACGCCAATCCAACGAATGGCCTAATTATGGGTCACCGCGGAAGTCGAAAGTGCGTCAGAGACCCAGGGTGGTAAGTTACGCTGATTCACGTGTGGTAGTGTATTCCTAACGCATTACGTTACTCTACGGCAGGTCCTGAGAGCACAGTATTACTGTTCGTTTTTGGAGCTTCACCTGCGACCATCTTTGCGAAAAATGAGCCAACACTCTCCTGTGCAACTCACCCATCATTCATCACGACAATGCGCGGGCGCATACAGCGCAATTTGTGGCTGATCTGTTCGGTCGATGGGAGTGGGAAGTACTGTATCATCCACCATACTCCTCGTCCTTACGATTTTATTTTGATTCCGAATATGAAGGAATCACATCGTGGCATTTGCTTCAGAACTGTTCCAGAGATTTGACAGGCAGTAGACCGCTCCATTTGCACCATCAACAGAACAGGCTCTGCTAACGGTATACTACGCTTTGCACAACGCTGGTAACTACTTTGAAAAAAAAAGTAGCAGGTGTAAATATGTAGCGCTTTTGTATCGGTTGTGAATAAACAGTTCAAACTCTCGTAAAGATAGATGTAGATGTGTATATAAACCAAGGAGTTTGAAGAAAGTGGAGATGGCGCTACTATGAAAAGTTTATCTGTCGATTGAAGCCAGTCAACGAAATATGATTCAGACTAAAGCTCTGTGTGGTTCTTGCCCTATTAACTTTCATACATTTAAATAACTTTCATTTTTTGAACACGTTTGATATAGTTCTAAAACGAAAATATAAAACTCTCTCAAGAGTAAACGGCCATATGGAATTGATGGCATTTCCAGCATTTCAACTGAAAATGCTATATATACCTTCACTGATGAAATATTAAATGCTTTGAATAACCGGACATCACCAGTTGGGATTTTTTGTGATCTATCAAAGGCTTTTGATTGTGTAAATCACGGAATTCTTCTAGATACGCTTAGGTATTGTGGTATGAGTCGGACAGTGCACAAATGATTTTAATCATACTTAACTGGAAGAGTGCAGAAAGTTGAAATAAGCAGTTCACATGTTATAGATGAAACAATTAATACTTATAACTTTGGAGTTATCTAAAATGGGGTCCCACAAGGTTCGGTCTTGGGTCCTTTATGTTCTTAATATATATTAATGACTTGCCATTCTACATTCACGAAGATGCTAAGCTAGTACTTTTTGCTGATGATACAAGTATAGGTATCACACCTGACAAACAGGAATTAACTGATGAAATTGTAAATGACACCTTCCAGAAAGTTATTAAGTGGTTCTCTACAAATGGACTCACATTAAAGTTTGATAAAACCCAGTATATACAGTTTCATACAGTAAATGGCATGACACCATTAATAAATTTAAACTTTAAACATAAATCTGTAGCTAAGGTAGAATATTCAAAAATTTTAGGTGTTTGCATTGACGAGTGACTGAATTGGAAGAAATGTATTGAAAATCTCCTGAAACGTTTAAGTTCAGCTACTTATGCTATCAGAGTCATTGCAAAAGTTGGTGATATACATCTCAGTAAATTAGCTTACTACGCCTATTTTCATTCACTGCTTTCATATTCTGGGGCAATTCAACTTTGAGTACAAAATTATTCATTGCACAAATTGCTGGAGCCCACCCAAGACATTTATTTAGGGATCTAGGGATACTCACTGTAGCTTCACAATATATATATATATATATATATATATATATATATATATATATATATATATATATATATATATTCACTCATGAATTTTTTTTTTATTAACAATCCGACCCTATTCAAACGTAATAGCAGTGTTCATAGCTACAACACTAGGAGAAAGGATGATATTCACTATTCAAGATTAAATCTAACTTTGGCTCAGTAAGGGGTGAATTATGCTGCCACAAAAGTCTTTGGTCACTTACCAAGTAGCATCAAAAGTCTGACAGATAGCCAATTAGTATTTAAAAAGAAAATTAAGGAATTTCTGAATGGCAACTCCTTCTCCAATGTAGATAAAACTTTAAAAAATAAATAAATAAAAAAATCCTTAAAATATTGATTGTCAAATGTAGACAACATTTACTAAACTGACACGTTTTACATCATTACGAAATTTCATATAGGGTAAGGTGGTACAATTGCGATCATTTCGGAGAAATGTTGTTGTTACTGGAAATACGTTGAGGAAAGAAATAATTTTAACTATGGCACTTGTTCTTGGATGTTTAACGAATATGTAGCACAAATATTAGACCATTAGAAATGTTAGTGTAAACACAAAAAAAGGTTACAGAACTGTGAAAAATCGATCGAAAATGTACCCCACTAGGTACAATTATGATCACTTCATCACAAAATTTTGATCACTGGCTTCTTCCACATAAAAAGCACTTGTTCCCTTGTGTACCAACGCATACTTCTTAGCACCAAACATTACATAACATAAAATTTGCAAGCGCGTGGAAACTAGAAAATTTATAAGAGCGCGTTCGACGAAGTTGCTGCACGTGCCTCTTAACAGAAAAAAAAAAATTATGTCTCCGAAGCGCAAAGTGGTGTATTCTTGGAAAATACAGGAGGAGCTGTAGAAACCTGCTACACCACAACGCCACACAAAGGCAAGTGCTACCAACACTACGAGACTGATAAATTATGTTGATCGGAATTGTACCTATATCGAATTTGTACCACCTTACCCTATATGATCTATGGAACAAGTATTAATCTAATCTAATCTGTGACAAATACAGACCTTCCAGATAGGTGAACTGTGATTTAATAACACAAAATTATTGGCACCACAATAAGGCGACAACGGCTTCACTTCTGTAGCGTTAAGGGCATCTCCCCCTATTCTAACCTCCTCGATACAAAGAGTAGCTGGAATGCTCTCAGAGAGAAAGGGATGATTCTGCACAATTGGCCCCGGTATACCACTGGCCGTTGTGGGCGCTGGAGAGAAGCTACGCTTGACCAGTGGTCCACCGACTGGCCGAGGCGCCATCTGTCTTCGTATCCGCGGCAGGCAGCTGGCGGCTGTAGGGACGGAACCGGGCCACATTAGCATGTGTATGCCGCCGGGCCAGCCCGCAACTGGAAGTCTGCCCTCTGGACGCACCCCCTCCCCCCCCTAAAATCCCTCCACCCACACACACCCTCTCCCTCTGCTGTCCGCCGTTTCTGCTGCGCTAAGCTCTGCCCACTCCACGTGGCTCGGCGCTGATATTTCCGTTGATATTTCTGTTACTGGATGGCACACTGGAACTATTGAATGGATTATATCTCTTTGCCGTACAACACTAACACAATAAACCAGGATTGTACAGAATTTGTAGTACCACGTACAGATAAATTCTCACTGAGCTTCCGGAATGGATGACCCTATATTTTTATCAACCTTTCTTCTATTTTTATTAATAATTTCAAAAACAGCCAAAGTTGCGCACTGCTCGTTCTTTTTATGGACGCTCAGTTTCGGGCTTACCTGAGCCGATTATCAAGTCAAACTAACTCAATGTCATCACCAATATACAAACAATACATCACATGTACAATTTTTTTTATTATAACCCCTTTTTTAAAACGTGTCATTATTCCACTTTCAACGTCAGGCATCAACATGTGATGTATCGTCTGTGTATTGGTGATGACACTGAGTTGGTTTGACTTGATAATGGGCTTAGGTAAGCCAGAAACTGGTCGTCAATAAAAAGAACCAGCTGTGTGCAACTTTGGCTGCTTTTGAAATTATTAATAAAAATAGTACGCTGATGCTCGAAACCATCCAAGATGTAGGAATTTTCTTTTATTTATTCATCAATTGTTCCAACGTTTCTTCCAATCCTCGAAGCACTTTCTGCTGCTGCATTAAGTACGCCCAGCGTTGCAGGTTTCGTTTCTACAATTATTGCAAATCTTCGCCGTTTCTTGGATATCTTCAGTTTTCGGAGCAGGAAAAAGTCTCAGGGGTCAAATCTGGTGAATATGGTGGCTGAGGGATTACTTTTATCTTTTTTTTTATTATTATTAAAAAAAGAAAAGGACTATCAGGAGAAACGATGAATGAGCAGGTGCATTGACGTGATGCAAACGCTATGAATTATTTTTCAACAGTTACAGACGTTATTTTGTGTACTGATTCTTGAAGATGCTACATAATGTCAAAGTAGTATTCCATACCAATGACCACGAGGCAAAAATTCATGATGCACTACGTCACGGTAATTGAAAAAAAAAAAAAAAAGATTGGTCTTTGGTTTCCACGTCATAACCACAAAACGATGTTTCGTTACTAGTTAGGAACGTTTTGAACAAGTCAGGATCAGCGTTGACGTCATTCAAGGCCTCCTGAACAATGCTCTTGCGACTTTTCAACTGATAAAAATTGAGACTTTTGGAATAAATTTCGCTGACTTTTGATGCCCAAAACATCCAAAAAAATTACATGACACGATCAGACATATATGCCAACACCCCCTGCAACTTCCCTTGCGGTAATTCGACGATTTTTCAAAAAATTCTTCACAGCTTATCATCATTTGTTTTGTCTATTGTTGTGCTGGGGCGTCCATAGCGAGGTTCGACATTGGCATCTCGGCCACCTTGGAATTACTTGTAACACTTGTAAACTTCTTTTTTCCTGCAAGGAGACAAACCCTATGCCAGTATTAACCTTTCACGTGGTTTGGAGAACCTGATTCCTTTTTTCACACATTTGGTGCAAATTTTTTTCTCCATTTTTAAAAGAATCTAATAACACCAAGCGCACTAAAACACATCTAACCTTTCTATTGGTCAGCAAACAAAGTATGCTGTACGTTTAAGAATATGAACATATGTTTGTGACATGTTTACCAACTTAACAAAAATGTTAATCGTCGAATGTATGCCCGCTTTGTTTGATAATTCACCTTACTTTTTTGAACAGGCTCGGATGCAAATGCAGATAAACAAATTGAATAAACAGTATCGGGAGGAAAGCAAGGAGAAGTTTGGAGAATATAGAACTTCGGCGAGAAGAAATAAGTAAAAATTGCTTTTACCGAAAGCATTTTAATTTTGTTAGAGACAGGAGAGAACGTTGAAGAGTAACTGGAAGGTAGGTATACGATGAATTTTAACAAGAGTAACATAAGGAGAATGGAATGTTATATAAGACAGGCAATACTGCAAGTAATGAAACAATGAAAGTTTTATTTTTTTTTTGTGTGTTCACAACTGAAGTAAATCTATTCAATTAATTCGAATAAATAATCCCTGAGACGGATTTACGTCTCAAATATGTCAAAGACATTATTGATAGATCTGAAGCATTGAATTAAAATTTGTGGCGCGGCCGGGAATCGAACCCGGACCTCCATGCTTACTTGGCAGATGTCTTAACCGTTTTTTTGTTGTTGTTTACCTCCTTTTTTTTTTTTTTTTTTTTTTTTTTTTTTGGATTACCAAAGTATGGCGAATTAAAATTTGTGCCCGGCGGGGATTCGAACCCGGGATCTCCTGTTTACTAGGCAGACGCGTTGACCACTCTTTTTTTTTCCCACGTCTATCTCTGCCACTTCAGGCGTTGGCTCCTAACACCCATCACGCCCTTAATAATTATGTACAAACCTTAAAAAAATAAGCTAGTGCCACCGCCACTTTTACCCTAACCTCGAGTATAGAACGTACGCAAACGCTCCAGTCGTGCTCGATGGAAAAAAAATTAAATAAGTAAAAAATAAAAATAATTAAATAAAATGAAATAAAAATCCTCCTCCGCATCGGCCCATAAAGATATATGTAGATTTGTAATGGGGAAAAGGGAGAAATAAATAGTTGCTTCATGTATATTCTTTATTAGTATGTGTAGTTCTGCATTTTTATGTAGAAAATACTGCCGTTCCACATCCGGCGTAAAAACAAAATAAAGAGGTCGTCGCATTACGACATGGTGCGTTCCAAGGAAGGTCTAGCTGCGTATTATCAATGAACGTCTTCTCGATTTCTTTCGTTGCCGGTTGTAGTTCAATCAGTGCTTCTGTCGTTCTGGGGTCAACTTCTCCTTTCATCGATATTCCAGCTGCGAGGCGGGTTATGGAACGCACTCCAAAGAAAATTGGATAAATATTCGCGGTACTTGGGGTTCCTAACTATTGCACAATGTCGCTCGTTCATATAGTCCCAAAAATCAAGTACAGTCTTCTCTCAATCGCCGAACAAATAGTGTACAGCGTGGCCACATATCCATTTAACAGAGTTAGTTTTCACTCTCGGGTAATACGAGTCTTCTGGAAAGAGAAACGATTTGGTAGTTATCATTTCGGGGGTTGTGCGTGTGAAGAAAGCCAGTACCTGGCGCACCAAATACCAAACATCCTTCGCCGATCCACAGTCAAGGCGATGCTCATCTGTATCCACGACTCCGCATTTGGTACACAAAGGAGAGTCCGCAAGATGAATTCGGTGGAGGCGATACTGGCACACCTGCTTCCCGTTGACTGTGATGTACCACGCAGACTGTACGTCTGTGTTGAGAGTGGGCGCGCTCACCGCTCGCCACAAAACACGCCAGTTAATATGGGGGTGTTTTGATTCTATCACGTTCGGGGCTCTGCTCAGTTCCATGGTGTTGTATATTGCCCTCGCCGATATCAATTGTGGGGGCGGAAGTGCGGTACGCATGTAGCTGAGGTCGAGGAAGAATTGCCCAAAATAAAAGAAAGGGGCTGGAATGTCGGATAGTGGTATTGGAGGGGTGAGGGAGATCGGCCTTAAGGCCTCTAGCAGCAGGCTTGTAAGACTCGTCGGACACTGTCGCCATATCTTCATGTGAGAGCTTACAAATAAGGCCCGTGCTCTGTCCGGAACGTGAAAAAGTCCTAAACCACCTCTGTTCCTCGGTAGTGTGAGGGAGTCGTAACGAATCTTGAAGAGCATACCGGTACTTAAAAAAGACCCCATAGCCTCCAGCATGCTGCGGGCCAGATATGGCGGGATCGGCAGTGTCTGAGCAACATGGGGGATGCGCGACGCCAAATAGACGTTAGCATATCGCACCCGTTGCAGAATGTCTAGTGTTCTAAGACGGTGGTCGCCTATCCCTGCCCTAATCTGTTGCAATAGGCGCCTACTGTTGAGGGCAATCGTCCGCCGCAGTTCAGTTGTAAAATCAATGCCCAAACAGCGCATTGTGTCTGTTATTCTCAATGGGGCCACGCACCTATCGGGCAGCCCGTCACCTATAGATAGAGCGTGAGATTTGTGTAGATTCAGTTCACTGCCCGATGCTGCGCCGTAGGTCGCCATCCACGCCAAAGCTGCGCGGACGTCGTCTTCACCACGAAGAAAGAGAACCAGATCGTCGGCATAGGCAGTGCAGCAAAAAGTATGTCCACCGAGTGTGATCCCTATCAAGCGTTGTCGAAAGCCACAGAGCAGCGGTTCCAAACCGAGGGCGTACAATATCGTTGATAGGGGGCACCCCTGTCGCACCGATCTCTGGATGAGGATCGGCGGTGTGAGGCGTCCGTTGTACAGTACTCTTGATGTAGCACCGTGAAGGAGACGTACCAATAAGTCTACGATGGTCTCGGGATAACCCATCTGTTGCATTACGGCCTTTAAAAATGTGTGGTCGACTCTGTCAAAAGCTTGGCTGAAATCGAGGCAAGCCAAAACTCCAGGCATTTTATTTGTCTTGGCAAGTGCGATCATATCGCGATAGCGGCAGAGGGCAGTGCGAATGTTATGACTGCCACCTAAAGATGCCTGATCCTGTGAAACAACGTATCGGACCGTGTGCTTGAGTCGTGCTGCCAACAGTCGAGTGAAGATCTTCATGTCGCTATTCAGTAGGGTCAAGGGGCGGTAGTCGCTGATGTTGGTCCCACCTCGTGGTTTGTGTATAGGTATGATAAGCCCTTCGCAAAACGTCTCAGGGATCTGCACCGTGGGGGACATGAGATCGCGGCAGATTTCCGTCCAGACTGGTACTAGCAGTTGTTGAAAGGCCCTGTAGAACTCCAGAGGGAGGCCGTCAGGGCCTGGCGACTTATTGGCGGGTCCCATCTGTATCGCTTCAGTGACTTCCTCCTCTGTTATATCGGCTGTCAGTTCAGTAGCCGCAGCTTGTGGAATTTTGCCGTATGTGAGCTGGGATACCGCTTCGATTACTTCTGGGGGGTGGCGGAGCTCTGAGTACAGCTGCGTATAGTGAGCGTGAAGGACATGTCCTATATCTCTCTGGGTGTCGTATCGTCCTCTATCTGTAGTCAGCACATGTATCAAGGCCCTTCGTCGACGCCGTCGTTCTCTGATGATATGGTACATGGAGGGACTCTCTTGAGCTACTCTGTCTTCAGTACGGGCTCTGACTATCGTTCCTTCAAGATGCTGGCGTGTAAGTCTGATGATTTGGGCTTTGGCGTGATTCACCGTAGTCTGCCTCGCAGGTGAATATGGCATTCTGGTACATTCCCTTAAAATATTGAAGTAAAAGTCCTTTGTTTGTCGCCTCCATGCCGCTACGTCTCTCCCATACCCTATCAAAGTCTTCCGCAGGGCAGGCTTAGCACAGAATAACCACCAAGCAAGGGCAGACTGGTAGGCGCCGCGTCGGCGTAAGCAGTTGTTCCATGTGTTCTCTACGAGCTGCCGACATTCTGGAGAGGCGAGATGGGTCACATTCAGCTTCCATGGACCACGGCTGTGCCATACTTTCTGACGTCTGAGGGTAAGGTCGCAAATATAGGCTTCGTGGTCAGAAAACGCTACAGGCCATACTTCGGCTGCTCTCGTCCCTCTGAGAATGGAACCCGAGATGTAAATCCTATCAATGCGGCTAGACGAATGGCTGGTAAAATGCGTAAAGCCAGGCCGGTCGCCATGAACGTGTTCCCATGAGTCCACCAACCGAAGATTGTGGACGAGTGCTCCGAGTTCCGTGCACGGAGAGTGACGAGGTAATTGATCCTTCGGAGCTTGAGTACAGTTGAAATCCCCTCCTACTATCAAGGCGTCTTGTTGTCCCACAAAGAGGGGTGTGATCGCTTCTGCGAAGAAGGTGGATCGTTCACGTCGGCGTCCCGATCCCGACGGCACATAGACGTTAATTATTCGAACTCCTTGGACAGTGATAGCCATCCCTCTGGCGTCAAGAAGATACTCGACATCTTCAGCAAGAAGACCTTCACGGAGGATGATCGCCACTCCACTGCCAGTGGCAGACGCATGGGAGATGCAGGTCGTGTATCCGTAGGGTTCTGTGAAGTCTTCTACATGCACCTCTTGAAGGAGGGCAATGTCGATGTCCGCTGCATTGAGCATATCCTGTAGCATGGTAGCATGGCCAATTTGTGGCGTGCACGTATGTTATTGATGTTAACGATAGCGAGCCGGTATGTCTGTGCGCCTAGACCTTCTATTAAGTTGTTCAGTACATCGTCAGCAGGCGGATCCGGCGGCGCCATGGAAGCTGTTGGTGCAGCCTCAGTCATTGTGATAGGGGAGTGCTGGATGCAGCCGAGGGAGCACTTCTACCCTCGACTCCCTCAAGATCTTCCGCTTCATTCTCGATATCGTCTGCCCAAGCGTCAGACGTGAAACTTCGTAGTTGTGGAGGGGATGTTTCATCCTGAGTCTCATGTTGGTGTTCAGTAGCAGGTGAAGGTGAATCTGAGACAGGAGCAGGTGTTGTCGCTGCTGTATCGTGACGTGCCAGACGGGGAGTGATGACACCGGACACCTGAGAGGCAGAGTCAGTTGCTTCATCCGACGTCGGTTCCTCGTCCTTATCTTGCATCAGATCATCAGAAGGCGAATGGCGCCTCTTCTTGCGTTTCCGCGGGGTGCGCTGTTTGTGGACGTGGTGTTCTGAATCGGAGGTCGGTCGGCAGTCATCTGACGCCGTCTCCGTAGTGATGAAGGCAGACGTCGGTACTACTTCAGTTTCGACATCCATCTTCTCAATAGTGTCAGTCTGGTGGTGTGGTAGGTCGGTGCCTTCAGGATTTTCGGCCGGGTGTAAGAGCGACGACTGTACGTTGGCCGTCGTTTTGTCGTCTGTTGTCGATTGGTGCACTGCTGTTTGGTCTTTTGCAAGAACGTCATTAGGCACTACCGGTGATGTGGCGTCCATCTCCTCAACCTGAGACACCTCATTATTCGTTGGTGGTATACGATCGGTCGTGGACGTAGTTTCCAGTTTGTCCTCGTTTCCTTCGTGCGCTACAGCGTTCAGTGAGGGTTCCTTAACGTACGTCGGCACAGGATGCTGGAGAGCCTGAACATACGTCACCGGAAGAGTCGTCGGTGCAGGCGGGAGCTGTTCATCCCCAGGTGGCAACTGTGTCATCCTGCGCTGCATGCACTGGGAACGTAGGTGTCCTTCTTGTCCACAGCCTGAACACGTCTTCGGCTGGCCGTCATAAATTATTATTGCACGACATCCACCGATGGTCAGATAAGATGGAACATGTTTTTTCAGTTCAATACGTATTTGCCGCACCCCACTGAGCACGGGGAATGTGGTAAACTGTGCCCATTTTTCAGCTTCGTGACTGATCACATGCCCATAAGGGCGAAGCGCGGAAATCACTGTTTCTTCTGGCACCTCAAATGGAAGTTCAAATATCCTTATCGTGCAGAGACCCGTGTGTTCAATTGTCACTTCACCAATATGTCCGTCCGAGTGACGGAACTTCAGTCCACTTCTGGTCGCGTTCAGAATTCTCTCACAGACCGCGTCGTTGATGAGCTTTAAGTACACGACACTGCTCACTATCGAAAAGTGAATACCTACAACTTCGCTGCAGGCAACTTTCACTTCGTCTCTAATAAACTGTTCGATGTCCAGTGCCTTCGGTCGTGGATATGCTTTCGAAAAACTGATCTTCAAGGTCGAATGTCTCCAGGATTGAGCCATGCTTGCTCTATCAAGTAAGTCGCGTAGAGGCGGCTGAGTTACGTAAACAACCTCAGGCGCGAGACACTACGGCGGGACGTAAACACGCCAACCGCACCGCTGCGCTGCCTGACGCGGACTGTCCCCTCGGCCACCGCGGCCAGCCCTGAGCCGTTAGACTACCACACCACTAACGATTAAGGCGTTATATTTATGGCATCAATATTGAATTATTGTAATGTGATCATTAATTCTGACTTACCAGGCGACCTCATGGGAAAGAAAAACAACTTTTAACTTTAAGGACGTAACAAAAATCAGTATTTCACCGTTATAAAAATTGGCGATCCTTTCTACCAGATTTATGAAGCGTTTCCAAAAACTTGCGCCCTTGCAGCCAGGGTGAATATTGCCTTCATTTCAACACATAGCAGTAATAGACAGTCGAGATTAAGATACAAGATTAGAAACTAAAATAGTGTTTTAAGATTCTGCGGATTTCACTGATACGTCGGGGTAGCGCCTGTATCTTCCTATGGTTGGTTGTGGGAAGAAAGAAACGAGATTATGACTTAAATCAATCTGCCTGACTTCCACTTCCCAATTAACAGGTGACTTCCCTGTTAATCTTCTGTTGCTGTGACCTTTGCCAGCATCGGACCTCCTCTCTTCTAGCAGGGGTTTCTATGATTTTGTAAATGAATAACAATGATACCAACAGGGGAAGGCTACAGACAAAATGTCGGACAGTTCATTGAAATAATCTTTGTATTCTGAAAGTAGCATATAGAATTACGAGGTAGTCTGTTACATCTTATTAAACGGTTACTGATTCTTGTTGCAGGACAAGACATACAATAGAGAAAAAACATCGAAAACAAAACACATTTAAATAGTTCGAATAGCCTTTGACGAGGGAGAAAGAGAGCGTATTTCCTTTAATGAAAATTTCCGTTGGTCATGAGAACAGTAGACTGAGCCCGAAACAGGGGCGGCACGAAAACTAAAGGAAAAATATCTTAGTAATCATTACGCCTATCGCCCGAAATGCAGACAGTTGCATATTTATTAAACTCGCTACCGAATGCAGTTACTTCACTTTAACCGCGAATACCTGCTCGGTGGAACTGTGAAGTTCCTGTCGGTCGACGAAATATCACCAAGGCTGAGCATGGCGTCTTCTGCACAATAGGCGATCGCGGACCTGTCCTCCTAAGAACTGCAAGCATCTGAAGCAACTGCCGAAGTGAGAGCGGCCACGTCGCTCACGCCAGTTTTGTTAACGCGAGAGCCGGCTGCTGTGGCTGAGGGGACTGAGGCGCTCCAGTCTGCACGGCCACTACGGTCGGGAGTTCGAATGCCCCCTCGGGCATGTATATTTGTGCCGTCCTTAGAATTAGTTAGTTCATAAGTAGTTTGTAAGTTTAGGGACTGATGACCCCATAGTTAAGTCCCATAAGCTATACAAACATTTGAACATTTTTTTTAACGCGAGTTTCGCACTGCTGATTCTTCCGCCGGCAAAAATAGTGACGTGTAACCAACCTGACCAGAGGGACGGTTTCACGCCTCCTAGGGTGGAGGCCTGTCTTGGCGGCAACTCTTCAAAGACGGCGGGAACAGAAGTGTCCTTCCGCGAAGACGTTGGCTCTCCGGGTTTTAACTTAACGGCTCCGGTAGCCTTTGTAGCTGATAGCCATCTTGCCACTTTAATATATTAGTTAATACAGGACACGGAAAATTATTTCGCCACCACGATACGATGGTCCTCTGGTCAGGCAAGCAAACGGTAATTTTAGATTGTCGGGGAAAATTAGTTTTGTATGATGTTATTGGCGATTAACTTTACCAAATTCTTGAATATTAATAGGAGCTAACTTTGTAATACTTGAAACGAATCATCATTTTTCATTAGATTGGAATTCGTCGTCGGAAATTAGAATTATTTTATTTATGCCCATTCTCGTTGTCCTGGCCATGTGGTTCATGACACCTTTTTGCTGGTCTGGGAGAAGCCTTAGTTCTACAACTGAACCGAGGAGGTGCTGACAAAGGAACTGAGACTTTGAATTGTCACAAGAAATGCTGTGGCCAAGGACTGGGCTACACTAACATACGAAGAGGAACTGTGGTTACAGTAATGACTGTGAAATGGGAATACATACTAAATTTTCTTATTTTTGTTTTGTTTGTGACTGTGTTTTGTGTGTTAAGTATAAAAAATGCCTTTATAGTGATACAATTTGTTAAGGTATTTAACCCTTTTCTTGCTGACATAAGAAAAACTTTACTTTTTTACATTTTCTTTGTTGAATTTATGCTGTTGTGGACTCAAAATGAAGTATGATATTTTGTAAAATTTTATTTCATTATTTTCACCTTTTTTTAATGCCGGTACTTAAAATTACCGACAAGTTCCATGGACAGAATCACAACATGCACATAAAAATGTTCCAATTTGTGAAACTTGTACGTTTTTTCACATAATATTACAACATATTTACATTAGAAAATTAATTAACGGAAAATATGATATTATGTTTCTTCTGTAAATTTCACATTAAATTTTGATCCTAGAGCAACTTTTTGACTATATGATTTTCATATACATCTCACATATTTAGTGATATCTGATTAAATTCTAAGAAACAGTTCCTTTTGTTATTACAACTCAAAAACAATTTACATGCACTATACTGTGAATGAGAACTCGACTGAATTATATTTTTTTCACATCTTCCTCTTTTACGACTTAACGCTACAAAATGGTTATCTTCGTTGCCAAGACGTATATCTTTAGGAACAGAAAAATTATATTTCCTTCTCTTTGGGGGAGTCATCTTTATTAGAGTTTCTCTTTCTGTGATTTGGAACTTGCTGCTCATTCATTAGCCCTAGTGCCACAGCATGCCTGAATTCCAGTATTGGTAATGCCCCACGAAAATCACTGAAAATGACGTAAGCATTGACAAAAGCAATTTCGACTGCCCTCCAGAATAGATGGTGCCACTGTTTCTTTATTCGCCTTTCAAGTCCATAATTTCATCGTAATCTGTCTGCAAGACCAACCTGACCCATATTTTTTATTGTAACCGCATACGCTGACTGGACATAGTATAGTCATACTAGTCCCATTTTTCTACTTTCTAAACACTACACTCTACTCAGCGGTATGGATATTTTATGCAAAGTAACACTACTTTATTGTCCCTCCATGTCAGTATCTTCCGAAATGTCAGTGGGAATGTCTTCATACAATCTCTGCATCAGTCAAAAGTCGAAAAGAGCCACCAGTTTTCCGTTTTTCGTCCATCTGTGTTATAAAAGGTAGGCAGAACAACAAGAGAGATGTAACACATTGTAGCTACAATAATGTGTGCGCACTACCTGACGGTACTAATAAGTCCACTTTATAATTTCCTCTTTATCTCAGTTGCTTGTAATGTAATGCTTCAAACTATAACCATAACGCAAAGTGGTATGTACTAACATTGAAAAACCCAACGGAAGTTTCAATAAACTGGGCACAAAGCCAGGCAACAGCGTGGAAACAAACACGCACAATACTCTGTTTTCACAGCAACGCGCGAAGACCTATTACAAGCTCTAGGTGCCAAAGAGATCTACGTATCGCGCAATAACATCTCTGGAATTGGAGATCAGAGTTGCTGCTATGTTCCCAACTGACTCTCAGATCACGAAACTGAACTATAAGAAAATAATGAGAGTGAAAACTTACTGGTACTTTTAAGTACCGCCAGGCAACAAAGGGTACTAGATTTTGCGAGATATCAGTGACTGAAGTTATTTATTTGGTGTTAACTGAACACTGTTTGACAGGATAGTCATTAGTCATAGAATCCGACTAGGTAAGTTTATTGATGAAATTAAGCAAGGGCAAGATGATTTAAGGAAAGGGCAAAATGATCTCTGATAAAGGCAAGAAGAGATAACAGAAAAGCTTCGTCGGATGGAACCAGACTTTTATAGGTAGAAAATAAATTATAAAAGCTGATGTCCTTGCTTAGAGAAATAGAACAAGTTGTTAAGGATAACAGAGAAATGTCTTATGAGTTACTGATAAGAGATGTTTCAGACTATATTAGGGAAAACAAGCAGGTTACTCATACTAAAATTGAGGAATTGGTCTTGGATGTACAAAAGCAATTATAGCATACTCAGGAATGGATGCTGGAAAAGGTCAGGAAAAGGGATATAAAGGTTAAGGAATCTAGTGATTCGGATCGTATGAGTGAGGGTAGCAGTAGTTCAGTAATCATAGCGAATAATGTTTCTTCTAATACTTCTTCTAATAAAGTAAATGGAAGTGGTAGAGGATGTAATTTTTTAACAGGATTAGTTCTTAAGTTGACAGATTTACCAAATGGTTTTCAGGAAAGTGTTAATAGTGTTGATTCACATAAGTGTGATATAGTGAAAGAAATTAAACTGGGAATGAAATCAGGTGAGCAACAATTTCCGAACTTTAAACCTAAGGGATCTGTACACCCCGTTATTGTCTTGAAATCGTTTGAGGAAGCTTTACCAACTAACAGGAATCGGGATAGTAGTACACGACTTACAGTGAGTTATTTAGAGAAGGATGGTATATACTGGGGCACATTTAATTTAAATAGATTTTTTAATATGAATGATTTTGCGAACGCATTCAGTCTGTGTTAAGCTTGGACCGAGTGCACGAAATTAAATAGCCACTATAGCAGAGGATCGAGGGTATGTCAGTCTAAATGGAGGATGACGTTCATAAAAGTAACCTTTAAGTTGTCAGGTATCCTAAGTAAGACGCCCTAGGGCTTATCAGAAGGAAGATGCCACGAGGCACAAGCAACAGAAATAGTGCCCGTTAGGTTTAGATGAATTACTTTATATGTATATATACAGTTAATTGTATCTATAGTGTTACTCTTTATCACCAAGTTAAAAATAATGAAGTGATTAACACTGATTGGTTATGGAATAAGATTAAGATAGGCGACAGTAGAAAAATACTGTGCGTATCCTGTTAAGAATAATGAATATGATAAAAATCAGGAACAAAATATATCTCTTGTAATGGAGGAACTTGATTGGCAGAGGATTCTAATACCTTTAAACTTGCATATGTGCTATGAGTTATCATTAAAGAATTTTATTGGGAAAGTTTCCTAATGTGACAGCAACCAATACTGTTGATACGTAGGTTAAGAGTTTGTATTTTTCCTATTCTTGTAAGTTTTTCTTAAAACAGTCTTTCATAATAATAATATTCTGATCCTTTTAACATGTATAGGAGCAATAATTACTTATCGTTTAGTAAGAAAATTTGTTGTATTAATAGTAATATCAGGATGGGAATTATCTTAGTTAGTGAGAGGCTATTGAGTGTGGGGAACTACAACTGAAGTTTGGTCAGAATGGATAGGTAGTGGATTATTTCAATAGGGGATATTCAGAGCTACTTTTCGGGGGTCTCACAGGTGGACCTATCGCGTTCTTTCTCTAGTGGGTCCACGAACATCTAGTGAATCTTTCCTTCTTCGGCTCTGAATACGCTGTTGTCCATTTTCCTTTCTTTCTTCCTCTCTTGAGGGCCCAGACCCATCTTTTCCGCTGTCCATAATGCAAATTGGCATTGCGCTAGTCTTTCCAGAGCTATGGTTCCAGTTCAGCATCAGCCTTTCAATAAGGAATTATATTGAAGCTAACTCATCCTTACTCATTCCGTCTTGACCATCTTCTGAAAGTGATGAACAATAATATTGTCTTATTTCATATTTGTAGGCCATCTAGTTGTATGGTTATTTCCATTGCTGGTTATTTCCATTTATTGTTACATATATGTAGGTATATCTGTCATGTCCCCACGTAATAACTTTAATAGATATAAGCAACTTCTATATGACTTTAGATAGTGATTATTATATTCTTTCTTAACAGAAAGCTATTGCTATGTATAATTTAGGTCCATTAAGTATTACAACTGAGAGATGGTTTTAATAAAAATATTTTTCGTTCGAATCCTAATAAAATAATGCCATGTTAGAAATAATTAATTATGAATAAGTTATACTATTAAGGTTGTATTAAATTGAAACAGGCGGGGGGCCTCTCTAATGGGACAAATTATTTTTCTGATTCGTTACAGAGTTCTCGAAAAGTTTCGTTTCAATTTATTACGAATATATGTTATATTAATGATTATTTCTGAAATTTCCATTGAAATATAAAAGTAGGTAATATTTGTAAAATTACATTGTATGCTCTAGATTTTTATGCATTGCAGGAAAAGAAAATTGTATGAAACTCCGGGCATGACATCCGAGATCATATCTGAAAGCAAAGGAGTTTGAGGAGCAGAAAAGAATAGTGAAACTACGAAAGGTGAAAGATGAGGATCTCCAAAATGAGTTGTTGGTTCGTAAAAGTATTCACAGTCAGTTGCTTGTGAGAGTTAGATCTGTGAGCTTGGATAGGCAGATCATCACGTAATGGCGATTGTGCGAAATAATATCCGTCAAACAGTTTAACCTTCTGTTTAAGGATCGGGAATCAGTAATTTTAGTTATAAAAAGTATTAGGAATAATTCTGAAGTGACTTAAATGCAGTTATTCCTTGACAAGAAGAGTATCTGTGGAGAGTGAAATTTTATTACGCAGTTAGGGTTAAAGTTTATGTAAGTTATGTTGGTAGTGCTGATAACCAGGTAAGATTGCAGTGATTTGTCTGAAGTAGTAGAGCTGGTACTTTGAAATTGTAATTTGGTTTTCCGAAATATTCGGAATATTTGCTGTGAAACAGCAAAGGGACCTGAGTTAAAGAACATGTTTTTGGTTTGTGGTGTGTGTATGTCATTCCCGAACGAAGTTGACTTGACAATTTTCCCAGATCAGTTTATTTGTATTGAAATGAATCCTGTAAGAGTTCGTTTGGGTAACGTATGAGATGTGAATCCTTTTGTTGTATTTTGACTGGCTATGAGGTCACGTTGTTGGTAAAAGTGTTCCTAGAGCTACCTTAGTGCGCATAAACCAGCTTATTATCCGACAACCAAACAAAACCTGTGACTGTCACGGATAAAGTACATAAATAGGGTTTGGAACCAATAAATCTATTTGGAGATCTCTTAAATAACCAAAAATCAGCTAAGAGTGATACAGGTTTGGTGGGTAAACCTAGTTTAATTTTGTAGAGTCAAGTATAAGTCAACACCTGAATAAGGCTCTACGCTGTCTTCGAGATTTCTTGAACTTAAATACGGAGCTGTAATTGGTGGACGTTACAAAAATCTGGATTTCGCCGTTACAAAAATTGGGGAACCTTTCTTCCAGATTTATGAAGCGTTACGAGAGCCCCACTTGAATTGAGGAAATGATGAAATGAGTATTGTTGCCTTCTTTTCTTGCTATGGCCGGTACTATACACTGCGGCAATTAATCAATATATCTCTGGATGTGTTGTTGGTGCTAGTGGGTATAGTACTCAACGCTACATCCACATACTGCCAAGCCTGTTCTGCTATATCATCAGACGGTCTATCTTAGGCCAGCCTTTCTGCATACATCGATAGTTCCGATATGCAAGAGGCCGTGAGGACTAGGAGGCCAAGGCTGCCATGCAATCTGATGGGGGACCAAAATATCTTTAACAGTGCGTACCGCATGTGGAACCCCATCATTTTGTTGCAGTGTGGTGGTTTGGAAGTTGTGAAGTATGGGAGGACAACAGCCTCCAGCACTTCATAGAGATATGAAGTGTTCAGGCAATGTGTACTAGGATGGTGTGGGAGTGGAATCCAATACCACCAGATGTGGGGGCACTATAACGATATATAGGGAAAGAGTTCAACAGACTCTCATGGTGGTGTCTCTAGACTAATCCGATCATCGGGTTGACGTAGGATGAATCTAGAGTCGTCGGTAAGAACCATATCGTTGCATTCGGTTATTCATCGCTCCGTTCTCCGCACAAACCCGTGTGGCGCAGATTTCGTTTCAGATGCAGCAAACTACGTGGAGTGGTACAGAATCTTACTGTCTGTTACGTAACAGATTTGTTGTGACATGGATCGTGACGTGTTAGAGCGATCCACCACTGCCATCACGTGCATTGTACAACGAGGTATGTTTAATCCATCACGACCAGTCTGTCGTTCCCTACTGCAGCCAGCAAACACAAATCCGCAACATAGTTGCCTAATTTCGTACGGCATGGCGAACACCTTTAGGAAACTAGACACTAGCTGTCTTCCGCGTGGTACAGTGATGATAACGCGAAACAACGGGAGGAAAGAACAATTCGTGTACGTAGCCAAAGCCGACTGTCCCTCCTTTACACATCATTGCAGGTGGGTAATACCAGCACCCGTGATGTGCACCTGTGCTGAAATGTTACTTATGTGCGTACCTCGTCTCTGAAAATTCGCCTGATTTGGATGCGTTCTTCAGGTACTGTTTTCTTCAGGTTTTGCATTTTGGGTGGCCATTTGTGTATTTATGGAACATAGGTATTTTCCCTGTCTGGCTGTTCAAAGTCGCTGCAGTACACTTATAGGTGAAAGATGAAAAAAAAAAAATGTGCTTGGCTAGGACTCGAACCTTTATTACGCGCTATTTAAAAATTACAGAATTTGGCTTTGAACAGAATAGTGTTGCCAACTTGTTGTATGTGCTGGACATCATTCAAGTCGAATCTAATATCTTGTGATGGCAAAGTGCATAAGCAGAGGCATGTAATGTTGCTTTCGTATGAAAACGCGTGTTGCAAAATTATTGGACCTCATAAACATCGCGAAGATTTTTTTGCAGGCATTAAAATGCAATAAACCATTCATAGTCACGAAATAAATTAAAGTTGCACATACAAGGTTCTAGCTCAATCGCGATGCTAACTGCAACAATACCCAAGAATCACTTTATGAAGTACTGGGTCTGCTGAAAATAAATAACTTTAAAATTAGTGAGAATAGAGAAGGGATTGTAAATAAGTAAGATCTTCAAATTAACTGTGAGGGTTATTGAAATCAGTGAAAAAAGATCTGAGTTCGCACTTACAATGGTTAGGCAAAGTCCGTGGCTGGAACATGTCCTAATACATCGAGGAGAAAACAGTAAGTCCCGAGCTGTTCAGCTTGTTGCAAGATGGTTGAACGTGACAAATATCAAATATTTATCGATACGCTGGCAGAGAGGCGGAAATCAGCGACAAGCGTCGCACAAGCTATTTTGATAAAAAAATTATTAATTATTACTACATTTGGCCCCACTGGCTTTGAGGGGCAAATGAAGATTCCCTGCTCAAAGTATATATAATTTTCGTATTTGTATACATTATACAAGAAGAATTTATATCATTTCATTTTATCTTAATATTGTATGAGCTTATAGGCACTGAGATTGCTAGTTTCAACATTCATTGTTGCCCGGTTTCGGAAATTTTATTTTGCTATCAAGTGTATTGAGATTTAAATATCATGTGGTAATATTTCATCACGTTTAGTTTCTGTTTCTCGATATGGGTATGTCGAAAATAAAACATAGACACAAAAAATATTTCATTTTCGACATACCTGTATCCAAAAAAAGAAAGTAAACATCACGAATTATTACCATTTGATATTTTAATAGACTTCAAGGCGGCACGTGGCACTCTATATATAGAGTAATTTGAAACTAGCGATTTTGACTCCTCTCCCTATGCAGATTCCTGTTACACGTTTTACAAAAACTGACTGAATCAATGACAATTCAAGAACAACATAATGCACCTCCAACTGGAATCATACGTCATACTCTAGTTCCACTTTTCGTTGACAAACGATGCTAGTTTCCCATACACACTCGGAAGTGTAACGATTATGTACATATAAAGAACTCTCAATAGAAAGTAGAATAAAATTATATAATTAATGTCTGTTGAGTTTGTGCATGCTTAAATATTGTGCTCACTTGTCAGTGTAAAATCTAGATCCATTCCTGAATTTAAATTTTTTCTACTTCATGTGTGTGTGTGTGTGTGTGTGTGTGTGTGTGTGTGTGTGTGTCTGTCTGTCTTCCTTTGTAACAGTAGTGTCATTAATTTTACAAGGGTTAAATTAGTAAAAGCTAAGCTGACTTGTACCTACAAAAAATATTTAATTGTAACCGTAGGCTTACGCGTCCGATTCCACAATAAACAAATATGTTTTGGGTGTGAGATCGTATCGTCAATCATTAATCATCTGACCGACATTTCGACCACTTTTGTTTGTGGCCAGTTTCATCAGTGGCCAACACGTTAGTCAGATTCGTAAAGATTGACCATGGGAACTCAAACTCAAAATAATTGTATTCATTAATATTCAAGTGCACGAATTGAAATTGTAACTGGCATACGAGACAAGATTGAGCTATAGCGGACTATGGGTGTCGTTTTACCTGCGAGAATATATTTGAATCAAGTTGAACAAAACAAAATTTGATAAATTAAAAGCGACTTCTAACCGGGAACTGGTTAAATAAATTATTTGGTCTACCTGTGCGCAACGCGAATTGCACTTGTGACTGCTCCATACAACAGCGTTGCTGGAAACCTAAACGCTCCGTCTATTCACTTCGCATGAGAGTCCAACTAACCACAAAGAAAATTTCGTCCAATTTGGTTTACTAGTGAAATGTTCAACGAATAATATGACTTGAGTGATATTCTATTGAAAAAGTGAGGGTTTAGTTTTTTTAATCAAATAAAGATACGTTTTCAAGAGTTTTAAACATGCTAATCATCTCATAACATACTTTCTTTGATTCACTCTGTAAAACGATTATTTTCACAGGCAGTGTAAATAAAATAAAATCATTATTTCATGCTTAAATTTTCAGCGAAATAAATAAAAAAGAAAAATAAATAAATAAATAAAAATTTCGCCAATTGAATGTATGTGGCAACCAATTTAGAACAAAACTAAACGCCATAGCTAATAATGAATTGAAAAAATGTTACCTTGTTCAGTCTCTTCCAAACAGTAAACATGTGGTTAATTCAGTTCCTTGAGGCAAACATTGTCTCATTATACAAAAGACACTGAATATAATGAGAGGCGTTGAATTAAAATTACTGCTGTGGTCAGGACTCGAACAGAGGACATCCTGTTTACTTGGCAGGTGTAAACATGTCTTTTAAGCGTCAGTAAAAAATTAGATCAATCCTTTTTTCCTATAAAATAATAATTCACTTCACCAACGTATTTTTCGTGCTGCTTCAAGTAACTGCTTCACCGCTACATCTGAACTGCATCTTTCGCTCAGCATGTATATAAATACTGAGGTCAGCGACACAGCATATCAGAGCGAGTTCACACGCATGTTAAAGCAATCCAAACAGTTCTCCTACGTTCACGGTCAATGAGTTGAAAATAGGTTCTTATTTTAACCCTTAACAGACACCTTTTGAACTGACGAAATGAATCTGATATACAATCACGCTAAATTCTCAGCTTCTTTTGCGACATTGTACTTCACCGAAATTCTCGATGTATGTATTCGGCATTCTTCATAAATAGTTTCAAGTCATAATGCTGAAATTTCCTTCTAATTCATCGGTAATGTAGGTAAAGTGAAAAGTGAAAAGCAATTTTTAAACGGTACTGAAATAATTTGTGTGTTTATACTGTGGCGATTAAGGATGCAAAAGTGAAAGGGTATAAGACAGTTTTTGCGATGTTTTAGTATCGTCTGGAGTTCGTCAGTCGGCGCGAGCAGTACGTCTACTTTCATCGCCTGTCATTTGGATGAATAAGCAGTAACTTTTCCAGGCCTAACCTTGTGAATCTCAACAGCCATTTAAAATTAAATGAAAAGGTGTTATTGACAGTATATGACCAATAAACTGTACAGTGATGCATTAAACAGTACCGAAATTTTATAAAGCATTAATTATTTCCAGAATTACTGCTGTAATTATTTTGGCTGACGGCCCACCGCTCTTGACAGCTGAAAATAATGCGCCCATTTAGAGTCCGATATTGTTAGCTGAATGTGCGATGCTTAATGTTATTGACGCTTTCGAGTGCTACCACGCTTTCGCATTTGTAAATAATTGGATGACAATGCGGTTTGCATTTTCCTCAAATAACGGAAATATATTAGTGGAATTAATAGCGAAAGCTACAGATATTTCATTTTATCCTTTGCCCGTGGTTTCATCTCATGGATCTTTGCTATGTAAAACAATTGGCACCTGTGCAACGTTTCTCAGTGCAGATAAAAGACCTGAGTTTCGAGAGCATTGATGAATACTATAAATGTAGCGATTTTTCGTTCAATGTCAATACGTTTCCACAAAAGTTGATTTTTTAGGCCCGTTATCAGCAGTCAAGGTAAACGATTTTCTCTTACGAAAGTCCATTTCATTTTCTACAGGCTTTCCTAACACCTAATTACCTGCAATAGAGTTACTGTAAGATAATGAAATCTGTGTAAATATGAGAGGGCACTTAGGTCTACCTATAGAAATTCCACGAATGTCAACCTCGTAACGGGTACGAAATTATGCAACTATCAAGTCATTCCCAGCATGTTGGAGGTAAGGTTAGCAATTTGGCGACTTGATCACTATATATGTAATGTAAGTCGAAGTTGCACAGAAGTATTTTACTTTGTTATATATCTGACAGGTTTCGAACACTACATCCATTTTCAAACTAACCCGTAAGTAGCATTTAACAAGTTACAACTGGCCACATGATTTGTGTGGATAGCTGCATATACGCGACTGTGACTCACAAACAGCTGAGCAATTATTTGTTAGTCACGTTGACTGAAAAAAAAAAAAAAAAAAAAAAAAAAAAAAAAAAAAAAAAAAAAAAAAAAAAAGGGGGGGTGTGTGTCACAATGGAGGGATGTTGCATCACACAACCACAGTCTGTAAGAAGGTATACGCTTCACTTCATTGACTGCAGAATTACAAAAAAGCATTTCCTTTACAACTGAAAAAGAAGCTCGTTGAGACACTAATACTTTCCATCCTAAATCATGGTGATGCTTTCCTGCAAGGAATGTCGCACGAAAATTCACATAGGCTGGAGCTGGCGATGTATTCTTGTGTCCGATACATTTGTAACCTACGTTTCTACGACCATAACAGTCCCGCATACAAGCAGCTATCTTGGCTACGTGCAGATAAGCGTCGAACCTACCTTACATAATGTTTGCTGCATCGCTTCCTCAATTATTGCAAACCCTTTTACTGATCCTCAACTTTCAAACTACTATCTGAACAGCACAGCAGAAACACACGCTCTCACCAAAATAAAACTCTCTCTGTACCATCACACAATCCATTCCTCTCTAAATCATTTTCTGTATCAGGAACACGTTTGTGGAACACTCTCTCAAAAGTTAAAAACAGGTCAATTCCAAACAAAGGGGTCCGCCTTCTGTCACAATAGCTATCGTTTTCTCCACTTACCAGTCTGTAGCTCACTGTTGTCAATTCCTACCTCGCCCCCCCCCCCCCCAAAAAAAAAAAAAAAAAAAAAAAATGTTTCCCTTTCCTTTCGTCAGCAGAGATCTCTATACATATATATCTCCAGTTCCTAACGACCAATGGCACTATCATTTTTCAATCTTCTTCTCTTTCATTAATAATGTTTTTCCTTTTGTTTATAATAAACTTTGTTTAAATGTGTTAAAAATCTATCTCTTGTTATTATTAGTATTTGGCATGTAATGCAATTTACTGTAGATCCTGTGATTTTTGTGTTATTATTACCATTATTATTATTAGTATTAGCATATACTGTTATTATTAATGGTACTATTACTGAGTTTTTGTTTTTAAATCCTTTGTTTATGTTGATCCTGGTCAGATGTGAGAGAGGGTCCTGTGGCCCTAATCTGGTCAGTTTAAATAACCAAATAAATAAATAAATAAATATATTCAGCTATCCACACAGTTAAACCTTGTGGCCAGTTGTGTTTTGTTAAAGACCACTTACGGGATGTTTTTAAAATTGTTTTTAATGTCCGGTCAGCTATAATAAAATACATGCAGTGCTTCTGCGCAATTTCCACTGGCATTATATATAGAGATTCAACTTCCATTTCAGTCGTAACTTATGCCACTTGTCAACATGATTGAGAATTAACACACTCAAAGGCACTAATATACTTGTCTAGAGTCGAATAAAAGCGCCTCTCAATTTTATGTACAGAAAGTTATTACCATGTTTGAAACATACGTCAGGAGCCTGGAAGATGGTTTCAAAGAATGCTCATTCCACTGCATACTAGATACTTTTCTACATCTGATGAATCAAGAGACAAGCCTAACGATATTTGTGGTGTGAACTGAATTAGTCTGCGAAGAACGTATGCAGTTGACAATAATTAGACTTTCTTTGTAGCAGCCAGCGCAATGCGATAACCGAGTTTGCATTTGGGATGTAGGTCGAGTGAGTTATCTCCGTCACTATTTTTCATGCTGGATGCCAAGTGTCACTTTCTGCCGCTATCGTGAAACTTGAAACAAATTACAGCGAGGCTTACATATTCAGAGCACGCAGCGTACCAACCAGTTAGTCGCGAATGCTTACGACAGTAGCAGAATCACGAAACTGGCGACTATTTAAACTCTTCGCTACAATAGATACGTAAAATCATACTTTACACGATATTTAATAGTTAATAAGTCGCTTAAAGTAGAATAGGAATTACTACTGCATCCTCTTTCCTTCTTACATATTCGTCTTATTCTATCATCGAAAATCAATTTTCATTTTAATTTATTCGATTTCGTTTACTGATTCATGATATTCTTCACAAATATGTTTTAAATTGTTTCTCTTATTTTGTATAAGGGAAATGAATTTCCTATAAGAGTTTCTAATCTTCATTTTCTTTAATAACAATAAAAGAAAGTCTAGATCGCTAAAGTCATATCTGTTTACTATGGCGTTTCTGCATCTGTCATCATCAGATCTGAAAACCTTTGAACTTGCAAAGTAAAATTTAGCGTCAATAATAAAATCTCCAAAAATTCCGAATGTAATTTTACCGATCTACAAGGTTTCTATTGTTATTTTTCTTGTATTAGATTTTTAAAACACCCTGTATTACTAAACCTAAATCACCTATACTGCATATACATTCCGTGAACGAAGACAACTACAAGTCTCTCTCTATTTAGAGAACGATTAAATTATTGTAGCGTGTGGTATTTTGGACGTCCCACATACTCGGCATTTGGAATTTGGCGTTCAGTGGCAACATTGTCTACATCACCTGATATATTAGTTGGTACTTTGAAACAGACTCTCGGCGTATATGATTTGTACAGTATTACTCTTTGACGAACCTTATTTCATTCTCGTTATGTGTCTTAATGCTTCTTGTTTCTAAACTGCTTCAGTGTTACGCCTGCACACCTTCCAACGTATCCCTCATCACACTCGAAAATTAGTGAACAGATTTTTCTGTCATTCTTTTATTGTTCCACAACTTATCGATAGTATTTCATATGGCAATAACCTCATTATCGAAATCTGCTTTGTTATACACTAAAATCACGTACCTTGAAGAGCAATCTTAAAATGAGTGATGAGAGTCCACAATGTATTCCGATACTTGCACCATTTTTATGTAATATTTTATTAGTTGTATGCCTGATCATCGACGAATTTCTTTGTATTGCAAACCGGTTACTAGAGATGATCATTGGCATGAAAGTGAGTAAAGGTTAAGTAAAGAATTGAAATCGTACTTATTGTTGAAATTCGGTAAGTTCTCTCATTGTTACACACTGGATTATTACTGTATGCGAAAATTGTTTTCCATATTATGCAAAAGCACGTTTATAATGCAGCTCATTATATCGTGGACAAACATTTTTTTAGGGTGGGTGGGGGATGAAGGAGCAAGACGCGGATGATCTTCATACGATAAGACTATACGAAATTTTAAATGATAATTATTTTGTTCACAACGGTCTTAGGTTTCGCTCTAAGCTTATGTATGTAATTGGTGACATCTTTGGTACTATCAGAATAACACAATGATTCACGTTCCCTGCCATGTGTCAATAATCAGTGCCTTGTTCTGTCTTTTCAAGTTTACTTCTCATTCAATATTTTGAAAATAAACCTCAGTGAGGTGTACATTAGTAAAAACGAAAGTTGTAAACAATTGGTAACTGTCTTCTTACCTGACCATATAATACAAATAGGCAAGTTCCGCTCAAAGATTCTTCTGAAGTGATTGATGCAGCAGCTGAAACGTTGCCTAATCTTGTGTGGTCTTCAGTCTATCTTTTGTGGAGTTACGTCGGCCTGAAGAACAGAGGAATAACTCCGTGAGGTCGTCCCTCTCTTTTAAGTTGGTGGAAGGAAAGATTACGCGAAAAGCCCTCTGCCAGGGAGAGAAAAAAGAAAACTTAAAGAAGGAGATTACCTTAAGAAAAGCTTTCAGCTATATTTCACGTTATTCAGAGAATTAACAGCGAAACCGCTACGGAAAGTAAAACTTTAATCTCGGAAGAAAACCCTCGTCAAACGCCATCTGTGTGAATAATATTTAAATCGGTTAGTTATCAAAGGGCTCTTGTCACGAAAAGTAAACTGTTGGCAAATTACAAAAATACTGTTTCTTTTCCTAATATTAATAAATACGACAATTTTTTATTCCACTTATTTTGATTCTGCTAACCGCTAATAATAACGATGATTAAAAACAATTATGTAGTTTATGTTCCATAATAGTGCAGTTAAAAGTTGTCTGACAAGAGTCCTTTCATAAACAAAGGGCTGAGAAAAGCCCATTTATTGAGATAAAAGTTTAAAAATAATACAATGATTCTTTGAGACTTTATGAAGGCTGTTTATTTTACTTTAAACATTGTATACACAAATGAGATTGGCTATAATAGATCATTATAATGGGTTTTTAACAAACATAAATTAACATTAAAGTCTCTCACCATTAAAGTAACAGCTCTTTCTCAACTACAGGCCACTGAATCACCTCATCATAAAACGAACTGTTTTCCTCAAGGACGACCTGAACAAACTTCTTTATAATCCATTTTCCTTTTAGGATTAGGTATTTTTTCTGTGTATGGATAGAGAAATGCATCATTGTGTCGGGATAGCTAGTCTGAATGTGTTGTAGAGGATTAATTAAATCTCATACTGTTACTTCTCCTTTACTTGATTGCTGGAACGAGAATTCATGGTAGTAATAGTAACATTTTCTCTCTTTCCCTTCTTTTCAGATTTGGTTTCTTTTGAAACATTATATTTTTTATAGAACTGTGGCCACCTTTTTTTGAAAATAAATAATATTTCCGGTTTTTATCAAACCAACAAGAAATTCTTCCTATACTGTAGACGTTAATATCATATCACGTACTTCTTTAATTGTGTAATCTCGGTCACATTTCCTTTTTTTTATTATTAAAGTGACATGTGCCCTTTCATAAGTAAATGATACATTTAGTAAACGTGTAACATTTATTCACCAGATGTATAGTAACCAACACACTGGTGCGTGACGACCAAGAATTGCAGTATAAAATGATGCAAGTACTAGATTCTTCTTTTATATACATCAACTACCATCACAATGTAATCTGCCTTTCAAAGGTGAATAATTTTCGCAGTAATAATTACTTGTAAGAGCTGAATGTCAGAATAAGAGAATTAATTCGTCACTACATGTAAATTTTAGGGAACACCAGCATCGTTTTCCTGCAAATGGCACATATTGCTTATCGATATATAGGCTCATTGCTCTACAACCATCCATTTCCATAACAAGAAGTGCGTTAACTGACTCGAAACGAGCCTTATATATGAGTTTCATCCAAAAACAAGTCATACTGTTGAAACACCTACCTCCTCAAATCTTGTAATTAATAACGTAAACTCTTGGCCATCTACAATGCATAGTGGCAGTGTAGATATAATTAAATGAACAGGAACTGAAGTACATTTTGACAAAATGTGAAAGTGAAAACCGTAAACGAACACTGATGTTCGTCATTTGAGGTGAAACTATTAGATACCAAAGTAGCTGGAACTGCATTACATCACAATTCAAATCATTTCTGAACCATCTTCACAAGCAAAACCTTATATTACCAACACCATATATACAGCTATATACTTGATAACTTTCTCCTTATTCGGAAGTTTCATCTCCGTAAATCGATTTAACTGCCAGGTGCCACAACAACGCTATGTGCCATTTCCCTACTCAAAGTATTATTTTATCGTCTTCTATTACGACAGATTGATCTCGCCTACCAACTGTGTTACCTCTATCAATGGGAGTTCTGAAATAAAAAGGTGAGACAGTAAGTACATCGCCATCTGGTGTAGAAACGCCAGTACTGTGCGTTGTGTAAGGGTATTTCTCTACCACTTCGACACATCCGTCTTGTGGGTTGCAGAAGTTTAAGGAACCAAATAAAATTACAGCTCAAGAGCATCACTTACAGGATGCAAACGCTGTCACAAAACTTCCAAGCTCTAGGTTTTTATTCTAGAAAGATCGGGTGTGTGTGTAAATTTACAGGTTGAATCAGCTAAAAAGTAAAGCAATTTTCAGGCTTGAAAACCAAGTACGGGGGTGTCTACCTCAGTTTACTAACTTACCCTCGTAATTACTGGAAACTGGTACCAGCCCGTGAACTGAAAAATAATGCGAAGTGTTACAGGACACATCTCAAGAACCAGGAATGACCAACCCACCTAAGATCCCGTGACTTGCTCTGATTTTACTAATTCGACAAAGACGATTACCCTATCGCCGCAGCCTAGCATAATGCCTGCAGTCCACAAAGAACGTCAGGATGACGATGACGTCAGTTTTCAATTGATGCCAACTGAAAAATTCATACATATCTTATATCGCGGATCGTCGTGTGTGTAAGTATTATTTTATTAACGCGTGTCGCCAATGAAATCTTAAAAAATCAATCAGAAAAATTTGCAAACGCTACAATTTAAAAAATGTCAGACTGACCATTCAGGTTCGAATCTCTATCGTGGCTATTTTTGTAATTTTTTTTCGAGGGGAGGGGGTTGTATTTGATAAGATTATCATACTTGTAATACATTTTCTTGTCTTATTCTGAAATAGAGCATGGGAAAGTTTGATTAATATTCAATGAAGCTTATTATCTGTTTACAACTTTTTTTATTTGCGATCCACGGTCGAAAAGCAATAATAAATGAAAAATAAAAAGTTTCGAAAGTATAAAGTTACATTGTTTTATCCATTTTTGCTGCTTACTTGGCTCAACACAAATCCACAAAGATAAACATTTCTGAAACCATGAAAGTATTACATTTTCCAAAAAAAAAAAAAAAAAAAAAAAAAAAAAAAAAAAAAAAAAAAAAAAAAAAAATGAACACAAAGGAATGTGCATGAAGAAACTGAAGTATATAGTCACATTCACAATAAACCTGAATTGTCAGCTAGAATTAAGAAACCAAATGTACCTCCAAAATTTCATAAAGCTTTTACAATTTCAACGAACAAAGATGACATTTAACTGATATAAAAGTACCTTCATTGACCATTACAAGCTGATTTCAATTGTAAAATTAAATGTATTTACTTAAAAATTAGCATAAATATCTTTGCAGTTGAACTGTTGTATGCCATATCTGTAAACATCACGTTCTTTGATGTATCAAATGAACTTTTGAAAATAAACGACACCATCTTGAATTTCTTTGTATCGTACCTCACAGATCAATATGTAACGATTCAAAAAGACACATCTCTCTCCTGCAATATATAAAGAAGACCTTTCTCATTGTAATTTGTAAACAATATAAGCAAGAAAACTTTGTTATATTTATGACAGAAGTACATAAACTTTGTTTCATAAAGCTTTTACAATTTCAACGAACAAAGATGACATTTAACTGATAGAAAAGTACCTTCATTGGCCATTACAAGCTGATTTCAATTGTAAAATTAAATGTATTTACTTAAAAATTAGCATAAATATCTTTGCAGTTGAACTGTTGTATGCCATATCTGTAAACATCACGTTCTTTGATGTATCAAATGAGCTTTTGAAAATAAACGACACCATCTTGAATTTCTTTGTATCGTACCTCACAGATCAACATGTAACGATTCAAAAAGACACATCTTTCTCTTGCAATATATAAAGAAGACCTTTCTCATTGTAATTTGTAAACAATATAAGCAAGACAACTTTGTTATATTTATGACAGAAGTACATAAACTTTGTAACTATGGATTCTCATAACTTTGTTTAGGACACCAATGTAGATCTGAAATCAACACTACCGTCTGATGAAGGACTCAGGCCCGAAACTGGTAACGGTGTAATAAATTTATTTACAAAAATCTTGTGGCTGGTTGCAGCATTTATTTACTGTTGTAGTACGTTATTACGTAATGCCAGTTACTGGCCGTGTATTCATCAGCGTTCTCAGGGTGAAACATATCATAAAAACAACCAAAGCACAAACGGCAATCTGAAAATCGCTCATGTTACGAGTACCTAAGCTACAGTATGAAAACAAAAAACAAAACAAAAAAGACCTTAATAACTGGAACGTCATTATGTTTTGACCCCACAAATATTTGTGAAAATTGCTCACCTTTAATCTTTCGGTATATAGAATTGGACACGAGATTTTCCATCATTTGACTTAACTTTTTTTAAAACTACTAAGTGTATACAAAAAATCCGAAGCACGAGTCTCTTTATATTCACTGTAGAGGGTCCATGCTAAATTTGATCGAAATCGGTGAACCACATGTCAGACCTCCTTCTCAGACTGAACCACAAGAATCGGAAAGTTAATGAATGAATTCTGGTAAACATAGACATACCTACAAAATAAAGGAATCACATCAATACCGTGCTAAGTGTTGTTATTTCTATGTGAAATTAAAATGAAACATACAATGGATATTATTTTGCTGAACATCTGTTATTGATTACTAGCAGGGCTTATATTGAAAGAAACAATACAAGAACACATCTCACAATGCGAGCCAAACAACTTATAAGCAAGTTAACACACATACAGATAATAAGCACAAACAAACAAAAAAGACAAACGCAGTGCGTCAGGATACTGAAATGGCGACTTTTAGGCAAACGTTTGTAAAAACGTGTAATTGAAAAGAGCATAGAGGGCAATGTGACTGCTACAAAAAAATCATATGAAGAGAGCAGCATAAAAAAATTAATTTTATTCAGAATGAAAACAGCTGAAAAATGCTCCTGCCGGAGCACAGAAAAGGCGAATATGTTCTCTGACACAAAAGTGCGGAACCAGTTGCCTCAATTCTCATTCCGACTTACTCACCAAAAGTTTTTGCATGCAAACATATCCACGCACTTTTAGCGCATAACTTTGTAAATACTTTTGCCCAGTTAATCCGTCATAGTCAGCAATGACGTCCCACCGTCAGAGTCTATGTATGTCTCTGGCCGTTTGTTTTATGTCTCTCCCACTTCCGCTTTCTGTCTGTGTCAAACATTCAATGTTTTCATCCCTTTCCCTCGCGATTCCTCACCGCTGACTGTTTCTGCCACTTTCATCGTCTCTCTGCCCCACTGACGTTCTCCCATTCACTTCCTGTCCTGTTGCCAGTATTCTTTCTTTCTCACTTAGAGTCGGCTTTCATTGTCTTCCATCACGATTGTCTCCTTTACACATATGTTCATGGGGATGGTTTGCTTGGGGTTTGACCTGTAGACCGGGAAACTTTAGCACGCGGGTCCTGGGGGTGGGAAAAATTACACAAATTGTTTTGTGCTATAGTATTGGAGAGCCGCACAATAATGCGTTATATATGGTCTCCATTCCTCTCAGTTTCCCACTGTGTTCTCTTTTGCTCCAATTGCTACTATCTGCATCTGTCTTAGTTTGTTCCTCACTTCCGACATCTCGTTTCGCTTCCCACTCCAAATCTCATGCATATGCCTTTCTCCTGAACTGACCCTTTCTCTGTTCCATCATATATGGCTCTCTCTGCCTGTTGCACTGTCCCTGTCCTACTCAATTTCAGCTGGTAAAATCGCGAATATGTTCGCATGCCAATATTTTTGGTGAGGAAGTCGGAATGAAGATTGAGGCAGCTGGTTCCACATTTCTGTGTCAGAGAACACATTCGCCTTTTCTGTGCTCCGGCAGAAGCATTTTTCAGCTGGTTCCCGTATTTTTCCTGTTACATCAGAGTGTTCTGATTATGTAACATGAAATCAATAGTGAGTAAAATTTGAATAGTATTTACGGAAAAATGTGACGGGTATACCCGTGCAGTGTAAGATTTTTGTCACATACACACTGTACGGTGACCTGTGACTAATATAACTAAATAAATTACACATAAAAATTTACGACGATTTGTAAATTTTATAAATGTTATCGATGAATAAACGGCGACTGGAAACACAGGTTCGCTACGTTGTTGTTGTTGTTGTTGGTTTTTTGAGGGTACTAAACAGCTAGGTCATCAGTCCCCTGTTACTAACTGAGAGTCCACCGTCAATAATGAAAAGTAAAACAAAGCTCTAAAACTGGTCACGCACATAAGGTACAGGTTGACAATGGTCAGACCACTGATAACGTAAAACAAAGACACACAGAATTGTTAAAAGAAAGTCAGGAATAAAACTGGCTAGTGGAGTATCTTGGCTGGATGATCACAAAAAAAAAAAAAAAAAAAAAAACACCAGGATGAGCCAGCCATACTGCATACACTAAGAACCCCTAAGGGTGTGAAAAGGTAAAAACTAGATTGGTGGTGGTCTAAGATGTCAGGCCACAGCACCCACCGTTAGATAGAGTCATAAAAACCAGCAGCGCGGATAGAACTTAAAACTTTGTTAGCCATAGAGGCGTCGTCTCCTAAAACTAAAGGTAGTGCGTCTGGAAGAGTAAAATAGTGCCGCAGGTCGGCTAAAAGCGGACAGTTCATCAAAAGATGGGCCACTGTCAATACAGTGCCACATCGACACACGGGTGGAGCCTCACGCCGAAGAAGATACCCGTAGGTGAGCCACGTATGTCCAATCCGGAGGCGACAGAGGATAACTGACTCTCGGCGGGTCGGCCGCAGTGAAGATTTCCACAAAGCTGTGCAGAGCTTCACTGCCCGAAGCTTATTCGGTGCAGTCGCCGTAACCCACTCGGTGCTCAAAGCCTCGCGCACCCTCCGGTGCAACACCAGTTTAACATCCTGTTCCGTGACACCAATTGTGAGAGGTGGTCCCATAGTGGCCTGCTTGGCCAATCGATCAACATGCTCATTCCCTGGTATGCCAACATGACCTGGGGTCCACACAAAGACCACAGAACGGCCTGATTGGCATAGGGAGTGAACAGTGTGCTGGATCGACCGCACTATTGGGTGCCGAGAGAAACACTGGTAGATCGCTTGTAAGCCACTCAGGGAGTCAGTACAGATGACGAAAGACCCCCTGGGGCAGGCTTTGAGATGTTGTAGAGCTCTGAGAACAGCGACCAGCTCGGCGGAGAAGATGCTACTCTCACAGGGCAGAGAATGCTGTTCTACGTGGTTGTGATGTAGAAACGCATACCCAGCACGGCCATCTACTACGGAACCATCTGTGTAAATGGCGTCTGCGGCACTGAACGGCTCGAGCACTTGCAGAAACTGGTGACGGAGATGTACGGGAGAAACAGAGGCCTTCGATACATGGGACAGGTCCAGACGGAGCTGCAAACGAGGAATGGACCAAGGAGGGGTGTGATAGGAATAGTGGAAAGTGGTAGGTAATGGATGGGATGTGAGAGATGAAAGAAGGATACGAACACGGACCGAGATCGGGTAACCCGACCTGTGTCGCCGTGGGGGTATAGGTAGTGCAGCGTCTGGAAAAAGGAGCCGGCGGTTCGGGTGGAAGGGCGAGGCCTGAACACGAGCAACATAGGAAGCCAGCAGGTGTTGCCTACGGAGCCGCAGCGGGAGGACTCCAGCTTCGACAAGGAGGCTTGTCACCGGGCTCGTGCGAGAAGCCCCTGTCGCTAAACGGACACCACAGTGTAAAATTGGGTCCAACGCCTGCAGTGCTGATGGCGCAGCCGAATCGTAGACTATGCAGCCATAGTCTAGGCGTGACTGAATAAGGGCCTTGTAAAGTTGTAGGAGCGTTGGGCGTGAGGCTTCCCAAACAGTGTGGCTGAGACAACGCAGGATGTTGAGGTGTCGCCAGCACTTTCGTTTCAGCTGGCGAAGGTGTTGCACCCAGGTGAGACGGTTGTCGAACAGCATGCCTAGAAACGTGTGTGTTTCTACGACATGTAGCAGGTCTCCAGCTAAATAGAGTTCGGGTTCTGGGTGTACTGCCCGATGTCGGCAGAAATGCATTACACGGGTCTTCGACGCAGAGAACTGAAAACACAGGTTCGCTACGTTAGTTATAACCATAGTTACACGTCAGACCGGATATTAAATGCATATTTGTCATGAATATGATCTCGGTAAGGGAAAGTATTATAGAAAAAACTTTCATAGCATTCCGGAATGATAATATTAGAACGCATCGTAAAAATTTCGACGATTTGCCATGAATAGAAGACTAGATTTGCCAATGCACGTATGTTTGGACTCGCAGTTGCCATCTGGTGGTGGTTGGTAGCTGGGCGGAGATGCCGTCTAGTCAGGTCTGCCCCCTGGGAGAAATGCTGGAACCCCCAGGGCAGCTTGACCACCACCGCGGGCCCGCCGGCAGGTATACTGCCTTTGTTCCGATGCCGCCCCAGCCCTCGTGCTGGGTGCGCGACACTCGGCACGGAAGACTGGTTCGAGGCTCCGTCGCTAACGGACGCATGTCGGACGTCTCAGAGGGCTACCGCTTGTAGGCTCCTCATATTGTAACACAATAGTCGCGGCTGGCAAAACATTTGTGTAACTGTTACTAATAAATGCTTAAATATTATAATTCAGTTTACGTCTTGATTAATTGAGAAGGTGGAAACGATGGGGAGATTCTAGTCTCACATTTATACGCCTTCACTTAATGTACTTGCAACCAGAGGCTCGTACATTTGGTCCTCCGGGCCGGATACAGTGACCACGAAAACGTAGACCGCAAGATTAGTGTTCACGCGGAAGCGCATTTGCAACGAGTTACTTTCCGGAAATGAACTATGTAAATCACGTGTGTACTGCACATGTTCGCGGCTTGTAAGCGGCACTGTGTGTCTCAAGGTCTGTACGGGACAACGCAAATAACAGCCTTGACTACGGTGTGTGAGTGCAGTACTTGTGACCGGCTATTGCATCACGCGCGATCGCGTTAAAGCGAGCACACGTACCGCCATCGTCTCCGAGCATCCCGCAGTTTGGCGCCAACGGAAGCTGTCGCTCGCATCACGACTGCCGACGGCATCACGCATCAGCATCATCTCCGACCAACCCGCAGTTTGGCGCCAACGGAAGCTGCGCCTCGCACTACGTCTGCCGACGTCATCACGGGACTCCGCGGCCGCCGCCTCTGCACTGCCGCAGCGCCGCTACAGCCTTGGTGAGTGTTACCGCTTGGCTTCCTATTTCTAATCTGCTCTTCCCTGCAATGGAGCCAGCAGCAAGAGCTCGGTTAGTCAAGCAGAGAGGGCTTGCAAAGGCTGCTCTTTCACGCTTGAGTAATTCAATGCAAGATGCAGAGGCACTTAGCATTGAAATCTTAGAATATAGATTAAGCAAATTGGCGAAAATTCAAGCGGATTTTGAGTCCCCACAGTCCCAACTCGAAATGGACGATGAATTAACAGATCACATTAATGATAGGGCAGATTTCGAGGACTCTTGTGAAATCATTGAATGTGCCATAAGGGGTTTATTGAAGAGGCACGCTCAGAAGCCTGAGCCTGCCAACTCGAATCATTCAAGCAATGTTAGCAATTTGAAATTACCTGCCATCAATTTGCCAACCTTTGAAGGGGATTATCTCCAATGGTCATCCTACAGAGATGCTTTCTCGAGTCTAGTCATGAATAATGACTCAATTGACGAAGTTCAGAAGTTTCATTATTTAAATTCGACATTGCGAGCTGAGGCAAGAGACATTCTGAAACATTTACCAGTAACCTCAGAAAACTTTCCAGTAGCTTGGAGACTCATTACGCAAAGATACAATAATCCAAAGATAGTCGCGGCCAGACATGCTAAGGCTTTATTAAATTCTCCTAGCGTCAGCCACGGTACGTCAACCAATTATCGGCAGTTGATTAACCATGTATGTAGCCATCTGAAGGCCCTAGAAGCTCTTAATCCTGATGTGCCACTTCATGAAATTCTCCTTTCAGAACAAATATTGACTAGCATGCGTCCCACAGATCGTCAGGAGTGGGAGGAAAAAATGTCTGGGTCGACGTTCACCACATTGAACCAACTCATACAGTTCTTAGAGACAAAATGCTTAGCCTTTGAACTGATTAAATTTAGGGATAATACTCCCAAAGAGACGCAGAGTAGTAATGTGAGGAGAGCTCATCTGGCCAGTGCTGATGTTTAAGTAGTTTGTAAGTACTGTAAAAAGCATCACGCACTCACTGATTGCACGGGATTTATTGCCTTAAATGTCAGTGAGAGGCGCGATTATGTAACTACTAATAAGCTCTGTTTCTTGTGCTGCCGCAGTGGTCATTATGCGCGTAGTTGCAAGCTTTCCTGTTGCAAATTGTGTAAGGGCAGGCACAATGTACTGCTCCATCAAGCAGCTGATTGTAAGCATAGTCGAAATGGTGAAGCTATGAATCAGTATGTAGCTCATCAAGCTGTAAGTGGTAATACAAACACCCACCACAATGCTTTGTTGGCGACAGCTGTTGTCAACATCAAGGACAGCCAAGGTGGGCAGCACTCTTGCAGAGTTTTGCTCGACAGTGCAAGTCAGCTGTCATTCATATCCAGGCGCTTGGCAGATAAACTGAAATTGAAGTGTATCAGACACTCATTTCCAGTAAATGGTGTGAATAATGCCTTCACAGCGTCGGTGTCACAAACATGTAACATCGAATTATCTTCTAGATTTAGTGATTTTCATTTGAAAACAAACTGTGCTATTGTGGATAATGTTACCAGTAACCTACCAGCGAGCTACATAAATACACGTTCTTGGAATATTCCGTGTCGACTCCCACTCGCTGATCCGGAATTCAACAAACCTGGCCCCATAGATTTGATGCTTGGAGCAGAAGTCTTCTTCGATGTGTTGTGCAATGAAAGACTGGTGCAGCCGAATCATCCTTCACTAGTCGAAACAAGATTTGGCTGGATTTTGTCTGGCAGGATACCGACTGCTCCACGCAACACGCCTGTTTCCACAGTGACATCATGCTTCGTCAGGGGTGATAGTCTAGATGCCAAATTGCAAAGATTTTGGGAACTAGAAGAAGTGACTACGAAGGCATTAAGCAAACAGGACAAATTGTGTGAGGCTCACTTTCAGCGCCACACTACTCGTACTGAAGAAGGTAGGTTTGTAGTTCGATTGCCAGTGAAACCGGACTGCAAACCATTGGGTGAGTCACGGCAACAGGCCTCTCGTAGATTGGAGCATCTTGAAAGGAGATTTAAGGCACAACCGCAGTTGAAGGAGGAATATTCTGCGTTCATGCACGAATATGCTGAACTAGGGCACATGGAGATCTGTGACTCTACAGAGGTGGTTGGTCCAAGGTTCTATCTTCCACATCACGCCGTTTTCAAGGCATGCAGCTCCACTACAAGGTTGAGAGTAGTGTTTGATGGCTCTGCTGCCACTTCAACTGGAGTTTCTCTCAACGATATGCTGATGGTTGGTCCCACCGTTCAGCCTGACTTACTTTCAATTGTTTTAAGGTTTCGGTCTTTCAATGTGGCTTTGTCAGCTGACATAGCCAAAATGTATAGACAGGTGTCTCTACATCCTAAAGACAGAGACTTCCAGAGAATTCTTTGGCGTGAATCGCCATCGGATTTGATGCAGGAATACAGGCTGTGTACAGTCACGTATGGTACAACTCCTGCCGCCTTCTTGGCTACCAGGTGTCTCCAGCAGCTAGCGTTGGAAAATCAGGACAGGTTTCCAATGGCAGCGCAAGCACTGATGTCCAGTTTCTATGTAGACGACTTCTTAGGAGGGGCTGCTACAGAAGCTGAAGCTCATCTACTGCAAACTCAGTTAACACAGTTACTTCAGTCAGGAGGATTTCCACTGAGGAAGTGGTGCTCTAATAGTCACGAAGTTATGAAATCCATCCCAGTGCAGGACAGAGAAAAGTCTTTGCCCTGTCACCTTACTGGCGAGCAAGCCAGAAAAACTTTGGGAATATTGTGGCATCCTGATTCTGATATGTTCCAGTGTCAGGTGCAGGTGAAGAGTCGCCAGCTTGCTAACATTACAAGGCGTAATGTTTTATCTATAATTGCGTCAATCTATGACCCGCTGGGACTGCTAGGCCCAGCAGTAGTGAAATGCAAATTGTTTATGCAGCGTTTGTGGCAATCAAACCTTGGTTGGGATGAAGGTCTTCCATCCAATCTGGTTGAGGAATGGAATGACATCGTCCAGCAGCTGCCATCTCTAAATAATATTTTAATTAGCCGTAAGATTATCCCTAGTCCAAATTATGTTAGGTTAGAAATTCATGGTTTCTGTGATGCCTCACAGTTAGCATATGGTGCGTGTGTATATGCAAGGTGTGTTTTTGCCAATGAAAGTGTGTCAGTGTCATTGGTTACAGCAAAATCTAGGGTTTCTCCTGTAAAACAGCAGACATTACCACGACTGGAGTTATGTGGTGCTCAGCTACTAGCTAGGCTAGTTCAAAGGGTGGCTGGTGCATTGGGCATCATAGATGTTTGTGACATCCATTTGTGGACAGATTCTACAATTGTACTCTGTTGGTTGCAGCGTGATCCTGGTTACTGGAAAACATTTGTCACCAACCGAGTTGCTGAAATACAAGAACTGACTTCAGTTGCTAACTGGAAACATGTAAGGTCTGAGGACAATCCTGCTGACCACTTGTCTCGTGGCATAGACCCAACTGCATTAAACTCACTTACACAGTGGTGGTCTGGTCCATCCTGGTTATCTAGTCTCGACCTCAACTACATGGCATTCTCTCCCCGAAATGTGGAAGAAATGCCTGACAGAAGGAGTACGCAAGTAGCCTTGGTGTCAGTGGTTGAACTTGATGATGAACTACTTTGTAGGTATTCGTCATTCAGAAGGACATACAGAGTATTAGCTTACGTTCTAAGATTCACCAGCAATGCCAGGCGTCTGCGAGTTAACAGAGTGACTGGGCTTCTTACCCCTCAAGAATGCCAAAATGCTATTAACAAGGCCTTTAGCATTGCACAGCTCAGCGTTTATGGTAATGAAATCTCTATGTTAAAGGCTAATTCACCTGTGCCACACAGCAGCAAGCTGAAGGATCTACATCCTTTCATTGGTGCCGACAGTATTTTACGAGTGGGAGGGAGACTAACGAATGCTGACATACCTTATGACGAGCGCCACCCCATCATTGTACCGCCGAAGCATCACCTAACAAGGCTTCTCATAACCCATGAGCATGAAAATCTGTTACACGCTGGATCACAACTCGTACTGTCAATGCTACGTCATAGATTTTGGATCCCAAATGGACGAAACGTTGTCAAGGGAGTCCTAAGGAAATGTGTAAGGTGTTTCAGATTCAAGGCTAGGACAGCAGTTCAGTTAATGGGTCAGCTACCAGCTGCTAGAGTGAATCAATCACGCACATTCCAACATTGTGGGTTGGATTATGCAGGTCCCATAACAGTGAAGCATGGTGGCAGACGAAGCAAGGTCACCACCAAGGCATATGCTGCACTATTTATCTGTATGGCAACTAAGGCCATTCACTTGGAGGCTGTAAGTGACTTGGAAACCAACTCATTTTTAGCAGCTTTGAGAAGATTCATTGCCAGGCGAGGTAAGCCTTCTCACATATACAGCGACAATGGCACTACGTTTGTGGGAGCGCGCAATGAGCTCAAACGGTTTCTCTCTAATAACAGTACTGTTGAAGGTGTGGTGAGCTTCTCGACCTCGGAAGGGATTAGTTGGGAGTTCATTCCACCTCGTGCCCCTCACTTCAGTGGACTGTGGGAGGCGGGAGTCAAGTCCATGAAGTCACACTTCAAACGTGTTGTTGGCAATGCAATACTAACATTTGAAGAGTTAACCACCGTATTGAGTCAGATAGAAGCGTGCTTGAACTCAAGGCCATTGTGTTCTCTCTCTGACGATCTTGATTCTCCTGCTGCGCTCACTCCTGGTCACTTCCTAATTGGACAACCCCTTTGTACATACCCTGAACCTTCTGTCCTGGAAATCCCTGCCAACCGGTTGCACAGGTGGCAACTCACCCAACAAATGTATCAATCATTCTGGAGGAGGTGGTCAACGGAGTACATACACAACCTGCAGCAGCGCACCAAATGGACATCGGAGGCAGCCTGGCAACCCCAGATCGGCGATCACGTGCTGATCAAGGAAGACAACCTACCACCCCTGGTGTGGAAGCTGGGTGTCATCGTTGAGCTGTTTCCTGGTCCTGACAAGTGTGTTCGTGTGGTGTTAGTGAAGGCTGCTAACGGCCAGTACAAAAGGCCCATAGCTAAGTTGTGTCCCCTCCCCAAGCAGTGATTTCTTCATTGTATCAATTTGTATATATGTGTATTTTTTTATTATTATTGTGTTAGATGTATACTTTGTGTGCCTTGCTTGAAATTGGTCCAGGCCTGTTTATGGCCACTTCTCTCATTGTTGCTATTGTGCTATTTGTTGTTTGTTTTGCAATATCTTGTTTGTTTTGCCATTTCTTGTTTGTTTGTTTTGCCATTTCTTGTTTGTTTGTTTTGCCATTTCTTGTTTGTTTTGCCAATTCTTGTTTGTCTTGCCAGTTCTTGTTTGTTTTTTGTTTGTTTTGCCAGTCCTTGTTTGTTTTGACATTTCTTGTTTGTTTTGCTCATTTGAATTTTGTGTGTCAATGATTGTGCCTTTGAAAATGAGTATCCTCATTTTGAGTGGGAGGATGTTTGGACTCGCAGTTGCCATCTGGTGGTGGTTGGTAGCTGGGCGGAGATGCCGCCTAGTCAGGTCTGCCCCCTGGGAGAAATGCTGGAACCCCAAGGGCAGCTTGACCACCACCGTGGGCCCGCTGGCAGGTATACTGCCTTTGTTCCGATGCCGCCCCAGCCCTCATGCTGGGTGCGCGACACTCGGCACGGCAGACTGGTTCGAGGCTCCGTCGCTAACGGACGCATGTCGGACGTCTCAGAGGGCTACCGCTTGTAGGCTCCTCATATTGTAACACAGTAGCGGCGGCTGGCAAAACATTTGTGTAACTGTTACTAATAAATGCTTAAATATTATAATTCAGTTTACGTCTTGATTAATTGAGAAGGTGGAAACGATGGGGAGATTCTAGTCTCACATTCTTAACTTAATGTACGTGCAACCAGAGGCTCCACGTAGTTGGACCTTTTGATACCAAAAATTATGATTTTTGTAGCGTATCGTGATAAAGAATACACATTTCCAAAAACGGGAAACGAATTTTTCAGATAAACACCTAAACAACAAACACATAACATTGCATTCATTTCCCATTCCTCAAGATACGTTACCTCACAATCAGAAATAGCTTTTTCGAACCTATTACTGTCGCGTGCTATCATTCACAGACCGATCTCAAGAACCACATATCATTCTGCTCTAAGCTTTTAATAAAATTTGGATATGTTGTCTACATTTCATACGCAGCTATGTGTGACCTAAAATCAACCATACGAGAAGTCAACGCAATGTGTTTTTACCTCTGCAAACTCTTTAAAATATGCTGCTATAGTTCACTAAACCATATGCTGCATATTAACTGTAAAGTAAACGAAAACAAAAATCAACCCTTCATCGACCGAAAATTTCAGTCTTTAAGATGTACAAAAATCAAATTTCTTCGCCAAGTACGTTTCTTGAAATCGCATGGTAAGTTTCAGAGCTGTCCGAACGCCGTCTTTCAGCACAATACGCACTTTTTCTAGCAAAATATTGCGGTTTTTCGGCCGTATCTTGCTAACAGGGTAAGATATACGAAAATTATATTTATAGATAAATGTTTGCAGGATCTATTGTAGATATTTGAACAATTTTCTATGGTTAGTTATTTAAATATTTGCGATTCACGATGTTAAAACGTCTAAAAATCGGTTTTCGTGATTTTGTGCAAAAGTATGATAAGTTTCAACCTCTGTATTTCGGCAACGAATAACAATATCGAAAAAATTTAAAAACTGCCTCGAGAATATCATCATAAGAACAAATGGTAAAAATTTCAAAGATCTGCAATGAATAGAAAGTATCGAAGTGAGCATCCCCATAATTCGTTTTTTGGTACCCAAAAACCATGTTTTCTCTCTCTCTCTCTCTCTCTTTTTTTTTTTTTTTTTTTTTTTTTTTTTTTTAGAATTTCTCAAGAACCGCCCATGAATGAGTGGTGCTTTTGTAAGCCGTTTAAAGCCCACAATAGACTACACGTCATTAACAAAAGCCAACTGATTAGCTCAATTTGGATGGACTCCAGGAATTGTGTAACTTTGCAAATTTGGACGATTTACTGTATGATAGCTACAGTATACCCATTCTTCTAATATGTACACAAATGATCACTAGGCTAAGATCTATTCAGAACACTTTACGCCTTCACTCTGAGACGAATAGAACCTGAGACATGGGCCCCTAAAGAATCGTAATTCGCACCCACCGTTTACGAACATATTAATACCGCGCACTGCCGTGCGCGGTGTGATAACCCATAACGAGAACTGTTCATGATCGAATTTAATAAAAAAAATCACACAAAAATGTAAAACAAAGAATATTTCTTGTCCAGAATACCACTGATGATGCTCCGAAATAAAGTCAAACACGTCTGTTTGGAATTACATTAATTTACATTTGCAAATGACGGTAATCTTACCCATTCAAGCTGATTAATTCTTTTGTCTCTCCTTTCTATGCGTTAACTGCGATAAGAATGCTTAGGACTATGGACCCCGCGACGTATAATTGCCATTGGGAAAAGCAAACGTTTTCTAAATTCTGTCCAACTCCCTATCCCCCTTTTCTCATATCCTCCTCGCATTCCCTGTACGTTCTCGCCTTCCTCCTCTTACTGATGCCCATATACCTTCCTCTTTTTATCCCTCGTCTGTGTTCATCTCCTCCATCCTTTTCCATCCTCTATGCCCATTCTCTCCTCATCTATCTCCTCTTCCGTCGACTTAGCAAATAAACAGTAAGAAATTAAATTGTTGGAAATTAATTCAAATTTATTGATAACGCTCACAGGGGCGCCAGCATTTGAAAACCAGTGCGGGTTCTGTAGAACGCAGATTACATACGTTGGAAATCAAATTCTTGTATTTTCTAACCACCAACGCTTGGTATACTGACCATTATTTTTAGGCTGGTTTCGTATTACAAAATGTAATCCACACTCTACGTGGAATTGTTTTACTAGTCAAATCTTCGAATTAATTATATACTCTTACAGGAGACGGCGAATATCTGCGAGTAGCGGAGGGCCACTACGTCACTAGTATGTGGATAAGTTTAAAATTTGCATCAGCTGGGACGCTTGTTAGGGTAGTCCGCGCAGCCGTGGCGATGATCACAGTATGGCGTACTGGTCAGTGCAACTGCCTCGTAATCAGGCGATTTCGATTGGAATCCTTGCTGGGCATACATTTTCAACTTTCCAGATTCACTTGATTCAATACTCACTTGCAATTCTTAGTATAACTGTATGTTTACCTAGAAACAGTTAAAGGCTGACGTTTGAATCATCGTGTGAACTAGTATTACAGCAGCTGTGTATTGTGGCTTTTTAAGGGGGGACGTTGATGAAATTGACCAAAAAATGTCATTTAGCGAGTTTTTATTTCTTAGTACAACTCATGGACAATCAGTTCCCCAAGTTTCAATATTAAAATCGCATCCTAAGTGCCTAAAAATTAATTAAAAGTGTGACGCCAGGCACTTAAATGTAATTTTCAGAGTATCCCATGTAGATGTAGATGTAGACGCGGCCTCCCTGCCACGCCCACGTTTTGAAGCAGCACTTCAATACCAATTCAGTTAACAACCATTCTGTGTATTACTTTCAACCAAACGTGTGCGGGATACATCCAGAAGGCCGTGATACATTCTCTTTGGTTTTATATATCATCTTTTATTCTGTTCCGTATTATACAAACAATAACAAACTAGCTGAATCGCTTATGACGAAGCCATTATTTTTTCTATTGTGATAATGACGGAAATTTAGACAAGTGTTCGTTTCTTTCTTTATTCAGTTCATCAGACAGATTCTATCCAGAGTATATCACATGAAAAGTTCAGTATGGTCTACATATTTCCACATGTTGTCAACAGATGAACACCTAATTCATCATCAGTGCCACATTAGCTGGTGTAAATATTTTCAAGCTGAGAGGGATAACCACCCCTGAATTGACAAGGAGAGGTCTCCAAATTGTATGCTGAATCTTGTCAAGGCCACTTTCAGGTTTCTGGCCGATCTTGGACTTCTCAAAAAGTTTGTTTATGGCAAACCCCAAAATCCATAACAGTAAATTCATTCATATGGAAACGATGCCCTAAAACCACATTTGTATCTGCTACAGTTGGAAGAATTGCAACTTATGATGCAGTTTTTGTATTAAATGATGGGAACGTCGGGAGACTGAAGGTATTAGAAAGAATGGGCTGCAAGATAGGAAATTTTACTCAAGACATCCTGAGAAAAATAGATTTACAGCGCATCTCTGCAGCTGAATAGTCAGTTGAACACCTGATAAAGGAAAGAAGACAGAAACTAAGAAACCAGAAGAAAAGCCTTGAAGAGAAAGACAACCCAGAGTACAACTGTTGTGCCTTCTGAAGAAGTGACATACGGAAAAAGTAAGGTTGAAATTCAAATTGCGTTTCCTGACAAGTTTTGTTTATTTATTTTTTTAAGTTTTGTACTTTTCCTCGGATTCTATGAATGCTAGAATTATGAAATTTTTCAAATATTACTGTAAACATAACAAACGTTGTCTCAGGAGCAAATTTTGAAATTCTGATTATAAGCAAAGTGCTTAGGATTTTGCATGAATTTAAAATTGTACTTGTGGAATTATAATTAAAATTTATGAAAATTCTCCTATTTGACGTATTCCATAAACATCACGGGAGAAGTGTTCAAAGAAGCTTCGGGCGTGCAGCCGCATAAATTTACTTCTTCTAATATTTCGTTCAGCCATCTTCTGAGACGAGTCGAAGACTGACGCTCCAGCACACGCTTCGTGCTTATAAACGCGCGGGCCGCGCTACTGCGCATGCGGCCACATATACAACAAGGCGCCAAAGACGTTACGCGGCGGCAAGGAAGTACACGTATGTGTAAATTATGTCTGTGGCTGCATGGTCGATTACTGTGGAGAAATCGGTATATTATGATCTGTGCTGTGGCGGCGTCTTTGTAAATTTATTAAAGAAAGTGCCGGATTTTTTATTCAATAACGAGTTCTTTGAACAAACTGACGGTGTCGCCATGGATAGTCCCTTGTCCCCTTTGGTGGCCAATATGTTTATGGAGGACTTCGAGGTGCTGGAATCTGCCAGATTGAAGCCCACAGTGTTCTGGAGGTATGTTGATGACTCATTTGTTGTGTGGCCTCACGGTGAAGATAAGTTACTAGAATTTTTAAACCATCTGAATTCCATCCATAACCAAATCCAGTTCACAATGAAAGTCGAAAAAGAGGGATGCCTTCCATTTATGGATGTAATGGTACGACGTAAAGACGATGGCACCTTAGGACATTCAGTATATAGGAAACCGACGTATACTGATTTATACTTACATGCAAATAGCTGCCATCATCCATCCCAGACGATGAGTGTTCTTAGAACACTGGTCCATAGAGCACACGTCATTGCTGATGAGAGCAGTCTGCAGGACGAGCTTCTACACCTGAAGAGAGTCTTTGAAGCAAACGGGTACTCTCCACAACAGATATATAAGGTACTACGTACGAAGCCAACGGTACGTGCAAAGAATACAGAAGATGCTGCAAAAAGTTTTAAATCTATGGCTTTTCTGCCATACGTTGGGAGCCTATCGTCGAAAATCGGTCGGATTATGAACAAGCAAGATGTTAAAGTAATTTTTCGACCCCCACCAAAGACAGCAGCACTTTTGGGTTCTATCAAGGATGATTTGGAGCTCCGGAAGGCCGGGGTTTACAAGATCCCCTGTGAATGTGGCCTTTCGTACATAGGACAGACGACACGTACAGTCCAGGAAAGATGCACGGAACACCAGAGATATACCCGTCTTTTACAACCAAATAGATCGGCAGTGGCAGAGCACTGCATTGACACTGGGCACTCCATGACGTACGAAAACGTCAAAATTTTAGCTTCCACTTCATCTTTCTGGGACTCAGTAGTGAAAGAAGGAACAGAAATTCGCTTGGGGACGAATTTAATTAACAGAGACAGTGGCTTCAGTTTAGATAAATCATGGAATCCGGCACTTTCTTTAATAAATTTACAAAGACGCCGCCACAGTACAGATCATAATATATCGATTACTCCACAGTAATCGACCATGCAGCCACAGACATAATTAACACATACGTGTACTTCCTTGCCGCCGAGTAACGTCTTTGGCGCCTTGTTGCATCTGTGGCCGCATGCGCAGTAGCGCGGCCCGCGTGTTTATAAGCACGAAACGTGTGCTGCAGCGGCAGTCTTCGACTCGTCTCTGAAGATGGCTGAACGTTTCTCAGCTGAAATATTAGAAGAAGTAAACTTTATGCGGCTGCACGCCCAAAACTTCTTTGAACAGTCATTGCGCCGCGAAAACATGAAGAATCACATCATGAGAGAAGCTTACAACATATACAGAAATGAAACGGAGAAAGTTTTGTGGAAATCTCTTGAATACTTTCCGAGAAAAATGAACATACATTATTTCTGGAAAATAAAACGTCAAATTTCATTAAAGAAAATTTGATATATATAATCAAAGGATTTTATAGTTACTTTCATGAAAAGCGTGGTACAAAATTTCGTTGCCATATCTCAAAAACTGTTGATTTGGTGCATTTTTTTGGGGGGGGGGGGGGATCGTGAACGTTTTTCATCAACATTCCCCCTTAAAAAATGAAGTCCATGTATGCACAAATGACGTATCTATATTTGTTTCCACAATCTTTGATTTTCTTTATATGAAACTTTTATCCATTGTGTAGGAACCTGCGACTGTTTATTGAAATAGGTTTCAGAAATTACAGCAACCAGTCGCCTTTGGTTGCTGTAATTTCTGAAACCTATTTTCTTTATATATTTCATCTTCGTTCTCCATCTTGAGTGGGTGCACGAGCACCGAAACACCCAGCGAGTCGGCGTCCCTGAAGGCTGCGCTTAAAAGTGATCAGAAACCTAGAAATACAGAAAAGAAAGCGTAATGAAGAAATCAATGAAGAACTTCATTTATAGCCCTCGAGCCCTCATTACTAAGGCGTTTAACTTAATACGACTGACACCACCATCGGTCCAGACGTGCCATTGTACTTAGCAGTTATCCGTGTGTAACTGCAAATGAACAACGTCCATAATGCTGTTTCATGAAACGTTGCTATTTCGTTTGTCGTTTTTAGCATTGCAGCACTGGAACGTTGATCAGAAATTTGTAGCACTTCAATTTTATAATTTCATGTATTTTTGCTGGCGATTTCAATGCACGATAAAGAAGCAAACAAAAGAGTTACAGATATGATAACACCTGTTAATGACTTGAGGCACACAAAATGTTTGTGAAGCTTATGGGACTTACGGCGTGGTCATCAGTCCCTAAGCTTACAAACTATTTATGAACTAGCTTATACTAAATACAGCACAAACATCCATGCCCGAAGGGGGATTCTAACCCCCGAAGGGGAAGGGCCTCCGCATCGCCGCATAGCGCCTCAATCCGCTTGGCCACTCCGCCGCCGCTTAGGTACACATTTTCTTTTTTATGCAGATACAGTATATGGTGTAGTATCTGTCGAATTACGTAAGTTACATTGACCTTCTTGTGTAGTGTTAAAGGTACTAATGCCACCATACACAACTATACCAATATTAATATCTACAGTCGCAACGGTGGGAAAAGAACAACCTTGGTAATACTAGTTCCTACACTACCGCATGAGGCCGCGTATTTTACATGACGATCACGTGTGTACAGTGAGATTTCGTGGTTATTGTTGTTTTGGTCTACAGTCCGTAGATTAGTTTGATTAAGCTCTCGCCTAATCCTGTACAAGCCTTTTCATCTCCTCATAGAAACGGCAACCCACATCTATTTGAATCTGCTTACTATATTTGTCTCTTGGTCTCGGTGTTTACCCCACACACTTCCCTCCAGAGTAAAATTCACGATTCCTTGGTATCCAAGAATGTGTCCTACCAATACATCTCTTCATTTAGTCAAGTTATGCCAATTCAGTTCACTACCTCTTCATTAGTTATGATTTCTACCCACTTATCTTCAGCATTCTTCTGTAGTACCACATTTCAAAAGCCTCGATCCTTTTCCTGTCTGAATTATTCGTAATTTCACTCCCGTGCAAGGCAACACTCTTTACAAATGCCTTCAGAAAAGATTTCCTTCTCTTAACATTCGATGTAAGCAAATTTCTTCAAAAACACATCTCTTCCCATTGCCATTCTTGCGTTTTATATCCTCTGTACTGCAACCATCATATGTTATGTTACTGTACAAGTGACTAAACTCATCTTCCACCTTTATTGTTTCGTTACTTAATGTAATTCCTTCAGTGTCGCCCGAATTTTTAGACTATATTCTGTTACCATTGTTTTGCTCTTTTTAATGTCCTTACTCTCATTTCAACATACTCTCCATTCCATTCCTTTACTGTATATGGCAGAATGACAATGCTACCAACAAAACGCAAAGTTTTTATTTCTTCACCTTGAACTATAATGCCTTCTCCCAATTTACCTTGCTTTCCTTCATAGCTTGCTCTGAGTACAGATTGAATAACATTGGGGTGTGGCTATAGCCCTGTCTTACTCCCCAAACAATACTTTCATGCCCCTCGACTCTAATAACTGCTGTATGGTATTTGTAAAAGATGTGAATAACAATCACTTCCTTACATTTTACCCCAAATAACTTCATAATTTGAAAGGGTATATTTCATTCCACTTTTAAAAGCTTTCTTCAAATCACCAAACGGTGGAAATATTGGTCTGCACTTCCTTAAACTTCTAAGATAAGCGGTAAAGTGAGAATTGCCTCACCTGTTCCTACATTTATCCAAACTCCAAACCTTCCCTCACATCGGTCTCTACCACTTTTTCTACTCATCTGTAAATCATTCATGTTAAAATTTTGCAAGCATGGCTTATTACACAGACGGTTCTGTTACTTTCAAACCTGTCTGTACTTGTTTTATTTGGAATAGGATGATTACATTTTCCTTTAAGTCTTTATGTATATCGCCTGTCTTATACATCTTACACACTAGGTGAAACATTTTTGTCCTGGTTGGCTCTCCCAGAAACATCAGTAGCTTTGAGGGAATGTTGTCTACTACAGGGGCCTTTCAGTGATCTGTCAAATTCTTCTCTCAGTATAGTGTTCCCTATCCCATCTTGATCTAATTCCTCTTCCCTTTCTAAATTATTTCCTGTGATATCCTAGAACGTTTTGTAGATCTTGTCTTTCTACCTATTTGGTCCTCTACTGTCTCCAATATTTCATCTCTCATAGCTAATCATTCATCTTCCATTCTGTTATTTTCCCTCCGTTTCTGTCAATAGTTCTCCAAACCTCCAAAGCTCTTTCTACAGTTAAAAAGGTGCCACATTCGGCCTGTCGGGGAGAGTGCATCGTCTCCGCCAGAGATCATCGCGTCGCCCATTGGGCATTATTTTGTCGGAAGAGTGACTTCACCTTGCTATACTGCTCTGCAGTGCCTAAAGACTTTTTTACCTATTGGGACTTTTCTAATAACACGGTATAATATCACTCGTACCTAGCTCATATCTTAATTATTTAGTAGATCTTGCTTCACATAAGAGACATAAGTGATTTACAAAGTGCTCATTGCATGAACAACTGCAGTAATCAGCAGTACATTCTAATGGAATCGACTTTTCGAAGTGAGTAAAGGAATAACATGAAAAATTCTATTGTAGTAGTTTGTTTACGCTAGATTAAGCAATTCTAATCAGCTCTTTCAATTGTAGGGCACTTTACACCACAAGCAAAATTAAATGCATAAGGAAAATGTAAATAAAATTATGTGGACCTGAATCTGATGATGAACTGAATAGTTCGAAACCGATTACGGTGCTATTTAGCAAATAAATATCATAATCAAATGTTGTTGGTCGCTGTTTTCTTTATTGTAAGAATTATCCTGTATTTCATTCACAATCACGGGCTAAAAATGTAAGTTTTTGACAAAATAGGATTTATATTTAAAAATAAAGTATGGTTCTGGTAAGTAACATTGGCAGAGTGTGATTTATATTATTTCTAAACGTACTTAACTTTGTTACCTTAGTATAGTTTGATGTGGAAGGTTTCGTGCACTTCTTTAAACAGTACTCAGTGAAATCCTTTTCTTAAATTTATTTGCGGAGAAAGTAACAGGTTCATAACAAGCTCGTTGTACACAGCATCGCTATACAAAATCAACATTCGTCTTTTTCCACCAGTAGACAATAGCTTTCTAAACTTCTCAACCATGTTTTAAACATCGATTTACATAGAGTTTAACTGACAGAGCGCTAACTTACTAAATGCCTGGCGCCGTAGAGTGCTCCTATTCATATCATGTTAAAAATTATGGCTGTATATCACAGTTATTATAACAATTACAAACAGTGGCTTACAATCTCAAGACAATAAGTTAATTAATGCTCGTAATGTAGAGTAATATCAATAACAAAGAACATGATATTTACACAAATTCTCTGTATTTCTGTGGGTTTTTCTTTTGCAACATCTTAAAGTTGTATTTACAAGCAATGTTACATTTTGTTACGTGGTTTTACAATAAAATATTGAATTTACAACTTTGGGAACATTTACTAAGGTTTTGTACAAACACTGGTAAGATTTTATAACATTGGTTTTTTAGTTTGAAGTTTATCTAATATATAAAGCAGAATTTCCGTATGTTTGTACGTGTTGCATAAAAATCTACAGTTTTGTTCCAATCTTTATGAAATTTCGTACACGTAAGCTTCAATCCATGAGGACGGTTCCCGTGAGTGTAAGAATCACGTACGATACATAGTTCACGGGATATGACGTCATAGACAATGAGGTGCGCGAAAAACTGCTCCATTTAGCGACAATGCTGCTCTCTTTCTCCTAAAACTCTGGACCTGTTTAACCAAATTTGGTACACACATTCCTTACGGGGGAGTAACAATTGCTACAGGGTTAAGAATCACATACGATACATAGCTCTTATGATAGGACGTCATAAACAATAGGAATCGCAAAAACTGCCACCTGATGCGGCGAGACTTTAAAAATACACTACATGAGAATGAGAGTACTTACCGACTTGCAACAAACTTTAAACATAATTTTAAACCTTTATTAAACTTATTCTCGCTGACGCCCATAGCAAAATAATGAAAGGAAAAAAAAGTTTCTCGCTTATTACTTTTCCACTGTTTATGTAGTAAAACTACGACATTCGGTATGACGTTACATATAATTTGTACACTACAAATTGTAGCCACAGGAAATTTTAGAGAAGGTATACACACATATGTAGTTGAATGTACCTTCCAAACTGTATCACATTCATGACACGTAGTTCATGAGATATGAGCTCATAAACAGTAACGTTCCGCTGTTCATGGACTAAAACTTCGTCTTTTGGTATGACGTTAATGGACAACCACCCCTTCCTGCACCAAGTTTTTATCTATTACTTCTTTACTACTCACTGTAGTCCCAAGAAATTTTACAGACATGCATCCCGTTTGCACATGAATATATATACCTGAAAAATGGCAGGAATAAATAAATAAATACTCGGACAACGCAAGGTTTTCAGCTATTAAATGTATAAACACAAAAAAGATTAGTACCCTTTTTCTCGTGTTTAATTAGTGAAACCTTAATCTTACTGAAAGTATTTCTGTTGAAACAGTCAATATAACGTGATAGTCACGTTCGCAAGTATATTTTAATTTACACAGTTCATATTTCTCATTAACCGTTTAGTTTGTGAGTAAATTGTAATTGCTGTTTTAGACCCTTATTAATTACGTTTTTCGTTAGGATGTCACAAATGAATTCTATTAGTACTAACATCGCTTGAAATGTTTCTGAACAAAATTTTTATTCGTTGCACTCCCAATTGAGCGTTTTTTTGTTTGGGTTTTCATGTAATTTAACACCACTGAACTACCCGGTACCACAGTCGGTGCTCGTGAGTCCCGGTCTCCCATACTTCATTTAAGATGAGAGTGTACACACTGGTGGTTACATTAAAACTGCCACAACTCGTTATATGATTTGTATTAATGTGATTTATTACATTTTTAACAAATTACAGCCTCGCATAATATGGTTTATTACGTAAATCTTAACCTAGGTTACGGCAAAAATAATTTTGCCTTCTTTATAAGATTTCCAAATAAGCTCAACATGAAAGTTCTTGTTAAATAAAATGGCATGGGACACAGACACAGTGCTCACTCGGCCTGTGTATGGCATTGCTCCACAATTTTTATCTTGTAAACGTTACAGTTTTAATATTTTAAATTTTGTCCCATGCCATAGAGATAGCTACATATAGGCACTCGATTATCTTTTATTTTACAGTAACTAATACGTTGAGATAGTTTGTAAATCTTCTGAACACGGCAAAATTATGTTTTACGAAGGAGGATGGAAGGAAGTTTGGAGTTTAACGTCCCGTCAACAGTGTGATCATTATAGACGGAGCTTACGCTTTGGGTAAGGATATGGAAGGAAATCGGCCGTGCCTTTTCAAAGGAACCATCCCGGAAATTGCCTGGAGTGATTTAGGGAAATCACGTAAAACCTAAATCTGGATGGCCGGAGGTGGATTTGAAACCTGCGCCACCTCGCTCGGTTATGTTTTACGAAGCCTGGGTCAAGGTTTACGTAATAGACCATATTATTCAACTGGTTGGCTGTAATTTGTTCACAATTTGATAGTGTGCCACCGTTGCTGAACTGTATCCATGTTTAAGATTTTGAATATAATTTATATTAAAATGGGTACTTTAGTTTTACTGCCATGTGTAATATTATGATTTAGCGATGACTGTCGCAGACATTCTTGGCTGAACAGGTTTCGGTACAATTAAGGTACCGTAAGAGCTAGAGAAAATTTTTTATATATACTACACGAAGTAAGAGGGAAGTGCATGTTTAGTGAACGCGTAAATGATTTTGTGGAATTAGGGCTATGTTGTTTAATGTTCATCATCATTAGTAAAAATAAGCAATACATTTGAAAGGGCGCACAGTACCTCGCATCATGTTTGTCACCCCTTCCGACGTTCACTACTGAAGCTGCAGCTGCAAATTATAATTACTTTTCGATTTAACCCAGGAATACTATTTTAAATCTGCTTCCAGCAGTTCCGTCAGAAATTAAGCCCTGAACATAATGCCTCTTTTAGAATGCTCAACAAAAGATATGGTGGGACGCGTGTGCAGCCAGACAGAATTTCACTGTCCTGGTCGGTTGAGCATTCATTCTCCCTGCAGCTTCTTTGATGTCGGCAGGATTTTTTGTTCTGAGGGCAGTGACCAGGGTTACGGCCTTCACATCCTCTCGCAGTCCCACACCCATCGTAACCCTCTAGCGTCAGTCAGTACATTGGCGTGTAGACGAGCCTGCCACATTACGCCAAGGATAATAATTCAAATCTGCATGATTTATCTCACATATTATTCAAACCAAAGATAGATTTCTTGTTCATCACAAATCGGAGCATTCACTTGTATTGGGTTTCGCTGAGGATGGGGAAGAGACTCTGCTGTGCCCTCTTCTAGGAAGCTTCTCGACATTTGCTGGAGCGATTTAGGAAACATGACGGAAAACTGTTATACCCCATCTGATACTTTAATTTAAAAACCTGTTATTACATGCATATTACAAACTTTGAACAATTTTATATGTCAATAGTTGCTTGGACCTGTGTCAACATGGACTTGAATATGTAAACACTAAGATGTACGTACAAGTAACAGCATATTAATAGAGAGAAACATAAAATGAACATGAGTAATCTTAATCATTTTATACATAATACAATAAACCCATATCATGAGAAGTGTTGATGGAATTTAGTAAAAACAGCAAAGAACGTAAAACAAAAAATATTTCTGTACAGGTGACCACTGAAGATACTTTAAAATCAAGTGACACGCATCTGGTCTAAAGTACACTAATTTACAGTTGCAAAAGTCGGTAACCTAACCTACACAAACTACAGTGTAGATTATTCTGTACTACCGACGCGGCATAAATGACAAGGACACTGTTGTCATAAAAAAGAAACGATTGAAAACTGAACTATATATTAAATTGCAAGCCTTTATATTGGTTACTTTTTTCTCTTCTGTACGAATTCTGTTCGTGATTTCATTTAATAATGTAAGGTATTTGATTTTATTTCAGTAATTACCAGTCAATACTAACTATGTGTAATTTATTTACAGCTGTCTATCTGAAATCCTGGCATGACCAATTTAAATAATTTTCTGTGATTTAATGTCCGCACTCTGTACTGATGTGGCTAATGCGCAATTACTCACCGATAAAGTGAATGTATTTCATTTCATTTGCGCACATTGTTGAGAATCTGCATTATCTTTTTTTGTCCGGTGCTATTTAAAGAAAATACTTAACGAATTTCGCGGTCTTCAACCTGTGTAATATTAATAATAATCGATAGAGAGCAACAGCCATATCGATTCAGAACATTTTTACCGTTGTGGTTTCCTGTCCTTGGTACTCAAATATTTCAGGCATTTACGGTCAGACAGTAATAATAATTTAAAAATATAATTTTTAAAGAACTAATTTCTTTTGTAGTAGATATTATCAGACGAAAGATTAACTTTATTTCTTTCCACTCCCGATCCATTGTGTTTTCATTGAATAGCAACACTATTATTCTTTTCGTACAGAGTCATACAGTAATTTGTGTTTGTAAATTTAAAAGCTTTTCTCAACTAAATGTGTGCCAAAGTTCAATGTTTTCAGTCAAATATTAGCTAATTAACTGCAACTGAACGCAGTAAAGTTATGAATTGTTTATTAGATTGCTTCCTAAGAACATACAGACTTACATATTATTGTCATTGCACTTTAAATTCGTTTATTTGTTTTGCCTTATGGCGAGCATGCATAGGGAATCGCTATTTGTGCTCTTTTGTTCATACTTGTGTCCCAATTTTTACAGTTGTACATTTTATTTGGTGCTGTAAACCGATTCACCGAATGGAGGAAAAGATAAGCTCTACAGTATGAAGAAGAACAACAGTTGTCGGCATGGTTTTTAACTTTTCTATTCGGGTATTCGTAGTAGGCAATTTCATCTTCTGAGAGTGTAATACTGGAGAAACGTTTGACGAACTTCTCGGTCGTCTTGCTTTGTAAGACAGCTTTAGAGAAGATGTATGTTATAATCCAACACAAGAAATAAAGGAAGAGGTAATAGAGTTCCTGTATGTATGTATGTAGAAATCACTTTCCAGAAAGGAACACAAGGTTTCATTGGGCACTATACACCAGGCAGAAAAATATGAGTACTAATTACAATCCTTTAATTATGTCGTTTATTAAGCACTAATTTCTTATGTAGTGTCTGCAAAGTAAAAGGTGTATTTACTGAGCTTTGAAATTTCTTAAAATGTAGGCCAAGAATAAATATATTGTTATATAATAACGGTACTTAATTTATTCTTTCTAAAGAGTCTAATCCGTAATGAAATGAAATCGTTCGCAAAATTTATTTGTCCTGGAGTCCAAGGAGACATATTGGAGCCTAATTCCCATCGTTAAGAACAGAAATTTAGAAACATACACTGACTGCTTACATTTCCAAAGCCGAAAACATATTTTTGAATTAATACACCAAATTTAATTAATTCGGTACTAAGTGATCAATATATAAATATTATATGATGTAATTTTTTTAAGTCTGATAACGTACTTAATAATGTGACAGAACTTCGAGATGGCGGGAGCTTAAATTTTATCGCATTCACAGGTCTGATTTGATTTGATTTTTCCAGGGAAGCCAAAACAGTCTTAGTCCAACCCGCCACTGCCCGCACCGAAACTAAGTTTATTGTGCGGTATCACTCCCTGTATATCTAATAATGCCAACCAATGCCCTTGAACAGTGCAAGGAGTCCCTTTACCAGTTCATTATTAGACACAATTTCTTCGGGTCTGGTTGTCCCAAATGATCTGTGCCTTTTACTCTCCAGTGCAATGCATTCGAAGATTAGATGTGATGCAGTTTCATCACCGTCATCACAGACCCTACATTTAGGGTCCTCTTCTGTTATTCCCTTGGTATGTAGGTGATTTTTGAAATTCACATGGCCTGTCAGCAATCCAACCATGAGTCTAATCTATCTCCTGTTCAGGCCCAGGATTGCAGAGCTTCTTTTAAAACATGGCTTTGGCATCATTACCTTGCCATGTTTTTGTTGGTAGACTTTGATCCAATATTCTACGTGCTGTCTTCTGAGCTAGTTACGTAGCTCCAATCTGATCATTGCCTTGGTGATTGTCAGGACAGGTTCCGGTCCAATAAATGGAATCTCAGCCCCCATCCTGGCTAATCTGTCGGCATTATTCACAGGTCTACTGACAGAAATTTTTTTCATCATATTGTGCGGGACGACAATAAGACAATATTCATAAATATTAGAAATAATATGTGCGGTTTGTTGGTAATCGCGAAGTGTTCTCATTTTTGTGTGAACAATGAGCTGAACTGATTGTTGAGCTGAAGCCAACATTCAAGATGGCGGCCGGAAAGACCCACCCCGAGCAGACTCCGCCGCTGCCGAAGTACCGTTACTCTGTCGATGACGTCATGCAAGTACCGTCACTCCCCCCCCCACCCACCAGTCCACCCATCGGTGTCGCCGCCAGACAGGCGCCACCTCCTACAGGTCTAGACCCGTCAGAGATGCCGCCGCCAGACTGACGCCATATCCCCCCAACCCCAGCCACGCACCTGGCCGGCACTTCGATAGAGTAACAAACGTAAATTAATATAGTTACAAACCATCCGAACACACAATCCTCCAACAAGAGCCACGTACTTAGAGGTTCTGTGGGTCAAAAGACTCTCCTTGTAACGATCTCCACCCGTGCATTTTAAGACTAATGTTCCGTCTGCTAGTCTAGGCAAAATAATTGTATAGACGATGCTCACAACAGCCGACAAACGCATTGCAACGGTAACGACCATTCCAAACCCGAGTGTCAAACACTGTAGACGTGTAACATAATTTACTTAACAATTTCTCTCGGAAAAGGTACGAACGATCATCGTTTAAACGCTTAACAGTAACATAGCTAGATCTCCAGCTTGATTACAAACACAGTGTTCTCTCGACAAGCTACATAAAATAACCACATGCTAAATGTTTAAAAAAATTCATGCATCCTCTCTCAAAATAGCATCTGAGCTACATATCCAAATAATCAAAACCTTCTACGCAAGATCTCTGCACACACACCACTTTGACGAGGATAGCGCGCATTTCATTTATTTAATGGAGCTGAGCCAGACCGAAAGTTCCGAAATTTAACTCTCTCTCTCTTTAGCGATCCTGCCCTGTTACGTTTCCTTAGATCGAGGTGTAGATGAGCCTTCCGAGAGTTCGAGTAATTTAATTCCTCTTCTTGCGTATACCCATCTAAGGAATCTCTATGTCCGGTTACGATGCAAACTACATTTATCTGACGCAGGTCAAACACCGATATTCCAGCTACCCAGAAGACATTTAAACCCTATTGTGCAACGGAGAGTCGAAATAAAAAATTAATTACCGATTTCCATCTTTATCACTTGATTCATGAAACCTTCCATTATGTGGACAAGCATGCATGATAATTTTTTTGAAAAATATTGGTCGCAATAAGATTTACTTCACATGACGAGTTTCGAGAACATCACAGATCTGTGGTACAACAGAAAATGACATTTTATATGTTTAAAGCCTGTAATTACAATATCTACAAGGAGTACAAACCATATTAATACATATATACTTATAAAAAAATTAAAAAGCGATGGGAATTACAACCATCTTAGTATAGGTGCTTGATTAAACTTTAAAACACCATCGTGGACGTCTAGTGACGGTGTTGAACTAGACTCACATGGCCAACTGTGGTGAGAGGGGGAAACACCGTAACAGGTAAAATAGGCCCACTCGCCACCAGATGGTGCAGGGTTAACATTAAAAGTTACTTGAATAAAACTACACATACATCATCTTGGGCACTCTGTACTGTGTGCAGTCATAGAAACTGTGAAAAATATGGCTACAAAATGTGTTAAGTCTTATAGAAATATATAAGACACCAATTTAAGTAGATTAAAAATACTAATGGGATAGGGCGTACGATAAGGGAGGCATGGGAGGGCCAAAAGATACATGATAAATGTTAAAAAGTAAGCAAGCTAGACCACTGTGACGTTACTGTCACATAGCTGCTCACCATATGTTAAAATCTATCAAGAGTCCTAGGTAGATAAATTACGTGAAAGCCAATATTTCATTTAAAACTTATGGACTGTGATGACGAGACAACAGACAGAATCTGACAATATGAATATAATCAAGGCTTGAAAATCAAAACCAACGACAAAATAATATATACATAGGCAGTATACAAGTGCCATTGAATCATAATAAATGCTCGTACAAGAGGTTGGTGGATGTTTTTTTTTTTTTTTTTTTTTTTTTTTTTTTTTTTTTTTTTTTTTTTACAATAATTATTTACAAATATACATGTTACATAAAATATAATATATGTCCTATAGATACAATGAACCATATTATACATTCGACACATCAAGTGGACAGCTGTGTTCAGCCATACATTTTAATAAAATAATAAGGTACAATTCTGAAGACTATAGTAGTCTCACATGGCTCTGCCCTCAATAACATCATCCATAAGTGTAAATTTATAAAACTGATCAGTGTTAAAACAGGGGGATACTGTGTGGGGCTAGTATTTGAAGTAGAGAACAATAATATCAAGCACAATTTCAAAAGAATTATCATACATGGACATAATCTAAAACAGATCATCCATATGTCATAGATAAATGGACCTGTGTTAAAAAGGGGGTCAAGAAAATTGACTAGCAATTGGGTAAACAGCTGGTGGTTATAATAAAATGTAAATCTATTTTCAGGTTATAGATTATACCTGTGGTGCAGTCATCTTTTAAAATAAACATTATCATATGTGGAACTAATCCAAATCTGATCACACACAGTCACACACTAAAATAGAACAGTGTTAAAAAGAGGGAAACATAAATGCATTAAATATGGATAATACTTGATGGTAAGAAGAAAATGTAAAGATATTATACACAGTGGCCTAGCTTGCGTACTTTTTAACATTTGTCAAGTGGTTTGTGCTATACTTAGCAACGCATAATCCCATCATTTGGCCCTCGCACGCCTCCCTTATCGTTCGCCCTATCCCATTAGGATTTTTAATGTACTTAAAATTGGTATCTTATATATTTTTATAAGACTTAACACATTTTGTAGCTATATTTTTCACAGTTTCTAGGACTGCACACAGTACAGAGTGCCCAAGATGAGGTATGTGTAGTTTTATTCAAGTAACTTTTAATGTTAACCCTGCGCCATCTGGTGGCGAGTGGGCCTAGTTTACCTGTTACGGTGTTTCCCCCTCTCACCACAGTTGGCCATGTGAGTCTAGTTCGTCACTAGAAGTCCACGATGGTGTTTTATTATTATTATTATTATTATTATTATTATTATTATTATTATTATTTTGAGGTTGCCTCTTTTGTTGCGGTTGCCTCTTTATGGGTTGTAAAGGCTGTCTTTATTGGGTTGATTGTGTATTAAGAGCTATGGTATAGCTGTGGCATGTCGATCGTTTATTATTCTTGTCTGTTGTTACAATCAATGTAATTCTATCTTCGTAAAAATAGCTCTCGCATATTCGGTATCTGGTGCGGCCAGGAAAAGTTAAACCTATAACTTTTCCAGGTCAGGTGCGAGCGTCGACTGGTATGTTTACATCTATAGGACGTACACGCTCCAAACCAGCGTCTACGATAAGCGCGGTTGCTCGCAGTCGGAGGTTCGAGTTTCCCTGGGGCATGGGTGTGTGTGTTGTCCTTAGGTTAGTTTACCTTAGTTTAAGTAGTTTGTAAGCTACGGATTGATGACCACGCAGATTGGTCCGATAGATTTACAAACATTTGAACATTTGTCTACGATAAGTCAACAGGTCCGCACTCGCCTGCAGCCAGAAATAGCATGGAAAGTGAGAATGCATGCTAGTTTGCGCGAAATACCTATTTCGAACTGTTTAGTCGTGCGATTCGATGCAACGCAGATGTGATCCACAATTGTGGAAATTCATATAGATAGTAGTATGGTCATGTGCTATGGATGCGGGATATTTATATCTTCTTCTAGCTGTGTTTACGAATGGACGTCTATCGGTACCGTATAAGAGATGATTGCAGTGGTAAATTAATGTTCTTTGGTCGATAACCGAGTTAGATAACTTAAAGAGGATTAGTTACTTACGTTGGGAGGTGCGTATAATCGTATGTTTAGTCTCTAAAGGATTGCCTTTGGAGGTCGATAAAAAAAATCTGGTGTTGTATTAGTTCGAAATAGTGTAGACTAATTTGCGTTACTGCTTGTAAGGATTATAAGATTTTGATCTAGACCTTTTCTTGTTAGCTGTTCTGTGCGTGTGCACGTCGATCATTTTTTACATTATTTCAGATGTTTATCGAGAGTAATAATTTGTTAGGAGTGGAATACGATGGTGGTTTGTGCGCGAATGCTCGTGGTATATAGTCTATTGACTGATAGAAAGCGATCCAGAAATATTGTCTGCCGGGCTATGGATTGGAAACAAAGTTGTGGTTTGATGTTTGGGGTAGGTCAAGCAATCAATACAGTTATTGGGTGGGGAGAGATCGAAACTTTATTAAAAAATGTGCTGTGTCTGGAGTATCTTGTCTGTTACTGATCGCGGTAATAACACCGTCTGTTGGGGGAACTTAGAGTTGGTGCTGAGTTAGTGATGGCTGTAAGGATAGATCTGTCTGGGTTGCGTTTGGACGTATAGAGATCTTGCAGCATGCTAGTTGGGTGATTTTTTTTTCAGCAAGAAGGGTAAACAAAAACTGGGTTTTATGGCGAAGACAAAGGCTTTAAAGGAGGCTATTGCATATGTGCAAGCCCGGATTAAACAGATAGTGTGGGGGAAAAATATTAGCTATTACACTAAACAGGCGGGGGAATTGGTCTCGAATCGTTGTATTGACCGAAATTAGCGGAACACACGACAAACATGTTTGTACTGTGTGTGACTCCCATCCATTCCTTAGAGAGCAGGTTATGATCGATGTATGTGGGCGTTGGTTGCGATATGTTTGCGAACATTACGTTGCAGGCACTCAGTTGTACTGTAACAAAAAAGTGTAAACACTCCATGCCCTATATAGTAACAGGTGTTGCGGTGTGTAAGTTAGCATCTTCGTTTGCGGTAGACATCTACTTGTAATTAAAATAATAAATCAGAGTTCGGATTAGTGGTATACAAAAGAAAGGAACTTGGAGTAGGAATTTTGTGGGTAAAGAGCGGGTCGAACTTGTTGCTTTGGGCAGGTAAAGTACTACCTCCGTTCTGTGGTTGCTGTATTGTCGAAAAACGGGGTTGTTAGGTCAGTGCTTTCGAGAAAAAAGAAAAGTTTTAGTGTAGACTGTGAAACGTGTCCATAAAATATAAGAAAATAAGAAAATGTCTAATATTGTGCCTCCTGTTTTGTATCGAGTAACTTGCTTGCAAGAAAATGTATAATATCGCTTCTACTGTATGTATCGAGTAACTTGCTTGCAAGAAAATGTATAATATCGCTTCTACTGTATGTATCGATATGTGTAAAGTTTCATCTCTGGCAAAGATCATGTATTGCATAGCATTGTAGCTCGTGCAGAGACACAGAGAGTAACACTAGTGGTTCAGCTCGCTTAGAGAGCGGTTGGGTTGTGTGTATGGCTCCGATGTAGAGCAGAGGCTGCTTTGCCAGCAGGTCAGAAGTTGTATCATGTAAGTAATGTAATGCTGTTTATCAATAATAAGCAAGTTAACCCTGTTTCATATTTCATTTACGTAATTAGAAAATTAACCCACTTCCTTCATTTGATAATTACTTGATTTAGTGGAGTGTTGATTTGAATAATATTATTGAACATATTTCATTATTGGTGCCATAGTAAGATAATAGTTGATCTGGATTTCAATAATTGGAGGCTGACCTATATAGGTTCTCACAGTCAAGCATTAAGAAAGTGATTTGTGGTTTTTCTTATATCTTTCTCGCAGTCAAAATTCTTGAGTATAGTCAGTGTCTGTTTCAAAAGGTTACATGACACAGTGGTTTTGTTAAAAATATCCGTTGCGCACATAATCAATTTAATGCACTGTTTCTTATACATTAATATCAGGGCCATAATTAAACCAAATAGCTAAGTTAATGAACAATTTACTGTCTGATTTAACGAAAGGTTCAACATTCCAAAACAAGCGTACAGCTTTTATCTGGCGACCTTCCTGCCAGGATAGTTCACAAACAGGATCGTGACGTAGTTAGATACGTAGTCTTATTTCAGTTAGTTTGTCTTTTCCACTAACCAACTTACCTTTTGGCTCTTAATTTAATTTTTGTAGCACCATCCTCTGTTGTAGCAACAGTAGCATAGTAATTGTTTCTGTAGTCTGTTACTTACCATTCTTGAGATTGTGTAGTATTGTTTATAGTAGATGAATTGAATATACAAATAATTGCATTACTACTGAACAAGTCTTTCTTTTATATTGTCTGATGTTTGTTGTGATGAAAGCCATGGAAAACGTATTACCAAATGACTTCATGCAAATTTTATTGTCCAAGCTCTCTAAGTTAAATGAGGAACAATTTCAGAAACTAAGTGAAAAACTTGAGAATAGTCAATTACAATTTCAGAAATTAAATGAAAAACTTGAGGAACAATTTCAGAAATTAAATGAAATACTTGACAATAATCAATTACAATTTCAGAAATTAGATGAAAAACTTGAGAAATTTGAACAAACGTGCGATTCGAGGTTTGCGAGTATTCAAAGTAGTATTAATAAAATAAATGAGGACAACAATCGGTTCAGGGAACAACTGCTCAATACTTTCAAATGTGAATCTCAGCAAATAAGACAGGATATTCGCGACGAGATTAACCCGGTAGTGGAAAGCCTTGCGTCACGAGTCGAAAATATAGAAACCACCGAACTCGCTCAATTGAAGCAACAGAGTAATCTATTTGATGAAAAGTTGCAGAACTTCCAGTCAGGCACGACGGAACAGATCAATAAAATTAATAAACAGGTTGAGGATCTCACGGTTAAAATTACCCAAATCAGTGATAACACTGACAAAAGTTCTGATGTAACGCATCCTACCCCGTTTAATGAAACTAATGAATATCTCGCCCTTGACCGTTTCAAACAAGGTCAAATGACCATTAATCAGCAATACAAGGCTGAGGTCAGAAAATTAGATGATCGCCGGTCGCAACAAAGCCCGCCGCGTTCAAAACGTTATTCAGAGCACGACGATAAACCAAAAAATAATTCTTTCACTAATGAAACTTACAAACAAAGACGCGACAATGAGAACAGTGAGTTTCATGATCGTGAAATTAACCGTGGAAATTTTCGTGGCCGCAACCGAGGTGGTGGTTTTGGTCGCGGAGGACGCTACAATAATTACTATCATAACAGCAATACTTCGAATGATACTAATTGGCGTGATAGACGCAATACTGATAGTGATCGCGAGACTGAAAATAACAATAATAACGCTGAGAAGCGTAGTCGGGAGGGCACACGCGATAATTCTCGTGATCGCCTTCCGCGACACGAAAACACGAATCGGGGCCAAAGCAGATCGCATACCCCGGAAAGACAAGAGCAAAACATTGAAATCAGACCTGCTAATCCATGCTCTAATTCATCAAAAAGGATTTTCAAGGCATAAATTTGGGGTAGAGAGTCCATTAATCTGTTTTGGACACACCAAGTGGCGATTGGTGCCCCGTTCTCGAGCTGAGTGTCACTATTCTTCCGCCTTTCCTTAGTGCGCTCTATCCACCTCTTTTTCTCACTGTTACTTTCCTCTAACTCTGAATACTTATACTCTGTGCTACGCTGGGATATTGTCATACGAAACTTTGATTATCTTGCAATTTGCATATAACGAACTCTGTGGCTGTGCAAGACAAATAAAATTAATGGAAATTTTTGATTGTGTAATCTAATCAAGTTCCTATGTTTCAGAAAATATTCTTCTGTATTACTAATTGCATAACTTACGAAGTTCTGAGCGAGCGAAGAAGATTTTGAGTTGACATGGGCAATTGGTAAGCCAAGAACATTATGGAGGATGATGAGTAAGGCAATACACAATATGTCATGGTGGTCTTTAAAATGCATTATTGTTTATGGATAAATGATGGTAAGGAAGGTATTGGTAACAGTTAAAGATGTTTGATAAATGTAATTACGTGGACGAGATTAAGCAATTATGAGGAGAATCGCTATGTTGCTAATGATGACGAGATTATACAATGATTATGAAGCAATTATGAGGAGAATCGCTATGTTGCTAATGATGACGAGATTATACAATGATTATGAAGTAATTATGAGGGGAATCGCTATGTTGCTAATGATGACGAGATTATACAATGATTATGAAGCAATTATGAGGAGAATCGCTATGTTGCTAATGATGACGAGATTATACAATGATTATGAAGCAATTATGAGGAGAATCGCTATGTTGCTAATGATGACGAGATTATACAATGATTATGAAGTAATTATGAGGAGAATCGCTATGTTGCTAATGATGCTATGTTTTGTTCTTTTCTTATGTGCTTACTCGCACTGCCCTTTTGTGTTTTCTCTTTGTGCTTATGTGCACCACTTTGTATGTTGATGCATTGTGCCTTCAATGGCATGTGTGATTGGTGAGATTCATATCCTTCTGATGCTCTGTAATTATTTGTAATTATGTGTAATGAATATTTCTAATTATGCTTGCAGCTATGCGTATTGCTCTTGCAATCAAAGCTTACCGCTATGCTCACTAATTATATACCTAAGCCCTACCACTATGCTAATTAATTTTATAATGAAGCTCAATGACAATGTATGGTTATGCTTATACGTTGCACACAGCCATCTATCTTGCAAACTTGCAGCTTTGCCATAAATTGCGCCTAGTTAAGTCTAGAAAGATAATGCACAGAAATACTTTGCTTTTGCTTACTGCTATCTGCTAAATTTTATTGATGATCTTGTTGATGAAAATCTGCAGCTATGCCTAACGAATATTACGTCTGTGTTTATGTTATTGGATGATTTACTGTGATGTACATCTATTACTGTGCCAAAATTTGCACTAACTGTTTTGTTTGACCCTACTGTTGACTCAGACAGACACAGACATGACCTGATGACTTGAACCTCTTTTGATATTCTCACGAAACTACCCTGATGTGTTATACCTTAAGGCAATGAAATATGTAGCTCAGTTGAGACAAAAGCCTGGCCATGGCAACTTATGTAATTTAAGTGTTATACTTTGTGGTAATGTAATCACCACCATAGTGATATATATTAATTTAAAGAGATATGAACAAATGGTAATTGGAATGTCAATTTAAGTTATATCATGCCAAGTTGATGACAAGCACCCTCAATGTATTTCATACGATTATGTGTTTGTAAAGCAATATGTACATAGTATGTAAAGCCTTGTGCTTATATGAAATGACACTAATGTTGTAGATACTCTAATATAAGAATTAACTTACTCATTAGTATTCAAATGTATCCGTCTTCAGGACACTACTTGTAATGTAAAAATATGGTTTAATACCATGACCCCATCTGTACCACTTGAATTTGTGGGAAAATATTTCTGTAGATATGTTCTAATCAATGACTTTTCTTTCAGTCTAAACTGAAATATCATGACTATGTTACTAATTTGTGTGTAAAATGCTTTATTTCATGTACTTTGGACACGCATGGGAAGTGGCGATTTCGCACACGAGATTCCAGAATGCACACAGAACAATGGACGAGTTACTATACACCACTGATTTTGGGCCTTTTAATGAAGATGTTTGTGGATGATGTTTGGCCATACAGTACTGTCCATTGCAGCCTTGGCCACCCATCACCAGTTTGCTGCGGATGCAGTCGGCTAATAGCTCTGTTGGTTGGAGCACACTTGGTTGTCGAATTGCATGGAGGAATACATCAGAACCTTTTCCCCATGACTTCCACTTCAATGCAACCAGTCAGCCCGCCTACAGTGTGGTGTAATCTTACAGTGTTTTGTGTTCGTGTGCAGACCTAAAATGAATGTTAGGAGCTAATGTGCTATTCGTGTGCATATACTATTCAGTGCCTCCCATTGCAAACGTTGTCCACAGGCTCATTACCAGTGTTTAGGTATATTTCATGGTTCTTTTACAGTCAGTGACCAAAATAAAATTGTGCTCTTGATAGATACATATACTTTGTCAGAAATGTCATTGTGCCTATTCGATTGACAAACGTTATATTGAAACCCTATTGTGCTGAAGCAGTAATATTATTTTGTACATGATCAGAAGCCTATGTAGCCAAAAATTTTACATGTATGTTCTAGCATCCATGAAAGTATAGCATTTTAAATGCATCACAGAATACAAAACTGACACTCTATCTTATACTAAGTGCACTAAAAAATTTACATAGACTACATTGTGCACAAGATATAAATGTTCATTTTATGTTCCCAAAAATACTGATCTCTTGTACAAAATTTAAACCCATGGAACTTACACTACTGTCTGTATTACTTGTAATTACCACATTTTCTTTAAAGAATGATGACATTAGTTAAACTATCTTTTGTAAAACTTTGTATAAGTTCACGTTTATTATTGTATATTTTGTTTTTCCATTTGTGTATTACTTCTAGCTATCTCATTTTCTCCACTATATCATTTGTCAAACTATGTTTTCTGAAATTCTATATATACTTATGTTTACCATTATGTATAATTGTCATATATTCCACTTATTGCTGATGTTCTGTAAATTTTAACATTTGCTTATGCCTGTCACACCCTGTACCACTCCATGCGTGACTTTTGATGGTACTGTTCTGTAAAATGGCATGTATTTATGACTGTCACATTGTTTTTTTTTTTTTTTTTGAATTTTCTATGTACTCCATCTGTTGTTTTGATCTTGTTATATTTCGGATGTCATTAATGGATTTGTGGACTTGAAATTCAGTAATTTTGCTGGCTAGGCAATGCCATTGGCATCACCCACCCTACAAAATTTTAATAGGTAGGAGGGGGGTGATGAAACGTGTCCATAAAATATAAGAAAATAAGAAAATGTCTAATATTGTGCCTCCTGTTTTGTATCGAGTAACTTGCTTGCAAGAAAATGTATAATATCGCTTCTACTGTATGTATCGAGTAACTTGCTTGCAAGAAAATGTATAATATCGCTTCTACTGTATGTATCGATATGTGTAAAGTTTCATCTCTGGCAAAGATCATGTATTGCATAGCATTGTAGCTCGTGCAGAGACACAGAGAGTAACACTAGTGGTTCAGCTCGCTTAGAGAGCGGTTGGGTTGTGTGTATGGCTCCGATGTAGAGCAGAGGCTGCTTTGCCAGCAGGTCAGAAGTTGTATCATGTAAGTAATGTAATGCTGTTTATCAATAATAAGCAAGTTAACCCTGTTTCATATTTCATTTACGTAATTAGAAAATTAACCCACTTCCTTCATTTGATAATTACTTGATTTAGTGGAGTGTTGATTTGAATAATATTATTGAACATATTTCATTATTGGTGCCATAGTAAGATAATAGTTGATCTGGATTTCAATAATTGGAGGCTGACCTATATAGGTTCTCACAGTCAAGCATTAAGAAAGTGATTTGTGGTTTTTCTTATATCTTTCTCGCAGTCAAAATTCTTGAGTATAGTCAGTGTCTGTTTCAAAAGGTTACATGACACAGTGGTTTTGTTAAAAATATCCGTTGCGCACATAATCAATTTAATGCACTGTTTCTTATACATTAATATCAGGGCCATAATTAAACCAAATAGCTAAGTTAATGAACAATTTACTGTCTGATTTAACGAAAGGTTCAACATTCCAAAACAAGCGTACAGCTTTTAACTGTCGGAAATCAGTAAATTATTTCACTTTTTTTTATTTCGACTCTCCGTTGCACAATAGGGTTTAAATGTCTTCTGGGTAGCTGGAATATCGGTGTTTGACCTGCGTCAGATAAATGTAGTTTGCATCGTAACAGGACATAGGGATTCCTTAGATGGGTATCCGCAAGAAGTGGAATTAAATTGCTCGAATTCTCGGAAGGCGCATCTATACCTTGATCTAAGGAAACGTAACAGGGCAGGATCGCTAAAGAGAGAGAGAGTTAAATTTCGGAACTTTCGGTCTGGCTCAGATCCATTAAATAAATGCAATGCGCGCTATCCTCGTCAAAGTGGTGTGTGTGCAGAGGTCTTGCGTAGAAGGTTTTGATTATTTGTATATGTAGCCCAGATGTTTTTTTGAGAAAGGATGCTTAATTTAAAAAAAAAACATTTAGCATATGCTTATTTTACGTAGCCTATCGAGAGAACACTGTGTTTGTGATCGCGCTGGAGATCTAGCTATGTTACTGTTAACCGTTTAAACGATGATCGTTCGTACCTTTTCCGAGAGAAATTGTTAAGTAAATTATGTTACACGTCTACAGTGTTTGACACTCGGGTTTGGGATGGTCGTTACCGTTGCAATGCATTTGTCGGCTGTTGTGAGCATCGTCTATACAATTATTTTGCCTAGGCTAGCAGACGGAACATTGGTCCTAAAATGCACGGGTGGAGATCGTTACCAGGAGTGTCTTTTGACCCACAGAACCTCTAAGTACGTGGCTCTTGTTGGGGGATTGTGTGTTCGGATGGTTTTTAACTATATTACTTTACATTTGTTACTCTATCGAAGTGCTGTATCATTTTACGACGTAATTGGTTGGGTGTTACGTTTGTTTATTGGTTGTATCGACTGGCATTAGCAGAAGATGTGGTGTTACTCAGATATGAGACACCTAACTGCCATGCTATCTCGAATCCATTCTCCATTAACATCTAAGCAGAAGATCAAGTCCATCCAAGGCATACAAAGCAGCTAACTTGCTTAAAGCGTGGTTTGATGTATTAAACTATATGTAGCTACGTAATGTCGTAATTAAAACACACCACGGTATCGCATTTAATAATTGGGAGCAGTGGTGGATGGTCTGGCTGCTGACAGAGTCAATTTGTTTACGAAACTCTCGTGTTATTCCAGGTAATTGTACTGTCCGAAGTACGCAATAATAATTGGCCCCTTTTTCCCAATTTTGGTGTACGTCTATAAGCCGTAACTTTCTTACCAAAAAAAAAAATAAATAAATAAATAAAAAAAAAAAATTCCAGGGGCGTGGGTTGGAGTCCCTGATCGGGTCGCGCGGGTGGCGGCAATCTTTAGGACCGTCGGTGGGGTGGAGGTGAGGGGCGGTAGTGGGGGTGGGGCGCGGTCTGCTCACGCAAGTGCTTACTTCTGGAGGCAGTTGCCCTTGTTACTGATGAAAACATAGGTTGTTACAATTAAATTGATATGCAAATTTAATTAACTGGAGGCGGAGGTCGGGCAATTGGGCGTATGTCGGGGGCAACGTGCCGGCCAGGTGCGTGGCTGGGGGTGTAGGGGATGTGGCGTCAGTCTGGCAGCGGCATCTCTGACAGGTCTGGACCTGTCAGAGGTGGCGCCTGTCTGGCGGTGGCGCCGAGGTGAGGAGAGGGGGGGATAACGGTACTTGCATGACGTCATCAACCGAGTAACGGTACTTCGGCGGCGGCGGAGGCGGCTCGGAGGTGAGTTTTTCCGGCCGCCATGTTGAATTTTGGCTTTGGCCCAACAGTCTATTACTACTCACAGTTTCATTTTCTAATCCTGCCGGATTTTAAGGTAGTAATGGTCTGGTGAATGCAGTGCTGCTGTACACTGTTAGCCGAAATGAGAATTTATCCAGCATGTTAATATTCTGCTTTCTCAATAGTAAGCCAGCAAAATTTTCTCCTGATATTGGTCACATTTAAAAAGATATGTCACTGAGACAATACGTAGAAAAGGTTAATTATTTCCGCAGACTTGTTGAGAAATTATGTCTTGCAATTTATTAACATTATTTTAAGTAAATCTATACGACCGCATATAAATAGGTTACTTGTAGAAACCACAGAAATATCGTCTTTCTATTCTTTTTAAATTGTAGTGAAACAGATGTTTGATTAAAAATGTTTTGAGGAACTGTGCTGGTATTCTTTCTTCGTGGCTACGTATTCTTCAAGAACATGAGTCATGAAAGATTTATGGCTTAACTTAGACATAAACCCTCTTTCTCTCTCTCTCTCTTTCTCTCTCTCTCACACTCTGTGTGTGTGTGTGAGAGAGAGAGAGAGAGAGAGAGAGAGAGAGAGAAAGACTTGGTGGTTTTGAAAGTGTGCTTCTGCACGCCTCTTTTACTGCCTGGGTTTATATCACTACATTTAAAACTTTAGCAATATTACGAGAAAGGCTCGATTTTGTACATCGAACGCTGACAAAACTTTCATTGATCTGTTCTCAAAACAATGTGGAAGGGAAGTACGAATAAAACTACCATAATTTCTTGAACATTCGAGATGTGTCATTTAATACATCACAATAATCCTGTGACATTTGCTTTGTTTTATTTACATTATTCATCGCATATCTACTGTAATATTGAGATATACTTTAATCAGTGATAGTATCATTACTTTACCAAGAAAAACCTACAGTCTGATGAAGAATAAATTGAATACGTAAATTATTTGTATGATGATTGCAAACTATTTTTTTTGTAGTGATCGCTATTTTGCAAATAAATAAATAAAATAAAATAAACTTGTAATAATCTGAATATGGTGTCCATGTGGGACTCAATAAGATGGTGGTCAACATCTAGGAACGTAACGTAGCTTACGGAAGGGGACCAGATGAACTTCACATTAGAGGAGTGGAGGTCTTGAAGGAAGCCCAAAAGTTCCTCTTCATCTTCCCCATGAGTCCAGCGCTGATGACCACGATGTTCAGCGCCCTATATCGCCGCCGCCCATGAGTCCAGGTCACAAGGTCCATTAACCGACAGTGAGCAAGCAGGAGCTGCATTTTCTGAGTCTGCAGCCGATGAAAAGAGTGACATGTGATGAAGCCATCATGTTTTTAATGACCTTCGTCCTCTTATGTTTGTAGGTCAGGACATCAAAGATGGAGTAATTTTGAGCGAGGAGCTGACAGCTAAAAGGAGCATGGAGGGATCTGACAAGGACATCCCATGGATATCAGATTTTAGAATATATTTATGGTACGTGAAGTTCAGAACTTAAATAACAATCAATCAAAGCCATTCGACGCAACTCTAAAGTTCTCGAGAAAATTGACTTCGAAGTTTTGCAAAGCACACCTAAGTACCAGTAATTAAAACAGTTAAAGCATCTGTCTGAGTCGAATCCCACTGTGACAGATAGTTTTTGAATTTAGCTATATAAAACATTTTGGGATCTCGAATTCCATTTGTTCTGTCAGTTTTTGTTTATGTGATGCAGACCAGCTGAAAACCTTGTTACGTAAAATGATGGTTGAGTAGTATAGGTGCTTGGAAAGCTCTTAGTAGGTTGGAGATTACTTTGCAATAGCAGCTCTGTAACTCTTCACAAACTGAACAATCAAAAACTGCCATCATCAACCAATATTAGAGCCAATACTGTAAAAAAGTAACGTTTCTTTATTGAAACCATCACTATTAAAACCTGAACATGTTTTTTCGTTGTTGTTCTTGGCTCAGCTGTTTTATAACAGGCCCTCTGATACGGCGTGCTGAGCCACGACACCCGGCGTCACCTTAACTATACTGACAGATGCTGCAACTGATTTAATGATTGATGCTTAAGCTTACTTCCAAAATTTCAATGTCGATTTTCTCGAGAATTGCGTCAAATGGATGTGGCTGATTGTTATTTCAGTTTTGAACTTCACGTTTCACAAAAATAAAAAAATTATAAAATTCAAAACTCCTGTGGTCTCTTTATGGGACATACCATAATGTGGTTCATGTTCATCATTTTTTCGTTTAGTTTGGCCACGTTGGTAAGCTTGAGCTGAGATGCATACAGTTGCTGATTTCAAGCCTGAATTTATGGTAGTATATGGAAGCAGTTGTGAGAACCTGTCGGGTACCTACAGTTTTAGCATTATTGTATCTCAGCCTGTGTAGGTCTGTAGCTAGAGGTGTTGGGTGTTGACACAGTCTCTTAGCCAGAAACTCCTTTCGATCAAGAACCACAGATGTAGAGCCCTTGTCCGCTGGGAGCATAATAATGAGTGGTCTGCTTTCTCAGATAGGACAGGATTTAGCTGAACCGATGTTGGAGGTTGCTCTTATTCAAGAACGATACTGGATCTTCCTGGCAGATTAAAATTGTGTGCCGGAACCGGGACTCGAACCTGGGACCTTTGCCTTTCGCGGGCAAGCGCTCTACCACTGAGCTACCCCGACACGACTCACGACACCGCCTCACAACTTTACTTCCGCCAGTACCTCGCCTCCTACTTTCCAAACTTCTCAGAAGTTCTCCTGCGAAACTTGCAAGACTAGCACTCTTGGAAGAAAGGATATGGTGGAGACATGGCTCCACCATATCCTTTCTTCCAAGAGTGCTAGTCTTGCAAGTTTCGCAGGAGAACTTCTGAGAAGTTTGGAAAGTAGGAGGCGAGGTACTGGCGGAAGTAAAGTTGTGAGGCGGTGTCGTGAGTCGTGTCGGGGTAGCTCAGTGGTAGAGCGCTTGCCCGCGAAAGGCAAAGGTCCCAGGTTCGAGTCCCGGTTCCGGCACACAATTTTAATCTGCCAGGAAGTTTCATAACAGCGCACACTCCGCTGCAGAGTGAAAGTTTCATTCTGGAACGATACTGGATGTTGGACAGTTCCTGGAATGCCTGCAAGGGATGGTTTTGGGGAATGACAGCAGAATTTCTTGGCACTGCCTCTGTTGCCTGGTGATTTCTGTTGAGGTTTCAGGTTAATGAGAGATAAAAGACCAGGGCATTGTGGTTGAATTTAGACGTTGTATTGAAGTTATTTTGACTGGATAGGTATGTCTGGAACAGAGATAGACACTTATATGAGGAATTAGGAACTGAGTTGGAATTGGGTTTCGTGTTGTGTCGTGTTTGTGTGTGGTGATATTTGTGGTAGGTTCTGGGTAAAGTAAGTGCTAGGACTGGAACATCCTTCTTTTTCCTTTGGGAGATTCAGTAAAGTGGCCAGGCTACATTTGTTGGATGTAAGGGAAGGGGGTTGTTGTTGAGGGATTTGTGGTGGCTCCTTGTGGATGATGGGAGAAGTCATATCTTTTTTCAGGTGTGTATCATAATGTTCGGATTGGCTTCTGCAGTAGTATGATATTCTAGAGCGTGTTGGCAGAATCATGTGCTGAGAGAGACAGGCTGGTAGGTGCAGTGGTTAAAATAAACAACTTATAGTACAGGGATAAGGTGAGTGAGGCCCATGGCTTATGATTTAAGAATTCTAGTGGAGACTTACGGGATGAAGTATTACACATTTAGGGACAGTTCCAAATGTGAGACACCACTTGAAACTGGGAAAAAAAAATCTTATAAAATCTCAGAACAGCCTCTATAGATGAATTTGCTCCATCTGACAGGTGTAGCCAGACCATTTCCCAAAAATCCACAACATGAACCATCCTGTCCATTACATTATAGCAGGATTCAAAGTCGTTGAAGAATACATGTAGCTCATAGATCAATCTGCCATCGTACATCGTGAACAATAACCCCCGAAGCCCCGAATTAGGGCTCGTATGGAGGCATAAAGGCATTCTTTTTTTCCTTGTTCAATTTGGGAGTGGAATAGGAAAGGAAATTCCTAGTAGTGGTACAGCACCTTACGGTGAATTGCGGAGTATGTATGTAGATGTAGAATAGGAAAGGAAATTCCTAGTAGTGGTACAGCACCTTACGGTGAATTGCGGAGTATGTATGTAGATGTAGATGTATTCCTAAGCCCTTCCCATTTAATAGTTTCCTTCTCACCATAGATTCCACATCCTAGTGCTCAAGGCTTTTACTGCCCTAGAGCACCACTATACCCGACGCCCAACCAAAAGCCTCCTGGAAACTTATTTGTGTTCTGCACTCACAGTGAAGATAAACTTCTGAACTTCTAGTCCTCCATTACTTTTCAAATCTGAAATTTGCATAGTGTTTTCCTTACCCCATGTCGCATTCTGCGACCTTCATCTTACTGAGTACTCAGTCAACATCCTAGTCTATGCTGTTTGATAAGACTACAATTGCAAATGCAGAATTGTTAAGGAGTTTCTGCAGTTCTGTGGTGTGCTCCTTCTAACTGAATCTATTATCAAGTTTTAATCCCAGGAACTTTATACTGTCAAACTCTTCTATCTGCTTTTCTTCATACTTTATGCATGTGCTTGATGGAAATCTCTTATATGGTCTAAACTGCATGTAGTGAGTCTTTTCACAGTTTAATGTCAATGAGTTAGCTGTAAACGATTTATTAAAGTCCATGAAAATATCATTCACAGACCTTCCTAGAGCTATGCTCGACATGCTATTTATTGCCATACTTGTATCATCTGCAAACAAAACGAACTATACTTCTGGCAGGCTAACAGAAGTGAGATCATTACTGTAAAAAGAAAAAGCAATGGCCCAGAGATAGATCCTTGTGGAACACCACATGTAATTTTTGCCAATCTGGTGATTAATGGTTTAATTGGCTACTTACTTGTACTAACAACATTTGTTCCAGTTATCAAGGTACGGCTTGAACCATTCTGCAGCATTGCCCTTGATATCATAGAATTGTAATGTACTTAAAAGGATGTTATGGTTCCATAATCAAAAGCCTTTGACAAATCACTAAAAATACCTGTTGCTTGTAATTTCTTATCTGATGCATTAAGTACGTTCTCACTATAGGTGTAAATAGGTGCTCAACAGAACTGGGGAGAAAAGGAATTTCTGGCATATTCTGACTACGAGAAGGGATAGACCGGTGGACCACATTCTGAGACATCAAGGAATTGTCAACTTAGCATTAGAAGGAGGTGTGTGGGGTAAAAATCGCAGAGGGAGACCGAGGGACGAATACAGTGAGGAGATTCAAAAATATGTAGGTTGCCGAACGTATTCTCAGATGAAAAGACTTGCACAGGACAGGGTAGCATGGAGAGCTGCACCAAACCAGTCTGCGGACTGAAGACCAAAACAACAGCCTTACCAATATCACAACTTTTAAAAAATCCAAACTTTGTGCTGGATAATATTTTATTTGTGGTTAGGTGGTTCAGAAGCTCATTGTACATTACCTATTCTAGAGTTTTCGAGAATGCTGACAAAAGTGAAACTGGTGTGTATTTTGATGGTATCTCCTTAGCTCCTTTCTTGAAGATAGATTTCATATCCACACATTTTAGCGAATCGGTTAATGTTGCAGTTGTAACTGACTGGTTACACAAATAAAAACTGTACTTCATTCACAAAAACATACCTTAATTAACTTTGTTGAAATTTCATGATAATCACTTGGATGCTTTGTATTTGAATATTTGATTATGAAAGTTATTTCTTGTGGTGAAGTAAGTGACATATTTATGTACCTGAAGTTATTTGTAGTTATAGATATTCAAGGGCATTATTTATTGACACAGTCCTAAAAATTCCATGAGTAACAGGTTTGACGTCCTTGTTAAATAGATTTGCCACACTAGGCCCATCAGTTAGTAATGAATAATCTACTCTTTATGCTGCTTGCTCCTATTCCTTTCTGGTTCTACCAGTCTCCTCTTTCACTATATTCCATGTTGTTTTTACTTTGTTGTCTGACATTGCTATTTTCTTCTCGTATTGCTTTAGTGTACATGTCTGAATTATATTTCTTAATGTTTTACAAATATCAGATGTTTGTAACTCTAAGAGACTGCAGCGATTATCAGTCCCATTGCTTGCAAACTACTGCAACTAACTTAAACTAACTTATTCTTAGAACAAAGCACACACTCATGTCAGACGAACGACTCCAACCTCTGACGGCGACTAACTGCATGCTCTGAGGCAATGAGCCTTATAGTGCTCGGCCACTCCATTAGATCTAATTACAATAATATTTTACAGTATTCCTTGTATTTAGCTAAATTATCAACATATCAGCTATTCTTGACTGATAGGTATATTTGCCTTCTTGTCTTACATGAAAGTTTTATTCCTTATGTAATGCATAGTTTTATTATAAACCTATGTTGAATTTAATTTTATTTTAGAAAAAAACAGATTTCAAACATGGTATTGACATTATCAATGAATAATGGAATATTTTTCATTCATGTCATATGCAATATAAACAGTTTTTCCAGTTATTAAATTTGAGCAGTTTTCTAAAATAATTTTTGGTCGATCGACTTCTCTCCTGTAGAGATGTATACCCTACAGAACTAATGATCTGCTCTGCTTGTGATTTACATACTGATGAAATACACCAAAAAAGTAGAGTAGAATACATGTAGCACGAAACATAGAAAAGATAATGAACTAAAATACAGCAAAAGTAGTGTTCCACATTAACTGACTAGTGACGCAATACTTCTTCAGTTTCAAGACACAAAACTGACAATTTTTACTGAAATAGGAAAGTCATTAATGGGATATAGTATTCTTCTTTGTGAGATTAAACAAACTATTGTAAACACATTTTCAGAAATATATCAGTTTGTCTGTTCTAGATTATAGCATCTTACGATAGTCATATCTTCAGCCTTTGCACTTGAAGAAATTACAACAGACCAGACACACAATACCTGAAAATCCAATATACTAGAATGAAACAACTGACGTGCAAAACAAATACTTTCTAAACATTTATTACCAGCCAGACTTGAACAGGTAGTGAAGTCCACACTGTTGGAATTGCACTTACTGAGTAAAAGAAACAAAATGCTAGTATGATGCGGTATGTTTTGTGGCCTGCTGGAGTAAAGTGTGATAGAGTGTGACTAATACCTACTGAATAGAAATATCACATGATATTGGCAGTTGCCAACTAGAAGGCTACACATGTAACTTAAAGCATGTGAGCTGCATTGGACACGCATTACATCGATTTTGTGAAGCACTGAAAGATGAATGTTCGTATCCAAACACATTTCTGTCTTGTGCTAAGAAATTACTAAAAAATGCTACCCCGAGGTTACATACATTAAATTTACAAGACTTCCCCTTACATCATATACAATATTACTACATGGGGCACTTTGATCAAGACTGTAGTGTTAATTATAAAACATTTAACGCTATATGTGATTTCTTAGTTGTTATATCGAAAGATATCAGCTGTGAAAAAGGCTTGAGGATAAACTTTTACTCTGCCTGGTTACTCTATCTTCACAACTGTGAAGTTGAAGTAACAATATCATCAAAAGCAAGAACGATATACTGTTCTGAGGCATGTGAAAGAAACACTGGTGGGTATGGGAAATCAGATAATAGAACAGAGTATAGCAAACACCCCATATTCTCAACAGGGATTTCGGTTATCGACTGCAAACAAAATATGCACCACTTGATCAACGGTTGACGATTATTCCCTCTGCATAGCTATTCGGCACGTGACTTGAGATGCAGTCTCACTGAAAGTAAGAATGTTGAATATTACGTTTGACAATTTTCAGATCGTTTGACTGTGATAATATTGAGTTCTGGGAGTTCTTTAATGCAGCATCTTAATACTTGACAACATTCGAGAATTTAGTGACATATATGACAGACTGGTTATACTTACGTTTTTATGAATATTTACGTACAAAAATATCACTTATTTTGCATATTTGTCAACTTACTTTTATCATCTTATTTGTACCTAAAATTCCTAGTTATACTTATCGGCACTTTCAACGCTTATAATCAGTCCCTTGATACATTTTCAGACACTCTGTTATAGAGGTTTAATGTATTTCCATACTCCATATCTGAAGTGTGTCTAGACACTTTCAAAGCGCAGCATCTTTTCCTTACAGTAAAATAATTACTCTGAAAAATCGATGAGAAACATTATTATGTCCCTAGAGACAAATATGCCACAAATATTCTTCTGTAATTTAAAAGCATTACATTTAAGAGAAACATCATTGCCGGCCGCAGTGGCCGAGGGGACTGAGGCGCTTCAGTCACGGTCTGCACGGCCACTACGGTCGGGGGCTCGAATCCCTCCTCGGGCATGGATATTTGTGCCGTCCTAGTTCGTAAGTAGTTCATAAGTAGTTTGTAAGCTTAGGGACTGATGACCGCGTAGTTAAGTCCCATAAGATTTACAAACAAACAACAAACAAAAAGTATCATTAAAAAAAATCAGTTTCAAGATAAGCATATTTTGAAACGTAAGATATTGTGGTATCTAGTGCACATTCCTTGATGTCATTCTAAATATAGTCACCTAATTTAATACCGTCCAAAACGCCGGTGGTTCAAAGACCATTGGTCTAAAGCTACAACAAAATCTATCTTTATTTTTCATGTATATGCGTAAACAATTTAGCATCTATGTTTACTGTTCACGAGTATTATCTTTAACTCGCATTTCACAATAAAAATACTAATGATATTCATTAAAATTCGTGATTTGTTCATGCTGATTAACCCCTGAAAGAGGCTAAAAATCTTTTAATATACGCGACTAATCAAAAAGAATACTGCTGTATGTTTCATATTATTACTAGCTTAACACCCGCTGCTACGCATGCGTAGGCTAGTGGGTCTGTACCACTTGTTTCTCCCTCTTAATATAAATTTTCATAGATATAGCTTAAGTACTGTCATAATGAAATGTTGTGATACTCCTTATAGCCGCGAGAGAATGGCCGTACGTATCGAGGCGCCATGCTACGGTACGCGCTGCTGTTCGTCGTCGGGGGTTCAATTCGCCCCTCGGGCATGGGTGTTTGTCGTTGAGCATAAGTTAGTCGTAGTTTAAGTTAGTTTAATTAGATTGTAACCCTTAGGAACTTATGACCACGTAGTTATGTCTCGTAAGATTTACAAACATTTGAACATTTGATTTTCCAGCTGTAAGCCCCTATGGCACACCTTAATAGTAAAATTTCGAAAAATACCCCAACAAGTGTCTTTTAAAATCCAACCAAGTATGCAAATACATTTTTTTAAAATTCTGGGTTCATAATATTTTCAAAAAATGTTTCATCCCCTATTTCATCCACTAAATGATTAATTTTCTGAAAATACCGAAACACACATCTTTTTAATTCTGACCAAGAAAACATATACCAGTTAATGTGGTTGTAGCTTCAAAATTGACTTAAAAGCTAAAGGTTTTCGAAAAAATTCCCCCTCTCCAATTTAACCCCCTTGATGGTTGAATTTCCAAAAATACCGAAACACGTATTTTTTAAATTCTAACGAACAATACAAACATTAATTATTGCATCTCTAGCTTCAAAATTGTCTTGACAACAATGTGTCTTAGAAAAGAATTTTTGAACCCCTATTTTATCCCCTTAGTTGTTGAATTTCCAAAAATACCGAAACTCGTGTCTTTCTAATACTGATCAACAGTCCACATCCTAAGTTTCGTAGTTATAGCTTGAAATTCGAGTTAACAGCAAAATATTTTTGAAAATCAATTTTTTGCGTCCCCGGTTTTACCCCCTTATTGGTTGAATTTTTAAAAATGCCGAAGACGTGTCTGTTAAATTCGAACCTTGAATTAAAACACGAAATTTTGTAGTAAACAGCAAAGTATTTTCAAAAAACTTTTCATCCTCTCTTTCACCCCCTTACGGACGGAATAGCTAAAAATCGCTCCCCTCTTGGCGCCTACAGTGTAAAATCAACACCCTCTACAAATTTCAAGTTTCAATCTTCTGTGGTTTGGGCTGGGCGATGATGAGTCAGTCAGTCAATCAGTCAATCGGGACATTGCCTTTTATATATCGAGATTATTAGCAAGTGTCACATTCACAATATGTGTGCTTAAATCACAGTTTATTAACATCGTATTAATTGTTTTCCATTTAAATAACAAATTATTATTTTCGACGAGAAAAATCGCATGAAGAAAAGACCCTAATAGGTTCATTATCTATTTTTAGGATCGCTCGTAAATAACTAAAAATCTCATGTCGGTAGAATTGGTTACCAACATGGTATTCTCTTAGCCCACTGATTCTTTACCAAAAGCTTCATTCAGCATATCAGTTGAATCTAGTAAGAGTTGTACTAATCCGTTTGTGTTATTTCACTATACCTGAAAACATCGATCCGTTACAATGCTGCAAGTAAACGCGTTAGTGAAACTCCAAAATTGAAACTAAGGAGTGATTTTAATAAAAATTCAGAACTTAACTAGTGGGAAAGTTAAAATCCTTAACCGAGTTGCATAGATATTGTTAATAAAGGAAATGAATTTGACATTCTATGTTGCAGCAATTTTATATGAATAAATCGGAGTTTCGTAATTGCCGATCATACTGGCCGCTAAGCTGCAGAAAGTACACCACTTCCGCGACAGATGGCAATAACGGACGCGAACGCGCAGCTGCCGCAAGATGGCAGCACGATGTTGGCACTGTGTATTACAGTTTCTGCCCGCTGTTAAGAGATGGCGCCGTCGTAGTTTCTACAGAACGCGCTCTTTGGAAATAACCGAAGAACGCGGCAGTTAATATATGTAAGAGTGAAAGAAGTGACACACAAAATGTGTAGCGATAATTACTAAGTCAGAATTATAGAAAAATAACTTTGAAAAAAGATATGATTTAGCGTATTAAAAGATATTTACGCTTCAGTAACAAACATCATTCCATTAACACAGTGGGCATTCTGATTACACAAAATTCTTGTCTCTTTTGTGTTGAAAAGACTTTTTGAACCTTTTTGATGAGTAATTTGTGTTCGTTCTCATTGTTGCTGGAAATAAAACACGTGTTTTCAGATAATTCAAGGACAGTTCTGAAACAATGTAACGGCTAAATGACCAAAAAGATGTGTCATTAGACGCTTTAAGTAGTAACCACGGTCTGTACTAAAACGTAGATATTTCGCCTACATTATTTCTAATCATAGAGAAGTTTCGCCGCCCCTTCGTAAACCAGTTTATTATTAAATTGAACTTCTTGCATCTACAAACAGAAGAAAGTGATTATAAATGGGTGGTAATGAACAGGGCCGGCGCAAGCCCAAGTGCCGCCCCGTGCGAGCTGCTAAATTGCCGCCCCCCTTTTTTTTTACAAAACGTTTCAAAATGTTCAAATGTTTGTTAAGCTTATGGGACTTAACTACGGGGTCATCAGTCCCCAAACTTACAAACTACTTATCAACTACCTTATACCAAGGACGGCACAAATATCCATGCCCGAGGGGTGATTCGAACCCCCGGCCGTAGTAGCCGTGTAGACCGTGACTGGAGCGCCTCAGTCCCCTCGGTCACCACGGCCGGCACAAAACGTTTGTGGAATGTTATTTAAACAAATCTGTAGAAAATGTCAGCAATCAATCGCACTCTCAAAGCTTTTAATATGTGCTTACATCTAAACCGTCCTGTTGACAGTTACATTCAGCATGACGGTATAGATGTAAACATAACTCAAAGCATTGAGAGTAGCCACACTGTGCCCGAAATAAATGTACATCTGGAAAATAAAAACAAAAATTGCGACTGATTGGTGACATTCTCAACAGACTTGTACAAAACAGTCGCTGGGCACCAGCTCAAAAATGGAATCAAACCTGGCTGAAGAAATTTAGCTAATTTTAATAAGCCTTGTGAATTTACAAATATGTACAAATATGTGTGAAATCTTATGGAACTTAACTGCTATGGTCACCAGTTCCTAAGCTTACACACTACTTAACATACATTATCCTAAGGACAAATACACACACCCATGCCCGAGGGGCCAGCCGCACAGTCCATGACTGCAGCGCCTTAGACCGCTCGGCTAATCCCGTGCGGCATGAACTTAACGTTAACGTAAATATTTTTCAGTGGCTGTCAACAGATAATGTATTCAACGGAAAACAAAATATATTTACAATTTAACGATAATTTGGTTGGAACAATAATATTTATAATAACTATTCAATGTTGAACAAAATAAGAAACAACACAGTAAATAGAGAAGATACTGATCATAATATAAAAATTTAAAAAAATTCTGGACGAATCAAACCTTCCTGGCTTTTGCTTGTGCAAACTCTCTCACACGATCTGTGTAATTTAAGTCCTCTGCAAGCTTGTGTTCATTCTATATTGTTGCTAGATCATTGAAACGAGTTTGGCTCGTCGTTGATCGGAGGTATGTCTTTATCAATTTGTTTTGAGAAACTCCACTCGAACTGTCACTGGGAGTTTTAGGACATTAGGGTGAAAAATGTCTTCCTATAAACTTCAGAGTCTCTTTTGGACCTGTTCCAGGTTTCAACAAAGTTGAAAGCAGTTTTAGCTCTTCCCTCAACTCCAGTGCATCCACGTCGCTTGACTCATGATCTTGCAAAATCGCTGCGAGGTTTCTACACTTAGTATCGAGGCTGTCAGGAGGTGCATTCTTCAGCTCGCCAATGTATGGAAAATCAAAATAAACGCAATGAGATTTAAGTTGATTGAATCTCTTATCCAAAGATGCTGTTGCTATATCTAAAAGATAATAGGAAAATTCAATCTTGTAACGTTTTGTTGGGTCCTCTGTTGTCTCATGCCTTTCTTCACAGATAGAGTGTATTGGCTTCTTACTTCGACGAAGGGAAACACTTATCCTTGGTAACGTTTGATCTTTTAGCTCTAATTCTGTACTCAATTCTTTGGATTCCGTCAAGAGAGACACAAACTTTTCTTCTGTTCTGCAGGTCCCAAAACATGCTTTCGTTTTTCATGCATTTCCACGGCCTCAGAAAGTTGTATGTCAATGATCTGGAGAGTCTTACTGACTACACTGATGTGAAGCAGAACGTCGTACCAGATTACTAAAGAAGTGAGAAAGGATTCGCAAGTGACGTCGCTTCGTGAGCGGTCATGCCATCGAATTCTTCTGATATGCTGCGGGGAGTAGCCGAGTGGTCTAGAGCGCCACGTTGCGGATCGCGCGGCCTCACGCGTCGGAGGATCGAGTCTTCCCTCGGGCATGGATGTTTGTGTTGTCTTAGTATAAGTTAGTTCGTAAGTAGTTTAGGGACAGATGACCCCGCAGTTAAGTCCCCTAAGCGTAACAAACATTTGAACTCTTTTTTCTGATATCTGAACCAGGGCATCATAAACGCCTCCACTGTTTTGTGCGGACGAGAGGTTCAAATGTTTGTTAAGCTTATGGGACATAACTACGAGGTCATCAGTCCCTAAACTTACAAACTACTTATGAACTACCTTATACTAAGGACGGCACAAATATCCATGCCCGAGGAGGGATTCGAACCCCCGACCGTAGTGGCCGTGCAGACCGTGACTGGAGCGCCTCAGTCCCCTCGGCCACCGCGGCCGGCACGAGAAGTTCAATTGTTTGTTAAGTTTATGGGACTTAACTGCGGGGTCATCAGTCCCGAAACTTGCAAACTATTTATAAACTACCTGATACTAAAGACAGCACAAACATCCATGCCCGAGGGGGGATTCGAAATCCCCGACGGACAATGGCCTCGCGCATCGGAGCATAGCGCCTCAATTCGCTCGGCCACTCCGCCGTGGCCGGACGAGAGGGCATGTTGCTAAAAGACCATACTATCTCGAGTTTTCATCGGAATCAAAGCGACCAGCAGTTTCCTTAGATGAAATATGGATTCACACGCATTATACAGTAAATAAATGTTGGAAAAGTTATAGTGTGCGAGTAATATTGTCAAACAAAAGTGCCGGTCAGTTTAATTGTTGTTCATTCTGGCGGAGACAGGAGTTTCATGGCTCAAAAACCAAAACATCCGACTATCACTCAGAAAAAAAAAATAGCAAAAATTTCCAAAAATACGTCGAAACCCAACTTACTACCAATGTCTTTATCCCTTCAGGCGTAACATGTAACCACAGTATCGAACATTGCATTCGAATTTCCAAATTAGATTTCGTCTTCTACAAAATTAGTTGTGAGTAAACGCACGGCACCTAACCCTTGGGTCCACATTGGGTTACCCGGGTAACAGCCCATATTTCTGCTGTATTGCACTAGTGGACACAAGCCTCAGCTTATTCCTCATTTGCATCTTTATAAACCTCAGGAAAAATTTAAATACTTTCATAGAAGAGCACGTAAATGAGAAGCTACAGAATACACCCTATGATCTATATTTGGGTTTCCATTATCACAGGTGTGAAGTTCATAAATGTAATACTTTATTTTATATAATATATCGTTTCATTAGACAACCATGTACGAAGATTTGAATTTAGCATATCAAAAATGTCAGATATTGCAACAGCTTTGGCACTTTTCAATCTCTCACTCCTAGTGTGTCACATAGTCAAATTTTATAAATCTGCTTATCTGCCGAAACCTGTTGAGCGATAGGCTTGCACGATACATTGGGAATGCATTTGTTTTCCATGTTATCTTCTTGTGTTCAGTGTTGAATGTTACTCCAGCTGTAATCAACATACCAAGATATGGCGACAAGTTCTTCAGTTGTAAATGGCCCTCACTCTTTCGCTGGTACTTTTGAATTGATATTTTAGTCTGTCAGTACCTGATTTGCCTTCCAGATGTTTTAAGGTATTATTATATCACACATTTCTTCTGTAAATATAGTCTTGAAAGTTTCTTTTATAGAAGTAAGTACGTCTTGGACAAACCCGTTGCAGCAAAATATTATGCTTCAACAACTTTCTTGTACCGAAGGGTTCCTTATGCCATTTGGTTCCATCTTTAACACGTAGAATGCCTGCAGAAAACACAATTGCTCCACTGTTTTCATCAGCCTTGTCAAGTTCATTACTACTAGTATCACTTATCTCTATTTCAACTTCAATACCACTACAAGCACCAACAGCATCTTAAGTGTCTGAAGCAGCAGCATCCTCCTTTCTAAGAATCCATTCATCTGTAGAATCTTTGTCGCTGAAATCTGAAGCAACGTCCTCTTCTGTATCAATAGTCAATAAATTTCTAAAATACTTCATAGGATAATCTGCTGTATTCAGATTTGGAGAGTTCCATCTTATCATCCATGAGTTTCTAGAAATGATGTTCACAATAACAAAGCTTACACAATAATTCACAGTTTGCAACGCTGTAAAACAGTAGTAACTGTAGCTAACACAGTTGTGTATATACCCAGGGCAAAGTGTTTCCATCCATGACTGTACGGCAATAAATTCATTGGTTTACCTAGGTAACCTGGTTATAGAACAAGGTATACTTTTTTGATTGTGGACACAAGGCTTAACAGCGCTCCACTCATAAGAATACTGGCGTGTACGCCAGACTGCCTCCCCCTCTCCTTCCTCCGACGTAAACACGACGGTGCTGCCACAGACCGCGGCAGATTAGCCGAGCGTACTGGAGCGCCTTGTTGCGGTGCGCGCGGCCGTCCGCCGTCGGGGTTCGAATCCCCTTCGGGATGTTGATGTTTATGTCGTCTTTAGTATAAGGTAGTTGAAAAGTAGTTTGTAAGTTTAAGGACTGATGACCCCGCAGTTAAGTCCCTTAAGCTTTAAAAACATTTGAACATTTTTTGCTGTCGCAGTGGCAAGGAAGAAATTAGTCCTCCTCCGTCCCTTGTTCAAGAGGGGCGGTCGGCAGGTAGTCGAGGCACCAAGCCACAGTTTCCGAAGCCGCTCCATCCGAGGTTTGGTTTCGAATGCCCTGTTGGGCATGAATGTTGAGTTTGTCCTAAAAATGTAAATGTAATAATAATAATAAAATAAAGAAAAAAAGGGGGCGGCAGATCTGCCGCCCCTCGGAAAGTGCCGCCCCGTGGGCCGCACGTTTCTCACGTGCCTTGCGCCGGACCTGGTAATGAAGTCTACATCTATACAACGAACTGTACTGTACACATTATGTATCTGAATATATTTGGTTTCATCACACTTCAACATTGTCTTCGATCGTAGTTCTCCTGTTGCTGATGCGCACACCAAAAGAAATAGCTGACTCAGCGTCATGGATTCGCACTCATAAAAGCTGGACTTAACTTCGTACATTGTTTACTGTATCTACCCATAAGCGAAGATATCCAAGATACCACAAGTTATGTTCAGAATTTGGGATACCATGTCTATCCTCGACGGAAGAATCTGTGCTGGAGGTGTCGAAATGGAATTAAAAAAAATTACTTTTCATAAACAATGTAACTGTACCGTATTGAAGTTTGCTAATAAAATATTAGATGAATAAACTGTTTATTATATACTAATGGCCAGTTTCGACGAGCAAAGTCGCCGTCTTGGGATAAATTGTACAACTTTAGACAGTCTCTGCATCACCTAATGCGCTAGACAGTATTATGCATTACGTGATGCAGGAAGTGCATGATGTTTTAATTTGATACGAAGATCTTCGACACTGGTGATCAGCATGTAATAAACAATTTATTCACGTAATATTGTTTGGTCTTTGCTCAGCATCCTTCGATATAGGCCGGTTGCATTATTTATAACCTAAAATGAATCGCTCTCCTTCCCAGCCAGGTAACTACAATTACAATAAATACATTTCATTTAGAACGGGGAAAAAAAAGGTGCAAATGTTTGTAAAGCTTATGGGACTTAACACAGGGGTCATCAGCAGCGCACCAAGAGGCCAGCAGGGGAAACTACTGATTTGGCGGTATTTCGTGCGTTGTACGTCGGGTTGGTGAGTTGTAGCTTATATTCGTTTTCGTGATGCTTTCCGAAACGGGGAACGCTTGTAGCACAATAAATTGTATCAACAACCAGAAAAAATACCTCAATTGTCTGTTTTCACGTTTCCTAAGACAGGGCCGGATCTAGGACATTTACCAAGGGGGGGGGGGGGGGGCAAGCTTAAATTTGCCGCCCCTTCTTTCACTCCCTCCCCCCCCCTGTAAGAATCGACTTTTTGATGCTAATTGGGTTACATATTTGTAAATAAATGTCACAATCTCATAACATGAACTTATTTTATTGACTGAATTAAGATCCAAGGAAAACATAATAATTTTAATACATAAAGATATTACAAGCTAACTCATCGTACAAAAATCAAAATTTCGCTTTTCGAGATTTTTCTGCTGCAAAACTGTTTTTGATATGATCATAGTTTAGAGAAGCAGCTCGTTTCTGCTCTATGGATATTATACTCAGATTTGTTAAGCAATCGTGCTCCTCAAGTGTATTTAATTAGTTTCAGCTTGCTGAAACTTCTTTCTCCAGACGAAACAGAAACTAGAATGGTAAGATATATTTTAACGCTGTAGTAAGGTTGGGATACCCCTCAACCAATTTATTTTTATAAATTAAACTTAATGTTGATGATGCAGTGGAATCTTGAAAGGCTCTGTCTACTGCCAGCGCATGTTGTCTGAAACTTTCAACTTCAAGTTCTTCCTCGCTAAGATCTTTTGCCAGTTCCCCTACTTTGGCCTTCAAGTCCTCCACTTCCATTTCTCGAATTTGCACACCACACAGAAAACAAATTTTTGCACCAATTTTCTCAAGTGCGGTGAACCTGGTACTAAGCTCTGTCAATTATTCCTTATTTTTTCTGTGAATGTTGGATACTTCATCTTCACAAAGCTCATCGGCCATTTTCTTCTTTCTTCGAATCCTTTTTTCGGAGAATACCGTTGATAGTTCATTATCTTCTACTAGCACTTTGGCCTCAGAAATAGCTTCAGAGGTACAAGAATCCCGGGAAGTTTTGAGAAAGCCCAAAAGTCCTTGAATGTTTCGAACAGCTTTATCAATTGCAAAGTATTAACTTCGCAGAAACTGATTAACATGAGCAATTTATTTTAATATTGCATACCAGAAATAAGTTAAAGTAATGAATTTCAGTTATTTTTTAAAATAGACCTTGTCTCTGATTTCGTTTCTGGTGTTGACAATTTATAAGTTTCAGTTTCTTCCAGGGCCTTCAAAACTTTATGAAAATGCTTGTAAACAGCTTCAACCGCATGTACTCTTGCAGATCACCTAGTCTTTCTGAATGTCTGCTGAATTTGCTCCTACTAAATTTAAAGAGTGAGCAGCACAAAGTACGAAATAGGCCAGTTCATTCTTCTGAAGTATTATTGACTGGATCCGTTTGTACTTTCCAGCCATGTTTGCCCTATTGTCATAAGACTGCCCCATGCAGTACTTAATGTTCAACCCATCTTGTTCCAATTTTTGGAGTATCTCTTGACTAAGGCCTTCTCCTGTTTTGCCTGTAACTGTAAAATAGTCAGAAAAACTTTCCACAACCTCTGAGTTATTGTACTTGACATATCGAATCACTTGTGTCATCTGCGCATTGTGGCTGATATCTGGATTACAGTCAGACATCAGTGAAAAGTATTTAGCAGCTAAAATATCTTTAATTATATCTTGTTTTATTTTGTCAGCAATCAAGTCACGGAATTCATCCTGTATATTTTTGTAAAAAATAGCTAATCTGGCCTTTCTTGTGGCGTTCAATACGCAGACGAAGGGGGACACTATAGTATGATATAAGATCAATTGTATTTAGAAATTTGCCGCTCAAAATCACCATGTTCTTTTGTTCCTCTAAAAGGACTTCCTTGCTTAGCTAGAAAAAGGACAGCATCAATAATACAGTGAGATTCCTCTTGTTTTAACTGGTCTTGCTGCCCAGTGTGCGATACTTATCAGGTGGGTTTGTCGGAGGACGTCAAAAGAGTCGAAAGAAGGGCAGCTTGTTTTGTATTGTCGTGATACAGGGGAGACATGGAAATGATACAGGATCTGGAATGGGAATCATTAGAACAAAGGCGTTTATCTCTGCGACGTGGGCTACTTACGAAACTACAATCGTCAACATTCTCCACCGAATGCGAAAATATATTGTTGCCTCCCCCTTGCATAAGTAGAAAAGATCATCTGAATGAATACGTGAAATCAGAGCTCGAACAGAGAGATTCAGATGTTCTTTCTTCCCGAGCGCTATTCGAGAATGGAATGGGAGATAAATAGTATAAAAGTGGTCCGATGAACCCTCTGTCAGGTAGTTAAATGTGATTTACAGAGCATCCTGTGTAGATGTCTATCAATTCCACCACTACCGAGAGAGGGCTCTAGATCATTAATGCTTTTGACTTTGAATAAGAGGTGTGCGCAGCTGAAATACTTTTTTTATTATTTTTTTATAAGGACTGGAACGTTATTCAAATTCACCTGTTCTACAAATATTACCTTGATGTGAAATATGAATATTCATTTATCTGGAAAAGGAAATCTATGCAAATTAATAAACATAGTGCATTTACTTATGCAATAACGCAAACATCTCTTTCATTCTGGCTAATATCTAGGACATGATTTTTGATGTTTGATTAGCTGAAGTACCTGTGACAGGGCAACACTGAAGTCAGCAACCAGGAATTTTAGTTTTGTTAAACGTTAACTTTTAATAATTCTGTGTCAGTTAATTATAAAATCATACCAGAAAGTTACATACTGAAAAAAAAAACTGTAAAAATTTGCCGCCCTCTAAATTCTGCCGCCCGGGGCAACTGCCCCCTTTGCCCCTCCCTAGATCCGGCCCTGCCTAAGAACACTGAGAGGTATGTATCAATCATTCTGCTAAAAAGTTTCCGTTACGATTCACCTGAAAATTGCATCTATTTATATGTAATAGTGATTGTTTGACCTTTTTAGGAGTAGAAAATGACTCGTAGTGTATATAGATAACTGTGTACTGCAGTCTGGATGTCCAAAGGTGGAGAAAAAGCGTATGATAGGCCTAAGACATAAAGCAACATTCTGAAGAATGTGCTACAAAACACTGAAACCTTATGCTTTAGTACAAAATTGATAGTTCGGAAAATAAGATGAAAACCATATAGGGAGAAATGCAAATACCCAATTTTTGTAGAAAATATTAACTCCAAACTCAGACCTGGGCGTCACAGATAAAACTATTCCTTTTTTTTCGGAAATACACACGTAAACGTATGAAGGACAGTTCGTAAACTTTCATCTATAAAAAAAAAATTTCTACGTATTTCATCTATTTCCGAAACAGAAAAATAAGAAACACGAAAGTCGTAGTTTTGCTAACAGTTGTCCTAAAAACTGAAACACAAAAGGAAATCAAAAGTAATTGTGTGTCATACGCGTTTATTTTGGAACTACACGGAACGCTTCTTAGGCTTACATTACTTCCGTTCCTAAGGGGAAAGCTGCAAAAATATTCGGAGGCACATTTTTATGTGTGAGTAGGTTCTAGCTTTGATCGTTTCATTCATCTGTTTTAGTTCCACTAATGTGTATTTAAGCATCATCCGTTTCGTCCGATATTAGACTAAAAACTTTGTATCTGATATAAAACAATCGTATAGTGAATTAGGTAGAAAGGGTGCGAGAATAAAGTATTATTCATACGATATGTGTAACGTTAACAGCCGGCTGCCTTGCTCTCCGCTTGGAGCGCTAGTGTCAGTAACTATAAAGGGGGGGGGGGGTGAGGGGGATAGAACCATTGAAAAGAAATTGTATAACAGCAATCTGGGGTGTTTTACCATAAGCTGGTAGATGGTAGTCTGTTAGGGTCGTGCGTAGTGGGCTGCAGTGTGGGATTTGTAGTAAGTATTTTCATGGGGGGGAGTGCAGTGGGGAAGACAGTGGGCATTGTGGTGAGGTTCTCTCCTGGAACTGTAGGATTTGCAGCAGGAATAAGTTGATAGAGGAGCAGGAGCGATTGATCTGCGTCCTTCAGGTGCAGTTGAAAAACGCTGAAGAGGAACTAGGTAGGTTGAGGAGGGGAAGGGGGGCTGGGGAATGGGAACTGGCAGTTGGCAAGAAGGTAGCTAGGAGAAGGTATTCAGATAGCTTTACATTGCAAGTTGCAAATAGGTTTGACCAACTGTCAGAGTTGAGTGGAGATGAACCTCCTGTAGCTGTAGGTGTAGGAAGTACGCAGCAGACCTCAGCTTTTGGTAAGCCGAAATCTGTAGAGAGGTCTCTTAGGAAGAAGAAGGTTCTGCAGCTAGGTAATTCTCATGGCAGAGGTGTTGGCCAACAGTTGCAGGAAGTACTTGGGAGTGAGTACCAGGTCACCAGCATAGTGAAGCCTAGTGCAGGGTTAGATCACTTGTTAGGTCACTTGTAACATAGGGGACTTATGTAGGAATTTTTCAAAAGAGGATCAGGTAGTTATAGTGGGTGGGGCAGGGAACAGTCTTGATAGGGACGGCGAATATGATATAGGTGGTGATCTAGAAAGGATAGCAACTGAAACTGGTGGCACGAATGTGCATTTCGTGCAGCTGTTTCAGCGTCATGATAGGCCTTGTCTTAATACGGCTGTCAGCCGTCTTAACATGGGGCTTGAGAAGGCGCTGATGACGGAGGGCATGGATCACATTGCAGTGGTGCCAGTTGAAACTATCCAAAGGTCGGATTTTACTAGGCACGGTCTGCACCTCAATAGGTATGGGAAGGGGAGGTTGGCAAAGCTCATAGGTGACAGTGTAGTAGGGGGTGGGGGTTTCACTCATGGAAAAATTCCTGTAGTAGTTGGCGTTAGGGCTGCACCTTTTTTAGACTGAAGACAGCTAATAGATATTCCTGCTTAAAGGAAGTCCCTCTAAGAAATGAACCACCTTTGACAAAGGCTAAGAATATAAGTAATAAGGGAATTACTGTTTTTCATCAAAATATACAGGGTATCAGAGATAAAGTTAATGAACTGCTTATTGATACTGATTCTGACATTATTGGTATTTCAGAGCACTTTTTAAGTGGTGTGACAATTAAGAGACTTCCTTTGCCAGGATACAGGTTAGCTGCCTTCTACTCTAGGAGTTCTTTGCAGTGTGGGGGAGTGGCCATGTATGTAAAAAACGATTTTTCATCGGAGTCAATCGATTTTTCTAAACACTGCACAGAACAGATATTTGAATGTTGTGCAGGAGTTGTTAATGTTAATGGAACTAAACTAGTAATAGTTGTTATTTATAGATCCCCTGACTCAGAATTTAAAATGTTTCTGCCCAAGCTGGAATTGGTTCTGGGTTCTCTGTATAGGAAGTATAAAAATTTAATTGTGTGTGGAGATTTCAACATTAATTGTGTAGGTGATAGCGCAAGGAAAAGTCAGCTGTTAGATCTATTTAATTCCTATAACATGATGCAAACAGTATTTTTTTCCAACGAGAGTGCAAGGAAATAGCAGTTCTACCATTGACAATATTTTTGTTCATTCTTCATTATTAGAGGGGCACTCTGTCAGCAGAATAGTAAATGGCCTATCAGACCACGATGCCCAACTTTTAATTCTAAAAAGTATTTGTTCTCAAACAAATGTTAAACATAAATATCAACTAATCAGAAAAGTTAATCCAGTTGCAATTGAGACCTTTTTAAGCCTAATTAAGGAACAAGAATGGCAGGATGTTTATAGTGCTGATAATGCAGATGATAAATATAATACTTTTCTGAACACATTTATTATGCTGTTTGAAAGTTGCTTTCCGCTAGAACGCTCAAAACAGGGTACTTTCAGTAACAGACAGCCAGGGTGGATGACAAAGGGGATAAGAGTATCATGTAGAACTAAGCGGGAGTTGTATCAAAATGTTAGAAGTAATCAGAATGAAGATGCAGTAGCTCATTACAAACAGTACTGTAAGGTTCTGAAAAATGTCATTAAGAATGCAAAAAGTATGTGGTACGCAAAAAGAATAGCAAACTCTCGGGATAAAATTAAAACTATCTGGTCAGTCGTGAAGGAAGTGTCTGGTCAGGAGCAGCAGGTAGAAGATATAACGTCAGTGCGTAGTAGGAATGTTTCTGTTACTGACAAGTTAGATATATGTGCAATATTCAATAATCACTTTCTGAATATAGTAGAGGAACTAAACAAAACTCTAGTTTCTACAGGTAATCATATAACGTTTTTAGAAAATGCGTTTCCGAGGCTGTTGCCTGAAATGATCCTTCATGATACTTCCATAGGTGAGATTGAGTCAATAATTAAATCACTAAAGACTAAGGACTCTTGTGGATATGATGGTGTATCTAGCAGAATTCTAAAGTACTGTTCTCCATATGTTAGCCCAGTACTAAGCCATATTTGTAATTTTTCCTTTCAGAATGGTCAGTTTCCTAACAGATTAAAGTACTCAGTAGTGAAACCGCTTTATAAAAAAGGAGAAAGGGATAATGTAGACAACTATAGACCTATTTCTATGCCATCGGTTTTTTCCAAAGTTATTGAAAAGGCTGTATATTCAAGATTAATTGATCATTTCAGTTCACATAATTTCCTGTCAAATGTACAGTTTGGTTTTAGAAGTGGTTTAACGACCGAAAACGCTATATTTTCGTTTCTCTGTGAGGCACTTAATGGGTTAAATAAGAGGCTACGGACATTAGGCGTCTTCTTTGATTTAACAAAAGCGTTTGATTGTGTTGATCACAAAATATTGTTGCAGAAGTTGGAACATTATGGAATACGGGGAGTAGCCCACAACTGGTTCACCTCTTACTTTAATAATAGACAACAGAAGGTAATTCTCCGCAGTGTAGAAAATGGCTATGACGTGCAATCCCAATGAGGCACAATTATGGGGTGCCCCAGGGGTCTGTTTTGGGACCATTGCTGTTTCTTATTTACATAAATGATATGCCTTCGAGTATAACAGGTGATTGTAAAATATTTTTGTTTGCTGATGATACAAGCTTGGTAGTGAAGGATGTTGCTCGTAATATTGACACAGTATCAAATAATGCAGTTCAAGAGATAAGTTCATGGCTAATAGAAAACAAGTTGATGTTAAATCACAGTAAAACTCAGTTTTTACAATTTCTAACACATAATTTGACGAAATCTGACATTATGATTACACATAATGGGCATGTGATAAGTGAGACTGAACAGTTCAAATTTCTAGGTGTTCATATAGACAGTAAGCTGTCATGGAAAGCCCATGTTCAGGATCTTGTTCCAAAACTAAATTCTGCTATATTTACCATTAGAACAATATCTGAGATAAGTGATTTTTCAACACGAAAAGTAGTCTATTTCGCTTACTTTTACTCACTTATGACGTACGGCATTGTTTTTTTGGGGTAACTCGCCTGCTGCAAAAAGGATATTTCTGGCTCAAAAACGGGCGGTTCGAGCAATATCTGGTGTAAGTTCGCGAACGTCATGTCGACCCATTTTCAATGGTCTGGGAATTTTGACTCTGGCGTCACAATACGTTTTTTCTTTAATGTCGTTTGTTGTTAATAATATCAGCTTAGTCCCACGAGTTAGTAGCTTTCACTCGGTGAATACTAGACAGATGTCTAATCTACATTTGCACCACACCACCTTAACACTTGTGCAGAAAGGGGTGCAGTATTCTGCGGCATCCATTTTCAATAAGCTGCCACAAGAACTTAAGAATCTTAGCACTAATCCACATGCTTTCAAATCTAAATTGAAGAGTTACCTCGTGGCTCACTCCTTTTATTCTGTCGAGGAACTCCTAGAAAAGTGAAACAATTAAGCTAATTTATTTTTTCTTTATTGATTCTTTTCACTTTGTCTTAAGATTGTCGTGTGCAAAGGACTACTTAAAATTTTTCTATTACCATTATTGTGTAACAATTAATGTATTGACTTGTTCCATGACCATGGAGTCTTACTCCTGAAGTGGGTCCTATGGAACAGAAAAAACAAATAAATAAATAAATAAACTAAAATTTTGCTCATCAACCAGATCTATTCCCCCCCCCCCCCAAAATCCAAGTACTAGTTATGCCACTGGCTACTGTCGTCTTAGCTGACAGGTGGTTACAGATTTTACTTCAGTGAGTGTCGCGACTGGTATGTTAGACTGTGCTAACATCCATGCCCGAGGGGGGGATTCGAACCTCGCGCATCGTAGCATAGCGCCTCAATGGGCTAGGCCGCTCCTCCGCGGCTGTTTGCAGCAATCGTACTTGTAAAACTCGGTGCAAGTAAGCTTGTAACTATACTGGCACAGTTGAATCTCCAGTTACTGGCAGCAATAGATTCTTCCATAAGTCTACTGAGTCAATATCAGATAAAACACCGTTTCCATAGTAGCATTGTGAGCGGGACTAGAAAATAGAGACTCGCATAATTTTAGCAGTCGGAATTTCCGTTCAGATTTTGCGGTATCTTTAAGAAAGTAAATACACCTTTCTTTCATAGAGTTTAGACTTTCATTATTCACACCACTTTATTCAGGTGTGTGACAGTGTTTTCAATTATCATCGTATTTGGGGATTGAGAAAGCGCCATGCACACAAATATTTGATATTTGTTAAAAGAAATAGCCCATTTCTCTAAGTAGTCAAATTCTAAGTTACAAAAAGATACTTTCCACAGATATCAAAACCAAATTATTTGTTTAAGGCTCGATATTCTCATTCTTTCATTTCTTCAAATTTCCCTTGATTTGCATGCTAACAGAACTGGAAGTCTTCCGTTAATTCCAGCAACTTTGAGCATCATTAATATATTTCTTATTTTATTTATCGAGACCTTGCAATTCTTTTTTTTCCAAATAGAGCCAAGTCTGACTGCAGAAAAATGAAGCAATTTCACTGATAGAAACAACTAAAAAAAAAAAAAAAAAAAAAAAAAAAAAAAAAAAAAAAAAAAAAAAATCGACAACTGTTTTCGGTGGTCTGTTTTCTGCGTAAAAATTATTTTAATGGAACCCAAACTAAGAATTTTCTCAATTTCTGGCAATAACGAAAGCCGTCTTATTTTTGAGTGAGACAGATATAAACATAACACATTCAGCTTCTGCATCCTTATCGTGTGTATTGAAAACGTGTTAAATATTATGATATATTGCCGATTATAATTATGTCGACGATTCAGACTCCAGAAGGATTGATTTCATTTTTGTATTCCAGAGCTGCAAGTTTTATAGAATTTCAGTTCGACACTCGAATAGAGTAATCTTCAAGTCAATTGAATGACGTCCATCCCTCTGTGTATTAATGAGGCCTTACTTGACTAGAATTTGTAGTTCCTCGTTATCCGTGATAGGCGAATATGGATAGCCAGGAACTGCAAAATTCCAGTGAAATACGACCTCAATAATCTTTATATAAAAGGCAGAGTGTCGCATTTGTGTGTTTGCATTGCACACTGATTTACAATTATATTTCGATCTCGATGACACACTTGAGCTTCAAATTGACAGGACTGTTGCTGTCGATGTAACGTTCACGTACAATACATAATTCAGGAGATACAATGTTATAAACAATGTCATTAACCAGAGCGAAAGAAGACTAATGGAAAACAATCTTAGAAAATCAGACGATGCTGAAGGTATTAGACTGAGTAACCCAACATTAATCATGGTAGATGAGGTTTGTTACTTCAGCAGTAAAATAACGTACGTATGATGGTCGCAGGACAGAGGATATAAAATGCAGAATGGAAATGGGAGGAGATTTTCTTATAAAGAGAAATTTCTTAACATTGAATATTAATTTCAGCGCAAGGAAGTCCTTTCTGAAGGCCTTTGTGTGGAGTGTTGCTTTGTACTGGAGTGTAACATGGACGGTAAATAGTTCAGACAGGAAGAGGATAGAGGATTTATAAATGTCATGTTACAGACCAATATTGAAAGTTAGAGGGGGAAATAGCGCAATTAATGACGAGGTGCAGAACAGAAATGGGGAGAAAAGAAATTTCTGACATACCTTGACTAAAGGAAGGGATCGGTTGGTAGGACACATTCTTAGACATCAAGGAATCGTGAATTTAGTAATGAAGGAAAGTGTGCGGGGTAAAACTCAGTGAGGGAGACCAAGAAGCGAATACAGTGAACATAAAACCAGTGTCCGAACTGAAAACCACAACAAAGCGTACAAAAAATGGCTGTATCACGCGGCAGTGCTCTACATTTTCTCCTAGGCCAATGTACCATTTAAATCAAATTTGGTGCACATATTCCTTACCGTAAGGGACCAAATGCTCTAGGGGTAAGAACCACATACGACACATGTCATACACAACAGGAGTTCTGAGAAACTGCCAGAAAGTCTGTTCATGAGAATGAGAGTACTTAGCGGCTTACAACAATCTTTAAACATAATTTCAAACCTTAAGTATATTTTTTGTAGCTGACAACCATTTCAAAGTGAAATGGAAAGTAATAAAAGTTTCTTGCTAACGACTTTTCCTCCGTTTATATGGTGTAAAACAACGGGATTATGTATGACGTTACAATTTATAATTCCTACACTACAAATTGTACTCGCAGGTTCAAAGAGAGTACATACATGCAACTGAATGTACCTTCGAAAGTGTATCAGAATACGACAAGTACTTCATTACATATTAGGACATAAACAGTAACGTTAATGGAAACCGCCCAATCAAGCATCAGATTTTTATTTATTACTATTTTACTACTAACAGTACAGTATTTGTAAGTCATTTCACAGACAAACAACACTCATCCAAATGAATATATACCTTCAATATTATACAATTTTACGACGTATAATTCAATAAATATAAGATAATATATAGTATGTATGATAAAGGATGTCACAAACTTACACGGTTTGACGTGCACGATACAAGAAACAAAAATGTCCCCGTAAACATGGAACCGTTACGAATGTATGTTTCCAAGTGCCGGCCGCGGTGGCCGAGGTGACTGAGGCGCTCCAGTCACGGTCAGCACGGCCACTACGGTCGGGGGTTCGAATCCCCCCTCGGGCATGGATATTTGTGCCGTCCTAGTTTGTAAGTAGTTCATAAGTAGTTTGTAAGTTTAGGGACTGATGACCCCGTAGTTAAGTCCCATAAGCTTAACAAACATTTGAACATTTTGTTTCCAAGTCGCCACTGACGTCATTCTAAACTTCGTCCTAGTTAATACACATTAATTTGAAATTTAGACTATACTATTAATATTTACCGGCATTTAGTTCACATTTTACTGACTATATTCTAAACATCGTCCTAGTTAGTAAAATTTAATTTGAAATTTAGACTTTACTCTAAGGTTTTATATCGCATTTAGTTAACATTTCACGTCTGGGTTACATGTTAAAGGAGGTGTTTGAAGTGTCTTTTTTTGCATCTGGATGCAATATTGAGCTCTTGTCTGCAATGAATTTCGAATTCTTTCAAAAATCCCTGGATCATTTAGAAATTCTTGCCAAGCGAGCACAAATCTGCGCTCTAGTTATTCAACTGTTTTAACGGACGTGCTGTACACTTTCCTTTTCTGATGACCCCAGAATCGATAATCCAAAGGATTTAGATCAGGTGGAGACCACGATACAGGTCCGCCTCGACCTCTTCATCTTTGGTCGTATTTGCGCGTTGGATATTGTCTCACAGCAGCAGAAAAATGTGCCGGAGCTTCATCACGTATCTACCATATACTCTGACGTTGCTGAAGGGGAACATCAAGCAATCCTGGAAGATAACGCCGCAAAATCTTAAGGGACGTTCGTTCATTACGTTTTGGTGGAAGATTGTGTGGCCCAATGAGTTGATCACCAGGTACCCCTAACCACACATTCGTTGAGAAACTGCTGTGTGGTGACTCATGAACATAATGTGGGTTTATTTCACACCACAAATGTTTATTAATATAATTAAAAATATAATCGCAATGTTACAAACAATACCGTCAGGGGCGGTTTGGAGCCATACGGCTCGTTTACTGGGAGATTTCCGCTTCTGTTAGGGTGTAGTTTCAACCTTGTAAGTTTGCGCCATCCTTTTTGACAAACCCTGTATACTGTAATGAGTAAAACCTGTCACACCTTTTTTCATTTATTTCCCATTTACAAGGAAAGTACATGGGCTCGAACAAACATATCTGTATAAACGTTTGGTTGCAGGATCTCTACGTACACCTCAATGTGCTGGTGGGTGTCGTTTTTATGAAAAACTCTGCACTCATGTCTAGATAGCACTGTAGATGCCATTGTAGTCGCCATACGTATTGCCGATATCTTAACTATAACTTATGTAATAATCATCGTACGTGTACTCTAGCGTATTGTCATCAAAAGCCGCGATGATAGTTGCAACTTTTTCTTCCCGAAAGACTGTTGGTATTCACTGCCACTGCTTCCTCGCCTCTTCCCGCACTTGCCGTAGCACTACAGCTTGCAATGAGTTGTTCGTCATTATCATCCCTATTATCATCATTATGTGTTAGTGTTACAACAGTATCTAATTTATGCTCATATTTCTGTACCATAACAGATACGAGAAAGCATGAGAATGATTCATCTTCTACACTAATACCATCTTCACGAAGAAGGGTTCTTCGTAACTTCATCTCAATCAATCGCAATACATTAGCAGGATTGATTACCAATCGCCACCCCATCTGACGCTTCAGCACACAAATAACGTCACAAAACGCAACTTCGGAGGAACACTGCACCGTCCCTACTGGCGAGCCGACAGTTCAAAGTGCAATGTGGCATGGCACACGGGGAGGCCTCTAATGGACGATTGCAGAATTTTGCAGATGCGAGAGTATCACTAGTGAAATAAGGGACCTTTACATTATCTCTCATACGGTTTTGGTGTATATTTTTGTGTTCGATCCCAAGTACTTTCCTTGTTAGTACAGTATCCCAGTCAGCGTAAGGAAATTCCTGAAAACGTAAAAGCTGTGTGTGTGTTGTGGATGTTGAACCTATCGTTAAATCAGACAACAAATTGTTCATTAACACAGCAATTTGGTTTAATTATGGCCCTGATATTGATGTATATAGTGTTAAATGAGAAACAATGCGTTAAATTGATTACGTGCGCAACGGATATTTTAAACACAAAACAACTGTGGCAAGTCACCATTTGAAACAGACACTGACTGTACTGAAAAATTTTGACTGCGAGAAAGATATTAAAAAACCACAAACCACTTTCTTAATGTTTAACTGTGAGAATTTTATGCAGATCAGTTTCTGATTATTGAAATTTAGTATCATAGTCAATTAACTATCATTTACTATGGCACCAATAACGAAATCTGTTCAACAATATTATCAAACTCAATACTGCACTTTAAATCCACTAATAACTAATTATCAAATGAAGGAAGTAGGTTAATCTTCTAACTACGTAAATGAAACAGGAAAGAAAGATCAACGTTGTTACTTATTATTAATAATCAGCATTACATTACCTACATAATACAACTTCTTCCTAATGACATCAAATGCAATTAGCTTCATTCCAGCGGTGTTACAATACAATACAATATATATTCCAAATACAATCAAATCGACTTGCTGGCACAGCAGCTTCTGCTCTACATCGGAGCCATACACACAAGTCAACCGCTCTCTAAGCGAGCTGAACCACAAGTGCTTCTCTCTCTCAGCGCGAGCTACAATGCTATGCAATACATGATCTTTGCCAAAGATGAAACTTCACAGAGTTAAGTACACATATCGATACACACAGTAGAAGCGATATTATACATTTTCTTGCAAGCAAATTACTCGACACCAAACAGGAGGTAAAATATTAGACATTTTCTTACAAAAATATTTTTTATGGACACGTTTCAAGCGGACAGTGTTTGACATCTTTGAACTGTCAAGCGCATACGGCTACACGCGAAAGCAATAGACTTCTATACAGTTACAAGGAAAGGAAAATGAAACAGTGTACATCCAACGAAACTCACATATACCTTGATATTCAAGGGGCCTCAATATCCAGTAATACTTGCATTTTGTATTATGATTAATAAATCACAGGGCAATCTATTAAATAATTTGAGTTGATGAGACATTTACATGTTTTCTACTTGCTCTAGGGTAGGTTCACCAAAGAATTTATTCCTACTAGCATCCGTACATGTAACAAGAATTATTTTTATAATCAAGTTTTAAATTAATTGAATGTATGAATGTTACATATCATTTATATTTTGACCACTGTCTTTCTTTGCTTCGATATAGCACTTATAATTTTGTATGTTATGCAAGACATCCCTATTTCGTATACGTACTTCTATATGTTTACAGAAACAAGTAGATGGATAGAGAGAAAGGGGATAGAAGAAGTGTAACGAGACGTCACTAAATGTAATGTCGGTGGTAGGTTTAGTGGGCGTTGCTCTGGGTTCTTTGTTCAAATGCTTGTAAATCTATCGGACCGAACTGCGTGGTCATCAGTCCGTAGCTTACAAACTACATAAACCTAGGTAAACTAACCTAAGGACAACACACATACCCATGGCCCAGGAAGGACTCGAACCTCCACGGCGAGCAACCGCGCGCTCTGCAGCGAGACGCTTTAGACCACTCGGCTACTCCACCGCGGCTGGGTTCTTTACTGCGGAGGAAGTGGAGATGGATGGCGGACATCGGTTCCTGGGGACACACAATTCTCTCTTTCTTTGCACAGTGATATACGAGGTTTGGAAGTTAAATAGTTGGAACTATTTATTTACAGTCGATAAAAAAGCCTTGCGTGTTTTCACCAGTAACTGTCCTTCACAGTAGTCACATGCTCTGTGTAGAATCCGTAGCCAGCTATGTGGGAGGCTTAGTACACTGTCAACAGAGCCTATTCTGTTGATGGTGTGAATGGAGGGATCTACTGCCTGTCAAATCTCTTGAACAATTTCAAAGAGATTTTCACAGAGTGGTTCCTTCATCTTCGAAATCAGATCAAAGTCACAAGGACTTAAGTCCCGGGTGCTACAGTACTTCTCAGTCCCATCGACCGAACAGAGCAGCCACAGCTTGCGCTGTATGAGCCCGCGCATTGTCGTGCAAAATGATGGGTGGGTTGCGCAGAAAGTGTTGCCGCTTCATTCGTAAGGCTGGTCTCAGGTTATGCTCCAAAAACGAACAGTAATACTGTGCACTGACGGCCTGCCGTGGAGGAACGAAATGCGTTACCATAATACCATCACAGTCGTACACGAGAATCACCGTAACTTTCATCATACTGGGGCTTTGACGCACTTTCGACTTTCGCGGTGACTGTCGTGCTGTAGGCTACGATCTGTGACACATTCAGTAATGATCCAACTGCTTTGTTTCTGTTTTGAAAACATAGTGAGATCGTTACGTTAGACCGCTCGCTCACAAGTGACTGTTTCCCTTGATTGTGTGCACGGGACGGGCGAGACCATTTACTCGGAGGTCAGTTAGGTATGTCAGCAATGTGTGCTATCGCAGACATAGTAGATTGCATTGCATAGTGTCTCCACAGCATTGTTGCCACTAATTAATTTCCAACCCTCGTATATCAACATGATTGATTTAGTATACAATTTTCATTAAACTGAAATGGCTGTAATCAATAGGTATACTCATCAGTCAACAGTATTTCTGATGCTAAATAACAAAAACACTTGTTTGAAAAGCGCAAACAGCATCAACTCCCGTCAAAATGTAAGAAAACTTCCGTTTCTAATCACAATAATTTCTTCGATATTTTCGACGATTTATTACAGTCAGTTACTTAAACTTGAAGAACATAAGGAAAAGTAAAGTTATTCATTTAGTAGTATTCATTGAATATTAATTTTGAATGTTCGATGTACTAAGAAATTAAGTAAATCTTATAGGCCACAAGCATTTAATTATGATTAAATATAATGCATCAAATAGATATGAATATATGAACTCCCTTCATGGTTGGTTGTAGACCTGACGCACTGGATCATATATATGAGATTCAACCAAGTAGACATTGGATTATGGACCCCATTTGACGCGGTGTAAACCTTGAGTTCCAGATTATAAATCCTAGTAACAGAGCAATGTGTTGTACAATTCTAGACCTCAGTTAATCCATAATATCTGGCTGTCGACAGACTGTAGACCTGAATCTCCAGATCACTATCATATGTCTGTCCAATTCTTTACCCCCAAAAAGTATTACCTCAATCGATATAGACCTAGGCAATTTTTACGTGCTAATATGCAGATATGTTCTCGATATTGTATATGGCACCACCATTACATAATTTTAATGCATAATTTTATTGTAACAATCGCGCCATAAGCGACTGGAGCTCATTTTTCCAATGATGAGGTTTTTAATTATTATTGTATACAGCAGATTAGGTAAACAGAGTTTTTGTCCCCATTATATTACTTTTTTTTTTTTTTTTTACTTTTTCAAGTGTAAAAATATTAATAGTGTTTTTATTGATCCACGACTTTGTAAAATAAAATGGAGTTTTAAAGGGGCATTTTATCCATTAGAACCTAAATACAAGCTATCTGTAATTTTACAAAATTTTCAAATGTTTGCAAGTTTGCAAGTCTAAGGGACTTGACCACGTTAGTCATTAGTCCCTAGCCTTACAAACTACTTACACTAACTTAAAGTAACTTATGCTGAGGACAACACAAAAACCCATGCCCGAGGGAGGACTCGAACCCCCACCGGCGATCGGCCGCGCGCACTGCAGCAGCGCGACTCAGTGTGCACGGCTATTCTGCCGCGGTTGTTATTTCAAAGAATAATTCCACAATCAGGAAGTCATTATTTTAAGTAGGTTACCTTGAGGTTTCATGTAACTATACAATAGGTATCGTTTTTATAGTACATGCATGGGTTATAGAAACTCTTTGATACCACATTTAACAAGTTTTAGGTTGTTTGTTAACTCATGTTACGAGTGATAAACTAGATTCTTGGGTGCAACATATTTTACTATGGACAAAAAATGTTTTAGTTTAGGCATACCCATATCAAAGAACAGAAAGGAAACCTGACGAAATGTTTCCGTGCGATTTATAAATATTAGTAATTTCATAAAATGCATTTTTATAAAAACCATCAGCCGTTTATTAAAAACCTTATTCATCTACCAGTTTCGGTCATGGACCATCTTCAAGGATAAAAAGGTGTTAACACAGAATGGTAAAATGCATCAAATAAAATACATACAACTGAAATAAACAGGAGTCAGTATAACTAAAAGTGTAAAAAATTACTATGGTCATCTTAGATAAAATCTATCAGTCAAACATGGCATAAAAGGTGAGAACGGTCTATGAACCGTTTTATGACATGTTTGACTGATAGATTTTATCTAAGATGACCATAGTAATTTTTTACACTTTTAGTTATACTGACTCCTGTTTATCTCAGTTGTATGTATTTTATTTGATGCATTTTACCATTCTGTGTTAACACCTTTTTATCCTTGAAGATGGTCCATGACCGAAACTGGTAGATGAATAAAGTTTTTAATAAACAGCTGATGGTTTTTATAAAAATGCATTTTATGAAATATATTACGGCTGTTGACACTCGCCTCACCAAAGCATTCAAAAATATTTGTAAGTTTGAATTTATGTTAAATGTGGTATTGTGCAATATGTTACAGTGACGTACATTTTGCTTATATTAATGTTATGTATGTTTTACAGTAAATTAAAGAATTTAAAAAAAAAATCTGATTCCTATTACGAGATATTAGAACGCATCCCCGGGTTGAATAATGTCGAGAACATACAAAATATGTTACAGTGTAAAAGAGAATCTCAAATGGAGCAATGTTAAAACATTTCATGTAACATATTGATTAAAGAAAGTACTATGTTATTTTTTGAATTTATATTCAGATTTATAAAGGAAAACACTTCACACTGCGAAACCATGTGTGTGATTAGATGTTCATTGTTTATAATCAACTGCCTCTGAAACTGATCAGTATTTCGGTAAAATAAAACTTCATAATTATCATCTTCATTTAAGACTGATTATGTGTTTCAGCTTTCAGTCTGAAACATAATACCCAATATAAAATTATTTCGTATTACAGTACTAACGTTGATCACTCGTCTGATGTGAAGTCTGTTACTTCGAGTCAATTTTTAACCGAATCCAAATATTTTCTCCTTGTTATTTGTTGAGAATATACATCCGAAGGTGCAAAACATTTTTTTTCCGATAACCGGTTGCAACAATCGTAATAGCCATCTTCAGATCTCTACATTTTAAAAAGTAGCACCTCTAATGACATGGTGTTTGATCTTTATGTTGTAGAAGTCACAACATGTACTAAATCTACTGTTGTAATAGATAAAAACAGATGTGTCATAATTTCAAATCATTTGACATCGCTCGTCACTTTTGAAAACAACCACATGACACATGTTTTCTCACTTGTTCACACTATATGTAGAATCATCTAAGTTTGCCGAAACCGGTTGTCTAAAATAAAATATTTAACAAGCGATCTTGGCTTATACATTATCAACAAATAACAATTTACATCGTCCTCTGACTTGAAAAAGTCAAGCATATACATTCTCCTTGGTCTACCTCACTCCTTCTAGACTCTACTGCCGAATCCATGAGTCTCTTAAAGAACCTCGCTGCTCCCACGTGTTTAACATGACTCCACTATCTAAGCCAATACCCTCTAACAGCTTCATCTATGGTGTTCATTTCCAGTTTTTCTTTGATTTCCTCATTGTGGTCAACCTCGAGCCATTATTGCCATCTCATGGTAGCTGTAATCATTCCTGTACTTTCATATCTGTCACCTCAACCATATTATTTGTAGTAAGTAAACAGTCTCCACCCAGCTTTCACTCTCGTACAACAAAGTTTTTCCGAAAGACTGAACGGTGCATTTAACATTTGTGTTAACTTTCTTCGTGCAAAAGAGAGTAGATTTTAGCTGAGTTCTCACAGCATTAGCCTTGCTACACCTTGATTCCAGTTCTTACACTGTGTTCCTCCTTTATGGAACTCAATCTCTATCCCACAGACATCACTTTCGTTTACAAGTCTAATCTGGCTCTGAAATATTACTTTGCAAACATTCAATCAAATCTGTCATCAGCACTAAGTCGCCGTATATGCGAGACCTTGTTTTCTTCAATGTCAATGCGACCCTGCCATTCTATATCGTTTTCAATGTACACCGAAGATACAAAGAAATTAATACACCCGTCTAATGTCGTGTATCCCCCTCCCCTCCGCCGCTGAATCTGAAGAAGTGCCGGAACATGACATACACAATGTTATAAAAAGTATCGGGGCACCTGGCTGAAAATGACTTACAAGTTCGTGGCCACCATGCTGGAATTCAATATGGTGTTTCAACGGCTGCTTCCACTCTCGCAGGCGTATGTTTAATCAAACCCTTTAATTATAAATTTATATACCCAGATGATGTTTTTGCGTCTCTAAACTGACAAAGACACCAAAGTGCAGGGTGAAGAATTGAATTGAAATTGGTGCTTTAGTTTCTGGGAAGTGTGAAAGATATTACAGGTTGTGCTGCAGCTGGGAAGGAGATCGTTGTTCGATTCCCGGCCGCACAAATTTTAATTCAATGCTTCACCTTTAACATTAAATCCTTAATTAATCATGGAGTGCTGCAATGAGGCGAGGTATCGATATATGTCAGTGAGATCAGGAAAGCCGCGGTAGAGTAGCCGAGCGGTCTAAAGCATCTCGCTGCGGTGCGCGCGGTTGCTCGCCGTAGAGGTTCGAGTCCTCCCTGGGGAATGGGTGTGTATGTTTGTCCGTAGGTTAGTTTAGTGGTTTGTAAGCTACGGACTGATGACCACGCAGTTTGGTTCGATAGATTTACAAACATTTGAACATTTTTGAGGCCAGGAAAGAAGCCGGCGCTCCAAAATATTCCAAAGGTGTTATACAGGATTCAAATCAGGACTCTGTGCAGGTCTCTACATCTACATGGGATACTCTGCAAATCACATTTAAGTGCCTGGCAGAGGGTCCATCGAACCAACGTTATACTATTTATCTCCCATTCCATTCCTAAATAGCGCGTGGGAAGAAAGAACACCTGAATCTCTCCGTTCGAGCTCTGATTTCTCGTATTTAATTCTTATGATCTTTTCTACCTATGTAAGTGGGAGTCAACAATATATTTTCGCATTCAGAGGAGAATGTTGGCGATTGGAGTTTTGTAAGTAGTCCACGCCGCAGCGATAAGCGCCGTTGTTGTATGATTCCCATCCCTGTATCGTGAATACGTAACGAGCTGCCCTTTTTTGGAGTACGGACAAGCGTAATCTATGCAGTTTCTTTAGTAATTCTGTAGCATTTTTAAGGTTTCTGCCAATAAAACGCAGTCTCTAGCTGGCTTTACCGACGACATTATCTACATATTTTTTTCAGTTTAAGTCTGAAGTAATAGTAATTCCTAGGTATTTTATGGAGTTTAAGGCCTTCACGTATGATTGATTTATCTGGTAAACAAAGTTTAACGGATTTCTTTTCGTACTCATGTGTAAGACCTCGCACTTCTCATTATTCAGAGTCAATTGTCAATTTTTACACCATAGTGATATCTTATTCAGATCTTGGTTTTGATCTTCAGATGATTTTACTAGACGGTAAATGACGGCGTCATCTGCAAACAACCTAAGAGAACTACTTAGATTTTCCCCTAAACCGTTTATGTAAATAACTAACAGCAGAGGACCAATAACACTACCCTTTGGAACGCCCGATATCACCTCTGTTTTATTCGATGCTTTACCATCGATTACTAGGAACTGTATCTTCTCTGACAGGACATCCCCTATCCACTCGCAAATTTGGGGCGATATTCCAAGCCGTTTGTAAGGTATGGTGTCAAAATCCTTCTGGAAATCAAGAAATTCTGGAAAGAAGGCCAGTCCATTACAGGCCGTGAATTATGAACAAGTCCTTGGAATATGCAGTCGCCATCCCCGAATTGCTCTTCAACAGTGGAAAGCTAGAGGGTGCTTAAAACATAAATGTAGACCTGTGCTGTGATAGTGTTACGCAAAACAACAGTCGGTGCAAGCCCCCCTCCATGAAAAACACGACTACACCATAACACCAAGGCATCCCAATTTTACTGTTGGCACCACACACACACTGGTAGATGATGTTCACATTGGGCATTCGCCATACTCACACCCTGCCGTCGGATCGCCACTGTTGGAAATCGATGTGCATAATTAAGACAGTATTATCTCTGAATTCTTATGTTTTATAAACTCTTTTTTGTTTTTTATGTTCTGCGATATTGTAAATATAGTGTTGTGTTGTATTGACATATTGCTGCGCTACTAATGTGATTCTCGACATTATTTTTGCTCCCGAAACCCGGAAAGATTCCACGATTGACATCCAAGAATTTTTACTCATTTCACGCGCGAATAACAGGAAGGGTTCACTGCGGTGTTTTGTCACGCCAGACGACAACTTATTGTCTGCATGTTTGAATGTCATACGAGCTCCTCGCAGCTGCGTTGTCTTGTCGTAGAATCAGTCCACACTCCTCTACTTTCGAAGACTGATTCTACGCCTTACATTAGCGCGTAGGAAAGTGATGACTTCTCCACGCCTCAACACAGAGTACATCTACATCTACATGCATACTCCGCAATTCACCGTAAGGTGCGTGGCGGAGGGTACACTGTACCACTACTAGGCATTTCCTTTCCTATTCCTATTCCAAGATATTAATAAAATGGCACATCTGTTTACACTGCAGCTAGCCGATCCACAGAGCGGTTTCCGAGAAGATATGCATATAGAGCTTTTAATTGGTAGTGATCATTACTGGAAGATTGTCACAGGTAGTCTACCTACCCTTGTTCCTAATTCCATTTTTTGGTTTCCCACCATGTTTGGTTGGATTCTCAGTGGCAGCAGATCTGTTAACTGTGCGAATTTAGCTGTTGTTAATTTTGTACTTCAGGTTCAGATGCCCACAGAGTACCAGTTGAGATTACTTTGGTATCTAAGAAAATATTGATATAACTCCACATCATGATAAAGGCCAATAAAGATTCTGTCCTCCTCCAAGAATTGCAGGCATCTTATCTTGTGCATGATCATGGAGGAGTTGTTCGCCTCTCTAAGAAATATAACGTCATTTTATGTTCTACGAACCAGCTGAATTTCATAGTCTACAGTGAATCCTTAAAGGACATTTACCCTCGTCTTATGTTGTATTACATTATAAAGAATCATGTAGAACTTCTTTCTCCTGAAAATCCAAGTAACCCCACATTTTATCTCCCGCACCAGGCAGTTAAGAAGGAGACAAGGTGCCCTTTGTCAACAATACTTTAAGAGGCGTGTCCAAATCTTCTGGCAGATATTCTTGCTGTTCTGTTACTGTTCCGATTACACACCATGGCTAGTATCAGCAACGTCACACAAGCATTTCTTCAAATTGTTTTGCATGAAGAGGACAGGGATTTGACCAGATTTCTGTGGTGCAAAGTTTATCAAGACAATCAAGGGAACTAGCATACGACACGTGAAGTAACAAGTTACGGTTTCACGAGATTTCCATTCGGCCTGACATGCAGTCCATTCTTACTTTCGACGACGCTGAAAGAACACGCTTACAGAAATGGGACCACGTTTCCCGTCGCCGCACAGATACTTGCTAACAATGTCTTTATGGATGATTGGTGCAGATAACAACAATGAATATATCGCTATGTACCTATTATGAATTAACTACCCTCATGAAGCTATTGAACTTTCAGTTACCGAAATGGTCCACTACTTCAATTCGGTTACGTGACATACGGAAAACTTAAGGGCAAGAGATTATTACTGATACCAAAGTATTAGGCGTATTTTGGCCCACTGTAATGGACAGCTTCTACATTAATATAAAGGATGTCATAGAAAAATTATCTGATGGACCTTCTACTAAAAGAAAAGTATTTTTACGACCGTTCTCTCCTGTGTCAATCATGGCAAAACAATTATTCCAAGAAACTTGGTGTATGGAAGTTGACTAGAATGAATTGCTATCCCAAAATCTAGCCATACGATGGAATACTTGCGTGTCTCTCATTATCTTCATTGTCTTCCATTCGTATACACGATGGTTGCCAACTGCTAAAGGTCACGATGATCAAATTCACGTGTTTTTTGATGCTCCGTAACATGCGTATGAGGCAGCTCTATACATCCGAACTGTTTTACACGGCAACACAGTGATTCACTTTGTCTGCAGCAAGAACAGACTTTCACCTGTTAAAAGGGTAGCACTGCCACGTCTCGAACTAGTAGGTGCACTTGTGGGAGCACGATTATTGAAATATATCCGTACATTCCTCACACCGTATTATGGACGGACTCTACAGTGATCTTGGACTGCATACATAGTGATCCCAGTCGAATGAAAACTTTCATCTGTAACAGAGTGACACACATATACGTCACCTACTCAGTAGATACATTGCCCTGGACAGGAATATCCAACGTATCACCTGACACGAGGACTTCTTAACAATCAAATCGAGTCTGCACATGTCTGTGGGAAGGACAGCCACGGCTTACACACCCAGAAGAATGTTGGCCATCTGGTACTCTAAATACACGCCTTGACCTCCCGGAAGAGAGTGGGTATGAAAAAAAAGCGATGAGACTTGCTGTACCTTACAGCCTCATGGACATTTCCTTATTTAGTTCTTACTGGAGACTAATTCGTACAACTGCCTGGATCCTTCGCTTCATACGTGATATTTGTCAAAAAGATAAAGTTACTGGAGAGCTAACAGCACTTTAGCTCCAATATGCACGCACATATTGCATCACACTAGTTCAACGCCAATGTTTCACGCGGGAAAGCCACGCGCTCCAGAATGATAAATCTATCGCACAAGATTCTAAAAATTCACGCTTTAATCCATTCATTGAAGATGAGTGGTAGATTAGAGTTTTTAGATCTCACCAGTAATCAACGACATCCAATACTTCTAGAGGGTTCACACCACTTCACGAGACTCTTCATATTTTAAAAAAAAAAAAAAAAAAAAAAAAAAAAAAAAAAAAAAAAAAAAAAAAAAAAAAAAAAAAAAAAAAAACACCACATTGATCTTCATGATTTTGGTGTCAGAATAGTGTTATCCGAACCGGAATGAATTTTGGATACTTAAAGGTCGTCAAACCATTAAAAATGTCCTACACACATGCTTACCGTGCAAGATTATTATAAATTTAAAAGGACAAAAAATTGAAGCTCCACCACCTGCAGATCGAATGAGATTATCTAAGATTTTTACTGTCACTGATTTTGCAGGCCCGCGTTTCGTCAAGACAGGCATGACAATGTATAAGGCGTATATATCACTCTTCAATTGTGCAACACGCGCGGTGCATTTAGAATTCACTCCAATATGAACACAGACGCATTTTTGATGACTTTCTAAAGATTTGGTATGAGATGTGGATTGCCACACACCATCTACACTGATAATGCAAAGACCTTCCACGCCGCCAATTCAGAATTGTCGGAAGTATGGAGCTCACTGACTGCCTCAGAAACCCATCGCTTCCTTCCCAAAAACGGAATACCTTGGAAGCTCATTGCACCACGGTGGTGGTATGATCGGCACTGTCAAGCGATGTTTACGGAAAGTTTTGGGAACGTCTACACTAACTGCAGAACAACTGCGTTCCACCTTGGTCAGTATCGAAGCTACCGTAAACTAAAGGACAATCCCTCCAGGAGGAGACACAGAACCTCTGACGCTAGCACAAATTCTAATGGGTGAAGGATTATTTATTAAATTTGCTCACTGGAACAGAACATACTGTAACACACAGCCTGACCAACAACGGCGGAAACTAAAAGACGAATTTGGAAAAGATGGACCAAGGAATATCTCATGGAGCTTAGAAGCTTTCACGAAATTAGAGGCACAGCCGCAAGGTGAATTGAGTTCCGACCCGATGACCTGGCTTTGACTGAAGAGGATGGACGACCACGACATATGTGGACTAAAGGGAAAATAGAAAAATGTATTCTTGAGAGAGATCGCAAAATAAGAACGATAATACTGCGCACGTCAGAAGGACAGCAGATAGCACAGCCGGTGGGTAGAATGTTGGATATAGAGATAAATAAAACAGTATTATCTCTATCCTTTGCCAACTCCTTTTGTTTTATTTGCTCTGTGATATTGTAAGTACGTGTTGTGTTGTATTGACAAATCGCTGTCATTCGCTACATTCGTGGTTCGTCACACCACACAACGTTCTTCCATTGTTTAATCGCCCAATTTTTACGCTCCTTGCGCCAAGCGAGGCATCGCTTAGCATTGACTTGCGTGTTGTGTGGTTTATGGGCAGTCGCTCGACCATGAAATCCAAGATTTCTCACTTCCCTCCTATCATAGTACTTCACGTGAGTTCTAATGCAGTCAGGAATATTTGTGTGATGGTCAGGATAGAGGACAACCTATTACACTGTACGACCCTCTTCGACGGCGGTTCAAAATGTTTGTTAAGCTTATGGGACTTAACTGCGGGGTAATCAGTCCCTAAACTTACAAACTACTTATGAACTACCTTATACTAAAGACAACACAAACATCCATGCCCGACGGGGGATTCGAACCCACGACGGAGAACGGCCTCGCGCATCGCAGCAAAGCGCCTCAATGCGCTCGGCCGTTTCGACGGGGCCTGTCGGCCTGTACGCTCTCGCGCAGTACGTGTCCCCTTCATGTTTCCACTTCACTATCACATCAGAAACAGTGGACCTAGGGACGTTTAAGAGTGTTAAAACAGCGCGCAACGAATACTGTCACAAATGACATCCAATAACCTACCCATGTTTGAAGTCCGTGAATTCCGTGGAGCGTCCCATACTGCTCTCTCACTATGTTTAATGACTACTAAGGTCGCTGATACGGAGTGCATTTCAGTACGTGACTTGTTATTGAGTGTGACAGTATACGTTTAATCACATAGTCAATAGTGTGTCATGGACTCGATTAAGCCGTCCGCGGTGGCCGAGGGGACTGAGGCGCTCCAATCACGGTCTGCACGGCCACTACGGGCGTGGGTTCGAATCCCCCCTCGGGCATGGATATTTGTGCCGTCCTCAGTATTAGCTAGTTCGTAAGTACTTTGTAAGTTTAGGGACTGATGACCCCGTAGTTAAGTCCCATAAGCTATACAAACATTTGACTCGATTAATGTCTGAAGTAGTGTTAGGCGCTACATGAAATTTGCAGCGCTGCCGACAAACTCGTAAGAGTGCGAGGAGGTGGCGATGTTCTGATATGCACTTTGGAAGGCATCCCCCATATTCTCAATAATGTTCATGTCCGCGGAGCTTGGTGTAAAGCGAAGAACTGAGAGAAAGTTCCTGGAACCAATATGATGCAATTCTGGACGTATGACATATAGAATTTTCCTGCTTCAATTGCTTAAGTCCATTGAATGAATGCAGGTGGAAAGCCAGAATGACACGTACTGTACGTGTACAGAGTCTAAAAATGTTCAAATGTTTGTTCAGCTAATGGGCCGTAACTGCGGGGTCATCAGACCTTAAACTTACAAAATACTTATGAACTATCTTATACTAAAGACGACACAAACCTCCATTCCCGAGGGGAGGGGGGGGATTCTAACCCCAGACGGGGAACGGCCTCGTTCATCGCAGCATAGCACTTCAATGTTCTCGGTCTCTCCGCCGCGGCTCAGAGTCTCAACAAGACGTATTAGTGTTCTCGTATCACACGCACGACAAGTTTTAACATGCCCATGCTGACATGCACGCTACATAGATTCATACGTTTGTCATCCACTCGATACAACTGGAAACTAGGCTCTCAGGCCAGGCAAAATTTTGTCGGTCTTCAACCGTCCACTGTCGGTGCCGATGGGGACCAGGCGTAGATAACGCGAGAAGCGGCCCTGCGAATGACTCCAGTAAAGAACAGTGCAACAGTGTTGCTCCACAAGTGACGGACCACCTCCTGACCAAATACATGATCTGGCGATGATTATTGCTGATCGAACCGGTCATCATAATAAAATAAAATAAACATTATTTTGCGATATTGCGATTTAGACTGCTGCAATTATTATATATTAAAAAAAATAGACAGCTTTTATTTTGTCGTAAGAACAATGTTCCATAAAATATTAAGAGCTGAAAACGTAATCAGTTAATTGAATGATTATTTTTGTTGGGCTTTGCAAAGAAAATATATATTTCTCACTTCAGATATCTAGGAGAGATGATCCAAGCAACAGGACTGAACTCAATAGCCAATCAAGAAAGGGCCTCAAGATTACAAAGAGCATATAAGCTAACTTGGAACCATTACAATAAGAAATCTATTTCTGTCAATGGAAAACTAAGGCATTACAACACACTAGTCCTACCAGAGGCACTCTATGATGCAGAAACTACAGTGATTCATGTCATACGAAGATCAGAGAGATTGAAAAACAAGAAAGAAAAATATTGAGGAAAATATATGGTTCAGTGTTTCGGGAAGGAATTTGGATATAGCGGCCAACTAGAGAGATTTACAAAGACATGGAAACAATAACGGACACCATCAGAAAGAGAAGGATGAAATTTTATGGACATATAAAACCAGGATGAATGAAATCAGGCTCAGAAGGCAAATATTTGAGATAGCAAACAAGAGCAAAAACAAGACCAAGTGGAATACTCAAACATAACATAAACAATAGAGAACAGTTCAGGAACATTATAAAGAAACATAAACTTAAACAAGAACAGAACAGGAAAAAAGTGATCAGAAGAACGCAAGAGAGAACACAGTGAATGCATGAAGAGAATATGGGAAGAACGAATGAAGATGAAGAAGTCATAATTACTCAAGTTCAATCGCTCTCTTTAAAGGGAATAATCGAAAATAATAATAATATATATTGCATTAGGAGCTTAATTGTTATGACATACAGTATTAGGAGGCCGAGAATTCACAATCCTGCACCACGTAAGAATAATCTGACTAAATTTTGCCTTCGGACCATCGCTCAGTGAAAATTGATTCCAAAGCTGACACATTGAGAACCGACTTCCTTTATTTCTTGAACAACCCTGCGTGTATGTATGATTCAATTATGATCATGTTGTCTCAGTAAATTTATCAGTGGGTTAACATTTACCTCCCCTAACCTGCCGTCAGCATTCGGAACCATGTAATTATTACATTTTTTTATGTGACCCTGATTTACCCCTTGGTTCAATGTTCCACTGATTAATTTAATTTCTATTTCGCAACGGATAACGTTCGTTCCGAATTGTGGCCACTGGCTATGATTTTGTTCGGACTGTCGTACAGTTTGAATCGCCACCACAACCCAAATAAGCATTTTTATATTCAATAGGGCTTAAAGGATCGGAGATACGGAATAAATGAGAAGATGGGGAGAGATGTAAAGTGTACACAGTTCATTGAAGCTAACACGTCAACACTAAACATATAAAAAATGAACACAATGATGTTACGTAATACTGCCGACTGGCTAGGAATAAAATCTTTAAAATTACTGGTCTCACTAAATGTGTAGTTGTATTTTGTCGTGAATCATCTCATATAGTCCAACATCCAGTCAAACATCATTCGTCCTCCCCACGATTCGTGCTCAAAACACTAGAAACTGAATGTGGCATGCTCTACGGAAATTTGCATTACAAGACGTTAAACTACGTACTTCCCAAGAGGAAAGGCACAGAGGTTCCCTGGCACTACCAGCATACCTTCCGTAAGTTCAATGACTTCCATTAACATTTCCGAAAAAAGGACAACACCACAAATAAAAAATAAATCAAATATAGCAAGAGGAAAATACCTGTGACAGGAAGAATTTATAAGGGTACAATAAAGTACAACAATACCAATACAAAGAGACTTTGCCAAGCCACGTGGTGCCACACAAGCATTCATGTCCTCTTACTAAGAAAAACCGTAAATCTGGCGATAATCTCGGGACAAAATTTTACCCACCGGTATTGAAACATTAATTTCGTTACACTGCAAATACTTACAGGTGATATGCTATTATACCAAATATGAATAGGAAGCAAATGAACAATGGCGTGAAACAACTGCAACCATGTGGGCTACCACTAATAATCCAGCTAATATTTCGGGCAACAAGCAATTTCATAACAAGCACGCACGCGGTATACTGTTCGCTTTAGTTCATCGCTATAGAGCCACATATTTAGCTGCAGGTCGACGGAGCTGTTGGCCCATGACCGTTTCAAAACATTTACACCGTTGGCCAGGGTTAACATCGCATACTAAGAAAAGGACAAAAATTACGAGAGATTTCAAAAATTTATTTATGCGCGGCTATTAAGAAAAGTAACTAAAGCACACTTAAGGTGATCATTAGCTACTGTTGGGCCTTGAGGACACAAAATTATAGAAAACAGGAAATGGCGGGAACGAATGCTCAGCACGATCGTTACAATGAATTAAATATGATTCTGCCACGAACATCGTCATCTATTTTGTAATATAAACACACGCACTTGACCATGAATCATTACACACTGATATTCATTCACAACTAAAAATTGAAGGGCTGAGGCTGATGGCTCAAGTCCCACTCAAAAGAAACGGTTACAATTTGAAGCCCCACATTAGGCCGAATTTCTTCAATGTCTACGTTAAAGTTACACGACTTTGCATCCCACACATGATCTCGTGATATAATGACGATAGTTGCAACCAGGGGAGCCGACTGTTTAAAATCAGTGTGAGTGCTCGTGGTTTCATTTTTCATTACCTTTTCGGCCACAAGGTTCAAAGAATGGGCCAAACAGTGCTCAATTTCTCTGATTTTTGCTTGCAACCTAGAAAAGGTACCAGTCATATTTGTCGCTCTGTCAGTAGTAATAACATTGCATGATTTGGTATCAGGAGAAAAACGAGAGAGAACAGCCTCTGATATTATTAACAGTACTTCAACTGTGGTAGATTCTATATTATAGGAAAAAAAAATAAAAAAATCATTAATTTGAAAATTAGTACCACTGGTACGCTCAGGAAATTTTAAGAAGTTTAAAACGAATCGACGAAATTACGGATGTTAGTATTTCGTTACTCATTTGCCTCCCTGATAGACGAAACTCTTTCATAAACACTTTGATTTGGTCCTTCATCTCTATTATTAGATGTTCTTTACCCTGCAATCATTAATTTCTTAAATTGCATAGTTTTGTGAGTATGGAACGTTAGATTTACTATCCATTTTAATCTGTTCGACAATGAACTTTGTCCCTTTCATTTAGAGAGACATATTTCCTCATTACTGACAAACAAAGAAATGTTCAAACGTTTCTACAGGTTATGAGACTTAACTACGCGGTCATCAGTCCCTAAGCTTAGAAACTACTTATGAGCTTATTCTAAAGACGGCACAAACATCCATGCCCGAGGGGGGGGGGTCGAAGCCCCGACCGCAGCGGCCGTGCAGACCGTGATTGGCACGCCGCAGACCGCTCGGCCACCGCGGCAGGCCCTAGTATAGACAACTAAGCCAACGAACTGTTCTGTGCTAAGGAATAAGGGGAGGTCGGGTAGTATCGGACGGTTCAGCATTCCTATAAGTTTTCAATAATGTCTTGATATGAAAATAATAGCCACCAAAATGTACTCTCATAAGTCATAAATCAACCATCTTAGCACAAGGCTTAGGGTAGATAATTACTATTAACTGTTGGCTTCTACAATTTATCTGATTTTTAACTACAGAGAAATGTTGGAGGTTTGTATCGGACAAGATGTAAATTACAGAAAATAAGCAAATATTTCTATCAAACACTTGTTTATTTCTATTAATACATATCAAATGGTAAGTGTTTATTCAATTGAGTGATTTTAATAATTTTCGGTGCAAAAAATTCAATAAATGATACAAGTAATAATATTTTTTTCCATTTTACACTCCTAGCAATCAATTTTACTGTATCTTTAACAAAACTTTTCTTTTTTATTCAAGAAACAGCTATTGCATTCATAATACAGAGTGCTGCTTTCAAGGCCTGCGCAATTTAAGTGGGTCCATCCGTTACACAGTCGACACTGGATCCAGTCCTCTTCAAAAGTTTCGTCACAAATAATATAGTGAGCCACGACATCACTTCCAGTATCTTTATCGTCAAATGTTAGTTTTTTCCTTGCATATTCGCTGGATATTTCCCTTTCTGTTGCAGAAGCATCGTTCCTTTTATACCATCCCAGTTTCCCGAAACGTCATTTTCATGAAACGTTCTTTCTCGACAGCCATCTTCATATTTTCTTCCCTCCACATATGCCTTACTTTGCCCATTTCGCCTGTAAAATGAAACAAATCCATCAAACCCTCATTTTTGTTGGCTGTGATTGTTGTCCGATACAACCATCAATGCTTATGTCCGATACAACCCGACCGATATGGGAAGATAATTCGACTGTCTAGTGGTTAGTAATAAGTGTAAACAGATTAACTGCCTATAAACATACAGTGCAATACCCCTTATTGCTACTAACCACCTTATAACAGAATTACGCTTACTTTAAAGCTGGGTACATACACGAAAACACACTCAAAACACAGACAATGCGCCGTCACTTTCATACACAAACTCGCAGCGGTACAATATGGCGTAACGACCCCTTTGTCGTCACAGCCAACACTTGTGTGACCATTACTGGTGCTGCCTCACGTGGCAAGTATGAGAAACACCACTTGTCCGATTCCGATATAAGCCGCCGTCTGATACTACCCAATCTTCCCCTATACCCATGCTCCACTTGTATAACTTTCAGAAAAGGCGGTTATTTATATGGCGACAAAGCACAGATCCCACACACGTGTCGCCTTTATTGTGGCGCCTGGTTGCACTCCTTCAGCAGACAATGGCGCTTCGTGAATGGAGCAATGAATAGTCGAAGCGTCTTTCCTGGGTTCACTTTTCAGTTCATTTCTGTATATGTGTCATTATTAAGCTCGGCTACTGCCCCTGCAGGTGCTTCTCCCTGTACCTGCCCGCGATGTTTTACGTGAAGTCGTGTGTAACGGCACTGTACTTGTTAGCAGAATTAAATACTTTGACGTAAAAGTGCGGATGTCATTCTAACTTAATGAACTGAATTAATGGGACTACCACAGCAAGCTATGGCTGTCACTGAACTCTGATTGTTGCATCGGTTTCGACGGAATGCGGCCAGGGGTCAGTGGTCTCGCCACCCCCCCCCCCCCCCCTCCGAACGAGCTCCAAGCCTCTGCAGTGAGTGCTCCTTCGGGCGCCGTTGGAACAGCCTAGCGTCTAGGTCGTGATTGCTACACTGCGGTGTCAAAATGCATAATTCACAGCAACGATTTCTCCCCAATTTTGTGCTACTTTACTTTCCTTCCTTATTTTGTGTGGGTGCTGAGCAACCCAAAAAATTTCGTGGGGGATGCACCAGCACCGTAGCACCCACAGAGTCGGCACCCCTGGTTGCAACATTACATTATAAGGCACATTTACGGTACTCACTCCAGACTAGTGATGGGAACAATCGAATGAAAACAATCGATTCATTCGGTTATTGGAAAAAATCGATCATTCGGTTGTAGTTTCTTGCATCGGTTGAATTATTCATTCATTCTTCTGAGTGAAACCGGTCGGTGGGACCAACCGAATGAAACAACCGATTTAGTCCGTTGGACTATTCATTCGTTCTTTTGAGTGAAACCAGTCGGTGGTATCAACCGAATGAAAAAATCGATGCAGTCGGTTGGACTACTCATTCGTTCTTTTTAGTTAAATCCGTCGGTCGGAGCAACCGAATAAAAAAAATCGACATTGTCGGTTGGACCACTCATTCCTCTTCTTTTGAGTTAAATCAGTCTATGGGACCAACCGAATGAAAAAATTTACACGGTTCGTCGGCCTCGTCATTCGTTCTTTTGAGTGAAAACAATCAGTGGGAGCAACCGAATGAAACAGTCAGTCGGTCTTAGTTTTACTATGTTGGATTAATATTCGTTTATTTTTTCGAATGAAAGTAGTCTGTGGGAACAACCGAAAACATGCGACACTTCTGCAGTTTTGTACATTTACTGAATTACTCATTCTTTCTTTTCAAGTGAAAACAGGCAGTACGTTTTTCTGTCGGTTGAACCATGTAATCATTATCCCAACTGAAACGACGCATTAGTGTTTTAGCTTACAGAGCTATCCATTTATTTGTATGAATGAAACTGGCATGTACATCAGATAACTACAGCAGTGCTACATTATACCGTCATTTACCGTCATGGTAAAATGCGTATTACAATGTTCATTTAATTATGTACTGAATGAAGTAACTTTTCGTTTTATAATTTACAGTAACAGTGATTCATTTATGTTATAGATTAAATTGTTCGAGGGGCCATCAACGAGTAACTAATTAGATATATTGCAGGAGCAGGCCTGCGATCAGATTACTTTCGCAGACACCCACACTCTGTAGAAGATAAGTGACCGATGACCACGAAGTACCGCGGGGAGCGGGAACACGAGAGGGGGTGCTGCCTCGCTTGCGTTTTCACTGCTGACAGCGTCAGCAGGCGCGCGCCTTACCAGTCAAACTCCACACAACAGTGTCTGGCGGGCGGTGCGTGCCATCGCCGATTGTTGTCGGTGTCTTACTGTCTCAATAAATAAGCGTGGAAACTACAGGGTGTTCCAAAATGATCTCTTCAAGTTTAATCTCGCATACTGTATCTCCGAAGTGGGAATAGGTAAAAACGTGCTGTTTGAGGCTTATTATTCATACATATCTAAGGTTCTAGTAGGACAGAGTTAAGTATGTTAACTTTGAGCATATTTGCTAGATCCAAATTCGAAGATCACTAAAACATTAGGTATTGTAAAAAAAAAGGCCTTCATAAAAGTATTTTGTACAAAAATATTTCTTATAAAATATTTTTATTAATTCCATCTAATTTGAAGGAGTACGAGAAGACATTCAACATTTATCAGTGCTGTAAAATTACTTCAGCGTGTGTATTCGTCAACAGTATATGAAAACATTTATCTCAAGTTTCATAATTATTCACTCTTGTCACAGATATTTCTGTGGTTATCGGTGAAACGGTGTGGAGGTTTATTCCATTCCTCCGCCATGTACGATATAAAATCTTAGATGAGCAGTGAACTGCCACTTGTTTTGAAAGTCAAATGTGCAAAATTTCATCAAGATTGGAATAAAACTCAATATTGGCATCAACGTCTGGAATGCCTTCTGTCATGCATCGAACTAAAGTAGATGTAGACGGTGACCATTCACTTTCTTTGAAGGTGAAGAGTGAAATATATCATTAAAATTCGAATACAAACGGAATTTGTCGAAATTAGTAGGTAAAGTACCTTCCGCCAGGCATCTACGAAATTTACTGTACACAGTTACCTTCACCTTGTTTTAAATGTCAAATGTGCAAAATTTCATCAAGATTGCAGCCAAATTGTGGTATTCGTCGAAGTCAGTATGTAATGTACCCTCCGCCACGCACCGAATGAAATTTGATGTAGACAGTGAATTTCCTCATGCTTTGAAGGTCAAGTGTGCAAAATTTCATCAATATTGCAACAAAACCGTAGATTTGCATGCAATAGAAACACACACACGGACACACTGCTATATTTATAAGATTTGTCTCTAAGAAAGTTTCATGCTGAATCACGGTTCATTTATACCCGAAAAGACTGAAGGACTAAGCAAATAAAGTAACACAAACACGGTGAATTAATGAAAACATCCATATAACTGCAGAAACTGACAGAGACTTATTCCAGTCAGTTGTATCACATCAAGTGAAATCACTCAGTGCCGAAAACATTCATATAAAGGACAGAGACTTGTTTCATTAGGTGGTCGCGCATCGACTGAAACCACTGAAACCCACTGAATGAGTGAAAATATTCATATAGCGGCTGCAACCGACAGAGACTGTTTCGCATCGACTGAAACCACTCAAACCCCGCCAGTGAGTGAAAACATTCATACGGCCACAGAGACTATTTTCATTCGGTTGTTTCATTCGACTGAAAAAAAAAAAACGACTGAACGAAAAACACTCGGTTGTCCCATCACTACTCCAGGACTATACGCGCCGTCCCAGTTCGCCCGCGGTCGCGGTAGTGTTAACACGTGCTACGAGGTCGCTCTTCCGTGTAACGCTAGTGTTTACGTTTCAGTGTGTGTGCATCGCAATTCTACGTTCGTAACGGTTTTCTCTTAGACACTCAAACATCTGTCAACTCTATCGGTGACACGCCCTGCCATGTACGGTGGGGCATACGGTGAAGGGGGTGGTGGTTCCGGCGCCCCCACGGGACAACTACAACAACAACCAGCTGATCAGCGGCTGCATCCAGATGCGGCTTCTTCACCAGCTCCGACGGGAACTACATTAGACGACACTGCGCATGTCCTCCGGACTTCATTAGAAGTAGCTCGGGGCGTCTCTGCAGTACAGCGTATGGAAGAGCAGATGGAATTATCAGAACCGGATGTTTCCGGCTCCTCCGCCACGGGAAACAAACGACCGAGCGAGGTTAGTCTGGATTCTAGAAATTTCAAAACCTTCATAACAGACGCTACTCATGTATCGCTTGCAACTGATGTGTCAAATGTCGATGATCACTCGGTCATAAATGCTCCTGGACTCACTTCTAACCAACATTCCGTACTTAATGCTCCTCCTGTGGGTTCTGCATCCACTCAAAGGCCCCTCAATTTATACAAACGTACAGATGGTGGACCGTACATAGTTTACATGGAATGTTTGGATAAAAACTTAGGCCGCTTGCACCCAATGGCCTTAGGAAAACTGTTACATCTTTCTTTGCCAGAAATGAAGAATGCTATACTTGACATCTCTTCTGCGGGAAAAAGTAAAGTTAAGGTGGAATTGAAAACTGCAGATAAGGCTAGCTTCTTGGTTACCAGTGAGGTCTTAAAATCCAAAAACATTGAAGCTTACATTCCTTCATACGTTGTGCACAAACTAGGAGTAATCAGGAAAGTCGATACAAACATTGACGAAGCGGAAATTATGGAAGTCGTCCAATCTCCCTTCCCTGTTCTAGGCGTTCGAAGATTCACGAAAAGATATGGAAAAGACCAAATTGTGAAACTGCAGACCTGCTTGTTAACCTTCGATTCTCAATCCTTACCGGCAGCTGTGTTTATCCACGGAACAAGATGTCCTGTCGATCCTTATGTGCCAACTGTCAGGCAGTGTTTTAATTGTCTCCGCTATGGGCACATCAGCAAACAATGCCGATCGCAAATCAGATATAACAGATGTAGTGGGCCGCATTCTGCTGAATCCTGTCCCTCACCTATCGCCATTTGCGCTCACTGCGGGGATCAACATTCATCCACGGACCGCTCCTGCCCGGAATACCACATACGGCGTCGAGCTCAAGAATTAGCTACATTCAACAACATTGAATTCAGGGATGCACTGTCTATTGCTCGTATGCCAACCTATGCATCGGTCACTGGCGGACAACACCATTCCTTTCCGGCGCCGACATTTGCTGCTCCGACAAACGTGTGCATTCCGAACTTTCAAAACTCTCAACTCTTCCCGCCGCTACCCGCTGCAAGCACGCAGTGTCAACAAAGCGTCATTGGGGACGGAGCTCATTCTTCAAATGCGCCCGGGCAGACAAGCAACGCTTACCGGCCTTCCCGGCGGCAGGCGGAAGTCAACCGACGCAATAATGTACGTGAGTGGTCCCAGTACCGCAGCTTGTTGTATCCGACACAACCATCAGTCACTCCTATAGGCCAAAATCCTTATCAGCCTGTTGTTCACAGATTGGCACCCCCACAACCACCGATTCACAGGCACCCTACAGTGCCTCCAGAACTCATCGATAAGATAATAAATGTAATTGATATTGTCATGAAAAATATGAGACAAAATAGTGCCATGAATGACTCCGATATCCGGCATCTCGTCACGGGCATCTTTCAATCTCTCTCTGCCTAAATTATGATGGCTTTGAAAGTCCTTCAGTGGAACGCAAGATCAGCTAACTCTAACAGGGAAAGCTTGCAAAGAGAATTGTTCGTCAGCCAGCCGGACATCGTTTTGTTGGCCGAAACTTGGTTCAAGTTCGAACAAAGAGTTCGCTTTCCAAATTATTCCATCATAAGAGAGGACCGTCCCGATGGGTGGGGCGGCGTTGCTGTATTAGTAAAACATACGCTGCCGCATAAACGGCACCCGTTACGCGTACGCAGCGCCAACATTGAATCAGTCGCCGTGCACGTACAAACTGCCCGCGAAAACTTCACTGTTGTCTCGCTGTATCACGCTCCCCGCCATAGTATCGTGGAAGAAGATTGGAGACATCTAATACGCCAGCTTCGACCTCCATTTATTATAGCAGGAGACTTTAATTCCCACCATGTAGCGTGGGGAGGAGATTTTACGGACAGGAATGGCAGGACTTTGATGAGTCTGACCGAAGACAACAACCTAGTGATACTCAATGACGGCACTCCTACTATGGTGTCATCACCTTTCCGTCGACCTTCTGCAGTTGATTTAACGCTCTGCTCCCCCTGTTTCACTGAAATATGTAATTGGCGCGTTAAAACAGATCCAATGGGATCCGATCATCTCCCAATAGAGTTCCAGATCAATGTCAACGTTAATACTAAACAAATATATTATGCTAACAGTCGGTGGAAAATCAAAGAGGCCAAATGGGACGCTTATAGGGACACAGTTCGGCGGGAACTCGCAAACACGTCAAATAACTTACCGGTTGAAGAGGCATACCAAGTTTTAGTCAATGCTATACATGCCGCTGCGGATGTCAGTATTCCTAAGAAGAAAGAATTTACTGTTGTGAAGCACCGTTCCCCCCCCTTGGTGGAATCCTGAATGCTCTAGAGCAGTTGCTCAACGCAGACTCGCCTTGAAAACCTATCGTCGAAATCCTACATTGGAAAATTTCCTCATTGTGAGAAAAGTGACTGCGGGAGTCAGAAATTTCCTGAAGAAGACGAAAAAGGACAGCTGGATAAAATTTTGCTCCTCCCTCACAAATGAAATGACCATGGCAAGCATCTGGCACAAGACAAAGGCTTTTAGAACGAACCAACTGCCATCCCCTGCTCCTGCTACCGCGGACTGGTTAGAGGGGTTTGTAGCGAAACTCGCTCCTCCTACGGTTCCGTTTGCAAATTTTCCACTCCCCCTTGCTGACGACCGTCAACATGTTCTCCTTCGTCCTTTCTCGAAAGAAGATCTCCACGAAGCTATTCAATCATCGAGCGACAGCTGTCCCGGCATTGATTGTATTCACTATTCAATGTTAGAAAATCTGCCTGAGGAAGCGAAAGAATTGCTGATATCTATTTTTAACCGGTGTTGGATGGAACAAGATCTCATAGCCACATGGACGACACAAGTAATTATTCCAATTCTGAAAAGTGGCAAAGATCCAAATGCGGCGTCAAACTATCGACCGATTGCTCTGTCGTCATGTGTTGTAAAAACGCTGGAACGCATGGTGAAAAAGAGGCTGGAATGGTGTCTTGAAACGAATAACTTGTTACCTCGGAGTCAATATGGCTTCAGGAAAGGCAAAGGGACGATGGACAATCTATTTTCGCTTACTGTGGATATCACTTCAGCCTTTCAAATGAAGCAAACAGTGATCGCTGCTTTTCTCGACGTTAAGGGAGCTTATGACCATGTTCAGATACCGATTCTCTTGGACAAGCTGGCAGGATTCGGAATTCCTTCACGGTTGATTTATGGCATCAGTACCCTGATTGCTAAAAGAACGATCTATGTCCGGTACCAAGGTAACATGATGGGACCTTTTCTTGTCTCGCAGGGCTTGCCACAAGGTGCGATTTTAAGCCCCCTTCTGTATACTCTGTATACGCATGACCTAGAACGCGTGATAATACCTCCCACAAAAATCTTGCAGTATGCAGATGATTTATGTGTCTATTCTACTGCTGATACGTATCATCAGGCTAAAACGGCATTACTCTCATCCATTGCACACTTCGATGATTGGCTATCTACTAACGGGCTGGAGATATCGGCTGATAAATCAGTAATCGAGCCATTTCACAAGTCAACACTGAATCTCATAGATGGCCACATTACGTGTGGAACGTACACTTTCCAGATAAAACCTCAAGCACGTTTCCTGGGGATGATTTTTGACTCTCGGTTAAGCTGGGCGCCTCATATCAGAGCCACGGTTACCAAGTGTGAAGAGGGCCTAAATGTAATCCGATCACTCACCCGGGTGTGGTGGGGTGCGCACCAGAGCACTTTACTCACCATGTATCGAGGGATTATTCGATCTCGGCTTGACTATGGCTGTCAACTGTACCACAATGCACCGAAGGTTCATCTCACGAAACTCGATACTCTTCAGTATAGAGCCATCCGAACCTGTCTTGGAGCCATGCGATCGACCCCCACCAACGCCCTTTTAGTGGAAGCAGGAGAGATGCCCTTGAGCATTAGGCGCCAAATGTTGTCAGACAAATTCTACTTTCAAGGAATGGCTTTCACGGACAGTTCAGTCTGCAGCAACAGAGACACCATTTATCGACTATGGATTGCCACTTACAGAAGGAATATACCTCCAGCCATTTGTACCAGCTTCGACACTTGGTCTCCTATGATACGCTCTGTACGATGTTCACCTCATCCGCCTCCTTTTGAATACGATCTGCGCACACTTGGCTGCCAGATTCCGGTCTTCTATTTTAATATGACTTGCTTAGGAAGTAACACTGTTAATAACGGATTCAGTCGCCTCGTTGCAGAACAGTGGCCTGATTTTCTTTGTGTATATACAGATGGGTCCAAAATTCCACAAGAAGAGTGTACTGGATGTGCCTTTTTCTGCCCTCAAATTCAGATTCGGAGAACCTTCAAACTGCCAACGAATACCTCTATATTTACTGCGGAGACAGTGGCAATTCTGGAAGCACTTAGGTTTACTTCTACCACTTACTTCCCGAAAATATTAATTGTGTCGGACTCTCAAAGTGTCCTTCAAACCCTACAACACCGGAGATGGAACAAAAAAAAACCAACAGCTATATTCTGGATGTGATTTCGGCATATATTCGCTGTACAAATATGGGTCGGACAGTTAATTTACTGTGGGTGCCTTCTCACGCTGGTATCTGCTATAATGAGGAAGTTGATGCATTGGCAAAACAAGCGGCATCCTTAGGCACTGTCTTGGACCTACAACTTCCATACACAGACTTCTTATCTGCGGTCAAGGCATACGCCAAACAACAGTGGCAACAGATGTGGAACGTTTCCCAAGAAACGAAAGGCGCTTCCTACGCTGTGCTGCAACCTCGGATTTCTACGCAGCCGTGGTTTATGAAGGCTCATCTGGACCGATCCGCAATTGCTACCATTATTCGTCTTCGCTTCAATCACGCCTCTTATCCAAAACACCTTCATCGGATCAACGTCTACGATTCGGCGGCATGTGAGTGTGATCCTGAAACGGAAGCTGATGTCAACCACATCCTGTTCAGGTGCCCCAAATTTGACCGAGAACGTTTGAACTTCTTGCAGACATTGGTGAAGATGGGATATCCCCTTCCCCAGTCAGCCTCTTCCCTTTTGTTTACGAAAGACATTCGTGTGTATAAGATCATTATTAAGTTTATTAAGATCACTGTACACAATCTTTAATCATCAAGTGTATTGGTAATATAAGGTTTTGGTAGTGTATATGTGAAAATGTTCCAATATTATTTAAATTGTAATTTACTGCAGTTTTCGCTTTGTTTCCACTTTACCATTTTGACAAAATGTACTTCTGTTTTGACTATTTAAATATATGTACATTTCCTATGTGTGTTGTAGATGGCCACATTGAGTTATCACTCAGAAGGCCAAATAAATGAAAAAAAAAAAAAAAAAATACGCGCCGTCACGTACGAAGGCGGCCCAGTTATCAGTCGTTCTGCGCATCCCCCTCTACCAACGCAGTGACAGCAAATAGGCACGTTGCCAGCCGCGAGCTACGCAATGTTTCTCCCACAGGCGCAACTGTCGGCGCTCGGCCGTAGCTCCTCCCCTCCACACTTCCACTATCGCTCCGCCTCTTACGCGCGGAAGCGCCTTCTCTCGTCGGCCTCGACGCCTTCTTACACGACGTCAGGTATAACATACGTCCGCTCGGGTCGAGGACTCAGCCAACTCTGTCTCTAATGGCGGGCACCTCTCCTAACCGCTCATCCGTTTCAAGTTCCTTGGCAGAGCTCTCCCATTGGCTGGAGGCATAACGTGACCCAACGCCAACCTGACAACCGTATAAGACTGCGTTCTGCTGCCTAGCAACCTCTGGTACCAAAAGAAAATCTCTGCTGTTTTACATCTACATCTACATCTGATACTCTGCAAATCACATTTAAGTGCCTGGCAGGGGGTTCATCAAACCACAATTATACTATTTATCTCCCATTCCATTCTCGAATAGCGCGCGGGAAGAAAGAACACCTGTAACTCTCTGTTCGAGCTCTGATTTCTCGTATTTTATTCTGATGATTATTTATACCTATGTAAGTGGGAGTCAACAATATATTTTCGCATTCGGAGGAGAATGTTGGCGATTGGAGTTTCGCAAGTAGCCCACGCCGCAGCTGCCCTTGTTTGGACTCTTTCGATGTCCTCCGTCAAACCCACCTCATAAGGATCGCACACTGGGCTGCATTACCCAAAAATGGACGGACAAGCGTAGTGTATGCAGTTTCTTTTGTAGTTCTGTTGCATGTTTTAAGGTTTCTGCCAATAAAACGCAGTCTCTAGTTCGCCTTTCCCACGATATTATCTTTCCAATTTAAGTCTGAAGTAATAGTAATTCCTAGGTATTTTGTGCAGTTTACGGCCTTCACATTTGATTGCTTTATCTTGTAAACAAAGTTTAACGGATTTCTTTTCGTACTCATGTGGACGACTTCACACTTTTCATTATTTAGAGTTAATTGACAATTTTACACCATACTGATATCTAATTCAGACCGCTCTGCTGTTGATTTTGATCTTCAGATGATTATACTAGACGATAAATGACGGCGTCATCTGCAAACAACATAAGAGAGCTACTTAGATTTTCCCCTAAATCGTTTATGTAAATAAGGAACAGCAGAAGACCAATAACACTACCCTGTGGAACGCCCGATATCACCTCTGTTGTAGTCGATGCCTTACCATCGATTACTACGAACTGTGGCCTCTCTGACAAGAAATCCCCTATCCAATCGCAAATTTGGGGCGATATACCATAACCACGCAATTTGATTAAAAGCCGTTTGTGAGGTACGGTATCAAAAGCTTTCTGGAAATCAAGAAATACGGAATCGAATTGCGAACCTTTGTCGATAGCACCCATCATTTCGGGTGAATAAAGAGCTAGTTGTGTTTCGCATGAACGATATTTTCTAAATCCGTGTTGACCTTCGGTCAATAGATCGTTCTGTTCGAGATAATTCATAATATTTGAATACAGGATATGTTCCGAAACCCTGCTGCAAATTGACGTCAATGAAATAGGCCTGTAGTTTAGTGGGTTACTCCTACTGCCTTTCTTGAATATAGGTGTAACCTGGGCAACTTTCCAATCTTTTGGTACAGATCCTTCTATGAGAGAGCGGTTGTATATGACTGTTAAGTAAGGAGCTATCGCTTCAGCATAATCAGATATAAATCTAATTGGTATGCAATCCGGACCAGAAGACTTAAGTGATTTTAGTTGCTGCACTACTCCTATGATATCTACTTCTACGTTACTCATTAAGGGATCTGTTCGTAATTCGAAATCTGGAATATTGTTTTCGTCTTCTTTGGTGAATGAGTTTCTAAAAGCTTTAGTAGCGCTGTAATCGGCAGGATCGCCATTACTATCTCGTAGTGAAGGTATTGTTTGTGATTTGCCCCGAGTATATTTAACACATGACCAAAATCTCTCTGGGTTTTCAGTCAAATTTCGAGAAAGTTTCGTTGTGATAAATATTGTAGGCATCTCGCATTGAAGTCCTCACTAAATTTCGAGCTTCTGAGTACGATCGCCAATTCTGGGGATTTTCTGTTCGTTTAAATGCTGTCTTTCAAGAAGCAATGTATTTTGTTTCTATCTGCTTTCCTGAAGAAATATACTTTGCGTTTATTTTTGGTAACTTTGGGACTTTCGATATTCAATTTCGCTACGACAGCTCTGTGTTCACTAATACCTGTATTCGTTTTGATGCTTTTTATGAGCTCAGGATTATTTGTTGCTAAGAGATCAAGTGTGTTTTCACATCCATTTACAATTCTAGTTGGCTCATGAACTAATTGTTCGAAGTAATTCTCAGAGAATGCGTTGAGTACAATTTCGGAGCTGTTTTATGCCTACCTGCTGATTTGAAAATATAATTTGGCCAACAGATTGAGTGTAAAATACCACCTACTATTATCGTGTGAGTCGGGTACGTTTTTAATTAGACTCAGGTTTTCTTTGAACCTTTCTGCTATTGTATCGTCAGAGTCGGGAGGCCGGTAAAAGGAACCGATTATTAACTTCTTGCGATTTTCGGGTACAACCTCTACCCATAATAGCTCGCAGGAACTTCAGCTTAGCAAGCAAATGACTATCCTACTTGGAAACTGCTAAACCCACGACAAATGTCTGTCATCTCACCACCTTTGCCATACGCAGACATTCACACACACACACACGGGAATGGAAATGGGTGCTGTGGAGCCTGGTTCCTTTTATTTTCTTTATTAATTGTATTTCTGCGTCTACTGGTCCTCAAATCAAAACCTCACTGTAACAAATAAAAAACCTAAACGGCCAACTAAGATCGTCTAAAATGAAGGATGCAACCATTCTGTTGGCATTAATAAAAAAATTAATAAAGAATTAGGTAGGATAAAGTAATTTAGCGAACTAACAGTACCGCTTCAACATTCTTTTCATTAAAAAGACGCAGTGCCAACGAAAGATTTTGGCGTTGGACATTTGAGGGGTGTAATACTGTATTCGACAAAGATGGTGATAAGTTTATTAATATGACCTGTTCTAATTGTTTAAGGGTCCTTAAATCTTTCAAAGTAGCGGTTAAAAGTTTTGTTGAATCTTGATAGGAAGGAAATACAAACGTTTGTTACTCATCACACTGTTTTAACCAGTTATTATGGACACTTGTAAAGGCTTTATTTATTACAGTGTTATTTGTGAAATTTCTTTCACGAACTATCTCTTCCGAATGCGAACATATGTTGTTAGCATTCTCGTACATAGGGAGACATGATCACCATAATAAAATAAGAGAAATCAGATCGAAAATAGTAAGATTTAGGTGTTCCTTTCAAATGCGAGCTATTAGAGAAAGGAACTGTAGAGCTATATCATAAAAGTGGTTCCATGAACCCTCTACTAAACATTTCGATGTGACTTGTAGAGATTCCCTGTAGGTGTAGATGTACCCCGAAACAACCCTGACCCATGAGTTCAGTTTACCATCAAGTCTTACTGCTGCCTATCTAGTATAGAAATTTAATTGCCTATTCCTTAATCGTTTCTAATTGATATCTTCCACCTAGAAACACGGTCATAAGCCTTTTCTAAATGTATAAAACACAGACACAGTTCCCAGTTCCACCATTTCCTCCATTATCTGTCGCAAACTAATGATACGGCCCTGACAGCCTCTAAGGGGCCGAAACCTTCATTGATTTTCATTGGTCTTCAACTAATATTCGTACTCTCAATAACACCTGAGAAGATTTTGCCAATAATGCTAATTAAAGAGATAGTTCTTTAGTCGTTCAATCTGTTCTTTTTCATTGCTTTCGCATAATACAAATCCTGTGCTGTAAAAGAGCACAACAATTAAACGAGTATGTGAATTGTCTTAATACTTTGCGATTCGATAAATCATCAATGATGGAAGCTGGTGCTAGAGAGGTACATGTTTACATGGAGATTCAGTAGCAACATCGTCTGGATAATTAGTTAGGTAGTCTACTAAAATTTAACATTCTCAGTTCTATGGCTGTACTAACAACCATCGTGAAAATGTCTAGCAATATGCAATGGCAGGAAAAGAGCTGCTCACCTTATGAGGTAAGTTTTTTTCAATCACCGCCGATAGCTGCCATCACTTGTTTCTATCTTCAGTATGGAATGTAATTTTCTAATTATTGTTGTTCAAAATATGTCGCATAATACATTCGACAGTATTACGAAAGAAGCGGGAAATGAATACTTCAAAAGCACATTAGCATTTTTCTGGTGTTTCATGGAAGGTATTTATGATGTAAGTGCTCCACGAATACTGTTAAAAACATGCATTTTCCTACTCGTCTTCTTGACGATAATAATTTAATAGATGTTATAATGTCTGCTCATTAGTTATAAAGTAGTCACTGAATAAAACGATGAAATATTCTAAATAAATCAGATATTCCATCACTGGCCATTAAAATTGCTACACCAAGAAGAAATGCAGATGACAAAAGGGTATTCATTAGACAAATGATTACTTTTTCACCCAATTTGGGTGCATAGATCCTGAGAAATCAGTACCAGAACAACCACCTATGGCCGTAATAACGGCTTTGATCCGTCTGGGATGGCGTGTACAAGTACATATGGCTATGCAGCTTCAACACGATACCACAGTTCATCATGTGTAGTGACTGGTGTATTGTGACGAGCCAGGTATTCGGCCACCATTGACCAGACGTTTAAAATTGGTGAGAGACCTGGAGAGTGTGCTACGGCAGCAGTCGAACATTTTCCTTATCCAGAAAGGTCCTTACAGGACGTTCAACATGCGGGCGTGATTTATCCTGCAGAAATTTTGAGTTTCACAGGGATCGAATGAAGGGCAGAGCCACGGGTCGTAACACATCTGAAATATAACTGTCACTGTTCGATGCGAACAAGAGGTGACCAAGACGTGTAACCAATGCCCATACCATCACGCCGGGTGATACGCCAGTATGGCGATGACGAATACACGCTTCCAATGTGCGTTCACCGCGGTCGCCAAACAGGGATGCGACCGTCATGATGCTGTAAACAGAACCTGGATTCATCCGAAAAAAATCGTGCACTCCGTTTCGTCGTTGCGTACACCATCGCAGGCGCTCCTGTCTGTGATGCAGCGTCAAGGGTAACCGCAGCCATGGTCTCCGAGCCGATAGTCCATGCTGCTGCATACGTCGTCGAATTGTACGTGCAGATGGTTGTTGTCTTGCAAACGGCCCCGTCTGTTGACTCAGAGATTGACACGTGGCTGCACCATCCGTTACAGCCATGCGGATAAGATGCCTGTCAACTCGACTTCTAGTGATACGAGGCCGTTGGGATCCAGCACGGCATTCAATATTGGCCTCCTGAACCCACCGATTACATATTCTGCTAACAGTCAGTGGATCGCGACGAACGCGAACAGCAATGTCGCGATGCGATAAACCGCAACCGCGATAGGCTACAATCAAACCTTTATCAAAGTCGGAAAAGTGATGGTACGCCTTACACGTGGCATCACAATAACGTTTCACCAGGCAACGCAGGTCAACTGCTGCTTGTGTATGAGAAATCGGTTGGGAACGTTCCTCATGTCACGTTGTAGGTGTCGGCACCGGCGCCAACCTTTTGGGAATGCCCTGAAATCCTTTGCATATCATACCATCTTCTTCCTGACGGTTAAATTTCGCGTTAGTAGCAGTTCATGTTCGTGGTGCAGTTCGTGGTGGCCAGGAGTGTAATTCCAGGTTAGTTAGCGCTCCGCCACAGCCGACGTTGAGAACCCTTGTCCTAATTGGACACAGTAGTATACCCAATCAGTACATACTAATCATTTCCTTAACATACAACATTACATCCTCGTTAGGCTATCGCAATAGCAGTCCAATCGAACTGGTTCCCGACAGCGTTAGTTTACAACGACGTACTACGTAGAAGGACTTTTCTGTATCAACTGACTATTGTTTTTTCTTAGTGTTCATTTCTCAAAATTATTTCATTTCGTGTATTACGTTATGTAAGGCTTGCTTTAGAGCTCAGAAAATTGACCGAGGGAGGCGGTGCAGTGGTAACACACTGGACCCGCATTCGGGACGACGGTGGTTCAAATACACCTCCAGCTATCTTGATTTAGGTTTTCCGACATTTCCGTAAGGCACTGCCGGGCAAATGCCAGAAAGGTTCCTTTCAAAGGGCATGGCCGATTTCCTTCCCCATCTGTATCAAATATCCGAGCTAGAGCACGCTTTTAATGAGACATTAAACGCTAAACTTCGCTCGTCCCTGCCAAAAGTTGTGTAATTTTTGGTTGCTTTAATACTTTTTATTGGTATTTAGACCATCTTGGATCATGGAAGCTCATGCCAAAGAGCAAAAACTGGCAGTTGCAATGGAGCGGCCGAGCGCTCTAAGGCACCTTGATGCGGAGCGCATGGTTACTCTTCTCTTTGGGGCAAGGGCGTGTGTATTGTCCTTTGGTTAGTTTACGTAGTTTGTAAATCTACTGACCGATGACCAAAGTAGTTTGGTCCAATAGGTTTAGAAACATTTGCACATTTAAAACAGGGACTCTCCCTACTCTCAAACGCGCTCTAGGAAAGACACAAAAAACGTGCTACTTATTTTCTTCGAAGAAGTCTTGGATTTCCTGTGTCAAATGTAGATTGGTATGACTGATGCTCCTTTCGTAATAAAATACTGTTTTATTTAGCTTGAAGTTCTGCGTCGTAATTATTGTCTCTGAGCCTATGTGTCAGCTAAAAAAAAGAAACCTTTTTTTAGTGATGATCGAACATGAAATTCTGTCTCTCAGGAGCTTCTAATTTAATAAAATAGTATTTAAAATATTTTTTTCTTTTTAAAATCCTGGTAGTTCATTTATGTCGAAGCTAGTTACAAAAATATATTGTCTATGTCTGATTTTTATCATTAATGTCCTTTGGTAGGATTAAATTTATAATGGGCAGCCCTCAGTCCCAAAGTACAAAAATAATCGTAACCAGGTTTCAATGCCGGTATGGGCACCTTCTTCAGACGAAGATGAATATGTTAAAACTACATGTCATATTCATGCACAAAACTGTCCTTTGGTAGGATTTATTTAAACTTCCTTTCAAACGTAACAGTTAAATTATTTTTGACACACACTCATTTTAGCGATCTATTAGAAGTCAGAGATATTGACCTACGAGAACTTTTCACAATAATCATAGTTTATATGAGGGATCTACATACTTGAATAATCGTTTAAGACACTTCTTAAAATTTCACTGATCCTATACTCATAAATTAACACAATTTCAAGAAAGAGATTTAAACATATCGGAGAATAGACGCAGAGAGAGCGAGTAACCCGACTGTGGGTACTATTTATACTCGCATTCAGGCAAAAGACTACTGAAATATAAGGTGTTTTGACCATCTTACTCTATGGTCTTTATTATTCTGAATTGCAAAAGTGGTACTTGATTTCAATAAAATTTTGATTAATACTGATTTTCTCCTCGTAAAAAAGGCATACAAAACGTAAAAATATTAAATGATTGAAAATGTCAATTCTAACACTATGAACGCGATGTAGTGTTACACGGGGCGTAAGAAAGCCTCTGCTTCGCTATCATAGCGCTCCAAGTGCGTCTGAGCAGCGTCTCAACGCATCCGTTTCTGAATTTCCATCAATTCATGCGGAACCCATCGTGATGTAATTTTTCGCATGCCCAGGCACAGTCAGTCCTGATCCGTTGTTCCTGTTTCGACAACACAGTGACACCTTAGACCGCTCGCTCACAAGTGACTGTTTCTCCCTCGATTGTGCGCACGCCGGCGACGTGGGACGGGCGAGTCTGCTGCCTCGGAGATAAGGTAGGTATGTCAACTACGTGTGCTATCAGCGACAATAGCAGATTCCAGTGCAAAGTGTCTCCGCAGCAGTGATGCCACTATTTAAGTTCCAAACCTCATATAAGAATATAAAGATATGCGAAATGAGGTTTAAGGTACCATCTCAAGCTTATCCATGAAGTTACAATCCTTCTGTACGACGCGCAGTTGACCACACCGCCTATCTAGGCCTTTGCCCCCCGCAGTACGTCGGAGTTATTAGAGAGCTAGCGTGGAGCAGCACAGCGGCCGTCACGTGTGTGGAAGCGTCGCTCTCGGTAATTGGGATCGGCGGACGTGGGCTGCGCCTCAGTTTGTCGGCGGCGCCGAAGAGGCACGTCGCAGATAAGCGGCTTGCAGGTTTAGGCTCTTTCCGCTGCCCGGCCCGGCGCCAGATAAGACCCCTCCACTACGACGCTCCGACACGCCGCTCCTCTGGCGCAGTAATTCTCGCCCCGTTTGTGGGATTAGCCGTCGTTAACTGACCGGAAAGGAGCGAGTTATGCCACCTGCCACCTGCGTGACCCAGGCCCTCCGGCTGCCGCATCAATAGCCTTGATTCACGTACACTGCTGGAACTGCGTTAGCTATAAGAGCATGCAGTTTCATCCCACCTATTCTCGACCGAAATAATTTTATAACTTAATACCTATTCTTTCGGTCAGTATTCTAACCCACTGCATTCATAAAATCTTTCTTTATCGAGTTAGCTTTTCATTACAAATTACTAGCTGAAATCCCGGCATTGCCGGGGTATTTATTTATTAATTGAAGCCTTGAGTTAACACTTCTCCCATCCCTTCCCTCTCTGTTTATCTCCTTTTTTCTAATAACATGTTATATTTGTCAGATAATATGTAAGAAAAATTGTCTTGGATTGTATACAAAATTTTATGTATAGTATCCAAACGAGGAGAGATATTAATAAAAATAATATGTAACATTCATGCATTTATTTAGTTCACAACTTTACTATAAGATATTTATTACGATTGATCCACTTTGGTGACCTCACTCCTGACATAAAGTTGTCAGTCTGAGAAACATGGACATGTCAAATCCACTCCACAGTACTGACTACGTTGCCCTGTCATTTATTAATCGTAATAGAAAATGCATGTCACACTAGGAACTGCAGTCTTCGGGAGTTAAAAGCTAGATTGTCGGAAATAATGGGTATTGGGAATGAAACTTTCACTCTGAAGAAAGTGTGCGCTGATAAGAAACTTCCTGGCAGATTAAAATTGTGTGCCGGAACCGGGACTCGAACCTGGGACCTTTGCCTTTCGCGGGCAAGCGCACTACCGACTGTGCTATCCCGACACAACTCACGATGCCGCCTCACAACTTTACTTCCGCCAGTACCTCGCCTCCTACTTTCCTAACTTCACAGAAGCTCTTCTGCGAACCATGCAAGACTAGCACTCCTGGAAGAAAGGATATGGTGGAGACATGGCTTAGCCACAAGGGATGATTGCAGGTTCGAGTCCCGGTTCCGGCACACAATTTTAATCTGCCAGGAAGTTTCATATCAGCGCACATTCCGCTGCAGAGTGAAAGTTTCATTCTGGAAACATCCCTTACGCTGTGGCTAAGCCATGTCTCCACCGTATCCTTTCTTCCAGGAGTGCTAGTCTTGCAAGTTTCGCAGGAGATTTCTGTGAAGTTTGGAAAGTAGAAGGCGAGGTACTGGCGGAAGTAAAGTTGTGAGGCGGCATCGTGAGTCTTGTCGGGATAGCTCAGTTGGTAGAGCGCTTGCCGGCGAAAGGCAAAGGTCCCAGATTCGAGTCCCGGTTCCCCCACACAATTTTAATCTGCCAGGAAGTTTCATAATGGGTGTTTCTTGGATGTACACTGTTTCCTTCTCTCCTTTCTGTGTTGCTCTATAGAAGTCTGTTGCTTTCACCTGCAGCCATGTGTCATTCGCAGTTCCAAGTTGTCAAGAGCTCTCAGGAATTTCGTTAATCTGAGTGGAATACAGGAGTGTTGTAGTGGTAAATACGTAAATATATTAATATGTGGTACACGATATAACAGGTTTTTACCCATCACAGTATTTTAAATCTAATATTTATTGAATTATATGTTCTACAATTTTATAATTTTGCAGTTATATATTCAATTGTATGAGTACTGTATCTCTGTAAAATCCGTTGCGAACAGAGTTAGTTGTGTAGAAATTGTAACATCATACCGAATGCCGTAGTTTAGCCCATAAACAGCGAAAAAGTAGTAAGCGAGAAACTTTTTTCCTTTCGTCATTTTGCTGTGGTTCTCAGCGAGAAAAGGGTACTAAAGGTTTGAAATTATGATTAATGTGTGTTGCAAGTCGCAAAATACTCTCGTTCCCATACAATGTATGAATAGTCTCAAGATGTGGCAGTTTCTTGCGATTGCTATTGTTTATGACGTCGTATATCGTGGACCAAGAGTCGTATGTGGTTCTTACCATTACAGAATTGTTACCTCACGGTAAGGAATATCTGTACCAAATTTGGTTGAAATCGGTCCAGTGGTTAAGGAGGAAATGTGGAGCATTGTCGTGTAATGCAGCCGTTTTCCTCGCAGCTCATTGTTTATGACGTCATATCTCGTGAACAATGTGTTGTGCGTGATTCTTACACTTACGGCGACCATCCTCATGGACTGAAGCTGACACGTGCAAAATTTCATAAAGACTGGAACAAAACTGTAGATTTGTGTGCAATATGTCACACCAACAAACACACGGACACTGTGTTACACGTAAAGAAGAAGGCACCTATTCTTTTAGTCAACATTTTAACCACTGACTTCATACAACCTTTCTTCTTCCCTGGTACCATGTTAGGTTTTCATTACATCATTATACAAGAAACATTCTTGATCGCAGAAATTAATAGTTTCAATTAACCGGTTTCGACCTGATGTTGGTCATCTTCGAATTACAAGTAGCCTGCAAGGATTAATGGAAGTAATTACAAAAACGCCTAAGTATGACTTTCGATGTAACATAAAATATATAAGACCAATGTTTACGGCGTTTACCCATGTGGCCAGTGCTGCACTCGGCTGGGCTGGGCTGTCCTGGGCTGTTCTGCTGGCAGTAGGTAACTGTTGACTTTTTTTTTTTTTTTTTTTTAGTGTTTCTGGCTGCTCCCCTCCGTACCCGCACCAGCGTGCTATCTTTATTCCTGTGTCGGTCGCATTCCACCTTTTATTTATTTATTTATTTATTTATTTTTTTTTTTTTTTATTTGTCGGCTTCATATGCCTTTCAAACGAAAATATCCGTTTCTTCGCAGTTCGTATTTGAAGTACCGTTCTTGGTACTTTATATTTTTATTTTACATACTTGTTTTTTAATTGAAAGAAATATGCCTTTCTGCATTTTAAAGACAAACGTAAAATTCCTTATCCGAATACCTTGCTTTATTAAATAGTTTACTTGAATAATACGAAACTAATGATGTTTTTCAAAAGGAAGGAAAAGTAAAATAATTAAGAAAAATAATCTTCGTCACTTTACCTCTTCTTATGCATCTGTATAGTTTTCCAGTACCAATTTCGGTTAGTGGGATTTTATCTGTTTCCATTTCTTCTTCGGCAGAAATGCTTTTTCGGGGTTCTGTTGAGGCCTTCACGGCTACCGTAGCGGCCCCGGGGCACACGAAGTCCCCACCGTACTTCACCCTCAACAGCACTCCCCTACTTTGGCATTCTACCTTGTTCTGTCTATTTCATGATGTGTAGATATTAACCTATACCTTGTTTCTGAAACAAAATTTTCAACATGTTTCCAAAATTCTTTTTATGGTATTTTTTCTTGTATATTTTGAAGTATTCTTCTTTTATATATTCTCGATATTCTGGTACATTGTCGGTTCCTTTTTTGTTGACTACATAATTTACAAAATTTCCGAATAGCCATAATATTACGTTGTTCTTTTGTGATGGGAAACATCTTCTGGGAAGAGTAAATTGTTTATTGTTAATTCCCTTCCATCGCTCCGTTTGATGAAAGCGACTTGAAATATAACGTCTTTCCATATATTTTTGTATTCGTTACAAATGAAGCGATGGCTTAATGAGTCCAAATGTTTGCATTTTGGGCATTCGTTGGTCGCGCTTAGTCCTATTGAATAAAGTTTTTCGTTCGTACTAACGATATTATTTATAACTCTATACCATGATGCTTGCACATCTGTTGTCAGCATTCGGTTATTTATATTCGCCCAAATTTTCCCCCAGTTTTTGTTAGGGTATTTCAGCTCCATCTTATTTTGGTTATCGGTTGATTTCAACTTATCTACTATATATTTGCTTGTCCTCTTGTGTTTATCCCTTAGAATACATGTCAAGTAGCTTAGCTCTACGTAAAAAGACTGAATGTGCTTCAATTTGTAGCTTATTTCACTAACATCTACTGGTGGCTGCAGGCTGCCAGGTTTCAGAAGGTTGAACAGAGCAGCAGTTATGCTGTTCGGTTGCGTCTCTATAAGGTTGAGTGTCCTTTTAATGAAGAGGGCCGTGCTTTTTTTCCGAATGTCTGTCAGCCCGAGGCCTCCTTTTTCTGGTCTCATGGTGGTTGTTCCTACCGCTACTCTGAATATATGGCCTTCCCATACATATCTGCAGATAGTGCTCATTATAGTTCTCGCAGTTGCAGGAGGTGTAGGTAAAATCTGAGCGACGTACGCCGCTTTTGATAGAACTGCACAATTTATTAGCTTAATTCTCTGCTTTATATTTAAGTCTCTTGTTTCGTCCATTATTAAGCTGCCTCTTATTTTTCCTAGGACCTGTTTCCAATTTGCGGCCGTTGTTCTTAACGGGCAACTGTAGAACGTTATTCCTAGGGTCTTGTGGTGTTCCACTGTGTGTGCCCACGGTAGCTGCACATTTTCAAGTCCCTTTAAATTTAAAAAAGAACTTTTCGTCTCATTGATCCTCGCACCAGTTGCTCTGCTATAAAGCATTAACGTTTCCGTTAGTTTTGCACCGTCTTCATTGCTCCTCACTAAAACTCCCACATCGTCAGCGTATGCGTTTGTAACTGTCTTGAGTCCGGCTACTGTTATGCCTTCTAGGGTTGCATTCAAACGCCGTAGGAGAGGTTCTAGAGAAATTACGTAAAACAACATAGACAAGGGACTTCCCTGAGGAACTCCACTTAATATCAATACCTCGTTAGTATATTGTCCATTTATCGAGATTTTGGTTTTTATACCCCTGACAATGTTCATTAAAACCGTTAAGTTGTTGTCCTTTAAGCCGATGTATTTCAGAGTTTTGAAGAGGTATTCGTGGTCCACTCTATCAAATGCTTTAGCAAAATCAATGAAGGCAATGCCGCCATTAGCTGACGATGTTGAGAAAAGAGCAATTATGTCGCGATATTCACATACAGATTTAAAAATGGTACGTCTGGGGAGACAAGTCTGGTAGCTTCCAATAACTTTTTCTAAAATGGGTTTCATTCTTTCTTTAATTACACGTGCAACTACTTTATAATCTGAATTCATTAAGGTGATCGGCCTCATATTATTAATATCTTTTATGTCCGTGCTCCTTCCCTTTGTTAGTAATACAGTTACACTTTCCTTAAATACAGGAGGAATATCCACGCCTCTCAAGACGTCATTAACAACTTCCGTGAATTCGTTACCTATTAGTTCCCAAAATGTTCTATAAAATTCCACCGGCAAGCCGTCTGGGCCTGGAGACTTCCTCGAAGGCGAAGATGTAATGATGTCAAGGACCTCCTCATTCGTAATGTCTAACGTAAGACCTCTATTGCTTCCTCTGAAACTATACCTTCCATTTCAGAGCTCTGTAAAAGCTCTTGCACGGAGTTGTCATCAGTAGCATTTCCAGAATACAACTGCTGATAAAATATATGTGCTTCATTTAAAATATCTTTTTGGCCTGTTAGTACTCTGTTACCTTCCGTTCTGAGGCTGGCAATAAAATTTCTTCTTCTGTTCTTTGTGTGTTGTATCAAGTGATAGATGGAGGTATTTTCTTCCTCTACTGTCGTTCTAGTGTGTGATTTTATTTGCAATCCTTCCAGATGTTTCCTCTTGATACTTATCATTTTGGCTTTAATTTTTTTAATATTTATAATGGCCTCTTGAGATATTGGTTGGTCGTAAAGGTCCCTTAGACAACAGTAGTAGAATTCCATTGTGTGCCTTGACCAAATTGCTCTTTCCTTTGCGTGAGATATCAACGCTGCTCTTAACTTTCTCTTGGCGGCCATCGTCCACCATTCGATATTTGTTCTATACTTGTTACGCGTTCTTAAAACAGCTCCCCAAGTTGCTTGTATCTTTAAAGCCAGAGCATCTTCTGAGAGGGTATTGATGTTCAATTTCCATAGTGGGCGACCCCAGTAAGTCTTTTGTCTTGTTAATTTGATACTGCATTTCACTGCTAAGTGATCAGAGAAGGCAGCTGGTATCACCTCAATGCTACTTACTTTGGTCTCTAGATTGGGGGTGACATATATCCTGTCTATTCTACTCTGTGTAGTACTAGTGATGTACGTAAATCTAACCATCGTAGGATATTTAATTTCCCACGCGTCAAACCACTTCAAGTTTTCGACCAATGCCTTCAGTTCTCGAGAAAAATTAAAATTTGGTCGCTGGTCCTTTTTATTCAAAACACAATTAAAATCTCCCCCTATTAAAACTTCTGCAGGGTTCTCTTTGAGCAGAAATAAAATGTCACTCCTGAAGAAGGCCGCTCTCTCTTGTCGTGCATTGTTGCCTGATGGCGCGTAAATGTTTATAAAAGTGGTGTTAAAAATTTTACAGCTGATTCTCCTCCCTGATTCTAAAAGACACACATTCGTTATCTCAATCCCTTCTTTAGCAAGGATCGCTGTCCCACACGATTCTTCTGGAGCTACATTTAACACCTCCTTATACCCAGAAATATACTTTATGTTAACTTCCTGCAAGAAAGCGATATCTGTATCTGACTGATACAGGAAGTCTTTCAGTGCAGCCACCTTTGGTTGACTCTGAATTTTGTTTATGTTTATAGTGGTCACATTATATGTATGTTCCACTTTGTAACGCTACAAGACGTATAATAGAAGACACTTAATTGGAGCCTCTGATAATAATTTTTTCCTAGTTAAATTTTTTTTCCTCGTTTTTCATTCTTCTTTTTTTTTTCTTTCTTCTATAAGTTCATGCACAAATTTTAATAAAAACATTCTTCCTCAAAGGCCCCTTCCGTTTCCATTGCATCAGTCTCATCTTCCTTGTCATCCGCCCAGATAATTTTTGTTTCCTTGGTGTCATGTCCGTGCGCATGTCCATGTCGGGTGTCATCGTCTATATCCGGTTTCGTCTTTTCATGCAATTGTTCACATGATCCGTGCGGTGTAGCAACCTTTTCCTGTTTCTTTTTCCGATCAGAGCATGCAACTACTCTTTGCGTTTTTGTGTCTTCTTTCCTCTTGTCAGGCTCCTGTATCTGTCTCAGCCGCTCTCTTAAAGGAGGAGCCAAGATCTCTGCAGCTTGATGTGCGATTCTCCTCTTTTTCTTGTTTGATGATTATGGCGAGCTCTCCGGTGAATTCTTTGGTGAACTTTCTGGCGATTCCATGGAAGATCGCCGAGAGGCTACCTCGCCTTTCTTCTTAGCAGAAGATTTTTTAACTCCGTTTATTTCGCAGTCGACTGTTGCTTCTTTTCCTTCGACACGTGTAGTGGGTGGTGCTTCGGATCCTTCTTGTTTTTGTCTACCTTTGGCCGGTAGATTGGAGTTGTCTGTTTCTTCCTGTGGTACCTTGTCATCCGCATGGTCTTCCTTTGTCACTTTTAGTGTGTCTGTCGTTGGACATTCATCCATTGTAGGCCCCTCTAAATTAATGGCATCGTCGTGTGCGACTGTCGTTACATTTTTCGTCACGTCTACATCAGGTGTCGTATGGGAAGCTTGTCTCTCGTTTGAAAAGTTGTCGGTTTCACAAAGCATGCGTGTTGCGCTATCAGTGACGTCATCATTGGCCGGTATCGGTTCGCCTCCTTTGCCCAACTCTTTATTCCTTCCGGTTTCCGCGCACGCGTCGGAAGGTCCCGCCTGCTCGGCCATACTCGGTGGAGACGGGGCCCGGTTGACGGCCGCGGCAGCGTACGTCACTTTCATGCTTACGGCCTGCCCAGAGACAACCGCCTCGTTATTCGGTAATTGAAGGACTCGCCTTCTTGTGCACTGATTTCTAACGTGCCCGGTGGCATTACATAACGAACAAGTCCGCGGCTGACCATCGTAAATTACGAGAGCGCGATGTCCGCAGATATTCAAATAAGAAGGTATATGCCTCAAAAGTTCAATCTTAATTTGTCTAATTCCATTCAGAACAGGAAACATATGTTCCTCTGACCACTTTTCGGCAATATTCGAGAGAACCCTACCATAAGCCCGAAGCGCAGCATTTATTGCTGCAGCTGGAACCTCGAATGGCAGCTCGAAAATTCTCACTGTACGGATGCCTAGCCCGACATGAGAAACAATAACTTCACTAACGGTTCCGTCCGAGTGGCGAAATTTCATTTTACCACCACACTTGTCAACAATAGAGCAACACAATTCAGAAGAATTCAATTTTAAAAAGACAGAATTGGTCACAAAGGAAAGATGTACTCCAATAACTTCCTCTCCTGTGATCTTAACCTCTTCTGACAACCATCTTTTTATCTCGAACGCTTTCGGTCTTGTACAGTTCCAATCAAAGGTAAATCTAATCGTATCTATTCTTGCACATTCAGTCTCGTTCATTTTGTCATTTTAAATCACGTAAAGACGCAACAGTAGGCAAAGCGCTCTACTGACCTTCGTAGCAGCCACGCAGCCGTTGTTTACTCCAGCACGTCTAGCGCTGCCGTCGCGCGTCCGTCCACCTCGGCAGCCGAGCGCCGAATGTTGACTAGTGGCCATAAGGCCTCTGGTTAAATAGTGTATGATTTTGGCGCCATGTCAGCAGCAGCCAATGGGACAAGGCTTAAAAGAGTACGTTCTGAGTAATATATAAATTAATACTAAACTAAAGGTTAGCAAAAAAAAAAAATTGTACAAATGTTTGTAAGGCTTAGGGGGGCTTAAATCTGAGGTCATCAGTCCCTAAACTTACAAACTACTTACGAACTAGCTAATACTAAGGACGGCACAAATATCCATGCCCGAGAGGGGGTTTCGAACCTCCGACAGCAGTGGCCGTGCAGAACGTTATTGGCGCGCCGCAGACAGCTCGGCCATCGCGGCCGGCTACTAAATTACCAGTTAAATCTAGTATGAAACCAGTATTTTAGAGGCTCGAAACCCACACAGCTCTCAAAATTTTCTTACAGATACCGGTAGCCTTTGCTAGATGTTCATTCTTAAATAATCTAAAAATCTAATTTACTTTCATTTGTAGTTCATCATTATAATCGACAAGACATTTATTTCCCCATTTAATTTGATATTGTGTAACCTTTGCTGAGTTGCAATCATGTTTACAACCTTTAAAAAATATTGAAGTTCCCTTTAACTTACAATGCCATGATTTGAATGGTGCTCAAGGAACATTTTAGGAACCACGTAATTGTGATTGTGAAGTAGTTTTCCACTCTTTCCAAAAATTTTCAAATGTATGTTAAGCTTATGAGACTTAACTGCGGGGTCATCAGTTCCTAAACTTACAAACTACTTATAAACTAATACTAAACTTATAGTAAAGACAGTACTTACACTAAAGACAGTACAAACATCCGTGCCCCGGGGAGGATTCTAATCCCCGACGAGGAGCGATCTCGAGCATCGGAGCATAGCGCCTCAATGCGCTCGGCCACTCCTCCGCGGCCCTCCCTTCCCCATTATAAGTAACAGCGCAGCCGAAATACGTAAAATATAGGAATTGCGAAAAAACTTTTGAGGATGAAAATCACAGGGAAGTACGTAATTGTGTATTCAAGCGTAGGTAGGTTGCAAAATATTAGTGAAATTTATATAGAAACAGAAGAGGACAGATATTGATAAGTACTGTTCGAAATTATTTTTCTGGTGTTTGCAAAAATAAAAATAAATGAATAAAGGGAGAAACCAGTAACTAAATAAAGTGCTATGTACGATTAGATTCGTAATTCATTTTCCAAGATCCCAATAATGTAATATGAGAAACTGCTACTCTCTTCATTAGTACGTTAAATCCTAATCTTCGACTTCCGTGAGCTACAAGTCTTTTAAATTTTCCATAAGAGCCTCATTACGTTAGAAATTTCTTCATCACTTGCAGGTTGAGATAGATATAATGTGAGAGACATGCTAATGCTGGAGATTTTCTGCGACAGATTTGTTTTGAAAGAAGCCAGTATTGCTTGGCTGAGTTTTTACTATGGGTTAGAGGTGAGGAGGAGGTCCAGCATGCATGAATTACATCTTTGGGCTGCACATAGGCATGAAAGAAAGACAATGGCACGGATCAACAACTTAGTTTTTGATCACAGTCTTCGTCAGTACATAACAGACCAGATTTATATAATCATAAGTCATTTCCGCCCCTTGCGTTCCAAGTTTCTACGACACGGAACGCAGCAGGTGTAGACGATGGTTGTCTGTTAATGCATTGTTCCTTTGTGATTTTATGGATGTGTATGTTCTGATCTGTTCTGACGAAAACTATCACCGAGATCTAAGTTGTGCGTCTATGTGATTGTCTCTTTTAAGTGCCTTCTTGCGGCTCGAAAAACCTCTTTGTCGTGAGCTGTGACATATTCACATTATATTTTTCTAATTCCAAAGTGGAATTTCCATGTTTATAATTGACCCAGAATTAATACTGAAACGCTTTCCTTCACTCTCCCCATTAATAGTGTTAAGAGTGGCTAGAGCATTTAAGACCCACAACAATGTTATTTGCTCATCTGAAAAGAAAACTTAACACTCTGTTCACGAAATTAGATACTTCTCTCTCTTTCTTTCTCTCTCTCTCTCTCTATCTCTCATTCCCTCCCTCCCTCCTCCCCCCTCTCTCACTATCTGTTTGCCTCTCTCTCTCTCACACACACACATGTTGAATTAAGTCGTATTTATGTATTATAAATATATAACTTTGGCAACACTCTCAGACCACACGAAAAACAAATGAACAGACGAAATCATAGCCACACTGTAGTGAAATGATAAATAAACAAACAGGCATTCCACTTATAACAGGTGATATGTAATCTGTATACATTTCAAAAAGTGCTGAGATGAAAAGGAAAAAAAACGAAACAAAAACACACGAAAAGTGCTGTACACAGCCCTCAAACACACGCCAGGAAAAAACGAACTCCAGCCAACAAGACGGAGAAACAGTAGTAACATGTAAATAAGAGACATCAACACCGTGAGTAGACCAAATATTAAGTTAAAAACACTTAGGCCTAATGTGCAAAATGTTTTTAAAAAACTGTTTTTAATCTATTTATCGAAAACAAACGGTAGAAACCTTTGTATCATTCACAGACCACAGAAGATGCTTTTAAAATAAAAAAAAATACCGAAACGCGTCTGGTGTAAAATAAATCTCTTAATTGCAGTCAGCATAAGACAGATTACCTTTTATAATCAATGTTATTTATTATTTGGTAAATACAAGTGTATATTACATTTGCAGTTTCCGCTTACCAAGTTAAGAAAATAAATATATATGAATTCTACGTCATTGCAAAAACTTCGCAAAAGAAGTAGAAGTTTGAATGTAAATGAAGTAGAAGTTTGAATATAGAAAATCCAGATCAAAGATTATTTTTCATTTTTCAAAAAACTCAATTTCGCGTCATGTTCCTTATCACTCTTTCTCTTGATGTGATGTGATCCACCTTTAGCCAAGTAACATCCACTATGAGATAAACTTTTGTGTTTTTATAGTTGTCGAAAATAAAGGTAATGCTTTTAATGCAGAGGACTTTTTGCTTAGAAGATTTAGGCGAGTAATGGAGCCCCTTAGAGAGATGGCTGCCAAGGAGGGCAAGAAGGCCAACGTGCACTCCGTGGAACGGGTCCTTCCTGATGCCCTGAAGGGTACGGAGTGCAGCCAACTGCAGGTGGTGGCTCACGTCGGTACCAATGATGTGTGTCACTTTGGATCTGAAGAGATTCCATCAGGTTTTGAGCTGCTATCTGAAGTGGTAAAGACTGCCAGTCTTGGTTGCAAGATGAAAGCAGAGCTCACCATGTGCACCATAGTTGACAGAACCGACTGTGAATCTCTGGTACAGAGGCGAGTGGAGGGTCTGAATCAGAGGCTCAGACGGTTCTGCGACCGTGTGGGCTGCAGATTCTTCGACTTGCGCCATCGGGAGGCAGGATTCCGGGTTCCGCTGAATAGGTCAGGAGTCCACTACACGCAGGAAGCGGCTACACGGTGGCGGGGGCTATGTGGCGTGGACTAGGCGGTTTTTTAGGTTAGAGGGCCTTGGGAACAGAAAGGGTCTAAATCTCAGAGGATACAGTTCAAAGATAGAAAGAACACAACTCTAAAAACCACTGGGATACCAGTTGTAAATTGTCGTAGCTGTGTTGGGAAATTACCAGAGCTCCAAGCGCTATTAGAAAGTACTGAATCTCAAATCATTATAGGTACCGAAAGCTGGCTAAAGCCGGAGATAAGTTCAGCTGAAAGTTTTACTAATGGGAAAATGGTGTTCAGAAAGGATAATCTAAATAACATAGATGGTGCCGTAATGATTGCTGTCACAAGTGGATTATTTTGTTGCGTAATTGAAGTAGATGTCCCTGTGAGTTGGTATGGATAGTGGTTATACCTGACAATAAGAATAAATTAATAATTGACCCTTTTTACCGACCTCCCCAACTTCGGTGATTCGATTGCAGAAAAGTTCAAAGAAAGCTTGAACCAGATTTCAAAAACGTAAGTCGTTGTGAAAATATAATATAATAATCCGGAGCTAAGAAGGAGCATAAAAACAGACACGGGGATTAGTGAACACGGAATTGTTGTAGCGAAATTTAATATCGGGTTTGTAGCAAAACTCAAATGTTCAAATGTTTGTTAAGCTTATGGGACTTAACTACGGGGTCATCAGTCCCTAAACTTACAAACTACTTATGAACTACCTTATACTAAAGACGGCACAAATATCCTTGCCCGAGGGGGGATTCGAACCCCCGACCGTAGTGGCCGTGCAGACCATGACTGAAGCGCCTCAGTCTCCTCGGCCACCGCGGCCGGCGTAGCAAAACTAAACGAATAATATATATATTCAAAAAAGGAGATAAAAATTCGATTAACGCCTTCCTGAATGAGAACCTCCCGTCTTTCGAAACTAACAATGTTAGTGTTGATTAGATGTGGATTACATTCAAAGAAAAAGAATCTAAAACTATTGACAGATTTATACAGAACAAATTAACAGAAGAGGGTCTGACACCAAACAGGTTGGATCACTCTTACAAAAACTAAGAAATAAGCATGACAAATTTAAACGGTCTGCCGTCTTCCCTAGGTTTTTAACGTTGTAAATTATCTAAGTTCACTAGACGGGCTTTTTGCTAAACGAGAACCCCTTTTGTTCCGAGGCATGAGGAATAACATTTCATATCATGTTTTTAAATGTTAGTTCCTGTAATATTGATGGGATTTTATTATGCTAATAATTTATCATTGTGTCTATGAATGTGGTAATATGAACGGTTTCTCAGTGACGCCACTGTCCCTTTGAAAATGTGTACTTGCTTTATTCTGTACCTGCATGTATCTGCGTGGGAGTCTGAGTGTAAGTATGAGAATTTTCGTCTTCGGCTGCTGGCTGCTCGCCAATAGTGTTTCTCTGGCCTTGTGTCGATAGTAGTCGTTACCAACCTCTGCTTTTGATGCTACAAAGAGGTTCCTCTAACCTTTGGTTACAAGTTGGGTTGGCAATGCCCCATAACGAGACTCGGTAGAACGCGCGAGTCTAAGCTCTCCCCGCCACCTCGTTTTTCTTGGGTTTTTACGGATGTCTGGTGGGTGGCGGGGGTCTCGCGGGCCGATTGGGCACTCTGTGCCTGCGCTTCTACCAGGTAAGATGTTCTGATTTTCTTTCCTCCCTTCAGATGGTAGCGATTCTTTGTCTTGTGTTCAAATTAGACCTAAGAACTTAGGTTATTTTTTTGGGATAAGTTTCTTCGATCATGTATGAAAGTGTATTCAGTTTCATTTCGGTGATTTTGCATAGGTAAGTGCGTTGAACATGTAACTAATTCGGTTCGATAACGGCTGAGAATCGGTAACCTTTGTGAGAGTAGATGGCGGTGTACGAACTCGGTTTAATTTTTTTCTAGCTTTGTGGGATGCAACTAATGTGCGGGAATATTTTTATTCTGTGTAGTGCATGTGAAATATTATTTTCCGTTTTCTCCTTAAGCAAGTGATATGTACTCCTTGTGGTGTGTTCTTAGAACAAAGCCTTCAGCTATCCCTGTGTCTGTTACCATGCCCTTCAGGCAAGAAATTATGCATGTATGTTTCTGATTTCCATTAGTACCTCGCGATCTCCTCTCTGTCTATTTTAAATTGTTGTTTCTTTTCCAAACTTGTACTTTGCATTCAGACTCCCCCAGTAAATTCTCTTCTGGCATTGTACGACCCCTTTATTAGCTTGCTTATGAAATACTACGTATTTCTAGGGGTTGCATGCCTTAGCTATTTTTCTTTATTTTTCGGAAATTGAATTTTTGTACTTTTCACTGGTTTTCGGAACTCCGACTTCAAGGGTTTATAGCTAGTCACTTGAGTTCTCGCCACAGCTCACATACCAGTGCCTTACTATTGTGCACTCTTGCGTCGTAATCTATGATTCCGTTGATTTTTGTTGAAATGCGTACGACCTTCAAGCACTTCGCCTTCAGTGGGGTGCGAATATGTAATGTAGCAGACACGTGCCTTGTATCTCAGTAAGTCTGCAGCCTCACGGTTTGATTTAAATGGAAATTAAGCTCGCTATTATCGCGTACCATCTCAAGCAAAGAAAATCAGACCAGAGCCACCTACGAAGTTTATTTCCCTTTTTTTGTGTGGTACATCCTGGTTCGCTGAATTTCGCCTACGATAGCGGCACCTGCGTCTGCTTCGTATCAGCACGCTGAGTTGCCTGAGTTTCGCTTTGCTTCGCGCGTGTGAGTGGCTGAATGCTTTTCGATTGTAAATCCCTCCCCCGACGATGTTCAGTTCAGATTAAGCCAATGTTCAATGGGATGTATTTTTATTGTTTAACAAAATTGGTTCCCCCATTTGCTCATGCTTGAAGTGAATAAATAATGTAATGTCAGTGAATTTGATTATTCTTATGAATTTTAGTTTATGAATAAAATCCGTTTTTTATTTAATGTTGTTTTTCACCAGTGCTGGGAACAAACTCAGATGCAAATTATCATATTTGAATTCTTTTGCGCCATAAATGTTCTCACAGCCACCTTCATGAAATGTTTTAGTTCCGGGTGGCTTGTATATTAATGATTGTTTGTAATTCTCGTGACATACGACGTATGTTGGCCACCGTCTGTCTTCCTGCTGCTAAAGTAAAGTTTGAGTCAGTTCTAAATTCTGGGCCAGGGAACAAGATTCTGTTGCAGGAAGTAGTCAGTAGTTCACGCGAATCCTTTAGCTGGTTTTACGGCCAGAGTTATATGTTTAAAGTAAGCTTTTTAAGTCTCTCCTTTCAGCTAGAATTAATTTTACAATTAATGGTGGTCTTACAAAGGATACAAAATCTTCAATTCTGGCAGTCTTTTACAGAAACTCGAAATAAAACTCGAACTTCAGTGCGAGAAGCTTATAACAAATTCCACAACGAAACCGTGTCACGTCATTTGGTATGGAATCCTTATAAATTCTGGTCGTATGTAATACCAGCGGTAAAACACATTCAATAGTTCCATTACGGGATAGTAATGGTGACGCTACTGATGACAGTTCGGCTAAAGCAGAATTACTTAACATGGCCTTCAGAAATTCCTTCACGAAAGAAGAAGAAATAAATACTCCAGAATTCGTAACAAGAACAGCTGCCAGTATGCGTGTATTAAAGCACTTTAAATCACTTAACAAAAGTAAGTCTACCGCTCGTGACTGTTTAACAATTAGCTTCCTTCCAGGGTATCCTGATGCAATAGTCCCATACCTAGTTAGCATATACAACCGCACTCTTAGCGAACTTTCCGGACCCAAAGATTGGAAAGTTGTACAGGTTACGCCAATATTCAAAAAAGGCAATTGGAGTGCCCTGAGTAATTACAGGCCTACATTATTGACGTCGGTTAGCAGTAGGATTTTAGAATATATACTTCATCAAATATTAAGAACTACCTCGATGAGAATGACCTATTGACCCATAGTCAACACGGATTCAAAAAGTATTATTCCTGTGAAACACTCACTTGATGTGATGAGTGGTAAAGACAAGGGATGTCAAATGCATTCCGTATTACTAGATTTCCGGAAGGCTTTCGACACTGTAGCTCACAAGGGTCTTCTAATCAAACTTCGTGCTTATGGAATACCGTCACAATTGTGCGATTGGAATCGTGATTTCCTGTCAGACAGAACAGAGTAGGTTGTAAATGACTGAAAGTTATCGAGTAGAACTGAAGTGACATTTGGCGTTTCCCAGGAATGTTACAGGGCCAATATTATTCCTTATTTTTATAAACGATTTAGGAGACAATGTGAGTAGCTCTCTTAGGTTGTTTGCGGATTATGCTGTCACTTGTCGGTTAGTAAAGTCCCCAAAAGATCAAAAGCAACTACAAAATGATGTATATAAGATATCTGTATGGTGCAAAAAATGGCAATTGAGGCATAATAATGTAAAGCGTGAAGTCATACATATGACCTCTAAAAGAAGTCCGTTAAACTTCATTTACACGATAAATCAGTCAAAACTACAGGTCGTTAATTCGACCAAATACCTAAGAGTAACAATTACAAACAACTTAAATTGGAAAGAAAACATAGAAAATATTTTAGGGACAACGAACCAAAGACTGCGTTTCGTAGGCAGAAAGAAGATGCAACAGTTATGCTAAAGAAAATGCCTACATTACACTTGTACGTCGTACTTTGGTGTGTTGCTGCGCATTGTGAGATCCCCACCAAGTGGGACTGACAGAAGATTTAGGGAAAGTTCAGAGAAGGGCAGCTCGTTTTGTAATATTACGATATTGGGAAGAGAAGGTCACAGAAATGATGCACGAATTGGGGTGGAAATCATTGAAAGAAAGAAGTTATTTGTTGCGACGAAATTTCTTTCGCCAACTTTCTTTTCCGAATGCGAACTTATTTCGGTAGCACCCACCTACACAGGAAGACATAATCATGAAACTAAAATAAGAGAAATCAGATCGATAACGGAAAGGTTTAGGTTTTCCTTTTTCCCGCGAGCTTTTAGAGAAGGGAACCGTAGAGAAACATCATTAAAGTGGTGTATTGTAGTTTAATACTACCCTTTTTTTAACTATTACATAGAAGTCTTTCTTGTGCAGCAGTATACTTTGGCTGAAAATTGTACCTTAGATATGCTGGGAAATTTTCTGTTGTGTTCTTTCTTACTTTCAGTTCCATATCACAAGGTAAAATCTTTATGAGGGCAGTTTTCTTGGAGCCGTTTGCTACCCTGACGCAAGCAGCTGTGTTGCCTTCGTGAATCTTTCATGAGCAATATACTCTGAATAGCCTACCACGGAATCACAACCGTTTCAGAGCTTTCTGTGGCGTATGGCCCTATCGTAAGAGAAATATCCAAATTTAAGTATTTGGAGGGTTTTATGAGAGTGAGTAGCACTGTACAGGAGTGAACCGCGGCTGATGCGCGGTGCCGAGTAAAAGGGATTGGAAACATTCGAAATATGGAGCAACAGAAGAATGTTGACTATTAAATGGCTGGATGTCATAATGAAATGGGGAGAAGTGACATCTTATTTCATAAAGCACATTCTGAGGCAAGAAGATTTTATTATCATTGTCATGGAAGTAAAGAAAATTGAAGACCATCACTGAAATACAGTGATCATGCAGTAGTACATAAATAAAGGGCATCTGAAGATTAGTCTAGCGTTCCATCAAATCAGTCTTAAAAATGAAAAAGGCAAGAAATCCAAAATATAACCAGATCGTCTTTAAGCGATAATATTTACACTGATCTATCAGTTTACTGTTTGTCTCTTTTTTTGGTATCTTCCTTCAATACTTAACTATCACATTGTTTGCGTGATGTTTCTAACAATCATTTGTGTTCTTGACATAAGCTTAAGTCTCATAGAGTGAAATCACTTGAAGGACCAGGCTGTCACCTGAATCATCACCTAGAACCGATTGTTACCAACAATGAATGATTAAGTGCATTGTGGCGAAGGTTCAACAGTGGTCTCATTGTTGTGCATTGATCTATAAAACTATTCTGAAATTCCAACGATATCGAAAAATAATCTCAACTTTCATTAACATAGTGCAATCGACTTTTTATTTTATTTTATTTATTTTTTCGTGTCAGAAGCATCTTATAACACATATGTGACACAAAACGTAACTTGAGAACCAAAAGAAAAAATTGGAAATCAAGAAATATAATATAATATACCATTAATGGTAAAAAAGTCCAGTTTTAACAGTACAAAAGTCTTTTCCCCAGGATTAAACTATGCTAGCCAAAAATCTGGCTACATCACACGTATCACCAGGCAGATCCTCCATGGTACAACAGGCTGGATGAAGCTCACACTGTAGCAGATGCTCGGTAGTTTGTTCTTTCCCACACTCACACATGACAGATGCGTCAGAAGGCCCACCTTCTCATGTTGACTTTGGTGCTTGATACTTTGGTCCGCGGTCTATTGAGGGACTTCCACGTGATCCAGTCCTCCTCGTAGCCCGGTGGGAGCGCTTCCTGTGGGGTCATCCAGCCACCGAGGTCCCCGCTCTTTGCTCTCCACATCCGCGGCCTGGTCAGTTGGGGTAACTTGTCGAGCTCCGTCATTGCACGTAGAAAGCTTTTCCTCGATTTGATTCTGCTATTGGCAGGCTGTATGGTAACTAAAATGGGGATGTGTTGATGATGTAAATGCCTTTTTTGGTTCCATTTTAGCTGTGACTTCCCGTCTAATCTCAGGCAGCGCGATACCGGAAATGCAGTATAGTTAACTGGCAATGGCCTTAGGAATCCCGTGACGACGCGGTAAATTTCTTTGAGAGCCATATCCACTTGCATTGCCTCGATTGAGTTATACCATACTGGACATGCGTATTTTTCAGCTGAGTGAAACAGGAACAGAGCTGTAGTTCTTAATGTGTTGGTTAGTGCACCCCAGTTTGAGATTGCACGCTTTCGAACAATATTATTTCTAGCAGATACTTTGCATTTGGTGTTCATAGTCAGCTGTTTGTAGGTGAGCGTTCGGTCAAGCAGTGGCGTTGTGTTTTAGTGAAACACCTTCCCAGTTTTTCTGTAGGGGCCCTGACGTCTCCTTGTTCTTTAGATGGAAAGCACAGGTATGAGTTGTTAATGGATTGGGTTTGAGTTGTTTTTTCCTGTAATATGGTATAAGTTCTTCAAGGGCTCGTGATAGCTTTTCCTCTACAATCTCAAAATTGTCTGCTTGGGCGTTGGCAGTACAAGTCGTCTGCATATATGAAGTTTTGGGTATCTCAGGGAAGGTGCTGATCATTGAAATATATTGAAGAGCATAGGGGCCAGAACGCTACCATGTGGAAGATCTTGTTTATTGATTTCTCCATCGGATTTTCTGCCCCTGGAACTCCACGAAAAATCTACGGTTTTGGAGAATGTTAGGTTGTAGTCCTTGCATATGTAGAAGCATCTAGTAAAATTTCTTATAGGTTTATATTACAAAAATGACTTTAAAAACCTATTTGGCTACAGAAATGATGAAGATCCAGTTGGTGATGAATTCTTTATCTCTCTTACGCGTTTCGGGTGATGCCAATCATCAGAGAATCTTAACAAAACACAAGTATAAATAAAAATTACAGTGTCGAACGTTGTTTCCTTGATATATAAAAGTGAAACAGAATAAACCAAACCTATGTCATACCTCTGGTCATCAATGAAATTCAAAAACAGGACGTTATAGCCCACGTGTAACAGTTTTTGACTGAACCTGAAGTACAGAGTGGTACGTTAAGCATTATAGACTTTTCACGTATCCAACAAGTACGAAAGCAGGAAAGCAAGAAAGAAAATGCGTCTGAGGGCCACCCTGTACTTGATGTTCAGCCGAAACTGTTACACATAACGACCTTATTTCCTTTTTCAATTGTGACCAGAAGAATAGCATAATCATAGTTTCTCCTGCTTCACTTTTATATCTTATGGAAACCATATTCAACATTTTAGTTATATATGTTTAGATTCTCTGTCGATGGGCATCGCCCAAAACGAGAAAGAGGAATAAAGAATTGATCACTGCCCGGATCTTCATCATTAGTGCAGCCCAACAGCTTTTTTAAATTCACTTTTGTAATAGTTGCTCTAATGTCTGCATACCTCCATTAAGACTTTGTCTGATTTGCATTATAAGTTTCTAGTGCTCATCAGTCATATCACGAAGCGAACAAGTTGAAGACCGGCCTCCTCCAAAAATCATTTGAAAAACGGCTGATGTCGAGTTCAATATTTTTGTATCACAAGTCTGCACACTACCAACTGAAATCTCAGGCTTGCATGGCTGTGGATCGTCATAAACTCCATTACGAAGCCAAACCATTTCCTCCGCAGGCTTCATTCGAAAGTTTTCATAATTAACTTCCTCCACTGATCCCGAAATTTTATGTGGATCACTGTTTTCGTTCGCACTATGTAACACCCCCTACATATGTCAGCTAGAGCTACTTTTTCTTTCTCTAGCTTTTCGGATGAAGCAAACTTTTAGAGCATGACTATAACGCCATCTTCCAGTGCATATTTTGTTTCCATTTCTTCTTGCATCCAATATGTGGCAACATAATGAGAAAGACTTTTTACCTCAGTGTTGGCTTGGCACAATAAATAAAGAAAATTTCTGGTAGCTTTTAGTCATTTTGAACGAGACTATGTTTGGAATATAGCACGCTAATATCGAAGAAATTATTATTTCACCCCGAAAGAAGAAAAAAAATGTTCAAATGTTTGTTAAGCTTATGGGACTTAACTACGGGGTCATCAGTCCCTAAACTTACAAACTACTTATGAACTACTTACGAACTAGGACGGCACAAATATCCATGCCCGAGGGGGGATTCGAACCCCCGACCGTAGTGGCCGTGCTGACCGTGACTGGAGCGCCTCAGTCACCTCGGCCACCGCGGCCGGCCCCGAAAGAAGGGCCACTTTTCTCTCGAAGTATCAATGGGGTAACATTCGACAACGATCCAGTTCCGCATTCATAAGAGGGACTGCAAGGAAGATTATGCATACCGCAACTTAGTGTAACTGTATTCCTATTAGATGCGACATATTTTGACTGTCCCGTGAGATTCTTAGTTCTGTTTATTAGATTTCTCGTGTGTTCGCATGTGTAATGTATTCAGATTAGTGTGAAATATCTGTGTAGTGTATTCTCCCACAGTGTGAATTCTGACGATCGATTGATTTGTTTTCGTTCGATTAATGCCAACTCTAGTCGTCTTTGTTTACCTTACATACCTTTTTCAAAGGAGCATATGGAGTTCAGAAAAGACAGATTGAATAAAATAGGCGCTGGCGTATTTATTGCTGAAACAGGCGTAGTATCCTGTAGTGAAATTTAAGAAGGTTGCTTCTGTGAGTTGGTACGGATTGTTCTTTTTATCGACCCTTGACTCAGACGATTGGATTGCAGAAATGTTCAAAGAAAGCTTGGATCAAATTTCAGAAACATACTCAAAGCATACGTTTCAACTGGTGGTGACTTTAACTTACCCTCGATATGTTAGCAAAAATGCATATTCAAAACCGGAGGCGAGCATAATACATCATCCGAAATTGCACTGAACGCACTCTCCGGAAATTATCTCGAGCAATTAGTTCATGAACCCACTGTAATAGAAAATGGTTGTGAGAACTTACTTGTCCTCTGAGCAACAAATAATCCGGTACTAATAAACAGCATCAAAACAGACATAGGGATTAGTGAACGCAGAGTTCTCGTAGCGTGGCTGAATATCTGATTTTCCAAATCCACCAAAATGAGAAGAAAAGTATAAGTATTCAAAAAATCAGATTAACATTCGAATAATGCTTTCCTGAGTGTGAATTTTCAGTCTTTCGAAAGTAACAATGTACATGATAGATCAGATGTGGCTTACATTCAAAGAAATAATATTGACAACCATTCACAGATTTGTTCCAACAAATTAACAAAAGAGGGGACTGACACGCCATGGTTCACAAAACAGGTTAGATCATTCACGCAAAAGCAAAGAAAAAAAGTATGCCAAATTTAAACGGACAAGAAATCTCCAAGACTGGCAATCGTTTGCAGAAACTATAACTTCAGCAGGAACTTCAATGCGAGATTTGGTACGGTATCGTAAGAAACAATGGGCGTATACTAGCGAAAAAAAAAAAAAAAAAAAAAGAATCAATACCTTATCTGTACGATTGCAATGGTGTTCTACTGATGACATTTCTGCTAAAGCAGAATTACTTCACAAAGCCTTTCGAAATTCCTCCGCCAAAGAAGACCAAATACTCCAGAATTCGTATTAAGAACGACTGCCAGCATGCGTAATTCAGAAGTAGGTAGTCTTGGGGCGTTAAAGCTACTTAAACAACATAAGTCAGTCTCCCGGTCCCGATTCTATACCACTTAGATTCCTTTCAGAGTATGCTGATTCAATAGCCCCATAACTTTCATACACAAACCGCTCGCCAAACGAACGTTCCGTACGCAAAGATTGGAAAGTTGCACAGGTCCCACCGGTATTCAAGACAAGCAATACGAGTGAAGCGCAAAATTAGAGGTCTACATCACTGACGTCAGTTTGCAGTAGGATTGTAGAACATATTCTTTCCTCTGATATCATGAACTACCACGAAGGAAACGACCAATAGTCAATTTGTATTCAGAATGTATCGTTCTTGTGAAACACAGATAGCTCTTTACTCACATTATGTGTGCTATCGACAAGGGATGTCAAATAGATGTATTTCCGGAAGGCGTTTGATACTTCCTCACAAGCGTCTTCTAATGAAATTGCTTGCTTATGGAATATCGTCACAGTTGTCCGATTGGATTCCTGGTTTACTGTCAGAAAGGACACAGTGGGTTGTAATTGACGGTAAGTCAACGAGTGGAACGGAAGTGGTATCTAGCGTTCCCCAGTGAAGGGTCAAGGGCCCCTACTGTTCCTAAGTTTTGTAAACGATTTAGGAGACAATCTGAGTAGCTTTCTTGGACTGATCGCGGAAGATGCTGTCATTTATCGGTTAGTAAAGTCACGAAAGTTCCAAAGCAACTGCAAAATGAATTAGATAAGGTATCTGCGTCATGCAAAAATGACAATGGACCCTTAATAATGAGACCACTAAAAGAAACCCGTTAAATTTCATTTACACGTTAGATAAGTCAAATCTGCAGGCCCTGATTGTAATAAATATTCAGTAATAACAGTTACGAACAATTTAAATAGGAAAAAAACATATATAAAATATTGTAGGAAAGGCGAACCAAAGCTTACGTTTCATTGGCAGCACACTTAGAAGAAGCAACAATTCCGCTAAAGAAACTGCCTACACTACACCTGTGCGTCCTATTTTGGAGTACTGCTGCGCATTGTACGATCCACACCAGGTGTAACTGACGGACTATTTAAAGAAAGTTCAGAGAAGGACAGCTCGTTTTGTATCGTCGCGATATTGGGGAGGGAACGTTACGAAAATGGTGCAGTAATTGGTGTGGAAATCATTAAAAATGTCATTATTTGTTGCGGCGAAATATCTTTCAGCAACTTTCTCTTCCGAATGCGAACATATGTTGTTAGCAGCCACCTACATAGGGTGACAAGATCATCATAATAAAATAAGAGAGAATAGAAAGATTTAGCTGTTTATTTTTCTGCGAGCTATTTAAGAATGGTAGACAAAAGTCATAAAAGTTGTTTGAGGATCCCTCTGCCATGCACTTCGATGTGGCTTTCAGAGTATCGATGTAGATGTAATGACGAAGTCGTCGAATTTCAAAACAAGAATTACCCAGTAGTATCAAAGCCTATGTCATCAACAATTGCATTTTAATTCCATGTAATGTGCATTGTTGACGATGAGATGGCGAATAAAAACCATCCTTCAAATTTTAGTTGGATGGTTAGGTCAGTTCCTCAGTTTGTGAAACGCACTATATTTCAAATGAATTTCTTTCTGTGTTACAGAGATAAGTAGTAGTTTCTTCGAATTCCTTAAATGAAATATGTCGATTAAAAATACTAGCTGAAAACCCTCGTTACCCAGGTATTTATTTATTCAAGTCTTGAGTTAGTATTCTCTTACCCCTTCTCTCTCTGCCCATTTTATTTTTCTGATATGATATAGTCATCGGAGAATATATAAAAAATAAGGCAGTCTTGCCAAATGTACAAAATTGTAAGTGGTGTCCAAAGATACGTAGTAATCAAAATTCAAACGATATGTAACATGCATACATTTATTTAATGGAAAACTTGACTTCAAACAATATTTTTGTTACTTGTACGGGATATAAACATTTCTTTGGTGAGTCCACTCGTGAGCAAGTGACATGAAGTTGTTCGTGTGAGAAACTTGGACATGTATTGAATATATTGGCCTGCGGTTTATTAATCGTAATAGAAAAAGCAAATCTTACTTGAAACTGCAGTTCGTTAATGTTAAAAGTTAGACCTGTCGGAAATAATAAGTATTGGTTTGATGTACTCTATTTCATTCTCTTATTTTCCTTGTAGTTCTAAACAATTCTATTACTTTCACCTACAGCCATGTACGCTTGACAGTTCATAGTTGGTTCAAAGTTGTCAACATCACTAACGGATTTTGGAAACTTCCTTAAGCAGACTGGAATACAGGAGTGTGTTAGTAGTAAACACGTAAATTTATTAAAATGTAGTTCATTGTGTGAGAGGTTTTTACCCATCGCAGTAAGTATGATATCATATTTGTTGAATTATATGTTTTTTTAAGTATGTATTCATTTGTATAAGTGCTGTATGTCGGTAAAATCTATTGCGAATACGGTTGTTAGTAAAGAAGTAATAGATTAAAACGCTATGGTTGATGGTGGGGGGAGGGTTCCATTAACGTTATGGTTTATGTTCTCATATTTCATGATCTAAGTGTCGTATTGTATTACAATTTTGAAGGCACATTCAGCTATATGTTCGTGTACTGTCTGTAACATTTCTTGCGAAAACAATTAATAGTGTACGAGTAACAAATTCTAACGTCATGCCAAATGCCGTAATTTTACTGCATGAAAGTCGAAAAAGTAGTAAGCGACAAACTTTTTTCTGTTCATCGTTTGCTGGGGTTGTCAGCGAGAGAAAGTTTCCTAAAGGCTTTAAATTATTTATGGAATTCTCTACACAATCACTACAAAAAATAAGGATTGAAAATTAAACTTGTCTTCGATGATGTTTTAGGTGGAGGTGTGTAAAGAATGAAATCGCAACAGCTGTCAAGATGTGTTTATTACGACACTACCGGTTTCTCATAAGTTAAGATGCATCTTCAGGTGGATGACATAAGGAAATGATTACATAATAATTGGAACGGCATCCAGCTTTCAGGGTACCTTGTTAAAATATTCCCACAACAGGGTGTGGTCGTCTTTAGGTAAATAATATTCCCGCTTTATCCTTTGTAAAGAAACCACTGATGGGACTCAGGAAAACAGACGGCATTTCCAAGACCGGGAAGTGATGTGACGCGGTAACCAACACGTGCATAGTCAAATTATGTTTAAAGTTTGTTACAAGTCGCTAAGTGCTCTCCTTCTGAAATAGTGGACTGATAAAGTCACACTATCACGTGCCGCAACACGGGAAAGAGTTCATTGTTTATGAAGTCATGTCTCATGAACTATTGGCCCTGTCGCAAAATTCTTTCTTTCCTAACGTCTTCTACCTATAAGGTACATCCCTGCCAAGTTTCAACATTATAGGTGAAGTAGTTAACGAGATTTCGTGTTTAGTCTGTGAGTGGTTGAATCAGTGAGTGAGTGAAAGATGTCTATTAAAAAAGATATTGAAAGATGTCAATGAAAGCTATGTTGGCCGCTGTCGTTAATGATGGTGCTCTTCATTATCTGTACACAATTTCGGACGATATTTATGAAACAAATCATTAGCTAGTGAAGATTCTTCTGCTGTAACAATTGTCATTATCTATCAGGTATTATTCTACTATGGCCTTGTAAAGTTACTGGAACAAAATGCTTCCACAAATTCTTGATAGATAAATCTGTAAAAATGCATGAAAATTGTTTAAAAAATTGGTTCTTCCTGAAATGTTGGAAGTAAATGCCTACAGTTTATGAAAGTAAATACTGTATAATTCTTTATTGATGATATGCTTGCCAACAGAAGTACATGAGTAACTGCTTGCAGCATATTGATATGTTGGAATCGGTGATGGCTTCATTGCTTCTATTTGCGTCACATTTGATATTTAACAATGAAAGGACTAGCTTAGGTCGATAACCATAAATCTTGGCAGCCTGTGTTGTAGTTGTTTGTAATCAACATTGGTTTGAATAGTACAAAAACGTACTTTAATTATTTCATTAGTCGCAAGCTTTAACGGTTAATGAAATCTTTGTATAGACTAATTACAAAACCGTGATATGTACTGCTTAAAATAAGAATAAAGTGGCAAGTGACATGCAACTACTATGATCAGACTGTGCAAAGTGAGAGAACCACCAGGGTCCAATACATCGTTTTTAAAAAAAAATTAAAAGAGGAGGAGAAATCATATACGCTATATGTTAGATTTTTGCATTATATTTCAAGCAATTGCATCACTTACCCCATAAAAAGCAGGAAAGACAATCTTATTAATTTCACAAAAAGCAATAGATTTAAGGTAACTGTTATGCATTCTAAAAAGATATTTACCACCATCTATAGTCAGAAATAATCATGAAAGGCAATTCTATCAGGTTGGACATGCCCGTCTGAAAAATACTATACAGAATCTGCTTGGTTACCTAGGCTAACTAAAGAAAATCAGCTGATTTCTTTTGTTCTGCATTTATGGAACCCACACTTCAGTCATCTTTTCGGCTGCCATAGCTCACAACACCTTCACGCGATCACATACAGATGTATAATAACTAGGTTACTACATATAATAATAACACCCGCTTGCGCGCACTGTTCACAATCGCGACGATCAAAGTGCAACACACACAGACATTCCACACTTATGTAATCAACGTGTACATATTTTCCTCGTCATTTGATGCAGACCTACTTAACAGAATTGTATCTAGGAAATAAATAAAACCTACGGGAAAGACAAACAATATCAGAGAGAAAAATTAGATAGCTGATACAGAAATAGGAGTTGTGAATAAAACGAATTACAAAAAATACAGGAGGAACAGACAAAAACGATTAAAAACTTCCGAAAATAAGGCAAAGGCATAGTGATCACTAATATACGGAATACCGACTTGGTAGATGAAAGCATTGATAATCACACAAGCTAAAAATCTATATGTAATAAATGGCAGAAAAGCATGAAACACAAAGGAAAAACAGAGGACAATATCAGAGACACAAAATATCTCGATGACTTTGTTTTAGCGGTCCCTTTTAGGGTGCATTAACTATAATAATAATATCAATAATTATAATAATAATGTTGGTGATCATTTACGATTTCATTTAGTTTTGTGCTCAATTAAAGTGGATTATATTATTCTATTATTTACCAGCCTCTTTTTACATATATTTTTTAAAAAGGCAATGCAGTATTTCTTCCTTTTCAGGTTGTGTGTACATGGATAACATCAACCGTAATTAGAGTAATGCAGCTGGCTTTTTGCTCTGTTGCTCGTTAATTCAAAATTTACTTTTAGAGACGTGGCACAAACGATTTTCGACTCTCATTTAGCACAAAAACCGTGCAATATCCGGCATTATGTCCTAAACTTACACACAGTTAATTACTTCGAAACAAATATCCTGTTAGGTGTAATGTAGAGTTGAATGGAAAAAATAACGTGACACGTGCCAGTCTAATATTATACCAACACAAATAAGCAACGTTAAAGGAAGGAGCACAAAATTACAACTGGAGCCCATTCTCCCATCAAATTTTTTTTATTTAGCAATCAGAATATCGTTGTAATTAAATAATGGCCATCTGAAAGCTCATCTCATTTGTAGAACTAAACTAAAAGCAGCTCGTAGCATTGAAGAATTTGCGTAACTCCGTTTACCATATTGGAATAAATGTTTGTATTACGGATTCCCAGAATATGATGTTCAGCATTTATTTCCTTCATCAATTATTTATGTACACGAAAGAATCCTTCATTGCAACACCTAATTTTTCTGCGTAATCTCTCTTCCACATTATGACCTTCTTCCGGAGCGAAACACGGGAGTGTCAGGATTCATACATGTTCCGGGCAGAAAATGCTGAACTAAGGTTTCTTCACCTGTCATATCTACATCTACATACATACTCCGCAATTCACTGTACGGTGCGTGGCGGAGGGTACACTGTACCACTACTAGGCATTTCCTTTCCTATTCCACTCCCATATGGAACGAGGAAAAAAAGAATGCCTATATGCCTCCGTACGAGCCCTAATTTCTCGTATCTTGTCTTTGTGATCTTTACGCGAAATGTAAATAGGAGGCAGCAAGATTGTACTACACTCAGCTTCAAATTCCGGCCCTCTAAATTTCCGCAACAGAATTTCACGAAAAGAACGTCGTCTTTCTTCCAGCGATCCCCAATTGAGTTGCCGGAGCATTTCCATGACACTCGCGCATTGATCGAACCTACCGGTAACAAGTCTAGCTGCTCGTCTCTGAACCGCCTCTATGTCTTCCTTTAAACTGATCTGCTGCGGGTCCCAAACACTTGAGCAATACTAAAGGCGTGGTCGTACAAGCGTTTTTTTACGCGGTCTCCTTTACAGGTGAAGTACATCTTCCCAAAATTCTCCCAATAAACCGAAGTCGGCTGTCCGCCTTACTCACAACTGTCCTTACATGTTCGTTCCATTTCATATCGCTCTGCAATGTTACGCCTGCAGACGCGACGGTTTCAAGAAGCTGACTACTAATGCTGTATTCGAACATTATGGGATTGTTTTTCTACTCATGCGCATCACCTTACATTTTGCTACATTGCCATTCTTCGCACCAACTAGAAATGTTGTCTAAGTCATCCTGTATACTATTACTGTCAGTTACAGACGACACCCTCCCATACACCACAGCATCATCAGCAAACAGCCGCAAATTACAACTTACTCTGTCCATATCATTTATATAGATAGAAAATAATAGCGGTCCTATCACACTCCCCTGGGGCACGCCATAGGAAGGACTCCTCCTCAGGTTCAATAATTTGCAATAAATCAGAATAAATTTTCGACACCGCAAGAACCATCTTGCACTCACTGTTGAGTATCTAGTAAAATTAAGAAATAAAACAGATATCCATTCTACTATTTCGCTAAAACCCTTTAAAGGAATCAAAAGCTTGAATGTGGACTATGCACCTCAGACATTATTATATAATTCATTTGGTTGTCCACGCCTGTCTGTCATTGCCAGCGCAAACGCGTGTAGCGCTGACTCGGTGGTAAACACAGAAATGGACGCCTTGAGAGCAGTCCACATGCTTCCAAATGATGTCTTATGGTACGCTCAGACACGTTTTGTGCAACGCACCGAATTGATTGTCATACGATTCGTCATGTGGCACAACGATCCATTACTGACAAGAGTACATTATGCCTTTCATCGCTTGTAATGGTACTACGAGGTTGTCCAATTAGTCCCATCAGTTCGTCATTCTCTCCTGCATTAAGGGATTACAGATCCTAATCGCATATTCTTGGTTACATTCGACACTATAACTGATTTATCTGAAGGATACAGCCGCATACCTACTCTTCCTTGATCAAAATACAGAACGCTTGGCCGTCCTTTTTTGGGGTATTGCTTCCCAGTGTGGGATCCTTATCAGGTGGGTTTAACGAATGACATCGAAAGAATCCAAAGAACGGCAGCTCGTTTTGTATTGTCGCGAAATGGGGAGACAGCGTTACGGAAATGATCTGGGATGAGAACGATTATAAAAACGGCGATTATCGCTGCGGCTACTTACGACCCTCCAATCGCCAACATTTTCCTCCTAATGCGAAAGTATATTATTCATTGCCACTTAAACATAGGTAGAAAAGATCACCGGGACTGATGACCTAGCTGTTTAGTCCCCTCAAAACCACCACCACCACCACCAACAACAACAACAGAAATCACCAGAATAAAATTCGAGAAATCACAGCTCGAACGGAGAGATTCATGTGTTCTTTCTTCTACGCTTTCTAAACTTGAATTGCAGCGTACTATAGCAAAGGTCGGATTCATAATGAAATAAATAATTAATGTTTTTCCGATCAGTAAATTAATGATTCCGCTAGGGCGAATATTTCGTTGCCAAAGTTAACACACTAAAGCGCTGCCACTGCAAGTAAAATGTAACCCATGTACGACACAAAATCCCGCATGCCTTGCAATGCCATGGAAAGAATTTAAAACCTAACGACGTTCCTTCGTGTCCATCGATGTTTTAATTTACTTAGAAATCTTTCCAGGGAAACACTAATTTATGTAGTTTCCTTTCTGATTTCGGTGCGTACTTATTACATATTGAGTCTCTTCTGTTTATAAATGCTTAGAAAACGGTGTTAGTTACGTAGAAGGCAATGCTGCTTTTTTTTTCATGCTCATAACAATGGTGTAGTTCTCTACAACAAGTGATGTTATCCTTTTTTTAATATCCTTTACGCTGCACGGGTGTACACCTATCTATTAAAAATCTCTAATTTCCTGAACTACTTCACCGATTTACATGGGCAACTTCGTTTCATAAAAGTGGGATCATGGGAAAAAAAAAAAAAAAAAAAAAAAAATCGTAATTTAAAGTTTGTATCTACGACCGTCATGTCTGTCTGTCTCTTTGAACATGTTTATCTCCAAAACTACTTGACGAATATTCATAGGATTTTCAGCCGTAACTTGAGCATACAGTGTGGTTGGATACACACTTTATTTCATCAAAATCGGATGACAGAAAATAAATATAATTCAAACATTTGCATAAAAGTTATCAGTGTCTACCTGCAAAGGCTAATCTCCGAAAGTACTATATGAGCTATCATGGGGTTTCACGGGTAAATAGAGAAGGAATGCACCAAAGTGCACCAAAGATCTAATAGACGCAGCTGCTGCGTAATAAGTGTGGCGTAGTACAGTGGGAAAGCGTAAGTCTGTGACAGAATTAAGCGCCACAATCTTTATGAATACCAACAAACACTGAACAGAGAGACAATGAAGGCATTCACGACCGGATGTCATAGTTGTTGGTAGTACTTCCGGGTTATAAGGCCGTGGTCCATAAAACATTTCAGTTTTTTTCTAAAGTTTCATCCAGAGCTGCGCCGAACATCTTCGGGGAGTTACTGATGTCGCTTTGTGTATTAAAAACTTAACATTTACTTGATTATTTCAGTGAGTTTTGCTTATATTTAAAATATAACGACATTCCTTCGTGACTATCGATTGTTTTCATTCATACAAATAATTCTTTGCAAATATAATGCAATATGTGTAATTTGTTTTCCGATTTCGGTGAGTTTAGGTATCGTACATATAGAAATGCCTAGAAAACATCGTCGCCAGTGCAACATTGCAACATACTAACAACTTCAGCATATACTTACTGTGAGAGAGAAACAGTTTAGTACTACACCACAGGACCAATACCTGGCACTGTTATTACAAAGGTCGACAAATTTTGACTTTTTGTCTGGGGTTTGCATGAAAATATGTATTTCTGACTAAATTGACCCTGCTAATCACAAATCTGCAGCCTGTTTCTCTGTAGCACGTCAGGTTTTTGCACCACCACTATCATCATCATCATATTCATGATTGTCTAACTCTACGTCCAATGAAACTGGAAATTGGAAAGCAATTATGGGACAATGGGAACGAAATGGAACAGTAAAGTGGTTAAAAAAGAATTGGAAGAAAGGCATATTAATTATAACAAGCAAATATTATGGTGGGCACTTACCAGATAGAGGTATTACTTCCGTTTTCGTTTGCCCGTGAATGAACGCTTGATATCCTTCCTCTTGTGTGTCACTTCTCCTTCACGTGCGATGCACCAACAGTAGTCAGCCATCACGTTTATTCCCCAACTACGTTGATAACGATGTTCCATAGTTTTAAGTTCCTAATGAAATCGTTCACCATGTTCCTCTGATGTGTCAGCCAAATTTTCTTGAAAACTCTCTAAGTGTGACATTAGAATATCTAGTTTTAGAGAGACCTTGCATCCTAACTGTTTAAAGAACTGTAGCATGTCTTCCACTATTTCCTTGTAATCAGGGTGCTTATTCTGGCCAAGGAAACCATGTACAACATTTTTTAAACTTCTCCAAGCTTGAAGTTCTATTTCCGTCATAGAACTGTCAAAGTGCTCATCAGACATCAACTTCCTTATATCTGGTCCAACAAATATTCCTTCTTTCAACTTTGCAGCCGATAGATTTGGGAATTGCCTGCACAGGTATTGGAAACAGTTTCTTGTTTTTTCCAGTGCTTTAACATACTGCTTCATGAGTCCTAATTTGATGTGCAGTGGAGGCAATAAAATATGATCTGGACTAACCAAAATTCATTCACTATGTTCTTTGATCCCACTGTCAGGTTTTGCCTCTTAGGCCACTCTCTCCTACTCCAATGTTCATGATAAGCTCTACTGTCCCATTCACAAATATAGCAAGGCATCTTAGTGTACCCTGCTTGCTGACCAAGAAGAATGCCAATCACTTTAAAGTCACCACACACAAGCCACTGGTGTTCTTCGTACTTCACATTTTGTAGAAGTATTTTCATGGTATTGTATGTCTCTTTTAAATGTACTGAATCCGCAATTGGTATTGATCCTAGGTCATTTCCAATATGTAGCAACACTGCTTTCAAACTTCGCTTTGAACAATCTATAAACAATCTCCACTCCTTACTCTCATACTTCTGAGCTCCCATTTTCATCACTAATCCGGCGATGTCTTTGCAGAACACCATTAAAACATCTTCAACAAAAAATTCCTGAAATCTTTATCACGATTTCTGTACAATGAATATGATGTACCATGTGCAAGTAAGTTATTTTCACTGAGACGTGATCCCAGTAGTTGTGCTGCATCTTTTGAGAGTCTTAAGTCTTTCACCAAATTGTCAAGTTCTGTTTGAGTAAGAGGTTTTGGGCTACTATCGATACCACACTCAGAATAGTCACTGCTTTCTTGACTTGCATCTGGTTCAGAGAATTCAAGAGAATCCACTGATGTTGGTGGAGAGGGGATCGGTAGCCCTAGGCCATGAGGAACAGGTGAAATTGCCGAATCTAAGTTTGGATACGATATGTTTTTCATGTTTCTTCTGTTGTATCCAGTTACATTCGTCATACAGAAGTAACAGTAATCAACATGATTCTTCTGTTCACGCCATACCATAGGAATTGCTAAGTTAAAGCACTTGATTTTACCTTCACTCCATTTCCTTAACTGCTCCACACATGTATGGCACACAATGTGTGGAGCAAATGACTTGTCCTGATCGCCGAGCTTCATGCCGAAATATGCAAAATACGACTTCTGCACAAATTTTGTTATTTGCCGACGTTTTGCACGTATCACATAATTTTCACAGATATAACAAAATGTATCTGGGCTATTCACCTTCAGTGAAATACCACCACTCGCAACAAAGCGCGAAAGCACCTTCTTGTAGCTGTAGCACTCAGTCACTGATTTCTGTGGCGATAATGGAACGTCAGCTCCAAGCTCATTAGCCCCCTCTGCCTCGCCCTCATACAAAAAAATGTAGCATTGCCACATTTCTGTAGTTGTGGACACTGCATAACATAATTTCGCAGCCAATGGTAGGTTTGGAGGGGGGGTAGCTGTGCAGAAAAAACTGAGGCTGATGGAAAATAAACTGATATGATTTTCATATTCATGGGTGCAAATGTAGTAAAGAACACCACTTACTTTCCAAACCCGACCTGTGTCGACCTGTGTTATTATTACTATCTTAACTTTATGAGCACAATGCAACATCGAATTTACATAGTTTCGGAGTACGGACTTAAATTAATTTTACTTTTTGTATGAAAATCTTTACCAACATTCGTCGTTTTCGATAATGACGTTTGCTTAAATTTGACATCTTGGCTAGGAGAACTGAGTTTATAGACAGAGCGATCGAACAAAGATTCTGTTTTTGCTGACCTAGCTCCGGAACCATACAAAAACCATGATTACACAGGTCCCTCTTTAACAACCGTTGCGAGGCACATGCATATAAGCTGGTTAAAAATAAGAATGACGTATTTAACAGACACATAAAGATACTCACTGTATAGGATATCGTGGAGAGTACATTATTCCAGAAAATTTGACACATGTGTGGATGTAAATTTTATCCGTTAGAAGTCGGGGCGATTCACTTGTTTAGACACATCTTTTGATTTGTGTGTGGTTTTTTATCTTCAATTGAAGTTAACAATCGGTAGAACCATGGAATTCTTGGAGACAATAGCGACAATAAAGTAACAGGTACTGATGATGACTCTTTCGAGAAATGGTAGTGACAGGATGAAAATGATGCTTGAACTAATTATGTTCATGTATAACACATACTTACAGACGTGGAAGCAGACAGCAGCTATAAAATTTAAAAAAAGTACCGAACATTTTACCAAAAAAATTTGTATTAAAATACTTATAATAAGAATTGGAGGATTGGAGGTACAGGATATGCTGAATGAAAATAAGTTTGGATTCAGAAATGTATTCAGAACAAGTGAAGCGATTATTCTAGTACTGACAGGTAAGGTGAAAACAGAGAAACAGACAATCTACGAAAATCACCCTTGTAGACCTGACAAACGCTTTTGATAAAGTTGTCTGGCAAGAGATGTTCAAAATTCTAAAGAAATCTGGCACCAGTTGAAAAATGTTCCTGCCGGAGCACAGAAAATGCGAATACGTTCTCTGACACAAAAGTGTGGAACCAGCTGCCTCAATCCTCATTACGACTTCCTCGACAAAAATTTTGGCATGCGAACATATTCACCCTCTTTTAGCGCATAACTTTGTAAATACTTTTGCCCAGTTAAGCCGTCATAGTCAGCAATGTCGTCTCACTGTCAGTGTCTATATATGTCTCTGTCCGTTTGTTTGCTGTCTCTCCCACTGCCATTTTCTGTGTCAAACTTTCAATGTCTTCATCCCTTTCCCTCGCGATTCCTCACCGCTGTCTGTTTCTGCCACTTTCATCGTCTCTCTGCCCCACTGACGTTGCCCCTGTACTGTTGCCAGTATCCTTTCTTTCTCACTAACAGTCGGCTTTCATTGTCTTCAATCACGATTGTCTCCGTTACACATATTTCCACGCGGATGGTTTGCTTCGGGTTTGACCTGTGGACCGGAAAACCTTAGCACCCGGGTACTGGGGATGGGAAAACTATGACAAATTGTTTCGTGCTATAGTACTGGAGAGCCGCACGCTCATGCTTTATGTATGGTTTCCATTCTTCTCAGTTTCCACTGTTTTCTCTTTTGCTCCAATTGCTAATACATTCATCTGTCTTAGTTTCTTGTTGTCACTGTTCCTGACTTCCAATATCTCGTTTCGCTTCCCACTGCTGTTTCCATGCATATGACTTTCTCTTGAACTGACACTTTCTCTGTTCCATCATATATGGTTTTCTCTGCCTGCTGCACTGTCCCTGTCCTACTCACATTCAGACGAAAAAAGCGCGAATATGTTCTGGATGCCAAAAATTTTTTGAGGTAGTCGGAATGAGGATTGAGGCAGCTGGTTCCACACTTTTGTGTCAGAGAACATATTCGCCTTTTCTGTGCTCAGGCAGGAGCATTTTTCATCTGGTTCCCATTTTTTTCCTGGTACATCAGAGTGTACTACTTATATAACATGAAACGAATGGTAAGTAAAATTTGGATGGTATTTTATATACCTTTATACATTTGTACAAACGTCAGACCGAATTGACTATGTAGTAGTTTACTGTCTAAAAGGATCTTCACATTCAGATGATTGCTAAACACGCTGAACTATTTGAAAGAATATTGTTAAACACTATCAATATCATTCACGGACCGACATCTCAAGAACCACATAAGATATCACTCTGCTCTAAACTTTAAATAAAATTTCGATATGTTATCTACATTTCATAAGCAGCCATACGAGAAGTCTAGGCAATGCGTTTTTACCTCTGCAAACTCTTTAAAATATGTTGCAATAGTTCACTAAATCGGATACTGCATATTAACTGTAAACTAAACTGAAAACAAAAATTACCCCTTCATCGACCGAAGATTTCAATCTTTAAGATGCACAAAAATCAAACATTTTTCGCCGAGTACCTTTTTAAAAATTGCATCGTAAGTTTCAGAGCTATCCGAATTAAATGGAAAAAATGATACTAAAGTGATGGTTTCGCAATATTGAGGGGGAAAATGAACCGAACAGAGCTGCTGGGAGTAATAGGCGAATTTATATATTGGGAAAGCAACACATGGTAGAAAACGAAAAAATTTGTGAGCAGCATGCAGCATGCGAAATTTCATTTAATTTGGGTAAGAACATACCCACCAGCAAGTACATAAGGAAAAGTATCAAGAAAGCTCTTGTTTCATGTACGTATCTGAAAATTGGACAGTTGTGAAACAAGAGAACGTGGCTATTTCGGGAGGTTTTCCTTGTTGTAAGGAATATACCGGAACTGGTAAGCCCCTCCCACTTATTCTCAATTGGGATCCCCTTTGCCCAGCTTGTCTGATAATTGGCTGAATAAACCGCGACTCTTTTTATGCGCCGGAATTCAAACAGCCCGCTCCACTCCTCTGAGTGGACAACGACAAGAATAGTTAAAAAACATGGCTACGTGTGTCTCGTTTCCGTCGTAGGTGTCGGTGGCCGAGTAGACAGACCGACACAGGAATAAAGGAAGCACACTTGTGCAGGTACGGAGGTGAGCAGCCAGTGGGACAGCAGAAACTAGAAACACTAGAATAAATTAGAACGAGATATATATTGCACAGAATTTATACAATACTTAACTTTTACATAGCTCAGTACTGCAGAATGCTGATACATAGTTGAGCTAGAGGCCTGCCTAGAGCCTGTCCAATAGCCAACTCTTCACTGGTGCCTATCTGAATCCGAAGTGCTAACTGGTTCCTATCTCAGTCCCAAGTGAACGATTGCGTTCAGTGGTGGCCACGAGCGGAGTTGTAACAGAGGGCGCTCGTGGCTGACGTCGTAAGAACGCCGCGCCGTGCGAGCATGGCGGCGCGCGGCGAAAGTAGGTGGCGCGCACTTTGGACTTGTGCGACACCACAGAAATGAAGCGGTGCTTGAAAAAAATGTATGAAACCAGATCTCTGTGGAGTGAAAACCAAACAGGAACCTTGTAACACGCACTCTGAGACATGCTACCTTCCTCGCTGCCCCTATATCGACGGCTATCAGAAGACAATCGGAAATTGACTTCCACAATATTTAATGTCAAATCACTCCCTTTCATTTCATTTTACTATCACCTCTCCTCTCACCCCATTGCAGGGGATTTGGTTTCTGCTTCTTTACCAGGGGGAGATACGTCCCCTTATCTTTTTTTTACGATTTATTAACGAATTTTGCGTAGGAGATACATGTTCTAGCCCTAACTGTGGGGAGCGTTTGCATTTTCTTAACATGGGGACTCTGACTTTCGATTGAACTGAGCCCCTAGTAGACGTAGGAAAGCTATGGTGGTTTTCGAGCATCCATTTATAGGTGATTCTTTTCGTTTCTTTGCAGGAAGTGAGAATCTTTCTCTGTTGTCCCTAACTGCGTTAGAAAAAACAGGAAAGAAGCAGCATTATTAGCACAGAGAAGAAGGAGCTACTGAAAAAAGGAATCGCGGGGGAAGACCCAGAATGTCACACATGTAACATATCGTGAATAATATTGTATGCAATACGTACGAGGAGATGAAGAGGAAGGCAGACAGAGGCAGGAGTACCCTCTGCTGGAAACTAACCTCAGGCTTGAGCAACAAAGAATAAGGAGAACAGGGAGTCATTACGCTTCGCCCCTTATTGCTGCCAGCCTGGTGTTCTGTGCTGATTAATGTCTCCTCGTATCACACACGTTGTTTCCAGGAATTTAATATCTCGCAAGGCAGAGACGTGCAGGCATGCAGTACATTCCGGACACTTTGCGAAGAAGAAGGTTGGAGAGTAATGCGAGTAAGAAGTCGAGACACGTGCTTGTTTTCAGCAAAAAGCCTACAGTGCATTACGAGTTTCATGCACCAGTTGTTTTCTTTATTGGAATGACAAAGGGAACGAAAAAATTCCATTCTTCACTTCATACGCTCTCATATGTACAGACCACTTTTAAACTGGTCTTTTACTCATAAAATTCGCAGTCCAGCTATTATGGCATCAAATTTCCCTGTTATATGCTATTACGTCACTGATATTAGAGCAATATTGGCAATAATTAGTTATTAATAACATCACGTAATCCCAATATTGCGTATAATTTGACATAAAAATTGTCAGAGGGTTTAATATCCCATCGACATCCTAATTATTACAGATGGACCACACGCTCTGGTGCTTTTTATCAGGGATGGCAAAGGAAATAAGATGTTTTCTTTGAAACCATCGTAGGATTTGCCTAGAGTGACTTAGAGAAATCATGTATAACTTAAATATTACAGTCGGAGGCGTGCTTGTACCGACGTCCTTCCAATTGAAGACCAGTGTTTTACCACTGTGCCACATCTCTCGGTAATCTGGATTCTGTACAAATATTGTGCAGTAACGTGATAATTCTACATAAATGTCGCAAAAAGATATTATATCTCAATTTTATTTGACGACGTATGGCTACAATTGCGTATGTATTTTCAGATACATCTAAGTATACTGCAGATTTAATGTCTGGTCTGTGTTGTATATCCTTTGAAATGTGAATGTCCGTAAGAATTTTTTTTTTGACCGATTCCACGTCCAAAAATTTTATTTTTGATCTGTTAAAGGTAATTTAGGACGTCAGTTCTTATTTTGTAAATATTTATCATATATTCTTGTTTTCTGAAACTTCCTATCTCAGGGGATCTCATTACTAATGATCATTTTGAAGCAAAAATACATCTAATTTCATGTAATTTTTGTAGTATATAACTATACAATTTACTTTTTAACTAAGTGGACAGAAGAAAAGTATGACTAAAACCAGCATCATAATGTATTCAGCATGATTTATAAGCAATCATATTTTAAGAAAACTTAAGACCCATGAGAAAGATATGTATATCAATATATATGACCCAGCCTATCCAGTTGTAGATTTTAATAGGAATATTCTCGTTTCTATTTCATAGGTAGTACGGCAGGTATCAGATTGTCTATAGAAAATAATAACCCTACGTGTAGTTACTCTCCTAGGCTCCATCGTTTCAAATTGGCTAAGATTTCCAGGTATGTAACTGGTGATGTTGTGTCAGATACTAATCTAATACTTTAAAACGCCAATGTTAATGTTGTGAACGTCATTTTTGAATCCTGTTCTTTCAACTCAGTTCATTTTGAATCGCTTGAAGCACGGTACTCAACAAAGTGGTCTGTTGTTTGATATTTTTCGTGATTGTTTTAAGTATCGAGTATATGTTTGTCAATTGATTCTGTAGAAAGTTTTAGTGTAAAGTATTAGCTTTTCAATAAACCATTCACCTTCCTATAATTCGCAAACTCTTTGTGAAATCACTCAATTTTTCTGGCATATTATCTTGCACTGAGAAGTCTTACAGTGTGTGGCTTACGATTTACGTTATAGATTACTGCATGTGAAATATAGCTAATATTACAAAAAAGATTTCTAAATAGTATTGACACTAATGTATGTAGTTTTTCGTTAGAAAGGTCGTGTTATTCAATGTTGTTAATCATTCGCAACTCAACGGAATTTGAGACACTTTATAGTTTTCTACACCAAAAGAAAATAAAACGAATTACTATTAGTGTAGAACAGGGTGTCTGAACCTCGATGATTTTAACCGCCCAGTTTTTAATTTTAATCGGCGATGACGCATTGCAGTGGAGAATCATATGCATTCGATAACTCGAACTTATTTCATAAATAATAATAATAATAATAATAATAATTCTTAACCATCTTTATGACGTTGCAAAAAAGAGATCCACCAAACCGCCTCACAATTTTCTGTGACTTTTTTCTGGTTTCTTAAATGTCTGTAATGTCGATCACTACACATTAAATATTTTGGTATACTGCAGTGACTATATGTAATTTTATCAAAGCAAGACATGAGTCTCGGTGGAGTTTCCGCGATTGTCATATGAGTAAAATTCTTGAGTATTCGTCTCCAGATCGCTTTTATTTTCTAGAAAACGACCGGTTTCGGGACAGCTTCCCATCTTCAGATCAATTCTATGAAGTTGCGTGATGAACGAGTGCTAAAAGTCGTTACTCAGGTTACTCAGTAACGACTGTGAACAATCGTCCTCTCGCGACAGGTTACTCTGTAACTTGAGAGAATTGATCTGATGATGGGTAGCTGTCCCAAAACCGGTCATTTTCTAGAAAATAAAAGCGGTCTGGAGACTGATACTCAATAATTTTATTTATATAATTTTATTTATGACTGGTGGAGTCACCATTATCATATTCATTTCATTCCAGTTTTTATTTTCATCCTGCAGGATATATTCCATAAATGCATGTGAAATCATGCCTGCGGAAGTTTTCATATGTTTGAATTTATTTTGCCTGAAATCGCTTGTAACGTGGAACTGGCGTGAGGTTTTAACAACTAACGTGATCAATGAAACATTCAGCTTAATCCAAAACTTTATTTTTATTTGTGAAACATGCATGAATATCCGTGTTTGGCAGAACTAAACTGATTTTCAAGTCCAAGCACGGTACACTCAACCGAGTAACAACGGTCATCATCGCCAGTACGCATACCTCTACATTAGATGTCTTTGTCGGGGAATTCCTCGCGTATTTTCCCATGGACAATGCAGGGGACATGGTTGAAGCACTTAGGATTGCAAACCACATTAAAGAATGAAGAAATAGAGAGTATGGCTAGTTTGTAGGAGCTTTCAAATAAAAGAGGATATTTTCAGTACAGGAAACAAGGGCATGCAAAAAGCGATATCATCATCCATGTCTGCTTATTTGTCATCTGTGTGGAAATGTGGCAAAGGAATGTAGATAACATAGTCAAGGGCGGCCTGGAAGCAGTAGGAAGCCGTTAAACGCCAAAGAGAGTATTCCTACTGCCGAGAGACAGTCGAAGTAGGCAGCTGGGCGCTAGTTATTCTTCTAACGAGTTTGATTCTGGCATCTTCCTTACCTACAATTAATTTTATGTGATCTTTCTATTTCAAATCGTTCAATTCCAATATTTTTATGGGTGTAACTTCTTTCAGTGAGTGTCAGAATATTTTGGTAAAATATGCACCGCCTATCACGTGCCACATTATCTTGAAAGCAGACATTTTTAGTTGCGTTTACACTCCTTCTCTCTCCTTTCGTCATAAATACCATCCACATAGCTCTTCCTGTATCCATGGCCCTTTATATTTTTCTGCATAATTTCTTTTAATTATCCCTTTAATTCATCGGCGTTAAAATGATTGATACATATCAACATCACAGGAAGAAACTATGAAATATCAGGAACAGTATTTCACCAATGGTTTCGGCGGTTTCGTCGTAGGAGTTAGTATGATATCTGAAATTAAGCTGGCATCGGTGGTTGGCGCTACAAATTTTGGCTCACGGCGGCAAAATCTCTTTCTGGAGACGACCGTGACAGGGGTAAATCATACTTCTAATAATTTAGACATATACAACATTTAAACTATGTTGTTGTTGTTGTGGTCTTCAGTCCGGAGACTGGTTTGATGCAGCTCTCCACAATACCCTAGACTGAGCAAGCCTCTTCATCTCCACATAAGAACGGCAACCTACATCTGACTGAATCTGCTTACTGTATCCATCTCTTGGTCTTCCTCTGCGGTTTTTACCCCACACATTTCCCTCCAACGCTAAATTCACAATTCCTTGATGTCTATGAATGTGTCCTACCAATCTATCCCTTCTTTTAGTCAAGGTATGCCAGAAATTTCTTTTCTTCCCAATTCTGTTCAGTACCTCCTCATTAGCTACGCGATCCACCCACCTAATCTTCAGCATTCTTCTGTAGCACCATATTTCAAAAGCCTCAATCCTCTTCCTGTCCGCACTGTTTATCGTCCATGTCTCACTCCCATACAAGGTAAAACTCCATACAAATGCCTGCAGAAAGGACATCCTTAGGCTTAAATCAATATTCGATGTTAACAAAATTCTCTTTTTCAAGAACACTTTTCTACCCATTGCCAGTCTGCATTTTATATCCTCTGTACTGCGACCATCATTTGTTATTTTACTGCCCAAGTAACAAAACTCATCTACCTCCTTTATTGCTTCGTTACCCAATCTAATTCCTTCAGCATCGCCTGATTTTCTTACACTGCACTCCATTACCCTAGTTTTGCTCTTGTTAATGTTCATCTTATATGCACCTTTCAGCACACTGTCCATTCCGTTCAATTGCTCTTCCAGGTCCTTTGCTGTATCTGACTGAATTACTATGTCGTCGGCAAATCGCAATGTTTTTAATTCTTCACCCTGAACTTTAATTCATTCTCCAAATTTCTCCTTGCTTTCCTTTATAGCTTGCTCAATGTACAAATTGAATAAAATTGGAAAAAGGCTACAACCCTATCTTACTCCCTTTCCAACCACTGCATCCCTTTCATGCCCTTCGACTCTGACAACCGCTGTCTGGTTTTTGTACAAGTTGTAAATAACCTTACGCTCCCTATATTTTACTCCTGCTTGCTTCAGAACTTGAAAGAGTTTATTCCAATCAACATTGTCAAAAGCCTTCTCCAAATCTACAAAAGCTAGAAATGTAGGTTTGCCTTTTCTTAATCTATCTTCTAGGAAAAGCCGTAAAGTGAGTATTGCCTCCCGTGTTCCTAGATTTCTGCTGAACCCAAACTGATCTTCCCCGAGGTCGGCTTCTACCAGCTTTTCCATCCTTCTGTATATAATTCGTGTTAATATTTTGCAACCATGACTTATGAAACTGGTGGTTCTGTAATTTTCACACCTGTCTGCACCTGCTTCCTTTGGAATGGGGATTATAACATTTTTCTTAAAGTCTGAGGGTAGTTCGCCTGTCTCATACAACTTACATACCAGGTGAAACAGGTTTGTCATGGCTAGTTCTCCCAGAGACTTCAGTAGCTCTGAGGGGATATCATCTACTCCAGGAGCCTTGTTTCGACTTAGGTCTTTCAGGGCTCTGTCAAATTCTTCTCTCAGTACAGAATCTCCTATTTCACCTTCATCTACATCCTCTTCCCTTCCTACAATATTGTCTCGAAGTTCATTTCCTTTGTAGAGCCCCTCTATATACTCTTTCCACCTTTCATCTTTCCCTTCTTTGCTGAGAACTGGTTTTCCATCAGTGTCCTTGATATTCATAGATATCTTCTAAGATAAGCCGTAAACTATACGTACCCAAATAGCTGTGAAAACCGAGTGATCCCCCTGTACAAAAAAGAATATTACTCTAAGGAAAAATGAAGATTGAACGCTAACCTGGCTGTTTAAGCAAATGAAAGAACCAATTGATAATTTGCATAGGAATTTACGAAGTTAGCTGCGAATGAACATCGGGATTCGAACGGGGGTCCTCCTTACTATGTCGTCGCGCTGACCACTGCACAAATGGGGACACAATGGTAACTGCTGCCACAGGGGCTACCTTGCACGCATTCCGTCAGACACATATTCTCGTCCACAGTTTAACGTAACGCCCCTCCCATTACTCGCCCATTCTCGGAACGGATCGGAAATAGAGTGCAACCTCACTGAATAAAGAATTATCGACCATGTTCGCCTATGGGGGACCTGGAAGTGAAGGACTACATCTTCATACTTTTGCTTTCGGCGAACATTACTCGTGATCTACAATGCGGAGGAAGTTGCGATTTTATACCAACACTGAATGACATTAACTCAAGCTGACATAGGAAATTTATTGAAATGTTCTTATAGTTTAAGAATTACACTATTACGCCTAATAAATGTTTTTATAATACGTGTTCGCATTATGGAAACATTTTCTGGTGCATCGTCAGTCATTAGCATTTAGACTGTGACAGGCTGCTTCAATATTCGTAGGGACATTATGTCCCTTGTTTTGTAGTTTGGAGTATATCTGTAGAACCGGCCGCGGTGACCGAGGGGACTGAGGCGCTCCAGTCACGGTCTGCACGGCCACTACGGTCGGGAGTTCGAATCCCCCCTCGGGCATGAATATTTGTGCCGTCCTTAGGATAAGCTAGTTGATAAGTAGTTTGTAAGTTTAGGGACTGATGACCCCATAGTTAAGTCCCATAAGCTTAACAAACATTTGAACATTTTTTTATATCTGCAGAAACAGAAAAACCCTAGTTGTACTTCATTACTATTTTGTCTAATAATTGCCGGCCGCGGTGGCCGAGGGGACTAAGGCGCTCCAGTCACGGTCTGCACGGCCACTACGGTCGGGGGTTCGAATCCCCCCTCGGGCATGGATATTTGTGCCGTCCTAGTTCGTAAGTAGTTCATAAGTAGTTTGTAAGTTGAGGGACTGATAACCCCGTAGTTAAGTCCCATGGACTATACAAACATTTGAGCATTTTGTCTAATAATTACCGTTAAAATTATATACGGAATAACAAACATAGATCATTTCTGCAATGTATTACGCTTAATACAAAGATACAGCCTCATTATTCAATAGGGATAAATTGAACATAGCTAAAACCGTTATGAAGATATATGTATCTAATGTTCTGAAAATGTAGTTTCGAGAATATTAGAAAATAATGTTCACTGTGTTTTTAACTCACCGTATGCCTCTTTCAATACATTCCAGTGGTATAATATTGCTGGCCAGATGCTTCTTTATCCTTGCAGACATTTTTCAGGAATCTTTTCCTTACTCTGGACCCTTTAGTGGTGATTTCTGCTGACCTTTCAACTTCAACTAGTCGATGACGATCTATAGCCGTCAGAGCAGCTATATTTCCTGATTAGACGCCTAATTTGTCCATTACTTTTGTCCTGCTGATTACACCATCAGTGAAACAGATAACAGCATCCATCACACCTATTTTGCGTACTGTCCATCCAGCAAACACTGTTTTCGGTACTTGTTTCCACACGCAGCTGTTAAAACTCTCATTAGGATTTTGTGTACGGTCATGTAGACATTTGCTAAGTGAACATTACCTGACATTGCCGGTTTAGGAGGCGATCTGATAGTTTTATATTCTTCAGAAATGAAACGCCAAGGTCGAGAATTAATAATTTATTTAATGACGACCACTTTCGGAGGACTGTGGTCATCTGGTCATATACATTTCATAAGCTGGTCATCCTACTTTAAATAAATGGATATAAACGAATAAGTGCAATATAGCACTTAATCATCATATAAAATACATAATACAGACAGACTCACAGACATGAAAAGAAAACGTCACAAATTGGATTTTCGGTGTAGTAGTAATCTCAATTTAAAAAAGAAAAAAAAGTTAAAAATTTGGTTTGAAGAGAGAAGAAGATCTGAAACATGAAGGAATCAATAGGGAAATGATAAATGAAAGGGATAAATTCGGAAACAAGATTATGTGGTTTACATCTGAAGTAAAAGAAAGGAAGGAAACAGGAAGAAAATGGACAGAGCAAATGCTACAGGACCACATCAGAGAACGACGAGGTTTTTGGAAGAGAAATAGAAGCGTGAGAGAAGAAATAATCATTTTAATTCGAGTTTAAACATCGACTTCAATAACGTACAATAATAACAATATAATCAACTGATGAGATTTTCTTTATATTTTCTAAAATGTTTAGGTGGTGTTCTTCTTCTCCCAGCGAAATACCAGTGATAACGCATTATTCAGAATGCTGAAATAAACAAATGTAACCATAACAGGTCGTAAATGGTTTACTGTCCCCTTAAAAGACAGAACGGAAGGATTTTGTAGAATATTCAGGATGTTTCGAAGAGAAGCAAGGCGCTGTAATGCGGAGATCTCTGACTGTGTCACTTTTTACATGTTTCCTCTGCAGCAGCAGTAGCGTCACTTACTCGCAGGCAGTTAATGCACTACGAATTGCGTGGCGGTGTGTGCAGCTTCTTTGGCATGCGCCCTCGTGTGAAACGCGAGCGCTCCCTGGGAACGGTCGCCCAGGAAACGAGTCTCATCTTCTTTGCGGAGCGCTGGACTGTGTAGATGCGGCGCCTGAGGGCGCACCGTGGCCGTCAAAGAGTCGTTTGCGGAGTGTAAGCGGGAGCCGGCCGCGGTATTTGCGCCCCTTCCCTCAAAACTTGAAAAAAAACGGCAAAAAATAAAGAAAAAAAAAATCCCCTGTGCTCTCACCGCGAGCTCGTCCATAACTTCTTTCCACTTTACGCGAAAAATAAATCTCATCCTCTGATGTTGCTTCTATCTCCGCAGCAGTCGACGTTATAATATGTACACTAGCTATACACCCGGGTCTGATACTGAAAGCAACGGACAGCTTGTGTGCCTAGCGGTGGTTAAATATTACAGTGACAAATAACTGCAATGGAAATCAGTCTTCTGAATACCTATCATAAGAAACACAGAAAAAATTAATGAAAGATCCGCAAATAACTCTGATTCAGTTTTATAAGATCCTGTTGAGGATATGTTTCCATATGTGGACTAAAGGGGGGGGGGGAGGGAAGGGGACCACCCTGGGCCTCTCGTTTTGGTGGCCGCCGGTTTTTTTTTTTTTTTTTTTTTTTTTTTTGTAATACATGTATTTTCAAGTGGACTGGGGGTCTCATTTCGTTTTGCCTCCGAGTCGGGCCTCCGACAGCTTCAGTTCGCCATTGTATGTTTCCCAGGGGCGTGGATATGGTGAGGGGAGGATTCAAACACCCCTCCCCCCACAACTTTTTTTTGTCACGTGCTAAAGTTAAAAATTGACAATAATTTGTGTAATGAATAGCCGGCCGCGGTGGCCGCGGGGACTGAGGCGCTCCAGTCACGGTCTGCACGGCCACTACGGTCGGGGGTTCGAATCCCCCCTCGGGCATGGATATTTGTGTCGTCCTTAGTATAAAGTAGTTCGTAAGTAGTTTGTAAGTTTAGGGACTGATGACCCCGTAGTTAAGTCCCATAAGCTTAACAAACATTTGAACGTTTTTTGTAATGAATATGAGAGTTAGACTGAAAACTTAGCCAACAAAGGGGGTGTCTGCTTAGTTGATCTTTGGCTTTCTTTCTCTCGAGTGTTTTATTGGTGGCCTTCGTGAGGCCTAGCCAAGCGTCGCGCACAACATTCACGACTGTAAATCTAGGCAATTAAAAAAAACATTGCTCAGGTGACCACCACCTAACCTTCAGTAACAATGAACAAGTATTGTTGAATTCCAGGCAAAGACAGGCTCCACAGACTGTTTAAAGTACCGCGCGAGGCTTGCCTGACGAAAGCCACCGTGTTTTATGTTTACTACTGCTACCAACTTCAGTGATGTACTAACGTTATGACTACAGTAGGGCAGCAAACTTGTACATGATACAGACAAATATATTTTTAACGAGTGTGATTAAATGAGAACAAATGTATGACATCACAACCTTATTACTTCCGTGTATAATTCATACCACAAATGCTGATCATCTGCACGCATGTATGCCGAAAGTGGCAGCATTGTACAGCAGACAGATTAAATTCCCACTCTTTTGACAGATATTAATCGTGTGAAAGGAATTGTTACTTTCGACGTTTTGGATCTAATTTTCGAGTTTTTATTTTATTGAAATAAGTACTTCTAATGGTTGCCAGTGTATTTTAATACTCGTATTAACGTAATGTGTAGAAATTTAGCTTCGTGTCTCTAACCTAATTGTTCCGCAAAAATCTTAGGTTTTAAATTGACGGTGTTAGCCATATTTTGCAACTGGGGCAATGAAGCTATGGTGGGGAATTTAGGCAAAATGAACTGTATGCATACTTTTTGTGAAATGTGCACTTGCAGAATGTAGAGAAAGTAATAGTTTTGAAGTGCCAAAAACTATTTCTGACTATTGTGGTCTCTTAATCAAGTCTAGAGTGTATAAATAGGGAAAAAGAATTATAAATATGGGAAAAATAGTTACAGCCTACAGGGAAGTAAAAGAGATATTTGAAGATAAGAAAAACAGCTCTACGAATGTCAAGAACACAGATGGAAAACCAGTTCTCAGCAAAGAAGGGAAATCTGAAAGGTGGAAAGAGTATAAAGAGAGCCTTTACGAAGGAAATGAACTTAGGGGCAATATTGTAGGAAGAGGAGAAGTAGATGAGAATGAAATAGGAGATACTATACTGACAGATGAATTTGACACAGCACAGCACAGCACTGAAAGGCACAGCACTGAAAGGCCTAAGTCGAAACAAGACCCCTGGAGTAGATGATATTCCCTCAGAGCTACTGGAATCTCTGGAAGAACCAGCCATGACAAAACTGTTTCACCTGGCGTGTAAGATGTATTAGACAGGTGAAGTACCCTCAAACTTTAAGAAAAATGTAATAATCCCCATTCCAAAGACGGAAAGTAGGAATCGAGGTACTGGGGGAAGTAAAATTGTGAGGCGGCATCGTAAGTCGTGTTGTGATAGCTCTGTCGGTAGAGCGTTTGCCCGCGAAAGGCAAAGGTCCCAGGTTCGAATCCCGGTTCCGGCACACAATTTTAATCTGCCAGGAAGTTTCATATCAGTTCACACTCCGCTGCAGAGTGAAGTTTCATTCTGGAAACATCCCTTAGGCTGTGGCTAAGCCATGTCTCCAGCATACCCTTTCTTCCAGTCTTTCTTCTAGTCTTTCATGGTTCGCAGGAGAGCTTCTGTGAAGTTTGGAAAGTAGGAAGCGAGGTACTGGCGGAAGTAAAGGTGTGAGGCGGCATCGAGAGTCGTGTCGGGATAGCTCAGTCGGTAGAGGCAAAGGCCCAAGATTCGAGTCCCGGTTCCAGCAAACAATTTTAATCTGTCAGGAAGTTTCATATCAGCGCACCACTCCGCTGCAGAGTGAAAGTTTCAATCTGAACACAGTAGAATGTCGCTCTATGGGAAACGTGGGCTGCCAAGGTCGGTCAAGTGCTCGTACTCTAGTTACATTGTTTAATGGCACCACCTATTTGACAGAAATACATGACCTCCCTAAATTGAGAAACCTTCCCAAAAGAGGCGACATTACCCTACCTGAAGGTTTGAAAGAGTGAATTCGAACTTTATGGTATTGTATGTGATATTGTTAAAGGAGTTGTCTATCGTAAAGCGATGCAGTTATTGAAGGTTTAAAACGTTTACTGCGAACTTTACGATTTTTTGTGTTTCAGTTTTATCATAATAATTTTCTATGATAAGAACATTCAGTCCTGCGATACCTTGAAGGTTTAAAAGCTTGTCTCAGGATTTTTAAAAAATTAACTTATTAAAGCTTCCTTTCTCAATTGTCGTATTCACAAATTTACCTTTTCTAATTAATTTTCTATTAGACAAGAAACTTAGTTTTTGTTTTAGACTAAGGAAAAGGCGCATTTATTTTTCGCCAGCTCTTCCACTTTCCTGTGACCCAATTGGGTCTCAGCTGCAGTTCAAGATGAAGTAAGGATGTTATTAGCATAAGATTTTCAGAGATAAATCAGATAATTATGCATAGGTTTTGGTAATGAAGAGTCGGCTTTAAATCTGCTTGCACCCGTTCTTAATTGCACCAGTGTAGAGTTTTGACGATTCGTAAATTAATCGCTCATTTGAGCGAACACAAATAAAGAATCATAAGAATCGAATCGTGGCGTAAACAAATCGTCGATCAAAAGTATCGTCTGTTTCGTGACGATTCCAAGTTCCAGCATTCATGCTTCGAAGGCAACTGCTGAATCGTTCGGAAAGATTACGAAAGCCAGAGAACAGTCAAGGAGCAGGCTCAAGGAAGAAAGGAAGCACCGTGATCGAATTTCTGATGAAAGAAACGAAACACACCGAAAACACAGCTGGCAACACACACGATTAAATAAATAAATCAAACTATGAGGAAAAGTACGTACATTTCAGATGCAGTGCATCCCTTTCAAGTCTGTTGTACAGATTACAGGTAATATATTGAAAATTTATATTTCGCTTGTCCCGGAAATGGCTCTAAATATTTGGATTACATTTTGCACGTAGAGCGTTTTTGCATTTTTAGTTCATCTAGGTAGTTGTATTTTTCGTAAAAACTCAATTTTACAAAAAAAATATTACTATGTAAACACGATTTTGCATGTCGTAAATCTTTTTTACTATTTAGGTTTTTCTGTTTACTTGTACAGTAGAGTCTTTCGTGAAAGAATGCGATTTTGCACAAAAAGCATTTTTATATGAAAACGCTAATTTTGTTGTATTTGGAATGAAATTTAGTATTTACAGAAAGATTTTGATGTTGAAAGTTTATTTATAAAGACATGTTTCCTGAAAAATTATTTTATAACGATTAGCTATGTGTTAATTACCATACATTTAATGTAATTTATATTTAACTGGTTGAAGTATTCGAACAGAACCAAAAAAATAGATTTACTATATGACCGGCGTTAAGTAGGTTGAAATCAACAACGCTACTAAATGAGCTACGCCGAGAATAGAAATAGTCGAGAGCATAGTAGGAATTTATATTCGCTTGCAAAATTTCAATGTCTTTTTTCTAGAGAATTTTTGAGATTTCAATGAAACGTCTTTGGCTGACATTATATATATATACATGGTGGTTGGAAATTTCCGTTACAAACATCTAGGACTTGTGAGTAAATAACATTCTGAGTAGGAAGCCACATCCGAAAACGCATTGTTTCCGTTCCATGACGGTTTAAATCCAGATGATTATCTCATCTACTATTTGAGGATTGTAGTTAAGCGAGGCCCAGTACAGTTGTTGCAATCAATTTGAAAAGAATACTGAATCGTTCCGTTATTACTTTCGCATTTTCATTGCAATTTACATCTTATGGTTTACATTAGTCGTGAACAACAAGAACCCAGCATCTACGGCACGTACTGATGCATTACAACAGCGGCTCGATGTGGCGACCAGCAACCTCGTTACACACATTGTACCTCCGTAGCATGGCTTGGTACACTCTCTCCATCCACCCCCCCCCCCCGTGCCAGCAGATTTTCTCTGTCTCTAAAGGTGTCTCATAAATTAGACTCTTCATACGACCCCACAAAAAGTAGTCCATAGGAGTTAAATCCGCTGATCGTACACATCATCATGTCTACCCTGTTGCATACCAGGTCAGGGAACTCTCAGCGCATTGAGGCACTACGCTCCGATTCGAAAGGCCGTTCCCTCGGGCATGGATGTTTGTGGTGTCTTCGTATAAGTTAGTTTATGAATAGTTTGTAAGTTTAGGGACTGATTACCCCGTAGTTAAGTTCCATAAGGTTAACAAACATTTGAATACACAGGGTGTCTCATGAAAGACGCCTGCCATGCGTCCCCGGATCGCCTGGTACGGGTCCCAGCCACCGCAACCGCATCCGCCGGCCATAGCAGCGCCTGATTCTCGGACTATTGTGCCACGGGCGCCTACATTGAGTTAAAGTCTAAAAAAATTGCCATCTGAGTAATCTAAGCTTACCTTTATTTACAGTAGATGTTCAAAATGATGTCCCTCTATGGAAAGAGTGGCCTGACATCTATTGAACACAACTGCGAACACTCGGCAAATTTCGGCTGCCGAAATCTGGGAAATGGCTAGTCAAATCTTCTAGACCTTCGTTTGTCTAACACAGATCCGATCTTTTGAAATTTATTAGCTAATCTGCGTATCGTGCATTCATTGGGAACATGCGCACCGGGAAATTTCCGTATGAATTCTAGCCGACATTCCACATACGATTCTGTTTTTACATATTTGCGCACAAGAAACACTCGTTGATCCTTCGCGTATATCACACTGAAAGTAAACTTGACAGCAAACTCAAAACAAAACACCCGAACACTCTGTCACGCAGTGCAGAACACAAGAGCACGGTGTTTCTACCTGACGACAACAGGGCCGGACTCGGCGCTGTTGCCAAGTGTCCCAGAACACGCATAGCGGCGACCGGCAGGCGGAGCGGCAGCAGCCGGCAAACGCAGCGCGCAACTCGCAGACCTCTCCCAGGCGTCTTTCGTGAGACACCCTATATATAAGAAAATCCGGGCTCCTTTATGGAATTCTGTAAGATTTGTGCTATAGTAGGCCGGAAAGGAACGTGAACGAATCGTGGTAATAGATTCAAAAGGTAAGGTTCTAACCACAGTCTTACATAGACACGACACTCACTGGTGTGAACGTTGTTACCCAGTGGTGGACTAATGCCTAGTTTACACGACGATCAGACGTTCACAAGAAAGATAACTATCTGCTGCAGCGCTCCAAGCGTACTAACTCGCTACTAATGACGTGCGATCATACAGGATTGGTTGCGTTAACAGGTTAAACTTCCGTCTACAAGTCTGATTACCACTGATAGCAGCGCCTGTATGACAATACGGGCTTGTTACTGTTTCTATACGGGGATTGTTCACGTTTGAGTGTATGTCATAGCTGATAAAATTCAACTTAAGAAGCTTACACTGTCAGCGGTCGTAGGAGCTGTGGTAATGTTTGTTAGAACTCATGAAGAAGAAATAGAAGTTGGATGTGTCCTTGGTTGAGAGGAAGAGACGAAGAATGAGATGTGTACTGCATACAGCTAACGAAGTGACTCATACCAGAGGACCTCAATGAATTCAAAGTTTTACCAAATTGCTTTCGTTCGTCCAAGGACATAACTACTGCGATGAGAGAGAGAGAGAGAGAGAGAGAGAGAGAGAGAGAGAGAAGCTAGATCGAGAGGGAGAGAGAGTATTTCGCCAAGCTGAAGGTACGAAACACTTCTTACACTTGACGTATATTTGCAGTTTTGTTAAAGTTAAGCGTCAGTTACTTCCTGTAATTGTTATTTTTTGCAGGATCGCTATAACATTGCCGTTTCTGGCGACAGGAGAATTTTTCGAAAGCCTAGCCTTTGCACAAAGAATTTTTGTACCGACTCTTACACATATTGCTGTTGAAGTCTGCGCAGCAATTTCAGTTTCCGATCCACAATGGGACCTCAGTCAACTAAATTTTGCTTTGCTCTTAGCATCACACTTTCGAGATCATGTGAAACGGACTTTCTGACATGCTAAAAGTTATAGACTTATAAAAATATGAAGCTAATCAACAAGACATGTTCAAAACTCTATTAAATCGACACTTTTCTGTTACTTTCTTCATAAATAACAGTCATTATACATTCTTGCAATAGAGAGGATTTTCTGCAGCGACCCTGTATGCCTCAGTCGAAAGCGGAATTCCTGCTCTGTTCCACTCCATTGATGCAAGACATATCACTCCAACAAAGCAAGTAATTTCGGTAAGGACGCCGCTATTTCCACACATAAACATGAAAACCACGCAACGAATTAACTTCTGCGCATGCGCACCCAATTCGCTACTAGCAATTTTAGGATCTGTCCTAAAGTGTACTAGCTAGTACGAAACGCCGTCTGCGCTCACGAAATGCTAGTAGTTCCGCGTTTACGTCACTAGATGGCGCCCAACGTGATCTGTTCATTACTAGCGCGATCATCGTGTAAATTGGGCTTAAGGGTGACGAAGGCCCGGGGCGGCGTCAAATTGATGACCCTCCCCTCCAATCCACTCGTAAATACTTGTATCACTATAAAACAGTACCGTTTGCGTTTTGAAGCCCCCCACCCCCACCCGGACGAGGGACAAGTTTGCATTAAATAACTTTCGAGATTCGGAGGCACCACAACGAGAGGCGAAGGTAGCTTCAACTTTAAAAAAAAAAAAAAAAAAAACAAACAAACTTCTCTTTGGGTATTTGAAGGCCCCCCCAAGACGAGAGGCCCGGGACAGACCGTCCCCGTCCCCCTTAGTCCGCCACTGTTACCGTTTGACAGCTGGAGCGATAAATGAGACACATTGACGTCGTATGGACAATGTTTCCTTTCGTCCATTTTTTACGCGATTTACGAAACATTTAACGTCTTGCACTATGTCCAAGCGTTGGTGTAAAACCAGAAGAAATGTATGATTCTCAAATAAAAGCAAATATGAGTGCAACTTGAAAATCTAGTGTAAGCAACAACATATTTACGACATTGGGTAGAAATGCTGCCTACCACATTGCCACCGAAAAACTATAAACGTACGCATATACATAGGTTTACAGCACTGACCTGTACCTTCAAGATCATAAGGAATCGTTAACTACTGTTTCTAAGTCATTAGCGCCTGAAAACTTCCAAATAATGATAGAAATATGTTGAAATCATCATTTTAATTCGTTGATTACAAAAATTTCACGTAAGTGGAAATATTTAAATAACATATCCTACTTTTCAGGAAATCTCCTGTGAAAAAGTATCAAAACATAGCAATGTCATCAACAGAAGGAAGCAAGAAACATTAAGTGACTAACAATAGAAAAGAATTGAGTACATAACAAACAAATCAGCAGCCTAAATGTGCAGACTTCTTAAACTTCTTGTTTGATTTCTTATTTTTGAAAACTAAGACTTGGTTCAGAAACTTAATCCTGAAAAATAGCCTGGTTTTGACAGTCTTATTAACAGTAGTTTAGCTTCATCACAACACCCAGCAGGAAAAATTGAAACCCCCTTTTAACATGTCCACAAATAATGCTCCACAGTTTTCTTGTGAACTTCTTGTTCAAAGACTCAAGGCATCTGCTCCTCACAAATCTTGAAAAATGAACAAACTGCTTCACTACAAATAATAATGCTTCCGAAATTGTCTTGATAGCTTCCATTTGAGATTATTGTTCTATGTAGTCATAAATTGGTTTACTTCAAAGTGAAGCGAACACAACCTCACAGTTTTATATAGTTACAGAGCATCTTTGTTCATCAGATTTTCTCTTCTGCTATTCACTGTACATTTTCGACTCCTGGAACGAATTGTCAATCGTTAACACGAGGGCCACTCCAAAAGAAAGGCACTTTTTTTTAAAAAAATACAGATTTCATTCTGCATGTTTGAAAGTTTTACAGTGTGTAGATACATCCTTCCCGCTTGTTTTCATACTTAGTTCACCCTGTTCCCATGAGTGGCGCCGTTACAGCATTTGTTCAAGATGGCAGCAACACGTGACGTTCTCAGAAGCAACGTGCTGTCACTGAATTCCTGTGCTGTGAAGACTAGACAGTGGGAAACATCCTCAAGAGGTTGAAAAAGCTGTATGGAGATGCTGCTATTGATCGCATTGCAGTTTGTCAGTGGGCAAGCAGATTACTTGACGAAATCGGGCACGGCAATATTGAGGATCGTCCTCGCAGCGGCAAGCCTCGCACTGCAGACACTCCAGAAAATGTACAGAGAGATAACGAATTGTTGTTGCTGACAGACGCATGAAGCTGAAAATATTGTTCCTAATGGATGTATCTCCATACTGTAAAACTTTCAAATATGTCAAATAAAAAATTGGATTTATAAAAACAGTGTGGTTATTTTATTTTTTATTTTTTTTTTTTTTCATTAACAGAATTGCTTCCGCCACAGAAGCTGGCTGCAGTAGAAACCATTTCGGAAACAAAAGTAAGAACAGCTGGATATCGCACTCATTTAAACCGCACCAGACTGAGTAGTATACCTGGCTAGCCGCTTGGGGCGCTACTATCACGCTGGGTAACAAAAATCAGGAGGAGTGTTAATGTAACACGTGTCGTCGCATAGGCATGAACATAAACGGTGTTTGAGACAGCCACATGGTGTGAAAACAATTTGCGACAAATATTCATTTTGTCTGGGGGCTCACGAGCTATAACTTTATTGGATAAATGTGTCGACGTACAGACGTATCAGCCACAGGGTTCTAATATTGTGAAATAAACAACATAATGTTAACTTTTACGTGTTTTCAAAAATAGTAGTTAGTACCCCTTTTTCTCTCATGAACTTGACTTGATTATGAATTTCTTTGTTAATCATATGCAGGGAAGGAAAGCTGCGAACGTGTGATATCATCCCCTAGAAAACGAGTCAAACAGTCGCAATAACAGTTCCAGTGTGTTTGCATGTTTAGGAATTTGGTTCGCAGCTGGTGGTTGTGAGTTTTAAAAATTAAACTTTCCATACTTTAAACTCTCACCCCGACTTTCGAACTCGCATTTGGAGGCTTGTTACGGGATAAGTTCCAAATCTGTCACCAACTGAACACGTCTAGTCAATGCTGGCCGAGCAACAGGCTCGTCGCAATACGCCAGTCACTACTATTGATGAACTGTGGTATCGTGTTGAAGCTGCGTGGGCATCTGTACCTGTACACGCCATCCAAGCGCTTTTTGACTCAATGCCCAGGCGTATCAAGGCCGTTTTTACGGCCAGACGTGGTTGTTCTGGGTACTGATTTCTCAAGATCTATGCACCCAAATTGCGTGAAAATGTAATCAGTTGTCAGTTCTAATGTAACATATTTGTCCAATGAATACCCGTTTATCATCTGCATTTCTTGTTGGTGTAGCAATTTTAATGGCCAGTAGACTGTGGCTCTAACCTCCATGATATTTACAGACGTGTTCTGCCCTCTACGTGTGGGATTTAGAACGTTTTGGCATTCTGTTAAGAATCGTGCCACTGCAGTCTAGAAAGGAACGTAAACGAAGTGCCTCCAGCAGGGCTGTCCACTTTGCTACAGAAGAGGGAGCAGACTGCTACGGAAACAGCGACTTGCAGTCCCTGGCCTTGGCGTTTTCCCTGGCTGCACTAATTGGCCGCAGAGGCCCCGCCCGCCTCCGCCGCTACTGGCGACAGCGGAGTGGCGCGCCGGATATTGGCACTTGGCGCGCCACCAGAGGGCTCTAATTGCCGCTTGCGGCCGCCCCCAATTACTGCGAGGCCGGCCGATCCCAACCCTCCCCCTCACCCTCCGAGTCTTGCTGTAAACCACGCGTAAGCGGCTCGGGAGTGGCTGCGTTTGCAGGCCGAATGGGACGCCGCCCGTCCAGTGTCTACAGGGGATAAAACCAAACACTTGGCAGACAAGGTCGGAGACACTGTTGGGTGTAATGCAGTGACCTCTATACTACCTGGGTGTTGAACTTCAGCTGTCTGAACGTGCCAGCCATGGCTTCTATGAAGTATTACATAGAAGCATAATAAATATACGTTTTCGATCCCGCTCCCATATCAACCTACAACATCGCATACTGACATAAACTCCAAATCAAGAGGTAAGCAAGCTCCACACACTCCATATCCTTTCCCAGGGCAACTTCCGCACCCTTCCCTTACCCGATAACGAACTTTGTCCCGATATCTACCCCTCCTACCAACTCTGATCCCTTCTCCGTAGCTTCAACGCCCCTCCACCCTCCCCCATCCCCTCCTTTCACCCTTCTTGGCTGCCCCTATCTCGCCCCCAGGGTCCCATCCATCCCCCTTCCCTCTGTCCCCTCCCTTCCAATCCCGTCCTCCTTCCCCCGCGCTTCCCCCATCCCTCACCCATCCCTTCCCCCTCGCCCCCTCCCCCGCCACGCGCGTGGGGGGGGGGCAATATTTTAATTAGTGCTCCAGTTCCAGTGTTCGTAATCAGTGATCTTTTATGCCCTTTTTAACCTGTGCCTCGCCAACAACGTCCGACAACTTTTTTACCGTGTGCACCGTTAACCTGACTCCGTTTTGTGCGTGTGTGTGTATCAATGTACTTATGTACTTTTAACCGTCACCGTGGTTCTAAACAGTTTTATGACTATAATGTTTGTATTTTATCGCCGCTTACTTGTCTCTGTCCTCCGAATATTTGTCTGAAACTTTGTCTTTTTACTGTTCTCCAATTTTCACCTTGTCTATCATTTTAACTCTGCAAATTTTATTCTGTGTTTCATATTCATTTCCACTTGTCATTTTATGTAACTCTCAGGGCTGAAGAGCAGCCACCGAAGCTGCTGCTAGCCTGCTGCCTGAAATATAGGTAGCTTTAAAATATCAATAAAAAAATAAAATAAAAAAAAGGTAAGGAAGCCATTATATGTCGCATACTACACTACTGACCATTAAAACTGCTACACCAAGAAGAAATACAGACGATAAACAGAACTGACATTGATTACATTTTTACGCAATTTTGGTGCAGAACAACCAGCTTTGGCTGAAATAACGGCCTTGATACGTCTGGGCATTGTGTCAAACAGAGGTTGGATGGCGTGTACAGGTACAAATGTCCATGCAGCTTCAATACCAGGAGTATTGTGACGAGCCAGTTGCTCGACCACCATTGACGAGACGTTTTCAATTGGTGAGAGATCTGGAGAATGTGCTGGCCAGGGCAGCAGTCGAACATTTTCCGTATCCAGAAAGGCCCGTAAAGGACCTGCAACATGCGGTCGTGCATTATCCTGGTCAAATGTAGGGTTTCGCAGGAATCGAATGAAGCGTAGAGCCACTGGTCGTAACGGCCAGTGTTCAAAGTGCCGTCGATGCGAACAAGAGGTGACCGAGACGTGTAACCAGTGGCACCCCATATCATCACGCCGAATGATACGCCAGTATGACGATAACAAATACATGCTTCCAAAGTGTGTTCACCGTGATGTCGCCAAACACGGATGCGTCCATCATGATGCTGTCAACAGAACTTGGATTCATCCGAAAAAATGACTTGTTGCTATTCGTGCACCCAGGTTCGTCGGTGCGTACACCATCGCAGGCGCTCCAGTCTATGATGCAGCGTCAAGGGTAATAGCAGTAATGGTATCCGAGCTGTTAGTCCATGCTACTGCAAACTTCGTCGAACTGTTCGTGCAGGTGGTTGTTGTATTGAAAACGTCCCCATCTGTTGACTCACAGATCGAGACGAGACTGCACAATCCGTTACAGCCATGCGGATAAGATGCCTGTCATCTCGACTGCTAATGATACGAGGCAGGACGGCGTTCCGTATTACCCTCCTAAACCCACCGATTCCATATTCTGCTAACAGTCATTGTATCGCGACCAACGCGAGAAGTAATGTCGCGATACGATAAACCGCATTCGTGATAGGCTACAATGCGACCTTTATCAATGTAGGAAACGTGATGGTATCATATCTCCTCCTTACATGAGGCATCACAACAACGTTTCACCAGGTAACGCCGGTCAACTGCGGTTGTGTATGATAAATCGGTTGGAAACTATCCTCATGTCAGCACGTTGTAGGTTTATCCACAGGCGCCAACCTTGTGTGAATGCTCTGAAAAGCTAATCATTTGCATATCACAGCATCTTCTTGCTGTCGGTTAAATTTCGCGTCTTTAGCACGTCATCTTCGTGGTGTAGCAGTTTTAATGGACAGGAGTGCAAGTCATGGAAATGAGTTTGTCAGATTAAAACATGGCGGGAAATGCAAATTTATGTTCAAAATATATTAATGTTGTTAGGATTCCTATAAGTACAGTATAAGTCTGATAGTCCGGCATCCAATAGTCCCGAACCCCGATGGTCTGGAAACACGATACAAGGGGACTTTGATGCAGCCGCTACTGCTGCAGTTATGCTGACGTCACCGAGCGACCACATGAAACGATTCTCTGCTTGGCCGGTCACAACAATCGTCCGACAGCTTGCGAGGGTGAAGGTTGGGGTGAGAGTTTAAAATAGAGAAAGTTTAATTTTCAAAACTCACAACCACCAGCTGCGAACCAAATTCCTAAACATGCAAAAACACTGAAACTGCGATTGCGAATGTTTAACTCGATTTCTAGGGGATGATATCACACGTTCGCAGCTTTCCTTCCATGCATATGATTAACAAGACAAATTCATAATAAAATCAAGTTCATGAGAGAAAAGGGTGTACTAACCACTATTTTTGAAAACACGTGACAGTTCACTTTATTTCACAATATTTGAACCCTGTGGCTGCCGCGTCTGTACGTCGGTAAATTTACCAAATGAAGTTATAGCTCGTGAGCCCCCAGACCAAATGAAATATTTGTCGCGAATTGTTTTCACACCACGTGGCTGTCTCAAACACCGTTTATGTTCATGCCCATGCGACGACACGTGTTACATTAACAAACCACAGTCACTTTAATTCAATGCGATGCACACCTTGTTCTGCCGGCTAAATATTCACAAACACGCAGTAGCACTCGATTCAACTTGGTGCCGTCTACGACGAACACCCACACGTGCCGATTGCCATACACCAATCTATAACCTCCACCTCGAGGTCCACATGCCGACTGAGGCAGAGCGACGCCGCCCGGCCAGCCACACCACGTGCTCTGGAGTCCTCACTTCCCGCGCGCCAAAAGCTCAACTGCTGGGGTTTTTTCCCCTACGTCATCAACTTCCCCATGTGAACTGTTCTAACCGATTTGCCAACGTACAGCGCTCAGCCAATACATTTCTAAAACTTTACTTAAAATCAAAATAATTACACTACACATTAAACAAATATTATCTTACGTTTTTATATTAGTATAAACATCCTTTGTACTGTTTATCATAATCGTGCAATTTCTTATACCACAGATAAGTGATTTAACTGAATACTTCAGGATAAAATACAAAAGATTAATTGAAAATAAAATGAGAAATAGTTAATATATTATTTTTTATAAACAAACATTGCCATGCTAGTTGTGTAACTGTCTTGTCTTCGTTGGTAATTTATTACTTTTCATTGTCAATTAAACATATTACGTTAGATGTGACTATATTAAGCTAATGTATTGTTTATTTATCAACAGGCTATTTTGTAATGAGGGCCTTAAAGGTTCCTAACTGCATCGTATTACTTCAAATGCCAGTAGTATTACAATATTTGTGCATTGCACTGTGCCTGGCACTCGCCATTGTCCCTCTCTCCCCTCACCGGAAACGAACTGGAAAATCCTAAGTTGGAACAAGCCACCAACATCGGCCTGCTCGCTGGCCTCCCGTCAGCTACAAGCACACAGCAAATCTCAACGTGGAGAATTTCTACCTATGACCTCACTATAAATGTTGTCACCCAACAGTGTACATACATTGCTACCATAATTAATAAGATTAAAATTGTGTAACATTTAGTGCATTGGCATGGTCAATGTTTGCAGTGAACTTCATACTGTTTAATTATCAAATGCTATTAATTACCAGTATTTCTATTGGGCGGTAATCTCACAAGCTGTCGTCAATGACGCAGACACCATTGTTGGGATCGGAAGCATTCAGATCTTACTCAGAAGATCTCAGCTGTTAGTATACTGTACAGAGGTTCCTTTCACTGTTTGGATTGCCAGCAGCTGTCGCAATTTAACAGTGGTGACCGTCATAGCTTAGTGATCTGTGAAACTTTTGTTTAAACAGTGATAATGTACTCGAAACCTAAACCTTCTTCAAGCTCTAAATCAGTCCAACAGATTTTTTTACCTTATTTAGAATTAGTCAATTGCTTGTAATAAAATAAGTATAAGTAATATAATATTTAAGAATTACCAGTCCAACAGAGTCATGACTAACTTGTCCACGACTATCCAGGTCTCCATACTTTACAGTCTTTATGAAAATGCAACTTTAAATTTATAAATATATTACAACGAAGCGTCTGATCGATTCTGCGTGCAAAATCTGTTCCGTAAATGTAATTTAGTTAAACATTATAACAACTATTTTCAAATGTGTATTCTTTTTCTTGGATTTGTTATACTATACGCACATTTTAAAACGTATGTTGCAGTTCATAAAAGTACTGGCCTTTACTAAGAGATTACAATATATGAATTTGAGATGTTTTTTGTTAAATAAAAATATATAGAATCCTCCTCAGGTTTATGTAATGGGCATACTGGCCGTCGTCGATAAAAACGTTGTGATATCCAGAGCGCGCTATTCTGCTACCAACATCAACGGTTTAAAAATATTGTATTCGTGTTATAAAATAGACCACATGCACAGCCTAAAATGGATCCCATTTATGTGAGAATATCGTTCGAGCGCTTTGAGATTCACGTGCCCGCTGTATTTCTGAAACTAAATCCTCGCGCCACCAACGTATTTCTCCTAATGCTGACTACGAAATAACGAGCAGAGGAGCGTCACCCAAATTAATTCGAAAAAATTACAAAGGACAACAATCCTTACAGATGTGCCAGTAATAAAGAAGTAATCATTAAAACGCCATAATGACGCATACGATTGTTAGAATAGACTACTATTTTCCATTACAATATTTTCCCACAACAATGTGTTACCAGCAACCACGAAAAAACAACTCTGGTGGCTAATGCTATTCCTATGTATATACGCCATTGGTCTACTGTGAATAGTTTTCGCTGTAAAGTAAGTGAAGCACACCCACAGGTCCAAAACACACACACACACACACACACACACACACACACACACACACACACACATATATATATATATATATATATATATATATATATATATATATATATATATATATATATATGGGGTTTCACTAAGTGTGTTTGCCTCTGTAACTTATAAAATAAAAGGTGACGGGAAATTTTAATGCGGTAGGTCAACACAAGAAATTACACTTTCTGCGGAGCTATGAACATAGTTTATTGTATCATTTTCCAAAGAGTTACAACACAAAGATATAATTTTTTAAATGAAACAATAGTTTTTTCTATCGTGTATTGGATTCGTTTAAACCAGCTGCGTCCAAATCAATTTACACTACATCCCTATCACTGTTAGTTTGGGAGCTACAACCCTTCAAAGTTTATGGGGCGGAGGCTACGGTGGTCATGAGACAGTGGGTCGTGCCCCAGGGGATAGCCACTCTGCCAGTGAGCTACGCTATAGCAGCCTTCGTCCCCGGAACTTTGAAGGGTTGTAGCTCCCAAACTAACAGTGACAGGAATGTAGTTTAAACTGATTTGGACGCAGCTGGTTTAAACGAATCCAATACACGATAGAAAAAAACTATTGTTCCATTAAAAAAATTATATCTTTGTGGTGTAACTCTTTGGAAAATGATACAATAAACTATGTTCATAGCTCCGCAGAAAGTGTGACATTTCTTGTGTTGACCTACCGCATTAAAATTTCCCGTCACCTATTATTTTATAAGTTACAGAGGCAAACACACTTAGTGAAACACCGTATATATATGAATTCACTTTTAAGTTTTACCAAGACCACGGGGGCGGGGGCGTTAAGTAATATGCTGCTTGTGTGTGAAAGTGTTCTCGAAACGGCCCTTCTGAAACTAAGGATAACAGACCTACGATCTGTGTGCTGAATTTACGTGATGACATCTACAACAAGAAGACACCATGTTAGTAATATACCAGATACCGAAGTGCCCTACCCTGACGGGGCGAACACAAGAAGGCCCCTCATACACTGTGCTTTACTAGTGTAAATGGGGACACGTATGTAAAGTCTCATACTAATATGATGAGAGTAAAGGAGGGAAAATAGAGGGAACAGAAGGCACTATGAACTTGCTCCTAGTCTTGACTTATGAAGGAAGCGTTTCGCACTTACAGCGCAGCGTGAGATTTTGTGTAAGTAATACATCATTGCCGTTACATAGATCCTTGGTCGTGTAGTGGCGTAACTATCTAGCACAGACTTCCCTTAAACAGATAAGGCTACATTATTATTGCTTAAAATCCACTAATGTAATTGCATTGTAACATATTGCTACATTCGTCAGTCTAATTGCAACAACTGTAAATGCTAAGCGAGGCCAATAAATTAGAAGCCAAAATTTGAATACTGTCGTAATAGAAATAAAACCGTGTAAAAAAGAGAGTAGAATATGTTATGGGTAGAACGTACCTCAGGATAGTGGAGTACGGTGTGACTTAGGTACGGTGTCACATATGACACTCAGATAAAGAATATTTCATTTGTGACACCGTGTATGTTAAGAAGAATGGTCGCAAATGAGTTGGAAGTTTGGTCCAAGTTCAAAATAGTGCCTTTTGATGGCGATAATGGTAACAAATGTCGAAGACTATAACACTATAAATTATTATGGTTTAAGAACGAATAAAACAAATTTAAAATGTAAGATTTGAACGTTTTTGAAGTTTTTGCAACAAGAGTCAAAGTAATTTATGAAACATAAAGCATCAGAGTATAGCACCTCAATGCGCTCAGCCACTCCACCGCGGCGCATTTTTCTGTCAGGTGAAAAGCAGAATATAACATAGACAACATTTGAAAAAGTAAAAGTGCCTTCTCATATTTTATTGCTTGTATGCGAAAGTGATTTTGGATATAGAAAGATACCCTTAGTGAGTTGCGCCTCGGTTGCACAGTGGTAAAGTGCCAGACTACAAATCCAAAGGTCGCGGGTTCGATCCCCGCCGGGTCCTAGGATTTTTATCTGTCACTTTCCACTTCTTTCACCTCTGGCAGTACTGCTCATGTGAAAAATACCGAGTAGCACCGTGGTTCGGAACCCACGTTAAACTGTAGGTCCCCCTATAACTGGCTGGGTAAGTCAGCTCGAAGGTCGGAGGAAGGCAACGGCATACCACCTCGAAACAGGACCATGCCTAGTAAAGCACTGTGGTGTTCAAACCAATCTTCGGATTGTTGACTGCTTTACCTTTTTACCCTTAGTGAGGTACGCACATTGTCCTCTGTCACTTTATTTTACCCACTTTACCGTAATCTTGCATATGCACTAAAAATACCGTACCAATTTAAGGACTATTAGATGTGTAAGATATGTGTTTGAGAGCTTCTGCACGTATTTCCCAATTTAATTTATACAGCATTCAGGTTTCCTATCACCCCTAAATCACAAGCCATGAGAGTAACGAGCATTACAACATATGTGAGACTGGTTATTTATAAAAGGACTGGTCTTTCTTTTAGGAATTACATTACCTTTACATGATAAGCAACTTTGAAGTGGGTCACTCGTCTTTTGTTTGCAAACGGGGGAGGGTTTTAAAAAAAAAAAAAAAAAAAAAAAAAAAAAAAAAAAAAAAAAAAAAAAAAGGAGTTCCCAGCAGAACAGAAGCGCGGTTATGGGGAAGAACACTGTTTATATATGACACAATTTCAGGTTATGGAGAACACACTGCCAGACGCACTGCTGTTTTCACTCCCCGTAAGAGAGTACTGCTGTAATTAGCAGCGAACAGGGCCAATTTTTTAAGATACAGTAATATGGAATCAGAATGTATTACTGCCCCCGATACCTTCTAGGTTTTGAGCTACTATTAGATGGCATTAGATTATTACTTGTTCCATAGGTCATGGATACGAGATTTCGTAATTATGTTAATCGTATAGTACAAATTTATTTTATTACTTATTTTAAGTGGCTTAAAAATACTGATTTCTATGTAAAATTCGTCCACTGTGTAACAAGCGTTATCATTCAGAAATTCTTTCAATTTGTTTTCAAAGGCTGTATGCCCATCAGTAAAACATTTGGTAGGTGGACAAAGACTTTTATGGCAGCACAACAAACATCCCTCAGAGCCAAAGTGACAGAATAGTGCAGATAATCCTGCATCGTATTGTTGAAGCTATGCACTCTGTTATTACTTTCAAATTGGTTTCGGTTATTAATAACAAATTTCATAAGTGAATGTGTATATTTTTAAGTTACTGTGAAGATTTCTAGATCCTTAAATACTGCACGATGATCTTGGGTAAGCACCAGAAGCTATTCTAATTATATGCTACTAGCTTATATGCCCGTGCTTCGCAACGGTTGTTGAAGGAGAGCCTGTGTGTATCATGGTTTTTTTTTTTTTTTTTTTTTTTTTTTTTTTTTTTTTTTTTTTTTAGGGTTCCGGACTTCAGTCAGTAAAAACAGAATCCTTGTTGGATCGCTCTGCCAATAAATCCAGATGTCCTAGTCAAGATGTCAAATGTAACTAAAGTCATTGTCCGAAACGATGTATCTTCATAAAGATTTTGATACAAAAAGTGAAACGTGCCAAAAGAAGCAAAGAAATGTCGCTAAGAATTTAATACACAAAGAGAAATCACTAACACTATGTTCAAAGTTTGTTCGTATTCGTAGACATAAGATTGCTTAATTCTGTCACAGACATTCGCTTCCTTGCTGTACTACCCCATACGTATTATACAGCAGCGGTGTTTATTAGTTCTTTCGTGCACTACAGCGCCTCCATCGCATGTTTGCTGTACTACGCAATCCATACTTCAAGCATAACCTACATCTAAAATAATTTCCCTTATGAAGTTGCTCTATGCAAATACGTGAAGCAGTTTAGGAGATTAGGTATTTCTAATAGAGGAACAGTTACTGAAAACACTTAAGATTGCGATGCGTCTTTTTTCTGAGATCTGATTTGATGAAATCACGCCTCTATATTGCCCCAATCTTAGCTCAAATTTACTGTGAAAACCGCATTCAAAATGTATCTGTAGTTTCTTCTTTTTTAATACGTTTGCAAAACGTGTTAGAAATAGGCATATCTTCATGAATATGATGTAGCTTACATCATACGTCAGTTATATTCGCCATTTAAAACATTTATTTCGTGATCATTCGTATCTCTGAACAATGGGCTGAGGCATGGAAAGCTGAAATATAATAAGTATTTCCTTACTGAAGTAAAATTTTATCACTGGCAAAACTTATTATACTTACAGTTGGCGCTCTATCCGTTAGATGCACTATTGTCGCTCCAAGCTTGAGACTTAAACTTCCATAGCAGTTGTACATATACGTTAAACTGTGATATCAGTATGTAACTACATGGATTAAACACGGCGAGAATTGTATCAGATTTAAATTCATTGCGTTGAATCATATTTCGTAGAACATAGCAATCAAGAAAACGATTTTCAGAAATATGGTAAATTCGTTTCGTCTTGCTAGTTTTCTTCGTTTCGAATTCACGTAAGTTTGTGTGAACACAGTCTTACGCTTTGGTATTTTGATGTAGTTATACAATGAGAAATATTAAATCACCCACACCATCAAATATAAGTATGACTGACTGTAGTGTAGCGCTCTATTATTCATTTGTTAACCTATCTGCATTTTCATCTTTGTTGATCCTCGGTAAAGTTTGATTGAGGAAAACGCGCCGAGAAGTTAAAAACTTATATATTTGATGTTATGCGTCGTTATTCTCAATTTTGTTACACTCTGCACCGCCGAAAGCGGCTGGCAAATTACATTTCTGAAAACGATATTGGATAAGTGCAAATATTGATTTGTAACAGTTTTCACAAATATCTTCTTGAATAGGAATTTGGAATGAATTGTAAGACTGTGTGAATCATGAGACTCTATACAAAAGAGTTTCGCGTGGAAGTGCTGGTCATAATGAGATGTGACCACAACGGATGTATCTGATTCGGTAAAATTTTACTTTCTATCCTGGCGGCATCGTGTTTTTATGTTGGCAACGTCAATAACACGATATAAAATCGTTCCAAAGATGACCGAACACATAGAGTGTAGATAAATACTGCTGTTCCTGCTGTATGCTTGATTTCACGACAAAATATTTGCGTGTCACGCGATTGGCTTATGACGATGTCACATGATTTTCGTCATTCAACATCTGTTGCGAACATTATCACAGGAGGCCGCCGGGCTATGAGTAGGACTACGTCGCATAGTTTTTCTTGACCCAGCTATCAAACGATAACACCTTTCACAGAAGAGATAGTCGCGGCTATATGTATCAGAGATCACTGATTAGCACAGACCAGTGAGCTTACTGGCACAGGCATATCAATATCTATGGCCTAAGAGACATTCATTAATGTATGTCTGTGTTTCCACCACGCTTCCACGACAGTGATCAATGTTCCACGAGTATTTTTATCTTTGTGTCTATCTGGATTTTTATCTTTGTTTTGTGTCTCTGTTCATAGTCGGTAATGTGTGGTTGACGGAAACATGTGATCTATTTAAAAAATTGCGTATTTGATATTCCTTGTCGTTATTAAAGTTTGAAAGGACCGCATTGTCTGACGATTGAAAGAATAATTGACTCGTACCGTAAAGTTCGTAAGTCACAGAGTATATAGCTTTTCCTAAGAGTATTTATTGCATCTTTTGCGAAATTTTGCTCGTCACACTCACCCACTGCCACGCACCGCGACCAAACTCCCTTACTAACATCATTATCTACCACCACAACCATGAGTGGGTGGCAGTATGTGGTCATGGAGAAAAGTCTGTCAGCACGTACACACACAAGCCTTTTATATATAGATATAGATTGTGCAATGAATACCTTTTCCATACAGTGATTTATCAAAAATTAATAAGAGTCCAATTGCAGAAAGCCGGTTGATAATTTTCTGAATGACATTTATAAGTTTCCATCAGATATTTTTGTGTGTGTGTGGGGGGGGGGGGGGGAGGCTGTGATTAATATATTTTTATCATCCGAAAAATAATAATAAAATTAAAAAATCCTAGCTTTGCATCATCGTGAATATAGGATGGCAAATCATTAATGTATGTTAAGAACAGCAATGAACCAAAGACCTAATCCTGTGGGACCCCATACTTGATAGCTCCCTAGTCTAAGGAATCATCTGATTTTTGCAGTTTACCTTAACTACTTCTTTCAACCTTCTGCATTCCAGTTAAGTATAAAATAGGTCTAAACCATTCATGTACTGCCCGGCTATTACCACAATGCTTAAGCTTATCTAGAAGAATTCCATGATTTAAACAATCAAAATCTTCGAAGAGATCACAAAAAAACTCCCTACGGGTGATGTACGGTTATTCAGGCATTTAATATCTGATCAGTGAAAATTATTTTAATAGATGGTTTTCTAGCACTGTTCACGGAAAATTTAATCGTACACTGACATCGTTGAATTACGAACGGTATCTCTATACTAACTGGACATATAACTCTGGTTTCTGAGCGTAGAAGTGCAGCGGAACTCCACATTCAAATGTTTGTACTTATTTGAGCATTCTCCGCAATGTCTAAATTTGGAAAACAGTTATTACATGATAAAGAATTGCTTGCTTACCTCTTGATTCGAAATTTATGTGAATAAATAAAGTAATAGGCAAATATAGGAGTGGACTCGAAACGTACTGTATTTGCTCTTCGTTTTCTTGTAATAGATCTTCGCGGCCATGTTTGAATTTGTCAAGAAACAAAATATGAACATGTCACGCTCAGACAGCTGAAGTTCAACATCCAGGTAGTATGACAGTCTGACATATACAGTCGCAACACTCACTTCTGTGAAAGTTGTTGCCTATTGACAGTTGCAACGAAACTAGTGCTACCAGCGGTGAGCAAACTGCCGAAGCAGTTGTCTGTTTAAAATTATTTTTGTACATAATTATTGATATATTTACTATTATTTTTGCACACAAGCATTTGTGAAATACCAAGAGTCATACGTAATCGGGAAATTAATGTAAAAACAGCCGAATTTCACTGATTTTGTGGTATAAAGAACAGCTTCGTCGTGAACAAATACTTACGAATATGTGTGTATTTTCAGGTTATTCAGCTGAAAGTAAGTAGAACATAAACATAAGAGAAACATAAGTTTATAATATGGTCTGTTCTAGTTTTTGACGCATATTAATTCGTTATGGAATCTAATGATTCTCACAATTCTACACTTCACTCGTATTTCGGGTATATGCATTTGAATGTAATTACTTTAGCTTTAAGAGCCAGTGTTTTGAATATTTTGTCGTTTGTGGTTCAACTGTGGCAACAATTGAGGAACTGGTTTCTTCTTTGTTGGGAAACACTTCGATTGTTTTGCCGTTTTATTGCCACGTCTGTGAAGTTTTTCCTTTAAATACAACTGTGCTCACTAATTTGGTACGTTGAAAACTGTTCTTATTGCATTCTATATACGATTCCTACTTTCTAATCTCGCCGATTTTAATGGAATTGTAGTTGGAGTTACCAGACGTCCTCTTTTACCCGGACATGTCCTCTTTTTTGGACCTTAAAAATGATCCGGGCGGATTTTTTGCAAAATGGGGAAACGACTTTTTTGTTGTTGGTGTACAACTGCTTCAATCTGAAAGTGCAAAAATACAATCATTTGAACTCCCATAAATGAAAACACTATAGAATTTAACTTATCTTTCAACACTGTAATTTTTTTTCTAGATTATCATCTTTTGATATCTTCCGTGCGTCGAGCTCAACTTACGATTTCAGAGAATTTGGAATAATTAGGGGTGTAATTAGCGTGTAATACAAGTTGCGGGGTAGCCAGATAAAGTCATTACATATACAAATATACAAGACAACTCAGCTCCAAATAATTTCAAATTATAATCCTTATGCTCATTTCTATAACTCTGTAAGTGTCCTCTTTTTTGAGTGCTGACATCTGGTAAACTTAATTGTAGTGAAGAAACTTTAACATTACTCTTCTGCGAAAGAGCAGATCTTTCTGTGTTTCCTAGATATTTTTAATAGAAAATGAACTTCTTCAGTAAAAACCTGTAGGTTACAAGATAATTGCAAATAAACTGTTCTGTAACGTACCGTTTCGTATCCTTTTAGGGATCTTAATAAACCTAAGAAAGACAAATGTTGAGCTATTATTAAGTTATTACCTATTTTTCGGCACGTTCCCTAATGTTAAAATCAATTTAAGCGATACTACTCGCACTCATCTGATACCGTATTCAGAAATGTAACTTGCCGACTGCTTGGAGCGCTGCTGTCTCATGCGACCTTTAATCTCGTACTATTTGTTAACTGATGCAAATATGGCATTTTAGACGCTAGATTATCATTTATCGTACGATGAACGACGTGGTTTTCTTAATTCTTCTGTGCGCCATTGTTTTGAAATGGCAACGTGTAAGTTACAATAAGAAAATCATCAAATATGCAACGCAAGATGGCGTATGCCAGAGAGAGTTCTGGACGAGGATTCTCACGTGACACCTCCAAACGGCTGGTTTTCGTTAATTCAGTGGAGGGTGTTAAAACTCCGTTATTTTTTCAAATATCACTCAAACGATACGAGATATGAAAAAACATAGGAGAGCAAAGTTGTAGAGAATTTTCTCCTCTACAAATTCGGTTATTCAATTTCCGTGCCAGATGAACGGTTTATTTGCAATTAAAATTACATTACAAAAGCCTTTTTTTTTGGTGTTACTAACGTATTTTTTTCGAAAAATTTGAAATGTTGAGATTCTGGTCCCAGATAGCCTACAATTATGTCTGTAAAATTTGAAAAGTAGAGATTCTGGTCCCAGATAGCCTACAATAATGTCTGTAAAATTTGGTACCGACCGGTTGAACGGTTCGACCTAAAAAGTGGAAACACGTTACGGACAGACAGACATAAAAAAATCGTCGTTATTTTTGCAAATATCTGGGAAACGATACGAGATATGATAAAAATATAAAAGAACAAAGTTGTAGAGAATTTACTCCTCTACAAATACGGTTATTCAATTTTCGTGTCAGATGAATGGTTAAGCTGTTATTTTATTTTATTTTATTTTATTTTTTAATTTCGAGCTATCAAAAGATGATAGCAAAGGCCAACTTTTAGTGTTACTACTGTAACCTAAAGTGGGCCAATATCAGTGGGAATATCGTGACTATATGTAGTATGGAGATTAATGATTCCGAATAAATTCCTTACTGTATTATTGATGGTTTTGTATTTCGTTACTGTTTATTACATTGTCTGTTACATGAAAATGACACAGATCCCTGTTGGTGTTTATGCTGGACAGTTGACAGTTGTTCTAGCGTGGTTTGGTGCTGCTCTGAGAGTTCGGGGTCAGAGATGTGCCACGTCGGTGGCGGTGTATGTTTGGCCTCGCGCCGCCTGCGGGCTGTGGTGCGACACGTCACCGCCAGGTGGCAGTGTGGTTAGCACCGCATGGCCGCGGGCTGTGTCGCCCGTGCGCATACATGCATACATACATGCATGCATGCATGCGACCGCCCAGCCGGGCCACGCAGATAGCGCAATCCCCTCCGCTACAGCGCCACATTCTGCCTGGCAGCCACGCGACCTGGCATTACGTCACGCCACGTAACCGTAACATGAACCGATCTGAGGCAGCATCAGAACTTACTTTATTTAAAACATTTCAACATTAAAGAGACAGCAATAACAGTTTACAGACACGAGAAAAAAAAATGGAGGAATCGTAATGCGCATGCGCATGCGCATGAAAAGGAGTACTAAATATCTCGGAAATAAAACATCGGACAAAACAAAAATTTGGGTGAAATTTTACTTAACGGTGCTACAGACGAATAATGGAGATTAGATGGGTAGATCACGTGACTAATGAAGTAGTGCTTAATCGAATTGGAGAGAAAAGGATTTTCTGGCATATCCTGACTAAGCGAAGGGATAGATTGGTAGGACACATTCTGAGATATCAAGAAATTGTTAACTTATCATTAGAAGATAGTGTGCGGGGTAAAAATCGTAGAGGGAGACCGAGGTACGAATACAGTAAGCAGATTCAAAAGGATGTAGGTTGCCGAACGTATTCTCAGATGAAGAGACTTGCCCAGGACAGGGTAGCTTAGAGAGCTGCATCAAACCAGTCTGCGGACAAACAACAAAGTCAATTCCGAGAAGACTTATATAACCTGGCTGCTGGTTAAGATTCATTACTTGCTGTGTGCGTAAATTGGAGTATATATGCTTTTGTCGCAATAAGTAAGAGAGTTAACAATTTTTACACAACGGGGAGATGTCTCGTAAACAAGTTTATTAAATGCTTTGCTTAGATGAGAGTCAACAACCGCCTATATATAAAAGCACCTCAAAAGCATCAGCTATTTATTAATTCCTCAAAAATCGACTGGCTTCGGTCGTAAACCATGACCATGCTTAAAAGATACTAAATCAGATTAGCAAAATGCATTACATAAAATATATCTGGCTAGTAACAAGAGAATATTGATGGGATAGTTAAATGTGACAATTTTATTTTTAGTGATACTGACATCTGTTATCAGCCAGATTTATTTTATATAATTCATTCTTTAATATCTTTGACTGTTAAGGAATTAATAAACAGCTGATGCTTTTAAGGTGCATTTAATAATTTTTATTGAAGTTACGCCTTATAAAAGAAATCATAAATTACCCACATTCAGACCTTTTCTTTGAGAAAACGTGCACAATGTTATCGTGTCAGACACGTTGAATTTACTGTGGAACATTCTACGTTTTAAAATACTGGAGCCTTCCCTGAGTAAGGCTCCTGTAACGGATCCGATACTTTGGAAATATATCTTCATCCGCGGCAAATAACTCAGAAGAATTTCAACAATAATGACCGCGAAAGGCTACATTCTTACACCAGCAGTAAACGTTGCTAATAGGAAAGTGGCCCAAAAATCTAGCTACTGTGAATAGTACGAGGTTCTAATCAAAATTGACAGCAAATCAACACTGATAATGATAGTTAAGTTACAAGAATATCAAGCGGTGGATGATGTTAATGAAGGTATAGACAAATTAATACGAAATGTAAAGGAAGACGAAATTCTAAGAATCCTGACTTTAAAAGTACAACTGTGGAAGAAAGAATACAACGAAAGACTGTGGAAGAAATTGGACTTGTCAGGAGGAACACTGAATTCTGGAATACATTTACGATGGTATCAGCGAACACTCAACTAAAGCAACACAAAGTGAACACATGGGAACAATTCAACTGATTTACTTGATGGTCATTCAGAGACTCCTACATCAGCAGCTTTAGTCTCGAACCATAATTGAGTCATGATGAAGAGTACAGTGGACTTTAAGAAGATCACCTAAAAGAACCAGTTTGAAAACTGCCCAAATTCTTTGGGTAACAGAAGAAACACTTCAGCTGACGAACTAAAGGACAAATAAAACATTTCGGGAGTGTCAGGGAATACGAAACTACAAATTCGTTGGAAATGAAATACACAGGAAGAGTATGGAAGTCGAGGAAATATGTCGTAGTTAATCGTTAGCCTTGTAGCATTTCTTTTGTGTTGCTGCCTGTACGAATTAATGTTAAACTCCACGATAAAAAGATTACAGATTTTGTTAAAATTTCGATCATAGAAAAATCGTATAAAAGTCTGATTAAATACTTTAGACAAGAGCGGACGAAATTAATACACGAAATGATTGCATGGGATGAAATGGCGGAATACAGATTGTGGTTGAGGCAAGACACAAAAATAACGTCCCAGAGAAAACTTATGGAAAGTAGCCATTATAGCTTATTTCTGGAAATGTAGATCACAGCAGCTGTGACTGTTAAGCTATTTATTGGTTTGGAAAAACTTTGTGATACTTTCCGCAGTAAATTAATGTTCAGACTGTTCACCTCGCAAGTCATTGTTGACGAACCGTGTACTAAAGTTTGATAAGGCAAAGAACAATCAGATAAATCTATAGAACTTCGCGAAACTGTTAATACGAATGCAGGTTCTAAAAAGACACAACAGTAATGATTTAAAGTAACTGATAGGGATTTAATCAAGACAATACACGAAGCGGAAGTGATGGCGTCTGCGTCTACGACGGAATATCGAGGAGTTGGAGTTGAAAACCTCAAAGAAAATGAATAATTAAGAAAGGACAGGACGTTATTAAATGAAAACAGGGTTTAGAAATTGCTCTTAACAAAAGAGGGTATATTTAAAATTAAAATGTAACAGCACTCACACTTGCATCACAAAGCAGTCTGCGTACAAGTCCACACTTAATAGCCTCAAACAAGAGAATGTCTGATCGCGGTTCCATCCTCTCAACACGCCGGAAGAAACGAAAGACGAGCGAAAAAACCTTTTCACAGATAAAATATTACGAGAAGGAGGGAAACTCGGCGAACAGCGTCGCTGATCGATGAAAAAAAATATTAATTTAATTATGTGTCGTTACAGCCTCATTCTTATGTCGCGGTCTAATGACGATCTTTCCATAATGCAAAGTATTAGTTTTCTTCCCTCCACACCAAGACTCCTCACTCATCCTCTAGCTATTTTATATAAATCACAAAATAGGAGAAACCAGATCTAAAATAAAGAATTTGTGTGTTCCATTTTCCCGCGCGCTATTAGACAATATAAGGGTAGAGAAATATCATGAGAGGTTCGATAATCCATGTACACAATTTTAGGGAAACATTGGCTCTATGTCTTTTATATTTTACCAGTTTTATCCGAATATTTATGCTTATTTATTCGCTGTTTCACTTGCCATTGTTGATCTTTTGAATTAAATTGGCGTACACGATTGCTCTATTTTTCTATTTTTAGAAGGTTTTAATTATGCATAACTTGGCTCTCACAACATAAGGCAAGTCATTCATTTTAATTTGCCTTTTTTTAAACGGTGTTAGATAAGTACGATAGTATATGTAAAAATTCTTCTGTCTGACGGCACTAATATTTTACTTAGAGAAAATCTGAAGATTCGCTAAATGCCCTAATCGCGTAACAGGTAATTTAAAAACGTTTTATTCTTGAAATTAAAATAATAATAATAATAAGCGTTTGCCCAAAAAAGCTATGAACTAGTGGAGGAAAGAATTTTATCTTGGGTTTTCGCAAGAACTGTTTTTTGAGCGACACCTTCCCAAACACTTTCATCTACTAAAGTTAACATATTTGCGTAGATGCACAGTGCCGCAGGTGGTGAACGACACTATCAGAAAAACCCACACATTATACGGTTAGGTATTTCTGAAAGTGAAATGGTAATTACGCAAGTGCATTATGTTTAGTGACAAATCGTTCACTAGCAATACTCCCGGAACCACAGCGCGCTGGATCAGAGCTTTAGGAGAGTGTGCTGCATGTTCTCTAATAACAAAACATAGCGACTAACAAAACAATCAAAACAGAACGAAGACTATACTAAGACCACAGCGGGTAGACAAGCCAAAGAAGGAAAGAAAGCTCGTTTTTCAATAACATCCACAGCGCTAAACTCGACGTCTCCTCCTCTTCCGCCACACACACTCAAAACTGATTCGCCTCGGTCAGCTAGAAACACTTCTCTGGACATTCGTCCTACGCCATCATGGAAATGCGACTCACAGATGGTGTTGACTTTAAGTCATACCTGTGGAATGCCCATCGTAAGTCGAGGTCTTTTGAAAAATACCGGACACTGATAAATTTTGATGGCTGCGTTGGTGCATGGTTATCAAAAAGTTACCGGCAACTAAATGGGGCAATATAGGAACTTTTCTTTGTTTTATGTTCACATACTTTTGCAATATTTGGTGTGACCTGTACTGGGCTGAGATTGATAAATTTCCTTCCCCCGAGCGGGTCTTGTTATTGGTCTATAGTGGGACGACACTTTCTCGATCGACATTCACTCCCCAGGGGGAAGCTGTCATTAGATGACAGCATTTCTTTTCTTTTTCCCTTTGTTCTTCTTTTAAATTGGCAACACCTTTGTTTTACGCAGTCATCCTTATGTTTTTTTCTCTTTTTTCTTTATTTTTTTCCCTCCTGCTATGATCCTGTTGTCTACAGACAGTCATAATCCCGACCGTACCGTTTAATCTTCCTCACTCTAGTAGGTAGTGAGGACCACTATTAGACTCAGTTTTGTTGATCATTGAGTTTCGAACTGGGGAAGTTCGTATTAATTAGAAATGCTTCTAGTTTATAATTTTATTATTCTAAAGGGGGCTTTTATTTCCCCTTTATTTCCTTTTGTTTTATGCCTATGGTTTTATTGTTACCCCTTACATTCACAGACTGAACGGCCTCTTAGTGACCATGAGGACCATGAGGACCACTATTAGACTCAGTTTTGTTGATCATTGAGTTTCGAACTGGGGAAGTTCGTATTAATTAGAAATGCTTCTAGTTTATAATTTTATTATTCTAAAGGGGGCTTTTATTTCCCCTTTATTTCCTTTTGTTTTATGCCTATGGTTTTATTGTTACCCCTTACATTCACAGACTGAACGGCCTCTTAGTGACCATATTCATCGGAGACATGACTTTTTATACACACAACAAGTTTTGTTTTGTTACCGACAGCGAAGGACTGCAATAGGTTATCTTTTTTTTAGGCAGAGGTGCAACTTGTTTCAGAAGGTTTTTTTTTCGTAATGGCGTGAGATAGGATGGGTTATAGGGGAGGCAAGTAGACCCACTTATACTTTTTTTTTTTTTTTTTTTTTTTTTTTTTTTTTTTTTTTTTTTTTTTTAAAAGAAAAGAAAAAAACCTTGTTTATATCAGCTGCCAATACAAACGGTTTGCTCGCTTGAAGGTACAACTAAATCTTCTTCTTCTTTATAAATAAACTGTAGGTCCTCTTATAACTAGCTGGGAAAGTTAGTGCAGATGTCGAAGGAAGGCAACGCCATGTCCGAATTGTAAATATGACAATTTCAATGCGGACGCTTTCAAACGCTCGATCCATTCCGGGAATTCAGTACAGGCTGCGGGCAAGAGGAAGCAGTGGGCAGGGGGCAACAATTTGAGAATTTGGATGGAAGGGAAGCGTGTCTGGATAGCCTAATTGCCTAAGGGGACCGCTGGCCCGAAGTGGATATCCGTGTTCGAATCGCGGCCCAGCAAGAATTTTCAACTTTTTCGTTGAATTTATTTCAACTTCCAGAAAGGATCTAAATGTTTCATTATTTCTATTTCGTAAATTAACGGTTCTCTCTCTCAAATAATGGTGTTTGATCTTTCGAACATGTCCGTAAAGAGAAGACATCATGTCAATAATTCATGGAAGAGCTGAACGGAACGCTAGGCAAAGCTAAGAATGAAGAAGTGCCACGATCGCAAAACATCGACACTTGATGTCGTATGGTCCTACGAGTCAGCGCGTTCATTGTTTCCTACATATAACTGGGTTTTTGTATGGATCATCACAAAATGAGCTTTCGAAACGGCATGTTTGCTTCTTGCCGCCAAGAACGCTGGAGTTCCCGTCGTAATTTGTGCAGCTATATCTTGGTATTAAACATTTCTTACCATCACGCTCACTGGTCAGATAACTATAAAAGAATATTTCAGCTGCGCGTGAACGGCCGTGTCACGAACTGCGAGGCCCCTCCCACCGGAGGTTCGCGTATTGCCTCAGCACGGGTGTAGGTGTTGTCGTTACCCTACGTTAAACTAGCTTGTAAGTCCACGGACCGATGTCTTCAATAGTTTGCTCCAATTGGTTTACAAACATTTGAAGATTTATAGAATAATTACTTGAAAAACAGCTCTTCTGTTGCGGAAGTTTCGGTAAAATTTTTACTTTACTATGGTATCGGCTTCAATAGGGGAACCTTCATCAGAAGAAAAACAATGAGAATTTTCAGCTATCAGTCGATCTGTTTTAAAATTCTTTATTGGAAAATCATGATTTCCGGCAGTAACTGGTCATTATCAATGCATGTGTTTAAATGTAGATGTTATTCATGTGGAGAAACACCACGCTAAGTATGACAACTAGACATTTTTGCCGTTTCAGATCTACATGTCACACCCCGCCAAGTATGACAACTGGAAATGTTTGCCTTTTCAAATCTACATGTATGTAGATTTGAAAAGGCGAAAATGTCCAGTTGTCATACTTGGGCCGGCCGCGGTGGCCGAGGGGACAGCGGCGCGACAGTCACGGTCTGCACGGCTACTACGGTCGGGGGTTCGAATCCCCCCTCGGGTATGGATATTTGTGCCACCCTTAGTGTTAGCTAGTTCATAAGTAGTTCATAAGTTTAGGGACTGATGACCATGTAGTTAAGTCCCATAAGCTCTACAAACATTTGAACATTTGATTTGTCATACTTGGCGTGGTATTTTTCCACATTCTACATTTAAACACATGCATTAATAATGGCCAGTTATTGGCCGAAATCATGAGTTGCCAATAAAGAATTTTAAAAAAGATCGACTGATAGCTGAAAATTCTCAGAGTATTGGAAACATATCACAGTCGTGGAGCGCAAACCATGGAAAGTAACCTGAAGAAGTAAAACAGTTTGTAACGTATGAATGTTTAGTCCGAAGATGGTCTTGAGCGATAGGGCTCACGTTAAAAATTAAAAAAAGTTTGCAATTGCAAGATTTTTAAAAACAAATAAGACAACGCGCCGCTAAGAGTAGCGTGTGCGGCCAGCACTGATTATCCTATATTTTGACGAACGGTTGCTGTCTTTAACAGCCATGTTTAAAATTTGAATATCTCATCATCCTCGACAGCAAACTGCGGATATGACTAACATATTGCTAACAACACTGTCATATTCCAAGATGATAAAACGCTTAGACACACACACACACACACACACACACACAACACAGTCTAATTTCGCGTTTGACGTTTCAAGTGTGCTTTGAACAGCATCACAAAATTATCAAACAGGAAAAATAGCTACTTCTCAAAATAATTCATCCTTTTTGGTTTTAAAGCAGATCGTGTGGAACAAATTTATAGTTACAAACTCGTTGAGGTAACTGGAGGACAAATTCGTACTACACTGACTAGCGCTTTATGATGCCGTTCGCAAAACGAATGCTCGGTCAACTCCTTACTCACAGATAAATATTGTGACTGTTACGTGTTCATATGAATCTACCTACCCCTTGCATGATCGCAGAACTCAGTTACAATGTCTTAAGTACAGATATTGCATTAATATAACAAGTATAAATACTGTGTAGGGCGCACCTAGTTTGAATATAGTGTAGAATAAGTGTTAGGATGGTGAAACCTGATTATAAGCTTCACATTACAGATAAAGCAGAAAGCTGATTGTTTACATGTGAAAAACAAGTTTCGGCTAGCTGTTGAGTTCCCCAGCTGGGCGGCTAACAATTTGGACGTAGTGAATGGAATACAGGTCGTTAGGGAAACCCTAATCCGCTCGGAAACAGGAAAAGGCAGTCTTGGATGAGTGAGGGCGGCTATCCCAGATTGTAACTGAAATACAATATAGCCACACAAAAATCCATATATAATCAGGGATTGATCATACGACAAATATAATTATATGAATGGATTCAGGAGACTTGGGAGAATCAATATCCCGTACAGATAAAAAGCCGATAAATTTCCGTATTATAATATTAATATTATAAGACTTATATTTACAGTTATTGATACGTAGTGTTTATCAGTAACAGTTTAAGAAGCAAATGGGCAGCATTGCAGCACGCTACCTAACTTAAAAGACGCATCACGTCATTTCCGTATTCTTTCAATAAACTTTGTTCTACTCTCTTATTCTGATTTTCGTTGAGGTAGTAATATTCTTGTGTCAGAAATACAAAACATGAACCCAGCAAAGCGAACTACATTTATATATGTATTTTATTATATTTAATATTGTTATTAGTAACGTTCGTTTAATGTTGTAGACTGCGTTTTAAATATCTCGTGATCGACTAAAAGTAGTAAATATGCAGCATATAATTTATACATAAACATATGTATTTGTGGACAAGAACAGCGAGATGCCACGCTTATTAGCTAGCTACCTGAGCAGAGACATCATTCTCAACCGAGGCGTTAGGATGCGCGGAAGGATACAATTTTGCGAGCAGGTAGAGCACGCTTCCGAACGCTTGGGAAGGGACTCGTAACTTGTATGTGGTGGTGAGAGGTTGTGACTGGGCAGTTTGAAGTCGCGTTACGAACTTGTAATTTGAAGAGGTAGGCATGTGTGGACTTAGAAAATTTACGGGACTGTGACTGCAGAACTTAGTCCCTGGTTGCAAAGTGGTAAACTATGGTCGGTAGTAGGGCTGTGGAACTGTGATAATTCAGCTATCGTGTACTCGTGGCATGACAAATTGTGTCTTATAGCAAATACTGTAATTAATCGCGTATTGTTTGGAACTGCAGTGTTCGATGGAGTTCATCAATTTGTTGTTGTGGTCTTCAGTCCGCAGACTGGTTTGATGCAGCTCTCCACACTACCCTGACCTGTGCAAGTCTCTTCATCTGAGAATACGTTCGGCAACCAACATCCTTTTGAATCTGCTTACTGTATTCATCCCTCGGTCTCCCTGTACGATTTTTATCCCACACACGTCCTTCTAATGCTAAGCTGACAGTTCCTTGATGTCTCAGAATGTATCCTACCAATCTATTCCTTCTATTTGTCAGATATGCCGGAAACTCCTTTTCTCCCCAATTCTCCCCAATTTACGAATGATAATTTGGAACTTTTACTCTCAAGTGCGTGTGATACTTATTGTGGCTCTCGTGAACAATAGTTGGGGAAATATTCAGTTATTTACCGATGTATAATGTAGGACCACCTCCGCATTTTCATTTCCAAAAGAGAGTAACAAACTGCATTTTTTATAAAAATTACTTCGTGAGTAAATCTCTTCTAAACATTAACTTTGAATCCATTTTGTTGGTTATTCAGAGCTTTAATTTATATTTATTTAAATGTATTTTTCGCGTCATCATCTGCAGATTGATAGACTGGCTAAACTACAAATTAATTATTGATCTTATTTAAACAGTTTGGGTAGCTGTTTACGGCATAGAAGCTGACATACATAAATCACCCCTATGAACAGAGACAAAGAGCCATAAACCTTTTACTACCCTGAGATATGTATTGCCTAATTCTTATTGGTGAGTACCGATAGGAAGGTCGCAATAAACATAGATTTCTTAAGTTACTTATCGCAACTGCGCGGGAGTGGCCATACGCTCTGAAGCACCTTCTTTCGGAGTACGCGTCTGCTCCCCGTCGGAGTTTAGAGTCCTCCATCGGGCATCGGCGTGTGTGTTGATAGCATAAGTTAGTTTAAGTAGTCTGTGAGTCTAGGGACAGATGACCACTGCCGTTTGGTCCCAAAGCTTTACAAAAGCATTTGAACATTTGATTTGCTTACTGTATTTTCATCACTTTCTATGTAGGTTTTCTTGTATACTTGTTGCTGTGTAGCAGCTCCTTGGTGGAATAATTAGCCGGTACTAATGGTTGCCCAAGGATCGCCCGATTGCAGTTATCACAATCTTCGGCGAGGCTTCTTCCTTGACATTCAAAGAACAGTGCTGAAAGCTTTCAAAGAAAATTGCCTCAAGAGTGAACTTGTTTCGCAAGATTGCTGGCAGGAATTGGGGTGCAGACGCCAATACCTTACGCTCTGCTGAGCTCGCTCTTGTGTATTCTGCTGGGGAATACTGCGCGCCAGTATGGGAAAACAGCGCTCACACAACAAAGATTGACGATCAACTTAATGGAGCCATGAGGATTATCACTAGCACTGTCAGATCTACGCCCATTCAGTGGTTACCTGTCCTGGCTAACATTACTCCGCAAGATCTGAGGAGGAAAGCAGCTAAGATAAAATTGATCAACAACAACAAGGCTCACAAGAATACTCCATTGTATGATGTTCTACAAGATACCCCGGCATGTCGTCGCAAATCACGGAAATGTCCCTGGTGTGACACAGAGAGTGATCTCCAAGTGGCAAGAACGCTGGAACGATAATCCACCGCACAACAGCCGCCTCATGCAAGATCCATCAAAGAAGGTCAAGGGATTCCATCTACCACGCCAAACCTGGTCGAGACTGAACCGCATCAGGACTGGTCAAGGGAGGTGTGCTTGCAACATGAAGAAGTGGGGTGTCCTTCCATTTTCTGACTGTGAGGCAGAGGAGCAAATCGTAGGGCACATCGTCGAACAGTGTCCACTGCGAGCATTTAATGGTGGCTTGGAGAGTTTACATCAGATGACAGAAAGTGCTCTGAGCTGGAAACTTTGGACATTTTCATTTAATTGTATATAGGTTTGAAATATTTGTATAGGTTATGGGACTCGACTACGGGGCCATCAGTCCCTAATTGTAAACCTTCAAAGTTTAGGGGGCTGGTGGTCATGAGACAGTGGGCCGTGCCCCAGGGGATAGCCACTCGGCCAGTTAGCAACCCTATCGCAGTCCCCGCCCCCAGAACTTTGAAGGGTTGTAGCTCCCAAACTAACAGTGATAGGAATGTAGTTTAAATTGATTTGAACGCAGCTGGTTTAAACGAATCCAATACTCGATAGAAAAAATTATTGTTCCATTTAAAAAAATTATATCTTTGTGGTGTAACTCTTTGGAAAATGATACAATAAACTATGTTCATAGCTCCGCAGAAAGTGTAACATTTCTTGTGTTGACCTACCGCATTAAAATTTCCCGTCACCTATTATTTTATAAGTTAGTGAAACACCCTATATATATATATATATATATATATATATATATATATATATATATATATATAGCCGGCCGCGCTGGCCGAGGGGACTGAGGAGCTCCAGTCACGGTCTGCACGGCCACTACGGTCGGGGGTTCGAATCCCCCCTCGGGCATGGATATTTGTGCTGTCCTTAGGATTAGCTAGTTCATAAGTAGTTTGTAAGTTTAGGGACTGATGACCCCGTAGTTGAGTCCTTTAAGCTTAACAAACATAAATTGTGAAACCGTACGATAAATAAATAAAACTCACTTTCTATCTCTTTAGTAATATCAAGACTTTTAAGACTAATTTGACACATGTCATATGGTTAGTTAGTACCACGTTCATAGTGCTAAACAAGCCTCCTTTCTGTATTAAACGGAAATATTTATAAAACAATGCAATACCAGAAAGTCGTCCCGTTAGTCGTATCGTATGATCGGCGTGTTTAAAAATAAAGGGAATAAAAATACAAATATGCCAGTCCTTCGCATTCAAAGGCGGGAGGCATGCGTCCGTGCGCGTCCGGCCGTAGCGTACGTCCCGGGAGACGAAAGGGAGCATTCCAGGAACGCGAATATTTGACGGTGCCACTGTGTGTGAGAGACCCATTGGCTAGCGTCTGCGCGGCCACCTATTAAAAATTCCACTCGTGCCACGTTCGGCCACGCCCAGGCGCTCTGCTGCTGGAAGTGCAAGCTGTGTTTGCGTGGCGGGCTAAGTGGTCCCTGTCCTCTAACACCGGAGGGTCGGGGTGGGAGCGAGGGAGGTGGCCAGACGGGGTGGCTCGTGCCAAAATCAGAAGGGGTACTCCTGTTTGTAATGGAAATTTACTTTGATTCGTTTTAGTAGCACTCTGTTCGGCATTACAAGCGGAGGTACGTTCTTTTGCTCTGCTGAGGGTTCCACGAAAATGTTTGCAGGCGACTGGCCTTTTAGAGTCAAGTTCTGTATGTCCAGGAGTGAACAGATTCGCCTTCCATCCTGTCTGACCCTATTTCGGCTGCAACCATTGACGCAGCTCAGCCAGACGTGACTTACATCCAGCAGCACACGTTGTCACCTTACGGACTATTCCTCCTGGTGTTATAGCTGTTCACACTGCTATTTCTTTTGAACTGGGTTGGATTATTAACAACGAATTTCATAAGTTCAAATGTTTGTCAAGCTTATGGGACTCAACTACGGGGTCATCAGTCCCTAAACTTACAAACTACTTACGAACTACCTTATAATAAGGACGGCACAAATATCCATGCCCGAGGGGGGATTCGAACCCCCGACCGTAGTGGCCGTGTAGACCGTGACTGGAGCGCCTCAGTCCCATCGGCCACCGCGACCGGCATTTCATAAGTGAATATACACACTGTGAAGTTACTGTGAGCATACCTAAATCCTTTAATAGATGTCTGCAGAATGATCGTGGGTGGACTCTCCAGCAATTATTCTGATTACACGCTTTTGTGCAATGAATACCTTTTTACTCAATAATGAATTACCCCAGAATATGATGCCATACGAAAGCAGTGAATAAAAATATGCACAGTAAGCTAATTATTGAGATTTTTTATCGCCTAAATTTGCAATAACCCAAACAGCATACGTAGCGGAACTCAAACGTTTCAGCGGACCGTCTATGTTTAGCTTCCAGTTTAATCTCTCATCAATGTACACACCTAATTTTTTTAAAAATTCTGCCTTAATTACAGACCTGTTCAAAGTCTATATTTATTACTGGAGTTATGTCATTTACTGTGCAGAACTGTATAAACCGTGTTTTACCCAAATTTAATGAGAGTCCGTTTGCAGAGAACCACTTAACGATTTTGTGAAAAACATTATTTACTATTATATCACTTAGTTCTTCTTTCTTTGGATGTGATTACTATATTTGTATCATAAGAAAAAAGAACTAACTTTGCATCTTCATCAATGTAGAATGGCAAGTCATTTATGTATTTCAAGATCAGTAAAGGACTTAAGACCGAACCCTGTGGCACACCATCCCTGATAGTCTCCCAGTTTGAGGAATCGGCTGATGTTTTGACATTACATGAACCACTTATTTAAACGTTCTGCATTCTTCCAGTTAAGTGTGAATTAAACCACTTATGGACTGCCCCAGTCAAACCATAATGATTAAGCTTATCTAGAAGAATTCCATGATTTACACAATAAAAGGTCTTTGAAAGATCACAAAGAATACCAATTGTTGATTTCCGGTCATTCAGAGCATTTAATATTAGATCGGTGAAGGCATTTTCTGTTGAAAAGACTTTCTGTAAACTAAACTGACATTTGGTTAGTACTTCGTTTCTTCAAATATGCGAGGCTACTCTTAGCGTACATTACTTTTTCAAAATATTTCGATAAAGCTATCAGAAGAGAGATTGGGCGCAGGTTGTTAACATCTGATGTATCCCATTTTTATGCAATGGTTTGACAATGGTATATTTCAGTCTTTCAGGGAAAACACCTTGCTTCAGAAAGCTATTACATAAGTGACTGAGAACCCAACTTATCTGTGGGGAACAAGCCTTAAGTACCCCGCTGGAAATGTAAGAGCTTTTACTTATCAGTGAGTTTATTATTTTACTGGTTTCAAGGGGCAAGATTGGTGGAATTACAATTTTATTTTAATAGCAGAATGACATATTGACCATAGCTGTGTATTATTTCTCAGTACTACCGGTTTCGGTTATTTACCATTATCAAGAGTTACCAGAGATTAGCTAATAGTTTAACATGTCGAAATATAAGAATTCAAAATTATACCACAAGTATTCGTTGTCATTGCTCTAGTCATTGATATCACAGTGGCTGATTGCTTCAGACTCAGCAGTCTGTAGCAGTTTGTAGCAGTCTGCAGCAGTCAGCAATGACAACGAATACTTGTGTTATAATTTCGAATTCTTGTATTTCGACATGTTAAATTACCTCTGCTAACGCTTGATAATGGTAAATAACCGAAACCTGTAGCATTGAGTAATAATAAACAGCTTTGGTCAATATGTCATTCTGCAATTATCTCAATGCTGTTATGCCACATCTGTTCAGCGTTCTAAAATTGTATTTTAGTCAATTGAGTGTTGTGAGTACCGGAGACGGAGGAAGGTGGAACCACAAGTATACACAGTTTTTGATACCAGTTGATAGTTATTGTTCAAATGTTTGTGAAGCTTAAGGGGCTTAACTGCGGGGTCATCAGTCCATAAACTTACAAACTGCTTATGAACTACCTAAAGACGACACAAACGTCTATGCCCGAGGGGGATTCGAACCCCCGACCGTAGCGGCCGTGCAGACTGTGCCTGGCGCGCCGCAGACCGCTCGGTCGCTGCGGCCGGCGATGGTTACTGCCAAGACATCGTAATCTGTAGGTCTCAAGCCATTGCATTAACGTTCATCACTGAAGCCCTTGCGCCGGAATGCAGTGCATTTATGAATACATGTAAATTCCTAATAATATTAGATCAGAACTTGAATGAGCTGAGTTCCACAAACCCTGTATGATGACCTCTAAAGCCGTAGTTACTCGTAACGGAGAGAGAATTATCCCTCGGGCACTAACAGCTCGGGCATCCAATACCTTATGCACAGTAACAACTTCCACACCCCGCCGCAGCTCCCCTGCCTCATTTCGAATTAATAGGGTGCTTATGGACTATAATATACATCGTCACTGTGAAATGGAGGATAATTTCCTGTCGGTTCCTGAGAATCCATGGAAACTGTTTATTGAGTGCGCGATAGGTCGTTCTACTGAAAGTGATTTCGGAAATAATTGAATGTACCAGCGACATTTCAATGGTCATAAGCATTTGCATAAACTAATTAAACAGAACGATCCGGTAAACGAAGAGAATAATATCAGTGTGCATTCGTAGAAGAGCCAACGAGTTTAAAATTCTGGTATCTCATCAATCCCAGTTCCCAAAACCGTATCCTTATCCATTGTTCTATGGAACCCTTCTCGAATTACGTTATGCCGTGTAAACTGAAGTGGTAGTAAATATTTCTGGCTCAGATGAAACATGTCCTTGAGTCCTTAAGGGGGAAATACCGCATATGGTGACAGACATTTTTATCAGAAATCATAGTCTTGAGCAAGTGAAAGATAAATTGTAATTCCTTTATTGTTAAATCCGTAATCTCACTGCTTCAATACTATACTACATCTAAAATTGAGCTAAAACATTACTAGCATTGCTTCGCTCTGTGCAGACGCAGTTTATGTACATTTACAGAAAATCGTCGCTGAAAATGTGTTGCCACTACTTGACTAGGATTGTGTACACTCCACGTGTACATGATATGAAAATGAGTTATTCCGTCGTGAGTAAAACAAGCTTCATATGTGACCAGTATTTTGTTAACAGCTCATGCCGCGCATTGTGTAACAAAAACAATTCTTATAGTTCACGTCACGGAGGGAAAGCTTGTTCTTCTATTGCTTGTACGCATAGAATGTGTTAAGGCTGCAGACGCTCCTAAGTCGGACAGTGTGTGATACACCCACTTGGCAGGCGATGCTTCTATTACTCTGAGTAGGATCCTCCTTGATGCGGTGCAGAATTATTTCCTCAGTTTCCAATGTTCAGTCTGCGCGTTGTGAGCTTCTGCCTTCGTCACGGGTCAGTAAAAATCAATATAAGGGATTTAAATACGTACTCGTAAGTTTTATTCTCTCATCATGTAACAAAAAAATGAAAGCATATCAGAACAGAAGATAAAATTCCCATGCAGACGACGATTTATAAAGGTACAGATAACTAGTGCGCCTCGGTTGCAAAGTGGTAGAGTGCCAGACAATGAATCCAAAGGTCGCGGTTTCAATCCCCGCCAAGTCCTGCGATTTTTATCTGTCGCTTTTCCACTTCTTTCCCCTCTGGCAGTATTGCTCATTGCAATACCGAGTAGCACCGTCGTTCGGAACCCACGTTAAACTATAGTTCCCCCTGTAACTGGCTGGGTAAGTCAGTTCAAAGGTCAGAGGAAGGCAACGGCATACCACTCCAAACAGGACCATGCTTAGTAAAGCACTGTGGTGTTCAAACCAATCTTCGGATTGTTGACTGCTTTACCATAACTACTGTACCGTATTTAGAAGTAAATGCATAGTAATCGCATACAAGTGGAGAATTACAATGACACATACCTTTGGTGAACTGCCGCAAATGTCTCTCGTGCATAAAGTCGCCATTGTGGGAAGCGTTTTGGATAAATTCGTATACCTGCCCGCGCTATACCTTTTGCCTCGCCATAAATTAAACGATTATCGCGTAGTTCAGGAATAGTTAATCTCCCTTCCATCCAAACAGTTAACAGATTTGCAATAACGTGTGCATAGGCAACTCGACGACTGTCGTCGCTTGGCGTTTTACAATGACGCAGGCACTCAGGCTGTAGTTGCCTATACGTTTACGATTCATGCTCGCGATGTCAATACGCGCAGTGGAAAGTACCGTAACTTCCCACAACTATATACCACTTTAGACATATTATAATTCGTAACTTTACAGTATAATTTTCGAAATCCACAACTTTTTTTTTTCTTTTACTGATAGTAGTTTATGTAAGAAATTACGTTCATGTGAGAGTTGGACTCAACAGTCAATGTGTTGGTGAAACGTCATGCCATAAAGTGGTACATTGTTGTATGGCAAGTGCCCAACTATAGTCCACAATGATTTGTATGTGCTTGATCAATGATGCCATTACTTTAATTATTTATTTCACTACTTCTAACACCCATGACGATGTAGAAAGCATTTTAATTAAAAATGAAGTCACATTATAAAGGACACACCAGCTCAAAAGTCTACAAAAACAGGTGACACAATGTTATAAGGAAAACAACCTACCTCTTTACACTCCACTTGTCTTTTAGCTCTGGGGTACTGTACAAATCCCTTATAGAAGAGACATTCACTGTCACACTCCTTTTACATACAATATCTCACATTTCGAACGTTACAATATACTTTACAGTTCGTCATTTGCAAAACTTCCCACTTCTCTCCATACAGCTAACTGTGGTACATGATTTATGCACATTCAGAATACCACCAGGACAGTATTCCCAGCCCCCGGCCCCCTCATTCTGAATTAACACATTATCACCCACTTAAGGCACGAACACTACTGTTGCATCAACAAACATAATTACAATGTCGTCAGTTTCTTACGTGTTCAAATGAAAGGTATCATCGTCATCTGATACAAACGATGCGGTATCCTCAACACCACTACTGGTCACCGTATTCTGGAAAGTGGACCACAGATTTGCTCAACTTCACACGTTTTGATTTTATTACACACTTTCTGAAAACCCGGCGATGCCCGGGTATATATTTATTTATTCCTGCCATTTTTCAGGTATATATTCATTTGTATCAGGGCTATTTGTCTGTAAAATCTCTTGGGAATACAGTTAGTAGTAAAGAAGTAATAGATTAGAACTTGGTCCGTGATGGGGCGGTTTTCCATGAGCGTTACTGTTTACATGATCATATCTCGTGAACTACGTATCGTATTGGGATACAATTTAGAAGGTACTCTCAATTATATGCGTGCTAATGTCTCTAAAATTTCCTGCGCTACAATTCGTAGTGTAGAAATGTAGTAGTTTTAGTCCATGAACAGCGAAACGTTACTGTTTATGTGCATCTCATGAACTACATGTCGTACTGTGATACAATTTAGAAGGTACATTCAACTATATGCGTGTATACTGCCTGTAAAATTTCCTGCGGCTACAGTTTGTAGTGTACAAATTATAAATTGCAACGTCATACAGAATGCCGTAGTTTTACTCCTTAAACAGCAGAAAAGTAGTAAGCGAGAAAATTTTTTCCTTTAACCTTTTTCCATGGTTGCCAGCGAGAAAAAGTTTAATAATGGTTTGAAATTAAGTTTAAAGTTTGTTGCAAGTCGCTAAGTACTGTCATTCTCATACAGTGTATTTCGAAAGTCTCGCCGCATTATATGACATTTTTTTGCGATTTCTATTGGTTATGACGTTATATCCTTTGAACCATGAGCCGTATGTGATTCTCAACCATGCAGCAAATGTTACCTCACAGTAAGGAATGTGTGTACCAAATTTGGTTGAAATAGGTTCAATGGTTTAGAAGAAAATGAGCAGCATTGTCGCAAAACGTAGCAGTTTTTCGCGCATCTCATTGTTTATGAGGTCATATTTCGTGAACTATATATCGTGTGTGATTCTTAAACTTACGGCGACCGTCCTCATGGATTGAAGCTTACGTGTACAAATTTTCATAAAGATTGGAACAAAACTGTAGATTTGTATGCAAAACGTACAAACATACGGACACTCTGCTTTATATATTAGATGTCTCATGTATAACGTCAGCACCAAGCTAAAGATAATATACTCTAAATATCTTAAAAGACAGATAAAGAAAATTGAAAAGAGCTATCTCCTACCTTGCTCTCAGTACAAAAGAATTTTGGACGAATAAATTGAAAATGAGCCTCTTCACGTTATGGATATGGCTTCGGTGACGCTTTACTGTGCGCGACCTTGCAATTAATCATCTGGCAGTGGACGGTAGACTCTCTCAGTGTTTCGAGAGCGATGGAAGCACTAGGCTGTCACTAAATTGTAGTGCGTAGAGTCTACAAAACCATTTTGGACCATAGTTGTGCTTAAGGACCATAGTCATGGGAATATACGGTAACAGATTCAATGTTCAAATGTTTGTAGAGCTTACGGGACTTAACTTCGGAGTCATCAGTCCCTACTTATGAACTAGCTAATATTAGGGACGGCACAAGTATCCATGCCGACCGTAGTGGCAGTGCAGACTGTGACTGGCGCGCCGCAGAACGCTCAGCCACCGCGACCGGCTACGGTAACAGGAACCGACTGCTTGTGTACCTACACTGCCAAGAGTCTACTTTACCATTATACTGAAAAACGTTTTTTTTTGTTGTTTTTTTTTTTTTGCCCACTTTAGGTGACGGTAGTAACACTAAAAGTGCGCCTTTGCGATCGTCTTTTGACAGCTCGAAATTTAAATGAAAATAACGGCCTAACTATGACACGAAAATAAACTCAATAAATTCTCTACAACTTTGCTCTCTTATTTTTGTTTCATATCTCATAGCGTTTCAAAGATATTTGCAAAAATAACGGAGATTTTGGATGTATGTCTGTCTGTCTCTCCGTCTGTCTGTCTGTCCGTAACGTGTTCCTTGTTTTTAAGACGAACCTTTCAACCGATCAGCACCAAATTTTACAGACATGATTATTGACCGCCAGAGACCAGAAGCTCACTTTTTTCAAATTTTTCGGACAAAAAATACGGTAGTAAAACCAAAAACTGCTGTTTGTAATATAATTGTAACTACAAACGAACCGTTCATCTGACTCGAAAATTGAATAACCTAATTGGAAGAGGAGAAAATTCTCTACTTGGCTCCCTTTTGTTTTTTTTCCATATCTCGTATCGTTTGAGACATATTTGCAAAAATAACGGATATTGAAACCCTCCATTGAATTAACGAAAACCAGCCGTTAGGAGATGTCACGTGACATTCCTCGCGTATTTGTTGATTTTTCATGTTGTAACTTACACGTAGTCATTTCAAAGCAACGGCACACTGAGGAATTAAGAAAAACACATCGTTCTTCGTACGATAAAGGATAATCTAATATCTACAAATGACAGATTAACATCAGTTAATAACGGCCATGAATAATATGAGGTTAAAGGACTCCTGTTTTGATTTATAGCCGTAGCGTAGTGGGCAAGGTGCTGGACTATGACACGAAAGGTCGGTGGTGCAAAACCCAGCACTACTAATTTTTTTTCCCACTAAAAGGGTTACAGACACTCTTATTAATTAATTTATTATTATTTTGGTCCAAAATGTTTGCAAAAACGTATATAACTATAAATCTGAAGTGGGCCGTAAAACACGTCAGTGCGATTTTTTTTTCTGGGAAAACCGAAATTACAATCGAAATAGGTATTGGGTAAGTCAGTCTCGTAGTGTTGGTAGCAGTTGCCTTTGTGTGGCGTTGTAGTGTAGCAGGTTTCTGCAGCTCCTCCTGTCTTTTCCAAGAATACACCACTTTCCGCTACGGAGATATAATTTTTTTTCTGTTAAGAGGCACGTGCAGCAACTTCGTCGAACGCGCTCTTATAAATATTATTGTTTCCACGCGCTTGCAAATTTTATGTTATGCAATGTTGCGTTGGTGCCCGAGAGAACAAGTGCTTTTTATGTGGAAGAAGCCAGTGATAAAAATTTTACGAGGAAGTGATCATAATTGTACCTAGTGTGGTACATTTCCGATCGATCTTTCACAGTTCTGTAACCTTTTTTCGTGTTTACACTAACATTTCTAATGGTCTAATATTTGTGTTATGTATTCGTTAAACATCCAAGAACAAGTGCCAAGGTTAAAATTTTTTTTTCTCAACATATTTCATCTACACCTACATAGACACTCTGCAAATCACATTCAAGTGCCTGGCAGAGGGTTCATTAACCACTTTCATAACTTTACTCTGCCGTTCCGTTCTCTAATAGCGCGCGGGAAGACAGAGCACCTAAATCGTTCCGTTTTCGATCTGATTTCTCTTATTTTATTGGGATGGTCTAAGTAGTTGGCTGCTAGCAAAATATTTTCACATTCAGAACTAAAAGTCGGTGATTGAAACTTGGCAAACAGATCACGACGCAATGAATAACGTCTTTCTTTTAATGATTTCCACCCCAATTCGTGCAACATTTCCGTGACGCTATCCCCTTCCCCCCCCCCCCCCCCGTAACGTGATAAAACAAAACGAGCTGCCCTTCTCTGAACCTTCTCAACAGTAACAACAACATTTCTCCGAAATGATCGAAATTGTACTACCTTACCCTACTTGAAATGGGACACGTACTTGACGATCCAGTCATGTTACATATACGTTGTACGATTTGCTGTGGAAGGTATCCGGTGCCGAAGATATTAGAGAATATTCGGCATCTGCGCTATGCGATTTCCTTTTTGGGCCAGATTTCGCAGCTGTGAGCTCTTATAGCCTCATCGCAGATAGCTCGGGAAACCCCTTTTCCGGTCTGCACGTCTCGTAAAAGGTGGGCGCAGTAGGAGGGTGGGAGGAGGGGAGCGGGGGAGGGGGAGCGGGCACGAGCGCGTCGGCTAGACAGAGGTGGCAGGGAATCCGGTAAGCCGCTTTGGCTGCACCGCCGCCGTCGCCGCTGAGCCAGGCGTCGCGACGCCGACGCCTGATCCCTGCACCGACGCACCGTCCACGTAACGTGGAAGGTGAGGAGGCGGGGGGGGGGAGAACCACTGTGCCATCGTGGAGGCAGCCAGGACGCCAGCAAGGCACGAAGGCGACCTGTTCACCGCTCGTCTTTGCACAGCCCTGCTGCCATCGCAAGAGATATAGAGAAACGACGACATAGTAATTCTGTCAGACACAGCAAAGGACCTGGAAGAGTAATTGAACGGAATGGACAGTGTGATATATATATATATATATATATATGTGCTACAAACAGTATATACTAAATTCACAAATTGTAAAATAATAATGTCTACACATTTTTACAATAACATATAACACATGAAAATTATGTACAAGAATAGTATGAACAACTTCATATCTCGTTCTTCCAGAAGTCTATAAATGCCATTGCTGTACTGCTGCAGGTCATCAGGTCTTGGGCTGTGCACGATCTTGGGTGATTTACTTCCGGACATTCCAGCAGGTCTGTATGTTTCCGCACGAACACAAAACACTTTCACCGATTCCCCACTTGTGCAAATTCTTGTTACATCTATACATTCCAGACCGCAGTCTGTTCAGAAGCTTCCATCTCTGCCAGTCAAGTTCTGCGCCTGGTGGCAGCGCCTCCTCAGCGTAGTTGACATGTCCTTGCTCCCGCCACAATTTTATTCTGGTAGTTCTTGCTCTGTCTTCGAGTGGTTCCGTTGAATGTAGGAAACTGCTTCTTGATTTAAGGCGTTTTGGTACAGTTTGGTACCCATGAAATGGGTGCCGTTGGTCTTTAAGCTGTTTTGATCCTTCGATGCTGTTCTGTACCGATCGTCTGATCTTTGGTGGAGCGATTCCTGATAATGAGTATAGGTGTTCAACTCTTGTAGGTTTGAGACAGCCAGTGATAAGCCTACAGGTCTGATTCAGGACAGGGTCCAGTTTGTTTGCATGACATGATCGTTCCCACACAGGACTTGCAAACTCAGCAGCTGAGTAACAGAGCGCCATTGCTGTCGTACGTAAAACTTTTGCATTAGCTCCCCATTTTGAAGTTGTTAGTTTGCCAAGTAAGTTATTTCGTGCTGAAAGGTGCATATAAGATGAACATTAACAAGAGCAAAACTAGGACAATGGAGTGCAGTCTAAGAAAATCAGGTGATGCTGAAGGAATTACATTAGATAACGAAGCAGTAAAGGAGGTAGATGAGTTTTGTTACTTGGGCAGTAAAATAACAAATTATGGTCGCAGTACAGAGGATATAAATTGCAGAATGGCAATGGGTAGAAAGGCGTTCTTGAAAAAGAGAAATTTGTTAACATCGAATATTGATTTAAGCATAAGGAAGTCCTTTCTAAAGGCATTTGTATGGAGTGTTGCCTTGTATGGGAGTGGAACATGGACGATAAACTGTGCGGACAGGAAGAGGATTGAGGCTTTTGAAATATGGTGCTACAGAAGAATGCTGAAGATTAGGTGGGTGGAGCGCGTAACTAATGAGAAGGTACTCAACAGAATTGGAGAGAAAAGAAATTTCTGGTATACCTTGACTAAAATAAGGGATAGATTGGTAGGGCACATTCTTAGACATCAAGGAATTGTGAATTTAGCGTTGGAGGGAAGTGTGTGGGGTACAAACCGTAGAGGAACACCAAGAGATGGATACAGTAAGCAGATTCAGACAGATGTAGGTTGCCGTTCTTATGTGGAGATGAAGAGGCTTGCTCAGGATAGGGTATTGTGGAGAGCTGCATCAAACCAATCTGCGGACTGAAAACCACAACAACAACAGACAATCTGAAACTTTAATGCCGTACATCTGCACCTACGTATTTACACTCCATATCACAATTACACTCCTGTCCATTAAAATTGCTACGCCTCGAATACAACGTGCTACAGACGTGAAATTTAGTCGACAGGAAGAAGATGCTGTGATATGCAAATGATTAGCTTTTGAGAGCATTCACACAAGGCTGGCGCCGGTGATGATACCTTCAACGTGCTAACATGTGGAAAATTTCCAAGCGATTTCTCATACACAAACAGCGGTTGACCGACGTTGTCTGGTGAAACTTTGTTGTGAGGCCTCGTTTAAGGTGGAGAAATGCGTCCCATCAGGTTTCCGACTTTGATAAAGGTCGGAATGTATCCTGATGCGATTGCGGTTTATCGTATCGCGACAATTCTCCTAGAGTTGGTCGCGATCCAATTACTATTAGCGGAATATGGAATGGGTCGGTTCAGGAGGGCAATACTGAACGCCGTGCTGGCCTCGTATCACTAGCAGTTGAGATGATAGGCATCTTATACGCATGGCTGTAACGGATCGTGCAGGCACGGCTCGAGCCCCGAGTCAACAGATGGTGACGTTTGCAAGACAACAACCATCTGCACGAATAGTTCAACGACGTTTGCAGCAGCATGGACTATGGCTGCTGTTACTTTTGACGCTGCGATGCTGTACACAGGTACGAACCCGAGTGCACGAAAGGCAAAACGTCATTTTTTTCGGATGAATCCAGGTTCTGCTTACAGCGCCATGATAGTCGCATCCGGTTTGGCGACATCGCGGTGAACGCACACTGAAAGCGTGTATTGGTCATCGCCTTACTGGCGTATCTTCCGGCGTGATGGTATGGGGTGCCAATGGTTACATGTCTCGGTCACCTCTTCTTCGCATCGACGGCACTTTGAAAAGTGGCCGTTACATTTCAGATGATCATTCGATCACTGCGAAACCCTACATTTCAGCAGGATCATGCACGACCGCATGTTACACTTCCTGTACGGGTCTGTATAAGGAAAATGTACGACTGATGCCCTGGCCAGCACATTCTTTAAGGCCGAATCACACCTTCCAAAAATTCTCCCAGTAGACCGAAGTCGGCTATTTTCCTTCCCCACGACTGTCTTTATAAGCCCGTTCCATTTCACATCGCTGTGTAGCGTTACGCCTTAGTATTTAATGGACGCGACGCTGCCAAGCAGCACACTACCAATGCTGTATTCGAACATTCTGGGATTGTTTCCCTACTCATCGCAGCACCACAAATTTTACTACATTTAGCGCTGGTTGCCATTCCTAAAACTACCTAGAGTATTGGTCCAAGCCATCGTGCGTACTAATACAGTCATGAAATGATGACACCCTCTTGTACACTAAAGTATCATCAGCAACAGCAGCATATTGCAACTCACTCTGTCAGTCATATTTATATAGATAAAAGATAATATCGGTCCTGGGGCACACCTGACGATGCTCTAGTCTCCGATGAATACTCGCCATCGAGGACAACTTACTGAGTTCTATTACTTAAGTTATGTACAGCTCACTAACATACTTGGGTACACCTGGTAGCTATTCATCTGTAAACGTAATCATTTAAAGTACTCCATTTGGATTGATTTAGCAATAATAATCTTCTTTTAAAATGAAGCAAAGTGTGCATGTGTTTGTAAGTAATGTATACAATTCTATAGTTTTGTTCAAATATTTATGAAATTTTGCATCATTAACTTGAAACCATGATCCAGGGTCGCTGTAAGTGTTAAGGATCACTTACGACATGTATTTCAGGAAATATCATAAAGAATGAGATGCTGCATCACACAGAACATTCCTTCCCAAATCACCGCTTTCAAATTTGGCACACATATTCCTTACCATGACGAAACAATTGCTGTAGGGGCTAAGAATAATGTATAACGCACGTTTTAGGCAATACAACGTCGTAAACAATAGAAGTTGCAAAAAAAAAAAAAAAAAAAAAAAATAAATAAATAAATAAATAAAAATAAAAAAACTGCCACTCATGACGAGACTTTATTCATACACTGTATGAAAGCGAGAGTACTTAACGACGTGCAACAATCTATAAACAAGATTTCACACTTTTATTGTACTGTTTCTCGATGACAACCGCAGCAACATGATGAAAGGATATCAGTTGCTCGAATACTACTTTTCCGTCGTTCGTGCCGGCCGCGGTGGCCGAGGGGACTAAGGCGCTCCAGTCACGGTCCGCACGGCCACTACGGTCGGGGGTTCGAATCCCCCCTAGGGCATGGATATTTGTGCCGTCCTAGTTCGTAAGTAGTTGATAAGTAGTTTGTAAGTTTAGGGACTGATGACCCAGTAGTTAAGTCCCATAGACTATACAAACATTTGAACATTTGAATCCGTCGTTCGTGGAGTAAAATTACGGCATTCGGTATGACGTCATGATTTATAATTTCTATACTACGAATTGTACTAGCATGAAATTTTACAGGCAGTATGCTTATACACAGCTGAATGTAACTTTGAAATTATAACGCCGTGCGACACATGGTTAATGAGATATGAAGACATTAACAGTATCATTCATAGAAAACAGTCACAATAAGCTTTAGATTTTCATCTATTATTTCTTTACTACTAACTGTATTCCCAACTAATTTTACTGGCATACAGAACATACAGAAAGGAATGTATACCCGCAAGGTTATACAGTTTTAAAATATATAATTCATAATTCGATTAGTATGGGATCATATATACTGCGATGGATAAAAACCCGTCATACGATGCCCCACGTTTTAATCCATTTCTAATTTACTATTAAAGCCTCATATATTTCTTCGATTTCCTCATCATCGGCAGAGCTAGTTGGCATATAAACCTGTACTACTGTTGTCGGTGTTGGCTTCGTATCTATGTTGACAATGATAATGCGATCACTGTGCTGCTCATAGTAGTTTACCCGCATTCCTATTTTCTTATTCATTATCAGTCCTACTCCTGTGATACCCCCAACTGATTTTGTGTTTATAATCCTGTACTCACCTGACCAGAAATCCTGTTCATCCTACCACCGAAGTTCACTAATCCCCACTATATCTAACTACAACCTATCCATTTCCCTTTTTAAATTTTCTAATTTTCCTACTCGATTAAGGGATCTAACATTCCACGCTCCGACCCGTAGAATGCCACTATTGTCTTTCCTGATGATCACATCCTCCTGAGTAGTCCCCGCACGGAGATCCGAATGGGGGACTATTTTAGCTCCGGAATATTTTACCCGAGAGGATGCCATCATCATATGTTCATACAGTAGAGCTGCATGTCCTCGGGAAAAGTAACGGCTGTAGTTTCCCCTTGCTTTCAGCCGTCCGCAGTAGCTGTGTGGCAAAGCCACACTAGCTGATATTACAAGGCCAGCTCAGTCCATCATCCAGACTGTTGTCCCTGTAACTACTGAAAAGGCTGCTGCCCCTCTTCAGGAACCACACGTTTGTCTGGCCTCTCTACAGATACCCCTCCGCTGTGGTTGCACCTACGGTACGGCTATCTGCATCGTTGAGGCACGCAAGCCACCCCACCTCGGCAATGTCTGTGGTTCATGGGGGTCGAATGTTACATATCATTTGTATTTTGATTTCTACCTTTCGTTGTTTCAATAGTGATTTATAATTTTGTACATGACGCAAGACCGCGTTATATCTTACATATTCTCCACAAATATAACATTTTATGTTTATTTTATTTATTTAAAGGAGATGGTGAGACAGAGAAGAGATAGGAGAATTAAAAAAAAAATGTTCAAATGTTTGTTAAGCTTATGGGACTTAACTACGGGGTCGTCAGTCCCTAAACTTACAAACTACTTATCAACTACCTTATACTAAGGACAGCACAAATATCCATTCCCGAGGGGGGGATTCGAACCCCCGACCCCTCGGCCACCGCAGCTGGCTAGGAGAATTCCTAACTGAAGACTTGAATTGTAAGTACCCGGGCAAAGCCAGATTTTCAGCTTGTCTCTAAAACAGAGTGCTTATTTATACAGTGTGAACACAAAGTCTTGCCCTGATTATAAAAAATTATTACAAAATACCGTTTGACATGGTAATTTAGATTTGATGCCGTTAAATAGGTTAGTGTTAATAGATGTTTTTTTTTCTTTTAAGACCAGTTACGTTAGTAAAACTGAACGTCTGCTCCCTTGGTAGCTCGGCAAATGTCTGTCCTTGATATTTCCCAAGAAAAAAAAAATGTCAAGGGGCGTAATTTCTAGAGAGCGGGGTGGCCAAGGTGTTGGACCATCCCATTCAATCCACCGAACCGGAAATGTTTCACCCAGGAAATCACGCAATATTAAAGCCCAGTGTGGATTGCTCCACCTTTCTGGAAAATTATGTATGATTTCTGGAAAATAATGCATGGTTGATATTCTTCTAACAGTGGGACAGCGATCTGTTGCAAAACGTCTAAGCAAATGTTAGCGGTAGTGGATTTTTCCACAAAGAAAAACGGTTCAAAAACCTTTTTATGCATGAGGCCGCACCAAACGGTCACATTTTCGCTGTCTCGCGGTAACTGTACAGTAGCATTTGGAGACTCTCAACCCCACATACGGACAGTATGCCAATTTACAATTCCACTGACATGAAAAATGGATTCATCGGTAAAGCATATGCGATTTAAGTGCACTAGCGCCATCAATCCTGTTGAAAATCTCAGTTGCGAATTCTACACGTGTCAGCAAATCATTCGGCTGTAAGGCCTGCACGATTTGCACTCCGTAAGCATGCAAACTAAGCCTTTCATGAAGAATATTCACCACACTTGCTTGGGGTACTTAAAGTTCACGTGATGCTTGACGAGTTGATTTAGACGGACACCGTTGAAGCGATGGCCGACACGATCACCAGTTGCACCACTCACACACGAGGCCTGCCATTTCCAGGACGATCTTCAACGCTGCCTGCTTCGTTAAACTTCGCGTACCATCGCTTTATTGATTTAACGTCAGGAGGACTACGCCCATAAGAAGACAGAAATTTACGCTGAACACTGATGGGCGATGTCGTTTCGTGAAAAAAGCACGCATTTGGCTTCCTCCTTTTTCGACGCCATTTCGCCAGCAACTAATGTGACTTACCAAAATGTTCAAATGTTTGTAGAGCTTATGGGACTTAACTACGGGGTCATTAGTCCCTAACTTACAAACTATTTATGAACTAGCTTAAACTAAAGACGGCACAAACATCCATGCCGAGGGGGCATTCGAACCCCCGACCGCAGCGGCCGTGCAGACCGTGACTGACACGCCACTGCGGCCGGCCGTGACCTAACAGACCAAGTCGGTGTTAAGGAGCAATACCGCCCTCTACTGGTCACGACAACTAGTGACACTAACTTCTGTAATTGCATTGCATTGGAGGACTCGAACCTCCGACGGCGGGCAACCCCCGCGTTCCGCAGTGAGGCGCCTTAGACCGCTCGGCTACTCCACCGCGGCTTGGGTAGCAAAATAACTTCTGATGGCTGAAGTGGAGAAGACATAAAATGCAGAATGGCTATGGCAAGAAAGACATTTCTAAATAAGCGAAACTTGTAAACATCCAGTATTAATTTAAATGTTAGGAAGTCTTTTCTGAAAGCATTTGTCTGGAGTGTAGAATTCTATGGGAGTGAACCGTGGACGGTAAGGAGTTCAGACAAAAAGATGACAGAAGATTTTGAAAAGTTGTGCTACAGAAGAATGATGAAAATTAGATGGGTAGATCATGTAACTACAGAGGGGGTGCTTAAACGAATTGGGGAGAAAAGGAGTTTCAGGCATATCCTGACTAAGAGAAGGGATAGATTGATGGGACACATTCTGAGACATCGAGGAATGGTTAATTTAGCATTAAAAGAAAGTGTGTAGGGTAAAAATCTTAGAGGAAGACCGAGAGACGAATGCAGTAAGCAAATTCGAACGTATTCTCAGATGAAGAGACTTGCACAGGACAGGATAGCGTGGACAGCTGCATCAAACCAGTCTGCAGACTGAAGACCACAACAACAACAACTACGTATTGTGCTCTTCAGAATGTATCAAGTGAAGTCAAGTACCGTTGGCGGGTTGGACGTTGCCGGCCGGATCCAATGCGCTGGCTGCACATTTGTGAGCCCTAGGCAACGGAGGAAATCATCCAACAGTTGGTGTCAAACTGTAGGTGGTGACGATCATGAAGACGCTGTTTTCAGCCTGATGTGTGTTCACCCAGCCTGAACAGCACGTTGCTGGTAAGGTGCAGAGACTAGCCTGCTTAGCCATAACAGGCGGAATTAGCAGCACACCAACAGCTGGGATGGAAACCATGCTGGATATGCCCCCATTACACCTTTGGGTCAAGATGGAGGCAGCGGCTGGTGCATACAAACTCAAAACTGGCAAAAACTGGAACTCTTTGGTATATCCGGAATCACACACTAAAATAGTGAGTGAGGTATATATAGGAAAGGTTGGGGAAATGCCAGCCTACTATATTATAACACGATACTGCTTCAACAAGCCTTTCAATATAACAATTGGAAGTATGGAGCAGTGGGAGAAAATAGTTCGACATCGTACGGGGGATATTGTCTGGTTCACTGACGGGTCAAAATCAGACCAAGGCGTTGGGGCCGGTGTATACGGGGTGCCGCCAAGACTGGAGGGCGTCATCTCTCTAGGGAAACTGGCCTCAGTATTCCAGGCCGAAATCACTGCCATCAGGGCGTGTGTGGAGGAGAATTTGCGTAGGTGCTACAAAGACCGTTGCATCTATGTCTATTCAGACAGCCAGGCAGCCCTGAGATCACTGGAAGCTCCTGCAACAATGTCTAAAATTTTTGCAGAATGTCGCAGTGTTCTGGTGGAGCAAGGGGAAAGCAATAGAGTAAACGGTATTGTGGGTCCCTGACCACTCGGGGATCAGTGGCAACGAACATGCCGACAGATTAACCAGGATGGGGGCAGAGACTCCATTTATTGGACCGGAACCTGTCCTGACAATCACCAAGGCAATGATCAAATTGGAGCTACGTAACTGGCTCAGAAGACAGCAAGTAGAATATTGGACCAAAGTCTATCAACAAAAACATGGCAATGTAATGATGCCAAAGCTATGTTTTCAAAGAAGCTCTGCAATCCTGGGCCTGAACAGGAGAGCGATTAGACTCATGGTTGGATTGCTGACAGGCCATGGGAATTAAAAAAAAAAAACAAAAAAAAAAAAAAACCACATACATACAATGGGAATAACAGAAGAGGACTCTAAATGTAGAATCTGTGATGACGGTGATGAAATTGCATCACATCTAATCATCGAATGCATCGCATTGGAGAGTGAAAGGCACAGAACATTTGGGACAACCAGACCCGAAGAAATTGTGTCTAATAAGGAACTGGTAAAGGGACTCCTTGCACTGTTCAAGGGCATTGGTTGGCTCTACTAGATATACAGGGAGCGATACCGCACAATAAACTTAGTTTCGGTGCGGGCAGCGGCGGGTTGGACCAAGACTGTTTTGGCTTCCCTGAAAAAATCAAGTCAAATGAAATCAATCCCCCAGCCTGCCGACTACCAGCCCCAGGTGACGTCACCGCTAGGCGACTACACAGCGTGGTGTCGTTGGTCACGGACGCGCGACCTTGCGCCTCTGCCCATTGGCTAGACGCCAGACACCTGCTCCGGGCAGCCGGTGTGCCGTCAGCGCTATTCGGGGCACACACACACACACACACACACACACACACAGACACTCTGGTGCCGTCGATTTAGTGGCCTGCCGAGTCACCATGCGGAGGGGAAGGCTCCAGGTCGAGTCGCGCATTATGAAGACACACTGCCGCCGCCGCCGCCTCTGCTGCGTTTAAATAACCTCTTTGTGGGCGCGCCGTGCACCATTGGGCAAAATGTTTTATGTGCTGGAACCTCGTGTGAGTGGCAATAAAGCCAGAGATACTGCTGCCCTCTTGAGGCACAGAAAACAGACGGTTGCAGTCTGTTACGCAATGGAAAATAAATTATTGACATCTTCGCTTGCTATGCTTCCATTTTCCATCCATCTGTAGGCGGACAATAGATACGCAAATGGAAGGTGTTTTCAAATTCTTTTGCAGATATATGAATTCGTCGCTTTGAAAAGGAATCGACTTATACGAGAGGGAGTTGAAAAACAAGTTTTGCCTGTCGACTGTGCGTATGAAAGGAAAAAATAGATAAAGATAGGACATATAGTAACGCACTGAATTCTGGTAACGTTAAAAGACACATGACAAAGCCACAGCATCTGTCAGGCCAGTCCTCAGACACAGGAAGAAACATTTATAAAAATAATACGTCAAATTTAATTACTAATTCTGAATCCAGATGAAATTACGAGATTATTTGAGCAAATTGCGTGGTTGCGGAATATCGTCCCTGATTTGGGACTGGATTTACTGTCAAGGAGAATATAGTTTGTAGTAATCAATGGTAAGGCATTGACGAAGATAGAGGTGATATCCGGCGTCCCACAGGGTAGTGTTATTGGTCTTCTTCTTTTCTTTATTTACATAAACGATTTGGGAGAAAATCTGAGCAGCTCTCTATCGTCTAGTCTAGTCATCAGAACATCAAAACCAACAGTAGAACGGTCTAAATAAGGTATCAGTATGGTGTAAAATTGGCAATTGACTCTAAATAAGGAGAAGTGTCATATCGTCCACTTGAGTAGGAAAAGAAATCCTTTAAGTTTCACCCAGTTTTTATCTATGAATGTGCCAGGATTAAGAAGTTTCAGATGAATTAGAATCCTTAGTAAAAGTCTAAAGTTGATAATGTATTACGATAAGTCAGGACGAAAGTTACTTGCCTTGATGGGTGATAATACTGGCGAGTGTGAGCAGAAAACTCCTAATAAATATGCGCCCATTTTTTGACCGTTTCAGTATAAACCAATGAAAACAACGAGGAACTGGAAAAGTGTTTCGTCGTATTTATTAATCGTGTCAGTACGCAGTTAACTTGCGCATTGTGCAGTTGCTTTCCTCAGTTCTCAATCCGAAGTCCTTGTACACTCATGGGGGAAAAAATACCATGAATTCGTCGACCTAGCAGAGGGAAATTTTATTGACACATTCTTGAGGTGGTATACAACACACTATCACACAGGCAGAGCCGTATGCACGTGAGTATAGTCACCAGGGCATCTTCAGTGTTGGCGTTAGTAATGTGTATACCCTCCTTTTGCAGCAATGCAAGCTGTAATTCTTTCATGGATTATGTGGAATGCCCTTGACCTGGTGCCTGAGTAGGGTCAGATTCCATGCCGCTCATGCAGTTCGTCCAACATGACGTTTCATGCGATCCCAAACCTGCTCCATGGGGGAGATATCTGGGGCTCGCGCTGGCCAGGTTATTTGACGAACACCATCAAGAGCACGTTGGGTTGTACAGGATACATGTGGATCTGTATTGTCCTGTTGGAAAAGCATGTCACTTGTTGGTGCATCAATGGTAGCAAGACGGGTTAAATGATGGTTTCAGTGTACCGTGCACTGTTCAATGTTCTCTAGACGATCACTAGAGGAGAATGGCGAAAATAGAATATCGCTCCCCTCACAATGATGCACGATCATGTGTGCCGTTAGTGTGTCCTCCGCTCACGCCCCAATGTCTTACAGCCAGCCTCCAATGGTGTCATGATAGGCGCTTATAAAGGGAAGAATGTAGGCTTGTCGTCTTCAGTAGTGAGAATCGTCGCTGCTTCGGTGCCAATGATGGTCGTGCGTGTATGTGGTGTCGTGTAGGGGCGCGCGGAAATGTGGAGTGTACACGATAGAGCCAAACGGGGCTGACACCTAGCATCGTTGTGTGATAAGCCTTTATCTTGCACTGGACGTTCTACTATGGTGTTCATTGTGGCAACACTGAACAGTACACGGTACATTGAAACCATCATTCAACCCGTTTTGCCATGTTCATGCACCAACAACGCGATTTGCTTTTCCAACAGGACAATGTGTACGTCAACTACCCTGCCCATCATTATCCCCAGATCTGTCCCTCATTGAGCATGTCTAGGATCGGGTGAAACGTCATCTTGGTGCTGTCTACACGACCGGCACTTGATCTGGCCCAACTGAGGCATCAGATGTAAACTGCATGGCAGGCTATACCGTAAGACTTCAGCGTACTCTGCAAGTGTGAATATCCCTGGCATTTGTTGTTCAGGTAACAACACTGTAGTATCGTGAAATAATACACTCCTGAAAAATGAAAAAAGAACACCATAAATTCGTCAGGCCAGCAGAGCGAAATTTTATTGACACATTCTTGAGAATATATGCAACACACGATCAAGCAGTCAGATCCGTACGCACATCAGTACAGTCACAAGAGCGTGCACAATGTCAACGCTAGTATCGTGTATACTCTCCTTTTGTAACAATGCAGAGTACCCATTTCTCATGAAGACGAGCATAGGGGTGTCGAATATAGTCTTGCAGAATGGCCTGCCGTGAAATTTTCCCCAGGTGCTTCAGCTGGATCAGATTCCGTGCTGGCCGCGGTGGAGTAGCCGAGCGGTCTGGCCAGGGTAGTTGAAGAACACCTGGAAGAGCACGTTGGGTGGTACAGGATACATGTGGACGTGCATTGTCCTGTTGGAAAAGCATGTCGTCTTGTTGGTGCATGAGCGGCAGCAGACGGGTTGAGTGATGGTTTCAATGTACTGTGCACTGTTCAATGACCCCTCAACGATCACCACAGGACGACGGCCGGGATCGGCTATGGCTGTCCACGCCATGCTGCACGATCATGCCTACTGTTGGTTCGTCTTCCGCTCACGCCACAGCACCCTTAAGCTCGAATTTTCATTAGAGCAGGCACAGCCAACCACAGCCCTGGGCACTACCCCGCGCACAGTGCGCAGCGGCGTGTGGAGCAGAGTGGCGAGCAGGAAGAGGAAGAACGCCGCTACAGTCAGCCAGGCTAAAGCTGAGTTTTACGCGTCGGCGCGTAGCGCTCCCGCTCGCTAGGTTAGGAACGGCAGAGCAGCCAATCAGAACTCGAGTTATGCCGGCCAATAAGATTTGCCGGTGAACGGAAAAGGTGCGTGCTCTTTCAAAACATTGTCGATAATTTGGGTGAACGCTCGCACTTTCCAGAGGAACTGGGGGGAAATGCAGCTAAACCCAATGTTTTTGTCAGTTTATTTGCGTTTTAACAAAAATAGGCCTTACATAAAATTGCATATTTATGATACTAGTTCATTTAAGAAACATATATATTTCAGAAGAAGCCTACTGTACTTATGACGAGTGTACATGTACAATACTATAGAATCAAATTTGGATCACAAAATTACTAAGTTTTCCTTCGATCCGTGTTTGAATATTTTCTAAAGCTTCACGTAGTGATTCTACCATACAAGCTTCCTTCAGAAGAAGCCTACTGTACTTATGACGAGTGTACATGTACAATACTATAGAATCAAATTGGGATCACAAAATTACTAAGTTTTCCTCCGATCCGTGTTCGAATATTTTCTAAAGCTTCACGTAGTGATTCTACCATACAAGCTTCTTTCAGAAGAAGCCTACTGTACTTATGACGAGTGTACATGTACAATACTATAGAATCAAATTGGGATCACAAAATTACTAAGTTTTCCTCCGATCCGTGTTCGAATATTTTCTAAAGCTTCGCGTAGTGATTCTGCCGTACAAGCACTAATTGTTACCTAAACAGTTTGATTGCTTTCCTCTGTTACTCCGCGCTTCCTCTGTTACTTCGTTTACGTTGCATCTGACCGAGGTACAGTCCAGCGCAGAGCAGTGCTGTGCGGTCTCACTCTTTACGCAACTATCTCTCTCGCTCCGTTGCCATCACTAGCGACACACGGTCGCGGCTGGGGCGGTGAACTATACTGTACTCCCCCGGGCGGAAGTTTTGGCCATGCCTGCATCGGACTATGGTATAAAACTCAGACTTTATCAGATTGTAATTCTATCAGTGGCTTTATAGGGGTCTGAAAACTTTACATTTAGAAAATCAGATAAGAAAAATTATTAGTTTTTTAAATGAAAATTTTTTGTCCCAAGAGAGACCCAGATACAGCGGAGTGGAGGATACTGAAAAATTGGGAACCGAAAGTTCTGTATCAACAGGCTGATATTACCAAAGGATGAAGAGAAGAAATGTGGAATGGACATGTAATTAGGATGGAGGAGGAACGACTACCTAAAATAGCATTCTCTGAATCTATCTTGCAGATAAAAGAATTACTTAGCAAATGTCTACATGGCCGTGCACAAAATCCTAATGAGGGTTTCAATGGCAGCGTGTGGCAACAAGTACCGAAAACAGTGTTTGTTGGATGGACAATACTCACAATAGGTGTGATGGATGCTCTTACTTGTTTCAGTGATGGTTTAACTGGCAGGACAAAGTAATGGACAAATTAGGCATCCAAGCAGAAAATAATATGATAGTCGCTCTGACTGCCATAGATCGTTGGCGACTAATTGAAGTTGAAAGGGCTGCGGAAGCCTCCATAAAGACTCCAAAATAAGAAAGACTCCCAGAGCAGTCTGCAGATATAAAGAAGCTGATGGCCAGCAAGTTAAGCCACCGGAATGATCTGAAAGAGGCATACGATGATTCAAAAACACTGAACATTTTACTCATTTTCTCGAAGATACATTTTCAGAATATTAGGTACCTTCATAATGGTAATAGCTATGTTCACCAGATTTCTTCAAACTTTGTATTATGCCTAATACATTGCAGAAGTGATCTATGGTTGTCATTCCATATATAATTTTATCGGTAATTTTTACACAAAATAGTAATGAAATGTAATAAGGGTTTTTTCTGTTTCATCAGATATATTCAAAACTACAAAATAAGAGGCATAATGTATTCCTACGATTGTTGACAGCAGCCTGCCACAGTCTAAATGCTATTATAACTGACGATGCACCAGAAAATGGTTCCAGAATGCGAAAACATATTTAAAAAGCTTCTATTTGGCAAAATATTGTGATTCTTTAACTATAACAATTATTTCAATAAATTTCGTATTACAGCTTGTCGTAATGTGATTCAGTGATGGTACACAACGCAACTTCTTCCGCATTGTAGATCAATAGTAATGTGCACTGAATGCAAGGTATGAAAATGCAGCCCGTTCAGGTCCAGGTTATGAAACATTACTAAATGTCCATATTTACACATCTCGCGAGTCAAGTAACTTTTTTTATTATCGGTAGATTTTTAATAAGAAAATGTATTTGTATGTTATGATACATCAGTAAATACCCATATTTACACATCCCGCGCGTGAATAGCCCCTTAGTCGACATTTCATATATATCGATTCCGGCCGTAGAATTTCGAGTGCAAGCTTTCTTGGAAATTACATATGTAGTAGACGAAATCTCAAAGGAACAGGGTCACAATATCACTGCCATTTTAACCATATACAATGTGTATGGAGTGACGTAAAGAATTACACAAGGAACAATAGTAAGTCTCTCACAATAACAGAGGTGGAAAGGATATTGCGTAACACATTGTAGAAGTATTTTCTTATGCACATAACAGTATTATGTTATCCAGTACTCTTGTATGCTGTCTCAGGCGTTAGTAACATCAATTTGGTGATTTGTATGTGTGATTGAAGAACGGAGAATGAAATAGCTGCTGCAAGTGGTACAATCAGCAATGACATTTATGTTCCTCCTTCTCACAAAGATTTGACTTTGTTCCAACTATGTTGCGATTTTCGAGAATATGATTGGAGACAAAACTAGCGTGACATTAAAATTGCTGGTACAGTAAGTGAAATGAGTATCAATGACATTTAGCCCTACACCATTCGCTAGTCAGAAAGATTTGGCTATTTATTTCCGAATATCTCGGGATTTCCGAGGGTATGGAAAGGCTTTTTCATGTTTTCCCCCAATATTTTGGTGCTTAGTTTCGAATATATCGCGATTTCCGAGAGTGTGCTTATACCGATATTTCTTGTCACCAATATTTCGTAGTTTGTTTCTGAATATGTCGCGATTACAGTGTGGATAGTTAACTAGGATCCTAACAGGATAAATTTAATGTCTGTTTCAAGTGCTTACAGAATACTCAGAACAAGGTCCTCTGCTGATCTTTGCCTAATGTGAACACGTAGTATCTCTGGGAAAGTTTCTTTCCCCTGGGATATAAGCACACGTAGTGTTGCAACGTCGCTATAGCAGTGTAGCCAACTTAACTCGCCGTAATGCGAAACTCTCAAGTGCAATGTTTCTGCGGCCCTGGTGTAGTGTTATAGCCGTGATTCAGGAGATGTAAACTAGTACTGTGGCTGTTTATAGTGGGACGAGTAAACTCAGTGACTTTCCGCTGTTACCCCGAAACTACAAACGACACGTCAGCGCGTTACTCAGACAGTGGCTGTACGGCCTCCCCGGCGGCAGTCGTGGGCGGGCGTCCACTGTGCACTGAAGCCCACGTGTAGACTCGCTGGCTGGACGTACGCCACGCCGGCGTACGCTGCCACACATCTCGCAGCTCTCCGCTCCGCCTGGCAGCGAATACCGCGCGGCCACCAAAATGGAGGCACGTTATTCGCCGAGCGCGCGAGTTTTTATTCATTTCATTTGGACTCCGGCAGGACGCAAAAGGTAATTCTCGCGGCACGTCCGCTGGGTCGAGTCTCTGCCACCGGCTTCCCAATTTACCGCCGCAGTTTCGCGCCATAATCTCTGCCGTGGAGCCCAGTGCGGTGTTCCGCATTTCATTTGCTGCCGGCAGTAAAAAACACTCGAGGAACGTTTTAATTATAGTCCACAAACCAATGGTGATAGCTGTGCCGGCGGTTCACGTAATATTTCCTTTTTATTTTTTACGTTGACGGTCCCTGTCGGCTGCGAAGTCAGATGAGACTGGCGTGATTTCAAGTTTCTACCTTTTTTTTCAGAGCTAGCAGAAAACGCTGGCGAGCAACAGCACTAGACTCATCACATACTCTGCCCAACGTGTGGTATATTTCTACAGGGTGTTAGAAAAAGGAAACGCTTAATTTCCATGTTAGAGCTCATTTTAGTATTTCTCTTTAAATGAAAATCGAAATAATTCGTGCAGACAATTGTAAAAAATACCCAATTGTTTCGTTAATATATACTGTACTTCCTCGATTCAACGCCAGTTGGCCCAATTGAAGGAAGGTAATGTTTCCGTGCTTGTGATGACATGCGACTCATTGCTCTACAGTACTAGCATCAAGCACATCAGTACGTAGCATGAACTGATTAGTGTTCATCATGAACGCAGTGCAATGTTTACAAATGCGGTGTTGGCAGATGCCCATTTGATGTATGGATTAGCACGGGGCAATAGCCGTGGCGTGGTATGTTTCTATGGAGACAGATTTCAAGAACGAAGGTGTCCCGACAGGAAGACGTTCGAAGCGATTGATCGGCATCTTAGGGAGCACGGAACATTCCAGCCTATGACTCGCGACTGGGGAAGACATAGAACGACGAGGACACCTACAATGAACGAGGCAATTCTTGGCTTCTCAACGATTCGCTGACCGATGGATTGGTAGAGGCGGACCTCCACGCTCTCCCGACCTTAACCCTCCTGACTTTCATTTATGCGGGTATTTGAAAGCTCTTGTGTACGCAACCCCGGTACCAAATGTAGAGACTCTTCGTGTTCGTATTGTGGACGGCTGTGATACAATACGCCATTCTCCAGGGCTGCATCAGCGCATCAGGGATCCCATGCGACGGAGGGTGGATGCATGTATCCTCGATAACGGAGGACATTTTGAATATTTCGTGTAACAAAGTGTTTGAAGTCACGCTGGTGTTGCTGTGTGTTTCCATTGCATGATTAATGTGATCTGAAAAGAAGTTATAAAGTGAGCTCTAACATGGAAATTAAGCGTTTCCGGACACATGTCCACATAACATACTTTCTTTCTTTGTGTGTGAGTATTGTTTCCTGAAAGTGTGGTCGTACCTTTTTGTAACACCCTGAATATCTGCATCTACATCTACATAAATACTCTACAAGTAGCACTGAAGTGCATGACAGAGGGTTCATCGAATCACTTTTATGATATTTCCCTACAGTTACATTCTCTAATAGCTCGCGGGAAAAAGGAGCACCTTAATGTTTCCGTTTTCTATGTGATTTCTCTTATTTTAGTTTCATGATCATGTCTTCTTATGTAGATGCGTGCTAAGAAGATACGTTCGCATTCGAAAGAGGAAATTGGTAAAAGAAATTTCTCAAACAGATCTCGTCACAACGAATAACGCATTTCTTTTAATAATTTTCACGGCAACTCGTACATCATTTTCAGTGACACTCTCTCCCCTATATTGCGATAATACAAAACGAACTGCCCTCTTCTGTACTTTTTCTAAGTCGTCTGTTAGTCCCACTTGGTGTGGATCCCACAATGCGCAACAATACTGCACAATAGGAGGCAAAAGTGTATTGTAGGCAATTTCTTTAGTAGAGCAGTTGTATCTTCTAAGTGTTCTGCCAATGACATGTAGTCCTTATTTCGCTTTCCCTACTGCATTTTTCTATGTGTTCATTCCAATTTAAGTTATTCGTAATTGATATTCATAGCTATTTTGATGAAATGCCGACCTGTAGATTTGACTATTGTGTAAATGAAGTTAAACGGATTTCTTTTAGTGGTTATAGGACGATTTCTCGCTTCCAGCTATTAAGCGTGAATTTCTATTTTTTCACCATGCTGATATCTGAATCATTTCGCACTTACATTTGATCTTCTGTGGACATTACTAACCGATAATTGACGGCATTATCCGCGAACAAAGAGAGCTTCTCACATTGTCTCCTAATTTGTTTACAAAAATAGGGAACAGTAGGGGCCCTGTAACACTTCCCTGTGGAACGCCAGATATCGCTTAAGTTCTCCTCGATGACTTTCCGTCAGTTATAACGTTCTGTGTCCTTACTAACAGGAACTCACGAATCCAATTGCACAACTGTGGCTATATTCGATAAGCACGCAATTTGATTGGAAAATGCATGTGAGCTACAGTTTCAAAAGCCTTCCGGAAATAAATATTTAAATGTATACATGGTGGGAAGTCCACCAGGCTGCGCGTGGACGCTGCTGCTGCGGATAGGTTGTCCCAGAAGCAATGATAAATATTGGGAGCTATGACAGAAACGATCGTACCAAGTACAAAAAGTGTATTAAACACGGACACCACAATACAATATTTTAAGGACAATAAGCATTCTTTTATATTTGGCACTATAAAACGAATCTCTTCCAATGGAAACTTTTTCCTCTCCATATCGTTAGAGCTGTTAATAAGGAGCAAAAAAATAAAAATGTGCGGCATGAATTTTTGGGTTTCGCTGTTTACTTAGGAATAGAGTATTTGAAACCCTGACTTTGCCAGAATTCCTTTATTCCCTACATTCATTTGTGTATCTCCTTTTCTCCGCACGCTCTGCACTCTCCTCCTGTGCACTCTCCCTGTTCATCTCCTCCTCCCCTCTCTTTCGCCAACCTTCCCCCCACCCCTCTGCCCATCTCCTCCTTCACCTCCTCCAATCCATCACATCCACCGACTAAACGTGTAAAATTATGTATACTATTATTGCCTTGGTCGAAAATCGACCAATTGTGTTTACAATGGTCACTGGGGGTAAAATTTTACGTATCATGTCGGCGGCCTCGCGCGATTATGTTGACACATCAACAACACGATAGACAATCTTTGCCTGTTTGTTCGAACCACATAGAATGACTCGATTAGTGTATCGTACAGACCATGAAGTAATCAAATAATTCTGATCCTGCTTTATAGTTGACAGGTTCTTGTATGTATCCGCTCAGTAAAAATAAATGCCCTCGTAAAGCGAAGATTCCACGAGAAAACATCAGCGTTGTCAAGCGATTGGCTAAAATGAGGACTCACAGGATTTTCACTAGTCAGCATTTGTTGCCAACATTATCATAGGAGGCGGCCGGGATATTTGGTAAAATTTGACCGACACTGGGAGGTATGAAACTGTATCTTTTACGTGTTAAGGAAAATTCCTGACACAATAACAACAAATAAAAACGGAAGTATATACTGCTCATGCCATTTTCGAATTATATGAGTTTCTTTAGCCTAATATTTGAAATGGAACTACAATTTCGGTGTTCGAATATTTATACAACGCCAAGAAATAATGTTATTTCGATACTGCGATATTGAGAATTCCAGAGCTGACAACATGTCGACTTCGTAGTTCCACCCGTGCACCACTATATGTCTCTGCCGGCGCATCATCATTTATATCAGCATTCTCGACTTCGTAGTTCCACCCGAGCACCGCTAGATGCCTCTCCCGGCGCATCATCCTTTATATCGGCATTCATATGAAAACATCTATTTCCTTTAACCACTCTTAATCACAGCGAAAATGAAGCATTTGGACGGAACACGAAAGTGAGTTGGGAGCACTCCATGTTTCGATATTCACTTATTTCAATACGTTAGTTTAATACTGCAGATGCGCTGCATTACAGCGTCTTTGGTCGAGACGAATAAAAATGTTCAAATGTTTGTAAATCTTATGGGACTTAACTATGGTGTCATCAGTCCATAAACTTAGAAACTACTTATGAACTACTTACGAACTAGGACGGCACAAATATCCATGCGCGAGGAGGGATTCGAACCCCCGACTGTAGTGGCCGTGTAGACCGTGACTGTAGCGCCTCAGTCCCCTCGGCCACCGCGGCAGGCCGAGGCGAATATCCAATCAGTGAGCTGATTATTGGAGAATGAAGAACTTGATCCAAGCTGTAGATAGGAAAATTTCTACTTCCTGTTACCACTTTTAATGGCTAAATGCACACTTAATATTTATATTCTGAAATCTACGACAAACAATATTTCGAATTATGTAACTTTCATTGTCCTTCTTGTACGAATAAATTAGTAATCTGTACCACAATTTTTGTGTTAGCATATTTATATAATGATTTCTACCAACTCACGTGGTGTTCGGTGAAACTGTGTTGAGGTTTACAGCGAGGTGCCTCGTACCATACACTTTACATTGGGCATACATGTGTGTGTTGTCCTTATCGTACGTTTAAGCGGTTTGTGATCCTAGGGACCGATGACATCAGCTGTTTGGTCTGTCAGGATTACAAATATTCGAACTTTTGGAACTTCGGCCACCAGAAGTTATTTTGGTACTCAGATAAAAAATCTAACGTAGTACATTTAAGGTATCGGATTATCTAATTCCTTCAGCATCACCTAATTTTCTTGGACTACATTCCAGTACATTTAAAATGTTGTTATGGTTTTCAGTCCGAAGACTCGTTGGATGCCTCTTCCATTTTTAACCTACACAATACACTCCTTTAAACGCCTTAGAAAACAGCAAAAGCCGGCCGCGGTGGCCGAGGGCACTGAGGCACTCCAGTCACGGTCTGTACGGCCACTACGGTCGGGGGTTAGAATCCCCCCTCGGGCATGGATATTTGTGTCGTCCTTAGTGTTAGCTAGTTCATGAGTAGTTTGTAAGTTTAGGGACTGATGACCCCGTAGTTAAGTCCCATAAGCTATACAAACATTTGAACATTTTTTGAAACAGCAAAAACTTGTTAGACCACGTTGTTATCGTTATGGTTCGTTGGTTGTTGGTTTGTTAGGAACAGAGGGACCAAACTGGTAAGGTCATCAGTCCCCCGGTGGCGGGGGGAGAAGTGAGGATAGGAAAGGAAGGGAAGGAACAAAGACTGCTTTATCTCGGGGCTCCATGCTCGCCGCATACGTATTCACGAAAAATCCGTGGGCCGTCTGAGGGGTGTTTTGCGTTTAAATTGCGTTTAAATTGATCAGGATTGCGTGTTGAAAATGGAGGCAGTGTTTAAAACAATAAAATTTGTTATCTAATACACAACGCACTTCAAAGGAATAAAGTGTAGGGTTTAACATCCTACCGACAATGTGGTCTTTGCAGACGGAATTCCTGTTCAGAATTTTTGGTAAGGATGCCAAACCAAAGAAAAACGGCTGTTCCGTTTCAAAGGAACCACCCGGCTTTTTCCTGAAGTGATATAGAGACTGTAGCCGGCCGCGGTGGCCAAGGGGACTGAGGCGCTTCAGTCACGGTCTGCACGGCCACTACGGTCGGGGGTTCGAATACCCCCTCGGGCATGGATATTTGTGCCGTCCTTAGTTGTCGGTAGTTCATAAGTAGTTTGTGTTTTGAAAAACTGCATCCGGATGGCCGGAGGTTAATTGGGCCATAGTCTTCCCGAATGCCACACCAGCGTGTAACCACCTCGCCATGGGTTTCGTCACCTTCCTGTGTGTAAAAAAGTAGCTGAATTTTGCTAACACTGTCTTAAGCTATGAAAAGTTGCGTAAGAATCAGTTGACCTGTAAAAAGACTAGAAGTGAATGTGCAGATAAAAGAGTTGCAATAGTTAGTGGTCAGCCGGGAGCAAATTAAAAATACCAGTGAGAAAATTTTATCCCATAATTGTACTTCAGTCAGTGTACTGTACACTGGAAAACCCCGGTCACGGAAGACTGTCATTAATAAGTCCCCTACCTCAACAGCTACTATACTTACATCTGCAAACACCAGATTACTTTGAAAGTTTCAAGAATGATTGAAGTTATGTTTTTCGTTTGTCTTAAGTTGTTATTTGCTGTGATCGTTATAAGCAATGTGGGAAGATAATTTATATTTTATTTCAGGCATAAACTAATTTTTAAAATACTTTAATGTCTACTACGTCCTAGCTCCTGATTTATTTGTCACACGATAGAAAATTTTGCAAGTATATTCAGTAATGTTTATAATCTCCGTAAAATTAGTTTGCAATAGAGTTTACAGTAAAGAAGTAATAATTTAATTAATAAACTAATGAAACTTTCACTCTGCAGCGGAGTGTGCGCTGATATGAAACATTTAGACAAATTAAAACTGTGTGACACACCGAGAATGGAATTCAGGACCATGCCGACGAAAGGCAAAAGGTCATGAGTCGGAATCCAGGCCAGGCATTCTTTTAAACTCACGGGAAAACTTTAATTCGAAACGTCCTTCACTTTAAACTCTACTCGTCCTATTGGATATTGAAGTTTTTTAATGAATTAAGCGAAAATGTAGTATGGGATTATGTTCTCGATTTTCGCTGTTTTACGGTATGTGTTGGCGAGAAAATTTTAGTAATAGTTTAACATTATGTGCACAGTATTTCGTAAATCACGAAGTGTTCTCATTCTCAAACAATGGATGGCTACACATTAGTAATCTGATCGTCGCGAATTATTCTGCATAAATGATTACACCCATTTTATGTTATACTTATTTGTGTTAAACTTTTAACGTACAAATTTAGAACGCTGAATCAGTAACGTCTGTAATGTCTTGCATTCGACTGGACGTTAAACCCAAATCTTTCATAATGAGTAGACTGAGAACGCAGTTAAATGATTTTAAATTCGGTCTATAAGAAGATTCATAGTAACACAAACAAAAAATGGGCACCAATGCCATATGTTGATAAAACATCGGAAAGGCTTGGCAGCGAACTTAAGTCCAGAAAATACACTCCACCCTTTTATAATAGAAATACTATTGCCAACTTACTCTTCAATAGCAAAGACAAGATTCCGCCTTTGGAAAGGAGTGGCGTATATATGATCTCTTGCAATCTTTGTGACAAAGTATATGTAGGGCTGTAACTACTACACTGGCTGAACATGAGAGGAGTTGGAGATTAAAAAAGAGAGATTCCACCTTTGCAGAACATGCCTTAAATGAATGCCATGCCCTTGATATTAAACGTGATGTTCTCCACAGAGCAAATAAAGGCAGAAAGCTAACATTGCTTGAAACACCAAGTTCAAAACCGAACCTGATCCTCAATGATCAGACCCAATTCCAGTATTCACCATTATTAAAGTAACCTATTATATATAATTCTGCCACCAAGCTTGTCGAAATTGTGTAATGTCTCTCATCCACATTCTAATGTTTTCCTTTCAAGTGTTACTCAGACCACTCTCTTGAAAACCAGCGAATTTTAATATAGGCTGTATACTTCAATATGCTCCTTTATTCCATATTCACAAACTCCAAACTTATGTAATCGTTCTCCACCAACATTTTATTTATGTTTTTCTCACTGAACTGTGCCCCTTCTACTTTTTGTTCCTTTACATGAGTTAATTTAATATACAATTGCATTTACTATTATTCACTGAACTACTGTTTGTTTCAACCTAATTGTTGAAAATTAATGTACAGTTATGTTTTAGTTACAGTTTCGTTTTAATTGGTTGGACATCTCTGTTTATAAAATACCTAAAGGCTACATAGTCTACGACTGACAGTTATCTTTGCAAAATCTTTGTACTCGAAACACAGCAGACGGTGTGATGTGGATAAACTGCAGTATTAAGTTGTCTGAAGGTGGCCTAAGAAGCCGAAAGCTAGTTCACAACAAAAATAAATATTATTGTGGAACATATACACAGTGTATACAGTTATTTAATATGTCTATGTTCCATCAATAACCGACGGAAGAGTCCATAAATATTGTATGAAATATTTGAATTAAATTTTTATTGCCCTCGAAACCGTTTTCCAACCTGGAACTGCAATAATCCACCATAAACCACGAACATTGAACCTGGTTAGTAGTTAGATAACGTTTACGAAATCCTATACATCATCACTGTATCGCGATTTCTTTTTGCCGATAAATGCAGTACCAAAACGTATGTACGACAAGCAGCTACCGACGGCAGGTAAACAGTTTATAGGATACGCGGCAGCTATGTTTGGTTGTTTGTAGCCGTGGGTGGCACCAGGACAGATTTGCATATTCTGTACGGAACTTTCCAGGCGTGCGCTGTCAACATTCCCCGTTTAAAAAGTCACGAAGCAGAGATATTGCTTGGTACCACGCCATTTCATAAAATCTGTTATAACTTGTCAAAATCCGATAAAGCGCACCATGTCCCTAATTTTGGTTCATCTTAAACCGACGTTTCATGAGTAGTGCTCTGACAAATTGCCGGTAGGTTTGTGCCTGTCGCAGCGCGGTATTTCTGTTCCCGAGTAACGTTGAAACAACTTCCATCCAGCTTGACGTCAGAGGGAGTGGAATGTAGTGGAGAGCGTTGTATGTCTATTTTCTAGACTATCAGCTTTAGGTGAAACGTGTATGTGCTGTAGTCGTACTACGATTACATTAGAATATTTTCCTCTTTTGCAACTCAGATCTATTCTTCAGTGCGTGTTCCGTCTATCGCCAACCTTTATCTACAGCGAAGATTTGTGATTCACTTCATAAGGTAGTGCGGGAGTTCCCGTGCATTCTGAGGCGCATTTCTGCAGACTGCGTGTCTGATCCCGGTCAGGGGATCGAATCCACCTTCCGGCATGGGTGTGTGTGTTGTCCTTAGCATATGTTCATTGAAATAGTTTGTATGTCTAGGGACTAAGGACCACTGCATTTTGGTCCCATGCTTTACAAACATTTGAACATTTTTACTACCTAGGTAAAATCTTTATACAGGGTGTCCCTTTTATCTGGATCACCAGAAATATCTCTGGAACAACAACAGCTATTGTAAAACGACTTTCACCGGTTTCAATGTAAGACAGGGGCTCATGAACGTAAATACTGTGAAACATTCTAAAACGAAAGCATATGTATTTTTTAAAATACAAACTTATGTGTTTTTAAATGGAGACCCTCTATTATTTCATCAGAAATCTATAACATGGCAAATCACGTAAGCAATGGCGTTGATTGCAATGCAATACGCCAATTACATCTAGAGATATTCCGAAGCAAAGTTGACGCTTGAAAAAGCGAAACGCGCGGCTAGCGCACGTCCTGAGCAGTATATTTCTTTTTATTATTATTATTATTATTATTAAAATATTGGGTCTACTTGCCTCCCCTATAACCCTTCCTATCTCACGCAATTACGAAGGAAACAGAAACTTCCGAAATAAGTTGCACCTCTGCCAAATATATAACTTATTGCACTTCATTGCTTTCCGTAACAAAACGGAACCGTTTGTGTATAAAAAGTTCATGCCTCCGATGAATATGGTAACGTAAGAGCCTGTCCAGTCTGTGAATGTAAGGGTTACAAACTGTATGCGTTAAAGAAAGGAATTAAAGGCACCCTTTAGAGTAATAACATTGTAATTAGAAGTATTTCCAATTAATACGAACTTCCCTAGTTCTTTATACTTTAGTGTGCTCGCGTGTTTGTTTATTAAGAATCGCGTTTATTTGTCAGCTCAGTTACTGAATTTTTGATTTATTAGCTCGCGTATATATTTTTCAGATTCGCCGTTAATAAACAGTTCAGCGTTAGGTTTATACTTTACAAAGCTCACTGTTTATCAAACTACTGAGTCCTCTGACGTACTTACTTGGAAGAAACAAAGGTTTTTAGAATGGCTAGGAACTGTGACTGCTGCGAACGGATGGAGGCAGAGTTGGTGACTCTTCGCTCGCAGCTTCAGGCGGCGTTGGCTACGCTGGCAACGCTTGAGACTGCGGTGGGTGGGAGCCGATGTTGTGGGCCGCTCGCGGGGGTGCAGCAGACGCCCTGTGCGTCTGTTGTGCCCTCCGATCGGCCTGCGGCTGCGGCCAGCCCGCTCACTGCCCGCGAGGAGGTAGCCCCCCAATCCGTGGTGGATTGGGAGGTCCCCTCAGCGCGTGTCAGGCGGCGTAAGACTTCCCGGGGGACCGAAGTGGAGGCCTCCCCGGTTAGTCTTGCCAACAGATTCGAGGCGCTGTCTGTGGCAGGCGATGTTCCTGATGCGGATGGTGTCGCTTGTCCTGTACTCGTCCCTCTGCCTTCAAGATCCGGGCACTCACAGAGGGTGTGTTTGTTGGTAGTTGGGAGCTCCAACGTTAGGCGGGTAATGGAGCCCCTTAGGAAAATGGCTACTAGGGAGGGGAAGAATTCCAATGTGCACTCCGTGTGCATACCGGGGGGAGTCATTCCGGATGTGGAACGGCTCCTTCCGGATGCCATGAAGAGCACAGGGTGCAGCCAACTGCAGGTGGTGGCTCATGTCGGGACCAATGATGTGTGTCGCTTTGGATCGGAAGAGATCCTCTCTGGTTTTGAGCGGCTATCAGAAGTGGTTAAGACTGCCAGTCTTGCTTGCAAGATGAAAGCGGAGCTCACCATCTGCAGCATTGTCGACAGGACTGACTGCGGACCTTTGGTTCAGAGCCGAGTAGAGGGTCTGAATCAGAGGCTCAGACGGTTCTGCGACCGTTCGGCTGCAGATTCCTCGACTTGCGCCAAAGGGTGGTGGGTTTTCGGGTTCCGCTAAATAGGTCAGGAGTCCACTACACTCAGGAAGCGGCTACACGGGTAGCGGGGGCTGTGTGGCGTGGACTGGGCGGTTTTTTAGGTTAGATGGCCTCGGGAATACACAAAATGGGTTTCAGTCTCAAAGGGGGCAGGTCAGACACGGGAAGAAAGTAGACATAAAAACCATTGGTGTAACAGTTGTAAATTGTCGTAGCTGTGTTGGGAAAATTCCAGAGCTCCAAGCGCTGATAGAAAGTACTGAGGCACAAATCGTTATAGGTTCTGAAAGCTGGCTGACGCCTGAGATAAATTCGGCCGAAATTTTTTCAAAGGGCCAAATGGTCTTCAGAAAGGATGGAATAAATAAAACAGGGGGTGGCGTGTTTATTGCTGTTACAAACGGTTTATCCTGCAACGAAATTGAGGCAGATACTTCCTGTGAATTGGTCTGGGTAGAGGTTATACCTGACCACCGAAATAAATTAATAATTGGATCTTTTTATCGGCCCCCTGACTCAGACGATGCGGTTGCAGAAATGTTCAAAGAAAGCTTGAATCATATTTCAAATAGGTATCCGAAGCATACTGTTATAATCGGTGGCGACTTTAATTTACCCTCGATTTGTTGGCATAATTACGTATTCAAAACCGGGGGCAAATATAAAACATCGTCCGAACTAGTTCTGAATGCTTTTTCTGAGAACTACTTCGAACAGTTAGTTCATGAACCCACTAGAATAGTACGTGGTTGCGAAAATACTCTTGATCTCCTAGCAACAAATAATCCCGAGATAGTAAAGAGCATCAAAACAGATATAGGGATTAGCGAACATCGAGTTGTAGCAGCGAGACGGAATATCGAAATTCCCAAATGCACCAAAAATAAACGAAAAATATATTTATTCAATAAAGCAGATAAAAATTCGCTTCACGCTTTCCTGAGTGATAGTCTCCAGTCCTTCAAAACTAAAAATGCGAGTGTAGATCAGTTGTGGCTTACTTTCAAAGACATAATATCAGTAGCAATCGAGAGATTTATACCAAATAAATTAATAAAAGAGGGGGCTGACCCCCCGTGGTACACAAAACCACACTGTTGCAGAAACAAAGAAAAACGCATGCAAAATTTAAAAAGACACAGAATCCGCAAGACTGGCAATCTTTTACTGAAACTCGCAACCTAGCGCGGACTTCAATGCGAGAATCTTATAGTTGTTTCCACAACGAAATCCTGTCTCGTAATCTTGCAGAAAATCCAAAGAAATTCTGGTCATATGTGAAGTACACTAGCGGCAAAACACAAACAATACCTTCACTAAGTGATAGCAATGATAATACTACCGACGACAGTACTGCTAAGACAGAATTACTAAACACAGCTTTCCGAAATTCTTTCACCAAAGAAGACGAAGTGAACACTCCAATATTCAATCAAAGAACAGCTGCCAGCATACGAAACTTAGAAGTAGATGTTCCTGGAGTAGTAAAACAACTTAAGTCACTAAACAAAAATAAATCTTCCGGGCCAGATTGTATACCTACTAGATTCCTCTCAGAGTATGCTGACGCAATAGCTCCGTACTTAGCTATAATTTACAACCGATCACTCAGCGAAAGATCCGTACCCAAAGACTGGAAAGTTGCCCAAATTACTCCAATATTCAAGAAAGGCAATAGGAGTGATCCCCAAAATTACAGGCCTATCTCATTGACGTCGATTTACAGTAGGATTTTGGAACATATACTTAGTTCGAATATTATGTACTACCTCGAAGAGAACGACCTATTAACCAATAGTCAGCACGGATTCAGAAAGTATCGCTCTTGCGAAACACAGCTTGCCCTCTATTCACATGAAGTGTTAAGTGCCATCGACAAGGGATCTCAAATCGATTCCATATTTCTGGATTTCCGGAAGGCTTTTGATACTGTACCCCACAAGCGGCTTCTAATGAAATTGCGTGCTTATGGAATATCTCCCCAATTGTGCGATTGGATTCACGATTTCCTATCAGAAAGGACACAGTTCGTTGTAATTGACGGTAAGTCATCGAGTAAAACAGAAGTGATATCTGGCGTTCCACAGGGAAGCGTTATTGGTCCCCTACTCTTCCATGTGTTTATAAACGATTTAGGAGATAATCTGAATAGCTCCCTTAGACTGTTCGCGGATGATGCTGTCGTTTATCGGTTAGTGAAGTCAACAGAGGATCAAAAGCAACTGCAAAGCGATTTAGACAAAATTTCTACTTGGTGCGAAAATTGGCAATTGACACTAAATAAAGAAAAGTGTGAAGTAATACACATGACCACTAAAAGAAATCCGCTGAACTTCAATTACGCGATAAATCAGTCAAACCTTAAGGTCGCAAATTCTACCAAATACCTAGGAGTTACAATTACGAATAACTTTGACTGAAGAGAACACATAGAAAATATTGTGGGGAAGGCGAACCAAAGGTTACGTTTCATTGGCAGAACGCTTAGACGATGCACCAGCTCCACCAAAGAGACTGCCTACATCACACTTGTGCGTCCTCTCCTGGAGTACTGTTTTCCCTTCTGGGACCCTCACCAGGTGGGACTGACGGAAGATATTGAGAAGGTTCAGAGAAGGGCAGCTCATTTTGTTTTATCACGTTACGGGGGGGAAAGCGTCACGGAAATGTTGCACGAATTGGGGTGGAAATCATTAAAAGAACGACGTTATTCATTGCGGCGTGATCTGTTTGCTAAGTTTCAATCACCGACTTTTAGTTCTGAATGTGAAAATATTTTGCTAGCACCCACCTACTTAGGGAGAGATGACCATCCCAATAAAATAAGAGAAATCAGATCGAAAACGGAACGATTTAGGTGTTCTTTCTTCCCGCGCGCTATTAGAGAATGGAACGGTAGAGAAAAGTTATAAAGGTGGTTAATGAACCCTCTGCCAGGCACTTAAATGTGATTTGCAGAGTATCTATGTAGATGTAGATGTAGATGTAGGAACTCAATGATCGAACAAGCTATGACTAAAAGTAGTCCTTACTACCTATGGGAGTGAGGAAGATTACGATCAGAATTATGACACTCTGTAGACTACAGGACTGTGGTAGGAGGAAAAACAGAAGGGTGTCTTCATAAAACAAAAATATTGCCAACTTAAAAGAAGAACAAAGGGAAAAAGAAAAAAAATTTACACCTAAGGACAGCTCCTCCCTGGGGACTAAATGTCGATCGAGAAAATGTCGTTCCACTATTGACCAATAACAAGACCTGAATTGGGAAGGGAAAGTTAGCAGTCCCTGCCCAGTATTTCTCGCCTGAGTCTTGGGACGTGCGCTAGCAGCGCGTTTCGCGTACTTCAAGCGTCAACTTCGCTTCACAATATCTCGTGATTTAATTAGCGTATTGCGATGAAATTGACGACATTGTTGATGTGATTTGTCATGCTACAGACTGCTGATTAAATAATATTGGGTGTCTATTTAAAAACACATACGTTTGTATTAAAAAGCACATATGGTTTCGTTATAGAGTGTTTCAAAATATTTACATTCATGAGCCCCTGTCTTACATTGATACCGGTGAACGTCGTTTCACAATAGCTGCTGTTGTTTCAGAGATATTTTGGACGCTCAAGATAATGGGACACCCCGTATACTGCATAGGAAATTACAAGTCAAAATCTCGACATATGTGCCACATCGACGTAGAAAATTTGAACTGATTCTAGTTTGAATGCAAGAATGAACTCTGATGCATAATTTTAAAAAGGATTATACTGTCAAAGAATATGTGTAAAAGTTTATGCCGTGGAAACTGTTCAACAAGGGACACGTAAATCTTAATAGTACATAACATAATTAACACAAATTGCATTAAGAAATTAAATGTTCAATCTCATGAGTCTTTACGCTGTATATCCCAAATGAGTAGGTATTTTTAAGCAGTTAGGACGACGAGGTGTAGTGAATCCTTGATTTGATTTTATGAAACACAAAAAAGTAAAAAATTAAGCAAATCAGATTAACCCTAAGAATAACATACCTTACCAATATCCAAGTTTTTCAATAAAACGACATATTTCCTTTGCCAGAATTCGTGAAACCAAATAACAGATTTATCATGTCCTTAATATCATGTTTAGACTCAAATCAAGCCAACGAACAACTGTAACAGTTAAAACACAACTAATGACTGACTCCTTTCTCTCAGGCTCAACAGTCTCTCTGTCCACCGACGATATTATTATTACAAGAGTACTTAAGTACCAACCTAACACTGTGGTGACTAGTGACTAAAATTAAAATTATCAAACTAAACAGTTACTCCTTTCAAAGTACCCAGCATTTAGAGATGAGTTTTATTATTTAGGTAGCAAAATAACTTTCGATGGCTGAATTAAAGAAGATAACAAATCCAGAATGGCTCTGGAATGAAAATCATTTCTGAAGAAGCGGAATTTGTTGACATCAAACATTAATTAAAATGTTGGAAAGTCCTTTCTGAAAGCACAAGTCTGGAGATTAGCATTGTACGGGACTGAAACTTGGACGAGAAGAGGTTCATACAGAAAGATGGTAGAAGCATTTGAAATGTTTTGTAACATGCTAATGCAGGTGGGTAGATCGCTACCTAATAAGGAGGTGCTGAACATCCCCGCAGTTAAGTCCCTTGCATTTGAACATTTTTGACTGAGAGAAGGAATCGATTGTTGGAACACTTTCTGAGACATCAAGGAGTCGTCAATTTTGGATGGAAGAGTGTAGATTAAAAATCTCAGAGACAGACCTAGAGACGAATATTCTAAGAAAGTTAAAATCCGTGTACGTTGATGTTGTTATTCAGAGATTAAGAGGCTTGTTGCGGATTGGGTAGCGTGGAGAGCTGCATCAAATATGCCTCGATACAGACGACTGCAACAACAACAACCAACTATACATGATGCTGCTGTTATTTAACCAGTTGTTTCCCACATTGTCTCCCGTGAGAAAATTACAATTATTAAACACGATGTAATTGATACTGTCATTTGCCCAGTTATAAACAATACTTATTCTGTAAACTGTAAGCACATATTTAACATATCACAGAAGAAACAGTCAATATATACCGTTAATAAATTTTTAGTTTGATGTCTGTTAAGTGAATGTATATGTTTGAAAATCTGTAATTATACGATAGGTTGTGAAACTCGTGTATTATAAATATCTTATCGTAACCGCAACAAACTATAAGAAATGAAACAGATCTGAAACACAAATATAATTAGATAATTTTATTCAAATTTTTGATTCCGGAGAGAAGCAAAGATATTCACGTTACCACACAACCTGGATGTATATCTGTCCTCTCTGAGGTTGGAACTGAAGGTGCCTGCACATTCATTTGTTTTGCACATGATCTTGCGTTGTCCGCCATGTTCTAATTTTGCAAACTAATTTCTGTCAGTCTGTACAGGGCAAACAATTGTTCTTGTTTTGAACTTATCGTCATTGTGTGATATAACAGCCTTTTATGGGTGCGGAATTAAAACGTATTGTAGTTTCGCGTCTAATAATATCTCGTAGCAGCCATGTTTTCATTGTTCAAAATACGAAATATGTACATCTATGACTGGCCTGCTGACAGGGCCATCTTAAGCCACGCATAGGCCCCTGGGCACTAAGTGTTTTGGGACCCTTAAAACAAACTAAATGAATGCATCAGAATGGTGTACATTTATTTAGTGACTTAATTGGTTAAAATATTACAAACCAAATACTAATGATTAGTTCCACAAATTATTATTTCATTGAAATTCAAAATATTCAAATGTTCAAATGTTTGTAAAGTCTATGGGACTTAACTACGGGGTCATCAGTCCCTAAACTTACAAACTACTTATGAAGTATTTACGAACTAGGACGGCACAAATATCCATGCCCGAGGGGGGATTCCAACCCCCGACCGTAGTGCCCGTGCAGACCGTGACTGGAGCGCCTTAGTCTCCTCGGCCACCGCGGCCGGCCCATTGAAATTAATGATGTCTTTACAGATTCCCATAATACAAAATATAAAATTTTTCGAGTTTGTCTCTTTGTATGCAGATGACTGACACACAGATTATGGGACCCTACAACGAAACAAAATTTTCCTTTGAATGAACTCATCAGAATGATTTACACTTGTTTAGTGAATTTATTGGTTGGTATGTTTAGAAATTCACAAATAAAATACTAGTGAATACTGTTTTCCAAATTGAACTTAGGTTGCTGTTAAAGTTTCTTTCGGAATTTCTGAAATGCAAAATCTTCTATTATGTCTTCAAAGTCCAACTATTGAAGGACGTCACTTTCTATGCAGATGACTGACAAATTAATAAGGCGTCCTTGTAGCATAGTCGTTCGTAATTCATTTTTGATTCTCTTTCAATGGGAAAATGAACGCTCTCCGCTGCAATTGGTTATCATTAGAGAAAGAAATATCCAGGTAACAACATCTACATTCGGAAAGGTTTCTTCTGTTTTATCTGCTTTTTTTAAAGAATGTAAGGATAATATATTTAGTTCTGGAGATTCATTTGGAATGTTTTTCAAATATTGTTTTAAATGAAAACATTATGTTATGAGCTCATCAGCATTAACGTCTGCATGATAAGATTCTGCAAATTTTTTGCACGTGTTTCTCAACTGTTCAGAATAGATTTGTTTTAACTGAGAAAGGAAACTAAAATGTTTGTCGCTGTGTCTTCTGTATGCTAAGGCCCGTTATAATAACTACGTTTTTTCATGCAGACAGCAAACCAAGTCACTTGCCACACCATATATGATACGTTTAGAGACAATTTCTTGATCTTTAAAATGAATAAGAAACTAACTTTTAAAAAAATGTTATTGCCTAAGAGAAGGGAACGAGATCCTCGGGGCCCCCATCAGACTGGGGGCTCTGGGCCTGTGCCCCTTTGTGCCCCTATGGTAGGGACGGTAGTGCCTGCTGAGACAGCAGAAGTTCAACATCTAGGCACCAGCACAAATTAACTAGCGTGCAAAAGTCGCAGGTATTAATGAAGACAGCCGCCAGTATCATACCTACACAGCTCTCGATAAGTTTATGTATGCCACGAAAAATTACAGCCAAACACACCACTTTTGTTTAAAATTACTCTAAAGCTGGGTTCGCTTTAACAATTTATCTTGTATATTAAAAGAATCTACGAAAACTATACTCAGTCGTCCAGACCAAACTAACCGGCCGATTTCCTTCATTTTTGTTTTGAACGAAAGGTATTCATCCACAAAGTATCAAGTATCAGAATTTACATAACTCTCGCCTTCCTTTTTCTATACTCAAAAGCAATTTCGTTCTGTATGTGTCTTATGGGAATGTCCTTGCTGTAAACTGAAGACAGTGTGTCAGGGTGTTCTATCCGACCGATTTCCTTCATTTTTGCTTTAAAAGAAAGGTACTCATTCGTAGATTTGCCGTCAAGTATCAGAATTAACGTAAGTCTCTCCATCCTTTATTTTTATTCAAACGCGGTATCCTTCTGTCCTTGCACTGAATATTTTAATCGGTTTGTTTTACGATATCTTCGGTTCTAATTAAGGAACGCTGTTCTTTTTGACCTAACAACACTCAGTGGGTCACGCTCTTTCATTCGCCCTTTTAAACTCTTGCATTGGTTGATTCTGAAGAAAGCTATGCGTGAATATTCAACTTTACTTCCATTTCTTCTCAACATTTTTGTCATTCCATGAACGGTGCGAAGTATTCGCACGGGTCCTATAGTCACTATTTATTTTTTTATCCACACTTGATAGTGGTAATATTCTTGACGCAAATGACACTGCGCACGTTATAGCTCGACTGGTTAACTATGTCTGAGCATCCAGGTAGTACAGAGCTGAATGACGCTACCACAACGTACCTATGTTTACCCTACTACTCCATAGATTATATTACACCAGATAAATAAACTGTAGCCGTAGAGCATCAGTGGTTGATCTGTTACTGACAACACAGTCAGAATTGCTGCAGTCTATACCAGCGAAAAATTCATAACTTGAGATCAAATAATAAAATCAGGCTTCATTTATACGTAGCCATGGATGTAACTATAGACAAATAATTAACTAAATGGTAAGTAATTACCCTTGTGTTAATATTTAATTAAAAAATTCCCATACATAACCTGACGATGGCCATAGTGCTAAAATAAGCCTTTCGCTAATCTATTAAAAACAATCAATAACGGCTAGTTTTGCAGCATGGTCGTAATCTGTTAGATTATAATTCTTAAATACAGTACATTCATTATTTCTGGCCTCAGACATATTAGTGAACTTTGCCTATTGCTGTTATGGTGCAGTTCAATTATTAACGTTTAGAAATAGATTGCAGTGTATATAAAGGCAAATATTGTGACATTACAGGAAACAATCATGGTCTTCAGGTGAATGTCCATACCCTACAATCAATTTCGTACGTGTACTGCAGTTTTATCAGTGATGGGCATGTTATAAATTACTGAGATGTCTTAGGAGTCTCGGTCAAAGTACTGTAGTTAAATATGCTGCGTCACAGTCGCGTTTTTATTAATGATACAACTCTACAGCAAAAATTTCTATGTTTATTTCAGCGGTTACAAAACTCTGCTGCCTAGTCTACCGGTTTCATTCACTAATGATCACTTTAAGGTAGGAAACCACCAGCAACAACTAGTAAAGCGTCTATATCTTAAAAGAATGAAATTCTCATATTGGATATGGGGCATATGGGGCATGTGTTTTTCTTAAACAATGCCCTAATACAACGAAGCGATAGTCGCATCCTCAGAAATTAAACACAAGAAAGTTTTAAATACAGTGTAAATTAGACCTACAGTACTGAAAGGAAGGAGGAAGCTTAGAGTTTTACGTTCCGTCGACAGCATGGTCATTAGAGACTTTTGGATAAAGATATGGAATGAAATCGGCCATGCCCTTTCAAAGGAACCATCCCGGCATCTGTCTGAAGTGATTTAGGGAAATCACGGGAAACCTAAATCTGGATGGCCGGAGGTGGATTTGAACCACCATCCTTCGGAATCCCAGACCAATGTGTAACCACTGCGCCACCTCGCCCGGTCCACAGTACTGGCAGAAATATTCTTGTAATCTGTGCTCTGATAATTAAGTATTGTGATTCAGCAGCCACAAACTGTACTTTCATCCTAAGAACGTTTAATGTCGCTACTGTGCGCCTAAACACATTCGTCACTTGAGTAATTGTATAAAACGTATTGGAGTTTAAATTAGATGATTAAATACAATAATGAATTGATTGTGGCCTTACAATGTGTACAAATTGTTACAGTAACAAAATGGAACGCCTTAAATGATAATGGATGCCACCATTTAAAAACGATTTAAAAGAAAATTGTGTAAGAGACTGAATATATAGCCTATATAAACAGTAAGAACTCGTAGAGTAGTAACAGCCCTGGAAAATAGTGGAATATACAAAATTACTTTTGCAAATTCTTGATTGGTCAGTCAGGCAGGGAAATGTGCATTACACTGAAGCAACACCACAGATATTTGCATCTTACGAAAGGGAAGTAATATTTACAAACTTTCAAACAAGGTCAAATTTCACATGTAAAACATGAAGTCCTGCACCATAAAAAATCCACTCCATAAAATCTATCATTCCTAAGTGGTGTCGCTGTATTTTTTAAATATTTAAAAGTAAGTACCAGTGCAAAAGCATTTAAGCTCTTGGAGCAAAAAGTAAATGCTGATTGTAATAGTAACTAATGAGGAGGTATTGAACAGAAAAGGAATTTCTGGCATACTTCGACTAAAAGAAGGGATCGATTGATAGGACACATTCTTAGACATTATGGAATCGTGAATTTATCATTGGAGGGAAGTGTCTGGGGTAAAAACCGCAGCCGGTCGCAGTGGCCGAGCGGTCTGCGGCGCGCCAGTCACAATCTGCACGGCCGCTACGGTCGGGGGTTCGAATCCCCCCTCGGGCATGGATATTTATGTCGTATTTAGTATAAGGTAGTTCATAAGTAATTTGTAAGTTTATGGACTGATGACCCCGCAGTTAAGTCCCTTAAGCTTAAACATTTGAACACATTTTTGAACAACCGCAGAGGGAGATCAAGAAATGAATACAGTAAGCAGATTCAAACGGATGTAGGTTGCCATTCTTATTCGGAGATGAAGCGGCTTGCTCGGAATAGAGTAGGGTGGAGAGCTGCATCAAACCAGTCTTCGGACTGAAGACCATAACAACAACAAGCAACAAAATAAAATAAATATTATTAAAAAATGCACCACAATTCAAAAGAAAATATGATGGCGAAAGAAATCAACTGTTGGAAAGCTGATTGCCGATTGATTGAACTTTAACCATGCCTAGCACAAAAGCACAAATCCAGATAATACTGAATAAATCGGCATGCCTCAGGGACGCGTCAAATACGACGAAAGAAAATTTTATATTTCGTAAATGGAGTCGGTGTAAGCACAAATCGCATCTACAATTGATTTCGTTAGGGCCAAGATGGAGTTCGGCGTTTACCTTAAATAAAATCATATATTAAAAAATTCTGAAATACGAAAAAGGGAACAAGGGTCAAGATCAAAGATGCAGGTTGATTATTACAACATCCAAACAGACACTTACACCGTTTAACATATTCCAGATTGTGCTCTACATAAAAATCTAACAGAGGCATAACTTGACAGCAAACACGTCCTGTCATGACAACGACCTAAACGCGAGAGAGCCAATCTTTCTGTTCACATTATTTGCGCCAAATCAGTGAATTCAAGCCTAAGTCACGTTCACTTTTTACCACAGCTCTAAAATTCTCTCCACCTTCTTGTTAATTAAAAACAAAACGTCTTTCCTCGTGGTGTTATGAAATTAAATAAAATAAGTATTTACAGTTCTTGACTGTAGTTTATCATATTAATATTTTGCGTTGGATTTATTTGTCGTCTTTTAAATTATTGCTCATTTCTCGTAGTATTATAAGACGCCTTCCCTATGCTCAATGAACTGGAAAAAGTGATCAGGTTGTAGTTTTACGCTCTGCTAGTGAGAAAAAATAATCATGGTTAATAAATTAAATTTGGAGATATGGCGTAAATGATATTGCACTAAAAAAGCAACACTGACGCTGCTGCGATGTTAACCTTTTGAGTACCAGCGGTTTCTGACTGAAACCACCATTTCATTAATTATGTTCGAAAGGACTAGTGGCTTTCGTGTGAAACCACCGTTGCTAAAGCACAGCTAGTGACTATCGGAAAATATCCAAAGAAGCAACTGGGTCAAATCGTAATAGAGTCAGACTCAGTTACAGGTGCACAAAAATAATAAAAAGATTTACTTTGACAGTTTTTTCACTTCTCTTAGCGCTATGAAAAATCTTCTGTCATGCTATGTATGCGTGTAAGACAGTATAACGAAGATAAAAGGACTTTCCCAGTGATTAAAATCCCGAAAAAACATATTCAGCATGTAGAATATGACTACAGATGCTCAGAAGAAGACATGTCTGTATTGATATGGAATGACAGGAAGGGAATTTTATTTCTTTATAATTTTCATTAACCACGACAGACAACAACAATGTCTGAAAAACAAAATGACGCGTGAATGATATAAGTCTCATGTCCCATACTTATGAAGTAGTATACCACGCAAATGGGGAACGTCGATAACACAGAGATACTGAAAATCCCTATATGAGATTGATAGGAAAAGCAGTGGGTGATAGCTTAGGTTTTGTGGCATCTGCTGGTTATTGCCATTGTAAATACATTTTTTGTTGTTGTTTTGTTTTTTGTTTTGTTACAAGATAGAAGCGATGGCGCTGCAATGCCACTGAAGGAGGTTCGTGGATGTATTGGCACATTAAACGGAAGGCGCAAGAATCGAAACGCAAACAATTTCAACAAGACTGTGGCTCAAGAACTGAGAGAAACCAAGTCTGAACACATGCCAATACAGGATGATCTCGGCGTTGTACACACTGCAGCACAAAAGCTGAACCTCACAGAACAAAATGACATTGTAATGGTATGACGTGGAATTGCGTCTGGGGATGTTCGGATATCGCTTCACAAAAATACCTCTTGAAATCATAGATTGTCGAATCCCGTTTGTCCCAGTATAATCACTTTCATGAAAGAACTATTTTTTATTGTTAACAGATTTTTTTCTTGTAATAGTCACTTATGACACTAACAAAAGAGACTTTTGTGATTATTATTAGACGTTTACTTGTTTTGATGTATCGGGACTCAAGGGTTAAAGGCATACTAACGACAAAGAGACACATAAGTGTGATATGTGAAAATAAGACGTCATAATAATTGGAGGAGATGAGAGACCAAGAAGTTAGTCTTGAGGTAATCAAGTTTAAATTCGAAGATGAATATTTAATTCCAGGACATAAATATAGAAATATCTATTTCATATCATTTGAAGATATTGTTTTACATTTATCTACCTCATATTACTTCAGCAAAAATTTAATCAGTTGACAACGGGCATTGATAATTGGATACCACGTGTAACTTGTGCCCCTTGGCTTTCAAGTGAGAGAAATGTATGATCCAAAGAAATATTAAAAGAATTTTAAATGCTTTAGTTTATTCTGACTGATAATACCTAATTAACATTAAATATAATATTAATGACTGTTCAAAACAAATCTAGAAAAAAGCATCTTTTCAAATCATAGAAAAACAGTAAATTCCCACAATTTATCTTTCGATTTGAAAAATAAATTACGGGAAAATAATAGAATCAACTCTAAACTGTAAACGACATCTTGTATTATTGTATTTTTAATCCGAATCGCTCTCATTTTCACTTTCTGAGCTACCATTCTCTGGGATAGACTCTCCTTAATGGTGTGATTCACATGCTGTTGCAAGTGCCGATGCTTATTTGTGTCTGTTCTCGTTTCCCTCTACAAGCTTGTTAGATTTCTTTCCTCTTGTGGATGGGTTTCATCACAGAGTTCTGTGTAAAATCTCTGATGAAAAAGAGGCACAAATGGTAAAAGATTCAGTAAGTCTTAAAACTTTTTTTCCTTAATTTTTGGTGGAGTTGTTCTGAGAGTTATACTTGGGAATATCTGAAAATGTCTTCCAATGCTTTTAGCTTTCATGTTGTAGGTGAAGAATTCAAATTATTCATTGAAGGTACATTTATAAAACAATATTCCTAGTTAATCTTTTTTGAAGTGTAACCACTGCATCCCTTTAGAGATTTTACAAAGAATGGTTCTATCACGTCTAATGTGACAAAATCCTTACTCAGTTTTACAGCATCAGAATGTCTTGGCGCCTTGTTAATTACATTTATCCACTCTTGAAGAACGTCAGTACTCCTTTCTTAAAATATTCAACTGCCCTCAATAATTCCAAAGTTCCTGTAACACTCATTAAACGAATGGCGAGAAAGTAGAAACTTATGGTCAGTTGTCTGAATGTGATTGTTGTTGACTATATAGAACCAAAATTTCACCATGTATTGAATTTTGTTCTGTCCGCCTGCATTGTCACTAAATGCAGTGAAATGCGTGATGGATAGTGGCAGACTGTTACTAATTTCAATAGACAAGATATTATCTCTTTACATCCTCGTGAACCTCGTGCCACATGAACTTGAAAGCTTTCCCCGTACCCAAATCATGTACAAAAAAATTATAACTTGACAACTATCGAGAGTAATAAGCTTGTGAACATGTCAGAACTAGTGTTGGGAGCGTTTTCTGCAAATCAAAATATACAGCCACGTGCCGAACATCATCAGCGACCAGATTGTTTTGCATCCACCAATTGTTTTCGACCACTTTCTGCTTTCCCTATATGGAGTTCCTTTTCAATAGGAGCAACGTATTTTTCACCAAGCGATCCATGATCAATGGTATTTTTCAGCTTGTCATATGTAGCACAAGTGTCTGTATATGTCCTATGGAAGCTGAGATTAAAGCATGTTAAAAATATCGCGGTAAAAGCTTTCCATAACTGGCTCTGTTGTCTTTTTTTACAAAATTCTTTATGAGGCTAATAATATATGAAGTATATTGTGAGAAAAATTGACTTTGTCGAACACTGATGGAGCGGGGGGATAGGGGTGGGAGAGCGTCGTTTGAAATTTTCGTACAGGGCGGCTAAAACCCTGGAGCAGGCCTTATTGGCATAGCCAGCAAGGAAATGGCTATAGGCGAGAAGTGGTCGGAGAAACTAAACCGGTAGAAAGCCTCTTAACACAATGCAACATTTCGTATCCAGAAACGAGTATTAAATGTTTGTACAGGACAGGTGAAACAAATGCGTAGTTAATTCGTTATACAAACAGAAAAAGGAACATCATATACGACGGAAATCCTATGTACGTAAGAAATACGTATACTCACTTGGGATAATTGTATCGTGTCCACTGGTTGTATCGTTTGTCCTACATATTTTCTACAAATGTGAGGACTGTAAAAGTAATCCTACGTGGGTTAATTTGAGTGAAAATATTTTCTTCCTGTATGTGACAGGGTAAGATTAACATCGAATGAAATACGGGCATAATTCGTGACAGGGATACCAACCTTCAGCTTTGGACAATGACGTCATTATCGAGAAGGACTATATCCGTGATACTGACATGCAAGGGTCGCATGTATACCAAGGAGGTTCATGTATGCTGTTCGGAACAAATGACTATAGAAAAATATCAAGATCTATGTTTATATACGTCTTTGCAAACAACGTTGTTTTATACGGTTATATTACATACGTGATAGATTAACTGTTGATGTTTAAATGATGAGACTGCAGAAAGGAAATAAATACCGCGCGGTGAAAAATAATATTCAATTACTGTAATGGGTATACCGCGAGTAAATTGGGGTTTTCGGTGGGGAGTCACATAATGAAAAAAAATCACGAAAAACAAAAACACGCACACAAATAAACACGTGAAAATTATGTAATGTGAACAAAATGACACTAATGGGACTAGCACGAGAACGTGGGGTTTTGCGGTGGGTCATTCTAAGCTCTGAAAAAAAGGCATAAAGAAACTGAAAACAAGGGAATATAAATATTAAAAACGATGAGGGAAATAAACTAACCCAATAACTTCGTAAATAGGAATTAAAATAGTATCGGACACTGGAATTGACTTATTTAGTTCAATTAAAGACGAGGCTAGCGAACACACCTAGGAAAGAGAAAACGTGAAATGGTGTCGTCAGCTGGAATTGAAATATATAACTCAATTAAAAACAATTGTACCAGTTTCAGGTATTTACTAGTTTAAATTGTTTCATAGAAATCGATGTTTAAAAAAAAATCTAACGGGATAAATAATATGTGTCGGTTCGGACATTCGAATTGTATATAACTCAGTTAAAGACAAGGATAGCAGCTTTAGCTATTTACTGGTTTGAATTATGTGATGGGTATCTGAAACGATCTCCTTAAGATGAAAAAAAAAAAAAAAAAATCACGAGAGAAAGAATGTTTCATCGGTTTTTTGTTAATTTAATAAAAATATCACGAGATAGTAGGTGGATGCATGAATATAAAGTGATCGACGTATATTAACACATGCATCAACCGATCCGAAAGAATTATTTAAAATATACCGATATTAAATCAAGTAAAGCATGATAATTTATGTTTTTGCTTATTTTAAAAAAATACTCAAGAGAGAGTTGTATGATGCATTTCCGATAAATAATGAACGATACAGGGATATTTCGATAGGGAAAATTCTTGAAAAATGCCAAGAACCCAAGTAAATGGTATCGGACACTCAAATGAAGATACCGAAGAACCCGTAAAACTATGCAAACAATTAAAAGATATTTTGTCACTTACTTCAAAAACTTGCTATAAACACATAGACATTTAGTTGCAGAAGCAGTATAATTAAACCAAAACACAAAAATGACTTCCTATATTTTGGTAAGAATCGCGATATTTACAAGCTAACCATTCACCCCATTAACTACACACGTTTTGGTTTGTAAATGATAAACTGTTAAAAATTCTCAGTGACGTTTTTTGAGTTGAAGAACCACAAACACAATTACATGTGTTATTAAGGTAGGCCTAGTCTACCTATAAAAATAAGAAACGATCTATATTAGTCTCACAATTATCTGTAGTTTCTTCACACTTAATGTATAAAGAGTAACAATCACTTCATTGTTAATTTGACAGACAATATGAACTAAACATCCCACTGATGATGCTGCAACTCCAACGAGAGATGTATGGGAGAAACCAAAAAAACATTTGTGTTTGTTCAAGGCGGACCTTACCTATAAAACAATTTTTTCTTGTAAGCAAACACGGAGATTGAAGAGCTTTTCAAACCTCAAGATGAATAGTGGGATAATACCAACAGATCCAGAAACAAATAACAGAGACAACTTCAAAAGCAACGTATATGATTCAAGAAAGAAACATTTGGAGAAGTAAATTAATAACAAATTTTCAAAGAAGTAATGTACTTATATTCGAAATATCCGTGCACCAATGACGTCATACGACTACGTCACGGGTCAAAGCTGAGGAGTTGTATCCCCGTCTAGATTTGACGAGACACAGAGGTGTTTTCTTCATCATCTGACATACGGTAACCGGCGAGAGGCGTCATAAGCATCGGAGACCTCTACTGGTCGTAAAACGTCCATCGACCGCTCTGCGCCGCACGCCAGTCGAAGCGGCTTATGCATAGCGTCCTCGGCCAAGGGCGTGGACAACTTTACAGCCCAATGCAGATGCCGGAAGCGTGGCGGTGGCGAAATGGAGAGGGGCAGGGGTTTTGGGGGGGGGGGGGGAGGAGGAGGGGGAGGGACGTCTGCATACCGCGGGCCTCCGCCTGCCTATTCGTGATTGCACAGCGGCCTAGCGTGACGTAACTGCCTGACGGCCCGTCCTATTCTTGTCGGTACGCGACTCTGACTCACACCGTTGTCATGGTTACCGCGCGCTCCCAAACAACACGATGCCACCGTTTCTGTCTGTCTCTCTCTCTTCCCCTTCCTCCCACCTGCATTTGCGACAGAAAATAGCCCTCACTCCACCCAGCCAGCCAATGGGAGCACGGTGACGTGAGCATTGCATCCAGAAACTTCCAGTGGCACGGTGCCTGCATAGCCGGACTATATAAGCCGCCACCAGAGGGATCCTCGCGTGTACTTTCAGACTGTGGCGCGGAGCAACTCCACAATTGGAGGGTAGCACATTTCGAGAACCCCGTGCGCCATGGCACCGAAGATGCCAGCGGTCGGTATCGACCTCGGCACTACGTACTCCTGCGTGGGGGTCTGGCAGTACGGCAAGGTGGAGATCATCGCCAACGACCAGGGCAACAGGACGACGCCCAGCTACGTCGCTTTCAGTGACAGCGAGCGCCTCATCGGCGACGCCGCCAAGAACCAAGTGGCGATGAACCCGCAGAACACGGTGTTCGACGCCAAGCGGCTGATCGGGCGCAAGTACGACGACCCTAAGATCCAAGGCGATCTGAAGCAGTGGCCGTTCAAAGTTGTCAACGACGGCGGGAAGCCCAAGATCGTCGTGGAATACAAGGGCGAGGTGAAGAGGTTCTCCCCGGAAGAGATAAGTTCCATGGTGCTGACCAAGATGAAGGAAACGGCCGAGTCGTACCTCGGAGGTAAGGTCACCGACGCGGTCGTCACCGTGCCGGCGTACTTCAACGACTCGCAGCGGCAAGCGACGAAAGACGCCGGCGCCATCGCGGGTCTCAACGTCCTTAGGATCATCAACGAACCGACGGCCGCTGCGCTGGCGTACGGCCTGGACAAGAACCTGCGCGGCGAGAAGAACGTGCTCATCTTCGATCTGGGCGGCGGTACATTCGACGTGTCGGTGCTAACCATCGACGAAGGCTCTCTGTTCGAGGTCAAGGCAACGGCCGGTGACACGCACCTGGGCGGAGAGGACTTCGACAGCCGCCTGGTGAACCACTTGGCCGAGGAGTTCAAGAGGAAGTTCCGCAAGGACCTGCGCAGCAATCCTCGAGCGCTGCGTCGCCTGCGGACGGCGGCCGAGCGCGCCAAGAGGACGCTGTCTTCGAGCACCGAAGCGAGCATCGAGATCGACGCGCTCTTCGAGGGTGTCGACTTCTACACCAAAGTGTCGCGCGCCCGATTCGAGGAGCTGTGCTCCGACCTCTTCCGGTCGACGCTCCAGCCGGTCGAGAAGGCACTCGCCGACGCCAAGCTGGACAAGTCGTCGATTCACGACGTCGTGATGGTCGGTGGCTCGACGCGCATCCCAAAGATCCAGAGCCTGCTGCAGAACTTCTTCAATGGGAAGGCGCTCAACCTGTCCATCAACCCGGACGAGGCGGTGGCCTACGGGGCGGCGGTGCAGGCGGCCATCCTCAGCGGGGACTCGAGCTCGCAGATCCAGGACGTGCTGCTGGTGGACGTGACTCCACTCTCGTTGGGCATCGAAACCGCCGGCGGCGTCATGACCAACATCGTCGAGCGGAACTCGCGCATTCCTTGCAAGCAGACGCAGACGTTCACGACGTACTCCGACAACCAGCCCGCCGTCACCATCCAGGTCTTCGAGGGCGAGCGTGCTCTCACGAGGGATAACAACCTGCTGGGCACCTTCGACTTGTGTGGTATCCCACCTGCTCCCAGAGGTGTTCCTAAGATCCAGGTAAGCCAGTGTAAGATCTCGAAACACTGTTCTGTGGTTAAATTGAACGACGCTTCTCGCTTGGCTTCAGTGGTTATGTTGGCACCAATGGTAATGACGGCAACTCAGATTACAGATAAATGTTTCTTCGTGACAACGTCAATTAAAACGAAAATTATTTTTTTTTTCTGATGGGACAAGGGTACACACAAGTACCTGTCCACCGTAGAGCAGGTACAGTATTAATTTTGCTGCGAGTGAAATGATCAGCAATGTTTACTCTACAGCTAGTGAAAAATATTAACGCAATTCTACTTTTCATTGTTCATCTGTTGCCAACATAAGCAGTGGAGCCTGGCGAGAAGCGTCGTAATATTTTACCCTGTTCTGTTAATGTGAAATGAAATTAACTCGTCTTCAGTTACAGTAGTGATTTAATAGAGCCACAATATATTCTGAGCCCTGGAGCCTCATCTTCAGCTGTCGCTTGAGCACTTTACATTTTTTAATTTATTAAGGACAACAACAATGATCACTTATGATTTTAAATTACTCAAAATGCTTTAATAAAAAAGGACAGAGATATCCATACCTTTAAATACATCCACTTTCTAAACACACCATTCATCCCAGTCATCACATCACGAATTGTAACTTTTAAAAACATACTTACTCACCGACATTATTGTTGGCTTCTCATCTGATAAATAAAATGTCAAAAGCCTCTTGTTGTAATGTGATGAGGTCACACTAACGGGAAACAAATCTGACAAAATTAATTGCCAAACCCCACAATATAATACAAGATGGAACTACAAATATGACATTTGAGCATTACACTTTATTGATGTCATGAACAACGGATTTTCATACATGTAACGACATTAACATTTAATATATCCAAATTGAAATACCGCGTGTATCTCAATGCATCCTCAATGTACCGATACAATTTGATTAGGTATCACATAATACTGTTCATGGGACTAAAGTTGTAGAATACAATAATCTAAAATCATTGTTGCCCAATGTTTAGGGAATAGTTAGTATCCAAAGCAGGCAATCATAGGTAACAATTATAAAACTGCGGTAATTTTTCATACTATGTAGTTCAGCTATTATAAGAAAATAGGGGAAGGTTTTCTTACAGCTATGAAGGCAATTTATTTGTAACCAAACGTCTAAATTTAACATCCGATATCAATAAAAAGACCTATGTATGCACATATGGCTTGAAAAAAAAAAAAAAAAAAAAAAAAAAAAAAAAAAAGGAATTAACTTAATGTGTGACATTTTAGACAAAATTGCGGTGCAGACAGGATTCCATTGTGATAATGGTTCGTTATGAGGAACTTGCGTTATAACCTGTCTACGTAAGGATCCATACTATCAAAACTTATGTAATTGAAATGTACAAAATTTAAATGATGTAATGAATACAGAGCAATTGATATGACCAATATTCCAGTAATAATTATTGTGGTTCTGAACTTGGTAACAATTTAGTTAGTATCCAAACGAGTGGTGCTCGAAGTGTAAGTGCAACTCATTTCGACTTATAATAGTAATAGTATAGACATCGTATAGTATCGATAACTAGTATTTTATATCTCAAAAAATTAATAAATATAATCCGAAATACTCCTGTGAGGTTAATCAACTCAAAATACATCAGACGTTTACATCAATGTCTAGGTATTCAGACAAGAAAACCAACTTAAGCTGAATCATGTGTACAAATTGTTATGACAGCCTTCATATAGATACTACACGTAAGAATAAGTCATCTACAAACTTTCTTAGAGTTTGATAACAATTTCCCCCTTTAAATATATTTTGTATAAAATGTGCTTCGTAACCACTCTCCGAGTATTGATGACAGTTTTACCTGCCGTAACCGGTAATCGAAATAAACATTACAAGCGATCATAGCTTTTGTCCTTAATAAATTGATTAAAAGGACTAACCTCCCTCCCCTCCCCCCCAAACAAAAATGACGAACGTTTCTTCGTTTTTAAGCAATTCTGCGTGACAGTTTACTTACGACCTCGGCTGCTTAGTGTGATGAAGTTGGCAACGACCTTTGAACTCTTTGAAAACTCAATCACATAGAATGAAATGGAACAATTTCTCATGCTGAACGTGAAATAACTCATTAACACTGTTGACAGGTTCTTGTACGCACCCTTCTCTGCTCAATAAATTAGTTACCCTCGTAAAGCGAACATTTTGTTGCCAACATCAGTACACTACACTGCTGGGACTGCAAGTAAAATTTAGTCTAATTCTGGGCCAGTCAAGACCAAATATCAAAGGTAACTACGTAGTACGTGGTTTACAGAAATGAGTAAATTGAAAATTTAAAAATGTTCAAATGTTTGTTCAGCTTATGGGACTTAACTGCGGGGTCATCAGTCCCTAAACTTACAAACTATTTATAAACTTATACTAAAGACAGCACAAATATCCATGCACAAGGGAGGATTCGAACCTCCGACGGGGATGGACTCGCGCATCGGAGCATAGCGCCTCAGTGCGATGTGCCATTCCGCCGCGGCGAAAATTAACTTACCGATTTATAGTTTTATACTCTGTCTTCTACAAAGCAGACAGTGTATACATATATCTGTCTTTTACTGTAGGATAAGAGTATATTCAGCACTATAAATCAGTAATTTAATTTTTAATCTCCATAAATCTGTAAATTTGTATTAGTAATGTTCCACGTTGATACCGTTCACATTTGGTCTTGACAGCTCGAGAATTGCTTAAAAAAAATATAAACTGCATAAGAAGCACCTGAAGATGAGCATCCAGGTCTCGAAATACATCGCGTCATTATTCAACCAGAGTTCGCCTGAATAGGAATTCTTTCCATTTTACAAAAGTTAAACACTCACGAAATAAAAACTAATAGTTATAAGATCTACGGAAGTGACAGTACACGATTTTTTGGAAATTTGGATATGTTATAATACAAGAAAAACTAATTGACGCGTACTTTTTAGCGGCGGTAAAACATACTTAAGGGGTGAAACGGTCTCTCCAAAATAGTGGTTAACATGGAAAATTGCGATAACTCAGTGATTATGAAGCAATTTTAATCATTTTTGTTATGAAAATATCTTTTGATAAAAACGAAAATCGGCCTTGGTATTTTGGAGGAGGAATGAAAATTATGGGGCCAACTACACTGAGAACCAAAAATTAGTTTTGATTTAATCGAACCCATTTTAGCTCCATTTTTGGAGGGATTGTTTCACATTTTAAAATGTTTTACCTCTGCTGAAAAATACGTGTCCCTTAGTGTTGTAACATGTCCTAATTTCAGAAAAATCTGAGAATGATACTTCCATAGGTTTACTTGTGAGATACGTTGAGAGCCTTTCATATTCTACACACGGACTGAATGCCAACTGATACAACGTGCACGTTTGTCGTTTTAGCAGCCATTCCTGGTCACATGATGCTGCTGTCACCTGTACGTGTTAATTTGGATAGTACGTTCGTGGTAATAATGTTCTGTCTGATCAGTGCACTTGCTGGTCACAGTTAAAGTTGTAAAAGAGGAGAAATAGCTTCTCGACAGCTTTAAAAAACATAAAAATCGAAAACATCTTGACAAACACGTGCCTAAGATAAGGACCTCAGTTCGTAATGGCGTTTCGAATAATATGGCACACGGCGTAACGTTATCCAGTATGCAACTTCTCATATCGAGCAGTATGACACAAATTTAGGCTGTATGCTTAACTACTCAGGAATACTTGCTGTTAGAGCTACACCCTTCCTAGATCTCACTGGAGCATTGGAGCTAACTCGTGAGAAAGCGCTAAAATGTCAACTTCTTTTTATTTACATATTTTTGAATCCTCCAGACAAGTCGAGAAGCTAATTATCTTCTTTTACGACTCTGAATTAGGTCAGAACCCTTTCTGTTTTACGATTATGACATAACAAGTCATAATTGCGCATTGGGTAGCTATACAACAAAATGCTCCATTTGAAACAGGCGCGTTGTGTACTGCAGCCGGCTGTGGCCGACCACGTGACTTGTAATCTTCAGCACGGGGGTTATTTCGGGTGCGCAAGTGATGTCAGCGAGTTAGGTAGCATAGCATATATAACCATTGTTCTAGTATAGACAGCGTGCAGCGCGAAACATGACAGAGCGTAGCAAATGAATGCGAATTGAAATACAAAGCCAGCGATACGCAGGTGAGACCTGGACGTCCAATACAAGAGGACATATGAGACAAATAGAATTGATCACAAGCGAATCATTAAATAATTTATTTCTTTAAAAGTATTCATCACATTAAAGTGATTGAGCACTCAATTATATCCCTTGTCAACACTCATGCGCGAAACTATTCAAACTTTAATAACTTCAATAATTAAGCTGTGACGGAAATTTTAATTGAAGGATTACCAAAATCATGAAATCTTTTGAACGAACTCAAAGACACAAACAGCATAGGAGTACGTGTTGGCAGCGGATACTAAGTACAACACACACAGTTTATTTGTTGAGATTCTTCATTTTTATGGTACGTTTCTTTTGTATTATGTGAAATTTTCATATTTTTCGCCATAATTAAAACAGCAGTACGTTAATTCCATAAGCAACAATGAAAAGAGGAGTGAATATATCAAGAAATAGATATATCAATTCATGTTTGTACCTCAAACAATAAGGGTACCACGGGAATTCTCAGTTCTTATATGATTATGTTATATTGAATTATTGATCAAAGATATTATACAACCTTCAGTTTAGCACATGGTTACTTTGTGTTCGAAAGGTTAACCGTTAGAGGCTATACACACAGCGGAATGACGAGCGGTCGCCGGCCGCGGTGGACGAGGGTACTGAGGCGCGTCAGTCACGGTCTGCACGGCCACTACGGTCGGGTGTTCGAACCCCCCCTCGGGCATGGATATTTGTGCCGTCTGTAGTGTTAGTTAGTTCATAAGTAGTTTGTAAGTTTATGGACTGATGATCCCGTAGTTAAGTCCCATTAGCTATACAAACATTTTCTATTTATTTATTTACTTTTTAATTTAATTTTATTTCATTTTTTTTGTTTTTTGTTTTTGACTAGCGGTCGCCGCAACTACACCAATGTTTGAACGAAGGTCGCTGCACATGTCGCAGTAATCTCCTGAAGGAGTGTCTCCAGAGTGCGTGGCCTACGTCGGTTGACGTTATATTTCACAGTTCCCCCACAAGTAAAAGACCATAGGTGTTAGATCTGGCGGTTGAGGAGGCAACTCAAGAAAAAACGAGGACGCACGAAACATATGATCCAATTTAATAAACATGTTGATTAATAATACATAAAACATACATAGCGGCGCGTTCAGGCAACCAATATTAATCAGACTTCACGCTTTTTCGCTTTGTAAACCATTCTGGGTTAAATTTTACTTACGGCTGCGGCTTTGTGTTATAATCTCGGCAACGAAACGTATCGAAGACACTGCTTCTTAACGAAGAATCTGTATACTGAACAAACTGTTACACTTTTGCAGTGACTAGTTCTCGATGTACTTTTTCAATTCACGATTTCTTATCAGTTTTCCGATATTACTCGTAAAAAATAATTATGTCAAAACACTGAACTGTTTACATAACGTGAAGATAATTCACCTCCCGTCATCTATCGCGCCGCTACCAATAACAACAAATCAAATAGTAGCTGCCGACATATAAAATGCACTTTAACGTTCCGAATATATATAATTTGAATAACTAAGAAACCATGCATTAAAATCACTGCGCTTCGAGTCCTTTCTCGGGCAAGGGTGTTGTGAGTTGTCCTTGGTGTACGATAGTTTAAGTATAATTGCGTAGGCTTCCGCCGCCGGAGTCCGATGACATAAAAGTTTTCTGGCTGTTGTGCCGCGTTATGATGTTAGAAGACTATTACTTTAATAACCGACGTTTCTGCCAACGTTACAGTGGCCTTCATCTGGGTATACTGATGTGAGCTGGTTGTTACTATATTTTATCTTTACTGTCCAACTACACGTCATAATTTTTAAAATCAACGATGCTATTGGTGGTTTTTAGCGGAAGAATGGAATCTTTATAATAATAGGATGCTGAGGTGGAGGAGTGGGGGTTAGCCGTTGCCTATTGCTTCTTACATAGCGAGACATGATTGGTGTTCATCGGCGAATGTAGTGAGGGCTTCCGTTTCTCTCCTGCTGGCCGCGGGACGGCATCGGCAGTTGCTTTACTAGTAACGCTCGCATGTTGTGTTGTTAGTGCGGCCTATTTCGCTGTGATGGCTGGTAGCCAGGAGGGGGCAAGCCTGAGTCCATAGCCTCCGTTCAGGTTATTAGGATGTTTTAAAATTTCGATGGCTTCCCCTATCTTGCTTTTAACCATCCCTGGTTGCTTAGCGAGTATTCTGGTATCGTTAAATTTTATCTTTTTGCTGCAATCTTGCTGGTATTCGGCTACTGCAGAATTATCGTGTTGGCCTAATTGAATGTAGCGTTCATGTTCGCGTATGCGCGTTGCCACTGCCCTCCTTGTCTCACTTACGTATACTTCCCCACACTCTCATTCCAACGAAATGTGATGAGACAATTGAACACCACCCCAATGGGAGACTTCAGGCAAAGTTTCCAGGACATATATCGCACCCCCATGAACCACAGACATTGCCGAGGTGGGGAGGCTTGCGTGCCTCAAAGATGCAGATAGCCGTACCATAGGTGCAACCACAGCGGAGGGGTATCTGTGGAGAGGCCAGACAAACGTGTGGTTCCTGAAGAGGGGCAGCAGCCTTTTCAGTAGTTACAGGGGCAACAGTCTGGATGATTGACTGAGCTGGCCTTGTAACATCAGCTAATGTGGCTTTGCCACACAGTTACTGCGAACGGCTGAAAGCAAGGGGAAACTACAGCCGTTAATTTTCCCGAGGACATGCAGCTCTACTGTATGAACATATGATGATGGCATCCTCTCGGGTAAAATATTCCGGAGGTAAAATAGTCCCCCATTCGGATCTCCGGGCGGGGACTACTCAGGAGGATGTGATCATCAGGAAAGACAATACTGGCATTCTACGGGTCGGAGCGTGGAATGTTAGATCCCTTAATAGAGTAGGAAAATTAGAAAATTTAAAAAGGGAAATGGATAGGTTGAAATTAGATATAGTGGGGATTAGTGAAGTTCGGTGGCAGGATGAACAGGATTTCTGGTCAGGTGAGTATAGGATTATAAATACAAAATCAATTGGGGGTATCACAGGAGTAGGATTGATACTGAATAAGAAAATAGGAATGCGGGTAAACTACTATGACCAGCACAGTGATCGCATTATCATTGTCAAGATAGATACGAAGCCAACACCGATGATGAGGAGATCGAAGAAATATATGAGGAGCTAAAGGAAATTATTCAGACAATTAAGGGAGAGGAAAACTTAATTGTTATGGGAGACTGGAATTCGGTAGTAGGACAAGGAAGGGAAGGGAAGATAGTAGGTGAATATGGTCTGGGCAAAAGGAATGAAAGAGGAAGCCGCCTGGTACAATTTTGCACAGAACATAATTTAGTTATTACAAACACCTGGTTTAAGAATCACAAAAGAAGGTTGTATACTTGGAAGAGACCAGGAGACACTGGAAGGTATCAGATAGATTTTATAATGGTAAAACATAGATTCCGGAACCAAGTTATAAACTGTAAGACATACCCAGGGGCAGATACAGATTCTGACCATAACTTGTTAGTCATGAACTGTAGGCTGAAACTGAAAAAACTGCAGAAAGGTAGGAAAATAAGGAGATGGGACCTAGATAAATTGAAGGAACGTGAAGTTCTGGAGAATTTCAGAGGGAGAAGGGTAAAAGAGACATTTGGGGACAAGAAAAACAACTCTACGAATATCAAGAACTCAGATGGGAAACCAGTTCTCAGCAAAGAAGGGAAAGCTGAAAGGTGGAAAGAGTACATAGAGCAGCTCTACAAAGGAAATGAACTTAGAGACGATGTTGTAGGAAGGGAAGAGGAAGTAGATCAAGATGAAATAGGAGATACTATACTGAGAGATGAATTTGACAGAGCCCTGAAAGACCTAGGTCGGAACAAGGCCCCAGGAGTAGATGACATACCCTCAGAGCTACTAAAGTCTCTGGGAGAGCTAGCCATGACAAGACTATTTTTACTGGTGTGTAGGATGTATGAGACAGGCGAAATGCCCTCAGACTTTAAGAAAAATGTAATAATCCCCATTCCAAAGAAATCGGGTGCAGACAGGTGTGAAAATTACAGAACCATCAGTTTGATAAGTCATGGTTGCAAAATTTTAACACGAATTATCTACAGGAGAATGGAAAAGCTGGTAGAATCTGACCTCGGAGAAGATCAGTTTGGATTCAGGGGGAACGTAGGAACACGAGAGGCAATAGAAGATAGATTAAGGAAAGGCAAACCTACATTTTTAGCTTTTGTAGATTTGGAGAAAGCGTTTGACAATGTTGATTGGAATAAACTCTTTCAAATTCTGAAGTCAGCAGGGGTAAAATATAGGGAAAGGAGAGTTGTTTACAACTTGTACAAAAGCCAGACGGCAGTTATTAGACTCGAATGACATGAAAGGGAAGCATCAGTTGGGAAGGGAGTAAGACAGGGTTGTAGCCTTTCTCCGGTATTATTCAATTTGTACATCGAGCAGGCGGTGAAGGAAAGCAAGGAAAAATTTGGAATAGGGATTAAAGTTCAGGGGGAAGAAATAAAATCATTGCGTTTTGCTGATGACATTGTAATTCTGTCAGAGACAGCAAAGGACCTAGAAGAGCAGTTGAATGGAATGGACAGTGTGTTGAAGAGAGCGTATAAAATGAACATTAACAAGAGCAAAACAAAAATAATGGAATGCGGTCTTAGAAAATCAGGCGATGCTGAAGGAATTAGATTAGGTAATGAAACAATGAAGGTGGTAGATGAGTTTTGTTATTTGGGTAGTAAAATAACATGCGATGGTCGCAGTACAGAGGATATAAAATGCAGAATGGCAATGGAAAGAAAAGCATTTTTGAAAAAGAGAAATTTGCTAACATCTAATATTAATTTAAGTGTAAGGAAGACTTTTCTGAAGGCATTTGTGTGGAGTGTTGCCTTGTACGGGAGTGAAGCATGGACGATAAGCAGTGCGGACAGGAAGAGAATAGAGGCTTTTGAAATGTGGTGCTACAGAAGAATGCTGAAGATTAGGTGGGTAGATCGCATAACTAATGAAGAGGTACTTAACAGAATTGGTGAGAAAAGGAATTTTTGGCATACCCTGACCAAAAGAAGGGATCACTTGATAGGGCACATTCTTAGACATGGAGGAATCGTAAATTTAGCATTGGAGGGAAGTGTGTGGGGTAAAAATCGCAGAGGGAGACCAAGAGACGCGTATAGTAAGCAGATTCAAGTGGATGTGGGTTGCCGTTCTTATGAGGAGATGAAAAGGCTTGCTCAGGATAGAGTAGGGTGGAGAGCTGCATCAAACCAGTCTCCGGACTGAAGACCATAACAACAACATATCGCAGTGCTTAGCGCGGCATAGTTATTACAGGACAGAAAGGAAGGACAGAAAGGAAACCGTAGTTTATAGTTCATCTACGTTAATATTACAGGACTGTTCATCAAACTTTGTTGTCAGAGATTGTATTTTATGTATTTATCACATCTTAAGCGACCCCAGATCAGCAATATTTAGCCTAGAAGATTGAAGAGAGTGAAAAGGAGGCGTAAAAATCATCACATTAGTTTTATACAAATGTGGTCAGGTCATTGCAGAGGAGCAGGTTTCATTCATATACCTGTCGTAATCAGAAAGAATTGTGAATTCGATGAAGTTGATAATTTCTCATCGAAATATTAAATATACGCCTATTTTACTATAGTTACTTAAACGCTTATTGCAATTAACAACAAACAACGAATCAGTAAGCAACTGACAAAATATTAACAACTTTTACGTCCACCATTAATTGTAGGCCCAATTAGTACCAGCACGTGCTAAACGTAGATGAAATTTACGCCATGGCAACTCGACAACGGTCAGTAATTATTCTATTGAAAATTACTTTGACTTTAAACATTTGTCTACCTCCGTACAAATTTTGAACCGACTCGTACAAATTTAAGTATAGAAATAACGCGTTTGAAAATCTGGTAGAAAAAAAGCTTCTTGCTCGAAAATACAATTGGAACGGTACATATAAATATAGGGCCATTACCTAAGCATAAATTTCAGCCTAACTGGCATTCTTTGAACAAAGAATAATTCAATTCTTTCAGTGTATCCGGGTACCAGCTTCGCTTTGTCGTTCAAATTTCTCTTACGTTCAGTAACACAGATAAAGTAAAAAGAACACTGACAAGATGACAGTAGTCTGTCACACAGTTTGACCTTTATTGTAGCAACTCTACATTTCGGTAACGGTGTCACCATTATCAATGCTCAGAAGTGACAGAAGTGTAGATCTGCCACAAAGAAGAAAAAACATGCGACTGTTTGCTGTTATCTTCTACATGTTTATGGCTGAGCACAAAGTTTTCAGTATGGAATCAATCTCAAGAGTTCCAGTGGCCATAGAAATGGGCAGTGTCTGAACAAAACCAATAACTTTTCACCTCATGATTATACGTCAAATAGGAAACGAGGACCAAGAACTCCAGAGTTGAGAATCTACACTCCGAGTTTGGGAACCTGTTAATTACAGTTCTACCGTGTTGTAGCGATTTGAGCCTTATAATAATAATCTATACTGCTATAATAATCTTCTCATCCAGCGAGAGAGGAAGACTACTGTGATGAAGTTTATTCACAACAAAGGTTTTGGTTTCAAAGTTCATTATAGGGACATTTCTGTAAATTTATTTCAGCGTATTCAGTTCTATATACAAGGTGTTTCACTAAGTGTGTTTGACCTTGTAACTTATAAAATAATAGGTGACGGGAAATTTTAATGCGGTAGGTCAACACAAGAAATGTTACACTTTCTGCGGAGCTATGAACACAGATTATTGGATCTTTTCCAAAGAGTTACACACACCAAGTTTTAATAATGGAACAATAGTTTTTTCAATCGTGTCATTGTATTCGCTGAAACCAGCTGCGTCCAAATCAATTTAAACTATATTCCTATCACTGTTAGTTTGGGAGCTACAACCCTTCAAAAGTTCAGGGGCTGGAGCTAGCGACTGCGTTGCTGAATGGCCAGAGTGGCTATCCCCCTGGGGTCGGTTGAATAGCCACTCGGCCAGTCATCTACGCTATCGCAGCTTCCGCCCCTGGAACTTTGAAGGGTTGTAGCTCCCAAACTAATAGTGATAGGAATATAGTTTAAATTGATTTGGACGCAGCTGGTTTCAGCGAATACAATACACGATTGAAAAAACTATTGTTCCATTTAAAAATTTATATCTTTGTGGTGTAACTCTTTGGAAAATGATACAATAAACTATGTTCATAGCTCCGCAGAAAGTGTAACATTTCTTGTGTTCACCTACCGCATTAAAATTTCCCGTCACCTATTATTTTATAGGTTACAGAGGCAAACACACTTAGTGAAACACCCTCTATATTTAGAAGATAAGTCAAATTCAGTTCAATAACAAACTATGGGTAATATTCTCTGGGACCATAGAAAGGTATTCACGGGATTTATGACAGTCACTGCGACTGGGTAAAGTTGAAAATGTGTACTCAGCCGAGATTCGACCCCGGGTCTCCTGCTTTCTACGTGCTCTGACCCCTACCCCACTGGGAACACAGTGATCGCCAAACCCACTCGGATTACGCGGGTACGCTTCCCGTCAGATAAAAACCCTCAACTTTACCCTGCCCACTATTATTCAGGCTCGTGGTTTTGTAAACTGTTTCTCGTAACAGCAAGGGCCTAGGATTCCAGGATGAAGTCCGAAAGAACAGACACCAAACATATATATATATATATATATATATATATATATATATATATATATATATATATATATATATACAGGTAGTGAAAATTATGATTGATATGGAATTCAGTTTGGACGCCATCGTAAACCTGTGGCTCGATGAAGTATCGAGCGAAATCACGCATCATTTGTCAATTTCATTAAAAAAAAAAAAAAAAAAAAAAAAAAAAAAAAAAAAAAAAATTATGACTACGACATATTTCGGTGCTACCTTTTCCCTTTTTTAAGTGCTAAATTACTAGAAGCACATATTAAATTATCACTCTACAAATTCTACGACTCATTAACTTAACCAAGATATCTTTCACAGAATAAAAACTCTTAAAAATATATCTGGTATTAGGCGATGCCACGAATAACAACCTCACAGCATACGTGCTTTGTCAAGTATCCACAACATTTGTGAACCCATCTTGGCAGTGTTCTCCTTGAGAAGCAGTGACATAATCTTCCGTTTTAATAGGTGACGTAAGGTTTTAGTTTTTGCTAATAAATATAAGGAGTTATATTGTACGTTTGTGGCTCTGATTTTATTTGGATAAGGAAGGAGAGGAGGAAGAGTACGGTTGTTAAAGGCCTGTACATGTCGTGGTCATTTGAGGCAGTTTATTTAGACAGATTAGACATATTATACAAATCTCAATATAGTAATGTCTTTGGTTACCACTACAGTGTTGTTACCTATGAATTACCTTCGAAATGTAACAGCAGCTGTCGCGTGGTTCACAACTGTGCCTGATAGCAGCAGTATATTTCCTTTAAAAGGAAATTTTACGCTTCTCAAAGCACCTTTGCTACGTGGTTCTTATTCATGACATCGTCTGATGACAGGTAAATTTTTAAGGTATGCTGTTCTGTGAATGGTATCTTGGCTTAGGAGGAATCGAAGTCGTATCACCGCGCTGGAGTGGCCGTACGCTGTAAGGCGCTTTGCTGTGTTTAACAACCAGTGACAGATATTAATGATTATAGCATCCGTAAAAGCCCTAAAACTACGTACAATTTAATCGCCACTTTTCCGCAGAGAAAAGAGAAAATGAATTTCATACTGTCTAACACTAATTGGGTTCTGTGTTATTGGCCCTACCTGCAACACACTAACAGCAATAGCACACACATATGTGAAGGCAAGCGCTGTTTCAATTTCCAGTAAAACAAGGCAATTTCACAACCCTCCCAGCGTGTACCTCGCAAATAATTCAGCTCTTCGTATGCCGTTTGGAATGCGTAAGAGAGACGATGTAATGCTTGTTTGATGGAATTTTTTTGGAGGAAACGCAGACGTGAGAAGTAATTTTAAATACTGAATTATACATCCGTCTCTCGGTCTTTAGACGGCCGAACAACAAACAAAATACGTGGAAGAGTGACAGCAGAAAATCGCTCGGCTGTCAACTGAAGGCAGAAGTTAAAAATAAAAAGGCCGGTATTGTATTTAAAAATTTGCGCCTCAAATCACAAACTGCAGAATACTGAAATTGGAAAACGTATTGTTTCTCAAATCCAATTAAATTCAGCAAAATAACCACAAAGTTTTCGGGGGCGAAAACAATTCGTAGAACCATTAATAGAAAATGAAAAAAAAAGATCCACAAAAGATTTGTTATTTAGCCAAGCCGTTAAATTCTCTTGCTGAGTTACTTGTTTACTGTTTGGTTGTTTTGTTTAAAAGGAGTGGAAGACCATTTACCACATAAGTCGTATTTTAAACCTGCTGCTGTAACGGTGCTTAAGTCTGCTTTTTTTTTCATTACTCTGTGATATTTCTAGGTGGTAATTAATATCTAGCAATCTGTTAATCACAGAGTTGGGGTGTTTCATAGTCCCGACATTAATCTAACGAGTGCAGCTGTTGCTGTGTCTAGATTTGTTATGATTCATGATTGTTACGTAGATATTAAAGGACCACGTGAACTTTAAAAAAATAGACATAATTCATTTAAGGTGGTGAATGAACCGCTTAGAATTAACATTACAAACTGAAACGTCAATTAAATTTATTTATCTGCATTTGTGGTAGCGCTATACCAAGGCAGAACTGCAAGGGAGTACATTATAACTACGTATCGGTCATTCGAATACCGTGCCTAAGAGTGAACTAAGTTATACTGGTTAACTCATGTCTTTTGCGACTGTAATAAAATCTAATTAATAGCAGAAGCGTTTCACTTTAATCATTACAGGTAGCGGATTTTGGCCAAAGCCGGAGATAAGTTAAACCGAAATTTTTACAAAGGCACAAATGGTTTTCTGAAGAGACAGATTGAATAAAATAGGTGGTTGCCTGTTTGTTGGTCTCACAAGCGGTTTATCCTGTAGCGACAGTAAAGTGGTTAGTTCCTGTATATTGGTATGGTTAGGTTACGTTATATCTGACAACCAGAATAAGTAAATATTTGGATCTCTTTACCGACCCCCCCTCCCCCCCCCCCCAGATTCAGACGATTTGATTGCAGAAATATTCAAAGAAAGCCTGAATCAAAACAACCGTACGTAAAGCAGGCAATTGTAAATCGTGGTGACTTTAACTTACCTTAGATATGTTAGCAACAATATATGTTCCAAACCGGAGGCAGGCATAAAACATCGTTCGAAATTATACTAAACGCCCTCTCTGGACCGATTGTGAGCAATTAGTTCTTCAAGCAACTAGAATAATAACAAAAATATGACGTTTAAATGTTTGTAAATCTATCGAACCAAACTGCGTGGTCATCAGTCCGTAGCTTACGAACTACTTAAAGTAAGGTAAACTAGCCTAAGGACAATACATACACACACACACACACACACACTCACTCACACTCACACACACGCACGCGCGCGCGCGCGCGCATGCTCCGGGGAGGTCTCGAACCTCCGACGGCGAGAAACCGCGAACTCCGCAACGAGGCGATTTAGACCGCTCGGCTACTCCACTGCGGCAATAATCAGATACATAAGTTAACTAACACAGAGTTATCGTTGGGCTACAGGATATTTACATGCTGAAATCCATCAGAATTAAATGAAAAATACATCTACGCTAAAATGTAAATAAAAAATTCCCTTAACGCTTTCATTGAGTGAGAGTCTCTACTCTTTCGAAACTAATAATAAGTGTAAATCACATGCAGCTTAATATCGATGGCCCTCAGGACATTTATACAAAATAAATTTACAAAATATTGGGATGACCTCGAGTGATACATATAACAGGTAAGATCACTGTTGCAAAAGTGAAGAATCATAACAAATTTAAAGAGACACAATATCCTTAAGACTGGAACTCCTTCACAGACACTCGAAATTTAGCACGTAACTCTATACGAGAAGCTTATAACAGTTGTTGTTGTTGTTATGGTCTTCAGTCCGGAGACTGGTTTGATGCAGCTTTCCACCCTATCCCCAGCCAGCCTTTTCATCTCGTCACAAGAACTGCAACCCACATCCATTTGAATCTGCTTACTATAAGCGTCTCTTTGTCTCCCTCCATTGCTAAATTTACGGTTCCTAGATGTCTAAGAATGTGTCCTACAATGTGATCCCTTCTTTTAGTCAGGGTATGCCAAAAATTCCTATCCTCACCAATTCTGTTAAGTACCTCTTCATTAGTTATGAGATCTACCCACCTAATCTTGAGCATTCTTCTGTAGCACCACATTTCAAAAGCCTCTATTCTATTCCTCTCCGCACTGTTTATCGTCCATGTTTCACTTCCGTACAAGGCATCACTCCACACAAATGCCTTCAGAAAAGACTTTCTTACACTTAAATTAATATTAATATTCGATGTTAGCAAATTTCTATTTTTCAAAAACGCTTTTCTTCTCATTGCGATTCTGCATTTTATATCCCCTGTTACTACCTAAGTAACAAAACTGATCTACTGCCTTCATTGTTTCGTTACCTAAACTAATTCCTGTAGCATCTCCTGATTTTCTAAGACTGCCGTCCATTGTCTTTGTTTTGCTCTTGTTAATGTTCATTTTATACGCTCTCTCCAACACTGTCCATTCCATTCAACTGCTCTTCCAGGTCCTTTGCTGTCTCTGACAGAATTACAATGTCATCAGCAAAACGCAATATTTTTATTTCTTTACCCTGAACTTTAATCCGTATTCGAAATTTTTCCTTGCTTTCCTTCACTGCCTGCTTGATGTTTCAAATTGAATAACATCGGAGAAAGGCTGCAACCTGTCTTACTTCCTTCCAACTAATGCTTCCCATTCATGCCCTTCGAGTCTAATTACTGCGGTTTGGCTTTTGTACAAGTTGTGATCACTCTACTTTCCCTGTATTTTACCCCTGCTGACTTCAGAATTTGAAAGAGTGTATTCCAGTAAACATTGTCAAAAGCTTTCTCCAACTCTACAAAAACTAAAAATGTAGGTTTGCCTTTCCTTAATCTATCTTCTAAGATAAGTCGTAAAGTGAGTATTGCCTCTTGGGTTCCAACGTTTCTCTTGAATCCAAACTGATTTTCCCCGAGGTCAGTTTCTACCAGATTGTCCATTCTCCTGTAGATATTTCGTGTTAAAATTTTGCAACCATGACTTATCAAACTGATGGTTCTGTAATTTTCACACCTGTCTGCGCCTGATTTCTTTGGAGTGGGGATTATTACCGTTTTCTTAAGGTCTGAGGGTATTTCGCCTGTGTCATACATCTTACACCCCAGGTGAAATAGTTTTGTCATGACTGTCTCTACCAGAGACTTTAGTAGCTCTGAGGGAATGTCATCTACTCCGGGAACCTTGTTCCGACCCAGGTCTTTCAGGTAGTATCTTTTATTTCATCTTGATCTACTTCCTCTTCCCTTCCTATAACATCGTCTCTAAGTTCATTTCCTTTGTAGAGTTCCTCCCTTCTTTGCTGAGAACTGGTTTTCCATCTGAGTTCTTGATATATATATATATATATCTTTTTCTGTTCCCAAATGTCTCTTTTATTTTCCTGTAGGCGGTATCTACTTTTCCCCTTATACGTTCTTCTACAGATTTGCATTTGGCTTATAGCCACTCCTGCTTAGCCATTTTGCACTTCCTGTCAATCTCATTTCTTAGTCGTCTGTACTCCATTTTGCCTGTTTCATTTACTGCATTTTTATATTTTCTCCTTTCATCAATTAAATCTAGTATTTCCTGTGATATCCAACGATTTTTTGTAGGTCTTGCCTTTCTACCTATTTTGTCCTCTGCTGCCTTCACTATTTCATCTCTCAATGCTACCCATTCCTCTTCTACTGTTTTATTTCCTCCTGTTTCTGTAGGCATTGTGCGAAATTGGCAATTGACCCTGAATAACGAAAAGAGTGAGGTCGTCCATACGAGCAGCGAAAGAAAACTTTCAATCTTCATTTACACGATAAATCAGTCAAATATACAAGCCCTAAATTCAATTAAATATTTAGTAATTACAGTTACAACAACTTAAATTGGAAGAGACCCAGAAAGTATTGTGGGTAGACGAACCAAAAGCTAAATTTCATTGGCAGAACACTCAGAAGATGCAACAGTTCTGCTAAAGAATGTTCCTAGACTATAGTCGTCCCTAATATGTAGGAGTGTTGCTGCAGTTCGTGCGATCTTCACCAATAGCAAACGATGGAGTATATAAAGAAAGTTCAGAGAAGGGCAGCACGTGTTGTATTATCGCGATACAAGGCAGAGAGTCACGGAAATAATGCACGAGTGGGGGTGAAAATGGTTACAGCAAAGGCGTTATTGTTGTGGCGAGATCTATAGGCAAAATGTTCATCATCTTCCTTCTCCGAATGCTAACACCCACCTACATATGGAAATAGAATGAAAACTGAAAAGATTTAGGTGTTCCTGTTTCCCGTACACTCTGAGAATTGAACAGTAGAGAAATGTTATGGATATGGTTCGATAAATCATTTTTAAAGCTCTTAAATGTAATTTGCAGAGTAAATAAGTAGTTGCAAATTTCAAAGGATTATCAGCGATCATTTATATATTGTCCTACTAATCATTTAAACTGGAGGTGGGAGAGAGAGTACTTACACTGGCAGTAAAATATGAAATTGCGAATTACTGGTGATTTTCACAGTCGAAATAGGAGAAACATCTGGTGTCATTGAAAATTAACCATGCGAGTTTTAAGAATGGGAGCAGAACTTTATATAAAATGAATACCCACGACTTTTTAAAATAGAAATGCGTCTGTTCTTAATTAGACCATTACTTATAGTCCCAACACACGGTAATGATCCTTTATAATCTATATAATTGTGACTGCGGGAAAAGAGGCATTAAAAATGAAGATGAAACATGTAAATGAAGTAACCGCTTCCGTTTTGGGCCCTTTGCGTCAGGCTATTAAGAAATACCGGGGTATATTTTTAATTTATATTACAATTAGGTGTAACCTGATAGGATATGAAATGGTGGAAGCAAATTTACTATTATCTCCAAAATTTATTTATATATTGCTTTGATATATGACACCACGTTGCCTCTTAATACAGGAGTGTTTTATATACCTACTTGTGTAATATGTAATATACAACTTCTATGTATTTAACTTTTTGTAACAACGTTTACCTATTATAAAGTTTATTTGAATGCATGGAACACATGTATGCAAAAATTAAGTATATAGAAACACGCACTGTTCTATTGGAATGTTATATCAAAATTTCAAATCATTTATGGTTGGTCATAAGCAAATGAATATCTTGACAAGCTTAGCTTAATGACTTTCGCATTTATCCATTGCCCATCGTTCTTTAGGTGCGGAGAAAATTCGTGAAGCTGTCATCCATCTTTGCAATTAAATAAATAATGATTGTTGATGCCTTACGCGTTTAGTTCTTTTTATCTTGAAAGGTACTGATGTAGCCTCCAAAATAAAAGACGCGAAAGCTATACAACATAAACAGATGCACTATTTAGTTGCAAAGACTTAATAAATATGCACAAAATTATTAAATTTGTTAAAATAATAGTTTTTGTCACAATACCATTTAACATGTCATGCTGTTATAGTCTATTATAATTAATATACACGGACATTTACATACATGTAGACGGCGTTTAACAATAATGATCGGGTACTGAGCCATGGCTTTCGAGAAGGAACCATTTCATCATTAGTTCAATTCAAATATTTGTAAACCTATTGGACGAATCTGCTATAGTCATCTGCCCATAGACTTACAAAATATTTATACTAACTTACACTAAGAACAACACACATATACCCATTCTCGAGGGAGGAATCGAACCTCCAGCGGGAACGATTTCCCTGTCCGTAACATGACGCCTAAGACCACGCGACGATTCCGTTCGGCTATTATCGAATCCAAGTCGCACAGTCTCACTGCTCTGTTACTTTCCAAAATATTATGCGGCTCAAATCAGTTAGCCGGCAGCAGTGGTCGAGCGGTTTGCAGGGCGCCAGTCACAGTCTGCACGACCGCTACAGTCGGGGGTTCGAATCCACCCTCGGGCATGGATGTTTGTGTCATCTATGGTATATAAAGTAGTTCGTAAGTAGTTTGTAAGTTTAGGGACTGATGACCCCGCAGTTAAGTCCCTTAAGCTTAACAAACATTTTAATATCTGAACATCAAATCTGTTTATTGCAAACAGAAAGAAAAATAGGACAAACAAAGTTTTCCTTGTTTCTATGCTACGCCTCTGAAAAAGAATGGTGTTTGGTTTGCAACTGTAAACAATAGTCTAATTCAGGCCAGAAGCGCTTCGCTTTATTGAAAAGTATCTTCATCGGACTGTTACGTCTTTTTTTTTTTTCATTCTTCCTAGTTTTTGGTCAACTAAAATTGCCTCTAAGTGTTTTAGATTATTCTGCTTTCGAAAACCTTCAGTAACACTGTCTTTCGTGACAAGTTACTGGTGGTTTTGAAGAGCAGAATAATAAAAGATATTTATAGCCAGAACAAGCGCCAGTGTTACTTCACCGGTCGAATATAAAGATTACGGAGAAGGACGTAGAAAAAATTTCTAACTGAAGATTATTTTAAATAAAGCGAAACGCGTCGATCTTTATTAGACTATTAGTAACGGTTGCTTAAGACGGGCAGTTATACTTCCTGTGACTGCTGAAAATATTATTATAGGTCACAAACTACTCAGCATCATACCGTAGTGGAACGCACACGTCTTTATTCACAGGCCTTTCGCTTGACACTTTACTGCCGTGAGCGCGTAATATCGCGGACGTTGAGTTAATGTCGTAACCCGACTTTGGCTCTTCTCCATCTCATTTGGCAGAGGAAACCTTCTCGGCTGCCACAAACTACGAAGGCCAAATGAGGCTTCTGGCGTGACTGGCTACGTACGTGAGCTGTGCGGAGCTTCTTCCTGGGACAAGAGACACGCCCTTCTCTTGTCTAACAAGGGGAGGCCGCCAATTGTGAAATTCAGATTCGATTCATACTGCGCATAATGAAAGGTCATGGCCAGAGGTGTAATTTGGCAAAACACTAAGATGCACTTCTTAGCCGTTGTCGAGAAAATCGACAATTAAAGAGAGCCGTTGCGGTGAAATACTTTCTACGATCTCTTCGATAAGTAATATTGTACAGAGGCGAGGCGTAGCGTTAAGCGCTCGGGTTCGTAATCCAAAGGTCGCCGGATCGATTCACGCGGCATGCAACTATTTCATATATATATATATATATATATATATATATATATATATATATATATATATATATCGCACGAACCAGAGTGATAGTTATCATGGAAATCAGAAAACATCACGACATCGAGCACATCTGATAAACGATGCGTTTTTACAAGAACAATTGTTTTTTAAATTATCTGTTGGGAAACACATCTGATTGACATTCTGAAAAATTGTTCTATCGTTCGTCAGGTTTGAGTTACACTATACGTATTCGTTTCGTAATATCGTTTATACTTCTTCCGTTAACTATACGTGGTAAACATTATGAAGAAAATTAATAACATTTGGGAAATACAACTTTGTTTGCGGAAAAAAATAATGATGTAGAAGTCGCCAGTTGCATATAATAAGTTGTTTGAAAGTCGTTTGTCGTGGAAAAACTGGTGACTTCGAACATCAAATGTTATTAATCAAATGTTATTAATTTCCTAAATGTTGGGCCTGCAGCATCATATATGTCGTAGAAAGACATTGTAATAAAGTTCCAGATTGCTGCTTATGTTTTATTTAATATTGCTACAGCTGTTTCGACAGTTTGTCATTCTCAAGCGCCTGCGTGTATAAGAATTACATTAATTACTAATCAAACAATAGTGAAATATACATAAATTTGTGTGTTATAAATTTTCTTAAGAAACTTACGTCTACGATGTTTGGTCGTTAATTAATGTTCACATCTGGCGTAACTGTTGCTTTAACTGTCAGGTGTTACGCAGCTTTTTACATTAAAACTTTAAATTAAAGAAACTTTTATATTTTTTCGTAATTAGCAACAGCTTTGCAAAAGATGTTTACATATACTGTAATCAACTAAGTTATGAGATACTTTTTTAATTTTAACATTGGTCAGAGAGGTTTATTTTGTTTTTTCCTCTGTTCATTTAGTATATCTTTGCTTTTCAGCCTTTTTCATCGATAAAGTCAATAAAATTAACCAGATAATTTTTATGTTTGAAATCAGTGTGTTCATTAAGTATTTCGTTCTTATAATTTTTAGTGTGCATATATATATATATATCAAATTCCTCCAAAATATTCATTTCTATTCCCTTTGGTATTTTATGCAAAATCGTAAGTGCGTTTTCGATGTTAAGTGCTGAATGGTTTTCGTTTCTGAGATGTAAATAGAAACTAGATTGGTTGTTTTCACTTATTCTTACGTGTTCACGATATCTTGTGAGGAAATTACGTCCAGTCTGACCAATGTAAAAGCTGTTACAGTTGTCACATGTGATTTTGTAAATACCTGGCTCTAAGTATGGGGAATTACTGATGGCTGTAAAGTGCAATTTTGTTCTTAGATTGTTGTTAGTGCGAAAAGTAAATTTAATCCTGGTGTTTTTGAAAATTAACGAACTTTTCAAAAACACCAGGATTAAATTGTAAACTGGCAAAATGAAATTAATTTTTAATTTAAGTAGGCTCTGTTTTTTAGCAATTCTACCCACTTTATTTTGAAACTATTTATACGTTTCCTCTATCCTGAAAACCTATCCAGAACTTGGAAACTAAAAAAAAATGTTTCTTTATTAATTTGAGTTTTTCACTACTCCAAAATAATTAAGAAAAAACAGTGAAAAAGTGACAGATATAAAATTTAAGGTTAACTTTCAGCAAGGAAATTGGAATTTTACATTGTTTAAGATAAGAAAAATTTAAAATCATGTTTATAAAAAAAAAAAAAATCTTGTAAAAACTCATAATGATAGAAAAAGAAGCTGCAAATCACGACACTGCAGAGGAGAGTCGTCAGAGACTGTCTCCCTCCAATTTGGAAACTATAACTTCGAGATAATGACAGAGAGCATTGTCATGTTGAGTCAGCACTGAGGGTAAAACAAAATTGTGATGTGACGACCAGCGTTCCACTAGAGAGGCAGGTTGTATCCAGGTTGGACTTTACCAGAATAGATATTGTCATATGTCACAACCGTAACCCATAAGAATGAGAGAAGAACAGTCATGTTGCAAAAGTGTAGCAAAACTACAGTATATTGAGACCTATCATCATATCAGTACACAATTGGAGAGTCAGTCAGGTCCCAAAGCCTTTATAATCCATACATAAATAACTATTCCAATGGGTGGGGTCCGCCTTAAGCGTTCGCAAAAATACCGTTAACTGCGCCAACGGCTCCTAGCTGCATCTTCGCTGAAATGAAAACTAAATATTGTCTGCCTTGATTGACTACCGCCACTCGCACTTTTCCTGCATGTCGATGAAGTCAAGATCGACTCCTGCCGCGGTGGAGTGGCCGAGCTGTCTAAAGCGTCTCGCTGCGGTGCGCGCGGTTGCTCACCGTGGAGGTTCGAGTCCTCCCTGGGGCATGGGTGTGTGTGTTTATCCTTAGGTTAGTTAACCTAGGTTTAAGTAGTTTGTAAACTACGGACTGATGACCACGCATTCTGGTCCGATAGATTTACAAACATCAAGATCGACATTCAAATCATAGTCTCGCTATAAACTGGCATGGTATGTCAGTCTCTGACTAACCCACCATGTTGCCACTCAAAAATATGCTTACAAGTGTTACCTAATGCACTCTGTCTATGTTAATACTGGACATTAAGTAAGTTGGTCAACATTATGAGCAGCGCGGAATTCTTAGTACTCTCCACTGGAGATTCACTAAAATCTGCTCCACGACAGAGGTGCTCCTTACAGTGCAATATGGTACAGAAGTCTTTATCGCATCTCTGCACAAAAATCGCCGAGAACGTCGCACCAATACCTTGCGTGCTCAGTGAAAACACGCGCTAGAGAGCGAGTCTGCCTTAATATTTCTCGTTCTGCTTGTGTATATCTTTTGGTGACACTGGCGTTTCCACGCCACTGGCTCGCCTAGATGATGCGTCTTAAAGCACTGTATGGATCACTGGCCAACAGTAGTCGGCTAACATTTCAGGTCTTTCCTCTCAGACTAGATGGTGCTAGTTGGAATTGTCGTTCTACCTGCGGCTAAAAGCTGCAAGTAAAGACCTTTTGTTGAGAGCAGTATTGTGTGGCTTTTAAAAGGATTTTAAGCATCCATAATTCCCCAAGAAGGAAAGTGGATTTTGAGCCAAAGACTGTCTGGGTCGAGAGTGTGGAGTGGTTATCCTTCCGCCACCTGACTATTCTTGCCCGACGCCATCGTGCGGTCGACTCACCTCACTGTGGCACGAACCTCAATATCAATATATAAAACAGTTTACAACTCACTGCAAAGATGTGGCGACAAGATGCGACAGGCACATACAAAAGACACACACATACAACACTTTCACCTATCGGCCATGGACTTCTTCAGAAAATAGAACAATCACACAAACATTCACACAATCACACAGGCACACAACACAGTCATACAACCATCACCTCCGGCTGCCGCAATTCGAAGTGATGTATGTGTGTGTCTTTTGTAGGTTCCTGTCGCAGCTCGTCGCCACGTCTTTGCGGTGAGTTGTAAATTGTGATATATAAGTGTGTTTGCCTCTGTAACTTATAAAATAATAGGTTACGGGAAATTTTAATGCGGTAGGTCAACACAAGAAATGTTACACTTTCTGCGGAGCTATGAACATAGTTTATTGTATCATTTTCCAAAGAGTTACAGCACAAAGATATAATTTTTTAAATGGAACAATAGTTTTTTTCTATCGTGTATTGGATTCGTTGAAACCAGCTGCGTCCAAATCAATTCAAACTACTTTCCTATCACTGTTAGTTTGGGAGCTACAACCCTTCAAAGTTTCAGGGGCAGATACGATACGCTGTACATAATACCTGGCTGTGTGGTGGGTGATGGATGTTATGGCGGTGGGAAGTTGATTTACATGAGATGTTCAAATGTGTGTCCATGTTCCTCAATGCATAATGCAATGCGCCGTAGAAAGGATCTAAACAACAGGTTTGCAGGAAGATTGTTGGGCGCTATGGTCCTCATTCATGGCCCGCAAGGTCGTCCGATTTAACACCAGTAGATTTCTTTTTGTGGGTATATCTGAAGGATCGTGTTTATGTGACTGAGCCCACATCCCCAGATGATCAAAAACGGCGCATCGAGGACGCATGTCGCTCCGTCACACCGGCGATGGTACATATCCTCAGCAGATCATTTCGACGGCAAATTGCATTATGCATTGAGGAACATGGACACACATTTGAACATCTCATGTAAATCAACTTCCGATCGCCATAACATCCATCATCCACCACACAGCCATGTAATATGTACAGTATGTGGTATCTGCTCCTGAAACTTTGAAGGGTTGTAGCTTCCAAACTAACAGTGGTAGGAATGTAGTTTAAATTGATTTGGACGCAGCTGGTTTCAACGAATCCAATGCACGATAGAAAAAACTATTGTTACATTTAAAAAATTATATCTTTGTGATTTAACTCTTTGGAAAATGATACAAGAAACTATGTTCATAGCTCTGCAGAAAGTGTAACATTTCTTGTGTTGTGCTGTAACTCTTTGGAAAATGATACAATAAACTATGTTCATAGCTCCGCAGAAAGTGTAACATTGTAACATTTCTTGTGTTGACCTACCGCATTAAAATTTCCCGTCACCTATTATTTTATATGTTACAGAGGCAAACAGTGAAACACCCTGTATATATACCGGATGATCAAAAGGTCAGTATAAATTAGGAAAAAATTCAAAAAATGTCTGACAGATGGCGCTTCATCTGATCAGAAAAGCAATAATGAGTATAACAAATTAAGACAAAGCGGAGATGATGTTCTTTACAGGAGATGCTGAATATGTTCACCATCATTCCTCAACAATAGCTGTAGTCGAGGAATAACTTTGTGAACAGCTCTGTAAAGCATGTCGGGAGTTATGATGAGACGTTGGCGTCGGATGTTGTCTTTCAGCATCCCTAGAGATGTCGGTCGATCAAGATAGACTTATGACTTTAGGTAGCCCCAAAGCCAATAATCGCACGGACTGAGGTGTGGGGACCTGGGGGGGGGGGGGCAGCATGACGAAAGTGGCGGCTGAGCACACGATCATCACCAAACGACGCGCGCAAGAGATCTTTCATGCGTCTAGCAATACTTTTTTTTTCCTTGTTCTAATAAAACGCCATGTCATTCCAAGCATATGAGTCAATTTTTACCTCATTATCTACATTACTCTGTGATTTATTAAGTTTTCAAATTTATATTGATTTTTTGGTCACTTTGTATATATGAGAGAGAGAGAGAGAGAGGGAGGGAGGGAGAGACTGGGAGTGTATCGGTCAATTTGAATGTATGGACTGTTGCAGGTGACGTTCGACATCGACGCGAACGGCATCCTGAACGTGTCGGCGCGCGACGAGAGCACGGGCCACTCGCGCAACATCACCATCCGCAACGACAAGGGCCGGCTGTCCAAGGCGGAGATCGAGCGCATGCTGGCGGACGCGGAGCGCTACCGCGCCGAGGACGAGCGGCAGCGCGAGCGCGTGGCGGCGCGCAACCGCCTCGAGGGCTACGCGTACGGCGCGCGGCAGGCGCTGGACGGAGCGGGTGACCGACTGAGCGACGGCGAGCGGCGGCGTGCCGCGGACGCCTGCGACGACGCGCTGCGCTGGCTGGACGTGCACCCCGCGGCAGACCGCGCCGACTGCGAGCGCCGGCTGCGCGAGCTGCAGGCCGCGTGCGCGCCGCTCATGGCGCGGCTGCACCAGGGCAGCAGGCGGCAGGACGGGCCCGTCATAGAGGAGGTTGACTGAGCGCGCCGGAACTCTTGCTGCTGCTGCTGCTGCGGAGGACGTTCATTACCTCAGCAGCTGCGTTTATAGGTCATCTGTGACTGTGCAAGACTATAGTGCAAAAACTGAAGTATACGATGTAGCAAGTCACTGTATACCGTCTCATCTTCATGTAACGAAGGCATGCGGAGAATAAATTATAGACAGTAAATAGTCCATGTACTCACTCATATATTAAATATGTAACTATTACACTGACTTAGCAAATTTTATGGGATATGCACCTAATATCACGAGTGGCCTTTCTGCTCCTGCGGCCTGTTCTGAGACGCCATGAAAGCGACTCTAAAAGTCTCTGGTACTGCAAATGCTGAAATACTTGTAAATCTATTAAACCAAACAGCTGTAGTCATCAGTCTCCAAAAATGATCGTATGGCGTTTTTGACTACGAGAGGCCGTGTGAGATGGTTCGCCCACCTAGTGCAAGTATTTTGGGTTAACAGCACTTAGGTGACTTGCTCATCGATGATGATAAAATGGCCGCATTGGAGTAGCCGATTGTTCTACAGCGTCTCTCTGCGGAGCGTGCGTTTGCTCGCCGTGGAGGTTGGAGTCCTCCCTGGGGCACGGGTGTTACCTACGTTTAAGTAGTTTGTAAGCTATGGACTGATGACCACGCAGTTTGGTCCAATATATTTACAAACATTTGAACATTTGATGATGAAATGATGATAACAGCACACAGCACCAACTCCTCCTACCATGATCGAACCAGGGCCCCGTGCATTGTAATCAGCGATACTACCGTGTGAGCTAAAAGGCCGGACACTAACTTCCACTAAGGACACCATGCCTGAAGAAAGACTCGAACCTCCGGCGAAAACTGCCTGTGACCACGCAGACACCTGTGCGGCCCCTGGTACTGCTCTGTACATACCTGATATTTTGTTTCAAAATTACTAAAAAATCCGGGCTATTATGCCGTGATCTTGTGGAAACCCACCGTTTCGTCCCCGACTGCGGAGGACATTTTCAAAGGGGATTGTGGCACTTTTGAATGTCCGATGCACAACCTGGCTTGGACATTCAAATGTGCCACGATCCCTCTTCAAAACGTACTCCACAGTCAGTGACGAAAGTTGGGTTTCCATAATAAATCCACAAGACCACGGCATAATAGGCCGAAAATATTTAGTAATTTTGACCATTTCGGCCATGAAAGTTTACATTTTGCAATATCAAATTGTTTGAACAGCGGCAGGCAGTTCTGGTATGTTAGTCGTTGCAGCATACATGAGACAGAGACTGCGTTCCATAACATCCCAGATATGCTCGATGTGCTTCAAATCTGGGCTCCAGAGTGGCCATCTCAGTCTTTGGACCTGCCAAGCAAGTTCCAGAAACAATTCTTAGGCTGCATGAAGCGTTGTGACTGCGCATTATTATCAAGAAATACCTCAAAACCGTGAGGGTGTTGAAAGACCAACTGCATGAATGACCATGAGGTCTGAGGTGCCATCCCACGGATTGCACGCCCGCTCCCCGTTTGAGGTTCCAGTCCTCCCTCAAGCATGTGTGTGTGTGTGTGTGTGTGTGTGTCTGTGTGTGTGAGTGTGTGTATGTTCTAACACGGTCTCCGTTGCTGTGGCATATCTGTCCTCCACCTGTGAAATGCGCAATGGATAATCTGACCTATAATGTACCCTAGGCTCCTGTAAGGAAGACACCACCAGCAAGGAACCAGAGAATTCAGAAAGTTGGTTTGCAAAGCGGCGGCGTATTCTCGGCGAAGTTAGTTCGTCAAGCTGTGCCTGCTCTTGCTGCTCTTCTTTTCCATCTCCTGTAAGGTTTCTTAAACCTGTCACACAGATCTAACTAATAGGATCACTCAAGGTACGAAAGTGACCTATCAACTACAATTAAATATTAACACAATATGAACATTAATGTGGTTTATTGTTTAAACAAGGTTAGATTGAAATGTCAATAAAAACTTTACAGAAAAAAATGATATTGTATTCAAAAATGATTTCAAGAAATAATAACACTGAATTGAAATAAAGGAAAACAGGATCACGAAATTACTTAGAATAACTGAACACCGTGCCTACTTGAATTTACACAAAATGCCGGTCTTGTCAGTTAACGTACGAGATTGTCGCTATTGTGCAATGTTGCAGAGTTATCTGTAATGTCAGGGGCAGGGAAGAAATTCGCCTAAGCGTGCTGTTCACAATACCTTTTACTGCGCCATCGGCTGCGTCCGTTGTACTCAAGCTATTTTCTTTTATATTCTTAATCGACTGAGGTCGATTCAACTTTACCTACGCCTCGATTAAGTCAAGGCGGCCCTCGTTTTCCCTAGTCCATCTATCTCGGCTTGGTATGTCGTATTACGACCCATCGTCGTGCTGCTCGCAAAATGAGCCCACATGCGTTAGATAATCTCTCTGTAATAGTTCCCGATCGGATAAGAAGTATCTCGATCAAAAACACTAGGAACAACTCCAACCGTACAATGTCCTCCCACTGGAGATACACTGTAAGTCGCTCTATACACCATAGAGTTGCTCCGACTTCAACGGTCAGGAGTCCACGTCAAAGTGCTCCCACCAAAGTGGCTCGCACCAGAGTGAGACTCATTGCTGCCTTCTCGCAGTGTATATTCGCCAGGGTACGAGTCTCTTTTGCTGAACCAATTAGGTGGCTTTTTACAAAGACGTGCAGGAACTGTCCAGCCAATGAGAAGGCGTGTCTCATCTGCACAAGGCGTATGCCCAGAGTGTGACGTCACCTGCTTTAAAAGTTTCATCAGACTGCACAGAATATATGCTAGGTGTCCTGACAGTTCCTGACACGTCACTCTGCCTCGCGTTGCCAGGCGGGTCATTCTTTTTTTTTTTTTTTTTTTTTTTTTTTTGTCACGCCGCTCTGTCGTAAAACTGCGTCACGGCCTGCTCCCTTCCTACCATGAAAAATTCGGCCGTTCACCCTGTTATGTAATATGCGCCAACCTCGTATTTGTTTAGTCCACGTACTTGAAAGTAATTTGTAATTAATGTCTGTTTATAACATTCATACCCCATTGAGTGAGGTCTCTAATTAATCGTCTTGATCAGTACTATTCATTTTTGGGTCGAGATATGTCGAAAAGCAATGTAAGGATAACCTGACTCCTTACAGTGTGTGTGTGTGTGTGTGTTGTCCCTACCGTAAGCTTAAGTAGGTAGTAACTCTAGGGACTCTAGTTAAGTCGACTTAGACTTACGAACATTGTGAAGGCCAAAAATGGATAGAGATTCAAATCCGAGCTCCAGCGAGGCCAATCTCAACCTTTGGTCCTCCCACACATGTTCCTGGAAGCATTCGCGATCAAGATTATCATCTTGAAACACCGCTGAACAGTCAAATTTTGCAAGGCCAAAACTGGATAGAGAAAGTCCACGGCCAGCTCAGTTTACAACGTACCATTCTGGCCCTTCCAGAACAACTACGGGTTTCATTTCATCCAAGGAAACTTTGCTTCAGACCATAACAACCGAGACACACACATTCTTGGCATACGACATTAATTTATTCATATGGTCTGTCCCACACATGTTGACTGTAGTCAGTATGGTTCAGCTGAAACCTTGATCCATCTGAGAATATCGCGTTCATCCACTTTTCCAGTACCCATCTCTGGTACGTCATGTTTTCATAAGTCCGTGGTTTGTTGCACAGTTTACTGTCACTATTGGTGATCAATCTATGATGTCACAGGCTACTGTGTTCCAGAGCGTCTCGACGGCTAGTAGTTCGTCTGTTGTGGACAGTCATAGCATCATTCAATCATTCGCGATACACACTGCATACGCTGTGAAGACGAATTCTGCACCACTGCCGAAACCGAAATTCCTAGCCGTCGGGAAGCCACAACCATTCCCCGTTATAATGGCTCCTACTAAAGTCAAATCACTTGCACATTTGTGGCTCAGAAATTCTCCTATACAACTGCTGTTGGAATAAGGTCGGGCGTAGTGAACGAACAACACATACGCGCCATATGTGTCTAAATATTCCGTGAAATTTAATAAGTCAGTGTAATACTGCTTTATGACTGAAAAGATGTTTTATTAATACTACCAGCTGCACTTAACTAGCATCACATACAAGTAGTAATTGATGTGGCACCACTTTCGTCAGTCAGATGTGCTATGTGGAGTGTGGCGAGGTTCCGTATTAAAGACGGTTCGTTGATGATAAAAATGATTGCCTTACTGGGACTCAATTACGAGTATTCGTTCGAAATGACAGTGGCAAGCTTCTCGAAAACTACGTTCTTTATTAAATGGGAACTCAAACAATGTAGGTATTTAGTTAATAGAATATTCCTTATTAACGAAGTGTTTGGGTTACCTGTGTTATAAACTGTGACTGCAGTGTGTCGCCTAAAAAGGCCGCATAAGTGGATTTCACAAATGGAGCTTGAAAGCGTCACTACTGTGCATATTCTACTATTCCGTCCATGATTGCTGTCCAGAAATGTTTGATAATAGGGTACTACCTTCCCTATTATATGTAAATATAATATAAACTGTGGATTTCAATTCTCAGTTAAGTTCTACTCACCCTATGTAGCACTATAGAAGTAAAGATGCCAAAAAATAAAAAATAAAAAATCTGAAAATATTAAAAGGCACCTTATTTTTTATTCCCAAATTTTATATCACTCTAGATTGAAAATGGGTGAATTAAAGTTACATTAACGTCGTTAACTTCCTTTCGTTTATTAGACGTCTGTGTAAATAATTTTGTAGTGTGAAGAAGAAAATAAGAATGGTGACAACACGAACTTGTCAATCATCTGTATGTGTGTTTTCTTATTATTCACAATATAACGAAATACATGATTATCTTGTTTAACGAAGGTGCCTGCATGGCATGTAAATGCATAAGCATTTTATGCCTTCTTAGATCCTATTTCTAAAGACTATGACTACTTATAAATTGTGATCGATTTAAGTAATATGCAATAGCAAAGATCCTTACAAGTGTAGATAAATTTAAAATATATGTATTATCGGAATATAGATGATTCATTGGCTGTCTTTTGGCATGATAACTGTGAAGATGCTGCAGATAATTGATAAATGAATTTCTCCAGAGGTTATACAAATTTAATCATTGGTAAGCAAAAGTATGTCCCGTTCACAAACTGCTTTTCTTGATATTATTACTAAATTTCTCTCACATTTTTACTGACAAATGTATGTTCTTGGAGGAACATATTTTAGTAAAACAATGAAAAACTTGTGTAACATTTATTTTACCACCTATATCACCTCACAAGGTAATCTCTTTTCAATCCAAAGTTTGTCTGAATGCCCCTTGGCTTTATTAGTTCTGGTCTCATTTGAGTGGTATGCCGATATTTTCTCCAAGACTTCGGGCAGATGTGCACAATCATCTATACTAAGACCTGAGGCTTAAAGTGATAAGTCATAGAAAAATGTTAGGATAGACTAACAACTGGATATTTCTCGTATATATTAAAAAGAAAACAAAAACTACATACGTAACGACTCACGGCATACATTGATCTCAGATATAATTTTTAAGTTCTATTAAAATTAGTGGGTTTCATTCTGTGTCGACACAAATAGGAATTGTTCTGTCTGAACAGTAACGTGTAATACAGTCAGGTACGTATTTACAGACGCCAGTGGACAAAGAATCATTGCTGCCTCACCCCTTTCCATCTTTCCAGGCTAGAATTGCGGACTTTTATCGAAGTTCGGCTAATATCTGGAAAATTTTTGTCTGTCAAATGCCACAATTGTGTCTTTGTTAAAATTAAGCAAAACAATCCAAATTACTTATAATTGGAAATGTACCTATGGGCTCAACTTTTTATTTTGAATAATTACTATTTTAAATTTGTTATATCGGGTTTATTGCGATGTAGTCCTGGATCTTACCAAATGTACCGAAAACATAGATCAACACTAATCAACACTAAGTGCTGAAATTCGTTTGATGGAAGCTTTTTCTTAATCTTTGGATTTATTTTGGATATGTATGTGTTCCTTGTCGTCCACTATCTCTTGAGAAGTATTTTTCTTCTCTCCTGATTCCTTTGCGGATTTAAATATACGTCAAAGCGGAATTATCTTCAAATTTCTTGTAGCCTTTCTTTCTGAATTTCTTCTGTCTTTCATTTAGTCAGGCATCGGTACTGAGCCCCCAACTAACTGCTTTCTAAAAATGGCCTGAGATGCATCTGTCTTTCATTTTATCTCTCTCTGTTTAACTGAATATTCAATAAAACTCGTCAAAAATTTTTCAGCCAGGATCTATTGTTGCCTTTGTTACCTTGAAATAACATCCGTTCGTATAGCCCTTGCGGGACACGATTTTATGATAAATAAGTCACTGAATGATCAGAATGAAAGATGCAGATTACGTTAACGTTTACATGGTACATTTTTAATAAAATGAATCGATTTAAGACTTAAGTAAGGGCCGCGGCAGAATAGCCATGCGCACTAAGGCGCCCAGCTACGGTGCACGTGGCCGCTCACCGTCGGAGGTTCGAGTCCTCCCTCGGGCATGGGAGTTTGTGTTGTCTTTAGCGTAAGTTACTTTAATTCAGTGTAAGTAGTTTCTAAGCTTAGGGACTAATGACCACCGTAGTTAAGTCCCTTAGATGTATAAACATTTGAACATTTGCACTTAATTTATTGACAACAAGAGTCTAGATTGTTTTTTATTTTATATTTTTTATTAAATTACCCGTTTCGGCAGTTTAACTGCCATCTTCGGATCTTAGAATTCATTCTTCACAACATTATTATTAAAAGTTTTTAAAAACACATTTGCTCTCCAACTTAATTGTTGGCTTGTCAACATATAAACATTACTCTCCCATCACAGTTAACAAATTAATACGTAGCTGATACTCCCCGCAATTTGAAATAATTTCTTATTCTCAGAGTTCACTGTACCGTCACAAACATATAATGAACACACAAAATGTAAATACATGATACGTCCCCAGATAAATAGAACCTGTGTATTATCTCCATAACACATAAGTGATTGTACATAAGGAGATATCTGACCGCTAGTTTATCCATATATTCGTAACTAATATTACCCACACGATACATAGATACGCCCACATTCATACTTATAAAACCAAGGCTAGTCAGAATTTAAATTAGCTAAATTGGATGTGCCGTCTGTTGGGTGAATTTTCATAACGCTTATACAGTGAATAAATGAACAGAATTGGTGTTCTGATATGTTACCGTATCAATGAAGTGGAGTCTAATCGTAATAACCAAGTGTCAGTCATGGTGTCATAAGAATTAACATGGTAATTCGATGTTCATTGCTGTTTAGGGGGAAGTATGCAGCAATGCAAACTAAAACATTGGAAGTAAGTAAATCAAGTAAAAAAAAATAAAAAAGAAAATAAAAATCAATAAAATAAAAAATAAAATAAAAATGTAGTTAAACATATTTGTTTCTGTTCGGGAGAAGAAGACTGTTGCATATTCTCGTTGACAGTAGCGTATCCAGTCCTACAATTCGTTCCATAACAGTTTTATGCGCGTTCTATCTCAAAACAATTCATAAATTCCTTTATATTTCATTAATTAGCTGATGAACAACGCATTTGCCCTTTTGCAACAGATCAGCAATCAGAAAGACACGTTAGTACTGATTAAGTCCACGCAGTTCCCAGTGCGAGTGTAACCTTTCTCAGAGCAGCCTGTGCGAATTAATTGCATCGGCAGGTATTCTGATGACCCTCTCCATCCTCAGGTCATCGATCTGCCATCAGATGTAGATATAGTGACTGTATTTTTTTATTTTCTCTGTCACTATTTCATATGGTTTATACCACATGTCTTGAGCTGTTTTCTTAGTCAGGTTTGATATTGCACCTGTTTGTGCAGGTATTGCTTTTTTAGATATCTGTAATAATCAAGTAGTAATGTTTTGATGGCTGCCGTCGGTGACCCCTGATCGTACCTTCTGGCTCGCATTGTACGTCGTCTAATTTCTTGCAGCTCGGGTGTCCATGTTGTCTTCTTGAATGAATTGATGACTGTTTTGGCATGAATTCGACCTGTGCGTTGTTGTATTAGTTCTTGTTATGCTTGAATCCTTGAATTAACATTGGCTGTTATTGTGTAGGCAAAGGTTAGCACTTTACATAGTTTCTTCTACTTTGTCTTTCTCAAACTAGATTTTTCTTCCGTATTTAGATCCTGATTCGTGTAATTTTAATCCTTAGTCATTGGCTGTAGAAGGCAAGAGTACATCTCTGTCTGACCATTACGGCTGCAAACAATCATTTTTGAAAGAGTACACAAAGTAGGCGGCCATACAGCTATTCCTATATGTTGGCGAACGATGTTAAAACCAATATCAGTACATGTACCATATACGAAACGTGTCCAGAAAGCAAGTTCCGTTTCGTTATATAAAACGAGCGGGTACAGATACAGAAAAGATATTGATTGTACAAAAATCTACAACTATTAAACTACTTTTCTACATAGCTTCCGAAATTTTGTAGGCAATTGTCATAGCATGGCACAAGGTTTTGTGTGTCTTTTGCACAGGATGTTGTCCCCTGTGTATTCAACCCTGTGATAACATATTCTTTCAGCTCGTCATCATCGTCGAAGTGTTGTCCACCAAGGACAGATTTTAGATGTAAGAAGAGGATTACTGTCAAAAGATTTTTTTACGATAATGCCTGACCTCACACACCGAATGTGACCAAACAGTTCTTACGGAAATTTCAATGGGACCTGTTTGATCATCCTCCATACAGCTGGAACCTCTGTCCTAGCGACTTTCATCTCTTCTTACAGCTACAAAAGAAACTGCATACACTACTCTTGTCCGTCCATTTTTGGAGTATTGCATCCCAGTGTGGGATCCTTATCAGGTGGGTTTGACAGAGGACATCGAAAGAGTCCAAAGAAGGGCAGCTCGTTTCGTATTATCACGTTACAGGGGAGACAGCGTTACGGAAATGATACAAGATCTGGGATGGGAATCCTTACAACAACGGCGCTTATCTCTGCGGCGTGGACTACTCTCGAAACTCCAATCGCCAACATTCTCCTCCGAATGCGAAAATATATTGTTGACTCCCTGAGCCGCGGTGGAGTAGCCGAGCGGTCTAAAGCGCCTCGCTGCGGAGCGCGCGATTGCTCGCCGTGGAGGTTCGAGTCCTTCCTGGGGCATGGGTGTGTGTGTTGTCCTTAGGTTAGTTTACCTAGGTTTAAGTAGTTTGTAAGATACGGATTGATGAGCACGAAGTTTGGTCCGATAGATTTACAAACATTTGAACATTTGAACATTTGTTGACTCCCACTTACATAGGTAGAAATGACCATCAGAATAAAATACGAGAAATCAGAGCTCGAACAGAGAGATTCAGGTGTTCTTTCTTCCCGCGCGTTATTCGAGAATGGAATGGGAGATAAATTGTGTAATGGTGGTTCGATGAACCCTCTGCCAGGCACTTAAATGTGATTTGCAGAGTATCCCATGTAGATGTAGATGTAAAATCTGTCCTTGGTGGTTAACACTTCAACGATGATGAAGAGCTGTTACCACATGGTTGAATACACAGGCGGCAACCTTCTGTGGAAGATGCATGCAAAAACTTGTGGCACGCTATGACAAGTGCCTACAAAATTTCAGCAGTTACGTGGAAAAGTAGTTTAAGAGTTGTAGAATTTTGTGCAATAAAAATTTCTTCTATATCTGTGTACAATTTCATTTTATTACCAAACGGAACTTACTTTCTGGACGCGCCTCGTATAACGCAAGTGGCTTTTTCCGTAATTGTATCAAAATTGACGTCACATTCCCAGGAGCACAGTTTATTTCATCATGCAGCATAGCAGTCTTCTGAAATCGCCGTTGAGGAAGAAAATTAAGTTACCGCATGCTCGGAAGCAGTATTGGTATCATGTCAAGTGTTTCAGTAAAAGAGAGTAAATATAAATCCACGGTACATTTCCCTCCACAGAGCAAAAGTACTCAAGCGCTACCTCACCCGATCCGAAGGTGCAGCACAGTCAATAAGCGCTTCTGACGCGGGAGTAGGGAAAATCAAACCCGTTTTACGCGTGCGGTTTCCATCTCTAAAGAGGCGGAAGCACTCCTTTGATCACCGAGATTAGGCCTCTCCCCAGAAGGGCTGCTGTGGGGGTAGGGGCTCTGCTATAACGAGGCGTTGGCTTGATTTCCCGCGGGTGCCGCGCCTCGACACGCCGAAACGCCAGCTAGCGCGTCCGCCGTGTCGCCTGCTGTCTGTGTCGCCACCACGGCGGTCGCTTTCTCTTATCCGCACTCCGAACCTACCTGCTCTTCCTCACCACCAAATATACGTGTAATTACCTATCGTGTTATGCCTGCTGCAAAGGGATCTTACACTCCATTGAACACACCTAGTAAACCCTTTAATTTCCAGATCATGAGAAAGAATTGAAAAATTAAAGTTCTGTATGTCAGGATTCTGCGTAAATATTATTATTATCATTATTACAGGTTTTGTGTCCCAGCCTCGTCACCGCTTCTGTGTCTCGTTTCCGTCGTAGGTGTCGGTGGCCGAGTAGGAAGACCGACACAGGAATAAAGGTAGCACGCTTGTGCAGGTAGGAGGTGAGCAGCCAGTGGGACAGCAGTAACTAGAAACACTAGAGTAAATTAGAACGATATATATATATATATATATATATATATATATATATATATATATATATATATATATATATATATGTGTGTGTGTGTGTGTGTGTGTGTGTGTGTGTGTGTGTGTGTATTGCACAGAATTTATACAATACTTAATTTTCACATAGTTCTGTACTGCAGAATGCTGATACATAGTTGAGTTAGAGGTCTGCCTAGTGCCTGTCCGATAGCCAAGTCTTCACTGGTGCCTATCTGATTCCGAAGTGTTAACTGGTTCCTATCTCAGTCCCAAGTGAACGATGTCGTTCAGTGGTGGCCACGAGTGGAGTTGCAGCAGATGGCGCTCGTGGCTGACGTCGTAAGAAGGCCGCGCCGTGCGTGCATGGCGGCGCGCGGCGAAAGTAGGTGGCGCGCACTTTAGATTTGTGCGACACCACAACAGGATTAATTAATACAAAGATTAATGTATTCCTGTTATCCTCCGCCAAGCCTCTTTATCCAGCGCTTCTTTCTTGTCGATGCCGCGATGTTCCATCACTCCATTTATCTGGTCTGTCCAAGAGCGTCGTGGTCTTCCGCGCTTACGCCTGCCGGGTGGTTTCCATTCGTAAACTTTCTTAGGCCACCGATGATCTGGCATTCCCATCATGTGTCCGTACAATTTCAGTGATTTTCTTTCAATTCTGTCTGTCACTGTATCATTTGCCTTCATCCTAGCTCTTACTTCATCATTAGTTTTTCTTTCGATTCTTGATATTCTGGCACTCCTACGCAAATAGTCCTTTTCCATAGCTATTAGTCTTCTTTTGAGATCCGCGTTTAATATCCATAGTTATTGTTGGAAATATTCTTATCCCACCAAAAATAATTCAAACACCCTAACACCTTTCTGCTTTGCTTTATTCTGTATTTTATTTCTGTGTGGCCCAATCCATTTTTATCAATATGTGCCCCAAGATATTTAAATTTCTCTACCTGTCTCGTAACTGCTTCGTCATTGATGTTTACTTCAAATTTAGCATCACTATTCACCACCAGATACTCTGTTTTTGTTATACTCATTTGTAGCCCCCAGTTGTTGTATTCGTGATGTAATCGTCGTATCATGAATTCAAGGTCATAATCATCTTGTGCTATAATGGCTTGATCGTCAGCAAAACTTGATGAAAATATCTGTAAATTGTTGACTGTGATTCCCATTCCTCTGCAGCTGTTCTTCCAATTTCGGAGAGCAACTTCTACATATAAATTGAATAAGATGGGTAACCTGCTGCAACCTTGTCTTAAACTTTTAGTGACATTGATAGGTTCTGGTAACTTTGAACCTCGTTTAATCTGTACCACATTATTTGTGCACATTTCAATAATAATTTGTAAAAGATGATCATCCATACCTATATCTTTCATGGCTTCCCACAGCTTAGATCTAGGGACTGTATCGTAAGCTTGTGCTAAATCTACAAAGGCAATGTGTAGCTCCTTCCCTATTGCTATAAATTTCTCCATTAGTTGTTGTAAAATAGATAGGTTATATGTACATGAAAAAAAATGTTAAACGTTAGAGTACGCATCTGCAACCGTTGACACATTAAAATATTTTTTTTTTTTTTTTTTTTTTTTTTTTTTTTTTTTTTTTTTTTGACGTTTGATTCCATTTTTTGGAACGGTGTGCTCAGCGATCAAAAAACATTCAGGTAATTTGACATAAGATTATGCATAGCTGATATTACGATGACTGGTGCATTGAGGATGAACACTATATGATCTAAATCAATCTGCAGAAACATTAATAAAAAACGGCCAATGCTGCATACTATAGTTATTGTATAAAATAAATTGGTTTTGGAAACGCATTGTCAATAATTGAAAATCTGACCGACGTTACGGCCAGCATTGCAGACACCAATAAAGAAAGTACAACATCCCCACTCCTCCTCCTCAAACTACCATTCCCAAATCTTACATAAGAAACAAGCCTTCACTCATTCAGTGCTACAAACAAATACCCCGAAAAGTTCACTTGCAATAGCGGCCGAAACGTTGGTCAGTTTTTCAAAGATTGAAAATATGCTCCCAAACCCAGAAAATTTTTAATGATTATTAAAAAATGTTCATTAACAATTTTGAGCAAACAATTATAATTTTTTACATTTTGTTTTCCATGCACAAAACCATTTGTATATTGATTATATTAGGTAATCCGTCTTATGATGACTGCAGTAAAGAGATTTATTTTACACCAGACACGTTTCGCTTTTTATTTTAAAAGCATCGTCTGTGGTCTGTAAATGGTACAAAATGTTTGCAGAATTTGTTTTCGGTAGATAGATTAAAAACAGGCTTGATTCCATGTTGGAATTGGTGTTCCACGACTGTATTTCATTTGTGGTAATTCTTTCAGCATCAGTCCTATATATATTCAAATCTACATTTCGACCACTGTGTGGTCATTATCAATGCTTAAAACCAATTAAAATACTTTTAAACATCACGAACGCAACCTCCAACATGGAGGTCGAGATGTTTTAAGTATTTTAATTGGTTTTAACCATTGATAATGACCACACAATGGTCGACATCTAGATTTGCAAACAAATAAATATATATTTTTACGACTGATTGCTGTAAGAATTACCACAGATTAAAAACAGTTGTTAAAAAACTTTGTGCACGTTAGACCTATGTGGTTTTCGGCTGTGTACAGCCTTTCTAGTAATCTGCGGTGGTTGGCCTCTGCATTTGGAGGCTATATGCTAAAATTGAAATTATTAGAAATTTCATCTGTTCCCAGAATTACACTGTACGATAAGACGCCATTCTACCCCACTCTGCTCAATTGCCACCATGCTCCGCCACGTGAACTCCGCGGCTCATTGGTCTGATTACAAAAATTAAAAAAATCAGTGAAATACCGGGCAAACCGCGATAGAAAATGAGATGTTGCTTGTTCCCGTGGCTGCTCTCGACCACTGAAGGTGCATTCTTACTTTTAAATTGCCAGACTATGGGCCTATTGTATAATGGCGCGAAAATTTTTGTAAGTCCCATCACACAAAGAAAACTCCGTAAATTCTCATACGATTTACTCCGTACAAACTTTAAAATGAGGGTCCTCAAAAGCTTTACTAATTAAAACAAGCAAACGTAGCGTAATGTGAAAGCGTGAAGTTGCCAGGGGATATTAAGTCCCGACCGTTACCGTTGGCATCAAACTATTTTATATACTCAAATTGACCAAAAAGTAACCAAAATTGCTAAACTTTCTACAATATTAACATAAGTTTGCTTCAACTATTGCGTTTCGAGTCAGATTCAATATAATAACACACATTTTTACAGACTTGCTTATCACATTTGCAGCAGTCGAGCACGGTACGTCCGTCCTGTCGGGCCCCCAAGCTAACAGTGCCAAACGTGGCGTCTCCTGAGCCCAACGAACCGCTGTTTTTTTCCCATTGGCCTGTTCCTGCCTCCCCCTCAAAACAAGCGACACCCGAGAAAGCCACCGCCAACCTCCTTCTTTACCTCACCTAAGCCAAAGATTTCGCAACTACTCCACCACCTCGAAACTATCTTTGGTTAGTAATTACAGAAAATAACCTACTCAAAAAAAAAAAAAAAAACATTCACACACGCTCATTTTCATGGTGAGGGACCAAAGGAAAAAGGAAGTTTGACAAATTGTAAATAAAACAAATAACCTATTTTCAGATCTAAGTTAATCAGCGTTACAGGTCGTAATTATTCTCCATGAAACTGTTTTATAGTGTTTGATTTACTATGAAGCTAGCCCAATAGGGCTTAAATGGAGCGTACTGCAGTACCGCTTCAATTTGACCATGCCATAGGTACCGACAAACATAACTCATTATAGTCTTTGCAATTGGCTTAGGAATTGGTGGAACGTGCGCCACATGAGCAGAATTACGAAGGTGATCATAACCACTAGGCCACCGAGACTTAATGGGTATGATGAACGCACGGACTGTCTTAAGATACGTCTTCCTCCACTAAATGAACTTCAGTTCTGCCTCGTGTTCCCATATAAATTCGTAACAACGTTGCAAGGGCTCTCCAATTAGCGCAATAGCACCCCAGCTATATACGTTAACGGGAACGATCCTGCCTTATACCTCATCCACAGCTAATGAAATTGCGTGCTTAAAGAATATCGCCCCAATTGTGCGATTGGATTCATGATTTCCTATAAGAAAGGACACAGTTCGTAGTAATTGACGGAAAGTCACCATGTGAAACAGAAGTGATATCTGGCGTTTTCCAGGGAAGCGTTATGTGTCCCCTACTCTTCCTTGTGTTTATAGACGATTTAGGAGACAATCTGAATAGCTCCCTTAGACTGGTCGCGGATGATGCTGTCGTTTATCGGTTAGTGAAGTCAACAGAGGATCAAAAGAAACTGCTAAGAGATCTAGGCATAATTTCTACATGGTGCGAAAATTGGCAGTTGACACTAAAAAAGAAAAGTGTCAAGTAATAGACATGGCCAATAAAAGAAATCTGAACTTCAACTACACGTTAAATCAGTCAAACCTTAAGGTAGTAAATTCTACCAAATACCTAGTGTTAACAATCTTTCTTCCCGTGCGCTATTAGAGAATACAACGGTAGAGAAAGATTATGAAAGTGATTAACGAACCCTGTTCCAGGCACTTAAATGTGATTTGCAGAGTTTCTATGTAGATGTAGAATATATAATATCAAATAAACAATGTACAGAAACACGTCTAGATATCTATTAAAGATTTGTCTCTGGACAATGTTTATTTGATACTTTGGATAGCCTTGGTTGTGAAGGACCTAACCATTAAAGGTGATGTTTAACTTGGCACTGGCTATTTTCTTGTAAAGGTGAAAGCAGTTGGTTTCGGTCTTCGTTGGATTTCGGTCTTTGGGAAATATTCGTCCACTTTACTTAAGTCTACAGTAGGGATCTCCTCGCTGGCCAAACCGAGATGTGAATGTCAGAGACAGACCTTGCTACGGCGCATTTACGTATGCGTTGAGCCACATGCGTTGAGCCACAGACACACACCTTTCACACTGAACACAATAATCGTGAACCAGATTTGCTGTAAGAGGCCTGGCGCCCCTCCAGCCAGCATTACCTCGGAGACGCCCGCCCACCCCGCCGGCTGCCGCTGCTCCTGAGCAGAATAACGGCCCGCTCATTATTTCAGGAGCGGCGCCGGAGAGACAGTTACGGCGCTCGCTCTGACGCCGCCAGCTCCCCGGCAAGTGAATTATGGCCCCCGATTGGCTGCCGGGAGGCGCTGAATGTAGATGGCCCCAATGGCCCCGTAATGAGATCCGTGTTCCATTAACACTGCGCCACTCCGCCAGGTGCCGGGCCCTCTGTCCTCTCGACATCCCGGCTTGTCACACTGGGAACGGTACCGTTCCACGTCCCACCTTTCAAGCTAATTAAGGGAGAGGTGCTCGAAATTCTGTCCCTCTATACCATTATAGGGCGTAGCGCTGAAATAAGGCAATATGGATAATCGCTTCATACTGCTAGGACAATGGAGAGCAAATGTTCATTTCTTTCATTCGGTGGTACCAATGCCTATTTGTTCAGGCATTAGATCGTCTGAGGAGGCTTGTATCAGGAACACAAGTCGCAGTTGCTTTTTCGATTTTCTGGTGTCGATATTTTCTCCTACACTGTCGCAAAAGTTTTCTAGTACATCTTGATTAGAAGGCAGAAGATACCATCTGACATAGTTAGTTTGTTAACTAACTCGGGTCTTCTTCTCCGTGTACTGATAACGTCACAAAACTATATATATATATATATATATATATATATATATATATATATATATATATTCTTGATTATATGAATACATACTAAAGTATTTGCAGGTTATTTCTGGAATACTAATTTATATTAAAAATTCTTTCCTGACTCTATCAAACTAATTATCTCATCCAGAATTATTTCGTTATCTATCAAAATTCGTCACGAAGGTTATAGTTGAAGAAGTTATATTGCTTGCACATCCAACTTGCACAAAATATTTTTAAAGTTTGCGCAAACACAACTCGCAGTACAACTCCTTCATTGAAGTCCAGACAAAATTCTATTATTCTTCAGTAATAAACAGTTGCATCGAAATATATAAATCACTTCATAATACATTAGAAATTAAAATTAATCTTGAAATAAGCTTTCGATGAGATAATATATTTCAAGGCCTGATTACATAAAATTAATCAAAATGTTCACATAAGCTCTTCTTTTTCATTAAATATTATCAACAGTAAAATAATTTATCGACTTCAATGGGCAGTAGCAAGCTCGTTGGGCAGCAGCATACAGCGGTATCCTCTCCGCCTTGATGGCCTTCGGCAAACCAGAGAGGTTTCTACACCCTTTGGTTACAAGCCAGTCGACGAGCCCTCTCCAGGGCGAGTCACGAGATCATCTGTCCCCACAACCGCAGTTTTCTTGGATTTTCCAGTTTCCGGTTGCTTTCTCGCGGCTCCTAGCAGCTTGATAGTCACTTGGTGCTGGGATCGTGGTAAGATAAGGTTGGTTCTTGTCTTGTGCTTGCTGAGATGGTGGGGATTCGTTGTCTAGCATGTTTAACTTAGACTCTTGAAATTAGCTTTATTTATTTATTTATTTTTTGAATATTCCTTCCGACCGTTCCAACAGATAAACGCAGTGTATGTGTCACTAGTTGCAGACTGATAACGGGCTGGTATATTCAAACCTTTTGTGATTATGTGGCAGTGTACGAACTCTGTAAATTATGTCTAGCTTTGTGGGGTCCGATTTCTAACAGACGATATGTTCATTTTTGTACAGTGCATGTAAAAATCTTTCTTATTGTTTCCTTCCATGAGATATGTGTGTGTTCCTCATAGTTGGTTCTTAGAGCAGAGCCCTCAGCTTCCATTATTGTTTGTTCCATGACCATCAGGCAAGTAATCATGATTGTATCCTTCTCATTTCCACCAATATATCGTGATCTTCTCTCCCCGCCTATTTTAGTTTTGCTGTTTCTTCTCCGAACTTGTAGTAAGCACTTGTAGTATGAGTGTTGTTTGTAAATACCCCTCCCCCAGTAGCGCTAATTTCTATGTAATTTTTGTTAAATTCAATGCTGGGCATCGTCTGTATAAAATAGGTTAACTTAAGTACATTATTTCAGTCGGATACATTCTTATTGTATTAACAAAATTAGTTCCCCATTTTGCTTGCGTTCGACCTGAATAAACAAGTTAAGTTCAGTATAATTTTGACTTGCCTATAAATTTTAGGTATCGAACACCTTCCCCCTTTTTATTTAATATTGTCTTTCACCAGTACTGAGAACAAGCTCAGATGCAATTTTTTATGTTTAAGTTCCGTTGCGCCAAAAATGCCTGTGTGTAATTTCGTGTGAGTTCACACGGACCTCTTGCTAATTTTACTGCTAAAATTAAGCTTTTTTATAACAGTAAATTCTTATCTTGATGCCTCCTCCCAGAATAAAGCTTTAATTACGTGGAGGAAGTGGTAGCAGGGAACAGTGGCCTCAGTAAGAGTACAGTGTGTGACAGTTTTATCATTGGTACAAACAATAGGTTTGCCTTGCTGCCACAGTCTAATGAGGAAGAGCCTCCAGTAGATGTAGGTGTAATTGAGGAGCAACAGAATTTCATTAGGAAACCAAAGGTTTCAAAAAAAGTAGAAAGTAGGAGGAAAGTTCTGTTGCTAGGTAGCAGCCACGGGAGAGGTGTGGGCCAAAATGTGCTGGAAAAATTAGGTGACAGGTACCAGGTCACAAACTTTTTCAAGCCCAGTGCAAATCTTAGCCAGGTGGTAGAAGATTTAGATTCCTTGTGCAAAGGGTTTACTATGGAGGAGCATGTTGTGTTAGTGGGTGGTGCGGGAAACAGTATAGATAGGGATCAGGGCAACAGTATTGAGTGTGACCTGGTGAAAATAGCATCTGCCACGAACCATTCAAATGTTCGGATGGTGCCTGCCTTCATGTGGTATGATCAGCCTCAGTTGAACAGCTCTGTAAGGAGAGTCAACGTGGAGTTAGTGGGTATAAACTAGCAGCACATGTAAGTAGAGAGATGAAGGTGTCGAAAGTTGTCACAGTGTAAAAAATTTAGAAACAAAAAAAATTGCATAGAGCAACATATAGAAGCATGTGCCTGTGAGCTTAAACTGAAGGATGGTTCTTTCATAATTGTCACAGTGTGTAGGCCCCCCTCAGGAAACTTTCATTTATTCCTGGAATACTTGGATGCCTTGTTGTGCTATCTGTCAGATAGGGGGGGGGGGGGAGCAAATTATTGTATATGGGGATTTCAATGTTGATTCACTGCAAGAGTGTAATAAGAAGAATGACCTGGAAATCGTACTTGGTTACTTCAATTTGACATCTGTTATTGGTTTTCCTACTCTGGTAGTAAAGAACAGCAGCACATTGATTGACAATTTTTTATAGACCAAGATAGGTTTAACAAAATTAGTGCATGTCCTGTTGAGGATGGTCTTTCTGATCATGGTGCACAGCTAGTTACATTATATGATATAGCTCCTTTCAGTAATTTGAATCAGTCCTCCAAAGTTGTTCATGCAATTAACGATTCAACGATTAGAAATTTCACGGAAAGTCTTCAGCAGTTAGATTGGGATGAAGTGTACAAGGAACCTGATGCTAATTTAAAATACAACTTATTTCATGATGCTTTTGTAAGTGTATTTGATAACTGTTTCCCCAAGAAATTAGTCAAATTTAATTGTAAGGAACCAAGCAAAAAACGATGGCTCACCAAAGGTATACAATATCTTGTAACCGGAAAAGGGGACTGTATCTGAAGCCAGAAAGAATAGTGACCCAGAAATATTCAACTATTATAAAAACTACTGTTCTGTATTAAGGAAAGTTATTAAAAAAGCCAAAAGCATGTGCATAATGTCTGAGATTAGTACATCCAAGAATAAAATTAAAACAATGTGGAATAGTATAACAAGGGAGACAGGGCAACCAAGAACACAGGAAGACAGCATTACCATCAAAGTGAATGAAAAAATTACAAACAAAAAGTCAGAAGTTGAAAACACTTTTAATAATTATTTTTTAAATGTTGTGGAGAATATATGATCCAAATGTTCAGTAGAAGAAGCTAGACAATTAATGGAACAGGGCGTACCTAGACAGTTTGATACAATGGAAATCCCACCCACCTCTCAATCTGAAATTAGAAAATTAATAAACTCTGTCAAGAGTAAAAGATCTCATGGCATTGATGGCATATCCAGCAGGGTATTAAAAGCTTGTTCCCAAGGATTTTTAGGATTCTTAGCCACATTTGTAATAGCTCACTGGAGCAGAGTATTTTCTATGATAGACTGAAATATGCTATTGTCAAACCACTTCATAAAAAAGGTGATACGTTGGATGTCAACAACTACCGCCCAATCTCACTTCTGACCACTCTATCAAAAATTCTTGAAAAAGTAATGTATTCCAGAGTAGCTTCATATATTAATAAAAATAAAGTTCTAACAAAATGTCAGGTTGGTTTCCAGAAAGGCTTTTCAACAGAAAATGCAATACATATTTTCACTAATGAAATATTAAATGCTCTGGATAACTGTAAATCACCTGTTGGGATTTTTTGTGATCTATCAAAGGTCTTTGATTGTGTTAACCATAGAATTCTTCTAGATAAGCTTAAGTATTGTGGTATCAGTGGGAAAGTGCACAAATGCTTTCAATCATACCTAACTGGAAGAGTTCAGAAAGTTGATATAAGTAATTCACATAATATACAAGAAACAGCTGAGTCCTCAAACTGGGGAACTATCAAGCATGGGGTGCCACAGGGTTCGGTACTGGGACCTTTGCTGTTCTTAATATATATATTAATGATTAGCCTTTCTATATTCATAAAGATGCCAAGCTAGTTCTCTTTGCTGATGATACAAGTATCGCTATCACACCCGAATCACAGGAATTAACTTATGAAATTGTCAATGAAGTATTTCAGAGAATTATTAGGTGGTTCTCTGTAAATGGACTCTCTTTAAATTTCGAAAAAAAAAAACAGTAGATTCAGTTTCACACAATAAATGGCATCACACCATTAATTAATATTGACTTCAACCAGAAATCTATAGCTAAGGTAGAATATTCAAAATTTTTAGGTTTATGCATTGATGAGGGGTTGAATTGGAAGAAACACATTGAAGACCTGCTAAAACGTTTGAGCTCAGCTACTTATGCTATTAGGGTGATTGCAAACGTTGGTGATGTACAACTCAGTAAACTAGCATACTATGCCTATTTTCATTCTCTGCTTTCTTATGGCATCATATTCTGGGGTAATTCATCATTTAGTAAGAAAGTATTCATTGCCCAAAAGCGGGTCATCAGAATAATTGCTGGAGCCCACCCAAGATCATCCTGCAGACATTTATTTGATAATCTAGGAATCTTCACAGTAGCTTCAAATATATATATTCACTTATGAAATTTGTTATTAACAATCCAACTGAATTCAAATGTAACAGCAGTGTGCATAGCTACAACATTAGGAGAAAGGGTTAAATTTAGCTCTGTCACAGAAAGGTGTTAATTATTCTGCCACAAAAGTCTTTGGTCGCTTACCAAGTAGTATCAAAATTCTGACAGATGGCCAACTAGCATTTAAAAATAAATTAGTAGAATTTCTGAATGGCAATTCCTTCTACACATTAGATGAATTTCTAGATAAAAGTTAGCACTTTAGGAAAAAAATAAAAAGAATAAAAAATATCAAAAATTGAGTGTCATGTAATATTATGTATTGACACATTTCATTTAACTGACACATTCCACATCATTACGAAGTGTCGTATTCATGATCTATGGAACAAGTATTAATCTAATCTAATCTAATATTGTTAAGACGTGTAACGTTAGCCGTATTTTAACCAAGCGAGCCTATCATAGCGCTTAAGGTCTGCAGCTTACCACACTGGAAGTACCGAGTTCGTGTCCGGTTATTTATTTTTTATTTTATTCACTTATTTATTTATTTTTTAATCAGACTACTCAATATTTTTCCATTTTATTTTACATATTTTCAACAAACGCTGTTAATAGTCTGAAATTATTAAGAAGTTTTAGTTTTGCACCCTCGGTCAAATATAAAGCGAACTGTTTTCGCGGTCATTCCGTTATTATGTGCACAATAACAAAGTGTACACAGTCGCTTTTTCCCATAGTGTGAATTGATGGTAAAAGAAAAAAGTTTGCAAAATTTGTGTTTTGCCTATGTGTTGTCCACAGAAACTTGAAAAGAAATTGACCGCCAATTTTTTAAAACATGACAACGATACTGTTGTCGAATTGTGTAAAAAGGGTCTTAGATGACCACGAAATCTAAATCAAGCCATAAAACCACAGTGACAGTCGTCAGACAGAGGTGATATAAGTATCAACATTCTCGGCCACAGAACAAGTTGTAATTCAGTGCTTCTCCTTATTCCAGATTTCAAAAGCTTTTAACCTCTTCCTGTATGTACTATTTATCGTCCATGTTTCAGTTCCATGCAATGCAACACTCCAAATTTCTCCTTGTTTTCCTTCAGAGCTTGATCAACGTAAAAATCCAATAACATTGGAGAAAGGCTACCACCCTGTCTTACTCCCTTCCCAAACACTGCTCCCCTTTCTTGCCGTTCAACTCTAATAACTGCTGTTTTTTTGATGATCAAGTTGTAAATAAGCTGCCGTACTCTATATTTTACTCCTGATGACTTCCGAGTTTTAAAGAGTGCCTTCCAATCAACATTGTCAAAATCTTTTTCCAAATTTGCAAAAGCTAGAAATGTAGGTTTGCCTTTCCTTAATCTACATTCTAAGATAAGTCCTGAGTATTGCCTCCCGTGTTCCTAAATCTCACCTTAATCCGAACTGATCTTCCCTGAAGTCAGCAACTGTCAGCCTTTTCATTCTTTTGTAAATAATTCGTGTAAAAATTTTGCAGTCATGACATATTTAATTGACGATTCTGTATTTTTCGTACCTGTCTGAGCCTGCTTTCTTTTGGAATGCAGATTATTTCATTTTTCTTAATGAATTAGGATATGTCACCTACCTCATACATCTTCCGCACCACTTTTGTCGTGGCTGGTTCTCTCAGAGACTTCAGTAGCTCTGAGGGAATGTCATCTACTCCATTGGCCTTCTTTCGGCTTCGGTCTTTCAGTGCTTTGTCTAATTCATCTCGCAGTATAGTATCTCCTGTTTCATCTTCACCTATTTCTTCTTCCCGTCCTACAATAGATCTCGAAGTTCATTCCCTTTGTAAAGCCCCTCTACATTTTCTTTCCACCTCTCATTTTTCCCTTCTTTGCTAAGAAATGGATTTCCATCTGTCAAGGAAAGTACTTGGGCTCGAAGAAAAATAAATACACGAAAATTGCGTGAGAAATGATGTGAATGTTCCTCGTTGTTAGTGATATTCCCTCATATGCAAAGCTCTGCAGTCGCCCATTAGAGGCCTCTGCGTGTGTCATGCCGCATTGCACCTTGACTGCCGGTACACCAGTAGTGACGGCGCAGTGTGCCTCTGAAGTTGCGTTTTGTGACGTTATTTGTGTAGAGAAGCGTCGGATAGGTCGGCGATTGGTAAAAAAATCCTGCTAATATAGTGTTGCTGGTTGAGATGAAGTTACGAAGAAACTTTCTTCGTGAAGATGGTATTGGTGTAGAAGATGAATCATTCCCATGTTACCTGGTATATACTATAGTGTTTCTAATCTATGCTCATATTTCTGCACTATAATAGATAACAGAAAACATGTCAATGATTCATCTTCTACACCAAGACCGTATTCACGAAAAAGGGCCCTTTGGAATTTCATCTCAACCAATCGCAATACATTATCAGGATTGACTACCAATCGCCAACCCATCTGACGCTTCACTACACAAATAATGCCACAAAACGCAACTTCAGAGGCACACCGCACTGTCCCTTGAGCTCCCGACTGGTGTACCGCCAGGACAACGTGCAATGCGGCGTGGCTCACGCAGAGGCCTCTAATGGGCGACTGCAAAGTTTTGCAGATTCGAGAGTATCGCTAGTGGAATAAGGGACCTCTACATTATCTCTCAGACGATTTTGGTATATTTGTGCGAGGCCGAGTACATTCCTTGCGAGTTCTTTATAATCATATAGCTCTTTTTTGTTTCCATATCTCTCTTTTATTTTCCTGTAGGCGGTATACATTTTTACACTAGTTACATTACGCAACGCATTGTCACATAGAGTACGGAAGATTTGTCCAGGGAGCTACAAAGAGGTTGCAACAAAAGAGAATCTGCCTCCAGGAAGAAGGGTGAGTCCAGGGCTTCGGGGACTTGAAGCTAAGCAGCTACTTGAGCGTCTCGACTGCCGACAGCAAATGGAAACCACTGGGGGCAGGGGGCGGCAGCTGAGTGTCGGCGGGATTAGCACGGGCAGACAGCGGCGTATGCCGGCCCCGGGAGACGAGTCAGGCAGATAGGCGCCCCTGGCGTCCGCCCCCCGCCCCCGGCAGACAAGTCAGGCAGATACGTGCCGCCGCCCCCCGCCCCCCGGCCCCGCCGCGGGATTATCTGGGCGCATGCCGCGGCGAACCAGACGCCGCCTTCCTTAACCTCATTACGGCGACACGCTGCTCCGCTCGCGCCTGGCGGCCGCACGTTTGCAGCCCGTCACATCGCAGAGCTTTCGGTGCCCGCACGTGGAAGGCACGTGTCGCCAGCCGTGAGACTCCACCGCCCTGCTGTTGAATGTGAACGACTTCCTTCAGCCCAAGTCGTCAGGAACCGCAACAAAAATAGCGGGGCATTTCTTTGTATCGACTGAATTTACCACTACACGAAATAGGGGAGACCGGAGCACATGACCATATTTTCTTTTATCTTTTTTTTTTTTTTAATTTTTTGATATTGATTATGAGACAGATTTAAATTAATGAAATTATTGTAAATATTAGATAGGTCTTTCCTGATTTTGGATGGCAGTTATTAAACTTGAAAATATGAGATAAAGTATTATAAAAAATTAATTACCTGACTTATGTCAAGTGGGCCAATCTACAGGGATCGAATGAAGGGTAGAGCCACTGGTCGTAACACATCTGAAATATAACGGCCACTGTTCAAAGTACTGTCGATGCGAACACGAAGTGACCCAGACGTGTAACCAATGGCACCCCATACCATCACGCCGGGTGCTACGCCAGTATGGCGATGACTAATACACGAATGTGCGTTCACCGCGATGTTGCCAAACACCGATGCGACCATCTTGATGCTGTAAACAGAAGCTGGATTCATCCTGAAAAATGACGTTTTGCCATTCGTGCACCCAGGTTCATCGTTGCGTACACCATCGCAGGCGCTCCTGTCTGTGATTCAGCGTCAAGGGTAACCGCAGCCATGGTCTCCGAGCTGATAGTCCATGCTACTGCAAACGTCGTCCAACTGTTCGTGCAGATGGTTGATTAGATTAGATTACATTAGTTATTCGTTCCATAGATCCATGTTGAGGAGATCCTCGTGGATGTGCAACATGTCAAAAAACAACATTTACAAGCTGAATAATAGATAATACTAATAATATAAACAGAAAATGAAGATACATACATTTTTAAGTTTTTTTTGAGCTTATAATATAATAATACTAATGTAGTATGAATACCGATGCATGCATCATATGCTACAATTTAGAAATTCACTAATGGAGAGGAAGGAGTTGGCCACTAGAATGAATTTTAGGCTCCTTTTTAACTGATCTTTATTTGTAGCTAAATTTTTTATGCTTGATGGTAAATTATTGAAAATGAACTAAAGTAAGCGCTTTTAAGTCCTTGTGTAGATCATCTTTTCCCCCTAGTATTGTATGTATGAACTGAGGTGTTTGTTGGGAAAAGGGATATATTTGATATGACAAATTTCATTAAGGAATAAGTATCCTGAGAGGCAGTAGTTAATATACCCAGTTTTTTGAAGAGTCTGGTACAGGACGTCCGTGAATTTTCTCGCTTACGGACTCTGAAGACTTTTGAATGACTTCAAGAGTTACCCCAAAATATTATACCATATGCCATTATGGAATGAAAGTAAGGAAAGTATGAAAGCTTTAATTGTTATGTCTCCTATGTCTGATAAGACTCGTATTGAAATACAGATTTGTTGAGTCGTTTCTGCAGTTATGTGGTGTACTCCTCCCAACTGAATTTATTATCAAGCTGTAATCCCAGGAATTTAATACTGTCTACCTCTTCTATCTGCTCTTCTTCATACATAATGCATATGCTGGCGGGAAATCTCTTACATGTTCTGAACTGCATGTAGTGAGTCTTTTCAAAGCTTAATGACAATGATTTGGCTTTAAACCATTTATTAATTTTCATGAAAATATCATTAGCAGACATTTTTATAACTATGCTTGATGTATGTATTATTGCAATACTTGTATCATCTGCAAACAAAACGAACTCTCCTTCTACAGTGTAACTGATGAGAGGTCATTAAGGTACACAAGAAAAAACAATGGCCCTAAGATGGATCCTTGTGGGACACCACATGTAATTTCTTCCCAATCCGATGATAACTGTTGGCTTAATTCACTAGTCACTTGCACTGACACACTTTGTTTCCTGTTAGTGAGGTACGACTTGAATCATTTTGCAGCATTTCCCGTGACCTCATAGAATTCTAATTTACTTAAAAGGATGTTATGGTTCACACAATCAAATGCCTTTGACAAATCTCAGAAAATACCTGCTGCTTGCAATTTATTATCTAATGACTTAAGCACATTTTCACTGTAGGTGTAAATAGCCTTCTCAATATCTGAACCTTTCAGAAATCCAAACTGTGTTCTGGTCAATATGTCATTCGTGGTCAGGTGGTTGAGAAGCTGCTTGTACATTACATTTTCTAGAATTTTTGAGAATGCAGGTAAAAGTGAAATCGGTCTTTAGTTTGATGTTATCTCTTTATCCCCTTTCTTGAGGTTTAATATCCGCGTATTTTAGCCAATCGGGAAATGTTCCAGTTATAATAGAGTGGTTACACAAATAACATAAAATTGTGCTAAATTCACAAGTATAAGATTTAATTAATTTCGTTGATATTTTATCGTAACCACTAGAATGCTATGATTTTAAATATTTTATAATGGAAGTTATTTCTTGTGGTGAAGTGAATGACATATTCATGTACCTCAAGATATTTGTAAATGCTAGTTTCAAACATTCAAGGGCATTATTTACTGACCCAGACAATCCCATACTATCAGTAACAGATATAAAGAACTTGTTAAATAGATTTGCCACACTATGTCCATCAGTTACTAATGTCTCATCTACTCTTAATGCTACATGCTCTTGATCCTCTTTCACTATATCCCATATTGTCTTTATTTGGTTTCCTGATGTTCCTATCTACTTTTCATAGTGCATTTGTTTAGATGCCTGAATAATTTTATAAATATTTTACAGTATTCCTTATAGTTAGCTAAATCATCATCATTGCAACTACTCGTGGCTGATAGATTACATTTTACTTTTTGTCTTACATGAAATCTTTATTCCATGTGTAATACATGGTTTTAATATAGACATCTGTTTAATTCGAGTTACTTTTAGAGGAAAACAGTTTTTAAATATGATACTAACATTACTAATGAATGTGTTATATTTTTTATTCACGCCAGGAGCACTATAATTATACATATTTCTAATTCATGTCTTGGAGGAGGTAAGTTGGCCCAGAGGCTGGGGCAAGTTGACCCATGTCGTCTTTTGATAAGTATATCTAAGAAATCAAAATAAAACTAACAGTTATCAAGAAATATACTTTAATGTACATAATATCAATTTGAATATTGAGTTAAGTGCTTAACATTGAGGACTATGACAACAGAGAGGGTTAAACTTATTATCGTGCCTTAATACAAACCAGTCAACTCTAACTCCAAAGGATCAGCACAGTTTTAACATTCATAAAATGGTCCACGGTTACCATTTTTCACGCATCTCTGATGAGCCAAATGCTTACAGTTTCTATCTCCAGCAGTTGATTTGATTAATTTCATTCTGCTATTCCTCGCACTTGCTTTTTGAAAAAAGTGCTTTTCTAGCCTGTGATCTAATTTTTCTTCGGTATTTATTTCCAATGCTTTTGTCCAATGGGAAGGCTTGAAATTCAGTTTCTGAGTTTCAATTACCTGTGCAAACTGACATGAGGTCTGTCTGTACTTATCACAGTACCTCTAGTTCAATTTCTTTTTTGAATCCCAAAGTCTTCGCTAACAGTCCTCATAGATCTTTCCTTTCACTTCTAAAACTGCTCTTAGCATCTTATCGTCAGAAATAATTCCCCTTTCAATCTTCTATAATTTCGGAACATTATTATGATACTACAAATAAAACAAAGGTTTAAACCAGAGATGTAACTAATGTTTTGAAAACAAGGAGATCAACGACATTCTGACTTCTGAGATCACTGTTTAGGATTAAATTTAAATTTAATGGTTGGCGTTTATTCAACGCTTTTTATCTCGTGAATATGATGATCTCTTGACCTCTGAAACGTATCAAAATATGTTTTACTTCAACAATTATGTTAATTATTTAATAAACTCGAAGAATTATAAACGATGTTATCATTAAAAGTAACAAACCTTTCATCGAGTTTAAAGAAGTACAGCTCCTATAGGACGAGACAGGTTGTCTCGGCTGGCCATCGTGCCCCATCGCCACCTTTACAATAAATTCTGTTCTTTAGAAAACTCACTGAAATAATTAAGTATGTATGCCATATAGAAATAATTCTTAAAGTACGACCATTTATTTTACTGCTCACTCCGTTGCGCCCAAAGCAAGCAATAGTTAAATAACTCACATTATCCTACGAGTAGATTTTACTGAAACACGAAACAAAAACTATTAAGGACTACAACTTGTCCAAAACTTCGCCGGCTGCGATATTGGACCTGTATAAGGAGAGTGAGAGTGGCACCTAATTTCTGATTGATTCTTAATGCGATCTATCGTCTACTGTATGAATTAACTCGACAGGGCCATCCTGCCCTTATGACCAACGTGCCCCGGTCTCCCCTGTGTTAATTATAAGGAAGCAATAGGAGTGATCAGCAAAATTACAGGCATGTACTATTGACGTTGGTTTGCAGCAAGATTTTGGAACATACACTTTCCGTAAACTTTATGAATTACCTGGAAGGCAACGACCTACTGACGTGTAGTCACCTCATATCGGACTTGTCCTGAAACTTGTCCTTTTTGCGCTGAGTGTTGGCAATCCAAGAACGAAGTCAGCCTGCTTGTTACTAGACCCGGCGATAATCACTATTCTGGTGTCACCTTTGCCTACAGTGATCTCGTGCAATATTATTAAATTGGCTGTAGTGACAAGGCGTTGACGAACTAGTGAAACTTAGGCACTGAGGATCTGCCGGTGTTACATTGGCTGACAGTAGTTGAATACTGCGACTGCAATATGAAGCCGAGTTGTTGTTTCTTAGGATCGGGTCTTTCAGCAACCAACGCAGTCCAGCGCCTATAAAACGACTCATCTTGCCCCCTCTTTTTGTCATAGTATATCGCCTACATTTGCTTGCGAGACACATTTGGTAAGACAGGTTAATTTCAAAAATCAGGTAAAGGAATATTGCTCTCGAATACGCCACTGTTTCCCGGTTAATACGGGTTTTTTCATGTATCTTGTATGCTACAATAATCATCGACTTACCATTAACTTACTGTAGGATTTATTATCCTTATTGTGAATTTTGTATATTTATCAATTTGATCTTTTTATATTTGGTTTGTTTCTCGTTCTGATGTGCAACTGACTTCAGAAATAAAATCATTTTGGATTTAATGTTCAATTCATATCATTCAGTTTAGTTTAGTACCCTTCATCCCCATTTTGGATGGGTTTGATTAATTATTTTAGTTTGTAAATTACAGGTTAATTACTCTTTGGAGGGTCAAGCACGCCTAGCCTTTAATATCAAGTTTATTAACCTTTGACATCCATTTGCCCGATCCTAGGACCTATCTTTCTTTCTCTTCCACACCACACGTTCTATTTCCACTCCCTTTCATTTGCATTGCGTTACCTGCTCACTACACTTTCTGGACCCAACTTCTTGTATAATTCGATTGGTAGAGTAAACACAAACACCAGATCCCTCCGCATCAACTTTCTGTTATTATCACTATTTTAGTTACCGTAATGTTGCTGTGTGAATTCCGTAGAACCGTCAGAAATACGTCGAACCATTTGAGATCATTCTTTCGACGACAGTACCCCAGAACTTAGAAATCTCAACTGATACCCTAATTGGTTTGACCAATGCATTCAAATTTTTTAGGTTGATTCCAGTTTGGGTGAGACAATTCCCACATAGTAGATGTACTTGAATGTGTATCCAAGAAATATTTTTCGAGACATAACTTGTTGGTAACGAGTTAGAATCAATTGAGTAGCAAGATACAAATGCACAAATAATGACGAAACCTGTCCCATGCGACTGTAGGAAGCAGTCATTACGTTTCGCAAGCCGCGGCGGAGTGGCCAAGCGCATTGGAGCGCTATGCTACGATGCGCAACGCCGCTTCCCGGCACTGGTTGGAATCCTCCCTCGGTTATTGATGATTGGGTCAGTATTTTCGTGCACTGTCTTTATAAACTGAAAACCTTAGTATTTGTGCCATATCTTGTGATAAATGCTGGATCGACCGTAAAGTCACTTTTTGTTGCTCCTGTTTAGCACGTTCTGAAACTTTTAAGACAGGCGACTCTAGTTATTATCAATTAAGGTGGAGGGTTATACATTTGGCTGAAGTAAGCAGTTATGCCTAAATGCAAATGTAGTACCATACCTCTGAATTAAAAAAAAAAAAAAAAAAAAAAAAAAAAAAAAAAAAAAAAAAAACCCTTAGCCTACTTTTCTCGAAGACCGATATCCTAGTTATGAATTGCACTGTAAAATTTGTATTGCCATATTTAGGGCCAACATGGTAGAAACTATGATGTGGTTCAGCTTGATCAATCGTTCAGTCATAATCTGGCTCCTTAAAATATTCTCGAAATAACTTCTAAAATCAGACTTCTTCATTAAAAAATAAGGAAAAATTCGTTACACACCTGATAAGAAATACTCCTTATCAGAATGAAACTTTTACTCTGCAGCGGAGTGTGCACTGATATGAAACTTCCTGGCAGATTAAAATTGTGTGCCGGAACCGAGACACGAACCTGGGACCTTTGCCTTTCGCGGGCAAGCGCTCTCCGACTGAGCTATCCCGACACGACTCACGCTATCGCCTCACAACTATACTTACGCCAGTACCTCGCCTCCTACTTTCCAAACTTCACAGAAGCTCTCCTGCGAACCATGCAAGACTAGCACTCCTGGAAGAAAGGATATGGTGGATACATGGCTTAGCCACAGCCTAAAGGATGTTTCCAGAATGAAACTTTCACCCTGCTGGGGAGTGTGCGCTGATATGAAACTTCCTGGCAGATTAAAATTGTGTGCCGGAAGTTTCAATACTCCTTATGTCGGTTCCGTGAAACAGGCATTTAAAAATGTAAATTAATACCCCCATGAACATGCTTTATTAAATTCCAGTCAGGAAACCACGTCATTGATATTCAGGTTCACAGAGCTTTACATTATTATCACTTAGGATTAAACTGGCATCACGAGTCCCGGATTTCCATGGAGAAAAATGGCAGTTTCAGTTATTACTTTTTCAGAAACAATCGTGCCCGTCGCAGGAATTGGAATGTAACTGGCAGTTTCTCGTGACGTCACAGCCCAGTCGGCTGCTTCATTTGCACATACACTCGACGCAGCCGTGTCCTCCACGCAACAACAGCTCACGGCCGAGAACTGGTGGTCCCTGAACAGGTGAGCGCTCCCTAGCTCACGGGCGAGCGCGCAAGCTGGAACTGCCTGCTGTAACGGATGTTCAGATGTATGTAGAGCTTATGGGACTTAACTACGGGGTCATCAGTCCCTAAATTTACAAACTACTTATTTACTAGCAAATACTAAGGACGGCACAAATATCCATGCCTGAGGGGGAGATTCGAAACCCCGATCGTAGTGGCCGTGCAGAACGTGACCGGCGTGCCGGAGACCGCTCGCCCACCGCGGCCGGCTGTAAGGTAACGTTCAAGACTTAGTACGTCAGTTGCACAGTCCGGTCGTGTCTCAGTGTTAACACGTACGCTTTGGTGCCAAGTTGCAAGAAGATTAGTGCATGCTGTCCATATTAATTTGTTCAGCCCCTATATCCTTTTGAGAAGGACTACATTTATGGGGAAAGTTGGCAACACTATACTTTGTAATTGTCACTTTCTGGCCAGAGACGTTGGTTTTCGTGATCTGTAAGTCGGCGGTGGCGAATAGTGGTAGGCAGTTGGTTTGCGAGTAGGCTGAGAGAGTTGCTGCAGACAGTCAGTGTGTGGAGTAGGTAGGACAAAATAATTGCTAGATATTTTTCCATTGAAATAGTGGAATTGTAATAATAATTTAATTTTCTCTTTTCCTTTTATCATTTTGTAAAAATGATCAAATTTCTGTAAATATATCGGACCAAACTGCGTGGTCATCAGTCCGTAGCTTACAAACTACTTAAACCTAGGTAAGCTAACCTAAGGACAACACATACACTCATGCCCCAGGGAGGACTCGAACCTCCACGGCGAGCAACCGCGCGCTCCGCAGCGAGACGCTCTAGACCGCTTGGCTACTCCACCAAGGCTATCATTTTCTGTCATGATCATTTATTTATCTTATAATTTTATTGTTTGAAGATCTCAACATTGTTAGCTGAAGTACCTGCCAACAGGATAGAGGTGAGTGATTTTATATTTATTCCTGATTCCCATACCGTGTATGGAGGCAGAGTATTGTGTGTCTGTTCAGGTTCTTGCATGTAGATTGCCAGGTACCTATCCGTATATCTGAAATAAATCGCAATTTCCGATCAGTTATGGCTTTACTGTACTAGGTTTAGATTGAATACCAAAGTGCGGTGTAAAGGCTGTGGTATAGGAAAGAGACCGTGGCGAATGGAGATTTGGGTTTGGCGGGAGACGTGCAGGGAAGAGTCCTCTGCAGTCGGGTTGGTCACTGTGTCCTCGGTGGCGGAGTGGTCGACGGGTATGCCTAGTAAGCTGGAGATCCCGGGTTCGCATCCCGCCCGGGCACGAATTTTCATTCGCCGTACTTTGGTATTCCATTTAAACATAGTACAGTGAAGCCATAACTGATCGGCAAATTGCGATTTATTTCATTCATTGAATGCTGTAGCGGCGTCAAAGATATACAATTGAATCAGTATTTCTTTTCTATCGTGTGAAGTGCTTTTCTCACATAAATATCAATTACGTCACTTCCTGACAACACAATAATTATTGCTAAGGTCGCAACAGCATCCGTACTTAGTCAGGTCTTACATTTAGTAAACTGACCTCTGATCTTTAAATAATTAATCAATTACACAATTGTCGACTTACGCGCTTCTACACTAAGCTACTACATTATACAAGTTATTTTTATTGCTATCAGTTAATGTTATAGATTGTCATTCTACGCTTGATCACATTTACACTCGGTGTTACTTGGCTGATTAACTATTTTGACAGTACGACTTTTTGATTCTTAATGAGGTAAATCTTATTCACAGCACGTATCGTTACATATAAAAGTCATTAGTAAGGTCGCGACAGAAATACTCAGTCTGTGTGACTTTAGTAATACAAACTTTGATCTTTAATTAATTAACGTATTCATAATTCTCAACATTAGCGTTTTTACTGTGCTATACCCTTACATGTTATTTTGCTGCTGTCACTCGCTGTTGGAACTTGTCAGTTACTCCACCCATGATCACATTTATTTTCGGCATTACACTTGTGTCAAACATTGCTCAATATTTAGTTTAATTAATGACCTATTTGTTTGTCTAATTAACGAAGCCCACCTTCAGCTACAGCCGGACATGTCATTCATTATTTAACCAGACTCGTGTTCTGGATAGTTCAGCGCACTAACAGGGTGAAATATTGCAATCATTCGATGCCAGGCTGATTAACTATATTATTTACTCTCATTTTAATTACAGACATTCAGATAGGTTTGGTAATCACAGTGCTGCGCCAGTCTAGATAGGCACTGTTGCATCTGCACACAAACAGTAAACTAGCACACTCATACATTCATTACAGTTTACGATTATAATTTTATTTTATTTTATTTTATCTAATCGTATATGTTTCAAAGGGATCAGCGCACTCTGCATGGTCATACTCCGTAAACGACCCAAAGGTGCGTAACGGAGGGAACACAGTACCACTACTAGTAACTTGCTTTTTTCCCACACCTGCATAGAACGAGGGAAAAACTAATGCTTATGAGCATCTGTACGACTCCTAACCTCTCTAATAGTATCTTTGTGGTCTTTATGCGAAATCTAAGTTGGCAGCAGTAGAATCTTTCTGCAGTTCGCCTCAAATACTGGCCATCCATATTCTTTCAACAGTGTTTCTTGAAAAGAACGTCGTCTTCCCGAAGCGACACCGATATGAGTTCTCGAACTATTTTAGTGACACTGCCGCATTGATCGAACCTACCAGTACCAACCTAACCGCCAGCCTCTGAATTGTTGCTATGTCTTCCTTTAAACTGATATGCTGCGGGCCTCAAACATTTGAGCAATACTCAAGACAGGGTCGCACAAGCATTTTATATGCGGTCTCCTTTTCAGACGAATTACATATCCTAAAATTCACCCAATAAACCGAAGTCCACCGTCCACATTCCCTATGACTGTTGTTCTATGCACGTTCTATTCCATATCGCTGTGCAGCGTTTCGCCTAAAAATTAGAATGACACGAATCTGTCAAACAGCATATTACTAATGCTGCATTAGAACTGTTTCTGCTATTCATCTGCATCATCTTACATTTTTCTACATTTAGAACTACCTGCCATTCTTCATACCACCTAGAAATTTGTGCAAATCATCTTGCATCCTACTACAGTCATTCAATGTCGACCTATTCGTGTACACCACAGTACCATCAGCAAATAGCCGCACATTGCAACTTACTATGCACGTCTGATCATTCATATAATTAGAAAATAATAGCGGTCCTATCACACTTCCGTAGGGCAGTCCTGACAATATCCCGTTCTCTGATGAAAACTCTCCATCAAAGACAACATACTGGATTCTATTACTTAGGTAGTCTTTGAGCCACTCACATATTTCGGTACCTATTTCATATGCTCGTACCTTCTTCAGAAGTTGGCAGTGGCAGTTACAACAGTCTTTCGAAAATCGAGAAATATGCAGTCTGCCTGTTGCTCTTCATCTATGGCTCGTAAGATGCCATGACAGAAAAGGACAAGCTGACTTTCGCATGACCCATGCTTCCTAAAGTCTTGGTGATACACCGACAGAAGCTTTTTCGTCCCAAGGACATTTACTATAGGCTATTAGAAGTGATAATATATTAAAGAATTCTACAGAAAACTGATGTTAATGATATTTGTCTCTACTTATGTGAGTCCGTTATATTGCCTTTTCTGCACACGGGAGTTACCTGCATCTTTTTCCAGTCGCTTAGAACTTAGCGCTGGATCAAAGGTTCGCGATAAATGCAAGCTATGTAAGGGGCTAATGCCGATTTGTAAAACCGATTTGGTACCCCATGCGGACCTAGCCACTTGTTTGTTTGCAGTTCACTCAGTCATTTCTATACACTGGCTATGCCTGTTACTAGGTCATCTTTTTGGAAGTTAGTGCGAGCATCAAATGAAGGTATAGTTGCATTGTACTCCTGCGTGAATGATTCCTTCTACATTTACATCTACATAAAAACTCTGCAAGTGACATGGAAGTGTACGACATATGGTTAAACGAACCCTTTTATGTTGTTAATCTATAGTTCCATTCTCCAATACAAATCAAATGTTCAAATGTTTGTTAAGCTTATGGGACTTAACTACGGGGTCATCAGTCCCTAAACTTACAAACTACTTATGAACTACTTACCAACTAGGACGGCACAAATATCCATGCACGAGGGGGTATTCGAACCCCCGACCGTAGTGGCCGTGCAGACTGTGACTGTAGCGCCTCAGTCTCCTCGGCCACCGTGGCCGGCATTCTCCAATAGCTCGCGGAAAAAAGGAGCACCTAAATCTTTCAGTTTCAGTCAGATTTCTCTTATTTATGAGGGTCATGTCTTCCTATATAGGTTGATGCAAAAAATAAGAGAAAGTTGGTAAAATAAATTTTGCAAATAGTTCTCGTCGCAACGAGTAAAGCCCTGTTTATAATGATTTCCATCCCAACTCGTGCATCATTTCTGTGACACTCTCCCTCTTACATTGCGATAATACAAAACGAGCTACCCTTCTCTGTGCTATCTCTAAATCGTCTGTCAGTCTCACTCAGTGGGGATTCTACAATGCGCAACAATATTCCAAAATAGAACATACAATAATTGTGTTGTAGGCAGTTCCTTTAGTAGAAATGTTGTATCTTGTAAGGGTTCTGCGAATTAAACGTAGTCTTTGGTTCGCTTTCCCCTACAATATTTTCTATGTGTTCTTTCCGATTTAAGTTGTTTGTAATTGTTACTCCGGAAAATATAGTTCGATTTACGGCCTTTAATTTTGATTGATTTAATGAGTAAATGAAGTTTAATGTTTGTTTAGTAGTCATATGGATGACTTTGCACTTCTAATTATTAACCCTTTCATTCCCAGCGTTTTTCCAGGACAACAACGTAGTCTGTGAATACGAAAACAATAACAACAGCAGGATCACAAGTGACGTCTGTTCTTTCAGAAAAGACGCCACATGTGTATATATAATGTGCCATGACAGGTAATGATCCTTTCGTTAGTGGGGAGGGGTGGCCAAGTTTGGAACCCTTACTCTTACGGGAATTTGTACATAGTGTCTACGAGTTTGAGTACTGTAGGCAGGGTAAAGCTGGAAATTTGTGTCTGACTGGATGCGTGCTTGGGTAGTCCTTGCAGGTGCGGTGATCACTGTGTCCCCAATGGTGTAGGGGTCAGCGCAACTGCCTAGAATGGAGTTCCCGGCTGGGTACACATTTTCAGCTTTGCCCATTCGCAGTTGAAGTCTTATATTCTGTGAATACGAAAACAATAACAACTGCACGATTAGAAGTGACGTCTGTTCTTTCAGAATAGACGCCACATGTATTTGAACTATACAACGAAATTTCTCTTAAAGCTCTCAATTCCAGTGTTTTTCCTAGGCAACGTATTAGAAGTTGATTTATGCCGTATTTTGGGTATCAGTTCTTATAGTTGTATTTTTGCTAATGAGCAATATGCTTCTAGTAAGACATTTTGCTGCTTGGTACGGTGTGTAGCCACTTCTGAGGCATTAATCTGTCCATCTTGGAGGTTGTGTTGCGCTGCCGTTTGAATGTGGCTGAGAGTGTGAGCGCGAGTGTGGTTCCTTTTATTTTATTCCATCAGTGAATATTCTTGTGTTTGGTGCTCTGGCGAAGATTATTCTAGCATTATTGACCTGGCAGTGTTAATATCAACAAAATATTATCCAAGTAATAAAATACCTCGATACAAATGTATGTGTTGTGCTTGAAGTAAATGTAATAAAAAATCACAAATTTTGAAACACATATTGTGAACTTTATTGGACAGTATTAATACAGAAAACACTGAATTTTAATTTTTCAAAAGCCGATTTCATAAGTTGGGACTGAAATGGTGAAGTGGTTAAGTGTCACTTGCCATTTTTGTACCATATATTACGTAAATCATTTTGGAGTTGCTTTTGATCTTCTTATAAATTTACTAACCGATAACTGACAACATCATGTGCGAACAGTATAAGGAGGCTATTGAGACATTACAACAGGTGAACTGCGGCGTGTACGACATTCATTGCGCCATAGATAGCAATTGTGTGCAGAAAATGATGGCCACCACTTTGAACATATATTGTCCTGACATGTCGGGACACACTCTATTCCACTCCGTAATTGAAAACGGAAACCACGTGTGTACGTGTACGTCACCCCCCATGGTGACAATGTACATGTGCGTCAGTGAAAAGACCAATAAAGGTGTTAGCATGTGGACGTAATGTGTTGCTCTAGTCTCTTCTGTACCTAAGGTACATCACCGTTCTCTTTGGATCCCTACTTAATTCGGTGCTCTCCGATACACACGATATAACGTCGGAGGAGTGGTACTCAAATGTTCAAATGTTTGTACAGCGTATGGGACTTAACTACGGGGTCATCAGTCCCTAAACTTACAAACTACTTATGAACTAACTAAGACTAAGGACGGCACAAATATCCATGCCCGAGGGGGGATTCGAACCCCCGACCGTAGTGGCCGTGCAGTCCGTGACTGGAGCGCCTCAGTCTCCTCGGCCACCGCGGCAGGCCGTGGTACTCAAGCGTCAACTTTAGGTTACAATATCTCCGGATGTAATTAACATTTTACGATGCAACAAACGGCACTGATTACGTATTTGGTTATATGTTCAGATATGCTAACAAAACTAACGGTGTTACATTTAAAAAAGGAAGTTTTTTGTTAAAAACATACTTACTTGCATTTTTTTTATGGTTTGTAATAACCAAAACACTAGGCCCTCTCCTCACGTTCGGTCTGTGGAATCGGTTCGTCAGTATTTGATGTGGTTTACGAAATATATCCAGTGGTAATGTTAGTTGCCTCACCCTGTATATGAAACTTAGGGCTTCATTTTGTTGTGTTCTAAGACCATTCCACAAAGATCGATGAGTGACTGGATAGGTGATTTTGTCTGCTTAGCGATTTTAGATAAGACCGTAACTTTTTTGTGTTCTCGGCAAGATATGACGGTTGTATGCTCTGTGTATTTCTCTCTTTGCAGACACGTGAATCTCTTCTAACTTGGCTTGACCTATTTTGAACCGAGAGTGCTTTCTCAGAATTGTCTTTCCTATCCTTAATCGAGTTTGTCGGGCGGCACATATTTCAGTAGTAGTTCCTGTAAGCACCAGGGCCGGCTTTGTTGCGAGGCACGCTGGTGCCGACTGTACTGCCGGAAATGGCGTGGGTGGGAGGGGTGGTGGGGGGGTGGGCGGGGTGCCCTGTTTGAGCCCCATGTCCGCCGCAGGCTACATCAAAGGCAGGGGGCGGCGCCCTGATTGCCTAGGCTCTAGTGGCAGCCGGCCGGCTCGGGCCTCCTGGCGCGGCCATATGACGGAAGCACGTGCCATCACGCCTTCCGGCCGGGCAAACAATCCCTGCCGAAGCCTTTATTTCAGCACTGCTCCGTGCAAGCAGCGCTTGGCAACGTCACACGCATGTCACGCCAAAAGACGGCGCCTGTTCGAATGCGGTGTTCCTTCTTTGGGCCCACTTTAGGTTACGGTAGTAACACTAAAAGTGGGCCTTTCCGATCGTCTTTTGACAGCTCGAAATTTGAATGAAAATAATGGCTTAACTATTCATCTGACACGAAAATTGAATAACCGAATTTGTAGAGGAGAAAATTCTCTACAACTTTGCTTTCTTACGTTTTAGCAGCGCTTGGAAACGTCACACGCATGTCACTCCTGAAGACGGCGCCTGTTCGAATACAGTGTTCTACCTTTTAGGCCCACTTTAGGTTACGGTAGTAAAACTAAAAGTGGGCCTTTGCGATCGTTTTTTGACAGCTCGAAATTTAAATAAAAATAACGGCTTAACCATTCACCTGATACGAATATTGAATAACCGAATTTGTATAGGAGAAAATTCTCTACAACTTTGCTCTCTTTTTTTTTCATAGCTCGTACCGTTTCAGAGATATTTGCAAAAATAACGGCGAATTTGGGATGTCTGTCTGTCTGTCCGTAACGTGTTCCCCGTTTTTAAGACGAACCGTACAACCGATCAGCACCAAATTTTACGGACATAATTGTAGGCCGCCTGATACCAGAACCTCTCTTTTTCAAAATTTTCAGACAAAAAATACGGTAGTAATACCAAAAAAAGCCGTTTGTAATATAATTGTAATTGCAAACTAACCGTTCATCAGACACGAAAAATGAATCACCTAGTTGGTAGAGGGGAAAATTCTCTATAACTTCACTCTATTATGTTTTTTTCATATCTTGCATCGTTGCAGAGATATTTGCAAACATAACGGCGATTTGACGATGTCTGTCTGTCTGTAACGTGTTCCCACTTTTTTGGTCGAAGCGTTCAACCGATCGGCACCAAATTTTACAGACATAATTATTGGCTACCAGAGACCAGAACATAGCTTTTTCAAATATTTCGGACAAGAAATACGTTAGTAATACCAAAAAAAGCCATTTGTAATGTAATTTTAATTGCATATAAACCGTCCATCTCACTCTAAAATTGAATTACCGAATTTCTAGAGGAAAAGATTCTCTACAGCTTTTTTTTATATATATATCTCGTATCGTTTGAGAGATATTTTCAAAAATTACAGAGTTTTGACACCCTCCACTGAATTAACGAAAACCAGCCGTTCGCAGATGTCAAGATGTCACGTGATATACCTCGCCCAGAACTCTCTGGCATAAGACATCTTGCGTTGCATACTTGATTTTCTTATTTTAACTTACACGTCATTTCAAAGCAATAGCGCACTAAAGAATTAACAAAAACACGTCTTTCTTCGTACAATAAATGATAATCTGGTGTCTACAAATGCCATATTAGCATCAGTTAACAACGGCCATCAATAGTATGAGATTAAAGGACTCATCATTTGATTGATAGCCGCAGCGTAGTGGGCAAGGCGTTGGACTATGACTTTAAAGGTCGGTGGTTGGGTTACCAGCCACTACCTAAATTTTTTTTTTCTAAATGGGTACAGGCACTCTTATTAATTAATTTTTTATTATTAGATTATTATTTTGGTCCAAAATGTTCGCAAAAACGTATAAAACTACAAATCTAAAGTGGGCCGTAAAACACGTCAGTGCGATTTTTTCTTCTGTGAATCTCAGGCATCTGAAACCGTTGTACTACAAAACTGCTATCCACTGCAAGGTCTTACGCCGTAACTAAAGGAGACAATCGTAATGCAGGGAACGCAGACATACACAACTCTTGGGAGCTGCAATTCTCCTCCACCGTTGGGTAGATCTTCCAAGGGACGGCTTTGACCTCAAGCACTTGAAACCACTCGAAAGCATATTTATAGTAGCTCGTGAACTACGTATAAACGACTGGAGAAGAAGTGGCAGTTCGCTGCCTAGTTTCCTTCTTTATGTAAAATTTCAATGCTTCCACAATTGCCAAGACAGTTTTTGAAGGTTTCCAATTAGTACTTTCCTTTGCACGAAGCCCCAGATGAATGAAAAATCTTGTTTGATAGTACCAACAGCATTTCTAACCTCTAGTAAAGTCAAAGACAATAATGATAAATCTGAAGCATAGAATTAAAAATTGTGATTTGGCCGGGAATCGAACCCGGACCTCCATGCTTACTTGACAAATTCGAGACGAAAATCCGTCTCAAGGATTGTTTATTTGTATTAATTGATATTTATATCACCTTAAAAGGATTGTTCTACCATGTCCATTGCTGAGGTGCTATTCCGCTGCATGGAGAGCCTTGGCAGTAGTGGAAATTATCTTTGGAACACAGAAGCTGAATTAAAGTTTGTAACATGGAGGGAATTCGTACTTAGAATATTCCCGTGATCGATGGTGGTGTCGTGGTCTAACGATTAAGACGCCAGCCTAGTAAGCATGAAGGTCCGGGCTCGATTCCTGGCCACATCACAAATTATAATTCTATGCTTCAGATTTATCATTATTGTCTTTGCCAAATTCGAGACGAAAATCCGTCTCAAGGATTGTTTATTTGCTCTAGTAAAGTGTTCAAGTCATTCACAACTAAATTAAGCCCATGGCTAGCGAAGCGAGCCCTGGGCTATTTCTTAACAATTATCTTCCGTACTCTGCTAATTTTACCGGCCATCGTAATGCATCCATCACCATTTTTTATACATTTAGAACCCAGGCAGACAAAGTAGACGTTATTGTTTCCGAAATCCGTTTTTATGTAGCCTTGTTAATGCGTGGAAGTCTTCCCTGACAACATTAGTTGCAGTGTCAAAACGACATACATCAATAGAAACGTGTTCTGTGCCTGCAATGTCCATTTTCCGTTTGCCAAAACTGAAAATGATTCGCTGTTATTGATAGAGAGAATCAAATCGTCTCTTTGGCACATGAATCAAATAAATCATTTTTGGTCCTATGTGAAACATTGGTAGCGTTTTAGGAGCACTCTCAAAATGTTTCTGCACTGTTTCGTCATCTGTATGTAAATTGCAATGAATCATCAAATATAGCATTTGAATTTGTTATTCTTCTTAAAGGGAAGTCATGTAATGCAAAAATATTCTCCAGAAACAATTGATTTCAACTTTGCGTGATTAGAATGAAATAATTTTGCAAGATTATCGTGGAAGAGTTCTTCCTCACTTTTAGTTTTGTTAATCAGAACGCTAATATATCCCGGCTGGGTACACATTTTCAACTATACCCATTCGCAATTAATGTCATTCATTCAGTGAACATTATTAATATCATTTGATTTTTTGATTGTCTCTTCATGCTATTCATAATTCATATGAATTTTTGCACTTTCGTTCAACTTTTGAAGTTTGTGAGTGGGTAGCTTATGAATGTGCCGTGATGACTGCCTTGCTTTGTGTGTTAATGCCGACTTCGTCATTCTCAAAATCGTAATTTTTTCCATATTTCCCACGTTAAACTGTAGGTCCCCCTATAACTGGCTGGATAAGTCAGTTCAAAGGTCGGAGGAAGGCAATGGCATACCACCTCCAAACAAGACCATGCCTAGTAAAGCACTGTGGTGTTCAAACCAATCTTCGGATTGTTGACTGCTTTACCTTTTTTTTTATTACCATGGATTGAATAAAATCTTATATCTCAGACAATTGTAAATATCCTTTCTTCCGACTTCTAAAATACTGAGTAGGATACCACTATCCTTTTCAGCAACTCCACTAAATGTCTTCATGCATCTACACATATGACTTTCGTTTCATATTGAATGTTAATTGAACACTGTAATGAACCATTTTAAAGAACACTGTACAAACCTATTGAAAGTTGGTGATCATATAATTGTTTTGATGATGTGTTGTGTCCTGTCTAAGAATTTCTTGGGTAGCTGATGCTATCTTGTCAGCGTCACCCACCATGCAAAATTCTTTTTCCGTAGGAGAGGGGTGATGAAAGGAGTACGTAATATAATTTTCACTTAATTTTACTTTTCATTCAGCCTTGATCATATTTTGTTATAGCAACGTAACCTATAATACTGGGAAAACAAATGTATATAATGTTTTGTATCATTTTATTAGTCGATATAATATGCTGAAGTCATTTGCATATCACTGCTGGAAACTAAAGACTATGTTGCACTCGCAGTTGTTGCGTTAAAGTAGTCGTTGTTTGACTGTCGTAGAGGTCAGTCGGTAAGTAGAAGTCGTCGTGGAATTGTCGAGTAAGTCAGTCGGTGTGTAAGACTCGTGGAGTAAAAATTGCAAAGTTGAAGGCTTTAGCCGTTTTGAAGAGTCGCAGCCAAGTCTGCAGATTGTAATTTTTGTAAGGAAGCTGATGTTAATGAATAGTGTCACTAATAAGGTAAAACTTGTACATTTCTATTAATATGAATTTTAGCTTGCACTTGAAGTATTGTAGTTGTTGTTTGTCTTTTGCTAATGAATACTGTTAGGTGCAGCTTGCATTTATCATTTAACCCAGAGTCATTTTACCAGTTCCTCTTTCCTTTCACTAATTTGAAAGCAAATTTGCAATCCGATCTGATAATTGAGATAATTGTTTCCTGTAATAGTGTTGCATATGAATAGTGTTATTATATTTATAAGTATTAATTAGAATAGTTAAGTGTAGGCATTTTGATAAGAACAATTGATCTGTTAATGAGAGCAGGAAGTAGTTTGTTCATAAATTCAGTGAAGTTCAGAGTTATAGATTTTCTCAATATTAATGGAAGTTCACATTATTACGTCATTTAATGTTGGTTAAATTTATTTGACTGATGAGAAGAGAAATAGTTAGATCACGGAATGAGAAAATAGATATTTGCAGTGTGTGAGATTTTAAAAATATTATCATATTTTAAGTACATTTTTATATAATTGAATCAGTATAGTAATTGTTTTACAGATAGGCACATTATCAAGTGCAGTGACTTTGGTATCCCATTAATTGTAAATGTCTTTATTTGAAATCATATTTATTCAAGTGTCAAAAATATTAATAGTAGCATGCTGGTTTTTTGAATTTCGCAGTCCAATTGTGCATGTACAGTCTGGCAACTAGTATATGATGCACGCTAGCAATTCTAAACATTTCATTTGCTCTCATTGCCTCTCGCACACGAGATTAATGTGTAGACTATTTACGAGTTTAATTACAGTTGATTTATTAACTATTGTACAATTTAAACTGTTATGCGTTGCGCATAAAACAAAACCACATACAGATAAGATTACTGCATTCCATTTCAGCTGTAATTGACTCTAACAGGGCAGAGCAACGTACTAAGTCTAATTGCATAGTCAAGTTATTTTGTAGCCAGATCCACAACAGAAAATTTATTTGTGAATTTTCTCGGGCATAATCACTTAAAACAAACAGTGACACGATTGTTCTGACACATACACATTAGTTTGCAATAACTATTGACATACTATTTTTCCCTGTAGGCCGTATCCTCTCTCACCACCTACTGTGCTCGAGGTAGGTGAATGCCACCCTCATCCCCAGGGAGTCCTCACTCACCGGCAACACTCTCTCGGCACGGTCTGCCTACAGTCCCAGTCCTTGGCCTCAGCGGCTGACCGCTAACTGAAAATAGCAGTGTTCAATTCATGCACAGTGTGTGTTTGTGTACTTTGCGAGGGTGAAAGTATGGGGTGAGAGTTTAAATAGCGAAAGATTAATTTTTAAAACTCACAACCACCAACTGCGAACCAAATTCCTAAACATGCAAAAACACTGGAACTGTGATTGCTACTGTTTCACTCGTTTTCTAGGGGATGATATCACACGTTCACAGCTTTCCTTCCCTGCATATGATTAACAAAAAAATTCATAATAAAGTAAGTTCATGTGAGAAAGGGTGTACTACTATTTTTGAAAACACGTGAAAGTTCACTTTATGTTGTTTATTACACCGTATTAAGACCGTGTGGCTGATACATCTGTACGTCGACACATTTATCAAAGTTATAGCTCGTGAGCCCCCCCCCCCCCCAAAAAAATGAATATTTGTCGCAAATTGTTTTCACACCATGTGCCTGTCACCGTTTATATTCATGCCTATGCGACGACACGTGTTACATTAACAAAACACAGTCACTTTAATTCAGTGTGATGCACACCTTGTTCCACTGGCCAAATATTCACAACACACAGCACTCGATTCAACTTGGTGTAGTCTACGACGAGCAACCACACATGGCAATTGCCACACAAAAATCTATAGTCTCCACCTGGAGATCCACATGCCGACTGTGCAGAGCGACGCCGCCTGGCCAGCTACACCACTCGCTCCCGACTCGTCACTTCCTGGGCCGCGCGCGCGCGTGCGCCAAAATCCCAACTGCCGGGTTTTTTCCCTACGTCATCAACTTCCCCAAGTGAGCTGTTCTAACCGATTTGCCAACGTACAGCGTTCAGCCAGTACATTTCTAAAACTTTACTGAAAATCAAAATAATCACACTACACATTAAACAAATTTCTTATTAGTTTTTTATATTGGTATAAACATCCTTTGCACTATTTATTATAATCGTGCAATCACAGATAAGTGATTTAACTGAATATTTCAAGATAAAATACACAAGATTAATTGAAAATAAAATGAGAAATAGTTAATATATTACTTTTATAAACAAACATTGCCATGCTAGTTGTGTAACTGTCTTGTATTTATTGGTAATTTATTACTTTTCATATAATGAAATTATGTTTTCAGTGTCAAACATAATACGCCAGATGTGACTATATCAGCTAATGTATTGTTTATTTGTCAACAGGCTATTTTGTAGTGAGGGCCTTAAAAGTTCCTAACTGCATCGTATTGCTTCAAATGCAAGTAGTATTAGTATATTTTATTTCACGCTGTGCACTGCACAGCGACTGGCAATCATCATTGTCCCTCTCTCCCCTAATCGGAAACGAGCCTGGAAAATCCTAAGCTGGAACAAGCCACCAACGTCAGCCTACTCGCCGCCTCCCCTCAGCTACAAGCACACAGCAAATCTCAATGTGGAGAATTTCTGCCTATGGCCTAACTATAAATGTTGTCACCAAACTACATACATACATTGCTACCATAACTATTAAGATTAAAATTGTGTAACATTTGGTGCATTGGCATGGTCAATGTTTGCAGTGAACTTCATACTGTTGAATTACAAATGCTATTAATTACCAATATTTCTAATGGGCGGTAATCTCACAACTTATAGGTTCGATTTGCATATGCCTATAAAATTTTCATTGCTGTAGTTCATTTTGTAGCTAAGTTTACTTGTTTCATTTAATTTTTGCATTATTTTATCTTAATATATGTAAAAATTCAGATGATTGTGCCTATATTTCTCTCTGCAGCCAAAACAACACATCACAAACGAACATTGTTTTGTATGTCGATGTGGTAGTAGGTATCAGTCCCCATTGTGCACTATGGTGGTAGAGGGTTGGGGGAAGACAAGGGAATTGAAAGTTACTGATTTATAAAAGATTCAACGTGTGGATCTCAATCTTTTCCTCTTAAGCAAAAACTACACAATGGAGACGAACGATCTCTCTGTTTTGTTGTACTACAAAATCGTCCGTTACACCATAGTATTTCCGAATCGATAGCTATAGGAGGGTGGAAGATGTAGGAGTTGAAAGTAGTCAGCTTATATAAAATTCGGACTGAAGACCGGCGATGACTTTTGACACTATAATAGCAAAGAGGTTACATACAGCGAAACGCGATGCTCTTTCTTCAGTTGATTTTCTGCAACGACTGAAGGAAAAGAAGTGCATATTGCAGTTTAAAAAGTAAAACTACCAAGAAAGATGCCAAAGCGTAAGAAAGAAATTTCGCGTTCTCGATCTGTTTCTAAAAGATAGAAAACGGCGCTAAAAAGTGAATCTACAAACGATAGAAATTTGAAATTTGTAGAGGTTGTTTATCTTACACTGTAGGCATCAGCGATACTTTTTTATATTCAAAAATGTTCAAATGTTTGTAAATCTTATGGGACTTAACTACGGGGTCATCAGTCCCTAAACTTACAAACTACTTATGAACTCCAGAATGAAACTTCACTCTGCAGCGGAGTGTGCGCTGATATGCAACTTCCTGGCAGATTAAAATTGTGTGCTGGAACCGGGACTCGTACCTGGGACCTTTGCCTTTCGCGGGCAAGCGCACTACCGACTGTGCTATCCCGACACGACTCACGATGCCGCCTCACAACTTGACTTCCGCCAGTACCTCGTCTCCTACTTTTCAAACTTCACAGAAGCTCTCCTGCAAACACGCAAGACTAGCACTCCTGGAAGAAAGGATATGGTGGAGACATGGCTTAGCCACAGCCTAAGGGATGTTTCCAGAATGAAACTTCACTCTGCTTTACTTACTGGCGGAAGTAAAGTTGTGAGGCGGCATCGTGAGTCGTGTCGGGATAGCACAGTCGGTAGTGCGCTTGCCCGCGAAAAGCAAAGGTCCCAGGTTCGAGTCCCGGTTCCGGCACACAATTTTAATCTGCCAGGAAGTTTCATATCAGCGCACTCTCCGCTGCAGAGTGAAGTTTCATTCTGGAAACATCCCTCAGGCTGTGGCTACGCCATTTTAAAACCACGTGTTCGAAGGTTTTGGAAATTCAACCATTTAGCGAATGGAATAAGAGAAAATCTTTTAAGGGTGCTACTAAGACCATTTAGATGCTAGAAATGCGAAAATTTGCATTTACGTTTTGAATTCTGCCATCAAAGGTGGCAAGTTGTATCAAAGTATTTGATTAGGAAAGCATTTAAAGCAAAATCTATTAAATTTTATATTTAGAAGTAGAAACAACCAAAGGAGATCCTCCAGATTACGCGTGCAAATCAGCGGGAATTAAGCTAGTAAATATATAATCTTGAACTGCATGAATTCTCGCTAGAGGCAACTGCACCCATTGGTCCTCCCTTGCGAGCGCTCCTGGGTATCATCATGCCTATTCATGACCCTGTGTCTGCTTCACTTCCCATTAGGGTATTGTTTCGCCCTGACAAGTAGAAAGATTTCTTACATCGAAATTGTAGGTGTCATAAAACAGTAGAGGGGTCTGCATTGCAATGGAGGAAATTGATTTAATGTGCTACCTACTGTTTGTTTAACAAAATGTTCATATGTTTGTAAATCTATTGGGCCAAACTGCGTGGTCATCAGTCCGTAGCTTACAAACTACTTAACCTAAGGTAAAATAACCCAAGGACAAACATACACACCCATGCCCCAGGGAGGACTCGAACCTCAGACGGCGAGCAACCGCGCGCTCCACAGCGAGGCGCCTTAGACCCCTCGGCTACTCCACCGCGGCTTTGTTGAACACAGACTCTTTCCTGTAAGATAATTTATTGATTATTCACACTATTTTAATTTCTAAGCAAGTTTCTTCATCTCTTCGAAATACGAACCTCGAAATCTAATATAATAAAAAATCAATGTTACATGTACAAAATATGAAAATTAAATAATGGCCTTTCTTTACAATCACTGATCTCAACACATTGTTACGTGTGTTACATGAACTCTAACGTCGACAAAAACACATGATCACACACCAAACTTCTATAATTTGTCATGGATCGTATCCATCCTTATCAAAAATCAAGAATAGTAATGCACTGCCCATTTCTAGACTAAACTACAAAAACATAACTGAAATACTATGAATCTACAATACATCTACCCTCTTCTTACACTTACACAGATCACTCAAGATTTTCCTGCACACTTGAAGCAGAAGTCGTCGTTTAAAAAATAGATGAACTTTACCTCAAACAGTACTGGCACCTCTGTTCTGTATCGGTATCGACTTTTAAGGAAATCTGAAACCTAAAAAATTCTCACAATGTCTTTGAAATATTTCCGTCACAAACTCGCTAATGACCAAAGCTCGATTCTCATGGCACTATACTGCACTATGCTTATGAGAATTCGCCCCTTAACTGGCTTCTGCATATCCTGAAGTAGTCTTTGGTTTGGGAACATTGCCACCTTGAATTCTAGGTTCAAATCCCTACAAATACATCAGCCAATAGGAGACATGTAGGCGTGTCAGCTCTTGCTGTCTCTTTCTGTTTTCGTTTCTCTGTCTCGAAAAACATCTTGAAATTCCCTAATTGGCTTGTTTGTGATTTTTCGTAGCATGTAGTTGTTAACCATTTAACATTTAGGATCTGTTATTCGAGGCTTTATCTCCATCACTGATACTTTAACAAGCAGAGCATATTATGAGGGACTGCTGATGTTGCTAGTACGATATTAATGACGTGTCTCTTTCCCAAATGTACGCGTTCTCTGAAAGGCTGAGTCTTTTTAAAAGCTGTTAAATCCGCACAAACAACTTTTCTTAAAAGCGTGGGAGCTGTTTATCTGCTTCCAGTTAGCTCAAATAAATTTTCTGTCATTCTCAGAGTGCTTGCCTCGTATTACTCTAAAACATCTTGTCGTGGCTACGTTCGCCTCACCTGGTCATTAGCGAGCAGCAGAGACGAGTTCACTTAACTGCCTTGCCCCTAGATGGATGGCCGACTGTGCCGCTCCGCCTGCCTTCGCCACAGGGTTAAAGAACTCCGCCTGTGCCCCTGTCCTGTTTATTAGTTAACTAGCTGAAAACCCGGCTTTGCCCGGGTATTTATTTATCTATTCCTGCCATTTTTAAGTATATATTCATTTATATAAGGGCTGTATGTCTGTAAGATATCTTGGGAATATAGTTAATAGTAAAGAAGTAATAGATGAAAACTTGATGCGGGAAGGGGCGGTTTTCCAAGAATTTTACTGTTTATGTCCTCATATCTCATGAACTATTGTAATAAAATTTAGAAGGTACACTCGACTATAAGCGAGTACACTGTCTATAAAATTTCCTGCGGCTACAATTTGTAGTGTAGAAATTACAAACTGCAACGTAATTGCGAATGTCTTAGTTGAGTAAGCGAGAAAAGTTTCTCCTTGCAGTATTTTGTTGTGGTGGTCAGCGAGGAAAAGTTTAATAAAGGTTTGAAATTATGTTTAAAGTTTGTTGCAAGTCGCTAAGTACTCTCAGTCTCGTCGCATTAAGTGGCAATTTTTCGCGATTCCTATTGTTTATGACGTCATATCTTCTGAACCATGTGTCGTATGTGATTATTAAACGTGCAGAATGTGTGTACCTAATTTAGTTGAAATCGGTCTTTTGTTTTAGGCAAAAATGGGCAGCATTGTCTCTATATGCAGCAGTTTCTCGCGCATCTCATTGTTTATGACGTCATATCTCGTGAACTATGTATCGTACGTCATTCTTACACTTACGCCGACCGTCCTCATGGATTGCAGCTTATGTGTACTAAATTTCTTAAAGATTGGAAGAAAACTGTATATTTGTATGCAACACGTACAAACATACGGACACACTGCTTTATATATTGGAAGTGGACCACAATGATGTTGAAGACCTAGCGTAGAGAATGTGTGCTATTCACACAAAAATTAAGTTTACATTAAAGAACGAAAATAATGCATGCATAAATTGTCTGCACATTACAGTGACACCAGCGGCGGGCAGACATCGTTTTGGTGTGTATACAGCAAACCTGTTTGGCCAGATCTCTTTATCAAAATATTAGTATCCAAAACAAGTCAAGATGGCATACTTCCGTTCTATGGCTAATAGATTTTTGGAACTGGCATACCGAGCAGGAGATAAACAAACCGATTATAAAGCAAGTTTCAGTAAGTAATGAATATAGAGCCTTAACATACACAAACTTATAGTAAAAAGTTAAAAAAAATAACAACGCATACACCATGTAAGTAAGCTAACAGTTGAAACAGGAAGACAAGAAAACCATTCATGTTTAAGAAATTATTAACAGGCAATTTCGAAATACCAATTTGCATGTAAGGTTGAAGGCCAATGACATTTATCGCTTCAGACTGACAAACAGCGGAAACAAAAAAGTCTCGATATTCACTGCATTAGGTATATATTAACGAACTGAGGAGACTGTCTAAAAATGTAAGCAGGTCAGACAGGTAGAACGTTTGTAATACGTTTCAAATCGTGTGTTGTTGTTGTGGTCTTCAGTCCGAAGACTGGTTTGATGCAGCTCTCCACAATACCCTATCCTGAGCAAGCCTCTTCATCTCCAAATAAGAACGGCAACCTACATCTGTCTGAATCTGCTTACTGTATCCATCTCTTGGTCTTCCTCTGCGATTTTTACCCCACACACTTCCCTCCAATGCTAAATTCACAATTCCTTGATGTCTAAGAATGTGCCCTACCAATCTATCCCTTCTTTTAGTCAAGGTATGCCAGAAATTTCTTTTCTCTCCAATTCTGTTCAGTACCTCCTCATTAGTTACGCGATCCACCCACCTAATCTTCAGCATTCTTCTGTAGCACCATATTTCAAAAGCCTCAATCCTCTTCCTGTCCGCACTGTTTATCGTCCATGTCTCACTCCCATACAAGGCAAGACTCCATACAAATGCCTTCAGAAAAGACTTTCTTAGGCTGAAATCAATATTCGATGTTAACAAATTTCTCTTTTTCAAGAACGCTCTTCTACCCATTGCCATTCTGCATTTTATATCCTCTGTACTGTGACAATCATTTGTTATTTTACTGCCCAAATAACAAAACTCATCTACCTCCTTTATTGCTTTGTTTCCCAATCTAATTCTTTCAGCATCACCTGATTTCCTTACACTGCACTCCATTACCCTAGTTTTGCTCTTGTTAATGTTCATCTTATATGCACCTTTCAGCACACTGTCCATTCCCTTCAACTGCTCTTCCAGGTATTTTGCTGTCTCTGAGATTATTACAATGTCGTCGGCAAATCGCAATGTTTTTAATTCTTCACCTTGAACCTTAATTCCTTCTCCAAATTTCACCGCGCTTTCCTTTATAGCTTGCTCAATGTACAAATTGAATAACAATGGAGAAAGACTACAACCCTGTCTTACTCCCTTTCCAACCACTGCATCCCTTTCATGCCCTTCAACTCTGATAACCGCTGTCTGGTTTTTGTACAAGTTATAAATAACATTACGTTCCCTATATTTTACTCCTGCTTGCTTCAGAACTTGAAAGAGTTTATTCCAATCATCATTGTCAAAAGCCTTCTCCAAATCTACAAAAGCTAGAAATGTAGGTTTGCCTTTTCTTAATCTATCTTCTAGGATAAGCCGTAACGTGAGTATTGCCTCCCGTGTTCCTACATTTCTCCTGAACCCAAACTGATCTTCCCCGGGGTCTGTATATAATTCGTGTTAATATTTTGCAACCATGACTTATTAGACTGATGGTTCTGTAGTTTTCACGCCTGTCTGCACCTGCTTTCTTTGGAATGGGGATTATAACATTTTTCTTAAAGTCTGAGGGTACTTCTCCTGTCTCATACATCTTACGCACCAGGTGAAACAGGTTTGTCATGGCTGGTTCTTCCAGAGACTTCAGTAGCTCTGAGGGAATATCATCTACTCCAGGGGCCTTGTTTCGACTTAGGTCTTTCAGGGCTCTGTCAAATTCTTCTCTCAATACAGTATCTCCTATTTCATCTTCATCTACATCCTCCACCCTTCCTACAATACTGTCTCGGAGTTCATTTCCTTTGTAGAGCCCATCTATATACTCTTTCCACCTTTCAGCTTTCCCTTCTTTGCTGAGAACTGGTTTTCCATCAGTCTCCTTGATATTCATAGATCTGTTTCTCTTATCTCCAAATGTTTCTTTTATTTTCCTGTAGGCTGTATCTATTTTTCCCCTATTTATACATTCTTGTACATCCTTGCATTTGCCTTCTAGCCACTCCTGCTTAGCCATTTTGCACTTCCTGTCAATCTCATTTCTTATTCGTCTGTACTCCATTTTGCCTGTTTCATTTACTGCATTTTTATATTTTCTCCTTTCATCGATTAAATTTAGTATCTCCTGTGATATCCAAGGATTTTTTGTAGGTCTTGCCTTCCTACCTATTTTGTCCTCTGCTACCTTCACTATTTCATCTCTCGATTTTACCCATCCCTATTCTACTGTTTTATTTTCCCCTGTTTCTGTCAATTGTTGCCTAAAGCTCCCTCTGAAAGTCTTAAGAACCTCACGTTCCTTCAATTTATCCAGGTCCCATCTCCTTATTTTCCTACCTTTTTTGTAGTTTCTTTAGTTTCAGCCTACAGGTCATAACCAACAAGTTATGGTCAGAGTCTATATCTGCCCCTGGGTAAGTTTTACAGTTTAAAACCTGGTTCCGGAATCTATGTCTTACCATTATAAAATCTATCTGATACCTTCCGGTGTCTCCTGGTCTCTTCCACGTATATAACCTTCTTTTGTGATTCTTGAACCAGGTGTTTGTTATAACTAAATTATGTTCCGTGCAAAATTCTACCAGGCGGATTCCTCTTTCATTCCTTTTGCCCAGACCATATTCACCTACTATCTTCCCTTCCCTTCCTTGCCCTACTACCGAATTCCAGTCTCCCATAACAATTAAGTTTTCCTCTCCCTTAATTGTCTGAATAATTTCCTTTAGCTCCTCATATATTTCTTCGATTTCCTCATCATCGGCAGAGCTAGTTGGCATATAAACCTGTACTACTGTTGTCGGTGTTGGCTTCGTATCTATCTTGACAATGATAATGCGATCACTGTGCTGGTCATAGTAACTTACCCGCATTCCTATTTTCTTATTCATTATCAATCCTACTCCTGTGATACCCCCAATTGATTTTGTATTTATAATCCTGTACTCACCTGACCAGAAATCCTGTTCATCCTGCCACCGAACTTCACTAATCCCCACTATATCTAACTTCAACCTATCCATTTCCCTTTTTAAATTTTCTAATTTTCCTACCCGATTAAGGGATCTAACATTCCACGCTCCGACCCGTAGAATGCCAGTATTGTCTTTCCTGATGATAACATCCTCCTGAGTAGTCCCCGCCCGGAGATCCGAATGCGGGACTATTTTACCTCCGGAATATTTTACCCGAGAGGATGCCATCATCATATGTTCATACAGTAGAGCTGCATGTCCTCAGGAAAAGTAACGGCTGTAGTTTCCCCTTGCTTTCAGCCGTTCGCAGTAGCTGTGTGGCAAAGCCACATTAGCTGATGTTACAAGGCCAGCTCAGTCAATCATCCTGACTGTTGCCCCTGTAACTACTGAAAAGGCTGCTGCCCCTCTTCAGGAACCACACGTTTGTCTGGCCTCTCCACAGATACCCCTCCGCTGTGGTTGCACCTACGGTACGGCTGTCTGTATCGTTGAGGCACGCAAGCCACCCCACCTCGGCAATGTCTGTGGTTCATGGGAGTGGTTCAAATCGTACAATTCGTAAAAACAAATGAGCATTTGGGCAACATCTTTTTACGTCAAAGCACACTGTTGGTACGACTGATAAACATTTAGAAGTAGAATTTAAGGAGAAGCATTGTCTTAAAATTTGTGCCAAAAAGGGGATTCGAATCCTCGAACTTCCTGCATATTACGAAAGCGCTATCATCCCTTTTCTCACTTCTTCTTTTTTTCTATTAGATGGATGCCTTGCGTTGGTTTCTTATTGATCGCTATGGGTTGTTCGTTGTGTATTTGACGTATTTTTTTTTTTTTATTCCAATGAGCGATGAGCCCTCTGACCACGCACACTGACTAGGAGACGACATAGGTATCTGATTTTATAATTTTTTGATATGTGTGGCAATAAATTTCTCTAATAACAATCAGCCAAAGCTATTCGACACAACTCTCAAATAATCTCGAATAACTCGACTTTGAACTTTAGCAAATAATTGTATGTTTCATTCTTTGAATGCATTACAGCAGCTTTGGGTGTAGCCCATTGGGTTAGCGTTTTTGTCTTAAAACCCAAAGATCCGTTGTTCGATACCCGCCGTGGTAGTCTTTTTACATTTTTTTCGTTGTGTTCGAATACTTGCACAATTTTAATTTGTAATGATAGTTTTTACGTAAAGTGCACGTATTTTTGTTTATTCGGACTTTCTATATTTTATAGAAGGTTGTCAATAAAAAAAATCGCACTTGCGTGTTTTACAGCCAACTTTATATTTGCCTATAGTTTTCGGACAAAAATAATAAAAATCTTCCTCCGATACATATTCTGCACTTGATGCTACTGATGTACTGCCAGAAGTTGATGGGCGTTCGTGATCTATGGGCAAACCACGATGCACACGTGACATTAGCCATTGTTCATTTGCATAACGTTTCTGGTCTTTATGCGTTTGATTCCAATTTGGACGTTCCCAAGGAGGCCAATCGTAATTCTGAAGGCAAGAAACGTTATTATTATTATTATCGGAATATACGTTATAAATTAGTTATAGTACATAAATACATATATAACTGCATCATAATTTAGAGGAACTATAACATACGACTAACGCTCTATCTAAAATAAGAGATTCTTGCTCAGTTGGCGATATATAGCCTAAACAGAGAATTAATAAGTGATTAATCCGCATAACAATCTAATTGGTGTTAGTGACATCACACAGAACTAAACTCAACTGTGATAATATGTAAGAATGTTAAGTGATAGTTACTGACCATCAGACAAGGGAAAGATGAAACGTAATGATAGCCATTATTTTTATGTTAAATGACACTGACAGAGGCACTCACCTTTAGACTCCCACAATATAATAGCCCCCGTTACTTAGAGAACTTCCTCCAGTGTCCGGAAGACCCTATAAAACATCTGCGCGTCTACCTCAAATAATGAGCCGCATTGACCACCCCACGTCATGCATAACGTCGTCTCTAGTCTTGTACACGACTAAAAAAAAGTTATTATTACACAATTTTCCCGTAAAAATTTGTAACTGGATGTCAATATTTCAGGCTAAGTGGGTTTTTAGTACAGTTATAATTCAGTTGTTTCAAAACTTTTTAGGCGAAACTGACATGGTCATCAGTCCCTAGACTTTCAGGCTAAAACTAACTTACGTAAGGAGAACACATACTCATGCCAGAGGGTGGTCGGCCATTCCGCGTGGCGTAAAAAGAAAAGGAACGGCGAGGGAGGAGCTGGATTCTAAAAAGCTGAGTGGGATGCTGAATTTCTGAATTTGGTAATTTCCTCTTGGTGGACAATCTGGTTAAAGGTCCAATAATGATCCATAAAGTTTTTTTTTTTTTTTCTTAATATAGGTCGTAATTTTTCGGACTCATAGTCCAGGTCTGTTTAATTAAGGAGGGTGTTGAGAAGGTGATGCAATACATTATCTTTCTTAAATGGGACTGTTTTTCTGCAGTCTTTAAATGCAATCACCCATCTTCTATTGCAAAACAATGTTTTCCGTCATAAACTCCTTCAATGCTGAGGCCCCACGCCACCGTAATGGGAAGGCCTGTACCTCTCTACTGGTCCCTACCAGAGACGCCGTCTTGCTGCGTCAGTAACTTCCGCATCATCCAGATAGCGCTTCACGTGCAGTGCATTTTCTACTGGGCCAAAGAGACTCAAGTCAGAACCGTCGAGTTCCGGGCTGTATAATGAAGGGCACAAACTGTCGAGTACTTCAACTGGTTGCCGTCCGTCTCCGTAACTCAGTTGCAGCGTCGCTGACAACCGATGCAACAAGCCCGGTTCGATTCCCAGCAGAGGACTTGATGTTGTGTATTTGTCGTCATCATCACTTTCATCATCATTAATGTGACATTATAGATGAAGGGGGAAGCTGATTGTTTCCATATGAAAAGGAAGTTTTGGCAAGCTGTTGGGTTCCCCAACAGGCTGGCTAACAGTTTGGACCTAGTAAATGGAATACAGGTCGTTAGGAAAACCCTAATCTGCTCGGAAACAAGGTACGGCGGACTTGGACTAGCGAGCGCGGCTATACCAGATTGCAACTGAAATACAAGTCAATCACATTAGTCTAAAAATCCATATAAAATCAGGGAATGATCATATGGTAAATATAATTACATGAATGGATTCAGGAGGCTTGGGAGAATCAAACGCCGTAATTATAATTCCAGTATCCCTTACAGATAAAAAGCCGATAGGTTTCAGTACTGTAGTAATAGTATTATAAGACTTATATTTATAATTATTGACACGTAGTGTTTATCAGTAACAGTTTAAGACGCACCACGTTCTGCCCGTATTCTTTCAATAAACTTTATTTTACTCTTTCGTACTGCTTTTCGATGAGGTAGTAATAGTTTGTGTCAGAACATAGAGTCCACTACAGAAACACAAAACATGAACCCAGCAAAGCGAATTGCATTTATATACATATTTTATTATATATAATATTATTCTTAGTAATGTTCATTTTATGTTATAGACTGCCATTTAAATATTTCATGGCTGACTAAAAATAGTACATATGCAGCAGATATTTTATATATAAACAGTTATATCTATTTATGGACCAGAACTGAATATATTTGCTTTAAAAACCATGATAAATTAAATATTAATTGTGCAACTATATTTCGACGGCGACAATATATTTGAACAGTGAGACGCCACGCTTAATAGCTACCTGAGCATAGAGTTTCAGTCTCAACCGATTTTAGTATTGTTAAATATGCATTTGTTTATTAAATGTAAACAACATTTGTCGGAAGGTGGTCAAAGCATTTAATTCTGTGATATTCAAATGTATAATATTATGGAAGGGATATTGTATTTTAAAGATGAGCGTTAGGATGCGTGGAAGGATACAATTTTGGGAGCAGATAGAGCACGCTTTCGAACGCTTGGGATGGACTCGTAACTTGGACGTGGTGGTAAAAAGTTTTGTCGTTGGGCGGTCTGAAGCCGCGTTACGAACTTGTGATTTGATGAGATAGGCGTGTGTGGACTTAGAATATTTACGGGACTGTGACTGCATAACTTAGTATCTGGTTGAAAAATGTAAACTATGGACGTTAGTAAGGCTGTGGGACTGTGATAATTCGGCTATCGTGTACTTGTGTGATGACAAAATGTGTCTCATCATATTTGACAGTCAAACTCTATTCAGATATTTATGTAATTTAATGAATAAATTTGACAGTAAATTAAAAAACTTTTGTTCTTTCTCATTCGGAATTTTTACCACATGGTAAATATATAACCGTTTTACCAATTTAAAATTTGTTTATATTACGTTTACATCCCATCCCCGCACCTCATGAGCTAATTCAGGAAAGTTAGAGTGTGAATTTTGTGTATTTTCTTTACGGTGGACGACGTCTAACACTAGTTAAGTAACAAGTTAGATCTTTATTGTCTTACGTAGATAGAAGTGTCCTTCTGAATCTATCGTCGCGTGCTGACGGGTTGTGTATTCTTGCTTGCATGGCCATTAATTAGGCATACAATCGGGACAGTATGTTGCGCTAAGATTACGGTGAAATATTACGTGTCATGTGACAGACACACAGCGCGTGCAACCGAAAATTATAAAACGTTAAGACGTGACTACTGTCGAAACACGTGAATTTCACTTCGGTTAGTGATCTTTGTTCCTCACGTTGAGCAGAAACGTGACCATTGCAGAAACACGTGAATAACACCTCAGTCGTTGGTGTGTTATGGTGACTGTGTCTTCACATGTATACACGCAACCTGTGGATGCAGGTTGAAAGTTGATTTTCAGATTACATCAGCCCACAGACATATATTACTAGATTGGAAATGCCATATACAGTATCATTGGTGTCAATGAAGTCTCGCCGCCATATTTCTATACTATAAACCTGTGAGCAGTCGTATGTATATTGACAGAAAACATTAGTAAAAATACGGATGAACCCACGTAACTACGCTGTCTTTAGAGATTTGACATTTTGGTTGATTCATGTGTTGCATGTAGTTGTAATTTTTCGTACGGCAAACTGAAGATATAAGCTTTTGATATTCTTAGTAATCCATACAGTGTGAGTTGATTAGTGTTTCGTATAGATGATGAAGAAAACAAATAATGCTGTTCGTGCACTACGGTTGACAGATTTTTGTATGTGCCGTCGTTCACTTAGTAACAGTAATTGCCCTCGTAAAACTAAATTGTCATGACAAAATATTTGCATCGTCAAGCGAATGGCTAATGCCAACGTGTTTTTCTCGACTTCAAAAAGGCGTTCGACGCGGTGCCACACTGCAGACTGCTAATGAAGATAAGAGCATATGGAATAGGTTCACAGATTTGTGACTGGCTGGAAGACTTCCTAAGTAATAGAACGCAGTACGTTGTTCTCGACGGCGAGTGTTCATCAGAGACGAGTGTATCGTCAGGCGTGCCCCAGGGGAGTGTGATAGGACCGCTATTATTTGCAATCTATATAAATGATCTGATGGACAGAGTAAGTTGTAATTTGCAGCTGTTTGCTGATGATGCTGTGGTGTATGGAAGGGTGTCATCTGTAACTGACTGCAATAGCATACAGGTTGACTTAGACAAAATTTCTAGTTGGTGCGAAGAATGGCAGCTAGCTCTCAATGTAGAAAAATGTAAGGTGATGCGCATGAGTAGAAAAAACAATCCTATAATGTTCGAATACAGCATTAGTAGTGAGCGTCTTGCTGCTGTTGCGTCGTTCAAATATCTAGGCGTAACATTGCAGAGCGATATGAAATGGAACGAGCATGTAAGGACAGTTGTGTGTAAGGCAGACAGCCGACTTCAGTTTATTGGGAGAATTTTGGGAAGATGTACTTCACCTGTAAAGGAGACCGCGTATAAAAGCTGCAGATCGGTTTGAAGGAAGACATAGAGGCGGTTCAGAGGCGAGCAGCTAGATTTGTTACCAGTAGGTTCGACCAATGCGCGAGTGTCACGGAAATGCTCCGGCAACTCAATTGGGGATCGCTGGAAGAAAGACGACGTTCTTTTCGTGAATTTCTGTTAAGTAAATTTAGAGGGCCGGAATTTGAAGCTGAGTGTAGTACGATCTTGCTGCCGCCTACTTACATTTCGCGTAAAGATCACGAAGACAAGATAAGAGAAATTAGGGCTGGTACGGAGGCATATAGGCATTCTTTTTTTCCTCGTTCAATTAGGGAGTGGAATAGGAAAGGAAATGCCTAGTAGTGGTACAGTGTACCCTCCGCCACGCACCTTACGGTGAATTGCGGAGTATGTATGTAGATGTAGATGAACGTCACACGACTGACAACATAATCACGTAAGGCCGCCAGGACAGTAAGTAAAATTTAAGCGTACGTAAAGCGTTCTTCTCAAAACACGATTCGACAATGTAAACCTATCTGTTAAATTCAACTATTGCGGATGTGATAGCTCCAATGTAAATCATGTTCAAACCAACTAATAGCCTAAATCTTACAACATCATATCTAGTCAGAAGATCATAATTTTACCCTATGGAAACTGTTTGACGTGAGGTGTGGCAAGATGGCGGTATCAAGCTTCAGTCAGAGAGGTAAGTTTGCCAGTCTAGTAATATATGTCTGTGCATCGGCTATTGTCCTGTGGGGATTGTTGCCCTCCGAACTGCAGCTTTTCAAGACCGTAACTATTTGCATCAGAGTCTCCCAAACACTAATTTCAACATATAATAAATCTTTACATATTTTCTGCCTGACCTCCATTTTGAACTGCATAATTCTGAACAGCGCATAAATGTAGTAACTAGTAAATGTTTGTAAACCTTATGCGACTTAACTACAGGGTCATCAGTCCCTAAACTTATAAACTACATATGAACTAACTTTTACTAAAGACAACACAAACATCCATGCTCGATGGAAGATTCGAACCTCCGACGCGGAAGGCCGTGCGATCCGCAACATGCCGCTCTTGACCCAATTACGAATAAAAATCGCATTGACATGTTTTATGGCCCGCTTTAGATTTGCTTGGGGTTCTAAGACTTTTTGCAAAATTTCAGACAAAAATAATAAAGATGTGCATAATAAAAAGTTATGGGTGAAACGATTACGACTCTACTATTGTAATAATATATATGCACCCAACACGTAATATTCTATCTGACCGTATTTGAACAAACAGACAAAATTATTTGCTATTGGAGTTAAGCTTTGGGAAAAATACTCTTTTTTTAACTTTCACCTCTCTAATCTATTATTTTAATATCTCTCTCAGATTTTCATTATATTTTTCCGTTAAAATATTATCATCTGTCTTGCCATGGTAGCTTGTTCGAATTTCTTTGCCTGTACTAGTAAGAATGACTACACTCTGGAAGGGAAGTAGCGTACATTTGGAGGGCGGACGAGTGACTGTAACCTGGATGAAATACGGTGTACATTTGGCGTTCTGAAATCAGTCACGTGACATCCCTCACCCGGAACACTCTTTTGTACACACCATCTTGCTTTTTGTATTTAATGATTTTTTCAATATAACTCAAGTGCTGTCATTTCAAAGCGATGGCGCACTGAAAATTACTAAAAACACGTCGTTCTGAGGACAATGAATTATAATCTAATGTCTAAAAATGCATGTTAGCAGCTAACACCTGGCATCGATGGTGCGAGAATTACGGATTATTCTCACAGCTGTTCACCGTAGCATAATGGGCGACGAATTAGTCTGTGATGCACGAACATGTTAGCCGGTGGTTCGGAACTTACTAGGGCGCGGTGCCTCAGCGCGTTCGGACAGAGGCTAGCTGGCATGGTAGCTCGACGCCCTAACGAAAAAACCTGAGTCAACGACGAAACGATCAAAATTAAACAAAATAAAACAACGTTCACAAAGTGCCGATCAAACCGAAGAACCAATGAAAGAGAGAGAAGGAAAGTGGGCTCGACACCAAGTGTGGAAAAAAAAAAAGAAAAAACAACAACAACTACTACTACTACTCAGCAAAATTCCCAACGAACAACTCAGAACGAACTTGAACAAGCGACCGCAAAGCATCGATATACCTGAAGAATAAAAAGATATAAATAAATACCCATCACTGGCATTTTTGTCTTGTTTTCGCACGCTCTTGTTAAGTAAACACAACTATATACTGCAAGATTCTGCGTTGTTCAAAGGTAACAGCTGTTTTTCTGAAAGATCATTTGTTCTGTTGTGTGAACCTATCATAAAATACATACCAACTAATTCAAACATAGACTTCTTTATCATGTGTGCATAAACTGGGGAGATACTTTTATAGTTACTGTTGAAATTGACGTAAGGATAATAGTAACTTTTTATATACATTAAGTAATAGAGCTTTGTGGAATTCGGTATTACCACACTTATTCCGTTTCTTCTTTTAGCTGTAAAAGAAAACGTAGTCACGGTTTGAAACAGAATATTTGCTCTTTAGTTTAACTCAGAACAAAATACTATGAACAAAGTCATATCTGAACAACAGAAAAGGTAAGACAGTCTACGTTAAAAGCGTTCATAGCAATCATGCCGAAGATAAACATTTTAGAAGACGCATTGATTCTAATTAATGACTTTCAACATATTCCACTAATAGTGAATGATTTCTTAGGAAGTAAATCAAGTAACTTGTTGCAATGTATACACTTCCCTTCCGTTTCATTAGGGAAAGATAGTGCCACAGAAATCTAGCCGGCCGCGGTGGCCGAGGAGACTGAGGCGCTTCAGTCACGGTCTGCACGGCCACTACGGTCGGGGGTTCGAATCCCCCCTCGGGAATGGATATTTGTGTCGTCTTTAGTATAAGGAAGTTCATAAGTAGTTTGTAAGTTTAGGGACTGATGACCCCGCAGTTAAGTCCCATAAGCTTCACAAACATTTGAACAGAAATCTAGAACTCCTTTTATATATGAAACTGCCAGTATCTGCACGCTGTTTAGAATATTCATTATCAGAGTATCCACCCCGTTGTTGTCCAAATGCTTCAGAAGAGCAGTATGTAATTCGTTGTTACGTATTTCATGGCAAGTTCACGAAATAGAACAAACGCATGTTTCAGAGGGAGCAGTGTTACATCTGCACAACTCTACACAATGCAGAAGATAGCTCTATTCAATTAATAAGAGTACCGGAAAACCTTTTTAGCAACCAAGGCGAAAAAAAAGGTAGGTATTGGCGGGTTTCGAACTACCGCCGACATGTATCAAAACATAACGCACTACCCGATACACCATTTTTTTTTTTTTTTTATGTATTTTTTTTTAACTCAGACGTTCTCCTAACGATCGTTGTAACAAAATTAAATTTCTTCTCCAAAACTTAAGAACTTGTTGTTAAAATCATTCTTTGATGAACCGATTCCTATGTAAGTAATGTCGACAAAAATAATATTCTCTTTCTGTAAATTCATCAGTAATGAACTGATTGGCCGTTTAGTTCTTTAATGTGAAATTATTTCCACATTTAAACTAAAATGTCTTCATGTATACATTATATGTATATTCTTTCAAAGTAAGAAACTAAAGCGTAAGTACAAGTGATTGAATATATAGACATAAAATGACGTTGATATTTGTCTCATTTGCACCCAAATGATGGTATGTGAGCAGGCGACGAGCAAAGGTCGCAGAATTGCGTCTTCTTTCAGAAGTTCTAGCCTATCCCTGTCTTTTTAAAGATTATCTTAAGTGCGTTCTCAAACTTCTTCTTATGGTGCCCGTAATTCCATGTTCTCGCATACTCCGTTTCCATATATGTCATAAACTCTATAAGGTTGTCACTACCGATTTTATTAACGACGTAACTAGTATAATGCCCAAGTAGCCACATCACAGTGTTGTTTTTCCATTGCGGATAGTATTTTTTGTCTGGTCTATACAATAGTTTTGTTTCTATACAATCCGGTGAGGTGCTGCTTACAAGCGCTATCTGTCGCCTAATCCACTTCCAGTGATGGTAGCGGTTTCCGCACGTGAATCTGTGTCGAATAGTGTCCACTAGATTACAGGTGAGGCATCGTTCTGTGTCACTCAGTCCAATTGCATAAAGCCTCTCATTGGTGCTTATCATGTTGTTTATCGTTTTGTATAGCGCTGACTTAACGTTCGAAGGAAGTACGCAGCTGTTAATATTCTGCCACACTGCTTCCCAGTTGACTCCAATGTACTTCGATTCTATTTTATTCCTTCCTTCGTGTTTTCTTCTGTATTCCAAAATGTCTCTTGCAGTTAAGTTCTTGTAATTTTTTAGTCGTTCGCTCAGATAACTTCTCTCAAGATAGCACTCCCGGATATGTTTTAACTGAAAACTTATTGTTTGGACATTTATCGGTGAATCTGTACTTTCTGGTTTGACTGCTTCGAACAGCTTCGTAGTAAGGCTGTCAGGGTTGCTGTGTATGTGGTTGGTCATTCGTTTAATATATAGCGCAGTTGCTTTATTTCTTATATTGGTCAAACCCAGTCCGCCGTGTGTGGGGTCTAGCGTTACAGTTGTAGAGTCTACTCTGAATAGTTCACCCTTCCATATAAATGATGTCGTCTTTGACGTTATTGTCTTCGCTACCAGTTTAGGGATTGGAAATAACTGTGCTATGTAATATGCTTTTGACAGGATGTACATATTTACATACTTAACCCTCTGGTAGTGATCCAAACTTCGGTAGTTATTTTCAAGCAGTGCTCCCTTGATTTTTTGCGCTACATCCCTCCAATTTTTTGCCATCATCTGTAAGGGGACGGTTGTCAGAATAGTTCCAAGAGCTTTATGTTCCACGACGTTTTTAGCCCAGTCGAGCCTGATGTCTTGCAATCCTCGTATACTTAAAAAATTTACTTTTATTTTCGTTCATTTTTGCTCCTGATGCTAGACAATATTTATTTAGTTGTCTCTCTAGAGCCATCACGTCTTCTCTGTTCCTTACTATTATCCCTACATCATCAGCGTAGGCGCCAACCACTATTTTCCTTTCATAGATTGTAAGACCTGTCAGTTTAGCTTGCAGTTGCCTTAATAATGGTTCCAGTGATATTACAAAAAGTAACATCGATAGAGGACTTCCCTGAGGTACTCCTCGTTTAATTTGTATCTGTTTCGTCAGTTGACCGTTAACAGAAACTTTAGCCGAGATCCCCAGTGCGGCATTTTTGACGATGTTTATAGTTCCTGGAAGAAATCCCATTCGTTTCATGGTTTCTAGAAGATACTTGTGTTCGACCTGGTCGAAAGCTTTATAAAAATCGACGAAGAGGAGACCGCAGTGAATATTGCTAACAGATGTTAAAGCAATAATGTCCCTATATTGCGCAGCAGTTTGAGTATCGTCCTTCCATAGGCACAAGTCTGATAATGACAGATAATTTTCTCAGTTAGTGGTACGATTCGTTTATTTACTGCCCTTGCAATAATCTTGTAGTCAGAATTCAGTAGGGAAATTGGTCGAAGATTGTTGATTTTCTTGCATCCTTTGTTTTTTGGGATCAGAACAATTTTACATTCTTTCAATTCTGAGAGGACACGTTTACCCTGAAACACTTCATTCATAATTTCTGTCATCTTATCTCCTATCAAATCCCAGTACCTTTTATAAAACTCGATGGGTAAACCATCGGGTCCTGGTGACTTCTTAGTGGGAGAACTGCGTATAATTTCCAGTACTTCTTGATTAGTAAAGGCTGAAGACAACTGTTCATTGTCTTCTCTAGTTATTTTAGAAGTCACGTTTTCAAACAGTTCATCATAATAGTCTTCATTAGAGTCACATAATTCATATATATCTCTGTAGTACCGATGTATTTCACGAATTATTTCATTTTGTTTGGTGAGGACAGTACCATCTACCAGCTTGAGCGCATCCATGAAAGTCCTTCGGCGGTTTTTGTTATGTTTTATTAAGTGATACATGGGTGTGTGTGTGTGTTGTCCTTAGGTTAGTTTAGTTTACGTAGTTTGTAAGCTACGGACTGACGACCACGCAGTTTGGTCCGATAGATTTACGAACATTTGAACATTTTGGCGTATGCCAGAGAGAGTTCTGGCAAGGAATGTTACGCCTGGTGTACGTGAAACCAAATCGCCGTTATTTTTGAAAATATCTCTGTAATGGTGCGAGTTACGAAAAAATCATAAGCGAGGAAAGTTGTAGACTGTAGAGAATGTTTCTCTCTGCAAATTCGGTTATTCAGTTTTCGTGTCAGATGAACGGTTTGTTTGCAATTACAATTAAAAACGGCTTTTTTTAGTGTTCCTGACGTATTTTTTGTCCGAAAAATTTGACATCTGAAATCGCCGTTATTTTTACAAATATCTCTGAAACGATACAAGATATGAAATAATCACAACAGAGCTGGGTTGTTCAGGATTTTCTCCCCTACAAATACGTTCATTCAATTTTCGTGTCAGATGTACGGTTAAGCCGTTACTTTCATTTAAATTTCGAGCTGTCAAAAACGTTGTCATCAGTTCCTAAACTTACAAACTACTTTATACTAAAGACGGCACAAACATCCATGCCCGAGTGGGGATTCGAACCCCCTTCGGAAAACTGCCGCGCCCACCGCAAGACGGCGATCCAGTACGCACGGTTAATAAGCTGTCAAAAGGCGATCAATGAACCACTTTTAGTGTTACTACCGTAACCTAAATTGCACAAAAAAGTAAATTTAAATAACCAGTTGATCTGCGTATTCAGCTCTATTAAAAATTCCGATACCCGCAATGAAGGTGCAGTACATGGGCAAGTGAAAATACAAGTGGCATTTTGTTTGACACCTGAGCATTACTGTTCTGATGTTATGCGCTGGATGCTATTTACAAAAAAGTAAATTAACTGCATAATTTTAGAAACTATAAAAAAAGTTAACCAACTAAATCTACAAATTAATATCTAGGTTTTCTATCCATTCAAGGGCTGCCTCTGTCACTTGAAAGAAATCTTCTACATTTCCTTGATAAGCTCTTTTGCAACAGCTTGTAACAATGTGATTGATTACCTGGTGCTCGTTTCCAGTCACACTGGGAGGATGAAACCTTTCCCCAACGGATACTTTGCATCTTAATGTGACATTTCGCTCGTTACTGTAGTTCAAGTAGTTTTGCCTCTGGATTTTTCCAAGTGAATAAACATTAGTTTTCTGAAAAACTTTTGATATCAAATTAATATAAATGATGTCACTACATTATCTGAATCGTGTTGTTCTCTTGTTTCATTTGCCACTACGTGCTAATCTGTAACTCTAATAGCGTCATAGCGTCAGCGTAGTATGTAAAATTAAAGACAATGCCGTCTTTCAGCGGGAAAAATAGCAGTTTGGATCTGACGTCACGTCCGCCAGCGGGCTTTCTATTTGCACACAGCCCGCCAAAGCGAAGCTGGGCGTCCCATCGCCCGCAGCGCCCAATTTCCTGTTCACTCGTTCCATATTTCGACGCTCTCCGCTGTGAAACCAGCGCGCTTTGCGCTGCAGACCGTATTGCACTTTGTTGCAACGTCACATCAGCAATACTTCTTTAATCAGACACAAATCTTATAGACACAGTGTATTATAGAACCACCAAATACGTAAATACACATTATGCATTCTTCGCGATTTTTTTCCGAAATCTAATCATCCTTCACTATTTCCCAACAACATATACTTACCCGACATATTTTTGAGTGAAATGCAACTTTTGCCTAATATACAAGCATTAATACACGAAGAACCAAATATATTTTTAACGTTGGAAACTTAGAAATTTGGGTGGTAAACGTTAAAAGCTGTACGCGTGTTTTGGAAAGTAGAACCTTTCGTTAAATCAGACAATAAATTGTTCATTAACTCAGCTATTTGGTTTAATTATGGCCCTGATATTAATGTACAAGAAACAGTGCATTAAACTGATTATGTGCGCAACGGATATTTTTAACAAAACAACTGTGACATGTAACCTTTTGAAACAGACACTGACTATACTCAAAAATTTTGACTGCGAGAAAGATATAAGAAAAACCACAAATCACTTTCTTAATGCTTGACTGTGAGAATTTATGTCGATCAGTTATTATTGAAATCCAAATCAACTATTATCTTACTATCGCACCAATAATGAAATATGTTCAATAATGTTATTCAAATCAACACTCCACTAAATCAAGTAATTATCAAATGAAGGAAGTAGGTTAATTTTCTAACTACGTAAATGAAATATGAAACAGGGTTAAGTTACTTATTATTGATAAACAACATTACATTACCTACATAATACAACTTCTGACTTGCTGGCAAAGCAGCCTCTGCTCTACATCGGAGCCATACACACAACCCAACCGCTCTCTAAGCGAGCTGAACCACTAGTGCTCCTCTCTCTCTCAGTGCGAGCTACAATGCTATGCAATACATGATCTTTGCCAGAGATGAAGCTTTACACATATCGATACATACAGTAGAAGCGATATTATACATTTTCTTGCAAGCAAGTTACTCGATACAAAACAGGAGGCACAATATTAGACATTTTCTTATAAAAATAATTTTTTATGGACATGTTTCATCACCCCCCTCCTACCTATTAAAATTTTGTAGGGTGGGTGATGCCAATGGCATTGCCTAGCCAGCAAAATTACTGAATTTCAAGTCCAAAAATCTATTAATGACATCCAAAATATAACAAGATCAAAACAACAGATGGAGTACATAGAAAATTTAAAAAAAAAATGTGACAGTCATAAATACATGCCATTTTACAGAACAGTACCATCAAAAGTCACGCATGGAGAGGTACAGGGTGTGACAGGCATAAGCAAATGTCAAAATTTACAGAACATCAGCAATAAGTGGAATATATGATAATTATACATAATGGTAAACATAAGTATATATATATAGAATTTCAGAAAACATAGTTTGACAAATGATATAGTGGAGAAAATGAGATAGCTAGAAGTAATACACAAATGGAAAAAAAATATACAATAATAAACATGAACATATACAAAGTTTTACAAAAGATATTTTAACTAATGTCATCATTCTTTAAAGAAAATGTGGTAATTACAAGTAATACACACAGTAGTGTAAGTTCCATGGGTTTACATTTTGTACAAGAGATCAGTATTTTGGGAACATAAAATGAACATTTGTATCTTGTGCACAATGTAGTCTATGTAAATTTTTATTGCACTTAGTATAAGATAAAGTGTCAGTTTTGTATTCTGTGATGCATTTAAAATGCTATACTTTCATGGATGCTAGAACATACATGTAAAATTTTTGACTACATAAGCTTCTGATCATGTACAAAATAATGTTACTGCTTCAGCACAATAGGATTTCAATATAACGTTTGTCAATCGAATAGGCACAATGACATTTCAGACTAAGTATATGTATCTATCAAGAGCACAATTTTATTTTGGTAACTGACTGTGAAAGAACCATGAAATATACCTAAACACTGGTAATGAACCTGTGGACAACGTTTGCAATGGGAGGCACTGAATAGTATATGCACACGAATAGCACATTAGCTCCTAACATTCATTTTAGGTCTGCACACGAACACAAAACACTGTAAGATTACACCACACTGTAGGCGGGCTGGCTGGTTGCATTGAAGTGGAAGTCATGGGGAAAAGGTTCTGATGTATTCCTCCATGCAATTCGACAATCAAGTGTGCTCCAACCAACAGAGCTATTAGCAGACTGCATCAGCATAGCCAAAATTAGAGCAAAATGGTGGTGGGTGGCCAAGGCTGCAATGGACAGTACTGTGTGGCCAAACATCATCCAACAAACATCTTCATTAAAAGGCCCAAAATCAGTGGTGTATAGTAACTCGTCCATTGTTCTGTGTGCATTCTGGAATCTCGTGTGCGAAATCGCCACTTCCCATGCGTGTCCAAAGTACATGAAATAAAGCATTTTACACACAAATTAGTAACATAGTCATGATATTTCAGTTTAGACTGAAAGAAAAGTCATTGATTAGAACATATCTACAGAAATATTTTCCCACAAATTCAAGTGGTACAAATGGGGTCATGGTATTAAACCATATTTTTACATTACAAGTAGTGTCTTGAAGACGGATACATTTGAATACTAACGAGTAATTTAATTCTTATTTTAGAGTATCTACAACATTAGTGTCATTTCATATAAGCACAAGGCTGTACATACTATGTACATATTGCTTTACAAACACATAATCGTATGAAATACATTGAGGGCGCTTGTCATCAATTTGGCATGATATAACTTAAATTGACATTCCAATTACCATTAGTTCATATCTCTTTAAATTAATATATATCACTATGATGGTGATTACATTACCACAAATTATAACACTTAAATTACATAAGTTGCCATGGCCAGGCTTTTGTCTCAACTGAGCTACATATTTCATTGCCTTAAGGTATAACACATCAGGGTAGTTTCGTGAGAATATCAAAAGAGGTTCAAGTCATCAGGTCATGTCTGTGTCTGTCTGAGTCAGCAGTAGGGTCAAACAAAACAATTAGTGCAAATTTTGGCACAGTACTAGATGTACATCACAGTAAATCATCCAATAACATAAACACAGACGTAATATTCGTTAGGCATAGCTGCAGATTTTCATCAACAAGATCATCAATAAAATTTGGAAGATAGTAGTAAGCAAAAGCAAAATATTTCTGTGCATTATCTTTCTAGACTTAACTAGGCGCAATTTATGGCATAGCTGCAAGTTTGCAAGATAGATGGCTGTGTGCAACGTATAACCATAACCATACATTGTCATTGAGCTTCATTATAAAATTAATTAGCATAGTGGTAGGGCTTAGGTATATAATTAGTGAGCATAGCGGTAAGCTTTGATTACAAGAGCAATACGCATAGCTGCAAGCATAATTAGAAATATTCATTACACATAATTACAAATAATTACAGATCATCAGAAGGATATGAATCTCAACAATCACACATGCCATTGAAGGCACAATGCATCAACATACAAAATGGTGCACATAAGCACAAAGAGAAAATACAAAAGGGCAGTGCGAGTAAGCACATAAGAAAAGAACAGAACATAGCATCATTAGCAACATAGCGATTCTCCTCATAATTGCTTCATAATCATTGTATAATCTCGTCATCATTAGCAACATAGCGATTCTCCTCATAATTGCTTCATAATCATTGTATAATCTCGTCATCATTAGCAACATAGCGATTCTCCTCATAATTGCTTCATAATCATTGTATAATCTCGTCCACATAATTACATTTATCAAACATCTTTGACTGTTACCAATACCTTCCTTACCATCATTTATCCATAAACAATAATGCATTTTAAAGACCACCATGACATATTGTGTATTGCCTTACTCATCATCCTCCATAATGTTCTTGGCTTACCAAATGCTCATGTCAACTCAAAATCTTCTTCACTCGCTCAGAACTTCGTAAGTTATGCAATTAGTAACACAGAAGAGAAATCTGGTATTTTCTGAAACATAGGAACTTGATTAGATTACACAATCAAAAATTTCCATTAATTTTATTTGTCTTGCACAGCCACAGAGTTCGTTATATGCAAATTGCAAGATAATCAAAGTTTCGTATGACAATATCCCAGCGTAGCACAGAGCATAAGTATTCAGAGTTAGAGAAAAGTAACAGTGAGAAAAAGAGGTAGATAGAGCGCACTAAGGAAAAGCGGAAGAATAGTGACACTCAGCTCGAGAACGGGGCACCAATCGCCACTTGGTGTGTCCAAAACAGATTAATGGACTCTCTACCCCAAATTTTATGCCTTGAAAATCCCTTTTGATGAATTAGAGCGTGGATTAGCAGGACTGATTTCAATGTTTTGCTCTTGTCTTTCCGGGGTATGCGATCTGCTTTGGCCCTGATTTGTGTTTTCGTATCGTGGAAGGCGATCACGAGAATTATCGCGTGTGCCCTCCCGACTACGCTTCTCAGCGTTATTGTTGTGATTTTCAGTCTCGCGATCACTATCAGTATTGCGTCTATCACGCCAATTAGTATCATTCGAAGTATTGCTGTTATGATAGTAATTATTGTAGCGTCCTCCGCGACCAAAACCACCACCTCGGTTGCGGCCACGAAAACTTCCACGGTTAATTTCACGATCATGAAAATCACCGTTCTCATTGTCGCGACTTTGTTTGTAAGATTCATTAGTGAAAGAATTATTTTTTGGTTTATCGTCGTGCTCTGAATAACGTTTAGTACGCGGCGGGCTTTGTTGCGACCGGCGATCATATTTGTTTGTTTCAAAATATCGACTGCGCGAGGAATTTTCCTCGTCTTCTTCCTCTAAGTCTTGTAAGAGATTTCTAAAGGCTTCAATATCATTCTTGCATCGTGCCGCAATGGCAATTTGACGCAAGTGTAGAGGCAATTTGTTCAAACAAATTCTGATTAATTCCGCAGGGCAGTAAGGTGCCGATAAAAATTGATTTTTGTATACTAAGTTTTGGAAATATTCCACTGGGCTCGAGAAATTTGATCGCTCAAAAGTTTTGAATGTCGCAATACTGTTTTTAACGCGGTCTTGTGCCGCTTCCGACCAGTATGCGGATAGAAATGAGCGTCGGAACTGATTCTCGCTATAGCACTCTTGTGCAATAGCTCTCATTCTGGTGGCTGGCTCGCCTTCCAGATAACCACATATAAATTCTAATCTGTGCTCAAGTGGCCAATTCGGGGGAAGACAATAATCGAATTGCTGCAACCACTCTTTAGGGTGCAAGTCATTCGGAGAGTTTTTAAATGTCTTGAATTTACGTGCAGTCAGGAAATGCTTGTAGTCAAACGCTTCCTTTCGCCCATGCGGCGTAAGTGAGCGTAAACTACGCACCGCGTCTTCATTGTTGTTGCTATGAGGTACACTTCGTTCACGTACCAAGCGACCTACTTGGCTCGAATCATCATTGTCATTTTCGTTCAAATTTTCTTCTACATCTTTGTATGGATTTCCACAAGTGTGGTCAAATTTCCTCTCTATTCGCGCCACGCGATCATCTAATTTTCTGACCTCAGCCTTGTATTGCTGATTAATGGTCATTTGACCTTGTTTGAAACGGTCAAGGGCGAGATATTCATTAGTTTCATTAAACGGGGTAGGATGCGTTACATCAGAACTTTTGTCACTGTTATCACTGATTTGGGTAATTTTAACAGTAATATCCTCAAACTGTTTATTAATTTTATTGATCTGTTCCGTCGTGACTGACTGGAAGTCCTGCAACTTTTCATCAAATAGATTACTCTGTTGCTTCAATTGAGCGAGTTCGGTGGTTTCTATATTTTCGACTCGTGACGCAAGGCTTTCCACTACCGGGTTAATCTCGTCGCGAATATCTTGTCTTATTTGCTGAGATTCACGTTTGAAAGTATTGAGCAGTTGTTCCCTGAACCGATTGTTGTCCTCATTTATTTTATTAAAACTACTTTGAATACTCGCAAACCTCGAATCGCACGTCTGTTCTATTTTCTCAAGTTTTTCATTTAATTTCTGAGATTGTAATTGATTATTGTCAAGTTTTTCATTTAATTTCTGAGATTGTTCCTCCAGTTTTTCACCTTGTTTCTCAAGTTTTTCACCTAATTTCTGAGATTCCTGAGATTGTAATTGACTATTCTCATTTAATTTAGAGAGCTGTGACAATAAAATTTGCATGAAATCATTTGGTAATACGTTTTCCATAGCCGTCGCACAAGTATTTTTTGTAGCAGAGCTAGGCGGAAGCGATGCATTATTTTCCGCAACCACGTTACAAGAATCGGAATTCTGTATTGTCGAATCCTGTACTTTGTCATTATTCATATTGTCTGTTACTGAACTAATCTGTTCCGCGTTTTCGGACACGGTATTTAGTGTCGTATTTGTATCAGTGCAGTGAGAAGGCTCTTGTGAAAATTCTTCTTCTCTCCTTGTATCATTCAAGGTCTCATTTTCGGAAGCACATTTAGCATCAGCGCGGACTCTCCTATTCTTCGACATTGTTAACAGAATTTTGCAGTAAAGTGACCAATAATATTTATTTTCACCTACTGCTAATTTTTTGAAAATTACACACGGTAATTATGAGAGAACAATAGGCTGAATCGGGCAAGTACAACATACAGTCACAATTGAGATTACGCAAACCGTTAATTATCACACGAGTTCCGCGGTACTAGAACTTTCATCGCAACAAACATCAGACAATATAAAAGAGAGGCTTGTTCAGTAATAATGCAATTATTTGTATATTCAATTAATCTACTATAAACAATACTACACAATATCAAGAATGGTAAGTAACAAACTACAGAAACAATTACTATGCTACTGTTGCTACAACAGAGGATGGTGCTACAAAAATTAAATTAAGAGCCAAAAGGTAAGTTGGTTAGTGGAAAAGACAAACTAACTGAAATAAGACTACGTATCTAACTACGTCACGATCCTGTTTGTGAACTATCCTGGCAGAAAGGGCGCCAGATAAAAGCTGTACGCGTGTTTTGGAAAGTAGAACCTTTCGTTAAATCAGACAATAAATTGTTCATTAACTCAGCTATTTGGTTTAATTATGGCCCTGATATTAATGTACAAGAAACAGTGCATTAAACTGATTATGTGCGCAACGGATATTTTTAACAAAACAACTGTGACATGTAACCTTTTGAAACAGACACTGACTATACTCAAAAATTTTGACTGCGAGAAAGATATAAGAAAAACCACAAATCACTTTCTTAATGCTTGACTGTGAGAATTTATGTCGATCAGTTATTATTGAAATCCAAATCAACTATTATCTTACTATCGCACCAATAATGAAATATGTTCAATAATGTTATTCAAATCAACACTCCACTAAATCAAGTAATTATCAAATGAAGGAAGTAGGTTAATTTTCTAACTACGTAAATGAAATATGAAACAGGGTTAAGTTACTTATTATTGATAAACAACATTACATTACCTACATAATACAACTTCTGACTTGCTGGCAAAGCAGCCTCTGCTCTACATCGGAGCCATACACACAACCCAACCGCTCTCTAAGCGAGCTGAACCACTAGTGCTCCTCTCTCTCTCAGTGCGAGCTACAATGCTATGCAATACATGATCTTTGCCAGAGATGAAGCTTTACACATATCGATACATACAGTAGAAGCGATATTATACATTTTCTTGCAAGCAAGTTACTCGATACAAAACAGGAGGCACAATATTAGACATTTTCTTATAAAAATAATTTTTTATGGACATGTTTCAACGTTCATTTCGATTATGAGCGTCACAAAGCTACACTGACTTTAAGACGACAGATCAGTGGTGACATGGCTGCGTGATGTTTACACACACAACGTCTATACCAAAACTCAAAATGCTTTGAAATGGTGTCATTTTTGTTGCCAGTATAAACCGGGGATTAACTCCTTTATGTTCATTCGAGAGGAGAAATTCGGTGGATGGTAGGGCCGCCCATAGGGATCGGTAGGGGACGTGGCCATGGGGGAACTGCCCCTACTGAGAACTCGTTCACATTTTTTTAATGTTGAAAAGTACTTAAAAGTGTCGATAAAATGACTAGAAACGACATAAATCACACGTAAAAAATTGGGAAAGAAAAGTGAGCGTTCATCCGTCGCTGGCATGTTGGCTCCTCACGAAGAAAACTAAAAGTGTCTTTCTTGATTTATTTCAGGTAAACGCACGATCAGGTAACGAAACATTCGAAAAAAACTGAAAATTCCGCTAAAAATTCTACCCACACGTAACCCATTTAACAAAAATGAATTTATAATCACAGGAAAACCAACGGTTTTGCGTGTGATCAGGAACACGTTACAGCTTCCACATTAATCGATGTTAAAGTCGATAATGAAGCTCGTATTAGTGGTTCAAAATGCGGAAACTATGGTAAAAAAGAGAAACGATCATGTTGTGGCCAGTCGCTGTTTTTAGTTAGACAGGAGCATTATGATAGTGTGAGTCAGTCTACTCAGAGTAGTGCTGGAAACGGAGCGGTTGTTCCGTAGGCTACGATTTCGTGCCATTTCATTCGGCGCCTTCGACTGCTCCCGGTTGGACATGTCGAATCGAGCAAATCCCATTTTGGAGTTGAATGTTGCTATATTTGTTTGATGTGGTAGTGGATTTTCCGTAGCACGGAATCGTGCTGTTTCTGGGCATCAATTCCGTGAACATCAATCACGATGGAAGGTTTCTAATCCCAGTTTGTTATAATAAAAGTTGTGTAACGACACAGTTATTGATAAAAATTTTCACGATGGCCTTGTAAGGGTCATGAAGTAGAAATAATGAGGTATCGTTTTTCACAGTGGTGTACCACAGTCAGTAGAGTTTTCGTTTGCGGAATGGCCCTTTCTTCGAGTCGATAAAACTGCAAATATTTTAATTCTCCGTAATTGTTCAAAATTTCTTTTCCTTCCACACTTCTACTACGTAAGTTTATTATTTTTATTAGTTAAGGTAACACATTCGCAGAGTATTATTCAATTTGTCGCATACCTTTTATCAAGGGCTGTTATTTATAGTTTTCTGTCAATAACTCTCGAATCTGTTAATGTATACACATTGTCCTTCCGTCTTCAAATGAATTTGTCACTTTTTTGTCAAATCAATTTGAAGATAGTGAACACATAGTAATGTGATCACCGCGTAAATGGAGACAAACGTCTATATACATCACAAAATTAAAGCTGAAAGTATCACATTCCAAGCTAATTAAAACCGGTTACTTTGCCTAATAGTCAGTCCACAACAATTACTCAAAAACTGTATATAAATGGCAAAGAACGGAGTGGTGTTGGTCTTATGTTTTGTAATCGTTTCTTGTCGGTCTCCTTGTGCTAGTTTTAGCGTAAAATTTCGAAGTGGCCGCGGGGGCTGAGGCGCTTCAGTCACGGTCTGCACGGCCACTACGGTCGGGGGTTCTAATCCCCCCTCGGGCATGGATATTTGTGCCGTCCTTAGTCTTAGTTAGTTCATAAGTAGTTTGTAAGTTTAGGGACTGATGACCCCGTAGTTAAGTCCCATATACTATACAAACATTTGAACATTTGATTTGAATCTTTATGAGATCTTTTAAAATGGACATGAAGATTAACTGTTCCTCCACCGGTGGCATACAGCGGCCACACAACTTGCTTATTTCCTCTGTCACCCCCAGACTCAAAGAACTGTCATACATCCGATCTACGTTTCGACGTATCTATAATTATTTTACGATTAAAAATGAAATTGTTACTCAGATAAAGACTAGTTACAATTTTGTGAATGTTAGTTAACTAGAAGATACCTGCTTCTATATGAAACACAAAAATACGAAAAGTACACGTTTCCGCAAGTTGGAAAAAACCGCTGCTTTTGTTTGGTCTTTGTGATAGTACACCTATAGAGAAGGCCGCGGCGCTCTCGTGTGACGTCAGGCAGAGTAGGTTGCGCGCACATAGCCAACACCGTCTAGAAACAAGGCCTCATAACAAGTCCGTGGCCGGCGAGAAGAACAGGCCTCTCAGCGCACACAGCATGCCACGTAAGCTAGCCGATTGGCCGGCCGCTGGGGCACACCCCACTGCCTCTTAGCGGGCAGCCTCTAAGCTAGCGGTCCCTCCGGCTCGGAACTACTTTGCTTACGTAGCGTGACGTCTGCGCTGGGGCCTGTATTTCCCGTTGGCCGCGCAACACGTCCGTGTGACGTCACACCGATAGGCAGCCCTCGCAAGCCCACTGGCTGAAGCCTACGAGCAGTAGGCTGTGCCAGCACCTCCTATAGATGAAAGCCTGCGCACGACGTCAAACATGGCGGCGGTGGGAGGCTTAGATTCCTCCAAAAATTGTAAACGTTAGCAGTGCACGCTGTTTATAGTGCATTCTTTCGTTCAGGAGTGTATTTATTGCGTAAATTGATGTTCTGTACGGTGTGATCGCTCCCCTGGAAGATTTGAGTTTGTGAGAACAACGTGTGATCACTTTTTTTACTGACAAAATTCTGTTTCTACATCTACATACATACTCTGCAATTCACCGTAAGGTGCGTGGCGGAGGGTTCACTGTACCACTACTAGGCATTTCTTTTCCTATTCCACTCCCAAATTGAACAAGGAAAAAAAGAATGCATATATGCCTCCGTACGAGCCCTAATTTCACTTATCTTGTCTTTGTGATCTTTACGCGAAATGTAAGTAGGCGGCAGCAAGATCGTACTACACTCAGCTTCAAATTCCGACCCTCTAAATTTATTCAACAGAAATTCACGATAAGAACGTCGTCTTTCTTCCAGCAATCCCCAATTGAGTTGCCGGAGCATTTCCGTGACACTCGCGCATTGGTCGAACCTACCGGTAACAAATCTAGCTGCTCGCCTCTGAACCGCCTCTATGTCTTCCTTTAAACTGATCTGCTGCGGGTCCCAAACACTTGAGCAATACTCAAGACGTGGTCGTACAAGCGTTTTATACGCGGTCTCCTTTACAGGTGAAGTACATCTTCCCAAAATTCTCCCAATAAACCGAAGTCGGCTGTCCGCCCTACTCACAACTGTCCTTACATGATCGTTCCATTTCATATCGCTCTGCAGTGTTACGCCTAGATATTTGAACGACGCGACAGCATCAAGAAGCTCACTTCTAATGCTGTATTCAAACATTATGGGATTGTTTTTTCTACTAATGTGCAACACTTTACATTTTTCCACATTGAGAGGCTGCTGCCAATCTTCGCACCAACTAGAAATTTTGTCTAAGTCATCCTGTATGCTATTACAGTCAGTTACAGACGACACCCTCCCATACACCACAGTATCATCAGCAAACAGCCGCAAATTTCAACTTACTATGTCCAGCAGATCATTTATATAGAAAATAATAGCGGTCCTATCACACACCCCTGGGGCACGCCTGACGATACAGTAGTCTCTGATGAACACTCGCCGTCGAGAACAACGTACTGCGTTCTATTATGTAGGAAGTCTTCCAGCCAGTCACAAATCTGTGAACCTATTCCATAAGCTCGTATCTTCGTCAGCAGTCTGCAGTGTGGCACCGCGTCGAACGCCTTTTTGAAGTCGAGAAAAACACAATCCGTCTGTTGCCCTTCTTCCATGGCTCGCAAGATGTCATGTGAGAAAAGGGCAAGCTGAGTTTCACATGAACGATGTTTCCTAAACCCGTTCCGTTTCAAGGAAATTTACTACATTTGAACGGAGAATATGCTCCAAAATTCTACATGAAACTTTTGTCAACGATATTGGCCTGTAATTGTGTGGGTCAGTTCTCTTTCCTTTATATAAACGGGAGTCACCTGCGCTTTTTTCCAATCACTAGGAACTTTGCACTGAATTAAAGATTCGCTGTTCTGTGCCGAAATGTGGAGGAAATTACGACTGTGACCCAAACGTTACCGTCTTTAATCGTCCGGAGAAGAAGAAATGGATATCAAGATCTCCCAGGATAACTTGGCCCCTTCTTCAAGTTAATGAGTAAGTTTGTTTTTGTTTAACCTTATAAAAGAGTTTTAAGTCATGACTGTTTACCGTTGGAAATAGCGATTCATTTTATTTACGTATTCCTCTCCGGACGTTTAAAGACTGTAACTTTTGGGCCACAGTCGTAATTTCCTCTTCATTTCGGCACAGAACAGCAAAACGGCATTTTGTCAGTAAAAAAGAGATCACACGTTGTTCTCACACACACACACACACAAATCGTCCAGCGTAGCTATCAGACCGTACACAACAACAATTTACGCAATAAATACACACCTGAACGAAAGAATGCCCTGTAAACAGAGTGCACAATCTTTTAGAGGACTCTAAGCCCCTCACCGCCGCCATCTTGTTACATCGTGTGCAGGCTTTCTTCTAGAGGGGGTGCTGGCTGTGCCCCAGCGACCAGCCAGTGGGCTTGCGAGGGCAGCCTATCGGTGTGACGTGACACGCACTTGTTGTGAGGCCTCGTATCTAGACGGCGTTCGTATAGTTGGATGGCTCGCTGCTTCGGCATAGTGGGCCGTGCCTCAGCGGCTACCCAGTCAGCTATGCGCGTGCAACCTACTCTGCCTGACGTCACACGAGAGCGCCGCGGCCTTCCCTCTAGGTGGTATTGGATAGTACCAGAAGTGTCCGGGTCGAGCATCAGAGTATCGGAAGCTCCTTCTCGCCAGCGATATTTCGATATTTCATCGTGCCTCCTATTCCTTCGGCCAGCCTGCGATTAGCCTGGCGCCTCCTACGGAAATACCGGTGATCACTGGATGTTAACCGCATTCGAAGACCAGCAATAATTCAGAGCAGTTTTCCATGTGAAGTACATGTTATATGAAGCTAGTTTGGGTAGCAGTGCTGCAAATTGAAAAGATGTAACTGTAAATTCTGGGTGCAGAAGGATCATTTGAGTGATGTTTAATATTTTTGCTTCGTTGAATCAAATTTGACTGCTTATTGATTAAACGTTAGTGATACAAAATGACACCAGATAGTTTCATCATTATTTAGGGGTATTGAGGGCTGATACACTCTTTTTATTTATAGAACTAATGAAGGTCGCATTGTCAGGTGGTTCTCACAGATGTTCTAATACGTTCAATACTTCTTCGTTCTTTGAAATCAGCTTTCCCTTGCAATGATCCTATTTTAGGTGTAAGCACACCTTCCTTAGTGTCCCTCCGTTTATTATACTCCTAACCGCTGAATGGGCAAAAGACCTGCCCTTGGTCGTTGCAGTAACTTCCTTACTGACGGTTACACTAGGAACTGCAGGTGTCTGGACACCGTCCACGAAATTTTGGGGACGGGAGGGAGGAGCATTATGAGGGGGAGGAAGAGGAGGCAGGGGCCCCCGACCCTTAGGAGCAGGTAAAAGTGTGACAAGTGCTCGGGGTGGCAAGTGTCCGGACACCCATGAGACTAGGTACAGTATAGTATTTAGAGAGGGAGAGCTATATTTTTATCTCTTTTATACAAGTGGTATCTCACTTCTCTTTTATTTATTTTTGTTATTATTGTTATTTTATTTATTTATTTATTTTATTTTATTATTATTTATTTATTTATTTTATATTTTTATTTTTTTATTTATTTATTTATTTTGCACAACAACGCGAATTAAGATGATGTTTATTTTCACCGGCTGTTGTGTAATGTAGAGGAAATACGACTGATCAAGTTTTCCACTGAATCGTTTAACACAGTGTCAATCAGATAGATATGAGTTTGTAATATTTTGATAATATATGCGTCACGGCTTAAAGATACGAGCGCGAATAATCGCTGCTTCACTCAACGAACAGACTGATAATATTTTTGTTTTGTTAGGTATTGCCTATTCGGTAATTGTAAGAAGTGTTGCAAATGGTTCGTGATTTAATTATCGGTGGTTCGTGTTTTATCAATGTACTAATATGAGAATTTTTGTTGGTAATAAGTATGGTATTTCACAACAAATTTTCTTCCTTCCATATAATACCTCTCTGATGTAATAGCAAATAATAATTTTGAGATTAATTCTAGTAAGGATTTTCGGCTATTGGTGTATAAATATCTGTGAGGAATCTCTGTTGTATAATAGGGCCAATATTATGAATTAATAGTACGTTATAGTGCAGAACGAAGCGTTGGAGCCTGCAGAGCTCCAATTTCAATCTTCTGAGTTGGCGTGGCAGTGGCAGCCTCTATTTAAATCAATGATTTGGCTCTTGTTCACATATTGATGGGGTACTCAAAAGAAAACGAATAAATTTTTTGGAGGAAAGATCCTTTGAAGTACCGCCTTGTGTCGCCAGAGCATATAGATTACATTCCTGAGTCAGTAAGCCACACATAATCGCTGAAATAGCATGAAGCGAAATGTAGCGTGAGGACGGATATGAGACAGGCGTTCAACGAATTCGAAAATAAAGTTATGTGTACTGACGTGGCTGAAAATCCTAAGAAATTTTGGTCTTACGTCAAAGCGGTAGGTGGATCAAAACAAAATGTACAGACACTGTGACGAAAATGATATTGAAGCAGAGGATGACACTCTAAATGCTGAATTACTCAATGTTGTTTTCCAAAGCTGTTTCACAGAGGAAGATTGCTCTGTAGTGCCTTCTCTAGATTGCCGCACAGATTACAAAATGGCACATATCGAAATTATTGATAGAGGGATAGAAAAGCAATTAAAATAACTCAAATTAGGAAATGCCGCAGGATAAGATGGGATACCAGTTCGATTTTACACAGAGTACGCGAAGGAATTTGTCCCCCTTCGTGTAGTGGTGTACCGTAGGTCTCTAGAAGAGCGTAGCGTTCCGAAAGATTGAAAAATGGAGCAGGTAATCCCCGTTTTTAAGAAGGGAAATCGATCAGATGTGCAGAACTATGGCCTATATCTCTGATGTCGGTCAGTTATAGAATTTTGGAACATGTATTATATTCGAGTATAATGACATTTCTGGAGACTAGAAGTCTGCTCTGTAGGAATCAGCATGTGTTTCGAAAAAGGTGATCGTGTGAAACCCAGCTCGCGCTATTCGTCCACGAGACTCGGAGGGCCATAGCCACGGATTCTCAGGTAGATGCTGTGTTTCTTGACTTCCGCTAGGCGTTTGATACAGTTCCTCACATACGTTTAATGAACAAAATAAGAACATATGGTCTATCAGACCAATTGTGTGATTGGATTGAGGAGTTCCAACATAACAAATGCAGCATGTCATTCTCAATTTCTCAATGGAGAGAAGTCTTCCAAAGTTAAGAGTGGTGTCAGATGTGACACAGGGGAGTGTCGTGGGCCGTTGTTCTTCTATATATAATAACACACATGACACACATGCTTTGAATCGCCTGGGATTTAAATAGAACAAAAAAAAGTCCGACAGATGGCTCTTCATCTGATCAGAGAAGCAATAATTGGCATGCCAAATTAAGACAAAGCAAAGATGATGTTCTTTACAGGAAATGCCCAATATGTTCACCATCATTCCTCAACAATAGCTGTAGTCGAGGAATAATGTTGTGATCACCATTGTAAAGCATTGGCGTCCGATGTCAGTAACTTGCGACGTCAGGTAACTTTTAATGTTTTTTTTTTTTTTTTTTTTTTTTTTTTTTTTTTTTTTTTTCCTTTTTTATGTTTGTAGAGCTTATGGGACTTAACTACGGGATCATCAGACCCTAAACTTACAAACTACTTATGAACTAGCTTATACTAAAGACGGCACAAATACCGATGCCCGAGGGGGGATTCGAACCCCCGACCGCAGCGGCCGTGCGGACCGTGACTGGCGCGCCGCTGACCACTTGGTCACCACGGCCTGCACCTCAGGTAACCCCAAAGCCAATAATCTCACGGACTGATGTCTGTGGACCTTGGAGGCCAAGCATGACGAAAGTGGCGGCTGAGCAAACGAACATCACCAAGATATTTCACGCATCTAGCAATATGGGGTGGAGCGCCATACTGCATAAAAATCGTACGTTCCAGCAGGTGTTTATCAGTCAGACTGGGGACGATGTGATTCCGTAACATACCGGCGTACCTCTCACCCGTCACGGTAGCAGTTACAAAACGAGAATCACGCAGTTCTTTGAAGAAAAAAGGCCCGAGAACGATAGATGTGGTAAATCCAACCCATACCGTGACTTTCCCGTCGTGCAATGAAGTTTCCACGACAGTTCTAGAATTGTCAGTAGCCCGAATTCTGCAGTTGTGGGCGATGACAGACCCTCGGAGCGTGAAATGAGCTTCGTCGGTCCACAACACGTTACTCAACCAATCGTCATCTTCCGCCGTCTTTTAAAACGCCCACACCACAAATGCCCTCCACTTCACTAAGATGCCAGGTAACAGTTCATGATACCGACGAATTTTGTAAGGATAGCAGTGGAGGGTACGCCTTAGTGCCAACCAAACTGTAGTGTATGGAATGGCGGTGCAACGTGCGTCTGCACGAGCGCTGACTTCCCCGTGGCCGGCCGCGGTGGCCGAGGGGACTAAGGCGCTCCAGTCACGGTCTGCACGGCCACTACGGTCTGGGGTTCGAATCCCCCCTCGGGCATGGATATTTGTGTCGTCCTAGTTCGTAAGTAGTTCATAAGTAGTTTGTAGGTTTAGGGACTGATGAACCCGTAGTTAAGTCCCATAGACTATAAAAACATTTGAACATTTGAACTTCTCCGTGCATAGACGAACCCGACACAGTCTCCATTTCTTCCTGAACTGTCACAGCACCATTACGCCTTGTGCTTGGTCGGCCACTACGGGGTCTATCGTCTAAAAAACCAGTGGCTTCGAACTTCGAAATGATTTTCGCCACAGCTGCATTTGTCAACGGACCTTTACGCGTTCGATCCCCTTCCTATGGCGATAGGATCGTAACACTGAACTAGCACATTCTCCATTCTGATAGTACGGCTTCACTAAAAGCGACCTTTTAAGGTAACGTCAACAAGCTGCAACTACTGGTGAATCTGATTCTGTTCTTTTCCCTATATTGTTATTTTAACGCTAATCTACATACAGTTAGCGTTCGTCAGTCGCAGCCGAGCAGCGGTAGCGAGCGAATCGTTGGCTAGACGCTCCCGAACTTGGCTGTGCGCGAGAGCTGTTAGGGCGAGCACATGTTGTGGAAAGCGCTTAGCAAATTGTCGTTGTTATTTGTCGTTTTCACGTTAGCATCATGCGCAAAAGTAGCGGCCAGCAGAAAAATCGTGGCGAGAAGACGACAGCGGCTATACAGGCCACTGACTCAGCAGACGAAGAGAGAAGCAAGCATACAGAAGAGGGCCGCACAGTCACCTCCCGGTTTACATCCGGTGCAAGGGCACTGAATGGCTAGACCTGTATGAACGGATCGGGAAATGCTGTGCACTGGAGGTTACCGTTGAATCTCTAGATTTCGACGGTACCATCAGGCTCACAGCGGCAAACACCATCGACCGCGAGGCGCTACAAGACGTCGTGGGCAACCGCCTCACAGGAAGACCACGCCGCTGAAGCGACGAGAGAAGCTCATCAAGGCACTCTTGCGAGGACTGCCATGGATTCTGGACGAAGCCGCTGTTAAGGAAGGGCTGCGACGTGCAGGGTACGGCGACGCAGTCGTCCGATTACACAATCGGACGAAGAAGAAGAGGCCGTCCCTGTTTGTCGTTGCTATTCCAACGACGGCCGGCCGTAAAGATATCCTCGAGCTGCAGAAGTTCTTAGGCTTTCCTGTGAAAGCAGAAGCTCTCCCGCCGGACCTGGACTGTAAGCCACAGTGCTGCAGATGCTAGGGTGAAGGCCATGTGGCGAAGTATTGCTGCAACACCGCATGGTGCGTCAAGTGTTCGAGGGAACACGACAGTCGCACCTGCGATGTACGGCGAGAGGACGCGCCACTTTGTGCTCGTTGTGGCGGACCCCACGTCGTCAAATGGAGGGGCTGCCCGGCTTTTTCGAGCCGCGGCCAACCTGGCGGCGCAGCGGCGGACGCAACCACAGAGAAGCACTGGCGACGAAGACGACGGGGAAGGCAAAAGAAGACCTCGAACCCCCATCCGGAGGAGACAGCGCCCCAGCATCGGAAGCGGCCGGGAAACCACAGCATCGATGTAGCCCAGCCGCTAGCAGAGAAGGGCAAGAAGACCACAGGTGCCAGCTCTCCCGCGCGCCTGGCCGACCCCGCCACCGGTGAGAGCAGTGGAGGGGGCGGCCTGGCGCGTGCTCCAGCGCATCAGCACACCGCGACCGGCCGCCACGAAGTCGAGGAAGCTGCAGTGGCAGAAGGCAGCGACGGCACGCCCCGTGGAGGAGAAGACAACAACAGAGTGGAGGCGGACATCATGGAAGCGGAGTCAAGATTCCGCATGGCCCTCCACACGGAGATGGAGGCAGCATGTCTCCGTCTGCGTGAATCTCTGCTGCTACAATAGCAGCTGAAGACGACGCGAGACGCCGGAACCTTGATGGAAGGCGCCGCCGAAAGAGCGGAAAAGAAAGAAGACAGGTGGTCGCAAACGCCCCGCCTGAAGACAAGAACGCTGGCAGAACAAACGGCCACCATCGACTGTGCTCAGAAAGGGACGCAGACGCTGCACCCCCGACAAAGATGACGAACCAAATAATGATGATGGAGGAGGTCCTTAATTGGAAGCATCAGCTTCAAACGCCAGAGAGCTTCAATCGAGAGAAGGAACACTTCTGACGGACAGTGGCCCCAGAGGAAGGTCTTCCAAAATCCTTATTGGAAGGAGTATGTTCCACACCACCTCCAGGAAGAATATGGTGATTCTCCTCGAGACGCCGCCACAACAGAATCCCTGAAGTGGCTTCAAGAAGAAGAGGACAAAAAGGAAAATACGGGACAGTACGGCCAATGCCGAAGAAGACCCTGAGAAGCCAAAACACAACAAACCAGCACATCGTTACACAAGGTGATTACCACCAGCAGCTCTGGCCCAGGTTTCCGTGTTTCCCTGTTGGCTGTAAGGTGAATGCCGGCGCTGTTCCCATGCCCATGGAGTATTCCCAATTGGGACAAACCTCCCCCCCCCCCGCACCCCCCTCACAAGAAAACATACAAATAAATGATCCATGCACCCATCAAAAGAAATGACATAATAAATAAAGAAACAAAACATCCCACACGTGTGGGAACCCTCCCAAGACTGAAAAGAGCACAAGCTCGCTCTCAAACAGCCCGCCTCATCCCCTCAGGGTGAGGAATGAAAAGTGAAAAAATAAATAAATAAAATAAAATAAAATAAAATAAAATTTAAAAAAACATGCAGTTAGCAGGCTGGCAGCAGCTACGTTGGCTGTTCTTCAGCCTTGTGAAATATATATGACGACAAGTAGTAATGAAAATGAGAAGGAGAATAAAAATTGGAGAGTTAAAACCATAGACAAGTTGAGATGTCGGATAACAGAGATAAATTAACAATTAGACAGACGTATATATGGAACACAAATAGCAACAAGCAAGCGGCGATAAAATACACACATATTCATGGAAACTATTCAGAGCCATGGTAACGGATAAAATTACACTGAGACACACACGCACACACACAAATCGAAGACAGTTGATGGTTCACACGGTAAAAATCGTAGATCGTGGTTGGTGGCACTAGTTAAAGCACACGGAAGTCACTAATCACTGACAATGGCACTGGAGCACTGTTTAAAATGGTCTAGGAGTCCCTGCGTGCTGGCGGGGGAGGAGGGGAATGGATGGGGGAAGTGTGGGGGAGGGGTGAGGGGATTGGAGAGGGAGGGGAGGAAGGGGTTGATAAGACTCTGGAGGTTGGATAGGGGCAGCCAAGCAGGGGGAAGGAGGGGATGGGGGAGAGGTAAGGGGCACTGATGCGACAGGTAAGGGATCAGGGTTGGTAGGAGGGGTAGATATCGGGACTAAGATCGTTATTCGGTAAGGAAAGGGTGTGGAAGTTGTCCTGGGAAAGGATATGTATGTAGGTGAAGGCCGGGAGGGATATTTTGGTGGAGGTGTGATAGAGGCCCGGGATTGATGAAGATAGGGTATATCAGGGGGTTTGGGGATTCTATTTTGCGGGCAATGTAGAGGATTAGGGGATGTTCGAGGTGTTGTTGGAGGGGACGGTAGGGGATGAGGTCATAGAGGATCCACGAGAGATAGGGAGTCGGATATGGTATGCGAGGCAGAGGGTGTGGCACTCAAGGATTTGCAGGGTTCCATAGAAGGTGGGAGAGCTGATATCCTGGTGGGGTGGAAGGAGCAAAGGACGGGACACATGATAGATTTATAGGTGTAAAGGATAGTGGAAGGGTTGAGTTCTCACATCCGGCCGGCGAGGAGTTTAAGGAGGTTTAGACAGGATTTAAGGTATTGAGTCCAGGATAGTTTACAGTCGAGTGTAAGACCAAAGGTATTTTCGGGCAGGGGTGTGGTGGATGGGACGGTTGTGGAGGGTGAGGTAGAAATCATGGAGACCATTGCCTGAGATTTGTCAGGATTGATGGAGAGGACCCACCGGTTACACCATGAGACGAACTCGGTGAGGTGAGACTGGAGCAAAAACTGGAAACGGGCAAGGGAGGGGACGAGGGCTTGGAAGGTGGTGTCGTTAGCATATTGAAGGAGATAGACGGGAGGCTTGGGTTGAGGCATGTCAGTGGAGTAGATGAGATAAAGGAGAGGAGAGAGGACAGAGCCTTGGGGCACCCTGGCAGAGGGGTTGAACAAACGGAAATCGGAGTTTCAGACAGTGACATAGGAGGGGCATCAGGTGAGGAAGGCAGCAAGGAGGCCGACCTAATTAATTGGAAGGGCTAGAACTGGAGCTTGAAAAGGAGACCGTAATGCCATACACGGTCGTAGGCGTTTTGAATATCAAGGGAGACAAAAATAGTGGCGCGAAGGGAATTGAGCTGGACGGACAGGAGATGAGTCAGGCGAAGGAGCTGGTCGTCGCCAGAGAAGGAGGGTCGGAAGCCACATTGGGAAGGGCGGAGGAACTGGTGGCAGCGGAGGTGCTGATGGATACGATGGGAGAGGATGGTTTCCAGGACCTTCTTGAACATTTAGGTTTGACTGATGGACAGTAGGAAGAAGCCTGGGATGGGGGCTTGTCAAGTTTAAGGAACATGAGAATACGGGAGGTTTTCCACAGGTAGGGGTAAAAGCCACTGAAGAGGATGACATTGTAGAGGGTGGCAAGAGTTTCATGGATGGACGGGGGGCAAGTGCGGTGGTCAGCCAGTCATGGGCGGGGGCTGTGTTGCGTTTAGTGCGAAGAGTGTGGATTATGTCAAGGGCGGTGATCGGCGTATTCAATTCTGAGGGGGGTTGTGGTCCAAGTACTGGAAGCCAGGGGCGAGCGGAGGAGAGGAGGTATCGGTTCACTCGTGGACTTCAGGGAATAGAGATTAGTCAATCGTAGGATCGTCATGAACGGAAAAGAATTCGGAGAGGTAGGAGGCAAAGTGTTCTGCCGTACTGGTGTTATCAGGAAAAGGACGGTCATCATGGAGAAGAGGATAGTGGGGGGAGGAGTGACTGGCAGTAAGGCGGCGGAAGGCACGCCAGTACTTCGAGGAGTTGACAGGGAGCAGTGAATTTAGATGGGCGCATGTCTGGCGGACAAGAGGTTTTTTCGCGGACAAGAGGTTTCTGATGCACATACAACTCGGCAGTATCGCGCATGACACCACCTAACGTATGCGCAAAATGATACCAGCACTGTTGGCATGCGCAAGAACCACCATAAATACTGCGACTGCACCTGGGCTCTCACCTGAAGATGACAGGACGTTTCCAGGCCGAAATATCGTGTCAGAATGACGGCGGGATCCGGCCGCATACGCGGAAGTTACTGGATGAAGAAATACACCGGGAAAGCTTCAGAAGTCACACATTTTAGAGCCTAGCAGAGGGTTCATTAACCACTTTTATAACCTTTCTCTACCGTTCCATTCTCTGATAACGCCCGGGAAGAAATAGCTATAAAATCGTTCTGTTTTCGATCTGATTTCTATTTTATTGGGATGGTCATGTCACCCCATATATTTTCACATTCAAAAGTAAAAGTCGGTGAATGAACTTTCGCAAATAGAACTCGCCGCAACGAATAACGCCGTTCTTTTAATCATATTCACCTCATATCCTGCAACATTTCCGTGACGCTTCCCCCCCCCCCTCCCCCTGTAGTAACGTGATAAAGCAAAACGAGCTGCCCTTCTCTGAACCTTCTCAGTCTTCCGACAGTCCCACCTGCTTAGGATCCCACATTGGGCAATAGTACTCCAGGATAGGACGCACAAGTGTGATGTGGGCAGTCTCTTTGATAGAGCTGTTCCATCTTCGAAGCGTTCTGCCAATGAAACGTAACCTTTGGTTCGCCTTCCCCACAATATTTTTTGTGTGTTCCCTCCAGTAATCGTAAGTCCTAGTTATTTGGTACAATTTACAACCTTAAGGTTTGACTGATTTATCGTGTATTAGATTTCTTTTAGTGGTCATGTTTATTACATCACACTTTTCAATATTTAGTGTTGTTGCCAATTTTCGCACCAGGTGGAAATTTTGAATAAATCACTTTGCAGTTGCTTTTGATCCTCTGTTGACTTCACTAACCGATATACGACAGCATTATTCGCGAACAGTCTAAGGGAGCTATTCAGATTGTATCCTAAATCGTTTATAAACACAAGGAAGAGTAGGGGACCTATATTGCATCCCTGGGGAACGCCAGATATCACTTCTGTTTTACTTGATGACTTAGGGTCAGTTACTACGAACTCTGTCTTTTGCTCAGTACTGGTTAACATCTGAGTTCGTTATATTCATACAGTTGGTTTCCTTGTCTCCAAATGTTTCTTTTATTTTCCTGTGGCAGTATTTATTTTCCCGTGGCTATACATTATTGTACAGACTTGCATTTGCCTTCTATATAAACAGAGAGAGAGAGAGAGAGAGAGGGAGAGAGGGAGAGAGAATATCCACAATTTCTGTACAATTCGAAACGCTTCATTCCATTTAGACTGAAAGAAGATCTAGCTTTCAGGGGCGTATTTGGAGAGGTCGACGCTCGCCCTCTGTGGGAGCATGACCTGACTTACAAAGATTGTTGCCATCCGTTCCCAGAGAGGTTACCGTAGACTTTTTTTCTATTACAGCGAACACGCTGGAGAGGAGGCGAAGGGGTAATTCGCCCGCGCGGAGGAAGGATCACGGTAGTTTGGTCGGGAGGCGTGCGTCGGAGGAGATTCCCAGGTCGGCGGACGAGTGGTAGGTGTGCGAGGACGTGCTCACTGGTCCCACATTCGGCGCAGACGGGAGGGGACGATGGTCGATTGGGGGGGGGGGGAGGCTGGATGGTGGGGGCGTGGGGCGTCGGCCCGTTTGCAGACGCCTCACGCGCTGTCGGCCCTAATAAAAGAAACTCAATTTCGCGCGCCGCTGGCTCTGTCCGCCCGAGAACGGCGCACTTTGACAGATTGAGAACGCGATTGGCTACATCCACAGGGGCGGCGCCACCTGCGCAAGATTGTCTGACCGCCGGAGATCCGGGGAGGAGGCGGAAGACCGCAGGTGCTCGCTCCGGGTCTGCTCTCTGCACTCCGCAGGCGGCTGCCAGGTGAATGCAGTGTGGATTAAAAAGAGAAGATTTTTAAGTCATACTAGGCAATTCTTTTCTCTTGCTTCAGATTTTATTTAGTTATCGTATGGCATATGACAGCAGCATATATACAAATATAATTGAATATATGTACAAATATCAGTAAAAGATTGTACAAGAGCTCATTTTCAGTACAAGTGAGTGATAAAGATATATTATGACAGAACACTTGGAACGACTTTCACCGGTATCAATGTACGGCTGGGACCCATGAATGTACATATTTGGAAACATTCTAAAACGAAAGCAAATGTGTTTTTTCGTAACACAAACTTTTTTTTTAATGGATACCCAGTAGTTTTTCTTCGGCAATCCATAACATGACAAATCACATAAACAATGACGTTGATTGCATCGCAATATTCCCATTACATCCCGAGATACTGCGACAAGAAGTTGACGCTTGAAAAACCCGAAGTACGCTGCTAGCGCACGTCCTGAGGCTCAGGCGTGAACCCTATGCTGCCCGTAATCGTGATGTGATTGACATGCGTAATCGCAGCTTCCGAAACGAATAATACGGACTGCTGCCATCAACTCTCATAAGCACATAATGGTTTCCCTACTGCACGTTTTATGTGTCTAGGTACACAATATGAACCAGTACCTATCGGTATACACCAGTCAGGTTGTCTTATTTATCCTGCACACCCAAAATAGGTTTATCGAATGCGTTCAATGACCCATTGTGGTTTTCGCGCACTCGTTCATCCAGGGCCTAGTTCTACCTAGACACGTGTCCAACGTAGTTCTCACTACAGCCACAGTTACCACTTCGCCTTGTTTGTGATTTGCGATCCATGCAAACTCTTGTACTCCGAGCATCCCATTTGTTGTTGCTTTGGCGTGCAGTACACCGCTTGCCAGTGTAGTCGTGCATCAGAGTAATCTAGTGACGGCACGGAGATAGTACACATTGTGAATAAATGTTGTGTTGTGGATCTTATACTGTATTATGTACACACATGAAGATATAGTAGAAATGATGCTGATCTATGGAGAACGTACGTTGACGGGAAATACGTTATTAGATTGCTTGTTTTTTTTTATAGTACTGTCAGAGAACATTATGATTATTACGTTAATATGTATGTTTTCTACCCTACTCTACATACCTGTACTGTACCCTGTTGTAGGTGGGCGAAATTCTGCTCAGGCAGAACGACTGTACAGAAGACGATTTCCTGACAAGCCAACGCCTTCGCGCCGGATGTTTGGTCGTCATACATCACGTCTACGTGAAACGAGAAGCTTAAATCCAAGACCTAGACATCGTCCTGGAACACGCACAGATGAACGTGCTGAAGTCGCTGTGCTCGCTACCGTAGCTGTGAATCCTCACATCAGCCCACGTCAAATTGAACTTGAAGTTGGTGAGTCGAAATCAAGTGCACAACTTATTCTTCAACGTCATAAATTTCATCCTTACCATGTTCATTTACACAAGGTCCTTCATGGAAATGACTTCAGCAACATGGTAACATTTTGTCGGTGGGCTCAGCAGAAAACTTCTGACTAATCCAAATTTTTTCGCAGATGTTCTCTTTACCGACGAGGTATCATTCACCAACAAAGGAATTGTCAATATGAGGAATATGCATTATTGGTCCGCAGACAATCCAAAATGGCTCCATCAGGTAGAGCATCAACGTCCGTGGAAAGTGAATATTTGGTGTGGGATTATTGGAGCTACTATTATCGGACCTTTCTTTGTAAATGGCAGACAGTACTCCAGATTTATACGACACAATCTTCCTGATCTTTTAGACACCGTACCTCTGAACAGGAGAATGGTCATGTGGTATCAGCATGATGGATGCCCTGCACATTACGACTTAAGAGCACTTCGACTTCTGAACTGTAAGTTCTCTGGTAGGTGGATTGGACGTGGTGGCCCAGTTAGGTGGCCTGCCCGATCTCCGGACCTTACACCGCTGGATGTTTTTCTTTGGGGATCAGTGAAGGATGCTGTTTACGAACATGAACAACAACACCAGAGGACATGAAGCAACGCATTATTGATGCTTGTACAGCCAACAAAGAGGAAACAGTAGCACGAAGTAGGGCATCCTTCATCCTCAGAGTGACCCTATGTATGCAAGCCAATGGCTATCACTTTGAGCATGATATGTGAACGCTATCTTTAGTATTTAGTGCTGGTATCAAGTGCAAGTTTCTACAAAGTGCCATTTTACCCAGTGATGTTCACAAACATTTGTTTGAAACAATTTGTCATGTAACGCATTAGATAAACATGACATTGATAATTATGTGATAATAAAACTAATTGGTTAAACATGTTTACATTCATCTTCTATGTCTTACCTGAACTTCCCAAATCCAAACCTTTTTACCTAAACAACGGTAAAACCTTTAGTCCACTTGCTCGTTTCACTAAAACCATCAACATGAATTTTACTATTATGAGTGAATGATTCACTGTCACTTGCTCTAGATCTACAGTAAAGTTTTAACGTTGAACGGCATTACCTTTTTAGTAACGGATTAACGATAAGCGAAGTTAACTTTGTGACTGACCTTGCGGTACACAGATATGTTACAAAACCCTAGCCTATGGGATAAATACCTTCTGGAATGTACGACTTTAATACAGGATGGCAGCAGACCGTATCATTCGTTTCGGAAGTGTGGAAGTGGAAGTGTGGAAGTGCGATTACGCATGTCAGCCACATCGCGATTATGGGCAGCATGGGATTTACGCCTGAGCCTCAGGACGTGCGCTAGCAGCGCATTTTGGGTTTTTCAAGCGTCAACTTCGCGTCGCAATATATCGGGATGTAATTGGAATATTGCAATGCAATCAACACCATTATTTATGTGATTTGTCATGCTATGGATTGCTGAAGAAAAAATATAGGGTGTCCATTTATAAAACATAAGTTTGGGTTAAAAGACACATTTATTTTCGTTTTTGATTGTTTCCAAATATGTACATTTATGGGCCCCAGCCGTACATTGATACCGGTGAAAGTCGTTTTCCATAGCTGTTATTGTTCCAGAGATATTTTGGTTGGACAAGGTAGCTGGGACACCCTGTATATAAGTATATACATATTCATATATTCAGCTTAGGAAATTAGTAATAAAAAATTTTCACATGTACGTCAGCACGCAAGAAAGAAGATAAACTCTCACATACTCTTACAATCACATCTGATGAAAAATAGCTACATTCTCAATTCATTATCAAGAAAAATCTCTTCATTATAGCACCCTCACAATCTTATCATCGTTTACATGTCATCCCTTCTTTATTGAATATCCTCTTTATGAAATTATCTAACATATTTCCTTTGTTACCCATTCACTAACATCATAATCCTCGCACGTAGAAAAAAAAGATGAAAAAGAAAGAAACCTCACATACATTTATGCTTTTTAAGGAAGGAAGCCTGAAGTTTAATGTCCCGTCGACAGCATGCTCATTAGATACGGGTTTATGCTTTTAACTTTGTGTACTAGATTTAGACACAATAGTAATAGGTGCGAGCGTGAAGGTCGGGGTGAGAGTTTAAAATAGGGAAATATTAATTTTTAAAACTCACAACCACCACCTGCGAACCAAATTCCTAAACATGCAAAAACACTGGAACTGTGATTGCGACTGTTTCACTCGTTTTCTAGGGGATGATATCACACGTTCGCAGCTTTCCTTCCCTGCATATGATTAACAAAACAAATTCATAATAAAATCAAGTCCATGAGAGAAAAACTACTATTTTTGAAAACACGTTAAAGTTCACTTTATGTTGTTTATTTCACAATATTTGAACCCTGTGGCTGATACGTCTGTATGTCGACACATTTACCAAATAAAGTTATAGCTCGTGAGCCCCCAGACAAAATGAATATTTGTCGCGAATTGTTTTCACACCACGTGGCTGTCTCAAACACCGTTTATGTTCATGCCTATGCGACGACACGTGTTACATTAACAAATCACAGTCACTTTAATTCAATGCGATGCACACCTTATTCCACTGGCTAAATATTCACAAACACACAGTAGCACTCTATTTAACTTGGTACAGTCCAAGACGAGCAACCACACGCGGCGATTGCCACACACAAATCTATAACCTCCACCTCGAGGTCCACATGCCGACTGATGCAGAGCGACGCCGCCCGTCCAGTTGTCCACGTGCTCTGGAGTCCTCGTCACTTCCTGCCCTCGCGCACGCGCGCGCGCGCGCCAAAAGCTCAACTGCCGGGGTTTTTTCCCCTACGTCTTCAACTTCCCCATGTGAGCTGTTCTAACTGATTTGCCAACGTACAGCGCTCAGCCAATACATTTCTAAAACTTTACTTAAAATCAAAATAATTACACTACACGTTAAACAAATTTCTTCTTAGGTTTTTATATTGGTATAAATATCCTTTGTACTGTTTATCATAATCGTGCAATTTCTTATATCACAGATAAGTGATTTAACTGAGTACTTCAAGATAAAATACAAAAGATTGATTGAAAATAAAATGAAAAATAGTTAATATATTATTTTTATAAACAAACATTGCCATGCTAGTTGTGTAACTGTCTTTTATTCATTGATAATTTATTACTTTTCATTGTCAATTAAACATATTACGTCAGATGTGACTATATCAGCTAATGTATTGTTTATTTGTCAACAGGCTGTTTTGTAATGAGGGCCTTAAAGGTTCCTAACTGCATCGTATTACTTCAAATGCCAGTAGCATTAGAATATTTGTGCATTGCACTGTGCCTGGCACTCGCCATTGTCCCTCTCTCCCCTCACCGGAAACGAACTGGAAAATCCTAAGTTGGAACAAGCCACCAACGTCGGCCTGCTCGCTGGCCTCCCGTCAGCTACAAGCACACAGCAAATCTCAACGTGGAGAATTTCTACCTATGGCCTAACTATAAATTTTGTCACCCAACTGTGTACATACATTGCTACCATAATTAATAAGATTAAAATTGTGTAACATTTAGTGCATTGGCATGGTCAATATTTGCAGTGAACTTCATACTGTTTAATTATCAAAAGCTATTAATTACCAGTATATCTATTGGGCGGTAATCTTACATAGGGAATACAAAAGGCTACGAAAGAGAACGAATACAGCTGAAAAATCAAGCTTTGAAGAGATTTAGAGGCTGAAACAATAAAAAATAACACTCCTTGTGCCGTTTCAACTGCGTACAAAGCCGTTTGAGGCGCTCTGCTTTGACGGGGGAGAACGTCGAGGGTCGCGACGAATGAGCGGGCGGTCGGCCGATGCTAGGAGATGGCGGCGCCCGGGTTCACTTCGGCGGGCCGCATGCAAATGGAAAGCACCTGGCGGGCGTGGCGTCGAGTCCAACTGACACTTGCCCAGCAGTAAAACGGCATTGTCTTTAATTTTAGATACTGCGCTGACACTATTAGTGTTACGTATTAGCAAGTATTGGCAAATGACAGAGGAGAACAACACGATTCAGATGATGTATTGACATCATTTATACTAATTTTGTATCAAACGTTATTAAGAAAACTAATATTTATTCACCTGAAAAAATCCAGAGGCTGAAGTAATTCAACTACGGTAACGAGCGAGGGCTCAAATGAAAGGTTTCGTCAAGACACAAAATTTGGCATAACCATATTATCTGCAACGTTTATATTGCACGTAATAATGCACTTTTAAGGAGGAACAATAGTAATTTGTTAATAACAATGCATACAAGAAAAATAAACGAGCAGAGAGGCAGTGTTAAGTTGTAGGTGTCGTAAATACACATTATGAGTTAAAACTTCCCGGCAGATGAAAATTGTACATCGGAACCGGGACTCGAACCTGGCACCTTTGTCTTTAGCGGACAAGCGCTCTACCACTGAGCTATCCCGATACGACGCACGGTGCCGCTACACAACTTCAATTCTGCCAGTACCTCCCCTCCGACTTCCCAAACTTCACAGAAGTTCTCCTGCGAAACCTCCTGGAAGAAAGGGTGTGGTGGAGGCTTGCTGACTAAGCCATAACACAGAAATAACATTTACACCTTGTCCTAAATTTGATATGTAAGGAAAATTGTGGAGCAATGTCACTGTATAACACATGAATATTAGCTCCTGTCCTTTGCATACTTTAATCGCGCGCATCTAACACGTCGTATATAAGTTGTAATATTTCGTTGGGTCTTCGTATCTCTTCGTAAACATGATTTTTTCATTTGTTCATTAGAGTAATTAGATTTAAGGGAGGTTAAGTTGTTTTATATGGTACTGCTGACTAATAGGCTTCATTTACGTTAGGAAGACAACTTCAATTAGTGCTGCAGAAAGTGTTTCAAAAAACAACTTGCATTTCCGTCTTACAGTATGATCGTTATCAGTATAAATTTATGCAAACTCAACAGAAAAAGCTGTGTAACACATGATCAATGCTTCCTAAACCCATATCATCAAAAAGTCCCGTCGCTTTCAAGGAAACACGTTAATAACAGTTTTCAGCGTAATAATATAATAACCTCTTCCATTAAGTGCAGTACTCAATAAGTTAAATTTTTACAAACACAGTGTAAGAATAGCACTATGAAATAAGATTGCATTATATTGTGATGTACAACAAAATACAAATTTTATGAGCCCTAAATCCGTCCCAAACGCGACCCGATGTCATCCATAAGTTCACAGAAGCTAGTTCGAAAACTGATATGCTAACCAACATAATTACGTTTATCATAAACGGTTATTTATTTATTTGCCTGCTTACCTATCAGATGCTATTGGCTGGCCGCGGTGGCTGAGTGGACTGCGGCGCGCCAGTCACGGTCTGCACGGCCACTACGGTCGGGGGTTTGAATCCCCCCTCGGGCATGGATATTTGTGCCGTCCTTAGTGATAGCCAGTTCATAAGTAGTTTGTACGTTTAGGGACTGATGACCCCGTAGTTAAGTCCTATAAGCTATACAAACAAACATTTGAAGCATTTAGATGCTATTGTCAACATGATACACGAATGTACGTAAATTAGCGTTCTAGGGACGTTAATGTTTAAACAGTTCAGTTTCAGTATAGCACATAACGAGCACCGGAAATGTCACAACTACTGCGTTAATTCAGTTGTCAGCAAGTGAAATAAAAGAATCGCAATAACTACTCTGTAATTAACGTTGTTGACTGTTGTTGTTATTTCGTTTACTTTTCTGTAAGACTGATTTTGTGGTCATCATCTGGTGCAACCACAAAATAAGAGGTAAGTTCCTAATAAGAGGGAAGAGGAGAATTAGGAGGAAGGATGGATGAGAAAATGGAGAGAAACGAGAGAATGACAGGGAGATGGAGGAGGAAAAGGAGAAGGAGGGAGAGATGTAGCAAGTAGATGGGGATAAGGAGATGGACAAAAAGTGAGGATATAGTGTAGATGGAATGAAGGTATGAAACGATTGCTTTTCCGAGGGTTAAAAGGTGAACAGAAATTGTTGAAGAATAAGGCTGCGGATGAGGAGGAGGAAGAGAAGGAAGGGCGTACATATAGAGCGAGGAAAAGATAGACCAAAATTGGAGGTGAGGAGTAGTTAGATACAATCTAGAAATGATTTTATCAAGGGCAAATATGTATCATGCTCCGTAGTGATTAAACCGTTCTTTCTGTAAGCTTATGCCGAAAACTCACGAAATAGTTGATCCACTTGCTTCATAATAAACTAGCTGAAAACATGGCGTTCCCCGGGTATTTACTTATTTATTCAAGCTTTGAGTTAGTATTTCTCCTATCTCTTCTCTCTTTGTCCATCTCCTTTTATTTAACCTTTTTTTAATGACATGTCATATTTATGGGAGAGTATTCAAGAAATAAGGCTGTCTTTCATAATGTACCAACTAATAACCGCAGTACCCAAACAAAGGTGGAAATCAACATGCAAGTGATATGTAACTTTAATAATTCATTTCATTCAAAACTTGATTATACTCAATATTTTTGGTTACATGTCCAAAATCTAATATGAAATAAATCTTTGGGTAGCCCACTCCTGAGCAAGCAATATGTAGTTGTTCGTGTGAGAAACATCTACATAGATACTCTGAAAATCACATTTAAATGACTGGCAGAGGGTTCATTAACCACTTTCATAACTTTTCTCTATCGTTCCATTCTCTAATAGCGCACGAGAAGAAAGAACGCCTAAATCCTTCCGTTTTCGCTCCCCTTCTCTGAACCTTCTCAATGTCTTCCGTCAGTCCCACCTGGTGAGGGTCCCACAAAGGGCAACAGTACTCCAGGAGAGGACGCACAAGTGTGATGCAGGCAGTCACTTTGGTGGAGCTGGTGCATCTTCGAAGCTTTCTGCCAATGAAACGTAACCTTTGGTTCGCCTTCCCCACAATATATTCTGTGTTCTCTCCAGTCAAAGTTGTTCGTAACATGGAGATGTCAAAACCACTCTGTAGTATTTAACAGGGTGCCCTGTGATTTATTAATCGTAATAGAAAACGCAAGTTTCACTGGAAACTACAGTCTATTGAAGTTAAAAGCTACATCTACCGAAAATAACAGGTATTCGGTGGACGTATACTGATTCATTCTCTTCCTTTCCCTGTAGCTCTATACATATGTAAGGTTTTTACCTCTCACAGTATATACGATGTCATATTTATTGAAGTATATTTTGTAAAAGTTGTAGGTATATATTCATTAGGGTAAGTGCTACATGTCGGTAAAATAGGTTACGAATACAGTCAGCAGTAAAGAAGTAATAGGTTAAAACCTGGTGCGCGATGGAACGGTTTTACACATATCCTCATATCTCATGAACAACGTGTCGTACTTTGATTCAATATCGGAGGCACATTCAGCTATATGTGTGTATTCTACCTGTAAAATTTTCTGCTTCTACAATTTGTAGTGTAAAAATTATGAATTGTAACGTCATACCGAATGCCGTAGTTTTACTCCATGAACAGCGGAAAAGTAGTAAGCGAGAAACTTTTATCCTATCACCATTTTGCTATGGTTGTTATCGAGAAAAAGTTTAATAAAGTTATGAAATTATATTTAAAGTTTGTTGCAACACGCTAAGTACTCTCATTCTCATATAGTGTATCGTCGCATTATGTGGCAGTTTCTTGCAACTCCTATTGTTTATGACGCCATATTCCCTGGACCGTGTGTGTGTGTGTGTGTGTGTGTGTGTGTGTGTGTGTGTGTGTGTGTGTGTGTGTGTGTGTGTGTGTGGTTCTCACCCCTCCATCAATTATTACCTCACGGTAAGGAATGTGTGTACCAAATTTGGTTACAATTGGTCCAGTGGTTTATGAGAAAATGAGCAGCATTGACTCTTAACGCAGCAGGTTTTCGGGCATCTCGTTGTTTAAGGCGTCATATCTCGTGAACTATGTGTTGTTCGTGATTTTTACACTTACTGCTTACGCCCTCATGGATTGAAGTTTACGTGAACGAAAATTCGAAAAGATTGGGATGAAACTGTAGATTTGTATGCAATACGTACACATAATCACATAGACTTATGGACACTCTGCTTTAAATATAAAGATAATGCAATCGTAACTTTCATTACACACAGCCACAGGAACACAAAATAGCATACATATTGCTTCGACTGATTTATTTGATTGGTGATTCTGTGTTTGCAAGAACTCTTTCATTACTTTTCCCGTTCATTCATATCAGGCTGAGCGCGAGGAAAGCGTGGCAGGGATTGACTAGTAATCTAAATGGACAAAGGTCAAAGGCACATATTTCTATGCACTCTGTTCTGACAAACTGTTTTACTGAACCTCATAATGCTTTAGTACTTAATGCTGCATCCTGTGTCTTTCGGACATGAGCCTTCTGATGCATTGTAGTGTAGCAGTAAGACGGGATTTCCCACTCACAATGTACAGCTTTCTTAGTCTCACGACTACGTTTTCTGATCCTGCAGCAGGTGACAAGTGGTAATCGGGAAACTAGACCACACTGTAACATATACAGTCGCGATACTTCCTGCCGTGAAAGTTGTTACCAAATGACAGTTGATACACTGGTGCTGCTAGCTTGGGCAAGCCGCCAAAGGAGTGATGTTTGTTTGTAATTATTTTTGTACGTAATTAACGAAATGGTCAGTATAATTTTTGCGTTACAAGCATTATTAAAATATCAAAAGACATATATAATGCGGAAATTACTGTAAAAATAGCCGAAATTTACTGATTCCCGCGGTGGAGCGGCCGAGCGAATTGAGGCGCTATTCTACGACGCGAGAGGTCGTTTCCCGTCGGGGGTTCGAATCACCCCTCGGGAATTGATGTTTGTGCTGTCTTTAGTATAAGGTAGTTCAAAATAGTTTGTAAGTTTAGCGACTGATGACCCCGTAGTTAAGTCCCATACGCTATACAAACATTTGAACATTTTTTACTTTTCAGTGATATAAAGAACATCGCCAAGAACGAATACTTACGAATATGAGTACATTTGCAGCTTATTCCGATGAAAGTAAGTACACTATAAATTATTAATTTCTTTTATGGTCAGATTGTATTAAAACAGGCAGTTTTTAACGCGTATCAATTCGGCGTGGAGTCCCATGATTCGCACAATTTTCCACCTCACCCGCCTTTCTTATAAGCGCATAATCTTTTCAGTGTAATTGCTTTAACTTAAAAAGCCAATGTTTTGCAGATTCCTGCCGTTTGTTGCGTCAGCAGTAGCAACAATTGTGGTTCTTCTTTGTCGGAAGTTAGTTCCATTGCTTTGGTCGTTTTACTGCCACGGCTGTGGCGTTTTTCCTTCAGCTACAGCTGTGATGGCTGATTTGGTGCGTTAAATACTGTAGTTAATGCATTGTACATATGTTTCCTACGTTGCACCCTCACCGATTTTACTCGAATTGTAGCGAAGACTCCTTAACGTTCCTGAGTAGAAAAGCGACGTCTCTCTGTCAAAGGGAAGACTTTTAGTGTTTCCTAGCCATTGTTTTATTTTTAATAGATGATGAAATCTTGTATGTTACAAGATAATTGTAACAGTCCTGTAATGTTCCGTTGCGTTCCTTGTCAGGGATCTTTGGAATCCTCAGAAAGACAAATGTAGAGCTATTTTTAAATTATTATCTATTTCTACGGCACTATACAGGGTGGTCCATTGATAAGTGACCGAGCGAAATATCTCACGAAATAAGCACCAAACGGAAAAACTACAAAGAACAAAACTTTTTTTAGGTTGAAGGGGGTAAAACAGATGGCGCTATGGTTCGCCTGCTAGATGGCTCTGCCATAGGTCAAACGGCTATTAACAGCATTTTTTAAAATAGGTAACCCATTCTTTATTACCTATTCGCCTAGTTATTGATTACACACTCAGACGGGTTAGTTAGTTAATTAATAATCATTAAAATTTCACCGCACTGTTATAGACATAAAACTAATTTTCCCGAGCCCACAGACACTATCGCTGTACTGTAGGAACATCGGTTGGAGGGAGCAGCATAATTTTGGCACCGCACGTTTAATTATTACAAAGAAATGGCCAAGATGGCGTAATCCTGTTTAGTTTCCTTCGGCCGTTATTTTAAACCGTTGTTGTGACACGTTGTGGTAGATGGAGGCGAGTTTTCGCGTTCTGCTCATCCGCGCCAGCTCAGGCCACCCTACGTGACGAGTGGAACTCCACCACTGCCGGCGGCCGCAAAATGGGTGGGTTGGCTAAGGGACCTTTTCGCCTGCCTCGGATATGTACGTGAATGCATTGGACACTTCTTTGAATAGCCTGGAGACCCGCTACCGACCCCATTCCGTTGCACTTCCTGGAGCTATCGACATAGGGGGACCAACGTGCGGCAGTTGCTATCGTTTATTGACAGGTGTTTCCCATTATCTTCGGAGCAAGCAGCCTATCCTAGACTTTCGCACAGGACTCGGCATGATAACCGATACGACATACTTCGCATCTCCCGTGGTCGCGATCGCCTTACTTCTGCATTTGCGCCGTTTATTCGGGTGCTGATACTTCGGTATGTAGCATGTTCGATGCTTAGGTCCGATCCCTGTTCCTGTGATCGTGCGCGAGCTCATGGCTAGTTTCTTACCTTTCGTCTTAAACTCTCTCTGAGACTGGGTGTTATTTATATTCTTACTCTTGTATGTATTTTGCGACTTGGCCTACATCAAGTCTATTTTACTACCAGTGCCTGCATTCAGCGTTTGAGGGTTAATGGTAATTTGTGACAGGGCTACCTCACCTCTGCGTGCTTTGATTTTAATATACAGGGTGTTTCACTAAATGTGTTTGCCGCTGTAACTGATAAAATAATAGGTAACAGGAAATTTTAATGCGGAGTCTTTACAAACTGGTATGTTCTCTGATGAGTCCACGTTCACAAATTATGGTGCAGTGAATCGCCATAACATGCACTACTGGGCCGCAGACAATCCTCGGTGAGTACGACCTGTTGACCGTCAACGTAGGTGGTCTATTAACGTGTGGTGTGGAATCCTTGGGGATAAAATCATCGGTCCACACTACTTCCCAGGTACACTGACAGGTGAGTTACATCGCGCTTTTATAGCCGACAGTTTGGGTGGTCTCCTTGAACATGTGTGTCTACACGCGAGAGTGCATATGTGGATGCAGCACGATGGTCACCCAGCCCATTCTGTGCGTGCTGTTGTGGAAGAACTAAACAACAGGTTTGCAGGAAGATGGTTGGGGCACTATGGTCCTCATTCATGGCCCGCAAGGTCGCCCGATTTAACATCAGTAGATTTCTTTTTGTGGGATATCTAAAGAATCGTGTTTATCTCACTGAGCCCACATCCCCAGATGATCTAAAACGGCGCACCGAGGACGCATGTTACATCTCGTCCGCAGATCCTTTCGACGGCGCATTGCATTATGCATTGAGGAACATGGACACAAATTTGAACATCTCAAGTAAATCAACTTCCCACTACACAGCCATGTATTATGTACAGCGTGTGGTATCTGCCCCTGAAACTATGAAGGGTTGTAGCTCCCAAACTAACAGTGATAGGAATGTAGTTTAAATTGATTTCGTTTCAAAGATTCCAATGCGCGATAGAAAAAAAAACTATTGTTCCATTTAAAAAAGTGTATCTTTGTGCTGTTACTCTTTGGAAAATGATACAATAAACCATGCCTATAGCTCCGCAGAATGTGTAACATTTCTTGTGTTGACCTACCGCACTAAAATTTCCCGTCACCTATTAATTTATAAGTTACATAGGCAAACACACTTAGTGAAACACGCTGTATATATCGACTGGCTATCCCGACTTTCATTTTCCTGTAGTTTCTCATACTGTCTCTTTTTGTAAACCTTTTGCCAGGTGCCGAAACCCTGCTGTAAGAGACGAAGTCCGACCACCTGGGACAGATCTGCATGTGAGTAGCCTGTCAGGAAACAATGATAGTCGGAGTCATAATTTTTCTATCCTTTCTTTATAGCTTCACCCAACATGCCCTACACTACAAAGTCACCTGGTAATGGGACAGAGCGCTACAGTCCGTATAGCGCTAAGTGTACTTCCAGTGTTATCACTTAGCCAGTTACACACACACCACCTTCTGAAGTATCGTAAAACTTTGTCCTTATATTTGTAGACGTCTTAAAAATACGATACCTTGGACGAATTTAGTTTAAACGCGCAAAGGTCGAGAGTATTATGGTTTTAGTGCCACATCTGAGATACCACATTATTTACGTTTTTGTTTTCGGTTTGCTTTGAAAAACTATGATAATATCAACACTACCGGCACCTTTTTTGTTGTCAATTTTGTTGATGACACTCTCAGTCACAGAATCATGCTTCAACAACGCATTTACAAACCTTTTCTATCAAAACATTCTCCTGATAAATGATTATATTAACCTTTTGAATACTTTATAGGCAGAAAATTCTTCATTTTTTTTCTGGAACCATATTTCGCCTCTTCATCTTTCGGGAAATATAATAGTAACATAATATAGGAAACTCACTCATACATAAGAATTTATAAGCAGACAAAGGTCTCAGAACCTGCGTGAAACTGAGTAATTTAATCTGCCATCTATAAATTTCATCTGTCGTTGTACATGTGACGAATGTGTGTACATATACTAACAATTCAGACATGGCTTAGAGTTATAAAAAATACTTTTCTCGTAAAAATGCAACCAAACATTGGCAGAAATCAACTCCCCAGTGTATATACTGTGTATCGAAATTTTTCAGTTTTAGTAATACCTCCTATCATTACTGCATTGACAAGTAGACCTGGGTCGTACATGCACCATAAGAAGACTGTTACATAACTGTTACTCAAGCAGAGCTCCGTGGCTTGGCGGTAGAAGTTCCACTGCAAATTCGAAGGTCTCGGGTTCGACACCCAGTCAATCCTAGTATCACGTCACTTATTCCGCGTCTGTAAACAATATCTTTTACGTGAAAATTGCTTTTCCACACCGTGGTGACGAATCTACGTTAAATTGTATAAAATGATTTCCAATCCATGGTTACAGCAGTCAGAATAAATATTCCTTCAAACCGTCTTGATTGCAAATTGTTTTATTAATTAATGACGCGTTTCGCCCTGTAGCAGGGCATCTTCAGAATATCTGCGTGACAGAATTTACACAAAATTACAAGGCGGAATTACAAACGGTTATAATGGTACATGGGCTTATTTTGTGTTAAGAAGACAGTATAAATGGTAAACAAAGCTTACAATGCGCTCTCCGTGGTGTGACACCGTAAGTTGTTATAGCGGTGTTACTATTTTTCTGGAATTTTTTGGATTTCCTTGTCGCCCTACAAATAATCAGGTAACAACGAATTACAGTTGGAACATACTCGTAAAGATGTGAGAAACATAAAACCGATTTTAAGATGACCTTAATCGAAGCGGTGGTCTCTGGCGATACAAGATAAGCCCACGTTTACAATTGCGCTCACGGGCGGTGGGCGAGCGTGGGGTGCTGCTCCGCCGACTTGTACAGACTAACTAAAGGAATGTGGGTAGGGAGTGACATAGGAAGCCAAAGTATGAGACGGGACGGGTGAAATCTAGCTATCTGAATACAAATTTAACGAAAGGGAGGTTATTAAGCAGGACAGAAGTTTATAATTTATGTTGGTATTTATAAATAAGATGAATTTTATTTGAACAGAGACATCATAATATCTAGGAATATTTGACCTTGCATGCCAACTGATTATTGAGATTCCCCAGTCTGAAACTTCCGTCAATAAAGAAATAAATAATCTGGAATACATCGCCGAAACGAATGGTTACAACGCGTCCTTGGTTCGCAAAATGTACAATAAAAAACGTTCTAAAGATGTATCACAGCTTCACTCAGTAACACCTGACGATGAAATTAAACGTATCCCCTTTTCTTTCATGGGATATTTTTCTTATGTCCTGGCTAAAGTCTTTCGTGGCACAAATGTACAAGTCGTATTTAGTAGCCCTTTGAGCATTCGGAAAATTCTCCCACACAACGAACAAACCAATAAGGTCAGATACCTTTCCTCAGGAGTCTACAAACTACAATGTCCCGAATGCCCAGCTGAATACATAGGACAGACAGGCCGGACCTTTAAAGTACGTTTTACCGAGCACCTTCTTAGAAAAAAAGGCCAACTCAAAAAACATTCCCCTTTTGCGGAACACACTAAAGCATCCGATCATCAACAACCTATGCCGCGGTGGAGTAGCCGAGCGGTCTAAAGCGTCTCGCTGCGGAGCGCGCGGTTGCTCGTCGTGGAGATTCGAGTCCTCCCTGGGGCATGGGTGTGTGTGTTTGTTCTTAGGTTAGTTTACCTAGGTTTGTTTGTAAGCTACGGACTGATGACCACGCAGTTTGGTCCGATAGATTTACAGACATTTGAAACATTTGATTTTCGAATACCATATCCAAACAGAAGCACGCCTTCTGCGGTACTGTAGTGTTCAAACCAATCACCTTCCAGTATCCAAAAATGTGTATAAAACAATTCAAATAAATGTAATATCAAAGTTTCGCCACTGTCACTAACGTAACCCAACAGCGTCGTCCCAAAATCACTTGACTAACCCGGCGAGATGTTGAGAACATGCGCAGTAGACTATGCTCACTCCATAGATTTCTGTAAGAGAGCAAGTCGTGGACGGCCGCATCGAACTGATTTTTGATCGTACACGTTTTCTGTGTTGTCGGTGTGACATACTGTCTTGCGCGCGACATAGAAGCAGATTCTGTTTCAATAACGCCAGACGGGGAGAAGCAAGCCTGGTAGGAGAGATGGTTGAGAGAGGCTGGAGCTGGGCAAGCGTGAAGAGAGCCGCAGATGTCACGCCTGTCGGCGGACAGGACGCCCCATAAATAACGTAGCACTTCCCGCCGTCAGAGGCGCCACTTGTGCCGTAGCGCCGGCGCGTGACGTCACTGCTGATGCGACGCGCCGACAGCTGCAGGCGGCAGCGTCTGCGCATGCGCGGACCACAATGCCGGCGGCGCGCGTCTGGAGGGAACGTTGCATTGGCAGCCAGGAGTGGCAGGTGCAACGGCCTCCGACGGAGGTGCTGCACACAATGGCGGCGCGTTCTGTGTGTTCACTCGTTCAGTGAACCCCCGGAAAAAATAGCTCGCCTTGAAATGAAGTAAATAAATAAATAAATAGTGCCAGAATGAAACTTTCACTCTGCGGTGGAGTGTGCGCTGATATGAAACTTCCTGGAAGATTAAAATTGTGTGCCGGAACCGGGACTCGAACGTGGGACCTGCCAGGAAGTTTCAAATAAATGGTGTTTTAAAAATTTCTTCTTTTCATTCTCCTGTCAGATCATTTTATATGCAGGTTCGAAGGATTTTTATCGCATGAGAAGCGTATTACGTCGCGGAGAAAGCACGTATACCAGTCGTAGCGCGGCCGCTTAATATAGGCAGCAAGTCGCCACAGCTTTTCAATGCGCATGCGCGGCTGAGGTTCAAATTCTCTTCTGAACCCCCTGGAGGAAGCATATGATCGCTCCTACAGCAGGGAGAGGCGAAGGGAAACTACGCTTTTAACATTGGCTATGGACCTGGTAGGGACGCCAGCTCCTGAATACTCGAGCTCTGGCGCTTAAGCACGAATGATCCCAAAGCAAAGGCAATGGACATAGTGCGCACCTCGCCTTCGGCATGCATAGATCGTCCATGAAGGCAACATCCAATTTCACATTTATTTTCGGCGCATTGAAGATTCATCAAAACAAGACATATTTGGCAAAATATAACTATAAATTAAAGATGCATCAACTGAAAAAGCCCTCAGAAGATCTAATCATGGATAATAATGAAGTCACTAATAATCATTATAAATAGAAATTTGTAAACCCTGAGACTGTTTTTCGTCTCGAACATGTCTGAGTCATGCAAAGACGGGTTCGATTCCCAGCCGCATGACAAATTTTAATTTAATGCTTCACCTTTATCTTTAATGTCTTTGACATGTTCCACACGAAAAACAGACTCAGAATTTATAAATTTCTTTTTATAATGATATTTATTTCACCTTAGCCTAATGTTGAAAGCATGAATGTTCCAATATGTCCATTGCCGAGATGCTGTTCTGATGCATGGAGAGCCTTGGCAGCTGTGGCAATATTTCATGGAACGCAGATGCTGAATTAGAGTTTGTGACGTGGAGGGAAGTCGTACTGACACTATTCCATGGCGCGTTAGCCGCTAGTGGTGCGGTGGTCTAGTGGCACGACGTCTGTCAAGTAATCATGGAGGACCGGGTTGGTATCCTAGCTGTAAAAGGAAATTTTAATTAAATGCTTCACCTATATCTTTAATGTCTACCACGCATGTGTCGCGGATGGTAAAATTTTACCGGTATGTAGCAATGTTGTTAATCGCGTTTCCATAAGACAAGAAATCAACGCAACACAAAGACATTCGAAACGTTGTATTGATATCCCACTTATTTTATTTCAATGAATTGTTTTGTTTCGTATGGAATTCCTATCATGCTACAACGACAGACCCAAACGTCGCCTGTCTCTTCACAGTCGTGATAAGAGTAGGGAATCGCATAGGGCGGATAGAAAAAATTATCATCTAGCAAGAATAGCCGTGTGGTTAGCGGCATCCATTTACTCTTTCTAAGATAGTGAGTTCGATACTGACTGAGAACATTTTTTTTTTTTTTTTATCGAATCTTCCGTTTAACAGATACGCGAACGACAATGGCTTTATTATTAGTATTTTTACTTGTCATATATACTTCGGACGTTTTTGCAAGTGTTTCGCGATATTCAGGGTAAATGAGATTTATACTCTTCGTTGTGCCGCGGTGGAGTAGCCGAGCGGTCTAAGGCGCCTCGCTGCGGAGCGCGCGGTTGCTCACCGTCGGAGGTTCGAGTCCTCCCTGGGGAATGTGTGTGTGTGTGTGTGTGTGTGTGTGTGTGTGTGTGTGTGTGTGTGTGTGTTGCGCTTAGGTTAGTTTATCTTAGTTTAAGTAGTTTGTCAGCTACGGACTGATGACCACACAGTTTGGTCCGATAGATTTACAAACATTTGAACTCTTCGTCGTAGCCGGCCACGGTGGCCGAGGGGACGCGCTCCAGTCACGGTCTGCACGGCCACTACAGTCGGGGGTTCGAATCCCCCCTCGCGCATGGATATTTGTGCCGTCCGTAGTATTAGTTAGTTCATAAGTAGTTTGTAAGTTTAGGGACTGATGACCCCGTAGTTAAGTCCCATAAGCCTTACAAACATTTGAACATCTTCGTTGTAACACTTAACTGTTTGTAAAGATGTGGGGAAGAGGAGCCTTTGCGTATGCGTAAGGTTAGGAAGGGATGCTGCTTAGACAGTCATGTGACTCGATGGTGGCTCGTCTCTTCATCACAACAGATTCGTCTTGATACATTCACTTAACAGTATAGTTACCTAGTGTGTTTTAGTGCTCATGTGCACATTCATATAGTCTTGATGTTTATTATCAAAGAAAAATGAACAACGTTCAGTATCTTTTAGAAACAAAGTACTCAGCTTCAAGTTTGGATGAAAAGTGTGAAATAAAGATGCTCGGTAGGCCGACGCCTCAGATCGAGTTGAAGCAAACGCAAACAAGCCGAGGCATTCTGCGGATCTTTATATATATATATATATATATATATATATATATATATATATATATATATACCGGCCGCTTTTCCCTGCGCCATTCGCAGAGGTGCCCCAAAGTCTCTCTTTGGATCCGCCGAAACATCGGCGATGGACGCGCCGAGCGGGGCGGGAGGCCACTATCGAGGTGCGTCACTAAAAGAGGTGAACCCTCAGTCATCTGAAGCAGCAGCAACCACTGGAGACCAGACAGGCACAAACTCGACGTTTAGCGCTAACTTCAGTGCTACAAACAAATAAATTCAAATTAATATTGTTTCACCACCTTCTGGTACTGTATCTTACGGCAGTTCAAGGTTTACAGAATTCTCAAAGATTCCAGACCAAAAGATGGCACCACAGCGTGCGGAAACCGGTCATAAAAAACAAACGCTGGTGGCCGCGGTGGAGTAGCCGAGCGGTCTTAAGCGTCTAGCTGCGGAGCGCGCGGTTCTCGCCGTGAAGGTTCGAGTCCTCCCTGGGGTATGGGTGTGTGTGTTGTCCTTAGGTTAGTTTACCTAGGTTTAAGTAGTTTGTAAGCTACGGACTGTTGACCACGCAATTTAGTCCGATAGATTTACAAACATTTGAAAATTTTTGAAACGCTGGTGGGAGAGGTTGGGTTGTTGCGGTCTTGGAATAATACGGGTATTTCCTATCTCGACAGTGAGTAATTTGCTAGAAAATCCAAATAAATGCTGGTCTTATGTAAGGTACGAGGTGATACCCACCACAGAGTGTATACGCGCAAGTGCTGTCATATATAATGTTCATATGTTTGTAGAGCTTACAAACTAGATATGAACTAGCTTATACTAAAGACGGCACAAACATCCGTGCCCGAGGGGGCATTCGAACACCCGGCCACACCGAATTTTGTGTTCCAGCCTCGTCGCCGCTTTTGTGTCTCGTTTCCGTCGTATGTGTCGGTAGCCGAGTAGAAAGAGCCCGACACGGGTATAAAGGATGCACGCTTGTGCAGGTACGAAGGTGAGCAGCCAGTGGGACAGCAGAAACTAGAAACACTAGAGTAAATTAGAACGAGATATATATTGCAGAGAATTTATACAATACTTAACTTTTACACAGTTCAGTACTGCAGAGTGCTGATACATAGTTGAGCTAGAGGCCTGCCTAGTGCCTGTCCGATAGCCAAGTCTTCCATGGTGCCTATCTGATTCCGAAGGTCTTAACTGGTTCCTATCTCAGTCCCAAGTGACCGATGTCGTTCAGTGGTGGCCACGAGCGGAGTTGTAGCAGAGGGCGCTCGTGGCTGACGTAGTAAGAACGCCGCGCCGTGCGTGCATGGCGGCGCGCGGCGAAAGTAGGTGGCGCGCACTTTGGACTTGTGCGACAACACACCCCTCCCCCCCCCCCCCCAAACCGCCGCGCCGTCGTGGCGTAGGGCTGAGGGCCACGGCGACGGCACTGGGAGGAGGGCCTGGGCGGGAGCGTTACTGGTGGGACGGGCGTCGAGGCTGAGGCTGGGATCGAGACGCCGTCCGGGCCCCGGCATACACCTTGCGATCCCCCGGTAAACTCACCAAAACCTGGGGAAGGGCGCACGCCTCCGCCCAGAGGTAGCAGGTCATCTTCTTCTGAGGTGCGTGGCCCGGGCGGCGGGAGCACGCACGGTCCCGGAGTCCTTCTCGGTGACGCTGTCAGCTGCGGCTGCGACGGAGACGGAGAGGCGGACTGCGTAGGAGGCGCGTCCACCTCCATGGGTACGATCTCGTAGTCCGGGGACGCTGGGCCCGGAGGCGAGCGATGTGGCTGTGCTCCCTGGCGGTGAACTGGGTCTGGAATCAAGAAACCCGAGACAGGATCGCGCGGCCTGTGCAGGCGCAATTGGTTTGCGTGGCGCCGCAGCTCCGACCCTGTGGAAGAACGTACAACATACATATTGCGACTGAGCACGCGCTGAATGAATCCTGGCAACCATGTCTTCTTGTTGCCAGCAAACACCCTGTACAGCGCCGGCGTGGAAACCTGAAAACGCGTAGCGCCATATGAACCGACTCGGTGCGTGGTAGGCTGCAGCAGGTGAAGGAGAGTGCGGTGACGGCGGCCGTGTAGCAGCTCGGCAGGAGACGGGCCGTCACGTGGCATGCACCGATACGTAGACAGGAAAATTTGAAGAGCTTGCTGCCTGGAGTGCTGACTTTTCATCTTTTCCATGTGAGACTTGAATGTTCGAACGAAACGTTCTGCTTCACCATTGGACTGAGGGTGAAAAGGTGCGGTGGTTATATGCTGAATGCCATTCACACGACAAAATTGTTGAAATTCCACACTAACAAACTGAGGTCCATTGTCATTGACGATAGTTTCAGGCAAACCTTCGATGCAAAACACTGATGTTAAGGCACTGATTGTACTAGACGCCGTCGTTGAGTTCATGGCAATCACGAAAGGAAACTTGCTGAAAGCGTCTCAACGATTAACCATTGCGTATTCCAGAAAGGTCCAGCAAAGTCAATGTGTAAACGTTGCCATGGTCCCTTGGGGCGTGGCCAGTCTGAGAAACGTTGCGGAGGAGTCGAATGATGCTCCGCACAATCTGTACGCTGTGACGTCATGCTCTCTATCTGGGCGTCCATACCAACCCAAGTACAATGAAGTCTGGCTAATTGCTTTGTCCTAACAATACCCCAATGTCCTTGATGCAGGAGGCGTAACACTTCTCGTTGCAGGGAACGAGGAACAATCACTCATGTTTGGTCGTTGTCGGTATGCAACAACAGTACACCCTGACTTAAAGACAATGCATGACGTTGTGCAAAATAACGTCGAACCAGAGACCGTGGAAAGTCTTTGGCTCTGGCAGGCCACCCTGAGCGAACAAAACGTGCTACCACACTTAGGTCTGCATCTGCAGCTGTTTCCTGTGCAACTCGACGAGAGTTTAAAGGAAAGTCTGCGACAGCAGAATCATCTCTGGAGTCCATCTGACAACATGCCATTTCTGAAGAATCAAACGACACATCCTGGCCAACCGGATGTCGGGAAAGTGTGTCCGTGTTGGCATGTTAAGTGGTAGGCCGGTACAAAATCTCATACTGATAATTAGACAATATCAAGGACCATCTCTGAAGCTTTTGTGCTTTTCGTGGCGGAATTGGCTTTGTGGGTGAGAACAACGACGTGAGCGGCTTGTGGTTTTTTATTTATTTTTTATTTGTTCTTTCTGTTCCATAGGACCCACTTGAGGAGTAAGACTCCATGGTCATGGAACAAGTCAATACATTGTTACACAAGAATGGTAATAGAAAAATTTTAAGTAGTCCTTTGCACACGACAATCTTAAGACAAAGTGAAAAGAATCAATAAAGAAAAAATGAATTAGCTTAATTGTTTAACTTTTCTAGGAGCTCCTCGACAGAATAAAAGGTGTGAGCCACGAGGTAACTCTTCATTTTAGATTTGAAAGCATGTGGATTAGTGCTAAGATTCTTTAGTTCTTGTGGCAGCTTATTGAAAATGGATGCCGCAGAATACTGCACCCCCTTCTGCACAAGTGTTAAGGTGGTGTGGTGCAAATGTAGATTAGACATCTGTCTAGTATTCACCGAGTGAAAGCTACTAACTCGTGGGAATAAGCTGATATTATTAACAACAAAAGACATTAAAGAAAAAACGTATTGTGACGCCAGAGTCAAAATTCCCAGACTACTGAAAAGGGGTCGACATGACGTTCGCAAACTTACACCAGATATTGCTCGAACCGCCCATTTTTGAGCCAGAAATATCCTTTTTGCATCAGGCGAGTTACCCCAAAAAACAAGCCGTACCTCATAAGTGAGTGAAAGTAAGCGAAATAGACTACTTTTCGTGTTGAAAAATCACTTATCTCAGATATTGTTCTAATGGTAAATATAGCAGAATTTAGTTTTGGAACAAGATCCTGAACATGGGCTTAGCTTACTGTCTATATGAACACCTAGAAATTTGAACTGTTCAGTCTCACTTATCACATGCCCATTATGTGTAATCATGATGCCAGATTTCGTCAAATTATGTGTTAGAAATTGTAAAAACTGAGTTTTACTGTGATTTAACATCAACTTGTTTTCTATTAGCCATGAACTTATCTCTTGAACTGCATTATTTGATACTGTGTCAATATTACGAGCAACATCCTTCACTACCAAGCTGGTATCATCAGCAAACAAAAATATTTTACAATCACCTGTTATACTCGAAGGCATATCATTTATATAAATAAGAAACAGCAATGGTCCCAAAACAGACCCCTGGGGCACCCCATACTTAATTATGCCCCATTGGGATTGCACGTCATAGCCATTTTCTACACTGCGGAGAATTACCTTCTGTTGTCTATTATTAAAGTAAGAGGTGAACCAGTTGTGGGCTACTCCCCGTATTCCATAATGTTCCAACTTCTGCAACAATATTTTGTGATCAACACAATCAAACGCTTTTGTTAAATCAAAGAAGACGCCTAATGTCCGTAGCCTCCTATTTAACCCATCAAGTGCCTCACAGAGAAACGAAAATATAGCGTTTTCAGTCGTTAAACCACTTCTAAAACCAAACTGTACGTTTGACAGGAAATTATGTGAACTGAAATGATCAATTAATCTTGAATATACAGCCTTTTCAATAACTTTGGAAAAAACCGATGGCATAGAAATAGGTCTATAGTTGTCTACATTATCCCTTTCTCCTTTTTTATAAAGCGGTTTCACTACTGAGTACTTTAATCTGTTAGGAAACTGGCCATTCTGAAAGGAAAAATTACAAATATGGCTTAGTACTGGGCTAACATATGGAGAACAGTACTTTAGAATTCTGCTAGATACCCCATCATATCCACAAGAGTCCTTAGTCTTTAGTGATTTAATTATTGACTCAATCTCACCTATGGAAGTATCATGAAGGATCATTTCAGGTAACAGCCTCGGAAACGCATTTTCTAAAAACGTTATATGATTACCTGTAGAAACTAGAGTTTTGTTTAGTTCCTCTACTATATTCAGAAAGTGATTATTGAATATTGCACATATATCTAACTTGTCAGTAACAGAAACATTCCTACTACGCACTGACGTTATATCTTCTACCTGCTGCTCCTGACCAGACACTTCCTTCACGACTGACCAGATAGTTTTAATTTTATCCCGAGAGTTTGCTATTCTTTTTGCATACCACTTACTTTTTGCATTCTTAATGACTTTTTTCAGAACCTTACAGTACTGTTTGTAATGAGCTACTGCATCTTCATTCTGACTGCTTCTAACATTTTGATACAACTCCCGCTTAGTTCTACATGATACTCTTATCCCCTTTGTCAGCCACCCTGGCTGTCTGTTACTGAAAGTACCCTGTTTCGAGCGTTCTAGCGGAAAGCAACTTTCAAACAGCATAATAAATGTGTTCAGAAAAGCATTATATTTATCATCTGCATTATCAGCACTATAAACATCCTGCCATTCTTGTTCCTTAATTAGGCTTAAAAAGGTCTCAATTGCAACTGGATTAACTTTTCTGAGTAGTTGATATTTATGTTTAACATTTGTTTGAGAACAAATACTTTTTAGAATTAAAAGTTGGGCATCGTGGTCTGATAGGCCATTTACTATTCTGCTGACAGAGTGCCCCTCTAATAAAGAAGAATGAACAAAAATATTGTCAATGGTAGAACTGCTATTTTCTTGCACTCTCGTTGGAAAAAATACTGTTTGCACCATGTTATAGGAATTAAATAGATCTAACAGCTGACTTTTCCTTGAGCTATCACCTACACAATTAATGTTGAAATCTCCACACACAATTAAATTTTTATACTTCCTATACAGTGAACCCAGAACCAATTCCAGCTTGGGCAGAAACATTTTAAAATCTGAGTCAGGGGATCTATAAATAACAACTATTACTAGTTTAGTTCCATTAACATTAACAACTCCTGCACAACATTCAAATATCTGTTCTGTGCAGTGTTTAGAAAAATCGATTGACTCCGATGAAAAATCGTTTTTTACATACATGGCCACTCCCCCACACTGCAAGGAACTCCTAGAGTAGAAGGCAGCTAACCTGTATCCTGGCAAAGGAAGTCTCTTAATTGTCACACCACTTAAAAAGTGCTCTGAAATTCCAATAATGTCAGAATCAGTATCAATAAGCATTTCATTAACTTTATCTCTGATACCCTGTATATTTTGATGAAAAACAGTAATTCCCTTATTACTTATATTCTTAGACTTTGTCAAAGGTGGTTCATTTCTTAGAGGGACTTCCTTTAAGCAGGAATATCTATCAGCTGTCTTCAGTCTAAAAAAGGTGCAGCCCTAACACCAACTACTACAGGAATTTTTCCATGAGTGAAACCCCCACCCCCTACTACACTGTCACCTATGAGCTTTGCCAACCTCCCCTTCCCATACCTATTGAGGTGCAGACCGTGCCTAGTAAAATCCGACCTTTGGATAGTCTCAACTGGCACCACTGCAATGTGATCCATGCCCTCCGTCATCAGCGCCTTCTCAAGCCCCATGTTAACACGGCTGACAAACGTATTAAGACAAGGCCTATCATGACGCTGAAACAGCTGCACGAAATGCACATTCGTGCCACCAGTTTCAGTTGCTATCCTTTCCAGATCACCACCTATATCATATTCCCCGTCCCTATCAAGACTATTCCCGGCCCCACCCACTATAACTACCTGATCCTCTTTTGAAAAATTCCTACATAAGTCCCCTATGTTACAAGTCACCTGAGCTAACCCTGCACTAGGCTTCACTATGCTGGTGACCTGGTACTCACTCCCAAGTACTTCCTGCAACTGTTGGCCAACACCTCTGCCATGAGAACTACCTAGCAGCAGAACCTTCTTCTTCCTAAGAGACCTCTCTACAGATTTCGGCTTACCAAAAGCTGATGTCTGCTGCGTACTTCCTACACCTACAGCTACAGGAGGTTCATCTCCACTCAACTCTGACAGTTGGTCAAACCTATTTGCAACTTGCAATGTAAAGCTATCTGAATACCTTCTCCTGGCTACCTTCTTGCCAACTGCCAGTTCCCATTCGCCAGCCCCCCTTCCCCTCCTTAACCTACCTAGTTCCTCTTCAGCGTTTTTCAACTGCACCTGAAGGGCGCAGATCAAACGCTCCTGCTCCTCTATCAACTTATTCCTGCTGCAAATCCTACAGTTCCAGGAGAGAACCTCACCACAATGCCCACTGCACTCCCCCCCATGAAAATACTTACTACAAAACCCACACTGCAGCCCACTACGCACGACCCTACGACAGAGCCCACACTTTTCACTCACGGTAAAATTTTACAATAATTTGTTAAGAAAAACTAGACGTCTACGTTATGAAGTTGTTTCTACAAAATAAGTAGGAAGTACCTTTTAACTACAGCAATCAACAAACCTCAGTCTCTACAAATCAAGTAACAACAACTAATAGTATCAGAAAAGAGCAAATAACACTACCACAGAAACTTTACACTGTTGCTTGTATAAACAAGTTCAAATTCAAGCGTCACTAATAAAATAACTAAACACTGTGAGAGTGCAAGAGTTATCAAATACCGTAACTTAAAGTTTCCCAACCTCAACTACGTTAAAAACAGCAAGTCACCTGTTGAAAAGTACTAAAGTTAATAAACAACTAGCGCGATAACACCTCCTGAAATCTAAAACTTTAATAATTTAACTACAATACACAAACACTTATTGGAACTTAGCTTTCGGAGACCGCTACGGCTGGAACCACTCGCCACCAGATGTAAACAAAGCAGTAAGACGTCGATGCCGGCGCACACGCGAACACAAATAACACCACTTAAAGCAATTACGGCACAACAAACGCTAAAATAACTGACGAACCTTTACTAGAACACCTCTAGATTGAATATTGTCACGTAATAACAATTAAAATAATTTTATTAATCCTAAAATTATATAAAAAATCGAGAGCGATGTGCACAGCAGTCCAGCACTCGTGACGTCACGCCAAAGATCCTCAACAGTCAACAGTCAACAAATAGAATTTTCTGCCATAGAGATAATGATGAAACTTAGTGACGCCGTAAATGATTGCTAAGGCCTCCTTTTTATCTGACTGTAATTCTGTTGCGTTGGCGTCAGTAGCTTGGATGCAAAGGCAATAGGACGATCGTGAGACCCAATACGATGCGACAATATAGCACCCAGACCGTACGACGAGGCATCGACTGCTAGCACTAAAGGGTTCTTTGGGTCAAAGGGAATCTAACATGCATCACTGAGTAGTGCAGACTTTAATTTGTCAAATGCATCCTGGCAGTCTTTAGACCATACAAAAGGAACATTCTTCCTACGTAAGCGATGCAGTGGAGCTGCAATCTGAGACGCATTGGAAATAAACCTGAAATAATAGTTAAGCTTTCCCATTACTGCTTGCAATTCCTGCACATTCTTAGGAGGAGGCAAATCTTTGACCGCTCGAAGATGCGACTGTAATGGATGGATTCCTTGGGCATTAATCACATGGCCTAGGTACTCTATTTCCGTTTGAAAAAAACGAACAATTTTGCTTTATTGTAACGTAGACCTGCTGCAGTCAAAACTTTGAAAAGGCACTCTAGGTTTGCTAAATGTTCTTCAACTGTACGTCTGGATACCACAATATCATCTAAGTAGTTCGAGCAACACGGTACAGAAACTGTCAGCTGTTCCAAAAAGCGCTGAAAAATAGCGGGGACGGAAGAACTGCCAAAGGGTAGGCGTTGAAATTGAAAAAGGCCCATGTGAGTATTAATGACGAAAAACTTTTTTGACTCGTCATCAAGTGGAATCTGTAAGTATGCCTCTGCTAAATCAATCTTAGAAAAGAAGCGTGACTGTCCTAATTTGTCCATAAGTTCGTCAGGTCTGGGCAGAGGGTATGTGTCTACAATTGTTTGACTGTTCACTGTCGATTTGAAGTCCGCACAGAGACGAAGTTTTCCTGACGGCTTGGGTATAATTACTAAAGGCGAGGCCCACTGACTCGCAGAAACTGGAGAAATCACCCCACTATCTTGCCAACGTTTAAGTTCTGCAGCAACATTGTCAAGAATTGCGTTAGGCACTGGTCTACCTTTACGAAATTTTGGCACTGCTGATTCTTTTAAAGTTACATGTGCCACGAAGTCTTTTGCACATTCTAGTTCCGGCGAAAACAAGTCCCTATATTTTTCACACAATGCATTTATTTTGTCCTGAGGCACTACTGACGAAATTTGAAGCACATCTCTTTGAATCGATAAGCCAAACAAGTCGAATGCATCTAGTCCAAAAATATTCTTTGTATTCTTTGTAGATTTGGCCTGAAGAACAACAAAAGCAACTGTTTTTGTAACATCTTGAAAAGCGGCAGGCAGGCTACACGTCCCTAGCACGGGAATTGTTTGTCCTGTATATGCTGTTAACACTTGCTGTGACGGCGACAATTTTGGCGAACCCAGAAGTTCATACGTCTCTTTATTCATTAAAGTGACAGCGGAACCAGTATCAAGCTGAAATTACACAGTCTTATTGTCTATGTAAAGAGTCACAAAAAGTTTTTGCTTGCGGCGCTCGACAGGTGCGCGAATGTGGGCAACGTCTAATACAGCTTGTTTGCTGCGCACGCGCGGGCCGCGTAGTGAAGTAAGTGGCGCACACTTGGCACGCAGCGGATTAACAACACTGTCACTAGATGGCACTACCGCCGGATCGGCATCCGCGCATTGCGAGGTTACTACAAATTCACTAACTACTGCACTAAACTTTTGAGTAGCTACTTGATGTCTACTGTCACTAGCTACACAGTACTGGACACTTTTACAAGGAGAAGTTGCAGAAGGCACTAGGTTCACTACAGGATTGCACTGTACATGGTCATTTTGCTTGTCCCAAACACTTTTCCGTTGCACAGTTTTACGCGCTCGATGGCGCTTGCGACGTGGCTCACTACATAGTTTTGCAATAGGTGCAGAAAATCTTTCTTGCATTTGAGATTCAAGAGAAACACTGCCCAAGTCCATAGCGTGTATAACATTTACAGTATGAACTGTTCTCGCCCTCTGCGAAGCACTATTCCTAACGGTACCGTTCTTTGAGTTTCCATTCTGCATACACACTGTTTCCACGTGTCCTGATTTGCCACATTGATAACAGGTCGCATTGCGATTAGGGCATTGTGCACACTTATGGCGAACTGCCCCACCCCCATGAACCACAGACATTGCCGAGGTGGGGTGGCTTGCGTGCCTCAACGATGCAGATAGCCGTACCGTAGGTGCAACCACATCGGAGGGGTATCTGTGGAGAGGCCAGACAAACGTGTGGTTCCTGAAGAGGAGCAGCAGCCTTTTCAGTAGTTACAGGGGCAACAGTCTGGATGATTGACTGAGCTGGCCTTGTAACATCAGCTAATGTGGCTTTGCCACACGGTTACTGCGAACGGCTGAAAGCTCTACTGTATGAAAATATGATGATGGCATCCTCTAGGGTAAAATATTCCGGAGGTAAAATAGTCCCCCATTCGGATCTCCGGGCGGGGACTACTCAGGAGGATGTTATCATCAGGAAAGACAATACTGGCATTCTACGGATCGGAGCGTGGAATGTTAGATCCCTTAATCGGGTAGGAAAATTAGAAAATTTAAAAAGGGAAATGGATAGGTTGAAGTTAGATATAGTGGGGATTAGTGAAGTTCGGTGGCAGGATGAACAGGATTTCTGGTCAGGTGAGTACAGGATTATAAATACAAAATCAATTGGGGGTATCACAGGAGTAGGACTGATAATGAATAAGAAAATAGGAATGCGGGTAAACTACTATGAGCAGCGCAGTGATCGCATCATCATTGTCAAGATAGATACGAAGCCAACAACGACAACAGTAGTACAGGTTTATATGCCAACTAGCTCTGCCGATGATGAGGATATAGAAGAAATATATGAGGAGCTAAAGGAAATTATTCAGACAGTTAAGGGAGAGGAAAACTTAATTGTGATGGGAGACTGGAATTCGGTAGTAGGAAAAGGAAGAGAAGGAAAAATAGTAGGTGAATATGGACTGGGCAGAAGGAATGAAAGAGGAAGTCGCCTGGTAGAATTTTGCACGGAACATAATTTAATCATAACAAACACGTGGTTTAAGAATCACAAAAGAAGGTTGTATACGTGGAAGAGACCAGGAGACACTGGAAGGTATCAGATAGATTTTATAATGGTAAAACATAGATTCCGGAATCAGGTTATTAACTGCAAGACATACCCAGGGGCAGATATAGACTCTGACCATAACTTATTAGTCATGAACTGTAGGCTGAAACTGAAAAAACTGCAGAAAGGTAGGAAAATAAGGAGATGGGACCTAGATAAATTGAAGGAAAGTGAAGTTCTGGAGAATTTCAGAGGGAGATTTAGGCAACAATTGACAGAAACAGGGGGAAATAAAACAGTAGAAGAGGAATGCGTAGCATTGAGAGATGAAATAGTGAAGGCAGCAGAGGACAAAATAGGTAGAAAGGCAAGACCTGCAAAAAATCCTTGGATAACACAGGAAATACTAAATTTAATTGATGAAAGGAGAAAATATAAAAATGCAGTAAATGAAACAGGCAAAATGGAGTACAGACGACTAAGAAATGAGATTGATAGGAAGTGCAAAATGGCTAAGCAGGAGTGGCTAGAAGCCAAATGCAAATCTGTAGAAGAATGTATAAGAAGGGGAAAAGTAGATACCGCCTACAGAAAAATCAGAGAGACATTTGGGGACAAGAAAAGCAATTCTACAAATATCAAGAACTCAGATGGGAAACCAGTTCTCAGCAAAGAAGGGAAGGCTGAAAGGTGGAAAGAGTACATAGAGCAGCTCTACAAAGGATATGAACTGAGAGACGATGTTGTAGGAAGGGAAGAGGGAGTAGATCAAGATGAAATAGGAGATATTATACTGAGAGATGAATTTGACAGAGCCCTGAAAGACCTAGGTCGCAACAAGGCCCCAGGAGTAGATGACATACCCTCAGAGCTACTAAAGGCTCTGGGAGAGCCAGCCATGACAAAACTATTTGAACTGGTGTGTAGGATGTACGAGACAGGCGAAATACCCTCAGACTTTAAGAAAAATGTAATTATCCCCATTCCAAAGAAATCAGGTGCAGACAGGTGTGAAAATTACAGAACCATCAGTTTGATAAGTCATGGTTGCAAAATTTTAACACGAATTATCTACAGGAGAATGGAAAAGCTGGTAGAAGCTGACCTAGGGGAAGATCAGTTTGGATTCAGGAGGAACGTAGGAACAAGGGAGGCAATACTCACTTTACGGCTTATCTTAGAAGATAGATTAAGGAAAGGCAAATCTACATTTTTAGCCTTTGTAGATTTGGAGAAAGCGTTTGACAATGTTGACTGGTCTACACTCTTTCAAATTCTGAAGTCAGCAGGGGAAAATACAGGGAAAGGAGAGTTATCTACAACTTGTACAAAAGCCAGACCGCAGTTATTAGACTCGAAGGGCATGAAAGGGAAGCATCAGTTGGGAAGGGAGTAAGACAGGGTTGTAGCCTTTCTCCGATGTTATTCAATTTGTACATTGAGCAGGCGATGAAGGAAAGCAAGGAAAAATTTGGAATAGGGATTAAAGTTCAGGGGGAAGAAATAAAAACATTGCGTTTTGCTGATGACATTGTAATTCTGTCAGAGACAGCGAACGACCTGGAAGAGCAGTTGAATGGAATGGACAGTGTGTTGAAGAGAGCGTACAAAATGAACATTAACAAGAGCAAAACAAAAATAATGGAATGCGGTCTTAGAAAATCAGGAGATGGTGAAGGAATTAGATTAGGTAACGAAACAATGAAGGTGGTAGATGAGTTTTGTTACTTGGGTAGTAAAATAACATGCGATGGTCGCAGTACAGAGGATATAAAATGCAGAATGGCAATGGGAAGAAAAGCATTTTGGAAAAAGAGAAATTTGCTAACATCGAATATTAATTTAAGTGTAAGGAAGTCTTTTCTGAAGGCATTTGTGTGGAGTGTTGCCTTGTACGGGAGTGAAACATGGACGATAAGCAGTGCGGACAGGAAGAGAATAGAGGCTTTTGAAATGTGGTGCTACAGAAGAATGCTGAAGATTAGGTGGGTAGATCACATAACTAATGAAGAGGTACTGAACAGAATTGGCGAGAAAAGGAGTTTTTGGCATACCCTGACTAAAAGAAGGGATCGCTTGGTAGGACACATTCTTAGACATCGAGGAATCGTAAATTTAGCATTGGAGGGAAGTGTGTGGGGTAAAAATCGCAGAGGGAGGCCAAGAGACGCGTATAGTAAGCAGATTCAAATAGATGTGGGTTGTCGTTCTTATGAGGAGATGAAAAGGCTTGCTCAGGATAGAGTTGGGTGGAGAACTGCATCAAACCAGTCTTCGGACTGAAGACCATAACAACACACTGGGGGCAAGATTTACGAACATTTGTCTGAAATGAGCGTTGGCGCCCGTTATTCAAATTACTAACATGATGGGGCGACCTTTGTGTCGCACTTTTACCCTGGCTACTGTTCACTGTCTGTTCAGCACGGCCGGTAGAAAAATAAGAATCACTAGGGCTAGAAAGAGAACTATGGCTAGGAAAGCATCTGTTGCGGCGCACTGAATTAACATTGTGGCTTTGCATTTCTACATCTGCTAAGTCAAATGTATCACGCGCTTCTATAAGCTGCAGTACACTGTCTAATGAAGGATCAGACTGTTTTAAAATTGCTGCCCTAATTCTGGGGTCCTGGATGCTCTGTGTAATCGCATCTCTCAACATAAGAAAGTCCACAAGAGCAAGTAAATTTACATTGGCGGGTTAAGGTCTTCAATTCCGTAATCCATTGTGTGTGTGTCTGTTCTGGTGATTTTTTCAGTCTGGAAAATCGGTACCGCACCGCGGCTATGAGAACTTTTCTCTCATAATGAGCAGTCAGTGCATCTACTATTTGTTCAAAGTCTACATCACGAGGAGATGCGTGGGGGAAAAGTTTCTGCAGTAATACGAAGGTCTGGGGGCCCACAATCGATAAGAAAAGGTTTTTCACTCTCTGACCTGCAATTTGATGAGCCGCGACGAGTTCTTGAAACTGTGCGTAGTAGTTGCTCCATTCTTCCTCACGTTCGTTGTACTGGCGGAACGTAGGAGGCGGCGCAGCGGCAGGTGTGGGCTGCTGAAGCGGCGGCTGGTTTTGTTGTTGGTGAGCCTGTGCCGTCAACTGCGACACAGCTTGGAGTAGTTGCGTGATTTGCGCCGTCTGTAACTAAATAATTTCCATTAAGTTTGGGTTCGGGGTAGTGGCCACGCTGACCGATTAGGCACCGTGCATACAAGTAAATTATAACAAAACACAAATGCAATATGAAAGAGGACTCTCTGCAACAAAAAAGTCCACAAAACACGTAACAGAATATGTTCCCCCAAAAATCTTATAATATAATTTCTGTGTGCTCTGACTACTGCTGTCTGGCTGCTGCAAGTGGGCTGGTCCAAAGTTCTTCTATCACTCTTCGTCGCCACTTTTGTGTCCCAGCCTCATCGCCACTTTTGTGCTCGTTTCCGTCGTATGTGTCGGTGGCCGAGTAGAAAGAGCCCGACTGTGAGCAGCCAGTGGGACAGCAGAAACTAGAAACACTAGAGTAAATTAGAACGAGATATATATTGCACAGAATTTATACAATACTTAACTCTTACACAGTTCAGTACTGCACAGTGCTGATACATAGTTGAGCTAGAGTCCTGCCTAGTGCCTGTCCGATAGCCAAGTCTTCCCTGGTGCCTATCTGATTCCGAAGGTCTTAACGGGTTCCTATCTCAGTCCCAAGTGAACGATGTTGTTCAGTGGTGGCCACGAGCAGAGTTGTAGCAGAGGGCGTTCGTGGCTGACGTCGTAAGAATGCCGCGCCGTGCGTGCATGGTGGCACGCGGCGAAAGTAGGTGGCACGCACTTCGGACTTGTGTGACATTACACCGAAGACCTCCTGAATTGTTAGACTGATTCTAGAAATTACGTCACTTTGTGTAATTCTTCCGAAACCTTCCTATCTCATTGAAATCTTGAGATAACCTTCAGAAATGTTGCAATATTTCCGATATTTTAGACGGAATGACATTAAGTGAAGTAAAACTATGTGACGCTAAACCTGATGAATGTGTACAGTCAACGCTTGAAGCCGAGAGTCAGGTCAGTTACAGCGATGACTCAGATCTACGTTAGAATTATTGCAGTGAAGTGTTACTTTAGATTTTTTCTACGAAAATACCAATTTATTGATGTAAGAGAGAATAGAAATTTTATTTTAAGCTGTTTGCAGTGGGAATTTTTTTATCAAACGACATATTAGTAATCAACTCAGAATATGTACTGTGAACAAAGACTGTGTTCTTTGGAAGACAGAAAATCAGAATGTAAAATAAAATGAATTCGCCTTCAGTCACAAATTGGTTACATTTTACGCAATGCATTTTGAGCCCTGAGGGCTCGTCATCAGCTGCCTCTATGATTTATTATACATACAAATCTGCTCCAATTATCATACTCCACCAGACTTATTTGAGCACCACTTTTTAATAATCCCAGGCTTTTAAAAATGTATAATATTCATAAAGGCACCTGATGATGAGCCCTCAGGGCTAGAAATACATTGTGTAAAATAAAACACAATTTGTGACTGATGCTGAATTCATTTTTATTTTACTGAAGTACAACAGTTACGGAAGATCACTGCAATACTGGACAAAATGAAGTAAAAGATATATGTTTCACCCAATCTTTGATACCTGATAAATTTTCTTGACTTTTCAGTTCTACGCTTACACATTGGAGTGTGTGCGGGCCGCTCGCCATTGTTGGTGGTCAGCCGGCGGCGGTGGCTGAGCAGTCTGCGTCGCGCCAGTCACGTTTTGCTGGAAGGCCCATGACGGAGTCTGGACATAACAGAAGAATGGGTTATCATCAGAGATCCAATACTGGGAACTTTAGAGAAATATGTTGGAAAAGTGAAGAAAAGGAGGAATAAAAAGTATTGGATAACGCAGAAAATGGAAAAATGACTGTGTTTTGGGCATTGCACCTTACTATTTATTTTAAATATCCTTCCACGTATTAGTTTATAAGACTTTTTTTCCTGTTTTCTTGGCTAATTCTACCTCTCAAAACACTGCACAATTTTTATGACACCCTGTATATATGTCTGGAAAACAAAGCTGATGTAATAAACGCTTCAGGAGTAAATAATACAAACTTTTCTAACATAAACATAGTAGTTGTTGTGTATTTACTCATTCCACATTGTAATATGGGAATGATACAATGAAGTGTTTGATATCCTATTTCTAAAATTTACATGTCTAAATTTTCGAAGTACCAACACACGTTACCATTGTAACACTTAACTGCATCGTAGTTCTTCTTACAAGCTGAAAAGAACAGCCTCACAACTAAAGTAATAATAATAATAAAATAAAATAAAATTATTATGATTTCTGTTTTTCACTGCATAACTGCGCTAAGTTATAAAATTAATAGTACTGTGAGCTGTTACTCAGCAGAAATAAAATCCGAAGTTACGTAATTTACAAGAATGTTTGCAATAGAAATATCCCAGCCCAAAACGATATATATCGAACGTACAACTGTAAATCGATTACGCGGGAATTGATCCGCGAGATAAAATATGAATCTATATATACTACACTAATAATAAATCTGTAAATGTATGCCTCTCGCTGTTCACTTCAATCTTCAAAACTGATGGACGAATCTTCATGCGGTTTTCGCAGGAAACAAAAGAAAAGTTTGGGTCAACATATAGGCATAATTTTATCAAAATCGGATCACGGAAACAACAGATATTGTAATTTTAAGTGTTTTCAGTAACCGACGTGTCTGTTTGTTCAACCATTAGAAACCACTTATCTCCAAAACTAATACACGAATTTGCATGGGGTTTCACAGGTAACTTGAGCGTAACTCTGGACAACATATAAGACTTCGTTTCATAAAAATCGGATAACGGAGAAAAATAAGATCGTAATTTGAAATATTTTATCAACTACCGTAATGTCTGTCTGTCTCTTTGAACACCTTTATCTCCTAAACTAAATGACGAATTTTCATGGAGTTTTCATACGTAATTGGAGCATATCGTGCGGTTACATAAAGGCTTCAGTAATTAAAATCGGATCAGAGAAAATACAGATATGATAATGTACACATTTACTTAAAAGACATCGAGTATGTCTGGTTGTTGAAAGTAATCTCCAAAAGTCTACACGAACTTTCATGGCTTTCCACAGGTAAATTTACAATAGTTTGTAGAGTAACATAGGCTTCATTTCATCAAAATCGGATCATAGGAAGGAAAGATATCTTAATTTGAAGTTTTATGTCTATACTATGCTTATAAGTATGGTGTAGTACAGCAAATCTCCAAGAGTACTATACGAACTGTCATGGGGCAGTATCAGGCATGCCAGATATTCTCAACGAGCGTCTGAACGGTCACCAATAAGGTGGGAGAACGCCCCCGACGTCACACCAAGTGGCTATCCGGGGAGGGGGGGGGTAGCGCTTTTCGGTAGAGAGACGAAGACGCCATGTTGGCTGACGTATTTCGTGATTTTTATGCATATAATTTAGGTCTTATGAATGTATGACATTTCAAAGCAAGTAAGTTAAGTTGAGAATCTCTCGTAATCCGGCCATTAAGGTACTATTTGTTGTAATAAATGACTGGAAACGTCTTATACGTGGTTAAAAAAATTCCCTATTACAGTAAACTGCCGTTTCAAGGCAAGGCGGACTGAAGATCTATTAACACGAACAGTTCCTTGTATAATTTTTGTAATTACATCACGTCTAATATCGTAGGTGAGAATTCATTAGTAATGTAACTGGCCTTAGCGTAGGGGGTAAGTCGTAGACTGCGGAGTTAAAAGTTTGTGGTGTTAGTTCAAGTTGGTTCACAGAAATGATGTGACCAACCTATTGTTCATTCTTAGCTAATATTTATAGCTGTGCAATACAATGAAAATAATAAAAAAAAGACTCCGCATGAGTAAATATTTTTTCTTCTTTTATTCGGTTTTCTGATAGACTCAAAAGAATTTCCTATAAATTTCTTAGAAGTATACTGCATAATATTCGATGCTATGTAAAAATAAGTGCGCACCCTTTGAGGAGTAAGTTTCTTGGATTCGTTTTATGAACAAGTCAGTTTGCACCTCAATTAAAGTAAAATACGCACTTATTGTTTCACGTATTGCATTTTACACGTTCTTAAACATTCTTCTACTGAATAGTAACATTGACCGTGGAAGCATGATCTTTTAAGATTTACTAAAAAGCGAGATTCTTGCAATAATCTTTGTGTTGTGAAGGCCTATTCTACATTTATATCTCACAGTTTGTCATGAAACTTTTATTATTCGCTGCACTTAATGATATAAAATGCAACTTTTATAAGACTCTTATGTTCATAGGTATTTTGTTATTTATTTAAGACTATCACAGAACATAACGAACATAAGCACAAGCGCGGAAATAAGCGGTTCAATAGAGGTAAAGCAGGAATTCCACCCTGTGGATTTGGTAAACAGTGTGATTCCGGTAACTGATACCGCCGACAACTGTCGCTGGAGGGCGCTGTGGTCGCGTGTAGCTTTTTGAGGAGCACGACTCGTATGCTGAAGTTGCGCCGTCTCCGAGCGTTCAGCCGTACGGTGGACTCGGCACGTTGACCACAACCGTTCACACACACGCTCCGTGTGCCGACGGCTTAACTTACACTAAGGTCAACACATACACCCACGCCTGAGAGAGGACTCTAACCTCCGGCGGAAACGACCACAAAGCCCATAGCATGACGCCTCACACCACGCAGCCATTTCGCGCTGCCGTCTTCGGATCAAGTACGGCGAAATTCTTAGGTAAAGTCTGAATCGTCCGCTGGTTATCAGCTGTGGTAGAGTTTCTGTCCCGTTGCTCATTACACTGCTAACTGTCCTTTCTGTGAGCGAAATGTCTGACAAATAAAGCCTGGGGCTAATAAAATATCGCACTGACGTGTTTTACGGCCCAGTTTAGATTTGAAGTTTTATATGTTTTTGCAAACATTTTGGACCAAATTAATAATGTAAATAATAAAAAATTAATTAATAAGAGTGTCTGAAACCCTTTTAGGAAAAAAATTAGGGGTGGGTTCCGAACCACCGACGTTGTTGTCCTTGCGGACGCTGATCGTGATTGTTCGTTTTGGTTCTACGTGTTCTTTGGCTCAGCTATTTTTTTTTTTTTTTTTTTTTTTTTTACAGAGGGCTGAACGCCCTCTGACCGGGCGCGCTGAGCCACGGCGCCCGGCATCGTCTTGCCCACTATGCTACATTGATAGCCGTTGTTGACTGATGTTAGAATGGCGTTTATAGACACTAGATTATCACTTATCGTACGAAGACAGTTGTGTTTCTGTTAATTAAGTGCACAATTGCTTTCAAATGACAACGTGTGAGTTTCAATAAGAAAATCATCAAATACGCAACGCAAGATGGCGTATGCCATAGAGAGTTCTGGGCGAGGAATGTCACGTGACATCTGCGAACGGCTGATATCCGTTAATTCAATGAAGGGTGTCAAATCGCCGGTATTTTTGCAAATATCTTTGAAATGCTACGAGATATAGATAAAGAAAACATAAGGGAGCTAAGTTGTAGAGAATTTTCTTCTCTACCAATTATGTTATTCAATTTTCGTGTCAGATGAACGGTTCGTTTGCAATTACAATTATATTACAAACGGCTTTTTCTGGTATTACTACCGTAAGTTTTGTCCGAAAAAATTGAAAAAGCGAGGTTCTGGTCTCTGGCGGCCTGCAATCATGTCTGTAAAATTTAGTGCTGATTGGTTGAACGGTTCGTCTTAAAACAGGGAACATGTTACGGCCAGACAGACAGACGGACGGACAGACATCCCAAAATCGCCGTTATTTTTGCAAATATCTTTGAAACGCTACGAGATATGAAAAAAAAAAAAGAGAGCAAACTTGTAGAGAATTTTCTCCTCTACAAATTCGGTTATTCAATTTTCGTATCAGATGAATAGTTAAACCGTTATTTTCTTTTAAATTTCGAGCTGTCAAAAGACGATCGCAAAGGCCCACTTTTAGTGTTACTACCGTTACCTAAAGTGCGCCAATAGCGTGGACGTTTGAACGTGAATGTATGAATACATATAGATCTACAGCTATTTCCAAAAGGACGGATCAGCAGCCCATTCGGGCGGCCGAACCGTGGACCACATTTTCCCATCCTTCACGCCAGAAAATTGTCAGAAGTCTCTGCGGTACAAGCCGTAACTGACCTTCCACCACACCTGGACAGTGTCCGATTCAAACTCGACCCGATTTCAGGTAGTTGCTATCCAGGTACCGGAAGTGCCAAGATAATAAAGTTAGTAAACTATATATTTGTTGTCAGGATTCTACTGTGCTTTCTTTCCTTACCTTTATTTCCTTCTACCATACTTTGGCTTCTTTGGGTATGCATTCTGTCACTTTGTGCTCTAGTACCGGTACTGCGTTTTATTAGCATGCATTTGTAAATGAAACATATCTGCACTTCAAGTCAGTTGCCATTCATTTGCAAAGCTTCAGCACTAGAAATAGGGAAAATAATCTTCAAAAGCGAAAAGCCAAGATGACAAAACATTTATTTATTTTATGACTACCGGTTTCAACGGTATATGCCACCGTCATCTGGTCATAAAAAATTTTACAGGTTGGTCATCTTATTTAAAAAGTAGGTATTAAATAGTATGTGGAAGTAAGCAATTAGTCTAAATATAAAAATAAATCGGTTAAAACATCAACAGCCTGTAAGAGTATCTTACTAGCTGTTGATGTTATAACTTATTTATTTTTATGTTTAAACTAAGTGCTATGTTGCACGTACTATTTAATATACACGTTTTAAATTAGATGAGCAAGTAGTAAAAACTGACATCACCAGATGCTGGTGGCATATACTATTGAAACCAATCGTCATAAAATAAATAAATGTTTTTCCAGAAGATTATTAATCTATCAGGTGTAGGTCTGTAAATCTTTAAATAAATTTTGCATGGTGGTCTAGATCTGGCTCCATCAATTACTCTCAGTACACTGTTTTTTGCAATAAATACTTTCTTATCTGTCATTAATTACCACAGAATACGATGCCTTTTTCATGAAGTGGATGAAAATAGCCCCAATAAGCAAATCCTGGCACGGAAATCTTCCCACATAACAGTTACACCATCTGATTATTGATAAGTTATAATCGTAATACTTCACTGTTCAAGTTTCGTCAGGTAAGTTCCAAACTGTAAGCCATTCGTGAAAGAAAAAGGAAATAAATATTATTTCATATGTGGAACTATCATAAAGAAATTCAGCCGATAGATTTTAAAAACGTAGCAAATTTCTTCTGTGTGGAAGAGAAGCATGAAGGACAAGAACATACACTGAAAAAAGACAGCAATAATTTTCCTATGAAAACTGGAATGGTTTACAAAGGTACTTCGTTAAAAGTGAAGATGTGAGGAAGGTTTTATGGATCTATAATCCAAACGAGGAAAATAAAGGAAATACAAAATAATGGCAGGAAGCTGTACTCGTACTGTTTGGATGGAGAAAGACTTATGATAAACGCACTAAGTAATAAATGCACTGAAAGAAGGATTGTAGGAACACCATACTAAAGACTGAGTAACACAGAAGGTAAATTTCGTAATGCATGAAGTTAAGAAACAGGAGAACATATCGATAAACCAGAAAACACATAGTACAACACTCAATCTAATATTGTATACCAAAAATGGGGTTCACTGTTAAGTTGTTGTCTGAAGTTTCGTAAACTATAAAACTGACTTAGTTTCGTTCCCAGTGTGGTCTTTTGTTTACGTTAAGCCTTAAGAATATGTTTTGTGTACAGAAACTCCGCAAAGTGTAGAAAAAATAGGTTTTCTGAAACCTTTACAAGCACGCCTTACGACTTTAGCTAAGAAAGTTGCGCTTAGCTTTAGCCTTCCGTGGCAGATGATAAGAACCGTTCGTGCTCAAGAGTTGGCCGTTCGACGCCTTAAGTTGAAAGTATTTGGACGTCGTTTCTGAGGCAGCTGCATCTCATTGGACGCTAAGGAAAAAGTCAAGGTATGTAAAATAGCTATACTCAGGATTTGGTATGTTAATGATGGATAGCGCAAGCGGAAGAGATGAAAATGATGAGCAGAGGCAGTACGTTAAGCCAAAAACTAAAATTTCAGATTCTATATGTGGGAGATTCCAGCCTTTCAATCTCAAAATAGTATGAAAACACGGTTGGTTGTTCATTTATAGAACTATACAACGAAATTTCTCTTAACCCTTTCATTCCCAGAGTTGTTCCTGGGGAATAACGTATTAAAAGTTGATTTATACCGTATATTGTGCAGCAGTCCTCGAAGGTGCAAGTTTGTTGATGAACGGCCGGGCGCATGGAGGCGCGAGGCCATTGCCCATCGGGGGTTCATCTACATCTACATCTACATGCGATACTCTGCAAATTACATTTAAGTGCCTGGCAGAGGGTTCATCGAATCACCATTATACTATTTATCTGCCATTCCATTCTCTAATCTCTCCGTTCGAGCTTTGATTTCTCGTATTTTATTTTGATAGTCATTTCTACCAATGTAAGTGTGAGTCAACAATATATTTTCGCATTCGGAGGATTATGTTGGCGACTGGAGTTTAGTAAGTAGCCCACGCCGCAGCGATAAGCGTCGTTGTTGTAATGATTCCCATCCCAGATCCTGTATCATTTCCGTAACACTGTCTCCCCTGTATCGTGACAATACGAAACGAGCTGCCATTCTCCGGACTCTGTCGATGTCCTCCGTCAAACCCACCTGATAAGGATCCCACACTGGGCAGCAATACTCCAAAAATGACGGACAAGCGTAGTGTATGAAGTTTCTTTTGTAGTTCTGTTGCATCTTTTAAGGGTTCTGCAAATAAAACGCAGTCTCTGGTTCGCCTTTTCCATGACATTATCTACGTGTCATTTCCAGTTTAAGTCTGAAGTAATAGTAACTCCTAGGTATTATGTGGAGTTTACTGCCTTCACTTTTGATTGATTTATCTTGTAAACAAAGTTTAACGGATTTCGTTTCGTACTCATGTAGACGACTTCACACTTCTCATTATTTACAGCCAAATGCCAATTTCTACACTATAGTGATATCTTATTCAGATCATTCTGCAGTTGGTTTTAATCTTCAGATGATTTCATTAGACGATAAATGACGGCGTCATCTGCAAACAACCTAAGGGAGCTTCTTAGATTTTCCCCTAAATCGTTTATGTAAGTAAGGAACAGCAGAGGACCAATAACACTACCCTGTGGAACGCCCGATATCACCTCTGTTTTAGTCGATGCCTTACCATCGATTACTACGAACTGTGTCCTCTCTCACAGGAAATCCCCTATCCAACTGCAAATTTGGGGCTATATACTATAACCAAGCAATTTGATTAAAAGCCGTTTGTGAGGTATGGTGTCAAAAGTCTTCTGGAAATCAAGACATACGAAATCGATTTGCTAATCCTTGTCGATAGCACCCATCACTTCCTGTGAATAAAGAGCTAGTTGTGTTTCGCATGAACGATATTTTCTAAATCCGTGTTGACCTTGGGTCAATTGATCATTCTGTTCGAGATAATTCATAATATTTGAATACAGGATATGTTCCAAAACCCTGCTGAAATTGACGTCAATGAAATAGGCCTGTAGTTTAGTGGGTTACTCTTACGCCTTTCTTGTATGTAGGTGTGACCTGTGCAACTTTCAAATCTTTTGGTACAGATCCGTCTTTGAGAGAGCGGTTGTATATGGCTGTTAAGTAAGGAGCTATCGCTTTAGCATAATCAGATAGAAATCTAATGGGTATACAGTCCAGACCAGAAGACTTGTTCTTGTTAAGTGATTTTAGTTGCTGCACTATTCCGATGATATCTACTTCTACGTTACTCATTACGGGCTCTGTACGTAATTCGAAATCTGGAATATTTGTAAAAGCTATGTTTAGTAACTCTGCTTTACTAGCACTGTCATCGGCAGGATCGCCATTACTATCATGTAGTGAGGGTATAGTTTGTGTCTTGCCTCTAGTATATTTAACATATGACCAAAATCTCTTCGGGTGTTCAGTTTTCTAATTCCCCCCCCCCCCCCTCGGGCTTGGGTGTTTGTGCCGTATTTAGTATTAGTTAGTTCATAAGTAGTTTGTAAGTTTAGGGATTGATTACCCCGCAGTTAAGTCCCATAAGCTTTACAAACATTTGAACAACATTCTTCTCCATTTTGCCGCTTGGTACGGCTTGTAGCCAGTTCTGAGTCATTAATATGTCCATCTTGGAGGTTGTGTTGCCTCTCCGTCTGTACGTGGCTGAGAGTGTGAGCGTGAGTGTGATTCCTTTTATTTTATTCCAGCAGCGAATTGTCTTTGGTGCTGTGGTGAAGATTAGGCTAGCATTATTAAACTGGCAGTGGTTACTGTCAACAAAATAACGTCCAAGTAATAAAATACCTCGATAAGAACGTCTATGTTGTGTATGAAATACATGACATAAAAAATCAATAGTTTGAACAAAACTATTAAAACACATATTTTGATGTTTACTGCACTGTATTAATACAGAAAACACTAAATCTTAAATTTTTCAAAGCTGCTTTCCTAATGTCGAACTGGAAGGGTTAAAGGCAAGTTTTATCGAAATATATTAATGTTGTCCCACTGTTCTTCTCATTATACGAACAGCTAATAAAATAAATAGAACCAGGGATTGTAGCAACTTATGCCCTCTTATCGATATCGCCCTGTTGTTACTGGATTACATGCTTGGAGTGAAATATGTAGTACGCCAACTTGTTTCTGAAAATTGGTAGGAGTAACCATTCAATTTAAAGTTTTCTTATAATATGTTTTATCATTCCAAAAAGCATATATTAGGTTTTAGTTAAGTTACGCAGTGCATTTTGAACAAAGAACATTCGGTAGATGAAGCTCATGAATGCAGCTAAGGGATTATATAGGGAAATGCACAAGATCATCGTAGATGTAGAACTTGTAACTGCTGTGATGGGGGGACTGTATTGCAGCCTCACATAGATTTTGTCACCGTCTGACTTTACAATGGCTTTTTCTTTTAAACGATGGCAATTCTACATTAGATATGGGTTTTGTCTTACAATCAAGAAATCAAAGTACCAAACACTTCATGAAGTTTGAATCTATTTTCCTGATCCTGTTTTTAGCCGCCGACAATTGTGAGTCGCCATATCCCAGTACAAAACAGTGGAATGGATCGTACACAACTGCAGGAGAAGTGTTCATCGCTGTGGACAAAGATATTGTTTATACTGAGATCGAGGTTGAAAGCAAGTGTAAAGTTATCTGGGCACGTATAACAGGTCTAAAAGAAGTAAAGTTAATAGTTGGGTGTTTTTACCGGCCCCTCAGCGCTACTGTAGCAGTTTTAGAGATATTCAAAGGAAGTCTACACCAGGTAGTGTGTAGGTATCCGGGCCATGTAATAGCAGTCTTGAGCAGCGAAACCGGCAACCCACACGCAATGGAGATATTTTAGACCTTATAGCTACGAACAGGCCTAAACCTTATTAACGATGTCTGTGTAGAGACAGGAATTAGTGGATATCGTCATAGCGTCGATGGTGACCAAAGTTCGTAAACCAATCAAGAAGGCTGGGAGCGTGTTTTTGTTGGGAACAGCCGATAAGCAATTGTTAGGATCGCACTTAGTAAATGAATGGGCATTGTTTAGTTCCGTAACTATGGATGTAGAGGAATTGTGGACTAAATTTAAGTGCATTGTAAATGAAGGGTTGGAGAAATATGTGCCAGTAGAAACGAAAAGGATGGAAAAGATCTACCGTGGTATAATAGTATTGTTAGAAAGCTGCTGAGAAAGCAAAGACTGTTGCACTCTTGATTAAAAAAAGAACACGTAAATGATGACAGGCAAAAGTTAGTAGAGATTCGTGCGCCTATAAAAAGATCGATGCGAGAAGCATACAATAATTACCACAGCCATACTTTTGCAGAAGATCTTTGCGAGAACCCGAAAAAAATTCTGGTCCTATGTAAAATCGATAAGCGGGTCAAAGCCCACTATCCAGTGACTCGTTGCTGATTCCGGGGCAGTAATAGAAGAAAGAAAACGGAAAGCTGAAGTTCTAAATTTAACCTTTAAGAAATCTTTCATGCAGGAGGACCGCACAAATGTACCATCATTTGATCAACGTACTAATTCCGAAAAGGAGGACATTGTAATACGTATTTCCGGTGTAGAGAAGTAGCTGAGAGAGCTAAATACGAAAAAGTCTGCTGGTCCGGATGGATTACCAGTTCGGTTCTACAAAAAGTATTCTGCGGCATTGGTCCCTTACTTAGTTTGCATTTATCGCGAATGTTTACTTCAGCGCTAAGTTCCTAGTAACTGGAAAAAAGCGCAGGTGACTCCCGTTTATAAGGAAGGAAAGAGAACTGACCCACACAATTACAGGCCAATATCATTGACATCAGTTTCATGTAGAATTTTGGAGCATATTCTCAATTCGAATATAGAAAATTTTCTTCAGACGGAAAAGCTTCTTTCTATGAATCAACACAGGTTTAGGAAACATCGTTCATGTGAAACTCAGCTTGGCCTTTTCTCACATGACATCTTGCGAACCATGGATGAAGGGGAACCTCAAAAGGGCGTTCGACATGGTGCCATACTGCAGACTGCTAACGAAAATACGAGCTTATGGTATAGGTTCACAGATTTGTGACTGGGTGGAAGACTTCCTAAGTAATAGAACGCAGTACGTTGTTCTCGACGGCGAGTGTTCATCAGAGACGAGTGTATCGTCAAGCGTGCTCCAGGGGAGTGTGATAGGAGCGCTATTATTTTCTATCTATATAATGATCTGATAGACAGAGTAACTTGTAATTTGCGGCTGTTTGCTGATGATGATGTCGTGTATGGCAGGCTGTCGTCTTTTACTGACGGTAATAGCATGCAGGATGACTTAGACAAAATTTCTAGTTGGCGCGAAGAATGGCAGCTAGCTCTCAATGTAGAAAAATGTATATGCGAATGAATAGGAGAAACAATCCCATAATGTTCGAATACAGCATTAATAATGAGCTTATTGATGCTGGCGCGTCGTTCAAATATCTAGGCGTAACACTGCAGAGCGATATGAAATGGAACCAACATGTAAGGACAGTTGCGAGCAAGGCGGACAGCCGACTTCGGTTTATTGGTAGAATTTTGGGAAGATGTACTTCATCTGTAAAAGAGACCGCGTATAAAACGCTTTTACGACCACGTCTTGAGTATTGTTCAAGTATTTGGGACCCGCAGCAGATCAGTTTAAAGGCAAACTTCGAAGCAGTTCAGAGGCGAGCAGCTAGGTTTGTTACTGGCGCGTGTCACGGAAATACTCCGCCAACTCAATTGGGGGTCGCTGGAGGAAAGACGATATTCTTTTCGTGAATTTCTACTGAGGAAATTTAGAGGGCCGGAATTTGAAGCTGATTGTAGTACGATCTTGCTGCCACCTACTTACATTTCTCGTAGTGATCACAAAGACAAGATAATTGAAATTATGGCTCGTACAGCGGCATGTAGGCATTCTTTTTTTCCTCGTTCTATTTGGAAGTGGAATAGGTAAGGAAATGCCTAGTAGTGGTATAGTGTACCCTTCGCCACGCACCTTAGGTGGATTTCGCAGTATGTATATAGATGTAGAATGTCACCTAAAGGTCGACGAACAGTTGACATTACCGGGGAGGAAGTATCATGAAATGAATCTCAAAAACTTTACAACTTTTTATAATTACAAATTTCGGCTGCTAGAAATGGTAGGCAACGTATTCTGCCAACTGGCACAGATCTATCGCAAGGATAGTCTCTCTTCACCCTTGAGTTACAAACTGAAGCTATAGTCACACTGTGGCAAAAAGCAAAATGGACCGCCGCGTGGCACAGCATGCAGCTGAACACAACACACTTGATTTCGATGTCTGCTTTACAAGTCGCAACTGGTTCCTCCCCTCCACCACTTGCTCTTCCGAACTGCACAGACGGAAGTTTCCCCAGAACACTTTATAAGGTCCCACAGTCACACTGATCTCATGTCTAACACCCCATGCTTAATATCCCCCCCCCCCTCAACCTCCAACTGTGTTGTACATCGCTACAAGTCATCAACTCTTTCAACTATCTCGCCGGCCCTCTTAGTAACACTAAAAGTTGGCCTTTGCGAGCCTCTTTTGACAGCTCGAAATTTAAATGAAAATAACGGCTTAACCATTCATCTGACACGAAAATTGAATAAACGAATTTGTAGAGGAGAACATTCTCTACAACGTTGTTCCTTTGTGTTCTTTTTCATATCTCATATAGTTTGAGAGATATTTGAAAAACTGACAGAGTTTTGACACCCTCCATTGAATTAACGTAAACCAGCCGTTCGCAGATATTACGTGACGTTTCTCGCCCGGAACTCTCCCTGGCATATGCCATATCGCGTTGGTATTTAATGATTTTGTTATTGTAACTTACACGTTGTCATTTCAAAGCAATGGCGCACTGAAGAATTAACAAAAACACGTCTTTCATCGTACGATAAATGATAATCTAGTGTCTACAAATGGCATCAGTTAACACTTGCCATGAATAGTAAGAAATTAAAGAACGCAACTTCTAACTGTTAGCCATAGTGTAGTAGGCAATGTGTTGGACTGTGATGCTGAAGGTCAGTGGTTCGAAACCCAACACTACCTAATTTTTCCCCTAAAAGGGTTTCAGACACTCTTAATAATTAATTTTTTTATTATTTAGATTATTATTTTTGTCCAAAATGTTTGCAAAAACTTATAAAACTACAAATCTAAAGTGGGCCGTAAAACACGTCAGTGCGATTTTTTTGGATCATTTTATTTCATTTTTCTTTCTTTTATATTTCAGTATCCCTTTAATTATTTTATTATATTTTGTTTGTTATTTTTATTTTTTACTTGTCAATCGTTTTGCAGTTCCCCTGTCCCCATACGTCTACACTTCGGCTCTTTAGCTCCCCCGCCTCCTCCATTTACTGTTTACTGCGTTCCACGCTACATCTTTCGTTACCGTTTGTCAGACCCTTTACAGTCAATCATGCAACGCGGAACATTCCATCCGCACCCTTACGCGGCGTTCTCCCCCCTCCATTCCCCTACTTACTCACTGTCAAGATGCTTGTTGCAATCGAGCGTCCAGCGGTAGTGGTCATGTGTTCATAGTTTCTTTTTCTGATTAAGGCCATGGCAGAAAATTTAAGTTGTGTGAATGTGAGTGTCCATTTAACGTGCCTGTCAACGACTGAGCGACCGTCTTTTCGGTAAGTTGGTACCTGTCCTCTATTACTGATATTGCAATCCGGATATCCGATTGTTATAAATTGACGCTAAAGCAAGAAGTATAGCAAATATTGTTTTGGTAGGAAATGTATTGTGAAAGTATCTCCACTATCTTAGAATTATCGGAATCGAACACTTAATGCTGCGGAACAGAATTGGTGAACTATTTAATTTACACACACGCAAAACACACACACACACACACACACACAGATATATATATATATATATATATATATATATATATATATATATATATATATATATATGACCCGGTGAACTTTGAATCACTTAGGTCTTATTAATTTAAATCATATGTATTTTAGACCCAGTAGCTTTATAAAGGCATCATCATATAGTCTAAGTATCGGCTCGATAGTGGGCGAAAAGAGTGTGCATATCAGGCACACATGTCCAGGATGCCGCGGCGGAGCGACCGAGCGCATTGAAGCGCTATGCTGCGATGCGCGAGGACATTTTCTGTCGAATGCCCCATCAGGCATGGATGTCAGTGTCGTCCTTAGTGTAAGGTAGTTCATAAGTAGTTTGTAAGTTTAGGGACTGATGACTCCGCAGTTAAGTCCCTTAATTTCACAAACATTTGAACGTGACCAGAATAATGTTCATGTCACATTCGTGGAAGTTCAGGGAAAGTTTAAACGGTAATAAAATATGGAAATATTGCGAGGAAAATTTAGATTTAAAATATGTAAAATAATGGGTTGAGTGCGTTCAAAAATATACTTTGAAAGAGTAACGTTCACTTTACACGATCTGAACCCATATATGAACTGTGAAAGATAAAAATGAATTGTCCCTTTTGTAACAAGTGGATAGACAACAGAAAAACAGAAATATGTATGTATAAGAACGTTAATCTTTCGTTGAATGTCAAATGATCAAAATTTTATCGCAATCGAATGAACAGTTCTCAACTTATAGAGTTGAGTACATTTACAAACACACTGAAAAAGGAACTTGGTTCGAATTTTGCGACTTTCATTTTTAACTGTTCCTATATTTTTCTTACTGAATACTTTTCCAAGACCATAATGAACAAAACAAAAACAGAATTGCCCTCTCCGTCGTGCGAGTGCCGTACTCATGTGATGCTCTTACAACCATGAGTCAATTGACCTTTTATTCATAGAAAAAATCTCTTTCGATTTTTCCTACATTTTCCTACTTTCCGGACGACTTTTCCAAATTTTTATTTGATGCGAAACTTACTCTTGCTTTAAAAAGGAAATGTACAAAATTTTATCGCTATTTTAGTTTTCCAGATTTTCCTCTTTTTTCGGACAACTTTTCCATACTTTATCACCGTTTAAATCTTCCATGGACTTACACGAATATTTCAAGACTAAAATTAGGCAAATCTGTTCAGCCGTTCTCGAGTTTTAGCGAGACTAACGAACAGCAATTCATTTACATATATATAGATAGATATACTAGTCGACCCGGCAATGCTTCGCAATTGTATGTACTTTTGCTTTGAACGTCAAATGTGCAAAATTTTATCGCAATCGTACGATTGATATTGATATCCCGAAGAAAATAGCTGTACCAGTTTTCCACAAATTTTCCTATCTTCTGGCCAACTATTCCGAACTCTTACTTCACTCAAACCTTCCTCTCGCTTTGAAGGTCGAATGTGTAATTTTATTGTAATCAGATGAATAATATTGATATTTAATGGAAAAATCTCTTTGTATTTTTATCTGAATATTTCAATTTTCCGGGAAACGTTTCCAAATTTTTATTTCATAAGAACGTTACTCTTGCTTTAAACGTCAATTCTGGAAACTTTTTATAGCATCAGACGAATGATATTGATGTACCATTAAAAAAAGCTCTTCCTATTTCTCGCGAATTTTAAAGTTTTTTGGGTAACATTCCCTTAATTATTGTTCATAACAGAGTTCATCTTTCGTTGCAGTCGTATGAACGGTTCTCATCTTATAGTGTTCAGTACATTTAGAAACACGTAGCAAAAGGAAGTTGGTTCGAATTTTACGACTTTCCTTTTTAACTGACCATATGAACCACAGACATTGCCGAGGTGGGGTGGCTTGCGTGCCTCAATGATGCAGATAGCCGTAACGTAGGTGCAACCACAGCGGAGGGGTATCTGTGGAGAGGCCAGACAAACGTGTGGTTCCTGAAGGGGGGCAGCAGCCTTTTCAGTAGTTATAGGGGCAACAGTCTGAATGATTGACTGAGCTGGCCTTGTAACATCAGGTAATGTGGCTTTGCTACACGGTTACTGCGAACGGCTGAAAGCAAGGGGAAACTACAGCCGTTACTTTTCCCGAGGACATGCAGCTCTACTGTATGAAAATATGATGATGGCATCCTCTCGGGTAAAATATTCCGGAGGTAAAATAGTCCCCCATTCGGATCTCCGGGCGGGGACTACTCAGGAGGATGTTATCATCAGGAAAGACAATACTGGCATTCTGCGGATCGGAGCGTGGAATGTTAGATCCCTTAATCGGGTAGGAAAATTAGAAAATTTAAAAAGGGAAATGGATAGGTTGAAGTTAGATATAGTGGGGATTAGTGAAGTTCGGTGGCAGGATGAACAGGATTTCTGGTCAGGTGAGTACAGGATTATGAATACAAAAGCAGTTGGGGGTATCACAGGAGTAGGACATAATGAATAAGAAAATAGGCACAGTGATCGCATTATCATTGTCAAGATAGATACGAAGTCAACACCGACAACAGTAGTACAGGTTTATATGCCAACTAGCTCTGCCGATGATGAGGAGATCGAAGAAATATATGAGGAGCTAAAGGAAATTATTCAGACAGTTAAGGGAGAGGAAAACTTAATTGTGATGGGGGACTGGAATTCGGTAGTAGGAAAAGGGAGAGAAGGAAAATTAATAGGTGAATATGGACTGGGCAGGAGGAATGAAAGAGGAAGTCGCCTGGTAGAATTTTGCACGGAACATGATTTAATAGTAACAAACACGTGGTTTAAAAATCACAAAAGAAGGTTGTATACGTGGAAGAGACCAGGAGACACCGGAAGGTATCAGATAGATTTTATAATGGTAAGACATAGGTACCGGAACCAGGTTATAAACTGCAGGACATACCCAGGGGCAGGTATAGACTCTGACCATAAATTGTTAGTCATGAACTGTAGGCTGAAGCTGAAAAAACTGCAGAAAGGTAGGAAAATAAGGAGATGGGACCTAGATAAATTGAAGGAAAGTGAAGTTCTGGAGAATTTCAGAGGGAGATTTAGGCAACAATTGACAGAAACAGGGGGAAATAAAACAGTAGAAGAGGAATGGGTAGCATTGAGAGATGAAATAGTGAAGGCAGCAGAGGACAAAATAGGTAGAAAGGCATGACATACAAAAAATCCTTGGGTAACACAGGAAATAGTAAATTTAATTTATGAAAGGAGAAAATATAAAAATGCAGTAAATGGAACAGGCAAAATGGAGTACAGACGACTAAAAAATGAGATTGACAGGAAATGCAAAATGGCTAAGCAGGAGTGGCTAGAAGCCAAATGCAAATCTGTAGAAGAATGTATAAGCAGGGGGAAAATAGATACCGCCTACAGAAAAATCAGAGAGACATTTGGGGACAAGAAAAGTAATTCTACGAATATCAAGAACTCAGATGGGAAACCAGTTCTCAGCAAAGAAGGGAAAGCTGAAAGGTGGAAAGAGTACATAGAGCAGCTCTACAAAGGAAATGAACTTAGTGACGATGTTGTAGGAAGGGAAGAGGAGGTAGATCAAGATGAAATAGGGGATACTATACTGAGAGATGAATTTGACAGAGCCCTGAAAGATCTAGGTCAGAACAAGGCCCCAGGAGTAGATGACATACCCTCAGAGTTACTAAAGTCTCTGGGAGAGCCAGCCATGACAAAACTATTTGAACTGGTGTGTAGGATGTATGAGACAGGCGAAATACCCTCAGACTTTAAGAAAAATGTTATAATCACCATTCCAAAGAAATCAGATGCAGACAGGTGTGAAAATTACAGAACCATCAGTTTGATAAGTCATGGTTGCCAAATTTTAACACGACTTATCTACAGGAGAATGGAAAACCTGGTAGAAGCTGACCTCGGGGAAGATCAGTTTGGATTCAGGAGGAACGTAGGAACCCGGGAGGCAATACTTACCTTACGTTTTATCTTAGAAGATAGATTAAGGAAAGGCAAACCTACATTTTTAGCTTTTGTAGATTTGGAGAAAGCATTTGATAACGTTGACTGGAATACACTCTTTCAAATTCTGAAGTCAGCAGGGGTAAAATACAGGGAAAGGAGAGTTATTTACAACTTGTACAAAAGCCAGATCGCAGTTATTAGACTCGAAGGGCATGAAAGGAAGGCATCAGTTGGGAAGGGAGTAAGACAGGGTTGTAGCCGTTCTCCGATGTTATTCAATTTGTACATTGAGCAGGCGGTGAAGGAAAGCAAGGAAAAATTTGGAATAGGGATTAAAGTTCAGGGAGAAGAAATAAAAACATTGCGTTTTACTGATGACATTGTAGTTCTGTCAGAGACAGCGAACGACCTGGAAGAGCAGTTGAATGGAATGGATAGTGTGTTGAATAGAGCGTATAAAATGAACATTAACAAGAGCAAAACAAAAATAATGGAATGCGGTCTTAGAAAATCAAGTGATGCTGAAGGAATTAGATTAGGTAACGAGACAATGAAGGTGGTAGATGAGTTTTGTTACTTGGGTAGTAAAATAACATGCGATGGTCGCAGTACAGAGGATATAAAATTCAGAATGGCAATGGGAAGAAAAGCATTTTTGGAAAAGAGAAATTTGCTAACATCGAATATTAATTTAAGGGTAAGGAAGTCTTTTCTGAAGGCATTTGTGTGGAGTGTTGCCTTGTACGGGAGCGAAACATGGACGATAAGCAGTGCGGACAGGAATAGAATAGAGGCTTTTGAAATGTGGTGCTACAGAAGAATGCTGAAGATTAGGTGGGTAGATCACATAAATAATGAAGAGGTACTGAACAGAATTGGGGAGAAAAGGAATTTTTGGCATACCCTGACTAAAAGAAGGGATCGCTTGGTAGGACACATTCTTAGCCATCGAGGAATCGTAAATTTAGCATTGGAGGGAAGTATGTGGGGTAAAAATCGCAGAGGGAGGCCAAGAGACGTGTATAGGAAGCAGATTCAAGTGGATGAAGGTTGCCGTTCTTATGAGGAGATGAAAAGGCTTGCTCAGAATACAGTAGGGTGGAGAGCTGCATCAAACCAGTCTCCGGACTGAAGACCATAACAACAACAACATTTTTTAACTGAAAACTGTTCCAAGACCATAATGAACAAAACAAAAAATATGAGCTACCCATTTATGTCGTAGAAAAAAATCGCTTTGGGTTTTCCTAATTTTTCCTACTTTCCACGTGCGTTTTTCAAATTTTTATTTGATGCGAATCTTCCTCTTACTTTCAACATATGTAGAAAATTTTATCGCATTTGGACGAACGGTATTGATAGCGCACTGGAAAAAGCTGTTACAGTTTTTCCCGATTTTCCTCTTTTCCAGACAACTTTTCCATATTTTATCACCGTTTAAACCTTCCCTGGACTTACACGAATATTTCAACCTTAAAATGAGCCATATCGGTTCAGCCGTTCTCGAGTTTTAGCGAGACTAACAAAGACTAATACATTTATATATGTGTGTGTATGTTTGTATATATGTATAATTTAAAGAAATACACTCGAAAACAATATTGTAAATACTGTTAATATCTGTAATGAAATATTTTGAGTAGGTAAGTATTTTCATTTACGTTTTTCCGCTTACCTCACTGACCACTAACGGCGTACAGTATTTCGCACAGGTCATATCGTCGATTCTTAATGTAATCTATACCAACATGTTAATAAGAAACATTTGAGTTCTTGAAGACTTGTTTAGTTCAGTTTTTTCCACTATACTGCAATGTAAATTTAGGTGATCATAGGCTACATATATTTAAAAAAAAGTAAAAGAACGCAGGTCTTCTGGTAAAACCGACTTCCAGACAGACCTTGTCGTATGATAATGTTGGTTTTTAGTTTGTCCGTGTACCTATCGTTAAACAATATAGGGAGCAGTTTATTGTTTTGTGTTATTCCCCAGTATTGGCAGAAAAATGGTATATTAACGATTTGGTAATAATGGCCTATTACTACGTTGCAGTCTAAATTGTAAAATACGTTACAGCTTATTTTCGATCTGAGTATTTATTATATTATGGTGTGAAGTATTCAACTCATCCAATCAATATTCTTATTTTAATGAAAAATGTTTATAACAAGTTAAAGTTTGATGCCTTTGAAGTGGGTGAAGTGGTAACGAGGAACTGAATCTTTTGTTTGACACAATTCCCATGGACATTTAACCGACTACTGAACACATTTTTCATTTGCAAAGTACTGCTGGGTTCGGATGTAAAGTTAAATATATCAAACCATCGGGTCAGAAGATCTATACAAATGCAAAAATCAATTAGTTTATGCTACTCTAGCATTTAGAACTAGACATTTAGTTCATTAAACAATGTGTAGTACTAGCAAACATTTTCATAGTTTTTATTCTTTTTTACTTGTTATAATTTCTTCGGCATCAGTTAAATTACGAAATGCAAGATGAATATAAAATCATAAGGTGTTAATTGTTGTGTAAAATATTTCATCTATGTGGATTTTTTTTTTTACATATTCCGCATACTCCCTACATTCTACATTTGTAAGTCAAAATTTATGTATAATGTAATGCATTCGTTCAAATTCACGAAATCTTCCACAGACTGCACGCCATATGGATGTATTGGACGCCACCTAAACTGTGAAAGAATCGATCAACCGCGTGAACAATGAAGGTGATGTTGCCTCCGCAGACGGTTCTGTTTCTGTTGGTTGCTGTGTTTTCTGGGACATCCGGTGCTGACAGCTACGACTTCGTGGTTGTGGGAGCTGGCTCCGCCGGTGCCACGCTAGCCAGCAGACTTAGCGAGAATCCTCGGTGGAGGGTAAGAGACGCCAAGACGCTCTCAATTACTACAAGAGAATCAGCTGTCCATGCTATTCTACAGGTACACCCCACCATTTAAGTTTCAGTCTTGTTTCATATAGACTAGAACTGTGCATCGCGTCCGCCACGGGGTCGCTAAGTCCTGCTTGATTGGTTGCCGTCACTGAAGAAACTACTTGCACCGTAAAGTAACTAGAGGTTTACTAACACAAAAGCGTATGCCTAAGTGAAAGTTATTTGAATTCCTGAATAAAAGAATGTCTTGATTGCAAAAATATTTTATTTAATGACGCGTTTCGCCCGGTTAGAGCATCTTCAGATATCTGACAAAAGAGAAAAGTGAAACAGAACTTACAATATTAGAAAAAAGAAATTATAGCTACAAAACAATCTGGAACTGGTAATAAGGAATTGTGATGATGTACGGTACTAATGTTTTATTTACACTGTCGTAGAGGATGTTTAGATTAAAATGCGGTCATAGGGTATCTTACAGAGACAATAATATGTAATCCCTTGATCTGCAGTAACATTGACCGTTGAAAACAAATTGATACATTGTTTAACTGTATGGATATTGAAATAATTTGTACTCCAAGGTAAATTTTTTTGGTCATGTCAATATTGTAAGCTCTGTTTCACATTTCTTCTTTGTCAGATATCTGAAAATGCCGTAACTGGCCGAAAAGCGTCATTAAATACAACATTTTTGCAATCAAGACCCTCTTTTATTCAAGAATTCGACTTAACACGTTTGCTGTACCACAACACGTAAGAATGGAATGGGAAGATTTCTAAAATTTATTTGATGATAAAATTACGGAGTTCTATGTGCATTATTAATTACGAATTGAATAGATCATAGGTTGTTTTACAATACAGAGCAGGAAAACCGTTTACAGGAAAAGAATTTGATACAATAAGTAATTATGAAAAATTCTAAGACAGATGTGCTTCTTCACAAATTGTCTACACCGTGTGACCTTTTTTAATGCGCATAAGACTCAGGTCTTCCTCAAATGCGAAATACTCACAAGCAAAATATATTTTTCTGTCAGAAATCACGTAGAAATAACATGTGTGCCATTCCGCGAAATATACAAAAAATAAATAAATAAATAAATAAATAAATAAACAATAAATAAATAAATAAATAAATAAATAAAAATAAAAAATACCAGAATCAAAATAAAGAATATAAAATTTGTTATAGATCGTGAAGGGGGGGGGGATCGCCACAGTATTGTTTGAAAGGGGGTAGCCAGAATATTTTTACATGGAAGAGGGTGGCATGTTCGAGAAGGTTGAAAAACACTGGACTGGAACATTCAAAGATTTTCAATTTGACATCTTTCAGATCCTGCAGAAAATAGGTATGTGAATTTCCGTATTCAGGTGTCTCTGGAAAGTACTGGTTACTTATATTTGTTAAGCCATGTCAGCGTAGACAGAAATCCAATTTCACATCACTTTACCACGCTATTGGATTCAGTTTACTATGAACGTTGACGCTTTTATGTTGTCGGCCAGGTTTCTATTTTTATTAGTACTGTCTGTGGCTGACATTCGACAGTTGTAATTACAAACTAACGAAACAATTTTTTAAGTAATTGGAATTTCTTAGTATGCAGATTATTATATGCGATATAAACCCTGCACTTTCAAAGAATGAAAGTAGGAAATAATAGGTTTTCATATACAGAGTACTGGAAAATTAAATTATTCTGTGGTAAGATAATCTGACGTTTGATGCTGAAACCTTTATTTGTCCCGTGTTCGCTTGCTTTATAAATATTTGTGTTAGTTGACTCTCAATAAGGATCTGTCTTAAACAAAACACTGTTTTCATCCTGTGAATAAGATTCGTCTGTAGGTCCTTTTCATTGCTTTAAAACTGAATAATTATTTTTAGTTTTTTATAGTTATTAGAAGTTCATCCTGTTAATTACAATTCTGTACGAGATTTTCATTTAAGTATATATACCTTGTTTTACATGTTGGACTGGTTATTTTTCCAACATCATCCCTGTAGGTCTTCGTTTACAGTTTGTCATCTGCAACCATATGGCACTTATATACAAAACCTTTATTGTTGAAAGCGAATGACAAACGGTAAACAAAGACCTACAGGGATGATGTAGGTGAACTAACCAGTCCAACATGTAAAACTTGTAGTAACTGTAAAAAAAAAAATTATTGTGTTGTTCAATTTTAAAGCGCTAAACAGGACCCACTGAATATGCTACAACTGTAGCGAAACATTTATGAGCATACAAGGCAGATTCTTAACCAGAAGCAACTAACTTAAATGTTAATATTTCAGAGTAATACGAGAAATATAGGAGCAAATAAATAAAAAAAATAAATGATTCCTCCTGATAACAACATGATCGACATCATACTTCCACCATGAAAACAAGCACTTCCGTGAATCATTAGTTAATGTCTGTGCACACATGACTCTGTACGACTATGCTAAAGCCCCTCTCGAATTATGAAAGTTTCATTAGCATGAATGTATAATATTGAAAAATATTACTTGAATATTCGTGGTCAGGTATTAATATAACGAAAAGAATTAATGTTATTTTGGTACTGCGATACTTTTGTTCCCACTGCTCCACTCGTGCTACAGCTAGAAGGCTGTCGCGCTAGACCTATACTTTTACTTCCTTCAACCATTCATTGCTACGTACACAGTGCAGATCTACTTCAAAACCCCTTTAGACTCACTTAAGATTCTTTGGGCTCCCTATATAACACCGGTCTACCTAAAAAAAAAAAAGAAACAACGCCAATTTTCCATTACTAAAACAACAGAAGACTTTTATGGACGTCAATTCACCCATGACTACAGATTTAATTTGAGGATTTCTTTGTCGGCCTCATTTTCGAAGATGTGAGCAATTTAAAAGAAAAGTGAACAAACATACCTAATAATGATAGCTCTCTGATTTCGAGATATTTTTTCTTTGTAAGATCCAACATCAGCCATAAAATACTTAACTTTCGTATCAAGAAGAAAAAATTTCTTTCCTTTAATAGTAATGTGAGAAGATCGGCAACTTTAAATCACGAATGTCTCGTTGAGTAATTATGTAATAGCAGAGTCACAAGGAGCGTGGAATGTACTGTCTTTTAGCGCTTCGGCTCCATATTTATGTTCAGTCACTGTCACATTCTCATTGTTAATGAAATTTCTTCTCTGTGACTTATAGATCTTAACCCTTCCAAACCTAAAGGGGCATATATGTCCCGTAGGAAGTCCCAAGTAGACATATGGGATAAAAAGGTTCCAATTTAGCATTGAATTTGCACGTTACAGTGTTTTAAACCTCCCTTCTTGATTGTTGATAAAACTCTTCTCGGTATTGGACCGCATCGTCAATATATAAAATGTTTTACCGACGTTTCGGCCACTACTGCAAGCGACCTTCTTCTGGGTGTCACGTTTACTGGACTGGTGTGATGTATGTAAAGTGCATAGAGAGGAAAAACATGGATCCAAATTGGTTGTAGAATGTCCAGTAGCTAATCAGATGAGTACACTTATCATTTAGACAGAAAACTGTTGCTAACTATTGTTATAAATGCCTGGATTTTACAAAAGAAAATTCAATACAAGACAGTGCCACTAAAACATTTTCTAGTCAACCTGGCAGAGTAACTGTTTGCCAAGAGACAAAACGCTGCCAAGGTACAGCGGAAATCTTCAACTGGGCGCCCTTCTAGTGGTGCAAGAGGTATGCAAAATGTAGACTTGCAACTACCTGAAAAAGGATCTACAAAAATGTCTGTTTTATGTTCCAGCAACAAAAAGGAAACAAGAACAAAAGCAGTCTGCAAAATGTGCCAGCGCCCATTATGCAAAATGTGCTTTGCACCATATCATACGTAAAAAAAAAATCTTTGATAGTAAATGTGTTCTAAAATTTGTTACTAAATAGTGTAATAAAAAACTGATTCCATATGTGTTCTAATTACCTATATATTCTATTGTTGTTGGATACTGGTGGGACGACGTAAACCATGCAAATCCGACTGTTGGGACACCATTGACCCAGGGCCTAATTGCACCAAGTGAGGACAAAACTGCAAAAAATGTATTAGTAAAATTATCACGACGAACAAAACATTATGTGGTCAAAACGAGAACTGTCTGTATTAAAAGTTTAAGCAGATGGTAAATTACGACATTCACAGTTTTTCTTGTTTTAGAGCTGATTTGAGCTATTTTCGGCATACATAAATAAATATGTTGTCTGACACATGGATCGTTCCAAATCATGGGAGCACCAAAGAACATGTGTAGTGTGCCTCTCAACAAGGATCTTAGGAGTTCAACACGTCGTCAAACGTGCTCTCTAAATAAAGTTTATAACAAAGTATTATTTATACAGTTACGAAATATTTCTTCCTCCGAAATCAAACGAAAAGCAAACGTTTACCATACATATTACAATTGTTTATTGGCAATTACCTCCCAAAACAGTAAATGTACGTTGAAGGCGTTATTTGCAATTAAATTTCCTGCTGTCACAACGCCTACACAAATAGCATATTTTTGACGTGACTAACCCTGTTTTTTTGGCCCGGAACATTTGAAAAATGGAGGTAATGGTCGACGGCGGCTAACAGTGACGTGTGTAAAATTTGGTGCCGATCAGCTGAACGTCGAGACCTGACAGTGGCCACTCATTGCAGAGAGTCAGTATAAAATCGCAGTTATTTTTGGAAATATCTCTGAAATGATGCGAGATGTGAAAAACACAAGATAGCGAAGTTGTAGAGAACATTCCCGTCTCCAAATTCGTTTATTCAGTCTTCGTTTCAGATGAAATGTGACAATTACTGCGACCAAGACCCTGCGCGGTCGTCAGTCCCTAAACTTAGAAAGTACATACTACCTTGTACTTAAGGCAGCATGAACATCCATGCCCGATTGGGGATTCGAACCCCCGACGGGGAACGGCCTCGCGGATTGCAACATAGCGCCTCAATGCGCTCGGCCACTCTGCTGCGGCCCCATGCTATTAATATAGTAAGTGCCTACTATAGTATCTGTTAATGAATTAAGGGCCGTTCGTCCATCTCTCGTTAATCTTCTCGTTAGTCAACGAGAAGATGCCTTTAACGAACAGTTAAATGTTTTCGTTAAGTGCATTGCGTTTGTCATTGCCAGATACTCCTCTCGTTTGCTAACCTGGAGAAAACGAGAAGGTACGATATATTCCGACTATGTTGGCAACAAAAACAAATGAAAGTTCAGTCTGAATAAACAGCTGTTCACCACATTTGACTAGCAGAGAAGAGATTACCAGCTAGTCGTTTTTCGGCGCTATGGAAAACAAACGTGAAAGAAACTCGAATTTTAAAGAAGTGAGTCTTGTGTCATTAATAGAGAAAGATAAGGATACATTAGACTGTGAAAGGCCAGATGTCATCTTCCGAACAACTTTCAAAGCAGACGTTTTGCAGACAACAATGAAGTCCCCAATGGCAATGAAAATATTGTCAAATGCATAGTAACTTAGTGCAAGGAATAACTTGCACATAGGCCAAAGTGCAGTTCCTGTTGATTAGAGGAAGAAATCACATTTTAGGGCCTTATAATACGCGCAACTGCTGAATTAATAACCATGCAGACATAAGTATTGTATTCTGATTTCTATTACGACAGAACTCTTACAAAATACATATCTGTCTGTTGGACTCTTCAGAAGGTCGTTGAGTTTCTCACGCAGCGTTTCCACGGTGGCCTTTCGAAGACGAAATCGCGTAACAAATTCTGCATCATTCCAACATTCAAAATGATTTGGAAGAACATAAATACGTCTAGGACGTATTATTGGGGCAATGACATCCTTTTCATTGTCATCCAAATCTCTTATTCCAGCCCTTTTCATCATAGCGATTCTCACTTTAAGCAGTCATAAGTTTGTATTTTGATAACGCAGCAATAATTGTAAGGATATGTCCTGTACCTGCAATATATCAAACTAATCTAATCGTTACAGACATGGGTGGGGCGAGAAATATGACGATAAAATTTTCCAAAAGCTGCTTTACACACTAGTTTTTCATACATGTAATGCTTCTGTTATTTTGCACGGTAAATAGGTCTTTATCACGTGTATATTGCTGTATTTTAAAGCTTTGGAATCCTGGCATTTTCATACAGATTTTCACTTAACCGGTCGTTAGTCGTGTAACGAGCAGAACTCTTTTACCGTAACGTTAACTGATAACGAAACATTGATCAACGCAATTCTCCGCTAACGACACGTTAAAATCTCAACTGGAACTTGACGAGACATTGACAAACCGACCGTAAGAGGATAACCACTGGTGAGGTACTGGGTTTATTCCATGTGTGTTGTTGTGGTCTTCAATCCGGAGACTGGTCTTATGCTGCTCTCCACAATACCCTATCCTCAGCAAGCCTCTTCTTATGTGGAACCGCAACATACATGTGTCTGAATCTGCTTACTGTCTCCATCTCTTGGTCTTCCTCTGCGGTTTTTAGCCCACACTCTTTCCTCCAACGCTAAATTCACAATTCCTTGATGTCTAAGAATGTGTCCTACCAATCTATCCCTTCTTTTAGTCAAGGTATGACAGAAATTCCTTTTCTCCCCCAATTCTGTTCAGTGCCTCCTCATTAGTTACGCGATCCACCCACCTAATCTTCAGCATTCTTCTGTAGCACCACATTTCAAAAGCTTCTGTCTTCTTCCTGTCCGCATTGTTTATCATCAATGTTTCACTCCCATACAAGACAAAACTCCTCACAATTGCCTTTAGATAGAATTTCCTTAGTCTTAAATCAATATTCGATGTTAACAAATTTCTCTTTTTCAAGAACGCTTTTCTACCTATTGCCATTCTGCATTTTATATCCTCTGTAATGCGACCATCATTTGTTATTTTACTGCCCAAGTAACAAAATTCATCTACCTCATTCGGAGCCGGCGCAGAATGGCAATGGGTAGAAAAGCGTTCTTGAAAAAGAGAAATTTGTTAACATCGAATATTAATCTAAGGCTAAGGAAGTTCTTTCTGAAGGCATTTGTGTGGTGTGTTGCCTTGTACGGGAGTGAAACGTGGACGATAAACAGTGCGGACAGGAAGAGGATAGAGGCATTTGAAATGTGGTGGTACAGAAGAATGCTGACGATTAGGTGGGTGGATCGCGTAACTAATGAGGAGGTACTAAACAGAATTGGGGAGAAAAGGGATTTCTGGCATACCTTGAGTAAAAGAAGGGATCGATTGGTAGGACACATTCTTAGACATCAAGGAATCGTTAATTTAGCATTGGAGGGAAGTGTGTGGGGCAAAAACCGCAGAGGAAGACCAAGAGATGGATATAGTAAGCAGATTCAGACAGATGTAGGTTGCCGTTCTTATGTAGAGATGAAGAGGCTTGCTGAGGATAGGGTATTGTGGAGAGCTACATCAAACCAATCTCCGGTTTGAAGACCACAACAACAACACAAAAGAGATACGAGAAAGCATGCGAATGATTCATCTTCTACACTAATACCATCTTCAGGAAGGGGGGTTCTTCGTAACTTCATCTCAACGAATCGCAATACATTAGCAGGGTTGATTACCAATCGCCGCCCCATCTGACGTTTCACCACACAAATAACGTCACAAAACGCAACTTAGAGGCACACTGCACCGTCCCTACTGGCGAACCGACAGGTCAAAGTGCAATGTGGCACGGCAGACGCAGAGGCCTCTAACGGATGACTGCAGATGCGGGAGTATCACTGGTGCAATAAGGGATCTTTACATTATCTCTCATACGATTTTGGTGTATATGTGTTTGTTCGGGCCCAAGTACTTTCTTTTTCAGGAGACGCTTTTGCCGGCAGGTGCTGGTGCTGGAGGCGGGCGCGGCGCTGCCGTCGTGGACGCGCGTGCCCTCGCTGACGGGCCTGTCGGTGACGCACCCGCACGTCTGGTCGGTGCGCACGCAGCCCCAGGCCACAGCCTGCCGGGGCGAGTGGTGGGACCGCTGCCACATCGCCACCGGCCGCGCGCTCGGCGGCACCAGCGCCGTCAACAACATGATCTACATGCGCGGACACAGGTCAGACCTCTAACCGCGCCACTGTCAAATATCCGTCTAGAATCAGTCGACGAATGGGCACCAACTACGCAACTTGTTTAGCTGGTACAAATGCCTCTGGCCCAAAACTCGGTAGCTCTTGTTTATATAATTTTTAAATGGAACAATAGTTTTTCTATCGTGCATTGGATTCGTTGAAACCAGCTGCGTCCAAATCAATTTAAAATACATTCCTATCACTGTTAGTTTGGGAGCTACAACCCTTCAAAGTTTCAGGGGCAGATACCACACGCTGTACATAATACATGGCTGTGTGGAGGTGATGGATGTTATGGCGGTGGGAAGTAGATTTACATGAGATGTTCAAATGTGTGTCCATGTTCCTCAATGCATAATGCAATGCGCCATCGAAAGGATCTGCGGACGAGATGTAACATCGCCGGTGTGACGGAGCGATATGCGTCCTTGATGCGCCGTTTTAGATCATCTGGGGATGTGGGCTCAGTGACATGAACACGGGCGACCTTGCGGGCCATGAATGAGGACCATGGCGCCCCAACCATCTTCCTGCAAACCTGTTGGTTAGTTCTTCCACAACAGCACGCGCAGAATGGGCTGTGTGACCATCGTGCTGCATCCACATATGGACTCTCGTGTGTAGACACACATGTCCAAGGAGACCATCCAAACTGTCGGCGATAAACGTTTGTTAAGCTTATGGGATTTAACTACGTGGTCATCAGTCCCTAAACTTACAAACTACTTATGAACTACTTATGAACTAAGGACGGCACAAATATCCATGCCCGAGGGGGGATTCGAACCCCCGACCGTAGACCGTAGTGGCCGTGCAGACCGTGGCTGGAGCGCCTCAGTCCCCTCGGCCACCGCGGCCGGCAAAAGCGCGATATAACTCACCTCTCAGTGTACCTGGAAAGTAGTGTGGACCGATGATTTCATCCCCAAGGATTCCACACAACACGTTAATAGACCACCTACGTTAACGGTCGACAGGTCGTACACACCGAGGATTGTCTGCGGCCCAGTAGTGCATATTATGGCGATTCAATGCTCCATAATTTGTGAACGTGGACTCATCAGAGAACATAACACTTTGTAAGGACTCCAGCGTGAAATTACGCATGGCCCTCTTACAGAATGTCACTCTTGCACGGAAATCGTTCCCATGCAGCTCCTGGGTCAGTGACAGGCGGTACGGGTGAAACCTGTGGCTGTGTACTATACGCCACTCAGATGTTAGACTGACACCAGCGACTGCAGCAACAGCTCGTAAGCTGACATGAGGATCGTGGTGTAGTGCAGCTAAAACAAACACTTCCATCTCCTCATTTCTTTCAGGTCTTCGTCTGTTACTGCGGCGCATTACCAAGCTGCCTGTTTCCCGAAGTCGTTGTTCGGCACGTAAGAACGTAATGGCTGCCGGGGCTCTTCGCCTAGGATATCTCACAGCATACGCCGTGGCTGCTTCAGTGGCATCGTGTCGGCACTCATTGAGAATCAGAAACATGTCCATGTACTCGTTGGTCGTGTATGTCATCGTCATCTGATGTCAGTAACTGTGGTATATTGAGCCCCGGTTGTTTGTGTGGCTCCAACTGTCGGGTATACGGCTGTGTGCGGCGATAGTCGGCAGTCTAACAGCGCATCGAGGAAGCTTCTCGCTTCATGACACCGGCGACGTTACAACTCGGCCGCACCACATTTAGAAGGCACATTGCATTGTGCGCAGCGTTTGTGGTATCTGCCCCTGAAACTTTGAAGGGTTGTAGTTCCCAAACTAACAGTGATAGGAATGTAGTTTAAATTGATTTGGAAGCAGCTGGTTTCAACGAATCCAATTCAAGACAGAAAAAAACTATTGTTCCATTTAAAAAAATTATATCTTTGTGCTGTAACTCTTTGGAAAATGATACAATAAACTACGTTCATAGTTCCGCATAAAGTGTAATATTTCTTGTGTTGAAATACCACATCAAATTTCCCGTCACCTATTATTTTATAAGTTACAGAGGCAAACACACTTAGTGAAATACCCTGTATATAGCACAAGTCCAACACCTTGAACCACTGGACAGCTTCCTGACTAACTAGATGGAGTTCGGTCACCCCTCCTTAGAATGATCGTAATGGGTACTAAGTAAGTATGTGGGTCATCGTTTGTATGTCTGCTCCACAGTCACATGATTGGTCGTCTGCCTGTCCCCATTTGAATTTCCAATAGTTATAGCGACCAATACCAGTTGGGGAGCAGTTGGTCAAAGACCATTCGCTCCTGGGAAGCTCCTTCGAGTGATTGTCTATCCAGATGCTGATTTGTCCATTAAACGAATCCCCGGTTCTTGAACAGTTCGATTTAGACGAGAAGCTATTCTCATGCAGATGCACAGCTCTTTTAAGATGTGGTTTACGCGATTTCAACTGGCTTACCTGGCTTACCTGTGGTGGAAGGTCTTGGAGAATAAGGAAGCTCAGGAGTGTACAAGATCTTATAATACTCTCTCATTAAGGCATCCTTCCATATTAGATCAGGAGGAATGATATTGAACAATATTGGGAGCCACTGAAGTGGTATAGCCATTGGAGTGCCACTGATATGGACCATTTTTGTTGTGGTTTTCAACAGGCACACGAGCGCTCACTGCCACAGCTCGGGGGTTCGATGGTGGGTCAAGCTTACGTCATGCACGGTAGTACTCGTCGAGTATAAGTAAACGGGCGCGCTCCGTTGGTTTCCGTCACTGTATAGTACTGACAACAACAGAAAATATCTAGTGGCGAAAGCCCAGTGTCTACTTCTTTAGAAGAACTGTACCTCTTCATTGACGGAGACGGGCGTCCACAACATCCAGCGTGTCGCAGAAAACTTGTTTGAGCAAAACCTTACAGCTATTAATGAATTCAAATCAATCATCTCACATCTCTATAATTTGTACGTGGAAGCAAATTGGATTTGTATTTTCTTGTACTATAAACAGAAAACCTTAGTATTTGTACCATTTCTTCATACCGTTATGCAACAAATTGTTGCCACTATTTACGGAGTTCTGTGATCATTTAGGACGGGCGCCGTTTGGTTAGTCTAGTTATTGGCAATTAAGGGGGTGTGTTATTTATTTGCAAGATGTAAGCTATTATGTGTAGAAGAAAATGTACTAGTTTTCTAAATTAGATGAAGAACGTACTTTTCTTGAAGACGGAAATCTTACTTATGAAGTTCACTGTAAAATTCGTATTGCCATATTTACGATTGGCATGGTGAAACTGTGATCCAATTCAACGTTTTAAATCAATCAGTCTTAATCCAGCTGCTTTTAATACTCTAGCAACAACTCCTAAAATTAATGACTTCAAAATTTTCAAATGTTTGTTAAGCTTATGGGACTTAACTGCGGGGTCATCAGTCCCTAAACTTCCAAACTACTTATAAATAACTTATACTAAAGACATTACAAACATCCATTCCCGAGGGAGGATTCGAACCCCTGAACGAAAGCTCCTTACGTTGTTTCAATGAAATATGCATTGAAAAATGTAAAATATCGCTATTATTCCAGTCATAAAATCAAATCGTTTTACATTAATTATAATAGTCTAACGAAAGACATAATATTATATAGATAACCTGATTTGACGTGTAGGTATTTCAGAAACAATTGTGCCTACTGTTGTGAAATTCCAGGGAATTTAAAATCGAGAAAATATTCCCAGGGAATATTGCTGGAAATATTTCCAAAATTCATAAATTCCCAGGAATTTATGAGTAATTGGCCAGATAGCTGAATAAAACTTAATTTAAAGTTTTAAGACAGTAATTATATAGTTCAATGAAACACAAAGACTGAAATATATTTTAAGAAAAATAATAATTCAATAAATTTCTTAGGAATTTATAATTTTAAAAATTAAATCGCTCAAATTAATAGGTCTATGTGGTAATTGTGTTATTAAAACAAACATGAACACTCTTTGGATAGAATAAGGTTTATATGCATCGGGCCTTAACCTTCTTGTTGAAAATAAACATATATTTCGGTTTTCAATATTTTAAATATCAAAGCATCGAAAATTACGATTCTTACGTTTCCTGGAACTGACAACCTTGGAATAATCAACCTTTAGAAAAACCGATTTTATAATATTGATAAGCCCTCTAGTCTGTAGCTACTAAATACAAGGGGAGGTTCATTTATTCAATTTGTTACGTTTTCTGTTGATGTTACTGATATTTTAGACTAAGAAGTTTAAAATAAACTGGTCCGAAATTTGTATACATTAGTCAATGAAAGTGGCATTAGAGGGGAAAATTATGCACATAAACCGGCCGGGATTTATGATTTACTTGAAAGTACAAGTGATTTTACTATCATAGAACATTGTAAAACATTAATTAAACATTCTAAAACTAAAATTGATAGCGATATTTTAGAAAATAAATTTATATAAATTACAATTCATCAGAGGAATTGCGGAGTCTTCGATTTCTGAAAGTGAAATACCTGTAGTCATTCGTTTGGAAAAAATCCAAAATACTGCAGATGACAGCCAGTTGAGAATTACGCCTCCAAAGAAATATTTCTTAAGTTTGGGTTTCAATCAGAGATATGTGGGGTTTCATCTTGCCGAAAAATTGTACCCCTAGCGAATATTTTAAATTATTTTCCCCGCCAGGCTTAAAGTAAATGATGTTCTGCATGGAATTAGCAAAGAAATTAATGCAGAGAATGATAAATGTTTGATTAAAACATATGAATGTACTTAGTTAACGTAGATATAAGGTTCTTCAAGTGTTAATAAGTGTTAAAACTTTCAAAATCTAAAAATTTTCATAAATTCCCAATTTTTTGCAATCTTCCAGGATGAAAGAAATATTCCCGGCAATATTCCCATTTTATAAGTTCCTTCCCTTTGGGAATACTCCCGGCCCACATCACTAATTGTGCCCATGGCGGGAATTGTAGCGCGTCTGCAGTTTATCTTGACTTCACAGGCCATCCGGCTGCTTCACTTGTACATACGCTCGCAGCAGCCTTGCGCCCCATGCGATAGCAGCTCACGACCGAGCAGTACCTCGTGAGCAAGTGAGAGCTCCCTTGCTCACGGGCGAGCGCAAGAGCTGGAACAGCCTGCCTCAGAAGCAGTTTCCTTTGGAACCTAAACACCGACGCAGTCGCTCCCACTCACAGAAACATTGCTGGGAGTCGTCAAGTGACACCCTTCGTAGTTTCTGTGCCACAACCCTTTCAATTTTCTTTTTGTCTATAGACCTAAAATGACGGCCACGAAAAATTGATTTTGAGGAATAGAAAAAAGTCACTGAGATCTGGAAAATATTGGGATTGTCGGAAAACAGGAATACCATTCTTCGTAAGATACTCATTAACATGAGTGTGGCATGGCACATTGTCGTGATGGAGGATCCATGACTGGAACTTCTCAGGACTGCACGAATGACCCAATTCCTTAGTCTTTTAAGGATCTGGAAATAAAACTGTTGATTTTACCTCGGCGGAGCGGCCGACAGCATTGAGGCGCTGCGCTGTGATGCTCGAGGCAGTTCCCCGTCGGGGGTTCGAGTCCCCCTCAGGCATGGGTGTTTGTGCCGTCTTTAGTATAAGGTAGATAACAAGTAGTTTGTAAGGTTAGAGACTGATGACTCCGCAGCTTAGGTCCCATAAGCTTTACAATCATTTGAACATTTGGTCATGAAGGTTAACATTACCTTGATTTTTTATTTGCTTTTCCTGGTCTTCTTTGGTCATGGTGAACTGCTCATGTGCCACTCAGCACTTTGTCTTCTGGTATCGCGTTCATACTCGGAAACCCATCACCTGTCACAAAATATCTGAAAATGTCTGGTTCAGTTTCACTGCAATTGATGAGGTCACCTCACACAGTCATGCGATGCTCATTTTGTTGAATTGTCAAGTATTTTGACAAAATTTTCGCACGATGTTTTCTCATTTCCAGATCTTGAGTAAGAATTTCGTACACTGCTTGGCTATTAATGTGCAATTTATCAGCAATCATCCTATCCGTTAAGCGCCGATCTGTTTTTACCAGGTCCCTCACTCTGGAAACATTTTGATGATTTTGCGTCGTGCTTGGTCTTCCTGAACGTGCCTCATCTTCCTCTCTATTGTCCATAAATGCCTTATGCCACCGAAAGACTTGTTCACAGGACATTGTGTGGTACCACAGATCTGTTTTAATGTTCGAAATGCATTGCATTTCTGCTGCATTGTCCTTGAGTTTCACATAAAATTTGATGGCGTAGCGTTGTTCTAGTTCTGTACTCCATATCTGTTCGACGATCATCACTATCACCCTCTAAGAAAATATGTTATAAAGTCAATTGTGTTCACCGTAGGTACTTCAAAATTTCACTGCTTGTACCCAATGGATGCCTCTATCAGTCCCAGTGATTGTCCTACTGCGTGCACTTCCTGAAATAGAGAAACAGTCTCATTACTTACCGGACAGATCTCGTATTTCTCTCTCGGTACCCCACTGAGATTTTATCTCATACACATGCCTCAAATGCTAAATTGACGAAGCCATTATATCTGAGAATGTGTCCCATCAATCAGTATCGTCTCATGGTCAATATAGGGGAAAGGAGGTTAAGATGACAACAGTAAGCTTACGATTTTTTATCTCCTTATTTTAGACTTGCCGCGTACATGAATACTTCAGAGAAATCATTAGAGTTTACAATTTTAGAAAACGTTTCTGGGGAAACAGGGATCGTTAATGAAATTGTTTCCAAAAATTTCATTAGAGTTTCGTTTCCAGCCGAAGATTTCGTAGTTTCTCTAAATTTAACATTTATGACGAGTAGTTAGACTTTTCTAAAAATAATGTGAAACTCATCATCTTACCTCCGTTTGCAGATAAAGTGAGGGCTGGTAATTTGACGAAAGAAAACACAATCGGATAAACATAAAAAAATTTTATGAAAATTCAGCGTAAAGATGGTTTAGGATCAGCAACTGGGAATATTTTGTAAAACAATTTATTTTGTCTGTCGCAGTTGCACAATTTTGAAATCAGTGACTAGTTTCGGACTCTACCGTCCATTATCAAACCGTTAGCCTTTGTCAAACCGTGATAATAGAATGCAAGTTACAAATGGCTGATAAAATCTTATTCATTATCCACTGTTAATACATGTCCTAGTTACATTAAAATTTAAAATATCAGTTAAAACAGGTGATACATCCATAGTGCACGTTGGAGGCCCGTGGATGTATCACCTGTTTTAACTGCTATTTTAAATTTTAATGTAAATTGTGCGACGGACAAAATAAATTGTTTTATAAAAAATATTATTTGAAGCACAGAAGTGGCATACATTTGCTTTGCGCTTCGTATGTACCACAGTGAGTTCGGTAGGAGCAGCATGGTCCGATACACAACAGTATGAACAACCGTACAAGCTAATTTACCACAGTCATTTCTGATTTCACAAAGTTATTTTCTATCAAATCATGAACGTCGGTGTGTTCAGTGTACTAGACTGATATCGAGGAATGAAGGAGTGCCTTATCACATTTGTTTCATTTTCTTCTTCTTCTATTGGTCACCTATTTGTCATACAATTCTTCTCCTTTTCTCTTTTACATTTCGTTTTCCTCAGTTTGGCTTCTGTTTCCGATGTGCAATGCGCGCATCACTTTCCTCTACTTCCTCTTCGAACTTGAATACACTACTACACCATTCTGTACATCCTGCACAATGGTAATCTATTTCTGCCTTTTTGTATCCATTTCTGCCGATTGGTCTTTCATTTGTAGTTGTTACCCATGTTCAATACCGTAAGTCAGCATGAAAAACTCATTAAAGTGATTACGAATTCTCTGAGAAGGATGACGAGTCGTCATTTTGTCCGCCCAGTATATTCTTCAACTTACACGAAACGACCGTTCATAAATTAAACCTGAGAACAAAACTGCATTAATTTCTCTTTGGAGTTTAAAGTATACATTAAAGAAACAGCCTGGTTTATAGTTTGCGAAAAAAACTGAAACCAGCTTGGAAAAATTTACCACAACTCTTCCAGATGCTATTTCCGTGCTCTGAAATATTACAACATGTGCGTAAACACAAATGATAGCGTGTCAGTGCTAAATGATGACGGTGGGCTGTAGTACACATTGTAGCACACGTAGAGTGTTAATCATTAGCAAGGCATGATCTCATTCTCTGCTCTGTCTAGACAATTGCATTAAATTACTGACCTTAGACTTCTCGTCATGTTACCCTATCTTCCCCTATGCCAGAGACCTCTTTTCTCGCCAATTCCGTTCAGCACATTCTTATTAGTTAAGCGATCTGTACATCTAATCTTCAACATTCGTCCGTAGCACCAAATTTCGCCGGCCGTGGTGGCCGTGGAGACTGAGGCGCTTCAGTCACGGTCTGCACGGCCGCTGGGGTCGGGGGTTCGAATCCCCCCTCGGGCATGGATATTTGTGCCGTCCTTAGTTGTAGGTAGTTCATAAGTAGTTTGTAAGTTTAGGGACTGATGACCCCGTAGTTAAGTCCCTTAAGCTTAACGAACATTTGAACCAAATTTCAAAAGCTTCTATCAGCTTTTTGTCTCAGTTCACATTCCACGTTAACTCCAGGCCTCGAGAATTTTCTACTGTATATATAGAACACAGAATTTGCATGCAATTTTGTGTCAAAAATGGAATCAAGACCTCTAAAATACCTAAAATTCTGCTGTAAGTAAAAAGAATGTTTAGCCGTGCGCACTAAGGCACCTTGATATGGTGTGGGCGGCCCGTCTACGTCGGAGGTTCGAGTTCTACCTCAGGCATGGGTATGTGTATTGTTCTTAGGATTACTTAGTTTAAGTAGTTTATAAGTTTAGGGACTGATGACCACTGCAGTTAGGTCCCATAACTTTACGAATATTTTAATGAGCCTCGCACTGGACGCTCAGGTACCCCAACAGCAGATGAATAACTTCGAAGCCATGCAGAAAATTGTTTTGTAAAATCGTCTAACTGCCGTAACAGAAGTTGCTAAGGATGCTGGCATATTGTTCGGCTTGTGAAATGCTGTTTTATCGAATGTTTTGCGTTTGAGACGTCTGTCATTGAATTTTAGTCCAAAACCTCTCAATTTTGAACAGAACAAACGTCGCTTGGGCATCGCTAAGGAGCCCTTGAATGTCGTTAATAACGATATTGATTTGCTCAAAAAGCTCATAACTGATGATGATGATGTCGAAAACAAAGCCCAATCGTCGCAACGGAAACATCGCGGAGAGCAACGACCAAAAAATGCACGCCAAGTTCGGTCATTTGACAGTTTTGCTCATTATTTGTTTTAGTGAACCGTGGCGTAGTACATCATGAATTTTTGTGTCAATATCATACCGTTAATAAGGAGTATTAACTTGACGTCATGCGCCGTTAGCGAGAAGCTATACCCAAAGAACGTCCGGAATTGCAGAAAAAACAATTAATGGCTTTTGCATCACGACAATGCACCTTCTCGTTCATCGTTGCTTCTTAGACGTTCTGTTGACAAAAACAACACAAAAATCATACCGCTTCCAAATTATTCATCTGATTTGGTCCCCTTGCGACTTTTTCCTCTTCACAAACTGAAGAGACCCACGAAAGGACCAAGATTTGAAACGATTGAGAAGATAGGTACTCAATTATACCTGTAGCAAAAGATGCTTTGAGAAGTGCTTCGAGGATTGTATTTCATCTGAGGGGTATTACTTTAAGGGGACAATATATATATATATATATATATATATATATATATATATATATATATATATATATATATAAAGCAAGTTTCCTTTTTAATGCGCCATGTGTAATACCTCTACAATGTTCAATGTTCGTTTTGTGTCCCAACTTCGTCGCCGCTTTTGTGTCCCAGCCTCGTCGTAGGTGTCGGTGGCCGAGTGGAATGAGCCCGACACAGGAACAATAATAGCACGCTGGTGCAGGTACGGAGGGGAGCAGCCAGAAACTATAAACACTAGAGTAAATTAGAAAGATATATATATTGCACAGAATGTAACAATACTTAACTTTTACATAGTACTGCAGAATGTTGATACATAGTTGTTAGAGGCCTGCCTAGTGCCTGTACGATAGCAAAGTCTTCACTGGTGCCTATCTGATTACGAAGGTCCTAACTGGTCGCTATCTCAGTCCCAAGTGACCGATGTCTTTCCATGGTGGCCACGAGCGGGGTTGCAGCAGAGGGCGCTCGTGGCTGTCGTGAGAACGCCGCGCCGTGTGTGCATGGCGGCGCGCGGCGAAAGTAGGTGGCGCGCACTTTGTACTTGTGCGACACCACACCCCTCCCCCCCCCCCAAACCACCGCGCCGTCGTGGCGTAGGGCTGAGGGCCACGGCGACGGCACTGGGAGGAGGGCCTGGGCGGGGGCGTTACTGGTGGGACGGGCGTCGTAGCTGAGGCTGGGATCGAGACGCCGTCCGCGCCCCGGCATCCGCCTTGCGATCCTCCAGGGAACCCACCGAAACCTGGGGAAGGGCGCACACCCCCGCCCAGATTGAGCAGGTTGTATTCTTCTGAGGTGCGTGGCCCAAGCTGGGGGGGCCCACACGGTCCCGGAGTCCCTCTCGGTGACGCTGTCATCTGCGGCGGCGACAGCGGCGGCGACGACTGCGTCGGAGATGCGTCGACGTCCATAGAGATCTCGTAGTCCGGGGACGAACGATGTGGTTGTGCTCCCTGGCGGTGAACTGGGTCTGGAAGCAAGAAACCGGAGACAGGATCGCGCGGCCTATGCAGGCGCAATTGGTTTGCGTGGCGCCGCAGCTCCGACCCTGTGGAAGAACGTACAACATGCATATTGCGACCGAGCACGCGCTGAATGGTGCCCGGCAACTATGTCTTCTTGTTGCCAGCAAACACCCTGTACAGCACCGGCGTGGAAACCTGAAAACGCGTAGCGCCATACGAACCGACTCGGTGCGTGGGAGGCTGCAGCAGGTGAAGGAGAGTGCGGGGACGGCGGCCGTGTAGCAGCTCGGCAGGAGACCGGCCGTCACGTGGCATGCATCGATACGTAGACAGGAAAATTTGAAGAGCTTGCTGCCTGGAGTGCTGACATTTCATCTTCTCCATGTGAGACTTGAATGTTCGAACGAAACGTTCTGCTTCACCATTGGACTGAGAGTGAAAAGGTGCAGTGGTAATATGCTGAATGCCATTCACACGACAAAACTGTTGAAATTCCGCACTAACAAACTGAGGTCCATTGTCACTGACGATAGTTTCAGGCAAGCCTTCGATGCAGAACACTGATGTTAAGGCACTGATAGTACTAGACGCTGTCGTTGAGTTCATGGCAATCACAAAAGAAAACTTGCTGAAAGCGTCTACAACAATTAACCAGCGCGTATTCCAGAAAGGTCCGGCAAAGTCAATGTGTAAACGTTGCCATGGTCCCTTGGGGCGTGGCCCGTCTGAGAAACGCTGTGGAGGAGCCGCCTGATGCTCCGCACAAACTGTACACTGTGATGTCATGCTCTCTATCTGAGCGTCCATACCAACCCAGGTACAATGACGTCTGGCCAGTTGCTTTGTCCTAACAATGCCCCAATGTCCCTGATGCAGGAGGCGTAACACTTGTCGTTGCAGGGAGCGAGGAACAATCACTCTTGCTTGGTCGTTGTCGGTATGCAACAACAGTACACCCTGACTTAAAGATAATGCATGACGTTGTGCAAAATAACGTCGAACCAGAGGCCGATCAATGTCTTTGGCTCTGGCAGGCCACCCTGAGCGAACAAAACGTGCTACCACACTTAGGTCTGCATCCGCAGCTGTTTCCTGTGCAACCCGACGAGAGTTCAAAGGAAAGTCTGCGACAGCGGGAGCATCTCTGGAGTCTATCTGACAACATGCCACTTCTGAAGAATCAAATGATACATCCTGGCCAACCGGAAGTCGGGAAAGAGTGTCCGCGTTAGCATGTTTAGTGGTAGGTCGGTACAAAATCTCATACTGATAATTAGACAATATCAAGGACCATCTCTGAAGCTTTTGTGCCGTACGTGGCGGAATCGGCTTTGTGGGTGAGAACAACGACGTGAGAGGCTTGTGGTCTGTCAACAAATAGAATTTTCTGCCATAGAGATAATGATGAAACTTTGTGACGCCGTAAACGATTGCTAAGGCCTCCTTTTCTATCTGACTGTAATTCTGTTGCGTCGGCGTCAGTAGCTTGGATGCAAAGGCAATAGGACGATCGTGAGATCCAATGCGATGTGAGATTACTGCGCCCAGACCGTACGACGAGGCGTCAACTGCTAACACTACAGACTTCTGAGGGTCAAAGGGAATCAAACATGCATCACTGAGTAGTGCAGACTTTAATTTGTAAAAGGCAACCTGGCAATCTTTAGACCATACAAAGGGAACATTCTTCCTACGTAAGTGATGCAGTGGAGCTGCAATCTGAGAGGCATTGGGAATAAACCTGAAATAATAGTTAAGTTTTCCCATTAGTGCTTGCAATTCGTGCACATTCTTAGGAGGAGGCAAGTCTTTGATTGCTCTAAGATGTGACTGTAAGGGATGAATTCCTTGGGCATTAATCACATGGCCTAGGTACTCTATTTCAGTTTCAAAAAACGAACACTTTGCTTTATTACAACGTAGACCTGCTGCAGTCAAAACTTCGAAAAGGCACTCCAGGTTTGCTAAATGTTCTTCAACTGTACGTCCGGATACCACAATATCATCTAAGTAGTTCGAGCAACATGGTACAGAAACTGTCAGCTGTTCCAAAAAACGCTGAAAAATAGCGGGGGCGGAAGAACTGCCAAAGGGTAGGCGTTGAAATTGAAAAAGGCCCATGTGAGTATTAATGACGAAAAACTTTTTTGACTCGTCATCAAGTGGAATCTGTAAGTATGCCTCTGCTAAATCAATCTTAGAAAAGAAACGAGACTGTCCTAATTTGTCCATTAGTTCGTCCGGTCTGGGCAGGGGATAAGTGTCTACAATTGTTTGACTGTTCACTGTTGATTTGAAGTCCGCACAGAGACGAAGTTTTCCTGACGGCTTGCGTATAATTACTATAGACGAGGCCCACTGACTCGCAGAAACAGGAGAAATCACCCCACTATCTTGCCAACGTTTAAGTTCTTCGGCAACTGTATCACGCATTGCGATAGGCACTGGTCTAGCTTTACGAAACTTTGGAACTGCAGATTCTTTTAAAGTTACATGTGCCACGAAGTCTTTTGCACAACCTAGTTCCGGCGAAAACAAGTCACTATATTTGTCACACAATGCATTGATTTTGTCCTGAGGCACTGCTGACGAAATTTGAAGCACATCTCTTTGAATTGATAAACCAAATAAGTCGAATGCATCTAGTCCAAAAATGTTCTGTGTAGATTTGGCCTGAAGAACTACAAAAGCAACTGTTTGTGTTACACCTTGAGGCGGGCAGGCTACAAGTTCCTAGCACGGGAATATTTTGACCTGCTGTTAACACTTGCTGTGACGGCGACAATTTTGGCGAACCCAGAAGTTCATAAGTATCTTTATTTATTAATGTGACAGCGGAACCAGTATCAAGCTGAAATTGCACCGTCTTATTTTCTAGGGAAAGATTCACATAAAGTTTTTGCTTGTGGCGCTCGACAGGTGCGCGAATGTGGGCAACGTCTGCTACGGTTTGTTTACTGCGCTTGCGCGGGCCGCGTAGTGGAGTAAGCGGCGCAGACTCGGCACGCAGCGGATTAACAACACTGGCACTAGATGGCACTACCGCCGGATCGGCGTCCGCGCAATGCGAGGCTACTACAGAGTCACTAACTACTGCACTACACTCTTGAGCAGCTACTTGATGTCTACTGTCACTAGCTACACAGTACTGGGCACCTTTACAAGGAGAAGTTGCAGAAGGCACTATGTTCACTACAGGAAAGCACTGTTCATAGTCATTTTGCTTGTCCCGCACCCTTTTCCGTTGCACTGTTTTACGCGCTCGTCGGCGCTTGCTACGTGGTGCACTATATAGTTTTGCCATGGGCGCAGAACTACTTTCTTGCAATTGAGATCCAAGGAAAGTACTGTTCAATTCCACAGCCCGTATAACATTTACAGAATGAACTGTTCTCGCACTCTGCGAAGCACTGTTTCTAACGGTACCGTTCTTTGAGTTTTTAATTTGCATACACACAGACTGTACATGTCCTGATTTGCCACATTGATAACAGGTTGCGTTGCGACTAGGGCAATGAGCACGCTTGTGGCGAGACACACACTGGGGGCAAGATTTACGTACATTTTTCTGAAATGAGCGTTGGCGCCCGTTATTCAAATCACTGTTTCTAACACGACGGGGCGACCTTTGTGTCGCACTTTTACACTGGCTACTGTTCACTGTCTGTTCAGCACGGCCTGTACTATTGTAAGAATCACTAGTGCTACACTGAGAACTACGGCTAGGAAAGCGTCCGTTACGGCGCACTGAATTTACACTGTGGCTTTGCATTTCTACATCTGCTAAGTCAAAAGTATCATGCGCTTCTATAAGCTGCAGTACACTGTCTAATGAAGGGTCTGACTGTTTTAGAATTGCTGCCCGAATTCTGGGATCCTGAATGTTCTGCGTAATCGCATCCCTCAACATCACGTCACTATAAGAAAGTCCACAAGAGCAAGTAAATTTACATTGGCGGGTTAAGCCCTTCAACTCGGTGATCCACTCTTGGTGTGATTGCTGCGGTAATTTTTTCTGTCTGAAAAATCGGTACCGTGCAGCGGCTACAAGAACTTTTCTCTCATAATGAGCATTTAGTGCCTCTACTATTTGTTCAAAGTCTACATCACGAGGAGATGCTTCCGGAAATAGTTTCTGCAGTAATACGAAGGTTTTGGGGCCCACCACGGACAATAAAAGATGCTTAACAGTCTGACCTGTAAGTTGATGAGCCGCGACGAGTTCTTGAAACTGTGCGAAATAGTCGCTCCATTCTTCCTCACGTTCGTTGTACTGGCGAAATGTAGGAAGCGGTGCAGCGGCAGGTGTGGGCTGCTGATGTGACGGCTGTTGTTGTTGGTGAGCAGCCTGTGCCGTCAACTGCGACACGGCCTGCAGTAGTTGAGTGATTTGCGCCGTCTGTAACTGAATAATTTCCATTAAGTTTGGGTTCGGGGTAGTGGCCATGCTGACCGATTAGGCGCCGCGCATACAAGTAAAGTATAACAAAACACAAATGCAATATGAAAGAGGACGCGCTGCAACAAAAAAGTCCACAAAACACGTAACAAAATATCGTCCCCCAAAAATTCTTATAATAAGGGTGGGTGGGCGGGAGCAATTTTTGCGTGCTCCGACTGCTGCTGTCTGGCTGCTGTAAGCGGGCTGGTCCAAGGTTCTATCACTCGTCGTCGCCACTTTTGTGTCCCAACTTCGTCACCGCTTTTGTGTCCCAGCCTCGTCGTAGGTGTCGGTGGCCGAGTGGAATGAGCCCGACACAGGAACAAAACTAGCACGCTGGTGCAGGTACGGAGGGGAGCAGCCAGAAACTATAAACTTTAGAGTAAATTAGAAAGATATATATATTGCACAGAATGTAACAATACTTAACTTTTACATAGTACTGCAGAATGTTGATACATAGTTGTTAGAGGCCTGCCTAGTGCCTGTACGATAGCAAAGTCTTCACTGGTGCCTATCTGATTACGAAGGTTCTAACTAGTCGCTATCTGAGTCCCAAGTGACCGGTGTCTTTCCGTGGTGGCCACGAGCGGGGTTGCAGCAGAGGGCGCTCATGGCTGTCGTGAGAACGCCGCGCCGTGTGTGCATGGCGGCGCGCGGCGAAAGTAGGTGGCGCGCACTTTGTACTTGTGCGACACCACAGTTCGAGTAACCAATTGATCAAACCGCTATAATCATCGGTCCATAGATTTAGACACTACTGAAATTAACTTACACTTTGCACAACGAGCCCACCTATGCTCGAGGAACGACTGAAATCTCTAGTGGGAGTGGCCGCGCAATCCGTGACATAGTTCCCCAAGGCCAGTCGGCCTTACCGTATACCATCGAGTGCTGCAGTCGAATATCTTTTTTCTTTTGGCAGAGACCTTCTGCCCCCTAAACGAACGTCGCTCTCAGATGAAAACATTAATACTGATGATCGAGTATTAAATGCTTCATTTATCTTCTGTCTACAAGTATCGCTCTAGTCCAGCATGAGCTTCATCACCTCTTCACTCTTGCTTTGTATATTCAAACACAGCCACGTCACTGGCTCCCGTGTCATTTATGATATCATCACATCAGATGACAGTGCTGGCGTATGTTATCAATGAAGACATCAAATGTTTTTGCTTCACATTACAGTTTGTGACGTATTCATGTCGTAGCTTATTGATTTATATTTGGTATTTCAGTTAAGTGCCAAACATCGTAATTATCAGTGATGTGACCTATTTGCACTGCAATTTCATGCATTTATAACATCGAATTACTGCTGTTACATGGCTTTAACCCTCTGTTTACCTCAGAGCGACATATCCTGGTGTGTAGTTTTCTGTTTTAGATGTGATGTGGTTGGCGGCTTCATTGTACTAGGATAATAGCATAATGCTGGCATCATGACTGACATGCATGTATGCCTTTGTTCCTCGCTGTCTTATAACTATTGCGGCCCAGATATTAACTGTGGGATGATAGACAACACTAACAAGGAAAGTACTTAGGCTCGAACAAACAGAAAAACACCAAAATCATATGATAGATAATGAAAGGTCCCTTATTGCACTAGTGATACTCCCGCATCTGCAAAACTCTGCAGTCGTCCATTAGAGGCCTCTGCGTGTGCCATGCCACATTGCACTTTGACCTGCCGGGACGCCAGTAGTGACGGTGTAGTGTTCCTCCGAATTTGCGCTTCGTGACTTTATTTGTGTAGTGAAGCTTCAGATAAGTCGGCGATTAGTAATCAATCCTGCTAATGTATTGCAATTGGTTGAGATGAAATTCCGAAGAGCCTTTCTTCGTGAATACGGTCTTGGTATATAAGAAGAATCATTCACATATTTTCTGGTATCGATTATAGTGCAGAAATATGAGAATAGATTAGAAACACTATAATAGATAATAGGTACATGCGAATGATTCATCTTCTACACCAATACCATCTACACGAAGAAGGTTTCTTCGTAACTTCACCTCAAACAGTCACACTATACTAGCAGGATTGATTACCAATCGCCGACCCATCCGACACTTCACCACACAAATAATGTCACAAAACGCAACTTCAGAGGCACACTGCACCGTCACTACTGGCGTACCGGCAGGTGAAAGTGCAATGCGTCATGGCACTCGCAGAGGCCTCTAGCCCCGTTTACACCAAAGCGAACACGAGCGAACATAGACGCATGCGCATTCGCCAGGAATTCGCCTGTGCGCTCACGCATTGGCTTGTACTGGCGAATAAGCGTTTACACCGAAGCGAACGGAAGAGAAAACAGAACACTGCCGCAAGGCGAGCATATACAGTATGTCGCATACGCTAGCGCTGAAGCGGAAAGGACGCGAACTTCCTTTGATGGTTCGCCATGAAACCGACACCCAGTGGATCACAAGCGAACACCTGCGAATGCGAGCCGAGCGTGACCGAACAGCGCCCGCATAGTGTTTACACCAGAGCGAATGCTCGTTTGCTTCTGCTCGTTCGCTTGTGTTCGCTTCGGTGTAAACGGAGCTTTGGGGCGACTGCAGAGCTTTGCAGCTGCGGGAGTATCACTAGTGCATTAAGAGACCTTTACATTATCAATCATACGATTTTGGTGTATTTCTGTTTGTTCGAGCTTAAGTACTTTCCTTGTAAGTCCTATCGGTCCCATCTCGCACCCCCCCAACTCCCCCTTCTTTCTCTCTTTCCCTTAATACGCACAAAGAACCCCCTCACACACACACACACACACACACACACACACACACACACACACACATACATGTCTTTTCATCAACATAAGATTTACTATAATGAGTTAACAATCAATGGTTATCTTTAACTTCCGATAAATTCCCTGCGAACTAAAAGCTTAACGATCGAGTTAATATTTCTAGTACAGAATTAACGATTACATCAATTGACTTTTTTGATTGACGTTGCCCGGCTATGCATGTATTACACACTAAATTTTGTGCAGGGACGATTACGACACGTGGGCGACTATGGGAAATAGAGGATGGTCGTACAAAGAAGTGCTGCCCTTCTTCAAGAAGTCAGAGGATCTGCGTTCACAAGCCGTCTGGCGGCTTCCGCAAGCAGCGAAGTATCACCAGCGTGGAGGACCGCTCACTGTCGACTCGCTGAAGTACCGCTTCCCAGCACTTCAGGCACTGAAGCAAGGTAAGGACCTCATCTGTTGCTGTCAGCACTCACGGATAGCCCTTTCAGACCCAAGGTTGTGGGTGATGTGATATTAATATAGAGAAGGACGTTTAACATACAAAATTCATACAATAATTCACTACAAAACAGAAAAATAAATTTATTTTCAAAAATTTTGTATCCATACAATCGTCTGTTTTGGGCCTTTACTACAAATTTTTATGAGATGCACTATCTTAGAGTAACATGCCTTTGAAAGAAGTGACATAATAACATCACAAGATCATATAAAATGAACTGGCCGTCAGATATGATAGCTTCAGATGTCAAAACAAGGATATCAACACCTTGTAAACCAGTATTTCTTACCGCCATTGTAAGTGTACTGGAAATCTGACGACTGCCGATGTCACCCAGTGTAGAAACATGGAAATAAAACATGTTGTGCACGTTACCACAGTCCGTCCACGATTGTGTGATGCAGGGCCGAACTTCCTAGCGTGAAGCACAAACAAATAAAGAGAGCAAAGCCAAAACCGCACAATTGTGCCTGCAGGGCCGGAAAGGGGTAGTGAAGTAGTGGTAATAGGCACACGTATACCTACCCAACTAAGCAGCCGCCTTGATCGAGATCTTTGTATTGGCCCTAGATCGATCACCAGCAGTCCGCTAATTTCATTTCGCTGGTTGTTGTTGACGGAGTTACTTGCAACGCACCGTCACTCCCAACGTTTTGTGTACGTAAAAGATGAGGCAGAACGGATGGATGATTTTACAACAGATGGTGTTCAGGCTTCCAGGCGCAGTGGCCGAGCGGTCTGCGGCGCGCCAGTCATAGTCTCCACGGCCGCTACGATCGGGGGTTCGAATCCCCCCTCGGAAATGAATGTTTGTGTCGTCTTCAGTGTAAGGCAGTTGATAAGTAGTTTCTAAGTTTAGGGACTAATGACTCCGTAATTAAGTCCCGTAAGCTTATCAAACATTTGAACATTTTGTTCAGGCTCAGGAAGTAGTAGTGGAGGGGCTGATTTCATCATGTATTGGTAGCTCCTGCATTTTGTTTGAGACGAAGAAGCCAAAAGAATATGTAAAATCGTATGGCTGCTTACGATAGCTTTGTGCTGAATAATGAGCCTATCGTTCACAATGAGTTTCATTGCCATTTCAATATTGTCAGACATGACAGGTTGCCTTCCTTAACATTGGGCTGAATCATTTCGTTCATGAGGAACAGTGAGTAAGAGAAAATTGCTATGGGATCCTCTCTCAGTACGCCCTTCAGAAAATTTGGTATGTGTTCGGCAACTCATACTCGGTAGCCGTGATAGATATGCTAGGAAACATTCTGCCTTAATTCGCCTCAGGAATAGTTCAGAAGGCGTCTTTTGGGTATTGATCCAAGACTTCATGACTACCAAATGTTAAAATCTGCTCAACGAATTGAGGGCATACTTGAGGGAAATGAAAACATTCTTTTATTTATGTGTGATGAAGCTAATTTTCAACTGAACGGCATGGGAAACCAACAAAACTGTCATTATTGAACCAGTAAAAATTCAAATCCAGAGCATTGGACACCATTTCATTGTCCCAAGGTGTCTGATGTGTTGTAACCGATACGGACGTAACTGCTCCATACTTTTTCAGGACGATAACGGAAACACTACATGCAACCTGGGAACTTTAGACAGATGATCATTGAATTCTTCGTACCTGAGGAAAAAGTATTGATATCAGGCGAGATTTGTTAGAAGGTGGGAGCTATTCGGTCTGATTTTCGTGGTCGCGTCGTTTATCGCTATGGTGACATTACTAATATTTTACTTAATTTTGTCCATTATTGCCAGTGATGTTGCGTGTCTGTTGTACTTCAGTAAAATAACATGAATTCGCCTTCAGTCACAAAATTTGGCCGCGGTGAAGCAGCCGAGCAGTCTAAGGCGCGCTGTTGCTCACCGTCGGAGATTCGAGTCCTCCCTGGGGCATGGGTGTGTGTGTTGTCCTTAGGTTAGCTTACCTTAGTTTAAGTAGTTTGTAAGCTACGGACTGATGGCCACGCAGTTTGGCCCGATAGAGTAACATACATTTGAACATTTTTTGAACAAAATTGTATTTTATTTTACACAATGCATTTCGATCCCTGAGGGCTCATCATTAGGTGCATCAGTTTCCTGATTGGAGTACATTTATATGTATAAATAATAATAATGCACCAGACTTATTTGTACACCACTTTTTAATAAGACCAGGTATTTAAACTTTTATAAGAAATCATAGAGGCACCTAATGATAGTACATCAGCGCTCGAAAAGAACTGTGTAAATTAAAACACAAATTTGTAACTGAAGGCAAATTCATTTTAATTTACATTGCTAGTACTTGTCGTTTCCGTTATTCATACAAGTCCGACTATTTTTTGTGGGCTTACCTCAAGTCACGTGTATACGAGAAATAAAGAACTAAAGGAAGCAATTCATGTGGGAGTCGTTTAAAACGACAGAGCAATGTTGGATTAAGTGAAAGTGGAGTATGGATGTAGATGTAGATGGAGAGCTCTCGCGTATCAAACACATCTGTTCGATGTTTGTAGAAGACTGGCAGGTTACACATTGTCAGTTGCTAGTCAGCTTGTCAATATGTAGAGACGACATGGTTTGCTGTATCCAAATAACACATCCAGAGACTCTTTGATTACATGCTGAAGCCTGTAGCAGCGCTTACACTGTAAAAGTTGACCACTGTACGTAGCAAGAGCCTTGTTTTAGCACTAAAATTAGTAAATGAGGTCCGTGTGGACTACTGGTTACTACCTGCTATAAAGTCTTGTTCCCTGACCCAAAGTGAGAACTGACTCGTTTCAAGTTACTTTAATAACAGAAACTTAATACTATAGTGGTCAATATACATAGCAGCTCACACGTTATTACACAATTTACCACAATTTAAAGTTATCTTAGAAAGGTGGCTAAGAAAACATGACATAAAAATGACATAAAAATTGCATCTGAGCTAGTTCTCGGCACTTATGAAGAACAATATTAAATAAAAGAGGGAAAGTGCTCTAAAACTACAATTTATTGGCAACTTACGGATTATGCTGAACTTAAACTTGTTTATTCATATAGAAAACAAGCAAAATGGGGAACCAATTTTGTTAATACAAAAAAATGCATCTCTTACATGGATTAATGCGGACTGTGCCCAGCCTAAATTATACATGATTTAACGCTACTGGGGGGGGGAGGATTCACACTCATTCACTCACACACACGCAATGCCACAGCGAAACTCACCAAAATCAGCGTGCTGAGACGAGGCGGAAGCAAGCGCCGCTATCGTAAGCGAAATTCACAATATTAAAAACACTTTGACGCTAACGGGGCCACACGGCTACGTTACATGAACGCATTCCACTGAAGGTAAAGTGGTTGAAAATCGGATTCATTATACAAAATCACGGTGGATTCTTAAGTTGCAGTCTGTTAGAAATCGATTTACGTACTGGTTTTATATGAGAAGTGGCGTGAATTCGGAAGACTAGCTGCAAACCCCAGAAGTCGGAACTCGGACCCACGTGGTTCCGCAAACAGATAGAACAAACATCACGAAAATGAAATAATTACAAAGTCGGAAAAATAAAATTAAGAATTACAGCGTGCAACCCATAGAAATGTTTAGAATTGCATAAGGAAGCTCTTGAAGGAAGTTGTACAAGGCTCAGAGAGAATTACTGACACAGAGTTCATACTACAAGGTGGAAAAGAAACAGCCATATTAAAGTAGGTGGGGAGAGAAGATCGCGAAATATTAGTGGAAATCAGAAGGATACCCGCATAGTTACTCGTCTGATGGGCATGGAACAAACAAGAGTGGAAGCTGAAGGCTTTGTTCTATGAACCAACTACGTGCAACACATATCACTCACGGAAGGAAACGATGAGAAGATTTTTACATGCACTGCACAAAAATTAACATATCGTCTGTTAGAAATCGAGCCCCACAAAGCTGGAAATTATTTAAACAGAGTACATACACCGCCACATGATCACAAGAGGTTTTAACATACCAGGTCGTTATCAAACTGCAACTAGAATGACACACACTGTGTTGATCTATTAGAAAACACTGAATTGAAAAACGAGAACACATTTCCGCACACGATCGGAGAAAGTATTACAAAAAATGATTCTACGTTCACGAGTCAAATGTGCTAGTCAATGAAACGCTACCATCTCCAAAAACAAGAGCAGAGCCAACCTTACCTCACCAGACGACCAGCCCCAAATGATCAGACCGAGCGGCCACCGGACGCGGGTAGCGACCGCAAGTCGGAAAATCCAAGAAACAGCAAGACTCGCGCTAATGAAGGCTCGCTGACTGGACTGTAACCAAAGGGCGTGGAAACCTCTTTTTTAGTATCAGCAGCTATCGATACTGAGCCAGAGAGAAAGATGCAAAGCGAGCTATCACTCCCCACATTCAGACAGCCATATATTCTCGCATCCACTTAAAACAACTGCACATTCTCACAGGGACAGTGGCGTAGCGGAGAAGCCGTACTTATAATAGTAAATTATTAACATAACAAAATGAGAAAAACCTAGCAATATTAACTAATATTTTAACACATGAAATAAAAATGCTATTCCTCAAGCCTTGAAAAGAGTGGGGTTCCAGTTTTAACAAAATGATAATCTTGTGACATTAAATAAATTATAACTTTACAGAAATATACAAAAAATATATGGAAGACAATAGACGGTCGTCTTTCAACCGGAAACACTGAAATCCTGATTTCATCATTTTCTTCACATTACATGGTCATTGCACATCGTGTTGTCTCAAAAATAAACTTCGCTGTTGTACCTTCGCTCCTTCTTGTTATTATACTTTGTAGAAGAAACAGTATAAATAGTGACATGTGCTTCTGAATTCGACATAAAATCATATTCTGACCACTATGTAATACAAAAAGAATCTTTCCGTTTCTCCAGGGCTTTTCTATGTATACCTTAACTTGTTGTGTTTTCTGAATGTGTATTTGCTGTTACCATCTGAAGTTTATTACAGAACTCACTTAGTACTTCCCATCTCCAATTGCTACTTCCAAGCAAATATCCTGCCTCAAACTTGCCGCCTATTTCTTTCAATCATTGTCATTCACTTATATTATTAGGACACTGTTACATACAGAGTAACTTTTCTATATTCTAATACAATTTTTCAACCTTTTGGTCTTCGTCTTGTAAAATCTGCGTGAACACCAGATCTACCGATCTCGGTGTTTGTTTGCTTTCGGAATCGTATTAACAATCATGTCCTTAATCTATTTTCAGTATTTCACTCTATTTCCTACTCCACTATTCGTAACTAATACTATTACTGTTGAACCATTTTCTGCTCCTTTTGATATTTCTTGATACTTGATTCGTTACAGACATCTACTTTCCATTTCACTTCTTGCCCCCCCTCCCCCCCCCCCGCCCTCTCGCACCAAGTATCTCCATGGAGACGTTGTGTAACATTTGCCAGGTCCCTCAAAAAATTAAAACCAATTTGTAATTATATTCGAATAGTGGAATCCGAATGATAGTACAAAACGTTTAACACATGTCGGTTAAGCTAATCTGTGTCTTCTGTTTCGTGTCCTTGAACTGTGTGTAAAAGCTAAGTAAATGTGAGTGATTCTTAACTAATCCATAATCCTTTGCTGAACGTATGTTACCCATTCCATTCAAAAATAATTAATACAGTTATCATCTGACTTGTTTTAACTATTAAAAGAAAAGAAGAAAGTAGACAAAGTAAGACTGGACTTTACTGACATACTGCTGCTCAAAGTCAGGTGAAGCTATGTGCTCTTAACAAAATATGTTCTGACTGCAACGATGCAGTTTGAATGAAGTTCATTTCGTATTAACGTTTATATATTTTGTTAAAGTTCAGGATGATGTAATTATTTGGGCTTACCTGTGCAAAATAGATTCCACTTTTGTGACACTGCTGTGGAACTATTATTAATGCTGCAAATAATTCTAACTAAAGGATTCGTCGTGCTGCAATGCGAATCCTAACGTGTCCATCTTGATTTATTAAAGAGGTAATGAAAACTGATTTTCAAATAAAGGGTCTTTGTGATGAATAAATCTTAAGATAATAAATTGTAATTTCATTAAAAATTGAATTTATATTTTTGAAGGAAGTGTTAAATTGATTTAATTAAGTCATCACTTAATACGTTTTAGTGCAGGCCCCCAAAAAATTCAATTTTAGTTCTAATAATTCATCATTTCTATTCCTACAAACAAATCATCTTCATTACAACAGTAGCACATGTTTCATAAAACAAAACGAAGTTTTCATGCTTTAAATGTAACTTTTACTCTAATTTCAGCTTACATCACTTGAACCTGAAGACAGCACATTAATAGGTCGAAACCAATATCATTTGTTTAAATAATTAACGCGTTCATTGACTGAATTAGCAATGATTAAATAATAATAGGCGACTCCCCCAACAATATTATTATTTCGTCTTCATTTTTCCAAATAATTTAATAAAAATAGATAATACGGCATTCTTATTCCAATTCAAATATTCTACCCCTCCCAAAACATTTACTCTCCAGAGAAGAGAGCACCAGGGAAGAAGTGGATGTAACTGAGAAAATGAAAGTACTAACGTGACTTTAGCAGTGATCTTTCATCTTTCATCTTTTGGCATTGTTGGCCCTGGTTACCAAGTTGCTGAATGTGGATCGAAGCTGGATTGGATTCCCTTTGCAGTTCTTAAAGAGTATCTAAGCGTTCCATTTTATACCTGGGTGGCCATATCGGGCGCGGTCAGTCTACTAACAACTCGTAAAGATTATGAAAAAGTGCGTTAACGTTCGACTGGTTGTATGTCCTGATACTCCATCGTATGGAAATAACTGTATGTCTCTTCCTTTTCCGATTATGTTGTCCAAAATGTTTTAAAAATCGTATCCACTCGTCCGACTCACTTTATTTTGCGGCACCTCCTACGCTTTCCGTGCTTCGATTGTTTTGTTGATAATTAATCAGGGTTGGAGAGGTAGAACAGAAGGATGACTAAGTTTATTGAGTAATTATTGTCCCCAATCGCAATATAGATCTAGAGATTAATTATATTGCACATGAAGTTATTAACATTTAATTTTACTGAAAATTGCATCTCTTTTACCATACTGTTAATAAATTCCCATTATCTTCTGTTTTTTCAGGAGTCATGATGTCTAACATGAGTATTGTGACTGACTTTACCGACAACACGATGCTTGGATACGGATATTGCCTCGGAACAGTAAGGGCGGGACGACGATGCAGCACGGAGAAAGCGTTTCTCGAACCGGCGAGGGGACGAACGAATCTGCTAATAAAGCAGAGAGCTGTGGTAACCAGAGTGTTGATAGATAAAAGCACGAAGACCGCGTACGGCGTCCAGTACCTAGAGCACGGCAGAATTAAAGTAGCCACGGCTACCCGTGAAGTCATCTTGTCTGCTGGGGCATTCGGCTCACCGAAGATACTCATGCTCTCTGGGATCGGCAGGAAGGAAATTTTGCAGCCACTGGGGATTCCGGTCATCCAGAACCTGTGCGTTGGCTGCAACTACCACGACCACATTCTCTACAGTGGCCTCGCATACGTTTTCGACTGCGACAGGTTTGGAAGGGACAGTCTTCTCAGGGACACGATTGCATACCATCGGAACAGAACCGGGTCGTTCTCTAACATCCTGTGCAACGGGTTTATGGGCTTCTTGCAGACAAAGACTGGGATCTACGAGGGGAACAGGCCGAGTATTCAGGTGTACCATCACTGCGTATCATTTGACATCCCTGTGGGCGATACGGTCCCTTTAATCATAACAGCAGCGATGAAGATTGGTCAGGTAGGTGCCCGGTTGGGAGTTCTTTCGGAAACTGGCTGCATGGTTGTCCCGGTGTTGCTGCTTCTTCGACCGCGCAGTAGGGGGTTCGTCGAACTTCGGAGCTCGAACCCTATGGACGAGCTGACGGTCAAAGCCAACTACCTGACGCAGCCAGAGGACGTGGAGACTTTCCTGGATGGGCTTCAGCAGGTGGTCAACGTTGGCCTACGAACCCCTGGCGTGCACAGCGTCCGCCACGTTCCGGTACCGCATTGTGCCCACTACGCCCCTCTCACGAGACAATACTGGCGCTGCGCGATGCCGTTCCTGACGATGTCGGCCCAGCACCCGGTCGGCACCTGCGCCATGGGTACCGGAAGAAACGCGGTCGTTGACCCTCAGCTGAGAGTGCGCGGCATCTCCCGACTGCGCGTCGTCGACGCCTCGGTGATGCCCGCTATCACCAGTGGCAATACCAACGCACCGACCATTATGATCGCAGAAAAGGCTGCAGATATGATCATGAAGACATGGCATGGATGAAACTGACTGCATGGTTGTGCTGGTGTTGCTGCTTCTTCGACCGCGCAGTAGGGGGTTCGTAGAACTTCGGAGCTCCTCTTTATGATTAATATTGTACGCTACCACCAGGAGTTGTCCGGGTATTTATTTATTTAATACTCTTATAAGTCCATCTCGTCTCCTCTCTCCCTCACACTCTCTTACCCCTCCCTTCTCTCTGTTCAAATGTTTGTTAAGCTTATGGGACTTAACTACGGGGTCATCAGTCCCTAAACTTACAAACTACTTATGAACTACTTACGAACTAGGACGGCACAAATATCCATCCCAAGGGGGGATTCGAACCCCCGACCGTAGTGGCCGTGCAGACCGTGACTGGAGCGCCTCAGTCCCCTCGGCCACCGCGGCCGGCTTCTCTCTGTTCACCTACTCCTTCTCCTCTCGGCCCATCTCTTCTTTCCATTCTCAGTTCTCCTGAACATTGTCTTTTCTTCTTTGTTTTGCCCTGGTTAATTTTAAGGGGTGATCAGATGCCATTTCTGTTACACTATCTCCTCTTTCCTGACACTAGAACAAACACACATTTATCGGTCAACTTTCATAGTGGTCTGTGAAACTTAAGATTACTGCAAGGTTTACATGCAGAATACTGTGCTCCAGTATGGAAAAATAGTAAACATGTTTGCATAGTCGACGTAACACTGCGTCAAGCAATGAGAATAATCAGTGACACTACAAAATATACATAATTTCCATGACTGTTTTTATTTTCTAATTTTCCACCTCGATCAACAAATCCAGAAGTTACAACATTACAAGAGTTCCGAAAGTTCTCCACTAACCAGAACTTACGTCTATATGATCAACTACAAAATAGACCTACCGACAGACGCAAATCTATAAAACGAACCTCGTCAACGCACAGTTTGTCTCTTGTATGCAATGTTTGTCAAGAATTTGCATTTCTTATCTTATAACTGAATCTAACAAATGGGTGAATTTAGTTGGTCTTGCAAGAAAGCTATGGACATACCTAAATCGATTCCATATGGGTCAAAAAATATGTAGTGCCTGTTTGTGTGAATGGGGATACAAGGATGTCCCAGCGTGTGACTGTGGTGACACTGTGCAAACAATGCTGCACCTCATTGAAAAGTGTACACTATGGACTTAGCAAACTGCATTTTGTATAGCAAAAAGCTGTGGAGTGTTGAAGTTATAATACCTCTCTTGTTTGTTTGTTTTCTAGTGTTTCTTATATTTATTGTGTATCGTTTCTATTTGTTCTATCGTAAATGAAACTTTGTACAAGACTGTAAAATGGCCATGTGAGCCTTAGGAATCAATAAATAAAATAAATACCAAAGTACTCTCTGCCGTACCCTATACATCATTTTCGGATTATAAATACATACTTAACCCTCGAGCAGTCGCGCTGGCGCACTGAGTGCGCCATAGTTAAATAAACATTGTTTTTGTTATGTTGGTAACAATGCAGACGTTTGAAACTCTAGCTATTCCTCCACTGTTATCCTCACTATTGTTGTGTGCAGTCTGGTAATTGTCGGTGCTCAAGAAAATTCTTAACACGAGAATTTGTGAAGCGTTGTCATAACTGGCGCACTCAGTGCGCCGTGCGACTGGTCATCTAAGTATTTTTTTTTTTTTTTTTTTTTACTTTCTCAAACGTAGTGTTGTATTTCAGTTACGTTATTCCTTTTGGCTGTTCATGAGAATATGCCTGATATTGCGTTAGATTATAATGCCACGAAGGGGGACGTTGATACAGTCGACCAAATGTGCGGTACATATTGTGGCTCGTATTACGAGAAGATGGCCCTTGGTAATCTTTTTCGCTCTAATGGACATAGCGGGCATCAACGCCCAGATCCTATTTTATTCAAATGGACAAAATCATAAGGATTTAAGAAGGATTTTTCTAAGGAACTAGGCTTATGATCTCACGAAAGCACATCTAGTAGAAAGGGCCAAAATTCCAAGCCTTCATTAGTATATTTCGCCGTTCCTTCAAAGGTACCAGACAACATCTGAGCAACTCGTGCAGCCTTCTTCTAACACATGACGATGGTGTATTATTTGTGGAAGAGCCGATAATGTTAACACAACAATAAAGTGTGATTCATGTAAGAGTTTTGTCTGCAGGAAACATGTGATTATTAGTTACTCGTGTGAAAAGTGTCATGTTGCAACTACAGACTCAGAAGACTAGAGACATGACCCTTGACCTCTTTGAAATTACTGAGTTGGGCTGTCTGTAAGCTGTTACAACAACATTTCAGTAGACATTCAGTACGAACATATTTGTTTTCAAAGCTGATAGTAAAACGTAATCTTTTGTCAGGAAAATTGTATGATTTAAATTCTTGGATTTTCATCTAGGTTTATATTAAGAAGTGCCATTACCTGTCACATTAATTAATGAACCATGTATTTTTGCAATGAAAGTGATATATATACATATTTCTTGATTAGACGTGTAGTATTTGGAATTGGGGTGTCGAAATAAATTCGTATTAATTAGCCAAAAATGTGTAATATTTCGAATGTTCGAATGTTTGTAAATCTATCGGAGCAAACTGCGTGGTCATCAGTCCGTAGCTTACAAACTACCTAAACTGAGCTAAACTAAGCTAAGGACGACACAAACACCCATGCCCCAGGGAGGACTCGCACCTCCGACGGCGAGCAACTGCGCGCTCCGCTGCGAGGCGCTTTAGACCGCTCGGCTACTCCACCACGGCGTAATATTTCGATACTGTTAATACCTGAGTGAGTGATAGTTCATCAACCTTTTAGAAAATTAACTATAAACATTAGTACTGTCATGAGTTCATGTGAAAAGTGTAATATGACTGAGTCAACGTACGTGGCGCACTCAGTGCGCCGCGCGCCCGCTGCTGCACCATGAAAATGCGCGACTGCTCGAGGGTTAAATGAGATAACTTTCACGCTGTTATAAAATACACCCATAAATATTATTTTCAGAGTGACCTTCCCTTTGTGTTGATGCTCTAGTAAGCCAAGCTCCTTTAAAAAAAGAACAAAACTAGTTTTAACTCGAATTTTACATCTAACGTATATTCTACCACAAACAATATGTAGTTTTATATAGACAGAGACCGTCATCTTCTTTCGAAGGTCAAGTGTGTAAAATCTCATTAAGATCACAACAAGAATGTAGATTTGTCGAAGTCCGTAATAAAATAGGCAGTGAACTTTCTCTTGTTTTCAACCCGAAATTTGAAAACTTTTATCTAGTGTGGAACAAAATTGTAGAGTTGTATGTAAAGAAACACATGGAAAGTCTTCATATAAAGGCGACAGTTAAAAAAATTGAGTCTGGGTCTTAAAATTAGTTCAGAACGGCTGAGTTAAATGGTGTTCTACGTTTGCCAGACTACAAATCTGAGGTCGTGGGTTCGATCCTCGCTAGGTCCTAGGATTTTTATCTGACACTTTCCACTTCTTTCACCTCTGGCAGTATTGCTCATGTGAAAAATACCGAGTAGCATCTTGGTTCGGAACTCACGTTAAACTGTAGGTCCCCCTACAACTGGCTGGGTAATTCAGTGCGAAGATCGGAGGAAGGCAACGGCATACAACCTCCAAACAGGACCATGCCTAGTAAAGCACTATGGGGTTCAAACCAATCTTCGGATTGTTGACTGATTTACCCTTTTTATGTTTATCTTCATCTATGATTGACATTATCAGTTTGTAACATTGTAGCTTTGTAAATCATGTTAGTGAAAAGTAGGTTTCGACAAAAAGTGTAGAAAAATTTTCAAAAAATCAAAAGCTTAAATAGAAATAAGATATAACATCATTTTGCTGTCGCTCGTGCTACTGCAGTGTTTCCGTTAAGAGCAACTTGGGAGAGATGCAAACAGATTCTCCAAAGTCCATCATCATCATCATTACTCGTTTTAATCATTGCTGAGTGTTGTGACCGCATTTCCTCATTCTTTCTCAGATAGTTGAAACTACAGTCAGATGTTTCCATCCACAGCGATCTTCAGCCTTTCTTAAAATGATGTAAAGAGGTAGGCTGGTGTTTTTCTTCTCTTGATCCAACCATCTGCTTGCTGCTCTCCCTCGTGGTCTTCTGCCTTCAATTTTTCCCTGCAACATAGTCTTCTCTAAATAATGTCCTTTCCTTCTCAATATGTGCCCAAGGAACTGAAGGAATTTTTGACTAACACGAGAAGATAACCTTCTGGTGATGTGTAGTTCTATTATTGAAGCGTTTACTCTTCTTAGAGTCCATGGTACACGTAGCATCTTCCTCCACATCTCGACGGCATCAATGCGGCTCTTATCATGGCCTCTCACGTTCAAAACAGGAAAACAGGAAACACCAACGTTTCCACCAAGCGCATCTTTGTTGTCTTGGACATTGATCGATTCTGCCAGATCATAGTGAGTTTGATCATTGCGCCTCGGCCAAGAATGCTTCGTCGTCTTATCTCTTTGTCATACTTCCCTGTACAATCGATCAGAGAGCCTAGATATACACAGTCACTCACTATTTCAAGATCCTTTTAACATCCTGTAAGTTGGTGTTGATGAAAGCCTTGGCGATTTATAACCGTCAGTTTAGTTGTTTTTTTTATGTTTATCTCCAGACCAAAATTTAGACCAATGCCTTTCACTCTTGAGAGCATCAAGTTTTTGCGCACTTGTATGTTGTTTGGCTAAGGTGACAGTATGTAGCTTTGTCTAACGCATTTGTCACATCGCGAAACTCAGGGTATTGACCAACTACTTTTATGGTTGCGGTATGGATATATACAGACCTTTCGGTAAGAATACCAGGTGTTTTGGAATCCCATACTCGCTGAGCACGTGCCAAAAATTGTCCCACAGGACACAATCAAAGGCCTTTTTGTAATCTAAGAAGCAGATGTGGCAGGGACACAAAAATCATGACATTTTTCAGTTATCTGCCGTAAATTCAAGACTGCCTCTCTAGTACCCTTGCCAGACACAAAACTTGCTTGTTTTGCATAAATGTGAAACTGATGGAAATTTCTAAGCCGTTGATTCATTATAATTTGGAGGACTTCACTTGCATGTGATGTTAATGCTATGATCCTACAGTTGGAACAATCCTTAACTGGTCATTCTTTGTTCAAAGGAATTAGTCGTAGTCGAGTCATTAGGCCATTCCTCCGTTTTCCACAACGTATTCCATATTAAACGTAGAATGTGCATGCCCTCCTCTCCCATCGCAGTTGTATTTCTCTGGAAATATCGTCTATACCAGGGGATTTGTTGTCTTTCAAATGGTTGCCGAAATTTTCGATTTCACTGTACATAATATCTAGTTCTTCGTTTGATTATATACTAATGTTCTCTTCCTCGATATTGATTCCTTTGCAATACATTGTTTCACAGCATTGTTTCCAACTAGCCATTGCTAATTGTTTGTCAGTAATAATACTGCCATTTGAAGTGCAGTAAATCGAAAAAATTTGATCCAAGGAAATATTTCAGTGGGCCTGTGGATATCTGAGGAGACCGTTATAAAGTTAATATACAATTACGGTAATTCCCAATTTTAGATTATTTCATGAACTACATTCAAAGCACTACGAACGCAAGATTTTATAAGTATTTATTATTTTGCAGGATAAAATAATTTTCCTCTGAGGAGCAAGTAATGTAAGAGTATAAAAATAAGCTTTGTAGTGATGTCTACAAAATAACTAATACGTTACCGATAAGTGAGAATCAGTTCTGCCATCAAAATGCCTCACAGAAACAGCAAATAGTATTTGAATCTAATGTATGAAAATTTGGGAACCTTAATACTTAACATTAGATTACATTAAAGCACCTAAATACCATTATAGCTGTATGATCACGGCAACATAAAAGAGCAAAGTACAATTCAGTTCTACACTACAGTATGAATGAGACTTTCATGGATTCTAGTTTGAAAATTTATCAAAAAAGTTCATTCATTCACGCAATAAGAGCCTACAAAGTTTTAATGAGACTGTCATCATTGAAAGTGATACATCTTGTTTTATACTGTCATTATAGATGCAACAACTGAACTGCTCTGTCATATACCTAATATTTTGAAGTTGTGAAACTCTCCAGTTTTCCTTCCCAGATAAAAACTGTCATGACTAACGTGTTTGTTTCTGGACTTTAATGTATTATCCTGTGCTATCATAATAAATGGTAGTCTACCTTGTGATTTCCCAGAAACTGTAGGTACAACTTTTCATGAACAAAATGCAGTGATATTTCAATTAACAAAACGATTAGAAAATGAGAAACCAATTCTTTTTACTACTTTAGTCTGAAATTTAATCACAACGTAAAAATACGCAGTTAAAAGAGAGAAGTGTTCTTTTGTTAAATTTAAGTGTTATGGGAAATTGATAAATTAACCACGCAATATGTAACTAGATACCAGTATAGCTTCCACCGGCTTCATATTCCGTTATTATTTGCATGCAGTATGTGCTTTACCTTTTGTTACCTACATAAACTGTGACATATGCCTGCCTAGATAAATCGAATCTGTATATGTCATAGTCGTTGTGAAAAATACCAAAGAGAAAACAAACATGCAGGTTTGCTCGTGAGATAGGAACCCACTCTTTTAAAATAAAGAAGTTTGCCTAAAATAAGGTTTGCTTCAATTTTTTCGTCGTTTTGGTATCACAAATACGTCTGATATATTAAAGATATATAGTACTTTCTATACGTAGGTTAATTCTAAATTTATTATTTCTCTTGTAGAAGTAAAAATAAATTAGGAGTGGGAGAAGAGGATCGGAAAATGTAACGGTCAGCGGAATAGGAAAACAAATTGAGATGAAAACCCAGGTAGCAGGGTATTTAAGAGAGGAAGCTTGGAAGACAGAAAAATCACTGGATAGGCATTTACAGAAGAAAAGAAAGCAACAAAGAAACGAAACCACACTTGATACGGGAAAAAGGTTGAAATAAAGAAGTAGAAGAAGAATGATGTGTAAATACAGTCTTGAACTGAGAGTTAATGAGTATAACATTCATGATGAAGGTAATATTAAGTATTTGAGTGTAACTGAATTTTAAAATATTGAGAGAATGTAGCAGGAGACTTCTTTAAAAACAATATTTTTTTTTTCATCATTTTAAAATATACCTGAACATAGTACACTCCTGGCCATTAAAATTGCTACACCACGATGGTGACGTGCTACAGATGCGAAATTTAGCCGACAGGAAGAAGATGCTGTGATATGCAAATGATTAGCTTTTTAGAGCATTCACACAAGGTTAGCGCCGTTGGCGACTCCTGCAACGTGCTGACATGAGGAAAGTTTGCAACCGATTTCTCATATACAAACAGCAGTTGACCGGCGTTGCATGGTGAAACGTTGTTTTGATGCCTCGAGTACTCATGAGAAATGCGTACCATCACTTTTCCGACTTTGATAAAGGTCGGATTGTAGCCTATCGAGATTGCGTTTTATCGTATCGCGACATTGCTGCTGGCGATGGTCGCGATCCAATGACTGTCAGCAGAATATGGAATCGTTGGGTCAGGAGGGCAATACGAAATGCCTTGCTGGATCCCAACGTCCTCGTGTCACTAGCAGTTGAGATGACAAGTATCTTATCTGCATGGCTGTAACGGATCGTGTAGCCACGTCTCGATCCCTGAATCAACAGATGGGGAAGTTTGCAAGACAACAACCATCTGCACGAATAATTCGACAACGTTTGCAGCAGCATGGACCATCAGCTCAGAGACCGTGGCTGTGGTTACCATTGACGCTGCATCACAGACAGGTGCGCCTGCGATGGTGTACGCAACGACGAAGCTGGGTGCACGAATGACAGATCGTCATTTTTTCGAATGAATCCAAGTTCTGTTTACAGAATCATAATGTCACACCCGTGTTTGGCGACAGCGCGGTGAACGCTCATTGGAAGCGTATATTTGTCATCGTCATAATGGTGTGTCACCCGGCGAGATGGTATGGGGTGCCGTTGGGTACACGTCTGGGTCACCTCTTATTCGCATCGATGGTAATTTGAACAGTGGCCGTTACATTTCAGATGTGGTACGACCCGTGGCTGTACCTTCATTTGAACCCTGCGAAACCCTTCATTTCAGCAGCATAATGCAGGACCGCATGTTGCAAATCCTGTACGGGCATTTATGGATACGGAAAATGTTTGATAGCTGGCCTGGCCAGCACATTCTCCAGGTCTCTCACCAATTGAAAACGTCTGGTCGATGGTGACGTCCAACTGTCTAGTCACAATAAGCCAGTCACTACTCGTGGTTAACTGTGGTATGGTATTGAAGCTGCCTGGGCATCTGTACCTATACACGCTGTAATATATTTAGCCAGGAGGGTTCCGTTTGTTTAAATAACTGAAGTATTCGATACCATAATTGGTCGTAGTATTGTATCATAACATTTCATGTTTATATTACATAAGCATTTTATAGCGCTTCTGTCAAGTTATTTTAATCATTATAATTTGCATTACTAGGGTCTTCTAACAAACTAAAGTAATTAAGTATTGAAAGTCGTATTATCAATGTAAAAATATATTAACACTGCACTAATTGTTGTTTACTTATGATCTTTTCTATTGTTTATTTTGATATAAATAAACTTATTATTACAAATGTCATACTTTTATGTATCTCCACGTAAAGTAAGATTTACTTATGTTATATAAACAAATTATTAAATATTTAAATGTTGTACTTCCGTGTTCTAGAAGGTTCTAGAAATATTATCAGATATTAATACTCGCGAATTGGGGCGAACTCAGTCAGTAAGCAGTATGGAGAACTCAGTATGAGTCAGTATGGAGAATGAAGTCTGTAGTAGAATGAAGTAGGAGTCTGTTGTAGTTAGCATTGTTGTCAGTCAGTCTTGAAATGGATAAATAAATATACGTATAAAATGAAACGTGTCATATTTGTAGTTTCCACAAGACTCCTAAGAAGCCGACGTATTATTATTTTGTAATGTGTTAATGGCAGGCGAGCTACAAGATCTTCGAGACCACTGAACATCTGCAACAGGTGATGTATAAAAATGTGGTGTTAATTTATGTCCAGTAATAAAACAAATGCGTCACAACGCCATCCAAGCTCTGTTTGACTCAATACCCAGGCGTATCAAGGCCGTTATTACGGCCAGAGGTGGATGTTCTGGGTACTGCCTGAAAATGTAATCACATGTCAGTTCTAGTATACTATATTTGTCCAATGAATACCCGTTTATCATCTGCATTTCTTGTTGGTGTTGAAATTTTAAAACTAGTAACAAAATAGCCTCCACAAATGTTATATTCTGAAGGATTTGACAAAGTCACTGTAGTACGTTACTATTACCGAAACTTTAATATGTCATTGCTCTGTTTGCTTATAACAAAAAACAGATGTCAATGTATTAGGTGCACATAATATCGTACACACATAAGAACATGGTAATGGATGGGGATGGTAGTGCAGAGGAGCGGGAAGTCGAAGGTGGAAGATCTGAACTGCAAATTGAGGAAGTCGTTCCGACGGGTACAGGTAATGCAGAATTTTCTGGGAAATTATTTGCCGTTGACAATGTGACGATCCCGCCGTCCACAATGAGAAGAGTTTCAGTCACAAACACAGATGATCGGTTAAACGTGTGGTGTTTGTCGACAGTAAAAAGTTTATTAGGCTTACAAAAGAAATTTACATACCAGCGGCTATCATTAGCATCATCGGTGGTCGAAGAGAGATTTGGATCACTAATTGTCACGAGCAGTCACAACTTATCCCCAAGGGAATGTGTATCGGGACAGCTGAACCAATTCAGGATGGTGAGCTCAACGTCATCAACGAATACCCAGGCTCTGCTGTTAGTACAGACAACACGCTGGAGGAAACAACCATGGAACTGCCAATTGGGCCCGGACTGACCAAGGAACAACTCCAGCAGTGTTAGTTGTACTCGCCAAATTTCGGGTGCATTCACACCCCAGCAGGAGGAAAGTCAGACGGTCCATGATAAAGCACTGTATCAATACTGGGGTCATCCACCAATTAGCCAGCGTTCGTATAGAGTGGAGCCAGCTGAAAGACGGATAATTCAGCAGGAAGTGGGGAAGATGTTACACGATGACATTATTCGTCCTTCGGAGAGTCCTTGGTCGTCTCCGGTGGTTCTCGTAAAGAAGAAGGATGGCACGTGGCGATTCTGTGTCGTCTATCGGCGGCTGATGAAAATCACAAAGAAAGATGTCTACCCATTGCCGCGCATTGACAACACCTTAGACCGCTTGAAAGGAGCTACATACTTCTCAACTATGGACCTGTAGACAGGTTACTGGCAAATCGAGTTTGACGAAGCTGGCAGAGAGAAGACTGCTTTTATTACACCTGACGGCCTCTATGACTTCAAAGTAATGCCATTTGGATTACGTAATGCTGCGGCCACATTCGAACGCATGATGGACAACTTGATCGACACCTTAAGTGGACGACGTGTGATTGCTATTTAGATGACATTGTCGTTTTCTCGAAAACATTTGAAGAACACCTTAGTCGCCTGTCAACTGTGTTGAAGTGTGTTGAGACTGCAGGACTCCGCCGCAATCCAAAGAAGTGTCTCTTCGTCGCCAAAGAGATAAAAATCCTGGGACACCTAGTCAACGGAGATGGTGTCCGTCCTTATCCTGATAATTTAAGGACAGTCACACAATTTCCAACTCCTCAGCACATTCGTGATGTGAGAAGTTTTTTCGGGCTGTGATTATACTACCGAAGTTCCATAAAGGATTTTCTAACAATGCATATCCATTGCAAGAACTTCTGCAGGGAAAAGCAAAGTTTTACTGGGACGAGAAAAGGGAAAGCGCTTTCCGGGCACTTAAGGAGGCTCTAACTTCCGCACCAGTTCTAGCCTTGTACGACGACAAGACGGAAACTGAACTTCACACAGATGCAAGTGATTATGGGATTGGTGCAGTGCTTGTACATTTTTAGGACGGTGCTGGAAAGGTGATAGCCTACGCATGAAGAGTACTCTCAAAGTCCGAGATAAACTACAACTGAGAAAGAATGCCTTGCACCTATCTGGGCTATCAACAGTTCCGACCGTATTTATTCGGCAAACTATTCACTCTCTTGACGTATCACAATTTTTTGTGTTAGCTGACTAGCTTGAAGGATCCATCAGGTCGATTAGCAAGATGGGCACTAAGACTCCACGAGTACGATGTTACAGTGGTATTCAAGAATGGGCGCAAACACAAGGCTGCCGACTGCCTTTCAAAGAATCCATTAGTGGAACACAAGAGCGCGAATGAAATTTCAGCCCTCACTGAATTAGGTGATGTTACAGCTGAACAGCGGGAAGATCCAGCACTAGTAAAAACCACAGAGGCCTTGGAGAAAGGAGAACCGACAAATGGAGAGTTAAAACTTATAAACGGGACATTGTATAAGAGCAACTACGAACCACTGGGCCCAAAATGGCTACTGGTCATTCCAGCTCACCTCCAGCAAGCTATTCTCAAGTATTTCCACGACGCTCCAATATCCGGTCATCTGGGATGCGTGAAGACCCTAGACATAATCAGACGCAGGTATTACTGGGAAGGTCTCTATCGATCTGTCAAGCACTATGTGAGTCACTGTAAAGAGTGCCAGCGACGGAAGCATGTGCCACAATTACCTTCAGGGCATCCCGTTCCTATTCCACCTTCAGCAGCCCCATTCCATCGAGTTGGGATCGATGTTTTTGGGAAGTTTCCGAAGGCGACAACGGGTAACCGATTGACATTAGTCTGCACTGACTACCTCACACGCTACGCTGTCACCAAACCTGCGCCGACTGCAGAAGCTCCAGAGATCGTAAAATTCCTTGTAGAAGACGTTATTTTGAAACATGGAGCAAATCAAATGTTCAAATATTTGTAGAGCTTAACTACGGGGTCATCAGTCACTAAACTTACAAACTACTTTTGAACTAGCTAACACTAGGGACGGCACAAATATCCATGCTCGAGGGGGGATTCGAACCCCCAACCATGATGGCCGTGCTGAACATGACTGGCGTACCTCAGTCCCCTCGGCCACCGCGGCAGGCGATGCTTGGAGCACCACTTTTGATGATATCTGATCGTGGGAAAGTACTCCAGGCAAAACTAGTATCTGAGGTAATGTCACGTTGCGATATTGTCCACAGAATGACAACTTCATACCATCCTTAGGCAAATGGCCTTACAGAACGTTTTAACAAAACGTTAGCAGATATGCTATCGATGTACGTCAATATTGAGCAGAAGGATTGGGATACAATACTGGCAGTCGTGACATTTGCTTATAATACCGCAAGACAAGACACAACAGGCTTCACGCCGTTTTTCCTGCTCCTTGGCCGTGAAGCCAAGACGATAATGGATACGCTTTTCGCGTTCCAGCCGGACGACACTTAGGATGACTATGTGAAACAGCTCATCACCAGGGACGAAGAAGCAAGACAGCTGACTCGCATACGAACACTGGAGCCCAGGAGGAGGACCATAAGCGGTATAACGACAAGCACCGACCTGTTGTGTACAGTCCAGGAATCTGGTACGGATTTTTAGTCCTGTACGGAAAGTTGGACTATTAGAGAGATACTTTGGTCTGTATCGTGTCATACACCGCCTGCCAGACGTCACACACGGAGGATTATGAGCCGTCGTCGAAAAGACAAAAACGAAGAGTCATTGTTCACGTCCTCCGCATGAAGCCTTACTACGATCTTGAAGAGCAGATAGGCGAAAATGTTCATGGGGACTAACGACGGTAATGATACTGATGAAGCCAGTACAGGAATGTCTGTCGTCGGTAATCGTGCAGGAGGGGAGGATTTTCCAGAACTGCAATACAGAGGACCCATGACAAGATCAAGAGCCAGGACATTGCCGCGGGCTCGAAAGGGAACCTAACAGCGGGACGCTGTTCTTTCAGGAGAGGCAGCAATGCCGCGAGCCCCAAGTTAACCAACTGACCGCGTGGCGCAATGAATAGACAGACCAAAGTATCTCTCTAATAATGCCGGGCGCCGTGGCTCAGCGCGTCCGGTCAGAGGGCTCAAGTATTACCGATTGCGGTCCTGTACGTCGTCGGTTCAGTCTCATCCAGAATATTCTACGTGTCTCTTATGTTCACTTGTAATTTCTACTTGTTTCTTATGTTAACTATTCTTCTAATTTCTGGTACATTCTTTCTGTGTATAAATAGCAGAGCACTTTGCCCGAGAGACAGTTAGTGCTGCGTGTATGTCAAGATCGCCATAAACCTGCTTTCTGTATACGTGCTGTGTTCAGTTGACAAGCCTGCCTTCGAAGTAAAGGCTGTTTCCATTTCGACGCGACAGTAGGCCAGTCATAAGATTCTCCAATCCATGAAAGGGTGTGCCACACGTGAAAGAACAACAACTCTGTTGCAATCAGTACACAGCTTCTTATCGGCTATGACTAATAACAATGAATTGCTGGTGCCAAATTGCGTCGAAAAGCGATGTCGACCACGTAGTGGTGCCATAGACAGCTGAAAAGAATATCCTTTGCTTCACAAATCAGGTCATATGGATCTTTCCCTTCCTCCCCGCCCCCTTTCCCTAGCAAACCACTACACCACAGACAGGAGTTAGGAGTGCAGTATAAGCTCGAGTCCCGAAACTATGCAGCCAACCAACTATGTATGCCCACCAAGGCATACATATTCCTTAAGGTACCCCTTTTCCCATCCTCGTGTAACAAACATCCTTCCCCTTCCTCCTCTCCTCCGTGACGTACTTACTTCTAGACATCACCTGGAATATAGCAGCTGAAGATGACTGTTGTGTTGCTGAGTGCCTGTGATTGTGTGAATAATATGTGTGTTTTGTACTGATGATGGCTGTGGCAGAAAGCTGTAAGTTGTCTACGTTGGGGCTGCACTTTTACATGCCAATATGTGCTTATCGATTATCTTTGCAGTAACATGATTGGCTTAAAAAGACGGTTTCAAATATGTGTACATCATAATATTTAGGCAAACAGTTTTTGAGACACAGATATGCTCTTCTATAACATTCAGCCTTCGAAGCGGTGTTGTCCAATGCGACCTTTCCTGTTGTGTAGACTACACGGTAAACGTCGCGAGTCCGTCCTTACACAAACAAGCTCGGTTCGAAGGACGAATTCGATACAGAAACATATCTATGTCTCAAAAACTATTCGCCTAAATATTATGATATACACATATTTGAAACCGTCTTTTTAAGCTCATCATGTTATGCTAAAGTTTAACATATGGTTCCATTAGAAGAAACTAAAGAGGACCTCATATTCCTGTAATAAAAAATAGCACAAACATGAAATTTCAAGTATTCAAGTAGCCCCTCTCCAAGCAATTCGTGCTAGGTGATCTTGGGCTAAAGCCCTCAACTGGAAATCGAAGGGTCGCGGGTTCGAAACACGGTCGGTCCTCGGATTTTTTCAGTCTGCACTTTAACCCATCCTTCACCTCTTAACGATGTGAGGAGTTGCCAGAAACGACACGTGGTTCGGATTCCACGTTAATCAGTAGGTCTCCTCTCCCCGGTGGGATAACTGGAGTAGGCTAGGGACACCCAAGTGGCGTCCAATCGAAAGGCTTACACCAGGCCAATGTGCCACACGAAATTATTATTATACTGTCCAAACGGCAGCTTTGTATCTATTACTGTTGGGGCGAAACAAGGGGTGTTAAGACTTAACTGCCTCACCATATACATATAGGTAGGTAGTACTGATGTGAAGCTGGTTTGGTCGCAAATTCTTTATTATAGGTCACACTTCATGTATAGCGTGCCCTCAAAAATGACGCGTTTCGGCTTTACCATCATCAGATTAGCATATCTTCCGTGCCATGTGCACACGTGAACAGATGTAAGAAGTTGTTTGATACACATACTAGTAGACTAGTAGTCTGCTTTTGTATGCGTATCAAGCAACTTCATACATCTGCTCACGTGTGCACATGGAACGGAAGAGATGTTAATCTCTGGTGTGGAGACCACCCAAACTGTCTGCTATAAAAGCGCGATATAACTCACCTGTCAGTGTACCTGGGAAGTAGTGTGAACCGATGATTTCATCCCCAAAGATTCCACACCACACGTTAATAGATCACCTACGTTGACTGTCGACTGGTCGTACCCATCGAGGATTCTCTACGGCCTAGTAGTGCATGTTATGACGATTCACTGCACCATAATTTGTGAATGTGGATTCATCAGAGAACATAACACTTTGTAAAGACTCCAGCGTGAAATTACGCATGGCCCGCTCACAGAATGTCACTCTTGCACGGAAATCGTTCCCATGCAGCTCCTGGGTCAGTGACAGGCGGTACGGGTGAAACCTGTGGCCGTGTACTATACGCCACACAGATGTTAGACTGACACCAACGACTGCAGCAACGGCTGACATGAGGATCGTGGTGTAGTGCAGCTAAAACAAACACCTGCGTCTTCTCACTTCTTGCAGGTCCTCGTCTGTTACTGCGGCGCATTACCAAGCTGCCTATTCCCGAAGTCGTTGTTCGGCACGTAAGAACGTAATGGCTGCTGGGGCTCGTCGCCTAGGATATCTCACGGCATACGCCGTGGCTGCTTCAGTGGCATCGTGTCGGCACTCGTCGAGCATCAGAAACATGTCAACGTACTCGTTGTTCGTGTATGCCATCGTCATCCGATGTCAGTAACTGTGCTATACTGAGCCTCGGTTGTTTGTGAAGCTCCAACTGTCGGCTATACGGCCGTATATGGCGACAGTCGGCAGTCGAACAGCGCATCGAGGAATCTTCTCGCTCCGTGGTACCGGCGACGTTACAACTCGGCCACACCACATTTAGAAGGCACATTGCATTATGCGCAGCGTTTGTGGTATCTACCCCTGAAACTTTGAAGGGTTGTAGCTCCCAAACTAACAGTGATAGGAATGTAGTTTAAATTGATTTGGACGCAGCTTGTTTCAACGATTCCAAAGCACGATAGTAAAAACTATTCTTCCATTAAAAAAATTATATCTTTGTGCTGTAACTCTTTGGAAAACGATACAATAAACTATGTTCATAGCTCCGCAGAAAGTGTAACATTTCTTGTGTTGACCTACCGCATTAAAATTTCCCGTCACGTTTTATAAGTTATGTGTGTGTGTGTGTGTGTGTGTGCGTGTGTGTGTTAGCACCGCTATAGTATTTTGTAGAAATTTTAGGCAAATAAACGAGATAGTCGCAGTTTGAAACAAGCAGGTAGTAAGCCGTCCGTTTAGAGGCAGTGGTTGAGGAAAGAGTTGTTTTCCAATACCGCAACAGCTTTGTGTATGAAAAAACGTGAATGTTGCGCTGCAGCCGGCCAGAACGGCAAACACAGCAGTGGCCGCAAGTGTGTAACGACCAAGGTGAATAAACCAGACGTGTGTCGAAGTTGTCGACTTGACCGTGACTTGAAACAGCACTTTTGGGGGAACACGACCAAGCCGAGTGGAGTAAAAAAGCATTTGTTTCAGAGCAGTCGACAGTTCGAAGTTCGCAGCTCAGTCCGGAGTGCACCAGTACGGCAGCGAGTAAGCAACTGGCAGTTGCAGCTCGGAGGTCGTCGTCAGAGGTTCGCTGTTCATCCCCCCGAATCCGGGCAACGGTCCACTCGAGACGTCAGCGTGACGTCATCTCACAGTGAGGGGCTCTAGTCATCTCGCCAGCCACCGGCAGCAATATGGACGCGACGAGATGGGCATAAGTTCCTGACCGGAGGACCTCACCAGGGTTCGAACCACTCTCCATGAGAACAGTAGCAGCACTGAAGAGGCTCCATCATCGCTCAGTCAGCAGAGAGGCATCAAACGGGAGAGGGCCAGCGATCAACGAGGGGGCCGAGTGGCGCGGCTGCCCCATCGACCTGCGAAGGCAGCTGGTATAGTAGCAACGCCAGCACCAAGACGGCATTGTCATCGGGTAGTGGTATGCCGCCGAAGCACAACAATCACACCGCCGTCCTCTCTGACGCAAAAGACAACCATCAAGAGTCAAACAATCCTGCGTAATGTATATTTGAGAAGCAGTAAAACCAGTTAACAAATGCCTGGAACCCGTCTGCTGCAACAATATATCCTGCATCTCTTCAATATATATATACATAGAATGAAACACTTCTTAAAGAAGAGTAGCATAGATCACATTTAAAGCAAAATTACTTTATACTTGTTGCCATTATAAAGTGACAGGCCTACATTAAAAACTACAGTGCACATGTGCGGTAAAAGACTTCTCGAATTCGTGGTTTCCCAATGGCAGACCAATAGCAAAGCGGGGGGGGGGGGGGGGGGGGGAGGTGAGAACTGTTGGACATGTCGTACAGTTGCTGCTGGCAACTTCAAATGGTCAGTGGTGGTTCGCTTGATGTTAAGTGAAAGACACACATTAATGGTGTTGCCGAAATAAAATGGCGACACACCACTGCTTTAGTGCCAAGCAAGCCCTCGTTGACAGACAGCGAACTGTAGTAAAATTATAAAACACTAATGTCATGCTGAGAACATAATACACAATGTTAATTACAGGATAGCCCAACAGAAGCTATAGAATACCTGTACACAGCAAATGCAACAACAGGCCAGAAGCGGTTACATTCGAATAAAAGTTCATGGTACATTGCGACTAATAATAACACATAAAAACATGGTTCGCTGCTGCAGGTGACTGACATATACTATCGTGAGATGGCTGCTAACATAGTTCGACATTTGTGCCTATAGGAGGCGCTCGTGACAAATATATAAAAATCTGTTATAAAACATATAAGATGTCAGACAATCATGGCTACAGGCGCACGAGAATAAACGTGTTGCCTAACAGTGATGTCGAAGCTAAAAACACATCATAAAATTTCAATACAACATTCGATCATTCCATAAAGGTAATGTCAAAATAAATGGTTACATAGTTGTACATGCTACCAACAACGAAATTGACTAACTGCAGGGCCGCCATCACTGTTCATTTACGGAAAACCGGGCACTCAATATCCAGTACAGAAAAAAAACTTAAACGTTTTACACAAAGAGAATAAAGGTAATATCCTAAATATTCTGGAAGAATTAAAAGTCAACTGGATAACCAAATAGAGTTACATCACCGTTCCATTCTGGTTAATTTTGACTCTTTGAATCTCAATTGACATCCTATAGCTTCTAGTTCAAAAGAGATTAAACCTCCTCAATCACACATCTCTAAATGTTACTTAAAGAAAATTTCAAAATTTTTATTAACTTTCTACAATGATCATTACCGCCGAAAATATTATTCCAATCTATTTGTTCCTAAACAACCGAATGATACGATTGATTGTGATTTTCAATTTTGTAATACGAGAGCCAACTTTCAGTAGCTTTCCCTGATTACGACCGTCTGGGCACCGCACTGCAGCGAGTCTGCGCAATTATATTTTCTACACAGACCGATGACTTTAATCCAAGACCTTCAGTTTTATTCTATTGTACCATCACTTTATCGGCGATCTACTGGTGATTTTTTTGTCACCTTGCATTGTAAGGTCACAGATGGTGACCTTCCATCTGCCGATTGATTACAGAGATATGTAATCGTATTATACTTGTAAAAGCTTTGTCTATTTTTGTGAACTAATATTTTAAGAATTTCTTTACTTGTTCATTTCATGTATGTTATCTGTTTAATTTATAAAGTTAACTCAATATTTTGATTGAACATATGTGAACTATGCTGTCAAAGATATTATGTATGAAGGTAAGCAGCGAGCTCTACTGCGCCACTATATTGTTGATGCTGAGGCAGTCGGTGAGAGACGGAGTCTGAGTGTGGATCTCGAGGCGTGCGGACGCTGTCCGCGAGGTTTTTTTTTTTTTTTTTTTTTTTTTTTTTTTTTTTTTTTTTTTATATGTTATGGGACTTAACTACGGGGTCATCAGTCTCCAAACTTACAACTAGCTAACACTAAGGACGGCACAAATATCCATGCCCGAGGGGGGGATTCTAACCCCCGACCGCAGTGGCCGTGCAGACCGTGACTGGAGCGCCTCAGTCCCCTCGGCCACCGCGGCCGGCCGTCCGCGTGTGTACCGCTAAGTTCGGTTGGTCGCGTGCAATCGCCGGTACGAAAACCGCGGAACGTTTATTGATGTGTATTGGGAGAAGAAGTGTTCACATTGAAAATTTATTCTGAAAAGTGCGGGAGTGCCATTTATCGAAACAGCGTCTGCGAGTGTCAGACTCGGTGATCGCGTCGTACGTATGCAATCGCATCGCGCGTGTTGAAACGAGACTACGGAACGTGTCTCCGTCGTGAGACGATTCGTGTATGCTGTACTAACCCACTCACGTGAATGAACATTTAATGAACTTGTGTGAAAATATGTTTGCCTCGCAGCATCATCATTGTCAACTGGACCACTGTATGGATGTATATGTTATTGCTGATGGATTCATATGTGAAGATTATGTGAAGTTAAACGAATGCTACAAGATGAGTACTATTTTGTAACTTTTATGTTAGAATATAAGAATGAATTAAAAGTTAACAAAGGCTTTTTCTATTAATAGCTAACACAACTTATAAGATAGAACTAATTTGCAATAATAATTGAAAAGTCATTAGAAAATTTGACAGGAGTGCGAAAGCTTAACTGACGAGGACATATATTCAATAACGATTGAGTCTGAACTGAAAAAATTAAATATTGTGTGCACTAGAAATAGATATCAGTGATTATAGTAAGAATTTTGATGAAACAATAATAAACAATATCATATTAACAATCAATCAGTTAGCCATTTTTGACACTAACGAGAGTGAAAGTTAGTAAAATTCGTTAACAGACATTTTTTAATAATAGTTAACGTCTATAATTTATCTGATTACGTAAATGTCCTTGTGCACAGCTATAGTTTCAGAATAACAAAACCCACAGCAAAGACCTTTTTATTTTTATTTTTGTAAAACGATTACAGCTGTTCCAGTTACCAATATATATATATATATATATATATATATATATATATATATATATATATATATATATATATATATATATATATATAAGTGGGGTGGTAAGCACAATCTTCTGTGAAGTGATCAGATGTGCAAAGACAAATTAGCAATCATATTCCTTCAGTTAATTAATAATCCAATTAATTCGATTAATAGTGACAGGGTCTAAATCATAAAAGTGAACTGTATGTTGTGTGTGTGTAGATCTGTCCGCACTGTCAAAGATAGATGCGTTGAACATTGTCGCCACATGAGACTGCTGCAGGCTGAAAAATCTGCTGTGCCTGAACATTGTTAAACTGAGGGACACAAAATGGAATTTGTCGAGACCCTCTTAATTGCTAATATCTCCGGGTTTTGGAACAGTGTCTACAAAGAAGCAATTGAAATTAGATTGGCGGACAATCTGATTAACTGAGACAAGGGTTTTCCTCTGAGCAGATCGTGGAACCCGCTTTTAAAAAACATCAAATTGCAACGTTCTGTGACGGAGCCAGCGCCAAAGTTTTATCAACCATAATCGATATATCGTTGCACCGATGTCCCACCAGGGACGGCGCCAGTAGTACACGTCCCGAACGTAGAAACCTTGGAAGGCGGCGCATGCGTCGCACACACGCGCGACGCCTATATGGGACAGTCAAAACGGCTCAACCCCCAGTAGTCAGTACTCGACGGAACTCAGCAGTAGCAGCGTTCCTGAGGATGGCGGACAGTTGGGTCGCCGAAATATCGGACCTGTTTGATCTTAGTGTCCGGCAGCATACCCGGAAAGACTATCATCACAGATGATTGTTTACACATACGAATTTAAATTTACGCACTGCTGTTCTGTATATTTATGAATATAAAGAAATGTAAATTTTGTCGCCGGCCCCGGTGTCCGAGGGGACTGAGGCGCGCCAGTCACGGTCTGCACGGGCATTACGGTCAGGGTTCGAATCCCCCTTCGGCCATGGATATTTGTTGCGTCAGCTAGTTCGTAAGTAAGGATAGGGACTGATGACCCCGTAGTTAAGTCCCATAAGCTGTACAAACATGTGAACATGTAACTTTTGTCACGGTTGTTGAGAGTACAAGCTCAAATACTTTTGCCCTTTGCAACATAATCACGTTTCATTGTCAATGTCTCTGTTTCTTTTGGAAGCATGTCTTGCAGAATTTTGTACTTTCCTCGTTCTGTAACATATTTAATCTCACTGCAAAAACTTTTGATACAGATAATTGTTATCCTAGACTTTACAGTAATTACGATCTTCGTTTGATACGTGAGTACAAACGTGATATTTACTCTTTAGAGAACAGAAGTGTTATTAATTTTCCGCAACCATTGAACTCATACTGAGCTCACAAATGTGCCCCACTCTCAGTGATTTAGTAGTAATGGAAGGAGTTGGTGGATGTTTGGTTGGATAGGAAAGAAAGGACATCGAGACTTCCAAGGGTTGATATTGCTTTCTGGTGCATGGATTTTGAGATATTTACACTAAGTTAAGGTATATGTCAACGTAAGTAATATAACCAAATTATTCGTCTGTTCAAGTAATGTCTCTGCAGGGGCAGATTCGGTTTAATAGTGGGCGCTGATGACCACGATGTTGAGCGCCCTAAAGCCCCAATAACAACAACATCGGTTTAATAGTCTCGTGGTTAGTAATAATTACTTACATACCAGTCGTGTGTTCAATGTAATGATAACTGTTCACTAGTTCAAATGTTTCTAAAGCATAAGGACTTAACTGCGGGGTCATCAGTCGCTAAACTTACAAACTACTTATGAACTAACTTGTGCTAAAGACAACAAAAACATCCATGCTCGAGGGAGGATTCGAACCTCCGACGCGAACCAAAACGTGGCGCTCAAGACCGCGCGGCAATTGTTGACAACAGTCTTAAGAGATTTGTACACTTTCATGTAACATAATTCAATAGTGGAGACTACAGCAGTTGTAATATAATGTTGTCTACGAGACAAACATTTTTTTTTTAAATTTTACGTTACTGGACTAAGCTTCCATCTTAATGTTTAACGTAAAGATGATATCGATATTTTTCTGACACGTAGTCATGTAGTCAGCAAGTAGCTTCATTAATTTTAAGTGCAGTACCCTGATGGTTTTGCAGGCAAATGCGCCTGAACGATTTGTTTCATGTATTTAATGGGCAAAAATTTTATTTAAATCCTCTCTCTCTCTCTCTCTCTCTCTATCTCTCTCTCTCTCTCTATAGGCACAAGACACTTTGTTGGTAACTCCTTTCCTCCCAACCTGCTAGCACCTGCGCATGACAGTTTATTACTGCCCCCCCCCTCCCCGTCCAGTATCTCATTTAGTGTTTAGTATTTACTAAAAATGTAAAACAAATGTTAATGTAGTGTCCATATGATAATATCCTTATTATACTAGAATGGTCACTCGTTAACTGAGCGTCTACGAAATGCTATACTGATTGTCGGGCTTGAAACTCAAATGATGTTTCAGATTTTAAGAAACACATGTAAGTAAGAAATTAGGGATGGATTCGGAATTGTGTCTGTGGAAAAATTGGTAATACGCCGTGAAGAATCAGTTCAAACAATAATATGTTCTAGAGCATGATGGACTTGTGTTTGTCGGTCTTCCCGCGTCCTCCTCCGTTTCTTAAGCAAGTGGTACGTACGTTGATATTTTGTTTTTATTTCTAGAAAACATAGTTACTATCTACTTGCACTTTTAAGCATTGATAAATAATTCTAATAAATAATTAAAACCAACGAACCAAGTGTTTTTTCGAATAGCTTGGTAACTGGTACCTACCGCATAACGATTTTACTTCTTCGTTTCAAGCGATTATTGACATTATCAATGTATGGGGGAAAGGATTAAACTAAATACCTCGTTGATGGATTCTGGTAGATTCCATCCGAATAGTACGCAGTACACAGTGCAAGTCATTATTTTTAACCACAAATTTTACATAATAAATTAATAGTAGAGACTTTTTCTCTTCAAATATTGCCGAATGTAGAAAATGTTTTATTTGAGTATACCTTTTAAAACCATTTATTCAAAAAGTCAAAAAGAAAATACTTAGCATACACAAAAGTAAACTAGCTTTTCGACGTCTTAAAGGAAAGTATATTGATTAGATGATAAACAGGTACATAATGTAACATAAAGACTGCTCTTAAGTGATAGGTAAGCTTTTAATTCATCTGTAAATACCTCACTTAGCTAAAAATTGTGGCAATAATGAACAAGGGAGTCAACATATATGACCTTAATGAATAATATCATTAAGTGAGATAAGTAACGCGGAGGATCCCTAAACATTTGGGGAAGAAGTAAATATATGGAAGACACTGCCACGAAGAGGAGACTCAATTATATCAATACAAGTGGTGCTCGAAAGTGAAGTATATGGCACAAGTAAGCATTTCGTGGCATACCCCATAAAATCAATTAGTTGATCGAAGACTGGGGAAAGTATGAAATATGTCTCTGAGAGGTCACTAGTGACATAATACATATTTAAAATAAAAGTTTTAAAAATGTCGTACTGAAATATTATTAATTACGATAATAACTATGAGTAACAGTTAACATTATCCATTGGAGTAGTACATAATAAATTCATACATAATGTAATTTTCATCTGCAGATAATTACATTGATTTCGGAGAATATGAGACTTGCAAAATAGATAGTGTCTCTAAGGCAACTGACAAAAATGTATACCAATTGCCTATGTGACCTCTGTTACTACGGTTACTTTATGTTCTACCTTGATTTGTCCACATTTCTGTAGATGAGAAACGTTTCCTAGAACCGCACTGTGTTATAATATGCATAACAGAGACACAATATTTGCGTTAGTAAACAAATGAATTTACTGTGGTAATAGATTGTGCTACACCTGCAGTCTGAGATAATTAATTTATATCGACATCCTACATTTCCAATAGCAGCTTCATACAAATGAAGAAGCAATGTTCTTTACAATGAACTATCTTCCCGTAAATATTTAGTATGTCTTGTTGAATTATTCGGAAAATGTAGTTAATACTGTATATTGAATATACAAGATGTAAAGCAGTATTTGGAATATTAAAGACTAATTTTCCTTTGACATGTACGTCATCAATATTTCAAGCTAAAACAGTGGCTGTAGTAAAAAAAATTCTCAAATGCACTTGGTACAGCAGATGGAATATCGAAAGGGAAAGAAGGAATAGAAGCATAATTACATGTTACTGTTCCATTGAAAATGACGTCACACACAAATTCATTGGATGCTTGTAAAAGAGGAACTGTGTGACATACAATGCACGCGAATCTGAAATGAGTAGCTGGTGAAAATTTTAAAAAACCCGTTAAGCTATTAAATATGATGGAATTTACGTGTGGCAAACAGTAATAAATAGTGTCACTGTACTGAACCACTTGTGGAACAGCAAATTAAAACTCTCTGACTTTGTTTTCGGTGAGCCCAACGCGTGTTTGCCTCCTCAGCTTTGCATTGATCTAGTTTCGGTCACTGGAACAACAAAAATATTTCATTGTCAAAATCATTTCTTCTCGCATCTTTGCATCTGTAGTAATTGACTCGATGAAAACAGTCGCAGAGAAAATTGGACTGCGGAGGCGTATTTCTAAATTTCGTACGCAGTTTCAGAAACTTACAAGATCTTGATTGTTGATTACGTAGCCTCCATGACAGCAGTAACACAAATAAAATTTTCACCACAGGTATAGGCAGTAGGGTCAGCTTGATTTTTCAGAAGTATTACTCTCGTTAGGACCGATTATCCGCTCTTCTCGCTCGCTGAAATTTCGTTAACTCGGTTCTTCACCCGTCACCCCATTTTTGAGCTATCATGTCGGCCGCTTTCTCTGCCACCATGATGGTTGGCGCGTTAGAAGTTCCAGTTACGTGTTGGGGGAAGACCGAGGAATCTACCACACGGAGGCCACTGATGCCACGCACGCACAGTAGCGGGTCTACCACCGACTCTCTGTGGGTGCCCATTTGGCAGGTTCCAATTGGTCGGAAACCTGAGGCTGTCAGGTAGGGCAGCGTGCATCGCCAGTACTTCCTGGTCAGGCGAGGATACTGTTCGCACTCGCTGACGTCGATATCACGGACGGCGGATACCCCGGGAACGTGGCGCCCAACGTCGACCACATGCTGGATACCATCGAGCAGTGCCTCGACGTCGTCGGGGTGTGACAAGTAGTTGGTACGTATGCGCGGAGGGTCTTCCGGGTCTGTACTGCGTAGCTCCACGCTTCCCCTGCTAAGTGGGTGAAGTAACGTCACGACAGGCACTATGGCGGCGGGCGCTTCCTGCAACACGTCCATCCAACTCATTAGCATGTCCAGCTTCAGTGCCTGGAAGAACGTCAACATGCTGGCGCTCCTGAACGACATTTTGTGAGATGTACAATAGAAGCGTATTTGAACACTGGGGATGTCTTCCTCATCACTGTTTGCCCTCCCAATGAAACCTGTGTACCGTTCACATACTGGACAAGCTAGCACGCCCGTCCTTTCTTTAAGGTACTGATACACAGCATCGAGGGTCTCTGGTTCGTTGTACACGCCCTCTTCCAAGAAGTACACAATGCCAACGTACATAGGCTGGTCTTGCAAGTTGTGTCCTACACTCAGGTTCTGAATGACAGGTATGTCAAAATTGGCCAAATGGTCCGGTCTGCCGATGCCAGAAAGCATGAGCAGCTGAGGCGAGCTGAGGGCTCCGGCGGAGATAATTACTTCCTTTAGAGCTCTTATTTGACGTGTCTTGCCTCTATGCGTGTACTCAACTCCGTACGCACGTTTTCTTTCGGAGTGTATCAGTACTCTCCTCACAAAGGCTTTTTGGACAACGTGTATGTTCTTCCTGTGTTTCGCTGGTGCAAGGAAAGCCTTAGCTGTACTGCAACGGGTTCCATTCCTGATGATGTGCTGGAGAAACCCGTAACCTCTCATGTCATTTCTGTTGAAGTCCAGGACAAAAGGATAGTGCAGATGATGTGTTCCTGTAAAAGAGAAGAAATACCACACGGTAATTAGTAACTCATAATAACACCATTAACCCACACGATACAATTGGACGGAGTATGGGGCTACTTTCCTCCCATCTATTGAAAATATTGTTGAAGAGCCAGATAAATTATAATTTCATATTCTGAAAAATAATGTACTGTTTTTAGTTAAGATTTCTTATTCTCCCATATTCAAAAAATATTTTAGATTATTCCGTTAAACCAAGTCGTAAGTTTCTGTAGTAATGCACACTATCATTACAAATATATTGTGAAGGAACACAACAAGATTAACGAGTACGGTACTTTTAAAATATGGTTTTTGTCGTCATAAGGTGTCAATATCTTGGTATAAAAGTTATTGAAAATGTTTCGGTATTGTTGTAAATCTGATAAGAACTATTTTTAAATTGTAGATGATACTTATGCATGAGTACTGTATATCAGTCAAAATGTGTTTTTAAAACATCTTTGAAACTTTTTAGGGTGGTCATAAAATACCATCCGTTTCCCATTGGTGATACAAATTACGGAAAATAAGTTAGTATCGAGAGTGTTAATATGGTTTGAAAAATATTATCTCTAATTGTATCAAAATTGTAATGGCAGTTTCTGAGACATGTTATCTCTTATTTCCCCCGCATATTTTGCTTGCACAAAGGAAGAGTCAGTTATTTAATGGTCGAAAAAGTGGTCCGATTTCAGTGTAAAGCATAACGCAAAACAACTTTATACTCATATGAGATATCAGCTTCGACGGAAATTCAGGTGACAACAAAGTGGCATTAGATATATAAATGTATTTTTTGTCAATATATATACTTACATAATCCGCAATCCACCCAAAGGTGCGTGGCGGAGGGTTCTTAGTACCACTACTACTTTACTTGCTTTCCTGTTCCACTACCATAGAGAACGAGGGAAAAACATGATAGTATAAACCTACATCTACAGCCATATTCCGCAAGGAATCTGGTGGTGTATTCTCACGCTATTCCAGTGTCGTACTGTTTGCGGAAAGAACGATTGTCTGTATACCTATGTGTAGGCTCCAACATCTCAGATTATACCATCCAGATCTCTTCGCGAGATACACGTAGGAGGCAGCAATATACTTCTTGACTCGTCGGTAAAGGTATGTTCTCGAAACTTCTACAAGAGCCCGTACCGAGCTATAGAGCGTCTCCCTTCCAGTGACTGCACTGTAGTTTATCGATCATCTCCGTAGCGCTTTTACGATTACCAAATGATCCTGTAACGAAACTCGCTGCTTTCCGTTGGATCTTCTCTACTTTATCAATCCCATCTGGTACGAATCCCACACCGGTGAGCAGTATTCAAGCAGTGGGCGATCGAGTGTACTGAAGCCTACTTCCTTTGTTTCCGAAATGCATTTCCTCAGGATTCACTTATCTGATTATACAGTCTTTTGTCCCTTCTGTTCCATATGTACACATAAAAAGTTACGACGGTAATAAGAGTTACGTTCAAGAGCGGGATAGAAATTCATTATTTAAGGACATGAGTCATAATGTGGAAGTGAAGGATGTACTGAATGGCATGAATAGTCTGCTAAATACAGGATACGGACTATGAGTACAACTTAAAAACACTTAGGTAATGAGAAGTAATAGAAGTGAAAATATCGAGAAACTTTCCATCTAAATTGGTCTTGATGAGTAGATGCAGCACAACAAATGGGTTTCCTTGGAAGGAAAATAACAAAAGACGCCGAAAGAAAGTGAGGCATTTAAAGTAGACTAAGAATAGAGGGAATTAACGCCCGAGAGGACTCCACTGGTATCAAATACTGGCCTTTTGCTTAGGAAAATAATTTCTGGGGATGTACATTTTGAGAACAGATTTTCTTGGGAGAGAAACGCGTACAGTGGGAAAACAGGAAGAGCATAAAATAATGAGCATTCTGATGCAATTCTTGTGTTCATTTTATCTAATTATGCGTTCCGCGCGTTTAGTACATCATGAGACTGGAACTACAGGCAAATGTTTTAATTAAAGTTGTAATGCTACAACACAGTGACCAACAACAATGCCTGCGTGTGTAAACACGATCAGCATAAATGAAGGTATATAGTAAGATAACTATTTATAGCCGAGTGGCACGAGGCGAGAGGGAGATGGTGGTGTTGAGCTCTCGAGGTGAAGGGTAGAAAAGTTGCGTAGCAGCAGCAAACTGTAGTAGCGTGGCTATTTACAACATGATGCTACAAGCAGCAGTTTTGGCAATTGGTCATTGGCAGATAATTATCATGGGCACAGCGTTAAAACTTCCAGAGGAATAATGTCAAGAGGAAAGCTGTGGGCCCAATGTTTAAACAATATTTCGACGCCAACAAGATCCCATATTTACCAACCATTACAGAGTGCTAGCAACAATTACCACTCGTGTAATTACGTGTAATTTGCGGCTGTTTGCTGATGATGCTGTGGTGTATGGGAAGGTGTCGTCTTTAACTGACTGTAATAGCATACAGGATGACGTAGATAAAATTTCTAGTTGGTATGTAGTATGGCAGCTAGCCCTCGATGTAGAAAAATGTAAGGTGATGCGCATGAGTAAAGTATTACTAGTGAGCTTCTTGATGCTGTCGCGTCGTTCAAATATCTAGGCGTAACATTGCAGAGCGATATGAAATGGGATGAGCAATGAAGGGCAGTTGTGAGTAAGGCGGACAGCCGACTTCGGTTTATTGGGAGATGTGCTTCACCTGTAAAGGAGACCTCGTATAAAACGCTTGTACGACCACGTCTTGAGTATTGCTTAAGTATTTTGGACCCGCAGCAGATCAGTTTAAAGGAAGACATAGAAGCAGTCCAAAGGCGAGCAGCTAGGTTTGTTACTGGTGTTTGACCAATGCGACAGCGTCACGGAAATGCTCCAGCAACTTAGTTGGGGATCGCTGGAGGAAAGACGACGTTCTTTTCGTGAATTTCGGTTGAGAAAATTTAGAGGGCCGGAATTTGAAGCTGAAACTAGTACGATCTTACATTTCGCGTAGTGATCACAATTACAAGATAAGGGAAATTAGGGCTCGTACGGAGGCGTATAGGAATTCTTTTCCTCGTTCTATTTGGGAACGGAATAGGAAAGAAAATGCTTAGTAGTGGTACAGTGTACGCTCCGCCACGCACCATACGGTGGATTGCGGAGTATGTATGTAGATGTAGATGCAAGCAAATTTGAAAAAAAAATGGAACTTACACGGATTGAGCGATGAGGCTTCTGATGCATTTGAAGCATCTGAACTCCTTCCACCACCGCTTCATATGCCTCGTCAGCCCCATCTCTCCATCCACTAAGATCTAATTTTTTCTAAATTGCTCAACTTAGCCGAATAGAATCGTTGCCCGGTAAGTACACGGACTTGAAATAACACATTTGCCTGGTGGTACAGTCTGATGATGCGCTAACCACGAGAAACGAGTAACAGAATGAAATAAACAACAAAGACTGCTGAGTATTTCCTTTATTTATTGCTGTATGTCGTGGGGAAAGATACCTACAGAAACTGCGGAAGAAGGGACAGAGCGGTACAACACGTATGAAGAAACCAGAAAATTATCTCACATGGTGTTAGTGATCAATAGAGGTAAAATCTGAAGTGGAAGGCAGAGATTCGAGCAAACAGTAGATAATTGCGATCGTATGGCCACAGCGTGTGTGGCTGTATATTTAAGTTCCACACATTTCATTTTGTGTCTCTGTGTTTGGGGCAAAAATAGCTGAGAAGGACCTGCATTCTTTGACAGCAGCAGCTGTTTCGAACTCGCTTGTCAATGAGTTGGTATCATTAAGGAGCCGCTGTTATAATGATAAGTTATGTGATTGAGAATTGTAGTATCTCTACCAGACTGATCAGTTTTGTAACACCAGTAAATGAGTAAATTAATTAATTATGTGGTGATTGCTACTTCCAATCTCCTATTCTGTAACGTCTTAATATTGATCTGTCTTACTGCATTAATTCCAAATACGAGGGTGACGCCTGCCCCTGGGGTTCACAAGGCTGGATTTTTTATTTATTAATTATTTTTATTTTTAATCTTCATACGCAATTCACTCAGTCTGGTGGTCAGGCCGAGTCATGGTCCGTGCCGCGTACCTGCTGCTGGAAGTTTCCACACGCAGGTTTCCGACACGTGGCTGTCGATTCGGCACTCCTTGTTGCTTTGGCTCTGATGATGACGGTACGCCATCCTCGGAGAATCGACGAAACCCAGTCCCCATCCACTAGCCAGACAGATAGTCACGTGGGGTACACTGTACCCAGACCTCAAAGCCAACCTCCAGAACGGACGCTCTCTTACGCCTCGGCCTCCGACCTGGCATTCGCCCCCTACTTAGCTTGATTTATCGCGAATCTTTAATTCAGCGCAAAGTTCCTAGTGATTGGTAAAAAGCGCAGGTGACTCCCGTTTATAAGAAAGGAAAGAGAACCGAACCACACAATTACAGGCCAATATCGTTGACATCAGTTTCATGTAGAATTTTAGAGCATATTCTCAGTTCGCATATAGTAAATTTCCTTGAAACGGAAAAGCTTCTTTCCATGAATCAGCACGGGTTTAGGAAACATCGTTCATGTGAAACTCAGCTTGCCCTTTTCTCACATGACATCTTGCGAGCCATGGATGAAGGGTAACAGGTGGATTGTGTTTTTCTCGACTTCAAAAAGGCGTTCGACGCGGTGCCACACTGCAGACTGCTAACGAAGATACGAGCTCATGGAATAGGTTCACAGATTTGTGACGGGCTGGATGACTTCCTAAGTAATAGAACGCAGTACGTTGTTCTCGACGGCGAGTGTTCATCAGAGACGAGTGTATCGTCAGGCGTGCCCAGGGGAGTGTGATAGGACCGCTATTATTATCCATCTGTATAAATGATCTGATGGACAGAGTAAGTTGTAATTTGCGGCTGTTTGCTGATGATACTATGGTGTATGGGAGGGTGTCGTCTGTAACTGACTGTAATAGCATACAGGTTGACTTAGACAAAATTTCTAGTTGGTGCGAAGAATGGCAGCTAGCTCTCAATGTAGAAAAATGTAAGGTGATGCGCATGAGTAGAAAAAGCAATCCCATAATGTTCGAATGCAGCATTAGTAGTGAGCTTCTTGATGCTGTCGCGTCGTTCAAATATCTAGGCGTAACATTGCAGAGCGATATGAAATGGAACGAGCATGTAAGGACAGTTGTGAGTAAGGCGGCCAGCCGACTTCGGTTTATTGGGAGAATTATGGGAAGATGTACTTCATCTGTAAAGGAGACCGCGTATAAAACGTTTGTACGACCACGTCTTGAGTATTGCTCAAGTGTTTGGGACCCGCAGCAGATCAGTTTAAAGGAAGACATAGAGGCGGTTCAGAGGCGAGCAGCTAGATTTGTTACCGGCAGGTTCGACCAATGCGCGAGTGTCACGGAAATGCTCCGGCAACTCAATTGGGGATCGCTGGAAGAAAGACGACGTTCTTTTCGTGATTTTATCTTAAGTAAATTTAGAGGGCCGGAATTTGAAGCTGAGTGTAGTACGATCTTGCTGCCGCCTACTTACATTTCGCGTAAAGATCACAAAGACAAGATAAGAGAAATTAGGGCTCGTACGGAGGCGTATAGGCATTCTTTTTTTCCTCGTTCAATTTGGGAGTGCAATAGGAAAGAAAATACCTAGTAGTGGTACAGTGTACCCTCCGCCACGCACCTTAAGGTGAATTGCGGAGTATGTATGTAGATGTAGATGTAGACCTGCTCAGACTTACTTTTCCCTAACATGTACCTCTAGGGAAAGGTATCGACCTCCCTCCGCGTCCCCTATAGTACCATCTTACAACTTAAGGCAATAAAAGCCCTTTTTTATGTTATCTTAACTTCACGCCTACTCATTCAACCCCATGCCCACTACTCCGCTCAACCATCCTGGCACATAACTGTGTGTCACATGAGCACCTTAGACTTATATAAACGCGAGCGACCCTGTAGCATCAATACTACGTAATTTGCATTGTACATAGCTACAATATCCCTTTTTGTAGTCGGTATCTGAAATTTGTCCTTGCTGTTAGGAGAATGGCACTGGTGTAGGTGTACCTCGCTGTAGGGCCTGAACGATGGCAGGTTCGGAGATCGGCGAGGTAACGGTGAGGGGCCCACCTCGACCGTGGAAGGCGTCTGCATCCTGCAGCTGCCAGATGTCCTCCGACACGACGTCCTCAGACTGCTTGAAGAAGGGCAACACGTCCGCATACGACCAACCGGGATTTCCAAGTGCTTCCCATTTGTCGTAGTCGCTCCTGCACATAAAGAACAGAAGTCTGCGTCAGTAACTCCAAAGGGTCTAGACCATTGACTTTTGCACATTATGAAGTGTATTCAACTCAGGAATAGTTCTCGGCAAACAACTGAGTCATCGCGTCAGAAATGTACACAATTTCGATAATCGTGTGAAATATCACCATCCGGTATGCTGACCAAATATAGCGTCTATGATTATACAGTGTTGCCCCTAAAATGTAATTTGCGATATCTTCTATTTATTTTTTCATTGATACTATTAGTATTAATAAACAATTATAAAAATAGAAATTTAAGAATAATTATAAATGCATGTATTTTTCATCAAAATAACCATTGCATGTGTCTTAATTACCCCATATTCCATGAACTTTATTCTTAAATCACTGAAGTATTCGAACACAACGAAAAATTTAAAACATTACATTGGGATTCTAACCATCCAGCTGGAACGCCAATCCACAACGCTAGGTACCAAACGAGGTACGCCACCAATTGCAATATTTTGCACAATAAAAGGTATTTAAATGTGCTTGAAAAATTTAAAAGTTGACTTTCTCGTTTTTTTTTATTTTTTTATTTTTTTTAATTTATTATTATTATTATTTTACAGATTAGCATCGAATATCTTCGGCTGATTACTATTCGAGGGCTGAACTTCACGCACCACTTTTAGAGACCACTTGGGACCCTTCTGTGCATGCCGCCCATGGCTGACATCCATCTTAGCGCACTCTATACCTGGGTCTGTACTTGGAAACAGAAGATGTAGGAAACTATGTAAAATGAAGCAAAATAAAAAAGCGAACGGTCCAAGCTAAAGATGTGCAACAGCGAGTGAATTGTAAGAGGTGACACGTCATAGTTAAAAGGTCGCTGTGTTCGACTCTGACACGGAAAATCTGTTCTTCCTGTGCACAAAATTAAAAATGTTTCGTCCACTTCTAAAAGTTTATGAACCATTTATTAATTTTGTGTCTATGTCGCTGTGAAAAGTCCATTTGCAACACCGAGGTGTAAGAAAGCGACTCGTACTATTTTCATGATAAACACCACATGTTACGACTCACGCGTTTCGATTTGGTGATTTAGATTCTTCAATTTCTCTGATGCAACGTAGTTCATAAACCGTTTGATCATTGTTTTTTTTTTCTGTGTCAGGCCTACGCGGCATCTCCCCTGCTCTCATTATTCATCACATTTACTAACGACTGTGACACATAGTACACCAATTCCAAGACTACAGAGAGAGAATAGATTTGTCAACGAACAAACGAATTGTTATTCATTTTAAAAAAATGATATGAATATGTATATACCACTTCGCCTTACACGACCATGCCAATATAACCACAATGGCTCGACAGGTGGGATATGTCGTGGTTTCTGTTTAGCTGCGTACACCTTCTTCTCGCTTTGTTCTACCCACGAGGATCTCCTCAGCATGGATCCACGGAGGGACCAACTAATCTAATCTTATCTACATTTAATCAGTGTTTGGTTTTTGACGGCTTATACACTGCGCAGTCTTTCAACTAAATCTGTGAGGGTGAGAGTTATGAGACGGGCGTGATAGTTTTTCCGTTGTGAATCTTGTGACATTACGGTAGCTTTTCATGGCACAAAGCTACGCGAAACTATGCGTGTCCTTTTCACTACCGTAGTGCAGTATAGCAGCTCAGTGCGATAGCAATCACCTATGCAGTGATCTACGAAATATCACCTTTTTCAGTTTTTTCTACACTGAAGGAAAAATTATTGAACCATTGTCAAGAGCATGTAGTGACACTGTCAGTGTTTCAGTGCTATCGGGAGGAGAAATGCAGGTGAACTTTATGCTGCTGAAATCGCACGATTCTCAGTAGTCCGTTATCGAACAGGAGATGGAACAGGAGCTCGGATTTCGTCTCCGTATGATGTTTGGCTTTCTACCTCTCCTAATATAATGCTTTCCTCATTATATGTTCCTATACAACGTCAACTTGCAGAACAAGAGACTGAACTACAGACAACTATATATATCGTCGCCATAACACCGCTATATTGTAGAAAAATCAGCGGATAGAAAGCAACTGCCAATGGGAAAAGCTGAAAATGTGTATCCAGCCAGGATTCGAACCCGGGTCTCCCGCTTTCTAGGTAGTTGCGCTGACCTCTATACCACTTGGGACATAGTGGTCACCCCACTTGCAAGGATTACCCCTCAAACACAAACTTCCAGCTCTACTCTGCCCACAGTACTCGAACTCGTAGTCACTATGTACTAATTCCCGTAAGAGTAAGGGCTCCAAATTTGCCCACTCCTCCCCACTAATGAAAGGATCATTGCCCGTCACTAGCATATTATAGATATACATGTGGCGTCTATTATGAAAGAACAATCGTCACTACTGATCCTGCAGTTGTTATTATTTCATATTCACAAAATATATGGTGTAGAGTTCAACTCAACTGCCTAGAAATCCCGGCGGGTACACATTTTCAGCTTTACCCATTTGCAGACGATGTCACATATTCTGTGAGTATGAAAAAAAACAATAACAATTTCAGGATCAGTAGTGACGTCTGTTCCTTCATAATAGACGCCACACACACACACACACACACACACACACACACACACACACACACACATATATATATATATATATATATATATATATATATATATATATATATATAATTGGAGCCCTTACGGGAATAAGTACATAGTGACTATGAGTTTGAGTACTGTGGGCAGTGTAGAGATGGAAGTTTGTGTCTAGAAAGCGGGAGACTCGGGTTCGAATCCCGGCAAGGTACATATTTTCAGTTTTGCCTAATCGCAGTTGGTCATATACTCTGTGAATATGGAAAAAAATTCTACTGCAGGATACGTAGTGACGTCTGTTCTTTCATAATAGATGTCACATGTATGTACATGTAAATCAATCTGTACTTAAGAGAAAGTTTTGCATCATCACGATTGTAGAGGTTCAAAACCCTTTGCATAAAGATGAAATGGAGATAGAATGACAACATTTCTGTCTCCTTTATTACTCAGAAACTGACAAGACTAACAAGTTGCACGACAATGACCCAAACTGTTAGAAATTGTGTTCCATATTGCACAGCATGCACCGGTACCCCTAATACCTCAGAACACGTCCTCCGTCCGAGTCCGCCGCGGAGGGAGTGGCCGAACGCTCTATGGCATTCTGCAGCGGAGCTCGCGTTCGCTCGCCGTCCGAGGTTCGAGTACTCCCTCGGAAATGTAAGTTAGTTTGTAAGTCTTGTAACTGATGACCATAGCAGTTTGGTTCAATTGGTTTAAAAAGAATCTCTTCTGTCGATGTCCTCAACGATGATTCGGCATAGATATCTCAGATTACTTGGTGGTTGGTCTCGCCCAAAAAAAGAGAAAGAAAAAATCATCATCATCATTAGATACTGATTTTGCCTTTCAGCGTTCGGTCTGGAGCACAGTACCTCTAATAAAATTCCTCCTCCATGATCCCCTATGCATTGCTAACATTGATGCTTGGTCTGATATTATGCCTTTTACTTCAAAATCATTCTGCACCTAATCTAAGCACTTTCTTCTTGGTCTACCTCAACTCCTATTATCCTCCGCTACCGAGCTTATGAGTCTCTTAGGTAACCTTGGTTCTCCCATGTATGTAACATGACCCCATCATCTCAGTCTGTTCGCTGTAACTGCTTCATTTGTGGTGTCCATTCCCAGTTTTTCTTTGATTTCCTCATTATGGACACACTCCTGCCATTGTTGCTATATATTAGTTACTGCAGTCATTTTTGCTACTTTCATATCTGTAACCTCTACCTTATGAATAAGGTCGAAAGATAGAGCGGTGCACTGCTAACTTAGTCTTGGTAATTACTTCCTTCTTGCAGAAGAGAGTAGATCTTAGCTGAACACTCACTGTATTAGCTTTGCTGCACCTCGATTCCAGTTCTTTCGCTATGTTGCCATCCTGTGAGAAAATACATCCCAGGTACTTGAAACTGTCTACCTGTTCTAACTTTGTTCCTCCTATTCGGCACTCAATCTGTTTGAATCTCTTACCCACAGACATTACTTTCGGTTTGGAGATGCTGATCTTCATATCATAATCCTTGCACCTCTGATCGACCTATTAAATATTAGATTGCTACCTTTCAATCGAATCGGGCATTACAACTAAGTCATCCCGTATGCTAGACTGCTTATTTTGTTTTCACCTACTTTAATCCCGCCCTGCCAGTCTACTGTTTTCAACATATGATCCATGAATAGTGCCAGGTTACAGCCTTATCTTACCCCTGAAATTACTCTGAACCATGAGCTTTATTTTCCATCTACTGTAACTGCTGCTTGAGAGTCTAGGTAAAGCCATTTAATTGCCTCCAGAAGTTTGCCTCCTATACCATAATCTTGTAGAACTGACAGTAGCTTCCTCCTAGGAACATGTTCAAAAGCCTTTTCTAGATCTATGAAAGATAGATACAATTTCCCGTTTCACTCATACCACTTTTCCGTTACGTGCCGTAAGCTAAAGGTCTGGTCCTGACAGCCTCTAAGAGGCCTAAAATCACACTGATTTTCATCTAACTTGTCCTCTATTGATACTCGCACTCTCCTTTCAACAAAACCTGAGAATATATTGCCTACAACGCTAATTTAAGAGATACCTCGATAGTTGTTACAGTCTTTTCTGTTTCCATGTTTGAAAATTGGCGTGATTACCGTTTTCGTCCAGTCAGACGGAACCTATCCCGATTCCCACGTCTTCTCAATTATCCTGTGTAGCAATTTGAGACCTGATATTCCACTATATTTGACAAGTTTCGGCTTAATTTCATCCACCCCAGCCGCTTTATTGCACTGTAATCTACTGACCATTTTCTCCACTTCCTCAAACGAGATCCTATTTCCATTGTCATTTTTATGCCACTATGCCTGAAAATCTGACACATCATTGACCATTTCACCTACATTGAGCAATTATTCAAAATATTCCCTCCATCTGCTCGAGGCATCCACAGGATTGACTAGCAGCTTTCTTGACCTGACCAGAACACTTGTTGATTCCTTCTTCCCTCCCTTTCGAAGATTGATACTTACACTCCAAAAAGGTTTCCCGCGGTTTGACCTAGTTTCTAAATTATTTACAAAGTCTTCCCATGATTTCTGATTTGAGTCTGCAATTATCCGTTTGGCTTTGTTTCTTTCTTCAACATAATTTTCTCTGCCTGATTCCTAGTATGGAGCCATTTTTGAAATGCCTTCTTTTTCTTTTTACAGGCTGCCTTGACTGTGTCGTTCCACCAAGCTGTCTGCTTCTTCCTGCTATTACACACTATTGTTCCAAGATATTCCTAGCTACTTCCAGTAGTGTGTCCCTGTACCTTGACCATTCCTCTTGCAGTGACTGTAAATCATAACATTCAACTACCTTGTACCTTTCCGAGATCATTGTTATGGATTTGTGCCCAAGTTCCTTGACTTGAAGCTTCTCCACTCTTATCCTTCTACACATGGGCCTCACTTTCTGCTCTTTTGGCCTCACAAAACCAATTTCACTGCAGATTAAATAATCAGTGTCATCAAAGAACTCCCTGAAAACACGTGTGTCCTTGACTGTCTTCCTGGCTGTCTCATGCCGCGACCAGGTGGGCGGGGTAGTCTCCGACCCCCTTGCGAACGGTTGGTAACAGACGTCAGGGGATGCGAGGTACCACTTGGTGGCCGACTGGACCGGCGCCGTGCCGGTTCTCGGCCCGGCGATCGCGCAGTCGGGCACCAAGTGGTATCTCAAGTCCTCGGGGAATGGATGCGTCTAATATAGCCTCTCCTTCCCAAGTGCCCTTATCCGCCTCCTCGTGGTGCCGGACGCAAACCCTGACATGTTAACTTGTTAACTTGTCAGGGGACGAAAGGGTGAGGGTGCGCAGAGGTGGTAAGGCGCTGCCGTCTCTGTTCCGGAAACCCACAGAGTGCTTCAAAGACCGCCGTGAGGCGCCCGGAGGAACGTCGCACGCTGTGTGGACTGGGTGCCTCGGCTTAACTGCCCGGGTAGCGTGAAAGGAAAACCACTATAATCACCCCTCAATCCTAAGGTGGAGTCTGTGCCGAGGGGATGTATGGCTGCGGGGTATAGTCAGTCTTTAACGGACCACCTCTGGAGCACCAGCCGAACTCCAGTTGTATAATTGGCTTACCTGGGTGAGCGGGGCAACGCCCAGGCGGACCGGTATCCCTAGCTGCTCGTGGGAACACCATGGCAAATTCTGATTCTCTTTTAGATATTAATTCACAAACGTCACTACGCTCACAGGAGTCGACGACCGGGGCGCCAGAGGGATCGGGCTTCCTGGCCTCTGAAAAGTACACAGAGGTCGTAGATTTCCTGGACCAGCTGGCTACTTCAGGTAAGGGTAATATACCTGTTAAACATATTCGTACAATCAAAGATAAATTGGTTAACTGGGCAGTTATCACTGCCAAGCTGGAAGGTCAAGTCGAGGAGCTCAGAAGAGAAAACGAGATACTAAGATCAGCTCCAGCAAAGAATTATGCAACTGTAGCCGCGAGTCCAACTAATCGAGCTATAGTGGAGACGTCGGTCGTGAGACCGGTCTCCACTATTTTTATAAAACCAAAAGAAGGTAATAACATTGAAGAAGTAAAGCAAACGTTTATGAAAACGATGGATCCCAAAAAGGAGAAAATGAAAATTAACAAGGTCCGTGTAGCAAAAAATGCATTGGTGATAGAGCTCCCAGCCACAGAAGACCCGGGCAAGATTTTGAATAATCAGACACTGTCTTCGAAGTACAACTGTGAGACCCCAAGGAAGAGAAGGCCCTTGTTAATTATGTTGGGTATTCCATCTTACATGAATAATGAAGATGTACTCGAAGCAGTGTATGAACAAAATTTTGTTGATCGATATACAAAAGAGAAATTTCTGCAAGAATTTAAATTAAGATTCAAAAGAGGAGAAAAAGACAAAGAGACAATTCATCATGTTTTTGAAAGTTCTCCCGAACTCAGGAAAGAGATAATGAAAATTGGGAGAATCTATGTCGGATATAACTCCCTAACAGTAAGAGATTACACCGTGGTACCCAGATGCAATAGATGTTGTGACTTGAACCATTTGGGCAGATTCTGTGATAAAAAGCACTCAGTGTGTGCACATTGTGGAGAGACAGGTCATATGAGGACAGACTGTCCCAACAAGAAGGAAAAGGCCATCTGTATTCCGTGTAAATATCGGAAGAAGAAATGTGATAAACCAGGTCCTGAATGTTCGACTTACAAAATGTTTCTCAGTAGGTTAAAACAAAGAACTGATTATGGATAGTTCCGCTCACATAATAAGTAAGCGTAAGTCTCCTGCAAAAATCAAACGTGATAAGCAGAGGGCCTTGGTTAATAAACAGGCCCAAAGAGTTTCTAAAGACAGTGCACTTCATGAAGGATGTGAAGCGATGCAGGACTTGGAAATTGCAGAGATAGATGAAGTATATATAGAACCTAGGATAAGGATAAATGTAGGTATCCAGACCAGGAAGAAAGAAGAAGATGAAGAAGAAGAAACCAAGAAGAAGGTACTTTAGTTGAAGAAGAAGGCGAAGGAAGACGGCGAATCGGGTCAAAACGTCGTCCTAGATGTTGGGGAAGAAGACACCAAGCAAGATTTAAATCAGTCTTGTAATGTAAATCAGTCAGGGACTCATAATGTAAAAATTTCACCTGGCAAGTTGTATGAATTATATGATGATGCAGTCAGAATGAGTAGACTCGAAGAACCCAATGTACTAACTGCTGCGTTGAGGCAGCTCGTGCGTTATGGGCACCCGGACGGCGCCAGGGTTACCTTCTCAGTTCTGGAGGATAAAGTTTTTGATCTTGGAAATATTCATAAACAAATGGTGATTGGTTATGTTCGCTTGGTCTCTGACCAATGTCGATCGTTTCCTGACTGTTACGTGCATACACATCATCCATAGCTATGCCCTTAAAAATATTTCAATTAAATGCGCAGCGTAGTAAACTTGCTACGCATGAAATTAGAAAAGTTGCAGAGGACAAGGAAGTAGATATTCTTTGTCTACAGGAAGCATACGTTTGTAGGGGCAAGATCCCAAGTATGCCTGTTACATCGCAAGTCATAATGCACGGTGATCAGCCTATGGCATCCATCGTCATTCTTAATAAAGCCATAAGAGTATTCAAACTGACACAATTTTGTAATGAACATATTGTTGTAATTCAAGTTTTGCTTCATAATAGTAGTTGGTATATCATCAATGTTTATTGTCAGTATGCACATGATATAGATATTTATCTAATACAAGTTAGAACTATTTTTCGAGCACTAGTGGGTAAGCAACTTATAATAACGATGGATGCAAATGCAAAGTCACTGATCTGGTTTAGCGATACTCGTGATGAGAAAGGAGCTTTACTTGAAGATCTAATCATGGAGCTGGACCTGCATGTTCTTAACGAGGGGGGTAACCCCTCCACGTTTTGTAACAGGGCGGGTGTTGAATCCAACATCGATGTTACACTAGCCACAGGAGGTATTATGACAAAAATCCATGATTGGAAAGTTTTAGATAAAGTGGTCAATAGTGACCACAATGTTATAGAGTTCAGTATTGGAGAAATTGGTTCTGAACCGGCTCAGTGGCAGTTAGTCAAGAACTTTGTGAAAACGAATTGGGACTTGCTTCTCCAACGTTTTGATCCTCCAGAGTTGGGAGAGCCCCTGGATGTTCACGCGTACGCGCAAGAACTTTATCTTTCAATTCAGAGGCTGATTGAGGAAGTTGTCCCGGACACGAGAAGGTCGACAGCACCGAGTTCTTTATCATGGTCCACCGAGCTCGATGACCTTCGTGGGTCTGTGAGACGATCGCGGAAACGTTATCAAAGAAGTCATTTCCCAGATCAGAGAAGATACCTATTAGAAATTTACAGACGTAAGAAAATAGAGTACAAAGCCAAAATCCAGGAAGTTAGGCACAGAAGCTGGGAAAAATTTGTAAGGGAAAACATGTGCTTGGACCCCTGGGGAATACCCTATAAGATAGTAAGAGGGAACGTTAGAGCCCCCACTGTGTTGTCATCTCTGCGTTGTGGTCAAGAAGCCACAACAGATTGGCGAACCACAGCTGAAAGGTTACTAGAAGTGTTGTTGCCAGATGATGTCATAGAGGAAGACTCGCAAGAACAAACCCAGTTAAGAGAGGAACTTCGACAGCCGTATATTAATGAGATTCAGGTATACCCATATTCGTATAGAGAAATCAATGAGAAAATTCAATCCCTAAAAAGGGGGAAAGCACCAGGACCGGATAAGATTCCTGTAGAAGTGCTACAACATTTAGCTCCAAAGTTGGTTCCAGTTTTAACTGAACTGTATAATCAATGTTTAATACAGAGGGAATATCCTAGGTGTTGGAAACGAGCTCATGTTGTTATCTTGAGCAAAGGAGAGGACAGAGACCCTTTAAATCCCAAATCGTACAGACCAATTTGCCTTCTCGATATACTGGGGAAGCTTCTTGAGAAATTACTCTCTGACAGATTGGCGAGTCATCGAGTCCTATGTGGTCTGAATGAGTGGCAGTATGGCTTCCGGAGGGGCAAGTCCACGGAGGACGCCATAATCAGGTGGCCAGGCTTGTCCACTCATCGGAATGTACATATGTTACCGGGATCATGATTGATATAGCGGGGGCTTTCGACAACCTTTGGTGGCCGACGCTCTTTTCCCGCTTAAGGGAAATGGAGTGTCCCGGCTCACTATATGGTTGTCTGAGAGCCTACTGCGAGGAGAGACTTGTAGAGCTGGTGTCCCCAGGTGGAACCGTCTCAAAGAGGGTAACCAAGGGTTGCCCTCAGGGCTCCGTTCTTGGCCCAGTTTTCTGGGATATAAATATGGAGCCGCTGCTGAACAACTTGCAGCAAGAGGCGGGGATACTGGGGGCAGTAGCCTATGCTGACGGTCTTCTCGTTCTGGTTCAATCGAACTCAAGACGTCAGATGGAGGACAGAGCCTCAGTGGCCACGGAAATAATTCAGAGCTGGTGCAACAAGGTAAAACTATCAGTTGCACCAGGAAAGTCCAATTACATGCTCTTCAAAGGAAATTTGCAAAGAGACCCAATCATAAGATTTGCAGGCGAAAGAATTGGCCGGCAAACAGTTGCCAGATACCTGGGTGTCTATCTCGACCAGAGACTCCACTTTGATGCTCATATCGAGCGAGTTGCAAATAAAACCTTAGCATTATATAACAAAATAATTTCAATAGGACAGAGGAGGTTCCATCTGCCTCCAAGTGTAACCAAATTTTATCATAACAGTTTACTCGCCTCGATTATGGGGTACGGTGCGAGCTCCTGGGCTCATAGGCTCAGACTGGTCAGGCCCTCGTTGGCTGTCAAAAGAGTGCAAAGGAATATCATAATTAGATCGGTTGGGGCTTTTGGGACCACACCTACGGATGGGCTCACGGTGATTATGGGGCTTTACCCTATTGATTTAATAATCAGGAAAAGGGCGGCGGTCTATTGGTTGAAAAGACACGACTTCATTCAAGTAGAAAGGATAATTGGGAGGGTCTGTGAAAATAAAAGAGAAATTAACGAAGCCATTAACGATATTTGGCAACGGGACTGGGATTCATCTGAAACAGCCAGGCGCGTACACTCCTTCCTACCATCAGTGAGAGAAAGGATGAAGTTAAAATTTCTTCCATCTAAAGGATTAGTGCACTTTTTGACAGGTCACGGACCCTACCCGGTGCACTTGCACCGAATAGGGAAACGGCCTGATGCAGTTTGTGAATGTGGTGCTGAGATAGGCAGCCCGGAACACGTAATCTTCGAGTGCCCAGTACACGCACGAGTTGCCTCTGTAGAGAGGCAAGCCATACCCACCAGGGACATCTATGAAATAATAAGGAATGATGAGTTAGTAGAGATCCTAATTATACTAACTGAGAAAGTATCAACCCACGCGCAGCAGATCTATCGAGGATAGTCTGCTGCGAAACAACAGGAGAGAAAAGCCGTGCATGCCTCTATGAGGCATACATTGGCAGCAATATACTGCGTACCTAAAACCGGATTGACCTCACCATCCCTGGCGTCTGGCCGGCTAACATCGATTTGGCACCACGGATGGAACCGAATATGACCGGAAGGTTAGTTGAGGCAAGGAGTGAAGAGCTGGACGACTTTCCCGCCTTACATGAGCAAGGTATAAGAGAGAAGTCACTGGAATAAGTTCTCTGGTGTTGGCTGCCTCGCTACCTTCCAAACCCAATCTAGACTAGAAATCCAGTGGTGTAAATGAGATGGATAGTGTAAATCAGTGCACCACTAGTAGTAGTAGTGTAATTTACATTGTTACTTTACTTTTACTTTACTTTACTGTATTTTGTTTTGTAAATTTAACAATCTGATAAATTAATATGAGTTGCAGTGGTGTAATTTGTGATGTATAATAATTGATTGTAAAGGTCTGTTTTAGTTATCCAGGTAACAGACCTAAATTGTTATTGTAATTGTAAATTGTAAAATTGTCTGTTATTATATAGTCAATGACAGATCTGGTTCCCCTTCCTTCCCAAGTATAGCGGTGAATGTCCTTATGCTTAAAGAAGGAGTTCGTGATAACTGAGCCCATACTGGAACAGAGCTCCATGAGCTGTTTACCGTTCATTTTGGCTTTGATATTCTCTCCAAACTTACCTCTAACCTTTTCATAACTTTACTGTTCGATTTCCTATCCTGGCGTTGAAATCACCCATGAGTAAAACACTATCCTTATCCTTCACTCTAACAACTACATCACTAAGTGCGTTGTCAAATCTGTCCATATCATCTTGATCTGTCCCTTCACAAGGTGAATACACTGCCACAATCCTAATTTTCTTGCTGGAGATGGCCAAATCTGTCCATATCAGTCGTTCATTTACATACCTTATTGCAATTATGCTGTGTTAGATTGCTTTCTTGATGTAAAACCCTACGCCCCACTGTGCTCTTCCTACTTTGACTCCTGACAGGTAGACCTTTTATTCTCCGACTTCGTCCTCTTTCTCTCCCCTTACTCTGACGACACTAACAGTGCAAAAAATCTAACCCCATCTTACTTGAAGCCTCCGCCAGCTCTACCTTCTTCCCAGTGTAATCCACATTGATATTAATAGCTCCCCATCTCACTCCAGATCGTTTGCCAAGTCGTATCTGAGGAGTCCCTGGTCAGCCAATTAGAGGTGGGACTCCATTACCTCCAAAGGTCCGAGGCATTTTGCTCTGATTGTTGTCAGCATGATATTGAAGCACATGGGAAGCAGGTTGCTAGCCTTACTTGCCCAGGGCCCCACTGCGTTTCACCCCTAATGGTTGAGGGACTAACTGGTGGATTTGGCACCGTCTGAACACAAAGGTGGCTACGACTCAGAATATGTCCGAGATGCCCAACCTTATTCCAAAGTAACTGCTATCCCAACTGTCAGGACTTACTTGGCCACTCATACGTTGTCCATGGTTCATGAACTAGGACATGACTACAGGAACCTACACCATGAACCACACATACCATAAATACATACAAAATCTATAATCCGATAACCGTGTGGTCTCCTTTTCAGAACAATACTGCAATACACTCAAGGTGATATGGGCAGACGCCAATAATGGCGTTTGAGTCGATGGCGCACCTGTGCCCACGCAGGTAGCTCATCTCGTCGATGATGGTGCTGCCCCCCAACCCGCGGCCGGTGATGATGGTGCAGCTGTCTCCCAGGTGTCCGTTGCACGCATGCGCCTCCGGCTCCGTGTGGAACATCTTGCCGCTGGCCTTGAGCAGGGCGGGCGAGACCAGGCCGGGGACCTCAGAGGACACGTGCGCCGACGAGCCCTCCTCCAGAACCAGCACCTGCCACCCACAAACACTCTCAGCTCAAGGCTCGTCCCTTAGACCAGTGAAGCGATCCTATGGGTTGGAAAATAGGGCAGGTTATCAAGACTGATGCTCGAGCGGATGAGCAGAATTATAGCCCTATATCTCTGACTATGTCATTGGCAATATTTTTGAACGCGTTTTATATTCGAGTATTAAGACCTCTCTGAAAACCCCAAAAGCAACTATCATATGAAACCTAGCTTGCGGTATTCATCCACGAGGCTCAGAGAGGAGTAGAAGAACTGTCTATTCTATCTGAAATTACCTACTTCACGTCTCCTTTCGCGGTTAATTTACTTCCTTGATACAAGAATGCATCTACGTCTTCATTAAATTCTCGCTTGCACATTACTTAATTTTCCAGTTTTTCTTGCTGATTATCCTTACTTAAATTTTTGTTATGCTTATTTCCCTACCTGCTTATTCAAACGCTCTCTGACAGGTGTTTGGTTATTCTTCCAATTTTTGTTCATTTTCTTTCCAAATCATGTTTATACGCAACGGTTTTTTTCACCCATGGTGAACATACAAGTTCTGTAAGCCAACATTTAAAAGTACTACTAACAGCTCGCTTTCTTTCCGAAACAGAAATCATTATCATTTTTTCAATCTATTATAACACATACAAAGGCACATTTTGTACATGTTTATGATTATCAGTTGTATTTATTTTGACAATGTAAGTCTAATTACATACATCAACATTCGACATAGTCGCTTATGGGGAGCGATCTGTAAATGTTATATAGACTTCACATAGAAGAAGGCCTAGATCGCATATTTTACTTCATACTTTACTATGTGGCACATGCATCTGGTGTACACACATGCGCCTTGAAAGTTTTAATACAGATTTATAATTTTAAGTAAATATGTTAATGTTCCAAGCATGTCAGTGGTACCCCAGTAACCAGCAGATATGTGGAGTATTTTAAGTACTATGCACACCAGATGAATGTGCCTTTGAAAGCTCTTATACAGATTTTTAATTTTACTTTTACGTTTGAAAACGACAACTTGTTGTCGAAACTAGTCAAATAATAAAGTATGAAGTAAAATATGCGATCTAGGCCTTTTTCTAAGTCTGTATATTTAATTAGACTGATATCACTACACAAACTAATCATATATAACCGCTTGCAGCACTAAAAATCTGTGTCTAGAAAATTCCCCAGTCCACACCAATGCTAAAGAAATGACCCAAGAGTAAACCATTGACGTACAGACCCATATCACTGACGTCGATACCCAGTAGCATATCCTGTACTCGAACATAATGAATTATCTCTCTTTGGAATTACAATTAGCTCCTTGTTCTCAGGAGATACTAAGTACTATCGACAGAGGGTTACAAATTGATTCCACATTTCTAGAGTTCCAGAAGGATTTTAACACTGTTTCTCACAAGCGACATTTAATCGAATTAGATGCTTATGTCTGAGTTATGTGACTCAATTCGTGATTTTCGGGCTTAAAAGTAGTAGTTTCTCCAAGAAAGTCTCATTGGAGCACCACTTATCTTATTCTGTACAAATGATCTGCAAAACTTATATTAGCAGGCCATTCAGGTTCTTGGCAGCTAATGTTTTCATTTTAGGCTAGTAAAATCATCACCTGATCAATACCAATTGGAGAAAGGTCTATAAAAAGGCTATATGGTGCCAGAATTGTGAGGAAACCCACATAAATATTAAGTCTCTTAACTTTGATAACTACCTGAGAATTATTATTGCAATCAGGTTTAATTGAGAAGATAATGTTGCAGGCAGGCGAACCAAAGACTGCCCTTTCTGGAAGATCACTTACAAGACACAATAAATACAATGAAGACAGAACCTACACTACACTCGACGGTCTTCTGCTTGAATACTGTGTATGATAAGGGATTGACGGAAGACATCGAAAGTAAAAGTAAGGGAACATCATTTTGTAATACGAGAGTTCGAACATAAATAGTGGAAATACTGCTGCGGAGACATACGCAATGGAATCTACTATTGTTGCCGACCGCGGTGGCCGAGGGGACTGATGCGCTTCAGTCACGGTCTGCACTGCCACTACGGTCGGGTGTTCGAATCCCCCCTCGGGCATGGATATTTGTGCCGTCCTTAGTCTTAGGTAGTTCATAAGTAGTTTGTAAGTTTAGGGACTGATGACCCCGTAGTTAAGTCCCATAGACTATACAAACATTTGAACATTTGAATCTACTATTGTCGCTGATAGTACACGTTGTTGACATATCGAGCAAATGGACTCACCCGTCCCACGTCACCGGCGTGCGCACGATCGAGGGTAACGTAGTCACTGGTGAGCGAGCGGTCTAACGTAGCGGTGTCACTATGTTTTACAAAAAGGAACAACAGAGTTGGATCAAGACTGAATGTGCCATAGGTCGTACAGCATGACAGTGTGATCAAGGTCTTAAACCTGCGTGCGGAGAATCGCCATTACTGTACAGAACAATGGCACGTTGGATAAAAGCCTCGAACGAAAGTCTGCAGACTATGGCAGACATGCATCGGGCAGGTCGTCCTAGCGTCTCTGAAGACGATATGCGCACTGCTGCCGCGTTAGTGGACAGTGATCTACGCCAGACGATTCGTGGGGTTGCCCACGAAACCGGATTAGCTCATTCGAATGGGCTTCGCATCCTGAAGAAGCGCATATGGATGCGAAAAATTGCATCAGGATTGGTTTCGCATAAATTGCTTCAAATAAAGAGATGGATGCGTTACGACGCTGCCCAGACGCACTTGGAGCGCGAAAGAGAGCCTTTCTTACTCCGTATCGGACACTGGATGAGACATAGGCCTCATCGTACGAGCCAAAACTGAAACGCCAAGCCAACGATTGGCGTCATATGGGTCGCACGAAAGTCGAAATTGCGTCAGAGCCCCAGTATGGTGAAAATTATGGTGATTCTCATGTACGACTGTGATGATATTATCCTAACGTTCCTCCTCGGCAGACCGTCAGTGCACAGAATTACTGTCTGTTTTTGGAGAATTACCTGCGACAAACATTGCGTAGTAAATGAAAACACTTTCTGCACAACCAACCCATCTATTTCACAACAATGCACGGGCACATACAGAGCAAGCTGTGGCTGCTCTGTTCGGTCGATGGGACTGGGAAGTACTGTACCATCCACAACACTCTCCAATCTTGATTTGATTCCGAAGATGTAGGAACCACTTCGTGGCATTCGCTTTAGATCTGTTCCAGACATTCGACATGCTGTAGACCGCTCCATTCGCACCATCAACAGAACAGGCTCTGCTAACGGTATACTGCTCCTTCTACATCTCTGGCAACGGGTTCTCTCTCTATCTCTCTCTCTATTCGTTTAGTCGATTCCGACTCTTCGTGACCCCATGAACCATAGCACGCCACTTCCCTCTGTCCTGCACTTTCTGCCGTAGATATTCCAGGTTGGAACACGTTTGATACCATCGATCCACCTCATCCTCTGCCGTCCTCTTCTTCTAAAGCCTTCGATCTCCCCCAGCATTAATGTTTTTTTTTTTTCCAGTGAGACATGTCTTTGCATTATGTGTCCAAAGTAGGTCAGCTTCTGTTTTATTATTAGACCTTCCAGAGAGGAATCTGGTTTTATTTGCTCTAATATAGATCTGTTGGTTCTTTTTGCCGTCCATGGAATCCTAAGAATTTTCCTCCAGCACCACAATACAAAGGAGTCAATTCTTCGCCGCTCAGCCTTTCTAATGGTCCAGGTCTCGCATCCATACATTACAACTGGGAATACCATAGCCTTCACAGTAGGTATCTTTGTTGTTAAAGTTCTGTCTCTGGGCCTTATAATCTTTTCAAGGTTTGACATCGCCTTTCTTCCGAGCACCAAGCGTCTCCTGATTTCGTTGCTGCAGTCGCCATCATCAGAGATCTGGGAACCGAGATAATTGAATGTGGACACCACCTCCATGGATTCTCCTTCTTTATCTCAATGAATAGGTTGCCATAATTTTGGTTTTCTTTACATTTTGCCTGAGACCGGCCTTTTCACTTTCATTTTTTACCTTCAGCAACAGAGCCATTAACTCTTCTTCACTTTCTGCCAGCAGTTTGGTATCATCTGCATATATGAGGTTGTTTACATTTATTCCAGCTATTTTAATTCCTGTCTCTGCTTCATCTATCCTGGCATTCCTCATAACTTGCTCTGCAAACAGAATGAATAAGAACGGAGACAATATGCAGCCTTCCCGGACCCTTTTCTGAATCTTTATCCATTTTGTTATGCCATACAAAGTTTCCACTGTGGCTTCTTGGTCAAGGTATAAACTCCGTATCAGATGAATGAGGTTAACTGGTACTGCCATTTTACTGAGTACGTCCCACCATTTGTTGTGATCGACACAGTCAAAGGCTTTGGCATAATCAATAAACCAAAGGTATACATCTTTCTGGAATTCTCTTGCTTTTTCCATAATCCACCGAATGTTGGCAATTTGATATCTGGTTCCTCTCCCTTTTCTAAACCCAGCTTGTTCTTCCGGTAGCTCTCGATCTAGATATTGGCGAATGTTTTGTAAGACTTTCAGCATGACCTTGCTAGCATGCGAGATAAGTGCAATTGTTCGGTGATCTGAACATTCCTTAGAGATGCCCTTCTTTCGAATCCGGATGAATATTGATCTTTTCCAGTTTTCTGGCCACTGCTGTGTTCTCCACAACGCTAATGACTACTTTGAAGGACAATAACAGGTGCAAACAAGTAATGCTTTTGTATCGGTTGTAAATAAATAGATGCCACTATTTACGTTCCAAACCTCGTATCATGCAGTAAGGTGATCGTGTCATGGTTGTGATACGTGGGTTCGATAGCCAAATGTTAAAACGAAGGTGTTTATCATTGCAACGACATATATTAGCGAAATTAGAATGTGAACATATTATATTTTTCAGAACAAGTAGTCTTGATTCCAACTAACACTGAGAAGGTTCCTTTGGATGCCAGGAAGCAACAGATATTTTACGTTCACTTCACCTGTGCTGAGTAACTGGTCTTACATTCCAGTGTCTGTTCTCGCTGAGGCGGCCAGCCAGTGTTGCACCAGCGGTTCCGGCGCCCACGATGACGAAGTCGTAGCAGCCGTCAACATCGCAGGCAGCGTCGCGGGGCAGGTCGTAGGCGGCGGTTAGCAGCGGGTACACCGACTGCACGAGGAGCACCAGCAGGTCGAAGAAGACCAGCGACCCGGGGTCAGAGGACCAGCTGCTGGCCGCCCAGGGGCACGACTGGTTCGCCGCGGTCTGCCGAGGTGGTCGCAGCAGCAGTGGAATACACATCGCGACACCTGGTCACAAGTGGTACCTGCTAAACAGTTGCGAACTCATAGAATTTAAGGCGCCGCTTCGGTGGAAGGCGGCAGAGTGACTGCAGGAAAACGTTGTGTACTTCACAAATGGTACATTAAAAGCTAACCGAGTTAGGAAACTGTTACGAAAGCAACGAGAACTTCACCGCAAATACGAGGGTTGTCCACAAGTTCTGTTTCTACTTCTGTCCGCGGCAGCGTTACGATCGCAGATCCCAGCATGCGCCGTAGTTACTCTGACTCAAAGAGAAGACATATACGCCAGTTTCAGATCGCTTCGTAATGTCAGCCGCATGTGAAATCAGATTTGTGATTGGTTTTTTATTTTTTTTTTAGTAAAAGAGTTAAAAAAATAACGTTCAAATATTTGTAAATCTATCGAACCAAACTGCGTGGTTATCAGTCCATAGCTTACAAACTACTTAAAAGGTAAACTAACCTAACCTAAGAACAACACACACACCTTGCCCCAGGGAGGACTCGAACCTCCGACGGCGAGCAACCGCGCGCTCCGCAGCTAGGCGCCTTACACCGCCCGGCTACTCCACCGCGGCTTCGTTTTCCAATTGCAAAGAAAGATAAACCAAAGGAAATTCATCAGCAAATCTGCGACGTTTACGGACAAAATGCTATGAGTGCTTCAATGGTTAGAAAATGGGTCAGACTGCTCAATGAAGGGCATGATCAAATGCACGAAGAAGAACGACTGGACGCCCGTCTGTGTTTACTGGTGAACTGATGCCCTTGCTATGGAAGTTCGGCAAATCTATCACTAATACGTGAAATTGGTATGGAAAACAGAAATTTCTAAAACATTGCTCGCGTTCTTAGTCAACAACCCACGGCGATGAGTGGCCGAGTGCATTGAGATGCTATGCTCCGATGAGGGAGGACGCTCTCCGTCGGGGGTTCGAATCCTCCCTCGGGCATGGAGGTTGGTGCTGTTTTTACTATAAGTTAGTTTACAAGTAGTTTGCAAGTTTAGGGACTGATGATCCCGCAGTTACGTCCTATAACCTTAACAAACATTTGAACAACACAAAAAACAACGGAGGGGTAGTGCACTGAAGATCGCTACAGTAGCTAGCCAGTGTGTGTGTGTGTGAGAGAGAGAGAGGGAGAGAGAGAGAGAGAGAGTGTGTTGGAAATGCAATCTTACAGGCTCCCGTGAAGGCGAACCAAAGATTACGTTTCATTGGCAGAACGCTTCGAAGATGCGCAAGCCTACATCACATTTGTGCGTTCTCTCCTGGAGTACTGATCCCATTGTGGAACCCTCACCAGATGGGACTGACGGAAGATATTGAAGAGGTTCAGAGAAGGGCAGCTCGTTTTATCACGTTAGGGGGGGGGGGGAAGCGTCACGGAAATGTTGCATGAATTGGGGTGGAAATCATTAAAAGATCGCTACAGTAGCAAGCCAGTGTGTGTGTATGTGTGTGTGATGTGTGTTGGAACTGCAATCTTACAGGCCCCCGTGAAGATGTCCTCTGCAGATGGGGAGGAAACGTTTCGTTTTGGAAACAAATTCAACCGACCTCGGCATAACAGCCCGGATAAGTTTAATGGATATAAAACACTCAGTACTATCCACTATACACGTGAGGTGTAGGATGCGGAGTAGGATGGAAACTACCTTGCACCGCTTCCTCCTGATGTGTTGGTAGTGGACGTGGCTAACAGACGTCTACCATTGAGTTATATTCACAATACTAGCTGTACCGAACAGGCGTTTTTTTGGCATGTTCTTGATGAAATGGTAGAGAAAGAAAATAGTACTCGTAGTTTTACAGTGCATTGTGAATGGGAATTGGATATAATCCTACACTCCTTGTTTGCCTCATCTTTGTTCCCAGATCGTTGCATATCTTGTCCTTCAGCACTTCATCTACCCACCGCATTTATTGTCCCCTCTCTTCACCCATCCGATACACCCCCCCCCCCTCCCACGCCTTCTGTGCATCACCACCACCTTCTTATCTATCTCATCGTCACGCTCTGCCCGTTAATGCCCTCGTGCTCACTCTATGCTTCAATTTGCTCCGACTCACCTATGTCCTCTTACAACTGCCTGACCTAGAGACTTGTTGTGTGTATGAAAATTTACCAAACGCTTTGAAATTTCGACACAACGTTGCATCATGCATGTTGTTTCCTATCTAATTCTTTAAATACACATGAATTTATATGACTTGTAAAATGGAGAAAATTTGTTACAAAAGTTACATATATGTATACATCATTAATTACAGGAAGTACATCAAACCCATCCTTTAATAGAATTCAATGCTCTGTCAAAATTTCAAACCAATCAGTTAAGACCTTTTTGAAATTAACGGTTTTGCACAATCAAACGTTAACATGTTTATACCGTTCCCAATTTGTTACATACATATAAAAGTTCCAGTGGTTACCAAAAATATATTCCAAATGAAACGCAGCATTGTGTCAATATTTCAGAGTAGTCTATGAGAGAATTTATGAGATTTGCGATTTTAAAGTAACGGGTTTTTACATTTGTACTTACACGGAAAAAATAGATGTTCGTAACCGTATATCTTCGAACGCTCTTGACGGGATACTTTGAAATGTTGACACAACGTTGTCCTGAATTATGCCATGTTTTTACAAATTAATTAAAATATATATATGTCATATGAATGTATATAAAATTTATATTGGGCAAAGTTGTCACAAAGTCGCTGAAAAATACACAGTTAATGTACCATATTGTAAAGAAATACGTTTCCACCTGCAAATTTTCAGTTCAATCATTCAGATCTTTGGAAGACTAACAGTTTTGCACAAACAAAGATTTGCAGTTTTTTAATGCACAAATGCATCATTTACGCCTTAAGGCGTAAAGGACGTGTAATTCTTTAATGCTTCGAGCTCTTTATTGGCACTGAGATCCAAAAAAAGTAACATTCTCGATGCTAAGAAAAAGTGGTGAATATTTATGCAGTCCATTACGTGTTGTACAAATAGAGTTGCCTACAGAGGATCTGATTTAGTCAAAAGTTCAGCGGTCAAACGCTTTATCAAGCGACGTCCAACTGTGCAGATCTCGTGTGGGATGCTTCCCATGCCGCAACGCCGCACCACAAACAGTCCGCATCGAAACAATTTTTTCCATCCCTTCAACATTATATTACCCCACAATGGTACCGCATTTATCGTACATACTTGCAAAGGAAATTTCTCAAGCTCTTCGAACGTTCAGTGAAAACCCGTTATGTATACTTTTGATGTTAGTTTTTGTGCCAAGATTGATATGATCCAGCTCTTCATCCCACTCTATCCTGTGTGCGCCTCTTTATGTATGAATAGCTGAAGGAATCTATATGCATTTGAATCTGTTTACAGTACTCATTTTTGTCCCCCTACAGTTCTTACACACCCTCGAAATTCCTTCCCTTTTAAATTCTGGTCCCCCTTGTCCCACGCTGTCCTACCTACAAAACCTTTCCTTTAGTGAAATTTTGTTGCACATTTCAGCGCCATTATCTTAAAAACAATAAAAAGCTGTAAAAGTGATCTTATTGAGATAAACTTTGACATAATATTATATAACGGTATTGTTGTTGTTCTGGTTTGCAGTAGGAAGACATGTTTCATGCTGCTCTCTACGCTACTCTATATTGTGTAATCCTTTTCAGTTTGTAATAACAGCCTCATTATTGTGCTCGACTCCTGGTCTCCCACTGTGATGTTTAGCCCAAACTTCCCTCTGATAGTATGTTTACTATTCCTTGATTTCTCATGACGTAATGGCACACATTTATTTTCTCCCAACTCTGTTTCGTCAATCCTCATTAGTTAAGAGGATCTAACCATTTAATCTTCAGCATTCGTCTGTAGTATCAAATCTGAAATAATTCAGTCGTCTTTTTTTTCTGAACATAGTATCATCTCCGTTTCACTCCCACAGAAAGTTATAGTACAGAGAAATTTCGTCAGAAAAGCTTTTTTAACAATTACATTAAAATTATTAATTAACTATATATCTTTCACAGTGCTTCACCTTCCCTTTATCATTCTACATTTTTTTATCTTCTCTCCTTCCGACATCTCCAAATATTTTACCTCCCAAATCACAGAACTCACACAGCACTATCATTTTCCCCTTTTCTAATCTACTCTCTATGCATAATCTGATTAATTCGACCACATTCTCTTACCTTTCTTTCTCTCTTGCTGATATTCATCATCTAGCCACGTTCAAGATAATGTCCATTACGTTCAATACAGTGGAGCTGCATATCCTCGGAACAACTAACGACTGTAGTTTCCCCTTCCTTTGGCCTATGATACATGGCCAGACTAGTCACTCATTCAGTCTGTTGCCTCTGAAACTACAAATAAAAAAGGGGGGGGGGGGGGAGTTGCTTCTTCTTCGGGATCCACCCGTTTGACTGAGCTCTAGAACCCCGCTGTGATTACACCTTAGTAGTATTTCTACCTATATCGATGAGACACTCAAGCCATCCAACGTCGTAACGCATCTACTGGAAAGATGAAGCAAATAAAGTGTGAAAAATCGAGAATATTTATTCACTAAATGCCACTTTTAGGTATCAGCCACTTTCTTTTAATAACAATTCTCTTATTTCACACGGGGATTTGTTGTAATAACACTTCACTTAATTCACAAAGCCCTAACTTTAGTCTTTTGACTAGTTTGCAGATATTAATATAAGTTTTTATATTTATTTTTATAGCAACTGGACATGGAGAATGAGGCTAAAAGGTAAATGTTTCAACAGATGATCGTCAATTAGAAATTCTGCCGCAAGTAAAATACGCATGACACTTTTAGAGACCAGAAAACGAGGCATAGTTTAGTGGTTTTGAACAAGATTTCCGTCTTATACTGACTACAGTTAAGACAATTAATTCACACCAGACTCGTTTAGATTATTATTTATAAACCATATTCTGTGGCTAGCGTCATTACCTCTTCTTCCTAAAAGCAGACAGCATAAGACGGAAATCCTGTAACAGTAAATTTTGACAACTGCTGCGTATGATGGCCACTCAACAGAACATAGTATTGTGGTTTTGCCTACCTTAAAACGCCCCACGCGTTCCCCACGGAAGTCCAGATAATACTAAGAAGACTTTTAAGTGCTTCCCACCACAGCTGTTTACTGCGGCCTTGAAACCGGACTCACGTACACGTGTTCTATCTCTGGTCACAGATGCTATACTTCATTCTCCATCTGTGAAGGCGCTTAACGTGTAACAGTACATTTGTTAAGTTCTGACTGATATTCACCTTGTGCGAAATGTCATGGCGTTTTTTTTTTTTTTTTTTTTTTTTTTTTTTTTTTTTTTTTTTTTTTTTTTTTTTTTTTTTTTTGATGAAGTCTTCCAAGGTTGAGGCCGAAACTTTGGTAATCAACCTCTAGCTTTGCAACAGATTTTTGAGTGATAGTGCATGAAACAGATACTTCACACGTAAAGGTTTATTTATTACTTCAGAAAATAGTGTTTTTGTGATCGTCTGTACAGACGTTTACCAATATTAATTGCGAAAATTCATATGCTCGCAAATGCATGGGTGTGTAAACAAGAACATTCCAGCTAAGATACATGAGCAATATAGCTATTTCGAACCAAATTGTGAATGTTTCATTGCCCGTCGACACAGAGACATTGCATTAAATTCTACAAATCCAGGTCTCAATTATTTTGTCAAACAAGTAGGCTGAACCATAGATATCGTGTAAAAACACTACAGTATGACGCGCTTCAAGGGTCAAGCCCTCATCATCAGAAAATCTGTACAAGAATTTTAAAACATGAAACCATAAAAGTATAAAACGTAAAATCGTGGTTGCTTCCCTTGTAACCGTGTCTACGAAGAAAGGTCCTCAGCATATTGTGCTACGTCAGAATACAGACCAGACCCCCAGCGCAGGCGGCGCATAACACAACCGAAATGCACCGACTTAACAACGCGACTGGGGCGCACATATGCACATGAAAAGACCTCCAAATTCCAAAGATCATCCACAAGCTGGTGGGTACATTCACGAAATCATTTGCACAGTATGACAGAGGTTGAAGTTTAAAATAAAAGACTTCTATTATAATAGGTCCACAAAGTTTTTAAAAAAGCTGCATATATTACCTAGAACTTGTTTATTTAATGAAGCGTCGCTTTTAACGTTATGTATTATAACCTCCAGCTGTTGTAGCAGGTCTAACTTTCTTCCATTATCCTGTCTAAGCAAATTTTAAGGTCTTCTTCAATCCGCTTTAAAGGTGGCCCGTTTCGCGGATATGCGTAACTACAGCGGACTTGTCAAAATTATTAAGTCGGAAGGGATCCATATGTTTCTTGAACCTATCTTTGAACGATCTACCGACCTGACCAACGTAGTTGGCATTGCAACTATTACACTGCATCTTACAAACCCTTCTTTGCCATATTTATCAGTCTCTCGGTTTAAGTTATTGCGTAATTTATGACGTAACGTATTATTGGTCAGGCAAAATAATTAATACACATCACATCACATCACATCCGTTATGGATATAATTAAGTCCAGTTCTTTATTTCACCTAACAAAATTGATCGCTGTGGTGGATTTAGTATCTTCTCCATTTTAACTACTTTATAATTTTTGTTACTAGATCAATAGGCAAGAATTTGTGCAACTGACATTTCTATTTTTAACTCTAAGGCCACTATTTGCACTACGTGAGTCCGAAATCGTATTTATATTACACAAGTGCTTGTTGAGTGTTTCATCACTGAAATATTCGATAGTCGCATGACAGGGAATGACAATAAAGGCTTTCACAACACTTCTCTACCGTTCCATTCTCTACTAGCGCACGGGAAAAAAAACGCGTGAACATTCGATCTGATTTCCGTTATTTCATTATGATGATTATATTTCTGTATGTAGGTGAGTGCTAAGAAAATATATTCGCTTTGGATCTTCTTGTAACGTTACTAACCAACAGAAAACAGCATCACGGATTCAGAAAGTATCATTCTTGTGAAACACAGATGTGGTGAGTGCTACAGACAAGGGATATCAAATTGATTCCGTTTTTCTAGATTTCGGGAAGGCTTTCGAAACTGTTCTTTGCAAGTATCTTCAAATCAAACTGCGTGCCTATGGAATACCGTCACAATTATACGGTTGGATTCGTGATTTCCTGTCAGTACGTCATAACTAACGGAAAGTCATCGAGTAGAACTGAAGTGGCATCTGGTGTTCTCCAGGGAAGCGTTATAGCGCCCCTACTGTCCCTTATTTTTATAAATGATTTATGAGACAATCTGACAAGCTCTCTTACAATGTTCGCGGATGATGCTGTCACTTATCGGTTAGTAAAGTCACCAGAAAATCAAAAGCAACTGCAAAATGATTTAGGTTAGATATCTGCATGGTGCAAAAATGGCAGTTGACCCTTAATACTGAGAAGTGGGAAGTCATCCATATGACCACTAAAAGAAGCCCGTTATATTTCATTTACATGATAAATCAGTCAAAACTACAGGCCGTAAATTCAACAAAATACATAAGAGTAACAATTACAAACAACTTAATTTGGAAAGAACACACAGAAAATATAGTAGGGAAAGCGAACCAAAGACTGCGATTCGTTGGCAGAACACTTAAAAGATGCAACTGTTCTACTAAATAAACTGTCAACTGGGTCCTATTTGCTGCACATTGTGGGATCCCCACGAAGTGGGACAGACAGAAGATCTATAGAAAGTTCAGGGGAGGGCAGCTCGTTACGTACTATCGCTATGTTGGGGAGAGAGTGTCACAGAAATATTGCCAGAGTTTGGGTGGAAATCATTAAAAGAAAGGCATTAATTTTTTCGACGAAATCTATCGAAAGATCATAAAAGCGGTTAGATGAACCCTCTGACATGTACTTCAGTGTGGCTTGCAGAGTATTTATGTAGGTGTAGATCCGTGAACAGTAGAAGAAAGCTGCTCAGATTGTCTCCTAAATGTGGGGGGGGGGGGGCTATTACTCTTTCCTGGGGGATGCCGGAGATCTGTTACACTCGATAACTTTCTGACAGAAAATCGTGACTCCAGACGCATAAATGTGCCAATATTACACAAACAGGTAATTTGATTAGAAGGTGCTTGGAGGGTACAGTGTCAACAGTCTTCCATAAGTCTAAAATTATGGGATCAATTTGTGATTCAAATGTTCAAATGTTCAAATGTTCAAATGTTTGTAAAGTCTATTGGACTTAACTACGGGGTCATCAGTCCCTAAACTTACAAACTACTTATGAACTACTTACAAACTAGGACGGCACAAATATCCATGCCCGAGGGGGGATTCGAACCCCCGACCGTAGTGGCCGTGCAGACCGTGACTGGAGCGCCTTAGTCTCCTCGGCCACCGCGGCCGGCAATTTGTGATTCCGTATCATGTGAGTAAAGAGGTATCTGTGTAGACATGCTTTAATAACAACCTTTGGATTTTTCTACCCAAGGTCTTCTGAGTACTGAAGCAGACGGTAGTTCTGCGATATCTAAATGACTGCAATAGACTCTCAGGTACCCGGCACAGGGTATTTGTATTCTGTACCACTCTAACAACTCGTGGGACTAATAGATTTAAATCCTTTCACGCTAGTTTTGAGTTATTTTATTGATATGACGTACATCACAAAAACTGGAAAAATTTTCGTATTGAAATTTGCAACAAACAAATATTTACTTTTATAATTTCGTCCCCAGTTTTTGTATCCTTTCCCTGATCTATATCGCGATAATGCAAAACGATCTTCCCGTCTTTAAATTTTCTCGATGTCCTTCGTTAATCCTGTTCAGTAAGGATCCCATACCGTGCACCAGTACTACAGCAGATGGTTGGTTGGTTGGCCGGCACAAGTTGAAGCATAAATGTGGAAAAATAAAATGGCCCAGAGTTTAAAAGAGAAAATAGGAATATCTCACTTAGTCAGTAAAAGTCGACAACACGAAATAAAACGATCACATGGAAGCACCCAACAACGAAAGGAAATGAAACTACAATACCGGTATCTGTGGTTGGTCGACCATGAGATTAAAAAGAGGAAGGGTGAACCATGCTGCAACATATGGAAGCCTCTAGTCAGAGGTCACAAGAGGAACACAGACGGTGTATGGATGCAAAGCTTTAAACAGAGTGATAAAAACCACTGTCACGAATAAAACTTAAAAAGGAATCAGCCATTGAGGCATCGTCACATAAAACAGATGATAAAACTGCAGGAATATTAAAAGTCCTCAGCAAGGAGGCTAAAATAGGGCAGTCCAGCAACATGTAGGCTACCGTCAAGCGGAAGTATAAGCGATACCGGAGGTGTGGAGGGGGGGGGGGGGCTTTTTCATTACGGAGGAGACTGGGATGTGTGAGCCAAGTATGGCCGATACGGAGTCGGCACAGGACTGCAGAGTCTTTCTGAGAGGCCCACATGGGGGAACGCCACACAGCCATGGTCTCCTTCACAGCCCGAAGTTCGTTAGGCATGGTCAGGTTTCTCCACTCAGTATTCCAAATCTTACACCAACCGTAGATCAGAAGCCAGGAGGCCGATCTCCAGAATAGACTTATCGACTACCTGTTTCACAAACCGTTTCCCGGTACACCAACGTGACCCAGTGATCAGAGATCTGATCTGGCGGATCAGATTGATCAAGAACAGAGTCTCCTGTATGGCTAACAACAGGGGAGAACGTGGGTAGCACTGGTCCAGAGCTCGCAGGCTGTTCAGCGTCTCGCTGCATATAAGGAAAGACTGACATGAACTGTACCATACATGCTCGAGAGCTCGGTAAATGACCACCTGCTTCGCCGTGTAAAGACTGAAAACATCCGGCAGAGAATTCTGTTAGATATGGCCGCCAAGAACGTATGCAAAACCAATGTGGCCCTCAACTAGAGAACCATCCGTGTAGACGAGGTCATATCTGGTGAAAGCTACAACAGCAAAGAACTGATGGCGGAACTGAGCCTTTGGATTCGTGGGTCAAGTTCAGCCGAGTACCAGGCCTTGGTACACGCCACGGAGGTGTACATGTGCGGGCCCTATATGGAGACACAAGAGGGAAAGACTCCAATTCCAACAGATGTGGCCAGACGCGAAAGATGTTGTGGGTTGTCGTTGCTGAGGATGGGTGACCACATCTGAGAAAAGCAGATGATGGTTCGGGTGACCTGAGCAGCTATGCACATGGGCTGCATAGGCTGCGAGCAATTAACGGCAGCGGAATTGCAAAGGTGGGAGCCCGGCCTCCACAAGTAAACTGCTCATGGGAATGGTAGGAAGGCACCTGTCGCGATTCAAACGACCCCCACAGTTGTGAACATGGTCCAGCAAGCACCCAATATCGATATGGGATTGTACCAGAGCTTTATATAGCCGCAACAGTGTGGCCGATCGGCACTTCAGGCAGTATGAGGAGATGGCGGAGAACGTTAAGATGGCGCCAGCACTCCTATTTCAGCTGATGAATGTGGGGAAGCCATGTCAACTGGGAGTCAAAGTCTAGCCACAAAAACCTCTGGGTTTCCACTACCTTTAGTAAGTGAAGATAAAGTTGGGGCCGGGGGTGAACCGTCCAACGCCAACATAAGTGCATAACACTCCTCTTGACTGCAGAAAACTGGAAGCCATGGCCAAGAGCCAGAACTGCTCCTTCTGAATGGTTCCCTGCCGTCTGCGGTCGGCAACTTGAGTGCTGGCGGAGCAAAGAGAGAAACCAGAGTCGTCAGCATAGAGGAAAGGGGATACTGAGGAACCCACTGCTAACGCTAAGCCATTAATGGCCACTAACAATAATGGGACGTTATTCTGTGGAACCCCATTCTCTTGAAAGTGAGAGGTTCTATGGAAGGCTCCTGCCAGAACGTAAAAGGTACGGGCAGCGATAAACCTTTCCACAAAAATGTTGAGCGTGCAAGGATGTGGCGTCGCCACGTCGTAAGCTTTGTGCATATAGAAAAGACGCCAAGAAGGTGGTGGAGCTTAGAAAAGGCTGAGAGGACTCAAGGTTCACCAGGTTAAGGGGGGTAGAGTGTCCCTGGCCGAAACCACTCTGGTGTGAAATCAGTAGCCCCGAGTCTCTAGGATCCATGACAACCGCTGACTGACCAACCGTTCCAAAAGTTTACAAGGTATGATCTAGGGATCGATAGCTATCCATAAGAAGCACTGGGACAATGGTACTTTATCGCCATGCAATGTGTAAGCACCATAGCTCCAAATGTGTTGGAGTAATGGAAGGAGATTACGCTGGCTCTCCTCTGAGAGATGTGACAGCATTTGGCTATAGATGCTATCAGCCCCAGTGTCAAGACATTGTGCAAGAGCACTGAGGAACGCCCACTTACTTAATGACGCATTATATACCTCAGAGCGGCGGGTGGTAAAGGAGAGGGGTTGGCGTTCTATCCACTCCTTTAATGCAAGGAAGGCCGGCGAGTAATTCGCAGAGGCGCGAGCGTAATGCTCAGCAAACAGCAAGTGTGGCCGGCTCCATAGATACAGTTCCATTTGTGGCGATCCCAGGGGTTCCTGCTGGTGTCTGGTATCCTTTTAGGCATCTGAATTTGCTCCAGACCTGTGAAGTGGAGGTACCTGGCGCAATAGTGAAGACGTACCTCTTGGCGGGCACGAGTGTTTAAAAGTGATAAGGTGCTGCAAAGAGTGGTGCCGCTGTAAGGCCTTATATGCGGTCTTTAATGGCCTAAGCCACTTCTGGCGACCACCACAGAAATGTCATCCGCCGTGGGCATCCTGAGGAACGAGTTATTGCAGCTTTTGCAGCAGAAACAATGACTGGGTTACACTCTCGACCACCATGTCGATTTGGTCGAGTCAGGGGAGCTCCAACGACGGTAACAGAGATGTAGTGTTCCCAGTTACCACTGTATGGAGCCCACCTGGAAAGGCGCCCTTGGTACTGACGTTGTGGGAGTGACAGGAAAATCGAAAAATGTTCATTGTCACACAAGTCATCGTGGGGTCTCCAGTGTGTGCCGCATATAATTCTATATTCTAAGGAAGGACTGGGATTGCACATGATTCACGGTCTGTAATAACACTTTATTAACAACAAGTATACATATAAACAATATTGCGTGAAGCGTATCTTAGGACAGGCTCAATGCCTAGAACACAAACGATCCTCAGAAACAATTTAATGATTTGCAATAAACACTAAAAACAGATTAAAACACTAACAGATTCCTCCGGATATTTCTGCAATAAATATGGGTCTCCACCCTCGCCATCTGAATGCTAATAATAATTATAAGAATGAATCAGGAGTCTCTCCACAAACACTAGGTCTAGCCCCTGCAATTAAAGATGAATTAAAACAATTAGGGCATTAAATCAACAGTAGGTTGTTGGAGTTTTTATATAATCTAAGCAACTGAACGACTGGATGAATGAACAAGCTAAACACACAAATCTTCTGCATTATACATTGATACAGCCTACAACAAACGCTCAACGGCATTGAGCACCTTAGCACTAAAGCATGAAACGTTCATTTACAGAAATGAAAATTAGTTCAAAATTTCTGACGGAAGTTCCTTTTAAGTCAAAATCTTTAACGTAAGTGGAATATTAATTTCTCTACTGACAATAAGCCTCTCCCTAAAAGCACAATGTCATTTTGTAATGCTGCTTTCGTATGAAAATGGGTGTTGAGTATTAAAGTTAAGGTTGGGGACCGCAAATGAAATTTTACCAGGTAGTGAAATATTTTGAAATGAGATTACTACGCAATTTTGACAAGGAAGGGACAATTTAAACAAAATTATTGGATTCCGCCATTAAATGGTAGCGGTCGTAATTTCGGTGGCAAATACAACACCAGAAAGCAACGTTACAGAAGAAGTCGGCGGAATCTAAATTTTACCTTATTGAGAGCTGGTACAAATATTTTGGTCATGTTCTGTAGTGATTCTAGCTGAGATGACTGGAATATTACTTCGATAAATTGATGCTGGGATTGTGCGTTTCGGTTACTATTGTTCTATGACCGTTTTGAAAATTAATCATGATATTCGCCAAAAATTGCAAAATTATCGGACTTCATAAACATTAAGAAGATTTTTCTGCAGGCATTAAAATGTAATAAACCATTCATAGACACCAAATAAATAAAAGTTACACAGAGAATGTTCTAGTACAATCGCGAAACAAATTGCAACAATACCCGAGCATCACTTTATGAAGTACTGGATCTGCTGAAAATAAATAACTTTAAAATTAGTGCGAATGGGGAAGGGATTGTAAGTAAGTAAGATATTTCAAATTAACTGTGGGGTTTTATTGAAATTAATAAAAAAACTAAGCTCACACTTACATGACACGTCCTAGCACATGAAGCAGAAGAAAGTAAGTGACGAACAGGTCCGCTCTCTCCCTTCAGCTTGTTGCAAAAAAATTGAAGGTGACAAATGTCATATGTTTATCGATACGCTGGCAGAGAGAGGGCAGAAGTCAGCGACAAGCATCGCACAAGTTATAAAAAAAATCATTAATGTATTACTACAATTTGTTTATTTTTCCCTTTGAAACTAAACATGTTTTAAGGCGGTGGCTAAGCCAGCAGTGCTGATGATTACAGGTAAATTCTGTTCGTGGGAAAAAGACGAACCACAGTGAAACGACCGAGAAGAACTTGACACATTAATGTCAATCACAAATACCGGGTTGTCAAACCGATATGAAACAAGCAGTGCTCACTCACTATCACTCTCAGTTATGCGTTGCCACGCCGCCTCCACTACTCTGAAGAACCAACAAGTTACATCCGATGTGCTTCCGCCCAGGCCACAGAAGGAAAAATGATTGTTAGCCCCGAACAAACGGCCGCACTCACGGCGGCACACACACACACACACTCACACACACAAACACACACACACACACACTCCTCCGGGCACCGCGCAGATTTCAATCAGTATAGCAACTGCAATTCAGCAACTGCCCGCACTCGGAGCAGACGTTACACCAGGCCGGCACGACTCCGTATTGACAACTCTTGCCCATGCACACGGCCACCCGCCTACCGAGGGAAGCCGTCACTTGTCACTTGTCACTTGTCAACAGCCCCGAGCTACGTACTCAGCTCGCTTTCCATCGGCCCCTACAGCGCAATATCACGTGCTAACCCCGGCGTACAAAGATCCCTACCGAGCCCGAGCAAAGATAAACAGCCGATCGCTGACAGTCCACCAGCGATCCGGCTCACAGTGGAAGGCTGTGGCTGCAGATCGATAAGTCGATGGTCGAGAACGTGCCATGCGCCATACTGTGTGGGGGTACCAGCGTTTAAGAGGCAGAGGTCGATTTGAGAGAGTACGTTTTCGACAGCTCTGCCACAGCCCGAAATCGTCGACTACCCCAAAAGGGATTGAGGGCATTCAAGTCGTCCAATAATAAGACGGGTGGAAAAGTTGAGATGTAAGTGCAGCCAAAACATTCACGTAGACGTCACCACCTGTAGGCAGGTACAGACTAAAGACCGTGATCTCCTTATCCTGACAGCCACTTCATCTAATGGTGTTTGGAGGGGCGCAGGTTCATTATGAACAGACGTAACACACACCCCACCTGATATATGTACTACGATTGCAATAATATCCTATGTATTAACGAATCCCCCCTCGGGCATGGATATTTGTGCCGTCCTTAGGATAAGCTAGTTGATAAGTAGTTTGTAATTTTAGGGACTGATGACCCCGTAGTTAAGTCCCATAAGCTTAACAAACATTTGTCAATTTGTATTAACGAATGGCAGGGGTCCCTTTTGCCAGAAACCAGGTTTCATGGAGGTCAATACAGACAGCAGCTGTTATGCTTAAAATATGTCGTAGCTCACTCAGATGGGTTAAAAAACCGCCACAGTTCCACTGGAGGGTGACGCTTTCCGTTAGCTGGGAATACATAAACGATCTTAGGGCGCTGAGGTTCAAGCCAATCCACCAGATGCTAATTAGGTAAATTCATATTAAAATGTGGACTAGAGTGTGTTACAAATCCATCTCAATAATATCAGCGTTCTGTACAAAATACAGTGCGAGAAAGAACGGGGTTAAGACAATAAGTCTAGAATTGCGTCTCCGAATGAGGCTCTAGAGCTCTTTTTTACACCTCATATCATGAATCTAAGAAAACTACACTCAAATAAACTTCTCGACTAGGTATTTAGCACACAGCTAAGGATAAGTTATTTCGGTGAATGGAGCTCTCGCTAATCATGGGATCGAATCATGGCAATAAGATACTTGTCCAAGATTTGTGTTCTGTGCTTCATAGCCGAAACGTGTCTCATGGATCCATGAGTCGGACCCGATATTGACTAAAACACTGTGGTTTGATGATAAGCACACGAGGGAAATTCGTCGCCCGACTGACATGTTTGCTCCAATGAGGGAAACTTTTGAAAGCTTCAGTTCTTATTTTATTTCATTCCTGGTCTACATACAACAGTGAATGAGATGTTGCCTTTGTTCCGTCGTCGTTGGGCATTCAAGGTATTAGAATGCTATCTGATTCCGAGACTAGATGTGTGAGCAGCATGGACGTCTATACACGCAAGTCTGGAAATGCACAGCATCCAAATGAACCGATGGATATTGTAAAGGGACAAGTAAATACCCTTGAGAAATCAGGCCGTAATGTTTCCACGGATCGGCACCACACTTAAGTGAAGCTTCCTGAGACTCCATGGAATGATTTTCTCCTGACACTTGTTGGCACCCTACAATCGAACAGACGACACACACCTTAGGAGTTGAAAACAACAACTGACCGCACTGTACACCATCTCATCTTGTACTGACCCTCAGACACAGAAGCCACCAGTTACTGTCGCGTCAACGTTAGTCTACTAGAAACCAAAGCGACTGCTGATGATGCAACTAATCACTCCGAAAGGGCATAAATGAAGATTTAAAAAAAGTCCGACATAAATCTTGTTTGTGCGCCTCGGTTGCACAGAGGTAGAGTGTTAGACTAGAAATCCAAAGGTCCCGGGTTCGATCCCCGCCAGGTCCTAGGATTTTTATGTCACTTTCCACTTCTTTCAATTCAAATGTTCAAATGTTTGTAGAACTTATGGGACTTAACTACGGGATCATCAGTCCCCAAGCTTACAAACTACTTATGAACTAGCTAAGATTAAGGACGGCACAAATATCCATGCCCGAGGGGAGATTCGAACCCCCGACCGTAGTGGCCGTGCAGATCGTGACTGGAGCGCCTCAGTCCCCTCGGCCACCGCGGCCGGCTCCACTTCTTTCACCTCTGGCAGTATTGCTCATGTGAAATATACCGAGTAGCACCGTAGTTCGGAACCCACGTTAAACTGTAGGTCCCCGTATAACTGGCTGGGTAAGTCAGTTCGAAGGTCGGAGGGAGGCAACGGCATACCACCTCCAAACAGGACCATGCCTAGTAAAGCACTGTGGTGTTCAAACCAATCTTCGGATTGTTAACTGCTTTAAATTTTAATTCTACAAAGGTAGGTGTGGACACCATAGACCAGATGGCAAGACACTTCAGCACAAAGAGAGTAACAAGAAGATGGCCTTTGTCCCTCTTCTACACTCTCATTGACATAGCAGCAATAAATGCATATTCAGTCTTTTTTTTTTTTTTTTTTTTCAACTTTCCGTATTGGAAAAAGCATTTGCTAAGCCGCAGAAGAATTTTTTTCACTAACTTAGCTAACTATTAAGACCTCATGTAAACGGGACTAAAATTTGTTCGGGCTTCAGAAGCCATTAATAATGGCAATGGAAAGCATCACACAACGAAAGTTTAGCTGCTCAATAGAAGCATCACCATTCACCCTCAATATCAGAGATTCACGTCGACGGTGTCACTTATACTGCCAAACGCTGGGAAAGTCAACTGTTACTTTCAATTCAAGTCAACTGTCAATGCCGCAAACACGTCTGTGGAAAACACTGCAAAAAGACAGTGTTGTGTGAAAAATGTGTTTCAAAATTCTGTTTACTTCACGTAATGGATTGAAGTAAAAAATTTGTTTTTATATGATAACACTATTTGGAACGTTTCTGGTAAATATAAACAAATTGAATTTCATGATTTATTCATTTTGTTCCTATTATAATTCAATTTTTTATTATCCAGTATACATCTACATCTACATCTACATGGGATACTCTGCAAATCGCATTTAAGTGTCTGGCAGAGGGTTCATCGAACCACAGTTATACTATTTATCTCCCATTCCATTCTCGAATAGCGCGCGGGAAGAAAGAACACCTGAATCTCTCTGTTCGAGCTCTGATTTCTCTTATTTTATTCTGATGATCATTTCTACCTATGTAAGTGGGAGTCAACAATATATTTTCGCATTCGGAGGAGAATGTTGGCGATTGGAGTTTCGCAAGTAACCCACGCCTCAGCGATAAGCGCCGTTGTTGTAATGATTCCCATCCCAGATCCTGTATCATTTCCGTAACGCTGTCTCCCCTGTATCGCGACAATACGAAACGAGCTGCCCTTCTTTGGACTCTTTCGATGTCCTCCGTCAAACCCACCTGATAAGGATCCCACACTGGGCTGCAATACTACAAAAATGGACGGACAAGCGCAGTGTATGCAGTTTCTTTAGTAGTTCTGTTGCATCTTTTAAGGGTTCTGCCAATAAAACGAAGTCTCTGGTGTCTGAGCATTTTAATTGCTATTAGAGTTCAGAAGTAAATAACTGGATTTATGATAAAATAAATGCCATTCTTTCTGGGTCTTTCAGCCCCCCCCCTCGTTGATATTACACGTAACAGAAAATACTTTGGTAATGATAGGGTTAATAAAAGACGAGTTTCCTGAAGTAAATAGTAAAAACAAAAACATGGAAAAAGACTGAAATCTAATAGAACAGCTTTTACAATTTCGATGATAGCATAAAAACGTAATTTATGTGTTAAACGATTTGAAACATAAAATGCGCAAAAATATTACCAGATGCATGTTCTCAGAGCTATAGCTTCAGAATATGTAGCTTACATTTTATATTGCCTTATGTATCTCCTGAATGACTGCTGGCGGGCCGTGGCGGATTAGTCGTGCGCACTGGGGCGTCATGCTGCCCTGTGAACGGCCGTTCGCCGCCGGGGGTTCGAGTCCCCCCTCGGGCATGGGTGTTTGTGTTGTCCTTAGGTAAATTTAGCTTAGTTTAAGCAGTGTGTAAGCTACGGATAAATAACAACGCAGTTGTGTGCGATAGATTTACAAATATTTGAACATTTTTTTGAACCGCTGGTAATGAGCATGTGCTCGAAAGCGGTCTGAAAAAAGATATAAATGTAAAGGAACATTACAGTCATATATTTCATACAGTAATGTCATTCATTACCTGCGTAGAAAACTGAGTGGAAAGTGCTTTTTTATTTGGGGACATTTCAAAACGTAATTTTTCACAGATGCACATACCACATGATCTGATGGTCAAACAACACAGAATCTCCAAAAAGGCATCTATTGAGATGGCTTGGCTTCATTTCAAATAATCGGGTACACCGATAGTACTACGAGCCGTTTCACTAGCAGTATGTTTGTTTTGTAATATATCTATGGTGCTTTTAAACCACGTGTTGCTACCGTACACCTGTGGACAAGAACAAGGTATGAATCTTCATGGCAGATTAAAATTGTGGGCCGGAACGGGTAAAGGAACCTGGGACCTTTGCCTTTTGCGGGCATGCGCTTTAACACTGAGCTAACCCAACACGACTCACGGTCCTACCCCACAACTTGAATTCTGTCAGTAGCTCGCCTCCTACTTTCCAAACTTCACAGAAGTTCTCCTGCGAAACTTGCAAAACTAGTATTCCTGGAAGCCCTCGCAGGTTCGAATCCCGGTTCCGGCACACAATTTTAATCTGCCAGGAAGTTTCATATCAGCGCACACTCCGATGCAGAGTGAAAGTTTCATTGTAAAGAACAAGGTACACACTCGACGACCATGTTTCCAACACATTGTTAATCAATTTAGTGCATTCAGTGGTGACAGCAACTGTGTCCACAGGACTACAGACTTAGGTTCCTAGTTTGGCATGACGACAACCAATCGAATGTCGGCTATGCAGCTACACCAATCGATTGTTATCTCGCGGTAACGATTTGGGACTAATTATAACATAGGCTGTATCGTAGCAGTCAACACTCGTCCAGTTTGATAGCTCCGTGGTGAATGGCTGCAGATCGATATTGTTGATTTGAACAACTTCCGGGTTTTCTCTCTCGCCGAACAGGAAGCTTTAATCCAGGAGGTGGTTACTAACGATTTGTTTGGTTAGTAGAGTTGGCAAATTACAGCGGAAGGAATGTTCGATGACATTCTAATGTGGATCTGTGTGTGCAAAAATCAACCCGAAAGTATTAATTAAGACTAATGTAAATACATAGAATGTAACTGTGCAAATAATAATACCACAGGTGTAAATAAAATTAAGTTCATTATTCCACAAAAATTTTGAATGCCTGAAAAACGCATTTAGACGGCATCAACTACCTCCTTACCAGATACTGCTTTCATAGCAAGTGAATAGAATCCCCTGCGATCCCAATAATGACACAGAAGTAGGAAAAGGCACCAAAGTGTCGAGTACGTTGACGCCCCGATTGTAATCGTGAAGACGGCGGTTCAAGCCCGAAACCTACGAAGCAGATTATTGGTTTACCGTAATTTCGGCTGATGGTTTCTTACAAAGGGCTCGTCCGATTGCACAACCTTAAGTTAAACTAGCGAAGTTTGAACTCCGTCTCCAATAACCACGTTGTTGAAGTGGCAGTAAACATTTCTCCTTTTTACAACAGCTAAGAGTAGTGAGGGATACACAAACCGCAACGTATATCAGAAAATTTGAAAATAAGAAAATGCTGTATACATTCTACGAAAATCAAATGTATGCTTTTTCAGATGATGATAAATGGAAGAAAGTGTTAGAAAAACAAGAAAGGAGAAAAATACCTGGGTAGGGAATATATTACTTTAACACTCAGAGGCTAATTTTTTTGCTACCACATTTATCTCTGAATTGGCAAATTATTGTTTTAAATTCAAATGGATGGTTTTTCTTAAACTTAAGCTAATCATAGTATAATAAGCTTTATTTATTCCTAGTCTTTTGATTATTGAGCAGCTTAATGGTTAGTCACTGTTCACTTAAATCGACACATACTGAGTGGCCAAATATTAGGAGACCTTCTTCTGAAGTTGTCTGTACTCATATTTGTTTAGTTATCTAGTATAACAATGTCTCTTTTTGCACCACACTAAATGAAGAATAAGTAAGAAAACCAACGTTGAAATAAAACAAAATAATTTAAACGCAATGCCACTTCACAGGCTTTGCCGACATTCTGACAGCTTTTTTTGTGCTGCAGTAACCACATCTTCAACTACCTCTGACTTCTAAATGAATGGAAACATTAGTAAATTGCCGCAACGAACTCTGCCACTGTTATCTTTCTATATTGTAACTTGAAGTTGTCACTACAACAATTGGTCTCCGATGTTTCTGAACCTTACTGCAGTAACTTCCCATCAGCTCTGCAATGAGCCTACGGAAACTCAAACGTGTCATCGGCTTTTCACTTGACAGCTGTTACGTTGGCTTGTATATAACTTATGATTCCACAATATCACTATCTATGGGAAAGTAGAACATTTTCATCCCCCATCTATTACACTTCCAGGAAATGAGTAGCAAGACATAAATTGCTCAAACGGATCATCACCCATCATGCAGTTGTAGTACTTAGATATATACAAATGTTATAAAATGTCTTCTTTAATTTTGCCTCCTTCCGACCACTGTCATGGCACTTAGATTGTTCCAATTACACACAGTTACCTTTCATGTTGTAGAAAAATCACTCTCTGCCATTTCTAGGTTAGTGTCTTTGTACAAAAGGGTTTGGGATAAAATTTCCTATTTGTCTGGATAGTTCCACATAAAAAGAAGCCCCGCAGGACTAGATTTCTAAAAAAAAAAAAAAAAAAAAAAAAATACAGTTCGGAAAAAAGAATCTGTGAAATACGAGACAATAACCATTTGATAGGAACACACTTGTCAACCAAAAGCTACTGCATATTTGTCCATAGTGGAAATATCCAAATCTTTAGTCACCATTCGTCAACCAAAGAACAACATCGGTTATTGAGAGCGTTAAAGGCATAAAGCAGGATACAGGATTAACAAGCACAAATCGACTATTACTACTACGTTTCAGAGAATAATTATCGCCCACATCATCGCCGGATAACCTGTTAATGAAAGAAAGAAAATAAGGCTCGCCGAACTAAATCCAAAAGCTGTCAATCTTATTTTTTGACTGACATTATGGAAATTATTCTCAGCTGTACAGAACATATACAATCAATGAAGGGAAAAATGACTTTTTCATTCTGTAGCAACTGCAATATATTGTATGTCACCAATGCATAGCGAGACTAAATATGATGCACGAAATACGAGCGATGATATTAAAAGAAGTACGGCAGATAGAAGTCGATCTACGTCAGACATCTGTTGAAGGGCGACGTAGTACTTTCTGAGAACTCTGTAGCACAAAGTGCTTTCTCCATGACCCTCATACCCAGATAAAGGCAGTAATTCAACCGTGGGAGAAAGCGAACAGTTACTCTGCTGCGATAAGAGGTTACAGCAGCAAGCTGCTGCGCAAGGCGACGTCTCTTTTCCTCTCTGTGTGAGATAGGAGGGATTTGCTGTGAAACGTTGTTCTGGTAAAAGTTACATGAACGGGGGATCCAACTGTCTGCTCCTGTACTGCGACAAGTGATACTCGTTCTAAGAGCTGCGCTGACAAATCAGATAAGAAAATAGCACAGGAACACATGAAAATGTGAAATAAAAATGAAAATCTTTCATAACTAGTATTCAGCAATTGCTAATTATAAAAAAATTAATAGCTTGAATTTAAATGTACACGAATTAACATTAGGTGACGCGAATTTAACACTGGTGATAGAGAGGAAACAAAACCCTTACACCAAGTGAAAGTTAGAGTAGGGTTAGAGGATGTTTTCTGCGGCCTCATAGTCGGAGGATACGAAATACCATCCACATTGGTTTACGCTAATGTGGGGTGTCACAGTCTGTGAAACTCAACCCCAACGTTTCACCATGTGTTGTTTCGACACAGACAGTAATTTAATGAAGTCATATTCACGGAATGTATGACGTTAACTGCGAATGGGTAAAGTTGAAAAAATTGTTATCAGCCGGGATTCGAACCCGGGTCTCCTGCTTTTTAGGCAGTTCCGCTGTGCCGTACACCACTTTATCTGCAGGGAATTACTCAAATACATCTCCCGTCAGATACGAATTCTCTACTTTACCCTGCCCACTAGGACTAACACTCGTAATTTTTGTTAACTGATTACCTTAAGAGTAAGGGCCTAGGAGTGCCTCCGTACTGAAAACAGGGTCCTTGCCCGTCATCGACATATTGTATTTGTTATATACACGTGGTGTCTGTTCTGTCGAACGTGAATAACTCATACAATATCGTGCAGAAGCACTCCTAGGTCCTTACTCTTGCGGGAATCACTTCACAAAAACAAAGATTTTAAGTTATAGTTGGCAGGGTAAAGTTGAGAGTTTGTATCTGACGGGAGACGGACTTGAGTAATTCCGTGCAGGTGTGTCCCCAGTAGTGTATCGGTCAGCACAACTGCCTAGTAACCACAAGTCCCGCCTTCTAATCCCGGCTGGGTACACATTTTCGACTGTAGCCATTCGCATTTAACGTATTACATTTAGTGAATATGAATTAATAATAACTGCAGGACCAAAAGTGGCGTCTGTTCTTTTCGACATGTCCGAAAGAACAGAGACCACACACACACACACACACTCACACACACACACACACACACACACATATATATATATATATATATATATATATATATATATATATATATATATATATATATATATATATATATATATATAACTTTAATGTTTGTTTGAGTAGAATAAGAACACTTGTTATCGAAAACAAAAAGCACATTAGACAGGCCGGGTCAAATGGAATTAGGTATTTTCTTACCAATATGGTACACAACTTATCAACAGGGATGGCCTCGTCCTCCTCCTGTTCCTCTTGGCTCCTCTATCCACCTATTGATCCCCCTACCTCTCTGAGATATCCTCCCCCATTTTCTGTGGATCTCCTCCTATCCGCATTCTCTCTCTCTCTCTCTCTCTCTCTCTCTCTCTCTCTCTCTCCCTGTTCATCCTATCCCTGTCCTGTGTATAAGATATTACAAAACCTGCCAAATTCAATGCGATCGGTCCAACGGTGTCAACGATACTGGAGTAAAGAACCCTCCGCCATTCATCGTACGAAATTGTATGTAGACATGATTCTCTTTTTTCGAGGGTCAAGTGTGCAACATTCCATCATTATTGGAATCAAACTATAGATTGGTGCCGAACTCCGTTGTGCGAATTATTATGTAGTCTGGCCGTACATATTGTCTTGAACGTTAAGATTAGAAAATTGTGTCTCAGACGAAAGAACTGTGTAGCATAAAATACGAATATAATCCGAAGTGGCACTTCATTCAACGAGCTAGGTGGCGCAGTGGAAACTCACTGGACTCGTAGTCGCGAGGACGGATGTTGAAATCCGCCTCCAGCCATCTAGATTTAGGTTTTACTTGATTTCGATAAATAACTTCAGACAATTGTCGGCATGGTTGCTTTGAAAGGTCATGGACAATTCCTTCTCCATCGTTACCAAAACAATCAGAGCGTGGACTCGGTGTTGTAAGACCACCCTTATGTCTAAAATTAATTTTAGCTCAACAGAGCCAGTTAAAAAGCTTACTTTAAACATTTAACTCTGGCTGTAAAACCAGCTAAAGTATTCGCGTGAACTACTGACTACTTCCTGCAACTGAATCTTGTTCCCTGGCTCAGAATTTAGAACTGACTCAAACTTTACTTTAGCAGCAGGAAGACAAAGAGTCGGTGGCCAACATACGTCGTAGATCACGAGGATTACACACGATAATAAATATACAAGCCATTCCGAATTAAACCATTTCATGAAGGTGGCTGTCAGAACATTTATGGCGCAACGGAATTAAAACATGATAATTTGCACCTGAGTTTGTTCTCAGCACTGATGAAAAAAAGCATCAAATAAAAAAGGGACGATATTCATAAACTAATATTTATAGGAAGGATCAAATTCACTGACAATAAATTATATATTCACTTCAAACATGAGAAAATGGGAGAATCAATTTTGTTAAACAATAAAAATTCATCCCATTTAAATTAAACATAAAGTAATCTGAACTGAACATCGTTGTAGGAGGGATTTACAATCAACAAGCATTCAGCCATTCACACGCTCTAAGCAAAGCTAAACTCACCCAAATCAGCGTGCTGATTCGAAGCAGAAGTAGGCGCCACTATCTGTAGACGAAATTCAGCAAACCAGGATGTACCACACAACACAAGGAAAATAAACTTCCTAGGTGGCTCTGGTCTGTCTTTCTTTACTTGGTACGCGATAATAGAAAGATTAATTTCCATTTAAATCAAACCGTGAGCATGCAGACTTACTGAGATACACGGCACGTGTCTGCCACATTACATATTCGCACCCCATTGAAGGCGAAGTGCTTAAAGGTCGTATTCATTTCAACAAAAATCAACGGAATCATAGATTACGAAGCACGAATACACAATAGTAACGCACTAGTATGTGATCAGTGGCGAGAACTCAAGTGACTAGCTATAAACCTTGAAGTCGGAGTTCAGAACCATGTGGTTTCGAAAACCAGTAAAAAATACAAAATTTCAGTTTCCGAAAAATAAAGAAAAATAGCCACAGCATGCAACCCTTAGCAATGCTTTGGATATCAAAAGGAAGCTAAAGAAATACAGTTAGACGCGATTGGGAAGGTTTTACAAGGATGGACGAAGTCGAGTCTTCAAAAATCAAAAAAGTGGAATAAATGAAAGTCGGAGTAAATCAAATAAGAAATACGGCATTCAGCCATTAGAAATACGAAGTATTTCATAAGCAACCTAATAAAGGGGGTCGTACAAGGCTAGAAGAGAATTTACTGACGGAGTCTGAACATAAAGCACAACTTTGGAGGCGAAACAGCAATTTAAAATAGACGGAGAGGACATCGTGATGTACTAATATAAATCAAAAAGATACATAATTTCTTGCCTGAAGGGCATAGGAAAAGACACAGGGGTAGCTGAAGGCTTTTTTCTAAGAACACACCATGTGGAGTACATATCACTCGCAGAAGGAGAAAACGGAAAGGAATATTTGACATGCACTACACAGAATAAAAATATTCCCATACATTATTCGCATTCTACAAAGCTAGAAAGAAATGAAACCAAGTTCGTACACCGCCAGCTAGTCTCACAAGGTTACCGATTCTCTGCTGGTTATCAAACCGAATTAGTTACATATTCACCGCGTTTACCTTCTCAAAATCACCGAAATGAAACTGAATACACTTCCATACATGATCGGAAAAACTTATTCCGAAAAATGAACCTAAGTTCTGAAGTCTAACTTGAACAAAACAGATAACGAAGCGCTACCATCTCAAGGGAAGAAAGAAAATCAGAACATCTTACCAGGTCGAAGAGCAGCCACAGAGTGCCCAAGACGGCCAGCGAGTCGCCCGCCAGGTGCCGGAACTCGGTAAAAACCCAAGGAAAACGGTGTGTTGGGGGGAGCTTAGACCCGCGCGTCCTGCCGAGGGTTGCTACCGGGTATTGCTAATCCAAATTGTAAGCAAATGGTGGAGGAACCTCTTTGGTAGCATCAAAAGCAGAAGTTGGCAACGACTACCGATCGACATGAAGCCAGAGATGCAAAGCGTGCAGCCAGCAGCCGCCGACGAAAATTCTCATACATACACTCAGACTCCCATGCTAGAAAATACTTATACATGCATATAAAGCAAGTACACATTCTCACAGGGACAGTGGAGTCAACGGAGAAACCGTTCATCTTGCCACATTCATAGGCAGAATGATAAATTATTAGCATAATAAAATCCCAGCAGTATTAACACAATATTGCAGAAACTAACATTTAAAAACATGAAATGAAATGCTACTCCTCATGCCTCCGACCGAAAGGGGTACTAGTTCAGCGAAAATGGCCGTCTAGTGATAAATTACATAGTTAAAAACCTAGGGAAGACGGCAGACAGCCGTCTTTCAGTGTCTATGCGACTTTTACCCTAGTATATTTTTCCTTTATTTAGAGCACAACTGTATTTAACAACTGCCTCCGCCGTAGGTCTTGGAGAAGTGTTCGTATTGTAGAACTGACTTTTTATCTCAATTAAAACAGCAATAAAACATCCGGCTGTTTTTGCCATGATGTACAACGTGTTAAGAGTGCAAAATAGCGATAAAAATAGGGTAAGGTGTTACAATTGCGATCATTTCGGACAAATGTTATTGTAACTGGGAAGATACTGAGAAAGGAAATAATTTAAACTACGACCTTTTATTGGATGTTTAATAAACATGTAACAAAAATATTAGACAGTTACAAATATGGGTATTAGCACGACAAAAACGGTTATACAACTGAGAAAAATCGATCGAAATGTACCACACTAGGTAGAATTGTGATCACTTCCTTGTACAATTTTGGTAACTAGCATCTTCCAATTAAATAGCATTTTTTTCTCCCGGGCACCAACGCAAATTTCATGGTACCAAACATTCCAATTTTGGCAGCGAATCCAGTCACCCTTAACTAAAAATCTTATAAGAGTGCGTTAGATTCGCTTACCTCTTAACAGGAAAAAAATTGTATCTGCGTAGCACAAAGTGATGTATTCTTGGGAAATACAGGAGGAGCTGTTGGAACCTGCTATGCTACAACGCTACACAAATGCAAATGTTACCAACACTACGAGACTGAAAAATGGCGCGAAACCTTATGTTGATCGGAAATGTACCTATATTGAATTTGTACCGCCGTATCCTATATTAGGATGAGTACTTACTACTATTTATTCAAGAACGTATATTGTTTGAAGCACATACATTGCACTGATTGTCAGTTCAATGTATTACCAGTAAGAGGGTCTACTTAACGCATAGTTTTAACGGAGAAATTGCATTCCACAACTCATCAAGATGGCGGACATGCCTCAACATTTTTACGAGTATCTGCTTGGCATAGATGACGCGATCTCCCTCTATTTTAAACTCCTTGATTAAAACAAACGAAACAAAAAATTCTATTTCGGAGTTTCAGAGAGACTGACGAACAGCAACTGATTTCAATACACACGATAATACACAGCAAAATTAGAATAAAGGAAAAAATGAAGACTCAGGTGTATCTATATTTCGAAAATACGAGGACTGCGAAGCACGTGTTGTTTCTGGCGACTCCTCATGCCGTTGAGAACTGAAGGCTACGTAAAAGTCAAAGTTGAAAGATTCGCATTGGCAGCGAGTTTCGAACAAGTGGCCTTTCTTTTTGCAATGAAAACTTTCACACTACCCTAGGATTCAAGGTGAAGAACGATACCAGTTATTGGATACTTTGAGCAACGTAGATATAAACATTCAATTTGCAATACAAATAATATGATAAAATGTGTCATTTGAGTTAAACCAAATTTTAAGATCAGACGAGTAGTTTCGCAGCTAATCACGGACTAACGTCGTGCCACGTGATATATAGAGAGTGTCCCATTTAAGCTGGCAAATCGAAATAAGTCGAAAATACGCATCGCATCCAAAAACTCTGAGAGTGAATACGTGTAAGGGGGACCGCAACCTGACTTGAAGATGGAGAAGGGAGGGGGAAAAATTGGAAATGTTAAATAGGAACCTTAAGTTTTATTTCAGATTCGGATAAAATTAATGAAAAAAATCGAAAGAAATTGTTTAGGGAAAGGTGAACCAAGGTTACATTTCATTGGCAGATCACTTAGAAGATGCAACAGATCTACTAAAGAAAATGCCTGCACTACAATTGGGCGTCCTATTTTGGAGTATTGCTGTCCATTGTGGCATCCCGACCAAGTGGGACTGACGGAGGATAAAGAGAAATTTCTGAGAAGGGCAGCTCGTTTTGTATTATCGTGATATAGGGGAAAGAGGGTCACAGGAATGATGAGATGGGGTGGGGATCATTAAAAGAAAGACGTTATTCGTAGCGGTGAGTTTTATTTGCGAAATTTCTTTCACCAACTTTCTCTTCCGAATGACAACATATTTTAAGGCAGAAAACTACCACCTAAGCTGCATCGAGAGACGCTAGAGTTGTTTTAATTATTGGTACGAACATGTACTTACAAATCGTTAAATCTTGAGAATTTACAACGTTGAATGTCTTTGGTTGATTATTATTTGAATTCTAAATTTTACGTACCACAAATATAAGAAAATTTTAAAATCCGATTTCTATGTGGTCTCCTTGTTAGATGTGGTTAGCGGAGTACCGGTGTAGATGTAAAAGAATAAATACTTAGGAGTTGCTCAACACACTATTTTTACTGAAGATGGCGATGTAATCGACTAAATATGATTTATGATACGTTTAGATAAATTACACAGTAAAGAGGAGAATAGACGTACAATTTTGGTAATGGAAAGGCAATGGAAAGGTTGGTATATTAATAATTAGAGGCGATGAATTGACGTAGCAGACCTGTTGAAAGAAAGTGGCCTACTTGTTTATATTCGTGGTATTACTTTGTACATCGCTGTTTAACAAGGCAGCACTGCTGCTGCTATACGGCGCAGTAAACCTCGTGATTAAACACCGCGCACTGTGGTCGGACATTATGAACTCGTGAGGCCTTCACTCGTACCCTTAGGTACATTTCTTAAGAATCATCAAACAGATGTTTCTTTATTATTCAATCTAAGGTCTAAGAGAATAGCAGCAAGCCAATTTATTGCAAATACAGCGCTATGTACCACGAATGGAAAATGGTGTGTAATGCAAACCATATCTATGTTTTGACGAGAAATCCCTTTCCAAATTCAAAGTTCTTCCCTCACACCTCGGAGGGGAGAGGGGTTGATTTCAGTTCAGGTAGAAATCCCTCAATGCAGAAATTCACTTTGTGTCTGGGGGCACTTTTGCGTAGGATACGGTTTTAGAGTTACTTCTATTTGTCAGGTGAAATGGGAGAGTCTGTAGCCGTTTGATATGTCAAGAAATTTACATTTATTACTTCAAGTTCAAACGCAAAGGGACTGAATTAGCAGCAGTTAAATGGCAGAATTCTGTCACTTTTAGCGCTAGCTGTGGCGAAAAGAACAGAGTAGATTTTATAAAATACTACCGTTATTTTCCAGAGTGCCGCGGTGGAGTTGTCATGCGCATTGAGGTGCTATGCTAGGATGCGCGAGGCCGTTCTCCGTTGGGAGTTCGAATCCCCCCATCGGGCATGGATGTTTGTATCGTCTTTAGTTTAAGGTAGTTCCTAAGTAATGTTTAGGCACTGATGACCTCACAGTTAAGTCCATTAAGCTTAAAAACCTTTGAACATTATCCCAGAATTGCCCCCTACAAAAAAAAAAAAAAAAAAAAAAAAAAAAAAAACTTTTATTAATGGTCAGTCACTTCGATACTTCTGCAAGCAGTATCACTGTTAATTAGTCTACTAGTTATCTGTAATCGTAAAAATATATCTCGTCATTTATTTATTGTGAATTACACAGTAAAGCAAATTTCCAGTTCCTATTTATTGTCATCATACTGAAGTAAAAGCATTTCTCGTATTATTTTATTTCCTTGCCTTTCACTACATTTAGGATAATACCCCTTAATATATAAATGCAGAATATTTTCTTGCATATTTCGTATTATTTTTATTTTATTTTCTTTCACTAAATTTAGCAGGATACCCCAGTACACGATAAATGATAAACTTTTTCTGATTATTTATTTATATCACGTATAATTAATGATAATTCACTCTATATTATCACGAATCATGTTTGTCTTGTTGTTATTCCATTGTAACAATCAAATAATATCTGTACATTCTCTGAGAGACATTAAAAAGTCTACAGCCATGTGTTTGACTGTGTAAATTATTACCTTTATATAAATGTATGACACAAAGATTTAGAAGTGGACATGTGGAATACATTACATTTTTAATCCAGTAAAATATTAAATGTTCCTTATCGGAAAGGTACTTTGTAGGCTTACATGTTGCGGTAACCTCGCTTTCCGTTAGTATGAGAGGTGTTGAACGAGGATAGAAACAAAATAATATGTGCAACGAATGGTATTTGATGGAAATACAATAAATAAAATATATTTCTCAGAAATAATCTACATAATTAGACACAACAAAATCACACAACACACTTGCATATACAGTTATAAATATTCTGTGTGCCTAAGAAAGCAAACGTTGGGGTAAATAATGAAAGAAATCATTGTAGCGTACTTCGATTATCTTAGTCATGAAAGAAAGCTAATTAAAGAATAACTGCAGCGAACAGAAGCTTGGATTTTCATTCCGATATCGATATGACGATATTCCTGTGTTAGCTATGAATCACTAACATAAATGTGTGCCAGTAGATAACTTTTCCGTAAGATGTCGATAGTCACGCCTCCGGGCAGTAAGATCTTAGTTCAGCTGCACTTGCAACTTCGACCAGAATACGAGCAGTCTGAGAACTCTCGCCAAGTTCATCGAAACTTGCGAAACATATTAGGGTCCTGTAGGCTAAACGAAGTTGCGATGGCCTAAGTTCGTTCCCATCGCCGTTGTTAAATAATGCAGAGTAAACCTGGTGGCGCAGGAGGCGCCTGAGGTGCGAAACGAAATGACTTCACACTCTTTCTTATAGAAATTGAGGAGCACAATATCAGAGACAGCTGAGTCTACTTTCGATCTTTTTAGAGAATAGAACGAAAACTTTAATGCATATTAGCGAAGTGGGATATTCTTACTGCTCCATTTTGTATAAAATAGTGACTTGTACTAACGAAATGTGGCAAAAACCAGTATTTAAGTCGTGAATAAAAGTTAAAAGCTGGACTTGGCCAGTTTTGATATTAACTTTTTCCGCTATTGAAAGTAAACCAAAGTGTAATCATTAACTTCTTTGATTATTATTAACTGTTTGTTTCAAAAAAGGTAACACTCTGAACCTTATACACTCTTTAGAATGACCCTGTTGACAGTTAATTATTTATTATTATTCATTTATGGACGCAATGAAACCAACAGAAGTATACTCAGTCATTGACACTTTTCATGGTGTCCAAATTTGAATCATCGTTTCAGAAAGAGGACTCTTCCTTTTATCAGACCAAGGTGATCCATTCCGTTGTCTAATTTACCTCTGACCAAGTTTCTACTCAGATATCTTTTGTGTGAATATGTTTCTGTCTGCTACGTCTTACTGAGCTATATCAGCGAGTTCAAAAGAATCTTTAATCGCAGCTATCCATTTAATTGGCTATGGTGTGGCCTTACTTCGCGGTTAATATAAGAGAAACATATAACACAAAAATCATCTAGTGGCTTGAACAAAAGTAATTATTGAATTGTCATTATGAAAAGTTTGTTTGAAAAAACTACATATTGCCAACCATCAACTGTTTATTATATTTAAAACTTTAGCGGTTTCGGTTATGAACCATCATCAGAAAAGTAAATTAAACATACTGATTACATTGGTACATTTTTTGTCACCATATACATGTCAAACAATAAAATCAAGACCTCATGTCATCTGACATTTCACGTATATTTCATGATTTGACATGTATGTAGTGACAAATGTACCAACGTAATCAGTATGTTTTATTTACTTTTTTGATGATGGCTCATAACCGAAACCGGTAAAGCTGTAAATATGTCGCCAGCCGCGGTGGCCGAGGGGACTAAGGCGCTCCAGTCACGGTCTGCACGGCCACTACGGTCGGGGGTTCGAATCCCCCCTCGAGCATGGATATTTGTGCCATCTTAGTTCGTAAGTAGTTCATAAGTAGTTTGTAAGTTTAGGGACAGATGACCCCGTAGTTAAGTCCCATAGACTATACAAACATTTTTTTGTAAATATGTTAAACAGCTGACGGTTGGCAATATGCATTTTAAAGGTACCGGTATATTACTGCTGTTACTACACAGCTCACTAAAATTTGAAAAGTTTATGATTCATAAAAAGAAGACTTGCATTAACTTAAATTTTAGCACTGCTTGCGCTTTAACAAGAACTAGAACTTTCAAACATGTCCTTAGTAAGATAAAAAAAAACTAAGCACTTCAAATGAGCACTAAATCCTCTTCCAATTCTATATTTTCACAATCGGTAATATCCTCCTTTTTTGTTTGGTAGAAAATTTCCTTTTTGACAAGAAAAAAACAGTCGATTCTAAATTGAAAAATAAATAAATACAATAAAAAAGAAAATTGAAATCAATAATAAAAAGAGCCAACACACACACACACACACACACACACACACACACACACACACACATAGCATGCACGCAAACAGAACAAAATGAAGGTCGCGATGGAGTTCGCCGCTTTTGAACGTTCGATGTATTACATAGGTTTCTAAACAATTTTCGTCCGTTTTTTGACAAACAGTGAGACTACCATCCGATTGCGTTCAGAAAATTCTGTAAGAAAATATGAGTATCACAAAATCGAAATAAAGTCGCCGTTTTTAATACTAGGTTCCCGTTTTGAAAGATAGATTTCAGAAGTCGGCATCCGCACCTTACGTCACACAGCGCGCCCCATGTGCAAATTATCACATTTACCTGAAGAAATGACACGTGTTTCGCTATGCAAATATGTTGCAGAATGTTTTAAAAGGGTTATTTAATAAATTGCATAACCTAGTTTCAAAGAAAGGTGATTTTCATCCTACTTAATGTTCTGTTCCAATTCAATCGTAGTGTCAGGAGAGGGAATGAAGAAATTAATCTACAATACACAATGATAAGACAGAGTAAAGTCTGTGAACGGGTGATAAACATTAAGTTAAATGAATATGACTATATGAAGGTGTAACGACACAGCTGCGTCCACCTAATCCTCGATGGGCGAAGTTGCGGTTACATTCTATTTTATGCTTAATCATTTAATAATTGTTCCAATGATTTGACGGTATCGGATGCGGACAATTACTAGGTTGATCCACAACAGTAAACTTTGTTAACTTCCTTTATTATGGAACGACAAATGTTAGAAACTCTTCTCTTTAATAACACCGATTTAATAACCGCGTGCCACTACGATGAATGTCTACAAGTCCACACTGAAACATTTCTATATGCAACTGCAACCCGTATGCGATACGACGGAATGGCAAAAACTTTAGCCACCACTAAACTCAGGTTACGAACTCACTGCCGACATGCTACTGCCTCGCTCTGCGGTCGGCGGGAGACTGCCGCACACCGGCCAACAAACAAAGAACATTCCGTCCAATAGATTTCGGGAATGCAGCCGCGTAAAATTCACTTCTTCTGCTGATATTTCGGCCGCTATAGTTCATTGAATGACCAGTTTCTATGCAATGTTCAGCCACAGCTGACTTGTCTGGCTGCAATAGGCGGGTATATCTTCTGTGTTCAACGCTTCTCTCGTGGTCAGTGCGTATTGTCTGGCCTATATATGAATTATCACAATTTCCGCAAGGGATCTGGTACACACCTGACTTGCGAAGCAACAAATCATCCTTCACTGACCCTAGTAAGGCTGCAATCTTCACTGGTGGCCGGAAGATAACCTTAACACGATGTTTGTCGAGAATGCGGCTTATCTTTGACGAAAGAGCGCCCACGTAAGGTAAGAAGGCTCTTGATCTATAACTATTATTTTCGTCTTCTTCTTTCACGTCTCGTGCTTGCATTCTTGGACTCACATCGAATGCTCTGCAAATCTGTTGCTGCGAATATCCATTTGCTTTGAGAATGCTCTTCAGGTGTGTGAGCTCTTCCTGCAAGTTGTCATCGTCTGATATACAATGTGCTCTGTGCACCAATGTCTTAAGGACCCCTGCGGTTTGTGAGAGATGATGGCAGCTACTGGCATGTAAATACAGATTCGTATGGGTTGGTTTCCGATATACTGCATGTCCTAATGTACCATCAGCTTTTCGACGAACAAGTACATCCAAAAAAGGGAGGCAGCCATCTTTTTCCATTTCCATAGTAAATTTGATAATAGAGTGGATGGAGTTCAGATGGTCAAGAAATCGATGTAACTCATCCTTCCCATGAGGCCATACTATAAACGTGTCATCCACGTATCTCCAGAAGACCGTTGGTTTAAAACTTGCCGAGTCCAGAGCCTTGTCCTCGAAGTCTTCCATGAAGAAATTCGCTACCAGAGGGGATAGGGGGCTTCCCATAGCAACTCCGTCAATCTGCTCATAAAAGTCACCATTAAACTGGAAATAAGATGACGTCAGTACATGTTCAAATAAGGCGGTGATATCCTTGTCAAAATGTTGGCCAATCAGAGAAAGAGAATCCTGTACAGGTACCTTGGTATATAGTGATACCACGTCGAAACTGTACTATTAAGCCTGAGGTGGCTGAGTCTTTCAATAAAATCTATAGAATTCCGGATATGGTGACTACATTTTCCTACCAATGGCTTTAATAGTGAAGCCAAATACTTCGCAGAAAGGTAGGTAGGTGAACCAATCGTGCTTGTTATTGGCCGCATAGGCAGATCCTCCAGACGCTCATCCTTAAACAGTTTGTGGACTTTAGGAAGCCCATAAAATCTCGGTGGTACAGCACCTCGCACTTTTAAACGTCTTATAACTTCAGGTTCTAGTGACGAAGCATTCAGTAAGGCAGCAGTCCTTATCGTCACCTTGCTAGTTGGGTCTTTGTTGATCTTCCGGTACGCGTCAGAACTTAATAAACCATAGATCTTTTCATTGTAGTCTTCCCGAGCCAGCAGGACGGTGGCGTTGCCTTTGTCAGCACGTAAAACTACTGTGTCTGTGTCCTCACGGAGTTTTCGTATGGCTAACCTCTCTTCACTAGATATGTTACTTCTTTGTGGACGATACTTTATAATTGCTCGACAGCTTTCACGTCTGATTTCTTCAGCTGAATCTTCTGATAGTGGACGGACAGCTTCTTCAATAGCACTAATGAAAGATGGTATTGGCAAGGTCATTGGAGTGGGAGCAAAATTTAGCCCTTTACTTAAGACAGAGACAGTGGCTTCGTCCAGATTCTTTCCTGTCTCCTGACTCTTGGAATTGGGTTGATGGCACGACATGGACCAAATCTGATTGGATTCGTGATGTGACTACAACAAGACAGATGGCCAAATACAGCCGATTAGACCAGCCTCCTCAGGTGTACTCTGTTGCTCGACGCCCTGTTATAAATTCTGACGCGTACCGGAAGATCAACAAAGACCCAACTAGCAAGGTGACGATAAGGACTGCAGCCTTACTGAATGCTTCGTCACTAGAACCTGAAGTTATAAGACGTTTAAAAGTGCGAAGTGCTGTACCACCGAGATTTTATGGGCTTCCTAAAGTCCACAAACTGTTTAAGGATGAGCGTCTGGAGGATCTGCCTATGCGGCCAATAACAAGCACGATTGGTTCACCTACCTACCTTTCTGCGAAGTATTTGGCTTCACTATTAAAGCCATTGGTAGGAAAATGTAGTCACCATATCCGGAATTCTATAGATTTTATTGAAAGACTCAGCCACCTCAGGCTTAATAGTACAGATGTACTGGTGAGTTTCGACGTGGTATCACTATATACCAAGGTACCTGTACAGGATTCTCTTTCTCTGATTGGCCAACATTTTGACAATGATATCACCGCCTTATTTGAACATGTACTGACGTCATCTTATTTCCAGTTTAATGGTGACTTTTATGAGCAGATTGACGGAGTTGCTATGGGAAGCCTATCCCATCTGGTAGCGAATTTCTTCATGGAAGACTTCGAGGACAAGGCTCTGGACTCGTTTTAAACCAACGGTCTTCTGGAGATACGTGGATGACACGTTTATAGTATGGCCTCATGGGAAGGATGAGTTACATCGATTTCTTGACCATCTGAACTCCATCCACGCTAATATCAAATTTACTATGGAAATGGAAAAAGATGGCTGCCTCCCTTTTTTGGATGTACTTGTTCGTCGAAAAGCTGATGGTAAATTAGGACATGCAGTATATCGGAAACCAACCCATAGCAATCTGTATTTACATGCCAGTAGCTGCCATCATCTCTCACAAACCGCAGGGGTCCTTAAGACATTGGTGCACAGAGCACATTGTATATCAGACGATGACAACTTGCAGGAAGAGCTCACACACCTGAAGAGCATTTTCAAAGCAAATGGATATTCGCAGCAACAGATTTGCAGAGCATTCGATGTGAGTCCAAGAATGCAAGCACGAGACGTGAAAGAAGAAGACGAAAATAATAGTTATAGATCAAGAGCCTTCTTACCTTACGTGGGCGCTCTTTCGTCAAAGATAAGCCGCATTCTCGACAAACATCGTGTTAAGGTTATCTTCCGGCCACCAGTGAAGATTGCAGCCTTACTAGGGTCAGTGAAGGATGATTTGTTGCTTCGCAAGTCAGGTGTGTACCAGATCCCTTGCGGAAATTGTGATAATTCATATATAGGCCAGACAATACGCACTGTCCACGAGAGATGCGTTGAAAACAGAAGATATACCCGCCTATTGCAGCCAGACAAGTCAGCTGTGGCTGAACATTGCATAGAAATTGGTCATTCAATGAACTATAGCGATGTGAAGATTTTGACACCAATATCTTCGTTTTGGAATGCTATATTTAAGGAAGCTGTTGAAATTAGACTGGCCAACAACTTATTAAACAGAGATAAAGGTTTTAATTTAGACAAAGCTTGGAACCCTGCACTTGGAGTATTGAAATCACAGAGAAGACGTGAAGGTGTTGCCGCCGCCGAGCATATATCGATAAGTGAACACCGGAGGGCTTCCGCCACGGGGGGCGCACGCGTGTGAGTACTTCGATATGCAGTAAACCAGCATCTGTGACGCGCACGCGCATTGCCACCGCGATCCGGCTTATAAGGCCGCGCCCGGCACTTCGTCGACAGTCTTCGACTCACTCTGAAGATGGCCGGAAGGTACGCGGCCGAAATATCAGCAGAAGAAGTGAATTTTACGCGGCTGCATTCCCGAAATCTATTGGACTGTACATTACGCCGTGAAAAGTTGAAAATGCACAAAGAACATTCCAACCGAAGCATTGTTGCCAGCAGCTCTCGCAGGGTTTTAGGATTTTAGCTTAGTAACCTCTGGTACGTTTTGGTCGAACGATAATTTTCATTGGCGTGCAGCGAGAGTCTAAATACCAATGACAGATTTTATCAGTACTTTATGAGATAAACATATTATTTTATTGTGAAACTGAATTATGAATTATGTTGCTCAAGAATGAAGTTATCAGGTCACAGTGCGTCACTGGAGTATGTTAGGAGATGTTCTTGCCGAAGTAAGTGAGTGCTGTTTCAGGAGACTATCACCAAAATTTGCGTACTACTCAGTAAGGTCGACAAGCTAGAGCTTTCTGTTGAAACTTAACGACAACGGCAAGTTCACTAGAAACACGGAGAGGGAAGAGATAAACAGAGGAGGACGAAATGAAAGACAGAGCAAAGGGAAATGGGACATGAATAGCGACGGGTTACAAATAGAGGTAGTAGTAGGAGGAGTTGGTAGAGAGAGGGGAAGAAGGACATGGCGAAAGAGAGGGTATGGTGATCACATGGGCAGAATGTAGCACACGATTTATTTCTTTATAGGAAATTATACATCCAATTCACCATAGCTGGTAAACGCTTAATCTGTAAACGGGAAACAAAGTAGTCAATCCCATGACTGCAAAACGAGAGGCGTTTGAGAAGTCCGTACAAAAATAAAAAAAAAATTAAAAAAAATTAAAATAAAAATATTTGGGGAAAACCAATTTTTATATTTCGACATAGTCTTGTTTTAGACTTATACACTTTGTTCAATACTATTCTAATTTGTTGATCCCATCATAATGATAGGAATTGCCCAACAATGAAAAATAGCTGTTAGTTTTTCCAATCACCTACTCGTTAGAATGAAATCTTCGTGCCGTCACCCATTTCTTCAAATTGGGGAACAAGTAGTAGTCCGAGGAAGCCATGTCTGGAGAATAGGAGGAATGTGAAACCAGTTCGAATCCTATTTCCAGCAATTTTTCGACCAAAACTGCTGAGGTGTGTGCTGGTCCATTGTCGTGATGGACTTGTTTATGGGCTAATGTGATATTCCCGGCCTATGGCCACTTCATATTTCTGGCCGCTGGCCGTTTCTTTGCTAACATCGGAAGAAAGACAGAAGTGCAGCATATGTTGAAATGTGGGGTGAGGCACAGTAGGTGCTGGTTCCCGTGGGAAAGCCCGCCTATGTCACTGGTGCTCTCCTCGCATTGGCTGCTGCATTTCACGTCACGTGATATCTTTGGAAATTAGTTTAGTTTATTATATACTAAATATTAATTATTCAGAGCTGAGAATTTATGATAAATATCTCTCAAGGACAGGCTAGGTTTTGGCAATTTAAAAAGTTTAAGGTGCCTTCTCTTATTGTAACAAGAGAAGAGCGATTTTGCAGAAGGCGCGCGACGGCCCTGTTTTGGCGCGAAATACAGCGTCAGGTGCCCTCTCGCAACGCGCCGCAGTTTCAGTCTCGAGCTGACCACTATACGCGCCGGACCGCGCCGGTCATGAGTAAAGTTTTGCGTAATTGTGATAACAGTCGAGGTCTCAACATTAACTACGGGCAGCATAGGCCGTGTCATATTAAAAAAAGTTGTTCATATTTAATTATTCATTTAATAAATGGCATCCCTGACAATTAAAAATCTCGTGAGTCGCTTCTTATGCTTCCATTCTACAGAACTTATTTTAGCCTCACTTGTATGCTGTACAAGAACCAACGACCTGTGTGCTGTCTTCTGCGCTAGGGACACAACTATAGAAGACAACAGGTTGGTAAGAACTCTATGCTTTCCATAAAGACTTGGACAGCAACTACGGCACCTCGTGCGTACACTGCTACGCAACAGCATCAGCAAGGATGTGGAGGTTTTAGGGGACTTGTGGGAGGAAGCAGTACTAACTTATCCGTCCGCAAATAAAACCCTAGGAAGCTTGTACCAATAGCAGGCGTTTTTCTTGCAGCTCCGTTTTCAACGGTGCAATAACGATGCATAATATGCACATGTAATAGTTTTACCCTGTTCCAGAGAATCGATGAGGATTATCCCTTGTAAATCCCAAAATATGGGCGCCATAATCTTTCCGGCCGAAGGACCGGCCCTCGCATTTTTTCGTGCAGATTCTCCCCTAGTAACCCAGTGTGTAAATTGTTATTTGGTCTCTGGAGTAAAGTATCCAAGTTTCATCCACAGTGATGAAACGACGCTTAAAGTCGTGCGGATTCTTCATGAACAGCTGCAAACCTTCCTTGCAATACTTCACACGATTCCATTTTTGGTCAAGCGTGAGCAATCGCTGTACCCATCTTGCGGACGGCTTTCTCATGTCCAAATGTTTGTGCAAAATATTGTGTACCTGTTCATTCGAGATGTCCACAGCACTAGCAAACTCACGCACCTTTTCTGTCACCCATAACCATATAATGGATTTTATCAGTGGTTTCTGGAGTCGTAACCTCCACAGGGTGTCCAGAAAGTTCAGCGTCACTGTGGCCATATGGGCAATCCGAAAATTTGGAAACCACTTATAAACTGTTCTAGCCGAAGATGCAGTGTCACCATATTGTTTATTCAGCTTCTGTTTAGTCTCCTCAGACGTTTTACCTTTCATAAAGTTTAATAACCACACGAAATACTGTTTCGTCAATCCTTTAACAATCACTCGACTTCCTTGATTCACACGAATGGCAAATATAAAGATACAGTCCAATATGGCTGAAACTTGGTGTTCGTTATTTCCAAAGATGCTACTAAATAAACATCAGCTCGATACGCTCCGGTGGTGTCATTTCTCGGACTTTTCATGGACTTTTCAAACGCCCCTCGTATTTTTTTTCGTCGTAATACTTTCGTTTCACTGTACATAACCACAAGAACGCAAAACAGGGTACTTATTAATTTAACTGGTGTGTATCACACTGATCTATAGCAGGGCGTGGTCGACTTCAGCTAGTCACCATAAATCGAGAAGGTGACTGAATACAATATTAGGGCAATGTTTGTGTATTATATCAAGGTAATGGCTAAATGTAATTCTATGTACCATTAAACTAATTTGGTATTACTCCGATGTCTTCTCTCAAGACCTAGTGTCCTATGAAACAAGTGATGATGTGACACAACAACACAGTGACCAACGCCGTTTTCCAATTATGTGTGCGTACAGTGTGTAATACAGAACGACGCTTCATGTATTTTCCTCATCATTTGTATTTTTAGTAATTTATTATATATTTGTATATTTTGTTTCTGTAACATATTTGCATTGTTCTGCTAATTTTCGTATATGTCAAAAATGATATTGTAAAAAACGTAGACACGCTGGGTTAGCAAGGTCTTTGCTATTGTATAGAATCATTTTTGAGTAGGGAGTTTTATCGATGGTAGCGCAGAGTCGCACAGCGAGAGAGAGTGGGAGTCATTGTTGAGAAGTAGCGGAGGACAGACGGAATCATGAGACTGTGCACACAATGGTGTACGGCAAAAGTACGTGAAGGAGAATGCGTGTTGGATTGGCACTAGTGGAGGAGACGGCTAACAGGCGGTATTAGTTATTGATATGGGCACAGCTCAAGTAATTAAGAAATGCATCAAGAGGACCGCTGTGGGCCCAAAATTGTAAGTAACATTCGTCGTCAAGAAGAGCCTGTGTTTGCCAGTTGTTAAGTGCCAACAGTCTCCAATCAGCAGCACCACGTCGCACATCAAAATCAGTAAGATCTGTCCAGCTTGTTTTAGCATGTACAGCTAACCAGTGTATTAGTGATTATTGTTCAATAATGAACACTGTTATTTGAGAACCTGTGTTTAAAAAAATCATTACCCATAGTCATTGTCCAGACAGGCTCCTTCCTCATCCATTGTTTTTTGAGAATTCACAAAGTTATAGAAAACTAAATATCAAAGTCATTAAAGACAATGTGACAGTCATTAATAATAATTTGTTCATAAAGTATTACTAAATGTAACTTATTCCAGTGTTGCTAATCAATATGTTGCTAAGTGGAATGAAACTGCTAGACTAAGTCTCAAATTCAAGAGATATTTCAATAAATGTACAAAAGGTTAATTGTTTACCAATGCATATCATTTTGAGGTAAAGTTTTTTATTTGCAAGTACTGATTAGTGGGAATAGTGATTATTTGAAAGTGTTTGAAATGCCAATAATTCCTGGGTAAAGAGAGAGATAAAGTTAATCAGACGGTTAAATAGTTCATTTCTAAATATTCAGTGTTATCACGTCAAGTCAATAATTAATTTTTTCAGCTTGCTATTAGTACGGTTAATAGTTCAGTGGCAACTTGATTATTGCTAAAGCACATGGCATACTCACTGTTGAATAATTTCTGGTACTTATATAAACAATTAATTATTTGAAGCTGTAAATAATAAGTATTAAGGTGAGAGTTTTGCATGATCTGCTGCATGTTGCATTTGCGTGGCCATGGCTTGCATTTCGCTGTCTTACATTCAACCCCTGTGTTAATGAACCATTTCTCTGTAATTAGTATATTGTCAGTGTCTTTTGTACCGGATTTGACGCGGATACTCTGATTTCCTGCCCACCCAAATTTTACGTAATTTTTCTCGTTGTTAATTAACTTTGCTATTATTGAGATCCCTCCAAATTATTTGCTCGCACAAGAAGCTGGCGACCGTAAATTAATAAGTTATACACTTTTTCAAAATTAATCCCGGTGCTCCGTTTGTTCCGCATTTTGATCGTTTAAACATTAATAATTTTATTCCAAATTTTACTTTCCACTTCCTTTATTCCTATCGATCGTTGTTGTCTACTAAAGAGGTACAGCAATGTTCCGGTTATAGCCTCTACTACATCATCAGCTTCATTACCGATTAAGATAATTGCGATAATTAGGCACACAGGTCAATTTTTCTAATTATCGTATACTAACCGGTGGTGTAGGACGGGTACGGTTATAATGAGTCGTATTTCTTTAGCCTGACTCCAGCTACACACTCGATGATAAACATTACAGATTTTTGCCGAATCCTTAAGGAAACTGCATGACCAATCTTAGCAGATATAACCAATAGACATCATTGTGTCGTAGTTACATATACAACTAAAATGTGTAACAGGGAGAGTGGTTTTTATACACCACGTGCAGCTGGCACGCTGTGTTCTGACGTCGCTGTGGTGAGCGGGGCTTCAGAAGGCTGGCGGAGGTCCCTTTGTCGCCAGCCGGAAGTCCGGAAGGGCGTGGCTGCTTCCACGTCACGCGGGTACACGCAAGCCTGCGGCACGCCTGCGGAAGGCCCGAAAAAAATCACGTAAAAGCAGCCATCAAGCAGCACGCACACTCCTCTCGTCCCAGTGGCTACGTGGGTATTATCTATTTTTGTACAATAGCACAAATCACATCGGATGAATTGAAACGTGACTGGTGACCAACGTATCCCAAAATTCTTTGAGGAATCTGATTGCTATTAGAGAAACATCTTCAAACTTGCCAGCTGTCGTCGCTGCCTCATCGTACAGAGTGCTAAGTATCATAATTTAATTGCGTGAAATTTCGTTGCCAGTAAATTTCTTAATTTTCGTTAGTGCTTCTGTTTTTTAGGAAGTTTCTTCTCACCTACTTGACAGATTCGTTTGTGCTACTGTTTTAAGAGTTTATTCTCGCGTATTTTGATAAATACCTTTCGTCGGCTGCAAGCTACGTGATTTAAGTATCTTATTGTCACTTCCTTACTTCGTGTTCTGCTTTAAGAAAGCTTATACTCCCGTGCGTTTGATAACAGTGTATTCCATAGATTTTCTTGTTTTATTTTGAAAACTGCCGGACTCAGCTTCGTTGTTTTGACAGTGTAGTACCACTAACCACAGTTCAGTCAGCTGTCAGCCGCCTTTGTTAAAGTACTGAGCTAGTTAAAAGTTGATAATTACTTTTCTACTTTCTGCAGTTAATTGTATCGATAGGATGGATAGGATGTGTGCATGCTGTGTACGGACGCAGGGGGAGTTGGCCGCAGTTTGCGAACAGCTGAGCGTGCTGTTGGCTACGGTCAGCCATCTTCAGGCTGCTGACTCGGATGCAGCGGTGGTGGGGTGTATGGTGCGTCGAGTGGGACACCTCAGGTGTCTCATGCTTCGCCCTCTGTCCCTGCTACCGAAGCACCTTCAGGTGTACCGGATGTGGTCGGGCCGCCCTCTCCGCAAGGGATGTGGCGGGTTCAACGGCGTTCGCGTCGGTCGAGCTAAGTGTAGTACGATCTCGCTGCCACCTACGTACATTTCGCGTAGTGATCACAATGACAAGAGAAATTAGGGTTCCTACGGAGGCATAGGCATTCTTTTTTTCCTCGTCCTATTTGGGAATTAAATAGGAAAGGAAATGCCTAGTAGTGGTACAGTGTACCCTCCGCCATGCACCTTACGGTGGATTGCAGTGTAGATGCTAAGTACACTATTCCACGACAAACAAATAGCTAAAAAATAAATTAAAATAATTAGTTATTAGAGTTACATTAATGACTGTAATGGTAACATGCTCATGTATTTTAAATCTGTTACTCTTTTTTCTATGTCCGCCATAGGTTTGAAATTACAGACGATTTCTACGTAACAAGATTGTCTCTGTGGCCATTAATTATACTCTTTTCATATCTAAACTGCATATTTATATCGACAAAACAAGCTAATATCACTACTCTACACACTTATGTAATTATTTAAAAACCGCGATTGCAGTATAAAATAAAAATATATAATGACTTATGTAATTGAACAAAGTAGATATCTGAAATCCAGAATATTCATACAAAATGATATTTTCTCTACGAAGATTCTAATGTGAAGAATTATTTCCCTCTGCAATTGTTACAGCAATAACTGACCAGTTTCCATTTACCTTCATAACGCTTTTCCAAGAACATTAAATATCAATGGAATCTTTTATCGTGTTTGTCGCAAACATTTCTGCAACTCCCAGGAAAATTACCGGTATGTTTTGATGAAACAAACCCCCGGATGGATGTTTTTACCCAAGCCTGGAAAATAACTTTAAAATTCTTTGTTTTATGATGTGAATTCCTCATCTTGGCTAACATCTTCCTCCTGGGAGCTTATGTAAAAAAATACAATAGATCCCTCTTCACATCTCAACATGTCCGGTAATTTTAAAGTAATTTTGTATGGCTCTGCACTTTCGAAGACTTTCAATCCTAAATCCCTATACGCATATATCATTTGTCGAAACATTTCCTTGCAGTTGTTAGCTCCATTTCTTCCCAGATAATTTTGGGTTACATTCATGAATCATAAACAGGCTTATCTTCTTTGGTTCTAGACTTTTTCAAAACGTGATTTTTAAGTAATGTAATTTGCGTTTCTACAAATCCGCCTTCCTTTATTTTGCTAAAGGAAAATGGGAAACTTTCTTAAAAGTTACAAAGTCTTTGTAAAACTGTTTATCACCTTGTCCATGTAATTATTGCCGTCCACGAGGTTTTTACTCCATTGTGGTGTAATGTCACACGTTTATTGTTTTACTGTCATTGGAAATTTGTAAAAATTAAAACTTTTGGCAATGGCAATGTGCACTGTGGAAATAGGTACATTATTTATTTTCATAGCCGAGGCGGAGTGGCCAAGCGCTTTGAGGCGCTATGCTTCGATGCCGTTCCCCGTCGGGGTTCGAATCCTCCCTCGGACATGGATGTTTGTGCTGTCTTTAGTATAAGTTAGTTTATAAATAGTTTGTATGTTTAGGGACTGATGACGCCGCAGTTAAGTCCCTTAAGCTTAACAAACGCTTTTGAAGTTATTTTAATACTGTCATGAGTCATATTAACTGGAGGGGCGAAATCATACACATTACTTCTAGAAAATTAGTTCTTGAACTATCTCTCTCTCTTTTTTTTTTACTAACTCATTTCAATGACGTGTTTCAGGAATATGCCACGCAGAAAAAATATTGTCAGCAATTACTTTAATTCTCAAGTCTGAGTTCACAAACCCTTCAACGTACTCTTTCGTCTAATTCATTACCGAGAGAGTTGGCACACTGGACTCGCATTGGGGAGGATGGTAGTTTGAATCTTGCCTCCGGCTATCAAGATTCAGTTTAGCGCGATTTTAAAATATCACTTCATAGAAATACCCCGATGAACCCTTCGAAAGGGCACGGCCGTTTTACGTTCCCATCGTCACCAAAAAATTAGAGTTTGGTCTCAAATGAACGTGTTTCCTTTCTTGTAATTTATTATCGTTGTTAACAACCTGTCGACAGAAAAGAATTTTAAAATATCAAGACGTCCATTCCGGGCGATTTAAAACTCTAAAGGTTTTCCGGAATGGTGGAAACCGCGAGCCCCGACCTCAGTTCATCGAATACGTCGAGAAGTAAAAAAGCTTTGGTCGATGAGAGCGGTTGCTGACGAATATTGTCACTGGTTAAGATGATCATTCACTGCCTTTTTCTCACACTTTACATCTCCAACGGGGGCAATTTTTCCAATTATAACAGGCGTTAATGCCACAACTATACCTCTCACACATAAAACACCGATACCAAACTTTATCAATTAAAGTACATATATATCATTGCATAACTCTAAAAACGTGCCTGATAGCCAATTTTCTTTAATAGTTGAATTTTTGACATGAAACTTCTATGGAACACATTACCATATGAGAAGATAACCACTGAATCGTCTTGCCGGTTAAGGGAGTTTGACTATATCAACGGTGTAAAATAATTAAGTAATGAACTCTTCCCTTCCATCATTTTGTGAGGAATATAAGAGAGAAGTAGTTCCGTATACGTTTCAAATTATGTGCGTTAACTTGAAGACAAAGAAAAACATATAAAACCTCCAAGAGCAAACGAGGTAGAGGGAGTATTAAGCAACGCACTTTCTAACAGAATTTATTGCCCGTAATAATGAGTCCGTAGAATTTTTCTCTTTCTGAAAGTAGTGTTATGAGCTATTGTGCTAACAGAGAGGCAGAGAACAAGGATTAACAGAATTGCCCCAGATGGTTTTCTCTAACGAAGCTGCTGCTATCCTTTACTTTCTTGTTAATTCCCTCAGGCCTTTAGTTGCTGTGCGAAGTGCCTTGTTCATTTAAAACACATTTTTAGTACATCATTTCACTCGGGGTAATGAATTTTACTACTAATAAAATCCAAAATTAGGTTATGTAGAGAAACTCTACGTTACTACTTTTTTGTTATTGTTGCTTTCGTGTTTTAGGGGGACAAAACTGCGAAGGTCATCAGTCCCCCATTTCAACACAGGGTGGCCCAAGAAAAGCATCAATATGAAATAAACACGCGCAAAATTAAGAACAGCAACGGGAGGAAAATCTCACTCACTGTCTAAAATATCGATGAAGTCGATAAGACATAACAAAATGAGACGATCACACAGAAATACACAACAACGATAGGAAACAAAACAATATAGTCGATGTGTCTCGTTGACCGACCTTGAGATTAAAAAAAGGAAGGTTCACCTACGCGGCAACGCGGCAGCTAATCAGAGGACACAAGAGGAACATAGACGGTGTACTGAAGCAAAGCTTCACAGGGTACGATAAAAATCCCTGGCACGAATAAAATTTAAAACTGAATCAGCCACTGTGGTATCGTCTGGTAAAACACCTGATAAAAGTGCAGATAAAGTAAAAGGCGGCTAAAATAGAAGCCTTAGGTTACTGCTTTATATAATCCCTTAGCTGCCTGATTGTGTGTTGGTATTAAATACTATTTTTTAATTAATTTTTTTACGTAGAAAGTTACATTGGTACGCTCATGTACAGAGAGAGAGAGAGAGAGAGAGAGAGAAGAAAAACAGCACACCGTGAACAACCAGGTTCTTCTTCTTCTTCTGCTGCTTATCCATTAATGAATGTTGGTGACCACATGGCACATATTTCTTCTGTGAACCGCAGTATTAAGTAGCTGGTCTAATTTCGTAGTCCTGTCCATTGCTTTACATTGTCTAACCAGAATGTTCTCCTTCGTCCTTGTCTTCTTTTCCTTCGATCTTCCCTTCTATTATTAAATGTAGAAGAATATATTTGGTGTTTCGTACTATATGTCCTAGGTATGCAGTTTATCTTCTTTTCAGCACTGTCAACAATTCTCGCAGCTTGTTCATTAGTTCCAGAACTTTGGTGTTGGTTATTCTTTCTGTGCCAGCTGCGGTGGCCGAGGGGACTGAGGCGCTCCAGTCACGGTCTGCACGGCCACTACGGTCGGGGGTTCGAAGCCCCCCTCGGGCATGGATATTTGTGCCGTCCGTAGTCTCAGGTAGTTCATAAGTAGTTTGTAAGCTTAGGGACTGATGACCCCGTAGTTAAGTCCCATAAGTTCTACAAACATTTGAACATTTCTTACTGTCCATGGTACTTTAAGCATTCTGCGATAAATTCACATTTCAAAGGCCTCTAACTTCTTCATTGTTGACATATTTAATGTCCATCCTTCAGAACCATCTAGACGTACGGAACGCCCTTTTCCAGCATGGCAATTGTTGTTGTGGTGGTCTTCAGTCCGCAGACTGGTTTGATGCAGCTCTCCACGCCACCCTGTCCTGTGCAAGCCTCTTCATCTGAGAATACGTTCGGCAACCTACATGCTTTTGAATCAGGTTTCTGTATTCGTCCCTCAGTCTCTCTCTACGATTTTTACCCCACACACTTATCGTCTACGTTTCACTTCCATACAATGCTACACTCCAGACAAATGCTTTCAGAAAGGACTTCCTAACATTTGAATTAATATTGGTTTTTAACAAGTTTTGCTTCTTTAGAAACAAATTTCTTCCCATAGCCATTCTGCATTTTATATCTTCCCTACTTCGGCCATCGGAAGCTATCTTGCTACCCATTAGCAAAACGCATATATTACTTTTATTGTCTCATTACCTAATCTAATTCCTTCAGCATCGCCTGACTTTCTGACGCTACATTCCATTATCCTTGTTTTACTCTTGTTGATGTTCATGTTATACCCTCTTTTCAATACACTAGTCATTCCATTCAATTGTTTTTCCAGATCCTTTGCGGTCTCTGACAGAATTACTATGTCATCGGCAAACCGCAAAGTTTTTATTTCTTCTCCCTGAACTTTAATTCCCTCTCCATATTTATCCTTGCATTTCTTCATTGCTTGCTCAACGTACAGATTGAACAACATTGGGGAAAGTCTACAACCCTGTCTTACTCCCTTCCCAACCTCTGCCTCCGTTTCATGTCCTTCGACTCTAATAATAGCTGTCTGGTATTTCTATAAGCAGGATATTTACCCCTGTTACCTTCAGAATTTGAAAGTGTTTATTCCAGTCGACATTGTCAAAAGCTTTCTACAAATCTACACATGTTAAAAACGTAGGTATACCTTTCCTTAGCGTATCTTCTAAAACAAGTCGTGTTGTGAGTATTACCTCCCTTGTTCCTACAATTCTCCTAAATGCAAACTGATCTATCCCAAGGTTGGATTCCACAAGTTTTTACATTCGTCTGTAAATAATTCGTATTAGTATTTTGCAATTATGACTTATTAAACTTATAGTTCTGTAATTTCTTTGGTAACGGGTGAAAGTTGATGATAGCCATTCGGCAGGGTAATGACAAGTGTTGTAAATTTTGTTGGACAGTTTGTGTAAGACTATGATATCTTCTTTAATAAGGAGTTTAACTAATTAGTCAATTAGGTAACTAGAGTTAGGACATGTTCATTAGTATGATCTGAACACATGATTGGTCTCGTTGCCACCTCTATTCAGCATGTGTCCTGTTGCGTAGTAGGCGCAGTGTCCGTTAGAGGCCCTATAACTTATACTACTCCTGATGCCATCGACGCGTATGTGGGACTGGCGCACTGTGGTGTTTTCGCCTGGTTCCATCTGTACTGACTAACATTGGGTCACGCTGTGCACCCATCATTTTACAGCATCCCACTCATTTTCAATACGCGGTAAGTCTCGTCTTCTAGGGAGAAAAGGCTGACATTCTGTGTCACCAACGAGATACGTGTTCGTGCAGCAAAATGTAACCGTCAGTTGTTATACTGACACCGTCTTCTGTCGCCCTAGAGGGAAAAAGGGCTGACACTGCGTCGCCAACGAGACACGTGTCCGTGCTGAAAAAATTGACCCTCAGTGTATCTTTCTATGGGAGTGAAACGTGGACGATAGGGAGTTCAGACAAAAAGATGATAGAAGCGTTTGAAATATGGTGTTACAGACGAATGATGAAGATTAGATGGGTAGATCACGTGTCTAATGAGGAGGCGCTTAAGCGAATTGGGAAGAAAAGGAGTTTCTGGCATATCCTGACTAAGAGAAAGTATAGATTGGTAAGACACATTCTGAGACATCAAGAAATTGTCCACTTAGCATTAGAATGAAGTGTGTGGGGTAAAAATCGGAGATTGACGGACGAATGCAGTAAGCAGATTCAAAAGCATGTAGGTTGCCGAACGTATTCTCAGATGAAGAGATTTGCTCAGGACAGGGTGGTGTGGAGAGCTGCATCAAACCAGTCTGTGGACTGAAGACCACAACGGCAATTGCCATGCTGGAAAAGGACGTCTGAGGTGTCGAGTAGAAAGGATAAGCCAATGGTTCGCAAGATGATCTTCACGTAGGTCAAAGTGGTCATAGCATCCTGGATGTGCACCAAACCTTACACAAAAGGCCTTTACATGCCGCTGTACAATATTCCTTGTGTGACTACAATATGATACTGCTACCCGTTTCTGTGGCGAACCGAAATGTGGCCATCAGAAGCTTCATACGCTCGAGAATACCATGTAATGACATTCGTTCCCCCAGTATCGTCCTTCCATACACCGTTGTCGTCTAGCATATTTCTGCACAGTAATGAAAGATATTCGGAGAAATGGCCGAGGAATTCGTAATCCTTGCATTAATAAACGGCAACGGACTCTCAACCCTGGAGGTGTACGATGGATCACACAGCTCCACAGATACACCAGAGGCCACGAAGACCTAGATCCGTCCCGCAATACCATTTGGATGAGATACAGATCTTCTTGGCTGGTTGGTCTACGTAGTGCTTCCTGGCCAATCTCGTCGTGTTCAAGAAGTATCCGTGAACCATTCTGCACTCGCCCGTTGTGCTGCTGTTCGTCCCAAACGTGTAGCGATTTTGTGGATGGATACATCACATTCATGTCAATAATACTTTCAAATTCAATTGTATGAGCGTGCGCTTCGGCATACATCTTATAAGCAACCTGTACGTTTTTTCTATCCCTAGTCTAAGGTGTGTGTTTTATGAACGTGAGTCTAATTAGTTGAGACCCGCGTTTAAACTATCAGGGTTTCTACGCATGGAACATTTTGAATACAAAAAATTTTCCAATGTTTCTATACCTATTGCGCCAAAATGATTAGGTCATCACTCCATAGACATACAAAATGCTTACACTAAGTTATACTAAGCACAAATCAAACACACCCATGCCCAAAGGAGGACTCGAATCTCCGGCGGGAACGGCCAGCCCGTCCGTAGCATACGGCAATTCCGCACAGCTTTTGAACACATTGCAATTAATAATGGTCTCTTCTCGTACAAACACTATAATAGGACATAACGATGTTAATGAACCTAGTATCTGAAAAACTGCACGTGGCGACTATATATAGTATGACGATTCCCGTTTCATTATTTATGCCAACAATAATGTCAATTCTTACTGTCGATTATACAATATGTAAAACCCATATTTAAAGTGTCATGTTGTTGGTTTCATTTGAAAAAGATTCAATAGCTAATTACAGCTGATAGAGTGGAAAACAGGCAATAATATTTATTGTTGTGGCCTTCAGTATAAAGTCTGGATTAATGCAGATTGTAAGTGGAGCACACGTTTCCAAGTCAACTACTTAGTGTTCTACTGGTGATATGAAAACGTTACGACCGCTTGTCGGCCACGGACTTTACGCCCTGTGAAGAAGAATGTTTGTTATCTTACAAACTGTGGCCAACACTTCAGCGGCTGACTATGCATTTTAAGGGATGAAACTGATTATGACAAAATTGGATTCTACCTACTTTCTTAAACAATACAGATTCTCCCTGTAATTGCCCTATCCATACCTAATTAAATTTAATATTTATTTTAATTTTGGCAAATCCACATTTCTATCTTCATAAATTTAATCTAATATAGATAAAACCCTTTTAACTTTTTATGAAATTTATCAAAATTATTTACAACATATGCTTCCAAACAATGCCATTTATAAGCCTTCTAATTGTTCACGAATTATCAAAATTGTTTACAAAATTGTCTTCCCAGACAATCTCAGTTTTTACAACAGATTCAGCAAGTAGAAATTCCTAACATAATTAATCAATGAAGGTTTCCTGTAATTTTTTCATAACGCAATATCGTGACTCTTTCCTAACACAATCTCCCTCGCACACTGTCACACTACTAGTTTGTCCCACCCAATACTAAATTCCCAATCCATTTTACAATACTGAATCTAGAAATTACATCATGTGTCATTATTTTTCACTCTTATTTCACTTGTATCGAAAGTAGAATTAATCTATGGTCGACTATCAAATAAAGTGCTGTGATTTATTCTTTGCATTAAACCAAAATTACTGACATTCCCCCCCCCCTCTCTCTCTGTTTGTCAGCAGTCTCTGTTGATTGGCTTTGGCGTGTGTCTTTCACGTGTGAACCTACAAATTCTATGCTGGCCTGTAACTGACAAACTCACCTGTAAACTGACCTAAGTTTCTTTGACGTGAAAAGCGTTTCGTCCGCTAGTCTCCTAAGTCAAAATTGAACTACTCACAAGGACAATCAAATAGAGTGACGCGCATCGCCACTTTTCCTTTGAGAAAAAAAGAAAATAGTGCAGTCAAATTTACTATTGTCAAAAGGCAAAATATACTGGGAACAAATGCCTTTCAATCACAAGGCGATCCAATGGCACGTTATTCGTCCATGATAGGTACTTACCTTCTACGCTGCTCTTACCTAGTTAAATTTACATTCAATGTATTTATTTCCTCTATACCAGTGATTATCTTAGCATGACATTTTATAGGGAATATACAGATATATCACTGAATGTACCCACGATATTATATCAAAATACGACACGCATGACCTTTTGATTTAGTACGTCTTTACTATTAACTTTACGTGCGTTAAGTATTTTGAAGACAGTATGCACACTTTGATTGTATCTTCGAAATTATCTCAGAGTGTAATAGATATTTCAGGATATATGACGTGAACAACAATTAAATGTATTAACGTATTGACATATCTGTCCCAATAATGATGTTGGAATCAATTATATCCTTCGTAATACATTTTGCAAACAGTTTCCTAATATTCCACTCAAGGAGCTGGAAAATTATACTATTGTAGGACACATAGTTCAGGAGATGAGGATTGAGCTGCATGAAAGGACACAGTACGTTGTAATTGTCGGAAAGTCATCGAGTGGAACTAAAGTGATGTCTGGCGTTCCTCAGGGAAGTGTTACAGGGCTGCTACTGTTCCTTATTTTTATAAACGATTTAGAAGACAAACTGAGTGGCTCCGTGAGACTGTTCATGGATGATGCTGTCCTTTATTGGTTAGTTAAGTCACAAGAAGATCAGACGCAACTGCAAAATGGTTTAGATATGATATCAGCATGGTGCAAATAATGGCAGTTGACCCTTAATAATGAGAAGTGTGACGCGAACCATATGACCACTAAACGAAGCCAGTTAAACTTAATTTACACGATAAGAGCCGTAAATTCAACTAAATTACTAGGAGTAACAATTACAAACAACAAAATGGAAAGAACACATAGAAAATGTTGTTGGGAAAGCGAACCAAGGACTACGTTTCGTTGGCAGAACACCAGAACACTTAGAAGATCCAACAGCTCTACTAAAGAAACTGCCTACACCACATTTGTGCCTCCTATTTTGAAGTATTGCCGCAAGTTGTGGGATCTACACCAGGTGGGACTGACGAACGTTTTAGAGAAAGTACAGAGAAGGGCAGCTCGTTTTGTATTATCGTGATATAGGGGAGAGAATGCCACGGAAATGATGCACGAGTTAGGGTGGAAATCATTAAAAGAAAGGCGTTACTCGTTGGGACGAGATCTGTTTGTGAAATTTCTTTCATCAACTTCTCTTACAAATGCGAACAGATTTTCTTAGCACCCACTCACATAGGAAGATACGATCATCAAAATAAAATAAGGGAAATCAGATCGAAAACGGAAAGATTTAGTTGTTCCTTTTTTCCGCGAGCTACTAGATAATGGAACTGTAGAGAAACTTCTTAAAAGCGGTTCGATGAACCCTCTACCATGGACTTCAATGTGACTTGCTGAGTTTTTATGTAGATGTATATCTAGATGAAGAAGTGATACTAAAATGAACAAAGTTTAGAGGAGAAATGCTGTGAACTAAAGGTAGTAAAATATAATGCATGAAGGTAGGTCAAATTCGAGTCACCATAATACTGATTTACTACCAGAAACAGTCTACGAATCAGAAACAACCAAAATCCGAGTGTCAGGTATCAGATAAATAGAAAAAAATTGAACGTAAAATCTCGAGAAAATTTTTGGAGCATTACACAGAGATATATAGATAGAGAAACCAACCACATAATTATACGAACTGACACTCACAGAGATGATCAGAAAACGTCGGCTAACATTCTATGTACATTACGTAGGATGAACAGTAACTGTCTGAAAAAAGAGTATTTATTGCTGTAGTAGAAAATTCATTAAAAAAAGAAAACAAAAAAACGGGTTTCAAGAGATAGAAGACTTGAAATACTCTGGAATCAATAGAGAAATGATAAATCAAAGGGAAAAATTCAGAAACAAAATATGAACTCTAAATCTGAAATAACAGAATAACACAGGGAAAACATGGATAGAGCAAAGGAAAGAGGAACATAGTCAAAGAATAAAAAGGTTTTGGGAAGAGAAAAAGAATAATGAAGCTATAAAGAAGAAATGATCACGCAAATCCAAGTTTAAAAAATATCTAAGGGGCGAAAATATACAGTAATCAATGTGTTAGCATAAAACTTGGCGTCGCCCTACTACTTAATTATTACTCACTCCATCTTTGCTTTCCTTATCTCTTTCTCTGTCCGTCTTCTCTTACCTTCTTACTTTTTCCATCTCCTCCTCCCCCCACCCCCTCTTCATCTCCTCATGTGCCCTCTTTTTATCTCCTCCTACTCCTGTCTGCCCATTCCCACTGCGAGCGTGAAGGTCGGGTGGGAGTTTAAAATAGGGAAAGATTAATTTTTAAAACTCACAACCACCAGCTGCGAACCAAATTCCTAAACATGCCAAAACACTGGAACTGCGATTGCGACTGTTTGACTCGTTTTCTAGGGGATGATATTACACGTTCGCAGCTTTCCTTCCCTGCATATGATTAACAAAACAAATTCATAATAAAATCAAGTTCATGAGAGAAAAGGGTGTACTAACTACTATTTTTGAAAACACGTGAAAGTTCACTTTATGTTGTTTATTTCACAATATTTGAACCCTGTGGCTGATACGTCTGTACGTCGACACATTTACCAAATAAAGTTATAGTTCGAGAGCCCCCAGACAAAATGAGTATTTGTCGCGAATTGTTTTCACACCACGTGGCTGCCTCAAACACTGTTTATGTTCAGGCCTATGCGACGACACGTGTTACAAATCACAGTCACTTTAATTCAATGCGATGCACACCTTGTTCCACCGGCTAAATATTCACAAACACACAGTAGCACTCGATTTAACTTGGTACAGTCTACAACGAGCAACCACACGTGGCGATTGCCACAGAAAACTCTAAAGTCACCACCTCGAGATCCACATGCTGACTGATGCAGAGCGATGCCGCCCAGCCAGTTCTCCACGTGCTCTGGAGTCCTCGTCACTTCCTGCCCTCGCGCGCGCGCGCGCCAAAAGCTCAACTGCCGGGGTTTTTTCCCCTACGTCATCAACTTCCGCATGTGAGCTGTTCTAACCGATTTGCCAACGTACAGCGCTCAGCCAATACATTTCTAAAACTTTACTTAAAATCAAAATAATTACACTACACATTAAACAAATATTTTCTTACGTTTTTATATTAGTATAAACATCCTTTGTACTGTTTATCATAATCGTGCAATTTCTTACACCACAGATAAGTGATTTAACAGAATACTTCAAGATAAAATACAAAAGATTAATTGAAAATAAAATGAGAAATAGTTAATGTATTATTTTTATAAACAAACATTGCCATGCTAGTTGTGTAACTGTCTTGTCTTCGTTGGTAATATATTACTTTTCATTGTCAATTAAACATATTATGTTAGATGTGACTATATCAGCTAATGTATTGTTTATTTATCAACAGGCTATTTTGTAATGAGGGCCTTAAAGGTTCCTAACTGCATCGTATTACTTCAAATGCCAGTATTATTACAATATTTGTGCATTGCACTGTGCCTGGCACTCGCCATTGTCCCTCTCTCCCGTCACCGGAAACGAACTGGAAAATCCTAATTTGGAACAAGCCACCAACGTCGGCCTGCTCGCTGGCCTCCCGTCAGCTACAAGCACACAGCAAATCTCAACGTGGAGAATTTCTACCTATGGGCTAACTATAAATGTTGTCACCCAACTGTGTTCATACATTGCTACCATAATTAATAAGATTAAAATTGTGTAACATTTAGTGCATTGGCATGGTCAATGTTTGCAGTGAACTTCATACGGTTTAATTATCAAATGCTATTGATTACCGGTATTTCTATTAGGCGGTAATCTCACACCACCTTACCGTATCTCTGCCATTACCTCCTCGTCTCTCTGTCGAAATCATCCTTACCCTCCTCAGATCGCTGCCTCCTATGTTAACGTTCATGGTGGTGTCTACCTTTTCTGCAAAGTACTCTTCGCCATTCTCTGTGTAAAATAGGTAGACCGTGAAGTTCCTCTTGCTTTACTGGTTGAGTGTGTAAATTTTGATCAAGATCCTAGTAAAATTGTGGATTCTGCCGAAATTCGTGGTTAAAGTACCCTCTGCCATGCGCGATACAAAATTTTACGTATGCAATAATTTTTTACTTGCTTTGATGTGTAAAGTGTCATCACAAGCGGATGATCAGTACGGTGGCCTATAAAATATAACCAAACAGAATATAAGAGTTTCCCACGCGTCTCAGTGTTTTTGACGTCATAATTATATCCTATATTGTAAGTCGTACAATAAAATAATTTTGTACGTACTTACAATGCCATTAATAAATACTGTATGTAGTGCTGCAAATACATTCAGCAGCAAATAATTAATGAATTTTTCTTCATGCTTGATGCGCCAGATTTTCACGCATCTCAGTGTTCATGATGTCGTTTATCGAGAACGATGTATCATACAATGATATCTACATCTACACCTACATGGGATATTCTGCAAATCACAGTTAAGTGCCTGGCAGAGGGTTCGTCGAACCACAATTATACTATTTATCTCCCATTCCATTCTTGAATAGCGCGCGGGAAGAAAGAACACCTGAATCTCTCTGTTGGAGCTCTGATTTCTCTTATTTTATTCTGATGATCATTTCTACCTATATAATATATAATTATAGGTATAACATTTGCGATAGCGCAAACAACATGATGCCAATGTTTCATCGCAATCAGATGAACTGTAAGGCAGTGAATAAAATATAGACAAATATACAGGGTGCTACCAAAAGTTACGGCCAAACTTTCAGGAAACATTCCTCACACCCAAAGAAAGAAAATACGTTATGTGGACATGTGTCCGGAAACGCTTAATTTCCATGTTAGAGATCATTTTAATATTACTCTTTAAATGTAAATTGACATAATTCATGCAGACAAAATACCAAATTGTTTCGTTAGTATGTACTGTACTTCCTCGATTCAAGGCCAGTTGCCGGCCGCGGTGGCCGAGGGGACTGAGGCGCTCCAGTCACGGTCTGCACGGCCACTACGGTCGGGGGTTCGAAACCCCCCTCGGTCATGGATATTTGTGCCTCCTTAGTGTAAGGTAGTTCATAAGTAGTTTGTAAGTTTAGGGACTGATGACCCCATAGTTAAGTCCCACAAGCTATACAAACATTTACACATTTGAACCGCCAGTTGTCCCAATTGAAGAAACGTAATGTTGACTTCAGTGCTTGTGTTGACATGCGAGTCATTGCTCTACAGTACTAGTAGCATCAAGCACATCAGTACGTAGCATCAACTGGTTAGTGTTCATCACGCACGTGGTTTTGCAGTCAGTGCAACGTTTACGAATGCGGAGTTGGCAGATGCCCATTTGATTTATGGATAAGCACTGGGCAGGAATTGTTGGAGATGTCTTGATTGGGCCTCATGTTCTTCCACCTATGCTCACTGGAGCACGTTATCATGATTACATACGGGATACTCTGCTAGAACATGTTCTTTACAAGTACGACACAACATGTGGTTCATGCGCGATGGAGGTCCTGCACATTTCAGTCGACGTGTTCGTACGCTTCTCAACAACAGATTCAGTGACTGATGGATTGGTAGAGGCGGACCAATTCCATGGCCCTCACGCTCTCCTCAACCCTCTTGACTTTCATTTATTGGTGCATTTGAAGTCTCTTGTGTACTGAACCCCGGTACCAAATGTAGAGACTCTTCGTGCTCGTATTGTGGACGGCTGTGATACAATACGCCATTCTCCAGGGCTGCATCAGCGCATCAGGGATTCCATGCGACGGAGGGTGGATGCATGTATCCTCGCTAACGGAGGACATTTTGAACATTTTCTGTAACAAACTGTTTGAAGTCACGCTGGTACGTTCTGTTGCTGTGCTTCCATTGCATTATTAATGTGATTTGAATCAAATGAGCTCTAACATGGTAATTAAGCGTTTCCGGTCAATGTCCACATAATACATTTTCTTTCTTTGCGTGTGAGGAATGTTTCCTGAAAGTTTGGTCGTACCTTTTTGTAACACCATGTATAAAAAAGATATTAATTTTAATCTATTAGATTGTGTAATTTATGATTTGCAGTATTACTGGACGTATACATGTAGTGTGAAGTGTGTTTTTGTCGTCGTCAGTTATTGCAGATTTAGGCTACTACAACACATCCAGATATATTGAGATTTTATGAGATTTCCACGACTGAAAATATTGTTCTGTCTGACGGAAGAAATTCCAATGAATGTGTTTGCCAGGGAATTCACGTAAGGAAATAAAAGCATACTCTCAGAGGAGGAACAGACGTACGGGAGAACAGAAAAATTCGTATAATAGATAATATTTTGCTGTTTGGCAGCGACGTCGATGACGCAACACTGGCGAACGTCAAAGGATTTTAACGCCACTTCGGAACGCAGCCTCGCCTTTGAAAGGCAGAGGACGCCGTCCGAGCCACGCAGCCGGCACTGGGCGAAGCGACGTTCAACTGTCGTGCTCGCGGAGTGCGCGCGTCACAGGAGGCCCAGCGAGAGCGCTGGTTTTGTTGGTGGGGGATTGGTGTGTGGGGGGGGGGGGGGGGGGGGAGTGTAGCGGACCAGCGCTGACGTGAAAGGACGCGCCAGCGATCGCTGCAGCTGCCGACTGGCGCCATTTCAGCATCAGCGGCGTCCAGCGACATCCGCCGCTCCAGAATCCGCTTTCAAAAGCATTTCTACGTTGTTGTTTTTTTCTGCAGAAAAAGAGGCAAAAAGATTACAGTCCCTCTAAGCTTCGAAATTCATATGCACGATTCTACTGATGCGACTCAGTTACACGTAATTTAATAACTGGCACCTGTACTTGATGTTTGATTGACGATATTCGAAACGTTGACATTTAGCCGACACGATAAAACGGTTTCAGCAAAAGCTTTGCGTACGAATCAAACGGAGTGCCATATGTACAGGGAGTCCCAAAAGTCGGCTAATATGTGAAAATGCATATGCGAGGTAGCGACGTTCGCACCACGGATTTTCTTAAAACTTCTGACACTATTAAAAGACAATCAGTACAATATAATGAGCAAGTAGTAAGACCTATTCGAGACAACCACAACGCAAATTATGAACGTGAACACCAATAACCCTTGACTTGTGAGGTGCTTGTGATTGCTGATCCGTACTTCTGTATACCTTATAATGTCCTTGAGTGTTGTTGAAGTTTCAATTTACCTTCGACTGTCACAGAGTGAGAGGTGTAGCATTATTATTAGCAAGCGTGTTCCGAATGACAGATTAGTGTAAAAACGTAATAGCCTGAATAAAATATCCTATATGGAGTCACAACAGTTAAAACTTTTATAGGGTCTGTGTTGAGTGATCCCATATAATTTTCTTTCCTCCTCCCTGTTGCCACGAATGACGCACAACAGTTTGCGTTTGTACCGCAATAACAGTGTACGCGAGGGTTGCAGTTACTCCATACTGCACTGTGTGAAGAGTAGAAATTCAGAAGTTCACCTACCTGACGTCTTCTATAGATGTCGTCCCCACGCAGATGGTAGCACGCAGGTCGAAGTTCTTGAAGTGAGGCTGAAATTATTAAGTTACTGGCAGGAACTCATATAATCACGGAATAATACTAAAGTTCTTGGGATGCCAGCTAATTTGTTTAAAGAATGCAGATAACCAGCAAACAGCGTAATATTATACACTTGATACACATTGTCTTAACTGAAAGTTCAATATATTGCCATTTCGCATTGCTCTAAAGTGATTAATCTATGTCTCATGACAGCTTACACATGCTACGTGTTTCTCCTACCAGTGCGTGTTTTGGACTGAAGTGTGGCGGCTCAATGCAAGGATGCCTTCGCTCCGCAATTTGGCGAGCAAACATTACCGCTGTACATCGTCCGTCTTATATTAATTGAGAAAATTATGCAGGACCGGTAATCACGCCTCCTATAGAAACCACTTGGAACGAAGTCTAATATCAATATGACTAATTTTCTCTTACATTTTTAAGCTCAGTTATAGAAAATTGTCTAAGAGATACATAAACACAGTTTGGTGAACTTCTTGTTTAGTCCGGAGAGTGTTTTTATGCAACTCTCCACCTTACTCTATTGTGAGCAGGCCTTTTGTCACCTCATAATAACGACAACTAACATCCATTTAAATTTGCTAACTTTATTCGTCTCTTGGTCTCCCTCTGCAAGTTTTATCCTCACACATTTTCCAATGCGATATTCAAGATTCATGAGGTCTAAGGTTGTCTCCTATTAATCGAGTGCTTCTTTCAGTCAAGGTATGCCAAATATTACCTTCCTCCCCAATTTTGTTCGGTGCCTTATCATTAGTTAAGCCATCTACCCACCTAATCTTCAGCGTTGGTCTGTAGCAATTAATTTGCAAGCTTTTATCGTCTTCCTGTCTGAACTACTTGTCGTCTATATTTCACTAACGTACAAGGCAATACTACAAAGAAATTCCTTCAGAAATAACATCCTAACAGTTAAAATGCTATTGGGACGTAAACAAATTTCTCATTTTCAGAAACTCATCTCTTCCCATTGCTATTCTGCATTTTATATCATCTGTAACGCGACCATTGTATGTCATTTTACTTCCCAAGTAACACAGTCATCTACCACCTTTAGTGTTTCGTTTCCTAATCTAATTTCTTCAGCACCGCCTGATTTTTTTCGGACTACATTCACTTACCCTTCTTTTGCTGTTAATAATTTTCATCTTCACACGTTCCTTTCAAGGCACAATTCCGTAAACTTGCTCTTTCAGTTCCTTTGCTGTAACTGAGAAGATGATAAAGTCACCATCTTCAGGCTGAACTTTAATTCCCTCGCCGAATATCTCCTTGTTTTCTTTCACAGATTGCTCAATGTGCAGATTGAATAACACTAGAGAAAGGCTACAACCCTGTCGTATTCTAATCCCAACCACTGCTTCCCTTTCGTGCCCTTGCTCTGTTATAATGATTTTATGCTAGTTATAAATAACGCTCCGTTCCCTATGTTATACTTCCACTGACATCAGTATTTAAAAAAAGTGTATTCCAATTAACATTTCAATTCTGTCTTCAAAACTACTCGTACAATAGCTAAAAATAAAAATTTACCTTTGCTTAATCTATTTTCTAGGTGAGTATTGCTTCACATGAGCCTACCTTTCATCTAAATACAAACCTTTCCCGAGGTCGGATTCTTCCGGCTTTTCTGCTCCCCTGTAAATAATTCGTGTTAAAATTTTGCAAGCATTATTAAATTGATTATACTGTAAATTTCACATATGTCTGTGCCTGTTTTCTTTGGAGTAGGGAGTAATACATATATCTTGAACGGTATTTCGTCTGTCTAATCCATTTTATACACCATGTAAAACATTTTTGTAATAGGTGGGCCTCCTAGATACATCAGTAGTGCTAAGAGAATGTCGTCTACTCCAGGGACCTTGTTTAGACGTAGGCCTTTCAGAGCTCTGTCAAATTCTTCTCTCGGTATAGTGTCTCCTAGCTCCATCTTCTTCACCTTTCCTCCTACAATATTGTCTGGACGTTCATTTCCTTTGTAGAGATGCTGTATATGTTCTTTCCACCTTTCAGCTTTTCTCTCTTTGCTCAGAACTAGTTTTCCATCTGAGCTCTTGATATTCATGTAGCTGATTTCATTAACTCCAAATGTCTCTTTTATTATGTTTAAGCGATATCTACCTATTTAACATTCTTCTGCAGATGGGCAGTTGCCCTCCTCCTGCTTAACAATTTCATTTTTAATCATCAAATCCAATGTTCAAATGTTTGTATAGCTTATGGGCCTTAACTACAGGGTCATCAGTACCTAAACTTACAAACTACTTATGAACTAACTAACACTAAGGACAGCACAAATATCCATGCCCGAGGGGGAGATTCGAACCCCCGACCGTAGTGGCCGTGCAGACCGTGACTGGCGCGCCTCAGTCCCCTCAGCCACCGCGGCCGGCTTATAATCATCTTTACGCCATTTTCCTACGTCTTTTACTGCATTTCTATATTTTCTCCTTTCGTCAATTACATTTAGTATATCCTGTGATATCAAAGGTAGAACTTGTCTTTCTACAATTTTAGGCCTCTGCGCCTTCACTGTATCTCATCAAGCGACCCATTAACCTTCTACTGTTTCCTAAAGCTTCTTCTGAAACTCTAATGTAACTCAGGTTCCTTCGGTTTATCTAGATCCCATCTCCTTATTTTCCTACCTCTCTGATGTTTGTTCAATTTCAATCTGCTGTTCATAACCAATAAGATATGACCAGAGTTTCAATCTTCCCGTTGTTAGTTTAAAACCTGGTTCCGAAATCTGTGTCTTGCCAATATGAAATATGTCAGGTACTTGCCGCTGTCTACTGGTCTCTTCCATGTATACATCGATCTTTCGTGATTCTTAAAGTAATATTTGTTGTGATTAAATTATGTTCCGTGCAAAGTTCTACAGGCGGATTGCTGTTCCACTCCTTTTCGCAGTCCACATTAATCTGCAATTTTTTCCTTCCCTTCCTTTTTGCGATTACCGAATTCCAGTGCCCCATCATAACTTAATTTTCCGTTAACGGCGAGAATAATTTCCTTTACATTCTCATGCATTTCTTCGATCTTCTCATCATCGTCAGAGCTATTTGGCGTACAAACTTGTACTACTGTGGTCGGTGTCGGCTTCGTATTTATCTTGAATTCGACAATGCGTTTGTTGCGCTGTTCGTAGTGGTTTATCCACATTTCTATTTTCTTATTCATCTTTTGACCTTCTTATGTGATACTTCCAAATGCTTTTGTATTTATAACCCTGTACTCACATAACCAGAAATCCTATTCATCTTTCCCTCGAACATCGGAATTAAAAATAACCATTTCCGTTTTTAAATTTTCTATCTACCCAACACTATTAGGAAATCTAACATTCCACGCTCCGATCCGTAGAATGCCGTTGTAGACTTTACGTAGAATGTCACTGTAGCCTTTACGTCCTCATTAGTAGTCCCCGTCCGGAGGTACGAATGGGGGACTATTTCACCTCCGGAGTAATTTACCCGAAAGGATGCCATCATCATATAATCACACAGTAGGGCTGCACGTCGTCGGGGTTTGTAACGACTGTAGTTTCCCCTTGCTTTCACGCGTTTGCATTAACTTTATGGCTGAGCCATGTTAGCTAGTGTTACGAGGCCAGCTCAATCATCTAGACTATTGACCCTGTAACTACTAAAACATCTGTTGTCCCTCGTCGGTAACCACACGTTTGTATAGCCTCTCCACAAATACCCCTGTTCTGTTGTTGCTTCAACTGTCTCTATCACTGAGGCACGCAAGTCACCCCGCCTCGGCAATATCTATGTTAGTCGGTGTATTAGTTGCTGTTAGTCGCTAAACACTATTTTGTACTATCCGGATATAAGAGTTTGGTTTTCTATATATGTGGAAAAAAAAACTGTCTGATCCCAATATACGCGGCTCACAAGTTAAGGGGTTACAAAATTTTACTTCGTCAAATGAAATATTAATTGCAAATGTCACTTATGATCCTGCAGTTGTTATTATTTCATATTCACAGAATACATGACTTCAACTGCGAATGAGCAGAGCTGAAATTGTGTACCCAGCTGGGATTCGAACCCGGGCCTCCCGCTTTTTAGTAGTTGCGCTGACCTCTACACCACTGAGGACACAGTGATCATCGCACCTGCAAGGACTGCCTAAGGACGTCTCACGTCAGATACAAATTCCTAGCTTTACCCTGCCCTGCCTAGAAATCGGGAGACTCGGGTTAGAATACCGGCTGGGTACACATTTTCAGCTTTGCCCATTCGCAGTTGAAGTCATGTATTCTGTGAATATGAAAGAATAACAACTACAGGATCAGAAGTGACGTCTGTCCTTTCGGAACAGACACCACACACACACACACACACATTATATATATATATATATATATATATATATATATATATATATATATATATATATATATATATATATAATATTTCGATGACGGACAATGATCCTCTAGTTAGTGGGGAGGGGTACGCAAAGGTTGAGGCCTTTACTCTTACTGAAATTAGTACATAATGACTACGAGTTTGAGTACTGTGGGCAGGGTGAAGTTGGGTATTTATATCTGACGGGAGGCGTGCTTAGGTAGTTCTTGCAGGTGCGGTGATCACTATGACTCCAGTGGTGTAGAGGTCAGCGCAACTGCCTAGAACGCGGCAGACCTGGGTTAGAATCACCTTCTTTCATGAATCTTAAACCAAGTGTTCATTATGATTAAATTACGTTCCTTACAAAATTCTACCTGGCGATCTCCTCGTTCACTCCTTTTGCCCAGTCCATATTCACCTACTATTTTTCCTTCCCTTCTTTTCCCTACTACCGAATTCCAATCTCCCATCACAATTAATTTATCCTGACACTTAATTGTCAGAATAATTTTCTTTTCCTCCTTGCATTTCTTCGATCTCCTCATCAACGGCAAAACTAGTGGGCATATTAACATTTACTACTGTGGTTGGTGATGGCTTTGCGTCTGACTATGATAATGCGATCACTGCGCTGCTCATAGTAGTTCACCCGCATTCTTATTTTCTGATTCATTATCAGACCTACTCCTGTAATACCCCCAACTGATTTTGTCTGACCAGAAAACCTGTTCCTCTTTCCACCGAATTTCACTAATCCCCACTGTATCTAACTTCAGCCTATCCATTTCAATTTTTTAGTTTTCTAACTTCCCTACCCGATTAAGGCATCTAACATTCCAGCCTCCGATCCGTGGAATACCAGTGTTGTCTTTCCTGATCACCACATCCACCTGGGTAGTCCCCGTCGGGAGATCCGAATGGGGGACTTTTTTACCTCCAGAATATTTTACTCGAGAGAATGCCATCATTTCTTCATACAGTAGCGCTGCATGTCCTCGGTAAAAGTAACGGCTGTAGTTTCCTCTTGCTTTCCGCTGTTCCCACTAGCTGTGTGGCAAAGCCACATTAACTGATGTTACAACTACCGTAACTGTTGAAAGGGCTGCTCCTCTTCAGGATCCACACTTGGCAACTATCAAACTGAATAGCTTCAAGACGGTGACGTGCTAATATTAACAGTTTATACACACATATATTATTAATTTATCTGAACCATTTTGAAGCAGTAATGTTATGAAGTAGTGGTTAACCATTTCCGATACTGATTAAATGCCGAAGTTTGGAAGTGGATAAAAGTATAACTAACCAATGAAGATAAACATTTGTTATTCGTAACATTATCTTATTTCTCAGCATCCTTGTAAGTGAGAGATTTGCGGATTATATATCTGATAGATGCTATAATTAGTTACGCCACAAAAGATCCTAAATAGAGCGTACTTTCATTGGACTGCTTCACTCCAAATACACAGACAATACCCAGTGGTTTCGCGGTATATTCATACGATCCAGCAGCTTGGCAACACTACAAATGCTAGTGGCAGAAAATTACTGGGAACTTTGCGACTCTTTCATTGACTGTGCTTTGGAAGGGTCACAATTCTGCCCGTAGTGCCTGAAGCCCCGTGCGATAATGGGTCCTTTAGAAATGAAATTATTTCAGTCTACATTTAATCGTAAACATCGGAAATTCATTAACGATCTTGTATGTAAACGTATTTTTACATTATAAATGAAACATGTGGAAATTAATAAGAGTATGATCTGCGTAAAGAAAAGCTGACATACTGTGACACCGAGAAGATGAGAGTTCATGCAAGAACATGTGTTCCTGTGTTGTCTTTCTGTTAACGATTTCCTTAAGAGAACCATTTCAGATCATGGAGATGTCTTACGAGGAATTCGGGTACATTCTCGTATAAAAAACTTTCGTTCTTTCTTCAGTACAATTGTAAATCGTTTTCAAGCCATAGGTGGATACAGAACAAAAGAAACAAAACGAGTTTTCAAACGCTTCCGTTCACGTGACCTACGACGTGACTTCCGCTTCATTTTTCGCTCACTGAATTCTTTTTTGTGCCTGCGTAGATATTATGTCAAAATGTCCAAACGAGAAAAAAATTAATACTGTTCACTCTGGTTATGTCCCCTCCATCGATTATGGAGCTTAATGATTCTTGAGTTTCTCCCTGCGTATTTGATAATCAAAATATCCACGGATGTACTGCCGGTCTACTGTGTCCAACGAGCACAATATTTCGGCGATCATACATGTCGCCATCATCAGGTAAACTGACGGACTGAGATCCTTGAAACGCGTCGGCACGAGATCCGCACGCAGAGAACTGGTTCTAGCCCGGTAGCGGGCGATTTAAATACCCTCGGCCCGCGAAGCGACCCCTCCGTGGTCCGCGCCCCGCGCCGCGGTCGCGCAGTGGAACCGATTGCGACGGCGTCTGAGTTGACGTCGATGTGAGGGCTCTGTCCGCCGTGGTCGGAACTACGTTTGTTTGCAAGATTTACTCTTAATTAACCCAATCGCTGGTTCCCAAGCTTTGCTAAGATTATAGCCACAGTCACGGTTTATGAGGTCGTCACTTGTGTGAATTTCAAGGGCCTCTCTAACGACGCAGTCCCAGTATCTCGACGTTTGTACCAGAATCCTAGTGCGTTCATACTCCATCGCATGATTCTCCGACAGACAATGTTCAGCGACCGCCAACTTCCTCGGATACATCAGTCGTGTGTGCCTCTGGTGTTCAAGGCATCGATCCCCGACGGTACGCATCGTCTATCCAATATATGACTTGCCACACTGACACGGAATCTGGTACACGCCGGCCTTCCTCAAATCGAGATCATCTTTGGCTTTCCCCACCAGTGCACGAATTTTATTCGGCGAACAAAAAAAGTTCCAACCTGGTATTTCTTCAAAATTCGGGCGACCTTCTCCGAGAGTGCGCCGGTATATGGAATAAACGCAGTGCCTACCTCCTCCCTCGTGTTTCCATCCGTTTCCACAGGTTGTGCTGTAGTGGTTGGGCGGAGAGCCCACCGAATCCGCCACTCTAAGTACCCATTTTTTTCGGAATACAGTTCTCAGGTGTTTGCACTAGGATTCTGGTACAGACGTCGAGATACTGGGACTGCGTCGTTACAGAGGCCATTGAAATTTGCACAAGTGACGACCTCATAAACCGTGACTCTGGCTATAATCTTAGCAAAGCTCGGGAACCAGCGATTGGGTTAATTAAATCTAGCAAACGTAACGTAGTGACGACCATGGCGGACAGACCCTCACATCGACATCCTCTCAGACGCCGTCGCTATCGGTTCCACAGCGCGACCCCGGCGCGGGGCGCAGACCACGGAGGGGGTGCTCCGCGGGCGAAGCGTATTTAAATCGCCCGCCACCGGGCTAGAACCCAGTTCCCTTAGAGCTGCCGTAGCGTGCGATTTCAAGGAGCTCAGTCCGTCAGTTCACCTTATGATAGCAACATGTATGATCGCCGAAATACTGTGCCCGTTGGACACTGTAGACCGGCAGTACACCCTTGGATATTTTGATTATGGAGCTTAATTTTCATGAACAGTGCGTTTCGGGCTGAAGCCGAAAGTGCAATGCATCGATACGTAAAGGACGCTTGGAACTTGTGTTTCTGTTACCTCGAAACTGCATACATGTTACGCCTTAATAAATGATCATAATATAGCCTTAATCAACTGATAGAATTGTACAAACTTTTAAGGAATTTCGCAATGCGAGCATTGTTGCCTCCCGTTATAAGTCAAGGCATTATGTTGGCGGAGAGCTGCAAAGTGACGTACATAACTGAAATAACAAGGGTTTACCAACAATGAGCGCGAAGGAAAACTGATGACAATGTACATCATGTTTACTTCTGCACAGAAGGTACTGTCAGTGTAGATTTAATGTCAATATGAGAATTTGATGCTGCCGTAAGAAGGGTATTCCAACCAGTAAAATATCTGTGATAAGTTCCACTGGGAAAGAATGCTTCCGAAGTTCGAATCCACTCGGTGTTTAAACGATCGGCCCCGTAGTGGACAAACAGGCACAACTTCTAGTGCTACTCAAACAGTTTGAGAAAGAAATGGAGACGGCAATGGGCCAATGGTGATTTCTGCGCTCATAGAGTCACACTGCTGTTTGCAGAGTACTAACAAGTAGAGCACTACCTACAAATTCCAGATGTGACAGGAAGTCCTTGATGAGGTATGCGTCCATTTTTCAGTTTTAGTTATTAGGCAGTGCTATTAGGAACGCTGTAGAAATATAAAGGCCACATATGGTGATGCGGCTACTCATTTATTGACGCGTTTCTAATAAGCATCATCAGAATCTAAGCCTGGGGTAAGGTTTCATACTAATCGTATATCGTTATGGCCCTGCAGGGGTAGTCCATTCACGTCTTTTTTGTTTGCTTGACTGATACGATACTCCAACATGAAAATTTTATGCTTATTGAAATTGACGTCTGCTGTTATCAGCCATATTTATCTACTCTCATGAATCTGACTAATCTGATTTTATACCTTTCTATCTATGATGGTCTACGATCGAAACTAGTCGATTTTAGTTATTAATAAATACCTGATAGTTGAAGATGCATTTTATGAAATATTTGACAGCTGTTGTCTCGTACATTGAAAACAGTGAAAAACAAAAGAGTTTCACGCGTTTCAAGGACGCGTCAATATAATTTAATTGGGTGACCAGCTATGAGGTAAGTTGATAAGTGCGTACCATTACGCAGAATAGATATCTGGCTTATGAGTGTAAAGATTCCGCCAATGAGCGAAGATTACATTTTGTGAGGCAGATCTGGGCAGGATTCGCTCACAAGATAGGAATTACGAGAGAGAGAGAGCAGATGATGCATTCGATTTCAAGCATCTTGTATTCGTGCAAAACTTTCGAAGTTACAGAGATAACAAGGATACATCACATCCCAAAAAGGTTTTTGCACATATTTGATTTCGCCCTGAGCACATTGAAGGATTGAAGGGACTGTCACAAATTATTCGACGTCAGCAACATTGTTCATATAATATGAACATTTTAGGAATGCTATAATGACAAGTTATTGGACGGTCTAAACGCAAGAGGGAATAGAGATCACGTCCCGCAATTATCTGGTAGCTATGGGTTTCTAGAGGCCTATCAATTTCTTTGATACTTTGCTGAAGAAGAACCAGTTTTTTAACGTGGAAGGTAAACGTATATTTATTGTGTGTGTGTGTGGGTGTGTGTGTGTGTGTGAGAGAGAGAGAGAGAGAGAGAGAGCTTGAGATTCTATTACACCAGACTGCACTTATCTACTATTGTTTTGAAATATAAGTACCGATGACACAGGTATCTTATTAATAGACTTCATTTGGGGTATATGAGTTTCGGGCGCACATAGCCCGTATTCCGTATTAATACAACATGGATATTATAAACGTTGTGCCGGGGCGGGGATTCGAACCCGGGACCTACTGCTAACTCGGTTGCGTTAAACCTCTACAGCACCCCAGGTACATGGACGTAATACACCAACAAGACTTTTCTAATCACATACCCCGCCTGACCCAAACACTCATATGTTCGCCTACTGCGACAACTCCATCGCTCGCAATTCTTATATTATTATTTATAAGTTCTGCTCACCTGACGAAGGTGTGTTCTAGGATAACCAAACCTCTCAACGGAAGGTCAATCACGAATAACATTGCTCGTGAGTCGCTACAATGGTTTACTCAAAGTCTGTCCAGACTTAAGTTACTTTGAGACTCCGCTAAAGACACCTCTTCCTTGTGCTTGAAGCTCCGACAGAATAATCCACTTTGTCATATTCTTCACCTCACGACTAGGCTCACTAGCGAGCAGCAAAGCATCCCATATTCAGCCCACTGTGCCACGGCGAAGTAGCCGTGCGCACAGGGGCGCCGTGCAGCGGTGAGCGCGGCCGTCCGCCATCGGGGGTTCGAGTCCCCACTCGAGCATGGGTGTCTGTGTCGTCCTTACGTTAGTTCACCTTAGTTTAAGTAGTTTATAAGCTACGGACTAATAACCTAGTAATTGAGTCCGATAGATTTACGAACATTTTCATCTTACTATAAACCAGCCACAGTCTCGTGCTCAAACCTACTTCATATTGCTAGGCGCTCTGTCAAGAGGGCCAGTCTATGTCCAGGCGATTGGAACATAGGATTCGGTACCTAGTTGTAAGAAAAGTCAATGATCTAACAACAAATGGCAACCATTACGTATATCTATATTAGTAAAAGTGTAAATGTTTGTTTGTGCAAAAACGTTGATCTCCGAAAGTTCATGACTGATTTCTTTGAAATTTAGACACAACAATGAATTCTAATACAGGAAATGTATTAGATAGCAATTTCTATAATATTATACACCTTTTTATATCAACGTTTCCCATTTATCAAATTTATACGAATTCATATATGAAAAAAAAATATACGTAGTGAATTGCAACGCCCTGTGAAAATTTCAAACCATTCGGTCAACAGGTTTCGGAGGTTTGTTGTTCTATGTAAATGCAAATGTAAACTTTCATTCGATTTCGCAAATGTTTTTAAGCGTCCACCGGAACACCACCTGTTATATCTTCAAATAAAACCTTCTCATGATGTTCTTCAGCTATGAACTCCGAAATTACTTGTCGGATCTTAAGGAAATTTGCCTCATTCCATGTGATTTGATCCAAACTAAACGATAGTTATTATCATGATTAATGCCTTCAATATATTTTTATTCCAACATATTTTTGTCATATAGTTTGGGTAAGTATCCAATAAATATGCCCGGCTTTTAACTTGTCTGCGCTTGCGGTGAGGCACTCGAGAGAAAAGCTGATCGTGGATGTTTCCCCTCTGGGTTTCAACCTAGCTTTCACCACTCAACGATATGAGGAGTCACCAAAAATTACACGTGGTTAGGATTTCACGTACGACTGTATGTTTCCTTTCGTGGTCAGGAACGTTCAAGTCTCGGAAGTATCATCCAGTTGAAAGATTTTCACAAGACCTCAGATCCACACGACACTATTATTACCATCCATTTCCAACGTTTTCTTGATGATACAGGGTATTCCACATTAAATGTGTTTCACTATTTCACGTAAGACTCAACTGTGTTTTTAAAATAGATCTTGTAATTCATTTTATACTAATTGTGCTGTGCCGCTTATTCTGTTTTTCAAAGTTGCAGTTTATTTCCAATTTTGATTAAATTTTACACAGTAGACCTTTATAACCAGGGACGCTCACTGTCTACATAATATCCGTATGGTGCGTGGTAGTGGATAATTTACTTGCAGAATTGGACACACGTCTGCAGCCCGAACCTACCTTCAAAACCAAAGGAAGATCGCATTGTACGAAATACTTCGTACGGGCATGGCGAAGGGTGCCTTACAAAAGATTACGACATTGACCGATCACCGTGATAGTTATAACATGCATTGCCGGCATCGCTTGTAACAAGACGAAGACAAGCTGCATGGCGTTGAATACAGTGTGTGTAGGAGGAAATGGTGATGGAGGAGCAGCGGAATAAGGTGGACAGATGGAGGGGGAGGAGTATGTGGAAAATGATAGGGGGTAAAGCGGAAGATGGCCTGGGAAAGATTGAAATCGACACCGCAGCACGAATAGAGAGATGAAATGAGGAGATGAAGAGACAGTATGGGATATGTATTGAGAGTATTGAGAGAATATTGGAATAAATAAATATGCGGACAAAGTCGGATTCTAAGGCATAATATGTAGTTTACTAATGTATAATGCATAGCTAGAAAGTGGGGAACGTCATAAAAATGTAAATTACCGTTAATGCAAAACCGTTTATCTCCAAGAGTTCTTAAAAGATTGCTTTTAAATGTTGACACAACACTGCATTCCAACGATGGATATTATCTCTATGATTTGTTACATATAGATATGTAACTTTTTCCAGTTTATTGTAACAATATTTCCCCGTTATAAAATTTATAGAAATTGATATATGGCACGAATAAACAGGAACACGCACGAATAACAATGCAAAGGTTTGCCAAAATTTCAGCAGCGCGATCTGACGGGTCATGTCGAGAATTGCGTGAACGCTCACATCGGGGCTTCGAGTTCACAGTCGAGCATGGATGTGTGTGTGTATGTTGTCCTTACTCCGCGTCCACACATTGCTACCAATGCTGGCGCCAACACTGACAAATATTTTTGCGAGAGCGTCCATACATTGGAGCTAACATTCAGTTGAATTTGTCAGAGCCAACGTAAACATATCTGACGCACAAATCGGGGCTGATGCATTAACGGTTTTGAGTGTGATTAATTACATTTTGTCATTGCAAACCAAAAAAGGAAACACATGTAAAAGGTGATAGGGTGTCTGTATCACTTCCTACCAATTATTAATAACGTAATGAGTAAGTTTTAAAATATGTAGCAAGTAATACATAAAAAAAAAAAAAAAAAAAAAGGAAAGTTATACCTTCTAAAGTTCCTTTGGTGCTGACGCTTCGATTTCTTGCTACAAGAGACAGTTTTAGTAGCCTACTATCCCTGTTTAAAATAACCATGTAATTGATATCACTGGTAGTGCTTGAAGTTTGCACAGCAATATTTGTAACTTGACGGGAAATGTTAGGTAATGTTAATTTTAAAAATTACGTTTTGTTATTGCGTGTGTCTATAGTCTGAAACGTTTTTAACTTCACCAATCGCGCCTAAGTTTTGATGTGGCATTTTGATTTTTGTGGTTGCTTTCCCAAATTAATCACTTTCTGATACAGTTCCCAAATGTACAAATAGATTTTGATATTTTAAAGTAAACGGCGACGAAGAACAAACGAAGAAAGGAACAGTTTCAAGACAAGCAGATTACAAAAATAGACAGAAACGTTGGCGCTCATATTAGCCCAAGGTCCTTTGATGTTTGGTGAAAATACCGTCAAGCAAGGGAGCCGTACCCACGTTGGAGCGAACGTTGATTCCAATGCTATTTCACCGATCCATACACTGGACGAACACTGTGTGGACCCGGCCTTAGCATAAGGTGGTCTACCGACTGATGACTTTAACAGTTTGGCCCCTTAGGTTCATAAAACATCTGAACATTTGAACAAAATTTCAAAGCATTCGGTCAGGAACATACGTAGGTACAAGATTACGAATATAACACTAAACAAGGCATTAGGTGCAATAAAGTACTAAGAGTGGAAGGAAACCGACATAAAGAGGCGGGGTAGAGGGTCGGAAATAAACGGATACACAGGGACAAGGATGTATTACAATGAAATTATTTTATTCAGTAAACAATATATCTACGACGCTGGTCGCTGACTACAGCTTTCTGTGGTAGTGAATTACGCTCTTCATGTATTTTTCATGTTCATCTATCTTTTACGAGCTTCCCAGAACGGAGTTGTGCACTTCGTCTTTTAATTTTCACCCTTCGCTAAGATTAGACGTACATCAAGGACTTTCTTACTACCAAATGTAAGTGTGTGAGTTCGCTATTCTCTTTAAATATGATGAAAATATAGTTGGTACAATTAAAAACTTTTACCTATTTTAAATGACCCACCTTTTAATGATTCATGAAGTGTTTCTATTTTTCCAACAGTAATCTCGATTATGTAACATGAAGCTAGAAGCCATTGTTGGAATCTTTTAGATATCATTATGTGTAATTTTCATGAATGTGACTTACTAGTAATGCCTGCAAAGAAATCTTCGGAATTAAACGAAATCCGATCGATTTAAAGAGACTTTTGTCACGAAAGTTAACTTAATATTTTTAAACGGTTATTCAGTTAGCATAACCCGCATCTTTTTAAATAATGCAACAAGAGTTTTACAGCCTCATCTGCTACGATCCAAACAACTGTAAGCAAACATATTGGTAAGAAAGGTCATCACGGAATCTGTTAGTTTCTATGTGTAATATTGTGCTCAGGTGTTGCTTTTATTCCAAATTATTACTGCCGCTAAACTTTAAAATTAGATTCCGCCTCCTTTTTTGAGTCTTCTGTTTATAAAGTCACTTAAATGTGTCAGTCCACCAAGTTACTTCCCTGTAATATTACAACGCTAGTGAAACTTTAAAAGCGGCCCTGAACATTAACAACCACGCCAACAGCTGATGGGATTAAAAAAGCGCAATATCACAAGGAGATGGATAGGGGAGAGGAGGAGGTACACACAGAAAGGCGGGAGAGAGATTTAACATCCGAAGTGACATGACCGATCGACACCACATCTCAATTTTAGGCTTTGTAAGAATCTGATTCTTTAAATGACTATAAGTTTCTCAAACAAAATATAAGAGTTACAGGTTGCCTCGGATTTTGCCTGTTATTACCAAACGCAAACCTGCTCTGTTTTTGTAGGTAACGAACTGAAAAGTAATTTCATTTCATTTGGCCCTGCGATCTTGTGCATGTCTTTAAAGGACATATTGATAATGCAAATAATACCAGAAAGCTGCTTTATGTGATGGACGTTATTTAACGTACATCAGTAGGCCTATTTCTGTTCTGTGGCCATCATCAGGTGATTTATTTCCATACTGCGTCGTGGAGATGTGATTTTATTGCAACAGCTGCATGTAATTGCCGTATGAATATTTTTCAGATCTTATTTATACACCTGTCAGACACCACACCAATACAATAAGTATTTAAACGCGACGACGTCGTTAGCTTCAGTTATTTCACCGCAGATGCGTCACACATCCCAACTCGCACGGGAATCCGGAATGGCGATTGTAAGAGGGCATGGACGATAGGGGTGCTACAAACATAGCGTGTGACTTGAGAGAGTTGGAGACGGATGGGAGGCGAGCACTGGTAGCCAAGTGGTTAAGGCGGCCGCTGGCCCGAAACGGGAGACCGGGTTCGATTCTCGGTCCGGCTCACATTTTCACTTGTCGGCATTGCTTAATATCAATGCCCAAATGCGGCCACTGTCAATCCTTTCTCTCCTATCCTTATTCTTTCCCTTCCATTAACCATCATTTGCAAATTTAATATTACTTCTTCTGACCGTTGAGACTGGCAGCTCCTGCAGGTCACTGAAATAACCACATGACCTTCCGCCACGAGACATTTGGAATCGGCTGTTATTTGTTGCCCAAAACTGAGAGGCTGTTATGTGGCGCATTAGCGTTCTCTGCACTGGCTCGTTCTCCATTGGTGCTCACCGCTAACTGGAGCAAGGCCCTTGAGCAACGGCATAGCTATGGCTCATAGTTACAAGCACCTTCCGGGAACTGGACCGTATTCCGAGATAACGTCAGAGGAACACCTTAGGATTCTGGGAAGAAGCGAGAGATCCGACTTCGAGCTCTCTGTTAAATTATTTCACTGTTAGATATGTATTTATCTCTTATCCTTCATACATCTGCTGTACTGGTAGCTCGACAAGATATGTACTCGTACATTATTCTTGTATCTAATAATGACCAGTAATTATTTGCCAGATGCATTTCAATCTCAGCGCTACAACCTTTTTACTTGGATTTTATTTACTATAGTTATGGAGGTCAGACAGCACGCAGGTAGTAGTATCTTGTGCACCATTAAAGATTGGAACTATTTGTTGATGATGTTTAAATGGCATTCAGATCACTAGATACCAGTTGAATATCTTCATTCTGCACAGTTGATGCTATAATCACAAACAATACCTTTGTTACACGTGATGTTCTAACATCGTTTTTGAGAGCTTTACTTTACATAAGTTTCTGACATTCGAAATACATCACTGAAGTGTTTATAAATTAAAAAAAAACACAATTTACAAGTTTATTTGTGTTTACTTAACCGGTTAATATTAATTCTAAAAACTGGATTGCTTATTTACCCCCACAGTACCAAACTCCTGTGCATTTATTTATTATGATTTATTTTTTAAGTTTTAAAAATTCGGTTCCAGTGTACCTTACAAAATAATATTCATTTTCATCTACCTGAATTTATAGAATATTAATTTCATCAGACAGATTTGTTTTAGTTTAATCTAATGCAGTAACTATTCATTCCAAGTTCTTGATGCCACTCCAAACCTGGCCATACAACTGTCATATGTAACACCATCTATAATTATCGCGCATAATTATTAACAAGGCACTTATATATATTTATTTATCAGCATTATCAGTTTGTTTGTAATAGTAGGTAGTTTCAGTTCCCAGGTTACATTCAAATTTATTCCTTGTTTTATCCTTCACACATTGTATATTCATTTATTACTGTTTAATTTATAAGTTGATAACTGTAATAATACAATGTCAAAGAAGTGTTATACGTATGTCGATCTAAGTGGAGACATTTGTCATCTCTTCCCATACTGTATCTAAACATTGTAATCTCTTTGACACAGCAGTAAATACTCTGAAGAGGGCCTAATAAGCCGAAAACCGGTTAAGTAAACAAAATAAACTTGTAGAAGACACACAAAATTGTGTTTCTTAATTTATTTGATTATGTTCTACCATGAAGCGACGGATGAATCAGTCAAAATGTTGTGTTTATGTTGCTTTATATCTTGGAAAATCTCTATGATCTACTCTATTTTTGTATTTTTATTTTTATTAATGTAACTGTATCAACGATATGAGTAATTTTACATGTTTTGGAAATTTTTTCTTCGTGGGTTAATGTAGGAATTTTGAAGTAACGATTGTATTACTTCGGCAAATGTAAAACATGGGCTATTTTAATTACAATTTGTCTCTCGTACAAGTATTTATAAAGAATTCTGGTGACCATTGTTTTATAAATAAACTTTGTATAGAAATGGAATTCTAAGACTTCATTACTCAGTTATGTATACATTTCGGTATTGTTGTGAAATTCAAATTTAAATGTTGAAATGTTTGTTAAGCTTATGGGACTTAACTGTGGGGTCATCAGTCCCTAACTTACAAACTTCTTATTTACTAACTTATACAAAAGACAGCACAGACATCCATGCCCGAGGAAGGATTCGAACCTCCGTCGCGGGTGGCCGCGCCATCCGCAACGTGGCGCTCCAGACCGCTCGGTTACTCCCGCGCGGCGTTGTGAATTTCCTAAAAACTTCTGTCGGTTTCAGTGCTACAGTTAGATTCGTTGTTTTGGAAGCAATGTGGCCAAGATATGTGTTTAAATTGTGTACTGGTCATGTTGGGCTGTACAAATCTATATGTCACTTTCCAAATTTTGCAGGTGGGGGTTTGTTTCTTTTAATAACAGGTAAGATGATAACTTGTGAAAATCATATGGTATATTATACAGTTATAATTTTTACTAACTGATTTTTGGATTAATTTGGTGATATGTGGTGAGAATAGTTTCACCTAACGATATACTCTGGGAAACAAGGTTAGGTCAGAAACGCTTACTGAAACTACAGATACCACGTGTAAAATGTTTCAGCGATGCTGACCTAGTTTCCCTTTAACCAAGAATAATATGATTTAGAGGTATACTTGCTTGCACTGGAACCTTGCTTATAGATACCTTTTTCGGGTTACAATGCTCTAATGTAGCCCGCGTACATTACACGCGAAGTTCATTATGTTATAATTGTCATCAAAAAAGATAAAATTCCTTCTTTCCGTCCTTATTTGACACTTATGATAACGTTACAACCGTAATTCTCCCCCTTCTCATTTGTCTGTAGTTTCCTTTGACCTCAGTTCCCTGCGTGCGTTCATTGGCGTGCTTCTTTTATGTCCTGTAAAAGAACTCTTTTTTTTTTTTTTTTTTTTTTTTTTTTTTTTAGTTTACCTCCTCCTTCGTCATTTTGTGAAATATTTTCCTCATGCAACTGTCTTTGTATCCCACACCAATTTCCTGCACTTCATTCCAACTTTCTACCCTTTCCTTTCAATTGTAGCACTCCTTGCATCACCATCATATCCCGTCAATTTTCGTTCCCATATGAAATATCATTAAATGGTTATTTCCTGTCTGTAGTTTTTCTGCTGTTGACAAGTCGTATGATTTTTTCGGCAGAAGATTAATTTCCGTTAATGTGTTAATTTAATGCTGCTTCAATTTCTACAAAGTCTAAGATAAAATATACTCTCTGCTTCGAGGTCATACAAACTGCGACAATAAAGTCCAGTGAATGGTCCTGTAACATTCACGTACATGAATTACGATATAAAGTTACCTTGCTGTCCTTTGAAATAGTCACCTCCCATAACTATGCACCGCTGAGCTCTGAGACACATGTTCTGCAAACTTTGCACGAAGTCTTCCTTTGGAATTTTTATACAAGTTTCCAGGCAAGATCGCGTTTTTTATTTATAGTTTCGGCGTTCACAGACGTTATCTTCTGATCTCCTTCATCTTCTCTGAACATCGAAACCGGTCATCCATAAATAAAAAAGGCGATCATGGCTGGGAACTTGTATAAATTGATTTAGATCGCTCCAAAAAACAGTGAATTCCATACTTTGGTATTTTGTTCAAAGGTCTCTTCACGCTATGATAAATTAACTAATATCCTCAAATATCTTTCCTTTTAAACATAAATAGGAAGACTTCTGGGGGATTTAAGCCCGTTGAGGATGGTGGATGATCAATTTGCACGACAGCGCTCTCCAGTATAGAGCCAATATCTCCAAACAGTACCTGACAAAATAAGGCGGTGGTTCTCTTTACTGAACAGTACACTCACTCTACACTCTTCACTAGACAAGTCGTTATTGCCTATTTATAGTGTTTGAAACAAAATTGAATATTCAGAACAAAAGACAAATGATAATGCGTGCGTGTCTTATAACAACAGGCCAAATTTAGGTGTGGTATTCAGTGCATCATTTCACCCGAATGTCCTGCAGAGCTTATTTGTTTCTCTGTACTTAAGCGTACGTATCTTTTGTGTTCAATGAAACTCTCGTGAATGGTGCGTATTATTTGACTTATATATACGTGTTCACATATTCCGCAAGGAATGTAATTCGCTGCCGCCTAGTAAAGCAAGAAATCAATTATCACACATCCCAGTAACGTTGACGTTGTACCCCACAAGCGGCTTTTAATGAAATTGCGTGCTTATGGAATATCTCCCCAATTGTGCGATTTGATTCACGATTTCCTATCAGAAAGGACAAGGTTCGTTGTAATTGACGGTACGTTATCGGGTAAAAATAGAAGTGATATCTGGCGTTCCTCAGGAAAGCGTTATAGATCCCCTACTCTTCCTTGTGTTTATAAACTATTTAGGAGACAATCTGAATAGCTCCCTTAGACTGTTCGCGGATAATGCTGTCGTTTATCGGTTAGTGAAATCAATAGAGGATAAAAAGCAACTACAAAGCGATTTAGACAAAATTTCTACGGGGTGCAAAAATTGGCAATTGACACTAAATAAAGAAAAGTGTGAAGTAATACACATGACCACTAATAGAAATCCGCTGAATTTCAATTATGCGGTAAATCAGTCAAACCTTAAGGTCGTAAATTCTACCAAATTTCTAGGAGGTACAATTACGAACAACTTAGACTGGAGAGAACACACAGAAAATATCATGGGGAAGGCGAACCAAAGGTTACGTTTTATTGCCAGAACGCTTCGAAGATGCAACAGCTCCACCAAAGACACTGCCTACATCACACTTGTGCGTCCTCTCCTGGAGTACTGTTGCCCATTGTGAGAACCTCACTAGGTGGGACTGACGTATTATATTGAGAAGGTTCAGAGAAGGGCAGCTCGTTTTGTTTTATCACGTTACGGGGAGAAAAGCGTCACGGAAATGTTGCACGAATTGGGGTGAAATCATAAAAAAAAAAAAAAAAAAAAAAAAAAAAAAAAAAAAAAAAAAAAAAAAAACGTTATCATTGCGGCTTATCTATTTGCGAAGTTTCAATCGCCGACTTTTACTTCTGAATGTGATAATATTTTGCTAGTACCCACCTACTTACGGAGATATGACCATCTGAATAAAATAGGAGAAATCACATCGAAAACGGAACGATTTAAGTGTTCTTTCTTCCCGCGCGCTTTAGAGGATGGAACGGCAGAGAAAAGTTATGAAAGTGGTTAATAAACCCTGTGCCAGGCATTTAAATTTGATTTGCAGAGTATCTCTGTAGATGTAGATCAATCTTGGTAGGAGGTTGAATTTTTCGAGACTGCGGCTAGTCTTCAAGGAAGGGGCAGCCAAGTAAAACAAAAGCTGTCTTGATCTGAAGGTTCTACTTTCTTCTTGTTATAGTTGATGTATTAATAAATTCACATAGAATGATGTGCCGATTTGTTGCTGCATGTATCCTATTTCTTTGAAAATGCTCTATATGTGTGCCTATCAGAGGCCTTCTCCTACGGGAGAGGCAACACTTCATAAAGCACGGTGATGCGTGCTGCCTGCTCAGCGCCTGCATCAAACGCGCTAATGCGCCGTTGAAAGGCCACACGACGTCGGACGCAGCGCCTGCGGATTTGACGTTTCCACATCCGACAACACGTGACCAGGAAATAGTGGGCAGTGGGCCAGAATGTTGAAAAAGTATTCAAACAGGGAATAAAAGTTTCTACATGGAATTTGGGTACAGAAATTTTGGAACTACTGAAAGCTGGTTGTGAGGGCGAGAAGCTCCTCACAGCGGTTCCGTCTAGTCATTACGAAAAAATATTTGTGTTCTTTGTAAGTGAAGCGAATATTGTTATACGGATGGTGTTCCCGAATCTATGTGCTAACTAAAGAGATTCTTATCACATATATATATATATATATATATATATATATATATATATATATATATATATATATATATTAATAGCGTGAAATGCACGAAACTGCAAAATGTGATCCAAAAATAGAGATGACTTACAAATTCCGCGACATTTCATTTTCTTTTGTATTGTTTCTGCAAGTAAATATTAAGGTAACCTTCAAATGCATGAACTACTGATAAATCTGGCAATTAGCCACGTTTAAAGGGGACAATTGCAAACGTTGGTTTTCAGAGATCTTGGAAAATGACACTAAAATTAATTAATAATTAGCTACATTTGTACAGTTAGTATTATAAGCGATGCCTAGAAGTATAGTGAAAAAAGTAATAAGTAGTAAAATGACGGAAACAAAGCTTCCTCCTTCACAGTGCGATGAAGACCTCAGATAAACTCAGAAATATCGAGCCAGTCTTGAAGCAACGATTGCACTCTACTGAATAGTTTGGTAATTTTTCAAATCAAGTGATTAATAATTAGTAATTTTTTCATTAACAACGAATATAACATTACTTCTTAGGTTACTGCCGGAGGATACTCAAGAATCAAAGAATAAGTTAATAAAGTAATTCTTCTGACTTTGCTGGAGTTATGTCTATGGATGGCATGTTAAGGCCATTACTGGTAACCACAGACCTTCACTTTTCTTTTCTGCGCAAATCATCAGAAAATAAACTGAAGAGCTTTTGGCCAGAAAATCGTTGCTCTCTTATTTCTTGTGGCGGAAGATCATGAAAATTCCAGTGAGGATGAGGAAATAGTTTTTGAAGATGATGACGACTCAGATGAAGAATCATATGTAGGAAAAGAGGATGAGGATGGCGATTGATAAGAAGAAGAAAACGACAATTTTAGTTACAAACCATTTTACTGTAAGGAGAATTGTCCTTGAATTAAATTATTTTTTGCAATTTTACACCATCTTATTTCCTTTATTTGGTCCCTTATCGAACTTTACATATTTTGATCTTATATTTTTAACTGAATTACAAGCAGTTCCAAAACAGAATTAATCTGAATGGTGAAAAATTATTACAATATTTCCGAGACAACAGGATTCAAATGTTCAAATGTTTGTAGAAACTATGGGACTTAACTACGGGGTCATCAGTTCCTAAGCTTACAAAATACTTAGGAACTAGCTAAGACTAAGGACGGCACAAATATCCATGCCCGAGGGGGGATTCGAACCCCCGACCGTATTGGCCGTGCAGACCGTGACTGGAGCGCCTCAGTCCCCTCGGCCACCGCGGCCGGCACACCAGGATTACATTTTAATGAAGATGAGACGGAATACCTGCTCATAAGTAAGAAAATGAGAATGTAGGCATGTTTGATTGTACATGGATTCACTTTTAAGCCATCTGAGCGCTTAAAGTACTTAGGGAGTCTTTTTAGTAAAACCAACAGAGCAGACATGGAAACAGATGCCCGTTTAGCAACACCGAACAAGAAGATTTTTACTTTCAACAAATTTCGAAGGAAAATATGGCAGCAATTTCGCAATTCGCTTATATAAAGCGGCCATTATACCTGTGACGCTATATGCATGTGAAACATTGATAATTCGCAAGAAAGATGAAGAAAAACTGTTAATGTTCGAAAGAAAAGTATTATGTATACGATGAAAATAACGTGGTGTGGAGAAAAAAAGTAATTAAGAATTAAGAGTGTTGTTCAAATAACGTAACCTCGTCGATGTGCCCATGAAGAGAAAGCTGAACTGGGCAGGCCATAAAGCTAGAATGACAAAATATAGGTTACGAAGAATGGCTTCATCAGAACTACAGCTGGATAGAGAGGAAGAGGCAGACGTAAAAGCAGGTGGCGACTTTACATTCGAGAAGGCGTAGCCAGGATAAAAAGCGACACCAACTGAACACACAGCGCACTCGACAGAAAGCGGTGGAAGACGCTGGTAGAGCAGCCGTGTGGTCGACGTCCCTTGCGACAAGCAAAGTATTTTTAACTATTAACTACAACAACTCGTGAATACTGTCTTTCATATATATAAAACGACTTTTATCAACATTTGTCTGCCATATTGGATCCACCATTTAAATAAATGGTGGATTTTACTCCACCCTTTATCATCAGTCTCGCTAATTTCCAAGTAATAGCTTTCATAGGAATAAAAGATTTCATCAATAATTCGCCGCCATCTTGGATTGTCCAATCAGGATATTTTCACTTTTTGATACCACATTTCTTACACGCAACTTTGTTAACTTCTACATACTAATTCTGGTACAAATATTTATATTGTGGCCCCTTTTTTGTTTTGTTTTATGTGGTACCTGGACAGAACAAGCAAATTACGGCTTCGAGAGCCATATCTTGCCTACGAGCGGATATACTTACACTGCCTAAAGGAACTGTCTCTCGGAGTGCTTAAGTAGAGACCATCGCCGCTGTCTGGGATCAGCGCTTTTAGCTGAGCAGCCTACGAGTTTCATTTCCGACTATGCACTGGGAGCATGGAACTTTGACAAACGAGAGACCTTTTTCTATTCGTCCTCTCGGTCCTGTATATGCACCATTTTACTGTGAATTGTTTTGTAGCCTGCCCTGTCAAGGAACACGAGATTTTGTTTGGTTACATTAATTTACTTCTGCTGGAATGGGATCTTGGACACGATATTAGAAGGTTACTGAGCTCTTCCTGCAAGTTCTCATTATCGGATGTACAGTATACCCGGTTCACCGAAGTGTTAAGGACACCCACGGTTTGCGAAGACTGAAGACTGATGGCAGTTACTGACATGTAAATGTACATTTGTTTTCATAGATTTACGATATACTGCATGTTTAATTTACCATCTATTTTACGACGAAGGACAACATCTAAAAACGTATCTTTTTCGTCAGGTCATGTTACAGAGTAATCGTCAACATACCTGCAGAAGACCGTTGGTTTAGAACTTGCCGACTCCACAGTCTTGTGCATATAAATAAAATAGCCACCATAAGGATGAAGGGACTCAGTAAAGTAAATCTGTTATAATTAATCGTTAAACTGAAAATAAGACGACCGAAGTATATTATTTATCGAAATATAGGCCAATAAAAGGCTGAGAAAATTCCTTAAAACTACTTGGATACACAATGATATCACGACCAAGATCATCAGCAAGTCTGTACCATATCGTCCCAATTGTGCGATTGGATTCACTATTTTCTTTTAGAAAGGATAAAGTTCGTAGTAACTGACGGTAGGTTATCGAGTAAAACAGAAGTGATATATGGCGTTCCCCAGGGAAGCGTTATAGGTCCCCTACTCTTACTTGTGTTTATAAACGATTTTGGAGACAATCTGAATAGCTCCCTTAGACTTTTCGCGGATGATGCTGTCGTTTATCGGTTAGTGAAGTCAACAGAGGATGAAAAGCAACTGCAAAGCGATTTAGACAAAATTCCTACTTGGTGCGAAAATTGGCAATTGACACTAAATAAAGAAAAGTGTGAAGTAATACACATGACCACTAAAATAAATCCGCTGAACTCCAATTACAGGGTAAATCAGTCAAACCTCAAGGTCGCTAATTCTACCAAATACCTATGAGTTACAATTACGAACAAATTAGACTGAAGAGAACACATAGAAAATATTGCGGGAAAGGCGAATCAAAGGTTACATTTCATTGGGAGAACGCTTCGAATATGGAACAGCTTCACCAAAGATACCATCTACATCACACTTATGGGTCCTCTCCTGGAGTACTGTTGCGCAGTGTGGGACCCTCACCAGGTGGAACTGACGGAAGACATTGAGAAGGTTCAGAGAAGGGCAGCTCGTTTTGTGTTATCACGTTATAGGGGGGAAAACGTAACGGAAATGTTGCACGATTTGAGGTGGAAATCATTAAAAGCAGGACGTTATTCGTTGCGGCGAGATCTATTTGCGAAATTTCAATCATCGACGTTTTCTTCTGAATGTGAAAATATATTTCTGACACCCACCTACATAGGGAGACGTGACCATCCCAATAAAATAAGAGAGATAGAAAACTGGAGGTGTTCTTTCTTCCCGCGCGCTATTAGAGAATTAGAGAAAGATTATGAAAGTGGTTAATGAACCCTCTGCCAGGCATTTAAATGTGATTTGCAGAGTATCTATCTAGATGTAGATGAAATTAATAATTTGAAGTCCTCTGATGTTTGGCGAAGTAAAATTAAAACTTGGAAATGTCTTTTGCATTTGGCTCCATAAGTAGTTCAAAATAATTCTGAAAAGAATAAGAGAAAAAGAATGATATTATAAAGTAATTAAATATAAGTAAATACATTAAAATTTCAGCATCAATAAATTTGCTATAGTTCAGTGATACAACACTGTCCTTCCATTTTTCACAGATGCATTTCACAACGGTAATATTCACAGAAAATTGTAAACATTTCTACAGTATTAATATAGGTAATTTATGTTGATTAATATAATGCAAAACGGTGAAAACTCTTGTTCCACTTGTCATCACTATATTTAGAAAGAATCTATTAGTGCGATTTCAGTAACGTTATGTATAGCATTGATTGGTCAGAAGATGGATAGTGGTAACAGAGAACTAACAATTAAAGAAAGGCCGGTTATTGACTCATTAAAACATCCAAAAATACAGCAGATGAACATATATCAATATCATGTAACTCATTTAAGAAATTAAACTCACTTAAAAACATTTAATTGAACAGATGACACAAATAACATATTTCGGGTGTTAGTTTCACAGAGATGAAAGTCTTTACTTTGGTAACTCACGGAATTCAGTATCAAATGATAAAAACACTAGTGTGCCAGGTAATGTTAAAATATCTTCGATTTTAGGGCGGGCGCTTAACACAAGTGTATTGATTTGAAAGGTTCAGTGCCTCAGTAACAGAGCCGGCACTTAGGATTACCAGGTCACAATCTTAACCTTTAGACAACGCTCCTTACTATCTTATTAACAAATACAAACAACCTGTGGAAATGTGACTTTAGCGGATCAACAACAAGTAATGGAACGGTCGAAATGAAAACTTAGCTCATCATATAACTATATCGCCAACTTAACGGATGGACTAACGTGAATCAAGCCCAAATTACTGATGCCTTTGAATAACATGTAATCATTTAAGTAGTGTCCTCAGTCAACAGGCTAAACAACAAGCACCAATCGGATTCGTGAGTTACGGGCACTTAATCACAACTAGCCCAAACAAAGTGCCAATCGAATTGATAGAATTAAATCTAGGTGCAAATTAACATTTATTAGAAAGGCACAGACCTGGCTAATGAAAGGTGTTCACAGTAGTACAAATCGTTAGCAGTTAAAGATCACTGCAACTATCATAGGAACTAGCAAGGACACAGGGTGTAAGTTGCCCATTCCCCTCCCAGAAACTTCAGTCCGGGAGGTAGGGACTTTACAATGATTACAATTTAACTTGCCCAAAAATACATTCATCAACGGGGCACATGATGACGAAAGGAAAGACTGTGAGAGAAAATAATCAGTAAGGATTCCCCCAGTAGCCCTTAGCAATTCGTGAAATCATTCATATTCAATAAATGGATTGGTAATTCATCCTACAATACGAGGGTAAGGAATTAAGTAAATAACAACAACTGCACCGATGAGCTGACACCAAACATAAAACACACAGACAAACGACAGACATGGAAGGCAACCCTGGAGGGCCGCTTACAATTCCGAAATACAAACAACCACACACTGCGAAATTACAATCCATATCACTCGATCAAAGGAAAGAGATAGATAATCAAGATAGAATGGGGTACGTAACGATTAATAAGAGAAGAAGGGTAACGGAGAAATGGTGCGATGCTGAGCCGGAACGGTTCAAGCATATTTAACCAAAAAGTGGTTCAATATTAGACTGTTGTAGCAAATTTTGTGGAATTTATTTCTGCCATACGAGAAGTGAGTAATTGACACAACACAGACGAGATGGATTGCAGAAGCAAAAATAAGCTTCTGAAGATGATCCAGAAGGATTGAAACATATTAATGTAAAAACCCAACTGTTGGCTGATATTAATATAAAAAAAAACTGATTTAAATATTAATGCAGTTTCTGACTGCCGAGAATCGATTATGTCAACTATAGTAAAAAGTGACTGAATAATGTGGGCCTTTGCCGGAAAATTCTTTAAATTTGATGACTATCAGTGAAAGGCAAAAATACCATATTCGGTTATACTTAAACAGGAAACAAAATGATTAACTTAGTCTATTCACTAAAATTGGTTCCAACAGAGATCGCTGATTTTTATTTTATCATAAATCTGTCGTTTTCTGCCTTTCTGTACTTAGTTGTTTTAAACAGTAACTGCAAGTATTGAATCAGATTGTGACAAATAAGGTAAACATTTCAGTATCTAACTACGTTGGCGACCATTTAAAAATCACAAAGTAATCTGATAAATTCTACACTTTCCTCCCTTTAATTAAAGCAACTATTTAAAAGTAGGCCTAAATGTTCGTCGTAGGTTGCGAGAGTGAAGGTCGGGGTGAGAGTTTAAAAATAGGGAAAGATTAATTTTAAAACAACCACCAACTGTGAACCAAATTCCTAAACATGAAAAAACACTGTAATTGTGATTGCTACTGTATGACTCGTTTTCTAGGGGATGATATCACACGTTCGCAGCTTTCCTTCCCTGCATACGATTAAAAAAAATTCATAATAAAGTCAAGTTCATGAGAGAAAAGGGTGTACTAACTACTATTTTTGAAAACACGTAAAAGTTCACTTTATGTCGTTTATTTCACAATATTAGAACCCTGTGGCTGGTACGTCTGTACGTCGACACATTTATCAAATAAAGTTATAGCTCGTGAGCCCCCAGACAAAATGAATATTTGTCGCAAATTGTTTTCACACCATGTGGCTGTTTCAAACACCGTTTATGTTCATGCCTATGCGACGACACATGTTACTTTAATTCAATGCGATGCACACCTTGTTCCTATGGCTAAATATTCACAAACACACAGTATCACTCGATTCAACTTGGTGCAGTCTACGACGAGCAACCACACGTGGCGATTGCCACACACAAATCTATCACCTCCACCTGGAGACCCACATGCCGACTGATGCAGAGCGACGCCGCCCGGCCAGCTACCCCACTCGCTCCCGACTCCTCACTTCCTCCCACGCGCGCGTGCGTGCCAAAATCTCAACTCCGGGTTTTTTCCCTACGTCATCTACTTCCCCATGTGAGCTGTTCTAACCAATTCGCCAACGTACAGCGCTCAGCCAATACATTTCTAAAACTTTATTTAAAATCAAAATAATTACACTACACATTAAATAAATGTCTTCTTAGGTTTTTATATTGGTATAAACATCCTTTGTACTATTTATCATAATCGTGCAATTTCTTATATCACAGATAAGTGATTTAACTGAATACTTCAAGATAAAATACACAAGATTAATTGAAAATAAAATGAGAAATAGTTAATATATTATTTTTATAAACAAACATTGCCATGCTGGTTGTGTAACTGTCTTGTATTCATTGGTAATTTATTACTTTTCATTGTCAATTAAACATATTACGCCAGATGTGACTATATCAGCTAATGTATTGTTTATTTATCAACAGGCTATTTTGTAATGAAGGCCTTAAAGGTTCCTAACTGCATCGTATTACTTCAAATGCCAGTAGTATTAGAATATTTTATTTCACGCTGTGCACTGCAGTGTGCCTGGCACTCGCCATTGTCCCTCTCTCCCTTCACCGGAAACGAAACTGGAAAATCCTAAGCTGGAACACGCCACCAACGTCGGCCTGCTCGCTGGCCTCCCGTCAGCTACAAGCACACAGCAAATCTGAACGTGGAGAATTTCTACCTATGGCCTAACTATAAATGTTGTCACCAAACTGTGTACATACATTGCTACCAGAATTAATAAGATTAAAATTGTGTAACATTTAGTGCATTGGTATGGTCAATGTTTGCAATGAACTTCATACTGTTTAATTATCAAATGCTATTAATTACCAATATTTCTATTGGGCGGTAATCTCACAATGTGTCTCATAGTTAGGTACATACGCAATGACATTAAAAAATACCACTACGGGCTGTGACCTTACATTCACTTTCCACTCAGTTTTATCGTGTAATAGGCGTGACTGGTAGTATTATGCATGGTAAGGTTAAAAGTCACACGGACTTTCATGGCATGTAGTTTCATTTACTTCCAACGACTCCTGGGAACATCACTCATTTCTTGGAGAGCACCTTTGTAATTAGGGAATTGCTGGCAGTATTGTGGGCTATACTGAGTGGAGTGGAGCCAATGCTGAAAAAGTAGTGACTATAATGGAATGGCAGCGCCCGTGTTCAAATCTAGAATGGCAATCTGTTTTCATGCATTGCTTAACTTACACGTAACCAAGCCGACTAAGGCCAATGATATCTTCAGTGGCAACGTACATGACTCTCGAAGTCTTTCTAGAATTACCAAAGCACAGAGAGTAGAGCGGCAGAACGTCAGCAATGTGTGGATAATTTGGAAGTTATAGTGTAGTCCGTGCAGTTTTGCTGACTACCGTGTCTGTACAGCGTAGTAGAAAGCGTAACTGCCGACTAAGTATGAGACCCAGGTTCGCATCTCAGTCTGCTACATATTTCCAATTTTAGTCATTGGTGTACGGTAATTCAATGCCCAGGGGAAACAAATGTCTTTATTTTCTTCCTTTTTTTTTTTTCTTGTATCCTTTCCACCCGGGCCCAGACGATCGTGCGAGTTCGGTTTTTATTTTTCTTTTACTCACGAACTGAATCTCTTGGCTTGCTTCCAACCGACCTACGACGATCGCGCAGGATGTGTGCTAGGCGTTTCTCATGTTTATGTTGCCATTCGTCTCCAATATATTGCAGCACATGTTGTTTAAGTTGATCGATAATTGAGCATTATCCTGCCACCAGGTTAGCAGCTCATAACTAACAGAATTATTTCGGTGATTTTCTGGATCTGGTTATTTGTAATAGTATGTACGACGTTGTGATATTGATAATTATTAGTAATTTCATATCTTTGCAAATTAATTGTGTGTTAAATTTGTTATAGGACGATTTTGTGGGTTAGGTGTTGACTGTGTAACTTCATCCTGACAGGATGTTGTTGATTGTGTCATAGGCCTCCATTACTGCTCTTCATACAGTTTTGAATGGGAAAGGTTTTACGTACATTCCCGTTACTGTATACAGATTTATCAGACAATCAAATTCGTTCTCTATTAGAGGATTCGAATTTGAGTGGCGTTTTGTCAGATGAAGACGACGAATTTGTTTCTTCTCCTTCAGATAGCAGGCAGACAACTCATATGATGATTATCTGAGAGCCGGTCACAGAAAGTGTCAGAACACTGATTTTACGGAGATAAAATTTTATTGATAATTTTCATCCTCCAAAAATTTATAACAGTGCTGTTGAGGTTAGGGACAAAGAGGTGCGATCTGAGTTACCTGTTTCATGTATCATTTCCATTTTCTTCGTAAAATATCTTCCCTTCAATTCTAGAGCCCTTCTGCAATTGGAATTCTAGCTAAATTTTTCTGTGAATACTTCAGTGAAAGATTTTTGAATAAGCAGCGAAATATTCAAATATGTATAGTGTTGCAAAGACAGGGAAATCCTTAGGCATAACAGTTCATGAACTTTGTGCTACAAAAGAAATGAAAATTTTCTGATTATTAAATTTCTAGCCACAGAATATTATCTGAAATCTATGTAACATTTTTTATAATAACTAATGACTTAATGTAAGAATAACTTTTTATTCACAACTGTACCTCATGTAACTTATATCAAACAAATCGCAGGAAGACCGAGAATAATTCTGTAGAAATAAAACTCGACCCTCACAATAGTGCTAATTGCTTTCCCGCTACATTTGTATGGATTTTTTAAAATTATTTTTCCCAGTGTCTACTACGCCCAAGAATACAGAGAATTCAACTATATTGATCATTAAAAAAGTATTCAGGGTAGAAAGGGATATAGCAAGAACACCGATCTCTCAGGTTAAAATGAAGCAATAACCTCCATCATAAATGCACAATAGAAGAAAACTACCAAATAAAATAGCGGAAGGAAAATCAGTCATGAAGGAATACACCATGCTATGCAAACTTACTTTATTTAACCGATTAAAGGAGATATACATGAAAGATTACACAGACGGTTAAAACTCACGCACACATGCACAAACTCTCTCTCTCTCTCTCTCTCTCTCTCTCTCTCTCTCTCTCTCTCTCTCTCACACACACACACACACACACAGGCAGAGACAGAAAATAAACAGAATTCAAATCCGCTGCTATCCCCACTGGAGAACAAGTGAAATCCGTGTAGTACTGTACGAATAATAACAAAACGTACACCAACGTTTTTTATGTAAACGTTAAGTGCGGGTGAAAAGAAGTAATCCGCGAAATGTGAGAGATGCATCGGTGGTGTCCATAGAAACCCGGAACAGAAAATGTACTTTGAGCTTTGTTATCTCTGATCTGTGACATAGCAAAGTTCTCAGGATGCGGTGTGTCCCTCTCAATGAATTCAGACTGTAGACTGATCTGCAGTATTATGAGTTGTACGGTTGTGTTGGTAGATTTCAATAGTGCAGATGCTGTGTGAAGTGGCTGTAAGGAGTTGTGCGGATCAATCGAACTTAGAAACTGTGCTTCAGAATTATCGATTATTCGAAGGACAGACCAGACCACGTCACGTATTTTGTACACTATTCTGAAAAATACGGTAATGTACATGGCTTCTCTTGCATAATAATAATTCTTAATTTTCTTCGCAACATTGTTTCATTAAGTAGTTAGTTGCCTAACCCCTATCCTTCGACTTATGATAGATGTTCAAATAAATATTAAGTACAGGATAATTAGTTTTCAAAATCCTTTTCTTGATACATTTGATTGATGTTAAAAGGGTTCTACAAGACTATCTGATGTAAAAAGCAAGGTAATAACCAAAAATAAGATATACGAATTTTACGCTTATTACTCACTTATTAGTCAGCACTAAAACAATGTATATTTTACTTTTTCACAGCCATAAATAAATAACCACACCGATAATGGCGTATAGCGCTAAATCATGATTGGGGAAAAAGTGTTTTCCATAGGCGGATCTCAGGTCCCGATATTTTTTTATACTATTGGTTCATTTATTAATAAGCAACGGTCAAAACAACATTATAAGATTGAACGAATAACCTTACAAAACTAGTAATTACAGAGTTCGTCAAGAGTCATTTTTAAGAACCGCTAAGAGTGTTATAATAGAACAGTAGTATCACCGGAAGCCTGTATCATTTTTCCGTAGCAAACAACTCCAGACGCCCACGCCTTGTGCCTGGTGCCGATCGCTCCATCCTTTTCCTCCCTGGTACTCCACTTTGTCTTCATTTGTCTCGCTCGACTGCCCTCTGAGAAATACGCTGCAGCCGTGACCTCATCTTTGCTATTACCGTCACTTCACAGTTCTATTGTGATGAATGACCGGTGAGCCTTGAGATCTACGACTATTGCTACCAAGGAGGAGGTTATAGGTGACTCGGTTATGTGCAACGGACGGGGTAGGATAGGGGATGCTTCTCGTAGAGCAATTCAGCTCTTGTTCGCCTGGCTGGTAGTGAGGGTACAACCGCCATGGGACGCATTCAGACTCGTGGCGATCTACGGCCGACTGACTAAATGACACTGCTATCAGCTGTTTTTGTGTGTTTGTGTGTGCATGAGCTAATTCCACGAAAGGTTGTACACAACATTGCATCTACAAGATTTACGGGGAAGACAAACATAGCCAATATTGCTTCTACCATCAGACTGTAGGTTTCATTCAATCAGAAGTCATCCAATTAATAAAAAGACGAAGCTAATATTTCTGCCCCGTTATAGGAAGAAATATCTCATGAAACCTAGACAATCAGAGCAGTTTTCAATAGAAGTACTGAACTAGTTTGTTTAAAATAGATTGGCATATGTTCTTACAGCGGTAGCTCTCCTAGTGAGGATAATGAGATTAGTTCTTGGTAATCAGTTTCTGAAGGCGCAAATGGAAGAAAATACTGTGTCATGAGTTTGTGTCAACTTTCCTTAGAAAATAAAGAATAAAAACATTTCAAGTAAGCAGTCTAGTCTGGGACCAATAACGGCAAACTCGACGTGTTGGCCTATTAGTATAATTTCAATATCGATTGTTAATACACTTGAATTTTAAAATACACAAAGCTGCAGCGAAATAAAATTTAATATTCGCATTCGATAAAGAAGCTGTACAACGAATTTCACAAAATTTTATAAATATAAGATTATCGTTATCATCATCATCATCATCATCGTATTGCGCCTTTAGCGGTCAGTCTGGAGCATAGTCTCCCTAATAAAATTCCCCCAGAATCTCCTACTCAATGTTACCATTGGTGCCTTGGCTGGTGTTTATTGACCGAATATAAGACTTCCTCCTCGGTCTCCCCCTATCCTCTACTGCCGAATCCATGACTCCTCTACGTATCCTTGTTTCTTCCATGCAAATAACATGACCCCACCATCTCAGCCCTTTTACTCTAACAAGTCCATTTATGGTGTTCATACCCAGTTTTTCTTTGAGTACGTCAATACACACACACCACTGACATTGTTCCCATCTATTAGAAACTGCAATCATTCTTACTACTTTCATATCTGTAAGCCGGCCGCGGTGGCCGAGGGGACTGAGGCGCTTCAGTCACGGTCTGCACGGCCACTACGATCGGGGGTTCGAATCACTCCTCGGGCATGGATATTTTTGCCGCCCTTAGGATTAGCTAGTTCATAGGTAGTTTGTAAGTTTAGGGACTGATGACCCCGTAGTTAAGTCCCTTAAGCTAAAAAACAAAACAAAACGAACATATCTGTAACCTCAATCTTATTGATAAAGTATTCTGTATCCACCGAGCTATCACAGCCATGAAATAGGAGTTTTATAAATTATAATTACATAAAATTAAATCAAATATTGTAAAACAAATTATATGCTGCAAAGTTTCATCCCGCTCACTTTTAAAACTGGAAAGAGAATTATTCGTAGATAGTTTAGTTTCGTAAGAAATCGTCACAGCGTACCTGTCTGTTGTAATCAATAAAACGGTAAAATGGGGCTATTAGCATTGAAGGTTCAACGACATGAGGGTCAGCATCATTACAAAGGCAAAAATTTTCAGGTAGTTCGCGTGGTTGTGTGAATGCGGAGGAGACCTATAAGCTATATCAGAAACACAAAAAATTTAAAAGCGCACTTCAGCTTTTTCTGTCTTTTATTAACTCAGTCTCGAAACGGGTGATTCGGCAAGTGATGTCCTTTGAAGTGTATTATCGTCGATGAATGATTCATTATGCAACAGAAAGTTGTAGTTATAGCGTAAATCATTAAATAAAGCTGTTGACACTTTGTGTGTTGTTATATAATTGTGAATACGGAAATTAAAGTACCGATTTTTGCTATCAATTATCAAAGGAGGCCAATAAAACTTACATAATTCGAAAGGTATAATATATAAGCAGAAAATACGGGGGTGAGTCAGTAAATAAGACGCAAACTGAGGTAGACAAGCCAGTACTGCGCGCTGTGTAGGGGTATTTCTCTATCACTGCGACACATCCGTCTTGTGGGTTGCAGCAGCTTGAGGAACCAAATAAAGTTACAGCTCAAAAGTGTCACTTTTGGGATGCCAACGCTGCCACAAAAATTCCAAGATCCACGGATTTAAAGCCTTCTCGAACGATGGAACGCGTGTTTAAATTTACAGGTTCAGCGAGATGAAAATTAGAGCAATGTTGAGGCTTGTAAACACAGTACTGGCCTGTCTATCTGAGTTTGTGACTCATCCTCTATAAAACCTTATTTTACGAATAATTTATGAGTCATAAAGTGAAGCGTATATGTAACTCTGGGATTACCTTTTCTACCACACTTCAAATCCAATAGCAATACACAACATCGAAAACTGAAATATGTCAACTTCTGTTTTGCGCACCGATCTGGTGCTATCGCACTGGCGTGTTTTACGCCCTAATTCTTGTTTGTCTGTAAATTTATGAATCTTTGCAAACATTTCGGACACAAATAATAAAAATTAACGGACGATACAATTACGTCTCTATTATAGTGATAATATCTATAGACCCAGCTATTAATATTGTGACCTTATTTTAACAGACAGCCAAAATTATTTGATATTTGAGTTTAGCTATATTTGAGTTTAGCTTTCACAAATATACTTTATTTTGAACTTTTACGTCTTTAAATTATTATTTTAATATCTCTACCACAGTTTCATTATCAGTTAACGAACGATCTTATTGTTTTAAAAGGATAGATGCCAAGATCCCAAATTTTATTTATTGATGACAACCGGTTTCGACACTATGTTGTCATCATCTGATCTCATTGACATTAAACTTTTTATTATAAATAAAATAAGGTTGGTGTACTGGATGACAGTGATATAGAAAATCATGTTCTGGTGGATAGTCAGATATAAACTGGATGGCTGGTCAAAATTACAGTAAAATATAGATAAACTCACTTTTAAATCGGCCATCTTGCTTCCTGTATTTGATGATTTTCTTATTATAACTCAAGCATTGTCATTTCAAAGCAATGGCGCACTGAAAATTACTAAAAACACGTCGCGGTTACGGCAATGAACTACAATCTACCGTCTAAAAATGCCATGTTAGCAGATAACACTTGCCACTTGGTACGAGAATTGCGGATTACTCTCGCAGCTGTTCGGGGTAGCGTAATGGGCAGTGAATTAATCTGTGATGCACGAACATCTTGGACGGTGGTTCGAACCTTTCCGGACCCAATGGCTCAGAGCGCTCTGGTCGAGGGTTGCTGGCGTGGTAGCTCAGCGTGCTCGGTCAGAGTGCTCGACGCTCTCTGTAACGAAAAAACTGAGTCATAGACGAAATGACGAAATAAACCGACGTCCACAAAGGACCGATCAAACCGAAGAACTAATGAACAGAGAGGGAAGGAAGAGGGATGGAAGCAATCTGTAATAAAGAAACTGAGCCAAATTCTCAACAAACTACCAAGAACGAACATGAACAAACGACCGAAAAGCATCGATCTACCTGAAGAATAAAAGAAGTAAATAAATACAAATAAAATAATAAGATTTTATCAATAATGAAAGGAGCAGCATTAGCCGTAAAATCTTTTGCTTTATTTAGGCAAATCGATTTCGGTTTTCCAAGAAACCATCTTCAGTGCTGTCAGCAAGTTCAAAACAGCATATTAGTAAAATATATAGTGACATTTACGTCTAACAAATCCATTGACATAGTTAGATACATGTGATACTATCTGGTGTCATACAAACAAACTGTTTGACTTTGTATGACACCAGATAGTATCACATGTATCTAACAATGTCAATGGAATTTTTAGACGTAAATTTCACTATAAATTTTACTAATATGCTGTTTTGAACTTGCTGACAGGACTGAAGATGGTTTCTTGGAAAACCGAAATCGATTTGCCTAAATAAAGCAAAAGATTTTACGGCTAATGCTGCTCCTTTCATTATTGATAAAAGTGATTTTGTGGCCGTTGAGCACACCTATCCAGATAATGGAATTCAATTTAAAGCAAATAATAAGAACCCTGTCTTGTTTGTTTATTATTATTATTATTATTATTATTATTATTATTATTATTATTATTATTATTATTATTATTATTATTTTATCTTGCTTCCTAAGAGGTTCTTGCACACTCTTGGTAAGTGAACACAACTATAACTTGCAAGATTCAGATTTGTTCAAAGTGACTGCAGTTTCTCTTACAAGTGCGTTTGTTTTGTTTTGTGATCATATCATGAAATATATACCAACGAATTACAAACATAGACTTCTCTATAACCTGCACAAAAACTGGGGTGATACTTTCAGAATGACTGTTGTTAATGACATGATGATAATATTAAATTTGTACATACATTCCTGGCCATTAAAATTGCTACACCACGAAGATGACAGAAAGAAGATGCTATGATATGCAAATTATTAGCTTTTCAGAGCATTCACACAACTTGCTGTCAAGATGAAAGTTTTCGACCGATTTTTCATACACAAACAACAGTTGACTGGCGTTGCCTGGTGAAACGTTATTTTGATGCCTCGTGTAAGGAGGACAAATGCGTACCATCACATTTCCAAATTTTATAAAGGTCGGATTGTAGCCTATCGCGATTGCGATTTATCGTAAAGCGACATTGATGCTCGCGATGGTCGCGATCCGATGGCTGTTAGTGGAATGTGGAGTCGGTGGGTTCAGGAGGGCAATACGGAACGCCGTGCTGGATCACAACGACCTCGTATCACTAGCAGTCGAGATCACAGCCATCTAATCAGTATGGCTGTAAGGGATCGTGCAATCATGTCTCGATCCTTGAGTCAACAGATGGGGACATTTTCAAGACAACAACCATCTGCACAGTTAAACGACGTTTGCAGCAACATGGACTATCAGCTCGGAGACCATGGCTGCGGCTACCCTTGACGCTGAATCACCGACAGGAGCGTCTGGAACGATGTTCGCAATGACGAACGAATGGCAAACCGTCATGTTTTCGGATAAAGGTTGCTTTCGTGATTGACGACATCGCGGTGAACGAACATTGGATGCGTGTATTCATCATCGCCAAACTGGCATATCATCCGGCGTGATGCTATGGGGTGCCATTGGTTATACGTCTCGGTCACCTCTTGTTCGCATCGACGGCACTTTGAACAGTGGCCATTATATTTTAGATGTTTTAAGACCCGTGGCTCTACCTTTCATTCCACCCCTGCGAAACCCTACATTTCAGCATGATAATGCACGACCGCATGTGGGAGGTCCTGTACGGGTCCAGTTGAAAACGTCTGGTCAATGGTGGCCGAGCAACTGGCTCGTCACAATACGTCAGTTACTACTCTTGACGAACTGTGGTATCGTATTGAAGCTTCATGGGCATCTGTACCTGTACACGCCATCCAACCTCTGTGTGACTCAATGCCCAGGCGTATCAAGGCCGTCAATACGGCCAAAGGTGGTTGTTCTGGGTACTGATTTCTCAGGATCTATGCACCCAAATTACGCTAAAATGTAATCACATGTCAGTTCTAGTATAATATATTTGTTCAATAAATACCCATTTATCATCACGCATTTCTTCTTGGTGTGCAGTTTTAATGGGCAGTAGCGTAGAATAAATACTAGAGCTTTGTTGAATTAGGTATTACCACACCAATTCTCTTTATTATTTTAACTGTAAAAGGAAACGTCGTCACGGTTTGAAATAGAATGTTTGTTGTTTATTTTAGCTCAGAACAAAGTTATATAAAGTCAAATCTGAACTACAGAAAATTCATAATAGTTTAAAAGCATCTGCAGCAACCAAGCCAAAGATAAACATTGATTCTAATTAATGACTTTCGACATACTCCATTAATAGTGAATAACAGCTTAGGAAAATAACAGGTAACTTGTTGCAATGCATACACTTCCCTCCCGTTTCATTAAGGAACTACAGTTGTCACAGAACTCTAGGTCTCCTTTTATATATGAAACTACAAGTACCTGCACGTTGTTTAGAATATTCATTATCACTGTATCCTACCCCATTGTTATGCAAATGCCTCATAAGAGCAGTGTCTCTTCCACATTTTCATTATCACTTAATTCGCTCATCTCTGGAAACGATCGTATTGTGTAAATAGGAACGATGCCAATATCGAAATTTTAACTTTATTTTTTCGACACTACATGGTGTCATCATCTGGTCTCATGCTCCACATAAAATCTGGTAGGTGTACTGATTGTAGTTATAGAGGAACTCATATGCTGGTGGATAGTTAGATTTAAAATGGATGGCTGGTCAATATTAAAACAGTAAAATATACATAAAATAATAACCACCATAGTGCACATGTGCGGTTGGTCTTATGGAGGTCCTCAATATTTGGCGTTCGAAAATAACTCACAGATTTCTTTGCAGCTGTTCGGTGTAGCGTAAATGGTAGTGAATTGGTTTGTGATGCACGAATATCTTAGACGGTGGCTCGAAACCTTCCGAGCGCAGTTGCTAAAATGTTCAAATGTTTGTAATCCTATGGGACCAAACTGAGATGGTCGTCAGTCCCTAGTCTTACAAACTGCTTAATCTGAGTTAAACTAACCCAAGAGCAACACACACATCGATGCCCGAGGGAGGATTCGATCCTCGGACGCTGGAGGCCGCGCGATCCGTAACGGGCGCTCCAGACCGCTCGATTATTCCCGCGCGGCGAGCACAGTGGTTCAGAGCGCACGGGCAGAGGGTGCCGATGGTAGCTCAGCCTGCTTTGTCAGAGTACTCGACGAGTTTATCACTGGAATTTGTAATATTTCATAGTGTTTGCTAATGTTTTATGTTTGAATATTTAATCGTGTTATATTTTTGTAATTCAGTAAATTATTTAATAAATTTTATCTTCTTTGCATTCGAAATGTCTGTTTTTAGTTATCTATTCCAGATATAAGAAGGTGGTCTTTTAATCATGGCCGCGGTGGCCGAACGGTCTGCGGTGTGCCAGTCACGGTCTGCACGGCCACTCCGGTCGGGGGCTCGAATCTCCCCTTCGGGCGTGGATGTTTGTGCCGTCCTTAGTATTAGCTAGTTCATAAGTAGTTTGTAGGTTTAGGGACTGATGACCCCGTAGTTAAGACCCATAAGCTCTACAAACATTTGAACATTTTTTGGTCTTTTAAATGTCCAACATCCACAGTAGTCTAAGTCTCAGTCAAAATAGATAGTCATCTGTGTATCAACCACCTATTTTTACGTTTCACTACCAAGTTAACTAAACATGAAATCATTCCGAGTATATTGCATGACTATATAAGTCAAATGACATACAATAAAATATTTCCTATCAAATGTTCATGAACAATGTTTGTCGTTTAAAGGGTTCAATTCGTTGTTACGTATTTCACGGCATGTTCACGAAATAGAACATATGCACTTTTTATATAGCGTACTGTTACATCTTCACAACTCTAAACATTGCAGAAGATGGCTCTATTTATTTAATAGGAGTGCCGAAAACGCGTTTAGCAGCCAGGGCGAAAAAAATGGTATTGGTGTGTTTGGAACTACCGACCACATACATCGCAACGTAACGCATTACCCACTACACAACGGCGAACAACTGTGGCACGATCAATTAAATCTGCTACAATTCCTTGCAGTTGCTAACAGCTAAGATGATATTTTTCATAAACTTCTTGAATAAAGGAATGTCTTGGTTGTAAAACTTTTTGTTTCGATGACGCGGTTAGGGCATTTTCAGATATCTGACAAAGAAGAAATTGAACCGCAATTTAGAATTCTTACATTACAGTACTTCAAATTTTATTTTATTTTTATTTATTTTTACTTTTTTTTCGGCTACAAAACAATTCTGATATCGGTAACGAGGAACTGTAATAATGTGTTACCTACTCTGTGTCCTAGGATGTTTAGATTAAAATGCAGCCATAGGGTATCTTACAGAGACAATAATAATGCAATCCTTTGATCCGTGGTAACATTGATCGTTAAAAACAAATTTATAAATTTTTAACTGAATGTCTATTAAAATAATTTATATATCGAGATACGCCATTTTCTTCTTTGTCAAATATCTGAAGATGCCCTAACCTGTCGAAACGCGTCATTTAAATAACAATTTTTGCAACCAAGTCATTCTTTTATTCAAGAATTCGACTTAGCACGGTTGATGTCCCACACCACGCAAAATTGTATTGGGAGAATTTTTAGACACTATATTATGAACGACGTTCTGTGATCGACATGCTTTTGTTAATTCTTCAGTGCGCCACTGTTTTGGAATGACAAAGCGTAAGTTATAATAAGACGGTTATAAAATACAGGAAGCAAGATGCATGCCGGAGAGGTCTGGGCGAGGAATGTCACGTGATATTTCCTAACGCGTTGTATACGGAAAATCAAGAGGCGGTGTCAAATCGCCGTTATTTTTGCAAATATCTCTGCAACGGAGCGAGTAAAATAATAATAATAATAATAATAACAGTGCAAAGTTGTTGAGAACTTTCTCCTCTTCTGTGTATTCAATTTTCGTGTCGTGTACGGTAAAGCCGTTATTTTCATTTAAATTTAGAGCTGTCTAATGTCGAGCGCATAGGCCCACTTTTAGTGTTACTACCGTAACGTAAAGTGGGCCAACATTATAGGAGAAAGCGACAACGTTTCATGAAACCAGATAGGAGGGATTTTTTACTTTGTTCATTTGCAATATACGTATAGTTTGTAGTGACAATAGTACAACAGCTACGTTTAACATGTCAACAATCATAACAGTAGCACAGCCGCTTGGTCCATGATGTCAGCAATCATAGGCTTTCACGGGCAGCGTCTTCATCAATTAAAACTACCGGATTAAGATGCCGAGGTCCGTCTGTAAGTCAGTAAAATGCGTTTCTTCTTATGTTCCGTTGCCTATTGCAGGCAACATATTAAATGGTAAGTCGTCGACTCCTCTGAACGTGCTGCCCGAAGAGGGCAACGAAACGTCAGAAGAGAGAAGTTTTATAGTCTTACAGGTGGACAGCGGCATCTTAGCCCGAAAATTTTAATTAATGAATCAAAACGGAGTGTAAATGAAGTTCTTTAAATTGTTTTTCCCTTACATTTCTGTGGGCGTAATTGTCTGGTCATATGTCCCGTTATTGTAGAACTTTGAAGCAAGTTGCTAATTTTCAACTCTTTAGGTTGAATATCATGGACACGGGAAGGAGGAAACTGTGGTCGATTGGAGGAGTGAGGAGGGAATTGGGGGGGGGGGGGGGGACGGATGGCCAGGAAGAGAAAGGATAACGAGAAGGAACGATGAGAAAGACAGAGACCTAAGTAGAACGGAGAGGGAGGGGAAGGAAGGAGAGGAGAGGAGAGGAGAGGGCGGGACGATCGGTACAAGTCGGACACAAAACAGTAAATGAAACTTCCTGGCAGATTAAAATTGGGTGGCGGAACTAGGACTCGAACCTGGGACCTTTGCCTTTCGCGAGGCCCGACACGACTCACGATGCCGCCTCACAACTGTACTTCCGCCAGTACCTCGCATCCTACTTTCCAAACTTCACAGAAGCTCTCCTGAGGACCATACAAGACTAGCACTCCTGGAAGAAAGGATATGGTGGAGAAATGGCTTAACCACAGCCTGAGGGATGTTTCCAGTTGTGAGGTGGCATCGTGAGTCGTTTCGGAATAGATCAGTCGGTAGAGCGCTTGCCCGCGAAAGGCAAAGGTTCCAGGTTCGAGTCCCGGTTCCAGCACACAATTTTAATCTGCCAGGAAGTTTCATATCAGCGCACACTCCGCTGCAGAGTGAAAGTTTCATTCTGGAAACATCCTTTAGGCTGTGGCTAAGCCATGTCTCCACCATATCCTTTCTTCCAGAAGTGCTGGTCTTGCATGGTTTGCAGGAGAGCTTCTGTGAAGTTTGGTAAGTAGGAGGCCAGGTACTGGCGGAAGTAAAGTTGTGGGGCAGCATCGTGAGTCGTGTCGGGATAGCCCAGTCGGTAGAGCGCTTGCCGGCGAAAGGCAAAGGTCCCAGGTTCGAATCCCGGTTCCGGCACACAATTTTAATCTGCCAGGAAGTTTCATATCAGCGCACACTCCGCTGCAGAGTGAAAGTTTCATTCTGGAAACACAGAAAATATACAATAGTTCACATGCTCCTTTTACACATAAAAGAGACAAAATAATTTTATAAATTTTCTGCCTCTGCAGTAAATGATTTTCCGAGGAAATGTCTTAATTCTATTTCATTTGACATATAGCGACACAAAGCAGTGTACTAATTTGATCAACGTACGTTCTCTGCGCTTTTATGTTTCCACGATTTCATTTACTTTTCCATTCATTTTGTATCAGACTGAGCCACAGCAAAGAGTGGCTGCGTATACCTAGTATTAGTTAGAAGCGGGCGGTGCGTTACGATATGTTACGTTGAAAAACGGTGGAGGGGCTGTTTGTTCATTATCTGATTTACGTGCAAGTGCTCTGTTGTACGTATATATAGTAACAAACTAAAACATTGATACAATCAATACACTCGTAACAGAGATAGTGCTACTTCTTTTAATATGAGACAAATAGAATCTGCAACAGAGCTTCAAAAATATCAAGAAGATGAATGGTATCTGAACTAGAGAAAATTATTACACTATCAGTCACTTAAAATTTCTGAGAATTTTCCTTACTTTCTCTCTAACAGTTTTTTTCATCAGTTTCACATGCCCCTCTGTTTCATTATTGATGCTACAATTTCAATGAAATCATTATTAGATATGAAGGTCATTGGTTACCTGTGATTTTTATGTTTGTTGGTGGAATTTTACGGTTACTTTTACCTAGCATTTAAGCTTTTTGTACGATAATGGTATTTATGCGAATTTACTATGTAAATATTACCTCGCACATAAATAGCAGCTCTGCGGTACTGTGTCCTAATTTGCTTTTGATATACGTAGATGATGCATATGTCGTCGTACAACAGAACAGAGCAATATTACAAATCAAATATTTTACACAATTTTCTATTAATTCCTACTTAATCAAATCTACGCTTCTTTATCAAAAACTGGTTAAACTCTGTAAAACACGAATTATGTCTATATGGCAATGTTTTCCTCACTTCAGCTATGAACTCGAAACCGTACCCAATCGCAAAAACCTTCTATTCAGGAAAAATACCTCTTTCGTCGTTGAAATTCTCATGACGATTCAGATATTGTATCGTCTCGTGTCAATTTTTAGGCATTCAATGTCGTCTGGTTTCTCTAAGCTCTGTATTTGTAATTATGCAGTACGAGCTTAACGACAAAATTCAGAACATCCTATACGGTACCAATCCATCAGTTGTAGAGTTCTGACGATGTTTAAAACCACGAATTACGACAACCGGGGTTTTAAATCGTTTAATACCAGGTAATCTTGGTATAATTGGTTAGTTTATAATTTCATTGTACCAAAATAATGCTAAATAATTATACATCAGAAATGTTAAAATGGGTATTTCAGTTGTTAGCCCCATTTCATAATGAAAATACGAAAACGGGGTATATTGTTATTCCTTATGTAATTCAAAATTGTGTTAATCAGGCTCGAAATATTACACGAAAACATTGACAAATGAATACTTCATATAGGCCATTGTATATGACAGCAAAATACAAGATGACACACACACACACACACACACACACACACACACACACACACACACACACACACACACACAACAAAAAAAGAAAGGGGAAAAAAACATTTATCATGCTCGATACCATGTTGGAATTAGTGATCCACGACTGTATTTGACTTGCGGAAATTTTTTCAGCAAACCCAGTCGTAAAAATATTTTTTTTATTTGCAAATCTAGATTTCCACCACTGTGTGATCATTATCACTGCTTAAAACAATTGAATACTTAAAACATCTCGACCTCCATGTTGGAGGTTGCGTTCGTACTGACGCAGCTGTTACAAATTGTTTTCCTTTTTGTTTTCAGTAAGGCATGAGAGACGTGATGCCTACGACGCCAGGTCACTTGTAGTACTTTCGGGACTTGCTTCCTCCAATCGCGTCTTGTGCAATCTGATGCATTTGCAACTGGGACTGATGTTTGGTATTGAGGATTGCCTGACAACCACGACGAAAAGAAACAATTTTACATCGTTCTAAACGCTTTGACACCATATTCTCAATTAAACAGTAATGAAACATATTTTTAAATCTCTACATGTGTGTTAATTGGGCGAACACTATGCCCTGGCGTAGCCTTGTGCGGTTAACGCCTACGTTTCTGCTACCCATCTAACAGTCGTGTATTGCGAGTGGCCAAGTTATTCTCAAATTCAAAAATGTTCAAATGTTTGTAGAGCTTATGGGACTTAACTACGGGGTCATCAGTCCCTAAACTCATAAACTACTTATGAACTAGCTACAACTAAAGACGGCACAAATATCCATGCCCGAGGGGGGATTCGAACCCCCGACCGTAGTGGTCGTGCAGACCGTGACTGAAGCGCCTCAGTCCCCTCGGCCACCGCGGCCGGCAAGTTATTCTCCTGATCAAAACAGAGGACCTGGCGATTTCATGCAAACACTCGTCCACAGAAAGACGGTGCACTGCTTGCCTTTCTAATCTCCAGCGGTCACTGTATGTCCTGCTGGTACCAGTCTTCCATATCGGGACTGCTAGCGGCACATTTTTGCTGCTGCTAATCGTGCGCCATGTAGTGCTGTTCCCTTGTGTCCTTCCGTGATCCGACTGCAGAGTTGTATTGCATGATGATGTTACAGATTTTGAGGGATCATGGTGATTTTTTGGCAAGGGAACTCGTCCAGAAACGAACGAGTCGAAATCATAACTGAAAAAAAAACCTTGGGATGCACATTAGTCCTGTATATAGCTCCAACTAAGGGCTCCAAACTTCCTAATTTTGATCATCACGTTCAGAGCTCCAACTCATTATTCGCCAATCAAGCTATTTAGTTTCCCCTGTTGACAAACCTGTAATAGCGATGTCAGAGGGACTGATAATTCTATACTGTACAGTTACAATTAATTTCAATCCTTGCTTAAGAATCGTAAGCTGCTACAGTAACAGCAATTCAAAATGACGTCCTCTAACGCAGGCTTGGAATCGTCACACAGAGTTCCAGTAAAGTGGATATCTGCAACTTGTTGAAAAGTAAATGGAAAAAAGTTTCTAAGGATAAAATTAAAGCACTTATCTGTTCCACGCCAACAAGATGCGAGGTTTTTATAAAAGCAATGGTCAATTAATGAAATATTAGTTGCAAAGCTTCCTAAATACAACTGTACTTATAATTTTCCGTACAAAGCTATTTTACCGAAGCACGTTTGACCTGTGGATCTATCACTTTTATCTTACTTCATTCGGGTTAATTTTTGATATGCAATACACTATCATCAGAAATGTGTGTATTATGGTTTCTAGTTTAAGTTAAATATTGTTCAAGTGAATAACCAATGCTATAAACAAAAAAGTATTGAGAAATTTTTTTGTCAAAAGACGAAAACTGTTGTGTGTATCCCTACTGTCTGCATTTGAAAGTGTGCGGAAAATTTCTAAACGTTTATGAATGGTTAACTGAGGCAGATAATGGATACGAGCCAAGTATTCACCTATTGGGATGTGGAAAACCACATGGAGGATTCTAACTGGGGCAGGCATACCTCCCAGTTAAAGTTAGCGGTTCCTTAAATCACGTGGATAACCTGGTTTGTGGTTCATAATATGTTCAACATAATCAATAAAAATACGGATTATTTATCGATCACTATAAGGGCAATCTGTACGTTCTTACACCAGCCATAATGCAAACGATTAAAAAAGGAATGGAATGCGTTATACACGAGGTCTGTTCAAAAATCCAGACATATTCGTAAATTCGCACCAATGGAAAGTTAGAACGGCGTACTGTTGAGATACCTATACACACTTTTGTTGTATGTATAACTGTCGGAAGAATAATTAAGTCTGTTACCTGTTCTTTACTGTTGTATCGAGTAGAATGCTGAGACGTGCGGTTTGAGAATTTGGATATGACAGAGTTAGAGGAACAGTACGTGTGCATTAAATTTTCGTAAACCTAAAGGAAACCTTTGCAGAGGTAAAGCTAATTATATAGGAGGCCTACGATGATGCGTACTTAGAGTGTATGTTACGAAGGGCTCACGCGGTTTAAAAATGCCTGCATGGAAGTTGATAGTGACCTTCGTCCAGGGTTCCCTTTGACGTCTATCGACGACCGCCATGCCAGGATTGTCAACGAAATTGCGTGTGTCAATCAAAGAGTGACAGTTCCAAACCCGAATTTTTCCAGTCTGGTTTTTAATTAAGCCTTAACCTGTCAAAGATTTCAGGACTCGTCAGATACGACACGTGCTTTGGTTTTCACGTTAAACTGTAAGTCCCCTTTAGTTTAGAGACACGCAAGCCCCTGAAGTGGCGGTAAGTTGAAAACTTGAAGAAGGCCACTACGCCACACTAATTTATTATTACAGTTGTATTATTTCTTGAAGTCGTGACAACCTCGGATGCATCGTATTGACAACCCTCCACCCCCCCCCCCCCCCTTCCGCCACTCAAGACCAGAAACACCATGACGTCCAAATCTTTGCCGAGGTTCTGGATTGCGCAAATCCTTTGTTTATAAACTGATTGGACCAAACTGCTATGGTCGTTTTACAAACTACTTGTGTTGTTGTTATTATGGTCATCAGTTCGCAGACTGGTTTGATGCAACTCTCCACCCTATTCTATCCAGAGCAAGCCTCTTCATCTTCTCCTAAGAGTGGCAACCAATATCCATTTGAATCAGTTTACTGTATTCGTCTCTAGGTCTCCCTCTGCGATTTTTACCCCACACACTTCCCTCCTATGCTAAATTCACGGTTCCTTTATGTCTAAGAATGTGTCCTACCAGTCATTCCCTTTTATTACTCAAGGTATGCCAAATATTCAGTCTCTCCCTGCTGTTAAGTACCTCCTCATCAATTATGCGATCTATTCACCTAATCTTGAGCATTATTCGGTAGCACCACATTTCAAAAGCCTCTATACTCTTCCAGACTGAACGACTGCACGTCCATGTGTCACTCACGCACAAGCCAACACTCCACAAAAATACTTCCAAAAAGACTTCCTTACTCTTAAACTAATTGTAGATGGTAACAATGTTTTTTTTTAATCATACACGCGTTTCTTCCCATTGCCATTCTGTGTTTTATATTCCTTGTACTGCTACCACTATGTATTATTTTATTGCTGAACTAACAAATTTCATCATCGTTCTTCAGAAACGATTTTCTTCCCATAGCCGTTCTACATTTTATATCTTGTTTACTTCGGCCAGAGGATGTTATATTGCTACCCAAATAACAAAACTCATTTACTACTTCTTAATTTCTATGAATGCATTCGATTACCCTTGTCTTTCTCTTTTATACGTCTGTTCAACACATTGTCTATTCCAGTCAGTAGCTCTTCCAGGTCCTTTGCTGTCCCTGACAGAATTACATCGTCATCAGCAAAACACAATGGTTTTATTTCTTGCCTTCTCCAAATTTTTCTTTGCTTTCACAGATTGATCTATGTACAAATTGAATAGCATTTGAGAAAGGCTATAACCCTATTTTACTCTATTCCCAACGAATACTTTCATGCCCTTCAACTCTAATTATTACGGCTGACTTATGTATGAAGTGTAAATAACCATTGTTTCCCTGTATTTTACCCCTGCTGTCTTCTCATTTTGAAGAGTGTATTCCAATGAACATTGTCGAAAGCTTTCTCCAATTTTACAAATACTGCCCAACACACACTTTTTCGCATAAAAAAAAGCTTTCTTTCATTCTTCGATACATAGAACCATTTCTACTCCGCTGTCTGATAAAAATTTGAGTCTGAAATTAATCTGAAGTACAACTGTGAATAAAGGGTATAATTGAATTTCAGTAGATTGCATCCTTCGTAAATAAATAAATAAAAATCAAAAAACCAATAACAGGAGTACAACTCTTATTGCCACCGTATCTGACGGCAATAAGACATATTTTTTCTATTCCATTCATAGGTCCTATATCATACAGAATAGACCGTCTTCTTGAAAAGAAATACAATTGCAACGTAGCATTCTCTACTAACAACAGCGTGAGAAGCAATCTAATTCATATCTTAAAATGCAATGATTCCCTGTTGCAGAAATCCGGCGTCTATAAAATTACCTGTGTTACATGCCCATCATATTACATAGGACAAACTGGACGAGCTTCTGCTACTATATTCAAAAAACATTTCTGAGGTAAAAAAAGGTAAATATATTCATAACTCATCTTTTGCTGATCATTTATTAATCACAAACCATAATCCAAAAGGTGTCGAGGACCTTAATATTTTCCATATGGAAAGTAAAGGGAGAAAGCTCGATGTTCTGAATGATGTGTTCATTCTAAATTAACAATAGCAGCTGCGTAATAAAGAATTTTCTCGGAGCACGGAAACCTTTACTTAAATGTGTAACGTCTCAGCTGCGTCCACCTAATCCTCGATGGGCGAAGTTTCCGTTACATTCTATTTTATGCTTCATCATTTAATAATTGTTCCAATGATTTGAACTCAATGCCGACATGCTACCGCTCTTTGAACAAATGTCTGCACACTGGCCACGCTGATGCTTCAGGCAACGAACATCACCATAAACATTCCAGGCCTGCCACAGTTAGGGAAAGAATAAAGCCATTATACAGGGAGCTTGTAGATAAAAAATTACTCAGAAAATGTTTAAATAGCCGAACAGAAGATCCTACTAAAAGAATCAACTGCTGCGTGTGGTACCTAGTACGGAAAACTGTGTTTCCTGGATGGACAGTACTCAAAATTAGTGTGATGGTTTCAAGCAATGGATAAATTAGTCATCCAGTTATATGATAGATGCTCTGACCGCCATAGATCGAGGAAAGGGATGCGGAAGCCACCACTAAAGGGTCAAGAGTATGAAAAAGACTCTTGAAAAAGTCTGCCGAGGATAAGCAACTGGCCTGCAAGATTATATCATTCGAATGTTCTGAGAGAGGCATACGATGAGTACAAAACACTGTGAAGATTCTTTTCTCATTTTCTGGAAACTACTTTTTTACAACATTAGGTACATATAGCTTCACAATATTTTCAGATATGTTCACCAAATTTCTCCCAGTTCAAAAATGTGACAGTATCTTTCTATTATGCCTAATAAACTGTAGAAATGATCTATGTTTGTCATTCTGTATATAATTTTAACGGTAATTTTAGGACAGAAAATTAATGAAGTGTAATAATTCTTTCCTCAGATTTACTCCAAACTACAATAAAACAGGTATAATGTGTTCCTGCGAATGTTGACAGTAGCCTGCTACAGCTTAAATGTCATTAGACTGACGATGCACCAGAAAATTGTTCCAAAATGCGAACGTGAATTATAAAAACACCTATTAGGCAAAATATTGTAATTCTTAAACTATAACAAACATCTCAGTAAATCTGCTATTGCACCTTGTGTTAATGTCATTCAGCGTTGGTACAAAATGGCAATTTCCTCCGCATTGTAGAGTAAAATTAATGTGCACTGAAAGCAACGTATGAAAATGCAACCCGTTCACGTTACATCGGTTTTACTTTTAATGAAACTTACGAACAACAGGGCACATGATACTTCCGACGATGGTTTTCAATGTATTGCTCTTAGCATTGTTACCTGCTGCTCCTGTCGTTGGAGGTAAAAAGTGGTACGTTTTGTCATCTTTCCTGTGGTCAATCAGAAGTTCTGATTACGTGCAACAGGAAAAATATTATCAATAATGAAAGGAGCAGCCTTAGCAGTAAAATCTTTTGCGTTATTCAGGTAAATCCATTTCGGTTTTCCAAGAAACCATCTTCAGTGCGGTCAGCTGGCCCAACAAGAAATATACAAAATCAAAAAACTAATACCAAAGTACAAACTCTCCAATAGGTACAAATATTATGAGTAATTAACACATACCAAGTTCAAAACAGCATTTACGTCTAACATATCAGTTGACAACATAGCTACATATAGGTGATATTATCTGTCGTCATACGAAGTCAAACTGAGCCAGCAGCTTACATTTGTCCACAGGTGGGTTCTGTGTGGACGTCGTTAGCGCCCTCTTTATTGCCTCAAAAGGTTTACATTGTATATATGTATAAAAGAAGTTACAATATGAATAAATTGAAATAAATAATTAAATGAAACCTATCGGTTCTATCATTTTTCTATCATGGGTACAATAAAAGAACAACTCTCGATAGAGCATGGACCAGACAAAGTTTTTACATATAATAACACTCATTACAAAGTTGAAATATTAATTAAATTGAATAAAATAGCATAACTGACAATAATAAAACAATAACATAAAATAACATTCAGTGGCCAGTATTTTTAGGTGCTCAGCAGAGCAATGAGCAGTGTCATCTAGTGTTTAAAAAATGTAGCACGTTGTGTAGTGCTAAACTGCTGCGTTTCCACGGAATAGAATGGGAAAACATATGTCATGTAGCACCTTATCGGTTGCTTATCAGAAATACAGAACTGTATATAAGTCGGAATAACATAACAGTAACCTGTTACATGATGAATTAATTAAACCTACAGCTACAAATCATTTACAAATATGATTTCATGCAACACTTGGCAATTGTTCTCGTACCTTGAACATGATGCAGTAGCCTTATAGGCATTGTCAATGATGCTATTTTATTCAATTTGTTTTAATTAATATTCCAACTTTGTAATGAGAGTAATTATATGTAAAAACTTTGTCTGGTCCATGCTCTATCGAGAGTTGTTCTTTTATTGTACCCATAATAGAAAAATGATACAACCGATATGTTTCATTTAATTATTTATTTCAATTTATTCATATTGTAACTTCTTTTATACATATAAACAATGTAAACCTTTTGAGGCAATAAAGAGGGCGCTAACGACGTCCACACAGAGCCCAACTGTGGACAAATGTAAGCAGCTGGCTCAGTTTGACTTCGTATGACAACAGATAATATCACCTATATGTAGCTATGTTGTCAACGGATACGATAGACGTAAATGTTATTGTACATTTCACGAAAATGCTATTTTGAACTTGGTCTGTATTAATTACTCATAATCTTATTACCTATTGGAGAGTTTGTACTTTGGTATTAGTTTTTTGATTTTGTATATTTCTTGTTGGGCCAGCTGACCGCACTGAAGATGGTTTCTTGGAAAACCGAAATCGATTTACCTGAATAATGCAAAACATCTTACGGCTAGGGCTGCTCCTTTAATTATTGAGAATATTTTTGCTGTGGCACGTACTCAAAACTTCTGATTGACCACAGCAAAGCTGACAAATCGTACCACCTTTTACCTCTAGCAATAGGAACAGAAGGTAACCATGCTAAGAGAAACACATTAAAAACCATCGTCGGAAATATCATGTGCCTTGTTGTTCATAACTTTCATTAACAGTAAAACCGATGTGACGTGCAAGGGCTGTATTTTCACACCTTGAGTTCAGTACACATTACTTTTGATCTACAATGCGGAGGAAGTTGCCATTTTGTACGAACAGTTAATGACATTAACCCAAGGTGTATAGCAAATTTTTTGAAATGTATGTTATAGTTTAAGAATTACAATATTTTGCCTAATAGATGTTTTCATAATACACGTTCGCGTTCTGGAACCATTTTCTGGCGCATCGTCAGTCTAATAGCATTTAGACTTTGGCAGGCTGCTGTCAACATTCATAGGAATACATTATACCTCTTTTATTGTAGTTTGGAGTAAATCTGAAGAAACAATTAATACACTTCATTAATTTTCTGTTCTAAAATTACCGTTAAAATTATATACAGAATTTCAAACATGGATTATTTCTGCAATTTATTAGGCATAATAGAAAGATACTGTCACATTCTTGAACTGGGAGAAATTTGGTGAACATATCTGAAACTTTTGTGAAGCTATATGTACATAATGTTGTAAAAATGTAGTTTCCAGAAACTGAAATGAATCTTCACAGTGTTTTTGACTCACCGTATGCCTCTTTCAGAACATTCAAATGATATAATCTTGCTGGCCAGTTGCTTATCCTCGGCAGACTTTTTCACGAGTCTTTTTCATACTCTGGACTCTTTAGTGGTGGATTCCGCATCGCTTTCCTCCATCCAGTACAAGAAGCAGGGGATGCTTACTGCTCCAGGACAATGATCATCGCCTTACTTCTGTGCACAAAGAAACTCTAATGTATAAATCCGGCAAGAACTTATTCGATTTTCGAGCAGAAAGTCTTGATCTTCCTCTAAGCAATTTCCATCATTTCTTGCAACCCAGAGAAATTCGTGTCCTCCAGGCAGCATTTTCACAGCGACGAAGAGGTGAAGACGTCTGTCATAGGCTAGCTCCTTTCAAGGGGGGCAGACTTCTGGGAAGCAAGGAGTACAATTGTTTGTTCCACGAAAGGACAAGTCCGTTAATTATTTTTGGTGAAGGAAAAATCTCAAACATTGTTGTACCTGATGCCAATAAAGTTTTTCATGTAAATATTTGTTTCTATTAAAAATAATAGAACTTCCGGGATGCGATTCCTATTATGTGCTTAAGAGGAAGGGGCAGCATTATTCATTAGACTCTGCAACCGGTTAATGTTGTCACTTAATTGAAGTAATATGGCATGACGTTATCGCATCTATCGTTCCTGCTCTGCTCACGTGGCAGTCAGAGCAGCTGTCATATTGCTGGATTATTGCTAAATTTATCCATTGCTTGAAACCATCACATCAATTTTGAGTACTGTCCATCCAAGAAACTCAGTTTTTGAACCGTGCGGTTAGATTTTAGAGTTCCGCTCCGTGAAATAGCGATTATCGTTGCCATTTCCGCCGATATATCTCTGTTTCTCCGAGTGGGAAGTGGAGTGATTTTCGGCCCGGAGGCGTGTGGCGGTTGGAGACATAGCCCGCACCAGGGGGCAGTACCTTCCGTGGGCCGGGCGAGTCGGCATGCTCGCGCAGTGTGTCAGCAGACGGTGGATTGCGGCGACGGTTACACCTGTTGGCGGTTCTGTGCCCCATGGTTCTCTAGCAAGGGAATGTGGAAGTCAAGTTTGGTATCGGAGTGTGACACTTACCAGCGGAGGTTTGAGTGCTGTACTGTACTGTAATACATCTGTCTGTTTCAGAAGTCGCCAAGTGTCTCGCAAATAATGTGTACGTCGTGGATGTAGATGTTATTGCCGCGTGATATTGTGTGGCTGCCATAGAACCGTGAGCCCTCACCTGAATACGGCACTAGTAAGTTGGTGATGCACTTGGTAACAAACTGATTACAAGTTGATAAGCTTATGCTCGGTGGACTTGAGGTAATATCACTTCCAGTAAGTTGTCACAAGATCTGTAAGGTTATTTGGTGATATATCGCTCTCGAACATTTGTGTCTGTGATACTATTTTATATTTTATGTGCACCGATTTTGTGAGCGCTTATATTTGATATTTATTCATTGCTGTCACTCTGCGCTACTTTCCGTGGTCCTTAAGTGTAGGCGACTATTTAACGCGGGGTGCCAATGCCTATGTTGGCGCATTTTCTTCCACATTTGCATTAACGATCATCTGTTGTCCCGTAATATTTCAAACATTTTGTTTAGTGTATTTGATTACTTTTAAGCTGTTGTTGATTTATGGACATTTTAGTAATTGTTTCCTTTATATTTGTATGTTCCAGTTGTGCATTGAGGTTAAGATTTGTAGTCTGGCGGCCGGACCCAGCGGACAGGGCCCGGTTAGATTTCCACTCCAGTGGTGTGCGGGTTCCTGCACTTAGTGTTGAAACCTAGTATCTGTAATTGGTTTCACGATAGCTTTCTCCTTAAGGGCTCTTGCCCACTGCGGTTCGTCGTCAAGTTAAGTTAAATTCTTGTCCTGTAAATACTGGTTTTCTTAAGTTGCATTTGTAAGTTCATTTCCTTGTTTTGTTCTTAAAAGAGTGCTCGCGAGCATTTTCCTTGTTTTTAAGTGTCAATCATGACTTTGTTTTAAATTGTTCCAGATATATATATATATATATATATATATATATATATATATATATATATATATATATATATATATATATATAGTACAGTTTCTTTAATTATGTTTTGCTAATATTTTTTCTATGTAAAAAAAGGCTTGCAAAGGTTGATCTGTCTGTTAGTAAAATCTATTTTGCTTGATTCTCTATTGTCGAGATTTGTTAATAAGGAACTATTCAGGAGTCCTTTAAAGAAATTGTTCGTTAAACTGACAAATGTTGTTACTTGGGGATTGGGCCTTCCGTCAATACCTTCTTTTCAGTTTTCCGTAGTCGGTACAACACGAAGCAGTTGAAACTCTCAGTAGGATTTTGTGTACGACCACTGAAACATTTTCTGAGTAATTTTTTGTCTGCAATGTCCCTGTATATTGGCTTTCATTATTGATAAAAGTGATTTTGTGGCCGTTGAGCACATCCCTCCAGATAATGGAATCCAATTTAGAAGAAACATTTTCACAAGTGCCACCACAGGACGCATTGTGCTGTGTCGAGTACAGAGTGAATGACACTAAGGAGACAGGCCTGTTGGCGTTCACGAGGCGAGAGGGAGCGGAGACGTGCGCCCAATCAGCCTGTGCCAATATTGACCAGCAGCGCCCAGTACCGCCACGCCGGGGTGACCTTTCCGCTAGAGCACCCTTCGCTGAGAGCCTCCGCTGTAGACCTGCAGCCTCCGTGAGGTCTCTTGACATGTCAGCCGCTACGCTGCGTTACGTAGCCCTGTACTGCTACACTCCATCAACAGTCGCTGTTTGGCGGCTCCATTTCAAAGCACGTGTTAACATTACAGCATACCTCTTTCAGTAGTACAGAGTCTTTTCACATGGATACAAGTTTATGCTACACTGATGGTCACTGAACCTGGAATACTAGGAAGGATAGTGATTAACAAAGTTTGTCTTACTCTGTGAATACAGTTAGTTGCACACTTTATTCAATTTGCAATGCTTGTAAAGGTAGGTTATCATATTTAGTACTTTATTTAATTTGCACAGCTTGTGGAGGTAGGTTATAATATTTAGTACAGAACTACTACATATGATGCATTACGTGAGCAGAGCAGGAACGACAGATGCGATAACGTCATGTCATATTACTTCAATTAAGCGACAACATTAACCTGTTGCAGAGTCTAATGAATAATGGTTCGCCTGCTTCTTAAGCACATAATAGGAAGCGCATCCCGAAAGTTCTATTATTTTTAATAGAAACTAATATTTACATGAAAAACTTTATCGGCATCAGGTACAGCAATGTTTGAGATTTTCCCTTTACGAAAAATAATTAACGGACAAAGAATTGTACTCCTGCTTCCCCTTGAAAGGAGCTAGCCTGTCTTCACCTCTTCGTCGCTGTGAAAATGCCTGCTGGAGGACACGAATTTCTCTGGGTTGCAAAAAAAGATAGAAATTTCTTAGAGGAAGATCAAGACTTTCTGCTCGAAAATCGAATAACTTCTTGCCGGATTTAAACATTAGAGTTTCTGCGTGCACAGCAGTAAGGCGATGATCACTGTCCTGGAACAGTAAGCATCCCATGCCTCTTGTTCTAGATAGCACGTCTTTTTAGACCAGTGTTTTTCAACCTGTTTGAATATACGACTCCCTTCACAGTAAAAATATTCTAGCGACCCGCTTCCAAATGAAAAAATTCTAGCGAACCGTAACAAAACTATGCTGTCTGAAAGGAAACAGATTTAATGTTCATTCTTTTGATTCAGCCGTCTTTTAAACTGTTGAACAAAGGTTTTTTATTGTTATTTTTTGTCAGGTTTTTTTTTTTTTTTTTTTTTTTTTTTTTTTTTTTTTTTTTTTTTTTTTTTTTTTTTTTTTTTTGGTATTGTAACCACTATCCTATTTTTACAAGATTTCTGACTTAAAAATATTTCTTTCAACGATTGTTTCGCAAACCTGGTAAGACACGAAAGCAAATTATGCTCATTAAGAAAGATCCAACTGTATAGACATTTTTGTAAAAATAAGTAATTAAATAAAAATAAAAATAAATAAACTTATCTTTTTCCGAGCTTTTCAGAATTAATTATTATATAAAGGTCTTTCCGTATCAACTGTTTCATAAAATCAGTTTTCAGACTTGGCGCTTATTCATTATTTTTCGAACTTTTCAGAATTATTGTATAAAGTTCTTTCCATATCGATTATTTCCTCAAAACAGTTTTCAAGCTTGGCGCTTATTCATTATTAACACTAATATAAAACAGTCTATGATCTCAGATTTCTTCCTTCGGGACGACCACAACCGACAATCTTCATTTTAAATAATTGGATCCGCAACAGCTGTTAATTTTAAAAAAAAATTTTATGCACTACTCGATTTTCCAGACCTATATCTCATCACCAGGTGTATTTAATGAGTCTGTAAAACTGTTACATGTAAGAGCAGAGTCTCAGTATTTTAATCTGTTGCTACATGTAACAGTTTTCTGGAATCACTAAATGCACCTGATGATAAGATACAGGACTCGAATCTTGGGTAGTGTATAAAATAAAATGTTTAAAATTAACAAATGTTGCGGGTCCAATTATTTAAAATAAATGTCTATAATCAATTCATAATGAATGTTACACAAGGAAGTCCATAATTTAAATACATTACAATTTCGAATACGATTTCGTATTACTGAACCGCTAGTTATTTTATGGTGCAAGTACTTGCTCCTGAGACGGCGACGCCCCGAGGAAGACTTTGCGATTCCCCCCCCCCCCTGGGGGTGGCGACCCACAGGTTGAAAACCACTGTTTTAGACCAACGAGAAGCGTTCATTCTTTCACCCCCGTAGAGGATATCATTGAATGTCATTTCAGTCCCAGACGAATATATATAGCGTCTCCTGTACTCAAACTCCAAATTAATCATTAGCTCATTGAGAGCACAGAAAGCAGAAAGACTTCAGGTAGCCGTGTCTCCGACAGTACCTGTAAGTTTCCTGCATTATACAGAATCGTCTTCTTAATGCTCATCACTGCAGCGCTCATAGGCTGGTTAATTTTCACACAACAATACAGAACAATAGATATATTAATTTTCCTGATTTATTATTATTCTCAATGATTTTCTAATCAAATTCACCGTCGTATTCCTGCCAATTCTAAAACTTAAAAGAATAGATCAAAAGAATGTATCTGGCAATCGAACAGAGGTCTTTACTTTGGGGAGCTATCGTTGCTCATTGTTTAGCAAGCGATTTCCTTAATGGCATTCAGAAAATATCTTCCCACATTTCTAGGACAATATGACGCGGAAATACGACATTTTATCATTTATCTGATAGATTTTAAGTCTACTGCGCGTAATGAGATTTGCACCTTTGGTGACACGGAGTGACCTGTTGGTCGTGTCGGACATCCTCCACTTGCCACCCTGCAGGTAAACTACATTAAGTATCGACTGACGAACTTTCAGGAATAATAGACTATAATCATAGCAGTTGAGACAGACGATACAATGAAGATCGCGCGGCATACAAACAAACTTAAGCACTATGGTATACGTGAAGTGTACTCACTGCGCTGCGTCGATTTTCGTCACGTCCAAAGGATGAAGTGCAGAAATCACACAAGACCTCGCGGAAAAAAAGTCCAAGTGTATTGAACACTTATGCAAACTCTCGTGTTACCACCGCCACGGACACGCAAGCACTGACGAGACTGGCGCGCGTCAACTACATGCCCATTATTGAAAACTTACTGCTACGACACATAGCCGGCGGCTGACCCACCGCGTGAAAATCTCAAACTGACAAGGTCAACGACTCCACGAACTAAAAAAAAAAAATGTTTAAAAGTGAAGTTTAAGAGACTGACTCTTCAGCCTGGTCGTATCAAATGACTGTGCTGTAGCACTTGCAAACGCAAACTCCAGGAACTAATAAAGTAATTTCATTCTTCAATGATACCTGTATATATGTATGCATAATATCTAAATATGTGTATAACTACAAACGTGAATGTCTGTTCGGTGTACGTTTATCACGCCTGAACCACAAGACATAAAGAGCTAAAAATTTGTACAGTTACTAATGTCTACCCGGGTAAGGCTTTAAGCACGGTGTTATGGCGATCGGTTAGCTGTTTATCTATATATATTAATGTGAATGTCTGTTCGGTGCACGTTTATCACGTTCGAACGACAAGACGCAGAGACTTAAATATTTGAACATTTATCCCTCAGGAAGGTTTTAGGCTCGGTTTTATAGCGATCTGTTAGATATTTAGTAATTTGAAGAATATAACGCGAAATGCAGTACAATAGTTACTCTTTGAAAATTATATTTACTCTATGAAATGGTTTAATTGGTTGCATTGTTGCTTGAGGGTTGATAATGATAAAAGGATGGAGTATATTGGGATGGAAAGTTATCGGTGTATATAAAATTCTACGTTTGTGTGTTAATATTTCGCTCTGCAGCGAAAACTACAGAACGCAAACGAATGGTCTGTTTGTAATTGTTGTCCGAAGTTTCCCGTTATACACCATAGCAGTTCCATGCCGTTAGCTATGACGGGTGGAAGATATGGTGGTTGAAAGTCGTCAAATTATAAAAATAAAAAAAATTCGGACTGAAGGCCAGCGATGCGTTTGCGACTCTATAGCAAGGAGGTTACATACAGAGAAACGTGATGCAACAGACCATATCTTTGATCTATGCGTTCTACAATGTCTTAAGCTCTTTCTCTGTAAGGAATCTGATACTATGTATCATAATCAACCAACACGCGAGTGGAGCCGAGGGTTTCAGCTAGTATGTGTGTAAAGTAAAATGTTAGATTTGCAACCATTTTTATTAATCAAATAATAATGCCACTTATAATGAAAGTTAATTGATTTTCAATACAAATAGTGTATAGTATGAAAACATTTGCAGGATATGCTTTGTAAATAGTTAATTTAAATTGCCAAATCTAGTTTATGTAAAATACGTGACACATGTTCATGTCACATTATCCAGATATTTGATTTCACAGAAATAAGCTCACGCTTCCAAATCAATGGTAATGTAAAGTTATTGCTAAACAAACAATTACAGAGTCACTTGCTAGAACAAACGTGAAAAAAAAAGAAAATCTAACTGTGTCTCTCTTTCAGAAAGAAGGCCTGTAACATCTGATTGTCAAATTGTAATGCCTTTTATATGATCTTTATTTCATGTAATCCAAACTGAGACGGGCTGAGGAAACCGGCCCAGCCAAAGCGAGCGGGTGCGCAATCCTGACGCCACACCGGCTACACCGCCGGCGCTAGGGGCCAGCAGCGTCTTCTCCCCACCACGATCATCGGCGTGCCGCCACGCGTGGCGCCACCGCCCACGCGTCAACAATCGAGGCGCGCTGCGGAACCGCCCCCCACCACTACTCACCGACACTTTGCTTCGATTAAAAAAAAAAAAAAAAAAAAAAAAAAAAAAAAAACACTGAAATAAAAATAATTTCTGATGTAATAATGGGACTAACTGAAAATATATATACATCAGACTATGTTTGTTAAAAAGAAATGAAATTTCAAAATTGTCAATATGCTATAAACAGCAGTCAAATATAAGCTCACACAATATTAAGATAAAATGTAAGTACATAAATTCTTTTTGTATAATATACAATAAAATATAAAAATACGAAAATTATTGAAACTTCCTGGCAGATTGGGAACCGGGACTCGAACCTTGGAACTTTGCCTTTCGCGGGCAAGCGCTCTACCGACTGAGGTATCCGGACACGACTCACGAAGCCGCCTCAGAATTTTACTTCCGCCAGTACCTCGCCTCCTACTTTCAAAACTTCACAGAAGCTCTCCTCCGGAACTTGCAAAACTAGCACTCCTGGAAGAAAGGATATGGTGGAGACATGGCTGAGCCACAGGCTAAGGGATGTTTCGAGAATGAATTTTTCACTCTACAGCGGATTGTGCGCTGATATGAAACTTCCTGGCAGATTAAAATTGTGTGCCGGAAACCGGGACTCCAACCTGCGACCTTTGCCTTTGGCGGGCAAGTGCTATACCGTCTGAGCTATCCCGACGCGACTCACGATGCCGCCTCACAACTTTACTTCCACCAGAACCTCGCCTCCTACTTTCCAAAGTTCACAGAAGCTCTCCTGCGGAACTTGCATGACTAGAAGTTGTGAGGCGGCATCGTGAGTCGTGTCGGGATAGCTCAGTCGGTAGACCACTTGCCTGCGAAATGCTAAGGTTCCAGTTTCGAGTCCCGGTTCCGGCACACAATTTTCATCTGCCAGGTAGTTTCATATCAGCGCACACTCCGCTGCAGAATGAAAGTTTAATTCACGAAAATTATTATTATTATTATTTTCTTTGAGTAGGGAATCTTCGTTTGCCCACTAAAAGCCAGAGGGGGTAAATGTAGTAAGACATTAATGATTTTTTTAAAAATAAAAATAAGTTGTGCAATGCTTGTCGCTGACTTCCGCCCTCTCTCTGCCAGCGTATCGATAAACATTTGATATTTGTCACGTTCAACTTTTTTGTAACAAGCTGAAGGGAGAGAGCGGAACTGCTCGGGACTTACTGTTTTCTTCTCGATGTATGAGGACGTGCTCCAGCCATGGACTTTGCCTAACCATTGTCTAAGTGTGAGCTTAGTTCTTATTTTTACTGATTTCAATAAACCCCACAGTTAATTTGAAAGATCTCACTTTTTTACAATCCCTTCTCCATTCTCACTAATTTTAGATTTATTTATTTTCAGCAGACCAAGTACTTCTTAATGTGATGCTTGGGTATTGTTGCAGTTTGATTCGCGATTGTGCAAGAACAATTTATTTCGTGACTATGAATGGTTTATTGCATTTCAATGCCTGCAGGAAAATCTTCGCGTTGTTTATGAGGTCCGATAATATTGTGACTTTTTGACGACTATCATGATTGATTTTCAACACGGTCATAGTTATCTCTTCCATAGGAGAATATGGCAGAAGTATTACTCAAATGTTTCAATAATGTAAAATTTATATTCCGCCTACTTCTTCCGTAATGTTGCTTTCTGGTATTGTATTTGCTACCAATATCACGACCTCTACCATTTAATTGCGGAATCCAATGATTTTGTTTAAATTGTCCCTTCCTTTTCTAAATTTATCAGTATTTTCGTTTGAAATATTTCAATATCACGACCGCTACCATTTAATGGCGGAATCCAATGATTTTGTTTAAATGGTCCCTTCCTTTTCAAAATTGATCAGTATTTTCATTTGAAATATTTCACTATCTGGTAAAATTTTATTAGCGGTCCCCAACCTCAACTTTAATATGCAACACCCGTTTTCATACGAAAGCAGCATTACAAGAACCCAAGTAAGGCGTGATCTGGTGCACTTCTAGTGCGTACGTAGAGGTCAGCGTCACTAAGAAGAATGTTAGATTGCCTTGAAGTATGTGTAAAGTACACTGGTTTTACTAACATTTTTCTGTTATTCTATGTGTATAACTCTGTCGCCGAATAGAGTGAATTTTGCCACTTCGCATCAAGAGCCAGTTAAGTGTACTTTTCCATTATGACGAGCCATGTTACTGCTCAAGTCTCCCTACAACAAACAAAGTAGTAAGATTAACTATTGCAATTATAGCCTGTACCCCACATCTGTATCTTTTGTTAGTTGGAAGTGTATCGAAATTAGATTCCTACGTCATCCTTCTGACTGGGTCCTTCCCTTTTAAAGATCACTTTTCCGCAATGTCCTAAAGAAATACTCGTGCTCCTATTTCGTTCATAGTAAGTTTTTTTAGGAACTGGGTGACTCGTCTTAAATGATGTTTGTGGAAGTTTAACATTACATTATTTTGTGCTTTGGATTACTCGCCTTAAACCATGAAGTACAAATATGGAAATGGAGAAATGCTGATTGTTATAAAATGAACTACAAATTTGAACACTGGATAGAAACTATACGTTTGTACATTTTCAAGTAATCTACGTTACAGCCACTTAACCTAAGATGCTTGTGTGATAGTTTCGAATTTGAGCAGTAAAATTTGGATCATGAGTTTACGTTATAGTGACATGTAACTAATAGGTCAAAAGTCATACAAATCATATAACTATTTATTTTAATTTCCGTGAAAATGTATGGCAGCATATATTAACTACATCTATATGAATGCATACATTGTGAATGACAACGTCTCTTTCAAATATTTTACTATGTGTGTGGTCTCTAAATCTGTCATATTTCCTTGATCACATATATTACATGGTCAATCACAATGTTTGCGTTATCAGTAAATCATTATTTGATCTGAATAATATTTCTACTTTTCCAAAAAGTAGAAAACTTAATATTTTGTATTGAAAAAGTTACTGACTGAAATTAGCACACTATTGAAACAGTAGCACAGCCAAAGTAAACAAAAATAAGCTATTGAATATTTAATTAAAGCCATCGCAGTATTTAATATTAGTATGTTTCGTACAATTATTGTTTTATTACGTTTCATACAAAAAAGAAACTGTGTTACTAGTACTTAACAGCAGGTAGTGATGTATCTTTTCACTGATTTTCAGTATCAGAATGATGTTTAATTACGTATACTCTTAACGTTTTCTTTCTACTTTTTCTGAAAGGATACTAGAATTCTAAAATTAATGTCAACATAACTTGTGAATGGTATGTGTTCAAATCTGTTTAGCAACGTAACCATCAAAAATGACCTGACGTTAGTATAGTAATGCACGTGCAGACTTATTTTCAAAGCAAATTAATTAATTAGATGAAAACTATTAATATACTTTATTAGAAAAATTGGAATCAATTAATGAATAATTCTGCTTGCTCCCGTATTTCATCTTAATATGAGGTATCACATTAACTTCGTATTACTTGAAATGAGGCAAATGAAGTTCGACTCGCTGACGTTAATTAAAATAGTTTCCAAAACGTTAAAACCATTGTAAGAACAACTCTGATGTCATTATCCATTAGGAAATTAAATGTTGAAATAACAGATCCTTTCATGGGTGTATGTTTCTGTGATACGTTATTTCGGGTGGTGCTTCAGTTTAGTTCCCTTCAGGCAAGTAGCTGATCCCTCACAAATACATACAATTGCTTGTTCATAACTATTTCGTATACTATTTCCCCATTAAACCATTCAACGGAGAAAGTCGCGATCCAGGCCAGGTTTTCAAATATGCAATGAAGATAATTACGTTGCATGTACTGTGTCTGAATATTCACACTGTTTCGAAATGAAGTGACACGGTAGGAGCCGGAATGCTGGGCAGTAAAGTGACAGAACAAAATTGCATTGGAATACGTGTTCTCTAATGACTTTAAGGGGGTGGGGGGAGTAGGAGAAACTGGACGTGATTACATAATCTAACACAGTTTTCGGTGTTTGAAAGATATAGAACCAAATTTTGTACTTGAGGTGATTATGTGGTGGCCTACATTCTGGAATTTTTTCACTATTTTTTTTCAAAAAATTTGATCGTTGCATTGTTGGAATCACACAAGGCACAGTTTCTCAAAAATTACTTTACTTACAACTTTCATATTGTGATAGGTAATTCTTAAGTAATCAGATAAGCAAACATGTGGAACAGTTTTTTTAGTATCACTTTTAGAGCTCTTACAATTTACTTTTAAAAATTATGTGTATGAAACAAAGAAATTTCAATCTCACAAAAATGTAAACAATTTTGACAGAAATACACTTAGAAAAAATTTTAACCACAGGAAGTTGTGTTATACTATGTGACAATGTCTGCAGAAAATTTCACCTATCTACCTCAGGAAAAATTGTTCCTTATACACCGAAAAATGAAAGTTATGGGAAATGCACATAAAACATTTTATAAAGATTTACACCATAAAATAGTACCTCAATGTTGACCGTAGCCATACTTTTGGTCATCTTGCTCTTCATAGACATGTTTCCCTTGTAACTAATGTTTCTGGCGTGCCCTTTTGGCTATATCCTTCACAATTTCAGATCTTGCAACAAGCGGATTATCTATGTTCTTCAATAGCTTCTCGGTGAAGCAGCCAGCAACAAATTCTAATCCAGTAATGGTCCTTATTCTTCCAGTGTTACCATCATTAAACACCAGACATGCATCATATGTGGCAATTATAACAACAGTAGATAAGCTAAATGTTCTTTTGAGACATCTTATCCAAATGAGAATGTTGAAGCACTCATTCGGGTTTTGTGTTCCACCACCTTCCAAAGATACCTCGTGTAAGGCATAGATAACACGAAATGAACGGGTCCACAGGTTTCTATACTATTCTGATGCATGAAGCAGGAAGTTATAAAACATCGAAAAGAAGGAAATTGTCGTCTAGAAAAGTGGGCGTAGAGCTGCGCACTGATCAAACCAGCACAGCTTTTTTTATCATTTGTAGTTCGAATTAACCTGTGAAAATTGGAGACAGTATTTCTAACATGCTACAGAATTAAATGGAAGCAATTTTTTACATCATTTTTGACCAATTTTGCCTACGTCCCCCCTTAACGCCTCTAGCCCTGTACTCAGTTCAACATATTGTCTGTCAGTGATGTTTTTATGACTCGTTTTACCGGTGTAACGGTGTCTCACTTAAACTTTACATCTTAAATATCCCTGGAACAACAATAGATATTGATAAACGACTTTCTCGGGCATGTACGTAGCCAGGGGCGTATGAAATCAAACACTATGAGACATTCGAAACCGCATACAAATATTATTTGAATACAAATTTATTTTTCCTTAAATGGACATCTCATATTATTAATTATGCAATATGAAGCAAGAAAAATTAGAGAAGGTACGGCGTTCGTTACGACCCGAGAAATTGCGTTGTGAAATAAAAGCAACGTGCAATTGTCGTGCGTCGAGAAACAAAAGCGTGACCATCAGACAGCCGTAATCATGTGGTAGCTAAGGGTTACATAAATTTCAAGCGTCAACTTCGCTTCGCAATTTTTTTGTGATGTAATTAACGTATTGTCATGTAACCGACGTCATTCCTTCTGTGATTTCTTTCTCTATTGATTGCATAGAATATAATAAGGGATGGTCTTCAAAATAAACAAAACCTGAGTTTCTGTTGCTAATATTATTTGTTAGCGGTTTAGTACTTAGAGTTATAGTACATACATAAGCTCCTGCAGTACATTTATGCCCACAAAGTCGTTTTTCAATATTTCTTGTTGCTATAGAGGTATTTGAATCAAATTTTTAATGGACATCGTTTAAGCCAATAAAATAAGATTGAATTCAGTCTAGTAGTTTTTCCATTATTTATGGAGTGACCCTCAGAAACACCAAGTTTGGTTTTTCAAGGTTAGTTTATCTTTAAAAGGTAGATGTGACTTTGACAGAGTTTCTGGTTTGTCAGTAGTCATCAGTTCACTCTGAAAGTATCTGTACAATTTACAGGATAATTACTGGAAAGGGGCGTACTGATATTTGGATGAATGACAGGACAACGTCAAGAATTATATTACAGGGTGTTCCTCGAAGGTACCCGTTATCACATTGAATTTGTGGCTCCATCTTTACAATATTATTTTGTGACGACATTGGAAGCAACGACATAGGACCCAATCAATGTTGACTACATCACGAAAACCTTAAACGAAGCCAGAAGAGTGATTTTGAGGGGTGTTAGGGCAAGTGACTATTTTTGAGTCAATCAATACTCCCTATTTTAAAGTAAGATATACATAAATTTGTTCAGATTATTTACGACTGTGCAAGACTGTTAAATTTCTGTCATAATTTACGCAACTTGGCATAGTCAGCTTTCATACATATTCACCTTTCCACTTCATGAAGCCACGGTAATAAAGCGGGAGGTTAATTACTAGGTTACTCAGTTTAACGTCCGTAATAGAACGTTAAGTTCCCATAAAAATCTTATAGCCTAAACTTTATTGCTGTCCAGCTCCAGTCTTGAAACTTTTGTGCTTATCTACCAGCAACACAGTCATCGCTTTATACCTCAAGGGTTACTGAAAGCTGCTTTTGCCACAATGAGCATAAAACAGCAATTTAATCAGCGTGGTAGCCATAAGTGAATCAATTGTGCTGACGTGAACCGAAATTTCATTGCTTTTGTCAACCTCTTATATCGGGAAATTCCTCCTACCTGACAGTAGTTTAAGTGAAATAATTTATAACCTCAGGCCTGAATCATCGGTGTGCAACTGAAATGTAAGACACCAAACAGTGTATCATACTCAATATTTAAGACAACACAATTATAATGGCATGAATCGTGTACGGTCACCGTAAACTGGCCTGCAAATAATCAGCCTGCTTTCCACCAAGCGCACACACACACACACACACACACACACACACACATACGTAAATGACAGAAAGGGGTTACATATGTATGAGTTTAAGGCGTAGTCGTCAAGTACAAGTCACGATTTATCATACCATCATATCATCCACGACAAAGAAAATTTTGAGTAATGCCAAAAAAAGTATTACGACTAACGCAGATATAACTTAGCGAATAAGTGTTAAATTAGACGTTTATCTTTGTGGAAAGAAACGGTGCCACACTCTGTGATGGACCTCCGTGAGGAAGATTTGAACTTCCATTTCCAACTTGGAACACATTAAACTAGCTGCACACGTTGTGAATGCAGGGCAGTACAGGATTATAACCATCTATTGACTTGTCCAAACATGTCAATAACGATATTCTTAAAGTAAACGACAAAGCAACCAATGGTGCTGATTACTAGGAATGTAGGATATAATTGGTGTAAATGGACATGGAAGAAGAGGAAGAAGAAGAATAATTAGTATTACCTACATAAAAGGGGCTCGATAAATATTGGTTGCGTATGATACTTTCCGTAATACCAGAAATTGGTTTCTTATGAATACGTATAACATGTTTCATAGTAGAGGATAGCATAAAAGAACAAGGAAAGTGTTTGATGATCCAACAAAATTGACATTATCAAAATGCTTTATTCTATGACATTACAAGGCTATAAAATTCTCTAACGTTTCCGGTATGAGGACGATGTAGACTAAATAATACGGCTACAGAACCAATAAACTCTTTATAAAAATGTTTACTTAACAGGAATATCCAACCAATGAGCACTATTAAAATTAAGTACCTTTAGTTAGAAAGATAGAAGATAGAAGGAGGGAGATAATAAGTGAACATTGACCGAGGGGTATGACAGGGCCAGCAGGAAAACACAGAATTCAGTTTGCATGGATATTTTGCATAGATGTTCTATATTGAATATAAAGATACATCCGTTTCGGGTTCTTGGTAGACAATCGGTAGTTTTAGAAAAAAAATCGAGTCAAAAATCATGTTGGAGAAAAGTGTTTCCAATGCTATGTACCGAAAGATCTTCTGAAAAGGACACTTTTTTTTTTTTTTTTTTTTTTTTTTTTTTTAACATACATGAGGTCAAAAATTAATACGTTCGAGTAATTAATGTTTTTGTGTTGGGTTTTCGTAAACATGAGCGGCTTTCCCATCGCCGTCGCGGTGGAGTGGCCCAGGGCTAGAACTGACAACAAGTGGATCGAGGTACTGGACAGAATTGGGGAGGAAAGAAATTTCTTGCATACCTTGAATAAAAGAACGGATCGATTGGTAGAACACATTCTTAGACATCAAGGAATCGTGAATTTAGCGTTGGAGGGGAGTGTGTGAGGTAAAAACCGCAGAGGAAGACCAAGAGATGGATACATTAAGCAGATTCAGACAGATGTAGGTTGCCGTTCTTATGTGGAGTTAAAGAAGCTTGCTCAGGATAGGATATTGTGGACAGCTGCAGCAAACCAGTCTCCGGACTGAAGACCGCAACAACAACAAAAAACAGATAATACACATAACTGAATATTCATAACATTTCTCGAGGTTCTACTTCCAAATAAGGCAAGAGAAAGTATTCCAATCATGAGACTATCATTAATTAAATCGAAAAAAAAAAGAATCCAACAAAAATTGCCATAATGGAGGTTCGAACCTGGTATGATAAATCCTGACTTGTACTTGACGACTACACCTTAAACTCATACATACGTAACCCCTTTCTGTCATTTACGTATGTGTGTGTGTGTGTTTCGTGGAAAGCAGGCTGATTATTTGCAGGCCAGTTTACGGTGACCGTACACGATTCATGCCATTACAATTGTGTTGTCTTAAATATTGCGTATGATACACTGCCTTACATTTCAGTTGCACACCGATGATTCAGGCCTGAGGTAATAAATTATTTCACTTAAACTACTGTCTGGTAGGAGGAATTTCGCAATATAAGAGGTTGACAAAAGCAATGAAATTTCGGTCCACGTCAACACAATTGTTTCACTTATGGCTACCACGCTGCTTAAATTGCTGTTTTATGCTCATTAGTTACGCGATCCACCGACCTAATATTCAGCATTCTTCGGTAGCACCACATTTCAAAAGCCTCTATCCTCTTCCTGTCCGCAACTGTTTATCGTCCATGTTTCACTCCCATACAGGGCAACACTCCACACAAATACCTTCAGAAAGGACTTCCTTAGGCTTAAATCAATATTCGAGGTTAACAAATTTTTCTTTTTCAAGAACGCTTTTCTACCCATTGCCATTCTGCTTTTTATATCCTCTATACTGCGACCATCAATTGTTATTTTACTGCCAAAGTAACAAAACTCATCTACCTCCTTTATTTTTTTGTTACCTAATCTAATTCCTTCAGCATCACCTGAATTTCTTAGACTGCACTCCATTACCCTTGTTTTACTCTTGTTAATGTTCATCGTATACGAACCTTTCAGCACACTGTCCATTCCGTTCAACTGCCTTTGCTGTCTCTGACAAAATGACTATGTCGTCAGCAAAACGCGATGTTTTTAATTCTTCACCCTGAACTCAGATTCCTTCTCCAAATTTCTCCTTGCTTTCCTTTATAGCTTGCTCAATGTACAAATTGAATAACATTGGAGAAAGGCTACAACCCTGCTTACTCCCTTCCCAACCACTGCACCCTTTCATGCCCTTCAACTCTGACAACCTCTGTCTGGTTTTTGTACAAGTTGTAAATAACCTTACGCTCCCTATATTTTACTCCTGCTTGCTTCAGAACTTGAAAGAGTTTATTCCAATCAACATTGTCAAAAGCCTCCTCCAAGTCTACAAAACCTAGATATGTAGGTTTGCCTTTCCTTTATCTTCTAAGATTAGCCGTAAAGTGAGTATTGCCTCCCCTGTTCCTACATTTCTCCTGAACCCAAACTGATCCTCCTCGAGGTCAGCTTCCACCAGCTTTTCCATCGTTCTGTAAATAATTCGAGTTAATATTTTGCAACCATGACTTATTAAACTGATAGTTCTATACTTTTCACACCTGTCTGCGCCTGCTTTCTTTGGAATGGGGATTATTACATTTTTCTTAAAGTCTGAGGGTTTTACAGCTGTTTAATTTGTGATGCACTGTTCAAAAACAATGAAAACAAGAAATAAATAAAATAAAGTAAGTTATTACGCAATTCCAATTATTGGCTGTTTATTTTATAGAGTTATCACAGCCACTAGGGCGAAACATTTCAGAGAAACAACCAAAACACAAATATTTCTCACACCTTGTGCCCAGAAAAATAACTATATGACGCGCTATGAAAGGATTTTTTCCCGATAATGATGTTCAACCTACCTGCGCTGTTAAAGTGATACCACCGAAATGCACCTTTATTTGTCAAACTTGTGACGTTTAGTTGTTTCAGTAGGTCAATAATTATATCGAAAAACTTCAAAATCGTGTCACTTGACATTATTGCAGATTTGATGATGGGGCTGGTTATTAAAATTCATGATTTGGTCTATAGTCAGTTGTTAGCGACTGTCAATATATGCCTTTATACTAATGGTTCTCGTGGAAATTAATACCTGATATATCTGACTCCAGGTATGTTTTCGAAGAACGATATCTTGGTCAACATGTGAATGTGGCATTTTGTCGTTCGTGTGTTGTGGAAAGTATGAGAAAATATTTGTTTTGGTTGTTTTATGATAGGTTTCACCCTACCGCTCATAATAATGGTGATTAACAAACGGACAGTAATTGGAATTACGTAATAATATACTTTATTTATTATTTATTTATTTACACAAATTTTATTTCATATTCAGTTTCTTCTTTCTCTTCTCTAGGGCTGCTCTTCTGCCTGCTGCCATTTTTGCCAGATGTTTAGCTGTTATTTTCCTGTTGATCTTCATTCTTGGGGCCTCCTGAAAAACCTCGAATTCAGTTACTGCCTTTCTGTAACTGTCCCTATTCATCGCGTCCATTTCTGTGATTCCAAGTTCCACGAGGTCTTTCTTTATTCCTTGCAACTTTACTTTATTTATTACTTACTTTTACTGTTTTTTCGCTGTTTATCACAAATAAAACAGCTGCAAACAGATAATTGTATATTAATCACACTTCTCGATGCTCTACATCAAAATAAGGCAATAAAAGGCGTTAAAATGTGGGAATATTATCAAATACATCGAAAAAGTTGCCATGATGGACGTTGGAAGCACGATCCACGGTTTGACAGTTCAAGCCTTTGACAGCTCGACCTGTCACGGCGCTCGGAAAGTGCCTCATGTTTACGAGTACCGAAATTACAGCGTCAAAACACAAAAACGTTTATTAGTCGAACGTCATTTTCTTTTGGCCCCATATATATTAATAAAAATGCTATTCTTCAGACAATATTTCGATGCATAACATTGAAAATGCGATTTTCCATAATTAAATTTGACCTTAATTTGTTTTAAAAAAACGACAGCCACTTTATAATTAATACAGAACGTCTATGTAAAATTTGATCGAAATCATTGTGAGAGAATTTACGAAGTGGCAAAGCAGGAATGTCTATATAGTAAATGCAAAGCAGCAAAAACATTCTGGCTATATTCCTCAACATCCTAATTTTTGTGGCGTCTCAGAGGAAAGGCGTATAACGCATGTGAATAAGTGTATATAAAAACATGGCATTCCAAACTTCACGGACGTTCTCCTGCGACAATTGCAAGAAACTCCCGGAAGAAAGGATATGGTGGAGAATTGCAGAAATGTTCAAAGAAAGCTTGAATCATATTTCAAATAGGTATCCGAAGCATACTGTTATAATCGGTGGCGACTTTAATTTACCCTCGATATGTTGGCATAATTACGTATTCAAAACCGGGGGCAAATATAAAACGTCGTCCGAACTAGTTCTGAATGCTTTTTCTGAGAACTACTTCGAACAGTTAGTTCATGAACCCACTAGAATAGTACGTGGTTGCGAAAATACTCTTGATCTTCTAGCAACAAATAATCCCGAGATAGTAAAGAGCATCAAAACAGATACAGGGATTAGCGAACATCGAGTTGTAGTAGCGAGACTGAATATCGAAAATCCCAAATGCACCAAAAATAAACGAAAAATATATCTATTCAATAAAGCAGATAAAAATTCGCTTCACGCTTTCCTGAGTGATAGTCTCCAGTCCTTCAAAACTAAAAATGCGAGTGTAGATCAGTTGTGGCTTACTTTCAAAGACATAATATCAGTAGCAATCGAGAGATTTATACCAAATAAATTAATAAAAGAGGGGGCTGACCTCCCCGTGGTACACAAAACAGGTCAGATCACTGTTGCAGAAACAAAGAAAAACGCATGCAAAATTTAAAAAGACACAGAATCCGCAAGACTGGCAATCTTTTACTGAAACTCGCAACCTAGCGCGGACTTCAATGCGAGAATCTTATAGTTGTTTCCACAACGAAATCCTGTCTCGTAATCTTGCAGAAAATCCAAAGAAATTCTGGTATTATGTGAAGTACACTAGCGGCAAAACACAAACAATACCTTCACTACGCGATAGCAATGATAATACTACCGACGACAGTACTGCTAAGACAGAATTACTAAACACAGCTTTCCGAAATTCTTTCACCAAAGAAGACGAACACTCCAGTATTCAATCCAAGAACAGCTGCCAGCATGCGAAACTTAGAAGTAGATGTTCCTGGAGTAGTAAAACAACATAAGTCACTAAACAAAAATAAATCTTCCGGGCCAGATTTTATACTAACTAGATTCCTCTCAGAGTATGCTGATGCAATAGCTCCGTACTTAGCTATAATTTACAACCGATCACTCAGCGAAAGATCCGTACCCAAAGACTGGAAAGTTGCCCAAATTACTCCAATATTCAAGAAAGGCAATAGGAGTGATCCCCAAAATTACAGGCCTATCTCATTGACGTCGATTTGCAGTAGGATTTTGGAACATATACTTTGTTCGAATATTATGTACTACCTCGAAGAGAACGACCTATTAACCAATAGTCAGTACGGATTCAGAAAGTATCGCTCTTGCGAAACACAGCTTGCCCTTTATTCACATGAAGTGTTAAGTGCCATCGACAAGGGATCTCAAATCGATTCCATATTTCTGGATTTCCGGAAGGCTTTTGATACTGTACCCCACAAGCGGCTTCTAATGAAATTGCGGGCTTATGGAATATCTCCCCAATTGTGCGATTGGATTCACGATTTCCTATCAGAAAGGACACAGTTCGTTGTAATTGACGGTAAGTCATCGAGTAAAACAGAAGTGATATCTGGCGTTCCACAGGGAAGCGTTATTGGTCCCCTACTCTTCCTCGTGTTTATAAACGATTTAGGAGGTAATCTGAATAGCTCCCTTAGACTGTTCGCGGATGATGCTGTCGTTTATCGGTTAGTGAAGTCAACAGAGGATCAAAAGCAACTGCAAAGCGATTTAGACAAAATTTCTACTTGGTGCGAAAATTGGCAATTGACACTAAATAAAGAAAAGTGTGAAGTAATACACATGACCACTAAAAGAAATCCGCTGAACTTCAATTACGCGATAAATCAGTCAAACCTTAAGGTCGTAAATTGTACCAAATACCTAGGAGTTACAATTACGAACAACTTTGACTGGAGAGAACACATAGAGAATATGGTGGGGAAGACGAACCAAAGGTTACGTTTCATTGCCAGAACGCTTAGACGATGCACCAGCTCCACCAAAGAGACTGCCTACATCACACTTGTGCGTCCTCTCTTGGGGTACTGTTGCCCCTTGTGGGACCCTCACCAGGTGGGACTGACGGAAGATATTGAGAAGGTTCAGAGAACGGCAGCTCGTTTTGTTTTATCACGTTACGGGGGGGGGGGGGGGGAAGTGTCACGGAAATGTTGCACGAATTGGGGTGGAAATCATTAAAAGAAAGACGTTATTCATTGCGGCGTGACCTGTTTGCGAAGTTTCAATCACCGACTTTTAGTTCTGAATGTGAAAATATTTTGCTAGCACCCACCTACTTAGGGAGACATGACCATCCCAATAAAATAAGAGAAATCAGATCGAAAACGGAACGATTTAGGTGTTCTTTCTTCCCGCGCGCTATTAGAGAATGGAACGGAAGAGAAAAGTTATGAAGGTGGTTAATGAACCCTCTGCCAGGCACTTAAATGTGATTTGCAGAGTATCTATGTAGAAGTAGATGTAGTAGATGTAGACATGGCTTAGCCAATCTGGGAAGTAGGAGGCGAAGTACTGGCAGAAGTCAAGTTGGGTGTACGGACCGTGAATCGTGTCGGGATAGCTCACTGGTAGAGCGCTTGGCGGCGAAAGGCCAGGAAGTCTCGTATCAGCGCACATCCGCTGCAGAGTGAAACTTTCATTCTGGAAACATCCCTTAGGCTGTGGCTAAGCCATGTCTCCACCATACCCATTATTCCAGGAGTGCTCGTCCTGCAAGGTTCGCAGGATACCTTGTGTTAAGTTTGGAAAGTAGGAGGCTAGGTACTGGCGGAAATAAATTAGGGACGACCGTCAGTCTTGTCGGGATAGCTCAGTGGTAGAGCGCTTGCCCGCGAAAGGTAAAGGTTTCAGGTTCGATATTCGGTTCCGGCACACAATTTTCATCTGCCAGGAAGTATCATTACAGAAGCGTCTGTGTAATAAGTCATGCGTGAAAAATTTAATACGAATTATTTACAAAAGTATAGAAAATCTCGAAGAAGCTAACCTCTTGTAGGAGCCCTTGGATTTATGATAAATGCAGGGTCAAGGGAGGCAATAATAATGACTTATGAGACAGGCTAATAAAAGCAAAACCAAATTTTCTAGCTTTTGTAGATTTGGAGAGTTTTTTGACAATGGTGAATGGAACATACTCCTTCAAATTCTTAAGTCATCAGGGGTAAAATATAGATAACAGAAGGTTATTTACAGCTTGTACAAAACCAGACAGGAGCCACAGGACATGAAGGGAAGAATTGGTTCGGAAGGAAGTAATGTAATTTCGTTTGTTCTTTGAGCAATCTGGGAAGGAAATCAATAATAAATTTAGAGAAGGGATTAAAGGTCAGGGAGAAGAAATAAAAACTTTGCGCATTGGTGATGTTTTGTTCTCTCAGACAGCCAAGATCAAAACCAACTGCAGAACGATCTGAATAAGGTATCACTATGGTGTACAACTTGGCAATTGACTCCAAATAAAGTCGTCTACATGAATACGAAAAGGAATCCGTTAAATTTTGTTTACAAGATAAATCAAACGTGCAGGCCGTAAACTGCACAAAATACCTAGGAATTATTATTACTTCATAAACTGGAAAGAACACGTAGATAATGTCGTGGAAAAGGTAAACTGAGACTGCGTTTCATTGGCAGAACACTTAAAAGATTCAACAGACTACTAAAGAATCTGCATACACAACGCTTGTCCGTCATTTTTGGAGTATTGCTGTCCAGTGTGGGATCCTTATCAGGTGGGTTTGATGGAGGACATCTAAAGAGTCCAAAGATGGGCAGCTCGTTTCGTACTGTCAGGATACAGGGGATATAGCGTTACGGAAATAATACAGGATCTGGGATGGCAATCATTACAACAACGGCGCTTATCGCTTCGGGGTGGACTACTTGCGAAACTCCAATCGCCAACATTCTCCTCCGAATGCGAAAGTGTATTGTTGACTTAGAAATGATCATCAGAATAAAATAGGAGAAATCAGTGCTCGAACGGAGAGATGCAGGTGTTCTTTCTTTCCGCGCGCTATTCGAGAATGGAATGGGAGATAAATAGTATAACTTTGGTTCGATGAACCCTTTGCCAGGCAGTTAAATGTGATTTGCAATCTAATTGTAGATGTAGATGTAGAAGGGCCTGGAAGAGCAATTTAGACGGAGTGGATAGTGTGTTTAATGAAGCATATTAAGATCAAAAAGAGAAATAAAGATTAACGGAATACCTTCTGAGAAGATCAGGCGATGCTGAAAGAATTACATTAACTGAACGTTTTGTTACTTGGAGAGCAAAATAACGTTTGATGGGTGCAGTGCAGAGGATATAAAATGCAGAATGGCAATCAGAAGAAAAGCGTTTTTGAAAAAGAGAAATTTGTTAACATGCAATATTAAATGTAAAGAAGTGTTTTCTGAAGACGTGTGGAATGTTTCCTTGTACTTGAACTATAAGTAGTTCAGATATGAAGATGATAGAGACTTATGAAAATTACGTGTGTAGTTCGAGTAACTAATGAGGAGGTACTGAACAGAATTGGAAAGAAAAGGAATTTCTGGAATGCCTTAAGTAAAAGAAGAGGTTGATTAGTAGGACACGTTCTTAAAAGTAAAGGAATCGTGAATTTAGCAGTGGAGAGAAGTGTGTAGGTAAAATCGCAGAGGGAGATCTAGTGACGCATACAGTAAGTAGGTTCAAATGGTTATGGATTGCTGCTCTTATTCAGAGATTATTCTCTCAGGATAGAGTAGGATGGAGAGCTGCATGAAACGAGTTCCCGGACTGAAAACCACAACAACAATAGGCCTGATGGAATCTAACTTACATTGTTCAACTGAAACGTTTAATCTACCACATTTTGCTCGTAATATATATCATATGATAATTATTGTTGTTTAGGAAGTTGTCTCTCTCGAATCACTTCTTAACTATTCCGGCAATCACAAGAATAAACAATTATAGCGAATATATACGTCCCTACTTACTCTAACTTAAAGTAACTTATGCTAAGGACATCACAAACACATACCCGAGGGAGGACTCGAACCCCAGATGGCGAAAGACCGTCCGCACCTCAGCTGGACGCCTTAGTGCGCACGGCCATTCTGCCGCAGCTAAGAGTGAACCCAAGAGACTTTGTACACTCCTTGGAAGACATGATAACAATATTTCATTACTCAACGACAAAGACATCGTTTTCACCAACTATGGTAACAAATGCTTTAGGTTACTCCTTTAGGTAACAACTACTTTATTGTAGCTTAGGTGACTCAGAAACAGATTTCTTTTATGAGGAATTTCCACATCATTGAACGGCGCCAGACATTAAATGATAGAGACAAAATCCTTGATTTCATTCTCCTGATTTTCTGTTGAGCATATTACAACCATGTTATACAGTGTCTTTAAAATATAAGGAAGTAGATTGAAATCAAAATGTTCAAATGGTTGTAAATCTATCGGAACAAACTGCGTGGTCATCAGTCCGTAGCTTACAAACTACTTAAACATAAATAAACTAACCTACGGACAAACACACACACACACATGCCCCAGGGAGGACTCGAACCTCCACGGCGAGCAACCGTGCTCTCCGCAGCGCGGTGCTTTAGACCGCTCGGCTACTCCACCGCGGCAAGTAGATTCCAAGATACAACAGTGAAAAGATTTTTTTTTTCTTTGCAAGATTTTATCTTATTTATGAATTTTTGCCCCATGCTTTCGAAAATGATACTCGAACATCATGTCACGCGCGGTTTTGGCATAAATCCTGATTGCTGTCAATTACAATATCACATACTGAGGTAGTGTAACTTTTATATATATGACCTACGAAATATGTTGAGGTAGACTAAAAGCTTAGAATTAAAACATATTGAAATATTCGCATTGTGAACAGATGCATACAGAGAATGTGGAACAAACGATGCCTGAACCTCATTAATTCCGTGCTTATGCTCTTCTGGGGCATTTCCATTTGATCACGGCGAATCATAAATATCCTTTATATCGCGATGAAATCTTTCACCCTGTCCCTCATTTACCGCTCGAAGGTGTCGAGCGTAAAGCGTGTAGGTAGAAACTCACTTTGCATTTGAGCAGTTTGAATTTCTTCAGCATGTTCCCAGCTATGTCAGTATACTATTTTACAAGATGTTTTGAAGCAGATGAAGTCAGTGCCGACATCTGGCTTCACAGCATTCATTGGATGAAGGACGTCATCTGGTATTAGTTTCCGTAATCTAAACCGGTGAAATCGTCTTCATTCAAAAGGGCATATGTCAGATTGGGGAATTTTCTACATAAATATTGGAAGCACTACTCATACATTTATAAGGCTGTTTAATTGAGGTAGAGAGGTGGAAAGGGTATCATTTCTTTTTTCATCACATAGGAACATTATATTTCTGTCTCCTGCCAACAATTCGGACACTTGCGGGTCACTGCTTTTACTCTCAACATCTGTCACAACCTTACTGTCCCACTCAAAAAGGAAACTTAGTAAAGGGGCGTTTTTCACTATTTTACATTTTTAGTTTTGTACTTTTTATTTTTATCACCTTTGAGATAAACAGCGGATCATGTATTTTCTGTACCTTTATCTACAGTCTTCTACAAATAGTTTTGAAAATAGTAAATATTTTTCTTGGCAGCAACTGATTTTGTCTGACCATGTTGTATTGAAAAATTTGCCCCGTTTGCGGACAAATTTTCCACCTATAAATGGTAAAACTGAGATAATTATCTTGATTTCACTCAATATATATTCTCATTGTGAATTTACAATACGTTATAAAAGAAGCATAGCAAAAGTAACCATATTAAATTAAAAAATGCTTCCAACAGGTTTTACAAAATATTTCAAATATTTTACTTAAATACTTAACAAATATGGCAATTTCCGGCACTGTTTCATCTGCTTGTGGTATGCCTGGAACAGGCGATTCCGATTCGAAAACAGAAACATGCGTTCCTAATAGTTCTTCCAATGGAGGCGGAAGGACGACAGCTCTTGATTGTACTGGTAAAGGGGGATTGTCTAAGAAATGGAATTTCAACCAATAATTGTTCAGAGTTCTACGTGAAATATTAAAGTCCATTGATACTTTTCTGACACTGCACCCGCCTCTAATTACTCTTAGAGCATCATTTATTACATCAGGAGTGTACGTGCCTCTATCGGTCTTTTTGGATAATTGCGGACCACTTTAAGTCTGTAAAAAATATTTTTCAATTAACCATTTGAAAGAGGGCTATTTGGCATAATTTATTACACAATAAATGCATGTTTAAAGGAATAGTACCAGATGTTCTACGCCGGGGCAAGTATTCCAACGAGACACGTGCAGGAATATGTGCCCCATTTACTCTCGGAAACGTGCTCCGTCGCCATATTCGGAACCATAACTCTACGTGCGTGAGTAACCGTGTAAGCTATTTACAAAACAAATGCATACGTGAAGCAAGAAACCCGCTTCTAGTGCGTGCAATGTCAAAATAATAAGTTTAACGCTGGTATATTTATTTCAGTTTCAATAAAAGCGTGAAAGTTTACTCACCTTTGCAAAAATGACAAAAGTGTGACTGCTGGTACAACACTGAATCTTTCGTGAAGTGAAGCGTGCTTTCGTGGTACTTCATACAGTATCGCGAGTGGTAACATCTAGCGGTTTGTTTCGGAACTAAAGCGAGTTGTAAAACTTGCCCCATTGGAATATATTCTCCGGTCTCCTCCATCTTGAATGTTATTCTAGCAGCAAATTCAACACTTTCAAATAACTTCACATCATCCAGTTTTGATCCTCATCATTAATGGTATTAAGAAGCACCTTTATATTGTAATATCTTACCTCCAGATGCACAAAAAGGTCGAAAAATATGGAGCAAGGCAGTGTCCTCGCCAAGTCGAGCGCACGCCCGTAACATCCTACTCTGGAAGGCATTCGCGCCACTTCCGATCCTTGAATCATCGTTTTCAATCAAGCTATAAGCCTGAATTTTCGGTGACCTGCGGTAACGAGCTATATTATTAATTTATTTTGTGTGTTACTGTTTAACAAATATTGCCAGCTGAATATTACTTATTCACCAATCATCAAAATACTACGATATATCTGGAATACATAGGAACTTAAAATTTTGCATTTACACTGCTGGGAAAAAGGTAGTAAAAATATTGATAGCAACGGAGATGTACTTTTGGATCCAGTCCGCAGGGATAACTAGACGAGATCAAAGAAATCATCAGCCAGGAAATAGACGTTAGAAATTTCATCACATATTTTATAGATGAAAAATATATATTATGGTATGGACAAAGAAAAGGATGTCAAAGAAGAAATAACCATAGATTATGGAATGGAAGCCTCCAGGAAGAAAGGTAAGTGGAAGGTCGCCGACAACAATGATTCAAAGAATACATTGTATCAGTAGAAGAAATATGGAATATAATTTATGACAAGATAGAAACAAATGGAGAATGAAGAATGATAATCTTGGGGTATCAGAAAACGGAAACGGAATAACCACCCTCCTCCAGGGGGATAGTATATGCACTCATAAGGGTGCAAGTGTCGTCCACTAACAGGTTACTAAGTGACGTAGGTACTAGAAATATATACGTGTGTTTCCTATAATAGCGACCACCAAAAATAAGACCACCAAAATGATCATGGGTTCGGTTGGTAATAAGATAAAGCTATTTTCTGACCCTTCATTTCAACACAGCTTACTCCCTCTATGATATAATACAAAAGATACGTGTTTCAATTAGCGTGTAAACAAGTGCTACTCACGGTCAACGATTCTCAGTGTTCAAATGCGCTTGAGTGGGTATATGGGACTTCCGTGAGTGACAGTTCTACATGACTTTCATCTAATTAACGTCGACTTTGATGTCTTTATATCTCACGGGTTTGCGATCACTGAATATAATCGACTTAGAAGTGCTTACCGTTCACTTATGTAAAAGTCTCAGTGGTAATGTTATAGAAAGTGTTTTAAGTAAATCAATAGCAGACGTACAAAAAATTTTACCCAAGAAGAAAAGGAATCAGATCCCACCAAAAACATAAAAGCATTTCATCCACAGAAGATCTCATGTAAAAATAAATCGATTGTTTTGGATAGTATCTATGAAAGCATCTATTGAAAAACTTTATTATAAATTGTTATCTAATTACTTACCTACCAAAATTTATAGCGACCATATCAGTAAATTACATCTGTAGTTCTACAATGAATACAATGACTTGGCAGTTGCCAAATACATAAAACTACTAAAATTTGCGCTAAAAGCTTTTGTATACTTTAAACTTTTGCTCAACGATACAATTTAATATTGTATATACGACAGGTCACAAAACATCTCGAAACTCACATTATGGGAAGATTGGAAAATTAATCGACTGTGCCCTACAGAAGTAGTGATTTCCTTCACACAGAAAGTAATGTATTGAAATTACGGAAGAAACGAGATATGAATAACCCTATGGAGATTTAAAGTGCCTTTTTCTATTACTGAAAGGCAACTTCATTATATTGCTTCTCCTTCTCTCAGTAGTTTCATTTTAATATTTAGTTCTGGAGCACGTATTCGCTGAAGTCTTCGCTACATTTTTCATCCTACTGGATAAAGTCTTCAAGTAGGAGATTACGTAGCCCCCCGTGGGAAATTAGATACGAACATGCAGCCCACTTTCGCATGAGCTACAGAGCTCTTGATTTTTCACCCAGTATACCACGAACTGAAGAGACTCCCATGTTGCCCGATTACAACAGAACACTACTAACTACTGCTTTACTGAATAAAGTAGATATTTTAAGAAATTGTTAAGCATTAGTGAGTTTTTAACAATTTTATGGAGTTCAAAATGAACTAAATCTCAGAATATCTTTTTTATTGAAATTATGTATCACACGTTATTAGGATGTTGCACTTTAAGTACAAAGGACGTGAGAGGAAAATAATTACGTGTCTCATATAAAAACACAATGGAAAAAATTTCCTGATGTTACTGCTTATTACGAATGAATTTACACCATGAATATTATTTTCGTCGTTACATATTCAGTATTAATTGCGGAAATGCGTATTTCGGAGCAGCGACCTATTTCCAAAATTACATTATTTAATTCAAAATTTTCTGTCGAGGTCGTTTTATTACTATTTTTTTTTAATTTTTGGTGACTAGTTTAGTCATCATCGACCATTATCAAACCAGAGCACTTTGTTAGTGCTAAAAATACGAGACGCATTTCCTTTTTCGTTTGCAATAAAACTGTTTCGGTCTGTTATATGAGCCCTATTACTATACCTTCATCACTGGAGGTCAAAACAGTTTTGTTATTAACGGAGAAATGAATGATGGCTGCGTCTTTATTCTATCATTTGATATTAAGACTGGTTTGATAAAGGCCGATAACGTCAAAAATCGGTTTCCACGAAGAAAATTAAATACAACAGAAAATTTTAAATAAAGGAAAGCAAACACGTTTCATTATTTATTTGAAATATTGTTATATTTATATATTATTATATTTATTATGTATAGTATTATTAATAGACAACAACTGAACATACCACTTACTGTTAAAATATTGTTAATATTGCTGTTCACAATAAACATTGTTTTTATTTTTCACTAGAAAGGTAAATTAGAGGCTTAGGTGGAAAAATATGATGATGGCTTAATTATATGTTAGGTACGGTGGCCAATGTATAGTTATTCGCTAGAGAAAACACACATTGGACCATATGTCTTTATAGTACCTTAAGGAAATTACGAACGCCAGCACAGTTCCCATTCATCTATCGGTCCAATTTTTACTTGACCAGTTGAGAACCCATGACCTGGAAGTATTACCACTAGTAGAAATATGTATAGAAATATATTGCAAGTAAAGAGCCTAACATAAAAATCGCGCGAATGAGAAGTTCGGTATTTTCATCTCTCTCCTTTCTATAATACCATCATCTTTCCTTTTCTGTATCTCATCACCAAATCAATCGTACTGTCGCAAATTTACGCTCATTCGTTGACGTCTCTCACCATTTCCATCCCTAAACACCTCTCCATTTTTATTTTCAAATTTACTCCACGACTTTATTTCAGTTAATATAACAATAAAAAATTAACGTAATTTTTACTACACAATGGGTTTGTAAAAAAAAAAAAAAAAAAAAAAAAAAAAAAAAAAAAAAACCTAATAGAGGGAACATTTTGGAATGCAAACGAAATTAAAGTTTAAGTAGGCAACGCGCCTTTCAAAAAGCTACTTATTGGCAGGAGTATGCAAAAAACACTACTGCCGTCGGATAATAAGTTGTCCTACAAGAGCGTGTGCATTCAGGTTAACTAACGAATACCCCAAAAATTTTCCAGCAGGCAACCACCTCCTGATGTATGAGAAATCGAACATAAAATTATGCATGACGAATAAACACAATGATGTGTGATGATCTAAATGGGCATTTTCTGTTAGCTACACAGACCTACTTAAATATATTCAAGAACTAAGGTAATTAACTTGAAACACGCCACTACGTATGCTATAGGAAAAGTATTTGAATATTGGTCAGAGGTTGACCTACGGGCCATTGTTTTGCTAATTAACAGGGAGTTCTCACAGCCAGGAGCATCATATGCGTAAGACCAATGATCTTTTACTGAATGTAATGTCCTCGAAAATTACGCAATTATCAATACAGCTTAGACCTATGTTTCACAACCAAGAAAACGTGGAAACGTAACCCTTCAGAGAAGGAACCTTACTGAAAGCTTCCTTCTAACTTTCTGATATACGTTAAAGGAGTTTTGTGATCGCAGAAGGAAGTAAGGTGTGATGATTTACACACTGGCAAAAGTTTCAACCAACCAATTTGATGCTGATCGAACTTGTATTCGCGAAGTGCATCGCACTTATTAACTTATCTGAACGATCTTGTCTAACTGATAAGATCTGTATTAACAAATATTATCCAGGTGAGAAGTAAGTAGCCTTTGGGACGCAGTATGAACGATGAAATGAAGTAATTTGCAAACTTCATATCTGGAAAATCAGACAGAAAAATAAGAACAAATATATCTTCCAGGGTCCACTCATAGCATTCACTTTCAATGCGTATACCATTTTTTCTCCTAACAGAATTTTGCAATAGCAAAATTTCGTCTGTTAACCCTGTTTCTACGTCCAATGAACGGTGTAAGATGCGCGATTTATTGAGCAAAATGGCAAAAGTGCATTCATGGTCCATTGGACTTATTCTGTAGCTGCACCACAAAGTTTTTTTCTGGTAAGTTTCTTTTAGAATAGGGCCTTATTTTGTAATTTGAATGAGTAAATGTTTCATCACCGAAATTACAATAGTCACTGGCTTCCCAGTTTCATCATAAGAGAGAGTTTGTGCTTGTGGAATATTTCTCTTCTCTATATGAACCGAAATTTTCAGATTCATTGATTTAGTGTCAGCATTTTAAGACACTACATCAGCTGCTGTGAAACAGAGGACAGCGTCAACTATCGCGAATCGATGAAGGAGGCTGAATGCAACTCATCTGCAACGCAACCTCCAGGCAGGAAAAGGACGTGTAATATTAAGACAAACAAGCCGAAGTCGCCTTTAGGAATGCGGCAACTACGCACAAAGGCCTATTGTCTGTGTGTACCATAAAAGCTCATCACTCCACAGATGAGAGAAACTCTTCCACCTGTAATACTTAACGATACACAAATACCATTTTCTCATTCAGCAAATAACCTAGGAGTAATATTGGACTGTTCAGAGCACACAACCACAGTCTGTAAGAAGGTATACGCGTCACTTCATTCACTGCAGAAGTACCAAAAAGCATTTCCTTTACTGCTGAAAAAGAAGCTTGTTGAGACACTAATACTTACCATTCTAGATTATGGTGATACTATTCTGCAAGGACTGTCACACGAAAATTCACATAGGCTGGAGCTGGCGATCAATTCTTGTGTCCGATACATTTGTAACCTACGTTTCTATGAACATATCAGTCCTGCATACAAGCAGTTACCTTGGCTACATGTAGATAAGCGTCGAACCTATCATACATTATGTTTACTGCATTGCTTTCTCAATCATTACAAACCTTCTTACTTATACTACTATCTGAATAGCACAGCAGAAACACCCCAAACTAAAACTCTCTGTACCACCACATAATACTGTAATCTTGTCTGAATCATTTTCTGTATCTGGAACGCGTCTGTGGAACAATCTACCTCAAGAGAGATAAAATCAATTCTAAACTTCAAAAGACAGCTAAGGAATCACCTTCTGTCACAATAACCATCTCATTCTCCACTTACCAGTCTGGCACTATCATTTTCCAATCTTCTCCTCTTTCATTAATAATTTTTTCCCTTCTGTTTATATTAAACGTAATTCAAATGTATTAAATATCTACCTCCATGTAAATATCTCTTGTTATTATTACTATTACTGTGATTTTTGTGTTATTATGTCATTATTATTATTAGTATTATCATATATTGTTATTATTAATATTGTGTTCTTCGTTATTAAATCCTTTGTTTATGTTTTTCCTGGTCAGATGTAAGAGAGGGCCCTATGGCCCTAATCTGGTCAGGTTAAATAACCAAATAAATAAATATACCATTAAAACCAAGACAAAGTTTAGTTCTCAGAAACTGGGCGCAGGAACATCAGGTTTGGATTAGTATGGGGCCATTTTCTGTTCGCAGGAAAATCAAGAATTTGTGTTCTACATCTCCATAAATACTCTGCAAGTCATCTTGAAGTGCAGACAAACATCGTTCGCTCATCTAGCGAGAACGTGGAACTCGGTACAATCTTGCATATGTTCAGGAAACATCACAATATCATTGAAGTGGACGAATGTTGTGGGCAAGAGTCATTATTGGCAGCCCTATGGACTTCTGTGCCGCTTTGACTGCTCAGAGGTATAAAGAAGAGATCGTTGAACTTTTTGTTGTGTTCTAGGCTTGTGCCATAGGAAATGGCTTCGTTCGGAGGACGATAACGCTCATCCCCATGGAGATGAACAGGTGGGCAACTTGCTTTAAGCTGAGGGGATTGAACGAATGAAGAGGCCAGCTTGTTCGTTGGATTAAAACCAGTTGGAGTATGTGCTTTGCACTTGGCAGACGCATTGCAGCCATATCAGCACCTCTCAAACGTTTGAAGAGCTCGAAGAGCCCTTTTTCATGGAAGAATGGCCAAATATATCTCAAGAGCAGATTGAAAACCTCTTATTGTCCATGCCAGGCAGGTGTGAAAGTGTACCGGCCGTCCGAGGTGATCAAACACCATATTAAGGGGCAACGATAATGACTTTTTCGCTAACGTGTTAGTCTTCATCAACATGGGATACTCTGCAAATCACATTTAAATGCCTGGCAGAGGGTTCATAGGACCACCATTATACTATTTATCTCCCATTCCATTCTCGAATAGCGCTCTGGAAGAAAGAACACCTGAATCTCTTTGTTCGAGCTCTAATTTCTCGTATTTTATTATGATGATCATTTCTACCTATGTAAGTAGGAGTCAACAATATATTTTCGCATTCGGAGGAGAATGTTGGCGATTGGAGTTTCGCAAGTAGCCCATGCCGCAGCGATAAGCGCCTTTGTTGTAATGATTCCCATCCCAGATCCTGTATCATTTCCGTAACGCTGTCTCCCCTGTATCGTGATAATACGAAACGAGCTGCCCTTCTTTGGACTCTTTCTATGTCCTCCGTCAAACCCACCTGATAAGGATCCCACACTGGGCTGCAATACTCGAAAAATGGACGGACAAGCGTAGTGTATGCAGTTTCTTTTGTAGTTCTGTTGCATGTTTTAAGGTTTCTGCCAATAAAACGCAGTCTCTGGTTCGCCTTTCCCACGATATTATCTACGTGTACTTCCCAATTTAAGACTGAAGTAATAGTGATTCCTAGGTATTTTGTGGAGTTTACGGCCTTCACTTTCGATTTATTTATTTTGTAAACAAAGTTTAACGGATTTCTTTCCTACTCATGTGGACGACATCACACTTCTCATTATTTAGAGCCAATTGCCAATTTTTACACCATACTAATATCTTATTCAGATCGTTCTGCAGTTGGTTTTGATCTTCAGATGATTTTACTAGACGGTAAATGACGGTCATCTGCAAAGAACCTAAGAGAGCTACATATAATTTCCCTCTAAATCGTTTATGTAAATTAGGAACAACAGAGGACCAATAACACTACCCTGTGGTACGCCCGATATCACCTCTGTTTTAGTCGATGCCTTACCTTCGATTACTACGAACTGTGTCCTCTCTGGCAAGAAATCCCCTATCCAATCGCAAATTTGGGGTCCCATGGTACCACGCTCTAATAACGAGTTAAGACAGCAAAATATCGTAATTCATCACACACAAATTACAGTTGTAACCAGTATCTGAATAAAAAACGTTACCATAAGTTTATTGTGAATGATATCTCATCTGATCCCTTAATCGCTTTCAGCAGTGTAGTCCATTAATAAGCACAATTTCAATAGTTTCCTAAACCTCATTCCGTTTACCTCAACGATCTGCATGTAAGTGAGGACTTATACATGCTTAGCGCTAAGAATAATGGAATAAAACTGAAAAATGTTGAGTTATTGATACGGTCTTTGTTCTTTCGGACATGTCCCATAACACACCATACCAACAACCTCTCTACATATAACTGCGAAAGCTCACTCACTCACTCACTCATTCACTCAGTGTCTAGTCACAACCTACTGCCTCTATGAAGCTGAAATTCTGCAGCTGTTACACGTCGGAGGTTCGAGTCCTCCCTCGGGCATAGGTGTTTGTGTTGTTCTTAGAATAAGTTAGTTCAAGTTCAAATATTCAAATGTTTGTTAAGCTTATGGGACTTAACTGCGGTTGTCCCTAAACTTACAAACTACTTGTAAACAAAACAAATCCATGTCCGAGAGGGATTCGAACCCCCGATGACAACGGCGTCACGCATCAAACCATAGCGCCTCAATGCGCTCGGCCACACCACCGCGGCTTAGTTTAAGTAGTTTGTAAGTTTGAGAGCCGATGGCCGCTGTAGTTAAATCTCATAGCTTTACAAAATTTGAACATTTGAGTTCTGCAGGTATGTAGTATATAGGTAGAAGACGTCAGCTAAGAAAGTATTTTGCGATTGATGCGAATTAAGGTGACGGAGGATACTTTTTCAACAAAGCTAGGAAATCTGCAATTTAATTACGATATTCATTAAATTTTGCACGCTTTACTTTCAAAATAGGGGGAAGGTCACCGTCTACCTAAAATTTCATACTGAGCATGAACGTATCTTGCAATATACAAATTCTACTCGTGCAAAGACGGGTGGATGACTAGTTGCATACATGCTCAAGAAGTTATTTGACTGAAACTAACTGGCAGATTAAAATTGTAATTCCGAACCGGGATTCGAACCTGGGATTTTGCCTTTCACGGGCAAGTGCTTTACCCTCTGAGCTATACCTGCACGCGTAATGGTCCTTCCTCACAACTTTACTTCTGCCAGTAACTCGTCTACCACTTTCCAAAATTCACAGAATCTCTCCTGTGAAGTCTAGCACTCCTGGAAGAAAGGATATGGTGGAGACATGGCCTAGCCACAGCCTAAGGGATGCCCGACGAAAGACACTCAGGTTAGAATCCAGGTTCCGACACACAATCTGTCAGGAAGTTTCATATGAGCGCACACTGCAGAGTGCAAGTTTCATTCGGATATTTGAGTATTTCTTTGTGGATGCACAAATATGCTCGATCCATCGTGGGAATCCAGGACACACTGGGAGCAAGAGAAATGATGGGTGGGGTCTCAGTGAAAGTACAAGAATCTAGGCAGAAAGTGGTGCCTGGATAGCCTAATTGGTTAAGGGAACCGCTGGCCCGAAATGGGAAATCCAGCCACAAATCCCGGTCCTGTACTAATTTTCTGTTGAATTGAATGCTCTGAAACTGTTTGAAAATTTGGAATTCGCATATGGTTGAACTAAATTTGGGAGACAATGTGACCTATGTCAGCCAGAGCTTTGTGGTAATTAAATCCAATAAAACAAGCAAGTAAAACACAATTAAGTTACAAGCATGATCTTCCCTTTGGAATATAAAATCGTATGAGAAAAAAAAGGAAAGGAAAAAGCAAAGAGAAATTTGATAAAACTACGAAATTACACTAAACGTGGACTCACTGTCATTTTTATAATAAGACGTGGACCACTAAAGGTTCTATCCTTCTTAGGTTCTATCCACGGCGGAGGGTTCATCATACCAAATTTTATTAGATTTCCGTATAGTTCCATTCTCTAACAATACGCGGGGAAAGGGAATTTTTAAATCTATCAGTTTTCCATTTGATTTCTCTCATTCTATTATGTCTTCATATATAGGTGTGTGCTAACAAAATACACTCCTGGCCATTAAAATTGATACACCAAGAAGAAATGCAGATGATAAACGGGTATTCATTGGACAAATATATTATACTAGAATACATTTTCACGCAATTTGGGTGCGTAGATCCTGAGAAATCAGTGCCCAGAACACGAACAACAGTCGTATTGTGACGAGCCAGTTGCTCGCCCTCCACTGGCCAGACGTTTTCAGTTGGTGAGAGTTCTGGAGAATGTGCTGGCCAGGGCAGTAGTCGAATATTTTCCGTATCTAGAAAGACCTGTAACATGCGATCGTGCATTATCCTGCTGAAAGGGTTTCGCCAGGGATCGAATGAAGGTTGAGCCACGGGTCATAACGCAACTGAAATTTAACGGCTACTGTTCAATGTGCCGACAATGCAAACAAGAGGTATCCGACACGTGTCGGTGGCACCCCATACCATCACGCCGGGTGATACACCTCTATGGAGATGACGAATACACGCTTCCAGTGTGCGTTCAACGCGATGTTGTCAAACACGGATGTTGTAAACAGAACCTGGATTCATCAGAAAAAATTACGTTTTGTCATTCGTGCTCCCAGGTTCTTCAATGCGTACACCATCGCAGGCGCTCCTGTCTGTGATGCAGCGTCAAGGGCAGCCGTGGTCTCCGAGCTGATATTCCATGCTGCTGCAAACTTCGTCGAACTTTACGTGCAGATAGTTGTTGTAAATGTCCCAATCTGTTGACCCAGGGATAGAGACGTGGCTGCACGATCCGTTGCAGCCATACGGATAAGATGCCTGTCATCTCGTCTGCTAGTGATACGAGACTGTTGCGATTCAGCATGGACGATTCCATATTCTGCTAACAGTCATCGTAGCGCGACCAACGCGAGCAGTACTATCGCGATACGATAAACCGCAATCTCGATAGGCTACAATCTGACCTTTATCAAAGTCGGAAACATGAAGGTACGCATTTCTCGTCCTTACACGAGTCATCACAACAATATTTCACCAGACAACGCCGGTCAACTGCTGTTTGTGTATGAGAAATCGGTTGGAAACTTTCCTGATGTCAGCACGTTGTAGGTGTCACCACTGGCGGCAACCCTGTGTGAATGATCTGAAAAGCTGATCATTCGCATGTCACAGCATCTGCTTCCTGACGGTTAAATTTCAGGACTGTAGCACATCGTCTTCGTGGTGTAGCAATTTTAATTAGCAGGTATGTATGTTCGAATTCGGAGGAGGAAGTTGGGAAAAGAAACTTGGTAAGTAGATCTCGTGGCAATGAATAACGACTTCATTTTAATGACTTCCCCCCCCCCCCACTACCTCCCCAAAACTCGTACATCATTTCTGTGACACTGTTCCCCGTATCAAGATAATACAAAACAAGCTGCCCAGTATGACCTTCCACATGACGAGTATCCTACACCGCGCTACAACACTCCAAAATAGGCCTAACAACTGTAGTGTAGACAATTTCTGTAGTAGAACCATTGTGACTTCTATGATTCTTGCCAGTGAAACGAAGTCTGTGGTTCGCCATACCCACGATATTTTATAAGTGCTTATCCAAATTTAAGTTATTCGTAACAGTAATTCCTGAGGATTTATCGCAGTTTACGGTCTTTACATTTGACTAAGATACAGTGTAAAGGAAGTATAACAGGTTTCTTATAGTGCTCAAATGGATGACTTCGAACATTTCATGATTAAGATTCAATTACCAATTTTCCCACAATGCAGTTGTCTTATCTAAAACCTTTTGCATTTGTTTTTGTAATGAAGGTGACTTTACAAACAGATAAACATCATCATCACGAAATATCTAAGGAAGCTGCTCAGACATTTTAATGAAAGAGAGTGGTTCAATAAGACTTTTATAATTTTTGGTATGATAACCAATTTTAATTATCTTCAAAAGTAGAAAGCAATGATCGCAATATAATTATTTATTTTATGACGGCCGGTTCCAATGAGCAATGCCACCATATCTGGTCATATAAAATTATACAATCTGGTCATTTACATTATTTAAAATTGGAGATTAAATAGTACGTGGAACAAAGCACTTAGTCGAAATGTAAAATACATAAGTTCAAACATCAACAGCTTGTAAGAGACTCTTACTATGAACCAATGGATTTTCCTCTATGAGCAACCCTCGACGACCTAGTACCCCCTGTGTATTGATTCTAATTATATCGTTTAAAAATTCCAAATTCGACAACAAAGACTATGATGTGCTACGTAAGCCACTGTTCCGTCCTTTTGCCACAACATGGAAACATGGATGCTTCGAAAGCCGTATGTTTAAACACGGCGCATAATTTTTATTATGAAAGAGACCGCCCGGAAAATGTTTTACAGTCGTTTAGTAATACAACAGGTCTTTTATCTATGCTTCGAAATGCTTTCCCGCCCCCTCTCTCTGCACCATGCATCGGTCTTAAACGATACGATTTAAAATTTCTTACCGAAGATATATTTTATTCCGGAGCGTTTTTCTCTCTCTCATATATCTCTGAACCCTCATCAGTGTTTCCTTGGTTTTCTAGACACGAGAGAAAGAACAGCGTTCCACTCCGTCTGTATGTTTCTATCTTCTAACTGTTTAGACATATCTGTTATCCATGTTTTATCCATGTGAGTATAGTGTAATTATTTCTAAAATAAACCGTGAGAAATATTGCCAAAATTTAATATGACGAACAATTATCATTTCAGCTTGCCCAATTTCAAATTGGCGGAATAATTCAGTCCGGTTAAGTTTAACAATGGCTGACGAACATTCGTGCAGTGGTTGTTACAAAATTTATTAACATTAATACAAAATCATACCCATTAAAAATTAATCAGCATTTTAGAACCTGCAATCGCGTTTTCTCCTTGTCATGTTAAATACCCGATGTCCGATAATTCTCAGTTTGAGATTTTTACCGTAACTTACGACTGGATACTGTACTAAAACTTAACGCACGGCCAGCTGCGCGAAACAGATCGGGGAACCAGTTCACAACCATTTGATAACTGCGATTTACCTCAATAAATATGCCTTTCAGCTACAACACTTGATTGAGCTGATTTGATAAATGATAGTAAGGTAAACTCCATCTCTTTTTATAGTGTAACCACCACCAACATCTACTCAAAATAGCTTTCAAAATCTTAAAATATCCATACTAATTTCACCATTTATTTAGTAATTCCTATCAGTGAAATAATTTTATTACGAAGTTTTAACTATATTTGACCCCAATCAAGACTTGGAAAACTTTTAAGAAATTAAATCAGAATAAAAAGATGAACCTTGTACTAATTCCAATCCTTATGGCGCTTCCGTCATAGGTTCTCTAGATGTATTCCTGTTGGCCTATTTCCCTACAATTTTGTAACCCTTTCACTGCTCCATAAGTGTTAACGAACGCATATGATCCTTCTGCCAGATGCTAACAATTCGCCCGACGATTTAATTTCATACCATAGTGAATAAACAAATTTTGAAGCATTATACACATGAAGTACGTGACTCTTTTCGAGCTACCCTTTCCAAATAGGCCTCGTTCCGGTATTTTGAACCATTTATAAAAATGACTATTTTTATGACTCGTAATAGTCGACACACAGGGATGGGACTGGACGCGTCTTTCCACGGATTTAAAACGCAATATCTCGAGGCTGGTTATACTCTTTCATATGTTTAATTAAATTTTTTTAAGAATTATGAAGTTAATAGAAGAATTACACTTATGTTCTTATGTTTTCAAAACCATTGCTTTTCTTAAGCAAGATTATGACTCAATTTCCAGTCTACATCGTGGTCATTAGAGATGAAATTCATGCTCGGACTGTTTAGGTAACGATGGGGAAGAAAATTGGCAGTGTTTTGTGGAAGGAACCATCCCACATATAGAAAGATATCTGTAGCAGATAAATGGCTAGTTTTGCGACTTACGGCATGATCCGCGAAAATCTTCGTCGAACATCCAGGGCGTTAACAGCACTTATTATTGTGACACATATAAAGAGGATGTAGTGCCGAGAATTGGGAGTGTTGTTTGTTGCTTGAAATAAAGATGTACAACTGGATTAAGTTTATAGATGATACAGACCTGAAAATTACGCTATTGAGTTGTTGGAACTGGTAGCATGAATAAACTTTATCAAAATAGCTACCGTGCGTATAAAATTTTAGAGGTGTCTTCACTGATGAGTCTCACCTCGAAATGTGCCCCTACGTCCGCCGAAGACTTGTTCGGAGAGGTGCGGGACCCTGGAGGGAAACAAACCTTACTGATATCCACAACAAGGCCCGACCACAAGTATCGGTGGTCCGGGGTTCTAAATAATTTCGTGGCAGGATGCCTTGGGGCCAAGAGATCATTATCGACTTTTAAAAACATCAGTAACATATTGATTGATTCTACTTTCGGTTCTTGGTGAAACTTTTCAAATTAAATAATTGAACCCATGTTATATTACCTTGTTTCAGAAAACTTTATTTTTACGACCTAGGTTTCAGGTTATGATCCCATTTTCAAGTACTTTTCTGATTCCGAGGTTGTTACACACTCACACACACACACACACACACACACACACACACACACACACACCAGTGAAGGAAACCAATACGTTACTACAGGTCACTGTTTATTGATTTAACATTGGAAGCCGGCCGCGGTGGCCGAGGGGACTAAGGCGCTACAGTCACGCTCTGCACGGTCACTACGGTCGGGGGTTCGAATCCCCCCTCGGGCATGGATATTTGTGCCGTCCGAGGTCGTAAGTAGTTCATAAGTAGTTTGTAAGTTTAGGGACAGTTGACCCCGTAGTTAAGTCCCATAAGCTTAACAAACATTTGAACATTTGATAACATTGGAAGAAAATACTTTCAACTTGAAATTTAGGAACTATTACACTTGCATTACCTTATTAGAATAACCTTAATTATCTGTTGTACTGTCATTGTATTTAATGATGTTATCTATTACTGAAATTACGAATCCTTATTGCACCTCGAAAAAATTTGAACAGTTTATTGTACGGTGCTTGCCGGTGGTCACCTCACGTTAGTAATATTGTTATTATATACTATGTAGAAATTACTCATAGTCTGAAAGAGGTGAATAATTGATTTCTGTCTGTTCATTCAGTATCAAATTTGGGGCTGTGCGCATCTGTTTTTTTTTAATTTCAAAAATTTCTAGCTGGGGCAGTTTTGGACCTTTACCTTCTACATGTAAGACTTCTACATCTATGGCGTATTTATCCTCTTGTTCTAAGCAGTGTTGGGCAAAGGCAGAATCTGGCTTTTTTAAATCTCCAGCTACTGGCGTGTTCCTTAAGCCTAATACACATTGACCGACGTGTCTGTTCTATATAAAAGGACTGGCACCCTTTATAACTGATTTTATATACACCGCTATTCATAACAGCCGGCTGTTTGTCGTTTGAATTGAACTGACTTTTACTTAAGGTATTTGGGACATAGAAATGTATTGAAAATTCCTTTGCTTTCAAAATGTTACATAGCCTATTGCAAATTTTACCTATGAAAGACAACCTACAGCATTTAATTTTAGATTTTTCAGTGGAGCTTACTGGGTAGAGTAGGAATCTTGCTTGTTTCTTCTTTTTCTTGTCAAGAATTTTGTCAATTATGGAGGAATGAAAGTCATTATTTGTTGCTATGGTTTTTATTGTGTCTAGTTCTTGGTCATGGTCTTCTTGGGAATGGACAGGATTCGGTTTATCATATGGTGGAATGCTCATGTTTGTACACTGTTGGGTGCTGATAGGAAACCGGGACGAAGGTGTCAGTAAAGGTGTATTTCCTGAAGATCTTAAATTTATGGCTTGTACTTTCTATTAGTATGCTGATGACAAGAAAATTAATGGCGAGACCTTCTAACTGCATGCTAACCTTAATGTTTGAATGTCACTGGTTCATATTTTCGAAGAATTTCTGAAGCTCTCTGGTGAAACCTTTCCACAGGCAAAGGATACCATCAACATTTCTATACCAGTATATTGCATGTTGTGCCAGTGGATTTTAAGAAATTATGTCTCCCACTTGTCCATGAACATTTCTGCCAGCAATGGGGACAAAGGGGAGCCCATTGCAAGGTGAAAGTATTTTCTTCCAACGGTAAACACGATAAACAAAGACATGTTGTAACGTAATGGTTTGTTTTTACTGGTGTAACAACTTTGGAATCAGTAAACTACTTGAAAATGGGCTCATAACCGGAAACCTAGGTTGCAAAAACAATGTTTTGTAAAATAAGGCAATAACTAGAGTTCAATTATTTAATTTGAAATGATTCACCAAGAACTGCCAGTAGAAGCAATGAATATGTTACTGATATCGTTAAGAGCTTATAATGGTCTCCTGGACGTTCGGAAGCAACGGACGAACCCTAAGGCATCCTGTTACGAAATTTAAAAATGTTCAAATGTCTGTAAATCTATCGGGCCAAACTGCGTGGTCATCAGTCCGTAGCTTACAAACTACTTAAACCTAGGTAAACTAACCTACGGACAAACACAGACACCCATGCCCCAGGGAGGACTCGAACCTCCACGGCGAGCAACCGCGTGCTCCGCAGCGAGGTGCTTTAGACAGCTCGGCTACTCCACCGCGGCTTACGAAATTATTTAGAACCCCAGACCACAAGGCAATAACAAGTGTTCAATAATTTAACATCAGTAACATTCATTATTCATCGATTTATTTTATTATGATATTGTGTCCGGTGATGTGGTGAAGTGGAGCTGCGCAGAACATAGTAGAATTCACCAGTTATTTATCAGTACAGTTTAGGTCACACAGTTACTAAACATTGTATTAAAACTTCATTATGCATAATGTTAAGAATCGACAGTGCGCAGGAAATAGGATGTGCTAGAGAATGCCAGTCACGTCCCTCCTAACAGTGCGCGCGATAATACCAAATTCAAAGCAAGTGGCGGCAGGCTGATGCGATCGTGTAAGGGGAAGCGGGGGAGGGCTGGGGGGTGGCTGTTCTGCTGTTCCGACTCAGGGGCTTGGATCGCAGCAGGTAGCAAAGGTACGCACTTTCCGGGAGCCAGACGCGGCCTTAGAACGGGTACACCCTCTGATATTGGCCCCCTGTAAACTAAACGCCGCTGCAGGAGAACTTTGCGTACGCGGGAGCCTCCACGTGACACCATCGGCAATATAAATGCTAATCCTAACTCATTCTCCGAGGCGGAAGTCCACTTTGGCTATCGTTACTAAGAATGCAATCTAGTCCCTTCAGCCGTACTGACGCTTTTTGCATTCTCTTCAGTCTGTTCTCCATATATTAAGTACGTCCACAGAGTAAATTTCGTTTGGTAATACAAAAAAAAAAAAAAAAAAAAAAAAAAAAAAAAAAAAAAAAAAAAAAAAAAAAAGTGTACAGATACAGAAAAAATATTTATTGTACAAATATATACAACTATTAGACTACTTTTCTACATAGCTTCCGAAATTTTGTAGGCGTCATAGCATGGCAGAAGTCTTTGTATGCCTTCTTCGTAGAAGGTTGCCGCCATTGTATTCAACCATGTGGTAACATGTTCTTTCAGCTCGTCATCATCGCTCAAGTGTTGACCACCATGGAAAGGTTTTAGGTGTAAGACGAAAGTCGCTAGGAGCGAGACTGTACGGAGGATGATCAAACACGTCCCAGTGAAATTCCCGTAAGAGTTGTTTGGTCACATTCGCATTGTGAGGTCGTGCGGGAACGTGAAGGGAAGAAGAAGAAGACTCCTTTCATCTCTTCTTACACCTAAAATCTGTCCTTGGTGGTCAACACTGCAACGATGATGAACTGAAAGATCATGTTTGCGAAATGGTTGAATACACAGGCGGCAACCTTCTATGAAGAAGGTACACAAAAACTTGTCCCACGCTATGAGAAGTTCCTATAAAATTTCGGAAGTTATGTAGAAAAGTAGTTGAACAGTTGCAGATTTTTATACAATAAATATTTTTTTCTGTATCTGTTCACGTTTGGTTTATGTAACCAAACGGAACTTACTTTGTGGACATACTTCGTATTATTCACGTTACACAATTTAAAACTTCGACGTAGTCGTCGGTGCTATATGAGTGCGAATGTCGACATTGACGTGAAGTTTAGTGAATCAAACAATTTTAGCATACCGCGTGATTAGCTCGTTCATCCTCAGTAACTGTGCAATTTGTTCATAAAACAACGGCAACCAGTCACACAATTAAAATGTATTCACCATTTGCTGGAAATTTGTGCCTTTGTTTAGCAACATACAGGGTGTGTCATATATAGCTTCAAATGTTTTTATATGTGCTAACTTAAAATTTACTGTTATGTCAAGGTTCATTCTTATTTCTCCGCGTGAAACACTAGTCTGATACAACATACAGAAATGTGAGAAACTGATTTTTCAGTTTTACTGTACTTGGACCGTAAGTGAAGGACGCCTGGATATATAGATTTACGTACGATGTGCAGTGCCCGTGTTTATTGATAGAACTAAGCAAATGTCCTTCAGACATTTGCTCAGTTCTATAAATAAAGACGTACACTGCACATCGTATTTAAAATCAGTCATAGCAAGGCTTGCAACAAATGTACTAAAAAGTCTCACCCTGTGCGGGAACTACATCATAGAATATACGACCGCTCATGGGCAGTATACAATGTGTGGCATATGAAGGTTTGGGTCGTTCCGGGAAGCGTGCGCGGGTAGCGTAATGGTAACGCGACCGCTCGCGATAAGCAGAACATCCGGGTTTGAGTCCCGGCCCGGAACAAATTTTCATATGTCACCATTACACCATACAGCTGATGCTGATTAATATTCGCAATTGCGAATACATTTCTTGTATATAGATTTACAGTGTAAGAAACTGAACTACTCTTTCACACTATGGCTAGATCTGCATCACCGCTTTAGCTGCTTTACCTCTAGGTGTCTAACACTAAACATGTCAAGGTACTACCTAACCAAAAAACATGCGAATTTTAATAATGAAACGTCTGACCATGTGCCGTTTTATGGCAGTACTGGCTCCTTCTGACTACTAGTATTAACGTTGGCAGCACTTACTTTCGATGCGGTTTTGATACGTGTCTTCATTTCCTAGGAAGAGACTGAACAGTAACGTTTCTAATTTACCATCTTTAATTTAATGATGCTGGCAACATGTGTGCTGTATCAATTTTAACCTGATTTATACCTCAAGGTTTGATTGATTTGGAATCGATTTGAGATCCCTTGTCGATGGCACTTCACTTCATGTGAATAAAGGGCAAGCTGGGTTTGGCAAGAGCGATACTTTCTGAATCCGTGTTGACTATTAGTTAATAGGTCGTTCTCTTAGAGGTAGTTCATAATGTTCGAACAAATTATATGTTCCAAAATCCTATTGCAAATCGACGTCAATCAGATTGGCCTGTAATTTTGTAGATCACTCCTATTGCCTTGCTTGAGTATTAGAGTAAAAAGTGATCGGTTGTAAATTATAGCTAAGTACGGAGCTATGGCGTCAGCATACTCGGAGAGGAATCTATATTGTATACAATCTTGCCCGGAAGATTTTCTTCTGTTTAGTGTCTTGTTTTACTACTCCAGGAACATTTACTTCTAAGTTTCGCATGCTGGCAGCTGTTCTTGGATTGAATTCTGGAGTGTTCACTTCGTCTTCTTTGGTGAACGAATTTCGGAAAGATGAATTTAGTAATTCTACCTTTGAAGTACTGTCATCATGTTAATTCCTATCAGTCCCGTTTGCATGAAAGAGTGAGTGTCTGTGTCTATCTGCAATGGATTTACAAGTTGGCTGGTGGAATAGTTGTTGTAGCTACAATTTGACCAATGTTGTGTAATGTAACAACATGAGCCTGCATCTAATGTAGTATAACCCAGGATACCCTTCTTTCCTTATTGTGTAGTTTAGCGTACCATTCCCTCTATACTGAAGCTCCGGATACCTTTCTATCCTGTAGTAAAATTTGTGATACCACCCATATTCGTTTCTACATTATAGCAACGACATTGTGTATGTCACTAAGTAATTGCCTCAATTTATTCCCATAATAAAATTCATTAATTTCATAGTAATTACAGCTTTTATGCCCATTAGTAAATTTCCATAAATTCGTAATTACCATTACCATATTTTCCCATTATCATACCTCATTAATTTCGTAATGTTCTATTACCATTCTTCCCATTATTAAACCCCAGTAAACTCGTAGTATTTACTTTGCAGCATTTATTTCCTTTCATTTCCTTTATTAAGATTAGATCAATTTTCTTAAAATTTTTGGCTTGATCAAATTCCAGTACAAATTGTAATTTAAAGTTGTCGTTACATCTAATTGTCATTATTGCTAATTGTCAGACATTGTAGTTCTTTGTAAAGCAGATTATTTAACTTCAACCAAACAATAGGATTCACTTCATTTATAAAATATTAAATCTATTTAATCAGTTAATTGTTATACTAACACATCGAATAATAAATATACAGTATATGAATTTGTTGTTTATAAAAGAACCGATTCATAAATTAACATTGTGATAATTATGCATCACTTAACAGTGTTAATAATGTTATAAATACATGTAATGCGCGGGAATTGTCAGTCAGTCAGTCAGTTGTTGTACTTCAGAATTAGAGTTCAGTTGTATCTTGTCTTTAGCAATAAATCTAAGTGGATTTCGAAGTATTTGTTCTTTTTGAAAAACACCCCTTCACAATTAATATTTATCGTCAAGTTCAAATTTTAGTAATTATTAAATGTGGCAATCACCTTATTCAAAGAGGGATCGACATAGTTGGGTAACCTAACGAAGGCAAAGAGGTTTTCACCGGAGGCTTTTGTCAGTCGTAGGTCGTTAAGTAGGTACTACAGGGGACCCCTCTGGTTACTTTACCGATAGGTTGATCTCTGGCTGGAATCCAGGAGAAGGCTCTCGGCCGCTGACCAATGGCAAGGTAACATCGTTTTGCAAGCGCGATCTGTTTCCCTCACGTGAGGTTCGAAATCGTTAAGGCTGCAGACTATCTGAAGTTGTCTAACAGTTTCTTTTCCAGTCTTGCGAAATCATTATCCATGATTTATTTAGTACAGGAATGGGTGTTATTTTCCGATGTTGCTGTGTTTCGCTGGGAACTTTCTTTCGCCGCGGCGGAATAGCCGTGCGCACTGAGGCGCCTTGCTGGGGTGCGCGCTGCCGTTCGCCGTGGAGGTTCGAGTCCTCCCTCGGGCATGGGTATGTGTGTTGTCCTTAGGCTAGTTTAAGTAGTTTGTAGCCTAGGGACTAATAACCAAGCATTTAAGTCCCATAGATTTACAAACATTTGAACTTTTTTGAACTTTTTTTGTTCCCTTGAGACTTGTGAGGTGGGAGAATAAACCACTACAAGATGGTATGAGTATTCATTTTATAATTTGAATGTGCGTATGATTGTGCGTGCTCGTGTTAACATTCCTGCCTGTTTCATTAATTTATTTCACGGTTTCTTTGTGATGTCAGTGTCCTTCCGATGTTGCACCCATGTGTTCAAGGTTCTCTAACTGAGCTATCAGCTCGCTGCTTCCGGTTTCCATTTACAGGTATTTAACTGTTGCGTATATTTCATTTTTCAGTTCTTTTGCTGATCTGATTAAATTAAGAATTTCGCTATTGTTTAAAACCTTACCTGTTTGCAGTGAACCACGTGTTACTTTGATGCCATTTCACGTCTGATTGTAACTTAGTTCTTGGTATGTCGGAGTTAAATTCATTAGTAACTACCACCCAGTCGATAGTGATTTCTTTACCTTACATTTATATTGTATGTTACTAGATTTATTTAATTCTTTAAGTTTGAATTTGTAAAATTGTTTGGTGTGAAATTATTTCTTTTCGTCCCCCATTTTATATTTAAATGACACCGTAAACTGGGACCAGCGATTCAAGATTTCATGCTTTCATTACTCATTCTGAAATCGATGATAAGTGATTGTTGAAGTTTTAACCATCCTGTACCTCATAATTTAATCTCACTTTCAGCTATGTATCTGATGCTTCATTCGTTAGCGTTTCGAGCGTGTATTTCAGTCAGGGCTCTAGTGTAATTTAGTACGGTAAAGCCTCAAACATTGCATGTCCCAATAACTGTAGTGGAAACGCTGGTCACTTGTTAGTTTTGAAGTGATGGAAGACTGTAAATGTAGTAGTTGGGGTAACTCCTACCTAGATAAGAGCACATTCACGATTTATAAAGAGATGTCTTGTAATGAGTGACTTTAACCGTTCAGTCCAAGCATGATTGACCTGTGCTTCTACCATGATTGAACACATAAGATCACTGATATAGCTCTCAAGACGGGCACTAAGTACCTTAAAGTACCCTAAAAAACACCAGCACATAATCCACATTTCTAAAAAGTAATCTGGAACGATAAATCTCGAACAGTAACAACTCACCCATGAGGTAAAACAATAATCCACTCTTACTGCCTGCTTTTAATCTGATCCTTACGGATTAATATGAGTACGGGATTCCATCTTATTCCTTGTACTCGCTTTTTTTTACTACATGAACCAGTGATATTTATTCGTAGTTTGAGTCATTACATAATTAACGATTGTTCATAAGAACGTTTGTGAACTAGCATATAGAATAAAGGAAACAGGAGCTAATTGTCCGAGGATGTATTGCTGTATTAAATATTACATCGAAATCTCCTAACTGTTGTAAGCAACTCCACCTAACGGGGATAAACTATAGCCGTCTGGTACAGTCGGCTGATAGGCCTAGAGGGTTTGCTCAGTCACGTAATTCGAAATATCATTCTACCCAATGCACACAAAGCAACTATGCGCGCGAAGGTCGAAAGTTGTCTATAGCGTGGTATAGTTGACAGAAATGTGTATTGGTACTCACGATTTAAATAGGTGGTGATGATTTATGACATCCTATCGAGATTTACAGAATTTATTCGAGTAGCCTCTTTCCACATTCAGGTTCATGAATTCTTTTAGTGGCTTTGAAGACACGTTAAATTATGCCAATTATTTTTTATAAGAAGCATGAAATTTAATTATGTCTGTTAAAGGCTTTAAAAAATTGTTAGCTTACAGAGTCAGTAGATGTCGGTACACTCGGTGCCTGTCCTGGCTATCTTACAGTTTTTGTACCATAGTAGCATGGCAAAGCAGTCCTGTATTAATGTCAAATTGAAAGACAAGCAACCTAAGAAGTATATCTGAACCTGAACAATTCTTTGAGACATTTTCGAATATTTTATTCCGTAGCTCACGAGTATTTGCATATATGTGTACCAGAAGAGCAATATTGGACAGGAGAGAGATAAAATTCGCCCACCTATGTGCATCCAAAATTTGAGGACATAAATCTCTTTCGATTTGTCCATACATCACTTTTAGTTTCTCAAAATTTATTAGCCGTTATTTATAACGCCTCGTGTCAATATCCAGGGAGCGGATCAATAAAACTCAAACGAAACGTTAGAAAAACATTTAAAGCCTTTGATGGTTAGATTCCAATACCTTTCTTTCTTATGAACTAACAACAGTATAGTGACAGCGGTTAGTAAGAGACAGCTCACACTGTGGTGTCGCATATGTCTGAAGTGCATGCCACGTACTTTCGCCGCGCGCCGCCATGCACGCACGGCGCGGCGTTCTTACGACGTCAGCCACGAGCGCCCTCTGCTACAACTCCCGCTCGTGGCCACTACTGGACTGCATCAGCCACTTGGGAATCAGATAGACACCAGTTAAGACTTGGCTATCGGATAGGCACTAGGAATCATCAGTAGGCAGGACTATCTAAACTATGTATCAGCTTTCTGCAGTCTTGAACATTGTAAAAGATAAGTATTATCTTATTTCTACGAAATATACAACTTGTTCTAATTTAGCCTAGTGTTTCAGTTTCTGCTGTCCCACTGGCTGATCACCTCCGTACCTGCACACGCGTGCATCCTTTATTTCTGTGTCGGTCTCTCTTTCCTCGGCCACCGACACCCACGACAACCGGCGGGAACGAGACACAAAAGTGGCGATGAGGATGGGATACAAAAGTGGCGACGAGGATGGGATACAAAACACACGTTATCATACATCCAGTGTAATTTCAGATTACACCGTATTTACTCATCTATTCGTCTATTCCCTGCGATAAAATAATATTTTTGTCTCATCTATTCAATTACGTTGACAGGGATTGTGGAGTGATTTGGACGGTATGACTTCCGTAACATCCAGCTTAATTTTTAGCTTTCACTTCCAAATAGTAGCATCTGTCTACCATCCTGAAAATCCTACAACCAATTCTTCTCCACACTAATGGGGAATTTCTATATAGAATTTTGAGATTGGCATTTTTTTTTTTTAAACGAGCCGTCATTCCACTATAAATATAGGCACAGAGAGCACAGTAAATGTGGGGTTCTTAGAATCTTTAGTAACGGCAAACGTCGATTTTTTGTAGGCGCCAGACCTAATTCGCCGATAACTGTTTCTGAGGGCATTGTGAAGAATAATGTTCTGGACTGGGACACATATGTTTCCCATTATAACATGACCGTTATAGCATTCAATATCTTGTGTGTACGCATCTCATTATAGAACTTTAGGTTTACAACTTTAGAGAACGATTTCTGTTTAAATATTGTTATTCCGTCTGTTTTAGTTCAGCAAATGGTTTTTCCTGTAGGTTATAACCAACGTAACCAGTCATTTTTACGAAGATACAAACGAGTATGCAGCTTTAGAAACACATTTTTCGTGTATCTCTTAATCTGGGAAACTCCATCGTTTCTGTTAATCATCACGACACCATTCTCCTACGCTGTTTACTGCAAATGCGATTATTTTATAATCCCCAGCCACAGCTTGAGTTTTGTGGTGGGTTGGATGTTGTCCATCTACCTACAGGAAAACCTTTTGCGGAATTAAAACAGATAGAATAACAATATTTATCCAGCATTCGTTTGCAAAATTGTAAACTTAAGGTTTTATATGGAGATGCCAGACGATTGTGCATCTGGGGAGATGACAGTGTACTCACAAAAGATGTGGGGTGCTATAACGGTTTTGTAATGCAGGATAAACATGTTTCTCCCAGTCCAGAACATTATTTTTTACAGTTATCGACGAATTAGGTCTGGCCCCCACAAAAATATCAACGTTCCCCAAGTCTAGCCCTTACTAAAAATCCTAAGAATCATACATTTACTGGGCTATATGTGCCTCTATTTGTAGTAGAATGAAGACTCGTTTAAATAAATGCGATCTTGAAATTCTATATAGAAATTCCGCATTAGTCTGGAGTAGAATTGCCTTCATAGTTGTATTGTTTACGAAATAAAGGTTAAAATCCCGAACCCTGTTGGTAGGAGGATTTGCAGGATGGAAGAGTGGTGCTACTATTTGAAAGTGAAAGTTAAACTTAAGCTGGATTTTATGAAAGTTATACAGAACAAATTAAATGACGAACTGTTTTATGTGTCTAAATATAGATACAAAGACCTCTTCGCTGAATGTATACATGTATCAGGAAGGAAGAGAGATATTTATTGCTGAATTTCTATTTATAACTATCTCCACACAAATATTTCAGTAGCTGAAACTGGGTTGTATTATTCCAGCGAGAACATACCGCTGGTAACACATATTTATAGTGGCACGGTCACTTCTTTTTTGCAAAAATTAGAACTCTGTATGGAAATGTTTTGCATTGATGTTCTTTACAGGGTAATAAGAATACCCGAAAATTGACTAGTGTACAGTAGATCTTCCAGACACTAAAGACCGAGAAAAAGTATATAGATTATGTTCTATCAGCTCTCAGTTTCAACTACCTATCTGTAAATTACGTGGACATTCTTAATACTGACGCCAGCAAGGACTGTATAATTATTACACAGAAGAGCTATATTAAAGTAGGACAGAGCATTAGTCTTTACAACGCCCTCAGAGACAGTCCTGCCACCCTACTGACGCATTTTAGTTGGGTGGATTTTAACCTGTCATGTATAACTGAAAAGTCTACTGATTATACAATGAATAAAATGTGTATTAACAGAAATGTAAGTAGGTGGAGAGGTTTGCCTTCCAGTTGAGTTCGACACTTGTTTGACTGTGTCAAGCACTATGATTTACAAGTGAGTTCAGTATGTTTTAATATTGGTTTGAGTTGGAGGTGGGAGGTACGCGAGGTAAAATTGGAGGGTGGTACTGAGATTGGAGGACAAATGGTGTGATTGTGATTGAGAGAGAGGAAGCTTGGATCGTGTGGGTGAGGACAAGAGGAGATTGGTTTACAAAATTAAGGTGTTGTACTGTACTTCCAAGACGACAATCCCATACAGATTTTATTTCCTTTACAGTAGCTATGTGCAAACCAATGAATGTGTCAAACTGTAGAAAATATATAATAGTATGTTTACAAAGGTTCTTCCGTCGTGATAACTGATTATAATTTTCTCGGGTTTTCAGCCGATACTAAACTAGACACGACATTTCAGCGGCGCAACTACCCGCCATCTTCAGGTGGATGTTCTGGTATACAATCTCGCCGGTACTTGATAGGAAACTCCTTTATACATCCCGAAAGGCCGACAGCGCGTGCAGAAGACGTAACAATGGCTGCCCTTTGGCGCACAAGACACACAGCGCGCCGGTGGTACAAACCGACGACGTTGGTAATCGATAACGAAAACGTATTACTCAAGTGACAGACTCAAACCGTTATTTTTTAACATTTGATAACACAGGATTCCATTGTTTACTTAGAAGAAAGCCCTTGTTTCTGTTAATACGATTATTGGCCCACTTTAGGTTACGGTAGTAACACTAAAAGTGAGCCTTTGCGATCGTCTTTTGATAGCTCGAAATTTAAATGAAAATAACGGCTTAACCATTCATCTGACACGAAAAGTGAATAACCGAATTTTTAGAAGAGAAAAATCTCTACAACTTTTCTCTGTTATGTTTTTTTTCTTCATATTTCGTATTGTTTCAGAGATATTTGCAAAAATAACGGCCAGTTTGGGATGTCTGTCTGTCTGTCCGTAACGTGTTCCTTGTTTTTAAGACGAACAGTTCAACCGATCAGCACCAAATTTTACAGACATAATTGTAGGCCGCCAGACACTAGAACCTCACTTTTTCAAATTTTTCGGACAAAAAATACGGTATTAATACAAAAAAAGCCGTTTGTAATATAATTGTAATTGCAAACGAACTGTTCATCTGACGCGAAAATATAATAGCCTAATTGGTAGAGGGGAAAATTCTCTACAACTTCGCCGGCCGCGGTGGCCGAGGAGACTGAGGCGCTCCAGTCACAGTCTGCACGGCCGCTACGGTCGGGGGTTCGAATCCCCCCTCGGGCATGGATATTTGTGCCGTCCTAGTTAGTAAGTAGTTCATAAGTAGTTTGTAAGTTTAGGGACTGATGACCCCGTAGTTAAGTCCCATAGACTATACAAACATTTCTCTACAACTTCGCTCTATTATGTTTTCTTCATATCTTGCATCGTTGCAGAGATATTTGCAAAAATAGCGGCGATTTGACGATGACTGTCTGGCTGTAACGTGTTCCCACTTATTAGGTCGAACCGTTCGACCGATCGGTAGCAAATTTTACAGACATAATTATTGGCTACCGGAGACCAGAACCTCGCTTTTTGAAATATTTCGGACAATAAATCCGTTAGTAATGTAATTTTAATTGCAAATAAAATGTTCAACTGATGCGAAAATTGAATAACCGAATTTATAGAGGAGAAAATTCCCTACAACTATGTTCCTTAAGTTTTTTTTTCATATCTCGTATCGTTTGAGAGATATATTTGCAAAAATAACGGAGTTTTGACACCCTCCATTGAATTAACGAAATGCAGCCGTTGGCAGATGTCACGTGACATTCCTCGCCCAGAACTCTATGTGGCATACGCCATCTTGCGTTGCGTATTTCATGATTTTCTTATCGTAACTTGCACGTTGTCATTTCAGAGCAATGGCACACTGAAGAATTAACAAAAACACGTCGTTGTTCGTGCCATAAATGATAATCTAGTGTCTACAAATTCCATATTAGCATCAGTTAACAACAGCCACCAATAGTGTGAGATTAAAGAAGAGATCTACTAAGTGTTTGCTGTAGCGTAGTGGGCAACGCTCTGGACTGTGACGCTAATGGTCAGTGGTTCGGAACCCGCCACTATCCAAGAGGTTTTTTTTTTTTTTTCCCTAAAAGGGTTTCAGACTCTCTTATTAATTAATTTTTTATTATTTAGATTATTATTTTGGTTCAAAATGTTTGCAAAAACTTATAAAACTACAAATCTATAGTGGGCCGTAAAACACGTCAGTGCGATTATTTTTCCGTCGATCAAGCGATGTCCATACTACCTGTGGATCAGGCGGAGGAAATTAGGCAAGAGGTTACTCATACGTTCCGTCCAGGAACTAATATCTCTCCTCTTGAAAGGGTAGCAATTTGGTCTCTTAGAATAAAGGCAACGCCACAGTTCTTCTTTCTCGGAATGATTATCTACGAAAAACGGATTGTTTACTTGAGGATTCAGCTTATGGAAGACTGCAAAAGGATCTGACTGATCGGATTAAACGTATGGCCCTTTACTTTTCAAGAAGACCTCTTTATCTGACGATGTTCTTAAGAAAAGTCATCCTGGTGCGGCTGTTACTTCCAGGTTCTATGGTTTACCCAAGATACACAAAGAAGCGGTCGCTCTTCGTCCGACTGTAAGTAATTAGGTGAGCCGTCCCGGCTCCTGTTTCTTCGATTGCCCCTGTCCTTGATGTAATTACTGGCGCAAGCACCATCGATCCCTCTGTGCCTACACCGCTCGTGGCGCTGTTTGATTTATCGTGCATCAATTCTCTTCTGACTGGTCTTTTCCTTGCCGCGGGTGGTGCGACTGCGCGCGCCGAGGCAGTTGGACAGCGGTGAGGGTATCAGACAGTGAGTTTGATACGATGCATGGCAGCGCCAGGTCAAGTTATTTTGATTAAAGGGCCGTTTATGGCCGGGACCGTAGTGTGCATCGAACTTGTTCCGTGGCACTGTCTGTCCGTGAGAAACCATGCATGCCATGAGCTGAAGAAGTTGGTCCTGAGAGGCCTATCTGTCTAGTCATAACAGCACCTCGGTGCGGGCTGTTTACCTCGTCTCCCAGCTGTGTGGTGGCGTTCCTAGCGGCCGTGCGACACCGCGCCGTCCCTCACCAAATGTCGGAGCTGTCAACAACTGCTAGAGTACTCCGCACTCCGCCTCGCGTCTTTCCAGCCACTTTTCATCTGGGATGTATGAAATGTTTCCGAGCGTTGGTTGACAGCCTCCTCCTACACCATCGCGAGGGTGCCTGCAGTAAGAAATAGGTAACTGATAAAACCTGCTCCGAAAATTGGCAAATTGGCAAATTGGCAATTGGCAAATTGGCAAATTCGTGTGTCTGAAGTTGTCAGGATCGTCAGTCGTACCCCATTGGCCGTCGTTGACTGTGTTACTTATTGCCGCGGTGGCCGAGGGGACTGAGGCGCATGGATATTTGTGCCGTCCTTAGTGTTAGCTAGTTCGTAAGTAGTTTGTAAGTTGAGGGACTGATGACCCCGTAGTCAAGTCCAATAAGCTATACAAACATTTGAACATGTTGTTACTTATTCATGTGTTATACCACACTTTTAATTCGGTTCAATTATGTTATCATTTCCCTTTTCTCTGAGTAGCAATTACTCTATATACATTAACTTGCTTAACATAACCGGGGAATTTATTTTTTATTTTTTTTATTTTTTATTTATTTATTTTTTAATTTTCTCTCCGTGAGGCATCGCCACCCCGCGGTTGTAGTCTGGCGTTCTATCCGTTTGTGTAAGCCCCTTCGTGTCAGAGGTGTAGTTCTTGTTGACAGTTGGGCACCTTATTCATCTCCTTCCTGTTTGAGTCAGCTCATCTGTTTTACCTGTGTGGGAGTATGAAATTAACGAGTATCCATTAGTATCCCCCGCCGCCGCCCCTCACCCCCCAGCTTTGTGTGGTTTTGATGAGTAAGCTGAGCTCTTTTCATTTAAAGTGCAGGGTTCATTTGTAAATTTTATTGTGTTGTTTTATTGGCTTCTTGGCTATTGATATCACTGAGCACAGTCTCCTGCTGCCGGCAGACCTGACTTTAATTTTTGGAGATCGTCTTTAATGCGTTTCGGTCATAGTGGTTATGAAGGGCTGTGTTCGCTTGAATTTTGGAGCTTCACTTTAGTGTGATTTTGATTATTAGGCTGAGTTGTTTGATTTAAATGGCAGAGGTCATTTGTAATTAATATTGTATTTAGAAGGCTTGCTTGTTTAATTTGCTGGTCTCATTGTGCTTTTTAAAGAATTGTGCTTTTTAAAGAATTGTTTACTACATTTGGGGCCTTATTATCTTATCAGAAATTGCTTTTCTCAATTTGACCTCCTGGGTTGCATCATTTATCTGAACTGTCTTGTTTGGCCTTCAGCATTTTATTGTAATATATATAAAAACAAATGGAACCTGAAATGAGTATGTCTTCTGAACTTCACCCATTAACAATCCACCGCTTCCATAACCTCCCTCGTATTTGGGCGCTCCTACATATCACTTGGTAAAATATTTAGCATCTGCCTTAAGCCCACACGTGTGGAAATGTGAAAACCATATTCCCAACTCTATGATTTTTATACAACGTTTAAAGCCATTCGCCTTAGTCCTTCTGATATCCTCTTGAGTTTTGATGTTGTGTCGTTGTTTACACCGGTTCCTCTGGAGGAATCTTTGCAATTTGTTCACGAAAAAGTGAACAGCTTAACTTTGTCGCCATGTAATTACGTTGACGTACTTTTTATTTAATGAAAAAATTTACGAACAAACTGCGGTGCTGCTATGGGGAGTCCATTATCCCACACAGTAGCCAGTCTTTTTACGGATGACTTAAAAGACGTTGAAAACGACGATTCTAATGCCAACTTGTTTGTGGAGGTACGTCGACGATATATTTATTGTTGTTTGTACAACTTATGGGACTTAACTACTGTGTCATCAGTCCCTAAGCTTACAAACTACTTATGAACTAGCTAAGACTAAAGACGGCACAAATATCCATGCCCGAGGGGGAATTCGAACCCCCGACCGTAGTGGCCGTGCTGACTATATTTATTGTATGACCTCATTGGGAAGAAGTTCTTAATCTTCTTTTGGACCATTTTAATTGCATGCATCCTAACATCAGGTTGACAATGGAAGTGGAGAAGGAGGGGAAGCTTCCTTTTCTTGATGTTCTGCTTTAAAGGAGAGATGATGGGATACTGGGACACAGCCCTTATTGAAAACCTAAGCATACGGACAGTTATCTGCAGGCATCGAGTTGTCATCCTCCGTACCAAAGCACTGGCCTCCTTCGGACTAACTAGAAGAGCCTACGACGTTTCTGATGCAGAACGTTTGACGCGACAAGTGGATCATCTCAAGGTCGTGTTTAAACAGAATGGCTAAACTGATAAACAATTCCGCTGTGCTTTTCAGCTTGTTCTTCAGTTGAACCGTTAAATGAGACCCACAAATCGGTCACTTTCCTACTTTTTGCCGGGAATATTTCATCCAAGATAGGAAGAATTTTAAAATCAATAGCGTCTTTCGTCTCCCAGCGAAGACAAGGGCACGTCTTGGATCTCTCAAGGGTGATTTGGGTCTGAGAAAGCTCGGGGTATATAAGATTCCTTATCAATGTGGAAAATCTTCTACTTGTCAGACGATCCGTACCATTCAGGACAGATGTGTTGAACATCAACATCACACACGTTTGCTCCAGCCGGAGAAGTCGGCGGATGCTGAGTACTGAGTCGCTGAGGGACATAGAATGTTATGTAATCATCTCGCTACTGGGATTGTGTCTTAAAAGAATCCATAGAGATCCGATTAACTGAGAATCTTATTAACAGAGACAAAGGCTATGTTATTAGATGTGAGAAAACAACGGTTTGTGCTTCAGTCATTTGAATAATACTTTTTAATCATCGATTATGTATTTTGCCGGTTTCTACCACCGGAGCGCTGTATGTCTTTTGCGCCAGATGGCAGCCACGGTTATTTCTTGCGCACGCGCTGTGGGTCTTCCGCTATGTATAAAGGAGCCGCCTACCGCACTGGCAACTCAGTTCCGGGGAGATTGTGTACCACCTGAGGAAGGCGGGTAGTTACGCTGCTGAAATATCGTGAGTAGTAAACTTTAGTACCCGGCTGAAAACCCGAGAAGATTATAATCATATAAAACTAGAGGACCCGTGTGAAAAATCCGCACCGTTAGTAGAATGAAAAAACTCAGGATAAAATGAAAGTAAAGTTGAATGTTCACGCATAGCTTTCTTCAGAAGCATTCAAGGCAAGTGTTTCAAAGCGCAAATGAAGGAGCCTCTTCCGCTGAGTGTTGTTAGGTCAAAAAGAACTGCTTACTTGAATTAGAACCGAAGATATTGTAAAACAAACCGATTAAAATATTCATTGCAAGTACAAAAGGATATCTCGTTTGAACAAGGAAAAAATGAAGGATGGATGGACTTAATTCTTATGCTTGATGTCAAATCTGAGAATGAATACCTATCGTTTAAGGAAAAAATGTAGTAAATCATTGGAATAGAATGGCCTGACCGACTGACTTTAGATAACAGCAAGGACATTCCCATAAGAAACACACAGCAGGAAACCGCGTTTGAATATAGAAAAAGGAAGGCGCGAGTTATGTAAATACTTATACTAGATGACAAATCTGTGGATGAATACTCTTCGTTTAAAACAAAAATGAAAGAAATCGGCCAGGTAGTTTTGTCTGGCCGGTTGACTTTAGCTGCCGTACATTCTTTTACTATATAAGATAGTAAGTAAATATTGAAACACTGCACGGTGTATGTACCATATTTAAAAATCACTAAGGATCTTCTTCTTCTTCTAATGGCGTTACAACTTAAAATTGATCGGTTGCTGGGTCCGTTAACTTCGCATCATTAGAACAGTGTTATCGTCGTTTCTGAAAGGATAAAATTCTTGGCAGCAAAAAATACTGAAATATTTTCAATAGGTTCCCTAGAGAAGTGTGCCGGCAGCTGCTTCGATTATATGTTCTAGTTCGCAGTACGTTCGTAAGTAAATATTAATAAAAATTCTTTTCCATGATAAAATTAACAAATTTGAAAATCAGTAGTAATAATACAACCATTCGACTCAGTGTAGTACACGTTTCTTGTTTTTCTTAATTACTAGGTCAGATCTGAACTTAACAATTCGCAATAATATTATTACAGGTAGCACCTTAATAAATTATTGATAAAAATTCATGTATTCTATGCTTGCTATTTCATGTCTACGTTGAGTTTGTGACCCGATAATTAAGGCAACGCTGGTGATAGTTTATTCTCCTGTATTGATTAGTTTTAGTTCATCTCCCTTCCCTGCCCACCAATGACCTGAACGACAGACTTTTGAACGTAACTGCTGATCACCTATGCTATGTATTAATCTGCTACGCCGCTGTACTCTTTACAACGTCAATCAATGAAATATTTTTTTTTTCGTAAGATACTTTTCATTCCATTAGACTGTCTTGTACAGGAACCAATACAATATAATGGCTAATAAAACAAAGTCTTTGTTGCAATGATTTATTTTTATTAACGCGTTTCTCCTTTTTAGGGCATCATCAGAATCTGTAAAATACGTTTGGGGAAATTTTACAAGTCTAGTCTTATCATGCACAGCCATAAATTAATTGGTTATTACTGACCTCGTAATAATGCTTTACATCGGTCTACTTTAAAATAATTTCGCGCCATAACCTGGCACTGTCATTATTTAAAAAATAGCACTCCGTGCATGGCACCTGTCTAAAACCTATGTAAACAGCAAAATACAAGAGAATGAGGACCTATCCTGCACGAAAGGTCCTATCCAGTAAAATATTTACTGTCGTGATGGTGCAGGATAGGACCATATTCTCTCTTGTATTATGATGTTTACATAGGTTTTTGACGGGATCACTGAACCTAGTGCCCTTTTAAATAATGCCACTGCCAGGCCTTGGAAGGAAATCATTTTAAAGATCATTGACGTAAAGCATTATTATGTGGACAGAAATAACCAATTTTCTATCCCATGCTTGATAAGACTAGGCTTGTAAAGATTTCCCAGACTTACTTTCCAGAGTCTGATGATGCCCCATAAAGGCAAAACGCGTTAAGAGAAATAAACCTTGCAATCAAGACTTTGTTTTATTAGAAAATATTTTTCCTCTATTTGCTACTTTGACGTTGTGCTGTGCCTCTACCTAATAGATCTTTTATAAGGTGAAGTTTTTTTAAATATCATGGCAACTTTGGACTTTTTTTTTATTTTCTGACATTACAAGCGTCATTTCTAGCGCAAAACACGCTTGTTCGACAGCGACGACTGAACAGGCAATCAGTAGCTGCGAGGAGGTAAACCTCGCCCAGCTTCGAATCGTCCGGCGTAGGACCACATGCAGAACACGCAGGCGGACGTGACGTCATCTTCAACAGCCATTTTCCTCGCCGAAAAGCGGCATAGTCTTTATTTTTAGATACTACGCTGACACTATTAGAGTTACAGACTAGCACGGACAAGCAAATTAAAGAGGAGAACAAAGATGTGTTCACATCATTTACATTAATTTTATGTTAAAAGTTTTTCTGAAAACTGATATTTATTCACTTAGATAAATCAAGAGGCCAAACGAATTGAACTACAGTAACGAGTGAGTGCCCAAATGAAAGGTCTAATCCAGACGCATAGTTTCGTATAACCGTTTCATTTGAAACTTTTATATTGCGCATAAAAGCACTTTTAAGGAAAAACAATAATGATTTGTCAGTAACAATTAATACAAGACAGCTACACACAGCGAGGCAGTAACAAGTTGCAGGTGTCGTAAACAAACATTGTGACCTGTTTAGGATTTAATACTTTTGTTTACTTTAATGTGTTGTATTTGTGTACACTAAATTATTTCCTTTATCGACCGTAATTTGTTTAAGTTTATGAGCACAGTAATTCGGGACAGTGCATTGGAAAGGGGACTGGAAAACACTGCACCTTAATAATTGCTTCATTGTGCGACGGCCGAAAGACTTATTTATCGGTCATACTGAAAATATTAATTTTTTAAAACTTAAGATTTTGGGGGTATAATAAAGTGTTAAAACCAAAGTAAAGCATGTATTTGCATTAGAATCTCAGAACACATTTAACGATGCCGTCATATCAACATTTCAATCATTATTTAAAAAGTTCTGTACACTACTACGAGAACCACTAAAGCTTGTTAGGTAAAATATTACAGGAATGACGTCACAGGGTGTATTCAAGTGAGTGCCAATAGCAACCGAAATCAGTCGACGGCAGTTGAATTTTGACATCAGACGTGCATCGCGAGTGCAGTGCAATCCAGTGAGACGATGGGAGTTCAACATAGCCGCAGAATCCCCCGCGCTGCACTCTGAAATATTTTCTGACGTATGTCAGAAACAGCACTCGGAATTCATAAATTTTTCATCGCTTTATGACTTGGGTTTTTCCGGCAGAACAATGAACTTTAATAGCAATCATTTTAGGAACATTATTTAAATGATTGAATATTCGTATAGCTAAATTATTAGCAATATTGGGGCCTCGAACTAATCGTATTAGATGGAGTCTAACGAATTTAGTGGTTCTCGCCGGACATAATCATGCAATGAGCAATACATGATTTTATTAAAAACACAACCCACATGTTGTAGTGAGTTAAATAGTAGATGAGCTAGGTAAAAATTCCATGACTTTGAAATTGAAAGTTTAGTTTTAGAAATAAATGTATATGTGTAGGGACAGCAAAGAGCCAAAGGTAGCAGGAATAAGTCTTGCCCATAAGATAAACGTTAGTTGAATTAAGGGTCCGTACCATTGCAGTTGGTCTTGAGACAACACTTCCTCAAATAGTACTCATCGGAAGTGTTCGTGGCATGCTCATACCGTAGTAATTATGACAGAGCAAAGAATGGCTTACACATTTTGTTGGGGTGACTTTTTAATTCATTTATTGACTAGTTTCTGAAGAACTAGCTGCCATCCTCTGATGTTGCACTGCATAAACTAAGGGTCATCGTCGGAGTTAAAATAGGAATGTGCTCTGTTTGTAAAATATTTACCATACAGTGTCGTTACAGTAATAAAGTAACTGAAATAAAAATATTAAATACGTTAATGTTAAAATCAAGAACACAAATAGACCCGTTAGTGGTCTTCTCCTAAAAAGGTTCTAAAAGCACTTAAAGTGGTCGACATTAATTGCAGAACTTTGTGCAGTAATATTTTCACTTTTGATGAAATCACTAAAATCACATCTGAGAGGCATCCAACAATTTCTTATTCGTGGGATGAATAATTAATTACCGACATTTTAATGACTGCAAGGTTTAAAAAGAAATAAAATAAAAATTTCGAAAGTTTTACAGATAGAGTGGGAAAAGTAAAGTACTTGTGAGAGGTCTCAATTGACGGATATCGAAGGAGGGGTGGCAAATACATCACTGTTCAAGCAAACGAGCGACAAATTAATAAGTTGCGAAGAACGTATCAGTTGTGACATTTCAAGCTGATTAGCGACTGAGTCACAGTATGGGAGTAGGTTGTAGATTAGAACACTTTCAGAATATCGACGCTGACTAGTATTGAGCAATGTTTGGTATATTTTCTGAATTCATTTCAAAAGACCGAATGCTATAGTACTGTTCTGAAATTAGAAAAAAGTGCATAGTGGAGGTAAAGCATTGCGGCAACCATAATTACAGTGGTAATAACAGAAAGTTGCTGCAGATGGGGTTGGTGTTGATTTGTGTTCACTCTACCAAACGAATTACACAAGCAGTTCCGTTCAGACAGTTACGTGCGCAGGTAGATTAATGCAACACCAATGTGACCTACACGAAGCTATGACGTGGAGAGAAATAGGAAGGTTGGAAGCGGGACAGACACAGAGGGAGGTGGCTGCCGCTAGCCGTCCACGGGTAACATCTGCAACAGATGACCGTTATCTCCGGTTAATTGCCCGTCGAGACAGGAGACTGAACACAATTCAGCTGTACCGAACCCTCCAGGCAGCAACAGGACGCGCAATATCAACACAAACATTTCGCCATCTGGAATGTGGCCTCCACGGCCCAGGCACGGAGTTCTTATGGTGTGTGTCCCATTAAAACGACGACACCGTGTAGCACGCAGAACCTGGGCGGAGGAACATCAGGATTGGAGTTAACGAATGGAGCCGGATCCTGTTCAGAGATGAATCAAGACATTGTGTTCAGCCGGACAATCGTCGCTTTCTCATCTGAAGTGAACGTGGAACTCGGAACAATCCTGCTTATATGCAAGAAACATCTCAAATATTGCCGCGACAGACCACGACCACCAATTGCCGACGTGGCGCAGGGGAAAGCGTCACGGACTGCGGAGAAGAAGGTCGCCGGTTCATCCCGACCACCGGCAAAAATTTATTTCTTTGTAATTTACAATTCCAGAAGGTTCTACATCTTTCTTATGTTCACTTGTAAATTCTACATGTTTCTTATGTTAACTGTTCTTCTAATTTCTGGTGAATTCTGTCTGTGTATAAATAGCAGAGCACTCTGCCTGAGAGGCAGTCAGTGCCCCGTGTATGTTGGGTTCGTAATAAACGTGCTTTCAGTATAAGTGCTGTGTTTAGTTGCCTTCGAAGTCAAGCCTACTTCCATTGCAACGTGACAATATCATGGCGGTTGTGACGTTACCTCTTCTTTGTTTACCAAGCTGTTTCCCCTTTTCCGCTACACATACTTAGTTTCGGACAACTCGATAAATTTACGTTGTTGGCTTGTGGAAGAAGGGCTCCATAAAAATGAAACATACGTGAAACTATAAAGACACATTAATATGTACTCATATAAGTTTTGAAGGTTTCTTCTTTGTTGTTGATCTGCTTATTCTTCTTCTTTTCTTGACATTGCGTTGTTTTTTCGGCGAGAGCCGAAACTTATAAAATCTTGCAGGAAATTCTTGAAATAACTTACTTCAGGTTAAGCTCATCAAAGTTTTGTTTTATATAGCAAGTATGCTTTTCACAAACAATTGATTTCTACAACTTGTTAGAAAAGCGTCTATCTCCTTCCACATCCAAGCAGACAGTGTCCGTAATGGCAAACTTTGTCTTCCACTCCTCTTTCACCTCTCAATACAAATTAGTGTCACTAAAATAAACAATTTTTAAGACTGTTGAACATAGAAAAATAATTACGTAAATGAAGTTTATAATTTAAGTATGGTGTGTTACTTTATTGAATGTATTATGGTGTAGCTATTTCGTTTGTTTGTGATCAACTTTTACCTGGATTTGAAAAGTACCGTTATATCTACTTATTTGGTAATTATTCGTGTGATTAGCATTAATTGCGTCGGTGAGAGCAATATTTGTTGTCAGTGCATTATAATGATTCTAGTGAGGTAAGAGGTTTTGTTGGGCTGTTTTTATTTATATTATTTGTTTATTTGCATCACATGCCAATGGCGATTGAATCATTCAAACCAACTAAACATTAATAAACAAGTTTGTGATGTTTGTGTATAGTACGGTAAGTAAATGGGTTTCAGAATACCACTTTATATATTTTGTTGTTTATGGTTACTAATTTTTTTTGTAGTTGAATAATATTAATCGTTTGCATTCGAGTTTTACTGAAGGAATTATAATGAAAAGTAGCTGATTAGAACGTTTTATATGGGTACTAATATCACTTTATACTAATGGAAAAGCGTTTTGGGACAGAAATGTATTAGGATTTGGCACTGAACTATTGGGTAGAAATATAAGGTATGCATATATAGATTATTACACGGTGGACGAATGTTGTGGTTTGGACGAATGGTGTGGGTAGGAGTCAGTATTGGCGGCCGTACGGAGTTCTATGGCGTTCAGAATGACGCTCTCACTGCTCAGAGGTATAGAGACCAGATCTATCGATCTTTTATTGTGCCTTACGCTAATGCCATACCCGATTGGTTGCTTCTGGTGAACGATAACATTCGTCCTCACGGAGCCGTGCAGGTGGACAGTATCATTGAATCTGAGGGAATTGAACGAATTAAAGACGAGCTTGTTCACCAGATTTTAAGTAGGTTGTCAGAGAGATGCGCTAGGCAGACACGTTGTAGCCTGACCAGTACCACTCACAACGGTTGCAGAGCTGGATATTGCACTCACGGAGGAATGGCCAAATATCCATCGATATCTATATCGATATTTTCATACTGTCCATGCCTCTCAGGTGTGCACCTGTACGAGGGGATCACATACTATATTAAAGGTCAACGATAATGAATATTTCACTATTATAGCCCCGTGGTGCCTGGCTCTAAGTAAACGCCATGTGAATATCGAGTGAAGAACTGAGACAGCGAAATATCGTACTGTATCACACACAGATTACACTTATAATCACCATCTAATAAAGATATGTTATCAGACGTGTATTGTGTAAGATATCCTCCCTGTTTCCATAATTGTATTGAGTAGTGTGTACACCAAAAAATGTTCTCTACACAGTAACCATGCAATATGCAGCGTGTTACAAAAAGGTACGGCCAAACTATCGGGAAACATTCCTAATTCACAAAGGAAGAAAATATGTTATGTAGAGATGTGTCCGGAAACGCTTAATTTCCATGTTAGAGCTCATTTTATTACTTCTCTTCAGATAACATTAATCATGGAATGGAAACACACAGCAACAGAACATACAAGCGTGACTTCAAACACATTGTTACAGGATATGTTAGCGAGGATACATGCATCCACCCTCCGTCGCATGGAATCCCTGATGCGCTGATGCAGCCCTGGAGAATTGCGTATTGTATCACAGCCGTCCACAATACGAGCATGAAGAGTCTCTTCATTTGGTACCTGAATTTCAAATGCCCCTATAAATGCAAGTCAAGAGGGTTGAGGTCAAGAGAGCGTGGAGGCCATGGAATTGGTCCGCCTGTACCAATCCATCGGTCACCGAACCTGTTGTTGAGAAGCGTACGAACACGTCGACTGAAAAGTAGAGGAGCTCCATCGTGCATGAACAACATGTTGTGTCTTACTTGTAAAGGCACATGTTCTTGCAGCACAGGTAGGGTATCCCGTATGAAATCATGATAACGTGCTTCAGTGAGCGTAGGTGGAAGAATATGAACACAAGCACTGAAGTCAACATAACCTTCCTTCAATTGGACCAACTGGCGGTGAATCGAGGAACTACAGCACATACTAACGAAACAATTGGGTATTTTGACAATTTATTTAGATTATCCATTATGGATGTTTCAGAACCCGTGACTTATTTTCAATATTATTTAAGAAAAACTGCTCCAGTCACTTTTACTTGAAATGATATTTATTCCATGAACCGGTTTTCAAACCTTTTCAGGTTCATCATCAGATGGACCATGTTACAATAACATTTTAAGCGTCATGTTGGATGCTGGATCTGTGGTGGGAAGACGGAAATTATTTTAAAAATCTCGAATTGCCATTGCTTAGGTCTGTTTTGTATTTGTAAGATTCCGTGAAATTTGCAGATTTTCTTACTGCGACTGTGTGGCCGGATTTTTGTGGTTAATTTCCATCCGGCCATACAGTCGCAGTAAGTAAATCAGCAAATTTCACGGAATCTTACAAATACAAAACAGACCTAAGCAATGTGCAATTCGAGATTTTTAAAATAATTTCCGTCTTCCCACCACAGATCCAGCATCCAACATGACGCTTAAAATGTTATTGTAACATGGTCCATCTGATGATGAACCTGAAAAGGTTTAAAAACCGGTTCATGGAATAGATATCATTTCAAGTAAAAGTGACTGGAGCCGTTTTTCTTAAATAATTTTGACAACTGTCTGCACGAATTATTTCAATTTTATTTACATTCAAAGAGAAATACTAAAATGAGCTCTAGCATGGAAATTAAGCTTTTCCGGACCCATGTCCAGATAACATATTTTCTTTCTTTGTGTGTGAGGAATGCTTCCTGAAAGTTTGGCCGTACCTTTTTGTAACACCCTGTATATCAAGTAGTAAGGGTGTTTTTGCTGGAGTAGGGACTGCCGCGGCTTAAGAGTGACACCAGAGACAGAAGCCGGCTGTTCGTCTTGGGTTAGCAGCCCGCCTGTGAAAACTGTGGCAGCGGCGGCGGCTCGCTGTTCAGGAGGCGAGATCACAAGGTGTGGGCGGCGTGGGCGCGCCGGCGATGCATAATACATGAGGATGTAAGACCGGCCTTATGCATGCAAATTCGTCGCATTTGGCACCAGCAGTAACGAAGGAACGCGCATAGCGCCGGCAGCTGATGTGGAAACAATGGACGCTGCCGTGCAGGTGCGTCTAGCGGCAACACCAGAGGCAGATGCTCCTACGAGGAGCGGGCCTCCAGAGATAACTCCGCGGCTTAGTGTCCCCTCCTGTCTTTCCAGGTCACCCCTCACCGGTTCTCATTCCCTCAGCGCGCTGTCTGTGTTTGTCTCGTACAGGTACTGCCGTAAGCAAGAAACTTTCTGCATGTTCTCTGATTTACGTTTGTTATCTTCCTCACATTTCCTTGACATCCAAACATACATTTGAAGCGCTTACTCACCTGATGATTGGTTGAGGGGAGGATATAAATGAAAAGAGATTGTGGAATTAATAAACCTTACTTTCGCTTCCCAATTAACAGATGAATTACCAGTTAATCTTTTGTTGCTCTGACCGTTGCCAGCATCGGACTACTCTCTTCTAGCGTGGATTTATGTTATTCAATAAATGAGAAAAGAAAAAAAAAACGGTAGTAGCTGGGGAAGGCTACAGACCAATTCAGTGAAATGATCAATATACACTACTGGCCAGTAAAATTGCTACACCAAGAGGAAATGCAGATGATAAATGGGTATTCATTGAACAAATACATTATACTAGAACTGACATGTGATTACATTTTCACGCAGTTTGGATGCATAGATTCTGAGAAATCAGTACCCAGAACAACCACCTCTGGCCGTAATAACGGCCTTGATACGCCTGGGCATTGAGTCAAATAGGGCTTTGATGGCATGTACAGGTACACGTGGCCAAGCAGCTTCAACACGATACCACAGTTGATCAAGAATAGTGACTGGCGCAAAGTGACAAGCCAGTTGCTCGGCCACCATTGACCAGACATTTGCAACTGGTGAGAGATGTGGAGAATGTGCTGGCCAGGGCAGCTGTCCAATATTTTCCGTATCCAGAAAGGCCCGTACAGGACCTGCAACAAGCGGTCGTGCGTTATGGAGGGTTTCGCAGAGATCTAATGAAGGGTAGAGCCACGGGTTGTAAGACATGTGAAATTTGACTGCCCCTGTTCAGAGTACCGACGATGCGAATAAGAGGTAACCAGTGGCACCCTGTACCATCACGACGGGTGATACGCCCGTATGGCGATAACGAATACACGCTTCCAATGTGCGTCAACCGCGATTTCGACAAACACGGATGTGACCATCATGATTCTGTAAACATAACCTAAATTCATCCTAAAAACGACGTTTTGCCATTCTTGCACCCAGGTTCGTAGCTGCGTATACCGTCGTAGGCGCTCCTGTCTGTGATGCAGCGTCAAGAGTAACCGCAGCCATGGTCTCCGAGCTGATAGTCAATGCTGCTGCAAACGTCGTTGAACTGTTCGTGCAGATGGCGTTGACTCAGGGATTGAGGCGTGGCTGCACGATCCGTTACAGCCATGCGCATAAGATGCCTGTCATCTCAACTGATAGAGATACGAGGCCGTTGGGATCCAGCGTGGCGTTCCGTATTGCCCTCCTGAACCCACCGATTCCATATTCTACTAACAGTCATTGGATCGCGAGCAACAATGCTGCGATACGCTAAACCGCAATCGCGATAGGCTACAATCCGACCTTTATCAATGTCGGAAACGGTACGCATTTCTCCTCCTTACACTAAGCATCACAACAACGTTTGACAAGGAAACGCCAGTCAACTGCTGTTTGTGTATGAGAAATCGGTTGGAAACTTTCCTCGTGTCAGCACGTTGTATGTGTTGCCACCGGCGCCAACCTTGTTTGAATGCTCGGAAAAGCTAATCATTTGCATATGACAGCATCTTTTCCTGTCGGTTAAATTTCACGTCTGTAGCACGTCATCTTCGTGGTGTAGCAATTTTAATAGTTTCGAGTGTATTCTGCGTGTATCATATCTTACAAAACGGTTACTAATTCTTGCTGCAGGTCAAAACGAACAAATAGAGAGAAAACATTGCAAAGAGAGAACATTTAAATGATGCCTCTAGCCTTTAAAGAAGGAGTGTGTATTGAGAGTTTTTCATTAAAATATCCGTTAGCCATGACTACAACAGAATGAACTCAAAGCAGCGGTGGCCACGCACTAAAGCAAGATATCAGTTTTCATCGCGCCTATGCAAACATTTGCATATATTAGTTTCTCCATCGTTGGATGGTTGCTGTTGCCGCAACTGTGGTTCAAATTTAATGAAAGTCCAGCTCCAGTTGCAATTAGTTGTGCTTTATTTAAGCCCACACTACCGGTTTCGGCCTCTATGTTAGGCCATTTTCAAGTGTGACAGACGTTATGCCATGGAGAAAGCAACGTCAACTTGACTTGGCTTTCTCTATGGCATAACGTCTGTCATACTTGAAAATGGCCTAACACAGAGGCCGAAACCGGTAGTGTGGGCTTAAATAAAGCACAACTAATTGCAACTGGAGCTGGACTTTCATTAAATTTGCTTATATAGTAAACTCGCGAACGAATGCAGTTACTTCATTTTATCTCGAATACCTCTTGGGTGGTACTGTGAAGTTCATGTTGGTCAACGCGAAATGTCACCAAAATAGAAAATGGCGGGTACTTTTGGACACTACACGAACGTCGACCTGCCTTTCTAAGAACTGTAAGCAACTGAAAGCGGCCACGTCGCTCACGCCAGTTTTGTTAATACAGCTAACGAAACACTGACTCTCCCGCCGGCGAAACTGATGACTTGCTACCATCCTGACCCAGAGTACTAAAGTCCGGTTTCACGGCTTCTAATGAGGCTGCCCGCCGTAGCGGCAACGGTACGGCAAGGACTGGAAGTGTCCTTCCACGAAGCAGACGTTGCCTCTCAGGATTTTAATTTTTACGGTTCCGGTAGCTTTTGTTGCTGATAATCAACTTGTAAATTTTATGGTATTAAATATTCCAGGAGCCGTAAAATTATTTCGCCCCCCCCCCACATGCTATAATGGTCTTCTGGTCAGGCAAATAGACTATTGTAATAGAGTGTCGGGGAAAATTAATTTATAGCATTTAACTGGCGATTAATTTTATCAACTTACCGAATATTAATTGGATCGAACTTTATAATATATCATACGATTTGAATCCGTTCCTATATATATATATATATACATACTCTGCAATAAAGCCTGGCAATGTAGTTCATGATAGCTTTGTGCTGCTTTGACAGAACTCTTAGCTCTACTTATTGATCGCCAAGAAGAACCGGTTTTCACATATTTATTTGGCGTAACACACTATACAAACATTACCTCATTGAATATAGAAATCACATGTCATTTCCACGAAGGAGTTTTCTCAGTACTGTTTTCACTACTTAAGTTCGTTCCCTGAAAATGGCTTACTTATACGCATTTTATAAACTACACCCACGTTTTAAGATATAACAACAAGAAAATAACGTATGATCCCACTGTCAGAGAACGAGTAAATCCACTCAAATTTACTAGTGTGATACATGTGAAAAGTACAACTAAAGGCGTCATTGCCTTATAGCCATTATCGATGAAATACTACAATTAAAACTTCTTATGTCGCCCTCGGCATTTTATTAGACATACTGGTTTCTTTTTGGAACTTATTTAGTAGATAACTTTCGTTGTCATAATACTTACCTTTCAAATGCAGTTCTATGTATCTATGTCGGACAAATGTTACGGAATATCTGCTGACCCACGTGAGTCCCGCTCTTCTTGGTATTTCGTTTTGAATGGCCAGCAGTGTACAATTCACCAGTTGTATTAAGTTCATGACTTTTCTGTGGTGACAGAATTTTTCTTATGACAATAAAGCATGTCCCATAAGGTGCATCACCACTTAAATATCATGTAACTTGACTTGGAATTAAGTGTTGGATACTTGTGGTTCAGAATTCAAATATCTATCACCCAAATATATTCGATGCAACTCTTCATCTACATGGATATTCTGCAAATTACAATTAAGTGCATGGCAGTGGGTTAATCGAACCGCTTTTATGATATTTCTCTGTAGTTCCAATCTCCAATAGCTCGCGGGGAAAAAGGAACGCCTGAATCTTTCTGATTTTTTCTTATTTTATTATGATGGTATCCCTATGTAGGTGGGTGCTAACAATATATGTTCGCATTCTAAGGAGAAATTTGGTGAAAGAATTTTCGCAAATAAATCTCGCCGCAACAAATGACGCCTTTCTTTTAATGATTTCCACAACAAATCATGAATAATTTATGTGACAACCTCTCTCCTACATCGTGATAATACAAAACTAGCTGTCCTTCTCTGAACTTTCTCTAAATCGTCAGTCAGCCCCACCTGGTCTGGATCCTGCAATGTGCAGCAATATTTCAAAATAGGACGCAGTAGTGTAGTGTAGGCTGTTTCTTTAGTAGAAATGTTGCATCTTCTAAGTGTTTTACCAATGTAACGTATTCTTTCGTTCGCCTTCCCTACCATATTTGCTACGTGTTCTTTCCAATTTAAGTTGTTAGTAAGTGTTACTCCTAGGTAATTAGTAGAATTGACGGGCTGTAGGTTTGACTGATTTATCGTGATGTTTAAGGGATTTCTTTTGGTGTTCATATGGATGACCTCACATTTATCATTATTAAGGGCCAATTGCCAATTTTTGCACCATGGAGATATCTTATCTAAATAATTTTGCAGTTTCTTTTGATCTTCTAGCACCTTTACTAACCGAAAAACGACAACATCATTCGCGAACTCCGAGAGAGCTACTCAGATTCTCCTAAATCATTTATAAAGACAATGGCCCAGCCAGATATCACTTCTGTTCTACTCATTGACTTTCCTTCAGTTACAACCTATTGTGTCATTTCTGACAGCAAATCACTAAACCCATCGCACAACCGTGGCGATATTCCATAAGCACCCAATTTTATTAGAAGACGCTTTCGTGGTACAGTGTCAAAAGCCTTTCGGAAATTTAGAAATACGGAATCAATTTGACAGCCCTTATCGATAGCACTCATCACATCATGTAAGTAACGAGCTACCTGTGTTTCACTGGAACCAACTTTCCGAATCCGTGCTGACTATGGGACATAATATTTGAGGAAAGTACATGTTCTAAAATACTGCTGCAAATCGATGTCAATGATATACGTCTGTAATTTTGCGAATCACTGCTATTGTCTTACTTTAATATTGGAATGACCTGTGCCACTTTCCAGTCTTTGGTTATGGGTTGCGACAGAGAAGCCGTGCGCACTAAGCGCTCATCAGCTGTGCGCACGGCCATTCACCATCGGTGCTTCACCCTCGGGCATGAGTTTTTGTGTTGTCCTTCCTTAGCATAAGTTCCTTGTAGTTAGTTTGTAAGTTTTACCTTTTTCTTTGGGGTGGGGGGGTGCTATGGAACGTTCGCGGAGTGATGATATATAGGTAGGTGGCTACTGCATCTGCATATACCGAAAAGAAATTAACTGGGTGTACAGTCGGGACCGGGAGACTGACTTTTGCTAAGTGATTTAAGTTGTTTTAATACTCCAGCTTCTCGCATTGAAATCCGAGCTAAATTTGTAGGCCGGGGTGGATTAGCCGTGCGCACTGAGGCGCCATGCTGCGGTGAGCGCGGCCGTCCGCGGTAGGGGTTCGAGTGCTCCGTCGGGCACGGATGTATGTGTTGTCCTTAGGTTAGTTTCCCTTAGCAGTTTGTAAGCTAGGATCCAATAACCAAGCAGTTGAGTCCCACAGATTTACAAATATTTGAACATACATTTTTAATTTCTGCAAAAGATTGGTAGTCTTGGGGACTTTTTGTGCGTTTAAATTTGGATTTTTTTTTTTTTTTTTTTTTTTTTTTTTGCTTTTGTAACAGTGATCTATTTTAGTTAAGCTTATGGGACTTAACTGCGGGGTCATCAGTCCCAAAACTAACAAACTACTTATGAACTAACTTATGTTAAAGACAGCACAAGCATCCATGCCCGAGGGGGATTCGAACCCCCGGACGGGAAACGGCCTCGCACATCGTAGCATAGCGCCTCAATGCGCCTCACGGCGGATCAAGCCCCTCTATTGTAATTCTTTTCATGTGAATCTGTCAATGGTTGTCGATATTATTTCTTTGAATGTAAGCCTCATTGATGTATACTCACGTTGTTAGTTTCGAAAGACTGGAAATTTTCACGCACTAAAGCCGGAAAAATTATGGAGAAATTTGACTGTGAAATTTTTGGAGAACCTTTAATTATTTGCAGTAAATGAAAAATTTCCCACTGTGAGATTGGCTATTTCGGTCGTGTTATAGTATCGGTCATTCATGCTATATCCATCTTTATGTTTGAATACCGATACTATTTACACGTAACCTCCATAGTTCATTGACATTTAGCCTCTCCAGTCGTCGGTGAAATTATCCGGTATGTTTGGTTCGTTTACAAACAGTGAGATAAAATAGAACTCATCATGAATGTAGATGAATTTTTCTTTCCATTTGATCTATTGATAAATCATTCTAGAGGCCATGAAAATGATTGTTTCTCTATACATATCGCGGTGCGTTGTGTGAGCCCAGAACTGTCGTATGGAACAACGACCGTAGCTGAATATACTGTAGTGCCAAAGAAGTGGAATGTCTGATTTTCCTTCATTGAATGAACTTTTAAAAGCTTCGAGTAAGTTAATGAATATACGCTTAGCGGCTCTTTTCCAATTTTCACCACGGAAGTCATACCAAGAGAACTTGGAATCAAATGAGAATGAAACTTTCACTCAGTAGCGGAGTGTGCGTAGATATTAAACTTCCTGGCAGATTAAAATTTTAATCCTTTCTTCCGTGAGTGCTAATCTTGAAAGATGCGCAGGAGAACTTCTGTGAATTTTGGAAGGTAGGAGGCAAGTTACTGGCGGAAGTGAAGTTGTGAGGCGGCATCGTGAGTCGTGCCGGGATAGCTCAGTCGGTAGAGCGCTTGTCCGCGAAAGTCAAAGGTCCCAGGTTCGAGTCCCGGTTCCGGCACACAATTTTAATCTGCCAGGAAGTTTTGGAATCAAATATTTGTAAATCTGTGGGACTTAACTACTGTTAGGCTTACGAAGTAATTTAACCTAAGGACAACATATACACCTATGCCCGAGAGAAGACTCGATTTCCCGGCCATTCTACCGTAGTTCGATTGCGAATCCGTCGTACAACAGTGCACTTGGTGTGCCGAAAGTTTCGTCATCTGTTTCCTTACAGACCACAGTTTTTAAAAGAAATCAGATGAGGTTTATATCCATAAGAACGTTTTATTTTTATTTTTTATTATTTATTTATTTTTCTGTACGTGATTGGAGATTACGTCGTTAAAGACGTTTTTTGTGAAATAATTCACTTGTATATCCAAATACAAAAAAATGCAGTAAATGAAACAGGCAAAACGGAGTACAGACGACTAAGAAATGAGATTGACAGGAAGTGCAAAATGGCTAAGCAGGAGTGGCTCGAAGGCAAATGCAAGGATGTAGAAGAATGTATAAATAGGGGAAAAATAGATACAGCCTACAGGAAAATAAAAAAAAAACATTTGTAGATAAGAAAAACAGCTCTATGAATATCAAGGACACTGATGGAAAACCCTTTCTCAGCAAAGAAGGGAAAGCTGAAAGGTGGAAAGAGTATATAGAGGGGCTCTACAAAGGAAATGAACTTCGAGACAATATTGTAGGAAGGGAAGAGGATGTAGATGAAGATGAAATAGGAGATACTGTACTGAGAGAAGAATTTGACAGAGCCCTGAAAGACCTAAGTCGAAACAAGGCCCCTGGAGTAGATGATATTCCCTCAGAGCTACTGAAGTCTCTGGGAGAACCAGCCATGACAAACCTGTTTCACCTGGTGCGTAAGATGTATGAGACAGGAGAAGTACCCTCAGACTTTAAGAAAAATGTTATAATCCCCATTCCAAAGAAAGCAGGTGCAGACAGGTGTGAAAACTACAGAACCATCAGTCTAATAAGTCATGGTTGCAAAATATTAACACGAATTATATACAGAAGGATGGAAAAGGTGGTAGAAGCCGACCTCGGGGAAGATCAGTTTGGGTTCAGGAGAAATGTAGCTACACGGGAGGCAATACTCACTTTACGGCTTATCCTAGAAGATAGATTAAGAAAAGGCAAACCTACATTTCTAGCTTTTGTAGATTTGGAGAAGGCTTTTGACAATGTTGATTGGAATAAACTCTTTCAAGTTCTGAAGGAAGCAGGAGTAAAATATAGGGAACGTAAGGTTATTTACAACTTGTACAAAAACCAGACAGCGGTTATCAGAGTTGAAGGGCATGAAAGGGATGCAGTGATTGGGAAGGGAGTAAGGCAGGGTTGTAGTCTTTCTCCATTGTTGTTCAATTTGTACATTGAACAAGCTATAAAGGAAAGCAAGGAGAAATTTGGAGAAGGAATTAAAGTTCAGGGTGAAGAATTAAAAACATTGCGTTTTGCCGACGACATAGTAATTCTGTCAGATACAGCAAAAGACCTGGAAGAGCAGTTGAAGGGAATGGACAGTGTGCTGAAAGGTACGTATAAGATGAACATTAACAAGAGAAAAACTAGGGTAATGTAGTGCAGTGTAAGGAAATCAGGTGATGCTGAAGGAATTAGATTGGGAAACGAAGCAATAAAGGAGGTAGATGAGTTTTGTTATTTGGGCAGTAAAATAACAAATGATTGTCGCAGTACAGAGGATATAAAATGCAGAATGGCAATGGGCAGAAAAGCGTTCTTGATAAAGAGAAATTTGTTAACATCGAATATTGATTTAAGCCTAAGGAAGTCTTTTCTGAAGGCATTTGTATGGAGTGTTGCCTTGTATGGGAGTGAGACATGGATGATAAACAGTGCAGACAGGAAGAGGATTGAGGCTTTTGAAATATGGTGCTACAGAAAAATGCTGAAGATTAGGTGGGTGGATCGCGTAACTAATGAGGAGGTACTGAACAGAATTGGGGAGAAAAGAAATTTCTGGCATACCTTGACTAAAAGAAGGGATAGATTGGTAGGACACATTCTTAGACATCAAGGAATTGTGAAATTAGCGTTGGAGGGAAGTGCGTGGGGAAAAAATCGCAGAGGAAGTCCAAGAGATGGATACAGTAAGCAGATTCAGACAGATGTAGGTTGCCGTTCTTATGGGGAGATGAAGAGGCTTGCTCAGGATAGGGTATTGTGGAGAGCTGCATCAAACCAGTCTCCGGACTGAAGACCACAACAACAACAACATATCCAAATAATTGTCTTCTTTGTGTTAGCATTTTTACTGATGTAGTAGAGCACAAGGGCTGTCGAGTTAATTTCAATGCTCTCAATTAAACCAATGGCATTCATCGTAAACCTCTCCTATAGATGGCCGGCCGCAGTGGTCGAGGGGACTGAGGCCCTCCAGTCACGGTCTGCACGGCCACTACGGTCGGGGGTTCGAATCCCCCATCGGGCATGGATATTTGTGCCGTCCTTAGTATTAGATAGTTCGTAAGTTTAGGGACTGATGATCACGTAGTTAAGTCCCATAAGCTATACAAACACTTCAACTCTCCTATAGATGTACCCTGCTTAGTAAAACGACGTGCAGGTCGTAGATTTCTGTCTTTGGGCTTCAATAAAGAAATTTTTTGTGAACGCTCGTTGGAAATATTTGGACTTTACATCGTGAAGACGGAACTAATATTACTTAAATGAAGGATCCCATCACTGCGCGATATGTTCTACATGCAAAACCTATTCAAAAATAAATTCAATTCATTAATAAATTGACTTGCTTACACTCTAAACACAGTTAGTTAACCACAGATTTACATTGATGTGAAAAGAATACGACTTTGAGCGACTACAGACAGGAGGTTCATATGGGACATATTTGTTTGTATGATCTGAAGAAATAATTAGGATTGCAGTCACATCGTTTCAAGCCGTGTCCTGTTGCCTGGTGGCCTCAGTCCGCTTAGGACCCTTATAATATTTTCCTTGAGATATAACATCCACACGTATAAGACACGTATGTTGTCAGGTGCTACAGACATCAATATACCAGCGCACACTCCGCTGCAGAGGGAAAATTTCGTGCTGGAAACATCCCCTAGCTGTTGCTAAACCATATCTACATATCTGTGCAGTGCCCTTTCTTCCATGATAGCTAGTCTTGCAAGTTTCGCAGGAGAGCTTCTGTGAAATTTGAAACGTAGGAGGCGAGGTACTGGCGGAAGTTAAGTTGTATGGTGCTGCCATGAGGCGTGCCATGGTAGTACGTAGAGCATCTTCTACATCTGCATCCATATTCCGCAAGCCAATTGACAGTGGGGGTACCTTGAGTGCGACTATCGGTTCTCCCTCCTGTTCCAGTCTTGGATTGTTCGCGGAAAGAATGATTGTCGGTATGCCTCTCTGAATTTATCGTCATCCTTTCCGCGGAAGGCAAAGTTCTCGGGTTCGAATCCAAATGGAACACAGCTATAATCTGCCGGGAACTTTCGTATCCACACACACTACTCTGCGGAGTGAAAAATATTCTGGAAACATCTCCTAGGCTGTGGCTAAGTCATGCCTCCTCCATATCCTTTCTTGCAGGAGTGCTAGTTGTACAATATTCGCCGGAGAACGTTTGTGGGGTTTGGAATGTAGAAGGCGAGGTATGCCGGAAGTAAAGCTGTGTGGACGGGCCGTCACGCTCGCAAGTAGCGCTCAATAGAGCGCTTAACCGTAAAATGTTCCAGATTCGAATCCCGGTCTGGAACATACTTTTAATTTGGCAAGATATTTCTTTCCAGAATGACTTGCAGAACAGAAAATACGTGTAATGTTCGTACTGCACAACTTATTTCTAGAACAGAAAAGGAGACGTGTAGACGAAGGTAGGGTAAGATGGTGAAGTGGGTAAAACGACGAATTCGTTATTTGTCCACCACGGTAATAGATTACTACGAAGTTCACCGACAGGGTCTCTGATCACATTTTTGTTTGATCGCGAGCGTAGGAAAAGTGTTTTGTCGAAACTCGTTTGCAATATTTGGACTTTACATCGTAAGGAATTGTTCGGGTACAGTATGCTGTTCAAAAAAAAAAAAAAAAAAAAAAAAAAAGGAAATTACTCGTACAGTATGCTGTTTATCCATCGGATGTTCTCAGGGTAATGTATCGTATGCTGTGTAGATAGTTGGTGATAAGCTGGCATAATGATAAGCAATTTCAGTTATATCTATGTCGTGGGATAAGAATACGAAAAGAAGGAGGAAGCTTAGGGTTTAACGTCCCGTCGACAGCGTGGTCATTAGAGACGGAGCTAACGCTCGGAGCTTTGGGTAAGGATGGGGGAGGAAATCGGCCGTGCCCTTTGAAAGGAACCATCCCGGCATATGCCTGGAGTGATTTAGGGAAATCACGGAAAACCTAAATCTGGATGGCCGGGGGTGGATTTGAACCATCGCCCTCCCGAATACGAAAGGCCGAGGTGGTGAGGTAAATAATTTCACTTAACTATACTTCATAAATTCCGTTTGCCATTCTACCAAAATTATATTTAAAGAAAATTTTATCTGCAGATTTTTTTTTCTGAAGTGTGGCTGTATATATATACGAAATAAATATCTTAATTATAATGGCTGTTTATTATTTAATATATAATCTTAATTATAATGGACTGTCACACATCAAGTATCTTCACGAATTGCGTTGGCTTTTCCAGGATTTCCAGTTCATACAAGATTCTTCTGGAAGCAAAAAGAACACGCTGGAAAGATTGGAAAAGAAAGTTGAAGTATTAGCATCGAACAAATCCAAAGCTTGTATCGGAGGTAACAAAAAACTAAGGAAACCGAAAGAACGTAATCTGGATCACTTTATCTGAGGAATCATCACAAGACGTACCTTAAATAGAGGACAACGACCCTGAAATTGAGTCTTTGTTGCATGAAAACGATTGCATCATTTGTGGGGAACATAAAAAGGAAGAATCATGCTATCATAGCTTCAGGTGTAATACTTGGGCACATGCTGAATGTTCTGGTTGAAATGAAATGAAAGCACAAAAGACACACTCTCGACATCTGATTCTTATGTTGGCATATAAAGCGGAATATCGTATTAAGGTTCTAAATTTTATTTTTGATTTTTTGTTTGGTATTTGACATTTTTATCTTTTTACTTCATATCACTTTCATAAGTGTAATTATTTCTCTGCATATTTAAAATAAATTTCTTCATCTTACGCATCCCCTTTGTCTTCTTACCACTCATTTGGGGCAATATAAAGAAAACTACATTTTTTTAATAAAAAAAGTTCAAAATTTTTCTATACATAAAAGATTTTGAAAAATATTTAATTGAAAATAAAGGTTGAAAGTATTGTTCTTTTATATTTCGTGTATATAAACCAATTACTAAATCGAACAAATGCACCTGAAGTTTTGTTTCATCTAACCATACCATCCCTATATGTCTAATGGAACTTAATTAAATATTAAATATTGTGATTGAAATTTTTAAATGTAAAGAGTCGTTACATATAGGAGAAGTTATATTTAAGGGGATTTTTAAGTAAATGTTGGTGAAAATTTGATAGATGTGAAGCATTGAATTAAAATTTGTGGTGCGGCCGGGAATCGAACCCGGACCTCCATGCTTACTAGGCAGACATCTTAACCGTTTTTTTTTTTTTTTTTTTTTTTTTTTTTTTGTTTGTTTTTTTTGCTCTATGTGTAGTTCTGTTCGATGCGGACGTTGATCAAGTTTGTTCGTTTTTGTTCGATGTGTTCTTGGCTCAGCTTTTTTATTACAGAGGCCGTTCAGCCCTCTGACCGGGCGCGCTGAGCCACGGCGCCCGGCATAATTATTTCTCTGCATACCGTTAGACTACCACACCACTAACGATTAAAGCGCCTTGGAATAGTCTATGTACGATTTCCCTCCACAACACAATCTTTAATTGTGTTGTGGAGGGAAATCGTACATAGACTATTCCAAGGCGCTTTAATCGTTAGTGGTGTGGTAGTCTAACGGTTAAGACGTCTGCCTAGTAAGCATGGAGGTCCGGGTTCGATTCCCGGCCGCACCACAAATTTTAATTCAATGCTTCACATCTATCAATAATGTCTTTGACATATTTGAGACGAAAATCCGTCTCAGGGATTATTTATTCATATTAGTTGGTGAAAATGTTTAAAAATATTAAAAATAGATAAGACACGCATATGCTAAGAGCACCTACAAAGGTTGATAAACGTGATTACCAATATACACTAAGTAAGAAAGGTATCTGGACACCTGACTAAAAATTACAAGTTCGAGGTGTTCTCGATCGGTGGTGATGAAATTCAGTGCAATATTGGCCCATCCTCAGCCTTGATGACAGCTTCCACTCTCGCAGGTATACCTTGATTCAGGTACTGGAAGGTATCTAGGGGTATGGCAGCCCATTCTTCACGGAGTGGTACACTGAGGACTGGTTTCGCTGTAGGTCTGTGAGGCTTGGCACGAAGTCGGCATTCCAAAACATCCCAATGATGTTTTTAGAAACTTATGCAATAATCACAAAAGCCGGTAAGTATATTTATTTTATAACTAGCCATTTATTCCTGCCATTTTTCGGGTGTATATTCATTTGTATAAGGACTGTATGTAAAAACTCTTGGGAATACAATTAGTAGTAAACAAGTAATACATTAAAAATTGGTGAGGCGGTTTTCCATGAACGTTATTGTTTATGTGCTCACATATCGTGAACTACGTCTCGTAATGTCATACAGTTTAGAAGGTACACACACGTATATGCGTTTATACTGTCTATAAAATTTCCTGCGGCTACTGTTTGTAGTGTATGAATTATAAATTGTAGCGTCATCCGAATGCCGTAGTTTTAGTTCATGAACAGCGGAACGTTACTATTTATGTGCTCGTATCTCATGAATTATGTGTCGTACTGTGATGCAATTTAGATCGTACATTTACCTATATGTGTATATACTGTCTGTAAGCTTTCCTGCAGCTACAATTTGTAGTGTACAAATTATAAATTGTAACGTCATACCGAATGCCGTAGTTTTACTCCATAATAAGCGGAAAAGTAGTAAGCGAGAACCTTTTTTCATCATTTTGCTATGGCTGTCAGGGAGAAAAAGATTATTAAAGGTTTGAAATTATGTTTAAAGTTTGTTGTAAGTCGTTAAGTACTCTTATTCTCATAGAGCATATTTATAAAGTCTCGATGCATTATGTGGGAGTTTTCTGCGATTCCTGTTGTTTACGACGTTATAGTTCCTGAACCATGCGTCGTATGTGGTTCGTACTCGTACAGCATTTGTTATCTCACGTAAGGAATATGTGTACCAAATTTGGTTAAAAACGGTCCAGTGGTTTAGAAGAAATTGAGCAGCATTGTCGCTAAATGCAGCAGTTTTAGACACATTTCACTGTTTATTACGTCATATTTCGTGAACTATATATCGTATGTGATTCTTAAATTTACGGCGACAGTCCTCATGGATTGAAGCTTACGTGTAAAAAATTTCAAAAAGATTGGAACAAAACTGTAGATTTTTATGCAACACGTACAAATATACGGACACTCTGCTTTATATATTAGAAATGTGTATATCTCCACTGGTTTCTGCTGTACGTTCTCTGACCATCAGTCAGTTTGTTGAAAAAGAAATTCATCCAACCAAATGTTTCCAAGTATTCGTGTGAATGGGTGATACAACGAAATATTACTTGCCACGCATCGAAAATGCACTATTAGTTTCATTTTTCTGAACAAAACTTCTTTTCAGATCTATAATGGGAAGTGATATTTTTCTTTTTCTTTTTGCATACAATATGCTATCCCCAGACATGTTACCTTTTGTTGATGACTACATAATCATCTGTAGCTTAAGTTACAGGAACAGTTCCGATCAACATAAGTTTCGGTGCTATTTGTCAGTATTGTAGTATTATTAGCACTTGCCTTTGAGTGGCGTTTTTTCTACAGCTCCCGTCTTTTCCAAGAATACACCACTTTGTGCTATGGTAAATAATTTTTTTTCTGTTAAGAGGTAAGTGAAGCTACATAAGCCAACGGGCACTTATAGAATCAGTTGCTAAGGGAGACTGGATTCACTGACAAAAATGCAATGTTTCGTATCACGAAATATGCGTTGGTGCCCGAGAGAAGAAGTGCTTTTTGTATGGAAGATGCCAGTGATCAAAATTGTAACAGGAAGTGATCACATTGTACTTAGCGCAGTATATTTTCTCAGTTCTGTAACCTTTTGGTGTTTATACAAAAATTTTAACTGTCTAATATTTGTGTTACATACTCATTAAAAATCCAAGAACAAGTGCCATATTTAAAATTATTTCTTTTCTCAATATATTTCCAGTTACATTAACATTTGTCCGAAATGATCGCAATTGTACCACCTTACCGTATGTCATTCCTATCGTCAGTTATGATGGAGAGTATATTCAAAATATATATCGAGAGAGGTGGCAAAGTGGTCACACAGTAGTGTGGTGTTCGGCGGGACGGTTGTTTAAATTCACCTATGGCCGTTCTAAGTTAAGTTTTCCGTGAGTTAGGGAAATTATTCCAGGTACATTCCGAGATGGTGCCTTTGAATGGCACGTCCGCCTTTAATGACCACGCTGTAGCAGGTAACCTTAAAATCATTTCCATCTTCAAAGTTTAATTTTGATTTTTTTTTTAATTTATCGACATTCAATCGATACTTTATAGACATTTTTCCTGAAAACTTTCTCAGCACCATCAAAAGTTTGAATCGTGAATTATTTTTTTCTTGCAAAACCTAATGGTAAAAAGCTATTTCAGTTCATCCAAAACTGTCCAATTTTCTCGGTAACATTTTCAAGTTTTTCTTTCATACAAATTCTGACCTGATCATTAAGAACACAACAATAAAAGAAAGCCGTTAATTCTGTACAATCTTTCGCAAGTGATGTGAATTCGTGTTGAAATTTGGGGTTAATCGATTAAAAATTACTTGAAGTTACAGGTTACAGCTTGAAACAAAGACTTGTGTCATAAACGTTGCAGTCTTTTTTAAATGTGGATCATAACTTGTACTTCTTTGCTAATTGCGTAAATGTTGGAACTTTAGTAACAAAAGAAGTTGCTTTCCTCATATTTCGCCCTAGTATAAATTACAAGCCTTAAAATTTAATATAGCTTCATAACAGCGATACTGTAACTTAATTAAGATCTCCTGCGCACGGAAAGTTTTTAATTTTCAACAGTCGTAAATTCATGTGTGCAATTCCCTTCCACAAATGTTTTTGTTTCGTCGGTGCTTTGGAAGGAAGATTCAAATTGTGAGGAATCGTAATACACGACCATACACAGAGTAACCGAAAATAGTAGTGTAATTATTTTACTGGAATTTTAACAATATCTACTCTCGTCAGGTTTACAGAATAAAAAAATATATTGCCAGTCATAGATTTTCTATATTTCTCATAAATCAATGTAATTTCATGTTTCTAGATACATGTGATATCCTGACAAACGACTTTCAATATACAAATTTTTGCTTAGATGTCAATCGAGAGCCGTAATATACTTTAAAAATGCATAGTCAACCATCAGCTGTTTATTGTATTTAAAACTAGAAACAAAGACTTGTGTCATAAACGTTGCAGTCTTTTTTAAATGTGGATCATTTTATTAGATCAGCTATGTAGTTATCAATCAGCTTGTTTAATTTTACTCTTCTGAAGATGGATAATATCCGAAACCGGTAAAGTTTTAAATACAATAAACTGCTTATGGTTGATTATGCATTTCTTAAACTTCAATTTCATTGTGTGCCTATGCAATATATTATCAGTTGCGTGACTTCATTGGTTAAACATCGCAGCAGGTACTAAATGAAGAAAGTAACCTATTGAATAATGTGTTATCTGAGTGTTCCTAAGGAAATATCATAGAAGCTTTTTTTTATCAATATATTAAGCTTCAGAGAGAATTTGAGTAGTCCTTTTTATTTGTTTGCAGGTAATTATTTGATTATTGTTTAGTAAAGCCATCAGATGATCAACAAAATGGAAACTGATTTAGACAAGATATATGTGTGATGAATAAAGTGATAATTTATACTAAACAATGGGAAATGTGATTTCATCCAAATACGTACTGGAAAAAATTCGTAAAACTTCGATTACGCATAAATACTCATATTCAGGTTGTCAGTTTAACTGTAGATAAATGAACAACTGAAAGTGCAATCGTCACACTGAGAATGTTCTGGAGTAGGCAAACCAGAGATTATGCTTTACTGGCAAAACACTTGGAAGATGGCGTCACTCATGACAATTTTTTGACTTTGACGTCTAACTTGTACAATATATTAACCCTGGGTTTTAGTAAATTGTGGATCAAAGAATACTCTAACGTGTAATACTTCAAACACTTATGAACAGTGATATCGACTATCAGTCCGGCCTTTTCCTGCAACGATATTTGTGTTATACAGGTCAGTATTAAAAGAACAAAATAAAACATTCGCTGTACTGAAAGGAGAAAGTGGAACAGTAAAATATTTACGAAAATACATTAAGTTAATTTTCAAACCTTTTTACAATGAAAGGCTTGAACAAGTAAATACAGATGAGAATTGGTGTGGAAATCGGGAATCATTGCCAACGCTCCAGATGAGGATTCCTGTTTGATAAAGCACGATAGCACCTGGTTCTGCTAGGTGAAATTGTCTGTAAGTGCCATTGGACATCCTTGTCTGACAGGAATCATGGACTCTTCATAGCCGTTTCCAGAACGTTTTTAACATTAATCTCATGCGCCAGTTTTTGTGACACTAGCTGCAATATTAAGCTTCACTTGTCAATTGTGGGGAGTTAATCCAATGATACGACATTGACTCCCATAGGAACATACTGTTATACACTACTATGGAACAGGGATAATCAAAATGAAACATAATCGGTGCAGTATGCCCAGCGAAGGAGTCCATGATTTGAAAATGAAATGAAAACTGAGATCGGTAGATGACTGCTTCAAAAAGCATTTGTTTTGTGAAAGTTGTAAGAATGTTATGCATATGGGAACAATTAGAGCAGTATGAAACTTTCACTCTGCAGCGGAGTGTGCGCTGATATGATACTTCCTGGCAGATTAAAATTGTGTGCCGGAACCGGGACTCGAACCTGGGAGCTTTGCCTTTCGCGGACAAGCGCTCTACCGATTGAGCTATCCCGACACGACTCACGATGCCGCCCCACAACTTTACTTCCGCCAGTACCACGCCTCATACTTTCCACATTTCACAGAAGCTCTCCTGCGAAGTTGTGAGGCGCCATCGTGAGTCGTGTCGGGATATCTCAGTCTGTAGAGCGCTTCTCCGCGAAAGGAAAAGGTCCCAGGTTCGAGTCCCGCACAATTTTAATCTGCCCGGAAGTTTCATATCAGCGCTGCAGAGTGAAAATTTCATTCTGGAAACATCGCTTAGTCTGTGACTAAGTCATGTCTCCACCATATCCTTTCTTCCAGGAATGCTATTCTTGCATGTTTTCACCATACTCCCGGACGTAAGACTTTTGACTTTGATTTGTTTCAGAAGATGAAGGAACCACTTTATGGCATTCCCTTCAGAACTGTTCCAGAGATTCGACAGGCAGTATACCGCTCCATTCGCACCATCAAAAGGACAGGCTCTGCCTTACTCATCGCTGGCAACTGATTCTACACAACACTGGTGACTACTTTGTAGGACAGTAACAGGTGCAAACATGTAACGATTTTCAATCGGTTGTGAATATTTAGTTGCCACTATTTAAGTTCCAACACTCGTATGTAATAAAAGAGAAGAATCTTAATCAATGTCAGGGTATGCCTGCCGGATGCGCGATCTGTTATCAGGTTTTCGAACTTTTCGCGATGGTCTGCATTGTGGAGAACTGCTAAATGCCGTCCTTGATTCTGTGACTTTTATTACATCTTTGATTTGTTGATAAACTGATGTTGTGTAATCTCTGTGATATGTGTGTCTGTTCTGTGCTAATAAAGGTGTCGTACGTTACGTGACTTCGAATCACTTTTCTAATTGTTACCACAACATTTTATGGTGCCGAAATCCGGGACAAGACGGACGGGGACTTTTGGAATTTCTGGAGCGTCTATGACACTTCAAGATGACTTACGCGTCAATTTCGAGTTACTACACGGCAGAATTTCTTCATGCGCAAATTTACCACGCACGCACGCTCTCAGCAGTTAAATTGTACAACGCTTCTCGCCAGCCTCCAGTAGTTATGCTTGCACCAATGGTGACGGCGGAAACTCAGATGACAACTTCAATTAAAACGATTTTTTTCTGAACGGACAAGGGTAGGCCTACATACAAGAACCTGTCAACCATACAGCAGGAACAGTATTAATTTTTCTGCGAGTGAAACGAGCAGCAATAACATGTACTCTGTAGCTCGCGAAAATTATTAACGCAATTGTACATTTCATTATTCATCTGTTGCCAACATAAGCACTGGAGCCCGATGAGAAGCGTCGTAAGGTTTTACCCTCCCAGCTAAGTCGTTTACGTACTGAAATCTTCAGCTTACAACCATTCAGTAAAGTAATGTAATGTATCAGCTTACTGCATGTGAAATAGTTACTGGGCTATTATTTGAGTAGAGCGTAAAATAATAATTTGATTACATAACAAACCCATAGCTGACCTCTAGCGAGAGAGTTTTACATTAACGCTTATCAACTGTTGCCATCTGTTAGCAATTTTCAAGTGCTGCCATCTGTAAGCAGTGCTGTAATTACAAATAATCATGATCGCAGATACTGAAGTAACTGCTTGTTAAAACTTAAACGAGGAACACAGCGTTGCAACGCTACACGTTTTGTTAATCAAATAGATCCGTTTGACGACTCCAAGCTCAAAAATGAAATATAATACGTCATCAGTCGTTTACGAGAAACTTTGGATAGTTGAAAGATCTTGGAGGACGCGATACAAGACTTACTCGATGACGCGGAATATGAAGCCGATGTCATAGCTTGTGAAGTCCGCTAAACGGGCGATCCTGAAGGCAAAACATAGTATTGAGGGAAGTAGTGCAGTCACAATGTTCGATTACCAGAGATTAAATTAGAGACATTTTACGGGGACATTGATCATTGGTCTCGTTTCTGGGAACAGGTCGAATACTCTGTCGACGCAGGCCCGAACTCGTCAACTGTCAACAAACATATATTTCTTAGAAGTTATCTGGACGGAGAACCAAAGAGTTTAGTAGAAGGAATTGCAGTAAGTGCAGCTGCTTACGAACAGACCAAGGAAACTTTATGTGCACGTTATGGTGATAAGAACAGGATTTTCAGGCACATCTTGATTATCTGGAAGACTTCAGACCTGTAACATCCGACTCCCCGAAATCCCTTAACTTGAAGCTTATTGAATGTAACAAGCGTATTGCAGCTCTACAGGCACTGGAAGAGAACATGGAAGCTTATGGTCAGGCGAAACACCCTCAGACTTTAATAAAAATGTAATAATTACCAGTCCAAAGAAATCAGGCGCAGACAGGTGTGAATATTACAAGAACCATCAGTTCGATAAGTCATGGTTGCAAAATTTTAACAAGAATTATCTACAGGAGAATGGAAAAGCTGGTAGAAGCTGACCTCGGGGAAGATCAGTTTGGATTCAGGAGGAACATAGGAACGCGGGAGGCAATACTCACTTTACGTCTTATCTTAGATTAAGGAAAGGCAAATTTACATTTTTAGCTTTTGTAGATTTGGAGAAAGCATTTGACAATGTTGACTGGAATACACTCTTTCAAATTCTGAAGTCAGCAGGCGTAAAATATAGGGAAAGGAGAGTTATTTACAACTTGTACAAAAGCCAGACCGCAGTTATTAGACTCGGAGGGCATGAAAGGGAAGCATCAGTTGGGAAGGGAGTAAGACAGGGTTGTAGCCTTTCTCCGATGTTACTCAATTTTTACATCGAGCAGGCGGTTAAGGAAAGCACGGAAAAATTTGGAATAGGGATTAAAGTTCAGGGGAAAAAAAAAACATTGCGTTTTGCTGATGACATTGTAAATCTGTCAGATACAGCAAAGGACCTAGAAGAGCAGTTGAGTGGAATGGACAGTGTGTTGAAGAGAGCGTATAAAATGAACATTAACAAGAGCAAAACAAAAATAATGGAATGCGGTCTTAGTAAATCAGGCGATGCTGAAGGAATTAGATTACGTAACGAAACAATGAATGTGGTAGATGCGTTTTGTTACTTGGGTAGTAAAATAACATGCGATGGTCGCAGTACAGAGGATATAAAATGCAGAATGGCAATGGGAAGAAAAGCATTTTTGAAAACGGGAAATTTGCTAACATCGAATATTAATTTAAGAGTAAGGAAGTCTTTCCTAAAGGCATTTGTGTGGAGTGTTGCCTTGTACGGGAGTGAAACATGGACGATAAGCAGTGCGGACAGGGAGAGAATAGAAGCTTTTGAAATGTGGTGCTACAGTAGAATGCTGAAGATTAGATGGGTAGAATGCATAACTAATGAAGAAGTACTGAACAGAATTGGTGAGAAAAGGAATTTTTGGCATACCCTGACTAAAAGATAGGATCGCTCGGTAGGACACATTCTTAGACATCGGGGAATCGTAAATTTAGCATTGGAGGGAAATGTGTGGGGTAAAAATCACAGGGGGAGACCAAGAGACGCGTATAGTAAGCAGATTGAAATGGATGTGGGTTGCCGTTCTTATGAGGAGATGAAAAGGCTTGCTCAGGATAGAGTAGGGTGGAGAGCTGCATCAAACCAGTCTCCGGACTGAAAACCATAACAACAACATTGTCGAGTTTTAGTTCAAAGATACTTCGCGCTTTCCAGGAAGACATTTGTAGGCGCTGACAATTCACACGAAGAGGACAAAATTGTCAGGAGGAAACATCCTGAAATCGATGTAATTCTTGTCAGAAGAGGTAGATGGGGCACTGACATCGCAAAAGATTCATGGGAAAACAACTTTCAAACAAAATAACACTGTACCGTCTACAGAAGCACTAAACGTTCGATGCAAGTCAGGACGAACAACGTGCAAGTCCTCATCCAAAGTCGAAGCTTACTGTGTGTTTTGCTAACAGCGTGGGCACTGGGCACAAGATTGCAAGAAGGTGAAGGATGTTCAGGAGCGCATTAAGATTTTGAGATTCAGCAATAGGTGCTTTCTTTGCCTCAACAAGGGTAACACAGTGAAAGGCTGTAGGAAGAAAGAAAAGGCATTTTGTTTATTTTGCAAGAAAAGCCATCACAGATCAATCTGTAGCAATTCGGGACGTCTTACTTCATGGGCCATTCCTACAGAAAGTAGTTCAGTTGGCAGTGTGAAAACCGGATGTTTAGGATTCACTTATCTGCAAACGGAAAGTGTTTACGTAACAGGACCCACAAGCGTAAATAAACTTACACGCTGCATTTTAGATGGTGGCAGCCAGTCTAGCTTTCTCAGCAAATCATTGATCCACAGTTTAAAACTAGACGTTGTTGTCAATTAGCCACTGGCAGTAGATGACTTTGAGTCTTCTTTCACTACGTCACTGTCTAATTGTCTGGTTTGCCTCACGCTGAAAAGTGCCTGGATAATGCTCATGTGGCGATTACCGCTTTCGAGTGTTTTCATTCGTTTTCGAGCCATCAGTCAGTAAATACAGAGTTTAAAAGTAAACACATTACTAAATTACAACTGGCTGATCCTGCAGATGGGTATGATGATCTTCCCATTGCGCTACTCATTGGAGCGGATCATTACTGGTAAATTCTTAAGGACACTACACCGATACACGTATCCACATCTCTGGCTTTCCTGCCTTCCAAATTTGGATGGATCCTTAGCGGAAGCCAACCAAGAATTTCTGTAAACCAAGTCGTCGGTAACCTTATCAGACAACCTGTCAAGGAAACATTTGATAATACAGTCCGAAACTTTTGGGATTTAGAGGCAATCGGCAATTAATCGGACCGATTAATGAGTGCAAAAGATTCAGAACTTTTACAGGAATTTCACACATCCTATTCTATCGAGGATAATCGAAGGGTAGTCCGTCTCCCACGAAAATCAGCAGCCGTTCTTCCAAAATAATCGGGTAATCCAGAAAAAAGCTTTCTCACTTTGCAGAGACGTATGGAGAAAAAGTAACGTCCTCAGTGCCGCATTTGAGACACAAATGGCACATTACACCAGAAATGATCAAGTCGAATTGGTCCAACACGAAATTTAGCTGACACCTTCTACTTGCCGCATCAAATAGTGAAGAGAAAGAGACACGGTGACACCAAGTAGCATATTCGCACGAAAAAGACTCTTTCTCACTCAATGACGTCCTGGAAACAGAGCCTAACCTTCTTCCCGAAGTAAGTGCAGTCCTCGTGTGCTTTAGAATGCAACATTTTGCCGTCGTCGCGGATATTACACAGGCCTTTTTGCAGTTAGTTCTCCATCCTTACGACATAGACATGACGAGGGTTTTCTGGTATAGTGATCATAATTACGGAACAAATGAAACAAGCAGCATACGAATGAGAACAACTTATAGATTCAAACGTCTCCCTTTCGGTCTTAAATGTAGTTCGTTATTACTTTCAACTACACTAAGAGAATTGGCAGCCATGTACAAATCGCAGTTTCCCACCGCAAGTGCCTAGTTAGACCATAACACTTACAAATATGGAAATCTGAAGGACGAGATATCATGAAAACTTCGTATGTGCTAGTAGTTCAGTGGAATACGGTAGTTGATATATATATTCTGTATAGTCCAGCATGAAGACATTGACAAGATATCACAGACAGTACCCACAAAAAGAAGCTTATTACAAGCAACAGCTAATTTTTATGATCCCCTGGGCTTAGTAACCGCAGTGTCCACAATAGGAAAAATATTGTACCATGACACTTGGATACTTGGACTAGGGTCGGACGAACTTCTGCCTCAGCATCTAGCCACTCGCTGGTACACTTGGATATCATCCCTTCCATATCTCTCCCACGTATGTATACCAAGATGGATTAAAAGTTCTGAAGAAGGAAGCACTTGTATACATGTTTTCCGAGATGCTTCAGAGCAGTCTTGTATATCACGGACATTGCAAATACTATGATTCACCTACAACAGATGTGCAGCAAAAGCAGACTAGCGCCTTTGAAGAGCGTTACGCTGCCGCGACTGGAACTACTGGCAGCAGTAATTTGGACGAGACTAGTACGTTATTACTGCAATTCCACCAATACAGGTATTACTAGAGCAACTCTAAGGACAGACACTTGCTTGGATAAAAGGTAACCCTAGTACTTGGAAAACATTTGTATGCAACAGAGTAACAGAAATTCAAAAGCACACTTGCCATCCCAGTGGAAGCATTGTCCTGGCAAAGACAACCCTACGGATCACTTATCAAGAGGATGTATGCCTCAAAGCTTACATACGATGGCGCTATGGTGGCATAGTCCTCCTTGGCTATCACAACAACACAGTCTTTGGTCAAATGAATTTCTTGCACCAACCTGTCTTCCAGAAACTAAGTACATTCACCTGGATTATTAGGTCCTCCTTGCGGAGACACCCAAGCCACTGATAGATATCGAGAGGTTTAGCTCCTACTGGAAACTACTGCGAGTCACTGCCCACATTCTCCGGTTGAAGACAATACTCACTGATAAGGTTGCAAGGTATCCCAGTAAATTTTAAACAAATAAATTATTTTCATAGAAATTTGGAAGGTATCTGGAATAGATTAATGCGTAATGTAAATTGATCAGCAAAACTGAACTTTTAAAAACCGAATAATGTCGTGATTACGACCACCGAGGTAAGCCTTAGAAAACATTAATATTATAAAAGGCAAAGATCCCAGGTTCGAGTCCCGGTTCCGGCACACAATTTTAATCTGCCAGGAAGTTTCATATCAGCGCACACTCCGCTGCAGAGTGAAGTTCCATTCTGGAAACATCCCTTAGGCTGTGGCTAAGCCATGTCTCCACTATATCCTTTCTTCCGGGAGTGCTAGTCTCGCGTGTTTGCAGGAGAGCTTCTGTGAAGTTTGGAAAGTCGGAGGCGAGGTACTAGCAGAAGTAAAGTTGTGAGGCGGCATCGTGAGTCGTGTCGGGATAGCACAGTCGGTAGTGCGCTTGCCCGCGAAAGGCAAAGGTCCCAGGTTCGAGTCCGGTTCCGGCACACAATTTTAATCTGCTAGGAAGTTTCATATCAGCGCACACTCCGCTGCAGAGTGAAGTTTCATTCTGGGAACATCCCTTAGGCTGTGGCTAAGCCATGTCTCCACCTTATCCTTTCTTCCAGGAGTGCTAGTCTTGCGTGTTTGCAGGAGAGCTTCTGTGAGGTTTGGAAAGTAGGAGGCGAGATACTGGCGGAAGTGGAGTTGTGAGGCGGTATCGTGAGTCGTGTCGGGATAGCACAGTCGGTAGTGCGCTTGCCCGCAAAAGGCAAAGGTCCCAGGTTCGAGTCCCGGTTCCGGCACACAATTTTAATCTGTCAGGAAGTTTCATATCTTCAAATGTTTGTATAGCTTATGGGACTTAACTACGGAGTCATCAGTCCCTAAACTTACAAACTACTTATGAACTAGCTAATACTAAGGACGGCACAAATATCCACGCCCGACGGGGGATTCGAACCCCCGACTGTAGTGGCCGTGCAGACCGTGACTGACGCGGCGCAGACAGCTCGGCCACCGCGGCTGGCGTCGCAGGCTTCCACAATCAATGAAATTCTTCTTGGTGTGAGACGCTTTGTCAGTCTTACTGACCAACGGTCCAATCACTGTTGCCAGTGGCGTTCTTATGTGTATTTGTCCGTCAGATCATTTCTTGCAAGAACAATAAATAAATAAATAAATAAATAAATAAAAAATTAAAAAAAAACTGAAAGTATATATTATCCCAAAATTGAAAATTGGCTCCGTGAAGCCTTATTTTTTTCCTTAAGAAATACCATTAACCACCTTCCAGATAGGATGATGCGCAATTATAGGGTGTTCAGTACCCAAGATCAGCAGTTTCTTACTTCGAATTTTGAAACATACTTTGGTGTGTATTAACACAATTTGTGTCCTCTTTTTCTCTTTTTGAAAAATTCTATGTATGTAGCAAGGCCTACGTTCTACTTTTGTTGGTGTTAGCATTAAATTTTGGTATTCACATAATATGCGACATCAACAGCGAATGGGCAAAGCTGACAATGTGTGCCCAGCCGGGATTCAAACCCGGGTCTCCCGCTTTCTAGGCAGATTCGCCTACCACTACACCACTGGGGACACAGTGATCACCGCAAATGCAAGGACTAGCTAAGCACGCCTCGCGCGAGATACAAATTATCAGCTTCAACCTGTCCACAGTACTCAAACTCGTAGTACTGAAACTAATTCCCGTAAGAGGTGACGTCGGAACAGGTGCCACATGTGTATATATAATATGCCGGTGACGGGCAATGATCCTTTCGTTAGTGGGAAGGATTGGGCACGTTTGTGGTCCTTACTCTTAGTGGAATTAGTTTCAGTATTACGAGTTTGAGTACTGTGGGTAGGGTGAAACTGAAAATTTGTATCTGACAGGAGGCGTGCTTAGGTAGTCCTTGCAGGTACGGTGATCCCTGTGTCCCCAGTGGTGTAGTGGTTAGCGCAACTGCCTAGAACGCGAGAGACCCGGGTACGAATCCCAGGTGGATGTAAATTTTCCGCTTTCAAAATGTTCAAATGTTTGTTAAGCTTATGGGACTTAACTACGGGGTCACCAGTCCCTAAACTTACAAACTACTTATGAACTACCTTATACTAAAGACGGCACAAATATCCATGCCCGAGGGGGGATTGGAACCCCCGACCCTAGTGGCCGTGCAGACCGTGTTTTCCGCTTTCCCCATTCGCAGTTTCTGTCATATATTCTGTGAATATGAAAGAGTAACAACTGCAAGATCAGAAGTGACGTCTGTTTTTTTCGGAACAGACACCATATGTATATAAAATAAATTTTGGAATAAACGACCAATTTATGTGTAATCATGTAAGAGAATTGCATGATACTATCTTATATGATTACACATAAATTGTTCGTTTAATTCTGATTCCACGAAAAGTCCATCTGTACTAATTTGTAATATTGCATACAAATGGCAAATATTGTTGAAACAGCTGATACAAAGCAAATAACATAAAGTACAGATAATTTTTAGCAGACATATTTGCATGAAGCTGATTCCGAATAAATTACTTCTGAGCATGCATCCCTCCTCGAATAAAACAGAATAAAGCATAAAAAAATCTTCCTTAAATTAGTACTGAAATTTTGGTTAGTACCGTGTGCAAAATCATGCAAACATGGATGTGAGGTAACGAACCGTATTCTGTGCCGGACGGGACTGTTTCGTTTAATGCGGTACGGTACAGCACACTATCAGAATCGGCAGTCGTAAATCAGACCTGCGTGCGTGTTCCACGTCAGATTGCAGAACTCGCTCTGCGCGTCGTATTTGTGTTTGGATAAGCTGGCTTGTAGCCGTATGGGCTGCGGCCGACGCTGCTTTATAGCACATGAACAAGAACGAAGATCGCCGCACTTGCGACATGAGATTACGTACTAGAGAGATATGGCAAGCCATTAATCGTGCCTTTATGTTTCTAGAATGTTTCGTACTGCTATTTAAGATTCCATCCGACTCACAACCTGTCATTTTAAATTTGAGCAGATGCATTAGAAATTAATATTAATTACATAATTTATTATTATTGTCGTTTTAATCTATTACAACAATTTGTTCAAGTTACATTTAAATAAGGAAACGCAATATATCCATGTAAGCAGAATTATTTCCAATGGATAATTATTTAATGGCCCAGACTGCTCATGAAAGTTTGTGGACTCAATCCAGCAGAGTGCCTCGTCGAATGATTAATGTAGTTTCTTAATGCCACCAGGGAACGTCTCATAGGGCGCTCATTTACTATATGGCTCATTGTTTGGATATCACCTCAGTCTCACCTATGTTACTGGAAAAGTCCCATTTGTGCATATTACATTTGCACATACCTTCTTCAATCCTGTATCTATTGAGCTGCATACACAACTTCCTTCGTTGATTGGAGCTAGGAACCAGCACTGTTGGATCGCCTATATGTTCATAACTCCGTGTTTTCATAGTTTGCCACTAGCGATATCACTTTGCGTCCTGGATATATTCTTAGAAGTTTTGGACTCTTGTTTTATATGCTGCTGTTCTGGATTTTGAAGCGTTTAATGTGCATTGGTAGTAAGTGGTCGTGAAGAGGGATTGAGTTGAAACTTCCGGAAGATCAAAATTGGTGCCAGAACTGGGACTCGACCCTGGGACCTTTGCCTTTTGCGGGTAAGCGCTCTACCGACTGAGCTAACGCGACACGACTCACGATGCCGCCTCACAACTTTCCTTCCTACTTTTCAAACTCCACAGAAGCTCTCCTGCGAAACATGCAAGACTAGCACTCCTGTTTCATATCAGCGCACACTCCGCCGCAGAGTGAAAGCTTCATTCCAGGGATTGAGTTGTTTATGAAAATATTTTAACAAAGGTTGTAAACAGCAGCCTTTCGACGAAGGTCTGGTGGCTAGTTTGTAGATCGAACTGCGCCATTAATGATTCTCACAATTACATGATAACTGTTCACAATAACTGTAGTTTATTGTAAATGGGACATGAATTCGTGGAAAACGTAGACGACTGTAATGAAATTAATTGATAGTACTGCGGATAATCTGGCTAGGACGCAAATATTTTTATTAGATATCACACTTCAAGTACAGTATTACTTCAATTACGCCAGTGGGACATGTCCAAAACTCGTAAATGAAATACATACAAATCTGCGACCTAGCCAGATAGTCGGTGAACTACCAATTAATGACTGTAGTCAGTTGCACTAAAAGAAATCTCAGAATCGAAGTCAAAATGTACTGCAAAAGTGGAGTGAAATAAATAACTTACCAACCCCTGAGTTATCAGCCTTTTGCCGTCCCGCAACGCTCTTGGCTAAAACAGTCACCAAGCTTATCCCTAATAGGTTTCCTACCCTACATCGTAGCGTCTATGTTGGCGATGATGGGAAAGCTGGATATTCCTGCATCCTCTATATTAGTTTTCATTAATGAGGCCCGGAGAGAGAGTGAAAGAGGGACGGAAAGGAGAACGTTAATGTCCCACAGGTTTGATAGTGGCGTATTAATGGGGTACGTTAGCAGAAGGTGAGCTGGTTCCTGTAGCCTCATGCTGGGCCGAATTAAAGCTAAGTTAAGGCATGGGATGGTATTATCCCATTTATTGTGAGCCCTAGCATGGTATATGATAAGAGCGGCCTTGCGATTTACCCTCTTTGCAAACGATGCCTGTGGATTATATTGGGTTGTAGTTACGTGATTTGTAGCCTGACCACAGCAAAACGAACGAAATTGGCTGGAGACAAAGGCAGGAGCGTTAACCATGACCAGCACCAGAGGAGGGCCAAACAAAGTCGTGTATGATGATGCTGGCAGTAATGCCACGGGTGTGTGCAAGCCAAGACCAAGTGAGAAAATGCATCTACCGCAACCATGAAATAACGGTTGCCCGTCTTTGTGTGAGGAACCGCCCATCATAGTCCAAAAATATAAAATCTAAGAGTCGTTCCTCTTTGTCAAAATGCAATACGCCTTGGGGATGAGAGTAACAGGGGTTATCCTTCTTACATTCTTCACATTCTGTAACGAAATGGCGAATATCACGATAGCAGTTGAGCCATGTCAAGCAAGCACAAACTCTGGCTAAGGTTTTCGATATGGCCGTCGGCGAGAGAGATTTGATAGTAGCGGAGTATAGACGGGACTAATAGACTGGGTCAGACTTGCCGATTTACTTCACAACACACCTTGTCTTAAAGCATATCTGGGCAGAGATTTATGTTTCAGGAGTTGAGATTTATGTTTCAGGAGTTTATCCTTTAGGGGACCTTTCACATGATCTTGAATTTGTGCATCTTTGAAATTCACAAATATTTCAGTAATCTCGTCAAGAATTGCACCTGCAAGGGTGTCGGAATCAGAGTGGCCTTCAGATTCTTGGCGAGGATGAGCATTCAGATTAGCATATCAGGGACTTGATTACTCGAGCTCTCATTTTTCACTTTAAAACAGAAGGCTGAAATACATAGGACCGAACACGTGATTTTGTCGATTTTACGCAATTTCAAAAAAAATGTTCAAATGTTTGTAGAGTCTACGGGACTTAACTACGGGGTCATCAGTCCCTAAACTTATGAACTACTTACAACTAAGGACGGCACAAATATCCATGCCCGGGGGGGGGGGGGGGATTCGAACCCCCGACCGTAGTGGCCGTGCAGACCGTGACTGGAGCGTCTCAGTCCCCTCGGCCACCGCGGCCGGCTACGCATTTTCGCTAGGGCCCAACTAAGAGCTTGATTATCAGTTTCCAGATAGAATTCATTGTGTTTTTGAGAGTGAATATGACTACCAAGGCTACACATAAAATGAGTAATTCAACACAGGTACCAAACGTCTTTGGGAAACGAAAGCAAGAGGTCCTGTCTCCCTATTTTGCTCTTATACTAGGACTGTATGGAAAATAAAATCCTTACTGAAATCGGAAACCGTTGGGACTGGAGGGTAAGCAATGGCAGACTTCATGCTTTCGAAAGCTCTCTGCTGTGAATCTTCCCAAGCAAACGGCACATTTCTCTTGCACAAGAAATTAAGGGCGGGGGGGGGGCTACAAGTTGAGAGAAATTAGGGATGAATTTTCTAATATATTTAGCCATTCCAATAAAGTGGCCAATCACCTCTCTATTTCTACAAGTAGGCAATTACTTAAGATCTTGCGTTCTATCTTGGTCAATGCGGTCGCCTTGAACCGAGATGAGATGCCCTAAGAAAGAAATTTGATTCCTAGCAAAATTGATCTAGGATGGTTTGACTGTCAATCCAGCTGTTATGAGTCTAGATAGGACATGGGAGAGATGTTCACCAAAGGTGTTGCTATTAATAATAAGATAATCAAGATAATTATATGATGAGACGAACTTTAAATCGCCCAAGACGCTGTCCAGAAGACGTGATAATAGAGCAGCACTGGTAGCGAGTCCGAAATGACCCTGGTTCCAATCCGTCCAAAGCTTTGTAACACGTCTGGATTCTTCAGTTACCGGAAATCGAAAGTCGGCTTGGTTGAGATCCAAAACTGTGTAGCAGATAGCATGCGAAAACCATGTAAAACAATTACGTAAGTCTGGTAACGGCACTGACACAAGAACGACCTCATTAATGAGGCGACGATAATCAATGATTGTTAGTCTTTCCCATAGTCCTTTGGGCACAAGAAAGACCAGCGAAGCATAGGACGAGGTATAGGGTCGAATAATCCCTTGATCCAACATAACACGGACCTTTTCCCTAAGACTCTTAGGTGGGGAGAGCCTGTAACACTGGTTGGCTATCAATGATATTGATCATATACTGAACAAGGTTGGTAACACCCATCCTATTAGACAAAACCTCAGGAAACTGCTGTAATAATTCCTGAACACATATGGCCTCATCGGAAAAGAGGTGAGTGAGATAGAAATGGTCGGATAGTCTATCAATGTTAGTAACTGTTAAGGATACCTGATATGAACACCAGGGTTCTTTTTTTTTTTTTTTTTTTTTTTTTTTTTTCAGGAGAAAATTTAAAGAAAATAGTGTTACCAGAAACATCCAAGTCCAGACCAGTGCGCTGAATGAAATTGCAGCCAAGTACTAATTGTTCTCTTAACCCTTTCGCTAATAATAACTTAAAAAGCCAAGAAAATGCATGACCTCACCAACAAAAGATAACAGCCACCCATTGGGTACCCGACATCTCACCAAGATAAGTCGTGGTACATTTACACAAATGACAAAATTCCAAGCACTAATCATAACTGGGACTGATGACCTAGCTGTTTAGTCCTCTCAAAACCAATAATAATAACTAATCATAACTGAGTAAACAGTTGAGAAGACACACACTGGTTTATAATCATTGGGCAAAACACATTAGAGGCGAAAGTGGCGAGGCGCACGTCTATCCTTTGCCTGGCATCAGCTACTAGATCTATGTTTCCTGACTGCCAGTCAGTTGCACATGGTATGAGTTTTTGCCCCACAACGAAAACATCGCCTAACATTAGTTTCACTCAGTCGTACCTCAGTTCGACAACTCACTGTCTCACACACGTTCTCCAAGTGTCTTCACTAGTACTGTAAAATACCGCCTGCTCGGGTTCGCCAAAGAGGTTCCACATCGAGCTATCGAATCTACAGATACTTTGGCGAGTTCAGGTTAAAAGAACTCGAACTTCAACGCTTCACTAAGAATTACTATAATGACAGAATTCACTTCGAAAGAAAGCAAATAATAAGTTGTGGGGAAGGGCAACGAAAGAGTGCATTTTATTGTCGTACACTGCACAACAGTTGGAGTGCTGTTGGGCTCTGTGGGATCCTTATCAGGTGGGATTGTCAGAGGACATAGAAAATGTCCAAATATGTTTAAATCGTTTTACATTTTCGTGATACAAAGGAGACACAAATACAGAAACGATACATAAACTCTAGAGATAATCGTTACATTAACAGCGTACATTTTTATGGCAAAAATCTACCTACCAATAATTGATTGCTAACTTTCTCCTATGAATGCGAAATTGACTTTAATCTACATACGGAAAAAATATTCTGTCACATATGTAATTTGCTACGTAAATATATATTTCATTTTCCAAAAGACCTATCGGAATAAGAGGCACAGTAAGGATAATTACAGTTCACTAAATCACTCTTGCATTTTTTTATAATAGTTATCATTTGTTACCTTTTTCATTTGAATTTTTTTGTACTGTTCCCATTATCCGCTGATTACTTTACATAATAACTTTCCCCACTCTTCTGCAAACACTTATTACCACAGCTAAGTACTTCATTTTAAATCCTACTTCCATTCGTTGCCCACCCCACCTCACTCCGTGATTATTAGCATCAAATAACAGTTACTATAATTTTTCTTCACTGCAGTAAATTGTTTCATGATTTTATAAAATGTTCACTATACATTTTGGAATAGATTTTAAACCATGTTTGCCGATAAAATAGAGACTTGTTACTGTCCATGTATTTACGAACTGCCAGTGTGATGTCAGAAAGGACCAATTACAATTACATGTAAGTTGCATTTTACAAGCTCTGACATTAAATTTGGGCAAAGAGACATGTAACATTAATTGAGATGAACTATCAACTACCGCTACCCTACTGTTCTTCGAAATAGTCAACTCCCATAACTATGCTCCGCTGGGCCCCGCTATAAATGTCCTGGAAACTTTGCAGAATGTCTTCAACACCCGCGTTTCGCTGGATGTCAGGAATATCATGAAATCTATATCCATTCACAGCGACTTTGTGTTGAGGGAACAGGAAAAAATCTTGAGCCGGCAGCGGTGGCCGAGGGGACTGAGGCGCACCAGTCTTGGTCTGCACGGCCACTACGGTCGGGGGTTCGAATCCCCCCTCGGGCATGGATATTTGTGCTGTCCTTAGTATTAACTAGTGCATAAGTAGTTTGTAAGTTTAGGGACTGATGAACCCGTAGTTAAGTCCAATAAGATATACAAGCATTTCAACATTTTTTAAAATCTGTTTTGTTTTTACTGACATACAAGTTAGTCTTCTGCATTGTTGTCTCCTTTTGCGAGTCTCATCTGGAGTAAATACAAATCAAAATTTCCTGAAGACAACTTCAAATGCCTGAACATTGTCACCTCGGCTGCCGACAAGTGATTTTTGGTCTATGGGTTTTAGTTTCATAGTACAACATCGGATCATATACCCCTCCCCCTCAGTACGGATTGTCTAATCACAGACAAGCATAACTGCTTTTATCGCTGAAGTCAATGTCCACCCATTCCAAATGAAGAAGGCACTTTTAGAGCTATGCCCGTGTATGCCATGGCATGAATCGGGCTGGTGGTGAGCGTGTCGATTTTTTTATTTTTTTTTATTTTTTTTATTTTCATTTTTTTTTTTTTTTCGTTTATGGGACTTAACTTCGGGGTCATCAGTCCGTAAGCTTAGAAACTAGTTATGAACTATCTTATACTAAAGACAGCACAAACATCCATGCCCGAGGGGGGATTTGAACCCCCGACCACAGCGGCCGTACAGACCGTGACTGGCACGCCGCAGACAGCTCGGCCACTGCAGCCAGCGGTCAGCGTCGTCTCTTCAGGTAGAAATATCTTGTGGATAATGTCTTGACTATCAAGAAAGGTTATGATGCGTGATGTTTCTGCTCTGACCTTCCTCCGAGCGCCTGATATTGGAGAACGCCAGTCCATGCATTGCCGTTACGTTTCAGGGTCGTACCGGAGTCACCAGGTGTTATCTTCAGTGACAACACAGTTCAAGAAATTGGGTGTCACATCTGCCGTTTCGGCAAAATCCTGTGAATCCTGTAAACGTGTCTGCTTGTGATCGGCGGTCCAGTGATGTGTCACGAGTCGACAATTCGGTTTTTCCTTCTTCCCAAACTTCTGGTAAATGGTTTGTGGCACGGATTCACTGTTAATTTGCAGTTCAAACCCAATGATGTGCAGTGTTAATTGTCGAACGCTCGTGATTAATAATCTCACTTTGTCATTGTGTTTGTCACTGACGGCAGTCGTCACTCGTCCACAACGGGAACTCTCAGAAAAACGTTCCCAAAATAGTAGGCTCAAGACGTGAAATTAACTTACGACTCTGAAAACACAACATAACTTAGAATTAAATATTTCCTGGGAAGTAATGAATTCCTTCGCAGGGAAAAAATATGAAACTGCCTTAATTTTCTTTCAGCTTCCTCATTTACATTACAAAAATTCTAATATATTCCTTTCTCCTACCCTCGGGACTTCCAGAGTTAAGATTGTAATTCACAGGATTAGGTAACCGAAAATATTTCGAAAATTCGATAAAATACTTGCTACACGGCTAGGCTTCGCACGGGTCGCATTAAGTATCTCCCACCAGACGTCTTCTCTGATGCAGCGTACTTTGTTTGCAAGTCACAAATAAAATCCATAGAACTGCGTTATGAAAGCCATTTATTTGACGTTCGTGTGGCAAACGCGGAAAGATTTTATGTGTTCCTTTTTGAAATGGCATTAGCATTAGGAGTAATATAAGATAGCAAAGATTGAAGCACATAGTTATGTGATATGCTTGTATCCAGTGCAAATACTGTATGCACATAGGAGTGTATAAAACAGTTCAAATGTTCAGTGAGGGATTTAATATGTATCTGATGTTGGTTGAAGTTGCACGACTAAAAGAAAAATATGTGAAAAAATGCAAGTAGTGTATTTCGATATGAATGGAACAGCGCACAAATAGTTTAATTCTTACTTAACTGGAAGATTTCAGAATGTTTTCCACAAACAGCTATCAATAAATGGATCTCTCAGTTTTTGGTCTTAGGTTATTTTCTGGTATTAATATATATTAATGACTTGCCATCTTTTATTCACAATCATGCAAAGCAAGTGTTTTTGCTGAAGATACAAGTATCGTAACCACATCTCTCACACAATAATTAACTGATGAAACTGTAATTAATGTATTTAGGAAAATCATGCTGTGGCTCTCTGGAAACGAACTGTTGTTGAATTTTGATAAAATACTGTATATACACATATCTATAATAAATGTCATGACACCATTAATACCGCCGGCGGAGTGGCCGAGCGCATTGAGGCGCTATGCTGCGATGCGCGAGGTAGTTTCCCGTCGGGGTTCAAATATTCCTCGGGCATTTGTAAGTTTAGGGACTGATGACTGCAGAGTTAAGTCCCATAAGCTTAACAAACATTTGAATATTTTGATACCATTACTAAACAAATGTCTGTAGCTAAAAATTTTAGGTGCGTCCGTTGATGAGAAAATGAGTTTGAGGAAACTCGTTGAAGATCTACTAAAACATTTGAGCTCAACCGCCCTTGCTTTACTGTAAAATTTGGTGAAAACCATCTCATTGAATTAGCTTGCTATGCCGAATTTCTTTGATTTTTTTTTTCGAATGTTATCACATTGCTATACTTCCTTAGCATGAAGCCAAATTATTACAATACAAATACGTCTATTGTGTTCCACTGTACGATACTATGGTCGAATATACATCTAGTTGCTTCTTGCAAGCTATATTTTATACACATATGCTAGTGGTTCTGACAAATTTGTACAGGTCTGTTAAGTTATAATACAGCTAAGTACATACATCTTAGCATGAAGCCAAATTATTACAATACAAATACGTCTATTGTGTTCCACTGTACGATACTATGGTCGAATATACATCTAGTTGCTTCTTGCAAGCTATATTTTATACACGTATGCTAGTGGTTCTGACAAATTTGTACAGGTCTGTTAAGTTATAATACAGCTAAGTACATACATCTGTTTTGTTTTCACTGACATAGAGATTAGTTCTATCTGTGTCTTCGGCTTTATTGTAATATCTTCAGATGTCTCCTTTTGCTAGTCTCATCTGGAGTAAATAGAAACCATAACTTCATGAAGACAACTTCAAATGCCTGAACATTGTCACCTCCTCTGCCGACAAGTGATTTTTGGTATCTGAGTTTTAGTTTCATAGTACAAAGTCGGATCGTATACCCCCCACTCCTCAGTACGGATTGTCTAATCACAGACAAGCAGAAACTGCTTTCATCGCTGAAGTCAATGGCCACCCATTCCAACTTCCACTCGGCTAGAGATGATCGTGTCCGTAATTGTACTGTTAATAACCTGTTGGCAACAGTTCGCGTTGAGAACAGGTGTACGATCTAGCAGTGCTGCCCTTACATTGCTGCCATCCGCCTTCATCTGATCAGAAACGACGTCGTTTTTCGATTTGTACTAATTTTCTTTCCGGCAGTGAATCTAAGGAATTTGGTAAGCTGCTCTGGAATCGCGAGGCCATTTTATATCAAAACTAACACCCACAACTCAGCTGTGAGGGGTTTTAGCGTCAGAGAAATTGTTTTAATACGTGTGGCCCGATCGTAGAAATTGCCTCAGGTCTTACAGATGTCCACACATAATTACCGTGAGTTACAGTGGCCATTCTGAAGAAGGTATTTTAAGCATCTGGCGGCTGCAGGGGCGGTGCGCAACCTGCTAAGCACCGCCATCGTGCGGGAACTCTAAGCTGACAGGCGACCTACAGCTTTCGAAAGTAGGAACAGCACACGAGGATCCGGGAGTGACATCCACTGGGCCTATTTATGAACTAGACACAGGTTTTACTCTGTATATATACCTGTAGCGTCTGTTCCGAAAGAACAGACGTCACTTCTAATCCTGAAGTTGTTATTCTTTCATATTCATAGAATATATGACATTCAACTACGAATGGGCAAAGCTGAAAATGTGCACCAAGCCAGGATTCGAACCCGGGTCTCCTACTTTCTAGGCAGTTGCGCTGACCACTACACCACCGTATGTTATTAACGTTAACAGTTCTGTAACTTATTTTTAGTAGAGAACAAAGGTTGTCTAGTTCAGTAGGCCTGTTAAACCTCCTGCTGTAAATAGGAAAATGAATCGTAATGTTTACAACAATGGTGGCTTAAATTTGAATATTGTTCCGTGAAATGTTGCAATTCATCTGAATACTTTAATTTCTACATTGTCTTTTGGCGGTGTTAAACGAGGAAACCATACAAGCCCTCTAAATCTTCTTACACTTAAGGCACCAAAATTTGAACAATGGGAAGAATTATAATTGATGAGAATAAACAATATTGACTTTGGTTTTATGGGAGGAATTAAAATAGTGCCACCACAATTTTTTCTTTCACATCTTTATACGAAAGAAATTTAAACCAAATTTCGGTGGAAAGATGGCGAGGATTATAAATACAAAATCAGTTGGGGGTAATACCGAGTTAGATCTAATTGCGAATAAGAAAATAGGAATGCGGAAAACTTATATGAGCAGCGCAGTGATCGCAATATCGTAGTCACGATATATACAAAGCCAACACCGACCAACTAGCTCCGCTGATGATGAGGAAAGCGAAGAAATGTATGAGGAGATAATGGAAATTATTCAGACAGTTAATGGAGAGGAAAACTGAGATGGGGGACTGGAATTTGGTAGTAGGAAACTGAAGGGAAGGAAAAATAGTAGGTGAAAATGGGCTGTGGAAAAGGAACGAAAGAGGAAGCCGCGTGATAGAAGTTCGCACGTAACATAATTTAGTCTTAACAAACACTTGGTTTAAGAGTAATAGATGACACGTAAGGTACCTGATAGATTATATAATGGTATGACATAGGTTTCGGCACCAGGTTTTAAACTGTAAGACACACCCTGCGTCACATATAGATTCTGACCGTATCTTATGAACTATAGGCTGAAACTGGAAAAACTGCTTAAAGTTACGAAAATATGCCGATGTGACCGAGATAAATTGAAGGAACCTGAAGTTCTTGATATTTTCAAGGGTTGCTTTAGTCAACATTTGACAGAAACGGGGTGAAATGAAACAACAGAAGCTCTGGGTAGCTCTGAGAGATAAAACAGTGAAAGCAACTGAGATCCAAATACGTAAGGAGACCTACAAAAATCCTTTGATATGACAGAAAATACTAAATTCAATTGATGAAAGGATATGATATAAAAATGCGCTAAATAAGGCAGGCAGCCGCGGCGGATTAGCCGCGCGTACTGGAGCGTGTTTGCGTTGTCCTTAGGTTAGTTTACCTTAGTTTAAGTCGTTTGTAAGCTAGAGACCAATAACCGAGCAGTTGAGTCCCATAGCTTTACAAACAGTTAATTTTTTTTTTTTTTTTTTTTTTTTTTTTTTTTTTTTTTTTTTGATAGGTGGCAAAATAGAGCACAGTCGACAAATGAGGTTGACAGAAAGCGCAGAGTAGCTAAGCGGGAGTGGTATAAGCAAATGCAATCCTATAGAAGAATGTGAGGAGAAGAATACATATTGACTACAGGAAAATAAAAGTGATATTTGGCAACAAGAAACTCAGCTGTATGAATATCAAGAGCTCAGATGGGAAACCAGTTTTCAGCAAAAACGGGGAATTTCAAAGGTGGAATCGGAATATAAAGGGATACTACAAAGCAAATGACTTTCAGACAATATTGTAGAAAGGGAAAGACGAAGTAGATGAAGATGACATAGAAGAGGAAGTAGATGAAGATGAAATAAGAGATATTATACTGAGAGTAGAAACTGACAGAGCACTGAAAGACCTCAGTCGGAAGAAGGCCCCTGGAGTAGAGAGCCAGCCATGGAAAAACTATTTTACCTGGTGCATAAGATGTATGAGACAGGCGAAATATTCTCTGACTTTAAGAAAAATGTAATAATCCCCACTTCAAAGAAAGCAGGTGGAAACACATGTAAAAATTACAGAAACATCAGTTTCATAAGTCATGGTTGACAAATTATAGCACGAATTTTTTACACAGGATGGAAATGCTTGTAGAGTCTGACCTCGAAGAAGATCAGTTTTGGTTCAGGGGAAATATAGGAACATTGTGATATTCCTGGCCTATGGCCACTTCATATTTCTGGCCGCTGGCCGTTTTTTTGCTAACATCGTACGCGTCTTAAACGCGGAAGAACGACAGCAGTGCAGCATATGTTGAAATGTGGGGTGGGGAGCAGTAGCATATGGCGCAGTAGGTGCTGGTTCCCGTGGGAAAGCCCGCCTATGTTACTGGTGCTCTCCTCGCATTGGCTGCTGCATTTCACGTCACGTGATTTCTTTTGAAATTACTTTTGTTTATTATAAACTAAATATTAATTATTCAGAGCTGAGAATTTGTAATAAATATCTCTCAAGGACAGGCTAGGTTTTGACAGTTTAAAATGTTTAAGGTGCCTTCTCTTACTGTAACAAGAGAAGAGCGATTTTGCAGAAGGCGCGCGACGGCCCTGTTTTGGCGCGAAATAGAGCGTCAGGTGCCCTCTCGCAACGCGCCGCAGTTTCAGTCTCGAGCTGACCACTATACGCGCCGGACCGCGCCGGTCATGAGTAAAGATTTTTTGCGTAAATGTGATAACAGTCGAGGTCTCAACATGAACTATGGACAGCATAGGCCGTATCATATTAACAATAGTTGCTAATTTTTTTATTATTTATTTAATAAATGGCATCCCCGACAATTAAAAATCTCGCGAGTCGCTTATTATGCTTCCATCATAAAGAACTTTAGCCTCACTTGTATGCTGTAGAAGAACCAACGACCTGTGTGCTGTCTTCTGCGCTAGGGACACAACTATAGAAGACAACAGGTTAGTCAGAACTCTATGCTGTCCGTAAAGTCTCGGAAAGCAACTACGACACCTCGTGCGTACTGTAGGGCGGTACAAACGCACACTGCTACACAACAGCATCCGCAAGGATGTGGAGGTTTTACGGGACTTGTGGGAGGAAGCAGTACTAACTTCTCCGACCGCAAGTAAAACCCTAGGAAGATTGTAACATGAGAGGCAATACTCATTTTACGAATTATCTTAGGAGATAGATTAAGGAAAGACAAATCTACAAATGTTGATTGGAATACACAAATTCTGAAGTTACTAGTTGTGAAATATAGGGGCCCAGAAATCACCTGTAAGAGTCAAAGAGCAATTAAAGAATCCACTGGTTGGAAAGGAAGTATATCAGGGTTGTAGTCCTATTTTATTCAATTTGTACAGCACATTGAGCAAGCTGTGACGGAAAACAAGGATTAATTTGGAGAAGGAATTGAAGTTCAGTGTGAAGAAATAAAAACATTGCGTTTTACCGATGATATCGTAATTCTTTCAGAGATAGCTAAGTATCTAGAAGAGCAATTGAACGAAATGGACAGTGTGTTGAAAGGAGCGTGTAAAATGATTAACAAGATAAAAACAAGGGTAATGGAGTAGTCTAAGGAAATCAGGCGATGCTGAAGGAATCAGATTAGGTACCGAAATAATAAGAGTGGTAGACGAGTATACTTCCTTGTGCAGTACAATGTGATGGTCGCAGTACAGATGATATAAAATGCAGAATGGCTATGGGAAGAAAAGGCTCTATGAAAAAGAGAAATTCGTTAACTTCGATTATTAATTTAGGCATAAGGAAGTCCTTTCTGAAGGCATTTGTGTGGAGTGTTACCTTGTATGGGAGTGAAACATGGACGATAAACAGTGCGGACAGGAAGAGGATAGACGCTTTTAAAATGTGGTGTTACAGAAGAATGCTGGAGACTAGATGGGTGGATCGCGTAACTAATCAAGAGGTACTGAAAAGAATTGAGGAGAAAAAAAAATTTGGCCTACCTTGACTAAAAGAAGCGATCAATTGGTAAGACACAATTGGTAAGGCATCAAGGAATCGTGAATTTAGCGTTGGAGGGAAGTGTGTGAGGTAAAAATCGCGGAGACCGAGGAATAAATCTAGTAAGCAAATTAAAACGGATGCGGGTTGCAAGTCTTATGAGGAGATCAAGAGGCTTGCTCAGAATAGAGTAGGGTGGAGAGCTGCATGAAACCATTCTCCGGAATGAAGACAACAACAACAACATGTAGATACATGTAAACACTCAGTGCACGGCGCTGCAAGTGGCAACAGGTGTCTGGTGTAGGAGTTAGTTGGTTGCTGCTGCTACAGTGGCAGATTATCACGATTTAACTGAGTATGAAGGTGAACTTATAGTAGTGCACTTGAGATAGTGCACAGTATCGCTTAACGTTACCATAATCTGTGACAGAATGTTACTATCCAACCCCTGATCTTTTAAAATTTGCAACTAAGATTTTATCAAATATCCTCAAATGTACATAAAATATTGTTACCAGAAAATAGGTTGAAATTAAGAATTTGTTCCGCACAGGATGCGTTTGGTGTGAAGCCTATTACAATACTGAATGCATTGTTTTGCGGCGAGTTATGTTGATAAAATTTTCTCGGACTTCCAGGCGCGTCATGTACTTTATTAACCACGACGATTGGGCCGAGATCTCCTCGGCCATTGTCAAGTGGTTGACAGCGAAATGATTGCTGCTGTCGTCCTGATATAGCTGAACTGCTGGCTGTGACCTCAATGGTGCTCCGCGACATGACCATAAAAGGCAATGTTTTGGTCGCGTGCCTGCCGCGCCCGCTTCCGTTACTGGTAGGATATTGTCGCGTTGAAATGGAAGCTGGATTGACTTCAAAGGCAGGGTTGTCAACTTAACACAGAACTTATACTGATAGCAGGTTTATTGCGAATTGAAACATACACAGCACTGACTGCCTCTCGGACAGAGTGCTGTGCTATTTATACACTGACAGACTGTACCAGAAATTAGAAGAATAGTTAACATAAGAAACATGTAGAAGTTACAAGAGAATATAAAAAACAAGCAGAACATTCTGTAAATGATAAATAGAAGGAAATAAATCTTTGCCAGTGGATGGGATTGAACCGGCGCCTTTTAGCACCGCTATCGGTGACGCTATCCATTTCGCCGAGCTGGCAATCGGATAACTTGTGATCTTGCGGCAATATTAGTTGACTAAATAAAGCCCTCTGTTGACTGCCCGATCAGTATGAATTGTAGTTCACTTGGCAGCCGCACATTTAGCTGCGTAAGTTGTTGCAGTGTATGCCTCCAATTTTTTGCAGATAGTTCAAGTTGTGTATTTCGTAGTAACTCTATTAGACGTGTAACTGTAATCCGTATTTGTGGTACAACTTTGAATATAGAGTTGCGTTTGCTCTCTCGTGATCCGCAGAAAGACACTCGTGTATCGTGTGACTTTTCACCAATATACTCACTCATACAACAGAGAACAAAAAAACAAGGCTTAAGCAGAATGAAGAACGACTCTTAAGGAAGGCAGGAAAATTTTGACAAACGTTTAAAGTAGCCTCCGAAAAATTAGCTATAAAATAATTTACAATAAAGTATACGGCAACCATTATAATTAAATATTTCTTCAATAAAAACCGTTTTGGTTGCAGTGTTTTATAATTCTTTAATGACGTGTTTCGCCTTTTACTAGGGCATCCTCAGATTATCTGCGTGATCAGTTTACACATGATTTACAAAAAGGAGTTATAAAACGTGGCCGGGGCAGAGGCACAGGGGCTGTGCTAAGTAGATACTATTAATGGTAAGCAAAACTCTCAAGTCATTCTCCGGTGTGTGACACACATAGCCCTAACGAGAATTAGAGATGGATCTGATGTGGTAATGATGTGAAAAGATCAAAACTGATGTCAAATTATCTTAATAGGAGCGGTGGGTCCTGAAGACACAAGATAAGCCCATGTTTACAATATTGCGATCACGGGCAGTAGGCGGTTGTGGAGTGCCGCTCGGTCGACGTGTACAGACCAACTAAGGGAGTGCGGGCAGGGAGAGGTGTAGGAAGCCCGATGGGAGATACGGGCTCTAGCTATTTCAATAGAAATGTTATGAGAGAAACATTATTAAGCAGGCCAGAAGTAAATAGATTGTTTTGTTCTTACTTGTAAATAAATGAAATTAGAACAGTCATTATACAGGGTGTCCAGAAAAGGACTCCCTGATTTCAAAATTAAATATCACGAAAACAAAGATCGATAGAGGAATGCAGTAAACGGTATGTTTATTGTGAAAGGTGTAAGAAGTTTATACAGCCGTTTGAAATAATAGTTATAAATGTGCTAAAAGATGGCGCTGTAATCACCATACGTAATGCCTAGTATAAATAGCGATCCGTAGCCCAGAGCGATCAGTTCCACTATTGAAAAGTGAAAGGAGGTTAGCGTACCGAAGGAAGAGGTTAAAACCATGAACTCCATTGAACAACGCGTTTTTCTGGTGCTATAGTACCACAGGTTACAAGAGAGTCCCACAGCAACAAGGCGAAGTTTTCAAGCACGATTTAATGTCCCAAAGGACCCGATGCGAAAACCATTCGTACGCTCTTCGCAAAATTTCAACGAACAGGCAGCGTAACTGATGATCTAGTGGGGCATGTTGGCCGCAAGCAAACCGCAGTTACGCGTGAAAATATCGCCACAGTTTCTGGAATTATTCAGCGAAATCTAATGTCATCCGTCCGTAGACTTGCATTCGAGACTGGTTTGAAGCGTTCCAGCACGCAGAAAATACTGAAAAAGAGCCTACACATCTTTCCGTTCAAAATTTAAACGTACCAGGCCATACCCGTACGAGCTGTGCAACAAAGGGTTGCCTTTGCTAATCAGATGCTCACAATGATTGATGGTGAAGGATTTGATATTGGTTGCATCTGGCTTACAGATGAAGCACACTTCCACCTGAATGGATACGTGAATAAGCAGAACTGGCGATTTTGGGGTTCCGAAAAGCCATATTGGTGTGAAGCGAAACCCCTGTATTCTTCTAAAATTACTATGTGGGCTGCAGTATGCAGCAGAGGCATTATTGGCCCTTTTTTCATTCGAGAAACGGTCACTGGTGCACGTTACGTTGCAATTTTGGAACAATTTGTCGCCACACAGCAAGCGTTAGAGGATCGACCAGGTACTGAATTGTTTATGAAAGATGGAGCCCGACCACATCGGACCAAACAAGTGTTTCGCTTTCTTGAGGAATACTTCGGGAATCGAGTCATTGCTTTTTACTGGTGCAGGCATGGATTGGCCTTCATATTCGCCGGATTTGACTCCCTGTGACTATTTTTTGTGGGGCACAGTGAAAGACATAGTCTACCCAAAGCATCCCGCCACGCTGGACGATTTTGAATCGGCGATACTCTGTGGCATGTGAATCCATTTCGGTTGAGACACTACGAAATGTGATGGCGAATTTCATTCTTCGTTTGCGCCACCTCTTTAGAGCAAATGGTGAACATTTTGAAAACATTGTGATGTGATTGTTTGCGGAGAGTGTTTTCATACGATTATTTCACTGCTATGAGCTGTACAGCGTAGAGCGCCATCTGTTAGCAGCTTTTGTAATTATTATTTCAAACTGCTGTATAAACGTCTTACAGCTTTCACAATAAATATACCGTTTACTGCATTCCTCTATCGATCTCTGTTTTCGACATATTTAATTTTTAAATCAGGGAGCCTTTTTTTTTGACACCCTGTAAGATCTACAAATCTTGCATCTTTTCATGCCAGTTGATCATTTATGAGGCGTGGGTGCCCAAAGTAAGTGCGCTTCACTATCCCAAACTCTTCCAATAAATTTTACTTCCTCCGCTTCTGCGCAATATGTAGAATTTTCGTATTGTTAAGGGTAGGCTTCCGATGTTCGGCGACCTTAGTGTGTTTCGCAAAAGGGGAACGTTTTTTGAGCTGTCCCTTTCCTGTAAGAAGGTGCTGGGCAAAACATCCGGCCTGTCTTCCCTAAGTATTCAGCTGGGCACTCGCGACATTCTAGTTTGCCGAGGACGGGAATCTCTCTTTGATGGATTGTTAATTATTTAGGAGAGTGTGCGAGATGCTTAAAGCACTGCTAATGATGATTTGTACATAAGTGTCACGAAAAAGTTTAGCCAGGTTATTAGAAAAATATCCCATAATAGGAATGGAAATGAGCTTAACGTCTTCATCAGGTGGTGCCGAATGAATTTGTAGTTCATACCTAGGACGTTTTGAATTGTATTTTCGGCGAACCAAGGATGGGTTGTAACCGTTCATTTCGGCGATGTGTGAAGAATGTTGAGTTCTTTATTGGCGGATGCTTCAGAGAGGGGAATCACAAAAATTCTGATTATCATAGAATTAAAATTGCTTATTTTGTATTTCTATGGGTGGTATGAGGATTGTTATACACACATCCTCATACCACCCATACAGAGTTGCTTGTTGTTGGTTTCCTACATATTTGGAAGAAAAAAATCAGATAACTGTAACAATAGGCACAGAACGTTCCAGAGATCGAAGGAATTCATTATCTCATGGGTAAAGATCAGTTTTCGCTGTAGGCTTAAATTAATTTATTAGAACTGCTACTTCAGCCAGGGTGTCATAGAAAATTATCAGGATCTCATCTGTCTCTGTATCGTCTCCCATGAAGAACTTGAAACTATAGGTTATGAACCCTAGAGCTCCCACATTAAGAGCCAAAATTAAAATAAGTCCTGTTATCAATGGAATTTCGGAGAGCCTGTCAGTAAATTTCTGATATGTTTGTTGGAGACGCTACTGCTTCCTGAAGAAAATTTTACTTTGCAATAGAAAACATATAGTAGATGTAATGCATAACCAAATGTTTCGGGATGGATACTATCTCTTGTCATTGAGCATAAAAAAATATATTACAAATCATCGACATTATTGAGAAAATTTATTTGCAAAAATCCTCCTTTCCGACGAAATTGCTGAAATTGTGTCACCATTTCCTTTTAACAACTCATTTTATAAGCAGAATGATGATTTAGCCACGGGTGATTGTCTCGAGGTTTCCTTGCCGATATTTTTGTGTGTCACATCGAATCTCAATGATTCCAAAATGAAACACCAATGAGCAGTAAAATACTCTTCTACAGGAGATATGTCTGTATATCTGATAATTTTCAATGGTACCCTGGGTGAAGCAAATGAAAGCAGTGATAAAGGGAAGAAAATAATATTAATTTAGTGTATGTAAGTTACCAATGCAGTATTTCATATTTCCATGTATTTGTTATCAGTTATATCCTTCTCCTGGTTGCAAGTGGTCTAACTACTGTGGGTGTTCAAATGAAAAGCTACGAAACGTCTTAACACAAGCCGGTTGAAATTTGAATATGCCACTTTGGGACATCGTAGTCAGATATCTACGGACACGAAGAATGAGTCGTCACCCCCCACTCAGAAATTCAAAGCTGTGCGCTCAGCAGGCAATGTAATGGTCATCGTCTTTTTCGACGTCCGAGGTTCGATACTCATGGAATGCCTATAGATGGGAAGAACCATTAACAGTGGCGTGTACTGCGAGACACTCCGAAGCCTACGCAAGTCCGTCAAGAGCAAACAGCTGGAACTGCTCACGGAGGGAGTGATTCTGCGCCATTACGATGCACGTCCACACGTCTCCAGGGTCACGCGAAGTGTACTGGTCAAGTTCATGTTGGACCAGCTTGATCATCCACCCTACAGCCCCGACACGTCGCCCTATAGGTTACACACTTTTGGTACGCTAAGAAAACAAAAATAAAAAGTGTTACAATTCCGAAGACGAACTGCAGGACGCAGTAAAGCACTGGCTCTTGTCACAGCCACAATAAATCTGAGATTCGGAAAGTTCCGATCAGGCCGCTACTTCAATGATTCATACTTTTCATTTCGTACCTTTTCATTTGAACACCTCTCCTACATTTTGATACTTGTACAGAGTCCGAATCATAAGGTACTTAATTAAAATGTAAATTTATTAACATTAGTGGAGGCACTAACACTAGAACGCCCAGCTTAAATCTACCCCCTGGAACACCCAGTGGATGTCAATTGACCACTAAGTTATCTATCATATTTTAAAATGCTTTATTTTAGATACTTTAAAGATATTTCTTATTTATGGTCAATAAAATGATTTTACTATCCTTTACTCGAGTAACAATAATAATGTAGTTACATTCTTATTTGAAGCTGATAAAATTTATATTTAATATGTACTGTACTCCACTCCCATGAACTCCCATGTACCACAGACATTGCCGTGGTGGGGTGGCTTGCGTGCCTCAGCGATACAGATAGCCGTACCGTAGGTGCAACCACAGCGGAGGGGTATCTGTGGAGAGGCCAGACAAACGTGTGGTTCCTGAAGAGGGGCAGCAGCCTTTTCAGTAGTTACAGGGGCAACAATCTGGATGATTGACTGAGCTGGCCTTGTAACATCAGCTAATGTGGCTTTGCAACACAGCTACTGCGAACGGCTGAAAGCAAGGGGAAACTACAGCCGTTACCTTTCCCGAGGACATGCAGCTCTACTGTATGGAAATATGATGATGGTATCCTCTCGGGTAAAATATTCCGTAGGTAAAATAGTCCCCCATTCGGATCTCCGGGCGGGGACTACTCAGGAGGATGTGATCATCAGGAAAGTCAATACTGGCATTCTACGGGTCGGAGCGTGGAATGTTAGATCCCTTAATCGAGTAGGAAAATTAGAAAATTTAAAAAGGGAAATGGATAGGTTGAAGTTTGATATAGTGGGGATTAGTGAAGTTCGGTGGCAGGATGAACAGGATTTCTGGTCAGGTGAGTACAGGATTATAAATACAAAATCAATTGGGGGTATCATAGGAGTAGGATTGATAATGAATAAGAAAATAGGAATGCGGGTAAACTACTATGACCAGCACAGTGATCGCATTATCATTGTCAAGATAGATACGAAGCCAAAACCGACAACAGTAGTACAGGTTTATATGCCAACTAGCTCTGCCGATGATGAGGAAATCGAAGAAATATATGAGCAGCTAAAGGAAATTATTCAGACAATTAAGGGAGAGGAAAACAATTGTTATGGGAGACTGGAATTCGGTAGTAGGACAAGGAAGGGAAGGGAGGATAGTAGGTGAATATGGTCTGGGCAAAAGGAATGAAAGAGGAAGCCGCCTGGTAGAATTTTGCACAGAACATAATTTAGTTATAACAAACACCTGGTTCAAGAATCACAAAAGAAGGTTGTATACGTGGAAGAGACCAGGAGACACCGGATAGATTTTATAATGGTAAGACATAGATATCGGAACCAGGTTCTACAGTGTAGACATACCCAGGGACAGATATAGACTCTGACCATAACTTGTTGGTTATGAACTGTAGGCTGAAACTAAAGAAACTACAAAAACGTAGGATAATAAGGAGATGGGACCTGGATAAATTGAAGGAACCTGAAGTTCTTAAGAATTTCAGAGGGAGATTTAGGCAACAATTGATAGAAACAGGGGAAAATAAAACAGTAGAGGAGGAATGGGTAAAATTGAGAGATGAAATAGTGAAGGTAGCAGAGGACAAAATAGGTAGGAAGGAAAGACCTACAAAAAATCCTTGGATATCACAGGAGATACTAAATTTAATTGATGAAAGGAGAAAATATAAAAATGCAGTCAATGAAACAGGCAAAATGGAGTACAGACGACTAAGAAGTGAGATTGACAGGAAGTGCAAAATGGCTAAGCAGGAGTGGCTAGAAGGCAAATGCAAAGATGTAGAAGAATGTATAAATAGGGGAAAAATAGATACAGCCTACAGGAAAATAAAATAAACATTTGGAGATAAGAAAAACAGCTCTATGAATATCAAGGACACTGATGGAATACCAGTTCTCCGCAAAGAAGGGAAAGCTGAAAGGTGGAAAGAGTGTATAGAGAGGCTCTACAAAGGAAATGAACTTCGAGACAATATTGTAGGAAGGGAAGAGGATGTAGATGAGGATGAAATAGGAGATACTGTACTGAGAGAAGAAATTGACAGCGCCCTGAAAGACCTAGGTCGAAACAAGGCCCTGGAGTAGATGATATTCCCTCAGAGCTACTGAAGTCTCTGGGAGAACCAGCCATGACAAAATTGTTTCACCTGGTGTGTAAGATGTATGACACAGGTGAGATACCCTCAGACTTTAAGGAAAACTTTGTAATCCCCATCCCTAAGAAAGCAGGTGCAACAGGTGTGAAAACTACAGAACCATCAGTTTAATAAGTCATGGTTGCAAAATATTAACGCGAATTATATACAGAAGGATGGAAAAGCTGGTAGAAGCCGAACTCGGAGAAGATCAGTTTGGGTTCAGGAGAAATGTAGGAACTCGGGAGGCAATACTCACTTTACGGCTTATCCTAGAAGATAGATTAAGAAAAGGCAAACCTACATTTCTAGCTTTTGTAGATTTCGAGAAGGCTTTTGACAATGTTGACTGGAATAAACTCTTTCAAGTTCTGAAGCAAGCAGGAGTAAATTATAGGGAGCGTAAAGTTATTTACAACTTGTACAAAAACCAGACTGCGGTTGTCAGAGTTGAAGGGCATGAAAGGGATGCAGTAGTAGGAAAGGGAGTAAGGCAGGGTTGTAGTCTTTCTCCAATGTTGTTCAATTTGTACATTGAGCAAGCTATAAAGGAAAGCAAGGAGAAATTTGGTGAAGGAATTAAAGTTCAGGGGGAAGAATTAAAAACATTACGTTTTGCCGACGACATAGTAATAATCTCAGAGACAGCAAAAGACCTGGAAGAGCAGTTGAAGGGAATGGACAGTGTGCTGAAAGGTGCATATAAGATGAACATTAAAAAGAGAAAAACTAGGGTAATGGAGTGCAGTGTAATAAAATCAGGTGATGCTGAAGGAATTAGATTGGGAAACGAAGCAATAAAGGAGGTAGATGAGTTTTGTTACTTGGGCAGTAAAATAACAAATGATGGTCGCAGTACAGAGGATATAAAATGCAGAATGGCAATGGGTAGAAAAGCATTCTTGAAAAAGAGAAATTCGTTAACATCGAATATTGATTTAAGCCTAAGGAATCTTTTCTGAAGGCATTTGTATGGAGTGTTGCCTTGTATGGGTGTGAGACATGGACGATAAACAGTGCGGACAGGAAGAGGATTGAGGCTTTTGAAATATGGTGTTACAGAAGAATGCTGAAGATTAGGTGGGTGGATCGCGTAACTAATGAGGAGGTACTGAATAGAATTGGGGAGAAAAGGAATTTCTGGCATACCTTGACTAAAAGAAGGGATAGATTGGTAGGACACATTCTTAGACATCACGGAATTGTGAATTTAGCGTTGGAGGGAAGTGTATGGGGAAAAAATCGCAGGGGAAGACCAAGAGATGGATACAGTAAGCAGATTCAGACAGATGTAGGTTGCCGTTCTTATGTGGAGATGAAGAGGCTTGCTCAGGATAGGGTATTGTGGAGAGCTGCATCAAACCAGTCTCCGGACTGAAGACCACAACAACAACATGTACTGTACAAAATAAGTGATACCATATTATTGATACATATAACTGCTTACATTTTCAGTGTTTCTGTTTTACATGATACAACAAGAGGTGACAAATGTTGCTTTCATAGGATTGCTTAATTATTTATAAATTATACTTCTCTGTAACGAATAAGTGCTAATTTACTAGGCAACTCACATGCACATTTTGCATATCCGCTTACTTAGACACGAACCATATGCAGATTTTTTACATGTGAAGAAAATGTCTTTAATTTTGCTCTTTGTTGCACAATCCAAATTCGCAAGTTTTCATTTTGTTCCTTTACATATTCCTATTTGTCTGGCAGCAGTCAAAATACATGGAGTCTGGAGTTGCTGAGGGCGAGAACTTTTGACTGGTACCTCCAAACTATCACATAATAGCCAAAATGTTGAAATGTTTGTAGAGCTTATGGGACTTAACTACGGGGTCATCTGTCCCTAAACTTACAAACTACTTATGAACTAGCTATTACTAAGGACGGCACGAATATCCATGCCTGAGGGGGGATTCGAACCCCCGACCGTAGTGGCCGTGCAGATCGTGACTGGCGCGACGCAGACCGCTTGGCCACCGCGGCCGGCGTATTAGCCACTATAGACAACAATGTATGAAACATTATTGTTGGCTAAAAAAAGCGCCAAATAAACCGGATAAATTGCATAGTCGACAAAAACGGTCAATTGACCGCTTTCTGGAACCAATGGTGAATGTGTAAACACCTTAAAAATTTGCAGTTAAAAATCAAAAATTAAGGTAACTTAAACATCGCTTAAAACTAATAAAAGTCAAAAAGATCACAGGAACCTAGTATTTTAAACACTGCAGATATACCCATATTAAAATGAAAAATGCTTATTTGATCCCCACCGAGAGTTCTAGTGTTAAAGGTAAGAAGACATACGATAGTACACAGCTAATATTTCTAAAGTAATTCTAATACAAAATTAAGTATTACGCTAACGATTATCTGAGTTACACCATTTGTGCTTTAAGGTGCTCGTACATGTTTTATAATGTTTGTTTTTAACCTTCAAGTCCTCACAATAAGGAGTGTCATTGGTTTGTTTCTTTAGCTAATCGATAATAATCCAGTTCGACTCGATAGAACAGTGGTAGAGAGCCAGACTACAAATATCACATCAAACAACATAGCTAATATTTCTATACGAATTCTAATACAAAATTAAATATTACGACAACGATTATGTGAGTCATACCATTTGTGCTTTAAGGGGCTGGTACATGTTTTATTGCTCACAATTAGTGTCATTAGTTTGTTTCTTTAGCCAATCGATTATAATTCAGTAAGGCTCGACAGGTAGAGTGCCAAATGCTCTCTGTAATAAAAAACGGTGAGTCAAATATTCATAGAACAACCAAGAACAAACTGTACCAACGGCCGCAAAAAGCCACCAGGTCATAGGATTTTTATCTGTCTTTTTTCCACTTCTTTTCACCTCTGGCAGTGTTGTTGATGTGAAAAATATCGAGTAGCACCGTGGTTCGGACCCCACGTTAATCTGTAGGTCCCTCTATAACTGGCTGAGTAAGTAGTTCGAAGGTCGGAGGAAGGCAACGGAATACCATCTCCCAACAGCACCATGCCTAGTAAAGCACTGTGGTATTCAAACCAATATTAGGATTGTTGACTGCTTTTTAATAATCCAGTTACCCTATACCATTAACAGACTGATACGGAAACAATATTTTCCTTTGAGGAAATGCATACTGTAAACCATCAGCTGTTTATTATTTTTCCAAACTTCTACCGGTTTCGGTTACAAACCATCTTCACGGAAGAGAACTAGACAGTCTGATTGAACAGGTGCATTATATGCCTCCTTATGCAGACTGGCATGCATGTCACAGAATAAAAATTAATAAGACGTCACTAGGCATCAAGTCTTGGTTAAAAACATAAAAGCAATGCCAGGCTGCGTGATGGTGAACCAAGGTCTATTACAAGAGCACCTAACACAACTACTTTTTTCTTTGTTCAATAGTTGTGTTAGGCCCTCTTGTAACAGACCTTGGTTCACCATCACACAGTCTGGCACTGTTTTTTTCAAATGTGCAAATGTTTGTATAGCTTTTGGGACTTAACTACGGGATCATCAGTCCCTAAACTTACAAACTACTTATGAACTAATACTAAGGACGGCAGAAATATCCATGCCCGAGGGGCGATTCGATCCCCGACCGTAGTGGCCGTGCAGAACGTGACTGGAGCGCCTCAGTCCCCTCGGCCACCGAGGCCGCGCCTAGCATTGCTTTTATGTTTTTAACCAAGACTTGATGCCTAGTGACGTTTTATTTATTTTTATTGTGTGACATGCATGCAAGTCTGCATAAGGAGGCATATAATGCACCTGTTCAATCAGACTGTCTAGTTCTCTTCCGTGAAGAAGGTTTATAACCGAAACCGATAGAAGTTTGGAAAAATAATAAACAGCTGATGGTTTAAAGTGTACATTTTCTCAAAGGAAAATATTGTCTCCGTATCAGTCTGTTAATGGTATAGGGTAACTGGATTATTAAAAAGCAGTCAACAATCCTAATATTGGTTTGAACACCACAGTGCTTTAGTAGGCATTGTCCCGTTTGGGGATGGTATTCCGTTGCCTTCCTCCGTCCTTCGAACTACTTACCCAGCCAATTATAGCGGGACCTACAGTTTAACGTGGGTTCGGAACCACGGTGCTACTCGATATTTTTCACATCAACAACACTGCCAGAGGTGAAAAGAAGTGGAAAAAAGACAGATAACAATTCTATGACGTGGTGGGAATCGAACCCGCGCCCTTGAATTTAGTAAGGGTTTTTTTTTTTTTTTTTTTTTTTTTTTTTTTTTTTTTTTTTTTTTTTTTTTTTTTTTTACCGCCGTTGGTACAGTTTGTTCTTGGTTGTTCGATGAATATTTGACTCACCATTTTTTTTATTACAGAGAGCGTTTGGCACACTACCTGTCCAGCCGCACTGGATTATAATCGACTGGCTAAAGCAACAAACCGATGACACTCATTGTGAGGACTTGAACGTTTAAAAAAAGCAATAAAACATGTACCAGCCCCTTAAAGCAAAGCACAAATGGTGTAACTCACATAATCGTTGTCGTAATATTTAATTTTGTATTAGAATTCCTATAGTAATATTAGCTGTGTTGTTTGATATGATATTTGTAGTCTGGCTTTCTACCACTGTGCTATCGAGCCGCATTGAATTATTATCGGTTAGCTAAAGAAACAAACCAATGACACTCCTTATTGTGAGGACTTGAAGGTATGCATTTCCTCAAATATCTTACGGCTGTTGAACCTCATCTCAATAAAAATTTGAACAATATTTTCCGTTTTGAACGACAGGTAGTGACCACCATCATCACCATTAACCAACTCACACGTTTAATCTCTCTTCTTAAAAACGAAACACTGGCTGCACCAGGCCGAAAGCTGCAGCCTTGCGAGGCAGCCCCGCGCTTTGACTGCTGTGCTTCCGGCGCCGTGAAGCCTTCATTTCCGAGGCTCCGCCTCCAGGCTTGGCGGGAAAGTATTGAGATTGATGCCACTGCCGTCAGACAATGGAGTCAATATTTGAACTTCTTCTATGAAGCTCGGCGCGCGGGCACACCGTCGCCGTTCGTCTTTTGTTTTTTACCTGCACGTGCGTCATATACTGCGAAATGCAGGCCGTGGCTCCGCGCCCTGTCAGACCACCCCTTTGAGACCCTGCTCATGAAAAATGCATTTGTAATCAAAAAACCTCATCCTGCGAGTGACCAAATAAACAAACCCGGCGGCTATGTCCTCAAAATTCATAAGCCGGATGTGTTTGGGCGGATATATTCCGCGGTGGCGGCATTCCATCCCCGTCTCATCTACTTCACCGACAGTGTAACTAACTTCAGCACTCTTTGCAACATAATGCAGAGCCGAGCACACAAAACATGACATGACGTCCAGGGGCAAACTTTTTTCGGTCGGACCCAGCGCGTGCTTTTAAAAGCGCTGCAGCTGACGTATTTGCAGGCTTTCTAATTTCAAGGAAATCAGCGAACGTGTTCGGACTGATACAACTTTGTACAGAGGCAAAATATGTACCATAACTATATATAGAATAAAAAGATGTTCGCTCTTTCTGAGTACATAACGTATCGTTTGGGAATTTGCCACGACTGTGATCACAAGTATGTTCGTTCGAGACTCCCGAAAGTATTCCATTCTGTAGACGGTGTGAAAGAATACGATTAAAGTGAACCTTTTGGAATTAAGCATGTCATGACGGTTAAAAATCAATTTAAGTAATGGAGAACGGTACTACAACAATATCAGCGGAGTTCATTTTCCTTCTTTTTCGTGACCTGGGCTGGTACCAGTTGAAGAAGGTTGCAACATTAGTGAAATAGTATGAGAGAAATGCAGCGAATGAATCAGAAAAAAAAAGTTTTCCCCTATATGAATAGCTGAACTGACTTTCTTGATACCCCTTGGATAATATATATTGTTTTGAAATATTAGAACACTTGTTAGTGATTCTCTTCTTATGCGATGTTCCATAGTCATGAAGATTCAAAGTATTAGGTTTTATTTAATATGTAATTTCCAGGATGGATTCCAGGGTTCAAGTTAACAATGAACTTCTTCAGTACAGTGACACAGTGTTCACAGCTGGCACATCAGGTGTGTGCAACAAAGCGCATATCCACAATTAAAAATTTACTTAATGTTTGGTATCTTCTTCTTAGTTTCTTTGTCTTTTTAGAACGATGATAACATATGTTGTTGTTGTTATGGTCTTCAGTCCGCAGACTGGTTTGATGCAGCGCTCCACGCTACCCTGTCCTGTGCAAGTCTCTTCATCTGAGAATACGATCGGCAACTTACATCCTTTTGAATCTGCTTACTATATTCGACCCACACGCTTCCTTCTAATGCTAAGTTAACAATTCCTTCATGTCTCAGAGTGTGTCCAACCAATCTATCCCTTTTCTTAGTCAGGATATGCCAGAAACTCCTTTTCTCCACGATTTGGTTAAGCACCTCCTCATTAGTTACGTGATCTACCCAACTAATTTTCATCATTCATCTGTAGCACCACATTTCAAAAGCTTCTATCATCTTTTTTTTCTGAATTCCTAATCGTCCACGTTTCACTCCCATACAATGCTACACTCCAGACTATTTCTTTCAGAAAGGACTTCCTAACATTTAAATTAATATTGGATGTTAACAAGTTTCGCTTCTGTAGAAACTCTTTTCTTCCAATACCCATTCTGCATTTTATATCTTCTTTACTTCGGCCATCAGAAGTTGTCTTGCTACCCAAATAACAATACTCATCTACTACTAATCTAATTCCTGCCTGATTTGCTGACATTGCATTCCATTACCTTCGTTTTACTCTTGTTATTGTTCATCTAATATCAACCTTCAAGACACTGTCCGTTCCATTCAATTGCTCTTCCAGATCTTTTGCGGTCTCTGACAGAATTACTATGTCATCGGCAAACCGCAATGTTTTTAGTTCTTCTCCATGCACTTTAATGCAAATTTCTCATTTCATTCCTTCACTGCCTGCTCAATGTACAGATTGAACAACATTGGGGAAAGGCTACAGTCCTGTCTTACTCCCTTCCCAACCTCTGCGTTCCTTTCTTGCCTTTCGACTCTAATAACGGCTCACTGGTTTTCGTATAGGTTGAATATAAGTCTTCGTTCCGTATATTGTACCCCTGATTCCTTCAGAATCGACAAACGCCAAAAACGTAGGTTTCCCTTTCCTTAGCCTATCTACTAAGTCATAATGTATTGTCTCCCATGTTCCAACATTTTTGCTAAATTCAAACTGATCTTCCCCGAGGTCGGATTCCACAAGTTTTCTGTTAGTCTGCAAATAAGTCGTGTTAGTATTTTGCAACCATGACTTATTAAGCTGGTAGTTCCGTAGTTTTCTGCACTTGCTTTCTTTGGAATTGGAATACAATCTTCTACTTGAAGTCGGAGGGTATTTCCCCTGTATCATACATCTTGCATACCAGGTGATACAATTTTATTGGTGACTGGCTCTCCTAACGACATCAGTAGTTCAGACGGAATATCATCTAGTCCAGGGGCTTTGTTTCGACTCAAGTCCTTCAGCGCTCTGTCAAATTCTTCTCGCAGTATCATATCTCCTATCTCATCTTCCATTTCTAGAATAGTGCCTTCAAGTTTATTTCCTTTGTATAGGCCTTCTATATATTCGTTCCACAGTTCAGCTTTCCCCTCTTTGCTTAGTGCTGGTTTTTCGTCTGAGTTCTTGATATTTATACAGCTTGTTTTCTTGTCTTCAAATGTCTCTTTAATTTTCTGTAGGCGGTATCTATCTTTCCCTTAGTTATGCATTCTTCTACGGTTCTGCATTTGTCCTCTAGCCACTCCTGATTAGCCAGTCTGAGAGCTGCATGTCCTCGGGAGAAGTAACGACTGTTGTTTCCACTTGCTTTCAGCTTTCAGCAGTAACTGCATGGCAAAACCATGTTAGCTGATGTTACAAGGCCATCTCCATCAGTCATCCAGACTTTTGCCGTTGTAACTACTGAAAAGGCTGCTGCCCCTCTTCAGGAACCAAACGTTTGTCTGGCCTCTCCACAGATACCCCTCCACTGTCGTTCGACCTATCTGCATCGTTGAGGCATGCAAGCCACCCGAACTCGGCAATGTCTGTGGTTCATGGGGGTATGTAGGTTTTCTTAAAGTACTAAATGAGGTAAAGTATCTGAATTGTTAAAAAGTTTATTTCACAAAATTACGCAAATTATGAATAAACACAACTTACGACAAATGTGCCCTCTACGATCTAACGAAACAGCTCGACTTCCACCTAAATCCACTTCCCGGCAAGTCTCTACACAATGATGAAGTATGGGGACAAAGTACAATAAAAAGAAAAGTGTTTACTGTTTACTGACAAAGGCCTCCGAAGTTGAAGAGACAGTCAGTGGTACATATTGAGCAACATAACTGGAACTGAATTTATAAAATATTAAGCAAGAATTTCAACTGAATTACAAAGCTTCTAAGGAATCTATTCCGCGTTCTGCCTTAGGACTTCGCTTTAACCTCAGTATGAAAAGACACTCCATTAGCCCTGAACATCTTGTGTAAAATATTTTTGCCTAGTGGAATATATTATTATTTAAATATTTTAAGCTATGTTGCTTCTGAAGGCACATCATTAACGCGCTTAATAATTATTACATATGTGCCTGGTAAGTAATACAGAATCGGCTACAGGTTTTATTAAAATTATCCAGCTTCAGTGTTACAGTTCATCCCGTCTTTAGGCTCCTTTATGACTCTGGGTGATGTAATTGTTACCGAAATATCTCTAGTTTTCTGTGGAAGTGCAAAGTCACCACGTCCGATAAAAGGAAGTTCCATAATGTACATGGTATGTACTGTAGCAGTACATCGTCAGTAAAACTTCCACGCCACGTGTTCAAACTAAATTACTGGAAAAAATTAATGTACACCAGGAGAGACGACGTCGATTTACGTGGCTTGTTTTTTAAACAATTACCGTTTTGCCATACCGCGGACGCAGTGCTGCGGTCGGCGTTCTGCGCATGCGCACTGAGTACCTACGCCATTACAGTCTGATTCTTCGTTGTTTACGTTGTGTAGTGTTTGTTTAAGATGCCTCCGATAATCGTGAGTCGCGCCGGTTGTGAAGTACGGGCTGTTATAAGATTTCCTAGGCTAGGCCTTAAAGCGATCGATATTCATCGTGAGATCTATGCAGTTTTCGGAGAAAACATTATGAGTAATGGAATGGTAAGAAAGTTGGCGAGAGCATTTAAATATGGCCGCAGAAATGTGCATGATGAACAACGGAGTGGGCTTCCATCGGTCGTTAATGAAAGTTTGGTGCAGGAAGTGGACAATAAGGTGAGAGGAAACAGATTTTCTCCACTTTAAGAAACACCGCTGCGTCGGAGCGACCGAGCGCATTGAGGCGCTATGCTACGTTGCGCAAGGACGTTCCGCGTCGGGGGTTCGAATCCCCCCCCCCCCCCCCTCGGGCATGGATGTTTGTGCTATCTTTAGTATAAGTAGTTTGTAAGTTTAAGGACTGTTGCCCCCGCAGCTAAGTCCCATAAGCTTAACAAACATATGAACTTTTCTTGTAGAAACACCTGGGTGGTCAGCGTCTTCAAGACGATGGCGAAGTCAAAACAGTTGTGACGCAATGGTTAACAAGTCAGGCGGCGGACTTCTATGAGGATGATATTTAAAAACTTGTGCAACGTTATGACAAGTGCCTCATTATTGACGGAAATTATGTAGAAAAGTAGATTAAGGTACAGGCTTTCATATAAAAATAAAATTATTGAGATAGCACGTCTTTTTTTTTATTTCAAAACGTCCTCCAACAGCAGATAGCGTAGTTACATAGCTTCCAGAGCGCTATGTGTTTGTACCATTAAAAGGCATTCTTTGCAGTCATGAGGCTCAGTCAAATGCCATGGCAGAGAGGTGCCATGGAAAGGACGAACGTTCCTGCTACCACCAACTGAGTGAGTTTGAAAGGGGCCAAATATTGGCCTTCCGAATGTTTGGATGGTCCTTTCGGAGAATTACCAAAAATATGGACGTTCTGTATCACTTGTGCAACTGCACTATGTGATCAAAAGTATTCGGTCACAACCAAAACACACACGTTTCTCGTATTAGGTGAATTGTGCTGCCACTTACTGCCAGGTACTCCACATCAGCGACATCATCCACGGAAACTTCGAACGTGATCAGGTGATTGTGTGTCACTTGTGTCAGAAGTTTGTACGCGAGATTTCCACACTCCTAAATACCCCTAGGTGCACTATTTCTGATGTGATATAGGAGTGGAAACACGAAGGGACACGTACTGCACGAAAGCGTAAAGACCTACCTCGTCTGTTGACTGAAAAAGGCCTCCGAAGTGGAATAGGTTCGTACAGTTTAATAGTCAGGCAAGTACCCAGAGCATCACACAGGAATTCCAAACTGCATCAGGATCCAACAGAAGAAGTACTGTGACAGGCGATGGTAGGAAAACTTGGATTTCATCGCCGAGCGACTGGTCTTGAGCCACACATTACGGAGGTAAATGCCAAACGACGCCTCGCTTGGTGTAAAGATTGTAAAAATTGGACGACTGAACTGTGATAGAAACGACGTATGGAGTGACGAATTACTCTAAGGCATTATGATGGGTATGGCGAATGCCCGCTGAACATCATTGCCAACGTTTGTAATGCCAACAGTAAAATTCGGATGCGGTTCTGTCATAACGTGGTCGCGGTTTTCATGGAGGGAGATTGCACCCCTTGTTGTTTTGCTTGGCACTGTTACAGCGCAGGCCTGCATTGATGTTTTAAGCACCTTCTTGCTTCCCACTTTTGAAGAGCAATTCTTGGATGGCGACTGCATCTTTCAATACGATCAAGCACCTGTTCGTAGAGCTCGGGCTGTGGTGGAATGGTTACACGACAATAACATAGCTATAAAGGACTGGCCTGCACAGGCTCCTGATTAAAATCCTACAGAACACGTTTGTGATGTTTTCAGACGCCGACATCGTCACAGGCCTCAGCGACCTGCATTGACACCTTTCCTCAGTGCAACACTCCGTGAATAATGGGCTGCCATTCCCCAAGAAACCTTCCAGCACCGAACTGAACCTATGGTTGCGAGAGTGGGAGCTGTATTCAACGCTATTCCAGCATTACCGATGGAGGGTGCTACGAACGTGTAAGTCATTTTGAGCCAGGTGTCCGGATACTTTTCATCACATAGATTACCTTGGTTGCTAAGGGTAGGTGAACATTGATTAACATGAAGTGAACGCTGAACAGTGGTCGATTGTAAGATCCTTTCTTTTGCCATTCCAGCATTACCGATGGAGGGTGCTACAAACTTGTAGGTCATTTTCAGCCAGTTGTCCGGATACTTTTCATCACATAGAGTACCTTGGTTGCTAAGGTCAGGTGAACATTGATTAACATGAAGTGAAAGCTGAACAGTGGTCGATTGTAAGATCCTTTCTTTTGCCATTCCAGCATTACCGATGGAGTGTGCTACGTAGGTCATTTTCAGCCAGGTGTCCGGATACTTTTAATCACATAGAGTACCTTGGTTGCTAAGGTCAGGTGAACATTGATTAACATGAAGTGAACGCTGAACAGTGGTCGATTGTAAGATCCTTTCTTTTGCTATTCCAGCATTACCGATGGAGGGAGCTACGAATGTGTAGGTCATTTTCAGCCCGGTGCCCGGATACTTTTCATCACATAGAGTACCTTGGTTGCTAAGGTCAGGTGAACATTGATTAACAAGAAGTGAACGCTGAACAGTGGTTGATTGTTAGATCCTTTCTTTTGCCATTCTTCGAACAGGAAAATTGCCTTTTTTCCCACATAAACAATTGTTTATAAATCTAAAGAATCCAGCTGCTAGGCTTATAAACTACTTAAACTAATTTATGATAAGGAGAACACACATATTACCGAGTTACGATTCGAACAACCGAAAGGAATGACTGTCCGTAACATGACGCCTCAATCAGGTGACCATTTCCGGTGGCGTTTCAACAAGATAGTGCTCACTTAAAGACGGTGCATAAAAACTCAACCTCCTCAGAAAGATCTGCGAACTTGTCTTTAATGTACTAAGTGTGGGACGAAAACTAACACGTACAACTCGTCAGTTCAGAGCTCCTGCGGGAGTAGGTGAACGAGAAAGCGTCGGATAATGTATCCCAAGGCAGTATTCGCCTTGTCAGAATCACCGCCTACATTGCTGACCGCGGTGGTTACACCAGGTACTAATAAGGGTGTGGCAACATGGATCGACACAACTTAGTACGTCAGAACCACTTGAACTATTCATCTTTAAGTACTCCGTATGAACTACTTCAACAAATGATCTTGAGTTTCATGGCAACTGTATATGTACTTTTGTGTAATGAATTCGTCTCTGTAATTTTCCTGGTTCTACAATGACTTACGAAATGTTCAACGATCTAAATTAATGACACGTTATTCTTCCTCATGATTTATAATTCGATCTCATGTGTTTACAACACGTATGTACCTACATCTCTCACACGTCTACGTCAATTTGTCGCTCACGAACATATGATGATGAAAAAAATTGTAAGATTATTTGGAGATTTATCTGAGATATCCGTTGACGTAATTAAATTCGTTTGTTTAAAATTTTTGGGACGGAAAATGGTTATATATATTTTTTTTTCTTTCAGCTGTGGAAGCGATCCATTACGTGTATCAAGCCCTTTGAACTGTTTAACTAAGGGCTTAGTCCAGAAATTTTTCGCTGTGATGAGATTTTCATCTGTCTTTGTCAGTTTTGTTTGAAGTAATAACTGCTGGCCCGTCCTCAAAACTTTGTGCTACAGCGGTCGAGCAAACAAATGGGAAGCACCGAAAGCTCTGCTGAGCTTCGTTCAGAAAAGACAAAAATATTTCCTTTGTCGGACGCCTGCAGAAAATGGAACAGGAAGAAAATTCCTGGGTTTTGATGTAATAATACTTCTCTTTTAAAATTTTTTTCACTAACACATATATGTCAAAACTTATTAGTAAAATATTGATAATTAAATTTAATGTAACTATCGAAATCCTTCCAATTTGATACAATTCAGGTTCAAAAGTTTTCAGTATATACATGTACATGTTTTAGTACTTGACATGCTCTCTGAAGAACAGTTCCGTAGCAATTAAGGCTAAATACAAAATGGGATTACGCATGATGTATGCGATTAAGCCACATTTCTTACGAGTTAAATATTTGAAATAAATTTATCTTCTTTGTCAAATAAAATAAAATGTGTATCGCAACAGGACAAAGCGTTACACCACACCTCCAAAGCTGCTACCAGTGGTTACAGGAACAATCTTCTGAGTTAAACATCTCAGGTGGACACCAAAAACCCCAAACCTCAACATTATATATAATAGTAGCTGTTACCCGGCGCGTGGTTGTCACAGAACAAATATTTATATGATTTACAATCGTCCATTAGTCCATCACCTCCTTTCCCTTCTCTCTGTGCTCCTGCTCCTCCCCGTCTCCTCCTTTCCCTTTCTCTTTCCATTTCCTTCCCCGTCCCTCTGTTCATATTCTTCTCTGACACCCTCTCTCTATCCGTCTCCTTCCTCACTATTCTGTCAGCCTCCCCCTCCACCTGCTCCTCTCCCTCTTATATATGAAATCATAGATATATATGGGCCAAATTTCATGATGACTGGTCAAACGGTGGCAAAGTCGCAAGGTACCTTCCGCCATGTTAAATTCATGGCTTGCGGAATACATGAAAACATCCGTTTATGTGTTGACTTTCATGGTGACCAATCAAACAATTTGGATGTTTGTAGTAACGTACCATCCGCCATGCACTTGCGGAGGTTTACGAAAGGTAGCCCATGAATTAATTAGGGATATAGGCCATCTTCATTCCACATTTCAGTCAATTTCGTCCAGCCCTTACAGCCTGAAGAGTAAACCACTGTAAGGTACCCTCCGCTACGCACCGTACGGTGGCTTCCTAAGGGTAACTCATGCATTAATTCAGGGTATTACTATCTGCCTTCTAAATTTCGTTCAAATCCGTCCAGATGTTTCAGCGTCAAGAGAAACGTATTAAACCACTGTAAGCTACCCTCCACCATGTATCATATGAAGTTAATTTTAGTATGCCTATAACCTTCGAGCGAGTGTAAGCAATGAGTTGACAAAATTTTATCGCAGACGTATGTACGGTATGGCCGTGCAGAAAAAGACAAACATTATTTTTATGTATTAGATTTATGTATTTATCTTCAAATTCGCATAAAAACCATACGTCCGTAACAACAAATTCCTTCTGTTGGTGGTTTTCAGCCCAATGCTTCGATACGCTTGGTATGCATCAAAGCTGACAACCAATTAACAGTCAGTCAAAAATCTGAATGAAGTATTCTTTCCAATGAAGCATATTTTTAAAAAAATTCTTACTTTAAATTGCTTGGTATATAAAATTCACATGGTATAAACAATATTTAGGTTTTAAATGTTTATTTTATGATTAGCAGCCTGAAAAATGTAACGTAACTACCAGAGAGAGCTGCTAGAATTTTTAGAAATTTTATTTATTTCTAAACCTCGCCGATCTGAAAATTAACTGTTTAGTATAGTTAATTAATTGAAATGATTGTAGGTAATCTGAGTATATTAATACTACACTGAAACTGAATTATTCAACCATATTTAAAAATTTCATCGGAATACAGCAATCTAAGTCCATATTTAAAGTATTCTCCGTCATGTACCATCCACGACTTTATGTGTCAGTGACCTTACTCTTGTTTTGAAAGTCAAGTGTCCAAAATGTCACGAAGATTTTAGGATGAATAAAGTGTCCTTATTCCCATGTTGCATGATGCCCCAGGTTTTCAACCATTGAACAATAACAAGAGTAAAACGAAGGTAATGGAATGCAATGTCAGCAAATCAGGCAGGAATTAGATTAGTAGTGGATGAGTATTGTTATTTGGGTAGCAAGACAACTTCTGTTGGCCGAAGTAAAGAAGGTATAAAATGCAGAATGGGTATTGGAAGAAAAGAGTTTCTACAGAAGCGAAACTTGTTACCACCCAATATTAATTTAAATGTTACGAAGTCCTTTCTGAAAGCATTTGTCTGGAGTGTAGCGTTGGATGGGAGTGAAACGTGGACGATAAGGAGTTCAGATAAAAAGATGATAGAAGCTTTTGAAATGTAGTGCTACAGACGAATGATGAAAATTAGATGGGTAGATCACGTAACTAATGAGGAGGTGCTTAACCGAATCGGGGAGAAAAGGAGTTTCTGGCATATCCTGACTAAGAGAAATGATAGATTGTTTCGACACATTCTGAGACATCAAGGAATTGTCAACTTAGCGTTAGAAAGAAGTGTGTTGGGTAAAAGTCGTAGAGGGAGACCTAGGGACGAATACAGTAAGCAGATTCAAAAGGATGTAGGTTGCCGAACGTATTCTCAGATGAAGAGAGTTGCACAGGACAGGGAAGCGTGGAGAGCTGCATCAAACCAGTCTACGGACTGAAGACCATAATAATAATATAATATTGTTTATGACGTCAAATCTCTTGAACTATATGTCGTAAGCAATTCTTACCCTTACGTCAATTGTTACCTCATGGAAGGAATATGTGTCGCAAATTTGGTTGCAATCGGTACAGTAGTTTATAAAAAGACGTCGCATGATGCAGATTTCCGCGCATTTCATTGTGTATTACGTCATATATCCTGAACTGTTCGTCGTACAGTCATTTAATGGTGCCTGTGACCACCGCTAAAGTGCAAGAAATATATTGAAAAAGTTTCATCACAATCGGTTGAACGGTACGGCCGCGCATAAAATACGATCAGACAAACATTCATTTTTATATATTAGATCTGGGATGCCTTGCAGCGTGCTTTTCAGAAGTTATCTCTACCCTCTTACGGTTTCATGGACAGCTCTGGAGGATGCATGGTGTCAATTTCCTCCAGCACTACTTCAAACATTAGTCTAGTCCATGCCACGTCCTGTTGGGTCACTTCCGGTGCCCTACACGATAGATGTATGTTTCTTTGGCTCTTCACGTACTCGTACATAATAAACGCAGCACAATACATTTGTGTTTGTTGCGGTTCAAGCAGAAAATTTAACTTCAGTATTAACTAAATATAGTTGTTAATATGTGTGCAGATACGTCCGTTGTAGATCATACGGTGAAGTAGCTGTTCTTCGCGGTCACCTACTCTGGCGTTGGCTAGCGTCAGGCGAAACTTTATTGTAGCAGGTACGGTTCCCACGATCTGTTTCATGTCAATATTCTTGTATATTTCTTCTGTAACTGGCGGGCTACGAAATGAAGTAAATTAATCCAGCTTTCACGTTCCATTGGAGTGGTAGTCTTAGACGTGGAATGGTAGAAAAGAAGAAGTGGATGATACAGGTTTTCTTGTGGACTGCAAGTTTTATTCCTCACAGACAGATGGAGGAACCGGTTTGCTTAAGTTAAACAGTTTCTATGTAGCTTTCTGTATCCTACAGTGCTGAAAGTTAGTATAGGTGATCCATATAATGTATTGTAATGGTCACAAAATCAAATTGAATGTTTGCTTTCGAAAGTCGAACCTATTCGCTCAAACAAGCGAATAAATGAATTGAGAAACCCGGAATCCCCTCCAGGGATTCTGGGATTCAGAAATCTCGACCAATGAGGCGCATCTGCGAAACAAAATCGTGAAACTGTGGAGACAGGTAGTCTGTTTCAATGGTGCGATGGTGGTGAAGGCAGGGTATGAGCTGGATTAGCATCTATGACGACGAAGTTTTGTCACAAACAGAAATAACAACCATACAGTTCACTGTATAAAGGAGGAAGATGAAAGCATTGTTTAGAGGTAGCTAGCTCGACAGGTAAGATTATAAATGGAGCCATATTTAGCTGCAACGTGAGCTACGCCATTCTCCTAGCCTGTTCATAGTGTCATGCAGCCGTTGTAACGCTTTTAATTTCAGAACCGGTTCTGTGACTACTCTGGGAATGATGTCAGAGGGGTAGTTTCCTCGCTCCGCCAAAACGTATCAAGTTTATAACAGAGCACGCGAATGGAAGAGGAAATGTTGCTGTCAAAATCATTACGGTTTCTCAGTGCTAGCGCCAGGGCTGGAGAAGGACAAGTGGAGAAAGTGCAGCGTAAAATAGATACGAGGCTCCATCTTCCCTCACACAACAAAAGTTTTTTTTACTTTCTTTACAACATAATTCGACATACGATTTCAATTACAGACATAATTAAACTAGTTTCTCGTTAATAATGTATTTATGCAACTGTGAATCCATTTCACCAGCAAGACCGTTCCTTATGAGACTTAAAGTTCAGCCACAAGGACAACAATTTTCTCGCGAATCATGGTTATTTTTGTAACTCAGAAAGATTATAGGGTTGTGGTCACGCGTTTGACACTGAAATTTCGTCATATCGATTCAGTGCACGAAGTACAATATAGTGCACATAATGTAAGCTCATGTCAGTCGAAAAAGCTGTATACGGTACAATGCAATTATTCTAGTGGTGTACTGCATCTCAGACTATTAAACCCATTGTCACGCCGTAAATACCTGGTGCAGATGTTTCTCGTCTTATAACTGTCATTGACTAAACGTGTTCCGTCAGTCGTACAGTTGTGTCTTTCTGTTCTGTTAACAGTATGGTGCACTTCCATGTAACTAGTTCTCATGTAACAAGTCCGAGCTAGGTGATACGAGTTGGGTCAGGTAGGGTAGATGGACTAATGCAAGTCAGTCTTGTAATAGGTACCAGTATCATAAATATTGTGCTGTTAATAATCGGGTGAACATCACAAGAGCAGCATTAACCTGCCAAAAGGGAGCCAACGCTATTATGTTTCCTAATATTTAGTAATGTAACCACCAGTCTGGATCTCCTCAGCGTTTTATATAAAGTATCAGAAAAGTCCTATACCTCATACATTTCAAAAGACTAATGGCCGACCTACTGTCACAATAGCCATCTCTCTACAGCTTACTCTGGCTAGTTCCTGCTACCCTTAAAGCATTTCTTTCCACTCTGTTGGCAATGTCTCTCTATTTTCCAATCTTTTCTAAGAGCCTCTGTCACTTTCTCCTTCTCTAGCTTTGTAGCTCTAAATTTACTTCAATGTCTTACGTATTTTAAATGCCCTGCAACTTTTTCTAGCTACCACTAGTTTTATTGTTAGTGTGATTTTTTGTAATATCTTTTGTTTGTGTTGTTTCCTGGTCAGTTGTAAGAGAGGGCCGCAAGGCCCTAGTCTGGTCAGGCGAAATAAACAATAAATTATGAGAGACCGAGACTCAAGAGGACCGACGGCGGTATCGGGTAATTCAGTGATGCTAAATTACATGCAAACTCGAACAGTAAAAGGCTAACTCAGTGGTGCAACAAACAAAAATTATGTTGAGAAACAATACAGGCGATGTTACCGCCTACGGACTTCATTAATGTGGCATCCTAACGACAAACATAATTAAGAAGGTTCTAGAACCTGCCAGAACAATTTACTCACAAACTGTGTAGTTAAAGAGAAATGTGAACTGTGTAAATTAAAATTTACTTACGAACGTGACTATAAAGTTATATAGACAGTTTGAAGAGCAATAATTTCAGTAACATTAAGGTTTAATTAATTAAATATGAGAAAATGTGTAGAGCACGAATCGTACATTTTTGAATTTATACATTTATAAACGTGAGACTAGAACACCATGATTATAAAATCTTACCAGTGTCTGTACGAAACGTATGTAAATGTTCGTAAAGTTCTACCATCAATATACATATGCAGAGTGAAAGTTTCATTCTAGAAACATTCCTTAGGCTGTGGCTAAGCAGTGTCTCCACCATATCCTTTCTTCCAGGAGTGCTAGGCTTGTAAGATTCGCAGGAGAGTTTCTGTGAAGTTTGGAAAGTAGGAGGCGAGGTACTGGCAGAAGTAAAATTGTAAGGCACCATCGTGAGTCGTGTCGGGATGTCTCAGTCTATAGAGCGCTTGCCCGGGAAAGGCAAAGGTCCCAGGTTTGAGTCCCGGTTCCAGAACACAATTTTAATCTGCAAGGAAGTTTCATATTACTCTCGATTTGAGACGTACAGTGGGTAACATGAAGGTTTCTTAAATTAAAACACAGATCGTAGGTACGTTTGAACTTTGTTTCGGTTGTTCCAGAGTGATAGAAGTTTTGTGAAATCATCATACATTATGAGAACGCATGCTGTTACTGCGTGGTTACCTGCGATTACCTTATGACCTCAATAAATGCTCAAAATGATTTGTTTCAACTTCAATGCATTTGGCAATTCGAGTAACGAAATTCCTCTCAAGAGCGAATAGTTCGCCTTCAGTAATATTCTCACATGCTGAGAATGAGCTGACGTCTTCTCGGCCACTACGGTCGGGGGTTCGAATACCCCCTCGGGCATGGATATTTGTGCCGTCCTTAGTATTAGCTAGTTTGTAAGTAGTTTGTAAGCGTAGGGACTGATGATCCCGTAGTTAGGTCCCACAGACTTTACAAACATTTGAAACATTCTTGAAATGAGCTGACGCATGTTTTCAGGCGTTGTCTGTGAATCACGATAAGAAAAATCTTTCAATTTTCTCCACAGAAAAAAATCCGGGGATTTAAGATCCGGTGAACGAGCGGACCATGAAGCTTCGACGACCAATCCGCCTATAATTAAATATTCCATTTAAGACTGCTTCAACTACACGCGAACCATGTGCCAAACATCCATCATGTTAAAAGTACATCGCCATTCTGTCACGCAATGAAACATCTTGTAGTAAAATCGGTAAAAATTACGCAAGTAATCAACATACATTGCATCATTTAGATTGCAATCGATAAAATAGGAGCCAATTATCCTTCCTCCCATAATACTGCACCATACATTAACCCGCCAAGGTCGCTGATGTTTCACTTGTCGCAGCCATCGTAGATATTCCGTTGCCCAATAGTGCATATTATGCCGGTTTACGTTACCTCTTTTTCTGAATCACGCTTCGTCACTAAACATACGCGTGAAAAGAATCTGTTATCGTCCCGTAATTTATTGTGTGCCCAGTGGCGAAACTATACACGACGTTCGAAGTCTTTGCCATGCAAATCCTGCTGCATAAAAATTTGGTATTGGTGAAATTTATGTTGATGTTCTCAACACCGACGTTTTTGACTGCTACTGATGTGCGGATTAGCCGTAACTGCAGCTAAAACACTTACTTGGGAATCATCATTTGTTGCAGGTCGTGGTTGACGTTTCGGCTGAACACTTCCTGTCTCTTTAAATATCGTAACTATCCGACGATAGGTCTGGACACTTGGATGATATCTTCCAGGATAACGATCAACATACGTAGCATAGGCCCGTTGGACATTTTGATCACAACAGCCATACGTAAATACCATATAGACCTTTTCTGCAAATGGTAAACGGTCCATTTTAACACGAGTAATATGTCACGTAGCAAATACCGTCCGCTCTGGCGAAATTTTACGCGATACCATGTACTTATACGTTTGTGACTATTACAGCGCCATCTATCACAAAGCGAAAAAAGTGTTCCAAATAATACATTCATATTCATGTACGTCCTACACGGATGTGTAATAAACATGGGGGCAACTATTGTTTAAAAATGCAGTTGATATCCGTTTGACCTACGACAGCGCCATCTAGCGGGCTAACCATAGCGCTATCTGTGTTCCCCCTTCAAGCTAGAAAAGTTTTCTTCTTTATAATTTTTTCTTGATGCTTATTTCGAGAGTTATTTGGACCGGTCACCATCAATGGACCATCCTGTATAATTGTATAACCACGTAACAAAATACACCATTGTTTGTTAATACAACTTCAAGATTTAGCCGAAGAAAAACTCAAAGAAATCCCGATATTTTGTGTAAATATTATGTTCTTTGTTACTGATATTATTCTCCATTATGTTAATTAATTAACTCATTCTCTTATGACTTTAAAAAAATGTTTGTAGCCACAATTTTTAACATAACATAAATAGGAGCACACTACAGCTACAGTCAATTGGTCAGTTATCTTTCTATGTCAGGCAAACTCTCTGTAAGTAGAATTTCATAACATGATCGAGAAGTTTCGAAAGCGATTGTCTACTGCTGGAATAAGACGAATGTTGATTTTGTATAGCGAAGCCGTGTACAACGAGCTGTGTATGAACCTGTTACCACCTCCGCTAGTAAATTTAAGAAAAGGATTACACTGAGTATTATTTAAAGAAGTCCACGAAACCTTCCACATCAAACAAAACTCAGGCAACTAAGTTAGGTATATTTAGAAATAATATAAATCACTGTGTACCAATGTTACTTACCAGAATGCATACATTGCTTTAGCTACAAATTCTGCTAAATAATAAAGGTAGAACTTAGCTAAGAGTGATGTTATAGTCTGAATGAAATAAATTTTCGAACTTTAGGTCAGTTACCAAAGCGAAATAGAAACTTGTGAAACTATTTTGAATTTTTTTGTGAAACAAATCCGGTATAGTACCTGGACCTGGGATACGGTAGTGACAAAGGTAAATACTATGTTTAATAAGAAAAATGAACCTATAAATTAATGAAGTCAAAGATTTTTCTGAACTTATCAGCTTCATTACGGTACACTTTGAGACATACCGCAAACAGAATTCTACAATGACGAGTACAGTTGCATAAATTATTTCAAGAAATTTTCAATAATTTCATGTGTCCACATTCTAAACAGGTGAATTCGGTTTGTTCGTTTTAAATAAAATAAATATTATACACGTTCAATTCTCACAGACGTTATTCTGTAGTGTTGTTACTGACATAGTTAAAATGTAATATATCCTACGCTGTATACATAAGTTTCATTTGCTGAGTAATAATGTAGACGTAAATGTTGCCTGTATACGCCAATAACGAAAATGCGGTCCCATCATGAACGGATAAAAAGAAATACGAGGCTATAAAAATGATGCCCGCGCGATTTCCCATTGAATATCTTCCGCAGCATCAGTTTCCCTTTTGACAGGCTACCGATAAACCAATAATCCGATGCGCCACCGAAGAAAAGCGTCCGAGCATTCGGCTGTTTTTATCGACAGGTACTGCATTGCCCTCCATAATTATTTGTAGCTCTTACAGAGATGCCTGGAAAGACAGCATCGAAAGAATCTGAACGTCGAAAAATAGATTGTGGATTTATCGTTTATCCCATACCTTCAATACCACCCTTTATTTTGGGCAGAACTGAATAACGATACGGAGAACCAATGTTGCGGCAAGTATCTCGCGTTGTAAGAATACTCGCTTTTGCACTAAAGCTTTTAGTAGTCAATGCAAAATCTGTTATATACATCTCTTTAGCTAGTTGCTCTTTAGAAACAAGTCAAATCAATTGCGTTATTAAGTAAAAGGAATTCTTCATTGTAATTTATGCAGTAAGTATTGTGCAGATATAGCGAGCTTATTTATGAAATTTTAAATAACTAAAGCAATAGAATGTAACGTAATTTTCCTTTTATAAAAATTGTAATAAGCCACTTTCATTTGAAGCCAGTCACACAGAATATAACTCGAGTCATATAAATTAGTCAACCACACACCCACACCCACACACACACCCACACACACACACACACACACACACACATATATATATATATATATATATATATATATATATATATATATATATATATATATGTGTGTGTGTGTGTGTGTGTGTGTGTGTGTGTGTTTGTGTGTGTGTATGTAGTTGACTAATTTATATGACTCGAGTTATAGTTGTCTATATTCTGTGTGACTGGCTTCAAATGAAAGTAGCTTATTACAATTTGTATAACAGAAAAATTGCGTTACAGTCTACTGCTTTAGTTGTATAAAATTTCAGAAATAAGCTCGTTATATCTCTTCAATACTTACTGCATAAATTACAATCAAGAACGTGTGGTTTTGATCAATGAAGAATTCCTTTTACTCAATAACGCTGGTACGGCTCCGTCTTCATTATTTCTCAAGTGTTTGGGATCCCCACCAGATCGGTTTAAAGGAGTGTGTGTGTGTGTGTGTGTGTGTGTGTGTGTGTGTGTGTGTGTGTGTGTGTGTTTGTGTGTGTGTATAGTTGACTAATTTATATGACTCGAGTTATAGTTGTCTATATTCTGTGTGATTGGTTTCAAATGAAAGTGGCTTAATACAATTTGCATAACAGAAAAATTGCGTTACAGTCTATTGCTTTAGTTGTATAAAATTTCAGAAATAAGCTCGCTACATCTGTACAATACTTACTGCATAAATTACAATCAAGAACGTGTGGTTTTGATCAACGAAGAATTGCCTTTTCTCAATAACGCTGGTACGGCCCCGTCTTCATTATTTCTCAAGTGTTTAGGATCCCCACCAGATCGGTTTAAAGGAGGACTTAGAGGCAGCTCAGAGTCGGGCGGCGAGGCTTTTAAGGAGAAATTTGGAGAGGGCATTAAAGTGCAGGGAGAAGAAATAAAAACATTGCAGTTTGCCGATGACATAGTAATTCTGCCAGAGACCGCGAAAGATCTGGAAGAGCAATTGGGTGGAATGGACAGTATCTTGAAAGGAAGATAAAAGATGAACATTAACAAGAGTAAAACAAAGGTAATGGAATGCAATGTCAGAAAATCAGGCGATGCTGAAGGAATTAGATTAGGTAATGAGGCAGTAAAAGTAGTTGATGAAGTCTGTTACTTGACTAGCAAGATAACTTCTGATGGCCGAATTAAAGAAGATATAAAATGCAGAATGGCTATGGGAAGAAAAGCGTTTCTAAAGAAGCGAAATGTTAGGAAGTCCTTTCTGAAAGCATTTGTCTGGATTGTAGCATTGTATGGAAATGAAACGTGGACGATAAGAAGTTCAGAGAAAAAGATGATAGAAGCTTTTGAAATGTGGTGCTACAGACGAATGATGAAAATTAGATGGGCAGATTAGGTAACTAATGAGGGGGTGTTTAACCAAATCGGGGAGAAAAGGAGTTTCTCACATATCCTGACCAAGAGAAGGGATAGATTGGTTGGACACATTCTGAGACATCAAGGAATCGTCAACTTAGCATTAGAAGGAAGCATGTGGGGTAAAAATCGTAGAGGGAGACCGAGGGACGAATATAACAAGCAGATTCAAAAGGATGCAGGTTGCCGAACGTATTCTCAGATGAAGAGACTTGCACAGGACAGGGTAGCGTGGAGACCTGCATCAAACCAGTCTGCGGACTGAAGACCACAACAACAACAACTGTTAGAAACCGGACCCCACAAAGCTAGAAAAAATTTACACAGAGTTCTTACACCGCCACATAATCACTAAAGTTTTCAGTATACCAGACTCTTATCAAACTGCATTTAGTAGCACATACACCGCGTTTATCTGTTAGAAATCACTGGACTGAAAAAACACATTTCCGCCCACGATCTGAAAAAATATTCCGAAAAATGAATCTAGGTTGAAGAAACCAAGTTAAACATGCTAGACAACAAATCGCTACCATCTCCGCAGGCACAAGAGCAGAACCAACCTTACCTCACCACAATCCGAGCACAAAGTGAAGACCTAGCAGCCAGGAGGCGCGAAAAAGCTACGATAAATTGGGAAACCCAAGAAACAGCTGTGCTGAGACTCTCCCTGGAGAGAGCTCGTCATATAGGGTGTAGTAACCTCTTTGGCTGCATCAGCAGCAGGGATTGGTAACGACTAACTATGGACTTAGAGCCAGAGAGATCCATGCAAAGTGAGCTATCACTACCCACATTCAGACATCCATTAGATTCTCGCACATCCACTTAAGAGTAAAAGAAGTACTATTCTTTCAGGGACAATGGCGTAGCGGAGAAGCCGTACTTATTGCCACATTCATAACTACCATAATAAATTATTAAAATAACAAAATCCTAGCAATAGTAACTAACATTTGGAAACTAATATTAACATGAAATAAAATGCTATCCTCATGCCTTGAAAAGAGTGGGGTTCTAGTTTTAACAAAATGCTAATCTAGCGACATCAAATAAATTACAATTTATTACAAATATATGGAAGACGACAGATGGTCATCTTTCGAGGTCAGTGATTGTACGCACTACTTCCGGCGCATACGCCTTTGACTTGACGACAACTACTCCTTGAGAACGTAATTTTATGTTACATCAGATCTCGAGAGTATAATAGCCCCTCTATAATGAAGAAATGTCTTCTTATGTGCTTGCCCTTGTATAAATAGGATCGTGCGAATGTAAAGGATATTAGGCACCATTAGGCTCTTGTTCAGCATTTAGTAAAAAATTAATCACAAAGTCTGTAGATGTGTTGTTGCTTATCTGCTCATGATTTTAAATACAGGCATCAAAAGTATTTTGCGTTCTTTTCATTGTACAGTAGAACAATTCACGCGTTTTCGAGACTTTTCAACATTTTGAGCTTTCGAAGCAGCCTTGAAACAGTGCCACTGTATTACGGCAGCCAGCGTCGGTTTTGCCTCACATTTAAATTTCTTATTGTCCAGCAGTGTAAGGAAGGGAGAATGAAGAAACGAGAATATTAAGATTTTTAATTCAGCTAGGCCGACGACGGTGAAAATGACGATAATTTATTTTCTTGCCCTTAGCTTAAGGAAGTTATACGACGACTGTGAAAAAGACGGTGATTTATTTTCTGGGATTTAGCTGAAGGAAGTTATAATACAAGTAACTTTTCGGACCATAACATCCGTGAAGAATTCTAGGCACTGCAGTGAGAAGTCAGTAATATGAATAATTCATATTAGGATAATTTATATGTAGGGAATTTTTGTAGTGTTTTATTTGGTAGTCGGCTAGATACTCTAAGCCGCACGATCTACGTACAGCGCAGTTATTTCAAATACTCCAGCTCGAAACATATTGTCAACTATTGATATCACCCAGGAAACTTGAAATGAACAGTTTATTCAACCTTCTAAAAAAAGAAGAAGACAAAAAATAATTATATAGTATGAAGTGAAAGCAATATTATATATTTACGCTTAACTTTCTATATAACAAGATCAGGTGTTCTCAGGGAGAATATTACATTTAAATTTTCGATAGTTTCAAAGTTGACACGGTGTTACAGAATAACGCATAATAGCTTTTTAAATATTCACTTAAATACACGACATGTCATTACAAACAAGAATGAGTAATACTTATGATTCATTTACTAGGAATGATTTTACTGTGATGAACGTAATTCAAAATTGAGCTGCAGTTATAGTCCATTACCAGGAATATTTTTCAATAAATGATTTTCAGTTCAATATTACTACGTAATAACAATCCAGGGACGCCACAGAGGTTTCCGGCGTCATACTTGCCAAAGACCTTGTAAAAGTAAGTACATGTAACAAGGTTTCCCCACGCTCGAAACAATTTGAACCCTTCGCTGAACGCCGTAGTGGTGGTAAGAGTGTGGTAAGTTGCAGTGTATTGTAGCTTAAACGGACACATATAGAAAATTACATACTTTTTGGTACATATCTATATCACTTGTTCATCGCAGTTGCATTACTTCAATTTCCGGTCTGGTGATGAGTTGTACAGCGTTAAATTGCATGTATAAGTTTGTGGAAGGAACGAATACTACCTTTCACTCACGTGAATTGATTTGTATGATTATTATTAGGAACAAATTAGGCGACGCTGGAAGAATTATAGTACGTAAAAAAATAGAGGTGGTGGATGAGTTTTGTTACTTGGACAGTAAATTAGGATATGGTGGTCGCAGAACAGATGTTGCAAGATGCAGAATTGCAATTGAAGGAAAAGCGAATTTGAAAAAAAGAGAAAATGTTTAACATCACACTTTGATTAAAACGTAAGGATGTCTTTTCTGAAGGACTTAGGGTAGAGTGTTGCCTTTTACGGGAGTAAAACCTGAACGACAAATAGTTCATACTGGAAGATTACAGATTTTTTTAAATGTGATGCTACAGAAAAATGCAGAAGATGAGGTAGGTAGAACGCGTAATTAATAATGTACTGAACCGAACTGGCGAGAGAAGGGGAACCTTTGCATACTTTACTTAATAGAAATTTTGCATTGAAGGGAAGCATTTGGGGTAAAAATCACAGAGGGAAACCAAGAGAAGAATGCAGTAAGCAGGTTCAAATGGATGTGGTTGCCGTTCTTGTAACACCATGAAGATGTTTCTCTCAGGATAGAGTAGGATGGAGAGCTGCATCAAATCAGTATCCAATTTCCTCAACAACAACAAGTTACAGAACTTACATTTTCAGAGAGGACAGATCACTGAATTTACTATAGCTATTTTAAGTATACCTATGTATTATGTTTTGACAGTCATGAGGCACATGATGCTCGAAGCGGGCTGCTAAATACGTTTCACCTAAAAAATTTTGGTCACTAAACTTTTGAATACAAACACGAATTATTTACAAACGAATGGTAACACTTGTGGAATCCAATCTTGGGAAAGATCAGTTTCGATTTAGGAGAAATGTAGGAACACGGGAGCCAATGCTGACATTACGACTTATCATAGAAGATATCCTAAGAAAAGACAAACCTACGGTTTTAGCGTTTGCAGATTTGGAGAAAGCTTTTGACAATGTCGACTGGAATAAACTCTTTCAAATTCTGAAGGTAACAGGGTTAAAATATAGGGAGCGAAGAATTATATTCAACCTATAAAAAAACCATACAATGGTTATTAGAGTCGAAAGGCATGAAAGGGACGCAGAGGAAGGGAGTAAGACAGGGTTGTAGCCATTCCCCAATGTTGTTCAGTCTGTACACTGAGCAAGCAGTGAAGGAATTCAAGGAGAAATTTGGAGAGGGATTTAAAGTTCAGGGAGAAGAAATAAAACTTTGCGGTTTGCCGATGATATAGTAATTATGTCAGAGACAGCAATGGATCTGGAAGAGCAATTGAATGGAATGGACAGTGTCTTGAAAATAGGGTATAAGATGAACATCAAAAAGAGTAAAACAAGGATGTAGAGTCAGAAAGTCAGCTATAATGAAGGAATTAGATTAGGTAATGAGACAATAAAATTAGTAGATGAGTTTTGTTATTTGGGTAGCAAAATAGCTTCTGATGGCCGAAGTGAAGAAGTTATAAAATGCAGAATGGCTATGGGAAGTAGAGCGTTTCTGTAGAAGCGAAATTTGAAGACATTCAATATTAATTTAAATGTTAAGAAATCCATTCTGAAAGCATTTGTCTGGAGTGTAGCATAGTATGGGAGTGAAACGTGGACAATAAGGAGTTCAGACAAATAAAGAAAATTAGATGGGCAGAGAAAAGGAGTTTTTGGCATATCCTGACTAAGAGAAGGGATAAATTGGTGGGACATATTCTGAGACAACTTAGCATTAGAAGGATGTGAGTGGGGTAAGAATCGTAGGGGGAGAACGAGGGACATATACAGTAAGCAGATTCGTAAGGATGCAGGTTGCCGAACTTATTCTTAGATGAAGAGACTTGCACAGTGCAGGGTAGCGTGGAGAGCTGCATCAAACCAGTCTGCGGACTGAAGACCACAACAACAACGAACAACAAACACTTGAACGTTACGACTCGCTCTCATGCTAACGTAATAATACAGAGCAGTGTCAAATTTCTTGTGGTATCTCAAAAATAGAGGTAGACATTGTTGTTTGTTCAGATATTCAGTCAGTACCATGTAAGTACATATTGAAATGCAACATTTCGTTTGGACATAAAGGAAGATGTGTTGTAAGAAATGGTTTATAGTTTACCACCACAATGACCGCATTTAAAACTGCCCTCTGTTTTCAGTATACCACTTACGGGATTGTGGGGTCTTGTTAATTGTTTGCCAACTCACTGTCAGACCAAAGTTTGTTTGTGCCACAATGCATTCACCTTCTTACCTCGCACCGAACGCAATCGTGCTGTGGTAAGGTCGACGTAACTGTGCTCTAACTGGGTTTTATCACTTCTGACTCGTACAGCTACATTTTCCTGTTTAATTCGCCAGTTTCACTTGCTAGTTGACGACGTTTTGAAGATAATGTCGTATGCGATTGGCCTAAAACGTTTTAATATTGACGAGTGCGATTTTAGCAGTTTAAAGCAAGTTTTTAATTTCATTCCTAGTAATTACCCAGTTACTCCAATATGTAAACCCACATCTTTGTTAATCGAATTCATTGCCATTTAAGGTTTCTTAACAAATTGACGCAAGTGATCACTCGTTTTAATGCCATCGTTTTAGGTGATTGAAGTATTGACTAAACTCTCCAGTTTAAACACAGTTGATACATTTCACTTTTTTTTTATTTTCATACTTTATAAACGGCGATAGGTTGTTACAGTTGTGTATTATTTACAGGTATCACCATATGAAACGAGCGTAAAACGCGTTAATGTATCGTAAATAAAATTTAAATCGCTTGGCATTCGCGGATGACATTACTCTGATCACAGAAACACCGGGGTACGCGAAAATCCAAGTAGAAAACCTAATTGAGTAAGCAAGAAATGTCGTTTACAAATTTCTTTCACAAAGACAGAGTTTATAACGAATGTAAGAAATTGCCCAGATAAACTACTCATAAATGAAAATAAAATCAAGAAACATAATTCATTCAAATATTTGGGTGAGTGCCTACCCATAATCAACAATGAGAAAGAAAATCTCGAAGAATGAGAAAAAAAGATGAACATAGCATTACATATTACCAGAAACACATACAAGAAGAAGGCATTATCATGGGGCACCAAACTTAAACACTATAGCACAGTGCGAAAAAAGAGGCTCTGTATGGGAGTAAAACACTAAAGCTAGTCCAAACAGGAGGGTTAAATAAACTGATGAAAATGGGAAGAAGACTGATGAGAGGCATACTCGGCCCAAGGACAACAGGAACAGAACTTAACAGACCATCACCCACAAAGAAATACACGAATATGAAGGGAGCGTAATACATAACGTGCGAAAAAGAAGAATACAATTCTTTGGACAATTGGCGAGAATGGAAAATTACAGGCTGACAAAACAAATCCTTAATGAAATAATGAAGCTTAAAGGACAACCAGTATGGTTTACACAGACCTTAATTGGCCTCAAAGAAGTAAACAACGACATCATGGACACACCCAACAGAAACTTATACAAGAACAAATCTCAGAAAGCGATCCTCAGGGATGATGAAGAGGGAAAACCAAAGCAGGCTCACAATGCTGAAGAGCTCCGAAGGCAGAGATCAGAACGCATGAAATTAATGTGGGCAGAAAGGAAGAAGAAGCAAGTAAGCTAAAATTGATGTACTGATTTAACGTGCTCTGTAAAAGTGCCATTCGAATAATAATAACAATAAATTAAGTTTATTAGTTGTAACAGACACGTATTCAATTCCTCGGGCTAAATAATTATTTCATAACGATTTAAAAAAATGCTTCTGCTGCTTTTCACTGTAGCAGGATCAAAATTAATACAACACTGACGTCTGTAAAAAGTACTCATTATAAATCACGTCAAACTGAAGGACATTAAAATATACTTGACATCGTTGTGATGCCAAAACTGGGTCCTACATGGCTATGAATTCCGTAAGATATTATAATAAGTGACAATAACTCATACGAATCCGAAATATAAAATTACATAATCAGAATTCCGTAATATGATTTCACAAGTTAGATGATGTATACAAGGGAACTGGATGTTAACGGTAAACCACTACGAACCCTAATCCAACATTTATCCACTTAAATGAAATTTTAGTCACTTCTACAATTGCTTCTCCTGGCATCTGTACTGTTCACTTTTGTTTACGATGACAGTAACAAACTGAAATGGTTTCATCATAATTATGATGTGTTCTATAAACTCCTTATTTAAGGGTGACAGACTATTCGCAAATTTATTGAAGAAGTCGAAAGTCGTAGATGAAATATAAGCATAGGATGCATTCGCTTTTCTTCATGTTAACTGGGAGTTGATATGATAGGCTAGAAAGTGAAAATTTAATTACAGGTAGTATTAACAATTTTCTAGGTCGGTGTAAAATTAATATCAGAATAGTCTTACACTGAACTTCATTTGCTATTGAATGTAGTAAAAGTGTCTTCAGTGCTTGTTAAAACGTGTTAGATGAAGTTAGAAGGCAAGAACGATAAAGAGTTAGTATTTCGCTAGAACAATTTTGCATAAATCTATATTACGTAGTTCCACACTACGGCACTTACGTAATACCCGTCGAGATATCGAATAAATTTATTGAAGGAGCCGTGCTTGTTGCTGAAGCTACTTGGAAACGCGTTTCACGAGCTCATGAATTACTAACTGTAAGTAACTTAACATTATTAACTGCTCAAATGCTTGACATCGGAACACATCTAAAGCCTTCTTACAGTCTCGAGAACACCCTGAGCTCCAAATGCCTCCCGTAACGTTTCCTCCCCTGTTTTGCCGCCGACTTTGGAGGCATGAGAAAGCAGTTTCGATGCTGACGACGTAGTAATATCGGAAGTATCTTATCTCTAGCGGACCATTTCACTGTATTGCTGCAGAACATCGTATTACTTGCTCCCGATCCAATGTAATGCGATTAGAGATGGTTGGATTGGCAGACGTACGTGAAACTTTAATTCGACATTGTGAGATAATTAATACCAAATGAGAATCGACTGCGGAAGCCTGATATACAGGGAAATTCATGAGTACTTGGTATTGGCTTCTTGATAAATTTACCTAAAATCAACATCTGACCTTGTTCCTGATCTTTCTTTTGCAATTTTTGATATCGTAATTGATCTCCGAGAATGAAAATCTAAAATCCTTGACTGTTAGCAAATTTTACGTTACCGCAGCTTATCGTCACCAAATTTCTAGATCTAGAGTATCCTGACGAACGACTTACAACAGATAGATAATAAGTACTTTCGTATCATCGGAATTCTATGCGTACGTACAATAAATATCGTGTTTATAACCTTTGGCCCCATCCATCTTTTACAGATGAAAAAATGAAAGGTGGTAAAACCGTAATTAATGGTTCAAGGAAGTAAAATTGTGAGGTCGCTCATTTCAGTAATAAATATATGGCATATATCGCTAATTAATTCAAATGAAACTTTAATTCTCATATTAATCATACCTTATACTAAAGACAACACAAATATCCATGCCCGAGGAGGGATTCGAACCCCTGACGGTGGACGGTCGCGCGCACCACAACACGGCGCTCCAGTACGCGGGGCTAATATACGAATTTACAAAGAAGGAATACAGCAGATAAAATCAAAATATCCATTACACACTCATCTTCAGAAAATTCTTTCCTGTTTGACTTACAACATATCTAACATAAACATTCTCACTCAGTTTACCGAGTATCTTTCTTAAGAATTACCAATCTCAGATTCTGTTGTGTTACGCCTTTTTGTTCTTCCCATGAGAATCTGTAGTTAAGCTAAACAAATATACTCATGTTCAGGAAAACAGAATACCATAAAAGACTAGACATACGAGTTCTTATCACAGGAAATGCATTACTATTTTCTGAAGACATGAATTTTGTAGTTGAGACCTGGGTTCAGCATCTGTCCTGTTGCCTAGTAGTCGTATGGTCTGCTATGGCCCCTGATACTTGTTCCATGTGTGATGGTATTGACGATACTAAGGCGCGAATGAAGTCCCGTGATATTGCCATCCATGCTGCTTTCATCAGTTTACAAAGATCATCTGAGTTTGACATTAGGCCATAAGACTGCATATGTCATTTCACCATACTATATTCCATATATACGACTGGCCAATTATCTGGTTATCTGGCTAGCCAGGAAGTAAGACTATCATCTTTTGAAACCAAGAAGGTACCTGTTCTTGCATCAAGATATAATCATGCATTGACTTGCTGAAAAATGGCGTCTGGTTTGTGGTGCGGAAAGGGCTTGGCTACGGGTCGGGTTGGTGCTATATGAGTGTGAGAATGCATTCTCTGTGATGCTCCCCCCCACACCCCTGTCTGTGGCGAAATGCAGGTATCGTTTTCAAACAAACAGAACCTAGATTTGCCCGAAAACACTTGTAGATACAATTCCTGTCACCAGTGGAGTCGTTTTAGGCACCATTGCCGTCTAATAATTTTCTGAACATTAGTCATAGATAGGCGAAGAAGAAGGGGACGACGTGGACGTAACTCAAGCCATAATAACACCAAAGACTGTCACCCCTGACAGTGTTCCACTGTTCGTTGTTGCACAAGAACCACTGAGGACGATCAGTATTTAGCGACAACAAGAGCGCGCTGACATGAATTGAGTACTAATAATTTCTGCAGAAAGTATTTACGTAAATGTCCTGTGAATGTAGACATCCTCTCTCAAATTTTCCAAGGTATTCGGAATGTATAATTATTAAAAGACAGACTACCATGAATTAACATAAAGTAATTTAACTTTTTGTGTTATGCTTCCATTTAATTGCTTTTTAATCAGTAATTTACGATAAAAATAAAGTTTTTTATTGTTTCGTGATTGTTTGGGAGATAAATGAGCTGTTGTGTATGTTTTACTCATACCGAGATAAAGTATTTAACTATATGAAAAACTGTGAATTTATAGGGCTGCGTTCAAGTTGGCGTATTCAGGTGTTTGCAGTATTCTCTGGATTATTTTCCTAGACACTAAGAGACAGTACTGCCACCGATTATTGTTTTATTGGAAGATGCACGTTTCGATTTTCCCGTTATTTGAGCAAATTAGCCATTCCAACGGGAATTTGCCACTCATCAGGATTTTCATGGTGCAGAAATTCTTCTTGAAACAATATAATTTTCAGAATGAAATTTTCACTCTGCCGCGGAGTGTGCGCGATATGTAACTTCCTGACAGATCAAAATTGTGTACTGGAACCGGGATTCAAACCTGCGACTTTTGCCTTTTGCGGGCAAGCGCTGTACCGTCTGAGCTATCCCGGCACGCATTATAGTCGTCGTCACAACTTTACTTCTACCAGTACCTCGCCTCCTACTTTCCAAACTTCAAAGAAGTCCTCCTGCGAACCTTGCAGGACTAACACTCCTGGAAGGGATGTTTCTAGAACGAGGAGTGCTAGTCCTGAAAGGTTCACTGAAGAACATCTGTTAATTTTGGAAAGTAGGAGGCGAGGTACTGGCAGAAGTAAAGTTGTGTGGACGGCCTGTGGAGCGTGCCGGGATAGCTCAGATGGTAGAGCGGTTACCCGCGAAAGGCCAACGTCCCAGGTTCGAATCCCGTTTATGGCATATAATTTTAATCTGCCAGGAAGTTTCAAGTGTAATTTTGTTGATCGCGAAAACTTTCTTGATAATTTATCTCGTTTTGCTTAGCAACTTTACAAATCATGAAGAAGAAATTGATTGAGTACAACGTAAACACGGGATATCTGTTCTAGGTTTTGAGGGAATATCAAACTTAGCGCTATATATTTACTGGCTGTTTGCTTCTGACCCGTAATTGAACGACATTTTAGGATACGCTGTTTTTCCAATGTCTGCATTGTTTGGTAATGACTAAGCTACTCCGGATACTCGACTGTTCGCCCACGGTAAGTTGACGATTCGTGCGGTAGGTGTTGGTGGCAGCAGGAGGCATATACCAAAGTAACGTTGATGCTAGGAAACAATCCCTTATCAAGCCCCGCCCCTAGCGGCTAAGCCCCGCCTCCGATAGGCTACGCCCCGCTTCTTTCAAAGGCGATTGACTCGAAGATATGTTACCGAAACCAAAGATGATATATCGAACGTACAACTGTAAATCGATATAGTGTTTCTGAATCGCAAATTCAGGCGCTGTGCGCCCTCAAGTACTAAAAAAAAAAAAAAAAATAAAATAAAAAAAAAAAAATAAAAAAAAATAAAAAAAAAACTTTCTTAAAAGTGAAAAGTGAAAGATAGGTTAGTTATAGGTCAAATAGGCGGGGCTTGGTGAGGAATCGATTCCTAGCGCCAACGTTACGTCATGTACCATGGCTACTGGAGAGGGGCGGAGGGTACATCAGCGAGTAGAAGTCAGCGTCGCAGTGTTAGCAAGGTTACCCGTAATAATGTATACAAGATGTTTTATGCTGCTGGCATTCTACGGATCGGAGCGTGGAATGTTAGATCCCTTAATCGGGTAGGAAAATTAGAAAATTTAAAAAGGGAAATGGATAGGTTGAAGTTAGATATAGTGGGAATTAGTGAAGTTCGGTGGCAGGATGAACAGGATTTCTGGTCAGGTGAGTACAGGATTATAAATACAAAATCAATTGGGGGTATCACAGGAGTAGGATTGATAATGAATAAGAAAATAGGAATGCGGGTAAACTACTATGAGCAGCACAGTGATCGCATTATCATTGTCAAGATAGATACGAAGCCAACACCGACAACAGTAGTACAGGTTTATATGCCAACTAGCTCTGCCGATGATGAGGAGATCGAAGAAATATATGAGGAGCTAAAGGAAATTATTCAGACAATTAAGGGAGAGGAAAACTTAATTGTTATAGGAGACTGGAATTCGGTAGTAGGACAAGGAAGCGAAGGGAAGATAGTAGGTGAATATGGTCTGGGCAAAAGGAATGAAAGAGGAAGCCGCCTGGTAGAATTTTGCACAGAACATAATTTAGTTATAACAAACACCTGGTTCAAGAATCACAAAAGAAGGTTGTATACGTGGAAGAGACCAGGAGACACCGGGAGATACCAGATAGATTTTATAATGGTAAGACATAGATTTCGGAACCAGGTTCTACAGTGTAAGACATACCCAGGGGCAGATATAGACTCTGACCATAACTTGTTGGTTATGAACTGTAGGCTGAAACTAAAGAAACTACAGAAAGGTAGGAAAATAAGGAGATGGGACCTGGATAAATTGAAGGAACCTGAGGTTCTTAAGAATTTCAGAGGGAGCTTTAGGCAACAATTGACAGAAACAGGGGAAAATAAAACAGTAGAGGAGGAATGGGTAAAATTGAGAGATGAAATAGTGAAGGTAGCAGAGGACAAAATAGGTAGGAAGGCAAAACCTACAAAAAATCCTTGGATATCACAGGAGATACTAAATTTAATCGATGAAAGGAGAAAATATAAAAATGCAGTAAATGAAACAGGCAAAATTGGAGTGCAGACGACTAGGAATGAGATTGACAGGAAGTTCAAAATGGCTAAGCAGGAGTGGCTAGAAGACAAATGCAAGGATGTAGAAGAATGTATAAATAGGGGAAAATAGATACAGCCTACAGGAAAATAAAAGAAACATTTGGAGATAAGAAAAACAGCTCTATGAATATCAAGGACACTGATGGAAAACCAGTTCTCAGCAAAAAAGGGAAAGCTGGAAGGTGGAAAGGGTATAAAGAGGGGCTCTACAAAGGAAATGAACTTCGAGACAATATTGTAGGAAAGGAAGAGGATCTAGATGAAGATGAAATAGGAGATACTGTACTGAGAGAAGAATTTGACAGAGCCCTGAAAGACCTAAGTCGAAACAAGGCCCCTGGAGTAGATGATATTCCCTCAGAGCTATTGAAGTCTCTGGGAGAACCAGCAATTAAAAACCTGTTTCACCTGGTGGGTAAGACGCATGAGACAGGCGAAGTACCCTCAGAATTTCAGAAAAATTTTATAATCCCCATTCCTTAGAAAGCAGGTGCAGACAGGTGTGAAAACTACAGAACCATTAGTTTAATAAGTCATGGTTGCAAAATACTAACACGAATTAAATACAGAAGGATGGAAAAGCTGGTAGAAGCCGACCTCGGGGAAGATCAGTTTGGGTTCAGGAGAAATGTTGGAACACGGGAGGCAATACTCACTTTACGGCTTATCCTAGAAGATAGATTAAGAAAAGGCAAACCTACATTTCTAGCTTTTCTAGATTTCGAGAAGGCTTTTGACAATGTTGATTGGAATAAACTCTTTCAAGTTCTGAAGCAAGCAGGAGTAAAATATAGGGAAAGGAGAGTTATTTACAACTTGTACAAAAGCCAGACCGCAGTTATTAGACTCGAAGGGCATGAAAGGGAAGCATCAGTTGGGAAGGGAGTAAGACAGGGTTGTAGCCTTTGTCCAATGTTGTTCAATTTGTATATTGAGCAAGCTATAAAGGAAAGCAAGGAGAAATTTGGTGAAGGAATTAAAGTTCAGGGGGAAGAATTAAAAACATTGCGTTTTGCCGACGACATAGTAATTCTGTCAGATACAGCAAAGGACCTGGAAGAGCAATTGAACGGAATGGACAGTGTGCTGAGAGGTGCATATAAGATGAACATTAACAAGAGCAAAACTAGGGTAATGGAGTGCAGTGTAAGAAAATCAGGTGATGCTCAAGGAATTAGTTTGGGAAACGAAGCAATAAAAGAGGTAGATGAGTTTTGTTACTTGGGCAGTAAAATAACAAATGATGGTCGCAGTACAGAGGATATAAAATGCAGAATGGCAATAGGTAGAAAAGCGTTCTTGAAAAAGAGAAATTTGTTAACATCGAATATTGATTTAAACCTAAGGAAGTCCTTTCTGAAGGCATTTGTATGGAGTGTTCCCTTGTATGGGATTTGCGACATGGACGATAAACAGTGCGGACAGGAAGAGGATTGAGGCTTTTGAAATATGGTGCTACAGAAGAATGCTGAAGATTAGGTGGGTGGATCGCGTAACTAATGAGGAGGTACTGAACAGAATTGGGGAGAAAAGAAATTTCTGGCATACCTTGACTAAAAGAAGGGATAGATTGGTAGGACACATTCTTAGACATCAAGGAATGGTGAATTTAGCATTGGAGGGAAGTGTGTGGGGTAAAAATCGCAGAGGAAGACCAAGAGATGGATACAGTAAGCAGATTCAGACAGATGTAGGTTGTTGTTCTTATGTGGAGATGAAGAGGCTTGCTCAGGATAGGGTATTGTGGAGAGCTGCATCAAACCAGTCTCCGGACTGAAGACAACAACAACAACAACGGCATCACCAGGTAAAATCGTCGTCATGTAATTATCAATGCTCTACTAGTTTTGGCGCACTATGGCGTCATTCTCAAGATCTTATGATTACAAAAAGTATTACTTCAACCACATTGAACAGTGAAAACTTTAAAATTTACCACAAAATAATAAAAAAGTCATGGTGGTGTGTGTGATACTTAGAATAAATTAGTATAAGTACTTTGTAAGACTACGGACCGATCACATCTGCATTTTGGTCGCTTCGGATAACAGACTTTTTAAATTTTTTTTAACCATATGCTCTAGGTTTTTGTACAATCACCCTTAACCTATTTGGCTCATTTAATATAATTATCCCGGTGGCATCATTGTACAAAACTGTTATTTTTCGACCATATTGTACAACTGTTTGAATTTTCAAGTGGTCAGTCTTATAGTCCAATTATTCGAAAGTTGTAAATATGTACAGAAACCTATGACAATTTTGCACGACTTCATCTATATAAGGATTCGCATATACTCATCTGGCGAAGCTCAGAAACAGTTACACATGAAATTAAATTCAGAGCCTGAATGCCCTGTATTCAGCTGTGGGTAAATGCTTCATCCTTTATGATCTTGAAGTATAAATATAGTGTGCCCACAGCTGAACATGGGGTATTCAGGCTCTAAATTCTTGGTGTTCTTTTTATTTTGTGGTAAATTTAGAAAATTTGTTTAATGTGAATGAATAATAGTTACATTTTTGTGACCATGGGCATTTTAAAATGACTTCTTAGAGCGCAATATCTAACAGTGCATTGGTAGTTTGATGGAAGTACATTAAAAAGTTTTTTTTTTTTTTTTTTTTTTTTTTTTTTTTTTTTTTTTTTTTTTTTTTTTTTTTTTTTTTTTAGAAGAGACTGTGACTTTAAAACCTTTTTTTGTGTTTTTCCTATAGCTGTTATATGTGAGAAATACTGTAATACAATTTATTATACATATAATTGTATGTGTGCGTGGTGGGGAGGAGATTTTTAACATTAGTCTCACAAAGCCCTTACGGAAAATGTTCACACTCGTCATTCGTCAGCCTTGTGACAGCCCCCCCCCCCCCCCCCGAGAAAAAAATTCTGTACACACTACTGTGCGTTGTTATTATTGTGATTGTGATGGTATGGTTTTGTTAACTGTTAGCATTTTATGCCAAGCTTTACCCTCGCCTCAATCTGTTATCTGATTTTCGTCTTTGGTGATTAGGATGCAGATTTTTCGAGGGTGGTCCGTTACCTTGTGATATAAGCTGGAATCAGCGCTGCCCCGTTGCCGTTACCGTATTAGGCGTGTACCTGCTGCGAGCAGTCTGCACTGTTGCCAAATTTCTGATTAGTTTGATTGTATAGCTTATGGGACTTTAACTACGTGGTCATCAGTCCCTAAACTTACAAACTACTTATGATCTACCTTATACTAAGGACGGCACAAATATCCATGCCTTAGGGGGGATTCGAACCCCCGACCGTAGTGGCCGTGCAGACCGTGACTGTAACGCCTCAGTCCCCTCGGCCACCGCGGCAGGCTTCTGATTAGTACCAGGTGTATTACTTATACCTTCTTGCAACAGTTCAAATTTACCCAACAATTATAAGAATTATCCTACATTAATGCCCGCTACATTAATCAGTTTTTGGGAAATGTTGATGTGTAATCGTTTCTAACGGTTATAAGTAAATCTTTGTACTAAATGGGTTCAGACAAAAAACGCGTTTACTGAAATATATTTCTAAACTTTTATGAGGACTACCTCGCTTATCAATGCATAACTCCACAGGGATAAGCTCTTTTTTATCGCTCTTTAATAATGGATAACCATTTCTTGGCTACAATTGTTTTCAAACTTCTAAAAATGTAAGACAATACTCCCTAACTACGGTTGCCAATTGAACACCATTACCTTGAAAGAAAGAAATTAAATACTGCATCATTTGCCTGTCCAGCCAAGAACTAAGATAAATTTAATTTTTCCACCGTAGGACGGGCGATCATGTTACTTTAAACCATTGAAATTCTAAGATCTCGAAATTTTTATACTTTAAGAAAAACTTCACGGAAACATCGATGAATACTGAACTGTGTAAATTTCTGTTTTCAGGAATAGAAGCTTGCAACTAAAACACAAAGTTAGTGATTGAATGTCACTGTAATCAACACAGTTGGCATCACGGACATCCAAATGATTACTGTTAACTTTAGTATTAGCAGCCGTCGTTGCAAACTGGATTGAACTTACTCTTACCAGGCTTGAAAATCTTGATTTATTGTATAACGAACTTGCTTTTTTTTTTTCTTTTTTTTCTTTTTCTTTTTTTTTTTTTTTTTTTTTTTTTTTTTTTTTTTTTTTTTTTTTTTTTCTTTCGTGATCAACTGTATCTTCACTACATGTTTATGTTCACAATTTGATTTATCCATATATTGATAGATTAGATTCCCTCAGTTGTGGACTTCTCTCAAATATGTGTTAAATTTTTCATTTCTGTCCAGAGAATTACCCTCGCGAGCGGTTAACATTTCCGGGATATTTGTTTTAATGTCGTTATGTTCCTTTTGTATATATTCTACATTTTTAACTAGCTCAGAAACTAATGTAGGAGCGGTATGCAAAACGTGTAATTCAGTTTTTAACTTAATTTGTCAGCAATATTAGCATATTCAGTAGCTAGAGTAGCGACTGCTCAGAGTTCGTTTTCTCCCCAAAAGCCATTTCACCAAAGTGTGCTGCAAAAGTGGTTTGTTCACAAGCGAGAACTGTAACTTCTTCCATTACTCTATCGGTAATGAAGTTTACCTTTTCTGTGACAACGGGGAACGAATCTGTTCAGTCTGCACAGTAAGCATACAGGCGTAATTGTGCTGACAGATAAGCTGTAAGTTTTTTATTGAGTCTGCACCACACAAAACGCAAATTGCTATAACTGTGGCTGTCTCTGTCTTGGAGACTGCTCTAAATAGCAGCGGTTAGCAACAACCATTACCGTCTATGACTTTTCAGAGTGTAAGGTAACCCTTAATGTACGCCTTACATTATAACGAGGAATGAGCTTCATTTTGAACATATTATTCGTTTGAACCTGTTTATAGTGAATATGTAGTAACTAACTTCTTATGTGACTTAATTAATTATCGTGATGAACAATATATATAGGTAACTTAACTGTGAACATTTTCTGTCATTTATTTATTATCTGTATTGTAATTGTTTATGTATATATTACTTTATTTCATTTGTACTTTGTATGTTTTCTAGATGACTGTGATTAATTGTTATGTTTAATTTGTCAATGTAAAATTCTTCTTTGTAAACGAGATCAAATATCGATCTGAATAGTAATCGACCTGGCTCCTTAGATCAGAGACTTTATTGTATAGCAGCGCTCGCCTGGGAGAGAGCGGGCAAGCAGCAGTATCTGCCGCCCCGTGACGTAGATGAGACGTTCGTACGCGGTCCGCGGAGTGCTCAAACAATATAAGTAATAAAGTTGAACAAAGTGAAAGTTATAATTTTTTATAAGTGCAAGGATATGAAAGTTTGTGAAACCAGTGAACATAAGTGAAGTAAGAATTGATCTTAATGAATCATTTATTCGTTCGTTCTGCTGAGGCAGAAATTCGTTACGTGTTCGGTAACCGTCCCAGACGTCCGAAACGCTGTAGCGTCATCGCGGACGCTAACGGTCGCGATTAATTACGCGATTCGCGAAGCATCGCGGCGAACTGCTAGCAAGCTGCCAAAGGAGGAGACACCATCAAAATGATTTCTGTATGAATTTATGTATCATTTATATGACTGCAGAGTACCACGTCGCTGGACTGATAAATAAGCTAAGTTAAATGCTATTGATTGTAATTCACTGTGAATGCATGTTTAAGTTTTGTTTAAATACAGGAACATTAGACAGTACTTTTGCTGTCTTATTTGAACAACTAATTAACCACACACGATTAGCATGACAATCCTCAAAATGCATGAATAATATTGCTACACAATTTTACAATCAAGTGAGTGTCATTAATTATTAAAGACTGTGGTGATAATAATTGAGACAATTTTGCTAAAATTGATGGTAGAAGATAACAGACAGTTGAATTAATGAATAATTTTTTTCTATTTCGTTTTGCACTGAGTTCAACAATGACAGCCACCGCCACATCTATCCTATAAAGAACCAAACTCGTACTAATGTCGTATGCATAGCATTAATTAAGACTGATATACTTAAATTTCCTATTTGCTTGAGTGAATTAATTTTATAAGATACTGACTTTAGTGGTTGGACTGCACCCACTTGCCAATCACTTGATGTTAAAAATCCTACTATTCATAATTTTCTAAATTATCAGTACTATTAGCGTACTAATTGAGTCATACATATTGCACAGACGGAGTAAGTTAATTTCTGCTATCTGTGTGTGCACAGTCTCTGTAGGAGATTTTGTAAGAAAAGGAAAGGTGAGTGATCTTGTGAAATTTTTGTCAGACAGGGCCATAGTATTTTTAATTACACTGACTGTCTTGCTTAATATTTTCAAAATTTAACTACACCACTTGCATTAATCACGAGTTTAACGTAACCAACCACGAAATTAAGGTCAGGTTTGTTATGTTGCTCAAACATTACAACAGCCAGCACAGTTAATAACACGTAAATCAAAATTTATATTTTTTTACCTCCACTAACACTTTTCTTAAATAAAATAAACACCTTTCACCCAATATTACCAACAAAAATTTTCTTTCCTTACAAATGGCAACCCTTGCCTAGGATAGATTGTGGGCGGAAATTTATCGTTGGACTTAGTACTTAACTAACAATACTAATAATTGTATAATTTAGTATTGCAAAAATCTGTATATTGTGCTGTATATTACTATCTGATTGGCCCTGCGCCGAAAAACTTTTAAACATCTTTATTTTTGCATTGAAAATTGTATTTTTGGAATTTGAAAATTGTTAGACATAATTGTGACGTAACTGTCAGTTAGTAGTATAATCACGCGACAAGCTATAGCCCGCGCAGCTAAACAATCGATCTCACGGTCAACTGAAACAATAAATAACACGAATAGAATTTCAAATCAAGCAACTACCTCAGATTTTGCAATTACTGACAACGACATGTGACTGACAGGAGTAGATAGTAGAAGATCGCGAGATTCAATTGAGCAGAGATTAGCAATGAATGTGGGTCATCGTCAGAGTCTTATTGCAACAGAGCAGGAAATATGCAATAATATGACAGATACGCAGATTGACGTTAATGAACCGACTATGAAGGAAGGTAACGCAGAATCGCAGAAAGGAAATAGGACTAAGGAAGATATGTTAGATGTATTTTTAAAAGCAATGCAGGGATTGGAAGAAAGACAGAAACAGAGTACGGCAAAATTAATGCAGGAATCGGAAAAAAGACAGAAACAGAGTACGGCAAAATTAATGCAGGAATCGGAAGAAAGACAGGAGCGAATAATCCAGGAATCGGAACAAAAATTCAGGAATTATTTCAAGAACAAAAGCAGGAAACGTCTAAATTAATAGAAAAATTGAATGACACTGCAAACGTTCTGCGAGAAGAAATCAAAGAAGGTGAAAACGTATTGAGGAAAGAATAGAACGCGAACTCCGAGAACATAGGCAAAAGCTATTCTTGAAAGCGTACAGTCATTAGAAGAATCATTTAATGACAAAATGCAAAAACTGAATTCTGAAATTGATGAAAGGATAAAAGGAGTTGAAAGCGACACCGACTTAATTAAAACGGCCTCTGCCAATGAAAAGACGAGATGCGCGAAGGACACAAAAGCAATACAGAGCCAACTAAAAACTACAAATAAGAAATTAACTGAGCTTGATGACGAAATAAAAACGTTGCATCAGAAGCTAAACGAACAACATGAGCGAAAGAAAAAGAGGTAGTACAAAACCAGAGTACATTATCGCGCACATTAAGTATTGGACAACACTCACCACCGGAGCGAAGTGATGAAGCGATAGCGTCAGGCTCCGATATGCACGTAGAAGATAATTGTCAACCATTAATCAGACAGGGTGAAGTCGAAGCTTTGATCTAGGCTCAGAAAGGACGATCCGTCAGCTTCCACACGTGAATGTATGTGCAGAATCGGACTCATCGTATGCGAAAACGGTGGCATACAATAACGACCGAAATACGTATGAACGAAACAAAGAAAAATCAACAAACAATATGAGCAGTAAATATTTGGTAAATTATGTGCAGGGACGAAAACCACTGACATTCAATCCCAAAGGCAGACTACATATAATATACTTCCTACAGGCAATTGAGCGTATGTTTCCTCCAGAGTGGAATGACGACATGCGCTGTGATTACGTCATAAGTAATGTTCATGCGGACGTACAACCAAAGTTTATTGAAATGTATAATGATAGCAGAAATTATGGACGGTTCAGATGTCTAGTACTGAAGAAATATTGGTGTGATGCGAAGCAGGAAGAAGTCATTAGAGAAATTTATGAAGCCCCATTGTAGAAATTTAGCAAATTTAAAATAATGGCGGAATACTTCAAACATTACTGGTACAAGAACAAACATCTAGACAGCCCCATTAACGAAGCCAGCTAAGATAATGAGAGCAAGGCTGCCTAGATGGATGAAGCAACATTTAGTTTGCACACGAGTGACAACAGTCGGCCAAATGATTGAGATATTAGAAGAATTTGATAAGCTGCAAGAGAGAGACGTGGATCACATACGATGGGACCAGGAGAGAGAAACTAATAATGAAGAAAGGAACGGAACAAGAAGCAGTTATCGAACAGGAAACCGCAATGACAATAATGAGATACACGTGATTCGCGAAATGAAGACCGAAGTAGTGAAAGAAGAGACAATAGTCAGCAAAGCAATTATAATAGCAGACAATTTCATGATGATAGAAAAAGCTTTAATCCTAGAGAAAGCAATGACCATCGGAACAAAAAACTAGAAGAAAAGGAGTGGGAGAAGACCGGCGCCAAGCCGAAGAACAATTACGACCTGCGCGGAGACCGTCCAAACAATAGCGGAGGATTTCAAAGAAGATATGATGATCGTGAAAGAGGTCCGCGCTATGAAAAATCAGCGACACGAGACAGACAAGTTTGTGAAATAGATACGCCCGCAATGACTGCAGGCGCTATCACAAATCAAAATTGGCAAAATTCCGACGTCACTTCAGAAAATGACAGGTCAAAACAGTTAAACTAAATGAGCAGCTCACTGCACCCCGATGTATGGCTGCGATAATGCATATAGGGGTAAACAATAATGAAGCTGTCACGCAAATAACTGAGACAGAAGTAACAGGAGATGAATATGAAGTGAACAATGAACGATTTTGGCTACAGGAAGAATACAAGGATTTAATTAATAATGTAGGAAACCTAAACAGCGACGTGAACAAAGTTAATTATTCCAGAAACAAGCAAATGAATAATTTCAAGAAAACCAGAAAGGAAGATGTTGATTGTTGTCCAAAATTAAGCATTCTAGTAGGGCAGAAAAGGTATGAAGCGCTACTAGACACAGGATCGATGATTTCCGTCGTGACGAGAAAATTGTATTTAGATTTCAAGAAACAAGTACATCAAATTAAAGAGATAAAATGCGAAGGATTAAAAGTATTCGGAGCATTTTCGGACCGACATGTGGAAGCACACACGAGAATAATCTTGCCATTCAAAATGAATTAACTTGACCACCTATTACACCATGAATTTAAAGTAGTGGAGGGCGTCAACATACTCTTTATAATTGGATCTGATTGGCTGCGGCAGCAGAAAGGTGTTGTTGATATTGGGAATAATCAACTAATATTAAAGATGAAGGAACATACGACTGAGCTACTCACACAAGAGGAATCTAAATTTGGCACATTTAACATTATATGCGTTGAGATGCCAGAGCGAAACAGTTTAATGAGAACGTCCTGCGAACAGAGAGATACAAGTAAACGATTTGTATGGAAGAAGACGAACCCCTTGGAGGATTGTGAAGAGCGACAACTGGTTAATAAGTAATGTATTTTAGAAGTGGCGAGAGAAGACTCGCGAAAACAAGACTGGGTTGGGACCGTGCAGAAGCAAGAAGAAAACCCGATACAGAAAACAGTCAACGAAAATGTACAAAATAGTCAGGAAAACACTCAAACCGTTATGGTCAAGACAAAAATGTCACATCGTGAAAGACGGCACTGCAAAATTAAACGAACGCATTAGCCAGGCGAATGTCGCACTAATTAGAGAGAACGAATTTGTTGACACGTCAGAAGATGTAGACGAAGAAGAGAATGATAGTGAAGAATCACTTGATACTGACTCTGCCGACTCAGATGAGAATTATAGGGAGGCTGTACCTGATCCTTCAACTCCACGTACACCGACGACTGCTCGAAGAAAAAGATGGTCAGTTATGCAGAGTGGCGCTAGAAGAGTTATAATAAATGTCATGCACTGCTGTGACAGGGAAAAGAGTGAGAAAGCGCTGTTACACCTTCTCAATAAATCCCTCAAAAGGGCAGCAATATATACGGGCAGAAATGTGAGCAGACCAAATAGGCTAAGAAATTTTATGAAAAATCATCCTGGCGAATCACCTCTTACTCCTGGAAAGGAGAGGTATGTTTATATATATATCTAAATTATTTGCCTTTGTTTGTTGCGTTATAAGTATCAAGCATAAAAGTAATTTCCTGAGGTATTTACATTTAACTCTTCGAATTAACACAGTAAATATAATTATTAAATCATTATAATCCATAATAAAGTAAATAAATTTCGGAGCGAATTCGATAACGGTAAGAATTACAAGCGTAGAGTCTTTTGCTAGTTTTATCGAGACATTAACGTTAGAAAATTACAACAAAAGTGAGAGAGAATAAGAGAGAGATGCTTCCAAGCAGAAGATAGAGACAGAAGTTTACCAGATCACAAAATACAACAGCTGGTACATGCATAGACTTTCATCTTCGTCAGAAACGTTGTATGCTTCGTAGCGTTTCCCGCGGTATATACTTTTCCAAGACGTTTTACGACTTCAGCCAGATCGACTTCCTTGCACGATATTTCGGCTGAAAACCATTCAGCCATCTTCAATTGAGCAATATACATTGGCCATTGACCACATCGTTAACCCAATATTCCGATTGGTGTCGTATGAATAAGGGCGTCCAGCAACAGTTCATGTTACTATTTGACGTCTACATTTTAGCAGAGAGTGTGCCTCTAGTTTCTTCTTTAAGCATTCGGCTGCGGGCTATACATGGAAAGCAGGGTGCCATATACGACAGAGGACACTCGTGTAGCAACTGCCACTGCGCATGTGTGTCGACGCTTAATTGTGGTATCACGTTAGCAACGTGAACCAGTTGTCTTAAATGTATATCATTCACCTGAAGATAGCCGATTTATTGATAGCTGAAATATCCTGAAACTTCATGTAACAAGGAACGCTGTCTTTGGACAAACACATTTGATAGGGAAATAATACCACAACATATATGCTGGCAACAAAAATGCTGCTCTACAGAACCATGTGAAAAAAGACATTCAGCAACTCCAGATTTTCCAAAAGAGTAAATTTCATAGTTGACTGAAATCCACCTATACAAGCAGTTTCTCAGATTTATTATGGATACTTTTCACCAACAGGTGCTATTCGTTTTATTAAGCCATCACGGCCATACTCCGCAATTGTGAAGTATTGATGAGAATTGAATTCACTTCCTACACTCCTTCCGTTAATCCCTCTGCCTATCACTTTTCCGATCTGTAGACCTACTTTTTAAAATTCTCTTTTTTCTCCTTGGTTTATTACTGTATTAGCCAGCTGAAAACACGTCGTTGCTCAGTTATTAATTTATGCCAAAGTTCAGTTAGCCCTCTTCCTGTCTCTGTCTCTGTCTGACCCTGTCAAACTACCTCTGCTTCCCCCTCCTCTTCCTCCACCTCCAACTTTACCCCTCACTATCCATCCCCACTTCCCCCTTGCCACCATCTTTACCTTCACGCTCTCTGCCAATGTCCTTATGCCACATCTCTCTGATCATCTCATCATTCTCGTGTACATAAAAATGACCTATTTCTGCCAAATTTCATGGTTATTTCTAATTCTAGAGTAAGGTACCCTCCGCCATGCGACGTACGAATTATTATACTGAGTGCATGAAAAAGGAAGGCGCAAACTTGCACGGTTGAAAGTACATGATAAGCATGGGTCCGCAAACCAGCCGTTTGCTAGATAATTGCGAATGCACCTTTCCTTGGCGCTACTGACGTTATGTAGTACACATCGATTTAAAACGTAGACTTTACTATTAAGATTTACATCGCGTTTAGTTCAAATTTCACAGACTTTCTTATACATCCTTCATATATAGGGCCGTTCCTCTTCTTTCGAAGGTTGACTGTTCAAAATTTTATTAGACTAGAATAAAAGGTATGGCACCGCATAAAATGAAAACTAATCGGAGTGGCGGTGCCCATTAGAACTTTATATTAATTAGATTTTTCAGCTTTTCCTTTGCGTTTTCCCCTTTATTTCCTTTCCCAAACAAACCCTACATCGAAGCGAACAAAAGGAAAAAACTCATGATGAGTATTAGCAGTAGTAACGCTCAGCAATTGTTTTCTGTATACAGAGATAAAAAAAATCTCAGAGGGCTGGAATTAAAGATTACAACATTTGTCTTGTTTCTTAAAAGAGTATTTGTGAGCACATTGTTAAGTTTGTGTGATCTCAGGCTTTCGCGGTATGTAGGCTGTTTGGAGGGATCTCGGGTTTCCAGCTAGATACGACCGTTGAATGTTCACGACTAACTGTTCCGCTAAAGCAACCAACTGATGATGGCGGAGTGGTTATTCGACGATATATCGAAGGGAAACCCGAGAACCCTTCAAGCAATGTTAAATCCAGAATGAAACTACTCTGCAGCGGAGTATGCATGATATGAAACTTCCTGGCACATTAAAATTGTGTGCCGAAACCGGGATTCGAACCTAGAACCTTTGCCTTTCGCGGGTGAACTACCGGCTGAGCTATCCCGACAAGGTCCGTCTTCGCAATTTTATTTGTCTGTACCTCGCCCCCTACTTTACAAACTTTTAATCTGTCAAGAAGTTTCAACGTTAACTCTCTCAGAAGTTTCCCTTGTATGTACATACACTGTACGAAGCATCAAGCGTTAGATGATAGTTATTTCACCTTTTTTTTCCTTTGAAAGGTTGGACTTACTTCATACTGCATTCCCCTTCTTGCTGTAAGCAGCAAACTTATTTCTGATTTTTCTTGCAAACTAATTAGTTTCATGTGAACAAAGCAATAAGTCAGTGATTTTGCCCATAGCTGCTGACAGCGAACACAACTGGCGCCAGTGATGCTGTATGTATGTTGGACTTTGTAAGCTGTTAATCACCCTTCCTTGGTGCTGGAGAACCGCCAAACCATGTGCTGTCTCGCTGTCTCCATTTGTCTCCAGCTACAACACTTAAGCCAGCGGCGACAAGCAGCCGGAAAATAGCCGGCAAAACAGGGGTATTATGCATCTATTTCAGTTTATGTTACAGCGACTGCGCTCTGAAATGCCGGCTAGCACAAACAGTTACAAGTTACATCAAATATGAGGATACTATAACGGTTCATTTCTATCGGTTGTACCCAGATAGCGCTGACGTCCTTCCAGAAGGACGAGAACGGCAGCTTACTTTTTTTTTTTATTCTTGTCTGCGAGAATTCGTGTACAGTGTCATATTTTATTTCCTTGAATCGCCTGCTCCCATTTCAGATCAATTTTACCTTGTAATGTCGACTGAAAAGTGGTTGGATGCAGCTACAAACTTGAGGTTCATACAGAAGATACTGAAGACATCCTCGTAGTTGCATTTATATTTCTTGAACTTGCTGCAATATTTTAGATATTTATATGTATAGATTTCATCTTAAATGTTGTTTTAATAATAATTAATAATCAGATTAAAATTATACGACATTCATTTTGACATCATTCGAGAAAGAAGAGCAGTATTCCAAAATTAATGAAGTGCTTTTTTCATGACAATTGTACATATTCTATTACTTTTAACCTCCGCTTGTTTTATGGCAGATATGTGTAACCCTACTAATGCAACTTAGGGACTTTATCGTGACAACCGTTAAATAGTGATATTTTATAATAGCTGACAGTAACCGTCAATTTTACATCCATTTGAGTACGTCCTGGTCTCCCGCCTTTCTGTCCTCGCCATGCCATGGGGCACCATCATAGGTGTGTACGTTTAACAATAAGAGCTGCATACAGTTGTATTGTATAGTCCCGCCCTCTCCAGCTTAAATATTTGTAGGATTACTAGGTTTTAATTCTTTCTGTTTGGTTTTATATATTTTCTATTTTTCTTGTCATTGTCATTTACACTAGAGCCGCCCTGGTGGCGTCTACCGTTTACTTTGACGATGCTGGGTGATTTGGCTTTAGTAATGTTCAGCAGGGCCTTGACGTTATACAATTTTATTATGTTAACCCCCCCTCCCCACCCTCCACGGTATTACTTAAAATATTTGTGTTTCTAATGTACTTTGATATCTCTTTTGTCCATACAGTTCTCTATCTTTTTGTGATACCAGGCTTACCGATGTTTGTAACTTTACAGATTCTGAAGATGATTTAATCGAAACGCGTAAATAAACACATGACCACATCACTATCTTTGGCCCTATAATTTTACACAGCATCCTATTAGCACTGTTTATCAGTTATTAATACTGATATGGGCGCATGCCTCATCAACGACTTTGTGTACGTCTGGACATATGAAGGCAATTAATAGCTTCTGAGAAAAAATTGAGCCATAAATAATACCGCGCTATCTGGGTTAATACGTCACAGAGTGTTCCTATTTGGAGATCATATTTTAACAAGACATTGCGCCTTTATGACGACTGGTTAATTACCTGTAAAATCATCGTAGGTATTTTAACTTCACCTCATTCTGTTCAGTTTAGTTCCGAGGTCCAGAACGGCGCCGTACAAGAAAATCAGAATTCTTTTAAAATTGTTGAAATGTTACTTATCCTAAGGACAACAATTAGACGCATTCCCGAGGGAGGACTCGAGCCTCCGACAGCAAGCAGTGGCGCACTTCGCAGCAAGGCACCTCGGAACGCTCGACCACTCCACCGAGGCAGAATTCTTTCACTGACGCATAGTGTGGAATATACTGCCAGATGACCAACGTAATCAATACAGCAGGGACAGGAAACGCGACATAGTCTACTACTTATGCTTCACAGGTCGTTGTCATAAGAACCAAGTAGTTGTTGCTATTGATGCTTTACAACTTTATTCATAAATAACGGATGATGGATTCAACAAATTGCCGTATGTATATTATTAAGTAAATATATTGACCGTCACTACATCGTGTAAATATGTTGTTGAACGAGGATTGCCCAGAAAGTCGCAATTTTTATGAAGACAACATTGGGAATTCGATACTGTAGGTATGAACTATCTCAAGTTTGATGACGTAAAGAAGATTAGGGTTTAACGTCTCGTCAACATCGAAACTCACGCTCGGATAGGTGTTGTCATGAATGGGGAAGGAAATAGGCCCTGCCCTTTGAAAGGAACCGTCCCGGAATTAGCATGAAACCGCGAGCTAAATCTCTAGCTCTTCAAACAGGGAATTGTATCTATGGTTTATAGCTGTAGAAACGGCTTATGACATGTTCCTAGGACGAAGCTTTTGTCAGGGCTGCATGATTATGGAATAAGAGGTGAAATTCTGCAGGCAATCAAAGGTGAAACATGGATTCTCAGGCACAGGTAGACTTGATGTTACTCTCGAGACTAACCGTGCGTTCTAGGGCACTTGCTCTCCGTCGGAGGTTGAAGTCCTCCTTCGGATATCGGTGTGTATGTTGTCCTTAGAATAACCCAGTTAAAGTAGTTCATAAGTCTACGTACTGATGATCACTGCAGTTTGGTCCCATGTCCTTACATTTGAACATTTGAAGAGTTAATGGAAAATTGAGTTAATGGTTCATGGTACTTCCAGGGTGCGAGTCTTAAGCGCGTCCTGTGATGGGATCTACACACGTGAAAAAAAGTAACAATAGAGTGTCAGGTTGGCATTTAAAAAGTAACGAATCCTTAAATTCCCATGAAAAAAGTTTTAAAAATTCTTCACATGGTACCTTTGCTGTTCTTAATATAAGTTAATGACGTGCCATTCTATATTCATGAACATGCAGGGCTGGTTCTTTTTGCTGATGATACAAGTATAGTTATCACACCTGACATACAAGAACTAACTGAAGAAATTGTAAACGACGTCTTTCAGAAAATCATTAAGTGGTTCTCAGCAAATCGTCTATCATTAAATTTTGATAAAACACAGTACATACAGTTCCGTACAGTAAATGGAATGACACCATTAATAAATGTAGACTTTGATCAGAAATCTGTAGCAAAGGTAGAATATTCAAAAAATTTAGGTGTATGCATTGATGAGGGGTTGAACTGCAAAATTGAAGATCTACATCTACATAGATACTCTGCAAATCACATTCAAGTGCCTGGCAGAGGGTTCATTAACCACTTTCATAACTTTTCTCTACCGTTCCATTCTCTAATAGCGCGCGGGAAGAAAGAACACTTAAATCGTTCTGTTTTCGATCTGATTTCCCTTTTTTTTTTTTTTTTTTTTTTTTTTTTTTTTTTTTTTTTTTTTTTTTTTTTTTTTTTTTTTTTTTGGTATGGTCATGTCTCCCTAAGTAGGTGGGTGCTAGCAAAATATTTTCACATTCAGAACTAAAAGTCGGTGATTGAACATTCACAAACAGATCACGCCGCAATGAATAACGTCTTTCTTTTAATGATTTCCATCCCAATTCTTACAACATTTCCGTGACACTTCCCCCCCCCCCCCCCCGTAACGTGATAAAACAAAACGAGCTGCTCTTCTCTGGACCTTCTCAATGTCTTCCGTCAGTCCCACCTGCTGAGGGTCCCACAAGGGGCAACAGTACTCCAGGAGAGGACGCACAAGTGTGATGTAGGCAGTCGCTTTGCAGTTGCTTTTGATCGTCAATTGACTTCACTAACCGATAAACGACATCATCCGCGAACAGTCTAAGGGAGCTGTTCAGATTCTCTCCTAAATTGTTTATAAACACGAGGAAGAGTAGGGGACCTATAACGCTTCCCTGTGGAACGCCAGATATCAAATCTGTTTTACTCGATGACTTACCGTCAATTACAACGAACTGTGTTCTTTCTGCTAGGAAATCGTGAATCCAATCGCACAATTGGGGAGATATTCCATAAGCACGCAATTTCATAATAAGCCGCTTGTGGGGTACAGTGTCAAAAGCCTTCCTGAAATCCAGAAATATGGAATCTATTTGAGATCCCTTGTCGATGGCACTTAACACTTCATGTGAATAAAGGGCAAGCTGTGTTTCGAAAGATGTGCTGACACGTTTGAGTTCAGCTACTTATGCTATTAGGGTAATTGCAAATTTTGGTAATATACATCTCAGTAAATTAGCTTACAATGCCTATTTTCATTCTCTACTTTCGTATGGCATCATTTTCTGGAGTAATTCATCATCGAGTAAAAACGTATTCATTGCACAAAAGCGTGTGATCAGAATAATTGCTGGAGACCATCCAATATCATCCCGCAGACACTTATTTAAAGAGCTAGGGATCTTAACAGTAGCTTCACAGTATATATATATTCAATTATGAAATTTGTGATTACCATTCCCACCGAATTCAAAAGCAGTAGCAGTGTACATAACTAAAACACTAGGAGAAAGAATGATCTTCACTATTCAAGGTTAAATCTACCTCTGTCACAGAAAGGGGTGAATTATGCTGCCACAAAAGTCTTTGGTCACCTACCAATCAGCATCAAAAGCCTGGCAGATAGCCAACTAGCACTTAAAAATAAATTACAAGAATATCTGAATGATAACTCCTTCTACACTATAGATGATTTTTTTATATAAATTATTAAATCTGGAAAAAAAAAAATAAAAAAAATGTGTCATGTAATATTTAGTACAAAGTAATAATTTGCAAAGATAACTTTCATTAACCTGATACGTTCCACATCTATACGAAGTGTCGTATTCATGATCTATGGAATAAGTACTAATCTAATCTAATCTGATCTACAATTTGTACAAACGCCAGACCGTAGCTATTAGAGACGAAAGGGATGAAAGGGAAACATTGGTTGGGAAGGAAATTATAGCTTTTCTCCAATTTTATTCAATTTGTACATCGATCAATTTGTGAAGGAAAGTAAGGAAAACATGGAGAAGGGGTCAAAGTTCAGGGTGATGAAATAAAAACATTGAGTTTTATTGGTGACATCGGAATTCTGTCAGAGACAGTAAAGGACCTGGAAGAGCAATTTGATGGAATGGAGCAGTGAGCTGAAGGAAGCGTATAACATGAACATTAACAACAATAAAACAAGGGTAATGGAATGCGGTCTAAGAAAATCAAGACGCTGAACGAATTGGATTATGTGACGAAACAATAAAGGTTTGTTACCTATGCAGTAAAATAACATACGGTCGTAGTATAGAGAATATAAAACGTAGAATTGCAATGGCAAGAAAAGCGTTTTTGAAAAAGAGGAATTTACTAACATCAAATATTAATTTAAGTGTAAAGAAGTATCTTGTGAAGGGATCAGTCTGGAGTATTGCCTTGAACGGAAGTGAAACATGGACGATAATTAGTTGACAGGAAGAGGATAGAGGCTTTTAGCCGGCCGCATTGGCCGAGCAGTATGCGGCGCGCTAGTCACAGTCTGCAAGGCCGCTACGGTCGGGGGTTCGAATCCCCATCGGACATGGATGTTAGTGCCGCCTTAGCATAAGGTAGTTCGTAAGTACTTTGTAATTTTAGGGACTGATGACCCCGCAGTAAAGTCCCTTAAGCTTAACAAACATTTGAACATTTAGAGGCTTTTGAAGTGTGGTGCTACAGAAGAATGTGGATAGATCGCATAACTAATGGTGAGGTACTGAAGAGAATTGGGGAGAAAAGGAATTTTTGGCATACCATGACTGAAAGAAGAGATCGATTGCCAGGACACATTATTAGCCATAAAGGAATCGGGAATTTAGCATTGGAGGGAAATGTGTGGGGCAGAGGGCAGTGGGAGGGCTTGAGACAAATTCAATAAACAGATTCAAATGTACGTGGGTCGCTATTCTTATCAGGAGGTGAAGAAGCTTGCTCAGCATAGAGTAGGGAGGAGAGCTACATCAAACCAGACTGAAGACCATGAAACGACATGTTTGGGAGCACGGGTAGTGTTCGTGATGACAATGTCTGCAACGTCGGTAGTCCCAGAAAGACGAAAACGCTTGTAACATCGAAAAGACATGCGCTCTGTTTCACATCAGCCGTAGGGAAGCGAAGCTATCATAACGGTGAAAACGTGATTCTCGCTTCCTTCTAACATGGCGTGCATTCGCCTCGGATGGCCAGTGCAGTTACATATATGCGTGCCATGAACGGTATCAGGTTATTAATCAGTTATTGAGGGATATTTGACCATTCTTGCACGAGCGCAATACCCAGCTAGGTTATCAATCAGTTCGTGAGGGATATTTGATTATTCTTCCACGAGCGCAATATCCAGCTCTGTAACCGTTACTGTAGGTGTCAGTCGGGCTGCAATGGGTCTGCCAAATTCATCCTAGACTTGCTCAGACGCTCTTTAATCTGGTGAACAATCTGGTGGATCTCTGCGGAGAAGTGCGGTATCGTCCACCAGATGGAAACCATCTATGAAGCAAGCGTAGGGCACAACATAAGGTCGAAGGATCTCATGTCTAAAACTCGGAGCTGTCAAAGCGCTTTTCTGAACGACGTAGAGATGCATGCGTCTTCCAATACTGAGTCCTACTCACGCCAATCGTCCATGATCGCGATATGCTGGTGTTTCCTACACACGAACAGGACTGTTCCGAGTTCCACGTTCTATCCATATGAGGGAACGAACATGATTCGGCTAAACCTAAAATTTTATCTGTCAATAGAAGTCGGCGCCATTCGTTGCGATTCCAATCCTGATGCTCTTACGCCCAATATCTGCGAGTTAAATATGTCGTGGTTTTAACGGGACGCACACCGTAGGCCTCCGTGCCTAGAGGCCACATTCCCGGAGACGATTTAGGACTGTGTTGCTATAGGGCGTTTTGTTGCTGCCTGGAGAGTGCATTGAATCTGAGTTCTAATCAGCCTCTTGTCCCGATGGGCTGTTGCCGAAGTTACCTGTGGACGACGCTGGCATGCCATCTTTTAACGGTTCCTGTTGTCTGAAATCGCATTCAAGTCCTGGGAACTACACGTCGGGCCAATCGATAGCTGCAGCCACCTCCCTCTATGTCTGTCCCACTTACGACCATTCTATGGCTCTCTATATTAGAGGTCTGCACCTCGCTCGGTTGCTCGCTCGAATTGCGTAGTTCATGTCGTTCTATGACAGTCCGACAGTCCTACTGCAGCTTGCGGCAAGGCTTGTGGCTGCGCTCGACTTCCTCCACACTCGTTCGAGCGGGGCACGCTCGACTGGCCCGACCGTCCACATTGCTCGCTCGCCACTCGGTCGCCCACCGCAGCGCCACTCGAGTCCAAGGCGAGTGTCGGGAGCAAACTAGACGCTTGAGAAATTTGGAATTGTTTCCTTTCCCGGGTGCTTCGAACGCTGTTCTCTCGATCCAGTTGAACTAGCTCTTCACTTTGTACTTTGCCATACAAGTTATTATACTTGATTGACATAAAGTATCTGTGCTAAGATCATTTACTAAATGAGATTTCCATGATTTTTCCTCCTTTCTTGTTCCCATTTTGTGGACTGTTAGTTCCTGTTCAGTGGTAGGTGTTACTTGCCGTCTTAATGAGCAAATGATTTTATTTTATATCCATTCCTCTTCTCACTCTAAAGTCCTGGAATACTTTGTCCGTCTTTTATATTGATATTAAATACACGATATTGATGTACACCCGTTAGGTTAGTTTTGTGCATTTCTCTCTCTGTTGCACCCCACTAATATATATTCCCGTAGCATTTTGGCACTGTGCGTGGTTGCTGCGCCTCTACCTTCTCCGAGTGAGTCCTTAACGGGAATTTTTCCAATTGCAACATTCATATATTCCCCACTGTCACTGTCTTTTCTTACCTACATAATAAAGAACGCGTACAAGCTTTTGTGCAGCATATAGGATCCGCGCTTTCTTCCGTTGGCAGAGTCATATGCCGGTCTAATGCTAATATATCCAGCACTTGTTTTAAATCCTCTTATTCCAACAGTTTACTTTACACAGCTGCACGAATTTATGGTGCTCCTGCTGTTTCGGTGATATCTGTGTTGTATTTATTTAGGGCCGTCTTAAGACTGTCATCCGTGTGCATGTTTTCGGAATGGCTGGACTGTGAAATTCGCGAGGCTCAATCCACCAATGAGGTGGATGTTTATTTAGAACGAATTTATGGTGATGACGACGATCTGCTTGAATGACAGAAACGCAGCAGTACTCTCTTTCCGAAGATAGCTGCATTAGCAAACGGTATTTTGTGTACCCGCCTTAAATGCACCTACTGAACGCACTTTCAGTGCGGCAGGAAACCTATTCTCTGATAGAAGAACTCGACTCGATCTACAACGTGTCAATGATATTTTAACAATACATTGCAATTACAATGTCACTAAAGATTAGTTTGGGGATAATGTTACTTTTTTCACTTTTGTACATGGCAATAAAAACGTTGTTCGTTCCGTAGTTTCTCTTTAGATCCTTTACATTACTTTCACTCCTTAAATATGTTTACCCGCCGCTAAAAAATTACGTGTCCCATAGTTTTTCATATATTATAAAATAGGCAAATATCATAAAAACGGAGAGTGACTTGGGTAGGTTTCCTTGTGAGTGCAGCGGCAGCACTCCGCTGTGCGGCCTCTGCCCGCCCCGCCCCACACAACCTCGTTCGAGTGTCAACACGCTCGCTGCGAGCGTAACACACTTGCAGCGCCAGCGTCGAGTGTTGCGCACTCGACCGAGTACGAGCGAGCGAAACCGGCGATTTGCAGACCTCTACCTTAGCTTCGTGTAAGTCAAGTTAGTGTTTCATTGCACTACCTGCTCACTACGGTAAGCCGGCCGCGGTGGCCGAGGGGACTGAGGCGCTCCAGTCACGGTCTGCACGGCCACTACGGTCGGGGGTTCGAATCACCACGCGGGCATGGATATTTGTGCCGTTCTTAGTGTTAGCTAGTTCGTAAGTAGTTTGTAAGTTTATGGACTGATGACCCCGTAGTTAAGTCCTATAAACTATACAAACATTTGAACATTTGAACTCTACGGTAACTGCTTGCGTAATTCATTGGTAGATTAAACACAGGTCAACACCAACGCCCTATGCAGTAACTTCCTGTTGTTACTAATCTCTGAATGACGTTATGTTGTTGTCTCCATTCCACAGTACAGACAGAAAGACGTCGAACGATTTTAGTTCACTCTGCCGTTGGCAATACTTCAGAACATAAAGTACTCAGCTGATCCCGTAATTATTTTGACCAGTGTATTTTGGTGAAGTCTTAGTAATCTTTTGAGTGGTGGCAGGTGAGTAGCAGACAGGCTAGAGGAGACTGGGAAGTGAGCTCCAGCGCAGGACGCGGCGGCAGCGGCGGATGCGGCGGCGGTCGAGTTTAAAGAGAGCTTAGGAGAGCGGATCAAGTGTAGCGGAAGAAATCTCCGGGGAGCCCCTTTGGAATCCATTCACTCGGCCCTCCACGGCCGCGCAGTATCGACGTGGTCTGCCCCTGAGCCTCCCGGCGTCCCAGAGGCCCGTCACGCCGTCGCACAAGACAGATTTACCTCTGGTCTCCGCTGAGCTGCAGGAGGACCAACGAGACTGCAGAAGACTGGCAGAACCTCTCGGATAGCTCTAAATCATATAATGTTCCCGAGATTGTTTTCTTACTTTCCTTCTAAGGTGCAGAAGGGCATACTACACAGCATGAAACAACAGGTAGTACAGCCTGTTATAGTTCTCCACATCATTCATAATTGCTTGCTGAAGCAGTGCATACGGAGTACATATAGTGACGATACTGCTGGCCCTCTCATCTCAATGTTATCGTACGATACCGTCTGCCTGGCCCTCTCATCTCAATGTTACCGTACGATACCGTCTGCGTCGGACCCGGGATCGTGTCGTGTAAGATATATTTTGCGTGTGAAGTTAGTTACAAACGAAATAGCCAGCCTAGGAATCAATGTAGGACAGTGTCTCGGTGATACTGTGATTAAAACAAGTGATAGATTTAATTAATTAAGAGATTTGTATAAGACGTTTCCAGACAGTTCTATAAACAATAGCCGGCCGCGGTGGCCGAGGAGACTGAGGCGCTCCAGTCACGGTCTGCACGGCCACTACGGTAGGAGGTTCGAATCCCCCCTCGGGCATGCATGTTTGTGCTGTCTTTAGTATAAGGTAGTTGATAAGTAGTTTGTAAGTTTAGGGACTGATGACCCCTAGTTAAGTCCCATAAGCTTAACAAACATTTTTTTTATAAACAATAGTTTTGTCATTAAATAACATACAAAGACGTAAACAGACGAATTGTAAAAACTTTTGTCAAAAACTTGATGTAAATGAAAATAAATAGCATTGTATATATGTCAGGCTCATAAACAAGTTGTGTTGACCAGCTAATTGTGTTAATTACTGTAATAGTCGAAATTTCAATATTGTGATTTTTTGTATGTATTGACTGACGTGAGATTTTGAACCTATTTTCAGATTTGCGTCGATATTTGATAGTTCAATATATGTTAGGAACATGAATGATGTACTCATTAACTAATTAATTAACATTTAACATTACACTTTGTTGTCAAACAGCAAATACCGCGATTAAGACTTAAAAAGAAATGTGTCATTTAAAATTATTGTATGTATAGTTTTCATTTTATATTGTGATTATTTTTGTGTACATGAAGTTTTACTTGTGTGTTCCTAATTGTAATTTAGTATATTCAATTGTTATGAACAATGCATAATGTAAGATCATTATTGCCGATGTTATATATTTGCCTCACCACCTTGCGTGGGGGAGTTCGAGTTTTGGCGATCGTTATGTGCTTTGGAATATATGTCACTGTGTTGTTGTGGTAAATTGTTTACGCATGTTATAAAGTTGTAATGTTTTGATGGAGAAGCATTATGATTGCAAATTAAAGAAGAAGTGAAAGATTGTACCTACAAGTATTTATTTCTACCACGATGCCCCAGGTGAATAATTTTGCAGCGAGCCGAACCCCCATACATCGTAATGTTGAAAAGCTAAGTATTTTGTTTGGAAGTGGTAGAATGAAAAGTAATTACTTATAAAATCATAAAAACCATTTCAATCTACATCTATATACATACACCGCAATTCACCGTAAGGTGCGTGGCGGAGGCTACATGAAATGATTACATTTACGGATGAACTTCTGAAGGTAGCAGTGGTTAACTATACGAAACGAAAAGTTATATACAGCTTGTACAAAAACCAGACCGCAGTTATAAAAGTTGAAGGGCATGGAAGGCGAGGCGGCACTGGCTTGCAAGTCAGCAGCCATTGTTTTATTTTATTTCATAATTTCATTTACTTATAATGAAATAGACGTGGGACACTAGGAAGTGGCTGTGCCAGATAGTACTGTAAATACGGCCCCGTGGGAAAACTCCGCCCCTTTCTCTAGGAGTGATCTGATTGGCTGTTGCTATATCTTTACGCGCCACAACCTCCCACCTATTTTATTAATGGTTTAAAAATTCAATTATTAATTTTATTGCCATAATGTGTGTTAATTAATTTTTTCTGTTTACAATATTGCTTTGTAGATTTATTAGATTAAGTATTTTAGGTAAAGAGTGAGTGTGGCGTTCTAGAAGCGTCGGTTGGCGCCAAAACTCTAGGCGCTAGCGCTGACTGCTAGTCAGTTCACTGCGAGACCCGACACGGTAAACATCTACCGGCACTTGCGATAATCAGTCTTGTATTAATCGGTCGATAATGGGGCTAAAATATTTGTACAGTATGTCACAGTGTGTTATGACTGTAACAACGTTATTTTTGTGAATTTTGATGTCAACATGCAGTTTGTGGCTTCTGTATTCGTGTGATTGGTTAAAATAAAAGAGCCACTGGTTTATCTGAAGGAATTCATCGACTTCGTTTTGGTAGTAGTATCCACCACTTTCAATTTCAGCCTCACCTCAGAAAACATCGATCTACGACCTGTTTGCTGCTTCTGTGCTGGGGACATCTACGAGAGAGAAGACACTAGGTAGGTCAAATTTTGACAACCGCCTACGGGGCCTCACGTGCAACGTTCGGTCTATTAGAACTAGACGAGTTAGCACGCTGCTCGCGGTAACGCGAGAGAGGTAAAGGGAAGATAGGAAAGTGTTTGTCACAAGTGGAGTTGATAACATAAAATTTAACCGTAACATTGAATTAGTTTATAATTGTTTTTTTCTATCTCACCCGCACCGAAAAGGTCGCAGTGTTTAGGAGGGGATTGGGTCAGAGAATTTGCCTTTCCCCAATATTATTCAATCAGGGAGATGGAGACTGGATAGCAGGAGTGGATAGAGGACAAATGTAAGACCGCCAGAGACAGCAAAGCACCTGGAAGAGCAACTAAATGGAATCTACCGTGTGTTGAAGGGAACGTATAAGGTGAACATTATCAAGACCAAAACAAGGATTATGAAAGGGCCTCTAAGAAAATCAGACGACACTGAAGTAATTAGATTAGGTTACGAAACGATAAAGGTACTGGATGAGTTTTGTTACTTGGTAAGTAAAATAAAATATGACAACCGCAGTACAGAGGATGTAAAACGTAGAATGACAATGGGAAGAAAAACGTTTCTGAAAAAGAGGGAATTCGTTTCTGAAGGCATTTGTGTGCAATGTTGCTTTGTACGGAATTGAAACATGGACGAAAATTAGTTCAGACAGGAAGAGAATAGATGCTTTTGAAATGTGGTGCTACAGAAGAATGGTCAAGGATAGATACCATAACTAATGAGGAGGCTCTGAACAAAACTGGGGAGAAACGGAATTTTAGGCGTACTTGACTGGTAGAAGGGATCGATTGATAGGACACATTATTAGAAGAGACGAATGCAGTAAACAGATTCAAACGGATGTGGATTGCTATTCCTATGAGGAGACGAAAGAGCTTGCTGAAGAAAGAGTAGGATGGAGAGCTGCATCAAACTAGTGCCCAGACTGAAGACCATATCGACAACAACATGTCTGACAGCACGTGTACTGTTCGTGACGACAGTGTTCGCAACGTCGGGCGCCCAAGAAAGATTAAAACGCTTGTAACACAGAAAATACATGCGCTATGTTTCGAATCAACCCTAAGAAATCGGAAATCCAACAGACGAGGTGCACTACAGTTGGAGGTCAAACTGGTGGGCAGATGCCGTATACCGCCTACAAGAAATATTTCGAGACAAAAAACTGCAGCAGCATGAAGAATCAAGAACTGAGACGGAAAAGCAGTACTAAGCAACGAAAGGTAAGTTGAAAGGTGTAAATAATATATAAAGGTCCTATACCCTAGAAATGAAATTGAAGGCAGTATTCCAGAAACAGAAGCCGAAGTAGAGGGTGATGAGATAGGTGGTACGATACTGCGACAAGATTTTGAGAGCCCACTGAAAGATTTGAGTCAAAAAGGCCCCTAGAGTTGATAATTTTCCGTCTGTACTGCTGATAAAGTTAGACTAGCCATTCATGACGAAATTGCTCCATCTGGTATGCCGTATATATGGGACAGGGGAAATACCCTCAGGCTTCAAGAAGAATATAGTACAGTACTGTGTCCAAATTTTGAAGTGAACGGGGCCAGAACCGCCTGGAACTATCGAAAAGCCGAACTATCGAAAACTCGGATTATCGAAATTTATTTCTGAAAAGAAGTATTATGATATTGTAAAAAATACCTGCCAAAGTTTGAACTTCATTAAAAGAAAAGTATCTATATATCAATTGCATTGTCAGAATAACGATAGTCATTTAGAAAAGTAATAGTGAAGTGTTTTTTTCTTATTTCATTTTTTTTTCTTTTTTTGCGGAACTGTAACGTTTCCTTGCGGTAATGTCACGTCAACGTACATTCTTGAATGCCCTTCGCTTTGAAGACTTTCCAGTAACAATCAGTTTTAGTTCGTGGTTTCCAGTTGCATTACAAGATGCCATAACTGTGAGCAGCTCTTTGCAATTTTTGTGCCCAGAAGCAATTTTTCCTTTACGTGAAGCAAGTGTTCTCGCTGGCAACATTTTAGAACTTAGCCCAGTTTGTCACAATCATATATTTGGTCATTAGACAAATTTTCGTCAGTTATGATTTTTTTCTTTAATCGACGATAAGATTTAGGTAATGCACTCCATACTTCTTCTTCCACTTGTGTTAGCCCACACTACCGACGAACGACGAAATGTCTCCTTCCTGCAGCTGGTATTTAAAAAAAGCTTTTTCCTGCAAAATTGGGCCAGGAATAGGAGCACGCTTCTGTTTTTTGTCAACAATTGAACAATGCCTCTCTTGTTTTTTAGATTTCTGTCTTCCTTATACTCTTCGACTGAAAGGAACCGGAGAGCATTTCTATTAAGAAAACTATTCCAATTTCAGCCGCCTACGGGGCTTCTAGTGCAACGTTCGGTCTATTACAACTAGACGAGTTAGCACGCTGCTCGTGGTAACGCGAGTGAGGTAAAGGGAAGATAGGAAAGTGTTAAGGAAACTGTCACAAGTGGACTTAATAACATAAACTTTAACCATAACACTGAACTAGTTTTTTTTTTTCTATCTCACCCGCGCCGTAAAGGTCGCAGTGTTTAGGAGGGGATTGGGTCGGGGAATAAGCCTTTCCCCAATACTGTTCAATCTGGGAGGTGCAGACTGGATAATCAGGAGTGGCTAGAGGACAAATCTAAGACCGCCAGAGACAGCAAAGCACCTGGTAGAGTAATTAAGTGGAATGGGCAGTGTGTTGAAGTGTGCGTATAAGATGACCATTATCAAGACCCAAACAAGGGTAATGGAAAGCGCTGTAAGAAAATCAGACGACGCTGAAGTATTTATATTAGGTAACGAAACAATGAAGGTACTAGATGGGTTTTGTTAGTTGGTAAGTAAAATAAAATATGACGGCCGCAGTACAGAGGATATAAAACGTAGAATGGCAATGGGAAGAAAAACGGCCGGCCGCGGTGGCCGAGGGGACTGAGGCGCTTCAGTCACGGTCCGCACGGCCACCGCGGTCGGGGGTTCGAATCCCCCCTCGGGCATGGATATTTGTGTCGTCCTTAGTCTTAGGTAGTTCATAAGTAGTTTGTAAGTTTAGGGACTGATGACCCCGTAGTTAAGTCCCATAAGCTTTACAAACATTTGAACATTTTTTGAAGAAAAACGTTTTTGAGAAAGAGGGATTTACTAATAGCAAATATTAAGTGTAAGGAAATCGTTTTCTGAAGGCATTTGTGTGCAATGTTGCTTTGTACGGGATTGAAACATGGACGACAATTAGTTCAGACAGGATGAGGATAGATGCTTTTGACATGTGGTGCTACAGAAGAATGATCACGACTAATGAGGAGGCTCTGAACAAAACTGGGGAGAAAAGGAATTTTTGGCACACCTTGACTGAAAGAAGGGATCGATTGATAAGACGCATTCTTAAACATGCGTTATTTAGCATTGGAGGGAAGAGAATTGGTTCAAAATCGCAGAGGGAGACCTAGAGACGAATGCAGTAAACAGATTCAAATGGATGTGTGTTGCTATTCTTATGAGGAGACGAAGAAGATTGCTGAAGATAGAGTACGGTGGAGAGCTCCATGAAACCAGTGTCCAGACTGAAGACCATATCAACAACAACATGTCTGACAGCAGGGGCACTGTTCGTGACGACAATGTTCGCAAAGTCAGTCATCCAAGAAGGTATAGGACCTCTATATATTATTTACACCTTTCAACTTCCCTTTCTTTGCTTAGTACTGCTATTCCGTCTCAGTTCTTGATTGTTCATGCTGCTGCTTTTTTTTCTTCTCTCGAAATATTTCTTGTAGTCGGTATACGACGTCTGCTCCCAGATTGATCTCCAACTGTTGTGCACCTCGTCTGTTCGATTTCCGATTTTCTAGGGTTGATTTGAAACACAGCGCATGTCTTTTATATGTTGCATTAGAAGATGCCATAACTGTGAGCCGCTGTTTGCATTTTTTGTCCCCAAGAGCAATACTTTCTTTACGAGAAGCAAGTGTTCTCGCTGGTAACATTTTAAAATTTAGCCCAGTTTCGTCCCAGTTATATATTTGTTCATTAGAAAAATTTTCGTCAGTTATGATTTTATTAATCGACGATAAGTTTTGAAAGGACCTGAGCGTCACCGGAGTTTTTTCTCGGCATACGTCTAGGTGATGCACTCCATACCTCTTCTTCCACTTGTCCAGACAGCCCACAATACCGGCGAAATTGTCATCTCCTTCCTGCAGCTGGTTTCTGAATAAAAAGAAGAAAAAAAGAAGCTTTTTCCTTTAAGATTGGGTCAGAAATAGGAGCACCCTTCATTTTGTGTGTGTGTGTGTGTGTAAACAATTGAAAAATTCCTCAATTTTTTTTTTATTTTTTTTTTTTTTTTTTTCGATTTCTGACTTCCTTATACTCTTCGACTGAAAGGAAAGTTACATGGGAGTATTTCTGTTAAGAAAACTATTCCAATTTCAGTCGGTTTCTTTGCCAGTCACCAACAGTAACTTCTTTGCCTTTCAACTGACTGTCTGAAAGCACTGTCAGTTTGGTTTCTAATATCGTGTTACTCTAAAAAGTTTTGCTCTACCTTCGCCATCATGTGATGCAGAACGCTAATATTTCTGTACCTTCTGTGTTAAATGTCATAGATTGTAAATGTATTTTAGCGTCCGAGTTGTTTCACTCCTTGAATTTTCTATGGCTAACAACAGCCACGAAAAACAGTGTTTGTTTGTAATTTCGCAACCACATATCCAATCAACTTTCTCATACATGTCTAGTTTAAAAGTTCGCAGAATTTCTGAACTTTTATTATTAGTTTTTTTTACTAGCTTGATATCCGGAGTCGGTCACTAATATGAATCCTCTCTTCAAGTGAAATGTAAGAGAAATTAGTCTCCTTCAGCCTCTGCACGGTATTGTCACATACATTAACTTCACAATTAAGACACTACAAAACAGACAACTCACTTCTTCAAAGAAAAAAAAAAAAAAAAAGAAAAAAGAAAATAAACTGTATATCGAATCCTTGCGCCGTCACACATGATCGGCTATTAAAGCTGGCCACTGTGTTGACAACCTCACTGCAACAAATAACAGAACACTCCACTGATTACTGAGTGGCTAGCAGCCATCAATGAGAACAATGCAACAGAAGAGTGAATTAGTTTTGGATTCTGCTATTTGAGTGTCATGTTGGCAGAAGAATTCGAGAGGAAGATAAGCTGCACACTGGCGAGGTGCGCCAGAAAGGGAAAGGGGGGGGGGGAGGCTTTTGTGGATACACGTCGGAACGTCGGTCCAACGCTTACGCCGTCCTCTCACGGGACGAGGAAACGCACGTGGAGGAGGAAGTGGTGACGTCGCAGCGTGGAATTCCACGTTCCAGTGCCCTGCGAAGCGTGGAACGAAGGATCTGGCATCTTAGGCCGCGGCCTGCGTGGGCTACACATTCTAGCGACAGCGCGCGACAGCTTCAAACGACAAAAGACGGCCGCACGTATCGCTACGGGAGTGTCCTGCGTGAGCGCCGACTGTGGCGCTGCCTGTCACTGCGTGTCGCGCGCTACAACCAGCCACGTTTGAGATTCAAGCCTGTCTGAATCTTGTCGCTGTCGCACGCGCTACAAAGTGTCGACTTTCGTTGAGAGTCGAATGCTCTTAGAGGTTATTCAGGATGTCGCAAGAATACTGTAGCTAATAATCCCTGTAGTTTATGAAACTGTAACTGTTTGTGAAATAACGGAAAATAAAATTGAAGTTGCATACATACTGAAGTATTTTGCTTTGGATAACGAGATCGTGCTTTTTTTATGTCAAACGAGTTGCATGTAAATTACTTTTCTGAGTAAAATGCCAGGATATAATGTTTCAGCAGGAATTTAATGTGTTTGGTAGGTCTACAGTTGGATACGTGTGTTTGCAATGAAGATGGACTAGGGGTAAAAACTTTTAAAAAATAATTTATGGAGCTTTTCAAAGATGAAACATAAAACTTTGCACAAATAACACGTGACAGGGTTATAGTTGCAGGAGTTAAAATATAAGATGGAACGGGAAGCGAACCAGCGACCGCAAAAATTACAAATTGGTAGCACAGGTCGCTACTTTATATTAAAAATACAATTTGTGTTTATTATTCACAATAATAAAAACAAATAGTGATTTTATTTTCAGTATTTTTAATCAATTCTACAATGTGGTAATTAGCCCATTAAACAGCATCAAGTCAGTCCACAGACTGGTTTGATGCAGCTCTCCACGTCACCCTGTCCTGTGAAGTCTCTTCATCTGAGAATACGTTCGGCAACCTTTTGAATCTGATTGCTATATTCGTCCCTCGGTCTTCCTCTACGACTTTTACCCCACTTACTTCCCTCTAATGGTAAGTTGAAGATTCCTTGTTGTCTCAGAATGTATCCCACCAATCTATCCCCTCTCTTAGGCGGGATATGCCAAAAACTCCTTTTCGCCCTGATTCGGTTAAACACCTCTTCATTAGTTACGTGATCTAGCCATCTAATTTTTCTGTAGCACCACATTTCAAAAGCTTCTATCATCTTTTTATCTGACCTGACGATAGTCCACGTTTCACTCCCATAGAATGCTACACTCCAGCCAAATGCTTTCGGAAAGAACTTCCTAACATTTAAATTAATATTGGATGTTAACAAGCTTCGCTTCTTTAGAAACGCTTTTCTCCCTGTAGCCATTCTGCATTTTATATCTTCTTTACTTCGGGCATCAGAAGTTATCTTGCTACCCAAATAACAAAATTCATCTACTAACTTTATTGTCTTATTACCTAATCTGATGCCTTCAGCATTGCCTGATTTTCTGACATTACATTCCATTACCTTCGTTTTACTCTTGTTAAAGTTCATCTTACATCTTCCTTTCAAGACACTGTCCATTCCATTCAATTGCTCTTCCAGAATTACTTTGTCATCGGCAAACCGCAATGTTTTTATTTCTTCTCCCTGTACTTTAATGCCCTCTCCAAATTTCTCCTTCCATTACTTCAGTGCTTGCTCAATGCACAGATTGAACAATTAGGGGAAATGTTACAACCCTGTCTTACTCCCTTCCCAACCTCTGCGTCACTTTCTTGCCCTTCGACTCTAATAACCGCTGTCTGGTTTGTGTATAGGTTGAATATAACTCTTCGCTCCCTATATTATACCCCTGCTACTTGCAGAATCTATAAAAGAGTAAAAATAATATATTACGATCAGATCAATTTATAACCAAATTAATATTAGAATTAAGCTAGTAATGTTTAAACGTAATAACAGCAGACGCCTTTGAGATGCTCACGGTATCACCGCTTGCAACTGTAAAGTCGGAGACTACAGGGCCGGCCGCGGTGGCCGAGGTGACTGAGGCGCGTCAGTCACGGTCAGCACGGCCACTACGGTCGGGGGCTCGAATCCCCCCTCGGGCATGGATATTTGTGCCGTCCTAGTTCGTAAGTAGTTCATAAGTAGTTTGTAAGTTTAGGGACTGATGACCTCGTAGTTAAGTCCCATAAGCTTTACAAACATTTGAGCATTTGGAGACTACAGGAGAAGTTGCTACGCATGCCTAAGGCGGCCAACTCTTTCAAAACTCAATGCGGGACATTTCGAGGATGTGAAATAGGACTAAGAACAAGTGAGTCATTGTGCCAGTTATTCTGAAACTAGGAAAGAAATATATGCCAGCAGAGTAGGCCTACTATTTTACTTTTAAAGTAAAATGTCTCACATGAGTGACTTTTATTCTTAATTTTATATCTTTATTCATAGTTCTTAAATATTTTCTCATGCTGCTATATTGAATTTTACTCTGGCCATTTTTGCATTTTTTTCTTCCTTACGTTTTTTGCCCAAATAATTATGTTTTGCAATTACCGCGAATTAGATTCGATGAAAACTACATTTTAAAACCATTTGAACTACTCTGTTATAGAAGTTATTTCGATAAAGTCGCCGGCCGCGGTGGCCGAGGGGACTGAGGCGCTCCAGTCACGGTCTGCACGGCCACTACGGTTGGGGGTACGAATCCCCCCTCGGGCATGGATATTTGTGCTGTCCTTAGTGTTGGCTAGTTCGTAAGTAGTTTGTAAGTTTAGGGACTGATGACCCCGTAGTTAAATCCCATAAACTAAACAAACATTTGAACATACATATGATCGATAAAGTGCAGAATAATAATTGTGCATTACTACATGCAGTGCTCACTAATTTTCGTTTTTGCATTTTCAGAATTTCGCCTCCTTTTTATTCCCGACGGAAGTACGATGGATGCTGATATTGTATTTGCAGGTCAGATTTTAAATACGTTTATACAAACTGATAATATTGCATCATGTTTCGCACCTTGAGTGTCGAAAAATATTCCATTACACTTATTGAAACGTAGTTAAGAAGGCACATAAACAATGTCAAAAACAGAATTTTTAAATAATCAAATGAAGTACCAGCTTGAAACAAAAACAAGTTGCACTGCTACTGAATTCGTCATCTTGAAATAGATGATGTGTATTTTTTTTTCTTTTTTATTTAATGGAGATTACTGTCATTTTTTTTCGTAGCTGATGCATTGCGAATTTGACTTGCAAGCAGTAAGACATAACGTGCTGTACACAAATAATTTAGGCTTGTGCCCTTAGATCAACAATCTTAAAATTACTGGAATGTGGGACATTTTCAGTAATCATCGCAATGCGGGACAACGAGAGTCCAAATGCGGAGTGTCCCACTGAATCCGGGACGGCTGGCCGTCTTACGCATGCCTATCTGCAACCAGGTGTCGTGGCGGCGCCGCTGACGTCACGCCAGCTGGGGCCAGGCGGGCAGCGTCCTCCACTCTTTGCAGCGCACCAGCCGCAGAGTTACGTGCGGCCAGCACACTCTGATGACGCCAGCTCACAGCTCTGACGCCGTTCGCTTACCGGCAATTCCTCTTCGCTGGTCTGCTGCCATCCATTACAGTCGTGGTCCGAGTATCCTCCTCAGACCTGTGAAATTTTTTTTAACAAATTTGCAATTTGTTTGTATTTTATGATTAACTAGCTCTAAAAGCGGCTTTGCCCGGGTGTTGATTTATCTACACTTTCGTAGTCCCTCTTCTCGCTGCATCCACCTCTTTCTCTCCCATCCCTCTGTTCGTTTCCACCTTTCCCTCTCTCGGCAAAGTTTTCTGCAAGGTACCACTGTCATGTACCACACAAACATTTATGTACCCAGTGATCTTCAACTTGGTTTAAAGGTCATGTGTGCAAAAAATTATAAATATTGGGATTCAGGAGTATAGGAGAGACCAGTGGGTGACAAGATGTTATTTTGCGGAGGTGTATATGTTCAAGTAATTTTAGAAAGTGGGGGAAAGGGATAAGATCTTATAGGTTACGCGTGGAGGAAGGGAGGAGGATACAGTAAGCGAGGCGGAGGGCGTGGCGTTCTAGGATCTGGAGGGATTTATAGTAGGAGGGCGGGGCGGATATCCAGGCGGAATGAAAGCTGCACAAGACGGGACGCATTAGGGAACGGTAGGTGTAGAGGATGGAGGAGGGGTTCAATCCCCATGCCCGGCCGGAAACGAGCTTGAGAAGGTTGAGGCGGGAGAGGGCCTTTTGTCGGACAGTTTTAAGGTATTCTACGCATCTAAAACTTGTAACATGTTATATATCTATATAGGTACCTGAGGGTGGTAATTTGCGGGATGGGGCGGTCATGGAATGTAAGGTAGGTAAGGTAGAGGACGGAGCGGCTGGTACGACCTATGATGATTGCCTGGGATTTGGTAGGGTTGACAGTTAGGAGCCACTGGTTACACCAAGAGGAAAATTCAGATAGGTGAGACTGGAGGAGGTCTTTGCAGGGTGCGAGGGAGTGGGTCGAATCATTGATGCCGCAGTCCTTATATAGCTGCTTGCCTTCCTGTGACGTCGCTTGTGCTTGTAGCTTCGCCATATGTGGTAATATTTTGGTTGTCTACCTGCCGCATCCTCTTCAACCGTCCGATAGCCAGTGCTTAGCTGCAAGCCGTCGTCTCTTTTATTACGCTTCCAGAGAAAGTATTTGTTCTTGTAATGACTAATTTATCTTCGAACGCAACGTGGTGTTTGATTTCCAATGATTTGCGATTTATGATTTCTCGGGATAACGTAAACTGAAACATCCTAAGGCGCCTTGCTGCGGAGTGCGCGTCTCATCCCCGTAGGAGGTTTGAGTCCGCCCTCAGTCATAGGCATGTGTGTGTGTGTGTGTGTGTGTGTGTGTGTGTGTGTGTGTGTGTGTTATCATTAGCATAAGTTAGTTCAAGTAGGCCGGCCGCGATGGCCGAGGGGACTGAGGTCCTCCAGTCACGGTCTGCGCGGTCACTACGGTCGGGGGTTCGAATCCCCCCCCCCCCCACGGGCATGGATATTTGTGCCGTCCTTAGTGTTAGCTAGTTCGTAAGTAAAGTTTAGGGACTGATGACCCCGTAGTTAAGTCCCATAAGCTATACAAACATTTGAACATTTTGAAGTTGAAGTAGTTTGTAAGTCTAGTTTCTTCCCTTAGATTTAAAAACATTGGAATTTGGATGGACAGAGCACTGTTCAATAGTACGCACTGATTGATCGATGTCAGTCTTGAGCGCCACGTTGCGGATCGCACGGCCTGCCACGTCGGAGGATCGAAACCTCCCTCGGGCATGGATATTTGTGTTGTCTTTAGTATCAATTAGTTCATAAGTTTTTTGTAAGTTCAGAGACTGATGACCCCGCAGTTAAGTCCCTTAAGTTTAAGAAACATTTGAACATTTTTTGACTGCTCGATGTAAAACTGTCCACGCCCACACGATATCTTGAATATACCTGCCGTTCTAAGGCCTACATCATCTTCCACAGGTCTCATCAGCTGTAGTACTTTTGTACGAAGCCTGAAGACGATCTTAAGGAGCCGCTAATTCTTTTTCCGTTGCTGAACCACAAAATGGCAAAGATACAAGCTTTTACGTCTCCTCCTCGGCTGTCTTCTGCTTGCGTGTCTGTAGGTAGACAACTTGTGAAATCTGGCGGTTGCTGTATATAGCCTTTCTTCCTAAATACTTGGCTGAGTTCCTTTTCCAGATGTTCAGTGTCTGGCAAGGAGACCTCATTAGTAACGCATTTTAAATTTTTCATACTTGTGGTACTTGAAGTTCAGAACATAAATAACAATCAGTCATTGCTATTCGACGCAACCCTCATACATTCTCGATGAAAGTGACTTTGAAGTTTTGCAGGTACTTGTAAGTAACAATAATTAAAACAATTGCGGCATACGTAGGTGTAGCTCAGGTGGTAGCTTTCTGGACTCACAACCATAGAGTCGGTGGTTTGAATCCCGGCGTGATATTTTTTTCGTTGTTTTCGAACAATTACACAATTTTAAGACCTAATGGTAATTTTTATGAACAATCCCTATATTTTTGTTTATTCCTAATTTCCTATATTTTATAAATGCGCCTCATTATTGATGATTTAAATTTTAAAATATGAAAAACACATAAACATTGCAATACTGAAATACAAAAGAATCCTTAATTTTGATGACATGACGGTTGAAATACTCGTCACAACGCTGCACCAATGGGGTGCATTTTGGCGGATTTACACTACTGGCCACTAAATTGCTACACCAAGAATAAATGCTGATGATAAACGGGTATTGTGACGAGCGAGTTGCTCGGCACACCATTGACCAGACGTTTTTAATTGGTGAGAGATCTGGGGAATATGCTGACCATGGCAGCAGTCGAGGATTTTTCGTATGTAGAAAGGCCCGTACAGGACATGCAATATGCGGCCGTACATTATGCTGCTGAAATGTAGGGTTTCGCAGGGATCGAATGAAGGGTAGAGTCACGGGTCGTAAACATCTGAAATGCGACAACCTCGTGTGAATACTCTGAAAAGCCATATCACATCATCTTCTTCCTGTCGGTTAAATTTCGCGTCTGTAGCACGTCATCTTCGTGCCGTATCAATTTTAATGGCTAGGAGTGTACTTCCACGGTGCATGTAGCCAGACGCATGTCGTTTAGAAAAAAATTCATTGTAAACCACGTGATAAAGTTACCATTAGATTCGAACCATCGACCGTATGGTAGGAAGAACCAAAACGCAACCACCTTTTTTTCTTTCCTCTGGGTAATCCTGATTTTTGCGGCCGCTGATCCTGTTTGTTCGTTGTTGTTCGATCTGTTCTTAGCTCTGGTTTTGTAGTACAGAGGATATTCACCCCTTTGACCGAGAGTGCTGAGATACGGAGGCAGACAAATCACTTGAGCTACACCAGTAGATGCTGAGTGTATTTTAATTATTAGTACTTACATGTTCTTAGAAAACTTCGAAGTCTATTTTGTCGAGAACGTTTGAAAGTGGCGCGGAATGACTTTGGATGATTCAAATGTTTGTTTAGCTTATGGGACTTAACTACGGGGTCATCAGTCCCTAAACTTACAAACTACTTATCAACTAGCTTATCCTAAGGACGGCACACATATCCATGCCCGAAGGGGGATTCGAAACCCGACCGTAGTGGCCGTGCAGACCGTGACTGGAGCGCCTCAGTCCCCTCGGCCACCGCGGCCGGCGCTTTGGATGATTGTTGAGTTCTGAACTTCGCGTACCATAAATATCAAAATATTCTAAAATCGGCCACCCATGTGGTCTCCTTGTGAGACTACTTCCGCTTGATGGCCGGCCGCAGTGGCCGAGCGGTCTGCAGCACGCCAGTCACAGTCTGCACGGCCGCTACGGTCGGGGGTTCTAATCCTCCGTTGGGCATGGATGTTTGTCTCGTCTTCAGTACGAGGTGGTTCATAAGTAGTTTGTAATTTTAAGGACTGAAGACCCCGCATTTAAGTCCCTTAAGCTTAACAAACATTTGAACATTTCCCCCCGCATTTAAGTCCCTTAAGCTTAACAAACATTTGAAAATTTTCCGCTTGATGCACCAAAGTCTATAGAAAGAATCGTTTCTGTGATGGGTCGTGGACCTTCGTGGCGTGCTGATACCAGTCCGTGTAGGTGAGGTTGCGGTAATCACTATGGGTCTGGTGTCCATTTGCTTTACGCCTGTCAGGGAACGGCAAGGTAGCATATGCCTCCATCTGTCCCACCCAGCGGCAAAATTTAGTTCTAGAATCAACAACAATGAGAATCTAAGGAGTGATATTCTACTGTGTAAGGCAGCTTTTATTGCGGTATTATCAAGAAACGATACTGGGAATGGAATGGTTTTGTGCTTTAGGAATGAACAATTATCGGAGAGCAGGCTCGGCCTCTTCCAGAGTGACCGACTTGGCGTGTCTGAGATTCCAGACGGCGCGGTGCAGCGTCGCCTGGCGTCTGGACGCCGCAGGTGCGGCCGGCGTGCAGGTGTGGGGCCGGCGTCGCGCGTTCTGCGCATGCGCCGTGTCCGGGGGCGGGTCGGCGGCGTCCCTCTGCCGGAGGCGGCGGTCAGTCGTCGCGCCGCCGCGATCGCATACGCACCACCGCTAGCCAAGCCGAGCCGGCCGCGCCGACGAGGGACGCGGGCAGGTGGCGGTTGTCGCGCTCTCCGCAAGGTACGTGGCAAGTGTTTCCCAGCGCAAACTACCTGCTGGCACTGTCTTCACGCCACGCTTTGGCGTCGTCACGTTGTCATATCTTTACAACTTGTTACGGTATGAGAACATACTGAATTTACCTGTTGAATCAAATTTGGCTGTCAACTCGATATATACTTCTGTGAAATATAAATTACATTTAACAGGCTTCGATTCAAGAGTGACATCATGAATTTTTAATATGCCGTAACTTGTTAAAACAGTAGAATATAAAATTGGACATGTGTCAGCAGTATGGGAGGTTACAACATCCTGGCTTCTCTCATAGATTGGATAAGTCATGATCAACAAAATAGTTTTACCAACAGCTGATTGAATATTTGTTCATTAACCTCACATCAGGTATCGTGTTGTTTGTTCTTTGTCGAAAATGGTTGATTTTAATCTCTCATAATTTTATAAATAACGCTCCCGAGATGGGGTAAGTCATGATGAACAAAATAGTTTTACCAACATCTGGTTGAATATTTGTTCATTAACCTCACATCAGGTGTCGTGTTGTTTGTTCTTTGCTCCAAGATTTGGTGTCATCAGGTTGGCACACATTTTGAACTGTGTAAGCATAATCAACTTTATGTTGAAGTCACCTGTTGTGTAATATTTGACCGACAAGTCGAGCACCCGTTTATTTCCTTGACGAATAAATTATATTTAGTCGGTTCCGTTTCCAGACCACGCCGACGCGAGCAGGTGGATGTTGTCGCGCTCTCCGCAAGGTAGGTGGCAAGTGTTTCCCAGCGCACAGTACCTGCTGATACTGTGTTCACGCCACGCTCTGGCGTCATCACGTTGTCATATTTTTCCAACTTTTTACCTGTTTACCTGTTGAATCAAATTTGGCTGTCAACTCGATCTCCTTTCTGTACCCTCATATACTTCTGTGGAATATATATTACATTTAACAGGTTTCGATTCAAGAGTGGCATCATCAGTTTGTAATATATCATAACTTGTTACAACAGTAGAATACAAAATTGGACATGTGTCAGCACTATGGCAGATGACAATATCCTGGCTTCTGTCATAGAAACTTGTAGGATTTTCAGTTATTTCGATGACTCTCTAAAGTCGAAAATGCTTGACTTTAATCTCACATAATTTTATAAATAAGGCACCCGAGCCGGGGTAAGTCATGATTAACAAAATAGTTTTACTAACAGCTGATTGAATAGCGGTTCATTAACCTCGCAACAGGTTTCGTGTTGTTTGTCAAAAGTGTTCAAACAAAATACATACTTTCCTTAGTCCAAGATTTGCTGTCATCAGGTTGGCACACATTTTGAGCTGTGTAAGCATAATCAACTATACGTGAAACGTTTAGAAGTTACCTGTTGTGTAATATTTGACTGACAAGTCGAGCAATCGTTTATTTAATGACAGAGAAAATACATTTAGTCGGTTCGTTATCAGGGTGGTATTATCAGTTTTAAATGTATTGCACCATGCTGCGTACTTTCCACGACAAGACGGGAAAATGTATGAGAGAATTACGGAATGGCCTGGTTTTTCTCACAACAAAATAAGTATGTTTAGTAGTCATGATGTTTGCCTAGAGTCGAAAACGGTTGATTGTAAGCTCAATTTTGTAGATATGATAGTCGAAGATGTTTTGCGCCATGATGAATAAAATAATTATCCTGGTGGCTAATAGAAATCAGGGAGATACCGATCTCTAATATGTATGATCGCGTTTGGTAAGTGAAGTACACCTGCTGTGTTGTTTCAAGCCGGAGCCACATGGGTTTGAGAATGGCCCCGTAACTGGCCGAAACCGGTCCTCTTGTATGTAAAGAAATGCTGTGATCATTTTATAATAAAAAAATTGACTAAGAATTGTGGGTTAATTCAGAACCCTTTTATGACATATAAGGAGTATCTCAGTATGCGTCTGTAAGTTGTGAAACCTGTTGTGAGGTTAATAGACAATTTTCAACAGCTTTCAGCAGATTTATTTCATTCATTATGACTGAAATCTATGTATCAAATGTAATGTTGTCATTTATGAATAAAGGAAGTTCTCCTCAACTGGAAATTTCTTACTATGTCTTTGTAATGCTATAGTTAAATTGGAATGTGGACATTCGTAAAACAAACCTATTATTTTCGGCAATATTTCTACAGCAGATAGCATCTGTCTCGATAAAATACGAGGCGCGTCCAGAAAGTAAGTTCCGTTTGGTAATAAAATGAAATTGTACACAGATACAGAAGAAGTTTTTATTGCACAAAATTCTACAACTCGTAAACGACTTTTCCACATAACTGTCGAAATTTTGCAGGCACTTGTCATAGCGTGGCATCAGGTTTTGTATACCTTCTTCATAGAAATCTGCCGCCTGTGTCTTCAACCAGTTGGAAACAGTTTCCTTCAGCTCGTCGTCGTTGGTGAAGTGATGACCGCCAAGGAAAGACTTGAGATGTCCTGGAGCTTGTCATCAATCGCGTGAACCAGTTCTTCTGTAATCGAAGGTGGACGCCCACTTCGTTCTTCATCGTCCACATAACTACGCCCGCCATTGAATTGTCGTACCCATCTTCTCACCATCGAGTCACTCATCGCGTTTGGTCCATAAACATCGCAAATTTGCCGGTAAATTTCACTTTCCTCGCATTCAGAAACCGAATCACCGACCTGATTTCACAGGAGGCGGGATTTTCAATCAACGCCGACATTTCAAAACAAGCACAACAAAGCGATCTCCAAATGGCGCACGTTCTTCTCCTTGATACACATCGTCTACAGTGCATGTTCGTAACTGCAGTCGCTGCGCTGCAGTGGAGATAAATTGAAACGGAACTTACTTTCTGGACGCGCCTCGTATTTTAAATTAAATGAAAATACTTTCTATGATGAAATATTTACTGTTGTACTGTAACCGCTTTCTCTCTAATCTGAAACCATTATTAGAACTTGGTGGATGACAGTATTGGCGGTCTGAGCAGCTTTCGTGGATGTAGAAACGTCAATGTTGCACCATCAACACCGTCATATGTCACTAATGATATTGTAATGATTGTTTGAGGTTACACCAAAGTAGTTACCATTACCAATAAAATTTTACCACTGTAACCACTATTTTTATTCTTGTCTATCGTTACTGGGAGGGAATTAGGTACGAAAACTGAAGTAAAATATCAACATATTCTGTATTCGTGTAGCATCAACCAGGGTTCTCGCAGATGTTCAACGAACTGTCTCTCAAACCCCAATATAAGATACCTTGTTGGTTTAATTGCAATCGTCTCAGTCTTATTAACTGAGAACGATATTATTATAGATGTAACAGCCTTGCTGTTACTACAAGTGAAATGTATTTAATTTAGCTGGAAATACTTTCATTGGCCGATGTTCCATTATCTACTAAACAGTTGTATAGGAGAAATTTTTATAGACAATATGTTGACATTGTATTAGCTTCACTTATTCTAGATCTGTAGTAATTAGTCCATCCAAACTGTAAACACTTGCTCCTAACAGTAACTGTGTTGAACAGGAAATCTAGCAACCGTGATGATCACGTACGTATCAATCAAACGAGAAGACGTGACATAGAAAAGTATCTGTTATCCTACCCATGAGGTAGGGAATGCTTGGAAGAACTGGTTTACTTTTCAGCAACAACTTACCGTGGTTCACCGGAGGAGCAGAATGTCTGACGGGGTTGTAATGAAGGTCGCTCCAGTCGTTTAGAAGGGACACAGTATCATACGAAAAGTATGCGATCTATGTCATTTGACGCCAGTTTCGTTCTGATTCTGGATGCCATTTTCGGAATCTCAACAAGACTTGTGAAGCAATCAACATGGACTACACAAGAACGGTTCACGTCAGGAGAATGTAATAGAGCATTAAAGTAATTACGCTACAGTGCTCTTGATCATTAGTGCTTTCTGAAGACAATACGTGCAAACAGTCATTTGATTGTAGGGAAGACTGTAAGATGAACGCTGGACATTGCCAGAAACGAAACTGTCTCAAAAGACGTCTCATCGTACTGCTACCGTTAATAAAATTTTGTTTGTTGTTATGGTCTTCAGTCCGGAGACTGGTTTGATGCAGCTCTCCACCCTACTCTATCCTGAGCAAGCCTTTTCATCTCCTCATAAGAACGACAACCCACATCCACTTGAATCTGCTTACTATACGCGTCTCTTGGCCTCCCTCTGCGATTTTTACCCCACACGCTTCCCTCCAATGCTAAATTTACGATTCCTCGATGTCTAAGAATGTGTCCTACCAAGCGATCCCTTCTTTTAGTTAGGGTATGCCAAAAATTCCTTTTCTCGCCAATTCTGTTCAGTACCTCTTCATTAGTTATGTGATCTACCCACCTAATCTTCAGCATTCTTCTGTAGCACCACATTTCAAAAGCCTCTATTCTCTTCCTGTCCGCACTGCTTATCGTCCATGTTTCACTCCCATACAAGGCAACACTCCACACAAATGCCTTCAGAAAAGACTTCCTTACACTTAAATTAATATTCGATGTTAGCAAATTTCTCTTTTTCAAAAATGCTTTTCTTCCCATTGCCATTCTGCATTTTATATCCTCTGTACTGCGACCATCGCATGTTATTTTACTACCTAAGTAACCAAACTCATCTACCACCTTCATTGTTTCGTTACCTAATCTAATTCCTTCAGCATCGCCTGATTTTCTAAGACCGCATTCCATTATTTTTGTTTTGCTCTTGTTAATGTTCATTTTGTACGCTCTCTTCAACACACTGTCCATTCCATTCAACTGCTCTTCCAGGTCGTTCGCTGTCTCTGACAGAATTACAATGTCATCAGCAAAACGCAATGTTTTTATTTCTTCCCCCTGAACTTTAATCCCTATTCCAAAATTTTCCTTGCTTTCCTTCATCGCCTGCTCAATGTACAAATTGAATAACATTGGAGAAAGGCTACAACCCTGTCTTACTCCTTTCCCAACTGATGCTTCCCTTTCATGCCCTTCGAGTCTAATAACTGCGGTCTGGCTTTTGTACAAGTTGTAGATAACTCTCCTTTCCCTGTATTTTACCCCTGCTGACTTCAGAATTTGAAAGAGTGTAGTCCAGTCAACATTGTCAAACGCTTTCTCCAAATCTACAAAGGCTAAAACTGTAGATTTGCCTTTCCTTAATCTATCTTCTAAGATAAGACGTAAGGTAAGTATTGCCTCCCGGGTTCCTACGTTCCTCCTGAATCCAAACTGATCTTCCCCTAGGTCAGCTTCTACCAGCTTTTCCATTCTCCTGTAGATAATTCGTGTTAATATTTTGCAACCATGACTTATCAAACTGATGGTTCTGTAATTTTCACACCTGTCTGCGCCTGATTTCTTTGGAATGGGGATTATTACATTTTTCTTAAAGTCTGAGGGCATTTCGCCTGTCTCATATATCCTACACACCAGTTCAAATAGTCTTGTCATGGCTGGCTCTCCCAGAGACTTTAGTAGCTCTGAGGGTATATCATCTACTCCTGGGGCCTTGTTCCGGCCTAGGTCTTTCAAGGCTCTGTCAAATTCATCTCTGAGTATAGTATCTCCTATTTCATCTTGATCTACTTCCTCTTCTCTTCCTACAAAGTCGTCTCTAAGTTCATTTCCTTTGTAGAGCTGCTCTATGTACTCTTTCCACCTTTCAGCCTTTCCTTCTTTGCTGAGAACTGGTTTCCCATCTGAGTTCTTGATATTTGTAGAATTGCTTTTCTTGTCCCCAAATGTCTCTCTGATTTTCCTGTAGGCGGTATCTACTTTTCCCCTTATTATACATTCTTCTACAGATTTGCATTTGACTTCTAGCCACTCCTGCTTAGCCATTTTGCACTTCCTATCAATCTCATTTCTTAGTCGTCTGTACTCCATTTTGCCTGTTTCATTTACTGTATTTTTATATTTTCTCCTTTCATCAATTAAATTTAGTATCTCCTGTGTTATCCAAGGATTTTTTGCAGGTCTTGCCTTTCTACCTATTTTGTCCTCTGCTGCCTTCACTATTTCATCTCTCAATGCTACCCATTCCTCTTCTACTGTTTTATTTCCCCCTGTTTCTGTCAATTGTTGCCTAAATCTCCCTCTGAAATTCACCAGAACTTCACGTTCCTTCAATTTATCTAGGTCCCATCTCCTTATTTTCCTACCTTTCTGCAGTTTTTTCAGTTTCAGCCTACAGTTCATGACTAACAAGTTATGGTCAGAGTCTATATCTGCCCCTGGGTATGTCTTGCAGTTTATAACCTGATTCCGGAATCTATATTTTACCATTATAAAATCTATCTGATACCTTCCAGTGTCTCCTGGTCTCTTCCAAGTATACAACCTTCTTTTGTGATTCTTAAACCACGTGTTTGTTATGATTAAATTATGTTCCGTGCAAAATTCTACCAGGCGACTTCCTCTTTCATTCCTTCTGCCCAGTCCATATTCACCTACTATTTTTCCTTCTCTTCCTTTTCCTACTACCGAATTCCAGTCTCCCATCACAATTAAGTTTTCCTCTCCCTTAACGGTCTGAATAATTTCCTTTAGCTCCTCATATATTTCTTCTATATCCTCATCATCGGCAGAGCTAGTTGGCATATAAACCTGTACTACTGTTGTCGGTGTTGGCTTCGTATCTATCTTGACAATGATAATGCGATCACTGTGCTGCTCGTAGTAGTTTACCCGCATTCCTATTTTCTTATTCATTATCAGTCCTACTCCTGTGATACCCCCAACTGATTTTGTATTTATAATCCTGTACTCACCTGACCAGAAATCCTGTTCATCCTGCCACCGAACTTCACTAATCCCCACTATATCCAACTTCAACCTATCCATTTCTCTTTTTAAATTTTCTAATTTTCCTACCCGATTAAGGGATCTAACATTCCACGCTCCGATCCGTAGAATGCCAGTGTTGTCTTTCCTGATGATAACATCCTCCTGAGTAGTCCCCGCCCGGAGATCCGAATGGGGGACTATTTTACCTCCGGAATATTTTACCCAAGAGGATGCCATCATCATATGTTCATACAGTAGAGCTGCATGTCCTCGGGAAAAGTAACGGCTGTAGTTTCCCCTTGCTTTCAGCCGTTCGCAGTAGCTGTGTGGCAAAGCCACATTGGCTGATGTTACAAGGCCAGCTCAGTCAATCATCCAGACTGTTGCCCCTGTAACTACTGAAAAGGCTGCTGCCCCTCTTCAGGAACCACACGTTTGTCTGGCCTCTCCACAGATACCCCTCCGTTGTGGTTGCACCTACGGTACGGCTATCTGCATCGTTGAGGCACGCAAGCCACCCCACCTCGGCAATGTCTGTGGTTCAAATTTTAATGTACGAAATATAAGACTTTGATGCTGTTCGCCGCTTACAGAACGTCGGTGCTTGATGCTCAGTGAACATAAGACTTTCGACACATCTAAACCTCATGTAAGGTGTGTGAATACACACATTCGGCGTATGAGTTATTGTTCTGGGGCTTTCAACAAGTTTGATCAACGAGAAGGAAAATGTCCAAGAAGAGTTATACTCATTGCAAGAGTGTTTATTCATCACCGGCGAGCACAGATATCTTCTGGCAATTGATGTGAGAGGAGCAACGATAAACTTATACTTGCTGTAAAAGATCCAGTTGAAAAATGCTCCAGTATCAGCATATAATAAAGGAAAATGCGTTCATCTTTAAACGATTTTGAGAGAAGAGTGGTTAGTCATCCACCTCAGTCCTCATCCCACCAGACTCGCCAAAAAATTATGGAATATGAAAATATACGTGTTTCTTTGTGCTGAGAGAGAATATCAGAAAGATATTGTAAAGGGCAGACAGTGACACTGGGAGAAAACGGGACAGCGACAGTAAAAAAGGTAAACTGATGACGGTGGTAGTAGTAGGAGATAAAAGTCAATGGTTATGAAAGAAACAGATAGAACCGAAAGCCAGGGAACAATAATGGCAAAAAGGTTGTTCTTTTCTTAAAACACCTATACCTACGTGTTAAAGTTTCCCGTTGGAAAGTTTAGAAGGACGTGATCAGAGATGATTGGTCAGATGGTGATTGATGAGATAGCAGACTATCAAAAAAGACCGTGTAATGTGAGAGAAAATAACAGAGACAAACGCAATAGCAGGGAAAGAAAACAGTAGTAAGGAAGATCGAGAGAAAGGGATGAAAGAGCTGGACAAAGTGCGATATCAAAAAGAGGAGACGAGCGAGAGAGGCTTACGTACTCTGTAGGCAGTGATTGGCAGAGGCTGCGTTTGGAAACTTCACTACACGGAAATGGTAAAAGTAGCTAGCTTCATATTTTCTCGTGCAAAATTTTCGAAATGTTCTTGGCATAATACATAGACACACACAGGCACCCATGCCAGAGGGAAGGCCCAAACCTCTGACGGCGGCCAACCGCACGTTACGCAGCAAGGCACCTTAGAGCGCTCGGCGATCCCACCGCGCACTACATTTTTGACGAGTAATGCGGAATGAGGACTGAACCTACTGTTTCCTCTCTTTTCAGTCACAGTTATTTAACCAGGAACATACCTGCCCTTTTGGTGCTCCTACAAGACATTTATCAGCTGGTTAACAATATATTAGGAAAGAGAGGAATATACTACTGACGAAAAATGGACAATTCGCAGTTTAGTTACACTTCACTATATTCGAAAACGCAAAAATTACTTTTCTAGATAAAATGTATTAAAGAAATTTTATAAATTTTCTTTGGTTAGCTATTTATGTATTTGGGATTCTTGGTGCCAAAACGTGATTTTTTGCAAAAGTGTTATATTTTTGAATCTCTGGATCTTGCTATAATATAAAGCTATACAGTGTGGTTGGATATTCCCATTACAACCTTCTAGGACTTGTAGAGGTTAGTGAGTACATAACATTTTTAATAGGAGCCCTTGTCCGGAAACGTATCGCTTCTGTTCCACGACGTTTTCAATTCAGATGATTAATTCATCCGCTCCTACTTGAGGAACGTAATTAGGCGTGACCTAATAAATTGTTGCAATCAATTTGAAAAGAATACTGAATCGTTCCGTTATGACTTACGCATTTTCATTACAATTTACACCTTATGGCTTACATTAGTCGACAACAATAAGGACCTAGCATCTACGGCACTAGCCGCAACGATCTGATGTATTACAACGTGTCTCGACTTGGCGGCCACCAACGTCGTTACCACACATTGTACCTCCGAAGCATGTCGTGGTACACTCTCTCCATCCCACACGGTGTCTCTTCAACGTCTTGTGCAGCGGCTATAACTCGTGTCAGCATATCTTCCTCTGTCTCTATAGGTGTCTCATAAATTAGGCTCTTCATACGACTACACAAGAAGTAGTCCATAGGGGATAAATCCGGCGATCGTAGCCGCGAAGCGGTTGGACCACCACGGCCTGTCCATCTTTCACCAAATCGTCTGTTGAGATGTCTCTGGACAGCCAGTGGAACGCGAGGTGATGCACCATGAAGCTGAAACCACATTTCCTGGCGGACACTAAATGGCACATCTTCCTATGACGGATCCAATACGTGTCGTATGAAGACTAAGTATGCGGTACCCGTGTGCTTGAATGGAAGGAGGTACGGTCCAATCACATGACCGTCAAGAATACCTGCCCACACGTTAATTGCAAACCTGTATTGAAATCCCTGAACATGCATGGCATGAGGGTTTTCGTCCGGCCAGACATGGCTATTTCGAGCATTCAGAACACATTCCCTTGTGAACCTACATTCATCTGTGAAGAGAAACGTGCACTGCACCATATTTAACGGTGATGCACAGGTTTTAACACGGTCTCAAAGCAAAGCAGACGGTAAATGACCTCTGGTGATCGTTTGACGTAGTACACGTCATCGTCTCTGTTGGATTCCAGAACAGGGAACTCTGAGACGTTCCTCTGTCCGTAAGCAGACGTTGACGAGTAACACATCAGAACTGAAACTGTCGTAGAACGGAAACATCCCCAGGAGGCATCAGGATGGTAATCCACCTACCCCTGTTAATGAGTCACCGGACTTGCTATGACGCATACACCGATCCACAAGCACATAAAGCTTAAGCACCATCGGGCATGGGCAGTACTTGGATGGATGGTTCTACAGGTACACCAAATACAACTGAAGATTGCCCATTTGCTTCATTGAAGATAATGTGTTGGTTAATGTCCTTGAGCACCAGTGTACGGCAATTCTCTGGGTTAAATAGCAGAGTGTTGTTGGAAGTGAAGATACTACATCGTTGATCCGTCAGTCGGATGCTGACGTTATACTCATCGGCCCCCTTGGTGAAGTATAGGGCATTTGCAGGCATCGAGTTTCATTCTCCCCGTCCGCCATTGATCTCAAACAAAAACCAAACATCGCAGTAGAAACACACACACACACACACACACACACACACACACAAACACACACACAAACAGCACATGCACATTACAACCACCTAATAGATGCATTCACGCATTCAGCTGTCGTACTGTGAGAAGGAAATTAGATTGTGGACATGATGGGTAGAAAAAAAAATTTCAAGTTACGCGGCTAAAGCTACCCATCGAGGTCTTTTTGCCATTCATGCCATACCACTTTACTATTTAGGATGAGAATCTCCAAGTTTCTTAATGTGTGACATACGTAAATGAATTATTTTGGAAAACATTTTGGAGATTCAGAGATCAGAATGATTGCATTCTCTCAGAAAGACAAGATCGCAATTTATTGAAATGTTACCTGTTTCACTCGTTTAAATGTCCATACTCAGACCACTACAACCATAGCGTTGTCCACCAGTTGCACTGTGCATGAGCTGCCTGAATACTAGTTGTCGACATTTCACATTCAGGCAGCCCCAGCTGAGAACAACTGCTGGTCAACACTACGGTTGTAGTTGTCTGACGGATGCCATTTAACTGGTCGAAACCGGTATGCTTTACATTGACTGCGATCGTGACTAAATTCTGAATAAATATGTAGTTTAAGTCACTCATACTTACGTATCTCGTAAATAACGGATGAATCATTTTTGCGTATGTATGATTCAGATTTCCTGATAATCTACGGGACCGATTTAAAACTAACACCTATTCCACATTATGAGACAACAATTGGTGTGATGGTAAGAACCACCTACGACACATATTTCACGAGACATAACATAATAAACGGTAAATTTTTTATTCATACACTATTTGCGTCTTCCAAAAAAATTTAAACATAATTTCAATCCTTTTATTGAATCTTACAGCGCTAACATCCACTGTAAAATGATGAAAGGAAAGTAGCGTAAAATCAATGTTCAAATATTTTTAAACTTTTTTCGTGGTCTTCAGTCCAGAGACTGGTTTGATCTACCCACCTAATTTTCAGCACTCTTTTGTAGCACATTTCTAAAGCCTCTATCCTCTTCCTGTCTAAATTATTTACCATCCACAAAAATGCCATCTGAAAAGACATACTTACACATAAATTAATATTCGATGCAAGCAAATTTCTCTTTTCAGAAACTAATTCCTTTCCATTGCCATTCTGAATTTTATGACCTCTGTACTGCGACATCATAAGATGCTGCGATTTGCAAATGATTAACTTTTCAGAGCAATCACACAAGGCTGGCGCCAGTGGCGACACCTACAACGTGCTGACATGAGGAAAGTTTCCAACCGATCTCTCATACACAAACAGCAGTTAACCAGCGTTGCCTGGTGAAACGTTGTTGTGATGCCTCGTGTAAGGAGGAGAAATGCGTACCATCAAGTTTCCGACTTTGGTAAAGGTCGGATTGTAGCCTATCACGATTGCGATTTATCGCATCGCAACATTGCTGCTCGCGTTGGTCACGATCCAATGACTGTTACCAGAATATGGAATCGCTGAGTTCAGGAGGGCAATACGGAACGCCGTGCTGGAACCCAACGGCCTAGTATCACTAGCAGGCATCTTATCCGCATGGCTGTAACGGATCGCACAGCCACGACTCGATCTCTCAGTCGTCAGATGTTTACAATACAACAATTATCTGCGTGAACAATTCGATGACGTTTGCAGCAGCATGATCAGTGCTCAAATGGCAAAATGTAATTGTTTCGGATGAATCGAGGTTCTGTTTAAAACATCATGATCGTCGCATCCGTGTCTGGCGACATCGCGGTGAACGCACTTTGGAAGCGTGTACTCGTCATCGCCATACTGGCGTATCACCTAGCGTGATGGAATGGGGTTCCACTGGTTACACGTCTCGGTCTCCTCTTGTTCGCATCGACGGCCCTTTGTACCTGGCCGTTACATTTCAGATGTGTTACGACCGGTGGCTTTACCCTTCATTCGAACAATGCGAAACCTTACATTTCAGCAGGATAATGCACGACCACATGTTGCAGATCCTGTACGGGCGTTTCTGGATACAGGAAATGTTCGACTGCTGCCCTGGCCAGCACATGCTCCAGATCTCTCACCAATTGAAAACGTCTGGTCAATGGTGGCAGAGCAAGTGGCTGGTCACAATACGCGTCACTACTCTTGATGAACTGTGGTACCGTGTTGATGCTGCATGGGCATCTGTACATGTACACGCCATCCAAGCTCTGTTTGACTCAATACCCAGGCGTATCAAGGCCGTTATTACGGCCAGAGGTGGATGTTATGGGTACTGCCTGAAAATGTAATCACATGTCAGTTCTAGTATACTATATTTCTCCAATGAATACCCGTTTATCATCTTCATTTCTTCTCGGTGTAGCAATTGTAATGGCCAGTAGTGCACTATACGTTCCTTTCAACATGCTATCTATACCGTTCAATTGCTTGGGCTAAACTACTATGGTCATCAGTCCCTAGACTTAAAAATTTCTTTCATTGGCTTATACTAAGGACAACACCCATGTCGAGGAAGGACACCAACCTCCGACGGGGAGCGGCCGTGCACTCCTCAGCAAGGTGCCTTAGAGCGCACGGCCAAACCCACGCGGCCGCAATGTTAGTGGATTATTACATCACGAGTGATAAAATTGCGTACATGTTGACTTCTATATTAAACAAGCTGTGCCAAATAGACTCTTATTTGATGTGGGATTAAAATTGGTCGATGTATCTACTGAATCGTTGCTATTACTATTGTCACTCACTGTGATAATTATGTTTTATTATAATGACATAGTGCACCTATGTACTGTAGATTGTTATATAACAACTGATTGACATTACAAGATTATGGCCTTGTAAAATATCTTATTTGACCAGATGATGCTGACATAGTTCAGCGAAACCGGTCGTCGTAAATAAAAATTGATGATCAGCGATCTTGGATTTTTTTATATATTTCTACAATATCATAATTGGATCGCCTCCTAGAATGTAAACCAACTCAAATGCTCCGTTATTTATTTATTTATTTATTTATTACAGTGTTAGGTTAAACCATGTACTGCTCTCACCTCTTCATGTCCTATCTCTGTCCATCTGGTACTCCCTTTCTACCTCCTTCTTCTCCTCCTTTTCCTCCTCCCTCACTTCTTATCCACTTATTCATCACTTCGTATCTGCAATTACCCCACATTCTTTCCCAATCTTCTCACTACCTGAATTTGAGAAATAACGTTCAGGATGATAGAAATTTCGCATATTGTGTGAAGTGGTAGTACTCGTCGAAGAACAATTAAAGTAAAAATTTAAAATCCATTAAACATGGATTCGGTGACTCATACTTTCTAAGGTAAGCAGGTGTTTATAGGAATGCTTCGTTGCGAATATTACATTGCCGGCCGCGGTGGCCGAGGGGACTGGGGCGCTTCAGTCACGGTCTGCACGGTCACTACGGTAGGGGTTCGAATCCGCCCTCGGGCATGGATATTTGTGACGTCCTTAGTTGTAGGTAGTTCATAAGTAGTTTGTAAGTTTAGGGACTGATGACCCCGTAGTTAAGTCCCTTAAGCTTAACAAACATTTGCACATTTGAATATTACATTTTGTTTCCCGGAGACACAGTCTCCACATGAGATGTTGTTGTGAATTTCCATACCCAGCATGTATGGATAAATTCTCCAAGCAATTCAGGAAAGAGGGCACCAGTACCAAATCTGAATGAACGTTGCGACTGACGTACTTGGTGGTAGATTCGATAGGGCTATACGAAATACCACATAGCTTAAAATATTTTTTTTTAATTTTTATAGGGCCCTCTCTTACATCTGATCAGGAACAACATGAACAAAAAAACCACTGTATTTATAATAACAATATATGAGAATAATAATAATAATAATAATAATAATAATAACACAAAAAACAAAGTAATACTAATAATAACAAGAGATATTTACATGGAGATAGATGTTTAAAACATTTGAATTAAGTTTAATATAGGCAGAAGGGGGAAAATGATTGGTGAAAGAGAAGAAGATTGAAAAATGACAGTGCCAATGGATGTGAGGAAGTGGACATATATATGAATAGAGCTCTCTGCTGACGAAAGGAAAGGGAAACATTCATGGGGTGAGGAGGAATTGACAACAGTGAGTTATAGACTGGTAAGTAGAGAAAAAGATGGCTTTTGTGACAGAAGGTGAATCCTTAGCCGTCTTTTAAAGTTTTGAATTGATTTCATCTCTCTTAACTTTTGAGGGAGACGTGTTCCCGATACAGAAAATGATTTAGATAAGATTTCAGTGTTATTTGATGGTACAGAGAGAGTTTTATTTTGGTAAGAGCGTGTGTTTCTGCTGTGCTGTTCAGATAGTAATATAATCGTTGTCGATAAGTAAGAAGGTTTGCAATGATTGAGAAAGCGATGCAGCAACCATGATGTATGATAGCTTCGACGCTTATCTGCACGTACCCAAGATAACTGCTGGTATGCGGGACTGATATGGTCGTAGAAACGTATGTTATAAATGTATCGGATACAAGAATTCATTGCCAGCTCCAACCTACGTGAATTTTCGTGTGACAGTCCTTGCAGAATAGCATCACCACAATCTAGATTAGGAAGTATTAGTGTCTCAACTAGCTTCTTTTTCAACTATAAAGGAAATGCTTTTTTTGTATTTCTGCAGTGAATGAAGTGACGCATATACCTTCTTACAGACTGTCGTTGTGTGCTCTGTCCAGTCCAAGTGCTGATCAGATATTACTCCTATGTGCTTTGCTGAATAAGAAAAGCGTATTTGTGTGTCGTTAAGTATAAAAGGTGGAAGAGTTTCTCTGAGCTGTGGAGTGAGGAGTCTTTTATGGGCCACTAACATTGCCTGCGTTTTTTATGGATTCAGTTTCAAGCCCATGCTATGCGCCCATCTTTATAGCGAAAGTAAGTCCGCGTTTACGTGCTGGATGGCTGTGCTTAGGTGTTTAGAACTTCCACTGAAATATAATTGTAGGTCTTCAACGTATAGATGATATTTACAGTGGGACAGAACAGTGGACACATCATTAACATATAGTGAGAATAGTAAAGGCCACAGTACAGATCCTTGTAGAACCCCTAATACTACATGCCTCCATTTTGACCTATTGTTTGCTGTTATTACACACTGTTTATGGGTGGTGAGTATGGAACCACTGAGTAGCACCTGTAGAGAAATTTAGAGAAGAGAGTTTAGCAAGTAAAATGTCAAAATCGACATTGCCGAAAGCTTTGATAAAATCTAAAAAACACATAATTGTCGCCTGTTGATTCTCCATAGCATGCTTGAGATCGTCTGTCACTTTTATAAGAGCAGTCGTCGTGCTGCGATTTTGGCAGAAACCAGATTGATATCCGTCTACTAGGTCGTGTGATGTTAACTAGCTAGTTATCAGCTCATGGACTATATATTCCAAGGCCTTGGATAATGATGGTAGGATGCAAATAGGAGTTGTGTGGCAGATTCCGTTTTTGGAAATGGTTTAATGAGACCACGCTTCCATAATGTTAGGAAGGTACTGGAAGTCAGAAAATTGTTAAAGATGTCAGTTATAATTGGTAGTGGCGGGTAGATGACACTACTAACCATGTGTACGTTAATATTATCATGCCCTGCAGCTGCTGAACGAATTCACAAAATCGATTTCCTGTGTTTGGACTTACCGGCTCGAGAGAAAATTTTTCGTTTGTAATCATCCCCCGACATCGTCTTTGTGCGTTGGTCAGTTACAAAAGTCGGTGTGGTAAAATACTCGTTATGATCGTCTATTGGAACTACAGGTTCGGTAGCAGATTTTGATTTGCCAATTCCTAGACCTCGTAATTTTTTTCCATAGGATGGCAGGTCTGTGAAGGCTCACTTAACGAGTGAGCATGCCTGAGTTTCACAATTCTCACCGCTTGCCTAACACGATTTCGTTGTTTCTTGTAAGCGAGTTGATTTTCAGAGGTCGGGTGCCGTTTGTATTTCATGTGTGCTGCGTCTCTGATGCTCATAAGGTGTTTGATGTCGTCTGTAAGCCACGGCGCAGACTTTCTCTTTACCTTTCTTGTTTGACATCTGCTGCAAGCTCAGTCATATTCATATGCTTAAAATCTCTAAAAGTCGTCACTTGCAATGTATTCTTAGGGCACTTCAGTGAATAGGACATGAGTATAATACCGTGGGAAGATAAGAGGTCTGATCTGAGTGGATTACTCTGTTTGGAGACTTGGTTGCAAGGATATCAGTGAGTGTATGAGTGTCTGCTGTATGGTGGGTCGGCCTAAGTCGAACCAATGAAAGGTTTGAGGAAAAAACTGTGTGAGTGAATTATGACGCAGAAGGACTCTTTTGTAAGAAATTTATGTTTACACCTCCAGCAATAACTACTTGTTCATACGAAGGTGTAAAACTTGACAGTGCAGATTCAAAACTTGAGAGTTGCCCAACCTTAGGTGGTTTGTATATTACAGACACCAGACATTTTCTATGGAAAGGCTTAATTTCTACAAACGTGTATTCGGGCTATTTTTCTTCGTTTTTGGACGAGTGGACGAGTTTAGGAAACAGGTTTGCCCGAATATATGCTGACACTCCGCCGCCTCGTTTGTTACATCTGTCGTGTCTCAGAAAAATATAATCTTCATGAAGAGCTTCAGAGCTAGACGGTATGCTCGGTTTTAGCCATGTCTCTGACAGAAGTATAACGTGAAAACCGAGGTCCTGGAATATGCAGCGGAATTCAGTCAGTTGCGCTGACAGGGACTGGACATTTTCGTGAGCAATCTGTAACGTTGAGCTGTCGCCTGCGGTTTTCGCTAACAGGCTGGACGTAGAAGGCACAGCTGTCCCTTAGGGAGGCGCGGTGGCCCGCCCGTTTTAATGCGGAAGGAGGGCATGATGTGGACTGTCTCATTAATTCATTGCCTACGTTACTGGGGAACGGATGTGGTTCTTGCATTTGGCGTTTCAAATCACTTTCGTTCAAGAGTGAGCGAACATTTGATACAGACATCTCTAAACTGCTGGATTGATCTGAGAGGCTCCAGACCTTGGCCTGCTCGTTTCTCGCATCTCATTTCTCTAATCTTTTGGTTACGGAGACACTTGAAAGATGTGGTCTACACTACTCCAGTAAAGGATATGCAGAAAGTATAGGATCGTCTCTTCAGTGTTAGCCAGAAAGAACTGCGACGAGACAATGGCGTATACATTCCTTACAAATCATTTTTTATTTCAGAAGGCACGAATTTCCGTACCCATTTCTACTAGTCTTAGTTTCTTTGTTTCGATGAGTACTACACCTCTCAAAGAATTAGAGACCTTTTTTTTCTTAAAAAAAAAAAAAAAAAAAAAAAAAGACTTTATATCATCCAAATTTTATGGTGATAGGTCAAAGTAACGTACCTTTCGCAATGCACAATACGAAATTTTTTGTAGACATTTCCGTTGCTTTGTTTTGGCTCAAGTGTGCGCAAACGTACAGCCATCGGAAGTGCGATATTGCTGCGCATAAAGTACAAATCTAATCCAGAGTGGCGATGCCTATGCAAAACTACGACCTTTGAGTTTCTTCGGCTTTCCAGCACCACCTACCGGGTCCAATTGTTAATTTGAACCATCCAGGAAGCAATACACACACGCACACCTACGAAAAAGGAAAAGAATAACACCAAACCCGTGCAGCGGTTTAGAATGAGTTCATTGACGTACACAAGTAGAGAATATTGAATTGATAACAGGAGAAAGGTTTATACGTTTTTCTGCAATTTCCCGCAAATTTCTCATCATAAGAATACTTGTAAATAAAATTTTCCCAATTGATCCTGCCATTCTCAGAATATGGGCTATGCAACACATTGAGTCATTCATTTTTATTTATGTAATCTCCTCAGAACAATTAGGGGATCAAGTGAGATATACAACATAAACATTTGATATGGTATTTTATTCAGATATTAGCCCTGTTGCAACCTGGAGGGTGCAGTGCAGCTGAATCTCGACGGGCGGTTAGCCGGAGATAACGGCCATCTCTTGCAGATGTTACCCATGGACGACATACGCCTTGCCTTCATGTAACGGTTGCTGTTGTCTGAAATCGCGTCCAGGTTCCGGAAATGACAGGGGAACTCCAATAGCTGCAGTCACTGGGTCTGTCCCGCTTCCAACCTTCCCGTGGTAGTCCGTGCCATAGCTTCGGGTAAGTCACATTGTTGCTGCATTGCACTACCTGCTCACTAAACAATATGAAACCAGTTGCTTGGGTAATTTGTTTGGTCAACACAAGTCAACACAACCCTATGCGCAGCAACCTTCTATTGCGGTGTCTTCAATGAGGAACAAAAAGAAAGACCGGAATGAATGCCATAGATGAAGTAGCTACAGCGAACAAGTTGTAATTATGGTAACGCATTGGAGCAGCAAGGTTGCCTAAGACACTCTTGGGTACGGCAGTAATGGGTGGGAGAAGATAGACTGATGTGAATGTACTCGGACCCTGTCAAGAATGATTTTGAAGTAACAGGATTAACATGTGACTTTAAACGCTAAGATTTAACGCTAAAATGCATATTGAATCGTTAAATATGACAAAAAACCTATGGAATCCTATTTTGCCACTGAAACAACCACACTGCCTAGCACGAAATGCTTAACAGTTTTAGGGCACTGATGACCTAGATGTTTAGTCCTCTCAAAACAACAACAACTGATTCATTGTACAACTAGAAAATGCGTTATGTAAAAGTAAAACCTAACACCCCCAGGATATGTATGAAAGTGCAAGGAATGACATGGTGATGTGGTGGAAGTGGGAAGATGGGGGGGGGGGGGGTGAGGGACTGAGCAGCCGTGCATAGGTTGAATATTCTGGAAGGAGAGAAACTAATGAAGATGGTTACTGTCAGTGAATAGAAACAATGACTGGAGAGTCTCCTGTGAAACAGTTGGCACTGGTTATATTGCACATTAAATGTCATTAATTCAATGTGCAGTTAATGATAATTTGCCGACGCATTATCACTTTAATGCATCATTGTTTCAACAGGAAGTATTGGAAATCTCCTGTTTTCGTTTCTATTTTCCATCTACATCTAGATCTACATCTACATGGGATACTCTGCAAATCACTTTTAAGTGCCTGGCAGAGGGTTCATCGAACCACCATTATACTATTTATCTCCCATTCCATTCTCTAATAGCGCGCGCGAAGAAAGAAAACATACGCCGCAGCGATAAGAGCCATTGTTTTAATGATTCCCATCCCAGATCCTGTATCATTTCCGTAACGCTGTCTCCCCTGTATCGAGAGAACACGAAACGACCTGCCCTTCTTTGAACTCTTTCGATGTCCTCCGTCAAACCCACCTAATAAGGATCTCACACTGGACAGCAGTACTCCAAAAAAGGACGGAAAAGGATATGCAGCCACTTTAGTAGTTCTTTTAAGCGTTCTGCCAATAAAAGGAAGTCTTTGGTTGGCCTTTCCCACGACATTATCTACGTGTTCTTTCCAGTTTAAGTCTGAAGTAATAGTAATTCCTAGGTATTTTGTGGAGTTGACGGCCTTCGCGTTTGATTCATTTATCTTGTAAACAAGGTTTAACAGATTTCTTTTCGTGCTCATGTGGACGACTTCACACTTCTCGTTATTTAGAGCCAATTGCCAATTTTTACACCATACTGATATCTTATTCAGATCGTCTGCAGTTGGTTTTGATCTTCAGATGATTTTCTAGACGGTAAATGACGGCGTCATCTGCAAACAACATAAGAGAGCTACTTACACTTTCCCCTAAATCGTTTATGTAAATAAGGAACAGCAGAGGACCAATAACATTACCCTGTGGAAGGCCTGATATCACCTCTGTTTTAGTCGATGCCTTACCATCGTTTACTACGAACCGTGTCCTCTCTCACAGGAAATTCCCTAACCAGTCGCAAATTTGGGGCGATATACCATAACCACACAATTTGATTAAAAGTCGTTTTTGAGGTACTGGGGCAAAGGCCTTCTGGAAATCAATAAATAAGGAAGCGATTTGCGAATCACAATGCTTTTGAGGACATACGGATAGCGCCCACTCCTGAAACATACTATAAATGATATTGTTTAACCTCTCTACTCGAGAATCCAACGCCGCCTCAAAGATGTGAAGCTTCTCATTTCACAAATGAGGAAATATTTTACAATTATCTCTCACTGCAGACATTTTATAGCAGTATTCTGATATGCTAAGGGTGAAACAGACCGTTCGACAATTCCTTCCAACAAAGGACATCGAATTTGTTCCAGAGTAGTTTCTTCAGTCTCAATTGCACCTTACGAGAAATGTCTCAATGACGTTGCAGCCTATGTCGAAAAATAGTGTGATATAAATAGTTCATATTTTCAACTTACTTTTACTGTTTTGAGTCCGGACTCTCTGTTAACCTAAATTTTTGGCCCAATATCGTGCCACGTCAACTGCTGCAACTCTGACCAACCATAGACCATCGAGGGTACAGGACTGTGGGCAACTACAACATTGAAGCAAATGTCCTGTGGTTTTCCACATTCGCAGAGAAGATCCTCAGCGTCCGCTAGTCCCCACATAGCTTTAATGGTTTTTACATGTGCAACTCCCGTTCTCATCCTACCCTCCAGGTTTTCCAGTCCACATCGCTTCTAGTAGGGCGTGCTTGTTGTAGTTGGCTGTTTTAGGTGGTTCAATTGGTACATTCCTCAAATAGCTTTTCCTTGATTTGAGTCTTCCTGTCGGAACTTGGGCGCTGTAGAGAACGTGGAGCTCGTCGAAAGTTTGCTTGAATCGCACTGTGTACTCTGCAGCTGTTCTGCGGTTTTGTGGTGAGACAAAGCCAGATGCCTTATATAGGAGGTCAAGGGGGGTCAGTTTCATACTCCCAGTGATTATCCTATACGTTTCCATCAGGGCGATATCGAGATCTATTCCACACTGGACATGCATACTCTCCTGTTGAAAAGCATAAAGCCTGTATTGTGGTGTGTCGCAGTTCCCTCCCCAGCCGCTCCCCGCTAGCTTTCTAAGCAAAGTGTTCCTTGATCCTACTTTCTGCCTCGTGCTGAGGCAGTGATATTCGTACGTTAGTGACCTGTCCAATGTTACACCAAGGTATTTAGGGGTGTTTGTATCCTTCAAGGTGTTTCATTTCCATCTGATTTTCAGGGTTCTGTGTGCATTTTTTGTATTTAAGTGGAAAGCACATACTTGTGGCTTTGCGTGGTTTGTCTTTAGGCAGTTCTCTCTACAATACGTAGACATGTCTTCAAGTGCTTTCTCCAGTTTTTCCTCAATATCCTGGAAGCTTCGGGACTACACAGCAATGGCCAGGTCATCGGCGTTTAGGAAGTGTTTGGCACCTTTAGTTATTATGCAATGAAGGCTTTGACGATCAGATATAGTTGTTGGTAGAACTTCCGGGTTATAAGGCCGTGGTCCATAAAACTTTCCATTTTCACCTAACGCTTCGTCCAGAGCTGCGCCGGACATCCTCAGAGGTCTTCTTACTTGCATTGAGTCTTGCAAACGCAAGTAAGAAGACCTCTGAGGATGTCCGGCGCAGCTCTGGACGAAACGTTAGTTGAAACTGGGAAGTTTTATGGACCACGGCCTTATAACCCGGAAGTTCTACCAGCAACCTTTAGTTTTTGGTTGATCGTTTGTGTATATATTACTAGCTAAACACCCGGCGTAGCCCGGGTATTTATTTATTTATGCCTGCCATTTTTCAGGTATATATTCATTTGTATAAGGGCTGCATGTCTGTAAATTCTCTTGGGGATACAATTAGTAGTAAAGAAGTAATAGATTAAAACTTGGTGCGTGATTGGGCGGTTTTCCAAGAACGTTACTGTTTACGTGCTCATATCTCATGAACTACGTGTCGGAATGTGATACAATTTAGAAGGTGCATTCAACTATATATATATGTATACTGTCTGTAAAATTTCCTGTGGCTACAATTCGTAGTGTACAAATTATAAATTGTAACGTCATATCGTATGCCGTAGTTTTACTCCATAAACGGCGGAAAAGTAGTAAGCGAGAAACCTTTTTCCTTTCATCATTTTGCTAAGACTGTCAGCGAGAAAAAGTTTAATAAAGGTTTGAAATTATGTTTAAAGTTTGTTGCAAGTCGCTAAGGACTCTCATTCAAATATAGCGTATTTATAAATTCTACCGCATTAAGGGGCTGATTTTTGCAATTCCTGTTCTTTATGACGTCATATATTCTCAATCATGTGTGATATGTAATTCTTACACCTGCAGAAATTGTTGCCTCACGGTAAAAAATGTGTGTACCAAATTTGGTTAAAATCGGCCCAGTGGTTTAGGAGAAAATGAGCAGCATTGTCGCTAAATGCAGCAGTTTTGCGCGCATCTCATTGTTTATGACGTCATATCTCGTGAACTATATATTGTACGTGATTCTTAGACTTAAGGCGACCGTCCTCATGGATTGAAGCTTACGTGTACAAAATTTCATGAAGATTGGAACAAATTTGTAGATTTGTATGCAACACGTACAAATATACGGATACTCTGCTTTATATATTAGATATAGAATTGCTGCCGGTACGCTTCCCTGCGCAAGGCCATTCTTTTGATCTCGCCATCTGCTGATTTTCCCATGCAGTGACACATAAAAACCTATTCTGGAGCATGGATTCTACCACTATTACTAGGTTGTAATCGCCCAACATGATTTGCTATGATTAATAGTATCATATGCGGCTGTTCAATAAATTCAGTTATATTGAGGACCTGGTTGGTGCAAGATTTACCTGGCCGAAAGCCTGCCTGCTGTGTCATTAGTTTGGCGTCTACGATATTTTGTATTCGTTGCAGAATCATACTTTCGTGTATCCTGAAGAAATGGCACAATAGAGAGACTGGACGGTAACTGCATGGCAGGTCGGCTCTTTACCTGGCTTCACTTTGGCTTTGCGCTACATTTTAGGGATCTTGTAATAGCGAACACGTGTACTGAGGAAACTTAGAAGCCATTGTTTTGTGATTGGTCCCAGATGTTTTATTTGTTCTGTGCATATGTCGTCTACTCCTGCGGACTTTCCATTTTTCATGCTATTTATGGCGATATTTATTTCACTCACTTTGAATGCACAGAGTTAGATTCATTTTGGACGTTTCGTGGTAGTTTGGAGCGACTGCACTTTCTTCAGGTTTCCCATTTGGCAGAAGTTGTTGTGCGACCAGGTCAGGGGTTATATTGCCATGTTTTTATGTTCTGTTCGATCGCCACAGTTTCTTGACAGTATTCTAGGTCATCTTACTGCTGTGTGTCATGTCCATTTTTCGAGGGTTTCCAACCATTTCACTTTTCTGACTTCACCGATATCTTCCAGAAGGGTCGTTACGCTGAAATTTAGTTTTCAAATAAATTGCCCATGTGAAAAACAAAGATAAAACTTTACTTAGGAAGTTCGCTTGTATACTGGCATAGCAGGGACGAATTACTGTAGGATAGCGTTTGGGGATATCTAATGACAATACCGATTTTCACAGAATGTAGGAGGTTACAGCTTGCGTCCTATTTTGGAGTATTGCTGCGCGTTGTGGGATCCCACCTAATGGGACTGACGGACGATTTTGAGAAATTTCAGAGCAGGGAAACTCGATTTGAGTTATCGCGATATAGGGAAGAGAGTGTCACGGAAAAGATGCACGGATTAGGTTGGAAATCGTTGAGAGAAAGGCGTTATTCGTTGCGACGAGATCTATCTGCTAAATTTCTTTCAGCATCTACCTCTTCCAAATGCGATATCGTTAGCACCCACCTACATAGGGAGACATGATCATAAGTATAAGAGAAGAGAAATCAGATCTGAAACACAAAGATTTAGGTGCTCCTTTCGTGCTGTCGCACAAGTCTGAAGTGCGCGCCACGTACTTTCGCCGCGCGCCGCCATGCTAGCACGGCGCGGCGTTCTTACTACGTCAGCCACGAGCGCCCTCTGCTGCAACCCCGCTCGTGGCCACCGCTGAACTGCATCGGCCACTTGGCAATAGGACAGGCACTAGAACAGACTCTCGTTAGTAGGTAGGCCTCTACCTAGTTAAACTATGTATCTGAGTTCCACTAGTCTTCAGTTAACAAAGTTAAGTATTGTACTATCTATACGAAATATATAACTTGTCCTAATCTAGATTAGTGTTTCTAGTTTCTGCTGTCCCACTGGCTCCATACCCGCACACGCGTGCTTCCTATTTTCCTGTGTCGGTCTCTCTCTCTCTCTAATCGGCCACTGGCGGCAACGAGACACAAAACATTTTTCCCGCGAGCTATTAGGGAATGGAACTGGTAGGGCGGTGGCGGTGAGAATAAAAAAATTGAAAAGGGATTTTTTTAATTAATTAATTAATTTATTTATTTATTTTAAATTTCAGCAACTGAAATAATTTTAGCAACACTCGTCACTCTAACCTCTACCGCACGAACACATGTGCGTCACAACAGCCTAACTATACCAACAGTGGGAAAGGGAAAATATAGGAAGTGGAATGGTGGACGGGGTTACCTTAATAGTCAATGCATGTTTTACAAGTGGCTAGTGCACATTTATTAAATTTATGTATATATTTGAAATACATACACGGACTGAGTTAAACACAGACCTTCCTGAATATGAGCATGAATGCGTCGACAAATCGACTCTTAAACAACAGTGGTTACGCAAGGAAATTTTGAAATTGTGGCCAACGAATTTAAGCTTTGGTTAGAATTACAGTCACAAAGCCTTGAATACACAGGTTCAGAAGGAACCGTAGCAAGTAAGAAACTTTAAACTTTAACTGAAGTTTAAGACTAAGTTGGCACCACAGATAGTTAAACTGCACAGTCCATAGATATTTCAGTAAACAGATTCATAACGAACGAATTTCAGCCTTGACAGTAGTACAGGCCCATAGAACAAACTAACATGTACAGCTCAGAATATCAAAAATCCGATCTAACCTTGGTTGAGCTTGATCAGGTTTTACAGAGTATCTAATGATAAACAATACAAGGCTCAAACAACAGACTGTAAATGAGCAAGAAATCAGGTCTAACTTCGGCTGAAATGACCAGGTTTTACAGAGTAGCCAACATGATTAAATGGCGGCGGAGGCAGCCGCTAACAAAGGATGATAAGGAAAAGGACTAGGAAGGCTCACTTAATTAATAAGATCAACCACACGGGACAAGCCGGTGTCCTGGTGGACCTTCAGATGCAAACACAGTGAAAACTACGACCTAGGAACGGGCCAGGCTCCCAGGAAGGAAACCGCACTACCTAACACAACACTGATCTCCGGGCACGCAACGGTCAACCAGCGGGCACATGGCCAGATAAATACCTCAACAGATCCCAAGCTACTTGATACACAAGTTAAACCACACAGTAACTACCCAATATACGGGTGCGACATTAGGTGTAAACTCGGCCAAACTACGACCTAGGAACGGGCCAGGCTACCAGAAAGGAAAAGGGCACTGCCTAGAAAAAAAAATAACACTGGTCTCCGGACAGGCAACAGTCAACCAGCGGGCACACCGCAAAATAAATACCTCAGTGGACGTTACTCCCCAAAAACTTAACTGAAGCAATTCACAATGTAATATCAAGACACCTCCTTTAACTATCGCCAACCACATCAATACACTAAAGACGAAGACATGAGGTATGCCAACGCTGAGGTGTCATCGGCACACCCCACATAAAGACAACGCCGCTCAAGCGAGAGGGAACACAGTCACCGGTGCCCTGCACTACCTAGCAAAAGACAGAATTGAACTTAACTGTCGCACTGTAGATCTCGATGAGAAGAAAGAGCCGGACTAGAAAGCCCACCCGGCAGAGTATGGCGCCGCGAAGTTTCACGCCATCGAAGGACGGTGGAGTACGGCCTCAGAACGACTGACAACAAGGCCTTTCTCCTTGCGGTGCAACGGGCGAAGCGGCCACGCCCCTGCCTCAGCTAGGCGAACAGCGAATCACCTCTCCCGAGCGGCGACAGCGTCAGGCTTCCTCCTAGCAACACGACGGACAAGCCGCCATGTACCTCCCTCTGGTAGCCGAGGACGAAATTCGGCGGACCGGCCGCAGCGGCTGACGTCAGATGACAGGCGTCACACTACCCCAGAGACAAGCCGAACTGACCACTCTTCCGCCCTGCGCACTCCTATTTATCGCGCCAAGATGGCAACGACTTTAGACGGAAGACAAACGCGCAGATGATCGTTGGCCGTACCAACCTAAAGACGACGGACTCGAACTGGCGCCAGTCCAGAAGAAAGGAAGCAATGGGTGAAAGATGACAAAAGACTAGGCGAGCCGAAATGACACGGCTATGGAACTATTGAGAAATAACACAGAACTGGTTCGATGAAGTCTCTACCATGCACTTCAATGTCACTTGCAGTGTATTTATGTATATGTAGATGCCTGGTACTTAAGAAAAAACATATCGGAAATGATCTATTTGATCATTTGTTAGAGCGCTGGTGTTGTGACCAACTATTGGTAAGTGATTGACGGACGGTAAAACAATGGTTAGGCAAGGAGGCAAAGGACGTCCACGCCCCATCACATGCGTGTCTATAGTTACAGCTTTGTTATATCTGATGGAACAACTGAGTACTCGAAGGAAATTACCCCTCTTGTAGCAACAGTGTACTGTAGATCTCTAGAGCTTCGGAGTGATGCTACATACTGGAAAGAAACACAAGATAGCATCGTTTCGTAAGAAGGTACGTCGAAAAGAACACTTTATATCTCTGACGTCGATCTGCTGTAGAATTTGGCAACATGTTTCATTCTGCAGTGTTTTCTTATTTCTAGTGATCTAGAAAGCAATAGGTACAGCATCCCAGGTAACTGGGGTATTCCTTGAGTGTCAGAAGGAGTTTGATATGGTTCCGTACTGTCGCCTACCAAATAAATAGGAACGTACGGTATACCAAACCAACTGCGTGACTCGATTAATGTTTCTAGCGAACGAAACACAGCATGCCGCACTAACGAAAAGAAATAATCTGATGTGTAATGTATTTATGTCGTACCCTAACGCAGATTTGTAGGACCGTTATTTTTCTGAATATACAGAGGGGTCCAAAAAATGTATCCACTGTTTGAAGGTCCATAACATGCAAAATAATTTACGGGGTTGTCTCATCTTTGGTAGTGTAATAGTTGGTAGTTCCGTCAATCACCACACGAGCGTTGAATTGCGTAGTTTTGTTATATCAGATGACAGTCGCCGGATAGTAAGTGTTTTGTTCTTAGTTGCATCTAGTTACTCCAGTAAATTAGGCTAGCGCAAGGTTTACATTCGACGAAAGGAAGTCAGTTTTGAAGTGGTATTTCAATTACTAACACATTAATGAGGTTCAACGGCAATGGCGAAATGAGTATCAGAGTCACTGACACGTTTAACGATTCGTCGCATTCCAGACAAATTTGAAGCCGAAGGCTGTGTGAAAGATGTACACAAACCACGATGTGGACGACCTGTAACAGTAACAAGTCCAGCTAACTCCCGTCGTGTGTTTCAACACTTCACTCGCCCACCACAGAAGTCTGTGAATCAGTGTGCCCGTGGAACTAGAGTGAGTCGCTCAAGTGTTCGGCGAAGTTTGAAGACAGCAAAGTGGAAGTACTACATCCCACGATTGATTCACGCAATGAACGAAGACGACTCAGATCATTGAATGGAGTACTGCGAGTGGTTTACTAACACGGTGCGCAACGATGAAGAGTTTGCACAAATGATTGTGTGGTTTGATGAGGCACAGTTCAAATTCAATGATACAGCAAATCGCCACAATTGCATCTACTGGGCCGACGAAAATCCGAACGTCTATGTAGACAAAGCCGTGGATTTGACAGTTCTAAATGTGTGGTGTGGGTTGTCTTATCGGAGCTTGATTGGGCAATTCTTCTTTAACGGCACATGTACCTGTGAGGTGTTCCTTCATAGGCTTCGGATATCCATTTTACCTCCCATCCGAGACTTGTATGGAGACGGAAGATTTTACTTTCAACAAGATGGTACCCCAGCCCACTACCAAAATCGTGTTAGGGCGTTTCTCGACGAAAATCTACCAGGGAGATGGATAGGCCATAGAGGTGCTTTGGAGTATCCACCACGTTCCCCAGACTTAATTCCTCTGGACTTTTACCTGTGCGGAATACTAACGGACATCGTTTATCGATAAAAGCCACGTACTTTGGATGAACTTCGAGAATCCATCATACATTCATGTGCAGATATCCAACTGAACACGGTGCAGTCAGTAGTTCGTGCTGCAGTTCGGCGGCATCGTTTGTGTGTGGATGTTAATGCTGACAATTCGAACACATACAGTGTTATCATTAAGTTGGACTTTAAGCTACACGTTCACAAAAAATGAGACATTTAGTTTGCAAGTTATGGACCTTTAAACAGTGGATACATTTTTGGACCCCTCTGTATATAAATAAAAAAATTCATGGCACTATTCGCGGTTGATACTGTAGGGCACAGAAAAGTCTCAATGTTGGAGAGTAGTATCAGGGTACAAGAGGATCTGCAGCAAAGCGATATTTATACAGGGACGGGCAACTACCGCACAATATAAATAAATAATACTTACTCTAAATACATGCAATGAAAAAGCATTTATTATAATATTATGTACATTCCCGAAAATATCACTGAAAGCATTCTATAAGATATCTGTGATTGGAAGTGGAACTTCTATTTAGAATAAATGATACGGTAAATGCTAGTCTGACTCAATGCAACATTTAATATTAGACCATTCTTGGAGAAATACTTCAATATTGCTTGTCAGTGTGGAATCTGCACTATGTTGAACTGGTAGATGAGTAAGTGGAGATACAGCACGTTTTGTTACAGGTGTATTTAGCAAGCGTGAAAACGTCACGGAGTTGATCAGTCAGCACCATTGGCAAACGCCAGATGAGAGGCTTCTACATCATTCAATGATTAAAGTACCCTCCACCACCCTTTGGGATATGGCTTGCAGAGTACAGATTTACATGTAGAATCTCGATCGTTGTTAGCCTGGGCCGTGGCTCGTGTCCCGATACACCAGCATCCAGCCGAAAGGATGCTCAAAAAGTGAACTACGCCACAGACTTAGCTGTATGGGGACATCCATATTTGGTGATGTGCCTCCATTTCACTGGTGTGGACTGTCATGTCGTCGAATAATTGCAGGGAAACAGCTAATAGGCATTTATTCAACCTATACTTTTATAAAACAACAGCGTTCGGCATTTCAGTTATGTCATCTTCAGGTACCACAAGTTGCCCCGGTGCGCCATTTTACTGTACCTACAATGCAGTTACTTGTACATGTTTGTACTGCTTATATTTTCTGGGAGGTTCCAACGAAGCCCAGTGGTAAAGAGGTGCTATTTATTCCTGGAAATACCATTTGATGGCGTCTGAATATAACTAAAATTTTAGTTTGTTTAAAAAATATTTTAGGAAATGGCTGCTTCGTGTTTTTCTGAAATAATTTTCATTTGCTTCCACGTTCATTAATCGAAGTCACTGTATAACAGCTGTGGAAAACATGTCTGATGTCTTAACGGAAGGGCGATTGTAGCTTGCACAAAGAGAACAGCACATATACCTACGCCCCACCGAGCAATAGCGCATGAAGAGGCATGATAACGAAGTAAATATATATGATTACATTACAAATAAGATTATATGTTGAAATTTTGATTCAAGTACGTATCCAAAAAGAGGTTTGAGATAGGGTTAAGCTTGACATTACTTGACAAATAATAGGCCGTCTGATTGAATAAAGTCTGGGTAACTTCGCTACATTGAAATCAAAAAGTAGTATAAAAAGATCTCGGCTTTCCTCGACAAATCAGAAAAATCCCGACTTTCGATTATAATTTCGATGTCACCACCCTTTCCCATCACGATGAAATTCATTTGTATTGGTGCAAAAAATGATTGAGACTAATCATCCAAATATTTTAAATATTTAAAAAATCATTCACTCGTTTGATAGCTTGAACGGCGTACGTAAGCGTAAACGTGTGTTTTTGTTTTTTCTTCATTTTGTGATGGTTGCCAGCGACAAACTTTTCAATAGGCCTTTTAATAAAAATTTTTAATTAAGTGAAAAATGTGTAGCAAGGGGTTAAGTGCTCTTATTCGCTAATACTGAATTTATGTGGTCCTCGAGAAAAATGTGGATAAATGTTTTTCATAAGAGTCTGAAATTCAGTTAAAATTGTGTTGAAATGGTTTAAGGGCTCTCATTCAGACGTATTGGATGTGTATAATTCGGGTATTAGAGTACCACCACTTACGAATAAAAGAGTACCCTTCACATGCGGTAACCGAATTATCACAAAACTGTTACAATAATTACAAATCAGGACGATGAACTGCTTCCACATGCCACAGGGATGTATGTAGAGGTTTCATTTGCACCAAACGATTCGGTGCCAATGGAAGGGCATTTTCAAGTTATGATTTTGTAGTTATAGCTTCACAGTGAAAAGATTTACGTATCCCCAACGTTCGGTATTTTCATTGTTAAAAAAGTTATCCATGCGGGAAGCTATAATGAACTCTCAGTTGCACATGAGATACTAGTCGAACTGGCTCACTGGTAAAATGGAAGACGAAAAATCTTGGTTTTGTAACGCAGATTATTGCAAAAAAAAAAAAAAAAAAAAAAACTGCATTGGTTAATGAAAAGTTTGTGGACTCTCAAGGTGCGTATGAACGTATGCTTGCCTCACTGCTGATAAAGTACCCAGGAATTAAGCGTTAGCTCCTATAGGCTGTTTTGATCAGCTGTCACACAGAAAATTTTTATTTACATTATTTCATTCTTGCCTACCTTCTAGTAATCCTGCTAGCACCAATTTGATGTGCGCCTTGGTAACCGTTTCGTGCCTCAAGATAGTTTACGTGATAAGATTATATATTGTAAGGAATTTGCTCGAATACAGTATATGCCATGTACAAATTACTGGTAGTGGAAACTTCTGTTATCTCTATGTGCACATTGAGCCTTCCAACAACTTTCGACTAAATGTAACTACAAAATTAAATAATTGAACTCACATGATTCAGTTGACATATTAAGAAACAAGTTGATTAGAATGAATTGGAATTTATCCACTCTGTACTTATCCACTGTTTTATAATGAGATAACTTGATAACATACAGAAAAAATTAAATATTTGCAAATGCTTTATTCGTCACTGTACGGCACTTTTAGTGTAAGCAGGAGTTAATACTAGCTATCTGTTAGATCCTGGTAATGGATAAAACAACTTACGATGGGATAAAGGAGAAAAATATGAGGGTAATGTATTTACATTTAGAGAAAGTTAATTATCTGAGACTGAGTTAATTATTTGAGACCTACCCTCAGTTCTGTTAACAAGACATTTCGTTCCAATGTTTCTATTTGTGAGAGAAAAAGGCACTGCATGCGAGGGGCCGTATTGAATCGTACCTCGTCAGGGTGTGAAGACGAAAGTTTTTCTTCAGTAATTTTACTACCATGTTCAAGCCTCACTTTTGTTTAAAAATCTTTCTCAAAAGATTTTTTCTTTGCGCAAAAGCAGCACCATAGTTTCTTTTTGTGGGATTGAAATAGTAGTCTAAGGTGACTATGCTTTGATTCTAAAATGAAACATGTCACACGAAATTTCGGGATGCCAGTAGCTTATCTTGGTTTATTTTTAATTCACTGTTCCTTTACAGAAAGCCACAACAGTATAATTGAAATTCAAAAACGTTTTATAATGTAAAACAATTTTTACGCGAAACCCGCACGCGATTTACATTGACTCTTAGATTTTAACGATCTGTAGCGCTTAGGTCAAAGTACATGGTTGTTAATTGTCTGAGGCCCGTCGCTGGACTGTATGCGGCAGGAGTAATATTCCGGGCCAGTGGCTGCATTTTGGCGTCAACGGAACAGTCTAGAGTGTTACGCCTGTCATCTTTCTATTAACCTTACACTGAAATATTTTATTAAAATAACAGAAACATAGTTTAACAAAGATAATTCAATTGTATGAACAAATATATTAAAATTAATTGCAGTGTATTAATAAAAATGCTGAGGGGTTTTGGCGGACTGATATTACTTGTAACAGCCAATCACAGTTTAGAAGGAAATATGGGCGGAGTTTTCCCACGGGATACTTATTCACCGGACCATATGCTCTATGTTTTGCTCATATCACCGATTACGCATTGCTATAGTGAAGACATCTTACAAAATGAACGTATCAAAGAGCAAGTAAATGGATGCATAATCTCCACTAGACACAGGAAGAAATTTACGATATTAACTGCCAGTAGGCATCGAAATAAATGAGTGGGACACAGTGATCTTCAAATCCGCGTAGCCTACCCTAGCACACCTCAGGTTACATCTAAATTCTCAACTTACCACACATTAGTGACGTAGTGCCCCTGGCCATTATCATTACTTTCCTGTTCCCATAAGAAAACAGACCTGGCATGTATCCTCTCTGAAGAAAACATCATTGAGAATCCGGCAACGCTTCACAATTTTTTGATGTGCATAGCAATTGGATATAAAAATTACTATCCTCGCAATCTCCCTACCCATCACGTACCTCGTCTCTATGTCTGTTTCTTTCAACTTACGCCTCTCTCTCTGTTTTAGCTACCTGAAAGGCCGTCATTGCTCGAGTACTTATTTATTCCAATTTTCAGATAGTCCATTTAACCTCTCTCCTCTCTATATATATCTGTCTATGTACCTCTGCCTACTCCTACTCCTATCGACCTCTCCATTCCCATATGTCTCTCATTACCTCCCTCGCTCTCGACCACTTTCCTCCTGCCCTTCTGGTATTCATCACCTACCTCCCCTATATTTGAAAAATTCATGGTGTCTACGTCCTACTAAAGTAACCTCAGCAAGCACGCCGCTCGCGGTGGCCGAGGGGACTGCGGCGTGCCAGTCACGGTCTGCACGGCCACCACGGCCGGGGGATCGGATTCCCCCCCCCCCCTCCGGGCATGGATATTTGTGCCGTCCTTAGTGTTAGCTAGTTAACAAGTAGTTAGTAAGTTTACGGACTGATGACCCCGTAGTTAAGTCCCATAAGCTATACAAACATTTGAACATTTTGAAGATCTTGTGATCTTGTTTTGAAGGTCAAGTGTGCAAAATTTCTCCTTTCTGACATTTGCCTGAACCGCAATTAATTTTATACTGTCATTCCACTTCAAATCACTCAGAGTATATTATGGAGAGAACTGCTTAAAGTGTTCGTCCTCCTCTTGTGTCATGTGTATTAGTCTTGTGTAGCTCGCGAACAAACTGGTTCGGAAGAGCGCACCCACAGGCAAACTACGCGAACTAGTTCGCAGATCCCTCGCCTCTTAGTTCGTCCGCTCCTTTTCCGAAGACTGACGGATAACAGCGGGAGGACGCAAGAGGACGCGACAGTGCGCAGAATCGCGTGATTCCCTTCTTCCAGTTGCTGTCATGTCGAGCTGAGCTGCATCTCAGCTGTAGTTTTAGTAGCGGTAGCAAAAGCCAAAACGAGCGAACGAACTAAAAAGAGCGACCTACTTCGCGGCCGAACTGCGAACTAAAGGGAGAGCTACCGGTCGCGAACTAAAATATGCGCGATAGGTAACGAACTAAAATATGCGCGATAGGTCGCGAACTAAAGTATGCGCGATAGGTCGCGAACTAAAATATGTGGGATAGGTCGCGAACAGAATTAAAAATCACGTGTTTGCCTTCTGCTGATAAGTCATTTCGAGGTTAGCGTCTGCCTGCTAGATTACATAGTTCAGTGCTACAAAATTTCTGCTTTGAACTATTCTGCACCCTGCAATATCTAATAAATTCCATAATGCCAAGATATAGATATAACTCTAAACTTATACGCGAGAAATTATCCACAAACTGTTTCTTTTGGTTTGCGTGATATCGTTAGGGGCTCAAGCAGCAAGCGCATGAAGCAGCTAGGTGGGGGAACTTCTCCCTCCACCTGCATGCGCAGACGACGCCGCTCAGCTGTCACTGGGAGAGGACGAACGAAGTGGTTCGCAACTCGGCCGCGAACTAAAGTGAGCGCTGGCGATCGCGAACTATTATGCGCAAGTCTTATCTGTATTAACATAAATGTTCTGTAGATTTGTGAACGCGTCACCGATTCAGATTCAAGTTTGGCACAACGTTGTATTCTGGTAATGGTTTTAGATACCTATTTCCTTAAGATATTGTACATAACCAATATACAGAGTGAATCACCTAACACTTGCACTTCAAATATTGCGGAAACGGAAAGTGCGATTTTCACAGAAGGACTCGTATTGTTAGCCAATAAACAGATTTGTAAAAATAACTAGAAAGTATATTTTTATGCAAACATAAAATTTTTCAAAAGAACGATGGTTGCTTCTATCATGCACTGGAAAATTTTGACACCAGCTGTGTACAAAGAATTTTGAATGACATTTTGATCACATTTAGTTTGGCAGCTACAACCATTCTAAGTTTTGGGATCGGAGGCTACGACAGCGTAGCTGACTGGCTGGTGGTCACGAGACAGTGGTCCGTGCCCCAGGAGTTAGCCACTCGGCCAGGCAGCTACGCTATCGCAGCCTCCGCCACCGAAACTTTGAACGGTTGTAGCTGCCAAACTAAACGTGATAAAAATGTAATTCAAAATTCTTTGTACACAACTAGTGACAAAACGTCCAGTGCATGATAGAAACAATCATTGTTGTATTTAAAAAAACTATATGTCTCCATAAAGAATACACTTTCTAAGTAATATGACAATCTGTTTGTTGATTAAAAAATTCGAGCCCCTGACTACCAATCCATTCTGTTAAAACCGCACATCAGTCGCACTTTGCGTTTCCGCAATATTGGCGGTGCAAGTGTTAGGTAATTCACCCTGTGTATGTCATTTTGATAAGAATGTTATCCAACATAAAATTTATATAAATTAAAATATGACAAATATTAAAAAATAGACATATAAAGCACTCGCGTATTCCAGTAGAACTTAAAATTTGGTAAATTACTTTGAAATAAACAATTAGGAACATAAACATAAACAAATGTAAATGATCGTAAGTTCAAAATGTGAAATCTCCGAAAACTCTTTACAGATTGCGTAGAAATATAGACACGATGTTACCTTTCACTTCACATTTCTGTTTCTTCATTCATTGCGCTGAATCAGTCAGTTACATTAACTTACCACTAATCATCATCAGTAAACACTTCCGGGCTGAGTTGCCGTGGTCGATCTATAAATAGATAGATAGCCGATATGTTCCCTTCTGATATAGGAACTTTGTTCAAGCATTGTCTATCCTCGACTTATTTTCAGTATAATAGTGAAGTTCATGCAAAGACCGATGGGGTAGCCATGGGAAGCCCCATAAGCCCCGTAATTGCGAATTTATTCATGGAATATTTTGAACATCAAGCACTGCAGTCGGCCAAAAACAGACCCTCGAAGTGGTATCGACATTTCGATGATACCTTTTTAATATGGAATCACGAGGAAGAGGATTTGAATGATTTTCTGGTGTATGTAAATAGCATTAACCCAAAGGTCAAATTCACCATGGAGAAAGAGAATAATGGACAACTTTCTGGATGTTTCAGTTATCAAACGGGCGGATGGGACCTTAGGCCATAAGGTCTATAGGAAAGCCACACATACTGATCGATACCTCCATAAGAACTCAAACCACCACCCTAGGCAAAAGAGGGGGGGGGGGTCATAAAAACACTAGTGGATAGGGCCAATAACATTTGTGAACCAGGCTACTTACAGGAAGAACTAAACCACTTGCGACAAGCCTTTGCGAAAAATGGTTATACAAATAACGAGATCAACCGAGTACTTCACCCAAGTAGCAAAATGCACAAAAACATGAGACAGCAACAACCATCAGCTGGAAAAGTATTTCTTCCGTTCATTCATAACATCACGGATCGCACTGGAAAAGTACTGGCCAAGTTTCGGGTGGAGACTATTTCCAGACCTACTAAGAATGCCTTAGATCAACAAAAGATGCTCGTCACCCCCTGGCCACACCAGGGGTATATAAAATTCCGTGTAGTTGTGGCAAAGTTTACATAGGAACCACAAAAAGAAGCATTAATTCACGTTTGACGGAGCATAAAAGAAATTGTCGCTTGGGACAGATCGACAAATCGGCAGTGGCGGAGCATGTTTTCACGGAAGGAGATCACGAAATAAAATTTGGTGAGACAAGTGTGCTGGCGAGGACGTCACACTATTATACACGTGTGTATAGGGAGGCAATTGAAATCCACAAACATCAATACAATTTTAATCGTAAAGAAGAAGGATTAAAATTGGACAAGATATGGCGATCGACGTTGCATCAATCACGTGACAATCGATTGCCCGCAATCGAGAGAACAGGCAATAGCCAGAGATAGCCACACATCGACGTCACGTGACGTGAGGTGGCGCCCTCTACGACCTTATATAAGGAGCGGCCTCAGATCTCAGCAGCCAGTCGTCGACCTCGGAAGATGTTCTCCGTAGTCGAGAACGAAACGTCAGGGAGAGGAAGTTTTATAGATCGACCACGGAAACTCAGCGCGGAAGTGTTTACTGATTAAGACGCCGGCCGTGAAAGCCTTCATGAGTTACCACTAATGACTTATCGAATGACTTATGCTTTGCAGCATCTGACGGTAGCCACCAAGTCACGGCGGGGAGGCTAGGGTAAAGGACGCCCTACTACACGCTGTCGTGCTAGGGATCTCCCCGATCGATATAACCAACAAATAAAGGGCTACGACGTAATAGTTAAAGATGAACCGACTAAATCTGATGAATTTACTAAATGGGACGACTCTGTAACATTAAAAAAACGCTAAGAACTGTCAGCAGATTTGGGTAACAAGTGATAAGGGTCGGAGTACCATTACTCCTTATCCGATATAGCGGAGTGACTAACAATGAAACACGTCAATCCCAGCCGCGGCATGGTCCACTTTTTGACAGGACATGGCCCTTATCTCAGGCACGTATACAGCGTGAGTCTGAGAGAGACTTCAAAAGGCACAAATTGGGGAGAGGGGGTCTCCTGCACTGAGGGTCCTATTCTGCACGAACCTACAATCACCTTAGAGACACGTTACCAGCACTACATGCTCACACAGAACAACAAATATACGATGCCATAAGAAAAGAGGAGCAATGGATTGCCCTCGGTGCAACAAATAAAATATCGCATTCGATATATGGAGAATACCAAAGTAACAGACAGTACAGAAGAGAAGAACCTAAGCAGCGGGCAAACATATTGCGTAGAATATACCAGAAAGGGAACCGAAATGTGGAACACGACAGAGACAACAATACGGACCCCAAAACAGATATCAACACAGACATGGACAGTTAAAATCATTTAATAGACAATAATTTTTGTAAACATAGTAGTAGAAGAAATATGGAAGATTAAGCGAATTGTCGCTTTTTGCCACCCGCAAAACAGCACTATAAATCTGTTGTAGATAAAAAGAAAATAGGAGGCTACTACTCTTTCTTTGTTATAACATGAATTAGCATTTTGGTTAACATACGTAATACTAATGCTGGTTTAGGTTGACGAATTGGAATGGAATATCTCCCCCTGCCCAGATCATGGAGCCCAAAATTTTAGTACATTTTCAACTCCACACAGGAGTGAGAAATTCGTCTGCTGCGCCGGCAGCGATCGGCCGTGCGTTGGACTTTGTCCATCACACGTCCATCCACATGCTTGCAGTCTCAGCCCTGCGTGCTGGTTCGGTTCTGTTGACCAGGGTGCGCTTCCCCCTAACAGTCTGCCCTATCGGCCCACCAATCAGTGAGCTCCATGTAATCATGTGGCCACCGGGCCAGACTCCTTGCCGCCCCGTCGGCTCCGCCAGGTTCCTTCTTCGATCTAGAGCTTCCGCTCTGATAGGATGTCCTGACCTTTAGCTCCGGCTAATCCCTCTACACCTGTGGCCATGCTCCACAGGAGTAGCTATTCCTCTTTCCTTATTCAGAGTGCCTACTCGCTATTCCTGTAAGTTAAAATTACCTGACATAGTCTGGTCTGGAGGCGATCTAATTGTTTCATAGTTTTCAAAATGAGAAGCGAAGATCGCACACTAACAATTTATTAAATGACGATCGGTTTCGGTGCACTGTGTGACCAGATGATGGTGACACAGTGCACCGAAACCGGGCGTCATTTAATAAATTGTTAGTGTGAGATTTTGGCTTGTCATTTTGAAAACTATAATACATTTTAAGTCATTAAATGAACAGTTAACCTACATCCTTCTGTTATTATTCCACAGTTGCCACATTGCCACATATCCACACACGATCAGCCTTCCTGTTACAGAATTGACGAGCATGCCAAGTTCTCGACCGTCAAGCATCAATAGGTTCCGAGCTCCAACTTCTAATTATTTCTATCATCTCTCTTCTTTTAAATACGAGGCGTATTTTTAAGTAAGTATTGTTTTGAATTAAAACAAAAAGACATGGTAAGATATCTCAATTACTTTTTCTACGAACTGACGCCATAACTGTGATTCTTCCTTGTTTACGTTGTGTACTGAGTATTTAAGATGCCTCAAATTCTCGTGAGTCCCTCCGACTCTGAAGTAGGGGCTGTTATAAGACTTCTTAGCGCTAAAGGCCTCAAAGCGATCTTTATCATCGTGAGAGATGTGCAGTTTACGGAGAAAACATTGTGAGTGATAAAATGATAAAAAATTGGGTTGAGAGCATTTAAATATGGCCGCACGAGTGTGCATGATGAACAACGAAGTGGGCGTCCTTCCGTCGTTAATGAGAAAAAAGACGCTTTACGATTTCCTCCTTGCAGGATGACTTTCCTAATGTTTCTCGTAGTGTTTTGTATAGCATTATGACCGACCAAGACAATGACGAAGTCAAAACAGTTGTGATGCAGTGGTTAACAAGTCAGGTGGCAGACTTCTATGAGGACGGTATTCAAGAACTGGTACAACGCTATGACAAGTGCCTCAATATTGTCGGAAATTATGTAGAAAAGTTGATTAAGGTACAGGCTTTCATGTAAAAATAAAATTATTGAGACCTTAGCACGTCTATATCGAAACGGTACTTACTTAAATACGGGCTTCGTATAAATTTATGTTACACTTTCACTTTCCAAACCATCTTAAACTGTTACATGGGGGAATTATAATATGGAGCAATAAGTGAAGAAATATAAAAAAAAATTACAAAATAAAGAAGAAATCTTAATGTCTACCATCCATTTCTTTATTCATATCTTCCATATCAATTATTTAATTTAAATTTTTCTACTTGTTATTTATACTTTTATTCAACCATTTGGTTTTGCTGTGTATTATTAAACTTAACTAGATACAAGAAGAAATTATTTTGCGTATAACAACAATGAAGAATGGAACATGTTTTAGCATACAGATTTTTATTTATGTTTTTATTATGGCTTTCTGTTCCATAGGACCCACTTCAGGAGTGAGACTCCATGGTCATGGAACAAGTCAAAACATGAATTTTTACACAGAAGTGGTAATAGAAAATTTTTAAGTAGTCCTATGCACACGATAATCTTAAGACAAAGTGAAAAGAATCAGTGAAGAAAAAATAATGAATCACCTTAATTGTTTAACTTTTCTAGGAGTTCCTCGACAGAATAAAAGGAGTGAGCCATGAGGTAAATTCTCAATTTCGATTTGAAAGCGCGTGGGTTAGTGCTAAGATTCCTTAGTTCTTGTGGCAGCTTATTGAAAATGGATGCTGCAGAACACTGTATACCTTTCTGCACAAGCGTGTGATGCAAATGTAGATTCGACTTCTGTCTAGTATTCACCGAGTGAAAGCTACTAACTCGTGGGAATAAGCTGATATTATTAACAACAAACCACATTAAAGAAAAAAAATATTGTGACGTCAGTGTCAAAATTCCCAGACTACTGACAAGGGATCGACATGACGTTCCTGAACTTACACCACATATTGCTCGAACCGCCCGCTTCTGAGCCAGATATATCCTTTTTTCATCACGCGAGTTACCCCAAAAGATAATGCCGTAAGTCATAAGTGAATGAAAGTAAGCGTAATAGACTACTTTTCGTCTTGAAGAATCACTTATTTCAGATATTATGCTAATGGCAAATATAGCAGAATTTAGTTTTGGAATAAGATTCTGAACATGGTCCTTCCACGACAGCTTAATGTCTATCTGAATACCTAGAAATTTGAACTGTTCAGTCTCACTTATCATGTGCAATCAAAATGTCAGCTTTCCAAATTATATGTTAGAAATTGTAAAAACTGAGTGTTACTTTGATTTAACATCAACTTGTTTTCTACAAGCCATGAACTTATCTCTTCAACTGCATTATTTGATACTGTGTCAATATTACGAGCAAAATCCTTCACTACCAAACTGGTATCATCAGCAAACAAAAATACTTTAGTCACCTGTTATACTCGTAGGCATATCTTTTATATAAATAAGAAACAGCAACGGTCCCAAAACAGACTCCTGGGGAATCCCACACTTAATTGTGCCCCATTGCAATTGTCATTGTATACGGCATCAAATAAATAGATAAGGTCTCTCCCTGTGACGTATCGGTTCTTCGGAATTTGGCAATAACAGTCTGCAACAGCTTGATCCATATTGGGTAATCCCGTATCTTGGACGCGCCGTGTCTCGGAGGCGATAGTCGTCGGAGCCAGCACTACAAGCTCACACGGAACAACAAGTATACGATGCAATAAGACAAGAGGACCAATGGAAAGCACTTAATGCAACACAAATAAAATCTCGCATGCGACATATGAAGAATACAAAATTAACAGACAGTACAGAAGAGAAGAACCTAAGCAGCGGGGAAACATAGTGCGCAGAGTGTACTAGAAAAGGAAACGAAATGTGGAACACGACAGAGACAACAATACGGACCCCAAAACAGATACCAACACTGACATGGACAGTGAATATTATTTAATAGGCAATAATTTTTGTAAACATCGTAGTAGAAGAATTAATGGAAGTTTAAGCGAATTGTCGATTTTGTCACCGACAGAACGGCACTGTTATACTCGAAGGCATATCGCTTACATAAATAAGAAACAGCAACGATCCCAGAACAGACCCCTGGGGCATCCCACACTTAATTGTGCCCCATTGCGATTGTCATTGTATATGACATCAAATAAATAAATAAGCTCTGTCCCTGTGACATATCGGTTCTTCAGAGCCAATAACAGTCTGGAACAACTGGATCCACGTTGGGTAGTAAACATCAACGGTCCCAAAACAGACCCCTGGGGCATCGCACACTTAATTTTGTACCATTGTGATTGTCATTGTAAATGACATCAAATAAATAAGCTCTCTCCCTGTGACATATCAGTTCTTCGGAGCCAATAACAGTCTGGAATAACTTGATCCACGTTGGGTAGTAAACATCAACGGTCCCAAAACAGACCCCTAGGGGCATCCGACACTGAATTGTGCCACATTGCGATTGTCATTGTATATGACATCAAATAAATAAATAAGCTCTCTCCCTGTGATATATCGGTTCCTCGGAGCCAGTAACAGTCTGGAACAGCTTGATCCACGTTGGGTAATCCCGCATCTTGGACGCGTCAAGTCTCGGAGGAAGGCATAGTCGTCGGAGCCAGTGGGCAGTGACGTCACAGGGCAGCCGCCGGCGCCGCTGCCCCTGCGAGTTTTGCAGAGCTGCTCCTCGCGACGCCCCCACGGCGGGGCAACCGTCCGGAAGCATGCGCCCGGGACTCGAGTCGAGTCGGCAGCCGCTGGCGCGCCGCCAACGCAGCCGCACTAAATTGTGCGTGAATACAACCGGGACTCCGTTTATAACGCCGTCATTGCTTTCACATGCCGCGGGGCCCTCTCAAAATACGCCGTAATGCCAGCTCATGAAGTCAGAAATTAATAGGGGCGCGCGATCGTCATTTTTGCTTCTCCCGCGTATACATGTCGGCGCGAATATTAGCCAGATGGGGGCTCGGACGAGCGTTTAGCTGAACGTGATTCAGCTGTGAGTGTAGGAATGTGACAGGCGACGACGAGTCGACGCAACTGGGACCTGGATGAAGTAAGACATGCCTCGTGGCTTTGAGAAGGAACGAAAATTTCTACTCTAATACTGCAAGCTTGCTTCTGTAATGGCTACCATGGCCCTAAAACTTTTAGTATTATTTCCTATAATCAATTTGACATGATTTGCAGTGCACTTAGGAGAATATATAATTCTACTTATAGTACCATAGTACAGGTTATCTGACATCGTCGCCGGCCGCGGTGGCCGAGGGGACTGAGGCGCTCCGGTCACGGTTTGCACAGCCACTACGGTCGGGGGTTCGAATCCTCCCTCGGGCATGGATATTTGTGCCGTCCTTATTAGTAGCTAGTTCATAAGTAGCTTGTAAGCTTAGGGACTGATGACCCCTTAGTTAAGTCCCATAAGTTCTACAAACATTTGAACATTTCTGACATCGTCTGGTGTGGAGGCGATCAATTCGGTTTTATAGTTTCCAAATGACAAGCCAAGATCGCAAACTACCAATTTATTAAGTGACGACCGGTTTCGGTGCACTTTGTCACCATCATCTGGTCATATACTTTATAATATGAAAAAATACTTAAGTTACAAACATGACGGCGTATTTTTCATATAGTGACTAAGTGCAATGTTGCACTTCTTATTTTATGTACAATGTTTTAACAAGATGACCAGATTATAGTATATATGACCAGATGATGGTGACATAGTGCACCGAAACCGGTCGTCACTTAATAAATTGGTAGTTTGCGATCTTGGCTTATCATTTGGAAACTATACCATAGTACAGTTGTAAACATGGCTGAACAGGCAGCAACAATAACTAAAATTTTACCTTAAATTTATCAATGGATAAACAGGCATCCCTGGGTCCAAATTAAAAATATTTTGACCAGGTTTCGGCAATGACTAAGATTTCTTTCATCAGAAAATATAAAACAAAACAAATCACATAATAAAATATACTACTCAGCTGTATAGCTTACGTCACACAGTTTAAAAAGAATTTTTAAAGTAAGTCAGCCACTATGGGCTGTACGCCTGCACAGAGGCATCAGACTGGCGTGTGCTAAGTGAAGTTGTGATAAGAAAGACGTTACCTCAGTAGTGCCATCCAGTAGCCGCAATTACATTGGGCTACTGTACAGAGAAAACAGTATTGAAAAAACAATTGCTACAAGATGCTTTGTTTAACGTGAGAGATGGCTGAGGCGTCATTTTGGCAATACAATGGTGGTAGAGAAAATAAGCGAGTGACAAAGTTTTAAGAAGCATATTAGTTAAAAAAAATAGCTTTTGGAATATAAATGCATTGGATCCAGTCGGAAGAAATATTTCGGACACTGCACGAAGTACAATATCAAAGACCGAGTAATGGCTTAATACCATTTAAAAAGTTTCTATTACGGAGTTGTAACTGTTGATTTAGAATAAGCCCGTCATTACGTGAAAAATGTTTAAATATTTGCAATTCTTCGAGCTCGCCAAATGCTGACCATCTTCTCATTACAGGTCACGCACATAAAGCCACTCAAGACCTGAACATTTTGCATACCGAAAAGAAAGGCCACGCTGAGTAGTATATTTTATTGTGTGATTTGTTTTGCTTTATATTTTCTGATGACGGAAATCTTAGTCATTGCCGAAACCTGGTCAAAATATTTTTAATTTGCGACCGAGGGCTGCTTGTTTATCCAGTGACGTTGTAACAGTCGCTGACAATAGCGGCTATGATTAAAAAATAAAGCTTATTTTTTCCATTGTTTTCAGTGTATATTCCGTGAGTGTTCTACTTCTGTAAAATAAAAAGACCGCCCTGCAATCACTAAAATCGTCATTTATTAGTGCACGACATATTTCAAGCCCTGAGGGCTCATCTTGAAGTGCCTCTTTGATGATTTACATACTTTAATAGAAACCTAGTCCTGTCAAGACCAAACATGGATTGTAAGAACAAGCACATCTTAAATACAGGTTCACAGAAGTAAGGCGATCGAACAATTAACTTGCTGATTGAAAGTGGGGTACAAACACGTCTGGTGCCACAAGAGATCGCCTGGACTACCGCGTCGGAGGTTCGATTCCTCCTTTGGGCAAGGATATTTGTGTTGTCTTTGTGGTGTCGCACAAGTACAAAGTGCGCGCCACCTACTTTTGCCGCGCGCCGCCATGCACACACGGCGCGGCATTCTCACGACGACAGCCACGAGCGCCCTCTGCTGCAACCCCGCTCGTGGCCACCATGGAAAGACACCGGTCACTTGGGACTGAGTTAGCAACCAGTTAGGACCTTCGTAATCAGATAGGCACCAGTGAAGACTTTGCTATTGTACAGGCACTAGGCAGGCCTCTAACAACTATGTATCAACATTCTGCAGTACTATGTAAAAGTTAAGTATTGTTACATTCTGTGCAATATATATCTCTTTCTAATTTACTCGAGTGTTTATAGTTTCTGGCTGCTCCCCTCCGTACCTGCACCAGCTTGCTATCTATATTCCTGTGTCGGTCTCATCCACCCGGCCACCGACACCTACGACGAGGCTGGGACACAAAAGCGGCGACGAAGTAGGGACACAAAAGTGGCGACGAGGAGTGATAGAACCTTGGACCAGCCCGCTTGCAGCAGGCAGACAGCAGCAGTCGGAGCACGCAAAAATTGCTCCCGCCCACCCACCCTTATTATAAGATTTTTGGGGGAACATATTCTGTTACGTATTTTGTGGACTTTTTTGTTGCAGAGCGAGTCCTCTTTCATACTGCATTTGTTTTGTTATAATTTACTTGTATGCGCGGCGCCTAATCGGTCAGCATGGCCACTACCCCGAACCCAAACTTAATGGAAATTATTCAGTTACAGACGGCGCAAATAACACAACTTCTCCAGGCGGTGGCGCAGTTGACAACTCAGCAACAGCCGTCGCATCAGCAGCCCACACCTGCCGCCGCACCGCTTCCGACGTTCCGCCAGTACAACGAACGTGAGGAAGAATGGAGCGACTATTTCGCACAGTTTCAAGAACTCGTCGCGGCTCATCAAATTACAGGTCAGAGAGTGAAGAACCTTTTCTTATCGATTGTGGGCCCCCAGACCTTCGTACTATTGCAAAAACTTTTCCCTCTCGCATCTCCTCGTGATGTAGACTTTGAACAAATTGTAGATGCACTGAATGCTCATTATGAGAGAAACGTTCTTGTAGCCGCTGCAAGATACCGATTTTTCAGACTTAAAAAATTACCGCAGCAATCACACCAAGAGTGGATTACGGAATTGAAGGGCTTAACCCGCCAATGTAAATTTACTTGCTCTTGTGGACTTTCGTATAGTGACGTTATGTTGAGGGATGCAATTACGCAGAACATTCAGGACCCCAGAATTAGAGCAGCAATTCTAAAACAATCTGACCCTTCATTAGACAGTGTACTGCAGCTTATAGAAGCACATGATACTTTTGACTTAGCTGATGTAGAAATGCAAAGCCACAGTGTAAATTCAGTGCGCCGCAACGGACGCTTTCCTAGCCGTAGTTCTCAGTATAGCACTAGTGATTCTTATTTTTCTACCGGCCGTGCTGAACAGACAGTGAACAGTAGCCAGAGTAAAAGTGCGACGCAAAGGTCGCCCCGTAGTGTTAGACAGAGTAATTTGCATAACGGGCGCCAACGCTCATTTCAGAAAAATGTTCGAAGTCTTGCCCCCAGTGTGTGTCTCGCCACAAGCGTGCTCATTGCCCTAGTCGCAACTCAACCTGTTATCAATGTGGCAAATCGGGACATGTGCAGTCTGTGTGTATGCAAATTAAAAACTCAAAGAACAGTAACGTTAGAAACGGTGCTTCGCAAAGTGCGAGAACTGTTCATTCTGTAAATGTTATACGGGCTGTGGAATTGAACAGTGCTTTCCTTGGATCTCAATTTCAAGAAAGTAGTTCTGCGCCTATGGCAAAACTATATAGTGCACCACGTAGCAAGCGCCAACGATCGCGTAATACAGTGCAACGGAAACGGGTTCGGGACAAGCAAAATGACTATGAACAGTGCATTCCTGTAGTGAAAATAGTGCCTTCTGCAACTGCTCCTTGTAATAGTGCCCAGTATTGTGTAGCTAGTGACAGTAGACTTGTTGTAGATACTGAAAGTAATTTTAGTGCAGTAGCCTCGCATTGCGCGGACGCCGATCCGGCGGTAGTGCCATCTAGTGACAGTGTTGTTAATCCCCTGCGTGCCGAGTCTGCGCCGCTTCCTTCACTACGCGGCCCGCGCAAGCGCAGTAAACAAACCGTAGCAGACGTTGCCCACATTCGCGCACCTGTCGAGCGCCGCAAGCAAAATCTTTTTGTGAATCTTTCCATTGACAATAAGACTGTGCAATTTCAGCTTGATACTGGTTCCGCTGTTACATTAATTAATAAAGATACTTATGAACTTCTGGGTTCGCCAAAATTGTCGCCGTCACAGCAAGTGTTAACAGCTTATACAGGTCAAAATATTCCCGTGCTAGGAACATGTAGCCTGCCCGCCTCTTTTCAAGGTGTAACAAAAACAGTTGCTTTTGTAGTTCTTCAGGCCAAATCGACACAGAACATTTTTGGACTAGATGCTTTTGACTTGTTTGGTTTATCAATTCAAAGAGATGTGCTTCAAATTTCGTCAATAGTGCCTCAGGATAAAATCAATGCATTGTGTGACAAATATAGTGACTTGTTTTTGCCGGAACTAGGTTGCGCAAAAGACTTCGTGGCACATGTAACTTTAAAAGAATCTGCAGTTCCAAAATTTCGTAAAGCTAGACCAGTGCCTATCGCCTTGCGTGATACAGTTGCCGAAGAACTTAAACGTTGGCAAGATAGTGGGGTGATTTCTCCTGTTTCTGCGAGTCAGTGGGCCTCGCCTATAGTAATTATACCCAAGCCGTCAGGAAAACTTCGTATCTGTGCGGACTTCAAATCAACAGTGAACAGTCAAACAATTGTCGACACTTACCCCCTGCCCAGACCTGACGAACTAATGGACAAATTAGGACAGTCTCGTTTCTTTTCCAAGATTGATTTAGCAGAGGCATACTTACAGATTCCACTTGATGACGACTCAAAAAAGTTTTTCGTCATTAATACTCACATGGGCCTTTTTCAATTTCAACGCCTACCCTTTGCCAGTTCTTCCGCTCCCGCTATTTTTCAGCGTTTTTTGGAACAGCTGACAGTTTCTGTACCGTGTTGTTCGAACTATTTAGATGATATTGTGGTATCCGGACGTACAGTTGAAGAACATTTAGCAAACCTGGAGTGCCTTTTCAAAGTGTTGACTGCAGCAGGTCTACGTTGTAATAAAGCAAAGTGTTCGTTTTTTCAAACTGAAATAGAGTACCTGGGCCATGTGATTAATGCCCAAGGAATTCATCCCTTACAGTCACATCTTCGAGCAATCAAAGACTTGCCTCCTCCTAAGAATGTGCATGAATTGCAAGCAGTGATGGGAAAGCTTAACTATTATTTCAGGTTTATTCCCAATGCCTCTCAGATTGCAGCTCCACTGCATCACTTACGTAGGAAGAATGTTCCTTTTGTATGGTCTAAAGATTGTCAGGTTGCCTTTGACAAACTAAAGTCTGCACTACTCAGTGATGCATGTTTGATTCCCTTTGACCCACAGAATCCTGTAGTGTTAGCAGTTGACGCCTCGTCGTACGGTCTGGGTGCCGTTCTGTCGCATCGTATTGGTTCTCACGATCGTCCTATTGCCTTTGCATCCAAGCTACTGACGCCGACGCAACAGAATTACAGTCAGATAGAAAAGGAGGCCTTAGCAATCATTTACGGCGTCACAAAGTTTCATCATTATCTCTATGGCAGAAAATTCTATTTGTTGACAGACCACAAGCCTCTCACGTCGTTGTTCTCACCCACAAAGCCGATTCCGCCACGTACGGCACAAAAGCTTCAGAGATGGTCCTTGATATTGTCTAATTATCAGTATGAGATTTTGTACCGACCTACCACTAAACATGCTAACGCGGACACACTTTCCCGACTTCCGGTTGGCCAGGATGTATCATTTGATTCTTCAGAAATGGCATGTTGTCAGATAGACTCCAGAGATGCTTCCGCTGTCGCAGACTTTCCTTTGAACTCTCGTCGGGTTGCACAGGAAACAGCTGCGGATGCAGACCTAAGTGTGGTAGCACGTTTTGTTCGCTCAGGGTGGCCTGCCAGAGCCAAAGACATTGATCGGCCTCTGGGTCGACGTTATTTTGCACAACGTCATGCATTATCTTTAAGTCAGGGTGTACTGTTGTTGCATACCGACAACGACCAAGCAAGAGTGATTGTTCCTCGTTCCCTGCAACGAGAAGTGTTACGCCTCCTGCATCAAGGACATTGGGGCATTGTTAGGACAAAGCAACTGGCCAGACGTCATTGTACCTGGGTTGGTATGGACGCTCAGATAGAGAGCATGACATCACAGTGTACAGTTTGTGCGGAGCATCAGGCGGCTCCTCCACAGCGTTTCTCAGACTGGCCACGCCCCAAGGGACCATGGCAACGTTTACATATTGACCTTTCTGGAATACGCGCTGTTTAATTGTTGTAGACGCTTTCAGCAAGTTTCCTTTTGTGATTGCCATGAACTCAACGACAGTTTCTGGTACAATCAGTGCCTTAACATCAGTGTTTTGCATCGAAGGTTTGCCTGAAACTATCGTCAGTGACAATGGACCTCAGTTTGTTAGTGCGGAATTTCAACAGTTTTGTCGTGTGATAGGCATTTAGCATATCACCACCGCACCTTTTCACCCTCAGTCCAATGGTGAAGCAGAACGTTTCGTTCGAACATTCAAGTCTCACATGGAGAAGATGAAAGGTCAGCACTCCAGGCAGCAAGCTCTTCAAATTTTCCTGTCTACGTATCGGTGCATGCCACGTGACGGCCCGTCTCCTGCCGAGCTGCTACACGGCCGCCGTCACCGCACTCTCCTTCACCTGCTGCAGCCTCCCACGCATCGAGTCGGTTCGTATGGCGCTACGCGTTTTTAGGTTTCTACGCCGGTGCTGTACAGGGTGTTTGCTGGAAACAAGAAGAAACTATGGATGCCGGGCATCATTCAGCGCGTGCTCGGTCGCAATATGTATGTTGTACGTTCTTCCACAGGGTCGGAGCTGCGGCGCCACGCAAACCAATTGCGTCTGCATAGGCCGCGCGATCCTGTCTCCGGTTTCTTGATTCCAGACCCAGTTCACCGCCAGGGAGCACAACCACATCGTTCGTCCCCGGACTACGAGATCGTCCCGATGGAGATCGACACGACGCCGCCGCTGTCGCCGCCGCAGATGACAGCGTCACCGAGAGGGACTCCGGGACCGTGCGTGCCGCCGCCGCCTGGGCCACGCACCTCAGAAGAAGATGACCTGTTCCCTCTGGGCGGGGGGGTGCGCCCTTCCCCAGGTTTCGGTGGGTTCCCTGGAGGATCGCAAGGCGGATGCCGGGGCGCGGACGGCGTCTCGATCCCAGCCTCAGCTACGACGCCCGACCCACCAGTAACGCCCCCGCCGAGGCCCTCTTCCCAGTGCCGTCGCCGTGGCCCTCAGCCCTACGCCACGACGGCGCGGCGGTTTGGGGGGGGAGGGGTGTGGTGTCGCACAAGTACAAAGTGCGCGCCACCTACTTTCGCCGCGCGCCGCCATGCACACACGGCGCGGCGTTCTCACGACGACAGCCACGAGCGCCCTCTGCTGCAACCCCGCTCGTGGCCACCACGGAAAGACACTGGTCACTTGGGACTGAGTTAGCAACCAGTTAGGACCTTCGTAATCAGATAGGCACCAGTGAAGACTTTGCTATTGTACAGGCACTAGGCAGGCCTCTAACAACTATGTATCAACATTCTGCAGTACTATGTAAAAGTTAAGTATTGTTACATTCTGTGCAATATATATCTCTTTCTAATTTACTCGAGTGTTTATAGTTTCTGGCTGCTCCCCTCCGTACCTGCACCAGCTTGCTATCTATATTCATGTGTCGGTCTCATCCACCCGGCCACCGACACCTACGACGAGGCTGGGACACAAAAGCGGCGACGAAGTAGGGACACAAAAGTGGCGACGAGGATGGGATACAAAAGTCTTTAGTATAAGTTGGGAAATGTTCAAATGTTTGTTAAGCTTAAGGGACTTAACTGCGGGTCATCAGTCCCTAAACTTACAAACTACTTATGAACTGCCTTATACTAAAGCCGACACAAACATACATGCCCTAGGGGGGATTCGAACCCCCGACTTTAGTGGCCGAGGAGACTGTGACTGGCGCGCCGCAGACCGTTGGACCACCGCGGCCGGCTTAGTATAACTTCATTGTAGTTTGTATGTTTAGGGCCTGATGACCCCGTAGTTAAGTCCTATAAGCTTTACAAACATTTGAAATTTCCATTTTGACATATTGTCAGTTTCCTCCAGCATACTTCAGACAATATTCGAGTCCACTCCACGTCGTATTGTGAGCAGTTCTGCGTGGTCGCTGGGACCATACAAGATAGCGGTTTATTTGGCTCTTCAGTGTAGACGGAACATACAGGATTAAAAAGCAGGGTTTTCATTTCTTAGTAACAAAGAAACTTTTCATTTAATACTAGCTCTCAATTCTGCACAATTGAAGCTAGGTATTGCAGGTACTGTAATGAACGAAAAAGTTTCTCTGGACATACACAAAATCTTGTAATTTTATATTCTAACAGATACGGCCCCTTCGGTAGGATTCTTCTGTGTAAAACGGACAGAACTCTTGCTACGTATTTAATACACTGATTACAGTTAGTGGAAGATAATGTGGAGCTGGAAATGCTTCCGAAATAATCTTTACATTTCAAAAGAAAATGCAGGTCATAAATCGTCAAAGGAAAACTAAACAAGTTAGGGATTTGGGCGAGGGAACCACTGGCGCACATATATTAAATGTCACGAGCCATGCGGAAAAACAAAGGTAAATACGAGCTGCATTTAATAACACCGCCAACACAGTGTCTGCACCCTTTGCAATGACGTTCCGTAGCCGGGGGAGAGATAATGAATTTCTGGAAATAACCCCAGTGTGACATTAATTCACGTAAAATTAGTACACTGAGAAGGGAGGATTATAGGGTCAGAGTAATACAAAAACTGTTACCTCATCTATTTCGTTTAAAAAAAATATTTCCAGCAAAAGTTACTCCTTCTCTTAAAATATTGTACGAGTATAGATTCAGTAAAATAATCGTCTTCTAACAATTTCTACCCGGTTTTTATTTCTAATAATTTGCGAAGAGTGAAGTTTTAGACAAGTGATAAAAGGTATTTGTCGAGACGAAGCTGCATGACACTGTCATCTAATTCAATTATTCATGCTTTAGACGACTTACGGTGTCGTAATACCGTACCCTATAATGGTGTGTTTATCTTATTTACTGGGGAAATTGCAAGGACTTGGACAGTCAGTCAGTGCCTCGTAGAGTTGCTACATTTAGCGGAGGAAATGAAAGTTCTGAACAGAAAATGGGACTTGTCACCTAATTAACTGTAACTAAACAAAGTAATGGAGACTTTTTGAGATATGTATCACTCTTTTATGAATTTTTTTTGCAATTACATTACGTTAATGATCAAATGTTAATATTACGTGGTGTGGATGTATTGTTAATACTGCATGAAATTGGTTAGTACTGTTAATACTTGACAGGCAATTTCAATTATATCTGGAAGACTTCATAAATTCTTAATTATGTCGTCTTATGCTATATTCAAATAATTTGTCTTATGATGCCTGTTAACGTCAATTGGTATCACGCTATATCTGCTGCCGTAAAATTCACCAACAGACCCTCACTATTCTGAAATGGATCTCAACATTCTCGTGTAACACACTGTACTTATACATCTATACGACATAAATATATTATTTTTTGTCTTAAACGCAGTGAGAGACGCGTAAAATGTCTGAATATCGCTCCCAAATATCGAAATTGAATAGCTAACTTCGTTAATTTTTGAGAAACTCATTTTGATGTAATCAAACACTCTGTACGATAATCATTACTCTATTAGTTCACTATTAAGTATCACGTTCCGCACCTACAAAGGTCTAAAGTATTATTATGAAAAGATTAGTGATCTGACGTCTTTATTAGCGAAACAACTTTTCCTATGTGACACGCCAACGATTTGTATTTAAAGTCGTTTTCACGTGTAGCTCATATTTCATTCATGTTGGTTGTCAGTTTTAATATATACATCAGTGATGCCGTGTTTCAATACATGATCGAGAAATCGACGACTTGTGTTTGAAGCACGTCTTTTGAACTCATCTGGTAAACACAATTATTTTAATAAAATTTGAAATTATTACTAATTTCGTAAATGATTCGACGCTATTTCACATTATCACATTCGTCGGCGACAGGTGAAGCAGAGAAGAAATTAGGAGAGGGTTTGATTTGAACATAGAGCGAAACAGTTGTAATCCAGGATGCTAACTTTTAAAGTACCAGATAACCACGCTAAACGCTGCCAGAGAAAATGAGCTCACTTCATACCATGCAAAATATCGGTTGTTATTTTCTTCAAAAATATTTAATGTTAGAAACTACGACAAAATATTTGTCATCTTATTTTCATCCTCCTATAGCATCCCAATTTACGATTTAACCTGACAATTTTCTTTGTAACAAGAAAAGTTCATACTGATATATGGAAAATGCGCAAGATTAATGTACTTATACATAAGAAACATTTTGAATGAGAACTGTAACTACATCATTGCTCTCTTACCATGTAATGCTGTTGTTGTGGTCTTCAGTTCAGAGACTGATTTGAAGCAGCTCTCCATCCTATATCCTGTGCAAGCTTCTTAATCTCCTCATAAAAATGGCACCTTACATCTATTTGAATCTGCTTACTGTATTCATCTCTAGGTCTCCCTTTGTGATTTTTACCCCACACACTTCCCTCCAATAATAAATTGATGACTAAGAATATGTCCTACCAATCGATCCCTTCTTTATGTTAAGGCATTCCAGGAATTCCTTTTCTCCCCAATTCTGTTCAGTACCTCCTCATTAGTTACGCGATCCACCCAACTACTCTTCAGCTTTCTTCTGTAACACGACATTTCAAAAGCCTCTATCCTCTTCCTGTCCGCACTGTTTATTGTCCATGTTTCACTCCCATACAAGGCAACACTCAACACAAATGTCTTCAGAAAGGACTTCCTTACGCTTAAATTAATTTCCGAAGTTAACCAACTTCTCTTTTCAAAAACGCTTTTCTTCCTATTGCCATTATGCATGCGACTGCGACCATCGTAAGTTATTTTACTGTCCAAGTAACAAAACTCATCTAACACTTCTATTGTCTCGTTATCTAATCTAATTCCTACCTTAGACTCCACTTCATTACCTTTATTTTGCTGTTCTTAATGTTCATCTTATATGCACCTTTCAGCACACTGTCCATTCCATTCAATTGCTCTTCCAGGTCCTTTGCTGTATCTGACAGAATTACTATGTCGTCGGCAAAACTCAATGTTTTTATTTCCTCATCCTGAACTTTTATTCCTTCTCCAAATTTCTCCTTGCTTATCTTTATAACTTGCTCACTGTACAAATTGAATAACATTGGAGAAAGTCTTCAACCGTGTCATACTCCCTTCCCAACCTCTGCATCCCTTTTATTCCCTTTAACTCTGATGACTGCTGTCTGGTTTTTGTACAAGTTGCCAATAACCCTCCGTTTCCTATATTTTCTCCTGTTGATTTCATAGTTAGAAAGAGTGCATTCCTTGTCAAACGCTTTTTCCGAATCTACAAAAGCAAGAAGTGTAGATTTGCCTTTCCTTACTCTATCTTCTAAGATAAGCGGTAAAGGGAGTTCATTTTTCCTGAATCAAAACTCATCTTTCTTGAGGTCGCCTTCTATCAACTTTTCCATCCGTCAGTAAATAATTCGTGCTAAAATTTTGCAACAGTGACTTATTAAACTGATGGTTCTGTAATTATCACATCTGTCTGCGCCTGCTGTCTTTGGAAGGGGATTATTACATTTTTCTTAAAGTCTGAGAGTATTGGCCTTATCTCATACATCTTAGGTGCCAGGTGAAATAGCTCTGTCGTGATTGGCTCTCCCAAACACTTCAGTAGTTATGAGGTAATGTCGTCCACTCCAGTTTTCAAGTGCTCTGTCGAATACTCCTCTCAGTATAGTATTTCCTATTTCATCTTCATCTGCGTCCTCTTCACTTCCTACAATATTGTCTCTAAGTTCATTTCCTTTGTAGACACCCTTTATATACTTTTTTTTGTTCTTCACGGGTTTGCGGCCGGATTAAGTCGATCTTCTGATACGAAATTTCGGCGGTCCACCTGGCCGCCATCTTCAGGTATGACTGGTGCACAATCATGCCGGAACTGAGGACATATCAGTTACGGCGGCCCCTTTATACTGCGGGAACAGGCCAGTGCGCATGTGCAAGAAGTGGAAGAACGCCTTCTGGGACGTGAAGAGTATAGCAGCGCCACCAGCGATAGAAGTTGGCCAAAGCGAGTAATCGAAAATTAAGAAGAAGTTGGTCGAAAACTGTTTGAAGGATCCTTGATATCTATTGCATTTTTACCTTATGCGGGAAGTATTTCATCAAATATATCAAGGATCCTTCAAACATACGACATCAAAAGCATATTATTGCCTTTGTCTAAAACTAGAGCTCTTCTAGGTTCGGTAAAAGATGTTAAGAAAGCCTGGAGTATATAAAATCCTCTGCCACTGTGGAAAGGTATATATTGGGCAGACTATTTGTACAATTCACGACCGTTGTGTGGAACATCAAAGGCACACACGTCTGTTCCAACCTGAAAAATCTGCAGTAGCTGAACATTGTATTAATGAAGGGCATAACATATCATTTAAAGACACGCAAATTATTGCTCCAGCCTCACGTTATTGGGATTGTGTCCTTAAGGAAGCGATCGAAATAAGATTATCAGATAATCATATTAATAGGGAAAAAGGTTTTCCATTGAGTAAAACGTGGAATCCCATTTTATGCAATATTAAAAAACAACGGTCTAGTTTTCGACCAGCTTCTTCTTAATTTTCGATTACTCGCTTTGGCCAACTTCTATGGCTGGTGGCGCTGCTATACTCTTCACGTCCCAGAAGGCGTTCTTCCACTTCTTGCACATGCGCACTGGCCTGTTCCCGCAGTATAAAGGGGCCGCCGTAACTGATATGTCCTCAGTTCCGGCGTGATTGTGCACCAGTCATACCTGAAGATGGCGGCCAGGTGGACCGCCGAAATATCGTATCAGAAGATCGACTTAATCCGGCCGCAAACCCGTGAAGAACAACAAATAATATTACGCCGGAAAATTCTACAGAATTACACCTTTATATACTCTTTCCACCTTTCAGCTTTCTCTTCTTTCCTGAGAACTGGTTTTCCATCTTGAGTTCTTTATGTCCATACAGTTGCTTTTCTTGTCTCCAAATGCCTCTTATTTTCCTGTAGGCTGTATCTATTTTCCCCTATTTAAACATTCTTCTACTAACTTGCATTTGGCTTCTAGCCACTCCTGCTTAACCATATTGCAATTCCTGTCAATATCATTTCTTAGTAGTCTGTACTTTAGGTCTGATTCATTTAGAACAAGAAAACTGTCATATTTGGAGAGATTTGCATATCTTATCGCAAAGGAACATTATAAAATTAATAACAGGAGGCATTTCCATGTGAATAACGGTTCCTGCACACAATGAAGAAACGGCAGCGCCTGTTGTTTTGTACAACAAACTTGCGTAATTTCCCCTATCTTTCTTCATTCTAAATCGCTAGTAGGATTGTAAACAAACAACACGAACGAATGCCGCGGTGGAGTAGCCGAGCGGTCTAAAGCGTCTCGCTGCGGAGCGCGCGGTTGCTCGCTGTGAAGGTTCGATTCCTCCCTGGGGCATGGCCGTATGTGTTGTCCTTAGGTTAGTTTACCTAGGTTTAAGTAGTTTGTAAGCTACGGACTGATGACCACGCAGTTTGGTCCGATAGATTTACAAACATTTGAACATTTTTTGAACACGATTGAATAAAAGTTTGTGCCGAGGGTGGGATTCGAACCCGAGACCTGCTGTTTACTAGGCAATTGCTTAGCCTGTACATCACCCCAGGCACATGGGCAAAACATGTCGGCGAGGACTACCCGCGTACGTAACCCACCCGATTCTAACTTCCATATGTCATCCTACTTCGTCCATTGCACACTATACATCAATATGTATTCCAGCACAAGGGATACTACTCATTAAACTGTGCCAGTATTTGAATGACATTACAATGAATATTTATTATATTTGCATCCTCTTAGAGTTCACTGGTTTCTCTTGTACTACTGAAAAGCTACTATTTTTCTAAGCCAAATTCATCTGATTTCCACCATTTGAAAGATTTAACTTTTGTCAGATGAATGTACTGAGCCATAGGCGACACCGGCACTAAATTATTGGGTGAGGGGATGGGGACAAAGGATATGACACTGCTCACAAGGTGGAATTATAGAAGACCACCTTGAAATATACTGGAAAAACTTAACAGAACGTTTTGAAACTTTCTGGATGCTTCAGGTCGTAATTATACCTATGTAATTCAAACAAGGCGTAAAGATCTGTGTTTTACAACTACCAAAAATAAAATATAAAGTTAACATTTTCGTTAATAGACAGTGTGTATAGTATATCGATTGATGGGTCACATTCCGAGACAGCTATAAATAATTAGTTTAGTATTACACGGATATGTGTGGGAATAATGAATGTGGGATGCCGTTGTAATTTTGAAGTAAAGAGGCTTGGACAAATTCACATAGCGTAGAGAGCTGCATCGTACCAGTCTTAGAACTGGAGAACATAGTCAGTTGCAGCTCATTCTTCCTCTCTATGCCATTTAGAGTTTCGTTGCACCGTCTTAAAATATTCATCTCCTTCACTATTCAAGAAATTCAACGTAGTCTCCTTTAATTTAGAATTTGTTGAGATAAACGGTCTTGTAAGTAAGATGTTGAAATGGTTATTTTCACTATGTTACAATGAGAGGCACACACACTTGACCTCAAAACGTAGCGTAACGAGTGAGTCTGGAATTTTCTCAATCATATGAGCATAAAGATTTGCACGGACAAGCATAGCATACATTTCAAATATTCATTAAATTTTTACTTAGAATTTCAGTTATAATTAAATGAGTTATCCGAATTGCTTGGCAGAAAATGATGAATTATTACAAAAGAAAAACACTTCTAAATGATCTGCAAACAATATTTATGTACACCTACAATAACCGGTTTTCAGCTTCTTGGGTCATTTTCAGGTTACTAATGAATGAATGTGAATGACATATAAAAATGCAACTTACAAAGATACCGAGACATACGATTCAAATTATGGCTATGGAATGCATTACATTAAATGCATAGATATATAATTACATCAAGTGAATGTATGTTGTTTAGTTCAATGTGCATTAAACAACTGATCAAAAATATTAATTTATTTTGACAAAGTACTGGAATGTGTAAATACGTAAAACATGGATATATTCATCTGCATGGTGCGAAAATTGGCAGTTGACCCTACATAATTATATCATGCAATTGAGAACCAAATGAAATCTGTTAAACATAGTTTACGCGATAAGTCTGTCAGATATAAAGGCCGTAAATGCAAATAATACATAGCAACTAAAATTACGAACAGTTTAAATAGCAAAGAACACGTAGAAGATGTCTTGTGGAAGTTGAACCAAATGTTGCATTTCTTCGGCAGAACACTTACAAATTCAACAGCTCTACTAAAAAACTGCCTACACAACATCCTTCCGTCCTTTTTTGGAGTATTGCTGCGCATTGTGAGATCTTCACGAAGTGGGACTGACGAAGGATGTAGAGAAAGCTCAGAGAAGGGCAGATCTTTTATCTCGATATGGAACAGAAGGTGTCACGTAAATGTTTCAGGAGTTCACGTGGAAATTGTTAAGAGAAATGCTTATTCGTTGCGTCGGGAACTACTTGCGAATGTTAATTGACAAACTGTTTCCTTCGAATGCAACATGTACTGTTAAAACCGAACTGCACATAATAATAAAATAAGAGAAATTGGAATTAAAACTGAAAAATATATGTGTTCTTTTTTTTTCAAAAAAATTTTCAAATGTTTGTTAAGCTTATGGGACTTACCCTAAACTTACAAACTACTTATGAACTACTTACGAACTAGGACGGCCCAAATATCCATGCCCTAGGGGGGATTCGAACCCCCGACCGTAGTGGCCGTGCAGACCGAGACTGAAGCGCCGCAGTCCCCTCGGCCATCGCGGCCGGCTCTTTCTTTTTTTTTCTTCTTTTTTTTCCATCGCACTATTAGAGAAGGGATCGAAAGATAGAAACAAACGTCAAACAATTAGGGGATGAAGTGACATAGTGGTAATAAAAGTACGTTGCTGCAGAGGGAGTTGGTGTTGACTTGTGTTTACTCTATCAAATGAATTACAAGAGCAGTTGGGTTCATATAGCGTAGTGAGCAGTTAGTGCAATGCAACAACGTTACTCACCCGAAGCTAGCCATACGAAGTTTGGAAGCGGGACAAACATCTGCATGAATTGCAGTGTACCAAAGTGTAAGTTTCAAGACCTGGGCACGATTTCATACAACAGGAACCGTTAAAAGAAGGAAAGGTCACGGTCGTCCACAGTTAACACCACAAAGAAATGTTATCTCCGGTTAACAGCCCGTCGAGACATCTAACTGAATTCAACTCAGTTGCAACGCACCCTCCACATAGCAACAGGACATGCAATATCAACATAATCAGTATGAAATCGCCTTCGGAAATGTGGCCTCTATGAACGGTGGCCTATGGTATGTAATTAAAACCACTACACCATTCAGTCCGCAGAAACTTGGCGGGAACATTGCGACTGAATTTGTACCAAATGGTGCCAGGTTCTGCTTCACAAATGAGCCAAGATTTTTTATTTAGCCGGACAGTCGTCTTTGCCTCATATGGTGAGAACGTGAATTCGGAACAATCCTGTTTACGTGCAGAAAACATGAACATATCATGATGGTGTAAGAATGGTGCGGACAGGAGTCATTTTTGGCTGACGTACGGACATCTACGTGCATCAGAATGTCGCATTGACTGCTCACACGTATATACATGAGTTCCTTAGACCTTTCGTTGTGCCCTACGCTGTTGCTTCAATTGTGGATAACATGCATGAAGCTGAGGGAATTGAGCGAATGGAGTTGCCAGCTTTTTCACCCGGTGTGTCTGGGACGACTTGGCAGGCGCATTGCAGACAGACCAGCATCTCGCTCAACGGTTGCAGAGTTGGATATCTCCCTCATAGAAGAATGGCCAAATATTCTTCAAGAGCTGGTTGATAACCTCATACTGTCCATTCCACGCAGATGTGCAACTCTACGAACGAGAAAGGCTTTTTCATTACTATTTTAGCTCGACGCTGCTTCGCTCTAGTAGACGTCATGTTAAGTAAATATTGTTTTAAAGTAGCGATGCACAACCGCAAAGTATATGGGAAAAATATTCTTGATTTAACAGTTTTATATTATTTTTACTTATTACACACTCCATCAACAGGTGATTGAAAAGATAGAGATAAATTACAATAAAAGATAATTTTTGCCAAATGTGCCTAAATGAAAATTAAAAATTAGTCACAATTCTAATTTTGATGTTGCAATATTTAGCGTAAACTCTCTTTTGTAGTAATGAATGGGTAACACCTTTTCAGTCTCCTGTTGATGGCAGTCTGTGGCGGAACATGTAGGTTGGTGCAAAAAAAATTTCTGAAGTAAAGATTTGTGGAAGAAAAATATCGTTCTGTATCACACTTACAATTGTAACCATTATGTGAATAATGATTACACAAATAATACCAAAAGACAAGTTCAACAGATCAGGCATATATGAACTCACATGCGACACATATCAATCAATTTCCATTCGAGAAACTAGCAGACAAACACCTCAGAGCACTAAAAAATCACAGTTCCCATAGCACATTTGCACACCACCTAATAGCCCACAACCGTCACCCAACCAAAATAGACTTTATTAAAAACAAGCCACAACCTATATCACAAACTCACAATAGAAGAAAACTATCAAATACAATAAGCAACAGCAGAAGGAAAATCAGTAATGAATGAATGTACCACACTATGCAAAAATAGATTATTTAACCTATTAAATGGACTGTACAGAAAGCTTGACACAGAAAGCTAAAACACACACACACGCACACACAAACACACACACACACACAGATAGAGAGAGAGAGAGAGAGAGAGAGAGAGAGAGAGAGAGAGAGAGAGAGAGAGAGGTGGGGGGGGGGAATAAACAAAATTCAAATCCACCGTCGTTCCACTGAAGAACAAGTGAAAGCCGACTAATAGGTACGCATACTAACAAAGTGTTCACAGTCAAATTTTCTAATGTGGAAGGTGATCGTGGTAGAAAAAACTCCGCAAATATCTGGTATTACATGTGTGTTATATACACAATCGCGGAAGAGGAATTATACGCCAAAATCAACCGTAAGTAATAAACACTAGGCGGACGATCGAAATATCCCCACTCACCAAATTTATGTTTTCACACTAGAAGTAGCGTTTTTAAAATCGGTACAAGATTCAGACAGATCATTTGGTTGCAGATGACAACGTTACCAATACGTAACTACGTAGAAAGGGTCCCACATTACCACAGAATGTAAAAACGAGGTAAAAATCAAAATAAGACTCAAGACATTTTAGGCCTAGGCCTACTATTACACATAGTAGTAAAATCAATGTATTTTGTTTTCATAGCAATAAATAAATGGAAAACCAAAATATTATGGCAAATAGGTGTCGAAACCAGTTCGCGCATAAAATAAAATTGTGTTACATATCAGGCGGATCTCATATCCAGAATGTAAGTTATCATATGTACAATGTGTATGATATCTCACCAAATCCCCTAATTATTTTGAGAGGTGTAATATGAAAGTTGTTCGATAAACACCCTGTCAGGTACTTTGAAGATCGGTGTAATTTTTCAACCATGATTCCGAATAGATTTAATTGATTTTCCATTTATTTTGGGTACGGGGGGACGACACGAGTAGTACTGGGTTCTGTCTTGCCTGCTCTTGAACCAGGTCGCCGCTGACCGTCCGAATCTCAGTGCCTGCGGGCTTCGCGCAGACCGCCGGCTGCTAAATAATGCAGCCGCCAGCTGGGTAAACCCGCGGCTGCCCCAGTGTCCCAGTGCCGCCTCTCCGGCGTCACCTGTTTGCGTCACATCCTGCCACCGTGTGCCCAGCCCCTAATGGCCGACGCGGTGGCAGCCCTCGGCACACGTCAGTCACCTGCGAAAACATTTATAGAGGCCCCGCTGGTCGCCGAATACAGTGCCGCTCTTCATGCAGCCGTAAAAATACTCCAATAGAACCAGCTGTTTTCCGATACTGTACGTCTAGACCAGGGGTCGTATGTGGCCTGCGAAGTGATTTAATCCGGTCCGCGTTTGAAGTTAAGCTTTTTGTAACGATGCGCGCGATTTTCGCTCCATTAACTCAGAGTTTGCTAGCACCATTGCGAGACTCTATACACGTTCAGAATCGCCTCCACTTGTTCATAAATAGAGAATGAGCGCCTCCAGTGAAGCCAGGAGAGCTATTACTCGGCCTGACAGCGATTTCTCGTCGCACACTGTGTTTTTTCTGCGTTAATTTTGTTTGGTTTGTTACAGTATGTATTTTGTTAATTCATGATTCCTTTGTTTGAAACGTGTTTACGTTTCTTGTTCAGAGTAATTGTGTCATATGTCGGATACAGATAAAAAAGGGAACTGTGGATTCTGGTTGTCGTATGTTCAGTCAAACACGGAGCGTGATGTGCCTTGTTATAGAGAAAGGCAAAATAACGTGTGGGCATGTGAGGGTTCTATATGGAGGTATAATTTTTATTTCATTTTATTTAATTAATTATTAGACAGATTTTGCGTGCGAGCTGGCGACAAATACTTCTTTAGACACGGATAGGCAGCTCGCCGACAGCAACAGCTGTTATAGTTTCCCATGGCCGAGACGCGACATATGGCGTCAGCCGAGGAGGTGGGGTAACCAAAGCTCCAGATCGCTGCTGCCGTGAGATATTCCGTTGCAACCGCCGCCCCTATAAGCCGGGGAAATCCCAAAACTATGGCGCGAAGTTATCATTTTTTAATTTATTATTATTTATTATTTAACAATGTTTGGTGGCATACAGGCTGTAGTAGCAGCCTAGGGGTCATCAAAATTCGGTGCTGATAATATTACTTTTTTAATATTGTTCAGATAACTAAATAAATGAATAACTTGATCGTTAACGAATAATTCCGAACATGTACGACGACATACGAAATTTGGTAGGAGGTCTCGGCTGCGCGCCACCGTAGTCAGTCGGCGCTAGGACCTAATCCGTACCGGACAAGTAGGAATATGCTCTCAGTATCCGCAGTAAAATTAAAATTGTTCAACATTGTATTATGGAGAGCCTAGTAATGAAGCCCAATAATTGGCAACCTGAATTTTATTCAGAAGAAATACCTACCCGTAACTCCTACAAGTCGGCACAAAAGTCTGACTCGAAGGTGGGTCAGCTTATTTTACAGATCCTGGATGGGAAGTGTGGGCCGGTAAATCCGCACGCCCCCTACATCATCTTTTACGGACTCCTACGTACGCCTACAGCTCCAGCATAGGTTTAGTACTAGGAGAGGTTCTTGCAGGCTGTGTAATGACGCTATTACTGTGCTCGAGGGATAAAACAAACGTCATTAAGAAAAGAGCATGTTGTACAGTTTGATGAATTCAATGGCAAAAATAATCGGGGAAAAAAGAGTACTTTTGAAAACGATAATGAAGAGGAGAGACAAGTTAATAGGTCGTCTCTATAGGCATAATGAGTTTATTGTCAATGTTATGGAAGATATGTCTGAAGGAAAAAGAGTCAGAGGAAGAACCAGATTGCAGTACTTGAAACAGATGCAAAAAGATAAAGGAGTGAAATCATATGAGAAAATGAAGAGGCATCTGACAACAGAAGTATGGAGGAGAATTGCTGCCTACCAATCTTCGGATTGAGAACGAGAGAGTACGTGAGCATAAATTCTTAACATTAAAACCTGGATCGTGTATTCAGAAGGCATACATCATACTAAGTGTACTACAGAGTAATAACGAAAGCTTTACGATTTCACTGAATATTTTGCCTGTGTTAAAAAGCATCGCTGTTTTCTTCCTATGAGAAAAAGTTTGTCATATAAAATTTTGCATTCCAAGGATCGTGTTTGTAGATACGTTGAAGTATTTTGTGAAGTTAAATAATTCGTATGTTATTTATGTTCCTTTGAAGCTGGTCATATTGTATATGACAGAAATAGGGGTGTCCGACATCTTGATAAAGTTACGGATCAAGTGTGGCATTGCAGTTTTTGCAATTCCAATCTTTGTCATCCGACCCCACTGAGAATCGAAATCTGAGATGTGGCCCTCACGGTCTAAGAATTTGGAGACCCCTGTTCTAGACGATTTTGTGTTTTCAATAAAAAGAAACGTTATACATTTTTTATTTTGTGTAACTTGGAATCAGAGCTAATGATTACTTCTGTTTAAAATAAGGAATCCATACGACTCGTATAGTTTTTGTTACACCAAGGATTTGTATATTCTTAAGCAAACAGTGCTTATCAATTCAAATATAATTGCCCTTTGTATATTTGTAGCCAAGGTACACATTTCAAAATGCGCAGTAAACCTTTGAGAAAGGCATTTGATTTGAACTCACATAGCCACGGCACATATCAAGAAATTGTTGAAGACTATATCAAGCTGGATTCTCAAAGATCACTCACTCAAGAAACCTTTCCTTCCGCAAGATTCAAAAATGTTCAAATGTTTGTATAGTCGATGGGACTTAACTACGGGGTCATCAGTCCCTAAACTTACAAACTACTTATGAACTACTTACGAACTAGGACGGCACAAATATCCATGCCCGAGGGGGGATTCGAACCCCCGACCGTAGTGGCCGCGCAGACCGTGACTGGAGCGTCTTAGTCCCCTCGGCCACCGCGGCCGGCCCGCAAGATTCACGCGAGGTGCAGAAGTAAAATTAAAACTAACGTTGTCGAAATTGTAAGTGAAGAAAGCAGTGACCAAGAAAGCATATATACCTATAGACAATGTGATAAAATTTATTACATTATGTCTGAAATATACGTCATACCAAGCCTATTGTCTAAACATTTTAAAATACAGATTCAGAATAAAACTATTACTTACTATATTTGCATACCACAATAATTTAGAACATTCCTATGATCTAGGCACTATGATTTTGACTGAATGATACGTCAGGGCATTTTGAGTCAATCACACCAACTGATGGAAAGAAGAGAGAATTGTTACCAGGGTCAGTGGCGCATGAGCCGTGGAACACAATCGTTCAGTGACTTACCTAGTCCTTGGGAGGACGTTAATAAATGGAATATCTGAATAAATAGAAGGTTATTTATTATATATAACATTGTTATTGTATATAAGATCATTGTAAATTCAATGTACGTTCTCCCAATGGCTAGTTAAGCCACTGAACGTTTATGTTTCACGGCGCATGCGCCACCGATCCTGGTATACACGCTCTCTGTTTCCCATCAATAGGCGTGAATGACTCCAAATGCGCTGACGTATCTTTTAGTCCTAAATCACATTCTCTAGATCAAATGGATGTTCAATCATTGTGACGTGCAAGTATAGTAAGTGATATTCTTATTCTGTATTTCACAATGTTTTAGACAACAGGATTGGTATGACGTATATTTCAGACATAATGACTATTAATTTGTAATTTATGATGTCACATTGTCTATAGGTATAACATATATATATATTTCTAGAAGACGGGTTTATTTCTGTCTAAACCGTGGTCAAGTTTATTAAAGTACTATTATTGCAACTGGTAGGCTGATTATTAATTTGGTATCATTTAACCGATGCTGAGATGCAGTCATGTCCAAAAAATTAATTTTAAGTAGATCCCCCATGGTATATTGTGTCATTTTTCCAACTCATATTCACAGGATAATTCGAATTGAAGCACGTTTTACTTTATTCAGGTCTAGATTGTTTACTGTTGACATTAAATCATAATAGTATAGCTATTAAAGGAAACAAATGATGAAAAGATCTTATTTATTTTTGCCCTCGTATAATAGTTGTCGGGCGGCTCGCATTGTTTCCTCTCCGCTTTTGTAATTAAAAGATGGCGACTAGTACGGGCATGGCAATGTTCAATTCAGTTATTTACCATACACTGTCGCGGTAGTTGGCATCTTGTGATCGTAACAGCATCTAGGAAACAAATCGAGGAGCTGGAGGACCAACATAACGAGGCAGTAATACTAATCAAGATCTTACGAACGTCTCATCTATGAGCTCTTGTCCAAATTAAAAGAAAGAATACGCGATTGTGATTATCGTCTTTCCAGTGTTTCTAGTTGTAAAGATTGGATTCTTCCATCATGCATGTATAAAATGCCATCAACCATTTTCTTTTTCTTTTGTGTACGTGAATGTTTGCTTACCACTCATAAATGAATACACTGTTTGGATTAGGTATTGTTTTCGATAGACATTGCAGGAATGATTATTAGCCCATTGTCTGTTTGACAAATGATAATACAACAAATTTAGTTTTTTTATTGTTTATCGAACTGACATTAAAAAGAATACTAAAATTTAAAAAAAAAGAAACTTTGTAGATAAAACCACGTAGTACAAAACAAAATCCAGGTTTCTTGGTGAACTTGCAAACTTCTCAATCATCTCATCGTCACTAACTATGTCTTCGTGGACAGGTAGTGAAACAAGCCCTTTAACCCTACTGTCAGATATACTTTTCTTTAGGTGCTGCGTCAGCATATGTTTACCGAAACAGACGTCGTGGCTTTCCTTGAAGGAACCTGTGTTTTTATGCCCACCCTATCCTGTTTCTATACATCAGCTAACAGTTAAAATTTATCTTATGATTGGTAGCCTCAGGCTAGAGAAATTTCGCTCCATGATTGTGACAGAAACGGAAAGAACTTCAAATAATTTCAGAAGGTTTGAAATTTGAGAGGAAGAAAGTCTTGACACATTTTTCAAGAGAACTCAAAGCTGTTTCTAAAAGATTTGAAGTACTTTTCTGAAGTCATTTTGCACAATACGTTTATGCGACAGATCGTAAACCTTAATACTTAACCCTGTTGTGATACACAAATGTGGAAGAATGTAATCGTTTCATTATGAGACTAAAAGCGTATTTCAAGTGATAAGATAATATCTAGGCAGGCCTTTACTTCGAAACTGGTACGAACTCCACAGCAATAACATCCCACTCCCCTCACTAATACAGGGATATATTAGGCGATGGCTTCATGCATAATTCATGAAAATAATTCAGATGTGGTACTTTCGTTTTCTTTATATTCATTATTTCAGAGGAGGTCGGTTCCGACCCGCTGTTCCTCCACTAATATACGCCATTGGAAAAAAAAGATCCAATGATTCTCGGATGCTGTGCGACACTTGACTAGAAAATTCTGCGGAAACATACCTACTGTTCTAGATCGATTTATGGTTATTTTAGTTTAATAATTGCCAGTTCCTTAGTAGGAAAAACTGTAAACTTTACTATGTGATAAGCATCTTCGAAAGCACTACAAGTTAATGGAGAACAGTTTCTGGAGCAACGCTCTTTCACCCGATATTACATTTAAGTTCGGAAATAATACAAAACCTTCAAAGAGCAGAGATAGGAAGTTCATAGTCACAATACATTACTAGGTTCTGCAGAATAGTTTATCCTTTGAACCTTGTTGGCCTGTGGGCTCATTGTCAACATAGATTTCACGCCGCAACAGCTCTTACCGGTATAACTGGCCTGTTACCCTCTTTCTCAATACAAACCGAAGGTATTGGATCATTGTGACTTGAACAGACGAGCAAGATGCCTCTCAGATGTTTGCGCGAGCAGAGCTGACAAACGAGGAAATTTAAAAGTGGTGTGGTCGTGCCTATGACTCAGGTAATGGCCTATGAGCCAAAGTTGACTCAGGTAAGCATTATCACGAGCTTAACATATGCAGTTACGACACGCCCACTGATTTTTGTTGTACGTTGTGACAGCAGCGCTTCAGACGGCTGGCAAGATACATTTCCGAATAAGAAATCCGATGAGTGTGAATACTATCGTTCAAATTTATTCTTCTTACGACGTTGAAGGTACGTAGTGACATTAAAAACGGCAATAACAAGAAAATAACTCCACATTTGTCTCTATTTAGGTTTTCTAACAACCATTGAAAAATATGAATCGATATTATGGCGGATGGTTAATTTAAGATTATCAGTGCGCCTCGGTTGCACAGTGGTAGAGTGCTAGACTACAAATCCAAAGGTCCCGGGTTCGATCCCCGCTAGGTCCTAGGATTTTTATCTGTCACTTTCCAGTTTTTTCACTTCTGGCAGTGTTGCTGATATGAAAAATACCGAGTAGCACCGTGGTTCGGAACCCACGTTAAACTGTAGGCCCCCCTATAACTGGCTGGGTAAGTCAGTTCGAAGGTCGGAGGAAGGCAACGGCATACCACCTCCAAACAGGACCATGCCTAGTAAAGCACTGTGGTGTTCAAACCAATCTTCGGATTGCTTGCTTTACCTTACCTTGAAATCAACGACTTTTTAATCAAGAACTTAACTTTCTATTAAGAACAAAAAATGAGCAATAAAGCACAGAAAATCTAACGTTCTGTAGAAACACGTTGACTTTCTACTCATAAACGTCCAGGTTTCTTTACTACAAGTTAAATCAGTAAGTGATTGACGTATGAAACGTATATGGAATGCAATACCTACTTCATTTATTGTACCAGACCGGTCACTACAATTGTCGCTGACTGAAAATTTTAAAAAACGTGTCAATATATAAACTGTTTCTCAACAAAGCGGAAGCGATCTCCAAAATTTCTGCTATATCTGAACCACAAACGACAAGAATCTGGAAGACATTCGTTTTATAAGCAAATATAACTACACTAAAATGTATGTACCTTCATAGGAAAAACGAGCGAAGTTGAAAAATGTTCTGATCATTAGACTCCAAATCGAATTTTTACACGTCAAATAGAGTGCCTGTCACATAAGAACATTCCACAACAGGAATTAATGTTTCTCGTCCGTTTACATTATCTTGTTTTCATAGGAACAGGCTGAAAATATACACACATTCGTAAATATTCCCTCATGATTAAGTTGTTCCTTATATCACTGGATCGGGGAAATTCGGCTGTTTCCACATTTTTTCTGGATTATTTATGTCTTGTGATATTTTATTAATGCTTTCACCACGAAAGTTACAGAAACTATTTAGTTAATTACATAGAAAAGTAATTATAAAAGAAACATTATTCTTACCTCGCGTTGCTCACCCCTAACAAGGGGAGGCAGCCAATTGTGAAATTCACTTTTGATTCATACTGCGCATAATGAAAGCTCATGGCCAGAGTTGTAATTTGGCAAAGAACCGAGATGCACTTCTCAGCCGTTGTCGAGAAAATCGACAGTTAAAAATAGCCGTTGCGGTGAAATACTCTCTACGATTAGAAATATCCTACAGAGGCGTGGCGAAGCGGTAAGCGCTCGGCTTCGTAATACGAAGGTCGTCGGATCGAATCTCATGCAACTTTTTATTATTTTTTTTAATAATTCTAATATATATATATATATATATATATATATATATATACATATATATATATATATATATATATATATCCCACGAAGCAGATAGTTTGACTTACACTATACGTATTCGTTTCGGAATGTCATTTAAACTTCTTCCGTTAACTATACGTGGCAAACATTATGAAGACAATTAATAACATTTGTGAAACACAACTCTGTTTGCGGAAAACATAATGATGTTCGAAGTCGCCAGTTGCGTATATTAAGTTGTTTGAAAGTCGTTGTCGTGGAAAAACTGGCGACTTCGAACATCAAATGTCATTAATATTGTGTGTGTGTGTGTGTGTGTGTGTGTGTGTGTGTGTGTACATTTGAATTACAAGAAAGAAATAATAAAAGAGATGCATGCCGCGAGATTCAATCCGGCTACTTTCGGATTACGAAACTGAGCGCTTACCGCTACGCCACGCCTCTGTACGATATTACTAATCGTAGAGATTGTAGAGAGTATTTCACCGCAACGGCTTTTTTAATTGTCAATTTTCTCGACAACGGCTGAGAAGTGCATCTTGGTACTTAGCCAAATTACACATCTGGCCATGAGCTTTCATTATGCGCAGTATGACTCGAATCTGAATTTCACAATTGGCGGCCTCCCCTTGTAAGATCGCTAGTGTTGTTGCAATTGTCAGCTGGTAACAACCTTTACAACAGAGGGTTTCGCGAGTGTGTCTGTTAGACTGTGGTATTATTGAGGCTGCAAGCGCATAGTCTGCCAGAGATGAGTAACAGCATGCCTCTAGTGCATGCAAAGATGGGGGCAGGAAATGATTACGTGCCAACCAAGGGAGGGGACCGCTGCAATATACTGTATGGTAATGATGAGAAAAATGAACATAAAACACACCGAGTATACACGAGTAGACATGAGGACATTTATATAATATTTAAAACTTTAAAATCCACCTCAGGGGATTATAATAGGTCTTTATAAATCCAATTATTCTTTTTTCATAGATGCTTACACCGGAAGATACGATTAAATTATCCCGAAACCGGGTATTTATGGCCGCGTAATAAATTTCCTTATAACAGATTTACAGTTTTAAACAATCACAGTATTTGGGACTCGACACACTTTTTTTTTCAGTTTGGTTCGTATATTTATAGCCTCGGCATATTTTCATTAAGAATCATGTTCGTCGAACAACAAATATTTCCGCGTGACTGGAACAAGAGCAGGGCAATTTTGATTATTGCTTTTAGGCAGATTCTGCTGAAAGTTCACATGAACGCAAAATTTTCCTGTACACTGAACAGATTCGCAATGTCTGCCTCAAGAAATAATATACGCAAACATGCAACTTACAACAACATACAGAACTAAGCTTTCCAGAATCTGACCAAGACGTTAAAAAGAAAATGAATATGCGGGAATCACGTAACGTTTAGAATCTTGGACTGCGGGCATGGACGATCAGAAGTATCTCTAAGGGAATAACTAAGAATTGTGAATCAGCCACTCATTTGTATACTGTTATCCATTTCTTGTGCAACTTAACAGGTAGACACTGTCGTCGTGTAGTTAATTTGTAAGGTATCGATTGTCACACAAATTTCTTTATTTCTCCAAACTTTGGATTTATTATGAAGCAGCCATAATAAATGACGACGAATTTTTAACTGCTCTGTATCTGTCGTAAAACATTGGTATAGACGAGTCGCTCAGAGAGGTTACATACAGTATTTACTTAGCGTTTTCTCCTCATATCTTGATATGGAAATGTGAAGCAAAATTACTTGAAAAATACACGCACGTGACGCAATGGTATGTAAAGCTTGCGACATAAATTTCCCTTTAAGGAAAAAAAAAATCACATTCTGTTCAACTACTCCCCGTCTCCTCTCTTTAACTACAGTCTCCTCTGTCTCTCTAACTACCCCCTTATCCCGCCCTATCTTCCATCGCAATTTTCCTCCTCCTGCTCCATCTCCCAACCCATCCTTTGTCCTAGACATTCAGAATTAAAGAATTAAAATTCGGAACTTACTCGAAATTTTAAGGTAGCGGCTGGAAATAACTACAAATTAATTCTTACAGAGAAGTAAAATATATAAGGTCACTGCAAATGATATGTACAGACGTCGTTACCACTATATTTTCATTTCCACTGCTTACATCGTCGATGTAGTACCTGAGACATTGTAGTTACCCGCTATGCGTCTGTTACCTTAAATGAACGATTTAAGCATGAAAACGTACCTGGAATGCTATTTCACGAAATACTGCTACTTCAGTTTAGCACTTTCATCATAAAAATGATCGGGTACGCTGCACATAATATGTTGCTAATACTTCAAATTTTGAGGTATCATCGCACTTAAAGTCATAAATTTATCTGTTTTCTTTTACTTTTCTACATGTTACGTACAAGCAGGAGTATCATTTTAAACAAATCTATGGAAAACACCATTGGAATTATACCTACTCGTATACTGAACACTAAGAATAGGTACTTCAATATTCGTGTTCACTGATTACTACTTTTATTTTTTTAATGAAATTATCGCCCTCTTTCTTTTTTCGGTTTTCACTTTCAGACATTATTCCAGACGTTTATCCATTTTTAAGAGTGTATTCGACTTAAAAAATCGTCTGATACGCTGAAACTGCCTGAAATCATCACATATAGTTTAGGCGTGTCAAACACTTTTAAACGTGCATGTGACGTCTGAAAACGGATTCAGAGCCTAAATTATGATTGGTTTTTAATAAAGTAACCTAATAAGACGAATGACAGTAAATTCTTTATAAAGGTCTTCATGACTATAATCACCCACGAAGGAAAGGTTATTAATATTATGATAAATAATATATTTTGTTTCATTTTCCGTTTTGGATCCTTCAGTGTGTGTCTGGCTGTGAAATCGACTGTTTAAAGATCAATCTTAATGCCACGGTTGCACATGTTAGCTTGATGCACTGCTTGAAATAATTTGGGGATGTGGGTTTTATGACAAACAGGAAAGTAGGCTTTCGGTTAAAAACCTTACTTAAGAAATATTTTCTTCATTTATTATTTTCTAAGTTAAAAGAGAAAACGCCGTAGCGGATTACCAGTGCGCGCGTCCGTTCTTTGTCGGGGGTTCGAGTCCCCCCTCAGTTAGTTGAACTTCGTTTAAGTACTTTGTAATCTACGGACTGATAACCCAGCAGTTGAGTCCGATATACTTACAAATATTTGAACACTTTGAAACCGAAAAGCATTTTCTGAAACGTCAGATCGCTATTTCTTTTTAACGCCTAGTGTCATTTCCAATGCAATCTTTTTGACTGTGGCGTCACGTCATCATAAAATACCGAGGCAGACCAACTTCCGACGTTTCGACTACAATGTAGCAGTTCTCTTCAGTGCGGTCAACGGTTCATCTTTTGCTGTTTCAGCTAAATACGGTTTCCGCTTTAACGGCAGCCCAATATCGTGTTTAATACTGGAATAATATCGAAAATCAATTTTCTAGACTGTTAACAAAGATCAAACAAAAATTAAAACTCAGTTGTATCGATGAATTGAGGCAGCAGTATCAATTTTCCATCAATATTCAGGTAAGTAGCTCTTCTCTAAAGAAAAATTGTGAATGCCTATAATAACTGTTAATGTAAAATATACGTCAAAATATTTTCATCGTGTACCCATTAAAATAAATAATTCAATACTAAACGAAATTTAATGCTATTGTAGCCGAATAAGGTTCCGCCGAGCCGGCCGCGGTGGCCAAGGGGACTGAGGCTTAGTCTTACTTAGTTCATAAGTAGTTTGTAAGTTTAGGGACTGATGAACACATAGTTAGGTCCCATACGCTATACAAACATTTTTTTAAGGTTCCGCCGTATTTGGATTAATTATTTGATAAATCAACAAAGGCAAATTAGAAATATTAAAACATGTAATTAGAAGTCAGGTTACGTCAGTTCCTCAATTACTGGTTCTTTCACGATTTACAAATAATCGATTCAATTTATAAGATTGTTGTTGTTGTGGTCTTCATTCCAGAGACTGGTTTGATGCAGCTCTCCACAATACCCTATCCTGAGCAAGCCTCTTCATCTCCACATAAGAATGGCAACCTACATCTGTCTGAATCTGCTTCCTGTATCCATCTCTTGGTCTTCCTCTGCGATTTTTACCCCACACACTTCCCTCTAATGCTAAATTCACAGTTCCTTGATGTCTAAGAATGTGTCCCACCAATCTATCCCTTCTTTTAGTCAAGGTATTCCAGAAATTTCTTTTCTCCCCAATTCTGTTCAGTACCTCCTCATTAGTTACGCGATCCACCCACCTAATCTTCAGCATTCTTCTGTAGCACCATATTTCAAAAGCCTCAATCCTCTTCCTGTCCGCACTGTTTATCGTCCATGTCTCACTCCCATACAAGGCAACACTCCATACAAATGCCCTCAGAAAGGACTTCCTTAGGCTTAAATCAATATTCGATGTTAACAAATTTCTCTTTTTCAAGAACGCTTTTCTACCCATTGCCATTCTGCATTTTATATCCTCTGTACTGCGACCATCATTTGTTATTTTACTGTCCAAGTAACAAAACTCATCTACCTTCTTTATTGCTTCGTTTCCCAATCTAATTCCTTCAGCATCACCTGATTTTCTTACACTGCACTCCATTACCCTAGTTTTGCTCTTGTTAATGTTCATCTTATATGCACCTTTCAGCACACTGTCCATTCCGTTCAATTGCTCTTCCAGGTCCTTTGCTGTATCTGACAGAATTACTATGTCGTCAGCAAAACGCAATGTTTTTAATTCTTCCCCCTGAACTTTTATTCCTTCACCAAATTTCTCCTTGCTTTCCCTTATAGCTTGTTCAATGTACAAATTGAATAACATTGGAGAAAGGCTACAACCCTGTCTCACTCCCTTCCCAACCACTGCATCCCTTTCATGCCCGTCAACTCTGACAACCGCTGTCTGGTTTTTGTACAAGTTGTAAATAACGTTACGCTCCCTATATTTTACTCCTGCTTGCTTCAGAACTTGAAAGAGTCTATTCCAATCAACATTGTCAAAAGCCTTCTCCAAATCTACAAAAGCTAGAAATGTAGGTTTGCCTTTTCTTAATCTGTCTTCTAGGATAAGCCGTAACGTGAGTATTGCCTCCCGTGTTCCTACATTTCTCCTGAACCCAAACTGATCTTCCCCGAGGTCGGCTTCTACCAGTTTTTCCATCATTCTGTATATAATTCGTGTTAATATTTTGCAACCATGACTTATTAAACTGATGGTTATGTAGTTTTCACACCTGTCTGCACCTGCTTTCTTTGGAATGGGGATTATAACATTTTCCTTAAAGTCTGAGGGTACTTCGCCTGTCTCATACATCTCAGACACCAGGTGAAACCGGTTTGTCATGGCTGGTTCTCCCAGAGACTTCAGTAGCTCTGAGGGAATATCATCTACTCCAGGGGCCTTGTTTCGACTTAGGTCTTTCAGGGCTTTGTCAAATTCATCTCTCAGTATAATATCTCCTATTTCATCTTGATTTACTTCCTTTTCCCTTCCTACAACATCGTATCTAAGTTCATTTCCTTTGTTGAGCCCCTCTATATACTCTTTCCACCTTTCAGCTTTCCCTTCTTTGCTGAGAACTGGTTTTCCATCCGTGTCCTTGATATTCATAGAGCTGTTTTCTTATCTCCAAATGTTTCTTTTATTTTTCTGTAGGCTGTATCTACTTTTCCCCTATTCATACATTCTTCTACGTCCTTGCATTTGCCTTCTAGCCACTCCTGCTTAGCCACTTTGCACTTCCTGTCAATCTCATTTCTTAGCCGTCTGTACTCCAGTTTGTCTGTTTCATTTACTGCATTTTTATATTTTCTCCTTTCATCGGTTAAATTTAGTATCTCCTGTGATATCCAAGGATTTTTTGTAGGTCTTGCCTTCCTACCTATTTTTTCCTCTGCTACCTTCACTATTTCATCTCTCAATTTTACCCATTCCTCCTCTACTGTTTTATTTTCCCTCGTTTCTTTCAATTGTTGCCTAAAGCTCCCTCTGAAATTCTTAAGAACTTCAGGCTCCTTCAATTTATCCAGGTCCCATCTACGTATTTTCCTACCTTTTTGTAGTTTCTTCAGTTTCAGCCCACAGTTCATAACCAACAAGTTATGGTCAGAGTCTATATCTGCCACTGGGTATGTCTTACACTGTAAAACCTGGTTCCGAAATCGATGTCTTACCATTATAAAATCTATCTGGTATCTCCCGGTGTCTCCTGGTCTCTTCCATGTATACAACCTTCTTTTGTGATTCTTAAACCAGGTGTTTGTTATAACTAAATTATGTTCCGTGCAAAATTCTACCAGGCGGCTTCCTCTTTCATTCCTTTTGCCCAGACCATATTCACCTACTATCTTCCCTTCCCTTCCTTGTCCTACTACCGAATTCCAGTCTCCCATAACAATTAAGTTTTCCTCACCCTTAATTGTCTGAATAATTTCCTTTAGCTCCTCATATAATTCTTCGATCTCCTCATCATCGGAAGAACTAGTTGGCATATAAACCTGTACTACTGTTGTCGGTGTTGGCTTCGTATCTATCTTGACAACGATAATGCGATCACTGTGCTGGTCATAGTAGTTTACCCGCATTCCTATTTTCTTACTCATTATCAATCCTACTCCTGTGATACCCCCAACTGATTTTGTATTTATAATCCTGTACTCACCTGACCAGTAATCCTGTTCATCCTGCCACCGAACTTCACTAATCCCCACTATATCTAACTTCAACCTATCCATTTCCCTTTTTAAATTTTCTAATTTTCCTACTCGATTAAGGGATCTAACATTCCACGCTCCGACCCGTAGAATGCAAGTATTGTCTTTCCTGACGATCACATCCTCCTGAGTAGTCTCCGCTCGGAGATCCGAATGGGGGACTATTTTAGCTACGGAATATTTTACCCGAGAGGATGCCATCATCATATGTTCATACAGTAGAGCTGCATGTCCTCGGGAAAAGTAACGGCTGTAGTTTCCCCTTGCTTTCAACCGTTCGCAGTAGCTGTGTGGCAAAGCCACATTAGCTGATGTTACAAGGCCAGCTCAGTCAATCATCCAGACTGTTGCCCCTGTAACTACTGAAAAGGCTGCTGCCACTCTTCAGGAACCACACGTTTTTCTGGCCTCTCCACAGATACCCCTCCGCTGTGGTTGCGCCTACGGTACGGCTATCTGTATCGTTGAGGCACGCAAGCCACCCCACCTCGCAATGTCTGTGGTTCATGGGAGTGGTTTATAAGATTACCAATGCCGATTACATTAATGCAATGACGATATCATCATTATAAAATGACATTACTTATAATTAGTTAAGTGTCGGATTAGGTTGTCACGTCAAAATTTGAGGGGGATGATTCCTAAGTTTTTCTGAACTAATGCGCTGCAACTTTTGAGAAATAGCAAGTCGTTTTCAAAGTTTCTGGGCACTCATAGATCAGGAAAAACACATTGTATGATTAATAACTCACTACCGAACAGGTAAAGAGTACACATGAGGGTATATCGTTATTAAAAACTTACAGGTTGCCCTCCCTAATCAGTTTTCTGCAGTAATATGAAACACATATTTCGTAGTACATGCGGATACTTTTACTGCTTCCCAACAGAATTTTGTCGTATATTTAAGCATTGGAAAGCACTACTATGAAACTAGGCTGATCCATTTGCGGTCTTTCTACAATGGACTGAACAGTTTCAGTTTGCACCACTTCATAATATTCACTATTGACTACACAATCCTTCATTAACCCACCAGTGAATTGAATATTTCATCAAATATGTTCAAATGTTTGTAAAGCTATGAGACGTAACATCTTTGGTTACTAGCCCCAGGCTTACAAAGTATTTAAACTAAGTTGAACTAACCTGAGGACAACACACACACCCATGCCCCAGGGAGGACTCAATTGGCGAACGACGTGCGCTCCGCAAAAAGGCGACTTAGAATGCTCGGCCAATTCACCGAGGCAATATTTAAATTTATCTTTAAATAGTTAAACACTTTATCTATTGCGCCTAACAATAATACTCAGGAGGAACTATGAATACATCATCGATCCCATCAATATTTGTAAATTTAACTTGTTAGATGATTATTAGATGTTGATATTATTGTCAATGGGCCGAAATGGTAACTTCGAACCGACCACTATTTATCACAGCCTACAGTAGATTTCTGTTATAGCCTAGTATACCGTCAAATACGAACTGGGTATTAATGATCTTTTGTTTTCTCCATTAGTAAACAACGTTTATACGAAATTTGTAAATCGTTTCAACTGCAATTAGACACATAAACACTCCTCAGATAATCCGTCAATAATTCAGTATTAGGCGCCTAGCTCTGCGCAATGATAACGAGCTACAAGTGCATGTTCGTGGCTTAATTGTCTCACCGATTTCAGTAACACTCAATACTGCCGTTCACCACCGTCAATTATTCAGAGAGGGCGTTGAACCTCGTAAGCTGGACACGACATTACAGTAACACCGGTGATACTGCCAAATGCGCTTACACGTGAATTAATTTCCATTAGCGACGGCAGCGCGATTCCCCTAACGGCAGCTTAGGAGGAAGCAAGCCGACTGAATACGGCTTCAAAATTCTGTTCATGAATTCTGGATAAAAGTTGCAGTTTAGATGTCAACGTTGCTCTCCGATGGAAATGTTTTGTGACCAAGTACAACAATACAAGCGCGCTACAAGTATGTGACATATTATAATTTGCTACACGTGCTACAGCAGCAAAAGCAATCATCTAGCTGAATGGTCGTGACGTCGAGTATCGGCAAAAGCAAAGAACAGTTCACTCCTTTAATGTTTTCTTCACCTGCTAAAGATTTAAAGATTCGCTGGGATCAACTAAATGATTTCATACATTGAATATTAATTTTCTTTTTATTGGAATAACCATTATCATTTTAACAGTAATTCAATGATGACGAGATGTAATCCGAGAAGGAACTTTCCAAGGACTACAGACAAAATTAGTATTACAAGGATTACGATGAGGAATAATTCTATTTATTGTATCAGAAGTATTATTTTTTACATCTTTCTTCTGAGCATCCTTTAATCAACGACGCGTGGTTCCGAATGAACCACAAAATTATGGATGTCCTTTACTCCATCGGACTACCCGTATGATTTAGGCATACATGTTTTAGGTGACTTTCATCGGATCATGAAGCCATGCAAATTCTGATAATATTTGTAATTATTAATGTAAGAGTTATTGAACCTATAATTGTGGTAAGTAGAGGGAAACACTTGAAGAATACGTATAAAAGAACTAAATATCATAATACAAAATTTATGGAATATTGAAGATAAAAGGAGCTTAAATGAATACAAATACGTGCATTGGAAAAGTAAAGCCAAAAGCAAGAGTACTACTTGCGCATCAATCATTACATTCTGCGGTTCACAGGATAAAAATGCATAAAGGGAAAATCAAAATAAGAATATAATTAGGAATCAGAGTTATCATTTTATGGTTCCACAGGAACTATGATTTTTTTTTTTAATTTTTCACCCGATATCCAACATGTACCAGTACAACTGTGATTACCTTACACAGTTTTTGAATCATATTCTAATTTGATGACAAAAGAAGCCGCAGTAATGTTATGTGCTCTACGAGTATCCGAGGAAATAGATATGGCCTGTTAACAAACATCCAGAACAAACTCCAGGAACTGAATGTTTTATAGTGATCTCGAGAGACTAGTTTGGTACTGGATTCTGACGTATCCTGTAAAAGGTTCTTCATCTCTGAGTAGAAAACGGCAATGTGCAAGCATCTGAACATGCTGAATACTGTCTCTCTCTCTCCCTATGCGATTTTTACCCACATAGGTTTCCTTGTCATGCTAAGCTGACGTTATGGGCGTGAAACAGAAAATAAAAAGCTGTTAGTAGTAATGAATACCCTCTGCCTTTGGATTGATCGCAGAGTATGTATTCCAAGTTGTGATTTATGTTTCTTTCTCTGTGCTGTGGTATAAACGTCCTATACTCTACCTCTTGAAACAGCAATCGCCGATTGGTTACGCTATCACCTACTATACAAGTAACCTGTCAACGTTCTAATTCATTTAACTGTCACTAGAAAGACTCATAACTACTCGGAACACAGTGCGCACGACTGACACTTGACAACAAACCCTACCCCCTCCCCTCCCAGGGCTTCACAGTTCTTTCTTGAGTACGTGTGTAGCGAGCATTGGGTTCCAAATCACATACAATAGCCGCGTAGTCTAAGGCGTGATGCTTCGGACTGGGTGGCCTTCGGAAGTTCGAGTCCTGCCTCGAGCATGGTGGTGTCAGTTAGTTTAAATAGTATGTAAATCTAGGGACTCATGACCAAAGTAGTAGGGTCTGATAGGTTTACAAAGAATTGAACAGTCTTATTTTTGATATAATCGATTTATACTTAGCGTTTGCTGTGAGGGTTATAATAGCGAAACGTATTTTCCAGCACATGCCATGTAGACTGCCCTTTGTTGTATGGTAATTTTATCAGCCAGCTTTTTCGACCTGCTCGCCAGGGAGTCTGCATGTCAGGGTCAAGAAACAAAGAAGGACGAAATGGACAGAGGACGACCGGATGGGTGGGAGAGGAGGAGTTTGGCATACGCAGAGGAGATGAGGAGCTGAACGGAGAGAAGGATGCTGGAGAGGAGGGTACGAAGAATGGCCAGAGACAAAAGGGGGGGGGCAGATATCAGAGGAAGGGGAATTGGTCTGAGAGGTTGGGGTGAAAGAGGGTAAGAGAGAGGGAGAGGGAGAGGGAGGGGAGCTTCAAGAGGAGGGGAGGAAGGGACGGACAGTGAGACGCACAAGGAGGCTGATCAACAAGAGAGGAGGGAGATGAGACAGGAAGAGATGGATACAGAGAGTACAGACGTGGCGTTCGGTGTGGGAGATGGACATAAAGAGAGAAGGTTGAGGAAATGTAAAGGAAGAGAGACAGTCAGATAGAGGATGAGATGGAACAGAAGAATAGTAAGAAGGAGGAGATGAGCCAACATGGATTGGGTAGGAACAAAAGGCATGAGACTTTGTGGAGGAGAAGACTGGTAGACAGTGTGGGGAGGAGAAGATGCAGAGAGAAAGAAAGAGGGAGGGTTGGAGAGAGGGAGATGGAAATAAGGGGTGACGTGGGATGGACGAAGAGATAGGGAAGAGGCGTACAAAAAAAATGTACATAATACATTCGTGAGTTACATGTGAAGTTGGGCATGGTTGAGCAAGTGGGGTAGAAAGTAGATGGTGTGAGAAGAAGATGAAGAAGACTGGCTCAGGGAATGAGAGGAGAGTAGAGATGGAGAGAAAGGCAGGAGTAAATGTATACAGTAAAAGTGTTGTCATTAGAATACACTGTCAAAGTTAAAAAAAAAAAATGTGACGACATACAAAGTATGAGGCGCAAAAAAGAGTCCTATTAATTGTATTTGAAATGCTTTTTTCTTTGGATACTGAACTTAAAACAATGTAGATTGTGCATATTTCCTTGTTTCAGAGTTTCTTAATTTTACGTGAAGATGTCAACATTTTTATTTTCGTTTCTAATAGAAGACTGGAGAATGCTGGGTTTATTATAAAAGTAAGTTCACATGACTAAAAACTGTACTACCAAGGTTTATGAATCTCCACAGGGCGGTAGCATCTCGTTGAAATAGTGAAAACTCAAGCATTAACGTAGCGATTAGAAATTTGTAATGACATTAAATATACGTGTCATTGTACTTTTTAAAATTCTTCCATGGAAGAAATGCAACAGTTTATAGGACTATTTAAGGTCTATACGGAGACTATTCCAACAAAGGTTAACGGCCGCAAGTCTGGTCTCAATATTTCGCGATGTTTACACGCATCCCCGCTCCGTGTCTGTAGAAGGAATGATTGACTATAAAAACCTCTATTAGCTGTAACCCCACGTTGCGGCTATTTCATGATGAGCGTGTGGGACGGGTGCTATATATTGCTTGCCACATACCCTTCCTTACAGTCTCAGCAATAGAAACCTCTCCATGTACACCACCTCTATCGTTGCGTCTACAGAAGTTCTTTCTTGGGCATCCTTGTAATATTCTCGCGACTATAAAGCGCAATGTACAGCTTTCATCGTTAGAGAGTCTAGATGACTAGCAAATACAAATAAAAAGGGAGATAGGACGAATAAATATCTTGTAACATACGTGAAATGTAGCGTGGAATCTGGTTTTCCTGCCACTTGTATGGGGCGTGTGCTAACGATGGGATACTTAAGCACATAACCATAACCATAATGTATCTTGCCAGACTGATAGTTGCCAACAGACAGCATTATGCGTTACACATATCTTGGAAAATAATGGAATATTTTGAGAATGAAGTTAAGCCAAAATAAGACTAAGATAAGCTCATCGATGGTACCTCTCTCTTAAGAATTGAGCATTATTTACAAAAGATGACACATGAAAACACAAACGCTTCATTACATAAAAATATAACTTTATCGTTACAAAATTAAATCAAAAATGTTCAAATGTTTGTATAGTCTATGGGAGTTAACTACGGGGTCATCAGTCCCTAAACTTACAAACTACTTATGAACTACTTACGAACTAGGACGGCACAAATATCCATGCCCGAGGTGGGATTCGAACCCCAGACCGTAGTGGCCGTGCAGACCGTGACTGAAGCGCCTTAGTCCCCTCGGCCACCGCGGCCGGCACAAAATTAAATCGATTGCATGATTTGGACTGTACACTTACGTGTTTTATATAGCTATATATAGAAATTAATTTTAAAGTGTGAGAAATTGCTGTCACCGCGAATAAAACAAGAACCACTGTACATAAATAACTGAAAACAAAAAAAAATATTCGTCGGAAAGGCGTTCATGCCATGTGTTGAAAGTTTTATGAAAACATAGGAAGCACTTGTTTCACTTCTCCATTTTGTTCATGAAGGAGTTTATGATGAAAAACTGTATTGATTTATATCTTATTCTGAGCCGGCAGTCCCCATCTCGCAAAACCATAAATGCTCATCAGTTGTGTTTCTTTATGAGAAGATAGGGTTGCGGGAGCGGTGGGTAATAGGTTGGTGAAGTAAAGCAACGGTTCAGGTTCCATTAAAATCAGAGGCTGAAGGCCCAACAAGAAATTTCAAATAAGTGATGCAAGGTAGAAGGCCAAGTTGAGAAAACCAATTTTTTGATAAGTTAATAATTGGCTGAGGACCTGAAGCAATTTTTGGTAATACCAACAATCATAGAGATGGGCTCCAAATTTAGTAAAGGCAACCCTATAAAATACAATAAAAGACACAACGAGCCCAGCAATCTAAGTGAAAGTGGAAAATTTTTAATCAAAAGCAACCCTTGTAAGTACAATAGAATTTACAAATAACCCCTGAAATTTAAATGAAAACAGCTCAGCTTAATTATCAAAATCACACTAAAGTGGGGCACCAAAATTTAAGTGAACACGACCCTTCAAAAATACAATTACCAAACCACACAAAAGGTGAGCCCAAAAATTTAAGTGAAAGTCTTAGTTTTATTTACTGCTCATAATGATATCAGTAGGCAGAAGGCTAATTAAACAACACACAATAAAATTTACAAATGAACCCTGCAATTTAAATGACAGCAGTTTAGCTTAGTTGCACTGAGGTGGAAAGCTGGCTACTCGTTAATTTAATACACCCACACCGGTAAAACAGATGAGCTGGCTCAAAACAGGAAGGAGAGGAATAAGGTGGCCAACGGTCAACAAGAACTACACCTCTGACACTATGGGGCTTAAAGAAATGGGTGGAAAGCCAAATTACAACCGCGTGGTGGCGATGCCTCACGGAAGGAAAATTTCTGCAATGAGAAGAAAAAGCTATAAAACTACCGCCCGAACAGATGCGAGCTAGCAGAGGGGTAAAATACCAGATATGTTTCAAATGTTTGTATAGCTTATGGGACTTAACTACGGGGTTATCAGTCCCTAAACTTACAAACTACTTATGAACTAACTAATACTAAGGACGGCACAAATATCCATGCCCGAGGGGGGATTCGAACCCCCGACCGTAGTGGCGGTGCAGACCGGGACTGGAGCGCCTCAGTCCCCTCGGCCACCGCGGCCGGCCCAGATATGTTTCCCAGTTACGTTAACCAAGTTAATGAAGTAGAGTAATTGCTACTGAGAGCAAAGAGAAAGAATAATTGAACAGAAGTGTGGCATAACATATGAATAAACAACTAAGCATGTAGACAGAGCCAACGACGGCCCCTGGGGGAACGACCACCGATCCTTGCAAATTCACTCACACAAATTTGCGAAAAAACAAATGCTCAAATGTTTGTTAAACTTATGGGACTTAACTACGGGGTCATCAGTCCCTAAACTTACAAACTACTTATCAACTACCTAATACTAAGGACGGCACAAATATCTATGCCCTAGGGGGGATTCGAACCCCCGACCGTAGTGGCCGTGCAGAACGTGACTGGAGCGCCTCAGTCTCCTCGGCCACCGCGGCCGGCACAAATTTGCGGAACAGGACTGTATCAGCCACTTAATTTATTTCTTTATCCGCGACAAGTGCAGCACCCTCGCGATAGTGTAGGAGCAGGGTGTCAACCAACGCCCGTAAACGTTTGATACATCCCGGATGGAAAGCGGCTGGAACGACGCGAGGGGCAAACGGGACTGAGTGCGGAGTGCCAGTTGTTGACAGCACCGACGCTTGGCGGGGGACGGACGTGGTGTCACACGGCCGCTAGCCGGGAGACAAGGTAAACAGCCCGCGCCGAGGTCCTCTTATAACTTGACAGAAAAGCATCTCCGAACCAACCTCTTCATCTCTTCAGCTCGTGGCATGCATGGCTCCCACGGACAGAGTGCCACCCAGAACAACTTGGATGCACACGTCGGGCCCGGCCACAAACGGCCCCTTAATCAAAGTAACTCGACCCTGGCGATGCCATTTAACGTATCAAATCACTGCCTGTCCTCTCTCAAAATGTTCAAATGCTTGTAGAACTTATGGGACTTAACTGCAGAGTCATCAGTCCCTAAGCTTACAAACTACTTACGAACTAGCTAAGACTAAGGACGGCACAAATATCCATGCCCGAGGTGGGATTCGAACCCCCGACCGCAGTGGCCGTGCAGACCGTGACTGGAGCGCCTCAATCCCCTCGGCGACCGCGGCCGGCTGTCCTCTCTCGCCGGTCGCAGTGGCCGAGGGGGCTGAGTAAACTGAGTTCCAGCGTTTCATGTGCTGTCTTTGTATACTCCCCATCCTCCTTCCTCATTGTTCCTCCTGGATTAGTTGGTACACTAGTGAGGATTTTATGAAGTCTCTTTGAGCAGCCGTGCCCTCCACTTCCTCCCAGAATACCTTCCAGGATGCCTCCTTTGCCCCTCTGATGGCAAGATTGTAATTGACAAGGGCCTCACGATATTTTGCCCATTGTCCTTTGCGCCTCGCAAGGTTAAACAGTCTTTGTACCTGTTTCCTTTGCATTTCCAGGTTATTATTCCACCAGCAGTTGTTCTGGTATGAGGTCACTATAGCAGAGGTTACGGCCTCAAACTCTGTTGGAGTTCTTATCGAAGTTTTAATTTCCGATAGGCTGAATTCAAGGTCTCTCCTCTATGTCTCCCAGTCCGTTTTCCTGGGATTCCTATAGGTCATGGTCTGTCTGGTTCCCATTTCAACCTTGAATTTAATATACATGTGATCTGATGAGGTTGGCTCCAGGACCACATGCCACTGTTTGACATGGAACCAAAAGTTATGTCAATTACTTCTTCCCTTCTACAATTCCTGAATGTAGGTTCATCACCCCTATTCAGGATCTCCAAGTTGTTAGATAGAAGAAATTCAAGAAAGTGCTCACCTCTACTGTTGGTGTCTTTGCTACCCCACGATAGATTGTGGGCATTGGCATCACATCCCACCAACAGTTCGTCACCTTGCCGATGGCAGGCTTCCGTCAGTCTCCTCACTTCCAAAGGAGGAGGAGAGCTGTCTTCGTAAGGAAGGCATGCTGAGGCCAAAACAATTTCCCTCATGATACCTTCGTCACGTTGCTGCATCCTGATGGTCACCAAGTCCTTGGAACAAAAATCCATCATTGGTATGAAAGGTATGCCATTTCTAACATAAATGCATGTTCTGGAGTTTTTTAGATTTCTAGCATAAATCAGCTTACCTCCAGTACCACCGAGGCTTGATACACCCCCTTTGTTCTTGTATCAGGGCCACGTCCACCTCCTGTCTCCCCAGGCGACGGCTGAGGGCAGCAGTGGCCCCTTTACTGTGCTGCAGGTTTAACTGCAGCACTTCCAGCAGTCCCCATCTTCCTGCCATTTTGCCTTTAAGGTCTTTGATTACCCTGACGGCAACCTGCGAGAACCCTAAAAACAGTTTCAGGCCTTGCCTTCAGGGACTTCTCTCCGACCTCCACCACCAGGGTTTGTCCTTCCGGAACGACCTTTTGCTTAATTACCCTCCAATCCTCTGTCGAGGTTTTGGGTTCTGGAACTTTATTTTCTGGGACAGAGTCTTTGGAGGGACATCCTTAAGGATCTTTGGTACCCATATTGATACCTTTGTGGTCTTCAGGAGTTCGGTTGCTGTCTTGACCAGCAGCTTCGCATCCTCCCACGGGAATATCATGGGCACCTTGTCCTTAAGCCATTCTTCTGTGTGCTCCCCCTCGCAGACAAACACGAGGTCACCGCGATCTAGATAGACCCTCCTGAATTTGGGTCCTGGACCAGCGTCCCCCCCCCAATCTCTTCAAAGAGAGCCATATGCACGAGCTCCTCCTGCTGCGAGGTGATGCTCACCAGTCGGTATCCTTCTTGGACAACCACCATTCTAAAGAACGAGACTGCAGTACTATAGGTCTGTTTCTCTATTTCCTGCCTCAGCCCTTTAGGATCACGCTTGTCCAGAGGAAAGGGAGTCTTAAATTCCTCCCTAGCCCTCTCGCCACCTGTCTTTGATGTCGAGGGGGTCTGTGTATCTCCTTCGACCTGAGGCAGTTTCTGTTACAGTTCCCACTTCTTGCTCAGGTCTAGACCCTGATTCAGAAGTAGGAGTGCACTCCATCGGTCCTGATCCCGATGTCAGAGTATCTGAGGTCTCAGATTGCCCCTCAGATTCTTTTAAAATACTTTCTTTCTCTGTATCCACACCACGATAACCCCACGCGGTGCAAGGCTACTTACTCAGGGACGTCGCCCGGTATCCCTGACGCTCCGTTCGAGACACATCCACCCATGTGCCAAGCACCCCTCGGCACGGATCGCATCACACCTTGGGTTGGGAAAGGACTGGGAGAGGATAAGGAAGACGGGACGTTGTGGGACACGCTTGGCCTGATCCATCAGCTGAGGCCTTTCCGGCAGTAGGTTCTCTACCTTCGGTATAGCCCTCTGCTTCACACGGATACGCAAGCCTCTCCACCCGCACGGACAGTGCTTCGTCAAGGTGGTGTCCCCCAGAGAGGAAGGACAGGGTTAATCGAAGAAATAGGAGCAGTGACGATTCACTTTATCCACAGCTTGACTCAAGTCGGTCCAGCATGTGGTCCTTTGTAAGTAATGCTCATCACGATCTGCGCTCGTGGCGTTCCACTTTGCCGGCCGCGGTGGCCGAGGAGACTGAGGCGCTCTAGTCATGGTCTGCACGGCCAATACGGTCGGGGGTTCGAATCCCCCCCCCGGCATGGATATTTGTACCGTCCTTAGTTGTAAGTAGTTCATAAGTAGTTTGTAAGTTTAGGGACTGATGACCCCCATAGTTAAGTCCCTTAAGTTTAACAAACATTTGAACATTTTTTTGCGTTCCACTTTATGCAACATTATGCTCAACGTAATGTAATAATTAAATAACATGCCTTTCGTCTTTGGAGCACACAGACACACACAGACACACATACACACACACACACGCATACACACACACAGTGTGTATCGAGAAGGATGTCGCAAAATTGTACGATTGAAAGTACACGATAAAAGAAGCAAAAAATGTCCCAGTAAACATGGGTCAACGAACGAGACGTTTCCGAGATAATTACGAATGTATGGTACCAAGCTGCCATGGACGTCATTGTAAACATCGTCGTAATTATTACACATTAATTTGAAATTTAGACATTTATATCGCATGTAGTTCATTTTTCACTGACCGTATTGTAAACACCGTCGTAGTTAGCATAAATTAATTATAAATTTTGACTATACTCTTAGGTTTCACAATGCATTTAGTTAACATTTCACGTATGGGTTTCTTGTTAATGGAGGTGTTCTTCCATCTTTGGCCGTATCTGCTCATAAGATGCCGTCTCACAGCAGCAGTATGTGCCGCAGCTCCGTCTAAATAGGACGAGGTTTACAATAAAGTCATTGAAATGTGAAATAAATGCGACACAAATCATAGTAGCAAAGTCTAAATTTCAGACTAATGTGTACTAACTAGGACAATGTTTACAATGACGTCATTGACTGATTGGAACCATACATTCGTAATTATCTCGCAAAAGGCGGACCCATGTTTACAGAGGCATTTTGAGTCTATTATCGTGTACTTTCAACCGTGTAAGTCTGCGATATCGTTTTTCATACATTATATACTAAAAGGGCTACCACCAACAGCGATAGAACATTCGCAGCGACGGTTCATGAGTTGGCGTACATTAAAAAAGACGTCAAGCATTTCGACCACATATCCAGCAGCAACAAGCTCTTCAAATATGAAGGTACTGTCATACACAAGGCTCTTAAAATGACCCCAGTGGAAGAAATCCACACAAGTTACATTAGGTCATCGGGCTGGCCAGAGAATTGGTCCGTCTTGTCCTATCCACTGCTGGCCGTAGACATCGTCCAATTATTTGGCGACGTTTCTACTGTTGAGCACTGGGGCTCCATCGCGCTGGAATTACATTCGTGAACAGCTTGTGGAACTTCGTTCAGAAATTCAGGTAACCTCCTGTAGGAATATTTTTTATATGAGGGCCAGTTAAACCTAGAATTTGCGGACCTTTTGTTCACAATCCCTGTTAAAGTTAATAGAAATTCGTTCTTGCTAGGCATCTGCTATAGCGTCGTGTGGGTTACCATGAGCCCACAGTTTAAACACGTCCGATCGCTTAGTCTTAGCAGTAAATAAAACATGGACAGGGAGGTGTGATTAGCTACAGTCTGCTGTAGGTACAACAAGCAAAGTTCAGACGTGGAAGATATTCGGCAGGTCTTGAGCCGGCCGCCGTGTCCGAGGGGACTGAGGCGCTCCAGTCACGGTTTGCACGGCCACTAGGGTCGGGTGTTCGAATCCCCCCTCGGGCATGGATATTCTTGCCATCCTTAGGATTAGTTAGTTCACAAGTAGTTTGTAAGTTTAGGGACTGATAACCACGTAGTTAAGTCCCATAAGCTGTAAAAACATTTGATCTTATTTTTTTGAGTAGGTGTTGATGCATTCCGTCTTAATACAAAGTCCAAAAACACTTTGATGACACACAGTACTCTAGTCGTACGGCTCTCTAACTTGTCGGAGAATTTTCCTCCACTATGTCTAATATTCTTTCTTCCACTGCAGGAGTTCTATGATATATCCCATTACCATATCCACGCCTGGCAGAATGAGCGTAACTCGCGATAAAAAAGCTCGAATGTTCGGAGAAAAAATGTTCAAATATTTGTAAAGCTTATGGGACTTAACTGCGTGGTCATCAGTCCCTAATCTTCACGAACTACTTATGAACTAACTTGTACTAAGGACAACACAAACATCCATAACCGAGGGAGGATCCGAAACTTCGACGCGCAAGGCCGCGCGATCCGTAACGTGGCGCTCCAGACCACTCGGCTACTCCCGAGCGGCTCGAATGTTCCACGATCTGGCTGATATATACCCCGGAATCGGCCCATGTACATCTTTTGAGCAGCCGATCCTGTCTCTTGTGCAGTCCCATATCCGACATACACGTCAGCCAACTGTGCATTGGTGGGACGCTGCATGCTGCTCTAGATCCGTGGGGGAAATAATGAATCCAGCTACCGGAGCACTTGTAAACAACGCACTCGTCACCGCCATATACTGGCTCAAGGCGTCGTTACCGACCACGCATTCCTATACGATATCTGCTTATTTCGGTCCCCTCTAGCGGACGTTTCACTTTTGACATATATTATAGCACCATCCTGCCGATTTTGTGAAAAGTACAACACCGAAAAGCAATTATCAGAATAGCACCATATTTTAGAGATGTCACAAACTGTGAAAACAATACCTGACTGCCAGTATGCGACGTACCGGCCGCGGTGGCCGAGGGGACTGAGGCGCTCCAGTCACGGTCTGCACGGCCACTACGGGGGTTCGAATCCCCCCTCGGGCATGGATATTTGTGCCGTTCTTATTATTAGATAGTTCATAAGTAGTTTGTAAGTTTAGGGACTGATGACCCCGTAAGCTATACAAACATTTGAACATTATTTGAGTATGCGACGTCAAATGGTGTCATATCGGCCTGTGAGCGAGTTCAAACGGGGCAGAATGATCAGTCATTTGAAAATGGGATTGAAATACTGTAACATTTAGGCTCGCACGGAGCATGCTGTTATGACAGTGTTGCATGTATGGAAACAGTGGGTAGAGAAAGTCTAGCTGGACCACGGAATAGAACCACAGCACGGAATGACTGTCATCTTGTCCGTATGGCTGTAACGAACTGTACAGTGAAACAGTGTTGACTCTTCGCTGGAACACTGCAACGGGTGTGCACTCGATGATTCGTCGGGATTTGCTGCTAGTTGGACTGGTTTCAAGCATGGCTTTAGGTTGGCTTCCATTGTCCGGATTGCAATGGCAAGTCACTGGTCTGCAGAGTGGCTAAATATATTTTCGAACGAGTCCCGCTACAACGTGTCCTACAGTGATGGCTGCCTACATGTCTAGCGGCACCGTGCTGAATGCAGCCTAGAGGGCTGCACTGTGGAGCGCATAGCGGCCAAACACCAGGTTTGATGGTTTGAGTCACTATTGCTTACGACACGTGACCTCGCCTCCTACGTGTTGAGGTCACTTTGAACAACAATCGTCAATTAAGGATGGTAGTGGAGCCTGAGGTACTCACGCGCTTCAGTCTCATCGAACGTCTGGGATATAGTTGGTTGGCACATGGTGTTACGGATTTATGGGCTCGGATACAACCTGCGTGGAGGGAAGTCCCTCAGATACGTATTCAATACCTCACTGATTCAATTCCACAGCGTATAGAAGCTCCAAATGCAGCGCGCTATTAGCTGAAAGACGTTAGTAGTACGAAGTAAGGAAAAAAACAAAAATGCTATTAATCCTGGGAAGTGTTACAGCTTTTCTAATCTTCTTAGTCTTCATTAAAGATCTCATAGTCAATTTAAACAGCCCACTAACGCTGTTTATGTATCCTTTTGGCATTTCGTATCAGATCAAGTCACCGTAGGATCAAAATCAACTGCAAAAAAATGCAGATAAGATACCAGTATGGCGTGAAATAAAAAATTGACCCTAAATAATGATAAGTGTTAGATCATCCACAATGTGAAACTTGATTTACACCATACGTCAATCAACTCCAAGGGCCGTAAATTCAATTGAATGGTAGTATTTATAATTAGGAAACAACTTACATTGCAGATACACAAAGCAAACACAGCAAACAAAGCAAACACTATGTATCTTTCGCAGAACACACAGTAGTTCTTTTAAACAGGCAGCTTGCAGTACAGTTGTCAATCTTCTTTTGAGTAAAGCTGCGAACTGTTGGATCCTTACCAGGGGGAACCGATAGAAGATAAAGAAAAACTTCAGAAATGTGGGTCTCACTGAAACTATGCACGATTTGGGGTGTAAAACATTAAACTAGAGGCAGTTTTTTCCGTGTCATGTCTACTCGCTGACCAAGAAGAACGTTTTCTTAGGTCACTTGCCATGAAGGTTTGTTTTCAGGTGCCTCACAAAAATTTATGTACGGAAATGAATATCTTAATCAATTATAATTTGCAGCTTGATTTCTTTCCGTTGCTGCATTACCTATGCATACATTATCGTGGATACATATCCAAGTTACAATCAGAAACCTTAATCTTTAATATTTAAAGCTTCTGTAACTATGAAACCACACAACTAAGGTCAATATTCAATATACATACACTCTACATATACCAACTTAAGTGAAACCTTAACTTTTCCAGGCGTAATGAATTGTAAAACAAGGTATGGGTTTGCTGCCGGGTGACTTTGTCGACAACCGCCGATATTTAGACAGGAGGACACCCTGCCATTCTCAAGGCACAACTGCACTCAAGGAAGCAATGTGCAAGCAAAGGGTAAACACGGAAGATAGCTCACACAGTACAAGTCACTACAGAATCAACACACCGAAAGATGACCAAACATTAAAAGTATCGATATTGACTAATATTCAACAGGTGAGGCAGCATTAATTCTGTGTCTCTGATTTTTTACGAGAGTCAGTGCCGGATTCCAAGCAGAATTTAAGCAAAACCCACCATCTCTGTTAATAAGGTCGCTTGCTAGTTTAATTTCAACAGCTTCCTTAATAACACTATCACAATATTACAGTTAAGTGGCATATTATGCCTATGTAGAGCGTTCAAAATTTGTATGAAACACACTTACTTCGCCGGCCGCGGTGGCCGAGGAACTGAGGCGCTCCAGTCACGGTCTGCACGGCCACTACGGTCGGGGGTTCGAATCCCCCCTCGGGCATGGATATTTTTGCCGTCCTTAGTATAATGTAGTTGATAAGTAGTTTGTAAGTTTAGGGACTGATGACCACGTAGTTAAGTCCCATAAGCTAATACAAACATTTTGAACACATTCAGCCAAGATCGCTAGATTTTTTTAATATATATATATATATATATATATATATATATATATATATATATATATATATATATATATATATATATTTACCGGTTTCAATGAACTTATCATTTTCAGAAATTTCTATTTATTTTTTATTACAATTTTCTCCTATATAAGAAAAATAACATTGCTAAACGATTAAAATTTGCATTCCCAAAATGGATCGTCATCTGTATTCCACATTTAAAAATTATGTGTGTTCTTGCCACAGGTAATAAGGGGAGAATCCTTTGTAAACAGGCGAGTTATGTGAACAATGCCAATGTCATGCGCTCAACCGTCATAGCTTCCTGGTGAGACGTAGCTGAAAGATCTTCAACACCTGTACTAAACCCCACCGCCTGTGCTCGGTTAACACCAATGTTGCGGAAAATACTCGCAGCCCAGGCGGATGACGTCACCACATTGACCAGACCTCGGAGCGTGGCCCGGCCCTACTTGTTGCCCGGGTAAATGCCATTGTCAACACGGGCTCGCTCGTACTCCTTCCTTCCACTTTCCACCTGCACCACCAAAACGGCACTGCCTCAGCGGGACCGGCGCCCGTCAGACACACTGCCGGCACACGCCAAACTGCAGACTGGTTCACTAGGGCCTCACTACTTCCTTACATTGCGCATGCGCCACCAGATATACCCGCTTAGAGAGCCTATGTAGGGAGACAGTCGCCATGCGTGAGACCGCTGCCGATTGGCTGGGAGCCCAGGGCGCCATGTTTTTACCAGATTTAATGGTTTTTACATGTGAGTGAATAGCTACAGTGTGCATGTCTGTACTGTGGAGTGCCTTAACACGTTCGCTGCCGTTCACGCTCTGGCGCGTGTGAACGTTACTTGAGTCAGGTGCCGCTCACGCTGTGGCGCGTGCCTCGACCTAGCATCCTATTATGGGCATCGTCTAATAAAGCTGTATACTCTGGTAGGCACTCAGGGAAGAGTATAAGTGATATGCACACGTACGTGGTTCCAGATTTCCGCGTTTGCATTACCGGCTACGAGCCACACGCGCTTCTCATGATGTCATAATACATTTATTAGATTCTTATGTAACCAAGCAAGCAATCTTTTGATTATTTTAATTTTATTTCGATTAGTTACCAGTTTATAAAAAAAATACTTCTTAGTTTTGATATTATTCACACTTAAGTTGCTGATGGTATAGAAATAAGCATATGTTTTATGAAATACCTTGTATGTACTGTTTATATTGTTCATTCGTTGTTTTCACAAACATACAAATGCAAATAATAAAACCATATCAAAAAAAACTGAAAACTATAACCAAAACATCCAGTCGCTCAAAACTATGAAAAGATACTGTCAAAATACGATCACGCACCAGAGCGTGAAGTGGCACCTAGCATCATCGCGCCAGAGCGTGAACGGCAGCGAACGTGATAAAAACTTCTGATAGCAATTTCAGTGTACAGTTACGTACAGGTTGTATTACGGTAGCCACTGCTCCACTTTTGCACGTCTTTTATCGGTTTACGTAAATTAACGCGTTGTTCGTTGGTCATTGAGGATAGTCTGAGAACTTCGCGGCAATTTTTACGATTATACGTAGGTTTGAAGTGATTTACTGAGTGTAATTAACAAGTGCATTACATAATCATTAAGGGCAATCAAGAGAAATGCCTCGTTGTTCTTCTGTTGGCTGTAAAAACCAAAGTAAAGATTGTTATATGATGCTTGTGTTCGCAAGGAATGCGAACATACGGGAACAGTGGGTGGTGAAAGTTGAGTAAGTGGGGACCGTAAAGGCGACTTATGGAAACTAACGAATTATGCCTGCCTGTGTGAAATGTATTCAGCTCCTCCCCCATCCCAGCCCGAAGCGAACTAAACCAATGACCGCAAACCATAGATCTTCCTCGAGAGAGGAAAAAAAAAAAAAAAAAAAAAAAAAAAAAAAAAAAAAAAAAAAAAAAAAAAAAAAAGAATACCCGGCAAGTTATGATTTTTTTTTTTTTAAACAGTACTTTCTAGCATTTTGTTAGCTCATGGTCTAGTTTTTGACTTGTCGTGTTACAAGGTATGTTTTAACATGGCTACGGCACCTTACACTTAGCTGTGTATTATTGGCTATTCACAGTCCTATTGTTGCACAATGTGACGTGAGAAAGGGAGGGGGCGGGACTATTGAATCGTTGTAGATATTCAGTTACCTATTATGCGTCTATTTCTGCTATTTCACTAGAAATAGTATTGGTATTTTTCTGATTTTTTATAGTGTCCCTAAAAGTATCTGCAGAATGACGTTTCTGGTATTTCCCAGTGTAGGAAAATGTTATAAGATCGACAACACTCTTAAAATGCATTATATCGGGGCGGAAAGCGATAATATTGTACCAATTTGAGTTACGGATATTCAGACGGGAAATTCTGAAATAACTTTATTTTTTTTTTTTTTTTTTTTTTTTTTTTTTTTTTTTTTTTGCCAACTTTCGAAATTACCAGAACATCGTATGATATTGGTATAAACATTCGACAGTCGCAGAAACTGTTTCACGAGATTTATTTGCTTACAAAATTTATTAGGGCTGTATGAACATAGATCAATGGCATTTCTTTAACCACGTAATGATTAGTAAACTAGAATTTGTGCTTTGGTGTCTCGGGTGGAACTGATGCCTTATTTCAAACGTCAAGTGCTGCACTTCTGCCAGGGGCGCTATGCAAACGCACGTCCCGCGCGCAGTCTGGTAAAAACATGGCGGACATGGCCGGCTGGCCACTCTCTCCTTATATAGTCTCTCTATATTCACCTATCGCGACAACTAGTACCGGCCGCTAACATATGACTAACGACAGCTATCCACGCCACCCGCAGTGAAGTAACGAAGAGCACGGTTCACTCACTGACGCTGCTGCTCTAGGAAATTGTATGCAAGGCTTTCGTCACTTTGTTGCCAGTAGTAAGAGGTAATTCCTGAAATTTAGTATCATCGGTACACTCTTGATATGGTAGATCTGATAATAATGGAATATCCCATGGGTCGAGCTCCACCATTTCTCACTCTGTTAAGTCTCGTCGCCCTTAATCAAGTCGTAACATTTCACATGAATCCAAGGAATACAAAAGATATTTCCTGTAATTTGACTCCATAATGGAGATTGTGACTACGCACCTCAATATTGCAATTAAAAAAAAAAGAATTTTTACAGCTTGGTGCGCTATTAATTTATTTCCAAAAATTTACTTATCGATTTCGTCCCAATGATGAATATTATCAGTGCGGAATGCAAGGCATAATCACTCATGTACTCCTCATAAAACATTTGACAGTCATGTCTATAAAATAACTAAAACCGTCTTCCTAGTATTTTTTATAAGTTTAAACTTGTAACATGAACTATAAAGACATTTTTACTTATTTTATGGACCTGATTGTAAAATGTGGAGTACACATGTCATCCTGACTTGCATTCTGGCCTGAAGATGTTCCATCATGGGAACGAAATCGACATGTAATTTAAAAAAAAAAAAAAAATACTTCATCTCGCCCATCAAGGAGGACATTTCTTGTTCTTGAACATATTTCTGCCCTGCCCTACTCTTTCTGTACGTTGTCTTTGCGATATTACCACCAACATGTCTGCACATGTCATTCACTACCCAATGACGTTTCTCACCTCTGTGTAAATATTTGTACATCTGCTCCAACAGGCAACTGACAATTTCAATGCGGACGCATTCAAACGCTCGATCCCTTGCGGGAATCAAGTATAGGCTCCGAGTGACAGGAATCAATGGGCAGCGTAGAAGTTGAGAATTTGGGATGGAGGAAAAGCCTGCTGGATAGCCTAATTGCTTAAGGAGACCGCTGCCCCGAAGTAAGAAACCCGGATTAAAAACCCGGTAGAGCCCAAATTTTCAAGTTTTTTAATTCAACTGCCCCTCTCCCCCGCCGAAAAGTCGAAATGTTTCAATACTCGATTTTGTACATGTTTTCCTCTGGCGTATTAGATATAGGCCTATTAATGAAAACATGAAATAAGATGAGAACATTTTATGCGCACATTTGTATGTAATACTTTACGGAATGTAAAGTCTGCTAGAAGCTGATTTAGTTTAGATTTAGAGCCGTTTAGTTTAGGGTAAAGTAGGAACATGCGAGGCAATACTCACGATTTATCGTGGAAGATAGATTAAGAAAAGACAAACCGACATTTCTATCTTAATTGGAGCAAGCGTTTGTCAATGTTGACCGCAATACACCCTCTCAAATTCTGAAGTCAGAAGAAGTAAATATTGGGTTCGGAAAGTTAGTTACAATTTGTACAAAAACCAGACAACACAATCGAAGGACATGAAAGGTGAGCATAGATTGAGAAGAGAGTAAGGGTTGTAGTTCTTGTTTCAAAGTTATTCATTTTGTACTTTGAGCAAGCTGTGAAGGGAACCAAGGACAAATTTGTAGATGGAATCAAATTGCAGGGTGAAGATACACAAATACTGCGCTTTGCTGATGACATTGTAATTTTGTCGGATTCAGCAAATGACCTGGGAAAGCACATGAACGTAATGGACAGTTTGTTTAAAGGAGCGTGTTAGATGAACATCATACGGTGCAAAGCAAGGGTAATCGAATGCAGTCTAAGAAAATTAAATGATGGTGAAAGCATTAGATTGGGTAACGAAACAATAAAGGTGACAGGGATTTTGACAGGTGAGTTTTGTTCAAAATGATGAAATGTTTATAAATCTATGGGGCTTAACTACTTACATTATAACTTCCTCGGCTTCAAACTGCCTAAATTAAATTAAACTAATATCACGACAAAGCACACACACACACACACACACACACACACACACACACACACACACAAACACACATGCACAAGGGAGGACACGACTTCCGACAGGAACCAACTGCACGCACCACAGCAAGGCGCCTTAGAGCGATCGGCCATTTTTTCAGGGTTACTTGGGCAGTAAAATAACATAATTATGATGGTAGCAGTATAGCGGATATACAATACAAAACGGCAAGAAGAAAAGCGTTTCTAAAGAAGAGAAACTTGTATACATCTAATATTAATTTACGTGTATGGAAGTCTTTTCTGACAATATTTGGCTGGCATGTTGCATGGTACGGGAGTGAAACACGTGCCATAACTTTTTTTTATAGAGGATAAAGAGACATTCTGATATTTGGTGCTACAGAAGAATGCTGAAGATGAAGTGGTAGATGCTGAACAGAATTGGATAGAAAAGGAATTTCTGTTACACATTTACTAAAAGAAGAAATCGGATGGTAGGACACAATTTTGTGCATCGAAGAATCGAGCATTTTGCATTGGCGTGAAGTGTATGGGATAAAAGCCGCAGAGTGAGAGAGATGAAGAGATGCATATAGTAAGCAGATTCAAATGGATGTGGGTTGCCGTTCTCATGAGTAAGAGCCTTGCTCAAGATAGGGTAGGGCGGAGAGCTTCATCAAACCCATTTCCATACTAAAAACCACAACAACAACAACACTATTTAGTTCTTTTCTGGTAGATGACGGATGACATTAAGAGGTATTTAGCTCAATTCTAGAATAATACAATCATCAAAGCATAATGCGATGTTACATGAATTTCTAGCCGGTCGTTTAGGGTTTTGGTGGGGAAAGTATACATAAGAACAGTCAGAGCAGTAAACTCTAATATAAATGATGTAGTTACTATTTTCAAAAATTGTAGCATCACTACAGTAACTCATGTTATACTCGGTGCGCCGGCCGCGGTGGCCGAGGAGACTGAGGCGCTTCAGTCACGATCTGCACGGCCACTACGGTCGGGGGTTCGAATCCCCCCTCGGGCATGGATATTTGTGCCGTCCTAGTTCGTAAGTAGTTCATAAGTAGTTTGTAAGTTTAGGGACTGATGACCCCGTAGTTAAGTCCCATAGACTATACAAACATTTGAACATTTTTATACTCGGTGCCACAGTGTCAGTTGGGACAATGGGTAATGTCTTCTACAAATAAAGGAGGTAGGGTAAACTGTTCATGCGTGCTGGAAGAAGTGTTTCATGAAAGTCGTGAAATACGTGGTCTAAAGTCAGTTGTGAATCCAAATCATTTGGGAGATTTCATCCTTCTGAGGATCTATGTTTACTAACATAAGTTGACATATTTTCTGCGGAATTTTGCGTCCTTCAGTCGCAAAAAATCGCAGAGGGAGACCAAGAGATGTTTATAGTAAGCAGATTCAAGTGGATGTGGGTTGTCGTTCGTATGAGGAGATGGAAAGGCTTGCTCAGGATAGGGTTTTGTGGAGAGCTGCATCAAACCAGTCTCCGGACTGAAGACCATAACAATTACATGTATGATTATTTACCAATCAAGAAGCATCTTTATTGATATACATTTAGTTTGTGTCTCTGTTGGCAGTTTTATTTTCTCAATGCTATAAAACACTTCATTCAGCCAAGATCGCTAGAAATTTATTTACGTCCCTTAACCGGTTTCGGTGAGCTCAGTCACCATCTTCAGAAAGTCCACTTAAAACAGGAAACTCCTGTTTGCTTGGGCCAAGACCACATTTTATTCATTATCACGAACCACCCTGTGATGAAAAACTTTAACAAGATGTTTAGAAGCTTATGTTTCTATTTCTACATATGACGCTAAGTGATTGTACTGGACAATTTCTAGCGATCTTGGCTGAATAAAGTGTTTTATATATACTGTTGATCGCTTTCCAGTGGCTCAAAATGCCTTTTAACTTTCTCAATACTGTAAACTGATTTCTTATCCTACCAATTAATTTGACCTTAACAGCTCTACGTGCTCTCAAACTTATTATGGCTAATTATTTGAGTTGCCGTCCTCTTATCGAATGATGTGTTCACCACAGACCAATTAAAAAGTACTCAGAAACAGCAGTAGGAAATTACTATTGATCGCGGCTGTTGGAAGTAAACGCCACGACCAAACGCCCTGCACGACGTGCGTGCGTCGTCTTCCCTGAGGTGTCTTTGTGAAAGCGCACACGCACCACTGCGCTTTCAATGTTCCCTCGCGTGAAGCTCTTTACCTTTAATTCACTCTCGTGTGCTTTCCTTTGAATCACGTTATTGCTCTCTCCCTTTGAGGCCTCTGTAATTAATGATTTAGGCACTGCATGCCTTTCATTTTCAGACCATTCTTCCTCGAGACTGTTGGTGAATTACTTTCATCGTTTACAGTAATTTTCCCTTTATTTTAAATTGAAAGCTACTTCGCTCTCATTTTCTCGTCTCTTTTGGCAGTAGTGGAAGACTGTTCATAAAATTTCACTGTTGATACTAAGGCAGAAGGAAGTGGTATATCACGGACGTGGAGATGGACGCTGTTAAAGGAGAAACAGCAATCAATACAATTTACCACCCTACTAGAGAAATGTGAGATGCGTGTTATTTCAATATAGGAGAGTCTGCACAAAGTAAGATAGGTTTCTATGTCTATCCGCGGCAGCGCTACATTCGTAGTTCCCAGCAGTTCCCAGCATGTACGCTATTTTCAGATCGCTGCTGCCGGTGTGTGCTTTGTATTGCTTCTTTATAATGTCAGCCGTAATTGAAAATGCCTCTGAGTATGAAATCAGATCTCAGATTCTTTTTCTAAATCCAAATAAAGTTAAACCAAAGGAAATACTTAAGCAAATCTGTGATGTTTACGGACCAAATGCTATGAGTGATACAATGTTTAGAAGATGGGCCAAACAGTTCAATTAGTATAAGGTAGTTCATAAGTAGTTTGTGGGTTTAGGGACTGATAACCCCGCAATTAAGTCCCATAAACTTTATAAACATTTGAACATTCTTTCGAATATTACCCATTATTAAGGAGAGTTGTTTCGTTATGTGTTGTTAATGAATTATCTATCATTATAATATGCTTTGAAACAGATAATTCATGTGATATGAACCTTATACGTATTGGTTTGGTCAGGGACAATCTTTCTACAAAGGAACGTTTCTCAAACCCATGAATCTAACCCAAATCCCACCTAGAGCAATTTTACGAGGCGCGTCCCGAAAGTAAGTTCCGTTTGGTTATATAAAACCAACGGGTACAGATACAGAAAAACTATTAATTGTACAAAAATCTACAACTGTTAAACTACTTTTCTACATAGCTTCCAAAATTTTGTAGGCAATTGTCATAGCATGGCACAAGGTTTTGAGTGCCTTTTTCATAGAATGTCGCCGCCTGTGTATCCAACCATGTGGTAACATGTTCCTTCAGCTCGTCATCATCGTTGAAGTGTTGCTCACCAAGGACAGATTTTAGGTGGAAGAAGAGGATTACAATCAAAAGGTTTTTTTTTTTTTTTTTTTTTTTTTTTTTTTTTTTTTTCCCTCGTTAATGCCTGACCTCGCACACCGAATGTGACCAAACAATTCTTACGGAAACTTCAATGGGACCTGTTTAATCATCCTCCATACAGCTCGGACCTCTCTCCTAGCGACTTTCATCTCTTCTTACACCTAAAATCTGTACTTGGTGATCAACACTTCATCGATGATAAAGAGCTGTTACCACATGGTAGAATACACTGGCGGCAACCTTCTGTGAAGGATGCATGCAAAAACTTGTGGCACGCTATGACAAGTGCCTACAAAATTTCGGCAGTTATGTGGAAATGTAGTTTAAGAGGTGTAGAATTTTGTGCAATAAAAATTTATTCTGTACATGTGTACAATTTCATTCTATTACCAAACGGAACTTACTTTCTGGACGCGCCTCGTATTTAACGACGAGCTGTTGTATAGGTAGAGAGGCTTTGCTTTCAAGGGCTGGTCTCACGTTTACAAAAGTTTCCCACCTCTTGCTGGCTTCCCCTTTACTGTTTTCCTTGGGTAAACCTATCGGCGTCTGTACCAAACTGGATATCTCACGTTAACAGAGCGAGGACGGCGTGCGCGGGCTACCTGGTATAAACTGGAGTGTTGTCATTGATTATGAGCTGTAATAAACTGATGTACAGGCATGCGATTCCTAATCCCTCAGCAAATAATTTGCAGTTTTTGAAAACTGATCTTGTCTACGTGGCCAGTATGTGTCAGCACATTTCGGTTGATGATCGCCAACCGCCGATTTTATTGAGATGGAGGTGTACGAGGAGCAACCACGTAACTAGACGTTATATTTCTGCCAACAAGAACTTTCTGCACCGAAAGCTAAATTATGCAGGTTAAACTATCTGGTTCGTTTCGAATACTCAGCGTATTCTCCATTTATTGCTGCGAAACGAAGTTATGTATAGAGCGTTCTCGCCAAGCATCCAGCTTAATTGTGTGATTTATAAGTATAGTGTGTATTTCAATGTGTTTCAAATATGCAAGAATATGTTTCTTTTTTATTGCAATATGTTGTCCTACATGGGTAACACGTGGCTTATTTGTCCTTTCCAAGAAGATGTTTTTATAAGCTTCATAACCTCGGCCATAGGGTTTTATTAACCCTGTTCTTGCGCCAATGATTTCTCGTGTTTTACTTTCTTTGAAAAGAAATCTCAAGGGCTGTGACAATGTCTAATTGTGTACTCCATTCATCCTGGTGAGCACCATAGTCCCGCATCTTTAGAGCCCCTTAGCTAATTAGCTTTGACTCTTTTTCGTTACGATGAATGAATACCCACGAACAATAGTCGATTGGAAATCGGCTTACACTTTCAACTTGCTGCAAATGGCGTATTCTCCTACTGAATATATATAAAAGTTGAATGTTTTCGTGCATTCACAATCACGCTTGTCGAATAACAACAGAAGGGTCTTATAAACTTTACAGAGGGTTGGAAAATCTTTTTCCGACATGACTGTTTCTGCCACTGCAATTTCTAGCACATTTCGTATATCTCTATATTTCAAATTTTCTATTACATACTGCATTATTTGCAGTTGAATACGAGCTAAAATCAGGCGATTTAATTTGGTAAAATTATGCAACCAGTTACTTTTATGGGCGTTTTTTTTTTTTTAATTTTTCATATCTAGTTTCCAAGCCACTGCAGGCTCATTAGCAGTGAAGATTTTAGAGGAACATTACAGATTCTGTCACGAAATGTAGCTAAAAGCTTGGAGGCGGTTGTAACAGAAATAATTTTGGGAATCAGTAATAAGAATAATGAAATGAGCGTAAGAAAATCAGTGGCGTTGAAGGAATTAGATTACGTAACGAAACATTAAAAGTAGTAGATGAATTTTGTTATGCGGATAGTGTGAGATTACCGCCCAATAGAAATACTGGTAATTAATAGCATTTGATAATTAAACAGTATGAAGTTCACTGTAAACATTGACCATGCCAATGCACTAAATGTTACACAATTTTAATCTTATTAATTATGGTAGCAATGTATGTACGCAGTTGGGTGACAACATTTATAGTTAGGCCAAAGGTAGAAATTCTCCACGTTGATATTTGCTGTGTGCTTGTAGCTGATGGGAGGCCAGCGAGCAGGCCGACGTTTGTGGCTTGTTCCAGCTTAGGATTTCCCAGGTTCGTTTCCGGTGAGGGGAGAGAGGGGCAATGGCGTGTGCCAGGTGCAGTGCAGTGCACAGCGTGAAATAGAATATTCTAATACTACTGGCATTTGAAGTAATACGATGCAGTTAGGAACCTTGAAGGCCCTCATTACAAAATAGCCTGTTGACAAATAAACAATACATTAGCTGATATAGTAACATATGACGTAATATGTTTAATTGTCAATGAAAAGTAATAAATTACCAATGAATACAAGACAGTTACACAACTAGCATTGGAAATGTTTGTTTATAGAAGTAATACACTAACTATTTGTCATTTTATTTTCAATTAATCTTGTGTATTTTATCTTGAAATATTCAGTTAAATCATTTGTCTGTGATATAAGAAATTGCACGATTGTAATAAATAGTGCAAAAGATGTGTATACCTATATAAAAACATAAGAAATTTGTTTAATGTGTAGTGTAATTATTTTGATTTTAAGTAAAGTTTTAGAAATGTATTGGCTGAGCGCTGTACGTTGGCAAATCGGTTAGAACAGCTCACTTGGGGAAGTTGATGACGTAGGGGAAAAAACCCCGGCAGTTGAGCTTATGGCGCGCGCGCGCACCTGGGCAGGAAGTGAGGACTCGGGACCACGTGGTGTGGCTGGCCGGGCGGCGTCGCTCTGCAACAGTTGGCATGAGGATCTCCAGGTGGAGGTTACAAATTGGTGTGTGGCACTCGCCACGTGTGGTTGCTCGTCGTAGACTTCACCAAGTTGAATCGAGTGCTACTGTGTGTTTGTGAATATTTAGCCGGTGGAACAAGGTGTGCATCGCATTGAATTAAAGTGACTGTGATTTGTTAATGTAACATGTGTCGTCGCATAGGCATGAACATAAACGGTGTTTGAGACAGCTACATGGTGTGAAAACAATTTGCGAAAAATATTCATTTTGTCTGGGGGCTCACGAGCTATAACTTTATTTGATAAATGTGTCGACGTACAGACTTATCAGCCACAGGGTTCTAATATTGTGTAATAAGCAACGTAAAGTGAACTTTTACGTGTTTTCAAAAATAGTAGTTAGTACACCCTTTTCTCTCATGAACTTGACTTTATTATGCATTTTTTTTAATCATATGCCCACCCCCATGAACCACAGACATTGCCGAGGTAGGGTGGCTTGAGTGCCTCAACGATGCAGATAGCCGTACCGTAGGTGCAACCACAGCGGAGGGGTATCTGTGGAGAGGCCAGACAAACGTGTGGTTCCTGAAGAAGGGCAGCAGCCTTTTCAGTAGTTATAGGGGCAACAGTCTGGATGAATGACTGAGTCTTGTAACATCAGCTAATGTGGCTTTGCCACACAGCTACTGCGAACGGCTGAAAGCAAGGGGAAACTACAGCCGTTACTTTTCCCGAGGACATGCAGCTCTACTGTATGGAAATATGATGATGGCATCCTCTCGGGGAAAATATTCCGGAGGTAAAATAGTCCCCCATTCTGATCTCCGGGCGGGGACTACTCAGGAGGATGTTGTCATCAGGAAAGACAATACTGGCATTCTACGGGTCGGAGCGTGGAATGTTAGATCCCTTAATCGAGTAGGAAAAATAGAAAATTTATAAAGGGAAATGGATAGGTTGAAGTTAGATATAGTGGGGATTAGTGAAGTTCGGTGGCAGGATGAACTGGATTTCTGGTCAGGTGAGTACAGGATTATAAATACAAAATCAGTTGGGGGTATCACAGGAGTAGGACTGATAATGAATAAGAAAATAAGAATGCGGGTAAACTACTATGAGCAGCACAGTGATCGTATTATCATTGTCAAGATAGATATGAAGCCAACACCGACAACAGTAGTACAGGTTTATATGCCAACTAGCTCTGCCGACGATGAGGAGATCGAGGAAATATATGAGGAGTTAAAGGAAATTATTCAGACAGTTAAGGGAGAGGAAATGTTAATTGTGATGGGAGACTGGAATTCGATAGTAGGAAAAATAGTAGGGGAATATGGACTGGGCAGAAGGAATGAAAGAGGAAGTCGCCTGGTAGAATTTTGCATGGAACATGATTTAATCGTAACAAACACGTGGTTTAAGAATCACAAAAGAAGGTTGTATACATGGAAGAGACCAAGAGACACCGGAAGGTATCAAATAGATTTTATAGTGGAAAGACATAGATTCCGGAACCAGGTTATAAACTGCAGGACATACCCAGGGGCAGATATAGACTCTGACCATAACTTGTTAGTTATGAACTGTAGGCTGAAGCTGAAAAAACTGCGGAAAGGTAGGAAAATAAGGAGATGGGACTTAGATAAATTGAAGGAAAGTGAAGTTCTGGAGAATTTCAGAGGGAGATTTAGGCAACAATTGACAGAATCAGGGGGAAATAAAACAGTAGAAGAGGAATGGGTAGCATTGAGAGATGAAATAGTGAAGGCAGCAGAGGACGAAATAGGTAGAAAGACAAGACCTACAAAAAATCCTTGGATATCATAGGAAATACTAAATTTAATTGATGAAAGGAGAAAATATAAAAATGCAGTAAATGAAACAGGCAAAATGGAGTACAGACGACTAAAATGAGATTGACAGGAAGTGCAAAATAGCTAAGCAGGAGTGGCTAGAAGCCAAATGCAAATTTTTAGAAGTATGTATAACAAGGGGAAAAGTAGATACCGCCTACAGGAAAATAAAAGAGACATTTGGGGACAAGAAAAACAACTCTACTAATATCAAGATCTCAGATGGGAAACCAGTTCTCAGCAAAGAAGGGAAGGCTGAAAGGTGGAAAGAGTACATAGAGCAGCTCGACAAAGGAAATGAACTTAGAGACGATGTTGTAAGAAGGGAAGATGAAGTAGATCAAGATGACATGGGAGATACTATACTGAGAGATGAATTTGACAGAGCCTTGAAAGACCTAGGTCGGAACAAGGCCCCAGGCCCCAGGAGTAGACGACATTCCCTCAGAGCTACTAAAGACTCTGGGAGAGCCAGCCATGACAAAAGTATTTGAACTTGTGTGTTGGATGTATGAGACAGGCGAAATACACTCAGACTTTAAGAAAAGTGTAATAATCCCGATTCCAAAGAAATCAGGCGCAGACAGGTGTGAAAATTACAGAACCATTAGTTAGATAAGTCATGGTTGCAAAATTTTAACACGAATTATCTACAGGAGAATGAAAAAGCTGGTAGAAGCTGACCTCGGGGAAGATCAGTTTGGATTCAGGAGGAACATAGGAACCAGGGCAGCAATACTCACTTTACGTCTTATCTTAGAAGATAGATTAAGGAAAGGCAAACCTACATTTTTACCTTTTGTAGATTTGGAGAAAGCATTTGACAATGTTGACTGGAATACACTCTTTCAAATTCTGAAGTCAGCAGGGGTAAAATACAGGGAAAGGAGAGTTATTTACAACTTGTACAAAAGCCAGACCGCAGTTATTAGACTCGAAGGGCATGAAAGGGAAGCATCAGTTGAGAAGGGGGTAAGACAGTGTTGTACCCTTTCTCCGATGTTATTCAATTTGTACATCGAGCAGGCGGTGAAGGAAAGCAAGGAAAATTTTGGAATAGGGATTAAAGTTCAGGGGGAAGAAACAAAAACATTGCGTTTTGCTGATGACATTGTAATTCTGTCAGAGACAGCAAAGGACCTGGAAGTGCAGTTGAATGGAATGGACAGTGTATAAGAGAGAGCGTATAAAATGAACATTAACAAGAGCAAAACAAAAATAATAAAATGCGGTCTTAGAAAGTCGGGCGATGCTGTAGGAATTAGATTTGGTAACGAAACAATGAAGGTGGTAGATGAGTTTTATTACTTGGGTAGTAAAATAACATGCGTTGGTCGCAGTACAAAGGATATAAAATGCAGAATGGCAATGGGAAGAAAAGCATTTTTGAAAAAGAGAAATTTGCTAACATCGAATATTAATTTAAGGGTAAGGAAGTCTTTTCTGAAGGCATTTGTGTGGAGTGTTGCCTTGTACGGGAGTGAAACATGGACGATAAGCAGTGCGGACAGGAAGAAAATAGAGGCTTTTTAAATGTGGTGCTACAGAAGAATTCTGAAGATTAGGTGGGTAGATCGCATAACTAATACAGAGATACTGAACAGAATTGGTGAGAAAAGGAATTTTTGGCATACCCTAACTAAAAGAAGGGATCGCTTGGTAGGACACATTCTTAGACATCGGGGAATCATAAATTTAGCATTGGAGGGAAGTGTGTGGGGTAAAAATCGCAGAGGAAGACCAAGAGACGCGTATAGTAAGCAGATTCAAGTGGATGTGGGTTGCCGTTCTTATGAGGAGATGAAAAGAATTGCTCAGGATAGAGTAGGGTGGAGAGCTGCATCAAACCAGTCTCCGGACTGAAGACCATAACAACAACAATCATATGCAGGGAAGGAAAGCTGCGAACGTGTGATATCATCCCCTAGAAAACTAGCCAAATATTAGCAATCACAGTTCCTGTGTTTTTGCATGTTTAGCAATTTGGTTCGCAGTTGGTGGTTGTGAGTTTAAAAATTAAACTTTCCCTATATTAAACGCGCAATAGCAAACTAATTTGTGATGGCTAAAGTATAAATTAAATATTGGCTATGGAAAGAAAAGCATTTTTGAAGAAGACCAATTTGTTGACACCAAACACTAAATACGAGGCGCGTCCAGAAAGTAAGTTCCGTTTGGTTATATAAAACCAACGGGTACAGATACAGAAAAAAATATTGATTGTACAAAAATCTACATCTGTTAAACTACTTTTATACATAGCTTCCGAAATTTTGTAGGCAATTATCATATTATCATTATCATTTTGTGTGCCTTTTTAATAGAATGTTGCCACCTGTGTATTCAACCATGTGGTAACATGTTCTTTCAGCTCGTCATTATCGTTGACAGATTTTAGGTGTAAGAAGACGATTACTTTCAAAAGATTTTTTTTCACGATAATGCCTGACCTCACACACCGAATGTGACCAAACAATTCTTACGGAAATTTCAGTGGGGCCTGTTTGATCATCCTCCATACGGTTCGGACCTCTCTCCTAGAGACTTTCATCTCTTCTTACACCTAAAATCTGTCCTTGGTGGTTAACACTTCAACGATGATAAAGAGCTGTTACCACATGGTTGAATACACAGGCGGCAACCTTCTGTGAAGGATGCATACAAAAACTTATGGCACGCTATGACAAGTGCCTACAAAATTTCGGCAGTTATGTGGAAAAGTAGTTTAAGAGTTGTAGAATTTTGTGCAATAAATATTTCTTCTGTATCTGTGTACAATTTTATTTTATTACCAAACGGAACTTACTTTCTGGACGCGCCTCGTATTAGGAACTGCCGCTTCTCATGTACAATGTGTGAAATGTTTCCTCCTACACCACGTCATGGAGTAAGAAATAAACAAGTTAAGTGACAGATGCAGTCCTGATCTGCAAATTTGTGTGTGTGAAATTACCCGTTGGTCGTTTCCGAGGGGCCGTCGTTGCCTGTGTCTACGTCGTTAGTTGTTTATTCATGTGTTATGCCGCACTTTTAGTTCAATTCAGTTGAACTACTTTTTCTCTTTGCTCTGAGTAGCTCTGGTATGAACAATGCTCTTTTATGAAAGGAATAAATTTTTTAGAATGTAAGTCTGCAGTGAGTCGAAGCAAAGACGGTGTCCTCAGTTGTCTTCCCGAGCACCCTTCACAAGACGACGGAAAACATCACTAAGTTCGTGTTTCGCTACGGCGCGTTGCAGCCACAGAAAATTATTTTCTTTCGAGAAGACGGCAGCGTTGCTCGACGCGACGTGTATTCTCAACAAACACAACATACGTAAATCAACAGTACATGCCATTTCGTCATAAGCAGCCCATTGCAGCCTTTAGACAGTGCTCTGGCTTTAAAAACAACCAATTTATTCTATCCAGTCTATTTTTTTTATTAATTGCAGAATAGAACTAAGAAACTGCGAGATTCGTGTTTGCCATTTATTGTCCTTTGCATCGTTCGATCTGCGAAGGGTTATTATGTCGATAAGATAAATGCATGGCTCAAAATTGGTAATAAATCCTTAATAGCCGCTGCGGAGTGGCCCAACGGTCTACGACACCTTTCTGCGGAGCGCGTGGTCACACGCCGTCGGAGGTTAGAGTCCTCCCTGGGGCATGGGTGTGTGAACTGTCCTTAGTGTAACTTATTTTCAGTTGTTGGTAAGCCTAAGGACTGATAACCAAAGCCGCGGCGGAGTAGCCGAGCGATCTAAAGCGTCTCGCTGCGGAGCGCGCGGTTGCGGTTGCTCGCCGTGCAGGTTCGAGTCCTCCCTGGGGCATGGGTCTGTGTGTTGTCCTTAGGTTAAGCTTACCTAGATTTAAGTAGTTTGTAAGCTACGGACTGATGACCACGCAGTTTGGTCCCATAGATTTACAAACATTGAACACTGAATTGATAACCAAAGACGTTCCTTCTTTTTTTTTTAATTTTACCCTGAATAATGATAAGTGTGACATTATCCGTATGTCCACTAAAAGAAGCCCGTTAAGCTTCTTTTACACGATAAAACAGTCAAGTCTACCAGCTGTAAATTCAACTAAATAAATAGGAATTACAAACGATTTAAAGAACACACAGAAAATGTAGGGAAGGTGAACCGAAGGCTACGTTGTATTGGCAGAACACTAGAAGATGCAACAGCTCTACTAAGGAAACTGCGTAAACTACATTTGTGGGTCCTATTTTGGAGGATTGATGCGCATTGTGGGATCCACACAAGGTGGGACCGACAGACGTTGTACAGAAAATTCAGAAAGGGCAGCTCGTATTGTATTAGCGCGATAAAGGGAGAGAGTTTCACAGGAATGATGCACGAGTAGGGTGGAAATCATTAAAAGAAAGACGTTATTCGTTACGGCCAGATCTATTTGCGAAGTTTCTTTCGAAATATTTCTCCTCCAAATGCGAACATATTTTGTTAGCACCCATAGATTTGTGTGTTCCTTTCTATTAGAGAGTGGAATTTAAGAGGGTAGGTTTGTGGAAGCGGTGGGTTCAAAAAAAAAAAAAAAAAATTTCAAATGTTTGTAAATCTATCGGACCAAACTGCGTGGTCATCAGTCCGTAGCTTACAAACTACTTAAACCTAGGTAAACTAATCTAAGGACAAACACACACACACATGCCCCAGGGAGGACTCGAACCTCCACGGCGAGCAACCACGCGCTCCGCAGCGAGACGCTTTAGACCGCTCGGCTACTCCACCGTGGCGAAGCGGTGGGTATTTGGTTGGTGAAGTTAAGCAAGGATAGTCAGTTCACGTTCCATTTGTTTTAATTTTTACTACAATCAGAGGTTGAAGGCAAAACAAGACAGTTGTGACAAGTGATGCAAGGCAGAAGGCCACGTAGAGAAACAATTTTTTTAAAGTTAATAAGGCTCAAAATTTAGTAAAAACAATTCTTTAAAATAGAATAAAAAACACAATGAGCCCGCCAATTTAAGTGAAGATGGAAGGTTTGCAATAGAATTTACAAATGAGCCCTGTAATTTATATGACAGCAGTTCAGCTTAGTTACAGGAAAAACACACTGATGTGGGGGAATTGGCTACTGGTTAATTTAATACGCCCACACAGATAAAATAGATGAGCTGACTCAAAACAAGAAGGAGAGGAAGACGGTACCTAACGGTCTGACACGAAGGGACGCCAAATAACAACAGAGGGGTGGCGACGTCTCACGGAGGGAAAATTTCTACAAGGAGAAAATAAAAGAAAAACAAAGCTATAAAACTACCGCCCGTGCAGATGCGAGCTAGCAGAGTGTCGCAAACCAGATAAATTCCCCAGTTACGTTAACCAAGTTAATGAATATAGTGGCTTATCTTGGCCACAAATGCCTACTTTGGCTATGGCGATCTGCTTTTGATGCTCTTCTTTCGTCGTCCGTCGTAAGACAGTGTGGCACAAATAAACCCAAACCGAAACAGAATGCGAACGCGCGTGAGTACCAACACTAGCTTGTCAGTTTCTTTGCCACCTTCCGACTGCAGTAGCGTGTGAGTAGTTCACACGGAAAGCAGTCGTTATAAACCGTGTACTTCATTGTCGTGTCTTACTCCATTGAAAGACGCTTGTTCATTATTGAAGAGTATGTGCAGTCTGAATCCATTAAAGTTGTTCGTGACACTTTCCGTGAAACGTTTCTTGAAACTTGGCTAATATCCCTGCAGAACAGACGATTCAGGATCTAGTGAGAAAGTGGCGTTCGACAGAGCAGTGTTGTTATTTCAAAGAGAAATAAGACACCGACTGTAAGAACACTGAAGTTGTGGCAAACATGACGGCACAAATTAACCCAAATGTCATCCTTCGAGAAAGACGAGAACGGTAGCTTTCTTTTTCATTCTTGTATGTAAGAATTCATGCACAGTGTCACAATTTATTTCTTTGAATAGCTTGCTAACATTGCGGATCAATTTTAGACGACTGCAAAGAGGTTGGATATGCCTGTGAAGTTGAGGTTCATATAAAAGATATTGAAGACTTCCTCGTAGTTGTGTGTGTATTTCTTGAACATTCTTCAATTTTTGAGACATTTAAGTGTATACATTTCATCTTATGTTGTTTTAATAACAATGATTTATCAGATTAAATTTCTAAAACATTCATTTTTACGCCATTTCAGAAAGAAGGGCAGTATTGCAAAATTAATGGCAGGATTGTGAAAAAAAAGATCTTGTGATGTTATATGAAGGTAATTAATAGCTCCTGAGAAAAAAAAATAATTCCACGCTATCTGGGTTAAAAGAAGTCCCTAGAAGTCAACACAACGATTATCACAGCAATGTGGAATATCTCGTAGGTCATGACTTAAAAATGAATGCTTACCGTATGAGTGTTCAGCAAATAAAAGAAGTCGACAAGGGTAAGTTTACACATTACTGTAATTGCTTACTGGAAAATGTCGTCCCGCGGCTGAGTGGCCGAGCGTATTGAGACGCTATACTACGATGCGCGAGTCCGTTCCCTGTCGGGGGTTCTAGTCCCCCCTCGGACATGGAAGTTTGTGATGTCTTTAGTACAAGTTCATAAGTAGTTTGTAAGTTTAGGAACTTATGACCCCGCAGTTTAGTCCCTTAAGATTTACAAACATTTGAACTTTTTTTTTGAAAATGTCGCTGGTGGACATCTTGATGAGTTCCTCCTTTTTTATTTTTATTTATTTATTTGTTTTGTGTTTGACGGATGAAGCTTATTTTCATCTGTCGGATCACTTTAATTCACAAAATACAAGACACTGGGCTACAGAGAATCCCCATGGCATACTGCAGAAGCCGTTGCACGACTTAAAAATTGGTGCATTGTGTTCTGTATCTAGTAACAGAATATTAGGCCATTGTTCTTCAACGAAACTGTCAACACACATGTTTACTAGCAACTCTTCAATGAAATATCGACTGTGTTAACTCTAAAGGATAAATGATGTAAATATTTCTTATATTTTCAGCAAGATGGTGTAAGTTCTCATCGTCGGATTTGTCCTTAGCTCGTATACATATTGATTTTACAGGAGAGAGGACTATGAGTAAGGGCTACTCGCCACCCTGCTCTCCCTTTTCACCATGTGATTTTTACCTTTGGGGATTTCTAAAGGCTAGGGTCTACCGCCACAATCTCAGAGCACTTGACAAATTAAAAAAAGAAAAAAAAATTATGTGAAGAAATATTCAATCTTTAAAGAGGACTGAAAAGTGATTTCCTCAACATGCTCCGACGTGCACAATATTGCTTGGATGTTGGCGGAGAACATTTTGAACACATACTTTAAATTCCTTTCTAAAATAACCTTATTAAACTAATAAATTTTAATCTGTTACTTAAACTGTTAATTAGATAGTTAATAATGAAACTGTGTAATAAATTTAAGAAAGGGTTGATGTACGTTTATTTTCTTCATTCATATTCCTTTCAGCTCAGGGACCGGTTTTATATGCGCTACTTTGTATATAACTCTGCCGAAATAGAAGTTACAACACCCTAACAGAGCTTTTCAAATCACTGAATATATATTGCTGACCACCCCCATGGTGGGGTGGCTTGCATGCCTCAACGATACAGATAGCCGTACCGTAAGTGCAACCACAGCGGAGGGGTGTCTATGGAGAGTGCTGGACAAACGTGTGGGTCCTGAAGAGGGGCAGCAGCCTTTTCAGTATTTAATGGGAAACAGTGGGTGATTGACTGAGCTGGCCTTGTAACATCAGCTAATGTGGCTTTGCCACACAGTTACTGCGAAGGGGAAGCAAGGAGAGACTACAGTCGTTACTTTACTCGAGGACATGCAGCTCTACTACATGAAAATATGATGACGGCATCCTCTCGGATAAAATATTCCGGGGGTAAAATAGTCCCCCATTCGGATCTCCAGGTGGGGACTACTCAGGAAGATGTTGTCAAGAAAGACAAGACTGGCATTCTACGGATCGAAGCGTGGAAAGTTAGATCCCTCAATCGGGTAGGAAAATTACAAAGTTTAAAAACGGACAAGGGTAGTTTGAAGTTAGATATAGTGGAGATTAGTGAAGTTCGGTGGAAGGATGAACAGGATTTGTAGTCAGGTGCATAAAGGATTATAAATACAAAATCAGTTAAGGGGGGGAGGGGTATCACAGGAGTAGGACTGATAATGAATAAGAAAATAGAAATGCCGGTAAACTACTTTGAGCAGCACAGTAATCTCATTATCATTGTCAAGATAGATACGAAGCCAACAACGACAACAGTAGTATAGGTTTATATGCCTACTAGTTCTGCCAATGATGAGGAGATCGAAGAAATATATGAGGAGTTAAAGGAAATTATTCAGACAGTTAAGGGAGAGGAAGTGTTAATTGTGATGGGAGACTGGAATTCGGTAGTAGGAAAAATAGTAGGGGAATATGGACTGGGCAGAAGGAATGAAAGAGGAAGTCGCCTGGTAGAATTTTGCACGGAACATGATTTAATCGTAACAAACACCTGGTTTAAGAATCAGAAACGAAGGTTGTACACGTGGAAAAGACCAGGAGACACCGGAAGGTATCAGATAGATTTTATAATGGTAAAACATAGATTTCGGAACCAGGTTTTACACTGAAAGACATACCCAGGGGCAGATAAAGACTCCGATCATAACTTATTGGTCATGAACTGTAGGCTGAAAAAAAATCCAAAAAGAAAAAACAAAAAAAGAAGAAAATGGTGAAAGGTAGGAAAATAAGAAGATTGGACTTGGATAATTTGAGGGAACCTGAACTTCTTGAGAATTTCAGAGGAAGCTTTAGGCAACAATCGACAGATACGGGGAGAAATAAAACAGTAATAGAGGAATGTGTAGCATTGAGAGATGAAATAGTGAAGGCAGCAGAGGACAAAATAGGTAGAAAGGCAAAATCTAAAAATAATTCGTGGATATCACAGGAAATACTATATGTAATTGATGAAAGGAGAAAATATAAGAATAACAGTAAATGAAACATGCAAAATGGAGTACAGACGACTAAGAGATGAGACTGACGGGAAGTGTAAAATGGCTCAGCAGGAGTGGCTAGAAGTCAAATGCAAATGTGTAGAATACTGTGTAAGAAGGGGAAAAGTAGATACTGCCTACAGAAAATAAAAGAGACATTTGGGGACGAGAAAACAGCTCTACGTATATCAAGAACTCTTATGGAAAACCTCAGCAAAGAAGGGAAAGCTGAAAGTTGGAAAGAGTACATAGAGGAGCTCTACAAAGGAATTGAACTTAGATACAGTGTTGTAGGAAGGGAAAAAGTAGTAGCCGGCCGCGGTGGCCGAGGGGACTGAGGCGCTCCAGTCACGGTCTGCACGGCCCTATGGTCGGGGATTCGAATCCCCCCTCGGGCATTGATATTTGTGCCGCCCTTAGGATTAGCTAGTTCATAAGTAGTTTGTAAGTTTATAAGTCCCATAAGCTATACAAACATTTGAAGAAGAAGTAGATGAAGATGAAATAGGAGATACTATACTGAGAGATGAATTTGATCGCAACACGCCCCCGGAAGTAGGTGACATTCCCTCAGAGCTACTGAAGTCTCTGGGAGAACCAGCCATGAGAAAGATATTTCACTTGGTGTTTAAGATGTATGAGGCAGGCGAAATACCTTCAGACGTTAAGAAAAATGTAATAATCCACATTCAAAAGAAATCAGGCGCAGACAGGTGTGTAAATTAAAGAACCATCAGATTGATAAATCATGGTTGCAAAATGTAACACAATTATCTACAGGGGAAAGGAAAAGCTCGTAGAAGCTGACCTCGGGGAATATCAGTTTGGATTCAGGAGGAACGTAGGAACCCGGGAGGCAATACTCACTTTACGACTTATCTTAGAAGATAGATTAAGGAAACGCAAACCTATATTTTTAGAATTTATAGATTTGGGAAAAGCTTTTGAAAATGTTGACTGGAAAACACTCTTTCAAATTCTGAAGTCAGCAGGGGTAAAATATAGGGAAAGGAGAGTTATTTATAACTTGTACAAAGGCCAGAGCGCAGTTATTAGACTCTAAGGGAAGCATTAGTTGGGAAGACAGTAAGTCAGGGTTGTAGCCTTTCTCCTATGTTATTCAATTAGTACATTCAGCAGACGGCGAAGGAAAGCAAGGAAAAAATTGGAATAGCGATTAAAGTTCAGGATGAAGAAATAAAAACATTGCGTTTTGGTGATGACATTGTAATTCAGCAAAGGAACTGGAAGAACAGTTGAATGGAATGGACAGTGTGTTGAAGAGAGCGAATATAATGAACATTAACAAGAGAAAAACAAAGATATTGGAATGCAGTCTTACAAAATCAGGGTAAGCTACAGGAATTACATTAGGTAACGAAACAATGAAGGGTAGTAAAATAACGTATGACGGTCGCCGTACAGAGAATATAAAATGCTGAAAGGCAATGTGAAGAAAAGCAATTATGATCAAGAGAAATTTGCAAACATCGAATATTAATTTAAGTGTAAGGATTCGTTTCTGAAGTCATTTGTGTGGAGTGTTGTCTTGTACGGGAGTGAAACGTGGACGATAAACAGTGCGCAGAGGAAGAGAATAGAGGCTTTTGAAATGTAGTGTTACAGAAGAATGCTGAAGATTAGGTGGGTACATCGCATAACTAATGAAGAGGCACTGAACAGAATTGGTGAGAAAAGAAACTTTTGGCCTACCATGTTTAAAAGAAGGGATCGCTTGGTAGGACACGTTCTTAGACATCGAATAATCGTAAATTTAACATTCGAGGGAAGTGTGTGGGGTAAAAATCGCAGAGGGAGACCAAGAGACGCATATAGTAAGCAGATTCAAATTGATGTTGGTTGCCGTTCTTATGAAATGGCTTGCTCCGGATTGAGTAGGGTGAAGAGCTGCATCAAACCAGTCTCCAGACTGAAGACCTAACAACAACATATTGCAGAAACAGTGCATATGGAGTTCATCAAATGATTACGTTTACAGAGCAGCAGCACATGTGTTACTGAGGTACCAGGTGTCGATCCATGCTGAAACATCTGTATTATGTCTACCGCGTGGCCCACCCTTCAAGGGCGGCAATGCCGCAGCTGATTCTGACAATTCCATCTTACGCCTGCTTGACCTGTTCACATAGTTCTGCCAGAATTGTGGGTTGACACGTCACACGTGGCAGTTGTCGTCCCATCATATCCCACATGTGCTAGGTTGGAGGTAAGTCTAGAGATCGTATTTTTCAGGTAAACTGCTAACATCTTGCGCAGCAGGTTGAGGTTCACGAGCAATCTGTGGGTGAGCTTTAACCAATATTTAAAAAAAAATCCCTTTACAAGCACCAAATATCATCGATGGTTCTAGCTAATCGCACCCCAGACGATGAGAACTCCAGTGAGGCCACTGTGTCCTGGACAAATGCACTCTACCAGACAGTGCTCACCAGATCTACATTTACGTCTGCCGGCAGACAAAATCAGCGGAAGACCATCTCCGTTAACACCATCTCTGACGACACCAGCCGATCCACGCACATCGATGCTGTGGTATGAGAGGAAGATAGGCCAGAAGTATGCGTTCCCGTTATGTTTCCGGTGCTAGTAACCGAATGGCAAAGTTCGTATTCATACTTCTCACAAACCCTCACACCTGTTCTGTGGTAGCTGACGAATGCCAGTACCGCCCTTAAAATAGGACGACCTTGGCGGACTTCTGTGCTACATGGAGGTCGGAAACCTCAACTGTAGGCGTCATATCACATTTGAAATTTAAATAGTGGCAAATATTTATTTCCAAACGATACAAAAGCGTCAAATGTTTATACCTGTTACTGCCCTTCAAAGTAGTCACCAGCATTGTGTAGAAACCGTTGCCAGCGACGTGCAAGGCGTAGAACACCGCTAGCAGAGCATCTTCTGTTGATGGTCTGAATCGAGCGGCCTACTGGCTGTCGAATATCTGGAATAGTTCTGAAACGAATGCCACGAACTGGTTCCTTCATCTTCGGAATCAAATCAAAGTCACAACGACTTAAGACCGGGAAGTGTGGTGAATGGTACAGCACTTTCAAGGCCCATCGTCCGAACAGAGCAACATCAGGTTGACCCCTAAGCTATACAAACATTTGAACATTCGAGCTGATGTGTTGGGCGTGCTAGTCGAGGCCACGTGTGTCTCATTCGACCACGTGAGGGAGCGTAGATGGAGCCGCAAGCCCTCTCCGAACATTAATACTCGGACGAAACCGCATCTTAGCGTGGAGCGCTCGACTCGAGCGAGTACGAGCGAGAAAAGTCACCAATATACAGACATCTAGTTCAGATAATAATAATTTATTCAGAACGTACAAATGCACATGCTCTGTGAATATGAACTTCATATTTTTAGGGGGTGGAGGCTACGACAGCGTAGCTGACTGGCTGGTGTTCATTAGACAGTGGGGCGTGCCACAGGGGATAGCCACCCCGTCAGTCAGCTACGCTATCGCAGCCTCCGCCCCCGGAAATTTGAAGGGTTGTAGCTCCCAAACTAACAGTGAAAGGAATGTAGTTTAAATTGATTTGGACGCAGCTGGTTTAAACGAATCCAATACACAATAGAAAAAAACTATTTTTTCCATTTAAAAAATTATGTCTTTGTGCTGTAACTCTTTGGAAAGTGATACAATAAACTATGTTCATAGCTCCGCAGAAAGTGTAACATTTCTTGTGTTTGACCTACCGCATTAAAATTTCCCGTCATCTATTGTTTTATAAGTTACAGAGGTAAACACATTTAGTGAAACACCCTGTAGATATACGAATTTATATAAATTTTACAATGTTGAAAAGCTGTTGCCTAAAATCGCAAAAGTGTCATATATATACTTTCCTGTGTTACAGTGCAACGTTGTGCAAGTTTGCAGCTCAATCGGTCAGATTTTCTAACACACACAAACCAACACAACACATATACAAGTAGAAATTACATTTCGTGAAACTCATACACATAGCCTTTTATTGTGTATCACAGCCGATGGGTAGAAAGACACTTTCAAGAACGACGACACAGTGGTAAGCAATAGTGAGGCTTCGACATCGGCTCGGAATCGAAAGCGTATCCGGATGCGGCGTTGTAAGGGCAGGCGAGCACGGCAGCCTTGATCGCGGCTAGCAGCCAGCGGCTAGCAGCGGCTGGCGGCAGATAAGAGCGGAGCGCCCGCTGCTACTGTGCCCCCCCCCCACCTCCCCCCACCCAGGCCAGTGTCTCGGGGGGCGAGGCGGCCTCTTAAAGAGCAGCTGCCCACCGCCGCCACCAGGAGGCCCGCTAAACGCCTCGCAGCCTGCTCACAACGGAAGCAGCCAGATAGCAACGTGCAGCGATTCCTCCGTATGACGAAAGTTAGCGGAAGCTTTCCTATCAGAAAGGACACAGTTCGCTGTAATTGACGGTAAGTCATCGAGTAAAACAGAAGTGATATCTGGCGTTCCACAGGGAAGCGTTATTGGTCCCCTACTCTTCCTCGTGTTTATAAACGATTTAGGAGATAATCTGAATAGCTCCCTTAGACTGTTCGCGGATGATGCTGTCGTCTATCGGTTAGTGAAGTCAACAGAGGATCAAAAGCAACTGCAAAGCGATTTCGACAAAATTTCTACTTGGTGCGAAAATTGGCAATTGACACTAAATAAAGAAAAGTGTGAAGTAATACACATGACCACTAAAAGAAATCCGCTGATCTTCAATTACGCGATAAATCAGTCAAACCTTCTACCAAATACCTAGGAGTTACAATTGCGAACAACTTTGACTGGAGAGAACACATAGAAAATATTGTGGGGAAGGCGAACCAAAGGTTACGTTTCATTGGCAGAACGCTTAGACGATGCACCAGCTCCACCAAAGAGACTGCCTACATCACACTTGTGCGTCCTCTCTTGGAGTACTGTTGCCCCTTGTGGGACCCTCACCAGGTGGGACTGACGGAAGATATTGAGAAGGTTCAGAGAAGGGCAGCTCGTTTTGTTTTATCACGTTACGGGGGGGAAAGCGTCACGGAAATGTTGCACGAATTGGGGTGGAAATCATTAAAAGAAAGACGTTATTCATTGCGGCGTGATCTGTTTGCGAAGTTTCAATCACCGACTTTTAGTTCTGAATGTGAAAATATTTTGCTAGCACCCACCTACTTAGGGAGACATGACCATCCCAATAAAATAAGAGAAATCAGATCGAAAACGGAACGATTTAGGTGTTCTTTCTTCCCGCGCGCTATTAGAGAAAGGAACGGTAGAGAAAAGTTATGAAGGTGGTTAATGAACCCTCTGCCAGGCACTTAAATGTGATTTGCAGAGTATCGATGTAGATGTAGATGTAGATGTAGATGAAGCTGACAAAACAAGATTGTCATATAATCTGCCAATGTGACAACTGCAGGATCAAAGTGCCGTCTGTTCTTTCGGAACAGACGACACTTGTATATACAGGATGAGTGATAAATGAGGAAATATATTTCGTGCAAATTGTCACACACTGCTTTAAAACTTCCGGGCTCATAAGCCGTGGTCGATTTATAAAACTTTCCCCTAACGTTTCATCTTCGGCTGCGGAAGACATCTTCAGAGGTAGAGTGGCGAACTGCAGATAGGGGAAAGTTTTATAAATCGACCATGGCTTATGAGCCCGGAAGTTTTAAATGAAGTTGACGCCGGCCGTGAAAGCTTACATTGTATGATGTCACACACTGAGTTACAAACATAAATTCGTTTTCCGCATGTTCCTATCCTCTTCAGTCTGTAAGTGCACATATGTGCACCTTGGTTTGTAAACTGTTTTCCCTGACTGTAGCGTATTTTGTGTGCTCAGACCGCGAGTGCACAATCGTTTACCTTTTTGCTTTCAAATGACGCCACTTGTATAGCCCTTGCAGTAGTACTTCTGGAGCTACACGAATCAAAAGTTTGATGTTAGCGAAGCTGGCAGCCCAGCAGCGTCGTCATGACAGCAATTAACAAACATCTTAGACGGCGTTAGTCGTCGTGCAGCAGGTGGTGCAACAGCATTGGATTGTTCACCGAGATGCCGCGTTACAGAAGGAGGTTTAGACGTTGGTGTCTTCCTGTTTATAACGCAATTGATGACCTATAAACAAATGTAAGTGATAAGAGCGCGCAGGAGATATTGAAAGGTCCTTCGGTGTTTGTGGATGTGTTATTAATTTTTCGTTAATGCAGGGTGATACTAATCAGTGTGGTAATGGATGGATTACTATTGCTGTGGTGCGCTATCCGGCTGATACCGTGAAAGGAGTTACTGGGTTGGAATCCTTTAACGTCATAACCATCGTTTTCCTTTTTGCTTTCAAATGACGCCACTTGTATAGCCCCTGCAGCAGTACTTCTGGAGCTACACGAATCAGAAGTTTGATGTTAGCGAAGCTGGCAGCCCAATACCGTCGTTATGACAGCAAGTACCAAGTAAATAATACATAAAGCTCTATGTGTTTATCGTTGTTATAGAGGGTGATAAGTGAGGTTTGAAGAATCATTTGAAATACAGCAAATGTAATTTATTTCAATTTCCCTGGGCAATAAATGCCGATGTTATCATAGTACACATCTGTGTACCTTGTGCACTTTTACAATAGCTCTGTACTTCATATCGTACCATATTTTGGCAGCTAATGTGCTAAGTGATGAAGAAATACCGCGCATACTAAAGGGAAGTGTTCCAGAATAATCAAATTCTGTATCTGTGGATGATTTACTTGCTGTAATGAATCGACAGCGTACGCATTCTGACTGCCCACGTGATGCTCCTAACGAAATTCAGTCTCAAAACAATGAAGGTTTAATGAATGGTGATGTTAAAAAAATCCATGGTTTGACGTGAAGAGCTATTTGGTTAGTATTGCTATACTTTGAAGAAATGTATTTTTGTTTCTTTCTTTATTTGTAAAACAATGTGTAAATTTTCATATCAAATTTTCAGAAAAAAATGTAGGTTTGGTGCCCATCCATGTTTGTTCGTTACGTTTTTAGCATGCCTGACATTGGAGCATCTCTGGAGAGGAAATTGAATCCGGTGGACCCAGGGAAACTTACACTGAATTCTTTCCAGTTGAATTCGGAGAGGTTGTGACATATTAGACAAACCTCAAATCTGTTCAGACTAGTTCACTTTCAGGGTCCATTTAAGAATTGTTTTCGATCTAAACACAAAACAAACTGTAGATTTCTATTATTACAGACCACTGAAGAAGTTTTACATTCAATAAAACGAAACGCGTCTGGTGTGAAAAAATCGCATTTTATTGTAGTTGCAAAGACGGAAATCACTGCTATTCATAATTAGTTCACTTAGTTTCAAACCAACCGTATCAGAAATTTTGCATCATGTTGGGCTTAAATTGTCATGGGAACTCATACAAAACCATCTGGCAGTAACAAATACTTGTAAATATGTACTGTAAAATTTCTTATTGTAGATAAAATATGTGGGTTGTACAAATACAACATACTGTAATTTTGCCGGCCCTGGTGGCCAAGCGATCTGCGGACCTCCAGTCACAGTCTGCACGGCCACTACGGAAGGGGGTTCGAATCCCCCTCGGGCATGGATATTTGTGCCGTCCTTCGTGTTAGCTAGTGCATAAGTAGTTTGCAAGTTTAATGACTGATGACCCCGTAGTTGAGTCCCATAGCTCTACAGAGATTTGAACATTTTGTAATTAATTTTACCCTTAAATAAAATATGATCCCTTGAAAAAATTTAAGAAATATGTTTACTATTGAACCCGAGTGTGTACCATCAACGTTCAAAAAACGACGCCACATGTATATATAAAAAAAGAATTTTTTCCAAATAAGTTCATACTCTCCTTATTCAACTAACTCTTGGTCAGGTGTCTGAAGCTGATCGAAGCTGACGGCAATTAAATCCGTAAATTCACAACTGAAGGTGCTCCATTCTTTTAAGTAATTCACGCCTGGTTTTGTCTTGAAAAACACTTTTCGTGAGTGCACAGAATGTGAGAGAACACATGAACAGCAGATTATTTGCTTAAGGAACAGCCATTACTTAACGTATAGCTGAAAGTAGGACAAAGTTTCTGACAAATATGTGTATGGGTAGATGCAACACTTACAAGCCTGAAGAAGCAAAACTTTAAAAGCATTCAGTTATTTCAGAAAGCCATCAATGAGGGAATTTATACAGAGTTGGGTAAGTGATTATTAGTAATTCATTAAGACAAGAAACACACATAGATTTAAGTGAACACCCAATTTGAGAATAGACTCATTGGCGTATAACTAGGGAGACTTACAAAAATCAAAAATTTTCGTCAGAAATTTAGAGTTGTTTGTTTGTTTGTATAGTCTATGGGACTTAACTTCGGGGTCACCAGTCCCTAAACTTACAAACTACTTATGAACTACTTACGCACTAGGACGGCACAAATATCCATGCCCGAGGGGGGATTCGAATCCCCGACCGTAGTGGCCGTGCAGACCGTGACTGGAGCACCTTAGTCCCCTCGGCCACCGCGGCCGGCAATTTAGAGTTGAAGTACCTTGTTCTGAACTATAGTGTTAACTTACGTCAGGCACAGGCTAATAACCAACTAAAAGTGAAAGACCACCGTCTGTCGTCTTCCATATATTTTTTTATAAAATTGTAATTTATCTTATGTCGCTAGATTAGCATTTTGTTAAAACTAGAACCCCAGTCTTTTCGAGGCATGAGGAATAGCATTTTTATTTCCTGTTTTAAAATATTTGTTTCTGAAATGTTAGTTAACATTGCTAAGATTTTGTTATTTTAATTATTTATTATTGTGGCATAAAAGTTTTCTGGCTGTTGTATCACGTCATGATGTAAGGCTATTACTTAAATAACCGACGTTTCCGCCAACGTTACAGTGGCCTTCATCTGGATACATGACGTTGGCCGAAACGTCGGTTATTTAAGTCATAGCCTTACATCATGACGCGGTAAACACCCAGAAAACTCTTATGTCATCTGACTCTGGCCGCGGAAGCCTACGTAATTAAATAATTTATTATTGTGTTTATGAATGTAGCAATAGGTACGGCTTCTCCGATACGCCACTGTGTTTGTGAGAATGTGTACTTGTTTTACTTTTAAGTGGATGTGCGAGAATCTAATCGCTGTCTGAATGTGGGTAGTAATAGCTCGTTTTGCATGGTTCTCTCTGGCTCAGAGTCGATCGTTAGTCGTTACCATCCTCTGCTGCTGATGTGAACAAAGAGGTTTCTACACCGTTTGGTTACAAGCCAGTCGGCGAGCCCTCGCCAGGCCGAGTCTCGCGTCCCCAAACCACTATTTTTTCGGGTTTTGTCAGTTTCCGATAGCTTCTCGCCTCCTGTCCGCTCGCTCTTCATTTTGTGCTCGGATCATGGTGAGGTAAGGTTGGTTCAGCTCTTTCGTCCGCGGAGATGGTAGCGATTCGTTGTCTGGCATGTTAAATTAGACTCTTGAACTTAGATTCATTTTTAGGAATATTTTTTCCGATCGTGTGCAGAAATGTGATCTAGATTTTGAATTCAGTGACTTCCAACTGATGAACGTGGTGTATGTGTTACTAGTTGCAGTTTGATAACGGCCTTGTATATTCAAACCTTTTGTGATTATGAGGCGGTGTACAAACTCTGTGTAAATTATTTCTAGCTTTGTGGGGCCCGATTTCTAACAGACGATAAGTTCATTTTTGTACAGAGCATGCAAAATCTTTCTTATCATTTCCTTTTGTGAGTGATATGTGTTGCATGTGGTTAGTTCTTAGAACAAAGCCTTCAGCTTCCAGTATTGTTTGTTACATGCCCATCAGGCAAGTAACTATGGGTGTATCCTTCTAAATTCCACAAACATTTCGCGATATTCTCTCCCCGCCTATTTTAATTATGCTGTTTCTCCTCTGAACTTGTAGTATGCACTCAGTCTTTGTCAGTAATTCTCTCCGAGTCTTGTACAATAGGTTGCTTATGAAATTCTATGTATTTCTAAGGGTTGCGTGCCATAGTATTTATCCTCACTTTTTCGTCTTTATAATTATTCCACTTTTCTGGTTTTTTGAGACTGGACTTCATCTGTGTCTGTAATCGCTCCCTATCACTTGTAGCTGCATTTCATTCGCTTCCTTATGTCATTCTAAACATTTCTATGGGTTGCATACCGTAGGTTTTATTTTTATTTTTCCGACTTTGTAATCATTTCACTTTTCCGGGTTTTGAGACTGGACTTCTTCCGTTTCTGTGAACGCTCCCAATCGCATGTTGCTGCATTTCAGTAGCTTCCTTATGAAATTCTATGCAGTTCTAGGGATTGCATGCCGTAGTTAATTTTCTTTATTTGTCGGAAATAGAATTTATACATCTTTATCGGTTTTAGGAACCACTCCGACTTCGGGGGTTTGCAGCTAATTACCAGAATTCACTCCACTTCTCATAAAACCAGTGCCTAGATAGTTTACTCTCAGATTGCAACTTAAGAGTGTGTCGTGATTTTGTGGAGTGCGATCATGTAAAGTAGTAGTGTGTCGCCGTTAGCGTGTTTGCTCGTAGTCTAATCTAAATGCAACTTAACTTTGCTATACTCGCGAACCATCTCAAATAATCAAATAAAGCACGACAGACCAGACCAGCTTCGCAGTTTTATTGTATATTGTGTTGTGTGGTACCTCCAGATTTACTGAACTTCCCCTACGATAGCGGCGCCTGCTTCTGCCTCGTTTCAGCATGCTGATTTTGGTGAGTTTCGCTGTTGCATTGCGTTTGTGTGAGCGAGTAAGTTTTGTTTGTAAATTCTCCCCCAGTAGCGTCAAGTTCTGTGTAATATATGTTAAATTCAATGCTGAACATCGTTAGTAAATTGGATGAATTTTTATTGTATTAAAAATTGGTTACCCATTTTGATTGCGTTCGACCTGAATAAACAAGTTCAGTAAAATTTTTAATTGCCTATAAATTATAGTTTTCGAGCACCTTCCCCCTTTTATTCAATATTGTTTTTCACCAGTGCTTAGAACAAGTTCAGATGCAATTTTTTATGTTTAAGTTCCGTTGCGCTATAAATGTTTCTCTTTAGTCACCTTTATGAAATAACTTTTTAATTGTGGTGGCTTGTTTATTAATTACTATGTGCTATTTCGTGTGAGCTGCTACGTATATTGGCCACTGTATCGTTACCTTCCTGTTATTAGAGTAATTTAAACAAACTCATTTCTCAATTTGGAACAAGGTTTAGCCGGCCGCGGTGGCCGAGGGGACTGAGGCGCTTCAGTCACGGTCTACACGGCCACTACGGTCGGGGTTTCGAATCCCCCCCTCGGGCATGGATATTTGTGCCGTCCTTAGTTGTAGGTGGTTCATAAGTAGTTTGTAAGTTTAGGGACTGATGACCCCGTAGTTAAGTCCCTTAAGCTTTACAAACATTTGAACAAGGTTTTGCAGCAGGGAGTAGCCGGTAGTTCACACGGACCTTTTGCTAATTTTGCTGCTAAAATTAAGCTTTTTTACAACTGTAAACTCTTATCTGGGCACCTCCTACCAGAATTAAGCTTTTATTACGTACAGTGACCCACTTTTAAACTCTTAACTCATACGTTGAAAAATACACATGCTTGAAGTATTTTACAATGGAGGACAAACAGAATACCCGGCCCGAATAATTTCAAGCCCAAGAACAGAGCATTGCGCAAGCTCAAGAAGCGCGTGTGTTCCCAAAACAAGCGGTCTGTGCAGTTCAGCTTACTGTATAAAACGTCATATAGAAGCATTATAAAAGATACATTATATGTCGAGATTAATTGCACTTTGACTGACGTATCATTTATTTCGGACAACATTATATGAGCATGTATAAATGGCTGGGTATACGAATTGCACGTAGATACATTTACAGCCCATCTCCTTGAGTCACAGACATTCCCGAGATAGGATGACTCGCGTGACTTAACGATACAGCAAGCCGTGCCGTAGGTGCAACCACAGCAGAGGGGTATTTGTGTAGAGGCCAGACAAACGTTTGGTTCCTGAAGAGGGACAGCTGCCTTTTCACTACATACAGGGCCAACAGTCTGGGGAATTGACTGAGCTGACCATGTAACATCAGCTAACATGGCTTTGCCATGCAGTTACTGCGAACGGCAGAAGGCAAGGTGCAACTACAGTCGTTAATTTTCCCGAGGACATATGATTATGGCTTTCTCTCGGGTAAAATATTCCTGAGGTAAAATAGTCCCCCATTCGGATCTCCGAGCGAGGACTACTCAGGAGGATGTCGTCATCAAGAAAAACAACATCTATTATTAGTTTAAATGGTAGGAGGTTTTTCTGAAAGCATTTGTTTGGTGTGTAGCATTGTATGGGCGTGAAACATTGACGACGAGGAATTCAAAATATATAGAAGCTTTCTAAATGTGGTACTATAGACGAATTATGATTAGATGGGTAGATCAGATAGCTAGTGAGAAGGTACTCAGTAGAATTGTGGATAAATGGAGTTTTTGGCATATCCTGACTAAGAGAAGGGATACGTTGGTGGGACACATTTTGAGACACCAAAGAATCGTAGAGGGAGACAGAGAGACGGATACAGTAAGAAGATTCAAAAGGATGTATGTGCGAAACGTATTCTCAGATGAAGAATCTTGCACAGGACAGGACAGCGTGGAGAGGTGTACCACAATAACAACAACATTTACTACAACCAACCGCTTGTTACAAATGTTTGGGTGGATAAGCTGACGGTTTATGAACGCAACGGGCCCGCGTACGAATCCCAATTTTTTTAGTCCTTCATGTAAGTAATATTTTGAATATTAATTCTCTTAAAATTGTGCAGTTGTAGTCTTTAATAGGCTTTTAAAAGATTTTTTTATAAGAAACTAATCTTCAATCAGAAAGACATGAGCTCATAATAAAAATATTGAATATGGATGTATTCTGTTTGTAATTACTTCGACCGCCACGTGATGTCTCTGTAGTTTTCAGCTATGAGAAACGTCTGCTGATTAGCAGACGTCATAGGTGTATTTAAAAATTGACAGATGTGAACGTTCGCAACTGCATAATTACTCTCTTTGAAAGCGGTGTTAGTGCATCTGAAGCAGGACGGCTTACGGTGTTGATGCTTCCACAGCAAGGAGATGGATCAGACGATACAGAGATAATGGTGAGGTAACAGAAGTCGAATACCTGGAAGACCGCGAGTCTTTGCTTGAAGAGAAGATGATGAACTGCTGAGAGTGGACCAGATTTCCCCTTTATCAAACATCCGGGCTCGTCGAAAACTGCTCCCAGACGATTAAATGACTATGCCGTCCGCGGTGGCCGAGGGGACTGAGGCGCTTCAGTCACGGTCTGCACGGCCACTGCGGTCGGGGGTTCGAATCCCCCCTCGGGCATGGATATTTGTGCCGTCCTTAGTCTTAGCTAGTTCATAAGTAGTTTGTTTGTAAGTTTAGGGACTGATAACCCCGCAGTTAAGTCCCATAGACTTTACAAACATTTGATTAAATGACTATAGAATCAGGTCCCGTCGTTCCTACATTTTTCGTAAATCTATGGAACGTAACTACTCTGGGCATCAGTCCCTAAGCTTACGAACTACGTAAACTAACCTATGCTGAGGACAACAAATACACCCATGCCCGAGGGAGGACTCGAACCCCCGACGGCGAGAAGCTACGCGCTCCACAGCTAGTAACCTTGGAAACGCTCGACCACTCCACCGCGGCATCCCGTAGTTCTCCCATTAAGGAACCGTTATATGACGATCAAGCCGTGGACAGACTGCCAGTTGTGACTTCCTGGGAAAATTTCGCTTGGAGGAAAGTAATTTCCACCGATGAGTGCACAATTCAGTCCACAAGCAGAGGTCCTGTTCTTGTTTACCGCACAGATAGGCACCGATATGACGCCTGCTTCGTGGTCACACGCGCTGGAAGCGGACGCGTGTCAAATTTTGGGGCTACATATCTTACATAAGTGCATGAACCTTAGAACGAATCCAATATCATTTCAGTTCAAAATGTTCAAATGTTTGTGGAGCTCATAGGACTTAATTGCGGGGTCGTCAGTTCCCAAACATACAAACTAAGTATGAACTAACATATACTAAAGACAGCACAAACATCCATGCCGAGAGGTAATTCGAACCATAGCATAGTGCCTCAATGCCCTGTGCACCATTTTAGTTCAGCATGCTATGAACATTGCCTTGAAAATGTAATCATTCCTGTGGCTCGACTTCGGTACTCTGAAAGACGTCTCATTTACCAACATGATAATAATCTGTCGCATATCTGCGTTAGGATTCAGAGGGGAGAGAATATTATTAAATATCTACCATGGCCTTCAAATTCATCTGATCTCAATCGCATACGCAATCGCAAAGAGCACGTATGGGCTAAGCGTAATAAGACTGTGTGCCTTGTGGGACTTGGTTTATTTTTCTGGATGAAGCCTTTTTTCGGCAGACCTGTAGATTCTATGCCACGAAGGATTCGGGCTGTTCTTGATGCCAATAGCATGTAAACAAAGTACCGAATATATACGCAGACTACATGATATTATTTTAGTTTTAATGGGAGGCCATACTAATATCAACGTCCAAGGAAGATTATTTTTATTTTTATAAGAGGTCAGAAGAGTAAACCCCTCCAAGGATATTAATTTTTTCGTAATGCGAGGTCAAATAAATATTACATTCCAAGGAAGATGATATTTATGTGAGCTCAGATGAAAAATACCTTCTAAGGATGTTTATTTTTGTTATGGGAGGTCAAACAAATATTACCTTTCAAGGAAGATTATTTTTAGATTAAACTGGAAACAACAGAATGGAAGGCACAACCACTCACTCGTGTACACCTCAGTTACTGTCTTATAAAATTATGCCTATCTGCTATACATTTATCTTAGCTTAACACTATAGATTCACCATGTGGCAGTCGAAGTAATAACTAATACATGCATCCATTTATAACATTTTTACTATGGGTATGATTTGTCTCGTTGTTTAAAGATTAGGCTATTACAAAGTGGAGTATGTGAAATCTAGAGAAGCCTACAATTGCTCAATTCGTAGTGAATTAATGCTGAATAATATTACTTGCAACATGTGTAAAAAAAGAAGGTTGGACCCAGTGGTACTCGAACTCACAACCCCTTTTGTTCGCAAATCCAATCCAGTCACGCAACAATACATACGTAAGAAGCCGGTTGTTGTAGTAAATCTACCGACGTGGAGTTCTTAAACCTCAACCGCTTCTACGTGCTCAAATAACGTTTTCAAAATAAATGATACGTGATATAAGCTGCTATGAATCTCGACATATACTGTATCCTAACTATTATATTGCTTCTGTTTGACGAGGTAAACACCAAGCTGTAGGTCCGGAGATCGCTTATAACTAAAACATCCAAGAGGGATCAAATTGGGAAAATTCTACGAAAACGTAACATCAGACCGGTTATCAAACCAACAAAGAAGAAATCCGCAGCCCTCAGATCTGTACAAGATAAACGTTCTCCTTTATCAGCAAGTGGAGTGTTAACTCCATCGGAACAACTAAGAGAATTGTAAACTCGTGTCTAAAGGAGCACAAAAGTCTATGCCAACTTGGAAAGACTAAAACATCAGCTGCTCATAATCGGGAAATCATATAGTAAAGTTCTCTGAGACGGAAATTTTATCTTCTATGACGAATTATTAAATTCCATATTTTCATAAAAAATACACTTTCTAGGCATTTTTATAATCTGTTTACTGGATAACAATACGAGTCCTTGACTACCAAACCATTCTGTGAAAGCCGCACTTCAATCGCACTTTCCGATTCTGTCATATCTGTGGTTCATGCGTTAGGTAATTCACCCTTTATATTAAATTTTTTTCTTTAAAAGTATTTTTCTCAAAATTACATTTTTCATTATAACTGTCCTTTTTTCTCAGTAACTTCTGAATGTAGACCAATGAATTATTTACCACATAACATGGATAGTACAGTGATGTTGTAGCTCTGCTTTAGTAGTATTTACTGCAACGTTTGAAATTCCAGAAATTAAAGTTATGAATATTTACACCAAACAGTTTAAGGCAAAAATCATAACTTTTTTCAAGCTGTTATTTTAATTTGATTGTAGAGCAATAGTCAAACAACATGCACGAACATGTGATAAAAACACCACATTTATATACTCAACAGTTCCTGAGAAAAAGGGGAATTTTTTATTATTGTCAAGATAGGGCGGTACGACTCCCCTCAGACAGGTTACGCCCGCTGTGTATTTGATTTAAGAATACTTTTTAAGTGTCGTGTTTATGGTGTGTAACGTCAGTAATCTTGACATGTTCCTTTTGTATGTGTGAAGTCCGCCTCCGTAGCTCAGCGGTAGCGTCGTTGACTACCACGCAGGAGGACCGAGTTTGATTCCCGGTAAGGTACTGGGTGTTGTGTGTCGTCCTAATCATCATCATTAGTACGTAAGTCGCCCACATGGCGTCAAACAAAAAGACTTACACTAAGGTGGCCGAACAATCCCGCAAGGGATCTCCTGGCCAAGAAAGCCATACGCTCATTTCCATTTTTATGTGTGAAGATGTAAGTTGCTATAGCCGTAGCTAGTAATCTACTTGTGTGGTAGAGCTGTAATGGTACAGTTTCCATAATGAGACTTCAGTAACAGAAGTTCATCATCTCGCTAACCGACGCTTAGAGAAACTACTACTGATACTACAAGACGGACATGCGAGACAAGTGCACGTTTCGCTCAAGTGTGTGGACCACGTGCAGGGCATATTGCAATTGATAAATGCTACCACTAAAAGTGTGATGGATTGGACCAACTGCGAATTATGAGTGCAGAGTTTGCAACAAAATATATGTCAAAAGAAGCCACATCGATGAGAAGGAGGGCAGCATTGGGTGAGGAATAGGAAGGACGAGGTGAGGACTACCATCTAGGAGGATTCTAACACTTTTTGTGTATCAGTTGACTATATATTAAAACTGTTTCTTTAAACGCATTTTTATGAAAAATTACATTTTTCTGTATAACGGCCGCTTTTTATCAGCAACTTATGAATCTACATCAATGAATTATTTACGACATAACATAGATAGTACAATGATGTTGTAGACTTACTTTAGTAGTATTTAGTGTAACATTTGAAATTCATGAAATCAAAATTAGCACGAAAAGTTGTACGTTTATGGCCAAAAACATAACTTTTTCCCAGCTGTTATTTTAAAGTGATTGTCTGGCAATAGTCACAAAACTTGCTCCAACATGTGATAAAAACACTAGATACTCAACAGTTCCTGAGAAAACGGGGCATTTATATACCCAAATTAACATTCTCCAGATAGGGCGGTACGACTCCTTTTAAAACAGGTTACGCCCTTTGTATTTGAATTAAGAATAGTTTATCAGATGTCGTATTCATGGTGTGTAACGTCATTTGTCTTGACCATTTCCTTATTTATATGAAGCTAGTAAACTACTTGTGTGATAGAACTGTACAGTTTCCATACAGTACAGTTTCTACATCTACATCAACATTTACAACCATACTCCGCAAGCCACCTGACGGTGTGTAGCGGAGGGTACCTTGAGTACCACTATCGATTTTCCCTCCTATTCCAGTCACGTATTGTTCGCGGTAAGAAGGATTGTTGGTATGCCTGTGTGTGGGCTCTAATCTCTCTGATTTATCCTCACGGTCCCTTCGCGAGATATACGTAGGAGGGAGCAATATACTGCTTGACTCCTCGGTAAAGGTATGTTCTCGAAACTTCGACAAAAGTCCGTACCGAGCGACAGAGCGTCTCTCTTGCAGAGTCTTCCACTGGAGTTTATCGATCATACCAGTAACGCTTTCTCGATTACCAAATAATCCTGTAATGAAGCGCGCTGCTCTCCGTTTGATCTTCTCTACCTCCTCTATCAATTCCACCTGGTACGGATCCCACACCGGTGAGCAGTATTCAAGCTGTGGGTGAACAAGTGTACTTTAACCTACTTCCTTTGTTTTCGGACTTCATTTTCTTAGTATTCTTCCAATGAGTCTCGCATCTGCTTTACCGACGATTGATTTTATACGGTCGATCCATTTTAAATCCCTCCTAATGACTACTTCGAGATACTTTGTGGAATTAACTGCTTCCAGTTGCTGCCCTGCTATAGTGTAGCTAAATGATAAAGCATCTTTCTTTCTGTGTATTCGCAGCACATTAAACTTGTCTACATTGAAATTTAATTGGCATTCCCTGCACCATGCGTCAGTTCTATGCAGATCGTCTTGCATCTCAATACAATTTTCCATCATTACAACCTCTCTATATACTACAGCATCATCCATAAAAAGCCTCAGTGAACTTCCGATGTTATCCGCAAGGTCATTTATATATATCGTGAACAGCAACGGACCCACGACACTCCCCTGTGGCACACCTGACATAACTCCTACTTCATAAGACTTCCCTCCATTGAGAATGACCTGCTGCTTTCTGTTATCTAGAAATTCCTCAATCCATAATGAGACTTAGAAGTTTATCATCTTCCATAAACAAATCGAATGTTCAAATATTTGTAGAGCTTATGGGACTTAACTACGGGGTCATCAGCCCCTAAACTTACAAACTACTTATGAACTAGCTAATACTAAGGACAGCACAAATATCCATGCCCGATGGGGGATTCGAAACCCCAACCATAGTGGCCGCGCAGACCGTGAGTGATGCGCCTCAGTTCCCTCGGCCACCGCGACCGGCATTTGTTATGTATCAGGTGACTATACAGGGTGAATAACCTAACACTTGCACCTCAAATATTGTGGAAACGGAAAGTGCGATTTATATGCGGTTTTCACAGAGTGGATTGAGAGTCAGTGGCTCGTATTCTTAGCCAACAAATAGATTGTAATATTACTTAGAAAGTCTATTTTTTACGCAGACTTACAATTTTTTAATTGGAACAACGGTTGTTTCTCTCACGCACTGGAATTTTTGACACCAGCTGTGTACAAAGAATTTTGAATGACATTTTTATCACGTTTAGTTTGGCAGCTACAACCTTTCAAAATTTCGGGGCGAAGGTTGCGAAGGCGTAGCTAACTGGCCGAGTGGCTAGCCCCTGGGGCACGGCCCACTGTCTCATGACCACCAGCCAGTCAACTACGCTGTCGTAGCCTCCGCCCTCAAAACTTTGAATGGTTGTAGCTGCCAAACTAAACGTGATAAATATGTGATTCAAAATTCTTTGTATATAGCTGGTGTCAAAAACTCAAGTGCATGATAGATACAAGTATTGTTAGACTTGAAAAATAGTTTGTTTGCATAAAAAATACACTTTCTAGTCAGTCTGGCAGGGCTGTAGCTATTAGATTATCAGAACATGAGAGAAGCTGGAGGTTAAAAAAGACAGATTCAACCTTTGCTGAACATCTGCTCAGAGAAGGCCATGATTATGATGTAAACTGTGAAATTCTACATCCCCTGAAGAAAAGCAGAAAGATGAAACTACTGGAAATATTGGAAATCAATAAACATTTGGCTCAGGATGCTAGTTTAGTATTAAACGATCAGATCCAGTTCCCCTCTACACCTCTACTGAAATAAGTTTTATTTTCAACCTTCCATTTCAACAAAAATAATCCTATTAGTTTTGATTCTTTACACATATTTATTATATTTTTATATAAATGTTAATAAGTCTCATAAATAAGTTTTTGCGATGAACTTTCCTGTGAAGTATCGATTGTCTGTGATAACATCTTTGTAAATCTTAACATCTTTGAAAACATGTGTACTTGATTCAGTTGTCACCTTATGAGGGCCTAAGAAGCCGAAAGCCGGTTTGTGACCAATAAAAAAAAAAGTTTTGCAGAACATCAGGAAGTTGTTCCTTATTGATATTATTATCATGTTCTGTCAAGTACCGACGGAAAAATCAATTAATTTTTACAATCTGTTTACTGATTAACAACACGAGTCCTTGACTACGAATCCGTTCTGTGAAAACCGCACTTCAATCGCACTTTCCGTTTCTGCAATATTTGTGATGCAAGTGTTAGGTGATTCACATTTTATATTAAAATCTATTCTTTAAACGCATATTTTTTTCTAAATTACATTTTTCAGTATAACTGCCTCTTCTTCTCAGAAACTACTGAATCTACACCATTGAATTATTTACAACATAACTTAGTACAATGTTGTAGCTCTACTTTAGTACTATTTACTGTAACAGTTGAAATTCAAGAAATTAAAATTGTGAAAATGTACTACAAAATCTTAAATGTAAAAATCGTAACTTTTATCCAACTGTTATTTTAATGTGATTGTAGAGAAATACGTTCAAAAAACATGCCCGAACATGTGGAAAAACCTCACACTTATATACTCTACAGTTCCAGAGAAAACAGGGAATTTTGTATTATTGTGTATTAGAATTAAGAATACTTTATCAGGTGTCGTGTATATGGTGTGTAACGTCAGTAGTCTTGACGCGTTACTTATTTATCTGAAGCTAGTAATCTTCTTGTGTGATAGAGCTGTACAGTTTCCATACGGAACAGTTTCCATAATGAGACTTAGAAGTGTATCATCTTCCCTAAAAATATCGAATTTTCAAATGTTTGTATAGCTTATGGGACTTAACTACGGGGTCATCAGTCCCTAAACTTACAAACTACTTATGAACTAGCTAATCCTAAGGGCGACACAAATATCCATGCCCGAGGGGGGATTCGAACCCCCGACCGTAGTGGCCGTGCAGACCGTGACTGGCGCGCCGCAGTCCCCTCGGCCACCGCGGCCGGCGCGCGCTGGCAGGTGTGGCGGAACGACCTCTTCGTGCGGCGGAACCTTATCTTCAGATGCACTCGTCTTGTATGATTTGGGTTGAATATGGCCGTGTCAGACTTCGTAATCCTTGAGGTACCCACTCGCCCATATAAATTTATATAAAAATAAAATAAAATAAATATTCATGTAAAATCTTTATACGTTGCAATATTTCAAAATCAGATACTTGCGCTGAGGGAAGACGTCTTTAACAGTCACTCTTGTTACAATATTTCTAAGTTCTCTCATGGATAAGACGGTCGAAAGAAATTCTTTAGTTTGTAGCCGTTGCTATAGCCACAGATAAAATAGAATATTTCTTCAATGATTATCGATAGATGTGTATGATCGATTAACCAAAGTTCTAAAAGAAACATTTATCGAAGTCTTCTTGACGTAACTTTTCCACCAACAAAAATTCATGAAAAATCTTCCTTCAGATTGAAGAATATTTAAATTAAATATTCTCCTCATTTCATTAATATATTAAATAATTCTTCATAAATGATGTACTCTGACATTTTTGTCAAGTTTAAACACGATAACATTTATTGCATTCTATGACATTACATATGTAGTCTTTGACAGACAAAAGAGAACTGACCTTTAAAATTTGTTGTTTTAACGTAAAACGTCGATAATAATGTCAACTCTTGCGACGACAACCGCAGAGCCGGCTGCGGTGGCCGAGGGGACTGAGGCGATCCAGTCACGGTCTGCACGGCCACTACGGTCGGGGGTTCGAATCCCCCTCGGTCATAGATATTTGTGCCGTCCTTAGGCTTAGTTAGTTCATAAGTAGTTTGTAAGTTTAGGGACTGATGACCCCGAGGTTAAGTCCCATAAGCTATACAAAGTTTTGAACATTTTTGACAACCGCAGAGATCAACATCTTCTTGCCTCGTGGCCGTCGACCAGCGACTTGGAATGGACGTCGAAGATGTTGCCCTCGTAGGTTGACTCGCTTCACAGTACATGAAACATAAAAAAAAAGAAACATACAAAAAAAACTTCTTTAAGAATCATATATCATTAACCATTTACATAAAAATAATTTAAGAACACAAATGTAAGTTATCCTGCACAAACTGAGCTGACATGAGATATGTAGCGGAGACAATAATCCGTCCCACTACACAGGGCGGTGTCGCCGTGTCGGGCGCCGCCGCGCGCTGTCGTGTTCGGCGCCGCCCCCGCCGCCCCCGCCGCCCGCCGGTCTTCCGCCGCTGAGTGGTCCTCCCGCCGCCTCCTCCTCCATTAGCGTAATGTCGCCAGGCGGGCCTTACGTCCGGACCGCTGGCCGTCGTAAACATGTGCCCGTAATCCGATGGGCGGCGAGGGCGCGGGCGGCCCCTGAAGGGACGACGACCCGCGCTACGCGCTCTTCGGGTGGCCCATCCACCGTCCCTGCCGCTGGTAGCTTGCTAACCGACCTCCGGCCACAGCCTAGCAGACACTTGCTCCGTTCGCCCAGAGTAATAATCTCATGCGAATTGAATCACCCAATCTCATTTTCTTCTCACAAGGATATCAACGCAGTTTTATTCCTGCCTTGAAGAATTTTTGTACATTTGACTTTCAGAGAAAGAGAAACAACACTCCAGAATGAAACTTCACTCTGCAGCGGAGTGTGCGCTGATATGAAATTTCCTGGCAGATTAAAATTGTGTGCCGGAACCGCGACTCGAACCTGGGACCTTTGCCTTTCGCGGGCAAGCGCACTACCCGCGAAAGGCAAAGGTCCCAGGATCGAGTCCCGGTTCCGGCACACAATTTTAATCTGCCAGGAAGTTTCATATCAGCGCGCACTCCGCTGCAGAGTGAAGTTTCATTCTGGAAACATCCCTTAGGCTGTGGCTAAGCCATGTCTCCACCATATCCTTTCTTCCAGGAGTGCTAGTCTTGCGTGTTTGCAGGAGAGCTTCTGTGAAGTTTGGAAAGTAGGAGGCGAGGCACTGGCAGAAGTAAAGTTTTGAGGCGGCATCGTGAGTCGTGTCGGGATAGCACAGTCGGTAGTGCGATTGCCCGCGAAAGGCAAAGGTCCTAGGTTCGAGTCCCGGTTCCGGCACACAATTTTAATCAGCCAGGAAGTTTCAGAAACAACACTGTGTACATAACATTTTGTACGATTCATGGCAGAAGGTACTTTACTCCACCTTACACCGTTTCATCACCATGAATTTGGTAGGTGTTGTAATTTTTGCCCACTTTAAGTTACGGTACTATCACGAAAAGTGAACCTTTGCGATCGTCTTTTGACAGCTCGAAATTTAAATGAAAATAATGGCTTAACTATTCATTCATCTGACACGAAAATTGAATACACGAATTTGTAGAGTAGAAAATCCTCTACAACTTCTCTCTCTTATGTTTTTTAATATCTCGTATCGTTCCAGAGATATTTGCAAAAATAACGGCGATTTTGGAATGTCTGTCTGTCCGTAACGTCTTCCTTGTTTACCGTACAACCGTACATACATAATTGTAGGCCGCCAGGGACCAGAACCTCCCTTTTTCAAATTTTTGGACAAGAAATACGTTAGTAAAACAAACAAAAAATAATAATAAAGAATAAAAAATGCCGTTTGTAATGTAATTTTAATTCCAAATAAACCGTTCATCCGACGCGAAAATTGAATAACCGTAACCTCTATAACCTTGTACCCTTATGTTATTTTCTTTTTCATATCTCGTATCCTTTGAGAGATATTTGCAAAAATAACGGAGATTTGACGCCCTCCATTGAACTGACGAAAACCAGCCGTTCAGAGATGTCACGTGACATTCCTCGCCCAGAACTCTCTCTGGCATACGCCATCTAGCGTTGCGTATTTGATGATTTTCTTCTTGTAACTTACACGTTGTCATTTCAAAGCAATGGCGCACTTATCAGTTAACAAAAACACATCGTTCTTCGTACGATAAATGATAATCTATTATCTACAAATGCTATATTAGCCTCAGTTAACAACGGCCATTAATAGTATGAGATTAAAGGGCACAACGTTTGGTTGAGAGCCGTAGTGCCGGGCGCCGTGGCTCAGCGCGCCCGGCCAGATGGCTCAACGCCCTCTGTAATAAAAAAGCTGAGCCAATGACACTTCGAACATCAACGAACAAAAACGATCACCATCCGCAATGAACAGAACCACCGATTGAGCAAAAAAAAAAAAAAAAAAAAAAAAAAAAAAAAAAAAAAAATAGTGTAGTGGGCAAGGCCATAGGCTATGACGCTGAGGGACAGTGGGTCGGAACTCGCCACTTCTTAATTTTTTTATTTCCAAAAAGGGTTTCCGACAGTCTTATTAATTAATTTTTTAATATTTTTATTATTATTTTGGTCCAAAATGTTTGCAAAACTTATAAAACTACAAATGTAAAGTGGGTCGTAATATACGTCAGTGAGACTTTTTTTATAAAGGGGAAAAAGTAAAGTCGTAAGGCAGAAATGACTGGGAGATCCCGAATGTCAGGTTTTAGTCGCCTAATTGAAAAGATTTTCCTTATCCTTCGCACCCAGTGCCATTTTCTTCTAACAATAAAATCAACACAGTTTCATACTTGCCTCGAAGAAATTTTATACATTTGACTTTCAGATAAAGATTGTATATCCATTACATTTCTATCTGATTATGCTGAATCGATAGCTCCTTACTTGACAGCCATATACAACCGCTCTCTCATAGAAGGATCTGTACCAAAAGATTGGAAAGTTGCACAGGTCACACCTATATTCGAGAAAGGCAGTAGGAGTAACCCACTAAACTATAGCTCTATTTCATTGACGTCAATTTTCAGCAGGGTGTTGGTACATATCCTGTATTCAAATATTTTGAATTATCTCGAACAGAACGATCTATTGAACCAAGGTGAACACGGATTTAGAAACTATCGTTCTTGCGAAACACAACTAGCTCTTTATTCACACGAAGTGATGGGTGCTATCGGCAAGTTACTGATTTCCAGAAGGCTTTTGACACCGTACCTCACAAACGGCTCTTAATCAAATTTCGTGGTTATGGTATATCGCCCCGAATTGGCGACTGGATAGGGGATTTCCTGTCAGAGAGGGCACAGTTCGTAGTAATCGATGGTTGGCATCAACAAAGAGGTGATATCGGGCGTTCCACGGGGTAGTGTTATTGGTCCTCTGCTGTTTCTTATTTACGTAAATGATTTAGGGGAAAAATCTAAGTAGCTCCCTTAAGTTGTTTGCAGATGACGCCGTCATTTATCGTCTAGTAAAATCATCTGAAGATCAAAACCAACTGCAGAACGGTCTGAATAAGATATCAGTATGGTGTAAAAATTGGCAATTGACCCTAAATAATGAGGAATGTGAAGTCGTCCACATGAGTACCAGAAGAAATCCGTTAAACTTTGTTTACAAGATAAATCAATCAAAAGTGAAACTCTATAAAATACCCAGGAATTATTATTACTTCAGACTCAAATTGGAAAGGACACGTAGATAATGTCGTGGGTAAGGCGAACCAGAGACTGCGTTTTATTGGCTGAACGCTTAAAACATGCACCAGAACTACAATAGAAACTGCATACACTACGCTTGTCCGTCCATTTTTGGAGTATTACTGCCCAGTGTGGGATCCTTATCAGGTGGGTCTGACGGAGGACATCGAGAGAGTCCAAAGAAGGGCAGCTCGTTTCGTATTGTCACGATACAGGGGTGGCAGCGGTACGGAAATGATACAGCATCTGGGATTCTCCTCCTCCGAATACGAAAATATATTATTGACTCACACTTACATAGGTAGAAATGATCATAAGAATAAAATACGAGGAATCAGAGCTCGAACGGAGAGATTCAGTTGTTCTTTCTTTCCATGCGCTGTTCGAGGATGGAATGGGAGATAAATAGTATAATGGTGGTTACGTACACAATGATGTAGAAACATCACTGTGTACGTAACATTTTGTACAATGCATGGCAGAAGGTACCTTACATCCCTTTGATCACCACGAATTTGGCAGGTGTTCTAATGTTTCTTATAAAGGGGATAAAGTAAAGTCGTATGGCATAAATGGGTCGGAGGTCCCGAGGGTTCAGCCACCTAATTAGAAAAGTTTCCCTTTTTTCCGCACCCGCGGGCTCTTCTTCTGTGTGAGAACTGTGTGCTGAAGTGTCTACGTTAAGTGTACGTGACTGTAGTTCGTGTGCGTGTAGTGTAGTGTTTGAGAAGGGAGAGGGTGAAACCCGGTGCGGATACATGAAAGCACCACGATGGCCGCCGAGCTTAACGTCCCCATCAGACGGACGGGTCACCATCGACTCCCATGCCCTCACTCCATGAGGCACTGCGGAGTGGGTTAGAATTTAATCCAGGTCATTGTTGGAAAGACTGGCGGTCAGTGACTTTCCACCACCACCCCTCCTGCCCTCTCTGCTGTAAGACAAAGCGGAACTTGTCAACAACGCGTGATGGACCCCGACGGTCACCCAGTCAAGTACTGGCCACGCCCGACGGTGCTTAACTTCGGTGATCTGGAGGGAGCCGGTGTATCCACCGTGGCACGGCCGCTGTGGAAGGAGGGAAAGAACAGAGAGAGAGAGAGAGAGAGAGAGAGAGAGAGAGAGAGAGAGAGAGAGAGAGAGAGAGAGAGAGAGAGAGAGAGAGAGTCTGTGTTTATGCTGGCGGTACGGACAGAGATAGGTGGATGGATGGGTGTGAATAGGAAAGTAATAATAGTAGTATTGGTACTAGTAGGAGGAGAGGTGGCAGAATGAGGATGATAGAGACAGGGGGAGAGGAAGAGATAGAGAGAAGGGAATGAATGCTTTAATAAATAAATACCCAGGTAAAACCTGGGTTTTCAAGTTCCTAATGCTGTGAGATACCTAACAGGCCAAAGAGGTAAGAGAAAGGTTTGTCATGTTTTGAGGCGATCTTCTAATCAAGCAGTACGCAGTGCTCACTCGACCTGTGTGTGGACGGGCTCCACAATTTTATATTGTGACATTGTTTTTAAATTTTACTTTTTTAATCTATTGACATGGAGTCAGCCACATTTTAACAACTTTTTTAATGTGAGCTTCATTGTATACTTCTGAAGAAGGCAAAATTAATTTTGCCGCAATCTGGGTAAAGGTTTATACATGTAAACCACTTTATGCAACTGGTCGGCTGAAACTGTGTTGACTTCTGAATCTAATCAATTTATTGATACAAGAGCGAAGATCACTTTATATTTTTTATTAAGATTACCGGTTTCGGCAGTTTAACTGCCATCTTCGGATCTTAGATTAAAAGATCAAAAGCATTTAATATGTTTGTAATTTAAGATCCAAAGATGACAGTTAAACTGCCGATAGCAATGATCTTTATAAAAAATAAAAAGCTATCTTGGCTCTTGTCTTCAGTAAAGAGGTAAGTGGTGGGAAAAGCGATGGGCAGAGAGGTTAAAGTAAGGAGTGTTGGACGCATACGATACTCTCACACATATTTAGCAATCGCGGAGCACTTCGGACTTCGTTATATATCTTAAATCCATTTTCGTTGAAACACATGAGCAGGCAAAGACGATGCCATGGTACACCTTAGTCGTAGTACAGATGCCGTGATTTCGACGTCAAAAGGGCTACTGCCGACCCCATACCAACTTTCCCTAAGATTTTCCGACAAATTGACCCCTCCTAGAGGGCTTGCGATTCGTTCGTGAGTACGTGCGTGGCGAGCACGGGGCACCGAGCTAATGCAGTCTTCTTTCCTTCTTTACTTGCCGGACTGCATTTCCTCCCCCCCCCCCTTTCCTCCTTTCCTATCCTCATTCCTTCCCCTACCCACCGGGGAACTGATAACCTCAGTAGCTTATTCCCCGTAACCTAAACAAACAACGCAACCCTAACAATTGACTACCTGGGGTGTCAACGTCATTTGTTGCTCTTCGTTGTAACTTGGAACATGGAATTACATTTTCATGACATTGCAGTGACACTCTAGTTATTTACCTGAAGATGTATCTAAAGGACATGAAGCCGGTAGTGCAATCCTCAAGGACAATGAACAGCTACAGCGGAAAATCGGAGTATCAGTCAGTTATATTAATTTTAACACTATTATAATTTTAACTGTTTGAATGTCCCTTTTCAAAGGTATCTTCGTAAAAGTGTTAGAAAAAAAACACTAAAAATCGTTCATTAATAATTCTGTACGTTAATGTTGTTAAGAACAAGGGCTCAGTAATATTTTTAAAATACTTCAGAGAGTTTCATCGAACCGTTAATACAACAGCAAGATTTTTTTTCACTGTGACTTGTCCTCTTATCTCTAAGTTCATACTCAAATTAATGCACATTCGGCATGTTAATAATTTACCAGCAGTTAATTTGTATACATATTTGTTTTCAATTAAACCGTGCATCTATAAAATTTTAATAGCTATTGAAAAATAAAAATAAAACATATAGGAACTTTGATATAACACAATTTACGTTCGCCAGAATATTATAGAAATGGAAATGGAACATCTTTCTCAGTGAGATGTATCCTTGATTATTGTCAATTTCAGAGAGTGAATGACATAAAGGCTGACGAAAAGAAACTTAAAACTGCTGCGGCGTAAAAAAGATTTAATATAAGGGCCAACTTTCTTGATTGAAACTTCTTAAAGAGACGTAAAAAGTCGACCATAGTACGCCGATTTAACAGCCCAAACTTTCTTTCGCATCGCTTCCGCAAAATGGGAACGATTCTGTAAAATTCTGCGTCCGGCATTTCTAAGAGTAGATGCGCAGCTCTTAAAAAAACTGTTTGCGAACTTCGTAACAAAGTATGCTGGAGAGCAGCCTTTTAATTTATAAAATTGTGTTCAACAGCTGAATAACGTGATTTTATATTTCATGAAGAAAGTTCTCCATTAGTAGTAAATTAACTGTGTCATTGCTTCCGACGAGCTGCTTTTGGCAAAGTGCAATTAAATCAAGATCTTTTGATATACACTTCGAAGGTCATCGTTAATGGACGGCTGTTCTTAATTGTAGTCCGTCTGAGGACCACATTCCTGTTCCTCATTCTTTGTTCTTTCAATTTCTTCTGGTATGTTTTAATCTGTACAATGCGTATCTTCTTCAACCATCGGATCATTTTGAACCAATATTTTCAGCTAGCCTCCTTGAAATCATTCCATTTACAACCCTTTTCCGAAAAAACTTGTCGGATGCTTGTACCTTCTCGGTTTATATCCTTGCTTTGTGAACTGTTTTTTATTTCGTTTATCCAAGTGGACTTTTTATCCCACAAATATTTCAAAATGCAAAAAGATTTGTTTTATTGTCTTGCTTTCGAAATAAATTTCTGAAGAATATTACACTCTATATATTTTATCTTTTGTTTTATTTCATCCTAACAATTCGCCTTTCTTATCTTTCCAATTTATTATAGTGTAATGACAATCATTATTGTTCCACTGATGTGTTGTAATTCGATATTATTACATTTTTGTAATATCGTGTGTTGTAGTATGACGTTAAAAATATTTAAAAAAATGTTTCTTTTAACTACATAATAATTGATGTGGGTATTACTTTTATAAATTTGGCTTGGGGCTATTGTCTGAAATAGTGATTTAAGTAAGTTATCTTAACGTCACACAGAATATATTTTTAAAACGCGACAAATTAACTTTTATAGAGTACGTGAAACTCAGGCGGGTACTTTATGGCTGTTACTACAATAGGCTGTTAATCGTTATTAATATTGATAAAAAAATACATCGTTACGTTATGGCGTCATACCCTACACACAACTGGTATGGGCAAAAAACTATTATTCAGACTGAATAGTGCTGAAAATATTTCGTCAACGACACAGAAAGTTTTATGCATAATAAATTAAAGCCACTAGTAAATTTAGAAGGTAAACCTGTCACAGTAATTTACGAAAATAATTTTTTGGGGCAAGATGGCTGCCAACAATTAACAGAAAAGAAATGTTCATTAAAAATGGGCCATTCTAGGGCAACTACCGGTCCAATGTTACATCAGATAACTAAATATCAAAACAAGACATTTACTTTTACGCTGAAAGACAATGTATTATTAAAATTCTACATTTACATTACGCACCATAAACATAACACTTAACACGCAAGCGCACGCACGCACACACACACACACACACACACACACACACACACACACACACACACACACACACACACACACACACACATAAATCAGCATATCGGCAACACTCGCAATCTACACGTAGAAATTTGTTTCTATTAGTAAGATGTAATGTTAACTGTAAACCTTAATTTGGTAGTAAAAACTAAGGTAAAGTGGAGAGGAAGAAACAAATACTATGTAAGCAGGCAAAAAATTTCTGAATGTAAATGTAGAGCTACACTGAATACTGACGTAGTCCTCAGCCTAAAAATAAAGGAAAAAGCAGTAAGATGCAAAGAAGATACATTAAACCTTAACCAGAATGTTCAAATGTTTGTATAGGTTATTTGACTTAACTACGGGTTTATCAGTCCCTAAACTTACAAACTACTTACGAACTATCTAACACTAAGGACGGCACAAATATCCAAGCCCGAGGGGGAATTCGAATCCCCGACCGTAGTGGCCGTGCAGACCGTGACTGGAGCGCCTCAGTTTCCTCGGCAGTCTGCGGCCGGAAAAAACCTTAACCAGCATGCAAAAGGTGAGTCGCGTAAGACGTAACACCGTCTTTATTCCGGGGGCGATTGCACATATCGACAAGCGGTTTCCGGCGAATCATAGGATACTAAGGGGCACATACATCGATATATGCACAAAAATCACAACTTTTATATTGACCGAGGTAATGAAGCAAGTACATGATTTTTAAATGGAACGCTAGACTTTTTTAAAAATCATTCGAAAACTCTGGAAAAGACGCGTATAGTGACGTAACGCATGGTGATATAGTGATTCAAACATTGCTTAAAAGACGCTGGGAAATATTGTAAGAGTGAAGCTCGAGACGGTAAGTAGGCCGTTCTCGCTGCATAGAGCACGCCAACTTAGCCTGCGGGTCGCGTGAGGCGTGTTCCCAGTCTGCAGTCGATGCGCCCCATAGTCTGCTATGATTCGCCGAAAACCACTTGTCGATTACTGCCATCGCCTCCGGAATAAAGGGGGTGTTACTTCTTCGGCGACTCGCTCTATATATGTACCGTCGAGGAAAAGTTTATATAATTTCTAATCTACATCATCCCAGGTGCGAGTCCCGGTTCCGGCACACAATTTTAATCTGCCAGGAAGTATCAGATTACAGTTAATTTGAACAGTGACTACAAAAAGTGTTCAAATGCTTGTAAAGCTTATGGGACTTAACTGCAGTGTCAACAGTCCCTAAACCTACAAACTACTTATGAACTTGCTTATACTAAAGACGGCGCAAACATCCATGCCCGAGGGGGAACGGCCTCAAGCATCTTAGCACAGCGCCTCAATGCGCTCGGTCGCTCAGCCGCGACCAGTGAGGATGCCGACACAGACAAACCTAAGAATGTAGTTGAGCATTTCTTCACAAATTGAACGGCCGCTACCACCGGAACTTCGAGTCCTCCCTCGGGCATCGATGTGTGTGTGTGTGTGTGTGTGTCTGTGTTGTCCTCAGAACGTTAAGGTAATTTGTAAGTTTAGAGACCAATGACCTTAATATTTTGTAGGAAAGTTTCAGAATAAATACAATTATACAATAGTAACGGTGTTATGCTCAGGTACCAGCCGAAGATCGACACACCACGCGTCTCGCAAAGACCACTCTGCTTTCTAACCGTCGTGGAGAGCCGCTGTGGAGGACAAGAGAAGGTAAACCTGCCAGGGCGTTCCTAACTGTCACAATTTATGAAATACTTAAGATACCGGTTGTCAAACCGCCAGAGACGAAAACGACAAGGCGTGCTCATTTGTCATGTCTGTTCATCAAGCACCTTACACTGTGACAAAAGTCACAGGATAACGAAACCCACAAATACCTTTGGTGGTAGTATCTAATATGCAATGTAAAAAGTCGCAAAAATATATAAACTCTTACTTTTTTTTAAATAGATTCAAGATTTATTTTTGAAACAGTGCATACGTAGTACTTAAGAGATCGAAAATATAAGCAATCCTGAGGAACATAATATAGATCCATGATGAAAGACCCGTATTTGTAGGTGTTATACGATCCGCATGCCCTAATTTTTCCATCCATTCGATGAGCCATCATCTTGAAAAACATTATACCACGCCTGCGCCAGCTGATTTTCGTAGTTCCTCAAGAGTTGGGGGTTGATAAGTGGCACGTGTCTGACGTCATATTCCACACTTGATCGATTGCAGACAAGTTCGGAGAATGTACTGTCCAGGGAAACTAAGTCTTGCATAACACGTTGTTTCACGGGATTGCTCGCGAGTATTCTCCCGTTGAAATAACTCCGCAACTTTTCTTTTGCTAGAACGGCAAAAAACGGGCCATACCACATTCTGCATGTTCCGAGTGCTGGCCATCGTTCCCTCCATAAACACCAAAAGTCAACGAGAGCTGTTCCTTAACAACGAGCATTTGGGTTGACCCAGTGAGTCTTGGTGGAATGCAGCGGACAGCACTCGCCATCTGTTCGTCGTGCGCGCAAACGACTATTACTTGCTTGAAAGCAGAAGCTATTTCATCGATGAAGACCACTGAGCCCTGGTATCTTCCCTTGTTAGTAATTATTATGGCACCCGGACATTGTTTAGTTGCCACCTTCTCCATCGGTGAAACTGTGTTGTGGGGTTGGAACACTTGCGAGCAGGCACACTTGTGAGAAGTCAGCCGCGGCGGAGTGGCCGAGTGCTTTGGGGCGCCTTGCTGCGATGACCGAGGCCGTCTCCCGTCGGGGATTCGAATCCACCCTCCGGCGTGGATGTTTGTGCCGTCTTTAGCATAAGCTAGTTAATAAGTAATTTGTAAGTTCAGTGACTGATGACCCCGCAGTTAAGCATCACAAATATTTGAACATTCACACTTGTGAGAAGATCCTGACTAGCAGGTAGCAGGCGGTGTACAGGGACACCAAAAACCTGTTGCCGGCCGCGGTGGCCGAGGGGACTAAGGCGCTCCAGTCACGGTCTGCACGGCCACTACGGTCGGGGATTCGAATCCACCCTCGGGCATGGATATTTGTGCCGTCCTAGTTCGTAAGTAGTTCATAAGTAGTTTGTAAGTTTAGGGACTTATGACCCGTAGTTAAGTCCCATAGACTATACAAACATTTGAACATTTTTGAAAAACCTGTTACCCGGCCAACAGTTCCTCCCGGCTGCTATACCTGCGACACCCTTCTGCCAATGTTGTGCTGGGCCAATTCATTTCCACATATTACGATACGATTTTGCGGGTTTTTTCCCCTTCAACGTAAACGATTTTACTGAATCTCAGCATATTTCTCATTCCTGTTTGTGTGATTTTTGGCGCTTACAAAATGTTTTTGAAATTAATTTGCAGCTAAGTCCAGAATAGAAAGCAATCTACGTGCTTCGAATGTCCTAAGAGATTTGCGGATGAATATAGTTGTGGTGATAGCAGGTAGAGAGGGCAGAGTCAATTCTTTATTAAAATTTCATTGAAAACTTATACGCCCTCGTGTGCTTGTTTATTTAATCCAGTCATTTAGTGTGGAGATCAAGAGATTTTCTACGCAATGTAATTGTTCAATGAGCCATTCTGGTGGAGTTACAAAAGGAGGGCGATGTGGTTTGTGTAGCCACCTGCGTGAAACGACGAAGTGTACCAAAAAGTAAATGATGTGCTTGATCCTTCGGAGCGTGCACGTAACGAATTTCATCATTTGAATGTCCTGAGAGATTTTCGGATGACGATAGTTGTGGTGATAGCAGGTAAGGAGGGTACAGTCAGTTCTTTATTAAAATTTCATTGAAACTTATACGCACTTGTGTGCTTGTTTAGTTAATCCAGTCATTTAGTGTGAAGATCAGGATTTTTTCTAGGCAATGGAGTGGTACAGTGAGCCATTCTGGTGGAGTTACAAAAGCGAGGGCGATGTGGTTCGTGTTGCCACCCACATGGAACAACGAAGTGCGGTAAAAGATAAATGATGTGCTTGCTCTTTCGGAACGTGCACCATTACGTACATAATGAAGATTAATAATGCGCCCTTTGTGGGTTTACTACCAACATGGCTCGTCTGTGAACAAATCAGTGAATTAGGATCAGTTTACTATGTTGCCTTACTAACCACCCACCCGAGGTAGTGCCCTTATCCCGGTAGTGAGGCAGAATTCTTTCAAATATTCATTGAGATGTTCTCTTTCAATAAGATATCTACATTTTTACTAGTTTAATTTTGTCGCATAAAGTTTCTGTTCCCCCCCCCCCTCCACCGTTGTTGGGCTTAAAACACACACACACACACACACACACACACACACACACACACACACATATATATATATATATATATATATATATATATATATATATATATATATATATATATTCCAAAGAATTACTAAAATTTCATAACGGTTGGGTAGAACATTCCCTGGGCGTTATACATCGACGTATCCTTTGCCCTTGACCAATACAATAAAAATTTGCGTTATCCATTGCGTCATAATTTGCTATTAGACTGAATCTCATGCGTAATAACAGTCCTTTTTTGTTCACCTTATTAATGATTGTCGCTGAAACCGATATGGCTGATAGGATAAAGCCGAGTAATGTCGAACTTATATCATGTAGCACACATGGAAACCCTGGCTGTCAAAATGACAATGCTCGGGTAGGCGTACGTGCAGAGGAAGTAAATTAACATTAAGATGAAAGAAATAAAAATGAGTGAAAATCTTATATGGTTACGTCACAGTGGTAATGCATGGAGTCTACTCCAGGGGACACTTTTCGGCCATGTGCTACACTGTAGGTGTCGTCGATAGAATGACAAGCGCCGTTTTTCACCCGAAGGCAGTTGCGTGTCAAGATGGCGAGTGGGAAATGGCAGCTAGCGGTATCGAAATGCATTTTACCAGTTTCCACAGAGAAGAGGCAAGGGAAATTTGCACTAAAAATGTTCAAATGTTTGTGAACCTATCGGATCAAACTGCGTGGTCATCAGTCCGTAGCTTACAAATTACTTAAACTAAGGTAAACTAACCTATGGAAAAACATATACACCCATGCCCCAGGGAGGACTCGAACCTCGGACGGAGCGCAACCGCGCGCTCCGCAGCGAGGCGCCATGCGCTCGGTTACTCCACCGCGGCAAATTTGCACAAAATGCAAGGATTCTCTATGTCCATATTACCTCGAAAATTTTTACAGAAAAAGGAAAAACTCACAGAAATGACTCAATGCACAGTCTCTACGGCAGTGGACATCACTGTAATTTTTTTTCGTCTGTGTGTAGTAACTTGCAATAAATTTGTGTATTTTTATCATCTTTTGTTCTTTACTCTATAAACAACATTTCAAAATTTCTCCTTCCTGTTTTAGTAATCCATTTATTACAGGGTTAGAAAAGCACGGAATACACTTGATGCTCAACTAAACTACGGTGGGAACAAGTTGTCAACACCGGCCGCTATGCAGGTGCAGCGTTGCACTTCGCCTGTGCTGCCCAATCGACAGTTGTTACTCCATTAAACGAACTTAAATGTCAGAGGCTATAAAACATAATCGAGCTGCCAGTTTATGTACAAAATCCTGCGCCGGGAACACTTTTGCTAATGCGGATGGCAGTATGGCTCGATATTCCTGCCCGTTACTTCCAACAGCTTAATGAGTCTATGCTTTAAGAGGTGCTGCATTTAGTCGGGAAAGAAAAAATTCCGCACCATATTAGATCCCCTGACTTTCTTCGCATGAACTGGATTTAGAAGAAATGTAGGATAACAGGAGGCAATACATTACGACTTATCTTAGTCAAAGAAAAAGTCTGCTGTTCGATCTCCTTAATTCCTATTACCTGATGCAAACAGTATTCTTTCCAAAGAGACTGCAAGGCAGTAGCAGTTCTACCTTTGACAATATTTTTCTTCATTCTTCATTATTAGAGGGCCACACTCTTAACAGAATAGTAAATGGCGTTTCAGACCATGACACACAAATTTTAACTCTGAAAGGTCTTTGTGCTCAAACAAATGTTAAATACAATTATAAACTACTTGGAAAAGCTAATCTGGTTGCAATCGAGAACTTTTTCAACCTAATTCAGGAACAAAAATGAGATAATATTTATACTATTGATAAATATAATGCTTTCCTCAACACATTTTTCACGCTATTTGAAAGTTGCTTCCTGCTAGAACGCTCAAAACGGGGTACTTCCAGTAACAGATATCCTGGGTGGCTGACTGAAGGCATGTAGAACAAAGCGGGAGTTGTATCAAAATGTTAGAAGCAGTCAAATTAAGATGCAGTTGCTGCTTACAAACAGTACTGCAGTTGCTACTTACAAACAGGACTGTCCAAAACGTACATGGTGTGCAAACATAATTTGCTCAGTCTTATTGCTATCGCCACATAACTGCTATCGTGTACAACAGGAGACTTTGTACTTCAACAACAAAGACAGATCGTTCGTTTCCATTGTGTAGTTTTTGCTGAAGAACAAAATACTTACACCCAATCGTAGAATTTTATAGAAGTCGATAAATGTTCAAATGTTTGTAGAGCTTATGGGACTTAACTACGGGGTCATCAGTCCTTAAACTTACAAACTACTTATGAACTAATTAATCCTAAGGACGGCACAAATATCCATGCCCGAGGGGGGATTCGAGCCCCCGACCCTAGTGGACGTGCAGACCTTGACTGACGCGCCTCAGTCAGCTCGGCCACCGCGGCCGGCATAGAAGTTGAAAACTTTCAACTCTCACTTCTTCCACCCCATTTTCGTTATTAGCCCTCTACCACCATAGTGCACAATGGGAGACTGATACCTACTACCACAAAGAAACACGATTGATTTGTGATGTGTAGTTTTGGCTACAGAGTGAAATATAGGCACGAACACCTATGACATTGGTAAGTTAAAAAATTTTGAAACTTATTTTATGTTATACTACTATGTCATTTCTGCAGACCGGAAATCTCCTTTGTATAAATCAATACGATTTCCGAAAGCAGCGTTTATGCCAAACACAACTGGCTCTATTCATCGAAAGATACAGATGACAGTAGATACGGCATCACAAGTAGATGCCGTGTTTCTAGACTTCCACAACGAGTTAGATACCGTTCTGCACCGTCGTCTGATGAACAAAGTGTGACCGTATGGAATATCAGACCAACTGTATGAAAGGCTTGAGGCGCTCCTAGCTAACAGAAAGCACCATGCTACTGTCAAAGCAGACAAGTCTTCAGGTGTTAAAGTGTTCTCAGACGAGCCCCAGGGGAGTACTATAGGACCGTTGATATATGACATCGGAAGTTCATGAGGTTTCTAGTCTATGGTGCAGTAATTTATCGAGAAATCGCAAGACTGGAATAAGATAGTTAAATATTGGAGGATCTGCAGCGTATTGACTCATGGTGGAGGACATGACAGTTGAGCCTCAACATAAAACAAATGTGCAGTTCTGCGCCTGCATAGAAAGAAAGATCATTTATTATATGATTACGCTACAGCAGGACAAACGCGGAAGAGAGTAACTTCGACAAAATATGTGGGAGTAGATATTAGAGGTGATTTGAAATGGAACGACTCATTAAAATCAATCGTGGGTAAGGAACATGCCAGATTGAGAAGTTTAGTTCGTCAACAAAGGAAGTAGGATACAAAATCAGCGCTTGAGTATTGCACACCAGTGTTGAATTATAGGCCTAATAATAATAATACAGTTTCCTGTTCTGCAGGACCGGATTTAGGAGCAAGACTCTATGGTCATGGATCAGAACATTAAATTTTAACAGAAGAATGGTAATAGTGAAAATTAAAGGAGTCCACTTGACAATTTTAAGCCTAAGTAAGAAAAAAATCAATGACGATTAAAAGGAATAAGCTTAATCTTTTAATTTTTTCCCAGGAGTTACTCGACAGAACAAAAGGTTTTATCCATGAGGCACCTCTTGAATTCAGATTTGAAAGCACATGTGTTAGTACTAAGATTCTTGAATTCTTGTGGCAGCGTATTGAAAACGGATTCTGAAGAATATGGCACGCTTTTCTGCACAAAAGTCAAGGAGGTGTGATTCGAATTTGCTTTCGATTTCAGTCTAGTATTCAACGAGTGGGAATAAGCTCATAATCTTAACAACAAACGACATTAAAGAAAATACGTATTCTGACGCCAATGTCAGAATTCCCAGGCTACTGAAAAGGGGTCGACACGACGTTCGCGAAGTTACACTAAATATTGCTCGAAGCGATCGGTTCTGACCCAAAAATACCCTTTTTGAATCAGCAAAGTTCTCCAAAAAATAAAATCATACGACATAAGTGAAGGATGGTAAGCGCAGTACAATACTTACCGTGTTGAAAATCACTATTTCAGATACTGTTCTAGTGGTAAATCACGGGTATTTTAATTTTCGAACAAGATCCTGAACATGGGATTTTCACGACAGCTTTCTATCTATAGGAACACTTAGGAACTTGAACTGTTCAGTCACATGTATCATATTCCCATTATGTGTAATCAAAATAACTGTTTTTGTTTAATTATGTGTTAGACATTGTAAAAATGAGGTTCACTGACATTTAGCATTACTCAATTTCTACAATCCATGAACTTATTTCTTTAACTACATTATCTGATACTGCATAAATACCGCCAACTGTATCCTTCACTACCAAGATAGTGTCATCAGCAAACAAAAATATTTTACTATCATCTGTTATAGTAGAAGGCATATTGTTCATGTAATTAAGAAAGAACAGCGGGCTCAGAACAGAGCCCTGAGGCACCCCACACTTAACTGTGCCCCCCTGGGACCACACATCACAGCCATTTTAAACACTGCGGGGAATTATCTTTTGAAGTCTGTTATTAGAAGTTAACGCTCCCACTTTTGCTATAGTCTTGTGTGAAACGCTTTTGAGAAAACATGGAAGACACCTAATGTTTGTAGGCTTTTAATTAATCCATCAAGTTCCTCACAGAGAAACAACATCTGAAACCATAGTGTACATACGACAACAAATTACATAAAATGAAATGATCAATTAACCTTGAATATACAGCCTTTTCAGTAACTTTAGAAAAATTTGATGGTATAGAAGTAGGTTCATCTCCAATTCCATTTTTATTAAGTGGTTTCATTACTGAATTCTTCAATCTCTCAGGAAACTGGCCATTTTGAAAGCAAAAATTAAAAATATGGCTAATTACTGGGCTAATATATGCCGAATAGTACTTTATAATTCTACTAGATACCCCGTCATATCCACAAGAGTCCTTAGTCTTTAGTGATTTAATTATTGACTCAATCTCCGCTCTGTAAGTGTCCTGGATGACTATTTCAGGTACCAGCCACGGAAAACTATTTTCCAACAATGTTATATGATTACCTGTAGAAAACAGGGGTTCTGTTTAGTTCATCTGCTATATTCAGAAAGTGATGATCAGGTACTGTACATACATCAGTAACGGAAACATTTCTACTCCGCGCTGACTTTATACCCTCAACCTTGTGCTGCTGACTAGACAGAAGATATAATGGTTCAAAGTCGTCAGCTTATATAAGACCAGTGTTGACTTTTGACATTATAATAGCAAAGAGGTTATATAAAGCGAAACTTGATGCACATTCTTCAGTTGTTTTTCTGCAACAAGCGTACGAATAAAGTAAAATAAGTGAGTATAGCAGTTTGAAAAGTAAAACTACCAAGAAAGATGCCAAAGCTTAAGAAATAAATTTCGCGTTCTCGATCCATTTCTAAAAGACAGAACACGGTACTGAATAGTGAAACTATAGACTATAGAAACTTGAAATTTGTAGACGTTGTTATCTTACACTGTAGACATCAGTGATTTTTCGATATTCTCATCCCTAAGGGGGTGAAATAGGGAATGGACGGTTTTTTGACATTGCTATTAAGGCAATTTTGAAGCAAGATATACAAAACGTCTGATTTAGATTCTTTGTCGGACTTTTACAAACACGTTCTTCGATATTTTTGGAAATACAGTTATTAAGCGGGTGAAATAAGGGAAATTATTTTAAGGGTGCTACTATTTTGACGATAGAAATGCGAAAATTTAGATTTGTAACCTTCGTTAGAATTAAAAAAAAAAATGCGTCTATAAATTTCAAGGTTCTACCGTCTGTAGTTTCACTTTTTAGCGCCATTTTCTGTCTTTTAGAAACGGATCGAGATCACGAAATTTATTTCTTACGCTTTGGCATCTTTCTTGGTAGTTTCACTTTTCAAACTGAAGTATGCATTTCTTTTACTTTATTCGTACGCTTGTTGCAGAAAACCAACTGAAGATTATGCATCACAGTCTCCAGATCGCTTTTATTTTGTAAAACATATCCGGTTTCGGGACAGCTACCTGTCTTCAGATCAAATTTTTGATGTTACAGAGTAACCTGTCCTGTGATGAACGGCTATGAACATTCGTACATCACAGGACAGGATACTCTGTGACACTTTGATCTGAATATGGGCAACTGTCCCGAAACCGGTCATGTTTTACAAAATAAAAGCGATCTGGAGACTGATATTCAAGAATTTTATTGATATGACGGTCGGAGAAACTCCAGACCCATAAGTTTTGCTTTGATAGATGTGCATCACGTTTCGCTGTATATAACCTCGGTGCTACTAAGACTATTTTGATGCTAGAAATGCGAAAATTTGGATTTGTAACCGTGGTTAGAATTTAAAAAAAATGTGTTAGGGATGTTTTGAATTCTACCATCGGTGGTGCAATAGGGGGCGGCAATTAGTATCAATGGGCCCTTAGGTACGTAGCCACATACCAGCCTATTGCTTCGCGAATCTTATCGAGGACCGTTTTTCTATACAGGAATGAACTTCGCTTATTTTCCTTGAGAACACATCGCTCGTCTACATGCCTTCGGTACACTGCTGCTGTAATGGCGGCAAGTTCCTTCTCATACTCTGTGTATACTGGTGTCCCATTAGGGTCTGGGCTAGAATCACGCAGTGTATTACTGATGTATAGAAAACGTCATTATGACGAGCGTTGAGGATACCCGTTGGAGAGGAGGACGTATCAGCGAGATCGGCTCAAGGAATGAGCCGTCGTAAAGAACTTCTGAGCGGTGTTTCGTATCGACAGAGCCACGGGGCGATATTCATATCGACAGTAGGAGAAGCGACGTGCCGTTAACGTCCTGTGGGAGAAGCGAATGCGGCCGATGGCATGCGAAGTCCCGCAGAGGCGCTCGGTCGAGGCCCTTAATTTTCCGCTGTCTTTCCTTTCACTGAAATACCCTGCTGCCGAAGCAGCACCCAGCGCAGACATCTACGACGGGAGTTTGAAAAGTCTGTGCAAGGTCCCAGAGATGGCACCACGGGCAGTAGAGAGCCTGCATAGGGAGAGAGTGAACAACCGGCCGGTTGCCGCCATGGTTTTACCAGACCGCGAGCGGGTCTTACGTTTATGTAGCAACCCTAGCAGAAAATCAGCTACTTAACGACTGAAAAAAAGCATGTTCCACCCATGTAAGTAGTACATGGTTAAAGAAATACCATTCTACATCAGTATCTACATACATAGTCCGCAATTTACCGTACTGTGCGTGGCGGAGGGTACACCGTACCACTCCTAAGCATTTCCTTACATATTCCACTCCCAAATAGAACGAGAAACAAAGGAATGCCTATATGCCTCCGTACGAGCCCTAATTTCTCTTATCTTGTCTTTGTGATCACCACGTGAAAAGTAAGTGGGCGGCAGCAATATCGTACTACACTCAGCTACAAATTCCGGCCCTCTAAATTTCCTCAACAAAAATTCACAAAACGAACGTCGTCTTTCCTCCAGCGATCCCCAATTGAGTTGCCGGAGCATTTCCGTGACACTCGCGCATTGGTCGAACCTACCAGTCACAAATCTAGCTGCTCGTCTCTGAACCGCCTCTATGTCTTCCTTTAAACTGATCTGCTGCGGGTCCCAAACACTTGAGCAATACTCAAGACGTGGTCGTACAATCGTTTTATACGCGGTCTCCAAATGTTCAAATGTTTGTTAAGCTTATGGGACTTAAATATGGGGTCATCAGTCCCTAAACTTACAAACTACTTATGAACTACTTACGAACTAGGACGGCACAAATATCCATGCCCGAGGGGGGATTAGAACCCCCGACCGTAGTGGCCATGCAGACCGTAACTGGAGCGCCTCAGTCCCCTCGGCCACCGCGGCCGGCACGCGGTCTCCTTTACAGGTGAAGTACATCTTCCCAAAATTCTCCCAATAAACCGAAGTCGGCTGTCCGCCTTACTCTTAAATGTCCTTACAGGTTCGTTCCATTTCATATCGCTCTGCTGTGTTACGCCCAGATATTTGAACAACACGACAGCATCAAGATCACTACTAATGCTGTATTCGAACATTATGGTACTGTTTTTCCTACTCATGCGCATCATCTTACATTTTTCTACATTAAGAGCTAGCTGCCATTCTTCGCACCAACTAGAAATTTTGTCAAAGTTATCCTGTATGCTATTACAGTCAGTTAAAGACGACACCCTCTCATACACCACAGTATCATCAGCAAACAGCCGCAAATTACAACTTATTCATCTATGTTTATACAGGCCTAATAAATTTGTAAGCAAAGAGGTCTCGTGAATCAGTTTCTAAAACAGTCGAATGTTAATATTATATTTTACGATGTTTTGGTAACTTCGACAGACAGAAAGACAGGTATTTCGTGTCTCATTGTGTACGTACTTTTAGGAACACAGTATGACCAAAAATCTGAAAAATACCGATACTATCTACTGAAACAGCAGAAAGAGACTCAAAATAGGTACCTAAATATCTACAAGCGAGTCATCTTACATCCTGTAACCAACTACAGGAGTGTGACTAGCCCAATACTACATAGCCAAGGGGGAGGTGCCGTAGCCATGTTAACATATCTTCTAGAACGATATGTCAAAAACCAAAACCAATAACTAACAAAAGCTAGCAAATACTGTTTGAATTATTACCATTTTTCGGATTCCAACTCGCGGCCTTCACAACATGAACTCAGTACCCAACCACTACACCAGGCGGGACTTGCTCATACAGTAGCTCTATTACTGATTTTTCATTAGTGTCTTTCTTACACTCGGCGGAAGGGAAGCAGAAAATATTTATGTCAGACAGACAGGAATAATACCTTGGTTCCCGATAGATTTACAGATATTTGAACATTTTTATTACATTGGAAGTCTTCCAGCCAGTCACAAATCTGTGAACTTATTCCACATGCTCGTATCTTTGTTAGCAGTGTGCAGTGTGGCACCGAGTCGAATGCAATTTTTGAAAACGAGAAAAACAAAATCCGCCGGTTGCCCTCCATCCATGGCTCGCAAGATGTCTTGTGAGAAAAGGGCACAGCCAGTCACAAATCTGTGAACTTATTCCACATGCTCGTATCTTTGTTAGCAGTGTGCAGTGTGGCACCGAGTCGAATGCAATTTTTGAAAACGAGAAAAACAAAATCCGCCGGTTGCCCTCCATCCATGGCTCGCAAGATGTCTTGTGAGAAAAGGGCAAGCTGAAAATTTGCGATGCACCGTGATTATCGCCTTAATCAATTGGGATACCCAGGCACGCTTCCCTTCCAACCCAAATTCTCAACATCTAGCCCCTTGTCCAATGATTCCTCTCGCTCGCACACTATACTGGGTTGCGGCAAGGGATCGAGCGTTTGTATGCGTCCGCACCGAAATTGTCAATTACCTCTTGGAGGCATATTTTACAATTTTTCATATAGTATCTGATCTTTCGGACATCTCCTTGGCAGGCAGAATGGGACAATTCAGATAAGGGAGACCGTGCCCATTCGCCTTTTCTTTCTAATCGTGAAAGGACGAAGTTAAAGTACATTGTTCGGACCAGAGCTATCGTAGACTTTTCAACGGGTACATGGCCCATACCCAACATATTTGCAGTGATTTGGCCCAGAAAACACAGACTTATATGAATTTATTTAGAACAAGCCAACAAGACACTCATCAAAACAAGTGAAATGGTTCAGACACAAATACACATACTGACAAAAGTACAGAAAATGGCACAGATTACGAAAACGACGTACAAGCAGAAATACCGTAGTAAACACGGCCGCGCGGGAGAGGCCATTCCCCGTCGCAGGTTCGAGTCCTCCCTCGGGCATATATATATATATATATATATATATATATATATATATATATATATATATATATGTGTGTGTGTGTGTGTGTGTGTGTGTGTGTGTGTGTGAGTGTGTGTGTGTTGTACTTATGTTTGTTTAAGTTGTTTGTAAGCCTACGAACTAATAACCACAGTAGTTTGGTATCATGGACTTACAAGCATTTGAACAATTTTGAAACAAGGAAAACGATATGCGAGTTGACAACGGAGACTAAACTTGATGAAGATCTCTCGGGGCTCCAGCTGTTTGGCGGTGTTGATGGATCGCGACGTTTCCGGAAGTGTCATACTACACATCTTCAAGCGCACATAAGACAAGACTTATCATTTCATAAAATTTGAAGTAATAAAAATTTTCAATATAGAAATGAGAGTAAACTAAGACATTATATAATAAGAATAACACTACAAATAATGTATAATAATTATAGGATAGTGCAAATAAGAAGCTGCTTCATGAGGGACAGCTTCGAGGCCTTGCAGAAACCCTCCCGCCTGTAACAGCCAGTTTTAGGGACACTGTTGTCTTTTCAAAGTACAACAAATTAATTTCTGCCACTTTCCGTCCACATGCGTAATAATCTGTCAAGAAAATCAAATGTTCAAATTTTTGTAAATGTATGGGTCTTAACTGCTGCGGTTAAGGCTTACAAACTACTTTACTAACTTAAACCTAAACTGAGGAAATCACACCCACCCATGTCAGAAGAAAGACTCGAACATCCGACATTGAGCAACCGCGTGCTCCGCAGCAAGGCAGCTTAGAGCGCTGGGACACTCCTCCGCGGCAGTGTGTCAATATTAATAAATGGACCCAATAAAAATACAGATCGCAATTTGAATGTTAGATTAATTACAGGCAGGTTGGGGGGGGGGGGGGGGCAAGGCTCAAAGTTTTTTCCTCCTTTCTCCTCAGACTGTCTCACCTGAAACACCTGATACAGAGGTAATTCACACAATCTACCAGTTCGTTTATTCGTTAAAATTAGCGAAATCTGTAAAGTCACTGTCTTCTTTTCTCTCTTTAAATACGTAATCTTACTTTTTTTCTTTTTGTTTTTTAAGTATTTCATATTATTGATACAATATCTTAAAAGATATGTGAAACAAAATATGGTTATTTATGTATTATTGTGAAGTGTACGGCCTGCTTTTAAATATTAGGAAGCTGGTGATAAAAATGTGAAAATAATAAACAAAGTAAATAATTCGAATTCTATTCATACAGTAGAAAAAACGTCACGTTACCTCAACACTATCACCTGACTGGAAACCCGAGATATATTCGTCAGTCTATACCCTCCTTTCCGTTAGTAATTGTATGAAATACAGAAAGTGAAATATTTGATTCCTTAATTTCTTCTGGCGAATTACAACTTCGAAAAACTTAGGGGTATGCTGCCAGGTACCAAAATCGACGACGGCCGATATTCCGGCAGGAGACCACCCTGCCATTTTCAAGGCGAAACTGCAGTAAGAAGATCGTTGCAAATTGCTTTCTTACTGCAGTTTCGCCTTGAAAATGGCAGGGTGGTTTCCAACCGAAATATCGGCCGTCGTCGATTTTGGTACCTGGCAGCATACCCGTAAGTTTTTCGAAGTGAAATATTTGTTGCCCGTTGAACCAGTTATAAGGGCAACGAGAAACGGCTGATATAGTTTTAATATAGTAGTGTCATAATGTAAAATAATTCCGGTGGCGAGGGGACTGAGGCGCTTTAGTCACGGTCTGCACGGCCACTACGGTCGGGGATTCGAATCCCTCCTCGGGCATAGATATTTGTGCAGTCCTTAGTTGTAGCTAGTTCATAAGTATTTTGTAAGTTTATGGACTGATGACCCCGTGGTCAAGTCCCATAAGCTCCACAAACATTTGAACATTTGTAAAAAGATATAAATAGCCAAGATCGCTTATCATCAATTTTTATTAACGACGACCGGTTTCGCTGAACTATGTCAGCATCATCAGATCAAATAAAATATTTTACAAGGCCATAATCTTGTAATGTCAAACAGTTGTTATATAACAATTTACAGTGCATAGGTGCACTATGACATTATAGTGAAACGTAATTATCGTCGTTAATAAAAATAAGCGATCATGGCTATTTTATATCTTTTTGCAATATTTGAACATTTGTAAAATAATACTAATTATTTTGACCGAAGCTGTGTGAATATTAAAATGGCAATGTTGCATATCATGGAAAGTTTAGCGCTCTTGTTTGGATATATAATGGAGATACCGAAGCGATGGCTTGTTACACATCCGACCGACCGTTGGTTTCTGCTCCCTTATTAACATTCATAACGAACCAATTCACGGTTAATTGGAACGTTCACGGACGCGGACTACGAAGCGGAAAATTGTGCCGGAATCTCATTTGCGCCAGGGACGTGGGAATTTTCCCGGAGCGGCCTAAGGAGGCGTTGGCCGCGGGACGCATGCATATGTATCGGCACATGCGTGCCTGCGGGGTATTGGGCAGACTGGCGCCAGTGCGGGAATACCGTGCGGGTAATGAGAGCGGTCCGGGCTGTGGAGGCGGCCAGGTGTCGACAGGTCGATAGTCGCCACCGAGGACACCTGCCCACGGCACCAAGGAGGCGGGACATCGTGACAGCGAGACCAGCGAGGCGCCGACAAGGCGCGCCGGATTGTTGTTGCTGTTGTTCAATATTCACAGAATATATGACATCAACTGCGATTGGGCAAAGCTGAAAATGTGTACCCAGCCGGGATTCGAACCCGGGTCTCCCGCTTTCTAGGCAATTGCGCTGACCCCTACACCACTGGGGACACAGTGACCACCGCACCTGCAAGGACTACCGAAGTACGCCTCCCGTCAGACACAAATTCCCAGCTTCGCCCTGCCCACAGTACTCAAACTCGTAGTTATGAACTAATTCCCGTAAGGGCTTCAAACTTTGCTGGGAATTTGTATCTGACGAGAGGCGTACTTAGGTAGTCCTTGCAGGTGCGGTGATCACTGTGTCCCCAGTGGTGTAGGGGTCAGCGCAACTGCCTAGAAAGCGGGAGACCCGGGTTCGAATCCCGGCTGGATACACATTTTCAGCTTTGCCCAATCGCAGTTGATGTCATATATCCTGTGAATATTGAATAGTAACAACTGCAGGATCAGAAGTGACGTCTATTCTTTCGGAACATACGCCACATGTATATATGTTGCTGTTGTTGTTGGATTTTTGAAGGGACTAAACAGCAGAGTTTCACTGCACGAAGCTTGTTGGGTTGAGCAGAGTTAGCCCACTCGGAATTACACAGGCCCAGGATCTTCCGATGGATCTCCAGTCGGAGATCGCTCTCTGGAAGACCAAAAGCCAATGGACTGGAGGAAGTAGCCTGCTTAGCCAGCTGATCCACACGTTCATTTCCAGGAATGCTGATGTGGCCCGGGGTCCAAGGGACTAAACAGCAACGGTTCTCAGTCCCTTGTTCCGTTCTGAGAGATAAAACATTGTGTTAATCGTTGATCAGGAAATGCATTAACGAGTCAAAGAGTAAAAAATGACTGGTAAATACGAGGAAAGGATACAAGGAAAAACGAAGAAGAAAAAACACCACAATTAAATCACATGATAAAAACCAGCTGCGCGAATATAATCTAAAACACGTTGAACCATAGCGGCATCGTCTCCTAGTATAAAAGAAAGCGCAACTGGCAGATGAAAAGATTGTCACAAGGCAACTAACAGTGGACAGTCCACCAGAATGTGCACCACTGTCAAGGGGGCGCCACAGTCACACTGTGGTGGGTCCTCCCGCCGAAGAAGCTGGCCATGCGTCAGCCATGTGTGGCCGATTCGTAGACGACAGAGAACAACCGATTCTCTACGAGACGACCGTAGTGAGGACTTCCATGCGACTGTAGAGAGCTTCACAGCATGAAGCTTGTTGGGTTGAGCAGAGTTAGCCCACTCGTAATCCCACGGGCTACGGATCTTTCGATGGAACTCCAGTCGGAGATCGATCTCTGGAAGACCAATAGCCAATGGACTGGAGGAAGTAGCCTGCTTAGCCAGCTGATCCACACGTTCATTTCCAGGAATGCCGATGTGGCCCGGGGTCCAAACAAAGACCATAGAGCGACCAGACCGAACAAGTCTGGAAACAGACTCCTGAACGGATCGTACCAAAGGGTGTTTTGGGTAACACTTGGCGAGGGCTTGCAAGCCACTCAGGGAGTCAGAACAGATGACCAGAGACTCCCCAGGACACGCTCTGAGATGTTCAAGTGCCCGATAGATGACAACCAGTTCCGCAGTGAACACGCTATTTCCACAGGGCAGTGAATGCTGTTCGATATGCTCACCATGGACGTATGCATAGCCAGTACTGCCGTCGACCACAGAACTATACGTGTACACGACTTCTGCGCCACAGAACGACTGTAAAATCGCCTGAAACTGGCGACGAACACTCAGTGGTGCTACAGAGGCTTTCGAGGCATGCGACAAAGTGATCTATCTGTAATCTATCTGTGATATTATTACAACCATTATTGTTGAATTTCCTTCACTACTTACTTCACATAATTTTATTTTTTTATCTGAATGTTGATTGAAAATGTTTGTTTCTAATGAAGGTATTGTAATTCATTTCATCCTTCAAAACCAGTCTCTTAGCACTCTACTGAAAGATAGCTTATCTATCACAATTAACCAACACGCGAGCGGAGCCGCGGGTTTAAGTTAGTATATTATATATTACACTTTTGCGATTTTTCGTAACAACTTCTCCACATTGTAAAATTTGTGTAACTTCATATATGACACATATTTAAAAACAATACATATGTAAAAACATGCTTATATTCCAGTAGTACGTTGTATCAGTATTTCAAAGCATATGGTCCAGAACTTGCGGAGATATAAAATCAGTGGTTTTGGTTGGGCGATGATGAGTGATTCATGTAAACTGTCAGTCAGTCATTCAGTCATTCGGAACATAGTCTTTTCTAATAGATATTACGTGTTACAAGCTGTTTGATCTCCCTCGAAGTTAGTCTACGCAGTGTTGTCTGTTATGCAGGGTAAATCACTTAACACTTACACCGCAAATATTGCAGATACAGAAAGTGCGATTGATTTGTGGTTTTCACAGAATGGATTAGCAGTCAGGGGCTCGTATTGTTAACCAACAAACAGACTGTAGTATTACTTAGAAAGTGTAATTTTTATGCAAGCATACATTTTTAAAGGACAATGGATGTTTCTATCATGTAGTGGAATTGTTGACACCAGCTGTGTACAAAGAATTTTGAATGACATTTTTATCACGTTTTGCTTGGCATCTACAACCGTTCAAAGTTTTGGGAGCGAAGGCACAGTGTAGCTCACTGGCCGAGTGGCTAGCCCCTGGGCCACCGCCCACTGTCTCATGACCACCAGCCAGTCAGCTGGTTGTAGCTGCCAAGCTAAGTGTGATAAAAATGTCATTCAAAATTCTTTGTACACAGCTGGTGTCAAAAATTACAGTGCATGATAGAGACAACCATTGTTCCGTTTGAAAAATTGTATGTTTGCATAAAAAATTAAATTTATAGGTATTTTTACAATGTTTTATTGGCTAACAACACGAGTCGTTGATTACCAAACAATTTTGTGAAAATCCCAAAATCGACCTTTCTGTTTTCGCAACATTTACGCTGCAAGTCTTAGGTGATTCACACTGTGTATTGAGTATTAACAAGCGGAGCGCATTGGAGTCGCTTACAAAATGCTACTCCACGAATTGATCTACGATGAACATCGATTTCTTGAGTGCCAAATAGTAGCCCCCCCCACAGTGCAAAGAATCATTCCATTTATTTCATATTAGAGTGAGCCACAGCGAAGTGTGGCCGGGTTTAGCTAGTTAATTTATATATATGTTTGACCAACTGTCAGAGTTGAGTAGAGATGAACCTCCTGTATCTCTAGGTGTAGGAAGTATGCAGCAGACATCAGCTGTTAGGAAGCCAAAATCGGTATAGAGAGGTCTATTAGGAAGAGTAAGGTTTTGCTGTTAGGCAGTTCTCATGGCAGAGGTGTTGGCCAACATTTTCAGGCAGTATTTGGGAGTAAGTACCAGGTCACAAGCATAGTGAAGCCCAGTGCAGGGTTAGCTCAGGTTATTTGTAACATAGGGGACTTATGAAGGAATTTCTACAAATAAATAAATTAAAAAAAAAGAATAGTGATAGGAGTGGGGCCGGGAGTATGGTACAGGTGGTGATCTGGAAAGGATAACAAATCACCTGTTGACACAGATGTACAATTCGTGCAGCTGTTTCAGCGTCATGACAGGCCTCGTCTTAATACAACTGTTAGGCATACAAACACGAGGCTTGAGGAGGCGCTGATGGCGGAGGGCGTGGGTCACATTGCAGTGGTGCCATTTGAATCTATCCAAAGGTTGGATTTCGCTATGCACGGTCTGCACCTCAATAGATATGGGAAGGGGAGGTTGGCCAAGCTCATAGGTGACAGTGTAGTATGGGGGTGGAGGTATCACTTATGGAAAGATTCGTGTAGTAGTTGGTGTTCGGTTTGCACCTTTTTTACACTGAAGACAACTGACAGGTATTCATGCTTGAAGGAAGTCCCTCTAACAAAGGTAACACTTTCGACGAAGTTTGAGAATCTAAGTGATAAGGGGATTACTATATTTCATCAAATTATAAAGTTAATGAACTGCTTATTGATTTTGACACTGACGTCATTGGTATTTCAGAGCACTTTTTAAGTAATGTGACAATTCAGAGATTTCCTTTGACAGGATACAGGTTAGCTGCCTACCTATCTAGAAGTTCCTTGCATTGTGGGGGAGTGGCCATGTACGTTAAAAATGATTTTTCATCTGAGTCAGTCGATTTTTCTAAACACTGCACAGATAAGATATTTGAATGTTGTACAGGAGTTGTTAATGTTAATGGAACTAAACTAGTAATTGTTGTTATTTATAGGTCTCCTGACTTAGATTTTATAATGTTTCTGCCCAAGCAAGAATTGGTTCTTGGTTCACTTTATAGGTAATATAAAAATTTAGTTGAGTGTGGAGATTTCAACATTAATTGTGTAAGTGATAGCTCAAGAAAAAGTCAGCTGTTAGATCTACTCATGCAAACAGTATTCTTTCCAACAAGAGTGCAAGGCAGTAGCACTTCTCCCATTGACAATATTTTTGTTCCTTATTCATTATTAGAGGGGCACTTTGTTAGTAGAATAGTAAATGGCCTATCAGACCAATATGCACAAACTTTAATTCTAAGAAGTATTTGTTCTCAAACAAATGTTAAATATAATTATCAACTCATTAGAAAAGTTAATCCAGTGGCAATTGAGACCTATTTAAGCCTAATTAAGCAACGAAAATGGCAGAATGTTTATAGTACTGATAATAAAGTTGATATATATAATTCTTTACTGAACACCTTTCTTACGCTGTTTGAAAGTTGCTTTCCACTACAACGCTCAAAACAGGGTATTTCTAGTAATAGGCAGCTAGGGTGGGAAGAGAGTTTCATATATAACAAAGCGGGAATTGTATCAATGTTCGCTCCTTTTGATATTGCTCTGCAATATTATGGCTAGATATTTGAACGGCGCGACGGCATGAAGAAGCTCACAACTAATGCTGTATTCGAACATTATGGGAATGTTTTTCGTACTCATGTGCATCTTATTTTCCAACTTCCCTCTCGTAAATGAGCTCTACAAAACTCAATGTTATAAATAAATATTGTTAAATACAAGAGGGTTACATACAGAAAGGAGGACGATAGGGACGCATTTTATCACTAATGCTCTTCTACTGGTATATTGAGGAGGGAATTACGGACTGTAAGGAATCTATGGAAGGATTAAATGCAGTGGAGTAAAAATTAAAATGATATGCTTCGCTGATGTTATAGTCCTCATTGAAGATAGCGAAGAAAACCCGCAAAAGTCATTATCAAAAATGAATGAGATCATGCCACATAAATATAACATCACAAGACAGATATCATGGTAGGCAACCGTGAGAAAATTACAACTGATATTAAGAATAATGATATACCATTGAAGCATGTTAAAGTGTTCACCTACTTAGGAAGTAAAATCACAACAGAACGCAAAATTTCAGTAGATATAAAAAGTAGAATTCCTCAATCTAAAATAGCCTTCAGCAATAAACGGATGGTTCTTACATCAAGAAATTTAAAAGAAGAGACCAAAAAGCATTTATAAAATACTATGGGTGTAGTGTGGCATTGTATGGCTCCGAAAATCGGATATTAGGAATTTGCGGAAAGAGAAGATTAGAAGCATTTGATTTGTGGTGTTATAGGAGGTTTGCAGAAAATCCCTTGGACGGCAAAGGTGACAAATGAAGAATTAGCGTAGAAGAATTGGCGAAAACAGAGCACATTTGAAAACGATAATGAAGAGAAAAGTTATAAGGTCATATTTATAGGCACAATGAGTTTATAGTCAATATTATGGAAATAATGGTAAAAATAAAACGAGGCAGAGTAAGACCCTGAGTGCAGTACTTGAAGAAGATTAAAAATCGTATCTGAAAATGGAACAGAGAATTGTGAAGGTAAAGAATTGTTGCCAACTCATCTTCGGAACGAGAGAGAGAGAGAGAGAGAGAGAGAGAGAGAGAGAGAGAAAGTGCTTACCAAAATAGTAACATAACACAAGTATAAGCTTCTCATTGTATTGAAGGGAACTGCAGTTACACACATTGGAAAGAATTTGTTCATGAATATGTAGTCACTTATTCCATATTATCAGCAACATTCACGTCTTTAAATATTTATTTCACGCTACCTCATGTCACTTGTTAAAATACTAATTCTTGGCATTAAAACAGTTTTGTAATTATTTCGATAAGGAAAAAAAGTGAAAACAAACACTAAATTGCTTAATGTGTGAGTAATATGTCGTTGCTTGGAGTGCTAGTGGTGCTGTTGTTGTCAAAACGGCAACAACAGTCGTCTCAAAGACTGTCCTGGCTGTATCTATCACTCTCTGGTATAACTCACGACTTGTAAAATATTCCATTTATATTCAAGTAGTATTTGCAATGTGTGCACCCTGTGACTACCAACACAACTTTGGTCATCATTCCAAACGTATGAAACAAAATTTCTCGATGTCACACACCAAAAAGTAATGAACAGAGTACAGTTCATGTGCTTCATCTATTTCTGTGTTCCTGTGGGAAACCTCAGAAGAAGGCGTCTTGTCCGATTAACAAAGTATTTTTCAGACTGTATTCATATATACCACAGAATTTATGTGAAATGTTATAACATTGAAAAAACATATTTCATAAGATATGGCGTGGAAACTGCCGGCCGGTGCAGCGCCAACACCGCTTCCATATGGCACGGTTTCATCTGCCCTCCATCCGCAGTATAATTTTAAAAATATGTCTAACGCAACGGCGATCAAGTTTTATATTTTTTAACAGGGACGTGAGGTTACGAAGCTTTCAATAGTTTTAAATTTTACATGAACGAGAGGGAAGGCTAAATGGCAGACATGTTTTTCTAGGGAATTTTAAACACCTGATGATGCATCTACAGGACGCGATATCGTTAGTCCTTTTTAAAATGAAGTTAATTGCAGTCGAAGCGGATTTGATCTCGGAAAGAAAAATAAAGTTGAACTATTGAAGTTGCTCATTCACCACTGGATGTAAAAGGAAGGCCATATTCACAGTATGTTTTTCTATTTTCTTTGTTTTTATCTGGCGTCTACTCGAATAAAAAAAATTGGTTTGTTTAGGTTTTTCTGCCAGAGCACTTATCCAGTTTCACGGCGGAGCGGTCGAAAGCGTTGAAGCGCTATGCTACTATTTGCGAGGCCGTTCCCCGCTGGGGGTTCGAATCCCCCTCGGGCATGGATGTTTGTGCCGTCTTTAGCATAAGCTAGTTCATAAATAGTTTGCAAGTTTAGAGACTGATGACCCCGCAGTTAAGTCGCTTAAGATTAACAAACATCTGAACATTTGAACTTATTCAGTTGTGAAATTTCCTGCCTGGTGTATCAGACTGTGGTTCAAATATTTGTTAGGCTTATGGGACTTAATTGCGGGTCATCAGTCCCTAAACTTACAAACTACTTATGAACTAAGTTATACTGAAGACAACACAAACATCCATGCTCAAGGGGGGGGGGGGGGGGAATTCTAACCCCCGACTGGGAGCTGCGTCGTGCATCGGAGCACAGCGCCTCAATCCGCTCGTCCAATCCCCCGCGTCTCAGGCTGTGGTATACTCATCTCTTTCAGTTGTTCTTTTATCACACCGATGTATTTGTTTCTTATACATTGACCTACTTTTTTCTTTTTTTTATTGGGACTTTCATGCCGATAAAGAAACTTTCAAGATGTCTTAGTTCAGTGTGTAGTCTGAGATTACCTTTTGTTTTGTTGCTTGTGTGGTTTGTGTATTTAAATGCTGTGTCCATTTTGTCGCAACTAATTTGTGTTTAATCTTTTTCAGGTCAGTCTCTTGAATGACGACGCGTAAGTAATGGAGAAGCTCTCTCGCTCTTCTTGTAGTTAGGATTTAGAATTTTGGATGATTTTCTCTTATATCCAGATTTTTTAAAATGATTTTTCTGCTGATACAACACGAGTCTCCAAATACATATGGCGTGAAAGTCTTCTGAAATAAAATCACCAGGTTTTAATAGCTAACCCTAATACTGTTAATACCTAATTTAATCGGTTCATTATTTTTAAGCTGTATTTTATTTTTGAAACTAAAGTGTTTCTCGTAAGAAACAGCAATTGAAGTGTAGCTAATAGAGCCCCAGTCCTGCTTAAATTTTTAAGAAAATGAAATTTCACCCCTGAATTTTGATTCCTCATGCGTGGGCTTTCTCTTGACCTTTTCCTCGACATAGACTTCTATAATTTTTTTCTGGAGTCCTTCATTTCCCAAAGTCCAAATTTCAACGCCCATAGCACGCCACAGTCTAGACGTAAGATTTCAAAAACCACTTTCTGCCTTGAAGACTGATGCTCTTAGAGGTTAAAAGCTTTTTGTTAAAAGCAGCAATCCTTTATGGAAGCCTATATGGTACCAAAATATATCGAGTGATGAATTAGTCAGTATAAATTGAAAACTTCATAAATCACGGAATAATGTAGATAGATGTAAAAACTGACACACATGCTTGGAATGACATGGGGTTTTATTAGAACAACCGAAAAAAAGTTCAAAAAATGTCCGACAGTCGTGGTTCATCTGATCAGAAAAGCAATAATTAACATAACAAATTAAGACAAAGGAAAGATTATATTCTTTACAGGAAATGCTAAATATGCTCACCTTCATTCCTCAACAATAGCTGTAGTCGAGGAATAATGTTGTGAACAGCACTGTAAAGCATGTCCGGAGTAATGGTGAGGCATTAGCGTCGGATGCTGTCTTTCAGCATCCATAGAGATGTCGGTCGATCACGATACACTTTCAACTTCAGGTAACCCCAAAGCCAGTAATCGCATGGACTGTGGTCTGGGGACCTGGGAAGCCAAGCATTATGAAAGTGGCGGCTGAGCGCATGATCATCACCAAACGACGCGCGCAAGAGATCTTACACGCGTCTTGCAATACAGTTTTTTGTTGTTCTAATATAATTCCATGTCATTCCAAGCATGTGTGTCAATTTTTTCCTCTCTAATTTACAGAAGGATGTAAAAGCTGGTAGAAGCAGATCTCGGGGAAGACCAGTTTGGGTTCAGAATAAATGTAGGCACACGGGAGGCAATACTCACTTTACGGCTTATCCTAGAAGATAGATTAAGAAAGAGAAGAGAAGGCTTTTGACAATGTTGATTGGAATAAACTCTTTCAAGTTTTGAAGCAAGCAGGAGTAAAATATAGGGAGCGTATGGTTATTTACAACTTGTACAAAAACCACAGAGCGGTTGTCAGAGTTGAAGGGCATGAAAGGGACGCAGTGGTTAGAAAGGGAGGAAGACAGGGTTGTAGCCTTTCTCCAATGTTATTCAATTTGTACATTGAGCAAGCTATAAAGTAGAGCAAGGCGAAATTTGGTGAAGGAATTAAAGTTCAGGGGAAAGAATTAAAAACATTACGTTTTGCCGACGACATAGTAATTCTGTCAGATACAGCAAAGGACCTGGAAGAGCAATTGAACGGAATGGACAGTGTGCTGAAAGGTGCATATAAGATGAACATTAACAAGAGCAAAACTAGGGTAATGGAGTGCAGTGTCAGAAAATCAGGTGATGCTGAAGGAATTAGATTGGGTAACGAAGCAATAAAGTAGGTAGATGAGTTTTGTTACTTGAGCAGTAAAATAACAAATGATGGTCGCAGTACAGAGGATACAAAATGCAGAATGGCAATGGCTAGAAAAGCGTTCTTGAAAAAGAGAAATTTGTAAACATCGAATATTAGTTTAAGCATAAGGAAGTCCTTTCTGAAGGCATTTGTATGGAGTGTTGGAGTGTTGACTTGTTTGGGAGTGAAACATGGACGATAAACAGTGCGGACAGGAGGAGGATTGAGGCTTTTGAAATGTGGTGCTACAGAAGAATGTTGAAGATTGGTTGGGTGGATCGCGTACCTAATGAGGAGGTACTGAACAGAATTGGGGAGAAAAGAAATTTCTGGCATACCTTGATTAAAAGAAGGGATAGGTTGGTAGGGCACATTCTTAGACATCAAGGAATTGTAAATTTAGCGTTGGAGGGGAGTGTGTGGGGTAAAAACCGCAGAGGGAGACCAAGAGATGGATACAGTAAGCAGATTCCGACAGATGTAGGTCTTGCCGTTCTTATGTGGAGATGAAGAGGCTTGCTCAGGATAGGGTATTGTGGAGAGCTGCATCAAAGAGGATTGAAAAACGCGGTGCTACAGAAGAATGCTGAAGATTGGGTGGGTTGATCTCGTACGTAATGAGGAGGTACTGAACAGAAATGGGGAGAAAAGAAATTTCTGGCATACCTTGACTAAAAGAAGGGATAGATTGGTAGGGCACATTCTTAGACATCAAGGAATTGTGAATTTAGCGTTGGAGGGGAGTGTGTGGGGTAAAAACCACAGAGGGAGACCAAGAGATGGATACAGTAAGCAGATTCCGACAGATGTAGGTCTTGCCGTTCTTATGTGGAGATGAAGAGGATTGCTCAGGATAGGGTATTGTGGAGAGCTGCATCAAACCTGTGTCCGGACTGAAGACCACAACAACAACACTTACATTATTCCGTGGTTTATTAAGTTTTCAAATTTATACTGACTTTTTGATCACCAGGTACTTCTCTTGTATTGTATTGTCCAAATTTACGAATACGGAATCCGTAAAAACACCCATCAGCAAGTAGATGAGGTCCACAGGTGACTGTTACGATCCGACGGCGTCTTGCATCACTGCAGGAGACCGTCGTCGGCATCGCAGGTTGCGGGGTAGAGCCGTTCGCTGAAGTGATATACTGCCGCCCGATTAACGGCTGGTGGCTTAAAAATAAGGCGCCTGCGTCACGTAAACAGGCCGGAGAACTGCCTGCACATCGTCCGTCACGCAAATGGCTTCCTGATAAACACCGGCGTCGGCCATGTATCTCAGTCGACAATAACAGCCACCGGAGAGAATAGTCGCACCAAACACTCCGTGGACCTGTTTACTGGTCGTGCCGCAGAGCGAGTTTACAGGTGATCTCGAGGGAGCTCTTCTGTCCGAGGCACTCTGTTTCAAACAGTGAGTAAGAATCTTTTTTGTATACAACAAAATGTTCTATTTATAACAACAGAATTTCCAAAGAAAGCAAATGCAGACAAAATGTGAAAATTACAGGATTATGATTTTATTAAGTCATATTTCGAGAATGAAACTTTCACTCTGCAGCGGAGTGTGCGCTGATATGAAACTTTCTGGCAGATTAAAATTGTGTGCCGGAACGGGGACTCGAACCTGGGACCTTTGCCTTTCGCGGGCAAGTGCACTACCGACTGAGCTACCCCGACACTACTCACGATGCCGCCTCACAACTTTACTTCCGCCAGTACCTCGCCTCCTACTTTCCAAACTTGACAGAAGCTCTCCTGCGAACCATACAAGACTAGCACTCCTGGAAGAAAGGATATAGTGGAGACATGGCTTAGCCACAGCCAGGAAGTTTCATATCAGCGCACACTCCGCTGCAGAGTGAAAGTTTCATCCTGGAAACATCCCTTAGGCTGTGGCTAAGCCATGTCCTCACCATATCCTTTCTTCCAGGAGTGCTAGTCTTGCATGGTTCGCAGGGGAGCTTCTGTGAAGTTTGGAAAGTAGGAGGCGAGGTACTGGCGGAAGTAAAGTTGTGAGGCGGCATCGTGAGTCGTTTCGGGATGCAAAGTCGGTAGTGCGCCTGCCCGCGAAAGGCAAAGGTCCCAGGTTCGAGTCCCGGTTCCGGCACACAATATTAATCTGCCAGGAAGTTTCTTATTAATTCATGGTTGCAGCATACTAACACAAATTATTTACAGACGAATGGGAAAACTTGTGGAATCCGACCTCGGGGAAGATCAGTTTGGATTTAGGAGAAATGTTGGAACACGAGAGGCAATACTCAAATTACGACTTAAAGGGTAGGCTAAGAAAAGGCAAACCTACGTTTTTGGCGTTTGTAGATTTGGAGACAGCTTTTGACAACGTCGACTGGAATACACTATTCCAAATTCTGAAGATATCAAGGGGAAAGTATAGGAAGCAAAGCGTTATATTCAACTTATACAAAAAGCAGACAGCAGTTATTAGAGTCGTGGGGCACAAAGGGACGCAGAGATTGGGAAGGGAGTAAGACAGGGTTGTAGCCATTCCCCGTGTTGATTAATCTGTACATCGAGCTATCGGCAAAGAAATGCAAGGAGAAATTTTGCGAGGGCATTAAAGTGCAGGGAGAAGAATAAAAAATTTTGCGGTTTGCCGATGACAAAGGAATTTTGTCAGAGACTGTAAAGGATCTGGAAGCGCAATTGAATGGAATGGACAGGGTCCTGAAAGGAAGATATAGGATGAATATAACAAGAGTAAAACGAAGGTAATGGAATGGAATATAAGAAAATCAGGGGATGCTGAAGGAATTAGATTAGGTAATGAGACAATAAAAGTAGTAGATGAGTTTATTTATTTATTTATTTGGGTGGCGAATTAATTCTGATGACAGAAGTAGAGAAGATATAAAATGCAGAATGGTTATGGGATGAAAAGCGTTTTAAAGAAGGGAATCTCGTTAACATCCAATATCAATTTAAATCTTACGAAGTCCTTTCTGAAAGCATTTCACTAAAGTGTAGCACTGTGTGGCAGTGAATCGTGGACGACAAGGAGTTCAGATAGAAAGATGATAGAAGCTTTTGAAATATGGTGCTACAGACGAATGATGAAAATAGATGGGTAGATCACATAACCAATTAGGAGGTGCTTAACCGAATCGGGGAGAAAAGGAATTTCTGACATATACTGACTAAGAGAAGGGATAGATTAGTTAGACACATTCTGATACATCGAGGAATTGTCAACTTAGCGTTAGAAGGAAGTGCGTGGGGTAAAAATTGTAGACGAAGACCGAGGGACGAATACAGTAAGCAAATTCCTAAGGATGTAGCTTGCCGAACGTATACTTAGATGAAGAGACTTGCACAGGACAGGGTGGCGTGGAGAGTTGCAACAAACCAGTTTGCGGACTGAAGACCACAACAACACAGCACCAGAGTAAGAAAGTCTTCCGCTTTGGTCAGCAACGACAAACCAACCCTTCTTGCACTACATCTACATCTACATCTACATACATACTCTGCAAAAAACATTCAAGTGCCTGGCAGAGGGTTCATTAACCACTTTCATAACTTTTCTCTACCGTTTCATTCTCTAATAGCGCGCGCGAAGAAAGAACACCTAAATCGTTCCGTTTTCGATCGGATTTCTCTTACTTTATTGGGATGGTCATGTCTCCCTAAGTAGGTGGGTGCTAGCAAAATATTTTCACATTTAGAACTAAAAGTCGGTGATTGAAACTTCGCTAACAGATCACGCCGCAATGAATAACGTCTTTCTGTTAATGATTTCCACCCCAATTCGTGCAACATTTCCGTGACGCTTTCCCCCCCGTAACGTGATAAAACAAAAAACCAAAAGTTCAAATGTTTGTAGAACTTATGGGACTTAACTACGGGGTCATCAGTCCCTAAGCTTACAAACTTCTTATGAACTAGCTAAGACTAAGGACGGCACAAATATCCATGCCCGAGGGGGGATTCGAATCCCCGACCGTAGTGGCCGTGCAGACCGTGACTGGAGCGCCTCAGTCCCCTCGGCCACCGCGGCCTGCGATAAAACAAAACGAGCTGCCCTTCTCTGAACCTTCTCAATGTCTTCCGTCAGTCCCACCTGGTGAGGGTCCCACAAGGGGCAACAGTACTCCAGGAGAGGAGGACGCACAAGTGTGATGTAGGCAGTCTCTTTGGTGAAGCTGGTGCATCTTCGAAGCGTTCTGCCGATGAAACGTAACCTATGGTTCGCCTTTCCCACAATATTTTCTGTGTGTTATCTCCAGTCAAAGTTGTTCGTAACTGTAATTGCTAGGTATTTGGTAGAATTTACGACCTTAAGGTTTGACTGATTTATCGCATAATTGAAGTTGAGCGGATTTCGTTTAGTGGACATGTGTATTACTTCACACTTTATTTAGTGTCAATTGCCAATTTTATCACCATGCTTTTGATCCTCTGTTGACTTCACTAACCGATAAACGACAGCATCATCCACGAACAGTCTAAGGGAGCTATTCAGATTGTCTCCTAAATCGTTTATAAATACTCCTGTCACGGAACAACAAAAGGTGTAGCAATGTGAAAGATGTGAAGAAGAGAACTTTCCCTCTCTGTTTATCATGGAGCTTCAAAACCATTAATCAAACAATCTTCACATAGTCATGCATACAGAGTTTCGGAAATATGTACAAGATGACGCAGATTTGGTGTGATAAAGGCTGAAGCTGGATGAAGGGTAGTAGATATAATGATAATTATAACAACATAGTCAACCAACATCTTAGTGACATAACTTTTAGAAAGATGTCTGTGTGTATCCTTATTCAAAGGTGTCCCACTTATCACATGACCGCACGCGCGGCGCACCAGATACCGTGAGGCGAGCCCTGCGTTGCCCGGCGGTTCAGATGCCGCGGTGCCCATCTACTGCTACCGCAGTTCTACATTTAATACACTCTTTTACAAAGAGTATTCTGTGGCATTGTCCCCATACTTAGCTTGCATTTATCGCGAATCCTTAATTCAGTGAGAAGTTCGTAGTGAATGGAAAGAGCGCAGGTCACACCCTTTTATAAGAAAGGTGAAAGAATTGACCCACTTAACTACAGGACAATATTGTTGACATCAGTTTCCTGTAGAATGTTCAAATGTTTGTAGAGATTATGGGACTTAACTACGGGGTCATGAGCCCCTAAACTTACTACTTATGAACGAGCTAATAGCAAGGACGGCACAAATATCCATACGCTATGGGGTATTCGAACCACGGACCGTAGGGGATATGCAGAACGTGACTGGCGCGCCGCAGACCGCTTGGCCACCGCGTCCGGATCCTTTAGAATTTTGGAGCATATTCTCAGCTCGTATATATGGTGGTCCATTGATAGTGACCGGGCCAAATATCACGCGAAATAAGCGTTAGACGAAAAACTACAAAGTACAAATATTTTCTAGCTTGCAGGGGGAAAAATGGCGCTGTAGTTGACCCGATATATGACGCTGCCATAGGTCAAACAGATATTACATATTCGCCAAATACATAAATAAAAATGAATTATTTGGAACACTTTTTTCGCTTTGTGACAGATGGCACAGTAATAGTCACAAACGTATAAGTACGTGGTATAGCGTAACATTTCGCCAGTGCGTATGGTATTTGCTTCGTGACACATTACTGGTGTTAAAAAGGACCGTTTATCAATTAAAGAAAAGGTCTATATGGTGTATATGTATGGCTATTGTGATCGAAATGACCAACGGGCCTGTGCTTATTTTGATCGTTATTGTGGAAGACATCATCCAAGTGTCCGGGCCTTTTGTCGAATACTTACGTTATTTAAAGAGACAGGAAGTGTTCAGCCACAAGTGAAACGTCAATCACGACCTGCAACAAATGATGAAGCCCAAGTAAGTGTTTTAGCTGCAGTTGCGGCTAATCCGCACATCAGTAGCAGACAAATTGAGCGACAATCGGGAATCTCATAAACGTCGGTGTCGAGAATGCTACACCAACATAAATTTTACCTGTACCATATTTCTATGCACCAGGATTTGCATGGCGAAGACTTTGAACATCATGTACAGTTTTGCCACTAGTCACAAAATAAATTACGTGACGTTAAGAGTTTTTTCACGCGTACTGTTTACTGACGAAGCGTCATTCACAAACAGAGGTAATGTAAACCGGCATAACATGCACTAATTGCAAGTACGTGGTCTATAAATACGTATGTTAAATGTGAAACTGTGCGCCTCGGTTGCACAGTGGTAAAGTGCCAGACTACAAATCCAAAGGTCGCGGGTTCGATCCCCGCCGGGTCCTAGGATTTTTATCTGTCACTTTCCACTTCTTTCACCTCTGGCAGTATTGCTCATGTGAAAAATATCGAGTAGCACCGTGGTTCGGAACCCACGTTAAACTGTAGGTCCCCCTATAACTGGCTGGGTAAGTCAGTTCGAAGGTCGGAGGAAGGCAACGGCATACCACCTCCAAACAGGACCATGCCTAGTAAAGCACTGTGGTGTTCAAACCAATCTTCGGATTGTTGACTGCTTTACCTTTTACCTTAAATGTGAAACTATGTTCCTTATTGGATTGATGCAATCATTTTACTTCTACCTCTGTGGAAATATGATTTAAGGGTCGCTACTAGCTTTTATTTTTTTTTAATACAAAAAAAAAAAAAAAAAAAAAAAAAAAAAAAAAAAAAAAAAACCTAGAAAAAAAATTTATCCGTAAAGTGCATTTACAGTATACTGTTACTAACTATATGCAGTGGCGACATGCAAGCTTTTTAGTTGGACACTCTGTGCAATGAAAATATTTCCCCCTGACCTACCTATCTTTAGAAGAATTTACCCTCCAAAATATTTACGATTATAGGTGGTTGAAATGAGATAGGCACAAATTTGAATAAAAACTATATTCACAGATTCTATCTTAGAAGCTGCCTTATACAACAACACATGTGACCATATGCGACTTATATATAAAATTTACAAATAGATCAGTTTGGAAAGACAATAAAATACACTTAATATCTAAATGGGTGACTTTACATGAAAATTGGAAACTAAAAGTTGGTTCACGAAATAAAATGTTTTGACTGGCTAAGTCACAGGAGGGAAGTGACAAACCCAAGAAGTATAAAATAAAATACAAAAATGAAAATTTATCCTAACTCTGATCAAGTCTGTTTTTGATCTACAAGAATAAGGACGTCCCTTCTGGCACACGAAAAACTCCCACTTAATACTACCATTCAACTCCTATTTCTCAGCAGATGCGTTGGTGCAACCTTACCGACTTTCTGTTGAACGGCGTTGCAGGCGGAGAAGACCAGCTGAGAGCAGTGCAGTGTTGACAGCAGTGATCGCGAATGTCGATTGATACGATTAGAACACGTTTTGTCGGTTAAGCAGACGGCAATACTAAAGTCAAAACAAAACTGTACTCTCAAGAAGCGGTAAAAATTCTGATTACGAGTGGTGTAGTTGACAGGAAACAAGCACTTCACAATATTACAAGTTTCAATTTACTCTATAGTAGCCACGCAGGACTAACACCTGACTATGCAAAAATTACACTGAAAAAAATTCAAAGTTAACACCGAAAATTACACAACTCAAAACAGCGATCCAGTCAGGAGCGCAGCCCAGACCAGAATCCCCAAAAACAGCACGATGCGCCGACACCAGAGTCCCTGCTCCAGAGCCAAAATATCACACATCCAAAATCTTCCTCTCTAGCCCCTCCCATTGGTGACGTCAAGCCAATCACAGTTTTTTGCTTCATGGTCAAACCAATGGAATACGAGAGCTATTGTTCAACACGCCAGTCTCCTTCCCCACAAAACTGTCTCACGCTGCATTCTGCACGTAAGCCAGCATTTCTCAGAAATCCACAGAATTTGAGGACCATTGGAACGAATCTGCAGACACTGACATGACTTTACTGTAGACGAGACGCCAGCACCCCGTCGCGAGAGCGCCGCTCTAACTTCCCCAGAAATCACCTCTGCCAATTTACTCACACATTCGCAGGCAGCCGCCCCTAGCGTTCCAAACCTCGGATGCACTTGCAGACCAGAACGACGCCAACTTTTACGGCCTCTGCTCATTGTTCCTTAGCTCGCTTCCGGTACGTCGTGACCGGAGAGCGTCCCTACATAAAAGCAGCGTCGAACCGGTACAAACTACCTGCCACAGACGTGCCCAGCCCAAATATAAATGTCCGTCTGCAGACGGTGATGGCCAACGGTCGCCCTCCGGGAGGTGTCGGCAGGATGCCTTGAAAGCAACATCAGAGAACGTGCCGACAGCGACCCCCGCCCCTCGCAGACCCTGCCGGCGTGCGGGTGTCGCCAGCGCCTTCGGCCTCGAGACAGTTATCCCATCGGCGATACTTATAATGATAAAAAAACAGAGTCATTCTCCGAGAGAACAGAAATTTACCTCCCAAACTCTTATCCTCTGATAATTACAAGACAAAATCAAAGAAACTGAATATAAACAATATAATACTATTGATATCCTTCTGGAATAAATCAAAATAATCTTATCCAAATAAAAATGGAGCAAATAATTCTTAAAACTAGGCCCACCACCTCTCATGTTGTGCAACGGAAAATCCACGATGCCTGCGACAAGTTGAACATCAGCGACTTTGGCGGGCATTATTTGCTGCGGCAGTATGGGAGGAAGGATAGTTGGCCCCTAATTTATCAATGGCAATCTAAATGGTGCAATGTATGCTTATATCTTACGTAATTTCCTACCGATTTCACTACAAGATGTTTCACTGCATGACAGAATGACTTTCAGCATGATGTATGTCAAGCACATGGCTCGCGTGCAGTTGCAGCGGTCTAGAATATTTAATGCCAGATGGATTGGTCGTAGAAGCACCATACCATGGCCCGCACGTTCACCGGATCTTAAATCCACGGGAAAACTTGAAGGATATTTGTTATTGTGATTCGCCAATAACGCCTGCAAACATGCGCCAGCGCATTGTCAGTGCATGTGAGGACATTACTGAATACTAACTACTCGCTGTTGAGAGGAATTCCGTTACGCATATTGCCAAATGCATTGAAGTTGAAGAACATAATTTTGAGCACTTATTGAAGCCATAAGGTAATTGCAGGTAACCACGTAGTAACAGCATGTTTTCTCATAATGTATAATAGTTTCACAAAAGTACATGTATCACATTGGAACAACCGAAATAAAGTTCAAACGTTCCTAAGTTCTGTGTGTTAATTAAAAAAAATAAAAGAATTACCTGTTACCTACTGTTCGTCTAAAATTGTGAGCAATACGTTTGTGAATATTATAGCACCATCTACCACAAAGCAACAAAAGTGTTACAAATAAAACTTTCATATTTATTTACGTACTAGACGATTATGTAATAAAAATTGGGGTACCTATTTAAAAAATGCAGTTGATATCCGTTTGACCTATGGCAGCGCCATATAGCGGGCCAACCATAGTGCCATCTGTTTTCCCCCTTCAAGCTAGTAAAGTTTTGTTCTTTGTAGTTTTTTGTTTGATGCTTATTTCGTGGAATATTTAGCCTGGACACTATCAATGGACCACCCTGTATATATAGGATTGGTCATAAATGAGGAAACATATTTCGTGCAAATTGTCACACAATGAGCTAAAAACATACATCGTTTTCAATGCAATTGAATGGTAAAAATCTGGAAATATGAAGTGGGCTTTTCTGTGTTACTGTGCGCCGACATCGGCCAAGGGGACACATCGGCAACAGGGCACAACATTGGAGTGTTGTAGGTTTTATAGACGCTCACAAGAAGGCGAAGCATGCGGCGTCAAGCGACGGTCAGTGTGACACTGCGAGCAATGCAGCGCTCACATCTAACAGGTACCGTTTCCGCTAGTCCGGTCACTGTCAATGGACCACCCTGTATAATAAATTTCCGTCCCGGGATAAGCTTATTTCTATCAATCAGCACGGGCTTAGGAAACGTCGTTGTGTGAAACTCAGGTTGCCCTTTTATCGCATGAGATGAGCCATGATTGAAGGGAAAATGGCAAATAGCCTTTTTCTAGTGTTGAAGAAGGCATTTGATGCGGTACTGCACTGCAGACTGTTAAAGAAGATACGAGCAAAGGGAATAGATTGGTGAATGGCTGGAAGACTTCCTAAGTAACAGAACGCAGTACGTTGTTCTCGACAGCAAGTGTTCGTCAGAGACGAGTGTATCGTCAGGCGTGCCCCAGGAGTGTGTGATTGGTCCGCTATTATTTTCTATATATATAAATGATCTGATGGACAGAGTAACTTGTAATTTGCGGCTTTTGTTCGGGAGAGTGTCGTCATTAATTGACAGTACTGGGATACAGGATGACTTAGACAGTATCTTTAGTTGGTGCGAAAAATGGAAGCAAACTTTAAATATAGAGAAACGTATGGTGATGTACATAAGTAGATGAAACAATCCCATAATGTTCCAATACAGCATTGCTAGTGAGCTTTCTGATACAGTCGAATCGTTCAAATATGTGGGTGTACTATTGCAGAACGATATGAAATGTAACGAACATGTAAGGACAGTTGTGAGTGAGGCGGTTGATTCTCCCAAGTCTCCTGAATCCATTCATTAATTATTTTTAGAATGATGTGTGTGGCTATATTGCATTTCAACTGCAACTGGGACAGCCGCCCTCGCTAATCCAAGACTGCCGTTTCCTGCTTCCGAGCAGATTAGTGTTGTCCTAACGACCTGTATACTATTCATAGGTCCAAACTGTTAGCCGGGCGTTTGGGGAAACCAACAGGTTGCCAAAACTTGGTATTCACTTGGAAACGATCAGCATCTCTGTATCTGTAATGTCACACGCGGTCCGCTTCTGCTGCAGAGCGCGGTAAGTTTGCCGTGGGTTGCGCTAGTAACCATCCTCACTGCGCAGGCGCCGCCGCCGCGCCAATCTTAGGTATATATAGAACGATGCGCACCAGTAATCGTCAGTCTCGTACTCACTTGAAGATGTTTGCATCTTTGTCAAGTGAAGTATCAGGGGAAGCCGTCAAAGTGATCCGGCTACAGGCCCGAAATATGATCGACCAATCACTAAGCCGGGAAAACTTCAAGGTACACGCCCAATGTTGCTTCACCTGTTGCGTAGAGCAGGCGTGGCGGTCAAGGCCAACTTGTCCGTAAGATCATTAGCAGGGGACGCTGAACCCTTTTTGACCGACCACTGCGATCTGAATCGCCGGGAAATGGAGCGCTCGCTTCTCGGTATCTGGTGCGCCGCGCGTGCGGACATAAGATAAATGGGACACCCTGTAGTAGGAAATGTTTCCAAAAGTAATGGTTAGTGTGATGTCAATGCGCCATGTCATGGAGATGCTCTCGTACTCCCTACAGCCAGCTGAGTGAGTCTAAAAGCAATCAAACCTGCGGCCTTCCTTGGTGGGATGGTCCTTTCGGAGAATAGCTACACTAGAATGGACGTTCTGCGTCAGTTCTACACCGCTATTGGTTACAATAGTCTCGTGAACATTCTCATACTGGTATACAAAGTTATAGACATTCAGGCAGCGCAGATGTCCGCCTAGTCATCGTAATGTAAGGGCAGAAGCATCAGAGCGTAAAGGTAGGTCAGAGAAAGGGTTTGCGAACCCAGAAGGGTCAACCCAAACTGTTTCCACTTTTGCTATCTTCATCGTTCACCTGTGAGAATTAGTGGCCATTGGATGACCTTGAAAATTATGTAAATATCTTCACCATACTTAGCACTTTATTTATGCCTCAACCTTTTAGATACGTGATTCCCCAAGTGGTTCTATATAGGCCCCCTGAGGTCTATTCCAACCTGCAAGAGGTTCACGTCAGCGGAAAAATAATTTGAGGGTCTATTTGCTGTAAATTGGTGTCGACGATAGTGGTTCACAACCAAAATTCAGAATTATTCTCACAATGCTGAAGCTTGGTCCTGTTCACTTTATTGACTAAGCGACAGACTGCTGCAGGCTCTTAGTGATAATTTTTTTTTTATTTTGAGGGGGGGAGGAGGGAATCTCTTGATTATTATTTATATATTATAACTTGTTAAGCATTTTTCACTTCACCCTTTCACAGTTGAAGTTTTCAACGTTAGTAGCACCCTATCATGTGCGAAAACACATTTTAAGTTAGAAATTCGTAAAAAATTTAATTACAAATATGGCAGGGGGTCTGTCTACACAGAACAAAACGTATCAAGACGTCTACGAGACAAAAAAGTTTGGGAACCCTTGGTTTAGACTTTCGTCATTTTATAAGGCATATCTTTGTTAAAAAGTTCTCCCTTAAAATAATTTGTGTCACAGACACACGTCATTGCATATAAAACTGACGTTTAAAATGCATATAACCAAAAATGTTTAATTATTTGTAAATCTAAGGGACATAACAAAGTTTGTCATCAGTCCCTAGGCTTACAGACTGCTTAAACTAACGTATGCTAAGGACAACACAAACACTCCCGCCCGAGGAAGGACACAAATATCCGACGGCGAGTGACCACGTGCTCCGCAGCAAGGCGCCTTAGAACGCTCTGCAGCTCTATCATGACACATATCCCTAAACAATATCATTGTTTCAGGGAGAGGGGCATACTGCCTTACAAAATGAGGTTGAAACGCGTTAGTCATCAATAAAAGGCTTAGTGTGGCCAAGACATTTATGCTATATTATTGCCAAGTGCTTCCAACCTGTTGCTAACAGTGGGACTATGTGTACGCACGTCTCTATACCGTCTTCAAACTAATTCAACGGCCTCGACGAGTACGGCTCAACTGGAGGCGTGAGAAGATCACCTGGAAGATAAACTGACCCGAATCTTTAGCGATGAAACCAGATTCTGCCTCTACCAAAATGATGGTCATTTGCTTGTATGAGGTAGACCTGGAGAGGACTGATTGGTAGAGAAAGATTTACCATCTTAGAAACTGGAAAGAGTTTTTTATCCACCAAGTTAATTCTCGTCCACGCAGTGCGCGTGAAACTCTACGTTCTGTGCAAGATGTGAAACAAAACCCTTGGCTGGTGTTATGCCAGTTCATCATAGTACCTATGAGCCTTCAAACCATTTAACCAATATGTGTTGCTGGCAGCCTATACCGAGGCGTACCTCAAGCTGCCAACATTCAACTACAATACCTAGCAGACAATCGTCATTTCCGGATACGCTAAGGGACAATCAGCTACGATGCCTAGCAGACGATAGCCATTTCTGGATACGCCAACTATCAAAACAACACGTACCCAACATGCACTACTTCTTGCAGGTGCAACTAGAAGAAAAAAAGAGCTTTGCAGAACAGTTTTGCAAGAATTATCATTAGTACCACACCGGATGGCTATCTACGCACAGGTCCATCTTCACCGACAGTTCGCCTTCGCATATCTATTACGGGAAGACGCGCCTCCAGTCGAAGACTATCCTCTCTACAGCTCAGGACTCTCTACCACTCATACTCTGGATTTTCGCCGAGCTTTCTGAGGACTCAAAAGCTGCCACGGACTTCGGATTCTCGTTTGGTGGACTTCAAAAGCTTTCTCCGTCACCCCTAAAGTAGATCTTTTCGTCAGTAGTTCCACGATCCTACAATGCCGCGATACAAAGAATCTTTGTTCGAGGAGACTTCCCCGAAAGTATTATTCCGCGACGACGTATACTTGTTACCTTAACTTGTGAGGCTGACTTGTGGAATTTGTATTTTGTTTTTTGTTCATCAGTATTCTTTAGGCACAACAGCTAGTACGGTCTTTTCTCCAAAATGGCATGTGTGGCATATACTGGCGGTGTGGGAGTGGTCGATAAGGCGTGCGTTAATGAACCCCAAGACAGGATTAGCCATCTGTATGATGGAATGAATGCCAGACTCAGCGCGAAATGACCGCCCGTGTAGGTTACAGCACGCACTAATATGAATGAGTATTTAAGCATCGTTCGACAGCTGGTACCTCAGCACCGCTTCAGCTATTGACCAACGAATAAAATATGCACTATTTTAACAATAAACAGTATTCTTCTGTACCACCACATTTAGAAAGCCTCTATCCTCTGTTTATCGTCCATGTTTCACTCCACACAAATGCCTTCAGAAAGGACTTCCTTACGCTTAAATTAATATTCGATGTTAACTAATTTCTCTGTTTCAAAAACGCTTTTCTTCCCATCCCCATTCTGCATTTTATATCCCATGTATGGCGACCATCATAAGTTTTTTTTGCTGCCCAAGTAACAAAACTCATCTACCACCTTTATTGTTTCATTACTTCATTTAATTCCTTCAGCATCGCCTGATTTTCTAAGATGATTATGAAGCGTTTGATCATACAATGTAAGCTTTCACGGCCGGCGTCAACTTCATTTAAAACTTCCGGGCTCATAAGCCGTGGTAGATTTATAAAACTTTCCCCTAACGTTTCATCTTCGGCTGCGGAAGACATCTTCAGAGGTAGAATGGCGAACTGCGATGAGAACTTGAGAGAGCGCCGTATATATAGGCTATGCAGAGGGCACCACAAGACATCACGTGACGTCTGCTACGACACTACCTCTGGTATTGCCAACATTCTTGACAGAGAAGAATCGATTGTCATATCGCTGGTGTAAAGCAGAAGTCCAAATTCTGTCTAATTTAACAGCTTCCTCTTTCCTGTTAAAGTTATTACGATGTTTATAGATCTCGATTGCTTCCCTATATGTGCGCGCATGATAGTGCGAAGTTTTTGAGATGACACTAGTCTCATTAAATTTAATTTCATGATTGCCATCTTGGTATAAATGTTCTGCTACGGCCGATTTCTCCGTGTGCCCCAGGCGGCAATTCCTTTTATGTTCGACCAGACGAGTATTGACGCTCCTTTTTGTAGTTCCAATGTAGACTGAACCACAGCTGCAGGGAATTTTATACACACCTGATGTATTCAACGGATGGTGTACATCTTTTGCAGTTATTAAATATTCTTTTATCTTCCTTGTAGGTCTCAAAATGGTTTCTACCCCATACTTGTCCAGCACTTTTCCAATACGGTCTGTAACCTTATCTATGAACGGAAGAAAAACTTTCCCCTTAAAAGATGAGTTGGAGCATTTACGATCCACCTTCCAGAAGAACGGTTATTCTACCAAAGAAATAGACAGAGCCCTTCGTCCCAGGGAGAAAGTTAATGTTAACAAGGAACAACAACCGCTTAAGGGGAAAGTTTTTCTTCCGTTCATAGATAAGGTTACAGACCGTATTGGAAAAGTGCTGGACAAGTATGGGGTAGAAACCATTTTCAGACCTACAAGGAAGATAAAAGAGTATTTAAGATCTGCAAAAGATGTACGACATCCGTTGAATACACCAGGTGTATATAAAATTCCCTGCAGCTGTGGTTCAGTCTACATTGGAACTACAAAAAGGAGCGTCAATAATCGTCTGGTCGAACATAAAAGGAATTGCCGCCTGGGGCACACGGAGAAATCGGCCGTAGCAGAACATTTATACCAAGATGGCAATCATGAAATTAAATGTAATGAGACTAGTGTCATCTCAAAAACTTCGCACTATCATGCGCGCACATATAGGGAAGCAGTCGAGATCTATAAACATCGTAATAACTTTAACAGGAAAGAGGAAGCTGTTAAATTAGACAGAATTTGGACTTCTGCTTTACACCAGCGATATGACAATCGATTCTTCTCTGTCAAGAATGTTGGCAATACCAGAGATAGTGTCGTAGCAGACGTCACGTGATGTCTTGTGGTGCCCTCTGCGTTGCCTATATATACGGCGCTCTCTCAAGTTCTCATCGCAGTTCGCCATTCTACCTCTGAAGATGTCTTCCGCAGCCGAAGATGAAACGCTAGGGGAAAGTTTTATAAATCGACCACGGCTTATGAGTCCGGAAGTTTTAAATGAAGATTATGAAGCGGTTTGTAACTGCCCCTCTCCCCCGTACACACACACACACACAAAGTGCTGGACCGAAAAGAAGTTTACCACTCACAACAGTTTCGCTACAGATGCCGTAAAACTGTCGCATCAGTCATGACCTTGTATCACATAAAGTTAGCATTACACAGTTGCATGTTACTATTTATTTTTGTCTGCAGGTCTCCTTTAATTCCCTTCCATCCAAAATTAAGCAATATGTTTTCCCTTAATCTATTATGGATATAAAGTAAAAGGACACTTACTCACTCACTGAGTAACACGAAATCTCGAAAACTACTTCACCTATGAAGCGGAAATTTGGCAGGAATGTTCATACGTAGAAAACGTCAGCTAAGGAAGCATTTTGTGATAGGTGCATTGCGGAAAATACTTCTCCTAGAGACTCACGAAATCTACAGTTTCATTCCGATCTTCACGAAATTTCGCACGCTTTAAATTCAAAACAAGAGGAAGGTCACCGTCTACCTTAAGTTTCGTACAGTGCATAGGGGAGGGTACTTTGCAACCTAAAAATGGATCCCTAAATACTTGCTCGCACCATAACTTGAGAACGGCTCGACCTATTTCACATATCTTTTTTTTTTCCCTTTTGTTGTTGTTTTCGTTATTCTCAGAACGAGGTTGTATGAAATAAAACTGGAATATTTGAGACCAATAAATCGTGTTTTTCAATGTGACCCTGCGTTTTCATTGCATAGAAATCTATAATTTTGTTCCGATATTGATCAGAATTTTGCATACTCTACCTTAAAAACAAGAGGAATGTCACTGTCATTCCTCTCGTTTTTAAGGTAGAGTATGCAAAACTATAGATTTCTATGCAATAGAAACGCAGGGTCACATTGGAAAACACGCTTTATTTCGTTCGGTGCATCGTGGAGGACTTAAATAACGGAATTTGGCAGAATGCATAGTTTTGCTCTAATCTTTATGAATTTTTGCACACAAGATCTTTAAACTAAGAGGAAGATCACTGGATACATAAATGTTTGTATGGTACATGACAGAGGGTACCTAGCAGAAAACTTTGGCGAGAGAGGTGGAAACGAACAGAGAGATGGGAGAGAAAGAGATGGATGCAGAGACGGGAGGGAAGGGGATGTGGACTACGAGAATGTAGGATAAATAAACACCCGGGCAACGCCGTGTTTACAGCTAGTCTGAAATAAAATACTGAACAGCGATCTTGGCATGTATAATTCCCAGCAAATAACAATTTAGATCGCCCCTCGCTTTTAAACGTGCGAGGCACATACAGAGTATTACTTCCCGTAGCGACATTCATCTGCAGTGCCGTCGAGAGAGGCCGGTGCTGCGAGTTGTGCAGAGTGTGTAGTAATCGTGAATCTCGCTCCCGGTGTGAGACAGATGACTGTCCCGGCGGCAGAGTAATTTGTCGGCGCTGTCCCGTCGCGACGCGACGCCACGCTCGGTTGCCAGGCACCCCTCCCCACCCCAGCGCCGTCACAGCACGTCAAGGTCGCTCCCCCCCACCCCTCCACCACCCGCCTCAGGCGCCGTAATGAACGCAGCCTCACCTGGAGGAAACACCCTGCCCCCAGGACGCCTCCCGCCGCTCAGACTAATTTCTCAGATTAAAAGCTCCGCGGCTGCCACCGAAGACAAAAGCCGGCGCGCAAAATGCGAGCGTTAATTCCGGGAAATCTCTGCTCTCTCTCACCTCTGCAGAATGCGCATTCCCCGGGCGTTTGTCTTTCCCAGCCGCCGCGGCTGAACAAAGGGAGCTCAGCGTTCGCCTCCGTAATCTGTTCCGCGGCAAAAACGGCCCCCTCTGAGAGCGCCATGTTTGGCTGGAGTTACTACACTGGCAAGAGACTCGCTGTGCCTTTACTTGTTCTGCGTACTGGCAACGTGATATTTATTTCTCAATATTCTTGTATGTCTTGGTTTGAATTTTATAGCACCCTCTACGTTACTCACTACGCTATCCCATCCACTCTTTCCTCCTCCTCTTGTTTCTTTCCCCTGGCCTACGTTTCTACTCTTTTCCTTGGAAACATTCACCCTCCATTTTCCTAGCACGGTTAAAATCATTTAGACACAGAATACTACCTTCTTGTTTTATTCCTAGTGCAGGGAATGCTGGAGAGATCCACTACACCTTGGAAATACTGGATTTTTATTTTTTTATTTTTTTTAAATTTTTTTTTTTTTTTTTTTCCGCCACACGGGCAGGCTGAGAGCAGCTTGTACACTGCTCTTGAGCCGCAAGAATAACAAAGAACAGTTGAGGTGATAGGCAAAACATCAACAAGTAGATAAAAATATGAACATACAGACGACTCCATCTGAAGCCACGTGACGAGCGACTACATCAATAACATTAATAATGCAGAAAACAGCTTTGGTCACATGAACTGTTGCCTATATACTTCGGTCACTGAGTGGCTATCTTCAGGGCTAGAAAATAAGCCCTGTTGGCCCAAATAGACTAGAAAATTCCATCTTAATATGGGAATATAACTGTATACCGTCAACGTCGTGCATAATACTAAACTATAGCCTGCTACTATTGTGCATGGCGTTGACGGTATACAGTTATATTTCCCTTTTAAGATGCAATTTACTGGTCTATGTGGGCCTGCAGAGGGCTTTTTTTCTAGCACTGAAGATGGCCACTCAGTGATGGAAATCGATATGCAAGTAATAAAGATTTCATGCGACCAAAGCTGGTTCCTGTATTATTAAAAATATGAAGTTCTGTACAGATAAAAAGGCGAATCTTGGGCGAGGTAGTTTAAAGCCATGTGGAGAATTTCAAGATAGAGCCAAGGCGTAAAACAAAAATGTATGGACACATACATTTTTACCTACACTGTAGCACATGTTAAAACACATTGGGGCCTCAATTTTACGTCCATAATCGGCAGACACGTCACTTTAAATTAGAGTTAGAAACACTAACAAAGCACTGAGCACTGACGAGCACTTTTAAGAGAAACTCTCACTGATGCAGAGTGGGCTTTCAGCGGGATATGGAGAGGGTAGGAAAAAGCCTGGAGGGAAGGAGGGGCTGTAGGAGGATGAGGGAGCCCATTAGCAGGGAGTGCATGGACTCCCCTCTGTAGTAATGGGGGATGACAGGAAGAGGATAGACTGGATCCCATTTGGAAAGAGGGATGGATTTAGGACCGGTGGGCATCATCTGGGAGGGGAAGGTGATGGATGCTGTCCTGGGAAAGGATGTTGAGGGTGTGGATGTGCAGTGCAGGGGGAAAGGGGGAGGGGAATAAAGTGGTAGAATTGAGGCAGAGGCCCAGAAGTGGTGAGAACAAGATATACCAGACGGTTGTGAGAATCGATTTTTCGATTGACACAGCGCATTCGGAGATGCTGCAGGAAGTGGAGAATGTGGGGGAAAGGGATGGAGTGTTATAGGAACCATGTCTGGAAAGGCTTTCAGTTAGTCAGACCCTCCACACCTGACAGTGGTTTTATCGCCAGTAGCTTCTACCCTATAAGAATAATTTGGTTCAAGAAATGAAAACTTTCTTGATATTTATATAGAGTTTCTGCAATATACAGGGGCGTCCCAAACTATATATCAAAAATGAAAATCAGGTAGAAGGGGCCAAAATAAGCAAATTTGGTAATACCGTCTTGACCCGCTAGAGGGCCCTAATGACTGGAGCATATCATAGCTCTTCGCCAACCGGATGATTCCATTTAAGAGGGGTCACCGAATTTCATCCCAAGAGGAACAGCAGAATTGTAATTTATATGGTTGCATTTCTCACAATGCGAGCTCGAAATTTAGGGATTTGAGAATGTTTCATTTACTAATTAACTTCCATAATTCTCACCTATGAGCTCACATAACCGACATGGCACACTAGCACACGCCTATCAAGAATGGTTTTCCATGAACATTTGGACAGGCATTGTGAACATTAAATACGGCTGTACATTCTACCATCTGGTTTAACTGGGCACGTGTATAACATCTTTCTATAGGATGTCGTACATGAAATTCTGGACATCCTCTAGTTGCCTGCAGAGAAATGTGGATCTAGCAACATTTCACTACAGTCGAAAAGTCTACAACCATCAATGGATATGACGCGGCGGTCCACTTCCCTAGAAACGGCGTGGAATTCCTCCATTGGCGTCATATGAAAAGACATTCTCGTGTCACCTGGGGAATACATAGTTGCCCGCGTGTCTGGTGTTCCTGAACGTGTGTTGGGCATGTCTGAAGTCTTCTCTAAGGTACCCTTATCCACGTGTGGTTGCTGTTAATCATGTATCGCTGTTAGTGGCCGCTATTTCGATTAACTCCCGTAAATCGTTAACAAATACCTGATGTCATTGGCCCTTATATGCCATTTCAGTTTACTGTGACTTTACGGCTGTACATGATACCGCTACAATGAGCCATTACAGCACACATTCCTATCGAAAACTGAAATACCGATAACCAGTTGTCATTGTACCAGGAGGACGATGAAACGTAATACAGAATATGCTTCGCAAATAGATGTAGGCAAAACAAAAGACATGTGTGTACATATGTAAAAAGTACATGTATATTACCCTAATCAGCAATGAAATCTGCTGGTGTCATAAAAACAAACATCGATAATTGAAGTTGTATAAATTTCTGCCCTTCGTACCAATATGGTGCAACGGTAAAAATGCGTCACGAGAATTTTTTTTGTTTGTTTGTTTGTTAAACACACACACTTGGGGCTTACATGTTTTAATGGTTCATTAAAACATTCATATCGGGCAAAGGACAATATCACAACTGATAGTAGATTATGTTGTCAGCAGTGGCGGACTAAAGCTGTCGGAGGCCCGGGAAGGTGGCAAAACAAAATGAGGCCCCCCGCCCGTTTGGAAATACATGTATTACTATAAATAAGTAACTTTTGAGATTTGGAGGCCCCCCCTCTAGACAGACAGAGACACTCACTCCTTCATGCAAATCTGGGCTGATAGGAATTAACAAAGGGAGATAAGTTGACATACTATAGAATAAAGGTGTAGTAGGAAATTATTCATACGCAAAAAATAAACATCAATAAGTCAGATTGAAATTTATGCAGCACACATATTGTCCACATCATGACGCTAAAAAAAGTACTTTCGAGGTATTTGGAGGCCCCCAAGTCCTAGAGACCCGAAGCGGTCCGCCAACCACCCTCGCACATCCCCTATACCATTTTCTACGGACTCCTAACTACGCCTACACTTTCAAGATAGGTTTCGTCACAAAGAGGGGGCTCTTGCAACATCTCTATTCTATGTATTCAACGAGTGCACTTAATCCACTTTCTCGTCACCCATTGGTAGATACTAATCGACTTCAAGTCAACAAACGATCCCATATTTGAACCGTCAAATTCTCGGAGAGACTGAGTTTGATCTCTGACGAAAAAAATTATGTATTTGATCACAACGGTTCAGGTAACTTATCTATCCGAAACGCACTCAAATCTGCAGACTCGAGTTTGTAAGACATGTAAATAATGAAAAAGTACCCAGCCCAAACGTGGCCATCGTTATAGACTAAATGGGCAAGCTTTATTTTCTAGACATTGCTGGTTGCGTCGTCGTCAACATTTCCAGAACGCTGCCATATCGTTTACTCTTTCGTTGGCATGCCTGCCTTAATTTCCATATGCAGAGGTTGTAGAAACACTATATTCCTTAGGATATCTCATTCTATAGTCTTCTGTGTCTCGTGATTTTAACCAATATCACCTGCTGTGTAGATTTCTGTTGGTGTCATATGTACTTCTACCTCGAATTCATCACTGAGAACAGTAAACGTAGCTTGCGATTTGTAAAGGTCACTGTCTGCTCAACACTGACAACTACACCACCAAGCATATGCTTTCAGCGACATTGTTCCTCTCTACCTCGGATTTATAACCGAAAGGGATATGCCTCTCCGTACGCAGATTCTGCGGTGTGACTTTCTGTCACTTCCTCCGACTGCAGACACATCTTTGACCTAGTTTAACTAAACGCTATTTTGTTTCCCATTTCGTATCAATCAAAATTCGGTATGTTACTACTGAAACCGCGGTTTATTACTCCCGTCGATAGATAAATGAAGGCTTCTGTGGATAAGAGTTCCCAAATGTGACGTACAGATATTCATTTACACTACCCACCACCAAGAAGAAGTACATGTATAATACGTCCTTTTACGATTGCTATTATCGATCCACTAATCAAACATGAACTTTGTTGGAAACATATCCACACCAAGTTACAGACATTCTGGGATTGGTGTCATACCCCTTTTTAACTTTTAGAAAGAAAAACACATCTGTATATCCACCTGAATTCGATATTTCTACATTTTCCCATCCCAGTAATGTTTTTCCAAAGTTATATTACGTATTCTCTTGGTAATAATTAAAAAATGGGATGTGCAGATATTTATTTCTCCTCCTCGTCACACAGAAAACATATATATGGTACTTCTTGAATATCAAGCGCCGTAAAAGTGTTTCCCTATTACTGCTTATCTCCTTGTGTGGTAGCAAGGGTTGTTAGAAAATATTCAAAATACAATACCAGACAATGCGTAGTAGATATGTTTTCCTTCATTGACTTTTAGAATAACAGGAACATTTGTATGCCATTATAAATGCACTTCTCCTTGCCGAGACTTACTTCCTAGTGATGATTTTCGAAATTAAATTCAATTGCATGTCTGTTAGACCTCCTAAATGTGACTCACAGATACTAATTTCTCCCCATCACCCTAGAAAGAAGCACATTCAGGATGCTACCATTACCAGATATTACAGAGTAAATAACTGTCCTCCAACGTGAGATTTTCTTACCCTTTGTCGAATTCTGTAAGAACGCATGCAATCACCGGAGTAGGTATGTGTGCAGACAAATCTAACTCCACTACGCGCAATGTGGATTTATTACCGCCAATCAATATGTAGAATGCAAATCTTCCATTTCATTATATAGTTTACATTCTCTCATGTTGTGACTTATGTTCTGGTCAACATAAAGAACAGCTCATATATTAAAATGCATTTGCCTACATTCCAGTTGTTGACTGCTCCACTCGGGTTTGATTTGAAAGCTGGATTGTGAAAGATCTAAAGGTGAAACATTTTCAAATCAAGAACATGTAGGACTCTGTTGCAAGTTAAATATTCTGTTGAAACGTCTTATCATGAGCGCTTTCATGGCAATACTGGCTCGTTTCTTGCCTACTCGTATTAATGTTGACATCGCTGACTTTCGGTGCAGTTTTGAAACTTTACCTTGTAGCAGACTGAGCAGTTAACGTCATGATATGGGCAACATGTGTGCTGCATAAATTTCTCTATGACTTATTGATGTTTATCTTTTGCGTAGGATTCAATATTTCCTACTACAGCTTTATTCTATAATACATTAAACTTATAGCCCCATGTTAATTCCTATCAGCCCCATTTGCATAATAGAGTGAGCGACTGTGTCGGTCAGGTATGGATTTAGAATATGGCTGGTGGAATAGAGCTTCCGTCTGCTGTAGCTACAGCTTGACCAACTTTGGGTAACTTAACGAAAGCAAAGGGATTTCCGCCAGATGTTCTTGTCAGTCACAGATCGTCAAGGTGGTGTTACAAGGGACCCGTCCGGTCACCTCCGTTAGCGACTGGTGGTTCGCTGACTGAAGTCTAGGAGACGGCACTCGGAGGCTGACTACTGGTAACATCGTTTTGCATACGCGATGTTTCACTTACGTGAAGTTTGAAATTGTATAAGGCTTCAGGCTATCTGAAATTCTCTAATAGTTTCTCTTCCAGCTCTAGCGAAATCATGATTCATGATTGCAATTCACTGATTCCCGCCAAAGGTAAGAGTGCATGCATACTGCGCCCGAACTCTCACTGGAATCAGCGAAATACCGCTAGTAATGAGTGATATTTGGCAGAACATTGTGTTAGTAGTGACTGGGTAAGTTGAAAATATGGGTTTCATGGGAAACGTACAAGAGTATCCCACATGACCATGATGAGCCACTGTGCATCCACTGTCGTAGTGATCTGAGCTACTGATTAATAAGTAGAAGAACCCATGTTGGAGTCCGGGCTAGGCGCAAATCTTCAACTTTCCCCACCGAATTATTTCACTGCCTACTGATATTCGTAAATTTCTTCGTGTGTTGATTGATACCATCTGAAGGATAACAAATAACGTTTGATCCTTTGTTCTTTCGGACGGACACACACACACACACACACACACACACACACACACACACACACACACACACACACACATATATATATATATATATATATATATATATATATATATATATATATATATATGTGACCTATTTAGGATTTGCGACGACCATGTGATTCTAACTAATTCCTTAAAGAAAAAACCTCTCTGGATACGCCACTGCTATCGACAGAACAACAATATTTTGCCGCCCCGTGCAGTTGCACGTGTTGCACCTGCTTAAATACGGCCCTATATATCTGGTTTCGGAGCGACATTCATCACATGTCAGCGACAGAAAACGTCTCTCAGAAAATTTCGTCCTGCTTATATTTCCGGCAGTAAATGAAGACAGATATGTGTGTGTACCATATGTCAGTCTGTTTCAGAATTACGAAGTTACTCGGACAAATGTCTAGGTCAGAGGTCGGCAAGTAATATTAGATGGGGTCCGGATACTTTTGAAAATTTTTATCTAGGTCCAGATGTAAACCCTCATGTTCCTTATTAACTTTTTATTTTAAATTTCCCTCACAAAATAATATGAAATACAGTAGACAGGTATATTTGTGTACAAAAATCCAGGATAAAATAATATTCTTTCATGATTTTTAATTTTCACTCACAGAATAATATTAAATACAGTAGGTGTAAAATAGTAATTTACAAACAATCCAGATAAACTTATATTTTTTGCTATTTATTTTTATTTTCACTCACAAAAAGTATGAAATAAAATGGATAGTCAATCTTTTACTGAAAATTCCAGAAACAGGTCATGTATTATGCATACTATATTCACTAAGAGAGTATGAAAGACCATGAAATTTGCTTATATGTCTTAAAAATTCACAGGAAAAATTACATTTGCTGTCTTGAGCCAATTTAATAAAGTTACGTTCACGTGCTGAGCAGCTTATACGAATACTGTCTTCAGAGTAGACGATCGTTAGTCTTGAGCGAAAATTTTTATCCAAGAAATTCATTTTTGGAAATGAAATTTCCAAACATATGTGGAGCCAAACATAGCAACCAGGCAGATCGCTAATTTTTTGAAATATTCTTATTTTTTCGGTTTCCGTTCACTCCTAAATTCTTCAGTGGATAGTTATCTCCATTTGGAGTACAGGCTTTGAAACGTGGAACAACTTCACAGGTATATCTGCTCATTCTGCTGCAGGAGAAACCTCTGAAGACAATTTTAAGAATCGTCAGAATTTGTCTATTTATGAAAAGTGAATCTTACTGCAAATTCTTGCTTAAAATCTGCCAAGAAATTTTATAATATGGATTATTTTTTATTTAAAAATTGTTGTAAAATGAAGAAATTCTTGTCTTAAAAATAACCAGCCTGCGACGGAATGATGATACATTTTGAACCAAATCAAATAGTAATTTCCCATTTACTTGTAGCTTGGTGTAGCTGCAGAAAAATTGCTTTTTAATTATTATAGTAGGTAACTTACACTTTCAAAATATTCTGGCTGTCCAGTTTTTGGCCTTCCGCGGTCCGGACCAAGAGCGCGGTCCGCTAGATGCCGACCGCTGGTCTGGGTGATGTATAAGCATCTTGAGGAACGTCTGAACGATACTTCAGAGCGTCGAATTTGCTAGATGATTATCGGCAGGTGCCAGTGCCTGTAACTTGGACTCTCCCAAGAGACGTTGAATGGCGTTTCCGGCCATGGTTTTCTATGCCTATTTCGAGCCACATGGCACCTTCTATGAAGGATGTTCAAATGAAAAAGTACTAAACGACTTAACAACCAAACCGGTCGAAAATTGAAAAATAACCCGCTTTGGGATAACGTAGTTCAACATCTACGAGTGCGAAGCATGCGTTGTCACCTCCTCATTTTAATATTCATAGCTGTGCACTTAGAGAGCAATAAGATGCTCACCGTCTTCTTTGACGTCCGAGGTCCGCTACTTATCGAATCCCTGAACCGCGGAAGAACCATTGACTTGAACTGTGAGACACTCCGTGGCCTAACCAAGTCCATCAACAATGAACGGTCTCGGCTGATCACGGAGGGAGTGATTCTACTCGATGATAACGCGCGTCAACACATCTCCCGCGTCACACAAAGTGCACTGGCCAAGTTCAAGTGGGAGCAGCTTGAGCATCCGCGCTACAGCCAGCACATGTCTCCCTGTGACTCATATCTGTTTGTTCCGCCGAAAAAGATATCTTAAAGGGAAGCGCTTCTCTCGGACGACGAACTGAACGGTACAGTAGAGGACTATATCTTGTCACAGTCGAAGGAATTCTCAGAACAGGGAATCCTTCCACTCGTTAAACAGTGGGTTTGCGCTCAGGCATCTTGTGATTACTGTTGAATAAAAACTTTCATTGTATCCACAGGATCTACATCTACATCTACATGGGATACTCTGCAAATCACATTTAAGTGCCTGGCAGAGGGTTCATCGAACCACAATTAAACTATTTATCTCCCATTCCATTCTAGAATAGCGCGCGGGAAGAAAGAACACCTGAATCTCTCTGTTCGATCTCTGATTTCTCGTATTTTATTCTGATGATCATTTCTACCTATGTAAGTGGGAGTCAACAATATATTTTCGCATTCGGAGGAGAACGTTGGCGATTGCAGTTTCGCAAATAGCCCACGCCGTAGCAATAAGCGGCGTTGTTGTAATGATTCCCATCCCAGATCCTTTATCATTTCCGTAACGCTGTCTCCCCTGTATCGTGACAATACGAAACGAGCTGCCCTTCTTTGGACTCTTTTTTTATGTCCTCCGTCAAACCCGCCTGATAAGAACCCAACACTGGGCAGCAATACTCCAAAGAGGAACCGACAAGCTGCAATTTCTTTTGTAGTTCTGTCGCATCTTTTTAAGGGTTCTGCCAATAAAAGGCAGAGTCTGGTTCGCCTTTCCCACGACATTATCTATGTGTTCTTTCCAGTTTAGGTCTGAAGTAATAGTAATTCCTAGGTATTTTGTGCAGTTTACGGCCTTCACATTTGATTGATTTATGTTGTAAACAAAGTTTAACGGATTTCTTTTCGTACTCATGTGGACGATTTCACACTTCTCATTACTTAGAGTCAATTGCCAATTTTTACACCATACTGATATCTAATTCAGATCGTTCTGCAGTTGGTCTTGATCTTCAGATGATTTTACTAGACGGTAAATGACGGTGTCATCTGCAAACAACCTAAGAGAGCTACTTAGATTTTCCCCTAAATCGTTTATGTAAATAAGGAACAGCAGAGGAACAATAACACTACCCTGTGGAACGCCCGATATCACTTGTGTTTTAGTCGATGCCTTACCATCGATTACAACGAACTGTGTCCTCTCTGACAAGAAGTCCCCTATCCAATCACAAATTTGAGGCGATATACCATAACCACGCAATTTGATTAAAAGCCGTTTGTGAGGTACGGTGTCAAAAGCTTTCTGGAAATCAAGAAATACGTAATCGATTTGCGAACCCTTGTCGATAGCACCCATCACTTCGTGTGAATAAAGAGATAGTTGTGTTTCGCATGAACGATATTTTCTAAATCCGTGTTGACCTTGGGTCAATAGATCGTTCTGTTCGAGATAATTCATAATATTTGAATACAGGATACGTTCTAAAACCCTGCTGCAAATTGACGTCAATGAAATAGGCCTGTAGTTTAGTGGGTTACTCCTACTGTCTTTCTTGAATATAGGTGTGATCTGTGCAACTTTCCAATCTTTTGGTACAGATCCTTCTATGAGAGAGCGGTTGTATATGACTGTTAAGTAAGGAGCTATCGCTTCAGCATAATCAGATAGAAATCTAATGGGTATACAATCCGGAGTAGAAGACTTGTTTTTGTTAAGAGATTTTAGTTGCTGCACTACTCCGATGATATCTACTTTTACGTAACACATTACGGCATCTGTTCGTAATTCGAAATTTGGAATATTGGTTTCGTCTTCTTTGGTGAATGAGTTTCTCAAAGCTAAGTTTAGTAACTCTGCTTTAGTAGCGCTGTCATCGGCAGGATCGCCATTACTATCACGTAGTGAAGGTATTGTTTGTGATTTGCCCCGAGTATATTTAACATATGACCAAAATCTCTTTGGGTTTTCAGTCAAATTACGAGAAAGAGTTTCGTTGTGATAAATATTGTAGGCATCTCGCATTGAAATCCTCGCTAAATTTCGAGCTTCTGAGTACGATCGCAAATCCTGGGGATTTCGTGTTCGTTTAAATTTAGTATGCCTTTTGCTTTGCTTTTGCAACAGTGTCCTGACCTGTTTTTTGTACCAAGGGGGGTCGCCTCCTTTTATTAATATATTTGATATAAAACTGTCAATTGCTATCGATACCACTTCTTTGAATTTGTGCCACATCTGGTCTACACCTACGTTTAGTGTTAGAAACGAGTGGAAGCTGTATTTCAAGAAGCAATGTATTTTGTTTTCATCTGCTTTCCTGAACAAATATACTTTGCGTTTATTTTTGATGACTTTGGGACTTTCGATATTCAATTTCGCTACGACAGCTCTGTGTTCACTAATACCTGTATCCGTTTTGATGCTCGTTATGAGCTCAGGATTATTTGTTGCTAAGAGATCAAGTGTGTTTTCACATCCATTTACAAATCTAGTTGTCTCATGAACTAATTGTTCGAAGTAATTCTCAGAGAATGCGTAGAGTACAATTTCCAACGATGTTTTATGCCTACCTGCTGATTTGAAAATATAATTTCGCCAACAGATTGAGGGTAAATTAAAATCACCAACTACTATCAACTGAAGGCCACTAATTTGTGGACGTCCCACTAGTTTACAAATGTAGATCGACTATTAAACCATCATATCTCGACCACGGATAATGATTATTAGATAAGAGTTTTCGTTTTTAATGTGTCCACGTATGTACTATAACTTCGAAGTATGTTTGAACTGGTGCGTATACAAGCTTAAAGCGTTGAAGTAACGCGTTGAAGAAACCTCTCACGTACAATTCCAAAGTGTGCATATGCAAATAGATCATTAGCGGAACATTAATTTCAGCTCCAAAAGGAATTTATCGATTGGCATTGTTTGTCTAGGTGCCAGCCCCGGTTCATCGTTAAATTATTGTTTATACTCTGTAACATGCCTACGTCAAAACACCTGCTCTAATGACTATACAAATGGTCGCTTGTAGTGTCTAAGCCGAAAAAGTTTTACCCTATGACCCTAACTCATATAGCCACTGCGCAACGAATACCCCGTCCCTTTTCCCCCAACCACGATTACGTGTGAAACTTATTCGTTACAGAGTTATCGTACGGTAACGATAACAATCATACTGCTCACGACCGTGGGCGGTATTAATATGTTCGGAAACGCCGCATGGAAATTAGCGGTTCATCAGCGGTCCAGATCTGCCGTTTTATTCATGACAGAGATAAGGGGCAAACTGATTGGAATTCCCTTTGGCCCAGTCATCATTTCTATACATATCGGAGGTTTTGGAATATTACATTATACATCTGTACAGTGTGAAACTAGAATATTCCACAGTTTTTGTATCCCAGTCAGAGAGAAAAAACTGACTGGTTGTTGCATAGTGTATGTTGACTAGAACGGTCACGATACGGATTATAAGATTCTTTTTTCGTACAATAACAACAACTGGGGGCCAGATCACTTCTATACCACTTATTCGTTGCAAATCCTTGGAATTATTGCCATACGCAGGTCGTATTCCTGAAGACCCTTTCTGAATTTTCTTGATATCTTTATTCGTTACCGAAATCCAAAGGTTCCAAGCTGCTATGCGCAAAAGTGTAAAAATGATTTATTAGCCGTTTTTGTACCGTGTAACATAAATATCTCAACTACAAACCGTAAAAAATCCTGTGTAGAGATTTATCAAGAAAAAAAAAAAAAAAAAACATTTTTCCGTTTCGAAATATTAATCCGTTATCAAGTTCCACGCGAAAAACCTTGATGTTCTGATACCAAAAGAACGAGTTGCACTGAAAGACGGTGGTTGGTCCGTTATGAAACTTACCATACGATCTCAAGAAATATGCTCCTTGAAACAGATTTGATTTTTTCATGACACGGTTTTGTATTTTCCGCCCGATGTAGTGTTGCTTTTATGTTCTATTTTCATTATAATTACGGTTTAGTAACAAATTACGTCAATTGTTGAAAAAGATCTTAAAGATTTTGTAGAGGTAAAAGTATACAGCGAAAGTTTTGCATATGGTTGTTTATAGGCTGTACATAACAGCGTATGAAATTTAAAACCGATATCAAAATGTTAATGAAAACTGAGAACACGGCTATATCTCTTTGCGTTCTCGAGATATTGGTTTCATATCTAGCGGACGAACCCAAGAGGTTTGCTCACATGCATACTTATCATTTCACTTTAGGAAAACTATTCAGTGACAAAATTTGATTTTGGACAACCTACAGGCTTTTCTTGATATTTGACAAATTAGTTTAGTTAATCGTCATACACTGTACATAAAATATCGAAGAGCAAAAAAATCAAATGCTCTTTGTTCTAAACGAGCATAAAAAAATCCAATCTCATAGTTCTACACGGAGTCGCACACGGTGAGGAGGAGGAAGACTCAAATCCGCAAGCGGCCATCCAGATTTTGGTTCCACCGATTTCCCTCAATTGTACCAGTCAAATTTAGGGATGGTTCCTATCAAACGACCCTTCGATATCCTTCTGCATCCTTATCAAAACAACCCAACCCTCTGCTCCGTCTACAATGACGACGTTTTGCCGTGACGTAAATTTTAATCTTCCTTCCTTCATTTCCGTCCTTACGGATCTACAAAAATTCTCTCTTGTAATTAACACATTCTACTGGTCCAGGAGAAGGAAGAAACTCAATAATGAACTCGTCCGAACACAAATAATAAAAATATCTTTAGCAGACTGACGGAAAAGTCGACAACCAGCTGCCTCAGACGACATTCTACCTTCCTTACCAAAAAATTTATCATGGGGATATATTCTACATGTCTTTTGTGCTGAATGAAAAGGTCATAAAGTGATGGTGGAATAGAGACAGTGGCAGTAGGCCGCGCGAGATTAGCCGAGCGGTCTAGAGCGCCACTTTGCGGATCGCATGGCCTTCCGCGTCGGAAGAATTCATCGCGAAAAGTATGTGTAGAGATGAGGAAATGGAAATTGAACAGACAGACAGCAGACTGTTAAGATGGATGAGTGGAGTTGCTAGAAAATAGGGAATCAGGAATAAATACATCACGGGACATGTGAAAGTGGGGCTCTTAGGAGACAAGGTCGAAGAAAGCAGGCGAAGATGGTATAGGCATGTCCAGAGACGGGGCGAGTACTACGTGGAGACAAGAGTCGGAAACTTAAACTGAATGGACAAGCAGAAGAGGAGGACTAAAATGAAGATGGAAATACAAGGTTGCAGAAGATGTTACAGAAAAAGGATGGAAGAGATGAAGCATTTAATGGACGTTTATGGAAGAGAAGAGTCCAATAAAACAAAGCTGACCCTACATGACGTGGCAAAAGGCTGAGAAGAAAATGAAGAAAAACACACTGTGGGAAAGAAAGATACAGTGGCAATGTAAGAGAAAAAGAATGGGTCATAGACAGTGACCGACAGGCACAGACTGTGCAAAGACATGTTTAAAGGATACCAACAGGTACGGTTGAAGAGAGAAAGAAAGATAGTAAGGAGAATCTGCCAACAGTAGAAATAGGAGACATTGGGAGAGACACTTATGTAGAAAGGCGTAGCAAAGGGGGGATGCTGTTTATAAAATCGTCATTACAGTGAAATACGGAATAATAGGACTTACTTTGTTTCCAATTAAAAGAGCGCCAATAAGTTCGCATGTCAAAGATTTTGATGAGGAAGGTGGACTTAGGTCTGTGGAGGGTGATTGCTCACTGTTATCTCAGAGGTGTTTCAAGAGGAATCAATTCAGCCTTTTTTCTCTCCCAGAGGAGCATCTTTTAGCTGGTAGAATATTTATGAAAATCTGTTTAATAAAGATTACTGTGTGGTGTATGTATTTGATATAGTATGTTGACCTACACGTATGAAATTTTGCAAATCGTGAGAGGAAAAATTAAGTCGTATCGCAATTTGCGTTAATTGGGTATTGTCTCAGAGTTCTCTAAGGAAGAAATGTCCTCACGCCGCCAGTTCATATGAGTATCAATCAGTGGCGACTGGTGTTTCAGATAACTGGGGGTTCACTTCTTTCAGTGCCGGATCTTTATAGTGACGACGCCACCCCTTCACCCCCACCACGGCACGTCGATGTTTCGTCGGCCCCCCTCCCTCGCTCAGGTTCCGTTAAAAGATCTGCATAATAGAATGTCTTACCAGGTCTTGTTTGCGCTTGCTTCAACTCGAGCTGAGGCGTCGGCTTACCAAGGTTCTTTATTTCACACTTTTGTTCCAAGCTTAAAGCTGAGTAATTTTTTTCTGAAAGATACTGAACGTTTTTATTTATTTTTGTATTAAACAGGAGAAACATAGGAATAGGTACATTAACACAAAAACTTAGTAAGTAACGGATTACACTGTGAAGTGACTGTAAAAAAATGAATCTGTTATGATGAAGAGAGAAGCTATCTTCGGATGACGTGACATTGTAAGCAGCACCCCCTCCTTAACTTTACACACGCGCAAAGGCTGCTCTCTCCCACATCTTTTGAAACGGTTAAATATTTGATATAACGAATATGAATATCATTCACCCTTAAAATCGCGACCCACTTGCTAAAACGTCAAAAGACATGTGCAAATTACAAAATTCATTGTTGTTCCCGTATCTGTAACGAAAAAAAGATTGGTTTAAAAAGAAATACTTACAGTTAGTCTCAAACCCACTACGTTCGACAAGGCGATGCCGCTAAACCACATGGCTATTCTTGGCAGGTGGAGAGTAGCGACTTCATTATTATTCATGATCTCATCTTCTAAAGGCTTTTACAGTTGATGCGTCTTTAATTTACAGTAATAACACATTTTACGAAATATGACATGTTTTTGATGAATCTTCAATGCGCGAAAAACAAATGTGATGCACGGGTGTTGCCTTAATGATTTGCCGATGCGCAAATCGAGTTGCGTAGTAGCTCCATGTCCTGCTTCGGGACCATTCGCGCGTAACTGCCAGAGCTCGAGTAGCCAGGAGCTGGCGTCTCTACTAGCTCCAATGCCAATGTTGAATGCGGCATTTCCCCTCGTGACTCCCTACCGCGAGAGCACCAATATGCTGCCTCCAGGGGGTTCCTTAAGGCGGCCACACACGTAACGGCATGCTTGACAAGCACGCTTGTACAAGCAGCTTGATGCTGGATCGAGTTTCGATTATGCGTGCTTGTGCAAACGCTCAAGCGAATTCGTTCTTGAATGTGTGTGGACAATAAAGATGCTTGTGGAAGCATTTGACAGTCTGAGTGAGGCTGCAGCCTTTGTTTCAGATAAGTTTCAATTAGTGCTGTAGTAGCAATTTCTGAACTGAGAAACATACACCGCGACCTCTTAGAGGAGTTTATTAGACTGTGTGAAACACATCCCTGCCTGTGGAATATTAAATGTAAGGACTATCACTACTTGCGAAATATCTCACAAGTGCCTTTGCGAATTAATAGTAGTATATTTGACGTCTTCATAATTTCATCCTGTCGCGAGAAGTCGCAATGCTGTTGTTAGTCTTTCATGTGGTGTTATAGCTTCCCTCATTATATTATCTTGCTTCTTGATCAAAAGCGTAACGAGAGACAGAAGATTCAAATACGTATCTTCATTCATTCTTAGTTATGCCATTCATGAGGATATATCTTCAGTTCACTGAGTAAATTTGTATGTGAATACGATTTTCGTTTTCTTAACCACTCTTTACATCCAGTTTAACGCTCTTCTCGTTTCTTTTTTACAACACGAGCATAAAAACTGCCACATCGTCCTGTGAGCTCGAAATTTTCAGATGTAAACAAACCGTTGCCTGTACAAGCATGCTTGAGCCGTGTAGGTGCATGAGAAATATGTGCTTGCTTGTATAAGCACGCTTGCGGAAGCGTGCTTGTCAAGCATGCTGTTACGTGTGTGGCTGCATTAAGAGAATTTGAAGCCGAGTCGCGCATGAGCATTGCAACGCCGCCTCTATTAGGTGGCCGCACTGCAACTCGTATACGTGCTGTCTCAGCGACGTAAAAAGTTTCTCATGCGATAAAATTACTTTGAATTTGCATATTGCCGCGAGAGACGACGAACAATGACTGCTGGCGTGGCGCAGGGGATAGCGTCACGGACTACGGTGCAGAAGGTCGCCGGTTCAATCCCACCCACCGGCAGAAAATTTATTTCTTTGTAATTAACAATTCCAGAAGATTCTACATCTTTCTTATGTTCACTTGTAAATTCTACTTGTTTCTTATGTTAACTGTTCTTCTAATTTCTAGCAAATTCTGTCTGTGTATAAATAGCAGAGCACTCTGCCTGAGAGGCAGTCAGTGCTGCGTGTATGTTGAGTTCGTAATAAACGTGCTTTCAGTATAAGTGCTGTGTTTAGTCGCCTTCGAAGTCAAGCCTACTCCCATTGCAACGTGACAATATAAAATGATCTGCTACAAGAAAGAAAGGAAGAAAGTTTGCAAACTACTTTTTATTTTATTTATTTACTTTTTTGCATGACGAGTTATTATTCCTGGGTTCACTATACCAGTGAACACGTAGGACGCGCAGCCACCGTAGGAAAGCAGTGAAAGGTAGTAACGGAGACCGCAGTGCGAGGGCTGGCGTGTAGTGGAGTGTAGTGGTGGTAGCTGTGGCGTGGGCGGCGTGAGTGGAACGCGGCCCGAGGTGTGTGCGGGTCGCGCGACACGCCGCTGACATGTTTGCGGGCGGCGAGAATGGCGCCGCCCACAATGGCCGCCGCCGTCTGCGGTCTGGAGGGCCTGGGGGGTCTGGGGCGGCGGCCGCGCCTGGTACTGGTGCTGGCCGACGGCCAAGCGCGCTGACCTCGCGGCATGACAGCCCAGGCGGACGCGCACTGTGCTTGAGCCCACACTCTACCCAGCGCCGTGTCAGCGCTGGTCAGTGGCGGCGCTAGACGAAAACTGGGCGTCGGCGAACTCGTCTTTGCGAGGCCCCTTTCATTTTTTCAGTAATGAAGAAAATGTTAAATGAGCTTAATTATACATCAATAATCATTATACTAAAATTCTATAAGTATAATATACGATTATTATTGCAATGACAAAAAATACAATAAACAAACACAAATTAGATAAGCTTTTTAGCTTTTCGTCTCACTGAATTTTTTAAAGATCACATCTTGATACTAGCAGCTATTTCGGCTTCAGTTGATAGCACTGACAACGCAGATAGTGTTTCTTGCCTCATTGTGCTTTTCAAGTTACTCTTAACCAATTTTAACGTTGTGAAACTTCTCTCGGCCGAAGCTGTACTGACTGCGACTGAACACAATTTTGATTGTTATACAAACATTTGAATATACTTCTTACAAATCGTTTTCTAAAATGTACTGAAGAAATTGTTTTGCAAGTATTTAACCAAAAATTGAATCACTCCTGCACTCATACGGAAATAAATACGGACAATTAAATAGCTGCCGGCCGGGAATGGCCGAGCGCACTAAGGCGTCATACCAAGGTGCGCGAGGTCGCTCTCGTCGGGGGTCGAATCCCACCCTTGGGTACGGATGTTGTGTTCGTCTATTGGTTAAGCTAGTGTAAGTTAGATGTAGGTCGTCGCTAAATAACCTAACAGTTGGAAAGCGCCATTAAACATCATTAAAAAAAAAACTAAAATTTTGGCAATGTTTTGCGAGGCCCCCACAGGCGCGAGGCCGTCGGCGGTGGCCGACGTCGCCGAAGCCTAGCGCCGCCACTGGCGCTGGTTTCTATACCTGATTTGAAATTTCCCGGCTCATACGCTGTGATCGCGTTATAAAGCTTCCCCCTAACGTTTCATCTTCGGCTGCGGAAGACCACCTTGTAACTTACCGGAACATAAGTCGTTTCTTCTTGAAGTTGTCGTAGATCGGCGTAGCCGGTAACGACTGGCTGAAATTCTATGGGACAAAACTATTCTTCTACAAATAATGTAGGCTACACGTAGAATTACAGGTCGGACTTGAAGTCATGATGGAGGTGTGCAGCCATAATTATCAGTGTAATAAGACGTTAACCCTGCGGCGGGCGCGTGGCGGCATACAGTGCCGCCAATTTTCTTTTATTTCAATAATTACGTCAGCTACAGAGCACGCAACAATGGTGCTAGATATGAATCGATTATTTAGTCACGTACCAAACTACATTACTGCGCCATACATATACTGACCATAACAGCTGTGACTGACCTGTGGAGTGGACGACTGCACCGAGACGGCACTGCGTACCGCACGCGCCCGGTAATGTAAGTACATGTAGCCGTACCACTGTCGCATGTTTTGATGATTAGAAACTTTGTTTTACAACTCCTTGGTTGTATGCTGATTTAATTATTAACATTGCTTTGGTATTAGAATTATTTTATTGTCTCCCAGATCCGCAGAAAGGAAAGGACTAACACCGGAAGAAATTGAGCGTCTTCTTCTGCAATTATCTGACGAAGAAGATTAGGCTGATTTCTCTGACAGCGATGAGGAAGCAGGAATAGTTGAAACTGCAGATCATTGTAGCGAATCTGAGCAATCATGCATTGACGAGAATGAAGTGATACGAATGCCACATGATGACTGTAATTTTTATATTGGTAAGGACCAAGAAACATTGTCGATAAATAATCCGTTGGCACTACCAGGGAAAACAAAACGTTAGAATATAATCAGAGTCCTACCTGGCCCGAAACTGAATGGTAGAGAAACTGAAACTGAAATTGAAAGTTTTCTAAAATTTTTTGATCCTGAGATAATTGATTATGTTGTTGAAAACACAAACAAGTACATAAATACCAAGAGATCGTCTGTGAATTACTCAGGGGCTAGAGATTGCAAAAGTACTTCTGCTTCTGAAATAACGGCTCTTTAAAGAGCTCTGTTTCTCATTGCTGTACAAAAAGGAGGACGCGGAAATTTATTAGAATGGAACAGGACAGTATTTAGCTACAAGCGCTTTCTGTTCTTGCTCCGGTCACTCAGGTTTGATAATACTTCTACAAGAAAAGAACGACTAGCAACTGATAATCTTTCTGCCATCCGCAGTCCCCGCTCAGCATTTCTGAACAACTGTAGAAATAACTAAAGTCAAGGGCAGTTCATAACCATAGACGAAATGCTTGTCCCATTTCGCGGACGTTGTGGTTTTGTTTAGTACATGCCCAATAAGACCGCTATGTACGGATTGAAGTTGTATGCATTGTGCGATACAGATCATATTAAAAGTTGCTGTTAAAACAGATGTGATACACAATAAATAATTAATTCCACCCAAAATAAAAAAAATAACTTTTCCATGTAATATTCGTAGAATATATGACTTCAACTGCTATTGGGCAAAGCTGAAAAAGTGTACCCAGCCGAGATTCGAACCCGCGTCTCCTGCTTTCTAGGCAGTTGCGCTGCCCCTACCCCACTGGGGACGCAGTGATCACCGCACCTGCAAGGACTATCCATGCACGCCTCCCGTCAGATACAATTTCCCAGCTGCAGGATCAGAATGTGACGTTGTTCTTTCCGAACAGACGCCACATGTATATATATAATATGCCGGTGACGGGCAATGATCCTATCGTTAGTGGGGAGCGGTGGGCAAGTTTGAAGCCCTTACTCTTACGGGAATTAGTTAAACTACGAATTTGAGTACTATGGGCAGGGCGAAGCTGGGAATTTGTATCTGACGGGAGGCGTGCATGGGTAGTCCTTGCAGGTGCGGTGATCACTGCGTCCCCAGTGGTGTAGGGGCAGCGCAACTGCCTAGAAAGCAGGAGACCCGGGTTCGAATCCCGGCTGGGTACACATTTTCAGCTTTGCCCAATAGCAGTTGAAGTCATATATTCTACGAATATTAAATAATAACAGCTGCAGGATCAGAATGTGACGTCTGTTCTTTCCGAACAGACGCCACATGTATATATACTTTTCCATGTATTTAAATGCAGGCGGCTCTGAGTGCCGCACACGCCCGCTGACGTAACAATCTTAGGCCACAGGATTAAGGAGAAAGAAATTAATCCCATTATTCAAATAGTCTTAGCCAATGGCTTCAATGAGGCAGCAATAAGGAAAATTCTGTTTTCAAAAAAATTGGAAAAGTTTCCGTGACGGAGAGGGAACCCACCAGATACAGTTCACTCACTCAGAAAAAATAGCCAATGCCTTCCGCAAAGCTAATGTTAAAGTGGGTTTTCGGACAAAAAGCAAGCTAGGGCAAACTTTGCGACACAGCGTAGAGCCCGTTCCAGATAAACTTAGTAGGGCAGGGTTGTATAAAATCCTGTGTGGATCGTGTAATAAACTTTATATACGGAAAACCGGACGTGACTTCAAAATTATGTACCGAGAGCATAGGTATACGAGTAATGGAAATGCATTGGGTGACCATTTACGTGAATGTCAGCACCATTTGAGGAACATTAACAATGGTTTGACAATTCTGCGCGTTAGTAATAAGGATATTTCACTGGATATCTTGGAATAGATTGAGAGTTATATTAGCCAACAGAGTTGCCCGGACCTAGTAATTAATGATCAGTTGGTGGGGTCTCGCAATTGGTTCTTTGACTTTTTTCATAAATATTTGATGAATGGCAATGTATAAAGTTGTCGTGTGTGTGGATGGACTGGCGCCCCGTTTATCTTGTCTCACTGTACCCCCGTACATGATTGCCTTTTCGAGGTTCAATACTATGTTTATAAATTTCGTTCCGCCACTCAGCAGCAGATGCCCTCTGGCGAACGGCTCTCAGACGCTGCGCCTGTTACATTTTTGCTAAGTCATGATTAAATGAAATTCTTAATTTTGTCCATGGTAATATTTTATTTTGTTTGTATATATGGACTATATCTTTACAACGTCTTAGGCGAGGTGCTGCCCTCACATGGTTTTGTTTTCGCCCTAACGGCTGTCAAAAAGAAATTGATTTCAGTTCACTTTTACCTTTCGACAAATGTACTAAGTTCTGTGCTAACATATTAATGTTACCAGGGTTTGATGAATGGCCAGCCTCTACTGGCCCTTGCGCTTTGTCTTTGTTTAAAGCCGGCCGCTGTGGCCGAGGTGACTGAGGCGCTCCAGTCACGGTCTGCACGGCCACTACGGTCGGGGGTTCGAATCCCCCTCGGGCATGTATATTTGTGCCGTCATTAGTCTTAGTTAGTTCATAAGTAGTTTGTAAGTTTAGGGACTGATGACCCCGTAGCTAAGTCCCTTAAACTATTCAAACATTTCTTTGTTTAAATGGGTTATGTTATGGTATGTATAAATTTTTCGTGTCATTTCTCTTTTTGTTTCACGTTTACTTTTGTTTGACTGTACATGTATTACCTTAGCTTTTTCCGCTTACCGGGTACTCTGAAGATGGGCGACGCCCGAAACGCGTCAGTACAAAAGGAATAAAGTTTTTATCGTCATCTGCATGGTTTTATTCTCAGCGGCCAATCAGCTATTTTAACTTCTTTCTTATTACATTGACATGTAGAATTGCAGTTAATGTTGCGATAGGTCGCGGATTTCGAGAACAGTACGCGATTTTATGTAGAGGGCATGTGTCCTGGACGATGAGATAAATATCCGCGAAAACGGGGGTGGCTACATGTTTTCCCCTATAAGACAGATTTGCTGCCGGTCTGAGATCAAGTATTCGACTACTCCTTGCTATCTTGACGTTAGCGATTGGAAACTGCCGATATTCTGGTACAGTTTGGAATCTTTCGGGTGTTTCATCATCTACGTGGGATACTCTGCATTTAAGTGCCTGGCAGAGGGTTCATCGAACCACCTTTATACTATTCATCTGCTATTCTGTTCTCGAATAGCGCGCGAGAAGAAAGAACATGTGAATCTCTCCATTCGAGCTCAGCTTTCTCGTATTTATGCAAATGATCATTTCTACAAATGTAGGTGGCAGTCAACAATATATTCTCGCATTCCGACGAGAATGTTGGTGATTGGAGATTCGTAAGTAGACCACGCCGCAGCAATAATCGCCGTTGTTGTAATGATTCCCATCCCACATCCTGTATAATTTCGTGACGCTGTCTCCCCTGTATCGTGACAAAACGAGATGCCCTTCTTTGGACTCTTTCAAAGTCCTCCATCAAAACCACCTGATAAGGATCCCACACTGGGCAGCAATACTCCAAATGAGGACGAACAAGCGTAGTGTATGCAGTCTCTTTAGTGGTCCCGTTGCATCTTTTAACCGTTCTGCCAATAAAACGCAGTCTCTGGTTCGCCTTTCCTATTATATTATCTACGAGTTCTTTCCAGTTTAAGTCTGATGTAATAGTAATTCCTACGTATTTAGTGGAGTTTACGGCCTTCACATTAGACTGATTTAACTTGTAAACAAAGAGTAATTGATTTCTTTTCGTAGTCATGTGGACGACTTCACACTTCTCATTATTTAGAGTCAATTGCCAATTTTTACACCATACTGATACTTAATTGCCAATTTTTACACCATACTAATATATATTTTTCAAATCGTTCTGCAGTTGGTTTTGATAATCAGATGACTATACTAGACGATAAATGATGGCGTCATCTGCAAACAATCTAAGAGAGCTCCTCAGTTTTTTTCCCAAATCGTTTATGTAGATAAGGAATATCAGAGGACCAATAACACTACCCTGTGGAACGCCCGATATCACCTCTGTTTTAGTCGATGCTTTACCATCGATTACGACAAACTGCGTCCTCTCTGACAGTAAATAACCAATCCAGTCGCAAATATGGGGTGATATACCATAACCACGCAATTTGATTAAAAGCCGTTTGTGAGGTACGGTGTCAAAAGCCTTTTGGAAATCTAGAAATACTGAATCAATTTGAGAGCCCTTGTCGATAGCACTCATCACTTCGTGTGAGTAAAGAGCTAGATCTGTTTCAAATAAACGATATTTTTTAATCCAACAGTAAAAGCGGATCATTGCAATAAGCGATTGTTGTGGATGTTAGGTTTTTCGCTCTTGTTTAACAAAGGCTTTGCTATTCGTATCTTACTTTCTTCGTCTTTGTATAAGTTAAATATTCAGCTACCGCTACGTGAAGTGTAACTCTGCTGTCGTCATTATATAGAATGTTGAAGTCAAAATATCGTAACGGAAGGTGTACTTTCCAGACAAATACGGAGTACGAATGAGTTTCCAAACATGTAGTGTGGTAGAATTCGGATACGAAACATTTGCCGTAGCTCATTTTAGAAAGCTAATCCCACTATTGGGCATTTTAAATCATCGGCCATTTTAGTGTGACCGGGCGTCTCCCGAAAATTGTCTTTCACGCAATAGTTTTCAGTCAATTTCACCGTGTTATCAATGTTTTCTTTTCGAACCTTTCATCGAGTCAAAGAACTGTGCAAAACGCGTGATTTGAGGCATAATTTGTAGGTGTGACACGTCGAGAAATAGCTCGATTACATGCATCAAATTTAACAAACACCTAAAGTATAATATTAGGGCCCAATTCACGTGTTGCTCTTCTAAATTCAATCAGATCAATGTTACCAATTCAATATAACATGAAAAGCATAAGACGCACTGATCTTTATAAGCTTATCAAGGATGAAACGGTTTACTTACATTAATTCAGTGCTCCTATTAATATGACTGGCATAAAGCCTACTGCATATTATGTCATTTCTAACTATGCAATTATTGTTTAATTAAAAAGCTTGTTAATGCCAATAACAATTATTTCATTTATGATTAGCTGACTAATCCTTTCATTGTTAATGAAACTTCTTTGCCGACAGTATTACTACTTGACTTTTGGGTAGTTAAGAAAATGCGACGCCGGCCGTGGTGGCGAGGGGACTGAGGCGCTCCAGTCACGGTCTTCACGGCCACTACGTTCGGGGGTTCGAATCCCCCCTCGGGCATGGATATTTGTGCCGTCCTTAGGATAAGCTAGTTCATAAGTAGTTTGTAAGCTTAGGGACTGATGAACCCGTAGTTAAGTCCCATAAGTTCTACAAACATTTTTTTTTGAAAATTCGACTGCAGCGCCGCATGGTGTGCCGTATAATTCTGTGCTTCAGTCATATCTTCATAATTATCGAATGTCCTTGACTTTGGTTCGTGTATTATGACAACCATAATTACAGTTCATTGTCAATTTAATGATTTATTAATGCCCAGTTGTCCCCATTTATGGCTAGCGCACAAGTCTCATTAATTACAATCACTAGAATCCAGTACGCACGTTCCACACATCACTGTTCGTGGTAGTATACTAAAGTCTGACGTGTATGTTTGAATGTGGTACAAACATGAAGGATTAATCATTGTAGATAAACTTTCTACACGCCTAACATTGAAGAACTTTTACATAATTATTCAAATTTAAAGTTCAAAGTGACGTGGGTTATGCCTCAGATACATCACGAATTAAGACTTGCTACTGGCGTGCATTATGCCTCAGATTAAGGCTGAAACAATACTCATTTACATGGTGCAAAAGCATCGAATTTATAACATCCAAATAATGACACTGAAAATTACGTTCAAAAAGTTTCAAATGTTTATTAAGCTTACGGAACTTAACTGCAGGTGTAATAAGTCCCTAAAATTGCAAACTGCTTTTAAAACTATACTAAACACAACACAAACATTCATGAATGAATGAGGGAGAATTCGAACCCCCGACGGGAACGGCCTCGCGCATCGGAGCATATCGCCTCAATGAGCTGAGCCAATACGAGGCGGCGGAAATTACGTATTGTTAATTAGAATGGAAAAGTTAACAATTACACTAAACTGGCTGTAATAAAAGATACCGCAAATGATACTGAGTAAATTGATATACAAGTCTTCGTTATATTAATTGTATTTAATATCCAAATATAATTTAATAGGGTTGTTAAGAATACTTTCGTAATTATCGGTAATTATACAGAAACTAATGAGGACAAAACTTTCCTAACATTACTTGTGAAACAAAATAACACCTACTTTAATATTATGAGAAAAAATATAATTAGTTTTATCAGAGATACTAATTAGCCTAATATATGACATATAAAAATACGCCTCCCACATCAACTAATTAATATTTGCTAATTAAACCAACTTCTGCGACGTCAAATAATAGAAAATATCTTCAGCTGATCATGTTAGGAAAAAAACTTGACAAAAGTTTTGCAAAAGAAATTTTAATAGATTAATTACATTATGCTACAGTGGGGACGGGAGGTTTAGTAATGCAAGCGGATGGAAATAAATGCCAACATGCTTCGTTACAACCTTAGAGGTAGAGTAAACTTGAAGGAGTGCTTTATATGTAGGCAATGTAGAGGTTACAATCCGTGACATCGGCTCGGAGACTGTCTCTCGAATAGTCAGCATTCTTGACAGTGAAGAACCGATTGTCATTCCGCTTGTGTAACACTGAAATCCAAATGTAGGCTAACGCCTCAGTGTATTAGCTGAAATCCCAGTGTGGCACGGGTATTTATTTTTGTATTCATTGGAGTATTGCATTATTACATCTGTCTCTCTGTTCATCCCCCCCCCTTCCGCATCCGCCTGACCCTTTCTCTATTCATTTCCGCCTTTCCCTCCCTCTGTACATCTGCTTTCAACGCCAGCCGCGGTGGCCGAGCGTTATGCTGCGCGTCAGTCACAGTCTGCACGGCCTCTGCCGTCGGGGGTTCGAATCACCCCTCGGGCATGGATATTTGTGCCGTCCTTAGTGTTGGCTAATTCATAAGTAAGTTGTAAGTTTAGGGACTGATGACCTCGTAGTTAAGTCCCATAAACTTAACAAACATTTGAACATTTTTTAAATCTCCTTTCACCTGTCTGTCACCATCTCCCCTCTTTCACTTTCCTCCTCTGCCCTTTCTCATTCTCCACCTCTCCCCTCTCTCTGTCCGTCTCCTCCGACCTATTTCTGTCCGTCTCCTCCTCCACGTATACCTCTTCGTCCAATACAGGGTGTTACAAAAAGGTACGGCCAAACTTTCAGGAAACATTCCTCACACTCAAAGAAAGAAAATATGTTATGTGGACATGTGTCCGGAAACACTTCATTTCCATGTTAGAGCTCATTTAGGTGTTTCTCTTTAAACGTAAATTGAAATAATTCGTGCAGACACTTATCATAATACACAATTGTTTCGTTATTATGTACTGTACTTCCTCGATTCACCGCCAGTTGGCCCAACTGCAGGAAGGTAATGTTGACTTCCGTGCTTGTGTTGATATGCGGCGGATGAGACTTCATTCCAACGTGATCACAATGAACATGTGTGGGCTGACGAGAATCCGCACGCATTTGTGCAATCACGACATCAACACAGATTTTCTGTGAACGTTTGCGCAGGAATTTTTGGTGATGTCTTGATTGGGCATCATGTTCTTCCACCTACGCTAACTGCAGCACGTTATCACGATTTCATACGGGTTACTCTACCTGTGCAGCTAGAACATGTGCCTTTACAAGTACGACACAACATATGGTTCATGCACGATGGAGCTCCTGCACATTTCAGTCGACGTGTTCGTACGCTTCTCAACAACAGATTCGGTGACCGATGGATTGGTAGAGGCGGACCAATTCCATGCCCTCGCGCTCTCCTCACCTAAGCCCTCTTGACTTTCATTAATGGGGGCATTTGAAAGCCCTTGTCTACGGAACCCCGGTACCAAAGTAGAGACTCTTCGTGCTCATATTGTGGACGGCTGTGATACAATACGCCATTCTCCAAGGCTGCATCAGCGCATCAGGGATTCTACGCGACGGAGGGTCGCTGCATGTATCCTCGCTAACGGAGGACATTTTGAACATTTTATGTAACAAAGTGTTTGAAGTCACGCTAGTACGTTCTGTTGCTGTGTGTTTCCATTCCATGATTAATGTGAGTTGAAGAGAAGTAATAAAATGAGCTCTAACATGGAAATTAAGCGTTTCCGGACACATGTCCACATAACAAATTTTCTTTCTTTGTGTGTGAGGAATGTTTCCTGAAAGTGTGGCCGTACTTTTACTGTACTTTACTGTATATGATAACACACATATACGCTCTAAGGTTCATGGTGACTGGTCAAGCAGTTTCAAAGTCGCAATGTACTTTCTGCCATGCTAAATTAACTGGGTTGCAGATTATAAAAATTTTCTTCATGAACAAATACATTAATGTGCTGACTTTCATGTTGACTGGTCAAACAATTCGGAAGTTTGTTGTAACGTACCTTCCGCATTGCACCTACGGAGCCTTACGAAAAGTAGCCCATGTATTAAATCGAGGTAACAACTTTCTTCATTCCACATTTCATTCAATTCCGTCCAGCCGTTTCAGCGTGAAGAGAAACAAACATGTTAACATATTGTAAGATACCCTCCGCCACGAAACATACGGTGGATTACGAATGTAACCCATGTATTAATCAGGGTATAAGCTACCTCTGTTACAAATTTCATTCATATATGTCCAGTGAATTCAGCGCGAAGCCGTAATAAACGAATTAACTAATTGTAAAGCACCCTCCACCGTGCACCATACGAAGTTAATTTTAGTATGCCTTTAACCTTCACGCGAGTGCAAGCAATGAGTTGACAAAGCTTTATTGCAATCAGAAGTATGGTATGACCGTGCATAAAATACAAACAAAAAGACAAACAAACAAACATTAATTTCTTTATATTAGATTGCACCTTCGCAGTTTTCGAAAATTCTCCCAAGCAGGGACAAATAATTTGAGAATTAACCGATACATCGCTGTACTGACGCCATTCCTCGATTATTTCTGGACATGCCTGTGAATTCTCTTCTCTCTTCTGCACTATAGATCCAGTCTCAGAACGAGTATTACTACACGAGAGTGTCGATAATTTAACATTATTTTTATAACAACTTCAATGTTTGTGACAGGGTACTTACATATGTTTGTCGTTGACATCTGAAACCAAACGGTTGATTTTCTTTAATTTGGAATCATGTTTAGCGAGTTGGCGCGAGTTGTTTATCTAGGTGGACTCACATTCGGAAGGACTGTGGTTCAAATCCTCTTCCGACCATCCAGATTTACGTTTTCCGTTAGTTCTTTAAATCATTCCGTGTAAATGTCGGGTTGATCACTTAAGTAAAAGCACGCTGAAGATTTCCTTCCCCGTTCTTATCAAAAGAATCCGAACTTTTGTTCCGACGACCACGTTGTCTTCGGGACGGTTAACTATAATCTTCCTTCACATCTAAAAGTTTGTAAAGATACATTAGCGGTTGAATATAAAGTTCTGATGCTTAGCCTAACTACTTGAAATTCATTTACAAGATGGCTGCTGGTGAAACTCGCGTATAACACTTACCGTCTGGTTTATCCTGTCAGTTCTTTCTGCGTAAGTGATAGATTACCCTTTCTCCTCCGTCAGGAAATTACTTTGTGCGACATTAATTAGTGGCTCTTTACGAAATAAGTTATTCAGCTATCTGAGACGTCCGCACACAAGACGTGATTTCGCTGTCAGAACGAGGGTAGGAGGGAGTGCTTCATCCATTGATAACATCGCTACTGCCATTTAGAAAACATCTGGACCGGGTGGAGTTTCATGCATCGCACAGAGACCATTCATACGGCCTAGGAAGTGAGCTCACTCATATAATGTGTACAAGGAATTCCACAAATAATCGCATTATTAGCCTACATCAAATCGTTTTTCAGTTTGGTAAGGAGGTAACAGTCTACACACAGCAGGTTTGGTATGTTTCTACCAAATGCAAACCTTTACAGCCACGATACCTAATGTCGAAATTACGATAGCGTAGATATCAAAACAAATTTCCGGTTTACATAACGTATATTAACTTCTGGTTATACCTGAATCCATTGTAAAACGTCGATGCTCAGCCGCCGCTGAATCATTAACAGAACGGTATATACAAACGTGTTCAAGAAAAACAGAACATTTTGAAAGACTAGAGCTAGCAGGTTAATATTCAGAGATGTATACATCTATATTCTACAAGTCACATTGAAGTACATGGCAGAGGGTTCATCGAAGCATTTCTTAGGTATTTCTTTGCTGTTCCATTTTCTAATAGCTCACCTGAAAATGGAACATCTATACCATTCTGTTTCCGATCTGATTTCTCTTAAATTATTTTGATGATCGTGTCTTCCTACGTAGATGGGTGTTACCGAAATGTGTTAGACATTCGGAAGAGAAAGTTGGTGAAAGAAATCTCGCAAATAGATCCTGCCGCATCGAATAACGCCTTTCTTTTAATGATATCCACCCCAACTACTGCATCATTTCTTTGACACTCTCCTCCCTATATCGCAATAATACAAAAAGAGATAACCTTCTCTGAATAGACTGTCAGTCCAATTTAATGGGGAGCCCACAATGTGCAGAAATACCCCAAAATAAGGCGCACAATTGTGGTGTAGGCGATTTATTTAGTAGAACTGTTGCAACTTATAAGTGATCTGCCAACTAAACGTAGTCTAACAAGGAGGATCGCTTTACTTACAATATTTTCTATGTGTTCTTTCGGATTTAAGTTACTACTAATTGTTACTCCTAGGTATTCAGCTGAATTTATGGCTTATATTTTTGACTGATTTATCATGTAAAAGAAGTTTAACAGATTTCTTTTAGCGGTCATATGGATGACTTCACACTTCACGTTATTCAGGTTCAATTGCAATATTTAGTAACATGCTGATACCTAAATCATTTTGCAATTGCCTTTGATCTTATGGTGACTTTACTAAACTGATAAATGACAGCATTATCCGCGAACAGTCTAACAGAGCTACTCTGATTGTTTTCTAAATCTTTTATAGAAATAAGGAATAGTATGGGCCCTACAACACTTCTCTGGGGAACCCAGAATTCATTTGAGTTTTACTCGATGACTTACCGTCAATTACAATGTACTGTGTCATTCCTAAAAAGTAAATCACGAATCCAATCTCACAACTATGTCGATATTCCATAAGCACGCAATTTGATTAAAAGACGCTTGTGAGTTAAAGTGTCAAAAGTCTTCCGGTAATCTAGAAATATGAAATCAATTTGACATCCCTTGTCGATAGCACTCATCACTTGTGAGTAAAGAGCTAGCTGTGTTTCACAAGCACGATAATTTCTAAATCCGTGTTGACTATGGGCTAATAGGTGATTCTCTTCGAGGTAGTAATAGTATTTGAAGAAAGTTTATTTTCTAAAATCCTGCTGAAAACCGACGTCAATGATGTAGGTCTGTAATTTTGCGGATACTCCTCTTGCCTTTCTTTAATAATGGGGCGACCTGTGAAACTTTCTAATCTTTGGGTACGGAACATGCGTTAGTATGTTCCGAGGAAGTGATTAGCATGGAAGTCACCTCGTATCAGCATGGGTCCTGTTAGCAGGTACGCTAACGGTCCGCCTTGGGCCTTGATAGATTCTTCGATGCGTGATGTCATCAACGCATATAAGGCGCGTACTGCATCCTGTGGTACAGACATATTTGCCTCACATTTTCGGTTGGCCACAGTTCTGGTGGACTGGCCACCCAGGGAGTTTGGCAACCATTTGACTGCCATGGCGTGATACCAACATATTGATGAAGCAACGTGTGACCGTGCACTGACTTGCTGAAAATGATGTGTCGTGTAGATTCAAATGTTCAAATGATTGTAGAACTTATGTGACTTAACTACGGGGTCATCAGTCACTAAGCTTACAAACTACTTACGAACTAGCTAATACTAAGGACGGCACAAATATCCATGCCCGAGGGGATTCGAACCCCCGACCGTAGTGGCCGTGCAGACCGCGACTGCAGCGCCTCAGTCCTCTCGGCTGACGCGGCCGACTGTCGTGTAGAGAGACTATCGCTGCGGGTTGCAAGATATCATTCACAGGGTTAAATATGGGCACAGTGGCCTGGTCATGCATCAATTATGATTTGCCGTTGTTTCCAATATAACCCCATAAGGCCTGGTATTGGAACTGTATGTCTTGTGCCATTCCAGTCACTGTGATGCCGTCGCCCTGTCCGCAGGGAATCAATATCCGCGCACTGAGAAAAAAAAAAAAAAAAAAAAAAATAGAAACTCCATTCCGTCGAATACAGTATCTGATACAGTAACGTTGGCGGAAATCTGGATGACGCGCACGTACACCGCAGCCGTAATAAACGGCGTCGGAGTGTCACCCCTGATAGTGTACGATGGGTTACACTATTCCACTACTACGCCACAGTGTAGGAGGACATACCTCTGTCCTGCAATGACATTCGATTTATAGGAGGACATAGAGCCAGTTAAGATTCGGGCGGCGAGGTTTGTAACTTGTAGATACGATCAATGCGCGAGCGTTAGCGAAATGCTTCGGGAACTCAACTGAGAATTGCTGGAGGAGTGGCGACGTTCTTTTCGAGAAACACTGCTGAAGAAATTTAGGTGTCCGAAATTTGAAGCGGACTGCTGAACGATTCTACTGCCAGCAATCAACATTTCGCATAAAGACCACTTGGATGAGATTAGAAATATTAGGGCTCGTACGGATGCATACAAGTATTGGTTTTTCCCTCGTTCTATATGGGAGTGCAACAGGAAAGCACGCATCTAGTACTGGTACTGAGTACCCTCCGCCACGCGACATTCGGTGGATTTCGGAGTACGGATGTAGATTTGTCGATCTTGACGTCTTCTATGGAACCTGCACATTTGTTCAAATAAAACTGATCCGTTATCTTTGGTACGTTGCCATACCGAGTTACAGGAATATTTTACCGGTAGTTGCTTTTTCGCCGTGATGTTAGCGTTGAACCTTAACTCGCGGACAGATATGTTTGAAATGCTCTTTATCTATACAGTCGGCGAATATGATTTTACTCTCTCCATTCTATTAAGATGTTCAGCTATTTTTTGAAAATTACTGTGTGTTTCAGAAGGCAGAATCACGATTTGTGGGGATCTTGGTGATCCGTGCCTACTTCATGTTGTAACATGGAGTCAATACTTTTAGGTATAGCCCGGACCTGTGTCCATTCCTGGAATTATTAGAACGTGTATCTTACTGTAGCTTATTTGTAATACGCAAGCAAAAATGCAACAATGGAACGGATCTGGTGCCTTAATATGTGAAAATTGAATAATTCGAATGTTCGAATGTTTGTATAGTCTATGGGACTTAATTACGGGGTCATCAGTCCCTAAACTTACAAACTATTTATGAACTACTTACGAACTAGGACGGCACAAATATCCATGCCCGAGGGGGGATTCGAACCCCGACCGTAGTGGCCGTGCAGACCGTGACTGGAGCGCCTTAGTCCCCTCGGCCACCGCGGCCGGCATTGAATAATTCATTTTGCAAATTATAACCCCTGACAATAAAGTTCCGTGAACCGTTCTATAACATTAATGTAGATGAAAAATTAATTAGTTACCTTACTGTCCTTTGAATTAGCTAACCCCCTATAAATGCTCCACTGAGCTCTGCGGTACATGTCCTGGAAACTTTGCAGGAAGTCTGGAGAATTGAGATCTGGCGATTATGGTGGTTGTCCAATATGCACCACCTCTGTTTTTACAATTTAATGTGGTTGTGCATACTGATGTACCCTGCGTAGATGTTCAATGTAATAGGTCAAATATCAACATCGTTTTCTTAGGTAGAAATTACTTTGGATGAAGCCTTGATCGTTTTTATAAGTAAATTTTCAGACCTGACCTTTTCGATGAGGTAATGTCGGAGAAGTCCATTTCATGCTTTGCCGTTTCAGGGTCGTACCGGAGACACTAGGTTTCATCAACAGGGACGATACGGCTCAAGAAATTGGATGTCGCATTCACCATTCCGACAAAATCCTGTAAAATCTGTAAACGTGCCTGCTTCTGATCGAGAGTCAATTTATGAACAAGACAACAAACAAGACGTTTTCCTATTCCGTAACTTCTGGGTAAGAATTTGCCAGACGGATTCATGGTTAATGTGCACTTCATTCACTATTGTACGCACAGTTAACAGATGATCGTTCCTGATTAATTATCTCACTTTCTCGGTGTTTTCGTCAATTGTGACGGTGGGCGGCCATAACCTACAGGGATTGTCAGACACACTTTCCGGTCTTCTCGGAAACGCGATAACTACTCGTACAGCCGCGCAGAATGGCCCTATTTCCTTCGGGTGAAATGTCTGTCCCGGAATACTCTACTCGCTGCTACTTTGCTAACAAGTAGAAGTAGCATCAGCTTCTATAATGGTGGCGCATTCAGAATTTCATTCTGGGGGGGAGGATCAATTAAAAAAATAGCCTATTGAATATATTAATCTATGGCCTATTTTTACTCTTTCTATAATTTAACAAATTATACTACGAAAACAATTGCATAAGAAATAAAATGATTAGGCTCGCAATAATTTGAAAATGAAAGAGGTGCAACGTGGTGAAAATGGAGTGTATATAATAAGCTCGTAAATAATTAAGCAGCTTCAAAGTTACTAGCCAAAGAGAAAGATATTTACATTTTAATTAACATGAGACTCTATGTGTAAAAATTGAACTAAAGCAACACTACTGTTGTTCGTAAGATTCCACTCGGTGGCGCCGATTGCGGCAACGAAAATTATGACAATGAAATTTTCACCAGACTGTAATATCCATTACAGGTGATCAGTGTTTCAAATGATTAGTATTTTTGCAATTAAAAGATGAGGCTCAGAAGGTGGAGGCGTGAACGTAAATGTTCTTAACAAATAAGACGAATGATGTTTCAAATGATTAGTGTCTCTAACCCTGATAGCACATAATTAATTTTTGTTAAATTTTTCAGAAGCTATTAATTACCTTCATATGACTGAACGAGATAGTTACAAGTGATATTTTTCATAATTACGCCATTTCGCATTTTGGAAAGTAGGAGGAGAAGTACTGGCAGAATTGAAGTTGTGGGGCGGCACCGTGAGTCGTGTCGGGATAGCGCTTGCCCTCCAAAGGCGAAGTTCCCGGGTTCGAGTCCCGTTTCCGGCACACAATTTTAATCTGCCAGGAAGTTTCATATCAGCGCAGTCTCCGCTGCTGAGTGAAAGTTTTATTTTGGAAACATCCTTTAGGCTGTAGCACTCCTTTCTTCCAGGAGTGCTAGTCTTGCAAGTTTCGCAGGAGAACTTCTGCGAAGTTTGGAAAGTAGGAGGCGAGGTACTGGCAGAATTGAAGTTTTGGGGAGGCACCATGAGCCAAGTCCGGATAGCTGAGTTGTAGAGCCCTTGCCCGTGAAAGGCAAATGTCCCAGGTTCGAGTCGCGGTTCCGGCACACAATTTTAATCTGCCATGATGTTTCATATCAGCGCACATTCCGCTGCAGAGTGAAAGTTTCACTCTGGTATTAGTTTCGCAATACTGCCCTTCTTTCTGAAAGGACGTCAAAATGAATATTTTGGAATTTCAATATGATGAATAATTGTTATTAAAACAACATTCAAGATTAAATATACATTTTTAAATATCTCAAAAACTGAAGAATGTTCAAGAATACAATCCCATCTACAAGGAAGTCCTCAATATGTTCTGTGCCAATATCAAGTTCGCATCCGTATCTAACCACTTTGCTATCAACAATACAACATAAAATTGATCTGCAATGGGAGCAGGTTATTAAAAGACATAAAAATGGCAGTGTACGCGAATTATTATATATACAGAATTAAAAAGGTAAGCTGCCATCCTCGTCCTTCTGAAAGGGGGTCAGGTTTTATCGCAAATAGCAAATCTATCCAATTAATCGACTGGTCTGCCATGACAAACCAGACACTCGCTATAATTTCGGTGCTATAAACGCATTCAGTCTTTTTTCGCCTGTCTTTCGTTACACCAAAGTGGCGTCCGATTGGCTACACGAAATGTGGTGTGTTGCCACTCTTTGTGTACATCGGAACTGCCGCTGTCGCAGCCGTTACCTGGGATCTCAGCTTTTAGACCCTCGGCAGATCAACGCAAATACGCTACATCTACACACGTACACCGCAGTCCACACAAAAGTGCGTGGCGGAGGGTACTAGAGTGGCAATACCGCGTACATTATCATTGGTGTCACTGTAACTTTAAAGGACGTGTAAAAGAACTACTTGTGTCCGGACAAAACAGCCATAAGAAATTTGGATAAACATCTTTAGCCAAACTTTTCCATAGAAGTATGTCATATTTGGGGGGGGGGGGGGGGGCGATACGTTGAATCAATTTATTATGGAAAACCGCCAAGACAGCTTATTATTATTATAAGCTAAAATCTTTTTTTACATAATCGAGTTGAATCTTCAACATGGAAGTATCGATGGCCCGATATTGTTTCCATACCATTTATGTTTCGGTGTTTCAGAGAAGGTATCATCGATGTAAAAACGAAGATGTTTTTCCACTAAACATCAATATTTATTTAAAATTAGTGAATATCGACTAAGGTTTGCCACAACGAAAAACGACGTTACGGTAATATTCCTATCCCAACCGCTGCAACGAGCGGGGTGGCCTTGTAGTTATCACACAGGTCTCACATTCTAGAGGACGGCGATTCTAATCCACTTCCGGCCATCCAGATTTAGGTTTTTCGTGATTAACGCAAATCACTCCGAGAAAATGCTGTGAAGGATCCTTTGAAAGGGCGCGGCCAATTTCCTTCCTCATCCGTACCCAAACAGTACGAATGCGAGACGTTATTTTTTCTTTACACACCAAGTAGACTGTCTTTTGTTTGGTCGTAGCTGTAGGTCACCACAACTTTTTTTTATGTTCCCCGCACTTTACTTTCGTCTACTATTATGTCCCGTAAGTGGATTATCTTTTCTGCTGGACACACGATCACCTGAGGAAAGTCTCAGAGTCCATGTAGTTCTGAAGTCCATAAGGGTGCTGGAGGCACGCTTTTCATTAAAAACCAAGCGGCTATTAACTCATTGTGCACAAGAAGAAGGCTCAATATTTACATTGATTCGCAAGACGATTGTTTTCTTTTGTATTCGGCGACGAAACCTTAATAAAAATAAAATTATAAAGTGTGAGGTCTTTCTCTAATTACTATTCTGTCGATGGGACGATAGCCCCTGCTCTTACTTACTTTTTCCATCTAACTCCTACATTATTATCTTGACACTCTGTTCGCCGATTTGCCCTTCTTGGTACTTTGGCAAAGTTCTCTGTAAACACTAATATAAGAGTCTTACATTGCGCAGTAAAATTTCAAAAGAGGATGGACAATCGTATTGCTGGCAGTTCCATTAATAATTCTGTTATATATTCTAAGCGTACTGCCAATAATGTTGTAGAAACCATGTTTTCAGTGTTGCATACTATGTAACATACTCAGCAACAGACAATTTTAAGCATTCGTTGCAGTCAAAGGGAGCAGATGGAGAAGGCTTAATGATGGACTACCACAGGACTCTGTGCTATCACCAACCCTTTTTAATCTTTATACCAGAGATACTAGCGCTAAAAAGATACAATTTTCCGACGATATAACGCTAACATATCAAGAAAGAAACCAGGAAGAGCGTGAGGGAACCTCTACAACAGTTAACAAAAATGTTATAATGTTTGTAAAGCTTATAGGACATAATGCGGGGTCATAAGTCCCAGTTTTTCACATAATGGGTGACTATTTCAAGAGCTGGAGACTGAAGCTAAATCCAACTAAATCAGAAGTAAACGACTACCTTAATAACCTCAACGAAAATTACAAATTGGATGTGGTCTTCGAAAATTTCCCCCTGGAACATAAGCCACACCTAGACGAGGCACTTATCATTCAGAACCATCTAGAATACGCAGCAAAAAAACTGAACACCAAAATCGACATTTTCAGAAAACTGACTGGGTCACGACGGGGTACAAATTCAGATACTCTTAGAACTGCTACACGGCGGAATACTACGCTCCAGTATGGAAAAATAGTGCACAAGGACGTAAAGTCGACGTCAAACTGCATCAAGCAATGTGAATAGTCAGTGGCGCTACAAAGTCTACTGCACTTCCATGGCTGCCTGTGTTGTGTAATATTCCTCCTCAAATGTTTAAATTTTTGTTAATCTTATAGGCCTTAACTGCGGGGTCATCAGTCTCTAAACATACAAGCTACGTAAAAACTAACGTATAATAAAGACAACACAAATATCGCTCCTCGAGGGAGGATTCGAACTCTTGACGGGTAACGGCCTCGCGTATTGGAGCATAGCGTCTCAGAGCTCTTGACCACTCCGCCACGGCTATTCCTCCTCCATCAATAAGGCGAGAAACAGCAGCAATAAAAGAGTTCCACAAGAGCTCCACTCAACATAACTCACTTGTATACAATCAACTGCATATTATTCCTACCAGCAGACTCAAATCCAGAAAATCACCTCGGCCAATGCAAGATATGCCCCTTGTGTATGATGTCTGTCAAGAAGGAAAGAGGTTTGGCAAAAGTTTCATCCGACTATAATAACTGACCCTAACAAACGTGTTACTGATTCGGTCTTCTCATAAAACTATGGACGTCCCTGAACCGATTCCGCGCGAGGTATGGAAGATGTAGTGACTTCTTGTATGAAAGAGGATAGAAAGATGCCCCAGCGAGTGTCTGTGGTAATCCTGTGCAAAAAATGCAGCACCTCCATGAAGAGATTACTTCAAAAATTTCCCTGTGGACTCAACGAGATGCATGTGGTGACAAGAAGAGCTGCAGCATGGTTAAGAGACCTGGATATTCATTTATAGTAATTTATCTGGTGTATTTGTTTGCTTCCTTTTTATTATTCTTATTTGCATACTGTTTCTTATACGTAATCTTTTACATACGACTTTTTGAAAAATAAGATTGTATGACCAAGTAAGCAATACGAATAAAACTTCCAATAATACGCAGTCTTTCGTTTGCCTTCCCCACATTATTTTCTGTGTCTTATTCATCACATAAGAACGTTGTCATAGTAATGCCCAGGTATTTATTGAATTGCTGCCCTTCAGATTATACTGATTTATTCCTTTTAGTTGGCCTACTCATGTGGGCGACTTCAAACTTTTTGTAATTCACGGTTAAGTGCCAGTTTTATTCACCTTGACATATACCTTACTAAATCTTGTAACGACTTTACAAGACAATAATTTATATCATCACTGTATATCTAAGACTGTACATATTTTCTCTCAAGTTGTTTATATAGATAAGACATAAAATGGGACCTACAACTCTACCATGGTGTGTACCAGCTTCAACTACATTTGAGCCGATGCCTTTCAGTTAGTAACTACGAAATGTGTCCTCTCTCACGGGATTCTTCAATCACACCTCTAACACGATATTCTGTAAGCATCTGATTAAAAGCCGTTTGTGAAACACCGTAACAAAAGCCTTTACAAGTATCGATTTCAGATTCCACGTCTAAAGCATCCAACACATCGTGTTTCACGAGAACGATATTTTGTAAATCCGAGTGGCCATGGATAAACAGGTCGTTCGAGGCACTTCGCAGTATATTAATTCAACGTACCAAAACCCTGCTGCCAATCAACGTTAATGATATTACTCGGATCAATTTTTTGGAATATCTGTTTGACTTACGCAACTGGTCGTTGGGAACTGATCCTTCGTTTACCGATCGGTTATGTATTACTGCTTAGCATAGAGCTTCTGTATTAGCATACCTTTGTAGTAAACCTAAACAGTATTCAATCTGGAATGGAAGCGACTCAAGCTGGTTCACTAGTCCGAGGATACTCTTCTATGTTATTCATGATTGCAGCTGTTCTGAATGCGAAATCCGCAATATTAATTTCGTTTCTTAGGTGAAGCTGTGTTCAGTATTTACCGTAACCACTACCATCTTCCAATGAAAATATTGTTTCACTCTTGCCTCTAGTATACTTCACATATGATCCGAATCTCTTTTGTGTATTCTACTTAATTTCGAGGTAGAGTTTCGTTTTGGAAACTATTGTAAGCTTCTGGAACTAAGTCCTCAGTAAATTTTGAGCTTCTGTGTATGATGGTAAGTCTTGGGGACTTTGTGATAATTAAAAACTTACATAGCGATCTGACCGGTTTTGGGCTTTCTTCATTTACGTAGCATAAATTATCAAATGATTCCATACTCTTCATAGACATTGTCCAGAACCTTATTGATTCACTGCCGAGGCCTGTAACAAAGTTTATGCCGTCAGGACTTAACACTCTATACTGACTTCACCATCTTCCCCATGATTTTTAATAATCCGACCTTTTTAGAACGTTTTATCTTCCAAATAAATTTGTCTGTGCGTTTCTGATAGCCAGCAATGCGTTTTACAACAGAAACGTGGCTTTTGAGAAAATTACGTTAGTGTCATACTTTTTGTATCGCGCTATTTTAAATGTCCGGCAGACAGCAGGCGATGGACAACGTGTAACAAGTACTGTTAAAGAAGTATTTAGTGTGAGCTTTTAACAATGAACTGAAACCAATTTATTTTAACTGGATAGGGCTATAAAACTGGAAAAAAAGTCTGACAGAAAACAAATATCGTAAGATCTGAAATTTACAAATTTCGAAAGCAGTTTAGGTCGGTCGTGCGAAATTCTCACCCTACCCTACTCTCTAAGCATTTGCACTTGTAAATATTAACGTCTTGTTCCAAACTCTCGACTACACACTCAGCACGATAGTTCGTAGACATCGGTTAAGAGACGGTACTTGGGTGCCTCACTCCCATCTGGTATGTTCTTTAAAAGCTACCAAACAGTCATCCAATCCTTCTTCAGTTTCTGCTTCTTCCCTAGGAAGTTCAAAAGAACGTAACAAATGCCTATCAGGCGCACAGCACTATCAGACTGTAGTACTACTGCTACAAAGGCCAGCGTAGCCTTTAGTTTCACAGTAGTTTGGAGGGGGAGGGGGAGGTTGTAAGGCGAAGCTCTCGAGTCCACACAGACGTATAGCTCACACAATCGATGGCAGTGCAGAATCAATCCGACAGCTGACAAGGGAAACGCGAATGTATGTTAATCGTGCAGTTTAAATAAGACACCTCCATCATATTGTATTTTTCTCGTTATCGACTTTGTGGCACAAACGGAATATGAATTTTTCAAATATAAATTAGTATGTGTTCGACTATCATGCTATCTACAAAAGTAACTGAATGTAAGAGCGGGCAGTATTATATATCAATAAAAATCAGGCTTGATTCCATTATGGCTTTTGTGTTCAACGACTGTTTTTCGATTTGTAGAAAATTCTCAGCAATCAGCCGTAAATTATTTGTTTCTTCAACATTATTTTGTCTATTCACCACTATATGATCATTATCAACTTGCTTCAAGCAAGCAGTTAGAACATATAAAACTCTTTGACCTCCATGTTGGAGGTTACGTTCACACTTTTTTTTTTTTTTTTTTTTTTTTTTTTTTTTTTTTTTTTTTTTTTTTTTTTTTTTTTTTTGCTTAAAACGGTCAAAACATAAATCTTTTCGACCTCCACACGCATCAACCTAACCTCCAACATGGAGGCTTTAAGCGTATGTCTTAAGCAATGTTAATGATCACTTAGTAATCGAAATATAGATCTGATAAATAAATAAAGTTTTTACGACTGATTCCTGACAATTTTCTATAAAAATATAAACGCCGTGCAAAGTAAGGTGTCTTGTCACGTTTTGCACGGCCAATTTTCTGCCGGGGGCTCCAGTCATTTCTCGAACATCGATGTGTGTTGTTCACAGAATAAGTTATTTTAAGATAAGTAGTTCTTAAGTGTAGGACCGATGACATAAGCAGTTTAGAACCTTAGGAATGCAAACATTTGAATATTTGGTTTGAAAAGGTGAATGTTCTTTGGTGTAAAACCGGTAATTACAGAAAGTTGTCGAAGAATTAGCTTGAATTTTTCACGCAATTATCCATTCTTATATTTCTTTAATATACGTTACACGGTTAGATACTTAAAATAGTTTTTGGGAGCATTCGGAAAAATACAAATCAGATTAAGAAAAAGTTGTGATAAAAGTTATTCAACTCGAAGAGGGACATCCATTAGCTTAATGTTGAACCTCTGTGCACCACGCGCGGGGCCAAGAGGGGTTATTTGAGAATCTTGAAGAAGAATCCCTATTTATAACACAGATTAGGATTCTATGTGGGAAAATATGTAACTTTTGTATATAATTGTTTTTCGTTCCATGAACGGTTGCTGTGCAAAATAAAGAGGCAAAAATTAGTTGAATATATCATTACTTCCATTAACTCTCTGTCCTTCTTCCCCCACATCAATGTCCATCGCCCTCTCAGTATATATTCTCTCTTCCTCCTCTCTCCCCTCTCCATCCCCCACCTTTTGTCCATCTCCTCCTCCCCTCTTGATACAAGCGAGGTTACATTTCATACATTACGTATTTATTCCAATTTTCCATTATCCCATCTCCTCCTTCACACATTCTCTCTTCACCTGTTACCACCCCCCCCCCCTCTATCGGTCCATCTGCTCGTCCATATTTCTTCTCCCCTTTCTTCAGACCGCATCACCACCCTGCCAACATCCACTATGTTCTTATCAGTATTCTCCTCTCAACTCTCGGTCCTCTTCACTCTATTTCCTATGCCTCTCTACCGAGTGAGGTGTCGAACTGGTTAGCAAACTTGACTCGCATTGGGTAGGAGAGTGATTTAGATTTTACTAACGACCATCGAGATTTAGATTCTCCATGCAAATGCCTGGAGGGTTCCATTAAAGAAGGGGCATCCCATTTCCTTTCCCATCTTTAACCGTCTATCCGTTTCCTCTGCCTCAAACACTTCGTCCCCTTGTCCAGCATTATTTACAACTTTTATAAAATATATAAAAATACGAATAAACAAAAATAAAAAACACGTTCTTTATTATAAAAATTACCATTAAATATTAAAATTCCGTAAGAATTCGAACACAATAATAATAATGATAATAATAATATGTCATGTTGCGATTCGAACAACAGACACCATTGTTGTATGGTCAGAAAGCTACCATGTGAGCTAAACCAACAGAAGCTGTAACTATTTTAACCCTTTCAGACCTGATTTTCTTCTGGAGGAAGGATTTTTTTTTGCTGTATTCCTCTTAAGTTATTTTTTTAATAATTTTAGAAGCAATATTTACGCTGTTGTATGCATCCATTTACATTCTACAAAACTGTATATGCTGGAAAGCAAGGCTTCCTTTTATGGACTAAAATAATTAAATTTGTAGCACTAACTTTTGTACTAAATAAACTGATCATTCAATAGTTGCCATGCAAAATAATTACTACTACTTTGCAGTTGTACAGTGGAATGCAAGTAACACACAACTTGCGTGTTGTTTGGAGTTCACAAGCTGCTGCGTTCTGCAACTCTGACTACTTGGTATTTTTATTGTGATCTTCCGCAGTTGACAGTAAGTGTGCACAATGAAAAGGTTGAACACTCATAGTCATATACATGTTTCAATTAAGAAAAATGTTTCTTAGCTATCTTAGACACTTTAACGGTTATGTACATAATTGTAGCCAGAGGGTCTGAAAAGGTTAATTATTGGTACTTCCGTGTACCTGCAAAAAGTCGATTTTCTCGATAAATTTTGCAAGTTTCGTCAAATGACTTTGGCGGAGTGTTATTGAGTATTATTTGAATTCTGAACTTCAATAAGCTCACAAAAAAAAAAAAAAAAAAAAAAAAATAAATAAATAAATAAAAAAGTCCGATACCCACTTGTCTCCTTGTAAGAGCTCGAAATGGGGATGTTTCAATTACAGTTCTACACAATGAAACGTCTTGAACAGATCACAGAATACACGATCTGTTTAAGAAGTGTAGCCCTTCCCTCATTCATCTTCGCAGCACAAGCCGGTGCCGCCCTCAGAAGACACAAGCCCTCAGAGCTCCCGCTGGCTGCCACATGGCCACACACTGGTCCCAGCTGAGGCGCCCCTCTGGGTGACGTTGACGGCGGCAGACGCTGCCGGCGACCGCGCGCCGCGCCTCCACAAAGGCAGACGTGGAGGGCCAGGGCTGCACACACAATGGCAGACTCGCCGCCGCCAAAAAACTCGGCAACCAGGCAGCGGAGACACCACCGTCCAAGCGGGCGACTCTGTAGGAGGCGGCCAGATACCGCCCTACATCTGCCGTAGCCTGGCCAACACTCCCCACTGCATTACTTTCTCCGGCGGCGGCACCGGCAGGTCTGCAAAATAGACGTATCTGTCCCTCATACTTTAACCCTTCTTCTTCTACTGTGCGGTGTTTCCCGTAGTTTCTCGGTTGTCTTCGCTATCTGTGCCTTATCTCCTGTCGCATTTAAATCACGAAGAGGTGTGAGAGCATCCGGCAACAGTTTATTTTGGTCACCGTTGGAGGCATCATCCATGTGGTATTTAATAACATGTGGTCTCCCACAAGATTCATTTTAGGGTCCTTACTTTTTGTGGATATCAATGACCTTTCATCAGTAGTTGTGGAAAATGCAGGTTGTGTTGTCAGCACATGACTAACATTTAAGAAAGAGTAAATCAAGTATAGATAAGTAAAGATACACTAATGAAAGTTTCATGGACATTGAGAAATGATTCCTAGAAAAATCTACATTTACATGCATTAAAATATTGTGACAAATAAAAGAAGCTTCAGTACTACTTCCTGCTGTTACAACTTGATTATAAATTTAACTTAGAGGAGCATACCCCAGAAGTGCTGAACATTGCTGCGAACATTGTAAGACGACACCGATAATACAAAAATATGAACTCGTACTGTGCACAATTTTGTTCAGTAATGTCATGTGGGATTAGGCCATGGGGTAATTCATCAAGCAAAGCTAAACTAGAAAAAAAAGACCTACAAATTATTTGTAGTGTGGACTCTAGAACATCTATTAGATAACGTCTATTAGATCTAGCGGTACTAACTACTGCTTATAAAATTCATCTATTTTTCACTAACCAACAGCTCAGATAATGGAACAAAAAATTACTTTCACAAATATTTTTAGACACTATGTTTCAGAAAGGTTTCCACTGTTAAGTGGTATGTATTATCCACAACATGCCAGAAGTTATAGCACGCCCAGGTGATAATAAAGTTTGGTTCAAAACTGTATAGGATTTGTTAGTAACCAACTCCTTCTACTCTACTGATCAATTTCTTAAGAGAACTGATTGATGTGCATATGTTATCAAAATATCACAATGTCAATAATGTGTACAATCTTATTTCTGTACAAATATTTTGCAGAAATGTGATCATTGTAAATAAGTATTTTGAAATGTTTATTTTTATTTTTATGATACGCGGCTACAATAGCCTAATAATTACCATTCAGACCTAAATCTATTAAAAATTTAATATCTAGTAAAAAATTGTATGTGCTTTTGATTGTAAATTTTCCTAGGAGTTTCTTTTCTTGGCCAACTCCACAACCACAAGGGTAATTTCAGTTGGGATGTGTTATTACTTTTGAGTTACTGGTATTGTGTCAAAAAATTGTGAAAAAATTTGTTCTGATACTACCAGAGCTGCGATTTGTGCTGTTATATCTTCCTTGCATTCCTTGGTACGTGTAAGTTTAACGATCATGAAGCACACCCATGAGTTAACATTTCTTTTACTTTTGTATATATGTTTAAAAGCATAAAGAGTGCTAAAACTATTAACAGTTATAAGGTCTTTTCGGCAACTGACATTATCATATCTGTTATTGAGATGAAACGAACATACATGTGTTGGTTGTACAATAATAAGCTCCAAAGAAATTTACGAAATCTAAATGTAAAAATATCTTGCAAAATATATTTATCTCTCCTTTCAATGTGTCAATTTCAGAATAAAATGACCATTTGTTTTAACTAAACTCTCAAACATTTGGTAGTTGCAATAATTTTATATCAATTAAATAAGAAACCAAAACCTCTGTTAGAGGACATGAGGTCCGATGCTGGCCACGGTAGCCTAACCCTTCATTGGTGTTCAGAATTTGGGCAGGATATTTAATTCTGAGAACTTTTAATCTATTTCGTACTACGACGAGTAACGAATGTCACGACGGCTACATCCTATCTCCTCTCAAACTCCTGTTCCCCAAAGCGCATAAGCACACGATATTTGGACAGAGGCAAATGTATATGGAGATGTCAGTGGCATTCAAGAAAAGTTTTGTTCTTTTCTGTTGAAATAATGCATTAACAATGGCTAGTTACCAACCAAAATCTGGATCTGCTTACATAAAGATAAATTGTTGAACGAATGTTGTCAACTACCACATTTTTTAAAATTCGTATAGTTCTGGTGGTCCACCTCCTTTCATTATGGAAGGTAATATAATAGCAGAAATTATGACATACAGGGCTAACTGTTCTATAAAGACTAGCATTGTAAATTTATTAATTTTTGATAACTAATTTCAGTAAACACAGTTACCATCTTCGCGAACAGCTGAGCGTGCTGTTGTCTACGGTCAGCCGTCTTCAGGCTGCTGTCTCGGGGTGCAGCGATGGTGGGGAGTCTGGTGCGTCGAGTGGGACACCTCAAGTGTCTCACGCTTCGCTCTCTGTCCCTGCTACCGAGGCACCTTCAGGTGTACCGGACGTCGTCGAGCCGCCTTCTCCGCAAGGGAAGTGGCGGGTTGTACGGCGTTCGCGTCGTTCGAGGCGGAAGGCCAATGTGGAGGCTGGACGTCCGTCCGCGCCCGTTCGTCCTGTGAGTGAAAGTGTGGCCACTCCCTCAGCATGGTCCGAGCAGGTGCACGGGGGGAGGGGATTATTAGTTATTGGGAGCTCCAATGTTTGGCGCGTGATGGAGCCCCTTAGGCAGATAGCGTCCAGATCGGGAAGGAATTCCAACGTGCACTCGGTGTGTCTGCCGGGGAGCCTCATCCGATATGTGGAGGCGGCCTTGCCGGCGGCTATCGAGGGTACGGGGTGCAGTCGACTGCAAGTCGTGGCTCACGTCGGCACCAATGACGCTTGTCGCTTGGGTTCTGAGGACATCCTCAGGTCCTATGAGCGGCTGGCGGAATTGGTGAAGGCTGCTGCCTTCGCACGCGGGGTGCAAGCAGAGCTGTCGATTTGCAGCATTGTTCCCAGGGTTGATCGGGGTCCTTTGGTTTGGAGCCGAGTGGAGGGTCTGAACCAGAGGCTTCGCCGACTCTGTGACAGTCATGGCTGCAGATTTCTGTATCTGCGTTATCGGGTGGGGAATTGTAGGGTGCCCTTAGATAGATCAGGGGTGCACTACACTAAGGAAGCGGCTACTCGGGTAGCAGAGTACTTGTGGAGTGCACATGGGATTTTTTTAGGCTAGGCGCTAACTCTGATGAGCACTCGCCTGTCAGCATTCAAACAGCGAATTCAGGCCACGTTCGGAACAAAAATTCGAACATAAAAATATTAGCCGCGAACTTACAGAGTATTAGAAACAAAGTTCCCGAATTTGCAGCGCTGCATGGAAGATATTGCGCTCAGATAGTTTTAGGCACCGAAAGCTGGCTAAATGATGATGTGGCAAGTTCAGAAATATTTAGCGAAGCGTGAAATGTATATCGGAAAGATAGATCTGATACAACTGGAGGAGGAGTGTTCATCGCTGTGGACAAAGATATTGTTTCTACTGAGATCGAGGTTGAAAGTAACTGTGAAGTTATTTGGGCACGTATAACAGGTCTAAAAGAAGTAAAGTTAATAGTTGGGTGTTTTTACCGGCCCCCCAGTGCTGCTGTAGCAGTTTTAGAATCATTCAAAGAAAGTCTACACCAGGTAGTGCATAGGTATCCGGGCCATGTAATATTAGTCGGAGGTGACTTCAACCTTAAGAGTATAGATTGGGACCTCGCTAGTTACATTTCAGGCGGTATAGACAAGCAGTCTTGCGAGCTACTTTTGGACAAATTCTCCGAAAACTGTCTTGAGCAGTTAAATCGGCAACCCACGCGCAATGGAAATATTCTAACCTTATAGCCACAAACAGGCCTGACCTTATTAACGATGTCTGTGTAGAGACAGGAATTAGTGATCATGATATCGTCATAGCGTCGATGGTGACCAAAGTTCAGAAACCAGTCAAGAAGGCTAGGAGCGTGTTTTTGTTGGGAAGAGCCGACAAGCAAATGTTACGATCGCACTTAGAAAATGAATGGGCATCGTTTAATTCTGGGACTATGGATGTAGAGGAATTGTGGACTAAATTTAAGTGCATTGTTAATACAGGGTTAGAGAAATATGTGCCAGTAAAGACGATTAAGGATGGAAAAGATCCACCTTGGTATAATAATAATGTTAGAAAGCTGCTGAGAAAGCAAAGACTGTTGCACTCTCGATTCAAAAAAGAATACTAAAATGATCACAGGCTAAAGTTAGTAGAGATTCGTGCGTCTATAAATATATCGATGCATGAAGCATACAATAATTATCACAGCCATACCTTAGCAAAAGATCTTTCCGAAAACCCGAAAAAATTCTGGTCGTATGTAAAATCGATAAGCGGGTCAAAGCCAACTGTCCAGTCACTAGTTGATCATTCCGGGGCAGTAATAGAAGAAAGCAAACGGAAAGCTGAAGTTCTAAATTTAACCTTTAAGAAATCTTTCACGCAGGAGGACCGCACAAATATACCATCATTTGATCAACGTACTAATTCCGAAATGGGGGACATAGCAATAGGTATTTCCGGTGTAGAGAAGCAGCTGAGAGAGCTAAATACGAAAAAGTCTGCTGGTCCGGATGGAATACCAGTTCGGTTTTACAAAGACAATTCTGCGGCATTGGCCCCCTACTTAGCTTGTATTTATAGCGAATATTTAATTCAGCGCAAAGTTCCTAGTGATTGGAAAAAGGCGCAGGTGACTCCCGTGTATAAGAAAGGAAAGAGAACTGACCCATACAATTACAGGCCAATATCGTTGACATCGGTTTCATGTAGAATTTTGGAGCATATTCTCAGTTCGAATATAGTAAATTTCCTTGAAACGGAAAAGCTTCTTTCCATGAATCAGCACGGGTTTAGGAAACATCGTTCATGTGAAACTCAGCTTGCCCTTTTCTCACATGACATCTTGCGAGCCATGGACGAAGGGCAACAGGTGGATTGTGTTTTTCTCGACTTCAAAAAGGCGTTCGACACGGTGCCACACTGCAGACTGCTAACGAAGATACGAGCTTATGGAATAGGTTCACAGATTTGTGACTGGATGGAAGACTTCCTAAGTAATAGAACGCAGTACGTTGTTCTCGACGGCGAGTGTTCATCAGAGACGAGTGTATCGTCAGGCGTGCCCCAGGAGAGTTTGATAGGACCGCTATTATTTTCTATCTATGTAAATGATATGATGGACAGAGTAAGTTGTAATTTGCGGCTGTTAGCTGATGATGCTGTGGTGTATGGGAGGGTGTCGTCTGTAACCGACTGTAATAGCATACAGGTTGACTTAGACAAAATTTCTAGTTGGTGCGAAGAATGGCAGCTAGCTCTCAATGTAGAAAAATGTAAGGTGATGTGCATGAGTAGAAAAAACAACCCTATAATGTTCGAATACAACATTAGTAGTGAGCTTCTTGATGCTGTCGCGTCGTTCAAATATCTAGGCGTAACATTGCAGAGCGATATGAAATGGAACGAGCATGTAAGGACAGTTGTGAGTAAGGCAGACAGCCGACTTCGGTTTATTGGGAGAATTTTGGGAAGATGTACTTCACCTGTAAAGGAGACCGCGTATAAAACGCTTGTACGACCACGTCTTGAGTATTGCTCAAGTATTTGGGATCCGCAGCAGATCGGTTTGAAGGAAGCCTTAGAGGCGGTTCAGAGGCGAGCAGCTAGATTTGTTACCGGTAGGTACGACCAATGCGCGAGTGTCACGGAAATGCTCCGGCAACTCAATTGGGGATCGCTGGAAGAAAGACGACGTTCTTTTCGTGAATTTCTGTTAAGTAAATTTAGAGGGCCGGAATTTGAAGCTGAGTGTAGTACGATCTTGCTGCCGCCTACATACATTTCGCGTAAAGATCACAAAGACAAGATAAGAGAAATTAGGGCTCGTACGGAGGCATATAGGCATTCTTTCTTTCCTCGTTCAATTTGGGAGTGGAATAGGAAAGGAAATGCCTAGTAGTGGTACAGTGTACCCTCCGCCACGCACCTTACGGTGAATTGCGGAGTATGTATGTAGATGTAGATGTAGATGTAGATGTAGATGAACCTCAGTTCAGCAGTGCATATTGCTAAATGTGTGTATCTAAGTTTCATTTTTGCAAAACCTATTTCCACTGAAGCAAATAAAGAAGGGGGGTGTAACAATAGCTGTGAATGTATGATGATAGCTAGGTTCTAGTTGCCTGTAATAGTATGCATCAACATAATGATTGTACAGTATGTAGATTTTGTTGCTGTATGAGCACTGAAAGAAAAATAGGTATGTGGGTATTAATTTATATTTGTAGTAATTTGGCTTGCTGCACAGAAGATTTTGCATGATTTAATTTGCCTTGTTTTTAATAGATACCAGTTCTGTACAAAAAAAAATCGCATTGGAACTGATTTTTTTAGTATTTTTGTTACTTTTAATGTGTATGAGGAAGTTCTGCTTGTAAGGTGTTTTATGATTAACTTACCAGGAATTGTTTAGATACATGTAAGTCGATCTATTTACGGGTTACAACTATCTCCTTTGTCATACTATGTGCTGCAACTACGGTCTCTGGTTGCAGTCAGAGTTTTAGAAGCTTGTATACAAACTGCAGTCGTTGTGTTGTGGATGCAGAGGAGCAATGCTACTTTTATTAGTCAATCTATGCTTATGCTTTTGGAGCAACATGATTATAAATTTTCAAGTTTTCGATGTTTGGCTTTTATTCTCCATTGTACAAATGGCAACCCATATCCATCTTAATCTGCTTATTATATTGGTCTCTTTGTCTAACTCTGCGAATTTTAGCCTACAAACTTCCCTCCAATGCTAAATTTGATTTCTAAGAATGTGTCCTGCCAATCGATCCCTTCTTTTAATGAAGGTATGCCAAAATTCCTTTTCTCCCTAATTCTGTTCAGAATCTCTTCATTAGTTATGCGATCTACACACCGAATATTCGGCAATCTTCTGTAGCACAACATTTCAAAATTCTCTATCCTCTTCCTGTCTAAACCATTTATTTTTCAAGTTTCACTCTTGTACAATGTAACACTCCACACGAATGTCTTTAGAAAAGACGTCCTTACACTTAAATTAATATTCGATGCTGGCAAATTTCTCTTTTACAAAAACGTTTTTCATCCCATTGGCATTCTGCATTTTATATGCTCTGTACTGCGACCATCATCTGTTATTTTACTGCCAAGTAAGAAAACTCATTTACCTCCTTTATTGTTTAGTCACATAATCTAATGCCTGCAGCATCACCTGTTTTTCCAAGAGAGCATTCCATTACCCTTGTTAATGTTCATATTAACTCTCCTTTCACTCACCTTCCAACAAACTGTTCATTGCGTTCAATTGCTCTTCCAGGTCGTTTGCTGCCTCTGATAGAATTACAATGTCATCAGCAAAACGCAATTTTTTTATGTCTTCACCCTGAACTCTAATTCCTTCTCCAAACTTCTCTTTGCTCTCTTTCTCAGCTTGCTCAATGTACAAATTGAATGAGATTACTTCCCAACCACTGCGTCCCTTTTATGCTCTTCAACTCTAATAACAGGTGTTTTGTAAGTAACCTTCAGTTCCTTTTATTTTACCCCTGATGACTTCAGAATTTGAAAAAAAAAATATTTCCAGTCAACATTGTCGAAAGCTTTCTCCATATCTACGAAAGCTAGAAACGTAGGTTTGCCTTTCGTTAATCTCTCTTCTAAGATTGATCGTAAGGTGAGTATTACATCTCGTGTTCCCACATTTCTCCTGAATCCGGACTGATCTTTCCCAAGGTCAACATCTATCAGCCTTTCCAACCTTCTGTAAATAATTCGTGTAAAATTTTGTAACCATGACTTATTAAACACGGTTCAGTAAGTGTCTCACATGTCGGCGCCTGCTTTATTTGGCATGGGGAGTATGAGATTTTTTAAGGCTGAGGGTATTTAGCCTACAGCATACATATACGCACCAAGTGAAGTAGATTTGACATGACTGGTTCTCCCCAGAGACTTCAGTAGCTGTAAGGGAATGCCATCTACTCCACGGACCTCGTTTCGAATTAGGCCTTTCAGTGCCCTGTCAAATTCATGTTTTAGTATAGTATCTCCTACTTTATCTTCATCTACTGCCTCTTTCCTTCCTACAATATTGTCTCTAATTTCATTTCCTCTGTAGAGCCCCTCTATATACTCTTTCCTCCTTTCAGCTTTCCCTTTTTTACTCTGAAGTGGTTTTCAATATGAGTTCTGGATACTGACAGAGCTCAATGAGAGGACAGAACTATCTAAAAGCCATTACTGGGCGTATTTTAGCATTCTCCTTCTTGAGACGTACTGATGTGCTCACGTTTTTTAAATATCGACGTCTTCCTTTTAACGTCGCTGAGAAACTTTGGCCATATTTCCATTACAACACCTTCAATTTTAGTGGATGACTTTATGAATAAGTGTTAGATGTCTGGACAATATTTTTGGTCACCAATGACAGCTGTTATGCATATGGATAGTCTTCGATGTTGGGAACTGATGTCCGTTAGTGCACAACTTTGTGGCATAATAATGGGATAAAGATGCCTCGAAACATGGCGTGCAGACATATATATATATATATATATATATATATATATATATATATATATATATATATATATGGAGGGTGTTTCACTACGAACTACGAGCGGGCGAACTAGGAGCAGCGAGCGAACTAGAAGGAGCGGGCGATTCATAGTTCGTTGGATTCTTTTCCGCAGACCGACGGGCAATAGTGAGATGGCGCGTAGCAGAATTAAAAATCACGTGTTTGCCTTCTGATGATTAGTCATTTCGAGGTGAGCGTCTGCCTGCTAGATTACATAGTTCAGTGCAACAAAATTTGTGTTCTGAAGTATTCTGCACTCTGCAATATCTAACTAATAAATTCCATAATGTCAAGATAGGAGTTACAATTACGAACAACTTTGACTGGAGAGAACACACACAAAATATTGTGGGGAAGACGAACCAACGGTTATGTTTCATTGGCAGAACGCTTCGAAGATGCAACAGCTCCACCAAAGAGACTACCTACATCACATTTGTGCGTCCTCTCCTGGAGCACCGTTGCCCAGTGTGGGACCATCACCAGGTGGGACTGACGGAAGACATTGAGAAGGTTCAGAGAAGGGCAGCTCGTTTTGTTTTATCACGTGACGGGGGGAAAGCGTCACGGAAATGTTGCACGAATTGGGGTGGAAATCATTAAAAGAAAGACGTTATTCATTGCGGCGTGATCTGATTGCGAAGTATCAATCACCGACTTTTAGTTCTGAAAGTGCAAATATTTTGCTAGCACCCACCTACTTAGGAAGACATTACCATCCCAATAAAATAAGAGAAATCAGATCGAAAACGGAACGATTTAGGTGTTCTTTCTTCCCGCGGGCTATTAGAGAATGGAACGGTAGAGAAACGTTATGAAAGTGGTTAATGAACCCTCTGCAAGGCACTTGAATGTGATTTGTAGAGTATCTATGTAGATGTAGATGTAGATATAGAGATAACTCTATACATAAACGCGAGAAGTTGTCCACAAACTGTTTCTTTTGGTTTTTGTGATATCGTTAGCGGCTCAAACAGCAAACGCATGAAGCAGCTAGGTGGGAGAACTGCCCCCTCCACCTGCACGCGCAATCCACGCCGCTCAGCCGGCACTGGGAGCGAACGAACTAAAAGAGCGAAGTAGTTCGTGGCAGAGCCACAATCTAAAGTGAGCCCTCCCGATCGCGAACTATTATGCGCAAGTCTTTTCCCAAGTTCATATGATGCTCAGCGTAGCAGCGCTATTTGTTGACAGTGAAAATGTGGTGTCGCACAAGTCTAAAGTTCGCGCCACCTACTTTCGCCGCGCGCCGCCATGCACGCACGGCGCGGCGTTCTTACGACTTCAGCCACGAGCGCCCTCTGCTGATATCCCGCTCGTGGCAACCACTGGACAACATCGTTCACTTGGGACTGAGATAGGAACCAGCTAACACTTCGGAATCAGATAGGCACCAGTGAAGACTTGGCTATCGGATAGGCACTAGGCAGGCCTCTAGCTCAACTATGTATCAGCATTCTGTAGTACTGAGCTATGTAAAAGTTAAGTATTACTAAGTCCCTAAGAAATATATGTCTCGTTCTAATTTACTCTAGTGTTTCTAGTTTCTGCTGTCCCACTGGCTTGTCACCTCCTACCTGCACAAGCGTGCATCCTTTATTCCTGTGTCGGTCTTTCTACTTGGCCACCGTCATCTACGACGGAAACTAAACACAAAAGCGGCGACGAGGCTGGGACACAAAAGAAACCGTTATTAGTAATTCTACCATTCCCCAAGCGGCATTTGCCGTCTTCGGATTAAAATCTATGTCTTTGTAGCTGTACAATTTTTTTTTCTAGAGAGTACTTCAGCCCAGAACTTGCTATATCGTTTTACTCAAGCGTGGCATTGCAGCCTGACTACCCATCCAATCGTCACAAGGCGAGGTGGTGGGTGGCAAATGCTGTGACGTGTGCACCAGAGATTCTCCGCATAGCGAGTCAGAAAGCGACCGCCGGAGCGCGCTGCGCTGTGGCGTTGGATTGCCTCCGCTGTGGCGGCTTTCATTGCGGCTTCAATACCGACAGCACCCCCCTCCCCCCGCCCACCCTCACCACAATCTCCCGCAACCCCTTCCTAGCGGGATGTAGTGACACCGCCTCTCGTGTTTGTCCGCAGATTACACAACGGAGCACAACGTCGCTGAGGCGTACTTTCGCTCTTACGCTGCACCGAGCTCGCAACTACAGTTCAGCCTGAGCTCTTGTGGTGGCTCGCTTATTAGTCAACTACAAGGTCCTTTCGCACTGATAGTCGATAAAAATTAATCAAATTTCTCCTTACTGAACACCCACTAAACTGTCGAAATTCACTACAGTTTCGATGTTTTGGTTAGGTGAAAGTTAACAGTCACATACTTTCTAGATGCTTTGTTTATTGATTCCACAAAAATTGTCAAGTTTCATTAGTAAACCATCATCAGAGATAAAATATACTCTCTTATTCATGATTATGCTCTACGAGGGAAAGTAGTTGATTTTTTAATGAATTAATAATTGGTATCACTACAGTTGATTATTAAGTAAGCAAACAGTAGATTATTTAGATATTTATTTATCCATTTTTTTATTATTTACAGGACGGTTCATTAAATTTCCGAACCTTCCTAATTTAGCGCCTATGTAGTGTTGGAGCGCAACGTGGTTAGCAGTGCAGACCTCTGTGGTAAATGTGGAACTACGAGAAATTTCATTGCTATATGTCTGGCAGTTATTGTTCAGTATTGAGTTGAATGGTGTGTCACCCAGTTTGTGAATTTCGAGATGACAGAGTTAAGAGGATCAATATGTCTGTGGTAACTTGTGCGTGAAAATCATATAAAGCTTCACATAGGCAAGTACTTAAGCTTTTCTGGGTGTTTCGAATGGTTCAAGTCGTTTGAAAATGGCCGGACGGAAGTTAAAGATGACAAACTTTTAAAGGTGCCCTTCGACGCCAACGAAATTGTCACGGCTAGTCGAAGACTGACTGTATCACTGATTGCCGAGGAATGTAACATTTCTGTTGGATCACGTTATGATGTATGGTACTGACACGGGATCTTCGCATGAACTGTGTTGTTGCCGAGTTTGACCAACGGCTCTCGAATCAAGACCAAGAAACCCTCACCTCGCGATTTGTAAAGATCTTTTGGAACCCCGAAATGAGAAAGAGACTTGGGTCTACTGCTACAAAGCTGAGACTAAGGTTCAATCTTAGCAATGGGCCGGGAAGGTATTCCGTTGGCAAACGAAAGCTGGCCAGGTTATGTCATATACATCTTCATAAATATGACGGAGGGTTCATGGAACCGTTTATGATGTTTCTCTACCAATCTCTGAAAGACGACCTTCTGTCGTCTTCCATATATTTTTGTATAGTTCCTGTAAAGTTATAATTTATTTAACGTCGTTAGATTATCATTCTGTTAAAACTTGACCCCCACTCTTTTCAAGGCTGGAGGAAAAACATTTTTATTTCATGTGTTAAAATGTTAGTTAATATTGCTAGGTTTTTCTTATTTTGTTTTGTTAATAATTTATTATCTTAGTAATTAATGTGGCATAAGTACGGCTTCTCCGATATGCCACTGTCCCTGTGTGTATGTGCAGTTGTACTTTTGAGTGTGTTCGAGAATCTATGGCTGTTTGAATGTAGGGACTGATAGCTCGCTTTGCATAGTTCTCTCTGGGTCAGTATTGATAGCTGTTGATACTACCAAAGCGGTTTCCACACCCTTTCGTTGCGAGCTGGTTGGCGAGTCTCTCGGTCCCCACCACCGCTGTTTTCGTGGATTTTGTAGCTTCCAATGGCTTCCCGCGGCTTCTCGCGGCCCAGTGGCCGCACGGCGAATCACTCTGTTCTGGGAGTTTAGTAAGGTAAGGTTGGTTCTGCTCTTGTTTCTGGAGATGGTAGTGTTTCATTCACTAGCACGTTTAACTTTGATTCGTGAACTTAGAATCATTTTTTGGAATATATTCGCCGATCGTGTGCGAAAATGTGTCTCGTTTTTCAATTCAGTGATTTGCAATAGATAAACGTGGTGTGTGATTCTAGTTGCAGTTTGATAACGGTTTGGTATGTTGAAACCTTTTGTGATCATGTGGCGGTGTATTAACGCTATGTAAATACTTTCTAGCTTTGTGGGGATTGATTTCTAATAGGTGATACGTTCATTTTATACAGTGCATGTAAAAATCTTCTCATCGTTTCCTTCTGTGAGTAATATGTGTCCCACGTGGTTGGTTCATAGAATAAAGCCTTCAACTTCCACTCCGGTTTGTTCCATGCCCATCAGGCAAGTAATTATGCGGGTATCCTTCTGATTTCCACTAATATTTTGCGATCTTCTTTCCCTGTCTATTTCAATTTTGCTGTCTCGTCTTCGACCGGTAGTATGTACCATGTCTCTGCCAGTAATTCTCTCTGAGCCTTGTACAACATCCTTCAACAGCTTCCTTATGTAATTCTAAACATTTCTATGGGTTTCATGCCGTAATTCTTAAATTTATTTTTCCGACTTTGTAATTATTTCACTTTTGTGGCTTTCTGAGACAGGACCTCATCCGTCTCTCTAATCGCCCACTATCGCGTGTAACTGTGTATCATTCACTCCCTTATATAATTATAAGCATTTGCTCGCGGTCCAATTTAGATCTAATTTAACTGGGCTATATACGCGCACTATCTCTAAACGGGCACGACAGACCAGAGCCAGCTTCAAAGGGTTTTTGTATATTGTGTTTTGTGATACCTCCGACTTGCTGAATTTCGCCTACGATAGCGGCGCCTGCTTCCGCCTCGTCTCTGCACGCTGTTTTGGTGAGTTTCGCTGTGCCATTACGTGTGTGTGAGATAATGAGTGTTGTTTGTGAATCCTTCCCCCTCAGCAACGTTAAATCATATATAATGTAGGCTGGGCACCGTCCGCATTAATGCATGTAAGAGATTCAATTTATTGTGTTAACGAAATTGGTTCCCCATTTTGCTTGTTTTCTATCTGAATAAACAAGTTTATGCTCATCATAATCCGTAAGTTGCCTATAAATTGTAGTTTTAGAGCACCTTCCCTCTTTTATTTAATATTGTTCTTCACAAGTACTAAGAACATGTTTAGATGCAATTTTAATTAATGTTTAAATTCCGTTGTGCCATAAATGTTTTCTTAGCCACCTATCTAAGATAACTTCAATTATGGTGGCTTTTTTTTAAATGTCTGTGTGTAATAACGTGTGAACTGCTATTTTTATTGACCACTGTAGTATTAACTTCATGTTATTGAAGTAATTTGAAGCGAGTCATTTCTCAGTTTGGGCCAGGGAACAAGACATTATAGCAGGGAGTAGCCAGTAGTTCACACGGACCTTATTTGCTAATTTTTAATGATAAACAACGCTCTTGTTACGTACAGTGGTCGACTTTATCTCAAACCCAAACTGATTGTTTTCTTTGGCTCTGCAGCATTAGTTGATTATGAATACGTGAGTATAAGCTCCACTGAATGATCGATATTACTATCGGGAAGTATTGCAACGACCACGAGAAAGAATGAAAAGGAAACAGCCTGAAATGTGGCGACGAAACTTTAACCCTATTTTTTCAAAGATCGAAGGAACGAAGGAGCGACGGAGAGTTACAATACTGCTTCCGGAAGTGGAAGCGGTGTATCAACTGTGGAGTAGACTAGGCCTATTTAGTAGGAGATCAGTCACACTGAGGGAAAGGTTGTTGTTGTGGTCTTCAGTCCGCAGACTGCTTTGATGCGGCTCTCCACCCTCCTCTACCCTGAGCAACCCTCGTCATCTCCTCGTAAGAACGGAAACCAACATCTACATGACATTGCTTACTGTATTGGTCTCTTGGTCTCCTTACGCTGATTTTACCCCACATACTTCTCTCCACTGCTACATTCAGGATTACTTGATGCCTCAGAATGCGTCCTACCAGCCGATCCCTTCTTTTAGTCGAGATATGCCAGAAATTCCTTTTCTCACCTAATCTATTTCAGTGTTCCCTCATTAGTTACACGGTATACCCACCTAATCTTTTGCATTTGTCTGTAACACCCCATTTGAAATGCTTCTATCCCCTTCCTGTCTGAACTACTTATCGTATATGTTTCACCACCGTACAAGGCAAAATTACACACTAATACCCTCGGAAAGGACTTGCTAACACTCAAATTCATACCGTGTGTTGACAAATTTCTCTCTTTCAGAACCGATTTCCTCCCAGCGCCAATTTGCATGTCATCTTTATTACGACCGTAGTACCTAAACTCAACTATCACCAAACAGTAGGTAAGCTCAAAGGATTTTTTGGGGCAAAGATCCAGAATTTCTTGAACAGACTTAGTATGAGTTTCTACTTTCAGCGCTCACCTTTACACCTTCCCGAGCCGTGACGAGGATTACTAAAGTGGAAGGGGAGAGACATAATGCTCAGCAAAGAATACAAAATAAGTTAATTGTTACTGATTTATCATAAGAATATATATTTAACCTCTTCAGTCCCGGTGTAGCATATATGCTACATTCATTCCTGATTTTTCCTCAAAAATGTTGTTTGTAAATCTATCGGACCAAACTGCGTGGTCATCAGTCCGTAGCCTGCAAACTACTTAAATCTAGGTAAACTAACCTAAGGACAACACACACACACCCATGCCCCAGGGAGGACTCGAACCTCCACGGCGAGCAACCGCGCGCTCCGCAGCGAGACGCTTTAGACCTCTCGGCTACTCCACCGCGGCGATTTTTTCCTCGTGAGATAATAGCTGCAGCTACCGAAAGCCGACTGTATACTGTTCTGTTCTGAGGTCGGCGCTACACAATACTTGTTTGTCAAGCTTTCTGTCGCGCCAACAGGTGGCAGGGGCAGTCAAAAGTTGTGTGTTTTCTACAATGGTGCTATGAGTCACAAAAGAGGAGGTATAAAGTGTGTTAATTTTGTGTTTTAGATATAGTTTGTGCATTCACAAAACACTGAATTGTTATAGATTACGCAAACACACAAACTGTAGCTTTATTATTAGTTTTTACTACAATTTTCTTCAGTTGTTTTACATGTAGAGTACGTGCTACAATTGGCAGTTAGCTGTACAAAGTGCCCTAGAGTAAAAATACTGAAAATGTAAATGTGAAAATGTTTTTTCGTGAAATGTACTGCAGTTAAACATAGATTACACATAAAATTCGTTGTTAATTACAGTTAAACTGTTGACTGTTTAATAATGAAATGTAAATATGTAGAAAATTGTGACTATTTCAGATTTCTTGACTTGCTTGTTTGTCACAGGAAGTAATTTTGGAACATCTGGAGGCATTTAACCCATGTAACTCTGTTGTGGAAATTGAAGTGGATGAAGAAACTCTTCCAGCAAGTTTAGTGGACGAATATTGACAGAAGAAGGAGATGAAGACATAGAAGATATTGAATTGATGAAACTGAAAATCTAGGAAGGGAATTATTGTGCCCACACAGGATCAGGATGAAACACAAAAGTGGAGGCACAAATCAGAAACATTACTGACTGATAGGGAAATAGTGGCTACTGGTACAATAATGGGAAATCGAATACGTAAACAATTCTAGTTCAAGAAGTATATGATATGAAAGGAGAGGGTAGAGGAAGCAATGACCAAAAAGTCAGAGGAGATGAAAAAGTGGCATTAATAAAATGATTTGGTAACAGAGCAATATACTTATCATTCACAAACCAAGGAATTTTACCAGTTGAGAACTGTCGGAGGTGGTTGAAGAAGGACAAAGCCTACATTCACGTTCCACACGACCAAGTGTTGTGAAGTTATATACTAAGAGGAACATTGGAGGTGTAGACCTATTGTATAGAGTAAAGGTAAATATCCAATGATAAATAGAACAAAAAATGGACAGTTAGTACGATTCACCACTTTTATTTTTATTTTTGCATAGCCATTGCATGGATTCAGTACAGAGAATCTGCTCAAACAAAGTTTATAACAATCTGTTAGCAAAGTCATAGCAAGAACAACTCAGTTTCGAATATGGAATGGAGGCACTATAAGAACCCCTCCCCACTTAAAGTTACATTTTCGCTAATTTTAGTTGACTTTTACTCATCATGTATGTCTTGAAGCGATTTTAATATGTAAATCAGGTCCTGGACGTCATAATATTAAATATGGCATTCACTGTGATGGTCGTATTTACTACTAAACAAAATTTTTAATTTACGTTCCACTGAATAATTTAAAACATTTATGAAATCTGCGACACTGAAACAATAAGTGTGTTTCTCAGAATTTCGTAATGTACACGACACTAGGTAACGATATTTTTCGAAGGTAGTCACAACCTCCCGACCCTTGATATCGAAGTGGTTAATTGTGATCAAGACCGTCATTGGTATGAGAGCAATCTGAAATACACTTGTTTGTTGATATCTACTATCTTATACGCCCTCCTATTATAATACAGAAAAATATACATTTCCATAGTGGACAATTCTGCCTCATCAGTTGCACTACCTAGATTTTGTAGGTACTTACAAAAAATGTGAAATAGATGCCTTAATAAGGAGACGTACAACACTTAAAAGAAGAAATCTGAGACAGACCACACAAAACAAATGAATACGATACAGCCGCCACAACAAGAGAAATGGCGACATAAACAGTGCCAGTACACAACAAAAAGCGCACATAACGTTAAGAAAACGCCACAAAAAAGCAAACAGCAACACCACAGCTCGAATGTAAGTAGCCACTTAACAGCCACAAAGATCTATCTTTCCAGATAACTTCCAGGTGCATGTATAATAGTTTCGTAAAAGCGTGTTATTGCTTGCAGATGACGAGCTGTGAAAACTTGTTATTCTCAACTAAACCAGATACATACACTGCCAATGACATAATGTAAGTATCATAAATAAATTAGGCTTAATATATCTAATAAAGTTGTCAAATCAAATAACCTGTCTAAATTAATGCATAACCAAATTCTATAACTAGCATTCTAGAAAAATAAAAGCAAAAACCCACGAAAAATTGCACAATAAGTGTCGAAATATGTTTGGGTATTAAAAACAAAGGTGTCTTGCATAAGGCAGATTTAACCACAAATCTGAGAAACCTTGATGATCAGTAGCTTTACATCAACACAGAAAACATTTGCATAGGAGTAAACAGGAAACTTTTATCTTTCAGTTATATTTTAGGAACACATCAATCAATTTTTGAGGATGAAATTGAAATAATCGTAAATCGTTTAACAAGAGAAACTGCCCTTCGCATTCGCGTCGAAGTTAGTGACAACATAACCAAGTGTATATATCGCCAAAAGATAAAGCACGAAAGCAGGCAGAAGATTTACAGCAATGTGGAAAAAAGAAGGAAAATTGTGAACGGTCCAAGCTCAAGGTATGCAGCATCTCTCGGCCACTGGTAGCAGGGAGTTCTTCTGTAACGATACAAGTTGTCAAAAAAGATGACTATGAAGAGCTACCATTGATATCAGTGAGCGACCATTGCTGAATTGTTAATAAATAACAACGCAAAATAGAATTTTCCTAGGTACTGATGAACAGTACTTACCACACTCCATTCTTCTGATGACCAGTTTACAAATGCGGATACTGAGAACAACCCACTAAAGCTGTGTAGTGCATACATATTATGGAAAAGCCATGTAATTTAACCATATCTAAATACAAAAAAATAATGTCTTCTATGTAATACAACATCTTGGAACCACGATCTATGATCGTAACCTTAGTGCTTCGTGGATTCGAAGTACGGAGACTATCGACGAAACCGATACCGACAAATGAACAGGACTTACGGTCAGTGGAATACAAGGTTAAGAACAAAAAATTCATTTGGGGGACTGAACGGATGTTGACAGAAATTTCTGATAAATCTTGACAAAAGAAGGGAGCAATTAGTGGGACACATTCTGAGACATCAAGTAAAACTCAATTTCCGACTGAAGTTTGTGCAATAAAAATCGCAGAGGAACAAGAGGGACGAATAAAGTAATGAGGTACAAAATATGTAGGTTGCCTTTCATAATCAAAGATGAAAAGGTCCGCAAAGGATAGGATAGCGTGGAGAGCTACATCAAACCAGCATATGGACTGAAGGCCAGAGAAAGAGAAGCTTCACCGCTTTACGTATCCTTCCAGTGACAACTTAGGCGAAACAGAAATGACAGTCGTATCAATAATTCGTTTTTACGGCATTGTTCAGCTGACGTTATTTGCTGTGTGAAACAGTTCATTAAACTTTAAAATAATAGAAATGTGTGTCATCGATGGAAATGCCTATACTACAAAACTCTGCACTCATAAAGTTCTTAATTTATCGAAAGGTCGTGTGTGTTCTGAAAACGGTCGGTTACATATCAATAGAATGTCTGTGTGTTATGAAAGTAAAGGAACTTTCACACAGTTAAAATCTAGGTTATTTTATTTTGTCAAGTAGGCTCAACCACATAGATCGTGTATAAAACACTATAATATGACGCGTTTCAAGGGTCAAGGCGTCATCATCAGATAAAATATACAAGAATCTTTAAAACCCGAGACAAATAAAATTTACATTTTATTTGTCTCGGGTTTTAAAGATTCTTGTATATTTTATCTGATGATGACGGCTTGACCCTTGAAACGCGTCATATTATAGTGTTTTATACACGATCTATGTGGTTGAGCCTACTTGACAAAATAATTAAGCATACGACCACGACCTCACATCAATAATGGATATAATTAAGTAAAATGTAGGTACTAAAATAAAATTGAAGTCGTTTGAGTGAAAGGCCATTCACTTTAGCTGTTTTTTATTAGAGTCCCGTACAATCGGTTTCACAACTTTATAGTTGCATCTTCAGGTGTAATTAATCTTTTGAATATAATTTCAATGTTCCATAACGGGGATTACTGCTCAGGTCCGACCGCTAGCAACTTCCCTCAATTCGTCAAAAATTAAATCGTTGACCATTCGGTTAATGTCATTTTAAGTAAAAGTATTATTGCCTGTGGTCGAAAATCGACCAATTGTATTTACAATGGTCACTGGGGGTAAAAGTTTACGTATCATGTCGGCGGCCTCGCGTGATTATGTTGGCAACATCAACAACACGATAGAAAATCTTTGCCCATTTATTCGAACCACATAGAATGACTCTATTAGTGTATTGTACAGACCATGAAGTAAACAAATAATGCTGTTCCTGCTTTATGGTTGACAGGTTCTTGTATGTACCCTCGTTCGCTCAGTAAAAATAATTACCATCGTAAAGCGAAGATTCCATGAGGAAACATCAGCGTTGCCAAGCGATTGGCTAAAATGAAGATTCACAGGATTCTCACTATTCAGCATCTGTTGCCAATATTATCATAGGAGGCCGCTGGGATATTTGGTAAAATTTAACCGGCACTAGGAGGTATGAAACGGTATCTTTTACGTGTTAATGAAAATGCCTGACACAATAACAACAAATAAAAACGGAAGTATATACTTCTCATGCCATTTTCGAATTATATAACTTTCATTAGCTTAATATTTGAAATGGAACTACAATTTCGGTGTTCGTATATTTATACAACGCCAAGAAATAATGTTATTTTGATACTGCGATATTCAGAATTCCAGAGCTGACAACATGTCGACTTCGTAGTTCCACCCGTGTACCGCTACATGCCTCTCCCGGCGCATCATCATTTATATCGGCATTCTCGACTTCGTAGTTCCACCCGAGCACCACTAGATGCCTCTCCCGGCACATCATCCTTTATATCGGCAATCATGTGAAAACATCCATTTCCGTTAACCGCTCTTAATCACTGCGAAAATGAAACATTGGAACGGCACAAGAAAGTGAATTGGGAGCACTCTATGTTCGATGTTCACTTATTTTAATATTATTTTCATACTGCAGATGCGCTGCATTACACCGTTTTTGTTCGAGGCGAATAGCCAATCAGTGAGCTAATTGTTGGAGAATGTACAATCCGACTCAATTCAAAAGTAATAGCAGTGTGCATAGCTACGACACTAGGAGAAAGGATGATATTCACTATTCAAGGTTAAATCTAACTTTGGCTCAAAAAGGGGTGAATTATGCTGCCACAAAAGTCTTTGGTCACTTACCAAGTAGCATCAAAAGTCTGACAGATAGCCAACTAGTATTTAAAAAGAAATTAAAGGAATTTCTGAATGGCAACTCCTTCTACAATGTAGATGAATTTTTAGATAAAACATAAAAATATATATATATATATATAAAAAAAATTAAATAAAATTTACAAAAAAAATTCTTAAAATATAGATTGTCAAGTATAGACATAATTTACTAAACTGACACGTTCCACATCATTACGAAATGTCGTATACATGATCTAAGGAACAAGTATTAATCTAATCTAATCTAATCTGTAGACCTTGATCCAAGCTTTAGATAGGAAAATTTCAACTTCCTTTTACCACTTTTAATGGCTAAATGCACACATAATATTTATACTCGTGAAATCTACGACATACAATCTATCGAATTATGTAACTTTCATTGGCTTTCTTGTACGAATAAATTAGTAATCTGTACCACAATTTTCGTGATAGCGTATTTGTATAATGATATCAAAACTCGGCAATCACTTTGGGAAATATTATTTTGCTGGTTTGTCATTTAAACGACGCGATGGGTGGTCAGGTTGTCATCAATGTGGTGAGCTTCATCAGCTCCATCAGGGTGGACAAAAGCTGCATTTTCGTGTTGTGTGGTTGTGCGGAAACGCCTTAACTGACAAACCGTCATGTGTGCACATGTTTGTACACCTATGGACCAAACTGCTCTGGTCGTCGGTCCCTTGAATTACGAACTACTTGAACTAACATGCACTGAGGACAACACATATATCCATACCCGAGGGAGGATTCAAACCTCCGACAGGAACGGCCGTCCAGACTGTAGAATGACGCCTAAGACCGCGCGACTATTCCGCACTTTTATTGGATGACCGTCACCGCAATGAAGCGCGTCATTCTTCTTCACAGATCACGGCACAACGATGGTTGTGCGTTTTCAACTTTGCCAAGATAAATGGGTATTTCGTCACGGTCAATTTCCCTCTATGGACCTGCAGTGACTTACGCAACGCCGCCAGAAAACCACAAGCCCGGCTTCGCTAAACTTCGGCTATCCGCAGTTCCTTCGGAAACTATTTCCTACAAACTCCGTGACCGAGCACGCGGGACAGAAATTTCTTCCTGAATTTCATCGTCTCCATCGAGACAATTTCGAGCTCTTTCCCTGAGCTAGAAAGCAGCATTCTCCCCTCCAAAATAGTTATATCAAGAAATGAAAAACCGCCAAATCATTATATACCGACGTTTTACTGAAATGTCACTGGATTTGTAAACATATATGAAGAAATATATTTCTTGATGTCGCTCTTCATGGGAATCTTAGGTCATTTGTTAAAACTGTATTAGGGGAAGATATCAAAGTGTCAGTCCAAATTATAAAATGTAAGTTCTCACGGAGCAAAACGTCTATTTTCTAGAATTCAAAATGTTCAAATGTTTGTCAAGCTTAAGTGGCTTAACTGCGTCATCAACAGTCCCTAAACGTACAAACTATTTATGTGCTACCTTATGCTAAAGACGACACAAACAGCCATGCCTGAGAGGGGATTCGAACCCCCGACGCGGAACGGCCTCGCGCTTCATAGCATAGCGTCTCAATTCGCTCGGCCGCTCCACCGCGGCTCTCTAAAATTGTTTTAAAAATATAGCTGATTTAGTTTCTTGAAAGTATTATACTAAATAAACAGTATTGTTTAAAGAGTAACTCTGTTAAAATATTTATTGGTTGCATGGAATTTACACATAACACTTGCTGTGCGTCTACATCTACGTGGAAACTTCGCAAGCCACCATACAGTGCGTTGTTTTAGATGTTACTTCATACCACTATTACTCATTTCTTTCCCTGTTCCACTCCAGTATGGGGTACGATCTACATGCCTCCACGCGAACCCAAATTATTCTTGAATTTATAAGTTAGCGGCAGTACAATCGTTCTGTTTTCAGCTTCAAATTTCAGAACACTTAATTTCCTTAGTAGTTCCCTACGGAAAGAACATCCTCTTGCCCTTATGGAATTCCAATTTTCTTCCTAAATAATCTCTGTAGCATTGATGATTAATCTGAAGCACTGTATTAAAATTTGTGATGCGACCGGGAATCAAAATCGGACCTCCATGCTTACTAGGTAGGCTTCTTACCGCTAGACCACCGCATCACTAGCGATTAAGGCGCCTCGGAATAGTCTAAGGTCGATTTCCTTCACGTCACAAACTTTAATAAAGCTTCTGTGTTCCATAGATAATTGCCACTACTGCCAAGGCTCTCCATACAGCGGAATAGCACCCCGGCAATGGACATATTGGAACATTCCTGTTTAAGGTGGTATAAATATCAATGTAAATACAAATATACCATCCCTGAGACGGATTTTCGTCTCGAATATGTCAAAGACATTAATGGTAAATCTAAAGCATTGAATTGAAATTTGTGATGCCACCGGGAATCGAACCCAGACCTCCATGCATCAAAAATTTTAATTCAATGGTTCAGATTTATCATTAATGTATTTGACATATTTGAGACGAAAATCCGTCTCAGGGATTGTATATTTGTATTTACATTGATATTTAAATATCCGTAACATTGCGTGTTGATCGAACCTACCACTAACGTACCTTGCAGCCAGCCACTGAATTGCTCCATGTTCTCCTTACTGCGATCCGATGAGGATCCCAAATACTTCAGCAGTACTGAAGAATAGCTCGCACGAGTATTATATGCTCAACCTCCTTTACAAGTGAATGATATCTTCCCAAAATTCTCCGAATTAAATTGGAACTGACCATCCGACCATTTCAATAATTTGAAAATTATTTGTTTTGTGCTATTATGCTGTATTGGCCAAGAATATTCAAGTATGGAATGTAATGGAACTTAATTTCAAGATGGATGATTTGGTCAACGCACTTTTCTTAATAATTGTTGACTTTTACAATAACACATCGTTAATATTAGATAGGTTCACTTATTTATTACTTTTTCACAAAAAGATGTTTAACATTGTTTACCCAGTTACACCGTTATCTGCTATAAAATCTTCATTCGATTGTTATTATTATTATTATTATTTTACTTGAATCTGAGGACCAGTGAACTTAGATCATTGGGCGTTTGATGTGAGGTCGTGGATGGACTAGATGCTGTAAATGGAAGCGAGCTTCTGGCTGTCTCTTATCACATTAGATCCCGGCGTCATCATGAGGCTAGCATGTCCACCACCAGGTAGATGTGCCTTCTGGGCCACACTGGGACTCTACCGTTACTTTCTGGAAGGCAGTACGAGAGACTTTTGTGTTCCTTGCCGGCTCTCTGTATGGTGCTTAACTGGGGTGATGTCTCCTGCGCCATGTCGCAGGGAGAGAGTCGATCCTAATATGTATAGGCCAGTAGGAAACCAAAATCTTCGTCTCCTAAACGCTGTAATGGTAATACATGGAGAGATGGAAACCAAGGTGGTTATAATTGCTGTTGAATCTTCCTGGTTATGTGGGCGTGGTCGAAGAAACGTATCTGCTCCTGACGTTTCGTCCAGAGCTGCGCTGGACATCCTCAGAGGTGCTAGTGGTAGCTGCGATTCTTGCCGACTGACGAGTCGGGCGTCGGAGAACGGTATAAATACTGTCCAAAACGGGGCGTGGTCAAGTGTTCACGTGCGCAGCAGAGATAAGCCTTGTCAAAAATAAAACATAACTTTCGATAGTCGATGGTCAAAGATAAAAGCGTAACTACTCACTCTGAATAGCCACAGTTCATATGTCATTAAGTTTCATTGCTTCTTCCTTTCTATTAAAATTATCCCCACGTTTGTATATTTCGATTGCTTCTCTGTACAGTCGTGGATAATAGTTCGTCGTTGTAGATAAAATTTCCGTTTCGGTAAACTTCACTTCATGATTTCCTGATTGGAAAACATGTTCAGATACAGCTGATTTCTCAATTCTACCCAGTCGGCAAAGACTTTTGTGTTCTTTCAGTCTTGTATTCACACTCCATTTTGTGGTTCCAATCAGGAAATCATGAAGTGAAGTTTTCCGAAACGGAAAACGTTTCTTCGACCACGACCACATAACCCGGAAGATTCAATAGCAATCATTTCAGCCGGTCGTGAAACAAGGTGGTTTTGTTTTGTACCGAGCTCGGTCAAGTAATTCATCGATCATAGCATCATAAATATGATAGTAGGTAAGCCAGAATGGGATTATTAACCTTTTATCTATGATGTTCTTGCACAGAGCCACTGTAATCGGGTCTTGAGACAATGGTCTGCTATATAATTCAGTTGGAGAAAGGATGTTCCCACCGGTGGACAACTGCACAGGAGAATAGTCCCTGTCCCAGGCCACAGCAGTCCTGTCGTGAAGACCAGATGTCAACCTGTTTCAAGGGTTGAGGTTCCTATTGTTTTGGCCTAGAAACAGATACCTGCGATACTGCCGTTTTTACTCGGCCCCACGCCGGGACAGACGACTCTGTTTACGTCTGCAGCATCGAGTCTGTGAAGCTGGGTGTATGATTGAGGCTGTAGGTACACGAGATGTTTGTGATTGGCCCGAAACTTAGGATCTGCATGTTTGCATTTGAGTCGAGCTATGTCGCGGTGGCTTTGCATGTCTCCCTGCTCGTTAGTTGGATGCAAAGATCAGAAGAGACACATGGAGTCTCACTCTCATTGGGACTGTTACTCTTGTTATCCCCCTGGGAGGCTGAGCTTGCATTCTCGATTCTGGGTCGGCCCGCCGCCTAGAAATATGAATATGGAAGGCTTGTCTTAGGTTTTGGGTGTACCATCAATTGGTATATAGAGAATCTCAGTTGGTTCACCAATCTTAAGGTTGTTTTAACTTGTCTGCTGCAATGTAGTTTGATACTGAGTGGACATATGGACATAGGGGTATATAATTCAGCCGTGAATTTTTAAAATTAGTTCAGAACAGCCATTATTTATTATACTCTGTATGGAAGCACTAAATTTTTAGTTAAAGATATTTCGTGTTTCATAATCCCCTCCAAAACGTTCAGGATGGGGTAACAAGGTACATTACCTCTCCGTACATAGAAACTGACATTCATTTTTTAGTGAATCTGGAGAGTTAATGTTAACTAATTTGTAGTAGATGAAGTTTATTCAAATTCTCGTCGTTGCCCGGACGTGGATTTATCACTCTCTTGTGTTTGTCCAACTCCGTTTTCTCTCTACTTCACTCACTATTCATTTCATTTTTATTTTCATGCAGCTCAATCCTTCTGACGTCATATTTCAGTCTGTCTGTGGAATGTTATGAATCGTGAATTTACGGGAATACACGTACGGAATAAATTCATACGTAAAATGAAGGGAAAAGTAATGCAACAATTATTTTCGAAAAGTTGGATCTGGCATGAAAAATTTGAATGAATCTTTGCCACGGAATAACAAGTGTGAAAAAAATAAGAAAGACAACGTTATAAGAATAGCGAGAAGTTACGTCCGTGATTATACGTCAATGAGTCGGCTCCGTTGTACCCCATAATTTATCTGAAATATTACTCCATTATTTACGTACGTAACCTACCGCTTGAAGAAAGAACCGTGTGAACACGAGATTCCAAGCTCCATAATTTATTAAAAAAATATTTAAATTCCTTGGTTCTAACCTCGCAAATATTAAAAGTGCCTGTGGGTACAATTAAGGAGACAAACATTGTTCACATATTAGTAAAATAACAGATAAAAAAAGCAATAGCTATACCAATGAAGACAAGAAAATGTAACCACCCACTTCCATGAATAGTTCTAAATGATCCAAATCACGAAGATCATCTACTATTAACGAAAGCTAAAAACAGAAACAATAGGAGTAATGCCATCAACCGCCTCCTTCCAATTGGAAGTGTAATAAATGGACGGCGAAAACATAGGATAAATGAGTAGAAGAAAACTGATATGTGATAGCAATCTCTATCAATCTTTGCCCTGCCCACGTATTAATATATTATGTTTTACATATCGACTTGGTTGAAAAGAGATAATAAAATACATTCAGGGAATTCGGTCAGGTTTTCATGCACCTGAAATATGTATAGTGTTGTTGTTGTTATAGTCTTCCGTCCGGAGACTGGTTTGGTGCAGCTCTCCACCCTACTCTATCCTGAGCAAGCCTTTTCAGCTCCTCATAAGAAGACAACACACATCCACTTGTATCTGCTTACTATACGCGTCTCTTTGTCTCCATCTGCGATTTTTACCCCACACACTTCCCTCCAATGCTAAATTTACGATTCCCTGATGTCTAAGAATGTGTCCTACCAAGCGATCCATTCTCTTAGTCAGCGTATGCCAAAAATTCCGTTTCTCACCAATTCTGTTCGGTACCACTTCATTAGTTATGCGATCTACCCACCTAATCTTCCGCATTCTTCTGTAGCATCACATTTCAAAAGCCTGTATCCTCTTCCTATCCGCAAAGCTTATCGTCCAAGTTTCACTCCAGTACAAGGCAACATTCCACACAAATGCCTTCGGAAAAGACTTCTTTACCCTTAAATTAATGTTAGCAAATTTCTCTTTTTCAAAAATGCTATTCTTCCCATTGTCATTCTGCATTTTATATCCGTTGTACTGCGACCATCGTATGTTATTTTACTACCCATTAACAAAACTCATCTACCACCTTCATTGTTTCGTTACCTAATCTAATTCCTTCAGCATCGCCGGATTTTCTAAGATCGCATTCCATTATTTTTCTTTTGCTCTTGTTAACGTTCATTTTATACCCTCTCTTGAACACACTGTCCATTCCATTCAACTGCTCTTCCAGGTCCTTTGCTGTCTCTGTCAGAATTAGAATGTCATCAGCAAAATGCAATGTTTTTATTTCTTCCCCCTGAACTTTAATCCCTATTCCAAATTTTTCCTTGCTTTCCTTCACCGCCTGTTCGATGTACAAATTGAATAACATTGGAGAAAGGCTACAAACCTGTCTTACTCCCTTTCCCAACTGATGCTACCATTTCATGCCCTTCGAGTCTAATTACTGCAGTCTGGCTTTTGTACAAGTTGTAAATAACTCTCCTTTCCCTATATTTTACCCTGCTGACTTCAGAATTTGAAAGAGTGTATTCCAGTCAACATTGTCAAATGCTTTCTCCAAATCTACGAAAGCAAAAAAATGTAGGTTTGTCTTTCCTTAATCTATCTTCTAAGATTATACGTAAAGTGATTATTGCCTTCCGGGTTCCTATGTTCCTCCTGAATCCAAACTGATCTTCCCCGAAGTCAGCTTCTACCAGATTTTCCATTCTTCTGTAGATAATTCGTGTTAAAATTTTGCAACCATGACTTATCAAACTGATGGTTCTGTAATTTTCACACCCGTCTGCACCCGATTTCTTTGGAATGGGGATTATTACATTTTTTTTAAAGTCTGAGGGCATATCGCCTGTCTCATACATCCTACACACCAGTTCAAATAATGTTCTCATGGTGGGCTCTCCAAGAGACTTTAGTAGCTCTGAGGGTATGTCATCTACTCCTGGGGCCTTGTTCTGACCTAGGTCTTTCAGGGCTCTGTCAAATTCATCTCTGAGTAAAGTATCTCCTATTTCATCTTGATCTACTTCCTCTTCCCTTACTACAACATCGTCTCTAAGTTCATTTCCTTTGTAGAGCTGCTCTATGTACTCATCCCACCTTTCAGCATTCCATCTTTGGTGAGAACTGGTTTCCCATCTGAGTTCTTGATATTCGTAGAGTTGCTTTTCTTGTCCCCAAATGTCTCTTTTATTTTCCTGTAGGCGGTATCTACTTTTCCCCTTCTTATACATTCTTCTACAGATTTGCATTTGGCTTCTAGCCACTCCTGCTTAGCCATTTTGCAATTCCTGTCAATCTCATTTTTTAGTCGTCTGTACTCCATTTTGCCTGTTTCATTTACTGCATTTTTATATTGTCTCCTTTCATCAATTAAATTTAGTATCTCCTGTTATATCCAATGATTTTTTGTAGGTCTTGCCTTTCTACCTATTTTGTCCTCTGCTGCCTTCACTATTTCATCTCTCAATGCTACCCATTCCTCTTCTACTGTTTTATTTCCCCCTGTTTCTGTCAATTGTTGCCTAAATCTCCCTCTGAAATTCTCCAGAACTTCACTTTCCTTCAGTTTATCTAAGACCCATCTCCTTATTTTCCTACCTTTCTGCAGTTGTTTCAGCTTCAGCCTACAGTTCATCACTAACAAGTTATGGTCAGAGTCTATATCTGCCCCTGGGTATGTCTTGCAGTTTGTAACCTGGTTCCGGAATCTATGTCTTACCATTATAAAATCTATCTAATACCTTCCGGTGTCTCCTGGTCTCTTCCACGTATACAACATTCTTTTGTGATTCTTAAACCACGTGTTTGTTACGATTAAATCATGTTCCGTGCAAAATTCTACGAGGCGACTTCCTCTTTCATTCCTCCTGCCCAGTCCATATTCACCTACTCTTTTTTCTTCCTTTTCCTACTACCGAATTCCAGTCTCCCATCACAATTAAATTTTCCAATCCCTTAACTGTCTGAATAATTTCCTTTAGCTCCTCATATATTTCTTCGATTTCCTCATCATCGGCAGAGCTAGTTGGCATATAAACCTGTACTACTGTTGTCGGTGTTGGCTTTGTATCTATCTTGACAATGATAATGCGATCACTGTGCTGCTCATAGTAGTTTACCCGCATTCCTATCTTCTTATTCATTATCAGTCCTACTCCTGTGATACCCCCAACTGATTTTGTATTTATAATCCTGTACTCACCTGACCAGAAACCCTGTTCATCCTGCCACCGAACTTCACTAATCCCCACTACATCGAACTTCAACCTATCCATTTCCTTTTTAAATTTTCTAATTTTCCTACCCGATTAAGGGATCTAACATTCCACGCTCCGATACGAAGAATGCCAGTATTGTCTTTCCTGATGACAACATCCTCCTGAGTAGTCCCCGCCCGGTGATCCGAATGGGGGACTATTTTACCTCCGAAATATTTTACCCGAGAGGATGCCATCATCATATTTCGATATAGTAAAGCTGCATGTCCTCGGGAAAAGTAACGGCTGTAGTTCCCCCTTGCTTTCAGCCGTTCGCAGTAGCTGTGTGGCAAAGCCACATTAGCTGATGTTACAAGGCCAGCTCAGTCAATCATCCAGACTGTTGCCCCTATAAATACTGAAAAGGCTGCTGCCCCTCTTCAAGAACCACACGTTTGTCTGGTCTCTCCACAGATACCCCTCCGCTGTGGTTGCACCTACGGTACGGCTATCTGCATCGGTGAGGCACGCAAGCCATCCCATCTCGGCAATGTCTGTGGTTCATGGGGGTGGATATGTATAGTACTAAGCAATAATTTATAGGGGCATTTAGTCGTATATGTACCACAGTCTGCAAAATACGTCGTGAATAGAGTTAGTTGTAAGGACGAAATAAATTGAAAACTTATACGTGATGGAGGTTTCTTTTTTCTTTTTAATATAAAAAATGTTCAAATATTTGTGGAGCTTATTGGACTTCGAGGTCATCAGACCATAAACTTACAACTACTTATGAACTCCCTCATATTAAAGACGGCACATACATCCATTCCCGAGGGGGGAGTCGAACCCCCGACCGCAACGGCCGTGCAGACCGTGACTGGCACGCCGCAGACCGCTCGAGCACTTTGACCGGCGTTATATATATACAAAATTCCTGATGACTTCATTAATTTGTGTTGCACTGTGTTACAATTTCACAGGTACATTGTAATAGTCTTGCTAGTACGAATAGTATTGCAGAAGTATAAATTGTAACATCATTCCGATTGCCATAATTATTTTACTGCACAGACTTGGGAAACGTAGTAAACAATAAATTTCTCCTATTCCCTGACAATATAAGACGAAAAGCCAATCTTTGTATCTTGTTCTCTTTCAATCCTATCTGGTATGCAGTATTCCGGCAGGATGAACAAACTGGCTCTATATAATGGATTTCTTGCATCTTCTAAGTGTTCTGTCAATAAAGCGCTGTCTTTGGTTTATCTTCCCTAAACATATTTTGGACATGGGAACAGCAGAAGACAAATCTGGTGTTGATTATGATATTGCAGTTACCTTTTTACTTGATATTATTTTTTTCTCACAGATATTTTATTTACTATTCCAAACTACGAGTCGCGTACGATGTGCCTGAAACACTGTTGTCAATGTATCGCAAATGTCACGTTTGCTTCATTATTCATGTTCCTTTTTCTGTTACAGGTGAGTGAACCTCGAACGTGTATCAGTATGTAAGGAAGGCTTGTTTAGTGCTGACTGGTATGTAGTTACTGACGCATTTCTTAAAATTTTCAAACATAGTAGAGTGCTGTGAATCAGTTCCATGTGTAAATTTCTGCTCCTCTGATTTCCCACCAAAATTTTTACAATGAACATTTACCAAAGATTTTATACAATCGTGTTTATTTGAAAGCAATTAAAGATACTGCAGGTATATAGTAAAGGAAAGTCCATTATCTTAAGGATTCTGTATCATTAAAACAGAAATGCTCTCCCAGCAATGTTCAGTGGTACGTGCAAAGGCTGATTAATTTACACACGCAAAATTTTAAAAAATCGAAATGCTACAAGAACATCCAGTTAAATTTTTACGAATTATAGAGCGAAACTAATAAAGTACAGACGAATGTTTTTCTGCTAGTATAAGATTGCTTTTATGCCCAAACATCTAGCATCACTGTCTTAGCATTCTCTGTGAATTGTTTTTAGTCCTTTTACTGTTAGCGAAATACTCATATACATATTTTGTGTACGTTAGCAAATCTGTCACTTGAGATTTCATACCTGTGTCAATTACATAATTATGAATTTAATCTTTTCTACATTGTTTGTCCGTGTTGCTATCAACAGAAATGAGTCACCTCTCTAAAGGAATAAGACGTCATGTCATCGGGAAACATAGGAGTGACTAAACTGGATTGTCATTTAGATGGTAGTTTTTAACGCACTAGCATATATTCTACTTAAAAAGTAAAATAACTCGACTTCAGGTTTAGGGCAGGTGGTTTTGAGTTCCCCCATGAAACACAAATATTGCCGAGCTGGGGTGGCTTGCGTGGCTTAAGGTTGCATCCACAGAAGAGGAGTATCTATTGAAAGAAAAGACAAACATGTAGTTCCTGACGAGGAATAGTAGCCTTTTCATAGGTTACGGGTCAAGATTCTCGATGACTGAGCTGGTCCCGTAGCATCAGCTGACATGGCTTTGTCATGGCGATCGGCTGAAAGCAAGCTGCAACTACTGTAGATAATTTTACAAAGGACATACAAGTCTACTGTATAAGCCGTCTCATTGGGTAAAATATTCCGGAGCTAAAATACTCTCCCAATTCGCAAGGCGGGAAAATGCTACTCTGGTGGGTGTCTCAAGAAAAACAAAACAAGCATTCTACCTTAATCAGGTAGGTAAGTAAGAAAAGTTGTAAAGCGACATTCATAGTTTTCAGTTAAATATGGTGGAAAACACTAAAGTCCGGTGGTAACATGAATAGGATTTCTCGTCATTCAACTACAGGATTATAGATATAAAATAATGTCGGGGTGGGGGGAGTACGTCTAGTAATAAATAACAATACAGGATGCGGGTAAGTTATTGCAAAGAGCATAGTTAATACATTATCGTAGGTAAATTGGGCACGAAGACAACATCTGCCACAGCCGTACACTTTCGTAAGCCAAATAGTTCGAACGTTCATGAGGTTGAAAAATGCATGATGAAGTAATAGAAATGAATCACACAAGGGAGAGGACAACTTCATTGTGATGGGAGACCGGAACTGAATACGAGGAAGAGGAGGAGAAGAAAATATAGTAAGTGAGAATGGAGTGGGGGAAAGAAATTAACGAGGAGGTCGCGCTGGGCACAATTTCATCATTACAATCACTTTGTTTAGCATCATGAAAAATGGTTTTGTACTACATGGAAAAGACCTGGGGACACCAAAAGGTACTAATGGTAAGCCATAGTTTTCTAAACCAGATTTCAAACTGCACTCCCTGTTTTGTCCCTCCGACCTGCTAACTGTGGTGATGATCTCTCGACGACGCAACCGATCTGGTGGGCCGAGCCCTTGGGAGTAGGGAAAATAGGAATTCTGCAATCTCAAGACGTATCGCTGGTAATAATAATAATTTATTTTGACTAAAACTTAAGAGTCACATCGCTACGGCGGCTTCTGCGACTATAACACAACTGACTTCCTCTACGGGTAAACGTCCAAGGCAAACGCGTACAGCCGTAGCATTAATTTCATGATACGTGGATTCCTAGTACTGTCCTTGATATTAGATGCACTCGGCTAAGCTACGTGTGTGGGTCTCCCGCCAGACTTCAAATGAACTCTGCGGCATCGCCTAACACTGCTCGCTACCTGTTGAGGACGCCACTCCTTCACCTGTCTTTTCCGTGGTGCCTCTATAGCGATGATGCCGTCTGTGGCGCGCACGTTTAACTTGCGACGTCACACACACTATTTTGCCAGCTACTGTTTGAAGTTATTGGTGTGTGCGTATGAGCGTTTTCGAGCAACTGGAACATCCATCAAACTCGCCAGATCTCACTCCACGAGATTTCTTCGTATTCCCTCGATTTGACGATATTCCTGAGAGCTAGCGAAATATGAAGTGGCTTTTGAACACCATCCCAATGGAAGACTTTCGTGCAAAGTCTTTAGAACAAGTATCGCAGAGCTCAGCAGTTAGGGGTTATTTAACTAGATAAGATAGGTACAGCCCACAGAAAAACAGACGTTATACACAAGAAAAACGGCTGCAAGAGCTAAGATGTAAAACCAATACTAAGGAAAGAAGCGAAAAGTGAAACATTGAAGGATTATATAGTGGACCTACTGAAGTTTAATGAAGACAGTATTGCAGAAGTGGAAGATAAAGTAGGTCAAGATGCGATAGGATATACAGTACTAAGAGAAAATTTTAATAGAGCACGTAAAGATTGTAATGGTACACTTACAGGCCGACGACTTGCTATATAACAACTGCTTCATTGTATATTTTCTTTAACTCTGTATTATTTTCCTATATAGAAGTCATTCATACCACATCCGAAGATTAATCATTGCAGATTCGTCTTTTTTAAAAAGCCTGTATAACGAGGGAAGTCAGTCAATATAGAACCAGCAAATTTTAGTTGCAGTGACTTCATATGTTAGTTATAATGTTGTTTATCCTGTTGCTGTCACAAACATATCAGTTTATTTTTAATTAATAGTATTTGCTGTCAATTTTTATGGCAATTAAGTTTTCTGAATAATCTTTAGATTTCACAAAGAAGTCTCTTGGATTTAACATTATACTTCAGTTGAAAACTATTTACTTCAAAATATATTTTTGTGAAAGTCCACAGTCATAGATTCTTTTATATTGCCTTTGCGCAAGTCACGTCGTCTCTGGTTTTTTTACACACTGAATTTTCGAAATATCTTCAATTAATTTTAACCAGTTAATTTGTAAAATTAGTACTATTTGATACAATTGTGTGTTTTAAACTAGCAATTCTGTAAGTTTGAATCTTAGAATGCAGTCACAGAATAATACGACAAAGCCGCGGTGGAGTAGCCGAGCGGTCTAAAGCGTCTCGCTGCGGAGTGCGCGGTTGCTCGCCGTGGAGGTTGGAGTCCTCCCTGGGGCATGTGTGTGTGTGTTTGTCCTTAGGTTAGTTTACCTAGGTTTAAGTAGTTTGTAAGCTACGGACTGATGACCACGCAGTTTGGTCCGATAGATTACAAACATTTGAACATTTTTGAATGCGACAAAAAATAACATTTCGTTAAATTCACTTCAAAGATATTGTTAACCCGACTGTTTTAACCAAAAATTGTTTTTAAATCCCAAATTACTTTTCAAATAATCCAAATATGTTCAAGAAAACCATCAAAATCACAGAAGAAATTATTGAAATGTTCTACTAGAAATTCACAAGTCTTCATAGTTCGTAGAAATAGTTTGAATCGACCATTTTTTAATACAATAATGCTTCTCGTAATAACAACCCGTTGCATGAATTGTACATAGAAGGATCTGTTTCGATCCATGTCATAACATGAACTAACTTTTTACAATCTAAATTTAAAAAGATTTTTTTTTCCATTATTTAAAAAATAACCGCAGTCGGGAATCGGCGCGCGAGGCATCTTCTTCTTTGGTGAAGCCGTCACTGAATGTTGATGTCGACCAGATATCGAACAGATTTTTAACCTTCTGCTTGTGGTTGAAGACTGCCATCGTTGTCGAGTCCCTCGTACGATATACATTTAACAAAGAAAATTACATTTTGGAGCAACAAAACTTTTAAAATAAACATACAATATTTTAAAGTACAAATGTAACACGTACCTATCTATTACGGTCCGTGTGCCATTTCGCGGCTTCTCGAAACCATGCAATGGGATCCTTTATTTTGTCCCATTACAAGATCTGATATGAAACAAGGCCCTTCCAAACTTCCGATGCCGTTGGGAGACCTTGTGTGCAACAGACAGGGAAAATACACCCAAACATCAAGAAGAATGCAATAATTATAATTGAAAAGGAAACAACTGCAGACAATTATCAAATGACGTAACTATCGGTTTAATAAGTCCAAGTTGGAAAATACTAATATGAGCTATTTATAGACAAACGGAAATACTAGTAGATTCCCTCGTGAAAGATCAGTTTGGATATATGATAAATGTAGGAACAAGTGAGGGAATAATCACATTGCGCCTTATCTTAGATTAAGGAAAGGTAAACTTACATTTTTAGTTTTTGTACATATGGCGAAGGTTTTGACAATATTCACAACAATACATTCTTTTCAGTCCTGAAATTAGCATGGGGAAAATATAAGGAACTATAAATTAAATGCAAATTGTACAAAAACCAGATTCGAAGAGCCCGAGAGGCACGCAGTTGACAGAATAGAAACAAGGCCGTTGGAGTACATGATGTTCCGTCTGAATTTTATTATCGTTATGAGAGCCAGTCATGAAAAAATTGTTCCACCTGGTTTGCAAGATGTATGAGACAGGGAAAATACCCTCAGACTTCAAGAAGAATATAGTGATTCTAATTCCGAAGAAAGCAAGTGCAGACAAATGTGAAAATTATAGAACTATCAGTTAATAACTCATGGTTGTAAAATACTAACACGTATTATTAATAGAAGAATGGAAAAAATGGTGGAAACCGACCTTGGGGAAGATCAGTTTGGATTTGGAGAAATGTAGGAACACGCGAGGCCATACTGAATTTACGACTAATGTTAGAAGATGGGTTAACGAAAGGGAAACCAACATTTTTAACATTTGTGGGTCTGGAAAAAGCGTTTGACAAGGTTAACTGGAATACACACTTTCAAATTCTGAGGCTATTAGGGCTAAGCTACAGGGAGCGAAGAGTTATATTCAACTTGTACTGAAACCAGACAGCAGTTATTAGTATCTAAGTGCATGAAAGGGTAGAAGAGGTTGGGAAGGGAGTGAGACAGGTTTGTAGCCTTTCCCCCAATGTTGTTCATCTGTACTTTGAGCAAGCTGTGACGGAATGCAAGGAGATATTTGAGGAGGGAATTCAAGTCTAGTGACAGGGAATAAAAACCTTGCGATTTGCTGAAGACCGAGTAATTCTGTCAGAGACAGGAAAAGACCTGGAAGACCAATTAAATGAAATGGACGGTGTCTTGAAAGGAAGGTATAAAATGAACATTAGCAAGGGTAAAACCAGGGGAATGAATGTAGTGTTCGAAAATCAGGCGATGATGAAGAAATTAGATTAGGTAATGAGACAATAAACGTAGTAGATGAGTTTTCTGATTTGGGTAGCAAGATACACGTCTGAGGGCCGAAGTAAAGAAGAAATAAAATGCAGAGTGGCTATGGGAAGAAAAGCGTTTCTGAAGAAGCGAAATTTGTTGACAACCAATACTAGTTTTAATGTTAGGAAGTCGTTCCTAAAAGCATTTGTCTGGTGGTTAGAGTGATATGGGTGTGAAACGAGGACGCTAAGGATTTCAGACAGAAAGATGATAGAATGATGGAGATTTGATGGGTAGATCACGTAACTAATGAAGATATGCTTAACAGAACTGCGGAGAAAAGAAGTTTCTTGCATAATATGCCTAAGAGAAGGGATAGGTTGGTGGGACACATTCTGAGACATCAAGGAATCGTCAACTTAGCATTAGAAGGAAGTGTGTGGGGTAAAAATCGTAGAAGGAGACCGAGGCACGAATACAGGAAGCAGATTCAAAAGGATGTAGGTTGCCGTACGTATTCTCAGATGAAGTGGCTTGCACAGGAGAGCTCTCTACTTCTACATCTACGTTAAATACTCTGCAAATAACATTTAAGTGCCTGGCAGAGGGTTCATCGAACCAGCTGTATATTATTTATCTCCCATTCCATTCTCGAATAGCATGCGGGAAGAAAGAAAACCTGAATCTCTCCGTTCGAGCTATGATTTCTCGTATTTTATTCTATTTTCTACCTATATAAGTGGCAGTCAACAATATATTTTCGCATTGGGAGGAGAATGTTGGCGATTGGAGTTTCGTAAGTAGTCCACGCCGCAGCGATAAGTGGCATTGTTGTAATGATTACCATTGCAGATCCTGTGTCATTTCCGTAACACTGTCTCCCCTGCATCGTGACAATACAAAAGAAGGTTCCCTTCTTTGGACTCTTTCGATGTCCTCCGTCAAACCCACCTGATAAGGATCCCACACTTGGCAGCAGTACTCTAAAAAAAGGACGGACAAGCGTAGCGTATGCAGTCTCTTTAGTAGTTCTGTTGCATCTTTTAAGTATTCTGCCAATAAAACGCAGTCTCTGGTTTGCCTTTCCCACGACATTATCTACGTGCTCTTTCCAATTTAAGTCTGAATTAATAGTAATTCCTACGTATTTTGTGGAGTTTACGGCCTTCACTTTTGACTGATTTATCTTGTAAACAAATTTTAACGGACTTCCTTTCGTACTCATGAGGACGACTTCACACTTCGCATTATTTAGAGTCAATTTCCAACTTTTACGCCATAGTGATATCTAATATAGATCGTTCGGTAGTTGGTTTTGATCTTCAGATGATTTTACTAGACGGTAAATGACGGCGTCATCTGCAAACAACCTAAGAGAGCTGCTTAGACATTATCCCAAATCGTTTACGTAAATAAGGAACTGCAGAGGACCAATAACAATACCGTGTGGAACGCCGAATATCACCTCTGTTTCAGCCAATGCCTTACCATCGATTACTACAAACTGTGTCCTCTCAGACAGGAAATCCCCTATCCAGTCGCAAATTTGGGGCGATATACCGCCGACTGCGGACTGAAGGCCACAACAACAGCCTCTCTTCAACGTTATACAGTCTGTTCAATGAGCGATTTATGAAAGAATGAAAGGAGATATTTGTAGAAGGAATTTAAGTACATTCAGAAGAAGAAAAACTTTACTGTTAGCTGATTACTTTGTAATTCTGGCAGAGAGACAACTCGGAATAACAGCAGGCGTGTTCCCCTAGGGCCCTTGCAACAACAGAGCGCAGAGGAGCGTGTACTGCCGTCTACCCGCGGCCTAGTGCGCACTAAACGGCCGGCGACTGCTGCAACCTTGCAGCAGACGCGGAACATGTTGCCCAGCAGTAAAGAGGCAGCGCGGCCTGTGGAGGCAGGGGCAGCCGCGGCCGGCCAATGAGGCAGGCCGTTCTGGCTAATTAAAGGGCCGGTAAACAAGGGGCGGCGCCACTGTGCCCAGCCTGCCCGCCGTGGCTGCCACTTAAACGCGAGGGGCAATCTGGAGGACATGGCCGCCGCCGACCGGACGGGCTAGTTCCGTGTACACCGCCCAGCAGTTCAGCTCCTCCTGCGTTTCTTACGCTGCCGGCCAGCCAAAGAGCAACACCAAGAACAACCGCTTGTGGTGGCAGGACGTGTGGGTCCAGGACGGAACGTTTGCGAGTGACTCATTGAGTTAAGGCTACCAACATTTTAACGACATTCGTTGATACTATATATACAGGGTGTTACAAATACGTACGGCCAAACTTTCAGGAAACATTCCTCACACACAACGAAAGAAAATATGTTAGGTGGACAAGTGACCGGAAACGCTTAATTTCCATGTTAGGCCGGCCGCGGTGGCCGAGGGAACTGGGGCGCTCCAGTCACGGTCTGCACGGCCACTACGGTCGGGGGTTCGAATCCCCCCTCGGGCATGGATATTTGTGCCGTTCTAGTTCGTAAGTAGTTCATAAGTAGTTTGTAAGTTTAGGGACTGATGACCACGTAGTTAAGTTCAAATGTTCAAATGTTTGTATAGTCTATGGGACTTAACTACGGGGTCATCAGTCCCTAAACATACAAACTACTTATGAACTACTTACGAACTAGGACGGCACAAATATCTATGCCCGAGGGGGGATTCGAACCCCCGACCGTAGTGGCCGTGCAGACCGTGACTGGAGCGCCTTGGTCCCCGCGGCCACCGCGGCCGGCCGTAGTTAAGTCCCATAAGCTTAACAAACATTTGAACATTTTTTCCATGTTAGAGCTCATTTTAGTATTTCTCTTTAAATGTAAACTGAAATAATTCGTGCAGACAATTGTCAAAATACCCAATTGTTTCGTTAGTATGTACTGTACTTCTTCGATTCACCGACAGTTGGCCCAATTGAAGGAAGCTAATGTTGACTTCAGTGGTTGTGTTGACATGCGACTCATTGCTCTACAGTACTAGCATCAATCACATCAGTACGTAGCATAAACTCGTTAGTGTTCATCACGAACGTGGTTTTGCAGTCAGTGAAATGTTTACAAATGCGGAGTTGGCAGATGCCCGTTTGATGTATGGATTAGCACGGGGCAATAGCCGTGGCGCGGTACGTTTGTATCGAGACAGATTTCCAGAACTAAGGTGTCCAGACAGGAAGACGTTGGAAGCAATTGATCGGCGTCTTCGGAAGCACGGAACATTCCAGCTTATGACTCGCGACTGGGGAAGACCTAGAACGACGAGGACACCTGCAATGGACGAGGCAATTCTTCGTGCAGTTGACGATAATCCTAATGTCAGCGTAGGAGAAGTTTCTGCTGTACAAGGTAACGTTGACCACGTCACTGTATGGAGAGTGCTACGGCAGAAACAGTTGTTTACGTACCATGTACGGCGTGTGCAGGCACTATCAGCAGCTGATTGCCCTCCACGCGTACTCTTCTGCGAATGGTTCATCCAATAATGTGTCACTCCTCATTTCATTGCAAATGTTCTATTTACGGATGAGGCTTCTATCCAATGTGATCAAATTGTAAATTTTCAGAATCAACATTTGTGGTCTGACGAGAATCCACCAGCAATTGTGCAATCACGTCATCAACATAGATTTTCTATGAACGTTTGGGCAGGAATTTTTGGTTATGTCTTCATTGGGCCTCATGTTCTTCCACCTACGCTCACTGGAGCACGTTATCATGATTTCATACTGGATATTCTAACTGTGCTGCTAGAACATGTGCCTTTACAAGTACGACACAACATGTGGTTCATGCACGAAGGAGCTCCTGCATATTTCAGTCGACGTGTTCGTACGCTTCTCAACAACAGATTCGGTGACCGATGGATTGGTAGAGGCGGACCAATTGTATGGTCTCCACGCTCTCCTGACATCAACCCTCTTGACTTTCATTTATGGGGGCATTTGAAAGCTCTTGTCTACGCAACCCCGGTACCAAATGTAGAGACTCTTCGTGCTCGTCTTGTGGACGGCAGTGATACAATACGCCATTCTCCACGGCTGTATCAGCGCATCAGGGATTCCGCGCGACGGAGGGTGGATGGATGTATCCTCTCTAACGGACGACATTTTGAACATTTCCTGTAACAAAGTGTTTGAAGTCACGCTGGTACGTTCTGTTGCTGTGTGTTTTCATTCCATGATTATTGTAAGTTGAAGAGAAGTAATAAAATGAGCTCTAGCAAGGAAATTAAGCGTTTCCGGGCACATGTTCACATAACGTATTTTCTTTCTTTGAGTGTGAGGAATGTTCCCTGAAAGTTTGGCCGTATCCTTTTGTAACACCCTGAATATATATATTGGTGTGTGTGACAGATCTCAAACTCGGTCCACATAACCGAAGGATCAAGGAAGGAGTGAGCCGGTTTTTATTCATCGCACATAATTGATGGACAGTTTACACACAATTTATTCAGTCTGCAATACACAGATAAAATAAAAGTTGCAGACTAAATTAAATTTAAAGAAAATTAAACAATCCAACGCCATAAGGGAAAATTTTGAGGTTAAGTTAGTAATTCAACACCTAATCACTGAAACAACCAACACGCCTGATGGGCTATCTTAAAATATTCTTGCAATTCTTTGTTTAAACCTTAAGTAATACAGCCAAGATATAAAAAAGTAAATCTACCAAAAAAAATTTCACATTCAAGTTGTCTTGTAACAGGACCAGACTTCTCGAAGACTTAACTTTAATACATGCCGCTACTTCGCGTCATTTTCCATGGCCTTCAGACATCACCAACGTTAGAAGGAAGACTGGGGTAAAAATCGTAGAGGGCGACCAAAGGACGAATACAGTAAGCAGATTCAAAAGGATGCATGTTGCCGAATGTATTATCAGATGAAGAGGCTTACACAGGCCAAGGTAGCGTGGAGAGCTGCATCAAACCAGTCTGCGGACTGAAGACCACAAAAACAACAACAACAAACGAAAGCTGTGCCACGCGCCGTCGGCTACCTCGCAGCATTACTATCACCTGGATCGGAGCATGTCGCTATCCTATCACTCTGTCACCTCAGTATAGGTACCAGTGAAGCCAAAAGCGGTGACAGTGTTGATACGGAGTGACGCCCGGATGTTGTCCTGGAGCCAGCGACTGCAGCCCGTTCCAGCAGCGTGGTGCGGTGGTGGGGCTGGAGTGCTGGGGCGTGCTGGAGCGCGCGTCACGACGTAACGAGCCCCTCCAGGATAACCTGTGGCAGGCGCTGATAGCGGCCGCTACTGTCGCTTTCTGTCACTGCGCCAGCGGCTCGCGCGTAGGATAGCAACCGGTCTCGCTGCTACAGTGCAGGCACGCCATCACGCGTGTGAAGTTTTGTATGTGCTTGTGTATGAGTGCCAGTCAGTGTGTATGTGTGTGTGCGTGGGGATGAACGTGCTGGTCACGTGTTTGTTTATGAAAGCATGGGAGTGTTCTTTGGGAATAGGGTGGGGGGATCGCACTACCCTGAAGATAAGGTACCCATAAATTCAAGATGGCGGTTTTTGTATCCCATCCTCGTCGCCACTTTTGTATCCCGTTGCCGCCGGTTGTCCTGGGTGTCGGTGGCCGAGCAGAGAGAGACCGACGCGGGAAAATAGGATGCACTCGTGTGCGGGTACAGAGTATGAGGTGACCAGCCAGTGGGATAGAAACTAGAAACACTAATCTAGATTAGAACAAGATATATTTCGAAGAGAGAGAGTACAAATACTTACCTTTGTTAATTGAAATCTAGTGGAAAACATACATAGTTTACGTAGATAGAGGCCTGCCTACTGACGAGAGACTTTCCTAGTGCCTGTCTTAATCCCAAGTGAACGATGTCGTTCAGTGGTGGCCACGAGCGGAATTGCAGCAGAGGGCGCTCGTGGCCGACGTCGTAAGAACGCCGCGCCGTGCGTGCATGGCGTCGCGCGGCGAAAGTACGTGGCGCGCACTTCAGACTTGTGCGAGACCACAATGGTAAAAGTGCCATCATCTTCCTCAATGCTACGCATTGTATACCTAGATTTTTGGATACCTAGATTCCCCAGCGATGTACAGATCAGAATAGATTTAAGGCAGTCACCAGGATCACCGCAATTTTAACGCCCATCGACACATTCATCCGGGGTTATGTGAAGCAACGTTTGAACAATGTGCACATCAACGACATTTATTGGACCTCAAGCCCTTTAAATGGTGCGGAATGTTGTGAATTATCGTTTAGATGTATTTAGAGTGAAAAATGTAAGCCACGTGGAACTGCGCTAAACAGATATAATAACACAGAGTTAAGTGGGGCGATCTATACTTGTTTAATAATGATTATGCAGCCAAGATCGCATTTTTCATTTATTATGTGACCGGTTTCGGCCTACTCGATGCCATCTTCTGACCTATAACACAAAGTTTAACCATTGATCTATATACACGATTGCCAAGAGATTACTTGTATTACAATTGTATGGTTACATACCTGTCGTAATTTACATAATTTCACGACCTTTTTATATACTAAAAGAGTACATACAGGTTGAGGGATTGTTAAACATAAAATTAGTAGTCACAAGTAAAAAATATATATCCATCTTCTAACGGTTTTGATGTGAGGCACTTCAAACTCTTAAGTACAATACTACTTGGAGTCCAGTGTAACACTAACTGGCTGGCGGGAAACTATATACAAAGACTGTACATGTACATTTATATAATGGTCTCTACCCTTTGTGGTCGTCGCTTTTTTTAATATATATATAATTAATGTATAATAACTTTGGGAGTTTTCATTTTATTTGATGAAGGTTTCAGATTTCCATCTTCTTTCCTTGGGTTTCTATGGGCGGTTAAATCTGCACCACGATATTACGAAATCACTGTAATACTAACTATTACTTCAGACTTCAACTTGAGAGAAAACGTAGATAATGTCGTGGGAAAGGCGCACCACAGACTGCGTTTTATTGTAGGACCTTTAAAAGATGCAACAGAACTACTAAGGAAACTGCATACACTACGCTTGTCTGTCCTTTTTTGGAGTATTGCTGCTCAGTGTGGGATCCTTATCGGGTGGGTATGACGGAGGATATCGAAAGATTCCTAACAAGGGCAACTCGTTTTGTATTGTCATGATACTGGGGAGACAGCCTTACGGAAATGATACAGGAACAGATATGGGAATCATTACAACAAGGGCGCTTATCGCTGCGGCGTGGGCTACTTACGAAACTCCGATCGCCAACATTCTCCTCCGAATGCGAAAATATGTTGCTGACTCCCACTTACAAAGGTAGAAATGATCATCCGAAAAAAAATACGAGAAATCACAACTAGAACGGAGAGATTTAGGTGTTCTTTCTTCCCGCGCGCTTCCCGAGTAAGGAATGGAAGATAAATAGTATAAAGGTGGTTCGATGTACCCTCTGCCAGGCACTTAAATGTGATTTGCAGAGTATCCCATGTAGATAACTCTTAAACAGCAAAGTGCCTTCCATAAAGGTAGTTAAACATTGCACATGCATCGGATACGGATATAAAACATATATGCCTTGAGAATGGCAATTCACTTTCCGAAATCTATATCAGCAAAATAGAGCTGTTTCTATAAAAAAAGCGACTGATTGCTGCAAATCACCTGCTTGGAAAACTTAAACAGTATTTTTATTACTATCACATTACACAAATATCCATATTCATAACGAGGTTATTTGTCATGAAATGACACTAAAATCGTTTTAAAAAATAACATAATTCAGAGAAGAAAACCTTATGTGTCAGTGTAAAAGTTTCTTTATCACCTACAGTGTGGGCCGTAATTACCTGGGCACCATTATTACACAAAATTGTTCTCACCATAAAGTTACGGAACTGGAAGATTAACAGTGTCTTCCTGTAAATAACTTTACAATTTGCCGCACAGAACACAACCTCAAGTCCTAACACAATAAAACCTAAGTTTTAGGCATTTTCCTACTGGCGTGTCGTAGCGTACGAATAACTATGAGTGAACTTGTGACACGCGATCAATAAGTCGTCAGTCCATCCAACCGTTAACACTGATGATGGCATAATTGCGTAGGCTTCCGCGGCCAGAGTCAGATGACATTTTCTGGGTTTTGTACCACGTCATGGTGTAATAAGGTTGTTACTTTAATAACCAACGTTTCGGCCAACGTTATACTCAGAAGAATGGCACTGTAACGTTGGCAACGTTCTTTATTAAAGTAATAGACTTCTTACATCATGACGCTACAACTCCAAAAAAAACTTTTATGTCAAGTGATTATGGTGTTGCTTTTTTATGTATAACAACAATCTAGAGCACAAAATTATTTCCGGTTAGTTTCTACCCACTGTTGAGCAATCGTCAGTATCTTGCTGTGAGTGGGTTGGAGCGGTACTTATATAGGGCCTATATAGGAAACCTTCTGCATCTGACATAATCATATGTGCTACCGCATGTCGTCCACAAAGATATAAAAGATCTTTTTTCAATTCTGTGATACATTAGCTTCTAAACATCCCACTCAAGCAATCTGAAATCATTACTGAACTTAACATTCTCAAAGAAATAACCTTATCTAATAGATACAAAGAAGACATAGTAGATAAAACCTATAGAAATTTAAAAATGAAACTGGCACTAAAAACTAACAATAAGACAGGTAAAACAACCAATAAAACTCAATCGGTAGCCATAACTTATAAAAGTAAATTTTTTTAGACAAAATAGAACACAACTATAAGAAATCAAACATTAAAATAGGCATCAAACCTTCCAATACACTCAAGTTAAGGTTATTTCACCATACTCTTGCCACAGGTAAAGATGTATTTCCTGCATCAGGAGTATATAAGCTCAACTGTAGCAATTGTGACCAATTCTACATAGGACTGGGAGATCTTTAAAACCAGGTTCCGAGAACGTACATATGAAAGTAGAACAGCTTTTGGTACTCATCTAAAGAACAACAAACATCACATTAATGGCATTCAACGTAATATGAAAGTTTTGCATGGAGGCAATAAAGGTAGAAAACTTGATCTTGAAAAATTATTTATATATTTCAATAGTAAAAAAAGCACCGGAAAAAATTTATATGATCAACTGGAGTGTAACGAGAAAAACTTTTTCCCTATTTTTGATGACATCAAATACTTTGGGCTATACATCTATTTCGCCATACTCGGTAAAGGAGACCTCACAATAAGCCATTGTTTCAAGGCAGTCTTCATGTAAAGATATTATTACTCATATGTACTACCCGATGTTAGGATCAGTTCACTCTTTTTTTTCTTTTGTTGTATATAAAATCCAATTGTAGCTCACTATTTAGTAAACAATATATCTGAACTGTAAGGAATGTTGCACATAATACCACTTTCACTTTTACTTTGATATTATTGCCCACCTTTTTTAACGTTTTTTTAAATTTTATTTTACTATACATAATTTTACCCTTATATTTAAGATCGACCTTTAGCTACACATGAAACATGTTATTCATTTAATGTAACATGAGAGTAAATTAATACACAATACTTCTTAGACTTGAATGTCATATTGCTGTCATCAGTGTTAAGGTTTTCACTCTGTTTTACCTTTAATGTAGACCTCTAGCTACCCATATCTCATTGTCATGTTTTAAGGTTGAATTCTTTCATAACACATATAAGTATACCCCCTACATTGAATGTAGACCTCGAGTCACACATGTAATTAAATTATTCAATCACATGATATGAGGCATGTTACACATGATACCAAGTTGCCTTCATTGTTATGTCATTGTCAATTTTTACTGATTTTGTTTTAATAATATATACATGTCTTCAGTACCATGTTATTATCATTTTAGCGTTTTTAATTTTCATTACACTACAATTATTGTGAGCCTCTGTATTCTAGGTAAACTTTGAGTTACTCATGAAGCATGTCATTCATTTTCATTTTATACGATAAGCATGTTGCACGGAATATCACACTGTTTCAATGTTATGTTATCTTTTTTTTTAAGGTTTTATGCTTTAATATCACATATTACTTTTGTCTGCTACAGTCAATATTGGCTTCCAGCCACTCATGTAACAAGGTTTCTCACTGCTATTTGACTTGATGCAGGTCACATACAATACCAACAGACTTCACAATTATGACATGTTCATTTGTTAACGATCTTTGTTTTATACTTTACATGAGCTGTACCTTATTGTGGTAGTAGTTTCGTTTCTAAGGGTTTCATTCTTTCATACTATGTATAATTTCGACCTTCACATTTAATGTAGACTTTGTGCCACCTATGTAACAAAATTAAAGAATTCACTTTTTTATGCGACATCAGACATGCCGCCTGTATAACCACGTTGACTGCATCGTTATGTCATTGACATATGTTAATGGGTTTCATTTTCATATTATATATAAGTTTTATTCTATGTACTAAATGTAGACATTGAGCTACTCTTGAATCCACTTACTTGATGACTCATGACATGAGAAGTGTAAAATAATTGTTACAACTTTTATATATTTGAAAGAAAGGAGTATCGAAGTTCCAAATTTGGACAATGTTCTGTTTCTTATATTACATTTTCACGAGTAGCTCGTTATTTTACGTGAGTCCCAATAGTATTTGTACACGTTTAGTTGTCTTTTATGTTATTAAGATGCAAAAGAAGGACTTTACAGATTTTAACCATATTTGTAACTTTTTGCATTGAAGATAGAAGAATATTGTAACTTTTCTGAAGAAGATGACATGGCTAATTGAAACCGGGTTAAGAAAACCAGAAAATTAAATAAATTAGTGATCTTGGCTGATGTAAGTGTACTTTATGTAAATTTGCGTTCGCTCTCAATACGCTTAATATGCCAGTTAACTATAGTTTGAACATTTGATTTGAAATAATTTGCCAATATTGTCCAGAATATTTTCTAATAGCAAACGACTGTGACCTGGTGACATGGCGCATCGTTCCCCATGAAAATCTAATTCCGAACATGAAGTGCATAATTGCTGCAAATAGTCTGCAAGTATCTGAATCATTTTCATTGTTTCAAAAATCTTTAGAATGTGAGACTGCATTGTCAATGTATGAAACTGTCTGACGTTTCTAGCAAGCGCCTTTCACAAGGGTTATTTACCTGAAGAGTAAGCACGAGGAAGGCGACTCGCAACGTGGTCGAATCGTCGGACAGTTTTATGCAGAGTAAATCATTAAAACTTTACAGCAAATATTGCGAAAATGGGACGTGCTATAGTTGTGCGACTTTTGCAGGCTGGGATTGGTAGTCTGGGGCCTTTATTGTTGACAAACAACAGAAAGTGGAGTTTTGTTCAAATACACTTTTAGGTGATTCACCCTGTAGACTGACTACGCGCTCTCACACCCTGAAGGATTTTACTAACAAACACACTAGCAGTTGTAGCCATGAAATCATTTCGATGTAATAATAGATACGGTTGCAACAGAAGACAGTCTATTCCACGAAAACAATCCTTATTGTTACAGAACCACCACGAGCCTGTTTGGTGCCTTATTGAGAGGTATGGTAAATAACTTCATATGCTCTGCGACACACTCGTCCCTAGCTTCAACTCTGGCCATCTGAAATAGTAAGTGATCAAACAAAGCCACAGTTTTCCAGTCTAGCGTCCAACTATCGTTATAAGCCTAAGGTAAGCGCTGAAGGCGATATCGTACCGTTAGGAGAACAACTCGGGTCGGTTGTCTGTGCCCATTACCTCAAAAATCGGACAGCACTGCCCTGGCGAATATTTACGTCGTATGTTACACATTGCTTTCTCCGGCTATTTCGCACATTATCTTGTTTCTTGTCTCTAAGTACTCTGTGAAAACACCACAGATTTTTATTAAGAGAGGATCTTCAACCACTACGTTGTCCGTAGATAGAAGTAACTCCTGAAATTCGGTGTTGTGGCCACATTCTTCACTCTGCGTATATCGGAAAACTGATTTCTTCAAAGATTCAAATGTTCAAATGTTTGTAAACGTATGGGAATTAACTACTCTTGTCATCAGTCCCTAGAATTAAAAACTACTTTAACTCACGCTGAAGTACGTTTACACTGCGATTTGTATCGGCATATGTATGAGATACATGTATATGCGACTTTGCGGCATGTATCGCGACTTGTATGTGCCGACAAGTATCAGCCTCATACATGTACGAGCGTGTTTTTACATTTGTTGATTTGTATCACCGTGCGATGGCTTCTGTCGACTTATTGGAGGATTTCACTTTTTATGTGCTGGTGCGCTCGCTCTTTTGGAAGATGATAGGGGAAAAAAAGGCGAGGGCAGTGTAGATGATGGCAGAGAGAGTTTCTTAGCAGGCGCGCTACTCACGGAGCTTACACAATGCTCGTTCAGGAATTAAAACTAGAGGATGGCGCGTAGTTTAGAAATATAGTAGCACGAGTAGGAAGGATTTCCACAGTTGGTATCTATTGTGACACCGCTTGTGTCCAAAACCAACACAAAATTTCGGCAAGCGATTGCACCAGAGGATCAGTTGGTAGAACATTCCGTTTTCTGGCCACTGATAATTCTTTTTCTACGTCAATGTGTCTGCATAGAAAATAAAAAAGTGCCATATGCAACATTGTTATTCGTGTTTGAGAGGGCATTGTGCAAGTTTCATTCCAAGAGGTAGAGGTAGAAGTTTCATATATACACTTATTTATAAAAAAAATTCATGCAGCTGGCACATAAATTAATTTTTAGTTCTTATCCCTACGGCCTCCCGTGATAATATTGCAAATGGATTTTGAATGCCGACAATCTTCTTATACTCCGCTAATCTATTGACCCAAGGTCAACACGGATTTAGAAAATATCGTTCATGCGAAACGCAACTAGCTCTTTATTCACACGAAGTGATGAGTGCTATTGATAAAGGTTCGCAAATCGATTCCGTATTTCTTGATTTCCATAAATCTTTTGACACTGTACCTCACAAACGGCTTATAATGAAATTGCGTGGTTATGGCATATCGCCCCAAATTTACGATTGGATAGGGGATTTCTTGTCAGAGAGGACACAGTTCGTAGTAATCGATGGTAACGCACCGACTAAAACATAGGTGATATCGGGCGTTCCACAGGGTAGTGTTATTTGGTCCTCTGCTGTTACTTATTTACATAAACGATTTAGGGGAAAATCTAAGCAGCTCTCTTAGGTTGTTTGCAGATGACGCCGTCATTTATCGTCTAGTAAAATCATCTGAAGATCAAAACCAACTGAAGGCTCTCTGAATAAGATATCAGTATGGTGTAAAAATTGGCAATTGACTCTAAATAATGAGAAGTGTGAAATCATCCACATGAGTACGAAAAGAAATCCGTTAATCTTTGTTTACAAGATAAATCAATCAAATGTGAAGGCCCTAAACTCCACAAAATACCTAGGAATTACTATTACTTCAGACTTAAATTGGAAATAACACGTAGATAATATCGTGGGAAAGGCGAACCAGAGACTGCGTTTTATTGGCAGAACCCTTAAAACATGCAACAGAACTACAAAAGAAACTGCATACACTACGCATGTCCGTCCGTTTTTGGAGTATTGCAGCCCAGTGTGGGATCCTTATCAGATGGGTTTGACGGAGGACATCGAAAGAGTCCAAAGAAGGGCAGCACATTTCGTATTGTCACGATATAGGGGAGACAGCATTACGGTAATGATACAGGATCTGGGCTGGGAATCATTACAACAACGCCGCTTATGGGTGCGGCGTGGGCTACTTACGAAACTCCAATCGCCAACATTCTTCTCCGAATGCGAAAACATATTGTTGACTCCCCTTTACATAGGTATAAATGATCATCAGAATAAAATACGAGAAATCAGAGCTCGAACAGAGAGATTCAGGTTTTCTTTCTTCCCGCGCGCTATTCCAGAATGGAATGGGAGATAAATAGTATAATTGTGGTTCGATGAACCCTCTGACAGGCACTTAAATGTGATTTGCAGAGTATCCCATGTAGATGTAAATGTAGAATTTGACATCCCAAATCCAGAGATGGCTCCGTACTGCTTCTATGAAGTTCAACGTATTTTGCTTCGACCAATAAGTCATGGCAAATTTTAAAACATATAATACTACGCCAACACAACACATGGCACAATACACTTACACAAACGATAGTCGGCGCCTCCAAACTGAAACAGCCGCCAAAGAGCTAGGTACTACGGATGCGCTACTTCTGCTACTTGTCAAAACAAGCGGCAGGCGACTAGGTAACAATAAATAATAGTACTGCGTATGCGTGAGTTCTGCAAAATGTCGCTCATACATGTCATGTATATGGCCAAAAAGCGATATACTAAATGTATCGCGACATGTATGTGTTTGAAGGTCCGCCAAAAAGGTTCTGTTAATTTTTGTATGAGGTGATGTGAAAGACATGTCCCGATACATGGATCCCAGTGTAAACGTGCCTTAAAAGTATGCCACTGTATGCAATAAAAGTTTAATTCTGGGAGGAGGCATCCAGATAAGACTTTACTTTTATAAAAAGCTTAATGTTAGCAGTAAAATTAGCAGAAGCTCCGTGTGAACTACCGGCTACTCCCTGCTGCAGAAAATTTGTTCCCTGGCCCAAATTGAGAATTGAATTGGTTCAAATTACTCTAATAACAGGAAGGTAACGATACAGTGAGGAATATACGTAGCAGTTCATATGAAATTACACATAGGCATAAATAAACAAGCCACCACAATTAAAGTTATTTCATAAAGGTGGCTAAGAAAACATTGATGGCGTATCTGAGCTTGTTCTCACCACTGATGAAAAACAGTATTAAATAAATAGGGGGAAGGTGCTCGAAAACTACAATTTATAGGCAAGTCAACATTATACTGAACTTAACTTGTTTATTCAGTCGAACGCAAGGAAAATGGGGAACCAATTTTGTTAATACAATGAAAATGCATACACTTACAGGAACTAATACTGACGATGCCCAGCATTGAATCTAACATAAATTACACAAAACTTAACGGTACTGGGGGGAAGATTTACATTCAACACTCACTTGCTCACACACACGCAATTCAACAGCGAAACTCATCAAAATGGGCATGCCGAGACGAGGCAGAAGCAGGCACCGATATCGTAGGCGAAATTCTGGAGATACAACACAACACAATATACAATAAAACTACGAAGACGGCTCTGGTCTGTCATGCCTGATCTGAGATGCTGCGTGAGTATAGAATAGTTAAGTTGCATTTAGATTAGACCGCTGAGCAAACACGCTAATGGCGACTCACAGTTACGTTACATGATCGCACTCCACTGAAGGTGAAGTGGTTAAAAATCGGATTCATTGCACAAAATCACGGCGGACGCTAAAGTTGTAATCTGAGAGTAAACTATCTAGGCACTGGTTTTATGATAAGTGCCATGAATTCAGATGACTAGCTGCAAACCCCTGAAGTCGGAGTTCGGACCCACGTGTTTCCGAAAAGCGATAAAAATGTATAAAATCAATTTCCGAAAATTAACTACGGCATGCAACCCCTAGAACTGCGTAGAATTCCGTAAGGCAGCTACTGTAATGCAGCAACGTGCAATTGGGTGCGTTCACAGAGACGGAAGAGGTCCTGTCTCAAACCCCAGAAAAGTGAAATAATTACAAAGTCGGAAAAATAAAAATAAAAACTACGGGATGCAACCCATAGAAATGTTTAGAATTTCATAAGCAAGCTATTGAAGGAGGTCGTACAAGGCTCAGAGAGAATTATTGACAAAGACTGAGTGCATACTACAAGTTCGGAGAAGAAACAGCAAAATTAACAATAGGCAGGGAGAGGAGTTCGCGAAATGTTTGTGGAAATCAGAAGGATACACAGGTAGTTACTTCCCTGATGGACATGGAAAATACAATAGTGGAAGCTGAAGGCTTTGTTCTAAGAACCAACCACTCACGGAAGGAAACGATAAGAAAGATTTTAACATGCACTGTACAAATATGAACATATCCTCTGTTTGAAATTGGACCCCACAAAGCTGGAGAGAATTTACACAGAGTTCGTACATCATCATTAGAGACTGATTATGCCTTTCAGCGTTCAGCAGAGTTCGTACACTGCCACATAATTACAAAAGGTTTCAATATACCAGGCCGTTATCAAACTGCAACTAGTAACACATACACCGAATTTATCTGTTGCAAATCACTGGATTGAAAAACTAGAACACATTTCTGTGCACGATCAGAAGGAATATTCCAAATAATGAATCAAAGTTCAAGTGTCTGAGTTAAACATGCTAGACAACGAATCGTTACCATGTCCCATGACACAAGATAAGAACCAACCTTACCTCACTACGATCCCAGCACCAAGTGAAGACCTAGCGGCCAGGAGGCGCCAAAAAGCTACCGGAAACTGGTCAAAACCCACGAGTACAGCGGTGGTGGGGAGAGAAGATCTCGAGACTCGCCCTGAAGAAGGCTCGTCGCCTGGCTTGTAACCAAAGGGTATAGAAACCTCTTTCGTCGCATCAGCAGCAGGGGTTGGTAACGACTAACTATCGACTCTGAGCCAGAGAGAACCATGCAAAGCGAGCTATTACCACCCACATTCAGACAGCCATTAGATCCTCACACATCCACTTAAAAATAAAACAAGTACATATTCTCACAGGGACAGTGGCGTAGCGGAGAAGCCGTACTTATTGCCACATTCATAACTACAACAACAAATTATTAAAATAACAAAATCCTAGCAATATTAACTAATATTTTAAAACATGAAATAAAAACGCTATTTCTCTTGCATTGAAAAGAGTGGGGTTCTAGTTTTAACAAAATGCTAAGTAGGACATCAAATAAAATTACAATTTTATAATAACATATGGTCGTCTTTCAACCTTAAGGACTACAAAATAACCATGCCCGAGGAAGGACTCGAACCTCCGTCGGCGAGAAACGGCGCTCTCTGCAGCTAGGCGCCTTGGAGTGCTGTTCCACAGCACAACGGTTCCTCAAAGATCACCGAATTGAGATGACCGATGCGTCTAGATTAGGGTACGCATGTGGTCAGGATTCGTCTATATTCTCTCAACATATCGTACGGTTTCAAGACAAGATTTAGAATCTCCCGTTAACCAGCCTCTCGTTAATTTCTATACAAGACAATAATTCGAATTTGCCATGCACGACCATACACTTTATTAGCGAACGGTACAATTTATGAAAAAACAACTGACGACCGGTTTTGCAAAATCAGACTCTACTGATGTAACTATGAGATGCATTTTAGGCTTATCAGGCAATTTTAAACTTTAATCTGACACTTGAAAGTGTCTAACAGTCAAAATAAAGGTTTTGTAGTAGTACATTAACCAGATCAGTGACATGGAGGTAATTTAGTTTAAAAAAAATCTAGGCGTCAGTCTCGTGTGACAAACATATAGTCAGTATTGTTGATGTTAATATTCAGACCTAGATTACTGTTATATTCTACTATGTTGACAAGTTTCTGTAGATTCTCAATTATCAACTGTCAATACTGTGTTATTGGCATTGTTGATACAGACTCCAGTAACTTTTATACCTTTCTCTATATCAAGTGCCTCCTGAAAAATACTCTCAGAGAAGAAAATAACAGAGCTGACAGTTTATATCCTTGTCAAACTGCTCTACATATACTGACCAAGTCAATAACCTCATTATCTGTGTCAACCTGTGCTATCTGATTCCAATATAAATGCTGTGTTAACCTAAATCTACCTAAATCTACGTCAATTATTTTGAGAATTTCAGTGAGTTCTGTTGTACACGATCGAATGCTTTTCATAGTCAAAATTTTTTACCCTGATGATAGCAATTTTGTACTAGAATGCGTAGTGCAACGACTGCTTCTCTTGTGACTAAACTTTTCTAAAACCAAACTGTGTCTCATCAATGAATTTCTCAAAGTTTTTGTATAGCCTTTGGTGGATGACTCTCAGAAATATTTTCAAGCAATGGCTCATAAGACTAATGAGCCTGCGATCTTCACATTTTCTCGCATTCCTTTTCTTTGGCAAGGAAATGAAAGTTGATAATAGCCACTCGACGCGGTAATGACCTGTGTCGTAAATTTTGTTAAAGAGTTTGTGTAGGACTTTGATACCTTCTTCATCCCGAAGTTTAATGGGATCTACTGCAATTTCATCTGGTTCTGTGGCTTTATTGGTTTCTGAGTTTTAGATGGCTTTCTCGATTTCCTCTTTCATGATTGGAGGTCTTGTTAAATTATTATTTTTATATGTCTACGTATTTGGTTCTACCACCCGAAAAGAGATTCTTATTGTAGTCTTCACATATCTCTTTCCTCTCAATGGCATCAATAACTATTTTATTACTTTTATTGGTTAATATTAAGGATATTTTCTTTCTTCTATGTATTCCAACAGTTTCCTTTAAGTTTTTATGTAAGTTAAAATTATGATGTGAAGCTTTTGATTTCTTCGCATTCATGAGTCAACTATTCACTTTTTTCTGCTCTAATCTTGGATCTAATAAGCTTCCAGGTATTATTGTAATTAGTTTGATGTGACCAGGCTTATACTTTCGGCGTTCGACCATCAATGAAAGAATTTCATCAGTCATCCAATTCTGTATTCTATCTCTTCTTTTCTATCTTATTTTATCTCTAGCAACGATTAGCCTATATTTTTCATCTCTTTCCATACTATGGTGCAATTTGTTTCGTCAATAATAGGTTTCATTGTTGTCACTATTTTATTCTTGATGTCGTGACTAACTTCACTTCACAGTTCCGACTGTTTGAATTATTCATAAGCTACCGTCCTCTGTCGAGTTGTCTTTTTTTATTTTTTACAGGTTTTGTTTTTAGAGAAGCTGGTATATGGTCAGATGGGACATCAGCTCCAGAATAACTCGATGCTCTTGTTATTGAAGTTCCAAAACGCTTATTAATTAAAATATAGTCTGTTTGGTAACGGACTATGTTCTCTTTGTTGTAATCTGTATATTTCCATGTATAAAGTCGTGTACATGGTAATTTGAACCACGTATTAGTGATTCTTTGCCGCGGTGGAGTAGCCGAGCGGTCTAAAGCACCTCGCTGCGGAGCGCGCGATTGCTCGCCGTGGAGGTTCGAGTTCTCCCTGGGGCATGGGTGTGTGTGTTTGTCCGTAAGTTTACCTAGGTTTAAGTAGTTTGTAAGCTACGGACTGATGACCACGCAGTTTGGTGCGATAGATTTACAGACAGAAGGTGATTCTTGGGGTAAGAACGAAGTTGTTGTTGTGGTCTTCAGTCCGGAGACTGGTTTGATGCAGCTCTCCACAATACCCTATCCTGAGCAAGCCTCTTCATCTCCACATACGAACGGCAACCTACATCTGTCTGAATCTGCTTACTGTATCCATCTCTTGCTCTTCCTTTGCGGTTTTTACCCCACACACTTCCCTCCAACGCTAAATTCACAATCCCTTGATGTCTAAGAATGTGCCCTACCAATCTATCCCTTCTTTTAGTCAAGGTATGCCAGATATTTCTTTTCTCCACAATTCTGTTCAGTACCTCCTCATTAGTTACGCGATCCACCCACCTAATCTTCAGCATTCTTCTGTAGCACCATATTTCAAAAGCCTCAATCCTCTTCCTGTCCGCACTGTTTATCGTCCATGTTTCACTCCCATACAAGGCAACACTCCATACAAATGCCTTCAGAAAGGACTTCCTTAGGCTTAAATCAATATTCGATGTTAACAAATTTCTCTTTTTCAAGAACGCTTTTCTACCCATTGCCATTCTGCATTTTATATCCTCTGTACTGCGACCATCATTTGTTATTTTACTGCCCAAGTAACAAAACTCATCTACCTCCTTTATTGCTTCGTTTCCCAATCTAATTCCTTCAGCATCACCTGATTTTCTCAGACTGCACTCCATTACCCTAGTTTTGCTCTTGTTAATGTTCATCTTATATGCACCTTTCAGCACACTGTCCATTCCGTTCAACCCCTCCTCCAGATCATTTGCTGTCTCTGCCAGAATTACTATGTCGTCGGCAAAACGTAATGTTTTTAATTCTTCCCCCTGAACTTTAATTCCTTCATCAAATTTCTCCTTGCTTTCCTTTATAGCTTACTCAATGTACCAATTGAATGACATTGGAGAAAGGCTACAACCCTCTTTCCAACCACTGCATCCCTTTCATGCCCTTCAACTCTGACAACCGCTGTCTGGTTTTTGTACAAGTTGTAAATAACCTTACGCTCCCTATATTTTACTCCTGCTTGCTTCAGAACTTGAAAGAGTTTATTCCAATCAACATTGTCAAAAGCCTTCTCCAAATCTACAAAAGCTAGAAATGTAGGTTTGCCTTTTCTAATCTATCTTCTAGGATAAGCCGTAAAGTGAGTATTGCCTCCCGTGTCCCTACATTTCTCCTGAACCCAAATTGATCTTCCCCGAGGTCAGCTTCTACCAGCTTTTCCATCCTTCTGTAAATAATTCGTGTTAATATTTTGCAACCACGACTTATTAAACTGATGGTTCTGTAGTTTTCACACCTGTCTGCACCTGCATTTTTTGGTATGGGGATTATAACATTTTTCTTAAAGTCTGAGGGTACTTCACCTGTCTCATACATCTTACACACCAGGTGAAACAATTTTGTCATGCAGGTTCTCCCAGAGACTTCAGTAGCTCTGAGGGAATATCATCTACTCCAGGAGCCTTGTTTCGACTTAGGTCTTTCAGTGCTCTGTCAAATTCTTCTCTCAGTACAGTATCTCCTATTTCATCTTCCTATTTCTGCCTTCACTATTTCATCTCTCAATGGTACCCATTCCTCCTCTACTGTTTTATTTTCCCCCGTTTCTATCAATTGTTGCCTAAAGCTCCCTCTGAAATTCTTAAGAACTTCAGGTTCCTTCAATTTATCCAGGTCCAACCTCCTTATTTTCCTACCTTTTTGTAGTTTCTTCAGTTTCAGCCTACAGTTCATAACTAACAAGTTATGGTCAGAGTCAATATCTGCCCTGAGTATGTTTTACAGTTTAAAACCTGGTTCCGAAATCTATACCTTACCATTATAAAATCTATCTGGTATCTCCCGGTGTCTCCTGGTCTCTTCCACGTATACAACCTTCTTTTGTGATTCTTAAACCAGGTGTTTGTTATAACCAAATTATGTTCCGTGCAAAACTCTACCAGGCGGTTTCCTCTTTCATCCCTTTTGTCCAGACCATATTCACCTACTATTTTCCCTTCCCTTCGTTGTCCTACTACCGAATTCCAGTCTCCCATAACAATTAAGTTTTCCTCTCCCTTAATTGTCTGAATAATTTCCTTTAGCTCCTCATATATTTCTACGATCTCCTCATCGTCGGCAGAGCTAGTTGGCATATAAACCTGTACTACTGTGGTCGGTGTTGGCTTCGTATCTATCTTGACTACGTTAATGCGATCACTGTGTTGCTCATAGTAGTTTACCCGCATTCCTATTTTCTTATTCATTATCAGACCTACTCCTGTAATACCCCCAACTGATTTTGTATTTATAATCCTGTACTCACCTGACCAGAAATCCTGTTCATCCTGCCACCGAACTTCACTAATCCCCACTATATCTAACTTCAACCTATCCATTTCCTTTTTAAATTTTCTAGCTTTCCTATCCGATTAAGGGACCCAACATTCCACGCTCCGATACGTAGAATGCCAGTGTTGTCTTTCCTGATGATCACATCCTCCTGAGTAGTCCCCGCCCGGAGATCCGAATGGGGGACTATTTTACCTCCGGAATATCTTACCCGAGAGGATGCCATCATCATATGTTCATACAGTAGAGCTGCATGTCCTCGGGAAAATTAACCGCTGTAGTTTCTCCTTGCTTTCAGCCGTTCGCAGTAGCTGTGTGGCAAAGCCACATTAGCTGATGTTACAAGGCCAGCTCAGTCAATCATCCAGACTGTTGCCCCTGTAACTACTGAAAAGGCTACTGCCCCTCTTCAGGAACCACACGTTTGTCTGGCCTCTCCACAGATACCCCTCCGCTGTGGTTGCACCTACGGTACGGCTATCTGTATCGTTGAGGCACGCAAGCCACCCCACCTCGGCAATGTCTGTGGTTCATGGGAGTGGAAGAACGAAGTATGACACATAATTTAGGAAATATGAGCTCATAAGAAATGATGCGGTTGAAAAACTACTATATCATGTGACAAGTGAATAACGAGACTTCTCTGTTTGAGAATGACGGCACTTTACTGTTTGTCACAAACATTAAACACGATTTACAACCTTAATGGGGCAATTTCTTGCTAACAACCCTAGCAAATTCATGAAAGGACAGAAGTTTATAGCTTACTACTCTTCAAATTTTCATGCAGTAAAATACGGCATACGGCTTCTACAATACTCTTTGTGTACGTGAGATATTTCGTAAATGTGTGAACATGTATCACTACTTGTACCGCCAGAATTATGTCGCTTTACGATACGTAGTTTCGGAGATGAGACGTCATGATGCAGAAGGTTTTAATGAACTACGTTTTTACTAGTAACTGCAATCGCAAAACATTTCGCATTCAGTTTGTTATTGTTCCACTCTACATCCGTGGAAAAGTACATTATTCTGTGACACACTGTTGACGAGAAATGACGGCAAAAGAATAGAGCTGCATGGAAATTAAAGTAGAGGCTATTGACTCGTAATCATTTAACCCCTTGATGTAAAACTATTGAACTTTCACGTGCAGCTTGCATTTGCTATATCAACTACTCACAACGTCAAACATTGTGTGGAAGGTACAAAGATTCCCGGGCAACGACAGGTTGTCATATAATTGTAAATACGCTGGAAACAGTAATTCGATGGAAAGCGGTAGACACGTTTACTTCCCTATCAACTGAAGCCATCTCCCACTAGAGGCTATCTAACTCAAATTTTTCAGTGGACCATTCTCTACGTCCTGTTAAATTTCTGTGCGCTCTAACAGAAACACCGATACACTGGTCGATATAATTAGAGCAGTTGAAATATCAAGGTTCTGAAGTACTGTCATCGGCAAATGAAATAAAATGGTTCCGCGTCCTTCTGTCGGTTATACGGAGTGGAGACTATAACGTTAAGAAATACATGATACAGGTAATATCAAAGTTGCTGCAAAGGGGATTGGTGCTGACTCTGTTTACTCTACCAAACCAATTACACAAGTAGTCGGATTCAGACAGTTTAGTGAGCAGGTAGTGCAGCGAAACAACAGCGTGACTTACTAAAGCTATGGCATGGAGAACCATAGAAAGGTTCGGAGCGCCGCGTGGGAGTATCCGAGCGGTCTGCAGCGCCACGTAGTGGATCTCGAGGCCACCCGCGTCGGAGGCTCGAATCCTCCCTCGGGCATGGATGTGTATGTTGTCCTTAGGTTAGTTGAACTTAGTTTAAGTAGTTTGTAAGTCTACTGACTGATGACCAACGTAGTTTCGTCCCATAAAATTACAAACATTTGAATATTTGAAGGTTGGAAGCGAAAGGTAGCTGCACCTATTGGAGTGTCCCAAAGAGTAATTTCCAGAACCAGGACGCGATTTCAGACAATAGGAACCTTTATAGGAAGACAGGGCCAAGGTCGCCCACGGGTAACATCACCAAAATATGTTCGTTATCTCCGGTTAAGAACCCGTCTAGACAGGAGACGAAAACAACTCAGCTGCAACGCACCCTCCTGGCAGCAAGAAGACGCTCCAATGTCAACACAGATAGTACGAAATCACCTTCGGTAATGTGTCCTCTTTCGTACGGAGGCCTATGGTGTGTCTCTCGTCAAAACCACAATACCGATTAGCCCGCAGAAACGGGAGGAGGAACAGCAGGATTTCTGTTCGCAGGTGAGTCAAGATTGTGTGTTCAGCCGGACAATTGTCGTTGTGTCATCTGGAAAAAAACTTGGAACTATCCTGTTTTTGTGTAGAAAGCATCACAGTTTTGTGGTGGTGGATGAACAGTATGGGTAGTAGTCAGTATTGGCGGACGTACGGTCCTTAAGTCCTTCAGTATGCTCCTTTGACTGGTCAGAGGTATGAGATACTTCGGCCCTTGTTTTGTGCCCTACGCTGGTGCAACAGGAGATGATTTCCTTCTGGTGGACGATAACCCTCGTCCCACAATGGTGGACAACATGTTTGAAGATGAGGGAATTGAACGTAATGAGTGGCCAACTTGTTCGCCAGACTTAATCGGCCGGCCGCGGTGGCCGAGGTGACTGAGGCGCTCCAGTCACGTTCAGCACGGCCACTACGGTCGGGGGTTCGAATCCCCCCTCGGGCATGGATATTTGTGCCGTCCTAGTTCGTAAGTAGTTCATAAGTAGTTTGTAAGTTTAGGGACTGATGACCCCGTAGTTAAGTCCCATAAGATTAACAAACATTTGAACATTTGAGACTTAATCACAAATTAGCACGTCTGGGATGCACTTGTAGACGCATTGCAGCCAGACCAGCACCACTCATAACGATTACAGAGCAAGATATTGCACTCGTGGAAGAACGGCCAAATGTCCCTCAAGTGTTGACTGATTAACCTCATACCCTCGCTGCCAAGCAAGTGTGCAATTTTACTGGCCATCCAAAGAGACCATACATTATATTAGAAGGCAACGAGAATGACCTTTCCGCTATTACGGTAGCCTCATGTTGCTCTAAGTAAACGTAGTGTACACCTCAAATAAATAGATGAGAGTGCCAAATACCGTACTGTATCACACACAAATTAAAATTGTAACCAACATCTGAATTAAATGCGTATATAGGGTGTCTCAGCTATCTTGATCACCCAATGGAACAACAACAGCTATTGTAAAACGACTTTCACCGGTATCAATGTAAGGTTGCGCCTCATGAATGTACATATTTTGGTACATTCTAAAACAAAAGCATATGTGTTTTTAATACAAACATATGTTTTTTTTAAATGGACGCCGTATATTATTCCTTCATCAATATATAGCATGACAAATCACATAAACAATGGCGTTGATTGCATCGCAATACGCCAATTATATCGAGATATTGCGTAGCGAAGTTGACGCTAGAAATACGCGAAACGCGTAGCTAGACCACGTCCCGAGCAGCATGGGGTTCTCGCCTGAGACTCGGGACGTGAGCAAGTCGCGCGTTTCCCATAGTTCAAGCTTCACAATATCTCGGAATGTAATTAGCGTATTGCGATGCAATCAACGTCATTGGTTATGTGATTTGTCATGTTGTAGAATGTTGAAGGAATAATATAGTGTGTCCATTAAACCAAAAAAGAAAAACATAAAAAAAACATAAGTTTGTGTTAAGAAAGCGTATGCTTTCGTTTTAGAACGTTTCAAAAAATTTACATCCATGACCTCAGCCTTAGATTGATACCAGTGAAAGTCACTTTTACAATAGTAGTTGTTGTTCCAGAGATATTTTGGGTCAGCAAAATAGCTGGGACACCCTGTTTATTTATGATATCTAACCAGATGTATAAACCCCCAAAGTTCTTGTAAGTAAGTTGCTTTTGCTGTTTTACTCCGGTTTCGGAAAACATCAAATCAGTATTCACCTGAAGTGGATTTTTTTGCACTGTTACCATTTCCAGACTAACACGAATTATTTACAGACGAATAGAAAAACTCGTGGAATCCGACCTCGGGGAATATCAGTTTAAATTTAGGAAAATTGTAGTAACACGGGAGGCAATCTTAGAAGATATGCTAAAGAAAGGCAAACCTACGTTTATAGCGTTTGCCGATTTGGAGAAAACTTTTGACGATGTCGACTGGAATACACTCTTCCAAATTCTGAAGGAATCAGGGGTAAGATATAGGGAGCGAAGAGTTATATTCAACCTATACAAAATCCAGACAGCGGTTATTATAGTCGAAGGGCAAGAAAGGGATGCAGAGGTTGGGAAGGGAGTAACAGAGGTTGTAGCCTTTCCCTAATGTTTTTCGAACTGTACACTGAGCAGGCAGTGAAGGAATGGAAGGAGAAATTTGGAGAGGGTATTAAAGTGCAGGGAGAAGAAATAAAAACATTGCGGTTTGCCGATGACATAGTAATTTTGTCAGAGACCGCAAAAGATCTGGAAGAGCAATTGAATCGGATGGACAGTGTCTTGAAAGGCAGATATAAGATGAACATTAACAAGAGTAAAACGAAAATAATGGAGTCCAATGTCAGAAAATCAGGCGATGCTGAAGGAATTAGATTAGGTAATGAGACAATAACAGTAGTAGATGAATATTGTTATTTGTGTAGCAAGATAACTTCTCATGGCCGAAGTAAAGAAGATATAAAATGCAGAATGGCTATGGGAATAAAAGCGTTTCTAAAGAAGCGAAACTTGTTAACATCCAATATTAATTTAAATGTTAGGAAGTCATTTTTGAAAGCATTTGAAAAATGTTCAAATGTTTGTAGAGCTTATGGGACTTAACTACGGGGTCATCAGTGGCCGTGCAGACCGTGACTGGAGCGCGCCTCAGTCCCCTCGGCCACCGCGGCCGGCCTTAAGTTTCAAATGTTTGTACAGCTTATGGGACTTAACTACAGGGTCATCGGACCCTAAACTTACAAACTACTTATCAACTAGCTTATCCTAAGGACGGCACAAATATCCATGCCCGAGGGTGGATTCGAACCCCCGACCGTAGTGGCCGTGCAGACCGTGACTGGAGCGCCTCAGACCCCTCGGCCACCGCGGCTGGCGAAAGCATTTGTCTGGAGTGTAACATTGTATGGGAGTGAAACGTGGACGATTAGGAGTTCAGATAAAAAGATGACAAAAACTATTGAAATGTGGTGCTACAGACGAATGATGAAAATTAGATGCGTAGATCACGTAACTAATGAGGTGCTTAACCAAATCGGGGAGAAAAAGATTTTCTGGCATATCCTGACTAAGAGAAGGGATAGATTGGTTGGACACATTCTGAGACATCATGAAATTGTCAACTTGGCATTAGAAGGAAGCGTGTGGGGTAAAAATTGTAGAGGGAGACCGAGGGACGAATATAGTAAACAGATTCAAAAGGATATAGGTTGCCGAACGTATTCTCAGAAGAAGAGACTTGCACAGGACAGGGTAGCGTGGAGAGCTGCATCAAACCAGTCTGCGGACTAAAGACCACAACAACAACAACCATTTGCAGTGTTGCTCTGGAGGGAATTACTGGTGTTAGGGTCCCTCGCGCCTGCCGTTAGCCGGCAGCTCGCCCCTCTGCTACTGGCCGGCGATATCGCCAGTGGCGGCTCCCCCACTCCCCCACCCCTGCTACCTGCTGGGATGATAAATCTGCCAACCCAGTGCAGTCCAGTCCAGAGCAGACCGCGCCGCCATGAACTCCCCGGAGTTATTACAGCGCCTCTTATCGCTTCCGCTCCTCCGCCAGACTGCAACTTAAAAATTAGCTGCCGCCCAATTTATTGCATTCGGAATATCGCCTAGCTCCATCCCCTCCCATAGCGAAGAAATTGCTACTTCCGCTCGATAGCTTCCACATTTGTAAGGCTAGAGGTTTCCCCCTCTGTTAGTAAAGCGGGAAAGTATGCTTTACATCCACAACATTTACAGTAGGGACTCCTTATACACGGCCGGATGAAACAGAAAGCAGTCACGAGAGGAGAGGAAAAGGAAATGATTCTTCACGGGCTCTTGCGAAGAGGTTGGCATGGAAGGGGTGAGGGTCGTAGTTGGTGATGTTTTAGTAAACGCAATATCGATTCAAATGAGCTATGAACTCTACACGCTCTTGGCTTGGATTCCATCTCATATTCGTTTCGGGGGGCGTTAGTGATTGCGACGGTACCGTTTCTAATGTATATGACATGGAAAGTCTCGTTTATTTGGATTAATGCAACGTACGATACCATATTTGATCCTGGTATTGTACCCTAATATTCCATATTTATATTATATAAGCATTTTATGGCGATTCTGGCTGGTCACATTATCACTTTCATTATTGGGGTCTTCTAATGAACTAATTAAATTAATTATTAATATATTTTTGGAAACATTTTCGTTTCTCTATTTTTGGGTCAACAGCACTCTTATTTAAGTTTATTAATAAAGAACAGTCCAAAATGCACTAATTTATTTCATTCAACTAGTTTCAGTCTTATTTAGACCGGCTTCAGGAATTTCTTCTCCATCGATGTTGTGGAGCTGGAAGGTAGCTGGGAGCCTTCCAGTGCGTCACTGGATACTGGAAGGCTCCCAGCTACCTGCCAGCTCCACAACATCGATGGAGAAAAAATTCCTGAAGACGGTCTAAATAAGACTGAAACTAGTTGAATGAAATAAATTAGTGCATTCTAGACTGTTCTTTATTAATATAATTATTAATAGTTGTAAGCTTAATGTTGTACAATAATGTGATTGTTAATGAAATTAATAACTAACAATATCTGAGTTATTCTGTAATGTATTGACCATAATGTAATACTTTGCTGACCGTAAAATTACATAATTTAACAATTTTAAATAATGTAAACATATATGAACACTGCACTAATTGTTATTTACTTACGATTTTTTGTATTTTTTGTTTGATATGAAAGACGTATTGTTATATTTGTCATAATTTGGTGTATCTTTACGTAAAGCAAGATTTATGTATTAATGAAATCTTTTCGGGTTACAAGCCGCGTCATGTGGTTTACTGCCCACGAGCTTTCGACAGACATCTCTGCCATTGTCATGCGGATGACTGTCATTTCGCGGCCGCTGCCGTGCTTATATAGCCGCGCCGCCGCCAGTGACGTCACTGGTGCTCAATTCCTGACCATATAAGGCAATGTTTTGGTCGCACGTACGCCGCGCCCGCTTCAACTCCGCAATTACGGGATCCCAACCCGTACTGAGCTGCAAACCCCCGTCTTTATTGAGGGTGTTTTCTGAAATTTTGTTCTCTGCTGCCTCGTTTATTACGCTGTCCCAGAAGCTGTTGGTCCGTTTAATAATAGATGTCTCGTCGAAAGCAGTTCGGAGTCCGCTTTCTAAAGCATGTACCACCACAGCTGATTTTTCGGGATAGCGTAATCAAAAACACGGCTCGTGTTCTATGCGACGCTGTTAAATAGTGCGAACAGTCTGGCCGACATAAAACTGCCCACGCTCACACGGAATATTATAAATGCCTGGTGTTCTGAGACCTACATCATCTTTCACAGGTTTCATTAGTTATCGGATCTAGAGGTCTGAAGATTGTGTCAATTTTGTGTCTCTTCAGGAGCCGGCTGATTTTCCCTGTTGTGGAGCCACAAAACGGAAAAATGCGGTCTTCTTGACTTCTTCTTCAGATGTCTTCTGATTTCGTGCCTTAAGTGGAACTGTTTGAGATATTTGTCTCTTGCTGTAACCCGAGAAGATTTCATTAATGGATATCGCCGCGAAAACATGCACTCATATATAAGATTTATGTATGTTTCATGAACAAATTTTTTTTATATTGAATATTGTAACTTCCGTGTTCTAGAATATTCAAGAATATAATGTAAGAATTAATAAGCGCGAATTGGTGCGAACGCAGTCTGTCTGAGATTCCGTAAAAACTTAGTTTTGAGCCAGGGTGTAGTCAGTATAAGTTTGCCTCAATGAGTCTCACTTTGTTAGCTAGTAGGCGTTCTATATGAGTAACAAGCATTCTTAAAGATGTATTACTTCTGTTTGTGTGCTTCAAGAAGATTATAAATAAATATACATTTTAGACATGAAGGAATTGTGAATTTAGCGTTGGAGGGAAGTGTGGGGGGGGGGGGGGGTAAAAACCGCAGAGGAAGACCAAGCGATGGATACAGTAAGCAGATTCAGACAGATGTAGGTTGCCGTTCTTATGAGGAGATGAAGAGGCTTGCTCAGGATAGAGTAGGGTGGAGAGCTGCATCAAACGAGTCTCCGGGCTGAAGACCACAACAACAACAACAATAGTAATAGTGTTATTATATATAAAAATCTATTATACGTTGTGCTAGAAAATGTTTGTAATCTTGCAGGGCCACTCTCGTTAAAGACTACACTGAACTTTTGTTTACCTTTAGTTACCAATGCTTTCCCGTTTGTTTTCAAAGCTGTTGCAATCCTCGGAACGTCCTGTGCAAGACGAAATAAGGGCTAACTTCCTTACATTTCTTTCCGAAGTGGTTCCTCGCTTAACACACACCTTGACGGGTTTGCCTGTTAAATACACCTTTCGTTTTGCGTTTCTCTTCATAAGTTGGGCTGCTAATACTGGTCGTAATTGACATAGTTTCAAATAACACAAAAGCAAATAAACACTCAAAGTAGAAAAGCTAATGAACTACGAAATACTTTTAGGCGAAATACGAGAAAACGGTACTAGCTGTACACGAGACACTCTGTGCTATGTTTCACATATGAGAATTTGTGGAGCAACAACGCAGGTCCTGCTATCTGCTCAACTGCAGTCTGGCAGTGACTGGCTACCTGTCGTCGTTAGGCAAATGAACAACGCTATAGGACAGTTCGTACCAAAGAGTCGTGTACGAGAATATGCCTACAAAATTAGGACCAATTGTATCACTCAACAAAAAATCCTCGTAACGCCTAAAAATTTACTCTGCACATTGTTTACATAACAAAATGGGTAAATCGCAGAGAGTAAAATAGAACAAACAAAACAAGAGTACTGCACAGATTGCCTCTGAAATCTTTTATGTAGACAAGTGACAGTACGGGACCTATAACACTTCCCTGGGATAAACTAATATCATTTCTGTGTTACTCGATGACTGTGAACTGTGCCCTCTGAGACAGGAATTCGCGAATTCAGTGGCACAATTGAGACGATATTGCAGCAGCACGTAATTTGATTAGACGTTGATTGTGAGAAACAGTATGAAACATCTTTCAGAAATGTAAAGGTATGGAACCTATTTTATATCACTTGTCAATTTCCCTTATTAGCTGTTTTGAGTTTGGATATTTGTATTTCACATAAATAATAATTCGTGCTGTCTGTGGGTCAATTGATTGTTGTCTTCGAGATAATTGATAACTTTTGGGCAAAGTTTACTAAATTTTGCTGCTACTCTGTCAGTGTTACGGGCCTCTAATTTTTCGGATTACTTATATTGCTTTCTTCTGATCTGAGCAAATTTCCAGTATTTTGGTGAGGACAATTAATTGAGCGAGCCTTTGTGTATTATAGTTAGGTATTGTTACACCAGAAAAATTGTGACAGGGAAACGTGTTTAAAATCTTGGACGGAATCAGATCAGTAGTAGAAATGCTCGCTTGTCTTCGTGACGACGGCAATTTGGAAAGCCTACAGTCAGCAAACCGCTAAGTGAGTGATACGGCTGTCAGACGGAGAGGCAGCTAGTAAGCATTTCATAACTACAATAACGCTGTTACAAGAGTGAATAAGACCGCGGATGCGTCAGCAGTAAAGGGACATCGAGTGAACACTGCATTTTCAAATGGAACACATTCGAACCGTTTCATACGTCATAGCTTCAGAAAAATTTATGTATATATACTCCAGCTTTTAGAAGTAGCAGTCACTTGGTCTTGGGATCGACAATGCTCAGGAGGTAGTCGTCGATTCACTGGCATAATCAGTGTGCTCAGTTTTTGTCACAGATAGCAGTATATACTGGTAGCTGCTAGAGGCAGCTAGGAGATGGAATCTGGTAGATGCCATACTTCGCACTAACCATCATCCGGGGAAGATGGTGATCTGCTGTGCTGACGACTTTACAACACTATGGTTGCTGTCTGAGGCCAGCGCAGTCTTTAGTGTTTAGTTACCGAAGGCCAATGTTCCTGTCGTCGAGTTAACACTCTGATGCTAATCCTGCCAGCCAGTATCCAGAGTCGGGTATCAGCACGGCATCTGACTTCAGGGGGGGGGGGGGGTCCACGCATGGATCCACTAGCAGCTGCACAGGCTGGAGAAGGGACCGAGTACTTCTCAATAACAGTCTCTACTTCGGGCACTACCGTCCAGACGGCTCACAGCAGTCGGAACAACGAGATTGCAACCTGACGGCGAGCAGACACGCCCGAAGGCGACGCCACCTACTGCTCTAGCTTCTGTCGAGCTAGCACCTTCATCCGAATTATTGTGTTCTATGGAATAAACGTGAAAACTTTAATTCTGTTTTACTAGCGTCCTCTGGCGCTCCTCGAGGTTCCACGCCTCACACTGGCATAAAGCTGGGAACCCACCGCTTGGCCCCAACAGTATGATGCTATAGCATTCATCTACTCACAAAAGCAACTAAATGGTGTACCATATGTACCGGAAGACTTGCGTATTTTAAGTGTGTCATACTTCGGGGGAGGGACAGATCTGTTCAGTTTATTTATTATGTAAAACAACCTAAATCGCTAATTATTAAAATTACCAGATTCTTTGGTGATGTGTTGAATGAAATAAAAGGTTGGCTTGAAAGGTAGATGTATTTAAGGATACGTATTTCTCTGACTTTTTATTAATGCACATTAATTACGACTTTTCGTGTATACTTACAGATACGATTATTATAGTTTAATCTGTCCAAACCGGTCATCTTAATAAAGATAATTCTCGATTTTCTCTGTTTTACATTATGAATTAAGAGTCATTTAACTTGGTTTACTACTCCGATGATATCTACTTATTGTACTCATGCTGACAGCTTTTATTTATTCGAAATCTGGAGTCGTTTTTGGAGAGGTAATTTCGGAAAGCTGTGTTTAGTAAGTGTGCTGTAACAGCACTGGCATTGGTAGCACCACCAATCCATCGCACAGTGAAGGAATTAATTGTGGCTTGTCACTAGTGTACTCTACATATGACCAAACTTTCTTTTGGAATTTCAACCAGATTACTAAACAGGGTTTCGTCGTGGCAACCGTTATAAGATTCTCGCTATGGACCGACAGAATATTCTGTTACGGCCAGTTCCGGTCAAAATATTGGTTTCGGCCGCAGTTAAGGAAAACATTGTGATGTGATTGTTTGCAAAGATTGTTTTCATACGATTATTTCACTTATGTATGCTGATTGAGCTGTACAGCGTACAGCGCCATCTGATAGCAGCTTTTGTAACTATTATTTCAAACTGCTGTATTAAGTTCTTACAGCTTTCACAATAAACACACCGTTTACTGCATTCCTCTGTCGATCTTTGTTTTAGAGATATTTAATTTTGAAATCAGGGAGTGCTTTTCTGGACACCTTGTATGTCGAATCTTTGGCTTTGGCTGCAATTAGCTTCCTTGAATTTACTGATCATGTCCGGTCGTGTTCTGGATGGCTTTAGTCAACAACAATGCTCTCTCTCAGCTGACAATGCGCCGTTTAACTGCTAGGAGACTCTTTTCCAGCCTAAAACTTGTGTGTATGTTGTAGTTAAGCACAATAATAAACAATCGTATCTTATAGTGACATTCTTATATGATGTTAGTAACTATTTAACGTATTCGGTATTGCACGTAATGGAACGGGTTATCATATTGCTATGTTTTAATGTTTTAGAAATATGATTCCTTGAAAGCGAGGAGCTTTTTCTAATAATTAATATGGGTTTATGAAACAATGATCATGTGGTACACACCTTTTACTGTTCAGTTTGCGTAAATTTATACTGAAAACAAACTGTTCGTCAGAACTGTGACTTGATATCTTGAAACACTTTCAGCACTGATTGAAGCTGCAATGTATTGAGGAATGCCAAAATGCAGATATGTAAAGTCGTTTGTCGATTGTCAAAAACGGAAGTGAATATGACAACATAAAGCTAACGTTCTAAAGAACAATATCAAAGATGCTACTTATGAAAAAAAGAAATGATTACTGTATGCGTCTATTGTATTCTGGAAGTCATTTAGATTCTCCGACATTTCGTATTATCTATTTGGCATGTCTGTTGTGTACCTAAAGACTATTTTCCTACAAGAAGGTATGCAGGACTGTGGAATTTGTGGTAGCTATACAGTAATCTCGTTAGTTCGACATGAACGGAATGGGATCACAAGGAACTATCGAAATTATGTGTGAAAGAGAAGAAAAATCGACTTTGAATAGAAAACACGTGTAAAAAATATGACCCTTTTTTTAAAAACAAAGTTTTTAAATAGTCATTTACATTGTCAGCCTACAGGCTTTAAAGTCTTTTTACTACTTACTTCGCGTTATAATGGAGTGCCTTTGTCTGTGAAAATAGAGTGTACACACAGTTTCGTTTTATGACAATCGTATTTATGGGGAATTCGTAATTCCGAGACACGAAATATCGAGACTCCACTATATCGAGTTCAGTTTAGTTATTGTCTAACTTTTTTTTTTTTTTTTTTTTTTTTTTTTTTTGTGTGTGTGGTGGAAAATTTATAACGTTTCTACTATGTAGCACGCTTCCTGCAAAACCATTGCCAACATTACAAACACGAAATATTATAGGACACCTAAATAAAACTTCCCTATCAGACATGTAAAAATCACATTTTCGCATGCGGTTTGAAATATGATTAACACTATTAGTAGAACATCTTTAGGAAATAGTATGCTAATTTAAACATAACTTTAGCCGTCCTTTTTCAAATTTTGTATTATTTTAAATAACAGCTGCAAACACTAAAAATGCATTACACATAGTTACGAAATATGCTAAGCGTAAAGAGATACGTATTTGTATAAAAACAACACTACTACATGTTATAACTATTGCGCAACGTTATTACATATTTACCTTTTGTTTAAATAAATTAGAGCAGACGATGTGATTCTAGAGTTTCTCCAGGCGTATTTGTCAATGAAAACATCCACGAGTGTACTGCCGGTCTACAGTGTCCAACGGGCACAATATTTCGGCGATCATACGTGTCGCCATCATCAGGTGAACTGACGGACTGAGCTCCAGGAAACGCGCCGGCACGGAGATCCGCACGCTACGGCGGCTCTAGGGTAACTGGGTTCTAGCACGGTAGCGGGCCATTTAAATACCCTCGGCCCGTGGAGCGACCCCTCCGCGGTCCGCGCCCCGCGCCGCGGTCGCGCAGTGGAACCGATTGCGACGGCGTCTGAGATGACGTCGATGTGAGGGCTCTGTCCGCCGTGGTCGTCACTACGTTACGTTTGCTAGATTTACTCTTAATTAACCCAATCACTATTTCCCAAGCTTTGCTAAGATTGTAGCCACAGTCACGATTTATGAGGTCGTCACTTGTGCGACTTTCAATAGCCTCTCTAACGCCGCAGTCCCAGTATCTCGACGACTGTACCAGAATCCTAGTGCGTTCATACTCCATCGCGTGATTCTCCGACAAACAATGTTCAGTGACCGCCGACTTGCTCGGCCACTTCAATCGTGCGTGCCTCTGGTGTTCAACGCATCAATCTATGTCGGTACGCATCGTCTGTCCAATATATGACTTGCCACACTGACACGAATCAGGTACACGCCGGTCTTCCTCAAATCGAGATCAACTTTGGCACTCCCCACCAGTGCACGAATTTTGTTCGGCGGACAAAAGACAGTTCCAACCTGTTTTTTCTTGGTCAAGAGAAGAGCTGGTGGCACCCTGGATCATGGTGTGTATCGGAAGACAACGCACACTGATCTGTAATTACACGCAAACAGCTGTCACCACCCTTCACAGAGAAATGGGGTACTTGAAACTCTAGTACATAGGGCGCGCACTCTCTCCGACGCAGAGTGTCTACCCCAGGAATTGGAACACCTGAGAACTGTACTCCGAAAAAATGGGTACTCAGAGTGGTAGATTCAGCAGGCTCTTCGCCCAACCACTACAGCTCAACCTGTGGAAACGGATGAAACCACGAGGGAGGATGTAGACACTGCGTTCATTCCATATACCGGCGCACTCTCGGGGAAGGTCGCCCGCATTTTGAAGAAACACCAGGTTGGAACCGTGTTTTGTCCGCCGAATAAAATTCGTGCACTGGTAGGGAGTGCCAAAGATGATCTCGATTTGAGAAAGGCCGGCGTGTACCAGATTCCCTGTCAGTGTGGAAAGTCATATATTGGACAGACGATGCGTACCGTCGATGATCGATGCGTTGAACACCAGAGGCACACACGATCGTTGTATCCGTGCAAGTCGGCAGTCGCTGGACATTGTTTGTCGGAGAATCACGCGATGGAGTATGAACGCACTAGAATTCTGGTACAGACGTCGAGATACTAGAACTGCGTCGTTAGAGAGGCCATTGAAATTCGCACTAGTGACGACCTCATAAACCGTGACTGTTCCTATAATCTTACAAATCTTGGGAACTAGCGATTGGGTTAATTAAGAGTAAATCTAGCAAACGTATCGTAGTGACGACCACGGCGGACAGAGCCCTCACATCGACGTCATCTCAGACGCCGTCTCAATCGGTTCCACTGCTCGGCCGCGGCGCGGGGCGCGGACCGCGGAGGGGTCGCTCCGCGGGCCGAGGGTACTTAAATCGCCCGCTACCGGGCTAGAACCCAGTTCCCAGAACTCCAAAGCCGCCGTTGCGTGCGGATCTCCGTGCCGGCGGGTTTCCAGGAGCTCAGTCCGTCAGTTCACCTGATGATGGCGACATGTATGATCGCCGAAATATTGTGCCCATTGGACACTATAGACCGGCAGTACAACCGTGAATGTTTTGATTAGGCCAGATGATGTTTTATATATCACTGGATCCTAAATACTGATCATCTTTCACACACTAAAATTAATAATCAATTTGGTACTAAGATACTATCTTCGAAATAGACAACATTATGACGACTTTATAAAAATCCGTGTTTATAAAAATTATACCACAAATTAAAATACATTAAACATAGTTGCCTCAGTGATAGTAAGTCTATATAATATTGTCGAAATAGATAGGTATACATTTCAAAAACACAAATAATGTAAATAACTTGAACAAATTTGACACTAGTCAAAACACGACTTTTAATTTGCGTATACTATTAAATGCAAATTTCATAAATCACTTACATACCTTGAGATAAATAATTGACGCCTAAATGTAATATTTTAATTTATGTATTTTGGTATATTTCAAGAAAAAGAATGTTGTTAAATATGAATATTAGAACAGTCATTAGTCTTATTACGCGGAAAATGTTTGGGTTGGAGCCATGCTCTGGCACACTGTTCATAGCTGCAAACCTGTAAACATCTATGTTACCTGCGACTGAAATTTTAAATATTGTGCAATAAAACATTTATTCAGAGAAGTTTAAATAACTGAGTTTGTCATTTTCATCATTTAACATCGACCACCATTTCATTTAAGTGAAAGTAGCTCCGAAGTAAACCTGGCTGGAACAACGGGCTTCAATCACAACGCAAAACGGCCATCTCATCGAACATCAGAATCCAAGCTAAGTGTTTTCCTTTCTTTTATAACGAGTACCCCACCATTCCCCGGCGTCTTGTTAATAGAACTTTGTCGTACAATACAGACCTAGTTCGTCTGGACGCCTATTCAAAAGGGAACGGCAACTAGCGGGATTCGTCACAGTCACAAGGAGGTGAAAATAATCCAATTTGCAAGTCCAATATATAAAGCAGTGTCCGTATATTCGTACGTGTTGCATACAAATCTACAGTTTTCTTCCAATCTTTATGAAATTTGGTACACGTAAGCATCAATCCAAGAGGACGGTCGCCGTAAGTGTAAGAATCACATACGATGTATAGTTCACGAGATATGACGTCATAAACATTGAGATCCGCGAAAACTGCTGCATTTTGCGACAGTGCTGCTCATTTTCTCCTAAACCATCGGAGCGATTTCAACCAAATTTGGTACACACATTCCTTACCGTGAGGTAACAATTGCTGCATGGTTAAGAATCACGTAAGGTACAAGGTTCAAAAGATATTACGTCATAACCAATAGAAATCGCAAAGAATGTCATATAATGCGGCGAGACTTTCGAAATACACTGTATGAGAATGATAGTACTTAGCGACTTGCAACAAACTTTAAACGTAATTTCAAACCTTTATTAAACTTTTTCTCGCTGGCAACCATAGTAAAATGATGAAAGGAAAAAAGTTTCTCGCTTACTACTTTTCGGCTGTTTATGGAGTAAAACTACGGCTCTCGGTATGACGTTACAATTTATAATTTGAACACTATAAATTGTAGCGACAGGAAAGTTTACAGAAAGTATACACATATATAGTTGAATGTAGCTTCTAACTTGTATCACATTCCGACACGTAGTTCATGAGATATGACCACATAAACAGTAACGTTCATGGAAAACCGTCCCATCACCCACCAAGTTTTAATCTATTACTTCTTTACTACTAATTGTATTCCCAAGAGATTTTACAGACATACAACCCTTATACAAAATAAACATATACCAGAAAAATTGCAGGAATAAGTAAATAAATACCCGGGCAACGCCGGATTTTCAGCTAGTTCTTTAATGAAATTAGGCTATCTTCGATTTGTCAATCTTTAAATTTGTGGAAAATCTAGAGATTTGTGGTGTTCATTATATATAAAGAAATTTTAACGTAATTACGCAAGTTTCGGTTTCGGCCGAAACTAGAAGAGGAGCCGAATATTCGGTTACGGTTTCGGTCTAGGCTACAAATCACGTTTCAGTGAGACTCTAATTATTCTCGCATTGTACAAAGAGCATTTTGAGAAAAGTACGCTGTTGTTTGGACCCTAAAATCACAATCACCTTCATGATCACCGCAAAAAAAAAAAAAAAAAAAAAAAAAAGTTAAACAGTGCCACCTCGCTAATATTTGCCGGCAGGTGAGCGTGCTGTTCTACATCTACATAGCATACTCTGCAAATCACATTTAATTGCCTGGGAGAGGGTTCATTAACCATTTTCATATCCTCTCTCTACCGTTCCATTCTCTAAAAGCGAGCGGGAAGAAAGAACACCTAAATCGTTCCGTTTTCGACCTGATTTCTCTTATTTTATTGGGATGGTCGTGTCTTCCTATTTGGGTGCTAGCAAAATATTTTCACATCAGAAGCAAAAGTCGGTGATTGGAATTTCGCGAATACAAGTCGCTGCAACGAATAACGTCGTTCTAATTATGATTTCCACCTCAAATCGTGCAACATTTCCGTGTCACTATCCCCCAGAGGGAGACCAAGAGATGGATACAGTAAGCAGATTCAGACAGATGTAGGTTGCCGTTCTTATGTGGAGATGAAGAGGCTTGGTCAGGATAGGGTAGTGTGGAGAGCTGCATCAAACCAGTCTCCGGACTGAAGACCACAACAACAACAACAACAACACACACACACACACACAAACATCTTTATATCATCCCCCCTACAACGTGATAAAACAAAACGAACTGTCCTTCTCTGAACCTTCTCAATGGTTTCCGTCAGTCCCACCTGGTGAGGGTCCCATACTGGGCAACAGTACTCCCGGAGAGGACGCACAAGTGTGATGTAGGCAGTCTCTTTGCTGGACTATTATATCTTCGAAGCGTTCTACCAATGACACGTAACCGTTGGTTCGCCTTCCCCACAAAATTTTCTGAGTGTTCTCACCAGTATAAGTTGTTCGTAATTGCAACTCCTAGGTATTTGGTAGACATAACGACCTTAAGGTTTAACTGATTTATCGTGTAATTGAAGTTCAGCGGATTTCTTTTAGTGGTCATGTGTATTACTTCACACTTTTCATTATTTAGTGTTAAATGCCAATTTTGGCACGATGTAGAAATTTTGTCAAAATCGTTTTGCAGTTGCTCTTGATCCTCTGTTGAATTCACTAACCAATAAACGACAGCATCGTCCGTGACTAGTCGAAGAGAGCTATTTAGATTTTCTTCCAAATCCAGATCTATAAATGTGAATGTCTGTTCGGTGTACGTTATTAATGTGAATGTCTGTTCTGTGTACGCTTATCATGTCCGAATAACAAGACGCAGAGACTTACATATTTGTACAGTTACTAATTTATACCTGAGGACGGTTTTAGGCACGGTTTTATAGCGATCTGATAGATATTTAGTAATTTGAAGAATATAACGCGAAATGCGGAACAATAATTACTCTTTGAAAATTTTATTTCCTATTTGAAAATGGTTTTATTAGTTGCATTGTTGCTTGAGGGTTGATAACGATAAAAGGGTGTAGTATGTTGGGATGGAAAGTTATCGGTGTATATAAAATTCTACGAGTGTGTGTGTTAATATTTACCTCTGCAGCGAAAACTACAGAGCGCAAACGAATGGTCTGTGTGTAATTGTCCGAAGTCTCCCGCTGTACACCACAGAAGTTCCATGACGATAGCTATAAGGGGGTGGAAGATATGATGATTGAAAGTCGTCAAATTATAAAAAAATTCAGACTGAAGGCCAGCGATGACGTTTGCGATTCTATAGCAAGGAGGTTAGGTACAGTGAAACGTGATGCCACAGACCATATCTTTGATGTATGCGTGCAACAATGCCTTCAGCTCTTTCTCTGTAAGGATAAGCATACGGATAAGGAAATATAAGAATGAATAAACAAATAAAGCCGTAAAAAAGAAATTTCTTTTAATACATCTCTTTAAAAAAGTCTATTTGACGTTTCGCGCATTACATCAAGTGATCCGTCTGTGACATTATTACAATCATTATTTTTGATTTTCGTGATTGGATTCTTCGAAACGAGTGCATTTTTACCTGTGATTTCTTATATATTCTCTGATAAATACAACATGTTTTTAGAAAAAAGGAGATGGACAGAGAGTGGATAGGATAAGTACTAACTCAAGGTTCGAAGAAATAAATAAATACCCGAGCAACGCCGGGTTTTCAGCTAGTCGTTTATGAACACGAGGAAGAGTAGGGGACCTATAACGCTTTCCTGGGGAACGCCAGATATCACTTTTGTTGTACTCGATGATTTACCGTCAATTACTACGAATCTGTGTCCTTTCTAGAATGTAACTTTCACTCTGCAGCGGAGTGTGCGCTGATATGAAACTTCCTGGAAGATTAAAACTGTGTGCCGGAACCTGGACTTGAACCTGTGACCTTGCCTTTCGCTGTCAAGCGCTCTACCGACTGAGGTATCCCGACACGACTCACGATGCCGCCTCACAACTTTACTTCCGCCAGTACCTCGCCTCCTACTTTCCAAACTTCACGGAAGCTTTCCTACGAAACTTGCAAGACTAGCACACCTAGAAGAAAGGATATGGTAGAGACATGGCTTAGCCACAGCCTAAGAGGTGTTTCCAGAATGAAACCTCCTGGCAGATTAAAACTTTGTGCCGGAACCGGGACTCGAACCTGGGACCTTTGCCTTTCGCGGGCAAGCGCACTGCCGACTGTGCTATCCCGACACGACTCACGATGCCGCCTCACAACTTTCAAAAAAAGTTTGTTAAGCTTAAGGGACTTAACTACAGGGTCATCAGTCCCTAAACTTACGAACTACTTATGAACCACCTACAACTAGGGACGGCACAAATATCCATGCCCGAGGGGGGATTCGACCGTAGTGGCTGTGCAGACCGTGACTGAAGCATCTCAATCCCCTCGGCCACCGCGGCCGGCCCTCACAACTTTAATTAGTGGGGAGGCGTGGGCAAGTTTGAAGCCCTTACTCTTACGGGAATTAGTTATAACTACGAGTTTGAGTACTATGGGCAGGGCGAAGCTGGGAATTTGTATCTGACGGGAGGCGTGCATGGGTAGTCCTTGCAGGTGTGGTGATCACTGTGTCCCCAGTGGTGTAGGGGTCAGCGCAACTGCCTAGAAAGCAGGAGACTCGGGTTCGAATCCCGGCTGGGTACACATTTTCAGCTTTGCCCAATCGCAGTTGATGTCATATATTCTATGAATATTAAACTTTAATTCGGCCAGTACGTCGCACCCTTCTTTCCAAACTTCACTGAAGCTCTCCTGCAAACCATGCAAGACTAGCATTCCTGGAAGAAAGGATATGGTGGAGACATGGCTTAGCCACATCCTAAAGGGTGTTTTCAGAATGAAATTTTCACTCTGCAGCGGAGTGTGCGCTGATATGAAACTGCCTGGAACATTAAAACTGTGTGCCGGAACCGAGACTCGAACCTGGGACTTTTGTCTTTCGCGGGCAGGCGCTCTACCGACTGAGCGAAAGGCAAAGGTTCGAGTCCCGGTTCCGGAACACAGTTTTAATCTGCCAGGAAGTTTTTGTGTCCTTTCTGATAGGAAATCGTGAATCCAGTCGCACAATTGTGGCGATATTCGATAATCTCGCAATCTCATTATGTGCGGTGTGGTGGGCAGGTGTTGGGTGTTGGGCCCTCGCAGGCGGTGCCTGGCATATCGAGCGCCAGGCGCCGGCGGCAGGTGTGGCGGGCACGCCGCACGCTATGCGCGCTCACGCACCTCGCCTGCCGCCGGCTACATCGCGGGGTTCCCCTAACAGGTGCTGTCCGCTGCTCAGTGTTAGCACAATCTTACGCCAGTCATCACTGCCATCTCTGGCATCAAAGCCGTTTTAACGCCTACGTTTACCGGCCACACCAATTTTTCCATGTACCATGGAAACCTTGTAGGAACACGGCAGGCAATACATTACGACTTATCTTAGAAGATAGGCTAAGGAAAGGAAAACCTACGTTTATAGCGTTTGTCGATTTGGAAAAAGGTTTTAGAATGTCGACTTGAATACACTCTTCCAAGTTCTGAAGGTAACAGGGGTTGTTGTTGTTGTTATGGTCTTCAGTCCGGAGACTGGTTTGATGCAGCTCTCCACCCTACTCTATCCTGAGCAAGCCTCTTCATCTCCTCATAAGAACGGCAACCCACATCCACTTGAATCTGCTTACTATACGTGTCTCTTGGTCTCCCTCTGCGATTTTTACCCCACACACTTCCCTCCAATGCTAAATTAACGATTCCCTGATGTCTAAGAATGTGTCCTACCAAGCGATCCCTTCTTTTAGTCAGGGTATGCCAAAAATTCCTTTTCTCACCAATTCTGTTCAGTACCTCTTCATTAGTTATGCGATCTACCCACCTAATCTTCAGCATTCTTCTGTAGCACCACATTTCAAAAGCCTCTATTCTCTTCCTGTCCACACTGCTTATCGTCCATGTTTCACTCCCGTACAAGGCAACACTCCACACAAATGCCTTCAGAAAAGACTTCCTTACCCTTAAATTAATATTCGATGTTAGCAAATTTCTCTTTTTCAAAAATGCTTTTCTTCCCATTGCCATTCTGCATTTTATATCCTCTGTACTGCGACCATCGCATGTTATTTTACTACCCAAGTAACAAAACTCATCTACCACCTTCATTGTTTCGTACCTAATCTAATTCCTTCAGCATCGCCTGATTTTCTAAGACCGCATTCCATTAATTTTGTTTTGCTCTTGTTAATGTTCATTTTATATACTCCCTTCAACACGCTGTCCATTCCATTCAACTGCTCAAATGGGTAAAATATAGAAAACGAAGAGTTATATTCAAGCTATACAAAAACCAGACTGCGGTTATTTGAGTCGAAGGGCAAGAAAGGGACGCAGAGGTTGGGAAGAGAGTAAGACAGGGTTGTAGCCTTTCCACAATGTTGTTCGATCTGTACATTGAGCAGGCAGTGAAGGAATGGAAGGAGAAATTTGGAGAGGGCATTAAAGTGCAGGGAGAAGAAATAAAAGCATTGTGGTTTGCCGAAGACGTAGTAATTCTGTCAGAGGTCGCAAAAGATCTAGAAGAGCAATTGAATGGGATGGGCAGTGTCTTGAAAGGAAGATATAAGATGAACATTAACAAGAGTAAAACGAAGGTAATGGAATGCAATGTCAGAAAATGAGGCGATGTTGAAAGATTTAGATTAGGCAATGAGGCAACAAAAGTAGTAGATGAAATCTGTTATTTGGGCAGCAAGATAACTTCTGTTGGCCGAGTTAAAGAAGATATAAAATGCAGAATGGCTATGGGAAGAAAAGCGTTTCTAAAGAAGCGAAGCTTGTCAACATTTAATATTAATTTAAATGTAAGGAAGTCCTTTTTTGAAAGCATTTGTCTGGAGTGTAGCATTGTATGGGAGAAAAACGTGGACGATTAGGAATTCAGATAAAAAGATGATAGAAGCTTTTGAAATGTGGTGCTTCAGACGAATGATAAAAATTAGATGGTATATCACGTAACTAATGAGAGGGTACTTAACCTAATGGGGGAGAAAAAGAGTTTCTGGCATATCCTGACTAAGAGAAGGGATAGATTGGTTGGACACATTCTGAGACATCAAGGAATCGTCAACTTAGCATTAGAAGAAAGCATGTGGGGTAAAAATCGTAGAGGGAGACCGAGAGACGAATATAACAAGCAGATTCAAAAGGATGTAGGTTGCCGAACGTATTCTCAATTGAAGAGACTTGCACAGGAGAGGGTAACGTGGAGAGCTCCATCAAACCAGTCTGCGGACTGAAGACCACAACGAACTATGGGGAACAAAAAGATTACCGCCAGAATAATTTATCCCGTAACCACAGACGTGAATTTTTGTTACATAACGACATAAATTTCCTCTGTATGTACTTCTTTCCATTGCAACATTACTTATTTAACTAGCTTAATTCTCGCTGCTTTGCATGCGTAAACTAGGTGGTCTGCATTGGTTGTTTCTATTTCTAAATATCAATATTCATAAATTTAGCTTTAAAATGCTTTCCTAATCAAGTATTTTTATATAACTTGACACCCCGTATTGCACCATCGACGGCAGAATACAAAACATCGAAAAAAACATTACAAAATTAAAAATGTAACTATTGTTCCAAATATAATTTTAGCATTTATAGCATCAAAATAGTCTTAGTAGCACCCTTAAAAGATTTTTCCTTATTTCACCCGCTTAATGCGCGAATTTCCAAAAATATCGAAACACCTGTTTTTAAATTTTCAATCAAAAATGTAAATCCTAAGTTTTGAATTTTTTGCTTCTAAATTGCCTGAATAGGAATGTATTTTCAAAAAACCGTTCATCCCCTATTTCACCCTCTTAGGGATGGGATTATGGAAAAATCTTTGATGCCTACAGTGTAAAATAAATAATGTCTACAAATTTCAAGTTTTTATCGGCTGTAGATTCACTTTTCAGCACCTTTTTCTTCCAGAAACGGATCGAGAACGAGAAATTTCTTTCTTACGCTTTGGCATCTTTCTTAGTAGCTTTACTTTTCATACTGCAATATGCACTTTTTTTTATTCCTACGCTTGTTCAAGAAACACAAGTGAAAAATTTACGTCACGTATCGCGGTATGTAACCTCTTTCCCATTATAGTGTCCGAAGTCATCGCTGGTGTTCGAATTTTACATAAGCTGAGGATTTTCAACCACTGTATCATCTACTCTCTCATAGCCATTGGCACACAACTGCTATCGTGTACAGTGGGGGACTTTGGACTACAACAACTCAGAGAGATCGTTCGTCTCCATTGTGTAACTTTTGCTGAATGGCAAAACACTGATACCCACAAGTAAAATTTTATATAAGTCGGTAACTTCCACCTCCCATAACTTCCATCCCCTAATCGCCAGCAACCCTCTACCACCATAGTGCACAATGGGATAGTGCTGCCTACTACTACATACAAACACTATTCGTTTGCGATGGGTAGTTTGGCTCCAGAGTGAAATACAGGAATAAATACCTCAATTTTCATATAAAGATGTGTAAATAAGGTATTTTGTACAATTATTGATGGAAGGGACCACGTTTAGTAAATCAGAATTACATTTCAGACTTATGAAAGCGAGTTCAATTTTTTATGATTGCCTTTATTTGTAATTACTTCGACTGCCACATATTGAATCTAAGCTAAGCTAAGATAAATTTATCAGCAGATAGGCATAATTTTCTAATTCCTTACGCGAGGTTTACACGATTGAGTGGCTATGCCTTCCAGTAACTGTTGTTTGCAGTTTAATATCCGTTCTTCAACTGCGGTAGGACTATTCGGCCGTTATACTAACGAGAAAGGTCAGGTAGTTCACTGATATAGTGTCCGATTTCCTAGATAACCCCTTCATTCCCAGTGTTGTTCATGGACAACAACGCATTAAAAGTTGATTTATACCGTATTTTGTGTATCAGTCCTTAACGTTGCATTCTCGTTGGTGAACAGCATGCTTCTAGTACGACATTTTGACGCTTGGTACGGCGATTAGCCACTTTTGAGGCATTAATCTGATCATCTTGTAGGTTGTGTTGCGTTGCCGTCTGTACGTGGCTGAGAATTTGAGTATAAGTGTGGTTGCGTTTATTTTGTTTCATCAGTGAATTGTCGTGTGTTTGATGCTGTGGTGAAGATTATGCTAGCGTTATTGATCTTGCAGTGTTAACTATCAACAAAATAACGTCAAAGTAATAAAATACCTCGTTACGAACGTCTGTGTTGTGCATGAAGTACATGACACAAAAAATCAATAGTTCTACAAAAAAAAAAAAAAAAACATTATTTTGATGTTCACTGCACTGTATTAATACAGAAAACACTGAATTTTAGTTTTTCCAAATTTGATTTCATAATGTGGGAGTGAAAGATTTAAGTAGTGTGCATAGGACCGGAGGCGACCGAGGCCTGTATTATTTTATTTATTTATTTTTATTTCGGGAAAAATGTTTCTTGCTTTAGTTACTTTTTGTAAATAATTAATTATTGTTAGTTAATTTGATTAAAAATAATCTTACTTGGAAGCTAATATTTATTTGACCACCCATAACAAGAATTAAACATCGTCGGAGGGTATTTTTCATCTGACCTCCATAAAAATAATCATCCTTGGAAAGCATTATTTATATGACCTCAAGTAACAAAAAAATAAACATCTTTTGAGGGTGTTATTCATTCGATCTCTCAAAGAAAAGTTCGAAGGAATAAAATGATTCCTTGCAGATTTGAACGCACGGCCGTTGCCTTCATAAAGTGTCAGCGTATCCACTCACCCAATGAAACATACGTGAGAAGTGCTTCGTTGTAGTAAATGTACCCGGGTGGCATCCTTACACTTCTACCGTTTCTAGTTCTCAATTTTTTTCCAAAATAAATGATACGTGAGTTGAGGTGCAATGAATTTCGACATATACTGTATCTTAACTACGGTGTTGCTTCTATTTGACGATGTAAACAGCAAGCTGAAGCTGCACAGACCACTGGAGGTGGCAGCACTAGCGCGTATGATCTTGCCATGCGCAATGCTCTGTTCTTGGACTTCCAATTATTCGACCCGGGTAATCTTTCCGTCCCCAACTGTACACCGACGACAATAAAAATTATTATACCTATTTCGAATTTTCCAATTCACTCAGGATTTATTCATGAAACACTGCATACGGATCACATGAAATTGTTACATGTACAAATCCATAGCTCAAGTGGTACTCAGGTAGTAGGTGTCGATCAATGCTGAGACATCTATATCAGTAGGTCGTGTAATAGAAATTCGAAAACTAGTTAATTTTTTAGAACTACTTCACTGATGTTCGTTCCTTTTTAGGAACCGTTCCCTTCTATTCGTTCACCATTCCATTTTTAACCAATTTTTATGCAGTAAGGCATAATCAAAATAGACTCTGAATTGTCGGTTTATAAAATCTGAACAATTTCTGATGTAAAAAGTAGATACGATATTATTGCAGTCTACATATTTACAAATCGAAATCCCTTTTCCCACTGAGCTGAAATGATCCAGTACTATTCTCTTTTTTTTCTCATTTATTTTTTTACGCAAAAACCCTAATAATTAGGTAGTACAAGTAAGCAAAGGTCATACCCACCTAAGTGTACTACCATGCTGGCCAACGACGTCACAAAGGGTTGCAGATAGCCGGCTAACTCCTGGCCACAAGCAATTACCAGTGCTCCGCTAGATGGCACCATTCTACAAAGGACATTTCTCCCCATGATTTTCCAATGATTTCTTCTTCTGGGGTATGTCATTGGCCATTGATATTTTAACAGGAGTCTCAATAATTTTGTTCCATTCACGACTTACCTACGAATTCAGGTAATTAGCTGGTACTCTTAGCCTTCTATAGTTTGTAACAACTTAGGGACAACATTCACTGTGTGCTCTAAACTACTGAATCTAAATTTCACAATTCCCCTGACATTATTCGAAGCAAAAAGGTGCTTTACAAATTGAAAATAATCATTCTTACGCAACTCTATGCTCCAGGAACGACTGTCGGAGTTAGCAATGCTATCCACTAAAATAGTTCTCATGATGAGTGGAGGCTGCAAAATTTACGATCCGTGATGAAGTGACCGAGCGAACTAAGGCGCCTTACTGCGGAGCGCGTGGATTCTCGCTGTCGGAGGTTAGAGTCCTCCCTCGGGCATGGGTGTTGTCCTTACAATAAGGTCGTTTTAGTTACTTTCATAATTTATAAGCCTAGGGAACTCATAACTGCAGCTAAATTTTATTAATTACAGAAACATGATCAGAAAATATGTCACATTTTTTATCGTCCTCCCCCTCAGCGTAAGACCTAATTTATGAATGGCCCTTTGTTTGTGATTATTTCACCAGTTCCTCAAATCACCCCCCCCCCCGTCCCATCTCACAGAGAAAATCTGGTATGACACGACGGTCATGATGGAGATCGCAGACTTTATTCAGCAAATGACTGACTAGTTTACGTCAATAGTTACAGGAGAGACAATTTTCGGTACAGATGATATAAGAATAAGTGTACTTACGGGTCGTAATGTATAATATGTAACGTACTTCGAGTCTTTTAAATGACGAACGAATTTCAATTTGACTAGGAATGTAGCTCATTACGTAACTATGATTGTTTTTAAAGATAACAAATTGCAGCGTGCATTTAGCCAAAGACTTTTTTTGTGATAGATATACTTTTAACAGTAAACTGAATTTGAAAGAAAAAGTGAATTTTGTACCTTCAAACAGCAAGAATTTGATGTTTATTTCTATATGGTACTACATAATAAATGCTACTTTTTAAATGACAAATTTAACTGCCTCAGTGCTCAGAATATATTATATCGGTCACCAGACGGTGGGATAAGCCCGAAACATAATAATCTAATAACTAATCTACTAACAACAACAAAGAGTTTATTTTAGACTGAAAGTCTTGGTAGAGGTATGCAACCTTCACTGAAAAATTTTCATTATGATTCCAAAATTGCTAGAGATTGCTTGGATACTCAAAAGATTTTAACAGTAGATTATTGACCTTGCATCTTGAATAAATCAGGCAACTGATCTGCCTCTACTCAAATTTCCATGTAACTCACATTTTAATTTGCCATAGAATCTTTATTTTCTAAAATATTACATATATATATATATATATATATATATATATATATATATATATAATCTTAATAACAAATGATATATATTCTTATTTGTCAATACATAACAACAAAATTTTACATGACAAATTTGAATACATGAAATCTAAATTTATATAATATCGGTATGTAATTCCAAATAATGTAAAATTATAAAAAATTCATATGTTAATTATAAATTGCAAATAATTTTGTGTATATACTTAGTTGGCTGTATATGTATCTTATTGACAGATCACCAGATGTGGGCAACGTCCGAAACATGTTGTGAATTGAAAATAAATAATCTACTGATAACATCTTTTGATTATTCAGCCAATCTCTAGCAACTTTAGAATCATTATTAAAACAACTAAGAGATTATTTCAGCAACCTATAAACAATTTTAGAATAATTAAAAAATTCTAGGGACCTTTATGTCAACAATCCTGGTGCTGAGACGAGGAATTATCTCCCTTGTCAGATTCTTATATAAAAATGTAACATTGAATCTTAGGTGCAACATCCCTTCATATACCACCGACTACCATTGAATTATACCATTAAATTCACATCAGATCAGTATGATGCACAAGCTTTTCTAAGGCGAGTAGCAAAGCTAGATTATCAAAAATGAACTTTGTGACCTTCATACAGAACGAATTTGATGTTTATGTTTATATGGCACTACATAACAACGGTAGTTTTAAATGTCAAATTTTAATGCCTCAATCCTCAGTATATATTATATTGGTCACCAGATAGCGGGATAAGCCCGAAACATGTTGTGCATTAAAAATAAATAATCTACTAACAACAACTAATAATTTATTTTAGACTGAAAATCTTGGTAGAGGTATGCAACCTTCATTGTAAAATTTTAATAATGATTCTAAAATTGCTAGAGATTGCTTGAATAATCAAAAGATGTTACCAGTAGATATTGATCTTGTATCTTGGATAAATAAGGCAACTGATCTGCCTCTACTTAAATTTCCATGTAACTTTCATGATAATTTGCCATAGAATCTTTATTTATAAAAATATATATATATATAATCTTTTTATCTTAATAAAACTTATGTATATTCTTATTTGTCAATATATAACAACAGTATTTTTCCTAACAAATTTGAATACATCAAGTCTAAATTTATATAATATCAGGTATGTAATTCCAAATAATGTAAAACGATAAATAATATTGCACATGTTGATTATAAATTGCAAATCATTTTGTATATATGCTTAATTGGCTGTATATGTATGTTATTGACATATAACCAGATGGTGGGCTACTCCCGAAACATGTCGTGAATTGAAAATAAAAAATCTATTGATAACATCTTTTGATTATTCAACCGATCTCTGGCAATTTTAGAATCATTATTAAAACAAGTAAGAGATTATTTCAGCAACATATAAACAATTTTATAATAATTTAAAAAATTGTAGGGACCTTTATGTCACGACAAATGTCAATGATCCTGGCCCTGATACTAGGAATTATCTCCCTTGTCAGATTCTTATATAAAAATGTAACACCGTATCCTAGGTGCAACATCCCCTCATATGCCACCGACTACCATCGCATTATAGCATTAAATGCGCATCAGATCAGTATGATGCACGAACTTTTCTAAGGCGAGGAGCGGTGTTAGGTTATCAAAACTGAATCTTGTGGCCTTCATGCAGCACGAATTCGATGTTTATTTTTATTTGGCACTACATAACAAAGGTAGTTTTAAATGACAAATTTAAATGCCTCAGTGCTCAGTATATATTATATCGGTCACCAGACGGTGAGATAAGCGCGAAACATGTTGTGCATTTAAAATAAATAATCTACTAACAACAACTAAGAGAATTTTTCAGCAATCTATAATCAATTTTAGAATAATTTATAAAAAAATCTAGGGACCATAATGTCGTAACGAATGTCAAGAATGCTGGCGCTGAAACGAGTAATTACCTCCTTTGTCAGATTCTTATATAAAGATGTAACATTGAGTCTTAGGTGCAACATCCCTTTATATACCACCGACTACCATTGCATTATACCATTAAATTCGCATCAGATGAGTATGATGTACAAGCTTATCTAAGGCGAGGAGCGGTGTTAGATAATCACCAGCAACACTATAGCGTGTCTCGACACTGCGCGACACGCACCTGCCGCCGTACAATATCACGTTTCTGCGAAGCGTTATGCAAGGTAAATTGAGGAGTATCGAGCGGCGGTTAATTCGCATCGTAATAATGGGAAGGCTGGAGTGGACTCTGAGCGAGTGGGGGCGGAGACGCCGCGGGAAGTAATGAGGTCGAGAGAGGTGGGCCGCTACCTGCCGCCGCCACCGCCAGGCCAAAGTAATTAAATTCCTGTTAGCGGCGGCCTTATTAAAATCTTGATCCGCGTCCCCAGACGGGCCGACGCCCACCGCCTGGGTCAACGTCTGGCGGCGGTCGCGTGGGCGGGGGCGGCGCGTGGCTGCCGCGCGCTGACCAGGAAGCACCACTCACACAGACTGCTCGCTGAAGCACGCGATTAAAAGCCGGGCAGAGGCTGGGTCTCCTGCTGCATAGGCGCTTGATTCAACTAATGCGTTACTCTGGCACTGTGGATAAGGCAGCTCCACGGACTTCACTATTGCCTTCCTTCGCCTCAGTCGATCTTCACGTTCCTCTTTTAAGATCAGACGAGGGTAAGTGAATTATTGAAACTTCCTGGCAGATTAAAATTGTGTGCCGGACCCGGGACTCGAACCTGGGACCTTTGCCTTTCGCGGGAAAGCGCACTACCGACTGTGCTATCCCGACACGACTCACGATGCCGCCTCACAACCACAGCTAACCACAGATTAACACAATTTTAATCTGCCAGGAAGTTTCATATCAGCGCACACTCCGCTGCAGAGTGAAAGTTTCATTCTGGAAACATACCCTAGGCTGTGGCTAAGCCATGTCTCCACCATATCCTTTCTTCCGGGAGTGCTAGTCTTCCATGGTTCGCAGGAGAGCTTCTGTGAAGTTTGGAAAGTAGGAGGCGAGGTACTGGCGGAAGTAAAGTTGCGAGGCAGCATCGTGAGTCGTGTCGGGATAGCATAGTCGGTAGTGCGCTTGCCCGCGAAAAACAAAGGTCTCAGGTTCGAGTCCCGGGTCCGGCACACAATTTTAATCTGCCAGGAAGTTTCATATCAGCGCACACACCGCTGCAGAGTGAAAGTTTCATTCTGGAAGTGAATTATTATCCGCAATTTAATTATATTTTCGTTTATGTTGGTAGCACTGTCGTTTTACGTTGGTGACGCATGCTTTGTTCGTTTGTTGTTATATTTTTGCAATTTTCAACCTGCTACGTCAGTTTCGTTGTCGCTGCCGTGCTGTTAATCATGGCTGCTCCGCTGTCTATTTGCACCAAAGAAGAGCAACGATCAGTGATACGTTTTTTGTAGACGGAAGGTGTATCAGGGGTCGAAATTCATAGAAGACTTTCAGTACAGTACGGGAGCAGTGTTTTGCCACCACGAAGTGTGTACGAGTGGATTGAAAAATTCCGAAATGGTCGCACGAGTGTCAAGTACGATGAAGGAGCCGGACGACCGTTTACCGCCACAAATGGAGAAAACATGGAGCGATCGCGTAAAATGATTCTCTTAGACAGACGATTAACTATTGAAGAAGTGGCTCATGTTGTTCAAAAATGTTTGTACATCTATCGGACCAAACTGCGTGGTCATCTGTCCGTAGCTTACAAACTACTTAAACCTAGGTAAACTAACCTAAGGACAACACACACACCCATGCCCCAGGGAGGACTCGAACCTCCACGTCGAGCAACCGCGCACTCCGCAGCGAGACGCTATAGACCGCTCGGCTACTCCACCGCGGCGCTATCACTGTGTATTCCGTATTACAAAACTACTAACAAGAAAAGTACGTGGGCACGAAGAAACACGTATACACAAAAATCGTATGAGAGATAATGTAAAGGTCCCTTATTTCACTAGTGATACACCCGCATCTGCAAAACTCTGCAGTGGTCCGTTAGAAGCCTCAAATCAAATAGTTTATGGGACTTAACTACGGGGTCATCATTCCGTAAACATACAAACTACTTATGAACAAACTAATACTAAGGACGGCACAAATATCCATGCCCGATGGGGGATTCGAACCCCCGACCGTATTGGCCGTGCAGACCGTGACTGGAGCGCCTCAGTCCGCTCGGCCACCGCGGCCGGCCGTTAGAGGCCTCTGCGTGTGCCTCGCCACATTGCACTTTGACCTGTCGGTTTGCCAGTGGGACGGTGCGATGTGCCTCCGAAGTTGTTTTTGTGTCTTTATTTGTGTGGTGAAGCGTCATATGGGGCGGCGATTGGTAATCGATCCTGCTAATGTACTGAGATTGGTTGAGATGAAGTTACGAAGAAACCTTTTTCGTGAAGATCGTATTAGTGTAGAATCATTCGCATGCTTTCTCGTATCTGTTATGGTACAGAAATATGAGCGTAAGTTAGATACTGTTGTAACACTAACACATAATGATGCTAATAGGGATGATTATGACGAACAACTTATTGCATACGGTTGTGTTACGGTAAGTGCGGGAAGAGGCGATGGAAGCAGTGGCAGTGAATAACAACAGTCTTCCGAGAAGAAGTTTAAAGTTGCAACTATCATCACGGCTTTTGATGACAATTCGCAGGAGAACATCTATGATGATTATTACATAAGTTACAGTTGAGATATCTGCATTACGTATGGCGCCTACAATTACATCTACAGTGCAATCAAGAGCATGATAGCCGAGTTTTACATAGAAACGACCCCCAGTAGTTCATTAAGTTGTACGTAGGGATCCTGTAAGCAAACGTTCATACAGATATGTTTGTTCCAGCCCAAGTACTTTCCTTTTAAGCGATAGTAATGATAAAAATAAGTTAACGCACAGGTAGAAATATCAAATTTGTTAATATCTGAAATAGTACAATTATATCAATACCTTCGGTGTATAAATATAACAAATGTAGCATTATTCCAAAAGTGGACAATAATCGTGTGTAAAAGACACATCAGTACTATCACTCCCTCTTCCGTTACTTCCCTGTAGTTCCTGTCTCTTGAGTAATTATTGTCAGTTTTTTCTGTGTTATGTGGAACATAGTTACCTCATCAATCATTATCGTCTATCATGAATGAGAGACCTTATGTTCACTTTGAACCAGGAAATATTTTTATGATATTCTTTTCAGTGTTTTGGAGTGCTGCTTGTGAGTAGCATCGTCTTCAGTATAAGATTCATTGCGTCTGAAATCTTGTTCGATATATGAACTAGGATTTACATTTGAATAATAGTATCCTTTTCATGATCTAATCAGAAATCTAGACAAAAATCAGTAATATCTTAATTACTTCTAGAATAAAATCTATTTCGTCATATATTAGACCCATCCATTTCGACGAGAAGTGAAGATTAAATTATGCAGTAGAATAACACTCATTTTCGCATTGTGTAAGGCTTACAAAGAGTTAAAAATGAGACTGACGGAATGTGCAGCTTGGCTAATCAGGTAATCTATAGGACAATTTATCGAGAGTTATATTTACGAAATAAATTTAAATTCTTGAGCATTCTAATATGTAGGGTAAAATTTATACAATAAATATTTACTAGAAACTGCTACAAATCCATCTGGAACGTACACTAGACGTAACACAAAACAATTCATAGCTACTTACATGTAAGGTAGGGTGGTGCAAATCTGCTTTATCCGCAGCTCTCCAACAGTTGAACAGAACTCCATCATTGAGTGCAAAGGTCAGCCCATTCGGTCTGGGTAGTACTTTTTTAAAACAATAAATGGTATGATACAGACATTGAGAGGGGTGCATCAAGATGGCGAAACTGAATTTTATGCTTGGCAGAGAGACGTGTTACGGTAGTCGTTCCAGTTTCGTTTGCCGAGTTCCTCGGAGGCTTTGTCATCAGCTGCCTACTGAGTAGGAGGCTCGTAAAACGTAGAATAATATTCTAAAACGAGAAAGCACTAACATTCAAATCTACTACTGTTCAAAATGTAACTCGACAGCTATATGCAGACACCAATGAGTGTGTCGATGTAATTACAAAGCCGCACGAGAATGGCTTCGTGGTATGGGACGTCAAGTCGTGTCTTGCATGGCCGCTTTGGCTTGATGTTCGAATCGTTCCTGGAGCCTTGGTATGTGTTCGCTTTAGCATAAGTTGTTTATACATTCAACAGCTAACAAGTTGCATTCAGTAGCATCCAACAGTTAACGTCCCTCAAGAAGAACACTGCACAGCGGTCGAAACATCGGCAATTCCTTTGTTAAGTGTTTGAAAATTCAAAATGACACCGGCTGTAAAAGCCTAAGAACTTGTATTAGTTTTAGTTGTTTGTAAGTCTAGGGACCTTTACAATTACATGCATTTGAACATATGATATCTTTCAAGAACGATTAACTTCAAACACAAATGTGTAACTCACACATTTTGTTTCAGACGTTCTTCTATATTAACTGGGAAGATTGTTTTTAAAAAAGATGATTTTATTTCATGACTAGTTGCTGCAGACTTGCTGCCATCCTCAAATACAGATTTTTAGAAACTGCAAACATATAAATTGATTAAGAAATTGCAAGTAATTTACATGCGTGCATAATTTGCGAAACAAATCTTAATACATACCAATTGTACTAGGATATAATTAATCGTCTATCTCATCACTGTGTTGCGAACGTGTACATATTTTGGAAAATGTATCACCGTATTGAATTGTCAAACGGTAATATAATTAACCTAATTTTGACATTATGTATCGACTGTTAAAATAAGGACTCATTAAAACATGCTGCGTACCAAAATATCGTACATAATTCCATATGAAAGAAGCTATCGGCGCAGGCAAAATTGAAAATAAATAAATAAAATCGAAACACAGTAGTTTTCTGACCATTTTTTGATTCAGTCTGGAGTAATCCTATGTATTTGGAAACTGTATTTAACATACCGAATATTAGGTGTACAGTTTGGTGGCTGTGAAAACATAATACAATTAAAAAAGTTTATATTACTCACTTGTGCAGTTGAGGTTGTGCCTGCATGATTTCTTGCATGGTATGTATATTACTGTCTGATAATCAACTATGGCCATATATTTTTAATTTATGAGCGCGCTCTTACCACAATGATAAGACGGATGATCATTTATGCACATGTGTGAGTGGTATATACTAAAATTTGTTCCGAAAATAATGCATTCTGTATACATTATGTGCAGAGTTCTGCATCAACGTACATGTCTACACGTAGTAGAGATCATTATCTGAAGTTGGCAGCAAGTTATCAGAAAAAATGTTCAAATGTTTGTACAACTTACGGGACTTAACTACGGGGTCATCAGACCCTAAGCTTACAAACTACTTATGAACTAGCTAAGACTACAGACGGCACAAATATCCATGCCCGAAGGGGGATTCGAACCCCCGACCGTAGTGGCGGTGCTGACCGTGACTGGAGCGCCTCAGTCACCTCGGCCACCGCGGCCGGCAAGTTATCAGGAAATAATCGTGAAATAAAATATTTTAATCAAAGCGATCTTGTCAATTAACATAGAAAAACATAAAATGTTCACAATTATGATTTCTAATAAACGACCTCAGCGGCTGTAACATATATTGAACACCCTTCTTTATATTGGAATAATATTATTGTTAGTATTCTAATAGTTTCCACGAGGCTTCAAAGAAGTTGCTTCATAACAGGTTTTTAGTTTTAAAAGTCACTGTTTTCCTTTTATCTCATCATTTAGTAACGGTAAATACGGAAAGCTGAGAAATTCTTATTATTGGAGCAACATGTTTTATACTTCCGACACTTTTCATCAAATATCGCTATTGATCAAGGGGTAGAGGAGACTAAATTTTATTGCGAACATTTGGTTATTTTCATTTGTAGTCAATGAAGGAAACTGATCCGCCAAGTCATAAATAAACTGTTAGATAATCATTTTAAAAGCACAAACCCAAGGAATAATAGAAACCACGCCCTAGTTGCTTACAAACGATTATTAATACCACACAAGTGTGAAGTGACCTTCGTTTTAATGAACTTATGCTGTATAATTTCTGTAGCGTGTTGTCTTTAGTATGATTTTGGCTTCTGTTTTTTGATATCCAGAAATATAATTAAAAAAACAACGATGTACGTCAAAGCTATATGATCCAAAATAGTCAGAACCAATCAAAGCAAAGCTCTGATGTAGTGTTACCCTGTTTCTCGAACAATCCTTTATGTCACTCTCTCTTAACCCACAAATGTGAGTATTACCTCCCGTACTACTTCCTTTAGTATCATGCCAGTTGTGGATGTTTTACAAGCTTACATTTCTACGGAGATCTACTCACAAGCATAATTCTCCCCTTAGTTTCAAAACATATTCATTTGACATGTTATGGACAAAGTTAATGTTACGTATCAATCACTAATATTTTTAGATCAGAATTATTGTGCTCAGTACCATGTGCCTTTATGTGAAGCACCATACTTTCGACTTCCTGAAATAACAGCATTTCGAGCTGTGGAAGTAATATAAAAGATTTATTTTTAATGTGCTTCGAATTTTTTTTATCTTAATTACTTGTTATCTTGAGTAACTTAGTTCCACGAAGCTCAGAATTAATGTACGCACACCGCGTCACCAATTTTTTTTATGTTTTTAGTTGTTGTTCACATTTGTTATACTCATGATTTTCACTTTTTTTCGTTTAAACTTTTACGCATTTCCTCCGTTTGAAAGTTATCAAAACCCATTCACACTTTTTTTGTGAACAGGGCAATTCAGCAATCATGACAATGTACTTCTACCGTGCAAGTTCTTTCTTAAACTTCATATTATCACTTTTCCGCGAACGTAATAAAACTAAACAGTTGAAACAAAACGTTTTATTTAAACTCCATCTGTGACATTCCAGTTTATTGTGATTTAGAAGTATCATTCCTTTCACGATATTTTCGGATACGTTGTTAATTTATCAGTTGTTGCACCGCTTGATATACGTTCTTACTAAGACTACCTTCCATTCCGACTTCTAAATGGTCGAAATTCAAAGAGATACATTTCAGTCCCACTGCTAAGTTAATAACGGCATTTGACTATTTTTACTAGTAGTTACGTAAATCTGACCAAATACGGATGTATGGAACACATGTGGCGTTACGATCATTATGAGTGATGTGTGACGGATGTATTTGTCTGGAAGCTATGAAAGTGATCGAGAAATAATTTAGCACTTCACAACCTCGAACTGAATAATGTCTGTAAAGGTGATGGACATGATGTTCGAATCACTTTATTACAAGGTAAAGTATTCATAGTGATGAGTGAAAAACCAGAAAATATCAGTTTGATAACTCAACAATACATTTACTACATAAAATAAATCTGTTTATTCTACATATATAATAGACACTAATCAAGCAGAACAATAAGACCCTTAATGGTATTTTCTAACGCCAATGACATTTTTCTAATTCAAATATTCACATGTTCGTATATGTAAGGGACTCAACTGCTGAGCTTATCAGTCCCTGGGCTTACAAACCTCTTAAACTAACCTATGCTAAGGATAAGACACCATCATGTTCGAGGGAGGACTCGAACCTCAGACGGTGAACAACCGCGCGCTCCACAGCAATGCATCTTAGAGCGCTCTCCCACTCCACTGCGTCATTTTTCAGCAAGGTAATACACACAGCAAAATGTATGCTGGAGTGGTTAGAGGAACACAGTGGCGAGGTGCAATTGTTATGGTTCGACCATAACTACCACGTCTGAACGCCATCGAATGTATGAAGGATGTGAGACACATGGCGTCAGATCTAATTCCTTCACCCCTCCATGATATTTTCGGGATTTTTGCGGGCAGATGTGGCGTCAATTCCATCCGGCGATCAAGCAAGGCGACATTGTTCCCATGCTAGGACGCATCGCCGAAGAAAAGGTAGAAATGACGACGGTTTGGTAAGCGATAAATGTGTTCTGACCGATATAGCAGGTCCGAATCGGTATTCCAGGCAAAAGTAGACCCACTGTTGCAATCATCCGATCTCCGCACCAAGTTGAAAATGTTCAAATGTTTGTAGACGTTATGGGACTAAACTACGGGGTCATCACTCCCTAAATTTACAAATTACTTATGAACTAGCTTATACTAAAGACGGCACAAGCATCCATGCCCGACGGGGAACGGCCTCCCGCATCGTAGCACAACGCCTCAATGCAGTCGGCCGCTCCGCCGCGGCTTACACCAAGTTGCAGCCAGTTTTATGAAACATTGTGACCTACAGTGTTTTCCGAATCTTCCAGATGCACATCTACCACAGATATGAATCGTCGATCTTTCGACAACTTTTTAACCCTTTCCAGCCCAATGGTGCCAAATGGCAACGTCATTTTTATCTGTTCCTCTAGGCCCAAGCATTCGTCCAAATATTATAGACAACGTTGAGGCACTTTCTTAAATTTCTTGTGGTTATAGTCGCTACCATTACTTTTAGGAAACGGAGAGTATTACGCTGCAACGCATTGACAATTGTGCATTGTGATTTCATGTCTAATTTGGCAAGACTTTCATATCAACCAAAAGGAAGCAAACTGATTGAAAAATTTCATTGGCAAATTTTTAAATTTTTAGTAAACAGTTTGGAAATGATGTTAAATACGTTAAAGAAAACATGTCTTGTTCAGTGATGCCATATGGGGTCATCTTAAATGTACCTCCAAAATCGAAACAAAAATTCTATCAAATTGTAATTTGTAGATATATGCAAAGATTTTTCTACACAAATTAATAAAATCGGACTGGAAAGGCGTTAAGGGACTGAAGCTATGATAAGAACATGGAGCAAGGACAGGTACTCTAATAACTCCCTCTCCCGAAATTACGGTAGATGAGGGTGCCATTATAGATCGTTGGGCGTCTAGTGTCAAAACACGACAAGCAGAGTACTTTGCGCTTCATTTAATAACGGTAGTTTCCTGCTGACATACTTTCTTCCCTCTCCGAGGAATGTTTGTTGGTTTTGATCCTTTAGCACGCAAGTAAAAAATAACAGCACGATGGTGACTGTTTGAATGGATGTGTTAATAGTTGAGATCCAGAACGACATGTTCACCCTCCAGCTACACGTCTTACTATTTTTCTAGTTTTTTTGTCTCAAACGCGATAAACTGTTCAGTGTTTCATGACTTGGTAGGTTTCTGGATATATTGAGTTTAGTATTGTTTGTTGACATGAGAGTTTTACGAGACAGTACGGTGCGTACCGATAGTTACGCCATCGATGTGAATTTCAGACTTTCTCATTACGTCAGTGAAAGCGATATATTTTTTCCTGAAAAGCGTACTTCTACTCCATAGTAAAGAAACGCAGGTGCTTGTGATATAGTTCCTAATGTATTTGACCAAGATCTCCTGCCAACAACAGCCAGTTTCCTTAATGAAGATATATTACTTGTTGATCTATTATAGGAATCTAATTTTGATAATGGAAGGTTACATTCAATTATTTGTTACCATTTAATTTTCTGAACATATTAGTTCTTAATTTGAGGATCTGGGGAGTATGTAAAAAAATTTTACTGTAGAACATTTCAATTATTTAAGCATTGTTCCTAGGAAACAGTGATCATCAAGTTAGAATGAAAGTTATTAAAGCAATAATCTTGGAAAACATATCCGTTGTTAAATTAAAAAGAAATTATTAATCAGGTTTCTGGTTTTAATCATGTCACCATCATCGTGACACTATTAAAGCTGCCGGATGAGAGTTGGAAGGAGCAGCGACAAGCACATCGATAAGGAGAGATGATAAACGCCGCTCACTCAGCCATTTTTGATCAATTTTTCATCATTCTGTCCTTCTGACGTGTTTTTCTTCGGCAGTGCCGATCATGACACCTCTTGGCATTGAGATCAGCTGACTTCGCTGGCCAGTGTTATACCCCATCGAACCGAATAACAGGCTTTCTATATTTTCGATGTACAGACAACAATGTGCTTTCATTAAAAGACCTGCCTCTACTCTTCTTTTTAATCTCTACTTTCCATTTCTATAGTCCGTTCACCGAGAGCTGGGACAAAACGTAAACAGTGTCACGTGAGCGACTACGAACGTTTCGAGAGAAAGCATTCGGTGTTCACGTGATACAAAGGGGCGCCCGATTTGCAGCTGGTGGCGTCGGCTGGCTGCCGAACTGACGTCATAGCGGACCCTGAGAAACCTGGACAACAATGTAACGAAATAAAGCACGACATGGAAGATTTCAAAGCCAATTACAATAATGTTAAAAGTACGATGAAACTGTGTTCATTCTGTCGGAACAGATTTGTTTTCGTACAGGCTGCTAACAAAACGCTCCATTCATACACAATTTTTAATAACATTACTAGTAACAATAATAGTAAGGGACGGCGAAACAAGGTTCATTCTGTCAAACGTGAAGTGTTTTCATTGAGGTTTATACCAACTCGCTCTTCTCTCTCTCTCTCTCTCTCTCTCTCTCTCTCTCTCTCTCTCTCTCCTCTACAGTTTCCACATTTGACTTTCAACTAAAAATTACGACACGGAGGACGCACGTGTTCCAAACTTGTGCAGTCACTGTTTTTACTGCTTCTTCTTGCAGTTCTTTAACTTACGGTATTTGGTATGTTTTGTCTTTCGCTGCAACATAGCCTTTGATTCTGGCCCACACTTACTCGATGGCGTTTAATTCACAACGGTACGGAGGAATACTAAGAACAGTTTTCCCTGCATTCTTCACCATCTATCGCGTATTCGTTGTGCACTCTTCTGTAATTGTGAAATATATCTAAAAGTTATTTTCCCAACATACCATCTTCAGAATCGAGATTTTTAGATTTTAGCACCTCTGATATTTCGTGTTTATTGGAATTCTTTTCTACGATCATGGTACGGCGCTTTATCAACAACAATAACTGCAATCCGTCGGAGAACATCTTAAAACCACTTCTAGAAGGTTCAAATAGTCTTCCAAGCGTCTTTAAAAATGAACCTAAGAGATCCTGAAATCGCCGCTGTACAACACGCACTAACGAGCTCACACCTGCAACTGAGACGGCCATGCTGACTGTACGCCCCTGCGTTGTACACCCCTCCACGGCAGCGCTGTGCTCACGTGCCTTGCTGTACCTGTACCTTAAGGTCGTAAATTCTACCAAATACCTAGGAGTTACAATTACGAACAACTTAGACTGGAGAGAACACATATGAAATATTGTGGGGAAGGCGAACCAAAGGTTACGTTTCATTAGCAGAACGCTTCGAAGATGCAACAGGTCCACCAAAGAGACTGCCTACATCACACTTGTGCGTCCTCTCCTGGAGTACTATTGCTGTGGGACCCTCACCAGGTGGGACTGACGGAAGACACCGAGAAGGTTCGGAGAAGGGCAGCTCGTTTTGTTTTATCACGTTACGGAGGGGAAAGCGTCACGGAAATGTTGCACGAATTGGGATGGAAATCATTAAAAGAAAGACGTTATTCATTGCGGCGTGATCTGTTTGCGAAGTTTCAATCACCGATTTTTACTTTTGAATGTGAAAATATTTTGCGAGCACCGACCTACTTAGGGAGACATGACCATCCCAAAAAAATAAGAGAAGTCAGATCGAAAACGGAACGATTTAGGTGTTCTTTCTTCCCGCGCGCAATTAGAGAATGGAAAGGTAGAGAAAAGTTATGAAAATGGTTAATGAACCTTCTGCCAGGCACTTAAATGTGATTTGCACATTATATATGTAGATGTTTACAGTACGTCTCTCGTTTCGGTAAATGAAGTATAGCATTCATTACTATTTCTCATATGAGGTACCTGTTCTTTTACGGTCACCTAAGATGCAGAAGATGACAGAAATGAGTCAAAATTTAAATGTCCTTATTAGAGGACGTGACGCAGGAGAGCGTTAAAATCTGAAACTAGTTTTCAAATAAATATTTGTAAATAAAACTTCGTTATTGTATTTGGGCTATCTTACGAAAAAAAATTTTTGCATCGCTTTTCGAGAAACCGATACTCCGTGACTATAGGCTGAGCTGTAAGCCTCCCTCTCTACCTGTTTAGCACGAAGCTGCGCAGCCCGCTGAAGCAGCATTTAGTTTCTCGTGCAGCGGGCCTGTCAGGTGTTGTGCGTCTGCCGCGTAGGCAGCCTGCCACGCGCACTCACAGCGCGCCGCGGGAGGCCGCGCCCCGCGCCCCGCTGTGCCGACAACACCCGCAAGCCTGCTACGCGGCTGCCGGGCTAATCTGCCATGCCCCAGGTGGGTCTGCCATATTACTGGGCGGTACAGCCACAATGCGGCACAAACAAATTGGTGGGCTCATCGCTAAACTTTACACTTACGCACCACCTGCTACACAGGTGCGGAAGACATTGAAGCCATCTGCCAGCGATTAATCCAACGCACTCCTTAGCCTCACAAGCAGTCAAATATTCTTACTTATGGTTTCACAACTTTCTACAAATGTATATGTATATCTTTGACGAAATACAGCGTTCAAATGAATGAAATAATTTCGCAATTTGCGATGTTATGGCTTCACTGTATTCGGTTTAGAATGGAATACCAAATTATGGCGAATGACATTTTGTGACCGGCCGGGATTCGAACCCGGGAGCTCCTGCTTACTAGGCAGACGCGTTGACCACTCCGAAGACACAGTGACCATCCCGACTGCAGAGGGCTCTTCCCTGCACGTCTCACCGAATACAGTGAAACCATAACATCGCAAATCGCGATTTATTTCATTCATTTGAACGCTGTATTTCGTCAAAAAAGAAAAAAAAAAATGTATACAAGCCGAGGCTGGGCTTCTGACGACAATTAATTGTGTCTCGATACCTCATGATCTGTTCTTCCTGATGCGGGAATACAGTATTGTGGCTGCGAGCATTAAAGAATAAATAGGCTGTGGAATAGGAAAGAGACAGCGAGGCGAATGGAGATTTGTGTGTGGCGGGAGACGTGCGGGAAGAGTCCTCTGCAGTCGGGCTGGTCACTGTGTCCTCGGTGGTGTAGTGGTCAACGCGTCTGCCTAGTAAGCAGGAGATCCCGGGTTCGAATTCCGGCGGGGCACAAATTTTCATTCGCCACAGTTTGGTATTCCATCTAAACCGAATACAGTGAAGCCATAACATCGCAAATTGCGATCTATTTCATTTCCACAAATGGCCATCTGATAATTTCATCCACGAATATTTTCGCAATTAGGCTACACGTTAAATAAGAAATATGTACAAAGAACACTGACATCTTCTAATATATAAAGCACAATGTCCGTATGTTTGTACGTGTTACATACAAATCTACAGTTTTGTTCCAAACTTTATGAAATTTCGTACACGTAAGCTTCAATCCATGAGGACGGTCGCCGTAAGTGCAAGAATCACATACGATATATAGTTCACGAGATATGACGTCATAAACAATGAGATGCGCGAAAAACTGCTGCATTTTGCGACAAAGCTGCTCATTTTCTCCTAAACCATTGAACCGATTTCAACCAAATCTGGTACACACATTCCTTAGCGTGGGGTAATAGTTGCTGCATGGTTAAGAATCACATACGGCTAAATGGTTCAAAATGTATTACGACATCACGAACAGAAATCGAAAAAAATGCCATAAAATGCGGCGAGACTTTTGAAATACACTGTATGAGAATGACAGTACTTAGAGACTTGCAACAAACTTTAAACATAATTTCAAACTTTTAATTAAACTTTTTCTCGCTGGCAACCATAGTAAAATGATGAAAGGAAAAACATTTCTCGGTTACTACTTTTCCGCTGTTTATGGAGTAAAACTACGGCTCTCGGTATGACGTTACAATTTGTAATTTGAACACTACAAATTGTAGCGACAGGAAATTTTACTGGCAGTATTCACATATATAGTTGAATGTAGCTTCTAAGTTGTATCACAGTACGACACGAATTTCATGAGATATGAGCTCCTACACAGTAACGTTCATGGAAAGTCGCCCCATCAGGCATCTGATTTTAATGTATTACATCTTTACAATTAACTCTGTTCGCGACGGACTTTACCGACATACAGCACTCATTCAAATGAATATTTACCTGCAAAATTATAAAATTGTAGAACGTACAATTCAATAAATATCAGATCGTATATACTGCTCAAATGTTTGTTAAGCTTATGGGACTTATCTGCGGGGTCATCAGTCCAAAAACTTATAGACTCCTTATGAACTTACTTATACTAAAAACAACACAGTCATCTGTGCCCGAGGGAGGATTCGAACCTCGGACGCGGGAGGCCACGAGACCCGCAACGTGGCGCTTCAGAACGCTCGGTTATCCCCACACGGCGTGTATACTGCGATGGGTAAAAACCTGCGGTATTGAAATTTCTGGATTGTGTTGGGGGGTTGGGGGGGGGGGCAAAAATTAGTACATATTATCAGCCTGGTGGGGCTGGCGGAGAGCTATCTACACAATTTTACAAAACGTGAATCTAATATCTCGGGTGTGGTGAGGGGGATGGTCGCAAGTTGGGGAGGGAGCGTAGTCTTTGGCCAAGGAGAGGGGGTAGGCACCTCTGGACATGATAACTGTGAGGTCTGAAGCGCACACGGATGCTGGCGAGAGATAAGGAAAGGAAATGAATAAACAAAAAAATGTTCGAATGTTTGTATAGTCTATGGGACTTAACTACGGGGTCATCAGTTCCTAAACTTACAAACTACTTATGAACTACTTACGAACTAGGACGGCACAAATATTCATGCCCGAGGGGGGATTCGAACCCCCGACCGTAGTGGCCGGGCAGACCGTGATTGGAGCGCCTCAGTCCCCTCGGCCACCGCGGCCGGCTGAATGAAACAGATTACATCCAACGAATACCAATTATTTACGACAGATCTGGCTTTTATCTTCAAAAGAATGTATTTTCCAATAAGACTTGCATTTTCTATTACGATTAATAAACCACAGGACAATCTATTCAATACTTCGGAGTGTATTTGACATACCCATGTTTCTCACACAGAGAACTTTACGTAACTTAGGGGTGGCATATTAAATCCTGGGCAAGTAAAAAGAAATATTGTTTATAGTATAGTTCTGAATTGGATGACTGCATGAATGTTACATATCATTTGTAGTTTGAGTAGTATCTTTCTTTGTTTGGATACTGTACTTAAAATTTTGTATGTTACGCAAGACAGCCTAATTTTTTATACATTATCCGATAAACATAACGTGTTATGAAAAAGAAGTAGATGAATAGAGAGAGAAGGAATTGGAGTACCAACTCATGGCTTGAATAAATAAGTAAATATCCGGGCAACGCCGGGTTTTCAGCTAGTCAAATATATGTATCTCAGAAAACTATTACATTTGTAACATGGCGAAAAAACTGTAATGGAGCACAGAGAACTGAACATTCTTGAAAAATGATCATGCAATGCATGCTTTCAGCACCTTCATTTTCTTCAGTTAAAATTCCGGGAAAAGTCGGCGGCTAATGTTTAAAACTGGCACCTGGCGGATCGTCTGCAGCTGCAGGAGATATTTTCGGAGGTACTCTGACTACTGACACTGATGATTGTATAGAATGGATAGAAAGCACCATCACTCCTCGTACTTTTCAGACTGTGTCACTATGTTAATTTTCAATTAAGTGCAGTCAACTGTCACTATGTTGACGCGAATCAAGAGTTCATGTTTTAAATTATTGGATTACAACCCACTGGTTGTGTCGATGAAAGCGGTAATATTTACCATGGTTGCGACAACAGCTTAGTGATTCTTCATCAGAATATTTCCAAAATTACAGGTAAAGAAAATGTCACTTTAGAGCTACATCGCTCTCGTCAGTTAACTGACTTCACAAGGATTAACCAAATTATAAACATATTACTTTTTTGTGTTTTTATTCATTTGGCAATCATTTTGGAGTAATTTGAATGACGGGAGGGAAGTCAATCTAATGAGACATTTATCTTACATGTAATTTCAAAGTTGTTCGCATGAGGATGTCGTTAGCAAACGTCGAAACCATGGTAAATATTGCCGCTATTGAGGTTCAGTGTTATTTTTTGGGGCAGATCTGGTTCAAAAATACTTATTGCACAGAAACGGTCAGTTCTAGCAAGATGTAGTATACTCTTACGTACTTCTTACCGATCCCTATTGAGTATGAATTCTGATATTCGTATCTCATTACATATTATCTCCGATGTCGTTTGTTGTTAATAATATCTGACTATTCTCAAGCAGTTTTCACTCAGTAAAACTTGTGCCACGTAGTGTAGTTTCGAAACTATATACATGTTAGCAAAGGCTGCCTTTTGGATGTCATCAAAATGATATCGATTCAACATTTGGATAACACCTACTTGACACTTAGAAAGAAAGGTGTGCAGTAATCTGATGCATCCATTTTTAATACAACGTCACGAGTATTCTAAGTTATTAGAAGTAATCCTCTGACTTTCAAAGCTAAACAGAAAAGTTTCCGAAAGCACAGTCTCCCTATTCTGTTGAGGAATTAAGGAAAAATTAAGAAATTAATGTAATTTCTGTGTTACGTTGTAGGTTCTTCTTACTTAAGCTTAGGCCTGTTGCATGCATAGGATTGCTATAAATATCACCTTATCTATTATTACTCTGTTGTTAGAATTTGCTGCACGGATTCGTTTCCTGACCATGCAGACATGCTCCTCAATTTGGTCCTGTGGTGCGTGATATGTATAAAGAAATCAACAGTAGTCGGCGTCTTCAGATGAAAAATATAAATTAACCTTTAACTAACGTGGTGCGGTCTATCTGACCGCGCGCTTTCATCAACAATTGCGATTTAGCCAGTTCCCTACCCATTATTGCGCCCGTCGGCTCAGTAGCTTCGAGTTTAGTTGTGAGTGGACCGGCAAAGCGTGTGGTGTTGTTCCAGAGCTTCTATAACGTGAGTGACGTCCGTTTGAAAATTTTGACCGCACTACGTTGTTTGTGTAATTTTTTCTGCTGTGACTTTCCTTACATATTCTCGATATCTTCCATTTCACAGCTTTTGAAATATGGAGGAACCAAGTACTTCTACAGGTAAAGGATCTGCTGCAACCAACAGACAGTGTGTGAACACTTTAGACCGTAACTTTGAGGAAACTGTGAGCAGATGGTTGGAAGAGTCAGATGATAGTGACTGTGACGATAATCCTGAAGAAACTGAACCAATTGTGAGTGATCATGACACATTGTCAGAACAAAGTGCAACAGAAAATTACTCTGACGAAAGTAGTGAAAGTAGTGATCCATCTGACGACCAACGGAGAAGCAATTACGTCTATGGCAAGAATCAGTACAAATGGGCCAAAGCTCCGCCAACCCGAGCTGTTAGAACTCCTCGCCATAACATCATCATGAAATTTCCATCCACCACGTTGACTACAGGAGCTCCAAAAGACCCATTTTCATTATGGCATCTCTATTTTGATGACGAAGTTCTCGATCACATCTTACTGTGGACAAATGCTAAAATAGATTGCGTCAGGCAGAAGTACTCTGACAAAAGCAAAGCTGAACTTCAGAACCTGGATTTGGATGAACTTTTGGCGTTTTTAGGACTTCTGATATATTCTTCTGTCTTTAAATCCAATCACGAAAATGTAAATTATATATTTGCAACTGATGGTTCAGGTCGGGAAATTTTCAAATGTGTCATGTCTAGGAACCGTTTCCTAATGTTGTTGAACTGCTTACGGTTTGATGACTTTCGAACCAGAAAAGAGAGGCTCAAAGTTGACAAAATGGCAGCAGCCTCTTTTCTCTTCAGAAAAATTGTGGAAAATTCCCAAAAATATTTCAATTTAGGCACATGTGCTACTGTAGATGAGCAACTAGTTTCCTTCCGTGGTAAATGCTCATTTGTGGTCTACATGCCAAAGAAGCCTGGTAAATACGGTTTAAAAATAATGTCCTTGTGTGATTCAAGGACCAGTTACTTCTATAATGGGTATGTGTACACTGGAAAAGGCTCTGATGGTGATACTATGCCGGACAATGATAAGAAAATGATGATACCAACGCAGTCTCTGTTGCGATTGTGTAAACCAATCTATGGCAGTAATCGCAACATTACTGCTGACAATTGGTTCAGTTCAATACAAGTTGTAGAAGAGTTAATGAAAAGAGGATTGACTTTTGTTGGAACTCTAAAAAAGAATAAGAGAGAGATTCCGCAAGCCTTCCAACCAAATAAGAATAGGCCAGTTGGTTCGTCTTTATACGGTTTTACGAAGGACACCACTCTGTTATCGCATGTGCCAAAGACAAACAAAGCGGTTCTTCTTGTCTCTTCCATGCATCATAGCCCTGCTGAGGATTTGACTTCTCAGAAACCAGAAATTATATCATACTACAACGCCACTAAAGGAGGCGTCGATGAACTCGACAAAAAGTGCTCCATATACTCCTGCAGTCGGAGAACTCGACGTTGGCCAATGTGTTTATTCTACCGTTTACTGGACATCAGCACAGTAAATGCATATGTTCTTCAGAAGAGTGGATCAGATGAAGCTCCTGTCGACAGAGGCATCTTCCTGAAAGAGCTGGCCCGTAGTCTTGTGCTGAAACATATGCAAAAGCGAGCTCAGAACCCACAACTTCCGCAGGAGTTACGACTAACGACCCGCCGGATTTTAGGCCCTGATTCTCCAACAGAAGAAGCAGTGGAAGCAGAATTAGGTCCTAAGAACAGGAAAACTTGCAGAATCTGCCCAGCCAGCAAAAAAAGGAAGACTTCCCATGCTTGCTACGTCTGCAAGAGGCCCATATGCATGCAGTGCTGTTCCCAGGTCTGCAAACACTGTTGTGAGAATTTGTGATTTGAACGTCTCTGATTTTTCATATGGTACTTCTTCAAGTTAAAAACTTAACATTTTTTGTTTCATTAGTTCTTTAAGAAGAAATACAAAATATACCAAAGTATGAATGTCATTATTAGCTAATGGAAAACGTATAAATGTATTAGTGTACAATATGTGCAGTAACCACTTCTGAATGCCTGTTCATCAGTAACTATTTGATGTTAATGTTCTGTTTTTTCATGTTTAATTACTTTGTATTAAAGACTCTTTCATATACAAAACAGAGAATTTCAGAGTTGTTCATATTGTTAACATTATACCCACCTATAAGTAAGGGGGTCAGATTGACCGCACCACGGTGTTAGTGTCCCATTTTTGCCACCACGTTAGTTAAAGGTTAATAAAATTCAGCAACCAATTGCTTGTAGCTATTTAATTTAAACGACCTTCTTCTGGTCTTCAAGTGGATTGGTATACAGTAAAGGCTATAAAACGTGCAAAAGTCGGTTACAGAAATTTGAAGCAGTTTGGAACCAATTCGATTGTAATGAAAGAATGTTCATATAATGGGATAAAATTACCACTTACATTTTAGTATTGTTGCTTAATGAATGTAGCTACATGCTATTAGGAGAATCAACACTGAGTGCAGAGATTATGCAGTGAATAACAATCAGCTGCTAACAAAGTATCTATGGATGAGCCTCATAGTGAAAGAGTAAAAGTAAATAAGAAAAAAGGCTATGGAAAAACAGTAATACTCGATGTGTTGAAAAGAAAAGCGTGAAGAGGGGAGTAGGTGACTGATAAAACAGTCGCATAATAGATTAATATTCAGTAGTGTAAGAAGTAAAATGATAAGTGGCGCCATAGGCGGAATATTTCGGAACTAGCACGTTACACAATAGTAGAATTCTTATAATGTCACTGTGAGGGCATCTGTCAATATAAAGAATTTGTGATAGTGTCTTGGCTTCAAATATGAATGGGGATAGATTGAGAAGTGATTCTCATATGTTACGAGATAGGTTATTACCTCACTCTTTATTTTCAGATTCATGTTTTTACCCTCAAGAAATGGACCTAATCCAAAATTAGTGCATTTGTTTTCTACTGCTTTCGAGTAAAGGAATCCCTTTGCCTAAAGCTTAAATATTTAATCACACAACTTCGCAAGCGCATACATGCCGAGCGACTTAAGAGAAGGCGTTGTGTAGCGTTAGTCAGCCCCAGAAGAATTAAAGCCTTTTGTCATAACACGTCTAACGGTTTATGTGCAGATGACAGCTGATTGTCTGAGATTTTGTTTGTTTCCAGACGGCAAAAGCGGCCTCGAGCGTGGTTTGGGGAACTCCGTAGAAGCGCCAGGTAACTGCTCCCCTGTTTATTTACTTCAACAGGCAACGAATTGCATACACACATTACGGCAAATGCTAGCTGGCCGCGTGGCCCAAATATTTTCGCCACCGCCTTAGAATGGGCACTTGCAAACACTGTGTGACACGGTAAACACACAGTTAACCTTCCTCAGCAAACGACTGGGCTGCGTAGAGACCGATCCTTTTAATTCAAAATCTATCATCTTTGTGTCTTTGCCTATTTCACTTAACGGTTGAGTTTCGGGAGTTTGGTAATTTGGCAAAGTGACCTTTCTTCCTGTCTCTTTCCTGTTCAATTCTTTCATATACAGTTTTCGTTACGGCTCATTCAGAATTAGCTAACAGACGAGCGCAATAGCATGATTAGTGACTGGAAATGGTAGTAAACGCTTATAATCCTTCTGTGACCGATATACCTATAAATTGTAGCTCCAAATGTCGACTAATGGCATTTGTTGCAAGGTGAAAGACGGCTGTCTGCCGTCTTCCCTAGGTTTTTAACCTTGTAAATTATCTAAGCTTACTAGACGGCGTTTTTTGCTAAACGAGAACCCCTTTCGTTCGGAGGCATGAGGAATAGCGTATCATTTCATGTTTTTAAATGTTAGTTTCTGTAATATTGTTGGGATTTTAGTATGCCAATAATTTATCATTGTGTCAATGAATGTGGCAATATGAACGGTTTCTCCGTGACGCCACTGTCCCTGTGAGAATGTGTACTGGCTTTATTCTATATGTGCATGTATGAGAATCTTCTACCATTGCAGTCTGAGTGTATGTATGAGAATTTTCGTCGCCGGCTGCTACCTGCTCGGTACTAGTGTTTCTCTGGCTTCGTATCGATAGCTAGTCGGTACCAACCTCTGCTTTTCGTGCTACCAAAGAGGTTCCACCACCATTTGGTTACAAGTTGGGTTGGCAATACCCAGTTAGTGAGCCTCAGCAAGACCCGTGAGTTTAAGCTCTTCCCCACCACCGTGTTTTCCTGGGTTTTGCCGATTTCCGGCGGATTTCCGGTGGTGGAGGTGACTAGGTGGCCGATCTACACATTCTGTGGCTGCGCTTCGACCTGGTCAGACGTTCTCAATTTTCTTCGCCCCCTTGATATGGTAGTGATTCGTTGTCTGGTTTGTTAGACTTCAGATCTTAGGCTTATTTTTCGGGATAAGTTTATCAGATCATGTACAGAAATGTATTCAATTTCATTTCAGTGATTTTGCATAGGTAAATGCGGTGAATATGCAGCTAATTCTGTTTGATAACAGCTGGAAATCGGTAACCTGTGTGAGACTAGCTGGCGGTGTATGAACTCTGTTTAATTTCGTTCTAGCTTTGTGGAATGCGACTAATATGTGGGAATAATTTTATACTGTATAGAGTATGTGAAATATTCTTTTCTGTTTTCTCCTTCCATGAGTGATATGTACTCCATGTGGTGTGTTCTTAGAAAAAAAGCCTTCAGCTACCCCTGTGTCAGTTTCTATGCCCTCCAGGCAAGAAATTTTACATTTATCTTCCTGATTTCCTTTAGTACATCGCGATCTCCTCTCCGCCTATTTTGAATTGCTGTTTCGTTTCCAAACTTGTGCCTTGCATTCGGACTCCCCCAGTAAATTATCTTCTAGCCTTGTACGACCCCTTTTATTAGCTTGCTTATGAAATACTACATATTTCTAGGGGCTGCATGCCGTATTTTGCATTTGATTTACTCCGATTTCGAATTTATTCCATTTGTTTAATTTTTGAAGATGGTGCTTCGTTCAACCATGTAAGACCTTTCCAATAGCGTCCAACTGTATTTATTTAGCTTCGATATCCTACGCATTTCTAAGGGTTGCATGCTGTAGCTATTTTATTTTATTTTTCGGATATGGAATTTTTGAATTTTTGTATTTCCGACTTCAAGGGTTTATAGCTAGTCACTGGAATTCTCGACAATGCTCACACACCAGTGCCATGTTGTTGAGTATTCTTGCTTTGTAATCTGTGTTTCCGTTCGTTTTTGTTGAAATGAATACAATATTTAAGCACTTCGCCTTCAGTGGGGTGCGAATATGTAATGTAGCAGACACGTACCGTGTGTCTCAATAATTGTGCATGCTCACGGTTTGATTTGAATGGAAATTCATCTCGCTATTATCGCGTAGCATCTCAAGTAAAGAAAGACAGGCCAGAGCGACTTATGAAGTTTATATTTTCTTGTGTTGTGTGGCGCATCCTGGTTTGCTGAGTTTCGCCTACGATAGCGGAGCCTGCTTCTGCTTCGTATCAGCACGCTGAGTTGGGTGAGTTTCGCTTTTCTTCGCGCGTGTGAGTGGCTGAATGCTTGCTGATTGTAAATGCCTCCTCCGACGGTGTTCAGTTCAGATTACTTTAAGTTTTTCAAATGGGGATGCATTTTTATTGTTTAAAAATTGTTGCCTCCATTTGCTCATGTTTGAAGTGAATAAATAATTTATTATCAGTGAGACTTTATCATAATTATGAATATTAGTTAACGAGTACCTTCCCTTTTTTATTTATTGTTGTTTATCAGCAGTGCTGAGAACCATATTTTTAATTCCGTTGCGCCATAAATGTTCACACAGCCACCTTCATGGAAGGGATTAGTTCGGGGTGGCTTGTATATCAATGATTGTGTGTAATTCTCGTGATCTACGACGTATGTTGCCCACCGTCTCTTTGTTTTCCTGCCGCTAAAGTAAAGTTTGAGTCAGTTATAAATTCTGGGCCAGGGAGCAAGATTCTGTTGCAGGAAGTAGTCAGTAGTTCACGCGAATACTTTAGCTGGTTTTATGGCCAAAGTTATATGTTTAAAGTAAGCTTTTAACTGGCTCCCTTCGGCCAGAATTAATTTTAAAATTAACGGTGGTCTTTCAAAGGTACAACACAGCAGTAGAAAAGCACTCTTTCTAATCAGAATAAGGTTAATTGGATATTACAAAGCCTTTGAGACAGTGATAACCTTGTATATAGTACACTCCTGGCCATTAAAATTGCTACACCACGAAGATGACGTCCTACAGACGCGAAATTTAACCAACAGTAAGAAGATGCTGTGGTGTGCAAATGATTAGCTTTTCGGTGCATTCACACAAGGTTGGCGCCGGTTTTCACACCTACAATGTACTGACGTGAGAAAAGTTTCCAACCGATTTCTCATACATAAACAGCAGTTGACCGGCGTTGTCTGGTGAAACGTTGTTGTGATGCCTCAAGTAAGGAGGAGAAATGCGTACCATCGCGTTCCCTACTTTGATAAAGGTCGGATTGTAGCCAATCGCGACTGCTGTTTATCGTATCGCGACATTGCTGCTCGCGTTGCTCGCGATCCAATAACTGTTAGCAGAATATGAAATCGATGGGTTCAGGAGGGCAATACGGAACGCCATGCTGGATCCCAACTGCCTCGTATCACTAGCAGTCGAGATAAAAGTCATCTTATCCACATGGCTGTAACGGATCGTGCAGCCACGTCTCGATCCCTGAGTCAACAGATGGGGACATTTGCAAGACAACAAGCGTCTGCACTAACAGTTCGACGACGTTAGCAGCAGCACGGACTATCAGCTCGGAGATCATGGCTGCGGTTACCCTTGAGGCTGCATCACATATAGGAGAACCTGCGATGTGTGCGCAACAACGAACCTGGGTGCACGAATGACAAAACGTAATTTTTTTAAAATGAATCAAGGTTCTGTTTACAGCATCATGTTGGACGCATTCGTGTTTGGCGACATCGCGGTGAACGTACATTGGAAGCATGTATTCGTCATCGCCATGATTCCGTATCACCCGACGTGATGCTATGGAGTGCTATTGATTACACGTCTCGGTCACCTCTTGTTCGCATCGAAGGCACTTTGAACAGTGGCCGTTACATTTCACATGTGTTACGACCCGTGGCTCTACCTTTCATTCGATCCATGCAAAACACTACATTTCAATAGGATAATGCACGATCGCATGTTACAGCTCGTGTACGGGCCTTTCTGGATACGGAAAATGTTCGACTGGCACCCTGGACAGCACATTCTCTAGATCTCTCACCACCTGAAAAGGTCTGGTCAATGTTGGCCGAGCAAGTAGCTGGTCACAATACGCCAGTCACTACTGAGCATCTGTACGTGTACACGCTATCAGAGCTATGTTTGATTCAATGCCCAGTCGTATCACGGCCGTTATTACGGCCAGAGGTGGTTGTTCTGGTACTGATTTCTCCTGATCTATAGACACAAATTGCGTGAAAATTTAATCATATGTCAGTTCTAGTATAATATATTTGTCCAGTGAATACCCGTTTATCATCTGGACTTCTTCTTGGTGTAGCAATTTTAATGGCCAGTAGTGTAATTACGGAAAATTATGATACTTTCTATTAACAGTTCCTCGAGGTATTGAGTTTCGTATAACAATTAATGCATCGTAGTTGCTCAATATCAATGAAATAAAGCTTTCTGGTATTGTACTCAACATATCTCTGCGAATCACTCCCACCCTCTCTCTTTGTCAATCATCCCCCGTTTCACTATCCCCTCCCTCACTTCATCAAAGCTGTTGTTTCTTGTTACTGCAAAAGACACGTTCACTAGGCACATAAATAGCTTAATAAGAATCTACATACATACACTGCTATCCATCGCATGGTAGAACTAGGGGAAATGCGAATGCTTTTACGTCTCCTGCGTTCTGGATCTTTTAGAGAAATTTAAGTTAGCAGTAGTAGGATTTAGCTTCAAATTTAGATTCTTGAAATTTACGCAATAACGTTTCTCGAAAAGAACATCGTCTTTCCTACAGTGCTTGCGTTATTTAGGTCCCGATGAATCTCTGCAACGCTCCAGCGTTGATCCAACCTACCAACCATACACCCAGCAGCGCACCAATAAATTGCTTCTATCTTGAAACTGAGAAGCACGTTGCCTCCCCTTCAGCGATTTCCACATGAGTTCCCGAACATCTTGTCTCTCACACTGGTTGAAACTATCAGTAACAAAACCTAGCAGCGGGCCCCTCGCCTGCTTGTGTGTCATCCTTTAAACTGATATGTTTGGAATCTGCTTGATCATTACTCAAGAAGGGGCCACAGATACTATACGTGGTCTCCTTTTGAGATGGCACCATCTACTCAAAATGCTCACAATAAACGGAATTCAACCAATCTCCATCCACACGGCTGTCTTTAGTGGGAAGTTACATCGTAATATTCTTTCCATCGTCATTTCCCCTTGCATGCCCATTCCATTCCACATCGCTTTGCAGCGTAAGATATTTAATCGCGCGACTGTTTTAGGCATCATACTGGTAACGTTCTATTCGAAAAGTGTGGCTTTATTTTTTCTACGGTAGCATCTTTCACTTTTTTTCACATATCACTTATAACAGATACAAAAGATGTAACAAATATTTTTCAAACGTCTTTTGCGATACAAGCATAAATCGAAATAATTTCCTGTTTTAGACAATCATTTATACCAATATTTGCTATTCGGGTAAATTTGAAAGAGAAAGGACATATCTCCAAGCTAAAAGGATCTTCAATAAGGAAGTTGCAACAAAATTAACAATGGATCACAACAATGAGAAAAATCTGTCGAAGAAACAAGCTGAAAATATAGAGTCTAATTTTAAATAGTCGTCGGGAGAAAATTCACGGTCCCAGATTGGACAAGGCATTGTAAATGATAACAATGTAAGTCGAAAACAAAGTTAAAGGTAGAGTGATTTTTGGACTGAGGAAAGGTTTCAGAGATGAAGATGCCTTTCTGCTTTCAGACTTGCGAAAGAAAATTAATATACAGTTATTTATTTGTAAAAAACCGTCTATACAACTGAAATAAGACAAAGTTTTTGCCATCAGCTTTGCACCTTAAACGGTAGAGCACCAAACTCAGAACACTTGGTACAAGGAAAATTGCTATAGATCTTCAATCATATTAAACATCCAAGGGTGACAGACAGTGATTCTTTTCGCTGAACCCTTTCAGACCCTATGGCTGCAATTGTGTACATAACTTGTACAGTGTCTAAGAAAGATTTTCTCTCAATTGAAACTACATGTATTTGACTATGAGTGTTCAACCTTTTCATCCTGCACACTTATTGTCAACTGCGGAAGATCACTATAAAAATACCAAGTAATCACTGTTGCACTGCGCACCAGCTTGTGAACTCCAAAGAACACACAGGTTGTATGTTACTTGTATTCCACTGTACAACTGGAAAGTAGTAGTAATTATTTTGCATGGCAACTATTGAATGGTCACTTTATTTAGTACAAAAGTTAGTTCTGCAAAATTAATTATTTTAGTCCATAAAAAAGAAGCCTTACTTGTCAGCATATGCAATTTTGTAGTATGTAAATGGATGCATACAAGAGCGTAAATCTTGCCTCTAAAATCATTAAAAACCTAAATTAAGAGGAGTACAGTAAAGCCGGCCGCGGTTGCCGAGGGGACGGTCTACACGGCCACTACGGTCGGGGTTTCGAATCCCCCTTCAGGCATGGATATTTGTGCCGTCCTTAGGATTAGCTAGTTCATAAGTAGTTTGTAAGTTTAGGGACTGATGACCCCGTAGTTAAGTCCCAAAAGCTATACAAACATTTGAACATTTTGAAATACACCAGTTTCAGCTTCATGGTATACGATTAAAAAAATTAATTTCCTTCCTCCAGAAAAAAATCATGTCTGAAAGGATTAAGTAGTAACTCAATGTGGATGGGAATGACGGGAGTAGGCACTAGGGCTGGAGCCAAAAATCTAATTGCAGAAAGATTATTTTGACGGAATGAAAAGTTCCGTAGAAGTATAATTCTGTGCAACGCAATGCTTTTTAAAGGGGTGCGAATATTCATAATTGTGTACATTCACTTGCAGGCTTAAAATAATGTTGTATCCTTAAAACCCTTGGGCCATTCATTTTATAACACGACAATGATAAAAGTCACTGTCAGAGGCTTGTCCAACAGCAGTGGCTGACTAAGGGTGGGCGGCGGGTGGGGGGCGGAGGAGTCGAAGCGTCCCGAGCCACCGGTCTAGGGAGACCTCCAAATACCGCAATAACAAGTTTTTTTCTTTTTTTCTTTTTTCTTTCTGTTTTAATACACTTGGCATTTCGTTCTGTTGGGGCCTCCAAATCTGGAAAGGTATGATTTTAGACTGGCCCGTGCCTCTCGTCCTGGGAGCCTCCAATTCTTTTTATGGTAATAAGTGAATTTCCGAGTGGACGGCAGTGGCCCTCATTTTGTGTCGCCGCTGTCCCGGGCCTCTACTAGCCTTCGTCCGCCACTGTCCTGCAGTCCTGAGAAATACGAATTTGAGATGTTGTGAATTATAGTGTGTAAAATGCTACATAAACGTTGAAGTTGCAGAATGGAGTTAATTGAGAAATTGTGTCACATTGTATACCATGATGCTGATACTGGTGTATTTCAAAATGAATGACAAATTTACTTCAAATAAGTCGTTAAAAGGCATGAAGTGGACACATAAAATATCAATTTTGGGGTAGCATTTTCTGGACAACTCATTTTAACTTGAAACAGAATACACGTAAACATATGTAACACGAACCCTCTTGTTGTTGGTTTGACATACATTAATTAAATCTATAGTTGGGGTTATTACTTTGACAGTTTATCTTACTTATTGATAGGATGTGTGTCCGACGACTGTACGTATTTAAAAATTGGTAGTGGTCGTTTATATTTATTGATCTAGATCTAGATACCCGGCCGCGGTGGCCGAAGGGCTGCGGCGCTTCTGTCACGGTCTACGTGGCCACTACGGTCGGGGGTACGATTCCCCCCTCGGGCATGGATAATTGTGCCGTCCTTAGTGTTAGCTAGTTCATAAATATTTTGTAAGTTTAGAGACGGATGACACCGTAGTTAAGTCCCATAAGTTTTACAAACATTTGAATATTTAGATCTAGATATGACTAGTATCTACCACTATTAAAGTAAGTATTTCATTAAAATATATTAAGTATTTCTTTGTAGACCATGGATAATCATGGCTACTTCTCAAAGGCTTTATATTGTGTAAATCATTGACTTCTGTTCGATAAGCTTAACCATTGTGGTATTAGTGGGGCAATCCACAAATGATTTAATTCATACTTAACTGGAAGATTGCAGAAAGTTGAAATAAGTTGTTTGAGTAAATTGCAAAAATCAGCTGATTGCTCACACTGGGGAGCTATCACGAATGGGACTCCACAGGGCTCTGTCTTGGGTCCTTTGCTGTTCTTGATATATGCTAATGGCTTGCAATTTTGTTTCTGTTCTTTTTCCTGATGACACTAGTAATCACACATGAGAAACATGAAATGACGAAATTATAAATAATATATTTCAGAAAATCATTGAGTGGTTCTCTGCAAACTGACGCTCATCTAATTTATAAAACACATATATACAATTCTATACAGTAAATAGCTTGACACCATTATGAAACATGGACTTTGGAAGTCTGTAACTCCGATGAAAGATAGAATTGGAAGGAACGCATTGATGAACGGCCGAAACGTTTTAGTTCTGCTACTTATGCTGTCAGGATTACTGCAAATTTTTTCCATGGCCATCTCAGTAAATTAGCATAATATGCGTAGTCCCGAACATTTCTCTCATATGATATAACATTTTAGGGTAATTCGTCACTGATTAAAATTTTATTCATCGCACAAAAGCGTATAAGCAGAATAATTGTTGGTACTCACCCAAGATCATTCTGCAGGCATTTGTTAAAAAACTAGGGATCTTCACTGTAGCCCCACAACATATACATATACATAATTTTTCATTAAAAACCCAACCCATTTCAAAAGTAATGACAGCATACATAGTTACAACACTAGGAGAAAGAATGATCATTACTATTCAAGTTTCAAATTAGCACTGGCTCAGAAAGGGGTGAATTATGCAACCAGAAGTCTGTCGTCACTTGCCAAATATCATAAAAACTCTGACAGATACCCAACTAGAATTTGGTAATTTTACAATAAAGATATAGAAACTAAAGAAATGCGAATCTTCAAATGTGGCATTAAGATATCTTTTATAGAACTGACTCATCCATATCATTACGAAGTGTCGTATTCATGATCTATTAAACAAGCACTAATCTAATCTAATCTTTGTCTGTACACATTTATCGCAGTTTGGTTCGTTGGTATATCACCACACATTTCATGCATCAAATGACTTTAAGGATCTATCGCTTAAAACGGATAAACTAGAATTGCCAGCAGAATGATATTAACATTATCATAATTATTATATTAGCTTCTGATTCCTCCCTCGAAATTATAGGAGTCTCGCAACACTTGTACTGCTGTCTGTTGTAAGCTGCTGGTGCATGCCGTGACTTTCTGCAATAAACGTCTGAGTTTATTGCTCCCTGCGTGTCACCAGGCTGAGATTACATTTCCTAAGAAATCTCCTGTGTAATTCATTTTGTCTGCGGGTAGATAATGTCCACGTCCATGGAAAAAATTGCGTCATAAATCACAAGATCTGTAAGAGCTACATGCTTGTTAATAAAGTCATTAAGTACGTATGGTACATAAAAATGTGCTGTAAATCACATGCCGCTACGTGTGTTACAAGCTTGTTAATATGGCGGTTAACGTCACGCAATAATTCTCAAGAGCGTCGAATCAAAACATATTTCACCAAAAACAATTTGCGCGTCTACATCTACATCTACATGGGATACTCTGCAAATCACATTTAAGTGCCTGGCAGAGGGTTCATCGAACCACCTTTATACTATTTATCTCCCTCTCCATTCTCCAATAGCGCATGGGAAGAAACAACACCTGAATCTCTCCATTTGAGCTCTGATTTCTCGTATTTTATTCCGACGATTTTTTCTATGTATATGGGAGTCAACAAAATGGCACATTGTGAATATACATTTTTCGAAACTACGAACAAAATGAGAAATATCTTACTATTCCCAGCAGTGTTTATATGTTCTGAGGTACAATACATATTAGTAAGCATGTTTTTGTACTAAATAAATTATTTTCCACTGCACAATTTAATGGACATTAAAAAATAGCCAAAGAATATTACACTAACAAGTGTCTACTTTCTGTATACACACAGGTGTACGGATGTAATAATGCTGAATTATTAGTAGTAATGCTGAAAAGCAACTTATTTGGTTATTGGCATGAAGTGAAATACGACTATAATCAAATCATTGTATTCCTTGATGTTTATTCATTCAGCGTGTCATCAAGAGATTTTCACTTGTGTTATATTAATAATTAAAATAATATTTTAAATTTAGCTAGTTTATAAAATAATGACAAAACTGTAAGCAGAATTTTCAGGACTAAGACAGTATGATTTGATTCTGTGATAGCAGTTATATCTGAATAATACCCTTTGAATAAAAAGATTTCTACAGCTGCCATTTTGGCATTAATAGCCATCCATGAAATATCTTTACAGCTTCTTTAGCAACAGGGACTCCAACATTAGCGTGAAGATTGTATTAATTGTATGTGACTAACGATACAGTCTGTTTCACATTCACGCTCTGCCTGATTCATAATGATACGAGCAGCGATGGGATGTAAACTTCAGTTCTCTTGCCGCGAGCCCTCTATCATAAGAAAGATTTTTCCGTGAAATAAAAAGATAGTGAAATAGATCTTGCTTTAGGGAATCCTGTTTAATGCAACTTTTCCTTAATAAAAGGAGGCGGTATTGGTACAATGAATTTTCTAATCCCGTAACAGTGAAATACCACTTATATTTATTATTATTATTATTATTATTATTGCTATTATTATTATTATTTTGACTTTGTAAGTTCATTCATAAGTTTGCACTCTGCAATCTTGATTATTGTGGTACCTGTCAGCTTTGAGCAGCTTTTGCAGATTTATTTATTTTATCAGAAATCTCTTTATATCAGGATATCAAATTCGTTGATCTGAGGTCTAGAGACTCACGACATTCTTCATTGAACCGAAGACTACTTCTGCGATTTTAATGATATATTGGCATTTTATTTTGATATAGCTGTCTCACTTCTAAATCTTCAAACTTATCTTTGTCTTAGTGGTCCATATTTACAGCACTCCTTATAAAATTGTAGAGAGTCTTACACATAGTTTGAGTACTGACAATAAATATTCTGAAGCCAAATCTGTCCCGCGGTAATTTCGTACATATTGGACATGTACATCATTTAGTCGGTCAACAACAACATGATCGATCTAGTTCATCGTACTTCACATCTGACGGTGAAGAAGTTTGTGTTTGCAGTTTGCGCGAGAGTTACTTACTTCTAGTGGTCATTCATTTCATTTCATTCCATTCTTCCTGCTTGTTTCGCACCCATTAATAGTAACTACCTTTGGACAACACCGCAGTTCTATTCACACTTGAAGTCTTCTTTCACCAACTGAGTTGAGTGTCTAGGTAGTCCGTCTAGTGCATTTTCAAGGTTGAGTTAAAAATTGTCCTTTGTTTCTTCATCAACATCATCTAATGAAACATGACTGTGGATTAAGAAGGTCTGATATGCTCTCATGTTTACTGACTCGTTCCGTGAGACTTATTCCTCAATTTGGCCCTGCAGAAAATGACTAAATGACACCCGTTGTAGTGGTGGTCTTCAGTCCTCAGACTGGTTTGATGTAGCTCTGCACGCTACCCTGTCCTGTAAAAGTTCTGCCCTGCAATTGTAAATCTAAGAAATTAATTCCGTTTTGTCTCTCTTGTCTTCATATATCTGTAAGCGGTCGTTTTATGGAGACCTTAATTGGACCCATCCTCTATCCCTTCTACATTCTCACGTTGGTTTGTAACGGGCAATGGCTTATGTTTGAAAGCGAAGAAAAGTAATGCATTAAATTCAACTAAAGTAGCGTTAAAATATTTCCAGCATATGTGTTCTATCAAGATAACTGACACCGAAATTCAAGACAAGAATAGATGTCTTTGCACCATGATTATGGATGTAACATAGAAAGGGACAAATTAGCAGAGAAAAATGTTTGAAAGAAAAATTCTTAATTATCAATTCGCGTTCAAAAATTTCCATCTAAACTTAATCAACAAACAACCTTTAGACCATCGAAATATTAATACTTTATTAAAGAGCTAAAAACACGAATATTATCCGTTCAAAACATGTTTTCCCAGCTAAGAAATAGGCGTCACTATTAGTTCTGGTAATACGTGTGTGGTTCAGAGTATGACTACTACTCTGTGTAGGTAAGCCAGTACAAAATTATACAGTTGAAAGAAATCTGTGATTTATTCAAGTGTATTACGTAACGAATCTGGCGTTGAATCGTACCAACTACAAAAATATGTTAAGTGGGGAGCGGCGTAGCTCGCCTTTTCTAAACACGACGACAGTGTGGTTCCGTCGCTCAATGTTTGAAAGATACTGTCAATCATATCACCCTAATAGCAGACGCCCACTGACAGTCTGATGGATCCCCTGTGCTTCATTTGTAGCGTGACGAAACAAATCAGTTTGGGAAATGTTCTTTAACGACAGAGGATAGCCATCCTTTAGATTTCAATTTTTTATTTAGTCACTCCATTCGGTACTTCAGTGTGAGTGGTACAGAAACCTTAATGAATATTTTGGCAAATGACTGTCTTGTTTGCTCAAATACAATATTTTTAATTATTTCACATGTGACGCGTGTTGCCTGTTTCAGGCATTATATGACGTTATGGGGAAACTACAAATTTGTTTAAAAAAATGTTCAAATGTTCATAAATCTTATGAAACTACAAACTTACAAACTACTTCTGAACTACTTACGAACTAGGACGGCACAAATATCCATGCACGAGGGGGGATTCATCTACATCTACATCTACATCTACATCGATACTCTGCAAATCACATTTAAGTGCCTGGCAGAGGGTTCATTAACCACCTTCATAACATTTCTCTACCGTTCCATTCTCTAATAGCGCGCGGGAAGAAAGAACACCTAAATCGTTCCGTTTTCGATCTGATTTCTCTTATTTTATTGGGATGGTCATGTCTCCCTAAGTAGGTGGGTGCTAGCAAAATATTTTCACATTCAGAACTAAAAATCGGTGATTGAAACTTCGCAAACAGATCACGCCGCAATGAATAACGTCTTTCTTTTAATGATTTCCACCCCAATTCGTGCAACATTTCCGTGACGCTTCCCCCCCCCCCCCGTAACGTGATAAAACAAAACGAGCTGCCCTTCTCTGAACCTTCTCAATATCTTCCGTCAGTCCCACCTGGTGAGGGTCCCACAAGGGGCAACAGTACTCCAAGAGAGGACGCACAAGTGTGATGTAGGCAGTCTCTTTGGTGGAGCTGGTGCATCGTCTAAGCGTTCTGCCAATGAAACGTAACCTTTGGTTCGCCTTCCCCACAATATTTTCTATGTGTTCTCTCCAGTCAAAGTTGTTCGTAATTGTAACTCCTAGGTATTTGGTAGAATTTACGACCTTAAGGTTTGACTGATTTATCGCGTAATTGATTCGAACCCCCGACCGTAGTGGCCGTGCAGACCGTGACTGAAGCGCCTCATTCCCCTCGGCCACAGCGGCCGGCAAATTTGTTTAAAAATAGCAGCTGACTTAAAGGTATTCAAAAATGTCTCTGTGTGAGACACACTTGTCATATGGAAAGTTTAACCTGGCTCAACTACAGGTCATATGACCACATTCACGTTTGAGGGAGAGTGTGGGGTATAAAAGTGAACTTATAAAATACCACTGTAACTGTTGTTTAACGAATAAAATTCTTGTTATTCAGGTGGCAAGGGGTCAGACCAATTTAAAAATTGAAATAAAATACATTTTACATTAAATGTGGCAGCAGCTGCCTAAGAGTTGGAAAGGACAGGGAAGCCACAGCTAAAACCGAACCCGACTGTTAATTACACGGTGTTCACTTACTTAAGCAGCAGCCGCTACCCGGCCTCAACTACGGTCTCTCTAAGCACACGGTATCAAGCCGGCAACCTTGTTTTACATATGACCATTTTATGTACTTTTAAGACAGCTGCTCCATTTAAAGAAGTTTGGTAATTTCCCTGGAACGTTTGCTCATTCCTAGAAAAGGCGAAACGCGTCACACTTGAAAAAGGAAAAATATTGTATTTGCTGTATGTTGCTAAAGTGCTATATAGTCTCCAGTTCGAATTTTATATAAGTTGACGACTTTAATCCACCATGTTTTCTATCCTCTTTTAATAATCGAAATGGAACTCCAATGTTGTACAGCAGGAGACTTTTGACTACAACTACGCAGAAAGACCATTCCGTGTAGCTGTGTAGTTTTCTCAGAGCGAGATATTCACATACACACGTAGACTTGTCAGTAACTTTCAAGTGCCATATCTTCCACCCGCTTGCCGTTGCCAGCCGTCGACAACCATAGTACACAATGAGACACTGATATCCGCTACCACATACAAACATTGTGATGTGTAGTTTTGGCAGGAGAGTAAAATATTGGCACAAATACCTCAAATGTTATAGTTTTAATAGATTACCAAAATAAGCCGTCATGTATGCCGTTGCCATAGCTTTCCTCTCCAGCCGTTCAGTACACAATGACAGTGTTTGAGACCAATATCTAGGTAGGACGTAGTGGAGGGGCTGCCGGAGTGAGTGACGCGAATGTGACGTCACATATCCATCAAGGGGATGAGACAGGAGTGGGTGAGTCGTCCTTAACTGCACCTTTATGTTCAATGCTTAGTGTTGTCAGTGTCTGGCGAGTCAAAAGGGAAATGGGGGTAAAACATTCTGGCACTTGTCTTCACGCGGGGTTTGAAGTGTTAATTAAATGCTGAGTCCTACGTGTAAACGTGTTAACTATACATGTCACTTCGTTAAGGAATGACACCTATACTTTCAGTGAATAGCCTAAATACTCGCCAGAATAAGTTGCATTGCGGACTCACACAACCAAACGGCGATTTCACACAGTTGATCTTTTCCACCTCTCCTTATAGTGTCCCCATTCCCACTCAGCCTCTCAATTCACAGTTCAATATTGCTTACCTCAGTTTTACACGTTCCATTGGACAGTCTTCTCCACAGGTCGTGGGCACTAACGACGTGCAGATCACAATATCTGTTGCTGTGAGATAAGTCAATGGGAATTGAAGGTGGTAATTTTAAGAGATTTCTAGGTTTATTTATTCAGAACAGCAGATTAGTGTGAAGCCAGATTAAAATGTGTCATATCAATCACGCGGTACTGAATTGTTAGCTTTGTTGAACACCGTTAAAAACATTAAATGAAAATATTAATGTAGTCTTGACTCTCAAATTTTGTAGTCGCGATCTTGTAAATATTAATGTGCCTTAACTTGCACAATTCACGACCTATTTTCGATATATATCTTTCACTTTCACAGGGCGTCGTTAGCTCAATATTACTGTGAACGAGTCTTTTCCTTCACTGAATGTCAATTTCTTTCACACTCGCGACCGACGACACGGCACAACATGATGCCTTACACTCACGGCCTCCAAACAACTGTTACTAAATACAGTCTCCCGCCTTGGCGTCTCAATTTAACAAACAAGTACACTATTGGCGGGATATGGCGCCCAATGAAAACCCATATTTTAAATACACAACCTTATTTTCATTAACATAACCTGTTGTATAATTACACCCCTGGACCCTAAAATTACTACACCAAGAAGACGACGTGCTACACGAGCGAAATATAAGCGAGAGGAAGAAGATGCTATGATATGCAAATGATTAGGTTTTCAAAGCATTCACAAAAGATTGTCACCGGTGCCTGGTTAAACGTTATTGTGATTCCTCGTGTAAGAAGGAGAAATGCGTACCATCACGTTTCGACGAAGGTAGGATTGTAGCCCATCGCGATTGCTGTTTATCGTATCGTGACATTGCTGCTCGCGTTGATTGCGATCCAATGACTGTTAGCAGAATATGGTATCCGTGGGTTCAGGAGGGCAATATGGAACGTCGTGCTGCATCCCAACGGCCTCGTATCACTAGCAGTCGAGATGACAGGCATCTTATACGCATGTCTCTAACGGATCGTGCAGCCACATCTCGATCCCCGAATCAACAGATGGAGAAGTTTGCAAGACAACAACCATCTGCACTCGGAGACCATGGCCGCGGTTACCATTGACGCTGCATTACAGACAGAAGCGCCTGCGATGGTGTGCGCAACGACGAACCTGGGTACACGAATGGCAAAAGGTAATTTTTTCGGATGAATCCAGGTTCTGTTTATAGCATCATGATGGTCGCATCCGTGTTTGGCGACATCGCGGAGAACGCACATTGCAATGGTGTTTTCTTCATCGCCCTGCTGGCGTATCACCCGGGGTGGCGGTATGGGGTGCCATTGGTTACATGTCTCGGTCATCTCTCGTTCGCATCGACGGCACTTTGAACAGTGGCCATCACATTTCAGATGTGATACGATCCTTGGCTCTACCCTACATTTCAGCAGGATAATGCGCAATCGCATGTTGCACGTCATGTACGGGCCTTTCTGGATACGGAAAATGTTCGACTGCTGCTCTGCCCAGCACATTCTCCAGATCGCTCACCATTTGAAAACGTCTGGTCAATGGTGGCCGAGCAACTGGCTCGTCATAATACGCAATTCACTACTCTTCATGAACTGTGGTGCAGTGTTGAAGCTGCATGGGCATCTGTATCGGTACTCGCCATCCAATCTCTGACTCAATGCTTAGGCGTATCTAGGCCGTTATTACGATACGAGGTTGTTGTTCTGGGTACTGATTTCGCAGGATCTATGCATCCAAATTGCTTGAAAATGTAATGACATGTTAGTTCCAGTATAATATATTTGTCCAATGAATACTCATATATCACCTGCATTTCTTCTTGGTGTAGTAATTTTAACGGCCAGTAGTGTATGTAATTAATTGTGACAACTACAAACATGAGTGTAATCGCTGATAATGAGGAAATTATTGGAAGGTCTTCTTAAATAATAAAACATTAACATTTAAACTGTGGCAGTTTCCTCCATATAGTAACACGGTGGACACCTAATCTCCTTTCAATGCTCGGCTGATGGCTGCATTCCCACGGTTGGCTGACCATCTGTCGCCGTCGCAACGATGCAACCCTTGGTTGTACCCACTGCCTACTTATCTTGGCTTGGGCGGCCACCGGCTGCCCATACGGAAATAAAAGAAAATTAGGAAAAGCCGTAGTAAAGTATAATTTAGACAAGTTGTTTTAAATTAATTACAATTTTTTATCTAGTTTTCAGCGACACTACGGAGGTCGTCACCAGAAATGTAAAATTACCACATGATACTTTTACATGAATGATGAATGTTCATATTGTATAATGAATTAAAAACACATTATGCTTTTTATTGGCTAGCAGAATGAACAAATTAAATTTTTTAACGTAGTTGCCAGCCACTAACGGGCTGTCGATTTGCCAGCAGATCAAGGCGTCATTAGACTCATTTACATCCAGTTGCTGTATATAATGCCATGTTCAAAATTGTAATATAGTATAGTAAAAATTAGGTAACACCACAGAGGGGGGCAAGGTGTAAACAAGATCTGTCATTCAAAATTGCGCCAGGAACGGGTCAAACCCTCAATTTACGATTCAAGAGACGTGTACTGCTTATGAATTGATTGACGTGTACAAATTACTTTGTCACGATGACAGGTTAAACTACAGAGGACTCCTGACGCACCGATCCAAGAAGCTATGAGACAGTTTTGTGGAATCCATCAGACTAATTTCCTCGTTCTTTGTAAGACCAAGATGAAAAGAAGCGGCGGCGGCCCAAAGATTACTTCCTGTGAAGCTACCGCCCTAAGGGTATTGTTTCTCTAACAAGTGTCTGGCAGGTGCAGGAAATGAGCGCGCCACGCCCTCCCGCTAATGACACAGCCTGGTTGGTGCATCCGACACGCGGAGCGCTGCCCCCGTGCATGCCTAGCACGACAGCGTCAACCTCTACCTGAGGGCGTCGTTCCTGTCAGTTGTCGGTACGCCAACGTCTAGTGCGAATAACAGGAAATTGTAAGTAGTGAATAGTATCCGAATTTGCCACTATCGAAAAGTTCTTTATGTGTCTATGTGGCCTTAAGTCTTCTTTGTTGCCATTTTTTAAATCATGTAAAAATGGCAGGGAGGGATTAAAATAGGTCAAAACAAAATAAGCAGTCTCGCATATGCGGGTGACTTAGTTGTTATGGCAGATTCGATTGAAAGGTTGCAAACTAATATTTCAGAGCTCGAACAGAGGTGCAAGGATTATGATATGAAGATCAGCATCTCCAAAACGAAAGTAATGTCTGTGGGAAAAAGATTCAAACAGATTGAGTGTCAGATAGGAGGAATAAAGTTAGAACAGGTAGACAGTTTCAAGTACCTGGGATGTATTTTCTTACAGGATGGCAACATAGTGAAAGAACTGGAATCGAGGTGCAGCAAAGCTAATGCAGTGAGTGCTCAGCTAAGATCTACTCTCTTCCGCAAGAAGGAAGTAAGTACCAAGACTAAATTAGCAGTGCACCGTTCTATCTTTCGACCAACTTTGTTGTATGGCAGTTGGGTGGATACAGGATACCTTATTCATAAGGTAGAGGTTACAGATATGAAAGTAGCAAGAATGATTGCAGGTACTAATAGATTGGAACATTGGCAGCAGAGTGTCCATAATGAGGAAATCAAAGAAAAACTGGGAATGAACACCATAGATGAAGCAGTTAGAGCGAACAGAACTGAGACGGTGGGGTCATGTTACACGCATGAGAGAAACAAGGTTACCTAAGAGACTCATGAGCTCGGCAGCGGAGGGTAAGAGGAGTCGAGGTGGACCAAGATGAAAGTACTTAGATTCGGTGGAGAATGATTATGAAGTAAAAGGCATAACATCAGACGAGGCATCAATGGTAGCATTGAATAGGGGTTCATGGAGGAATTTTATTAGAGGTCTCTAATGATGATGATGGTGATGATGGTGTAAAAATGTGATAATGTGTTACATTCAGAAAAATACACAAGAAATTTCGTAAGTATTTAAAACAAACCTGAAGCAAAAGAAAGACTTGTTTCCTATGAGATAAAATGTTTCGTGAGGAGGAGGTGGAAGGAGGGAAGATTATAGCCAGAATATTTTTATCTGCAAGGGAGTCCCCACACAAATTGTATTGGGAAGGGGGGTCGCAATTAACTGCAGTGTTGCATAACAATCGTTTACTACGGCACCAATAACGAAATCTTTTTAACAATATTACCAAAGTCAATACTGCACTTTAAATCCACAAATAACTAATTATCAAATAAAGGAAGTAGGTTAATCTTCTAACTACGTAAATGAAATAGGAAAGAAAGATCAACTTGTTACTTATTATTAATAATCACCTTTCCATTACCTACATAATACAACCTTTTCAGAATGACATGAAATGCAATTACCTCCATTCCGGCGGTGGTACAACGTTTTCATAGTAATAAGAAATACAATATGTATTCCAAATAAAATCTTTGCCAAAGATGAAACTTCACAGACTTAAGTACAGATATCGATACACACAGTAGAAGCAATATTATACACTTTCTTGCAAGCAAGTTACTCGACACAAAACAGGAGGCACAATATTAGACATTTTGTTACAAATTCAGAAGTAAACATTTTCTATAGACACGTTTCATGGTACAGATTTTCAGCATCGAAAGTATTTCTCACCAAGTAAATAAAACGCGATAAATAAAACAGGAAGAGATCTGTATGAAAGACTCTGATAGAAAAAACGATGTGAAAAATACAGACTCCTTCCATATTTAGCAGATGCGACAGCTTGGAACTGCACCCACATGTCACTGAAGTCACAACTCTCTCCGATATTTCATGCCTATTTGAAGTCATGAACAAAAATAAGAACTTAAGTTTCACAGTGTTATTACTTATGGAAAAATTGTTGACTCTAAAACTTTTAGACTTTGTAAAGTTGTCACACACGATACCTCTAGGTATTCTGAATTTTGACAGTTAGTTGGGTTATCGTTCTTCTGATCGTCTTGTGACCCAAGTCATGTCGAAGTCGTAAGTCTGTACTTCGCTAAATGATTGATCCCCAGATAATAGAACCAGAAGTTTCGAATTAAAAAATGTTGAGTGTGAAAGACTATATGACAACCAAGAGTACAGATACAAAACAGCAATCAGCTGTAGAACATAATGCTTCAGTAAGCGGGCTTAATTAGCGGATGTTTCCATAAAATATGTTACCTAATTCTGTGCCGCATGAAATTCAAGAACTTTTGACAAATGTGCAGATTTTACGTTAAAATTCTGAGAACGTAGGTTAGTGAAGGAAATTGAGTTTTCTGAATTTTTAGACCTGGTATAGAGCTCCTCTTTTTATGTAGACAAAATGTTGTACGATGGCTTCAAAGCGAAAATCAGATCAACATCAATGTACAAGACGTCATTGCAAGAAGTGTATATGTTTCTTGTCTTGGATGGTGACTCAATATCGTTAGCGTACTTCAGAATTATTAACACAACTAAAATATTTAATTTTCAACGGCATACTTTTGAAAGTAGCCTGTTAAGTTATTTAAGCAAGATCTCGGGCAACTGAGATCTGCAAATGCTAGTTAAAACGCTCACTGCTGCTCTAAATTACCTTGTCATTGGCCACAGAATTTACACAACGGAAATATATCTAACTGCTCACGCCTGAAGGGAGCAGCCAACGTTTTAACAAACACAGGATTAATGTTAAAAATAAATGAATAGATAATTAGATATGGGTCGGGAAGCATGAAATTATAAGCAGAGGTTTGATACTTTAAGTCATCATCTATTAAAAAAAAAAAAAAAAAAAAAAAAAAAGGCAAATAAATGTGGGAAGACCAAATGAAGCACATACCATGTACAAAAGTGAATTAAATCATAAAGTTACCGCCCATAATAAAATTGTTTCTGCCCTTTATGAATAGGGAGGTAACGTGGGAAGAAAATTGCAAACACACAATGCATTAATGAAAGCACATATATTCATTCACAGACACACGCATAATGCTTACTACACTTTAGCATGCGGGATAACTGGATAGCAGTGACAAACGAAGCGGCGGCGGCGGCGTTTTGACGAGATGGTGTGTGTCTTGAAGCACAAATTTAGCATCACTAGGCACTAAACCAACTCATGTTCGGGGAGGCAGCGGCAGTATCACGTGGTGTGCGACCACGAGGAAATACACCGAATTTACCAAAGAAATTAATTTATAATAAGCAAGTAAAGCGCATGCGAGAACTCATATAGACGAAAGCTAGTATTAATAAAAGCATGGCTGAAGACCGAAGTAATGACCATTACGAAAGCACATTGTGCAATCGGACATACAAGATAGGAAATATGGAATCAAGCTAGAAAATCTCAATAATGTTTAGCATACTTGCGGATACAGACGTGATGCGAAAACGTTAGTTAGAAAACAACAAGGATATTTAAACAGGACACACATGAGTATTCTAACTTGAGAAAAACCAGACACAGAATCATCACGGGAATGAAAAATGCAAATACTAAATTTACACCGAATCACTGGAGTTCTGTAAATTATGTAATGCTTTGCCTCTCATAGTGAGAGAATTACTCAAGAAAACTATCACTGATAAACCAAGACTGCCTGATAACAAAGAAATCAAAGTTCTAACAGCATGCCATCCTCTCAGTATGATTCGACGCATTACTTACATCCACGGTCGCAGCAAGAGTGAAGCTATCAGGCCGCGGAAAAACCTTCCCCACCACGCACAGGATGTAGAGCTCGCTAAAAACCCATAGAGAGTGCCTTCAAAGCGTAGTGTCTACCAACCCTCTCTACCTGAGAAAGATAATAGCCTCCCCGGGAGGTCCCTTGTCACCTCTTTCGTCCAAGATTGCGTAGGCACCAAACTAAGAAAACGACCATCTCGCCATCTTTCCAATTAAGCTTGTCTCTGGCCACCCAGCAGACGCCAGCACATGCGTTCTTAATTGAACGAGGTCCTAAAGCGCGAGGCGGCGACTGTAAGCCATTGCGCGGCTGTCACTCAATATTAAAAAAATTTCAAATGTTTGTAAAGCTTACGGGACTTAACTACGGGGTCATCAGTCCCTAAACTTACAAACTACTTATGAACTAGCTTACACTAAGGACGGCACAAATATCCATGCCCGAAGGGGGATTCGAACCCCTGACCGTAGTGGCCGTGCAGACCGTCACTGGAGCGCCTCAGTCCCCTCGGCCACCGCAGCCGGCTCACTCAATATTAAAAACTACCTTCCACATTCAGATGAACACACAAGTGCAATCACACGGGTGTAAACATATATACACATGCGGCACTGATCATTAATAAACAGAATAAAAATAATTAATATACTAATAGACACTATTAATGGTGCATAAACACTTTAGCTTAATGAATACCTCAAAAACAGAACACGACCACACATTCAGTGGACGTGTTTCACCTTCAATGCAAAATTTATGGGCGCTTGAAAGCTGAAGAGTGGAAACCGAATTTCTAAAAGTTATAGAACATAGTACTATGTAATAAATCTTTGGCGCTTGATGAGAACACAGACTTTCTGTTAATGCTCAGTTGGCGACTTACATTCGCGGTGCAGATAGTCGTCTCGTCCTCACTGAAGAACTACTGATCTTGGTTCGAATGAAAGACACTACAACGGGGCAGTTATGTTCGCTTGTGTGCAAGAAATTGTTGACAATATTGGCCTGCAGTGGAATAAATAACTTCGAATCCGCCTACTTCATGCTGCGTCCTTCAGTACAGCGGTTCTCTTATGATCAGCATGCGAGGCCAATATTTTGCTTCAATAACCACATTTCTACGCCACTTGTGGTTGACTCTTTCCCCTTCAACTTTGCGTCGAAGAGTGCGAGGGTCCTTACGTAACATACGCGCCGGTGACCTGGGTTAAATTTCTAACCTGTGGGCAGTGCCTTTGTTGAGAGGGTATGTGGTATGTGAGACGGTTGACTGTGCACCGCTCGTCGGTTGGGACGTAAGGCTACTGGGTACACTTTGTGTTATTTGAGCGAAGTACGCTGCGTGTTGGCACTGGATTTCACCCCCTCCCTGCTTTCATACGGAAAACGTACCACGGGAACGTGGCACCGCTCTGTTCATCACAGTTACATACGGTTTCAATGAGATGACAAAGTCAATAGATTGCGACATGCATGGATATAGATGCGATAGTACAGCGTACACTAGGTATACAAAGTCTCTTCAAAATTCCCCGGAACATGCAGAACTTCAAACCAACAGTGAGTGAAATGTGTTTGTTATTCACTCACACGCTTGTGTTTAACTACAGAATGCTTCGTTATTATACAGGGTGTCCAGAAAAGGACTCCCTGATTTCAAAATAATAAAGCAGTTTGAAATAATAGTTACAAAAGCAGCTAACAGATGGCGCTGTAATTGCCATACGTAATGCCTAGTATAAATAGTGATCCGAAGCCCAGCGTGATCAGCTCCACTATTGGAACGTAAAAGGAGGTTAGTGTACCGAAGGAATAGATTGAAAGCATGTACTCCGTTGAAGAACGCGTTTTTCTGGTGCTAGAGTTAGAAGAGAGTCCTACGGCAACAAGGCAAAGTTTTCAAGCACGATTTAATGTTCCGAAAGGACCCGATGCGAAAACCATTCGTACCCTCTTCGAAAAGTTTCAACAAACAGGCAGTGTAACTGATGATCTAGTGGGGCATGTTGGCCGCAAGGAAACCGCAGTTACGCCTAAAAATATCGCTACAGTTTCTGGAATTATTCAGCAAAATCTAATGTCATCCGTCCGTAGAACTGCATCTGAGACTGGTTTGCAGCGTTCCAGCACGCAGAAAATACTGAGAAAGAGCCTACACATGTTCCCATTCAAAATTGAAACGCACCAGGCCATACCCGTACGAGCTTTGCTAATCAGATTCTCACAATGATTGATAGTGAAGGATTTGAGGTTGGCTGCATCTGGTTTACAGATGAAGCACACTTCCACCTTAATGGATAAGTGAATAAGCAGAACAGGAGATTTTGGGGTTCCGAAAAGCCAAATTGGTGTGAAGCGAAACCCCTGTATTCTCCTAAAGTTACTGTGTGGGCTGCAGTATGCAGCAGAGGCATTATTGGCCATTTTTTCATTTGAGAAACTGTCACTGGTGCAAGTTGCGTTGTAATTTTTGAACAATTTCCCGCCACATAGCAAGCGTTAGAGGATCGATTAGGTACTGAATGGTTTATGCATTATGGAGCCCGACCACATCGGACCGAACAAGTGTTTAGCTTTCTCGAGTCATTGCTTTGGAATAACCCAAATTTACTGGTGCAGGCATGGGCTGGCCTCCATATTCGCCGGATGTGACTCCCTGTGACTTTTTTTTGTGGGGCACAATGAAAGACATGGTCTATCCGAAGCATCCCGCCACACTGAACGAGCTTGAATCGGCGATCTCTGTGGCATGTGAATCCATTTCGGTCGAGACACTACGAAATGTGATGGCGAATTTATCCTTCGTTTGCGCCATCTCTGTAGTGCGAAAACATTGTGATGTGATTGTTTGCAAAGAGTGTTTTCATACGATTATTTCACCTATGTATGCTGATATGTGCTGTACGGCGTACAGCGCCATCTGTTAGCAGCTTTTGTAACTATTATTTGAAACTGCTGTATAAACTTCTTACAGCTTTCACAATAAACTGCATTCCTCTATCGATCTTTGTTTTCGAGATTTTACTTTTGAAATCACTGTGCCCTTTTCTGGACACCCTGTATTATTTTAGAATAATAAATTAGGCTACCTGTTGTGTTGACGTGTCTAGTATATTTGTTGAGTTATAACTGTTTTATCCGATAATATAGGAGGAAGTAAAACTAAGGAGAAAGGGCATTTTGATTGATAGGATGATGCCGGAATTATGTTACAAACTTTCAGCGATAATGGCTGAAGGTATTAATTTGAGGTATAGTATCAGTGTCCGAGACGTGGTCGTAACTTGTAGCCGATCTACTGAAGTTCCGCCGTAGCCTCGCGAAGCTCTCTAACTACGGGATCCAACTCCCGAAACCTGATCGTGACGTACAGAATTTCCGCTGAATACTCCCTTACACCCTCAGACAATTTCTCCCGTTGGTGAGCCAGTGGCTGCGTCCGTAACTTGATAGACCGAAAATCTCACGCCTAAGCTGCATCGATGGTAAATTCCGTTTATTTGCACTTACTGCTATATTTACAACAGTGATTCAAACGGGATTACTTGAACGTTAATGCAATAGCCACATCGTGGAATGAAGTACTACCCTGGATCTACAGTTACATCTACATAGATAGTCTGCAAGTCACATCTAAGTGCCTGACAGAGGGTTCATTAAACACTTTCATAACTGTTCTCTACCGTTCCATTCTCTAATAGCGCGCGGGAAGAAAGAATACCTAAAGCGTTCCGTTTTCGATCTGATTTCTTTTATTTTATTGGGATGGTCATGTCTCCCAACGTAGGTAGGTGCTAGCAAAATACTTTCACATTCAGAAGTAAAAGTCGGTGATTGAAACTTCGCAAACAGATCACGCAGCAATGAATAACGTCTTTCTTTTAATGATTTCCACCCCAATTCGTGCAACATTTCCGTGACGCTCCGTGATAAAACAAAACGAGCTGTTCTTCTCTGATCCTTCTCAATATCTTCCGTCAGTCCCACCAGGCGAGGGTCCCACAATGGGCAACAATACTCCAGGAGAAGACGCATAAGTTTGATGTAGGCAGTCTCTTTAGTGAAGCCGGTGCATCTTCGCAGCGTTCTACCAATGAAACGTAATCTTTGGTTCGCCTCCCACACAATATTTTCTGTGTGTTCTCTCCAGTCTAAGTTGTTCGTAATTGTAACTCCTAGGTATTTGGTAGAATTTCCGACCTTAAGGTTTGACTGCTTTATCGCGTAATTGAAGTTCAGCTGATTTCCTTTAGTGATCATGTGTATTACGCAACACATTTCTTTATCTAGTGTCAATTGCCACTTTTAGCACCACGTAGAAATTCTGTCTAAATCGTTTTGCAGTTGCTTTTGATCTTCTGTTGACTTCATTAACCGATAAATGACAGCATCAGCCGCAAAGAGTCTAAAGGAGGTATTCAGATTGTCACCTAAATCGTGTATAAACACAAGGAAGAGCAGGAGACATAGAACGCTTTCCTGTGGAACGCCAGATATCACTTCTGTTTTACTCGGTTGACTTACCGTCAGTTACAACGAACTGTGTCCTTTCTGATAGGAAACCGTGAATCCAATAGCACAATTTCGGGGATATTCCATAATCACGCAATTTCATTAGAAGCCGCTTGTGGGCTACAGTGTCAAAAGCCTACCGGATGTCCAGTAATATGGAACCGATTTGAGATCCATTGTCGATGGCACTTATCACTTCATGTGAATAAAGGGTAAGCTGTGTTTTGCAAGAGCGATACTTTCTTCATCCGTGTTGACTATTGGTTAACAGGTCGTTCTCCTCGAGGTAGTTCATAATGTTGGATCAAAGTATATGTTCCATGATGTTTTAGTGGGCCGTGCACGACTGATCGTGGGCGAGCATATAAGGCATGACCGGAGTCTCATGATCGTGCTTGTGCTAGAAGGCTAGGCCGAGTGTGGGGCAATGTTGGTCTCCTAAAACGTTAATGTATCTTATCCTTCCACGATTACAAGTAGCACAGGCTGCTCAGACATTTTGTGTCCGTCTGGTATCATGCAGCTGGAAGTTGCAGCCGTAGGGAGTTGTAAGGCTGAAATAATTGTGTAGGCCTCACAATGAAGAAACGTGGCGGCGTACAATTTCACGTCTACAACAATTTCTGTTCATCGACATATACATCTGCATTGGATACTCTGAAAATCATATTTTAAGTGCGTGGTAGACGGTTCATCGAACCACATTCATACTATTTTATCTCCCATTCCATTCTCGAATAGCGTGCCGGAAGAAAGAACACATAAATCTCTCCGTTCGAACTCCGATTTCTCGTATTTTATTCTGATGATCATTTTTACCTATGTAAGTAAGAGTCAACAATATATTTTCGCATTCGGAGGAGAATGTTGGCGACTGGAGTTCCGTAAGCAGCCCACGCCGCAGCGATAAGAGCCGTTGTTGTAATGATTCCCATCACAGATCCTGTATAATTTCCGTAACACTGTCTCACCTGTATCGTGATAATAAGAAACGAGCTGCCCTTCTTTGGACTCTTCCGATGTCCTCCGTCAAACCCACCTGATAAGGCTCCCACACTGGACAGCAATACTCCAAAAATGGACGGACAAGCTTAGTTTCTTTAGGTTTCTTTAGTAGTTTTGTTGCATGTTTTAAGGATTCTGCCAATAAAACACAGATTCTGGTTCGCCTTTCCCACGTCATTATCTACGTGATATTTCCAATTTAAGTCTGATGTAATAGTAATTCCTAGGTATTTAGTGGAGTTTATGGTCTTCACTTTTGATTGATTTACCTTGTACACAAAGTTTAACGGATTTATCTATCTCATTATTTAGTCAAGCCAATTTCTGCAACATTGTGATATCTTATTTAGATCGTTCTACAGTTGGTTTTGATCTTCCTATGATTTTATTACACGGTAAATGACGGCGTCATCTGCAAACAACCAATGAGAGCTGTTTAGATTTTCTCCCAAATCGTTAAAGTAAATAAGGAACAGCAGGGGTTCACTTTAGTCTGCCACCTAAAATGTCCTGTGTGCTTATTTTTGTTGTGGTCTTTAGTCCGGAGACCAGTTATATGCAGCTCTCAACCCTACGCTATCCTTCGAAAGCCTCTTCATTTCTGCACATGGGTCTTCATCTCCACATAAGATAGTTATTATGTATAAACTGCTCTAAATTATTGAGATCAAGTTGGGAATGGCACATTTAAAGAAGAAAAGAAAACAGTTGCAAGAAATATCACAGATTCACAGCTCGTTCTGCGATATTTGTAGTAATAAAAAACTAAACTGGAAATCTTTATATAATTCGTAATTAATTTGCTTAATTGATGCAACTAACAGTTTTGTATATTACAGGAAATGCAATAGATTAAGTCTGAGCCCCAATTCTTCTATGTGAGAACGTTAGAATTACGTTCAAAAAATAGTTTGCATTAACTATCGCCGGCCGCGGTGGCCGAGGGGATTGAGGCGCTTCAGTCATGGTCTGCACGGCCACTACGGTCGGGGGTTCGAATCCCCCCTCGGGCATGGATATTTGTGCCGTCCTTAGGATAAGCTAGTTGTTAAGTAGTTTGTAAGTTTAGGGACTGATAATCCCGTAGTTAAGTCCCATAAACTTAACAAACATTTGAACAACATTTGCATTAACTATCAGAGGGTTTCCATCTAATCCTGACTGCAATAGAGACTTATTTCATACCTGACGCGTTTCGCTTCTTATAACTTCTGACAATGAAGTTCGGTGAATAGTCATGTAACATTAACGTAGATGAACTGGTAACTGCAGGTAATCTACTTTCCTTCGGAATAGTTACCTCCTGTAACAATGCTCTTCTGAGCTCTGCGATACACGTTCCGGAAACTTCGCATGAAGTGTTCCTTTGGGATAGCGTTCAAAAGCCTCATAACGTTTCGTTACATGTCAGGAATATCGTCAAATCTCTTTCCTTTCAAATGGAGTTTCAATCGAGGATACAGGAAGAAGTCTGAAGGACTGCTATCTGACGAGTCTCGTAGAGTATCAGAGTTGGACGATAACGCTCGCTCCCATTAAGCAAATATCGGCAGACAGTTTCTGGCAAAAGAAGGGATGGTACAACTTCAACATCTAACATACTCACCAGATCTCGAATCTAGACTTCTTCCTATTCCATGAAATTCGCTTTGAAATGAAAGAGATTTGACCATAATCCTGGCATCCAACAAAATGAGATGAGGCTTTTGAACACTGACGTGAAGACAGACTTCGTGCAAAGATTCCAGGACATGTATCGCAAAGTTCAGCGGTACATAGTTATAGGAGGCCAGTAACGAAACTGTGATTACAACGCTAATGATAAAGGACTACTCACTTTATTGTCAGAGGTTGTATTTGTAAATTATTGTCTACGTTTCTGTAAATATTGATATATAGGTTTGTAAATTCGTTTTGTATATACAGGGCGATTCTAAATTCGCGCACTCGGGTTTCGCAGCGCGATTCCTCACATGGCAGCAATAACAAAAATGTGTGACACAAAATTTCGTCCTGAGCATATTTCCGCCAGTAAATGGACGTCGAAGATTGAGATGGGTGAGTGTCCCATACGTCAGTGTGTTTCAGAATTACACTACTACACCAACAAACTTCTAGGCTACGTGGGAGGTGTCTCGAGGAAAGAAGTGAACATAGAAACCCATGCCCGTAAATGTCATCCAATGACGCTACAGAGCGTCGATGGTGATGCAGGGGATGTCTAGCGGCAGGAGCTGGTGCCTTGGACTCTTCAGTAGAGTCTTTGAATGACGTTTCCGGGCATCGGTATCCATGCTCATTTTGTTCCCCAAGACGCCTCCCACATGCCCTAGAAGTTTGTTGGTGTAGTAGTATAATTCTGAAGCAGGCTGACGTATGGAAGACACACCCATCTCAATCTTTGACGTCCATTTACTGCCGGAAATATGCGCAGGACGAAATTTTGTGAGAGACTTTTTTTATTGCTATCATATGAGGAATCGCGCTGCGAAGTTGCGCGAATTTAAATTCGCCCTGTATAGATTAATTCCGTTATTTTTAACTTTTTCTGAACTTTATGTGTTATTAAACTGATGTGTAATCTATTAAAGGTCTTATTGCATTTTCCTTATATACCAATGTTGTGTTTGTTGGCTGGAGTTGGATGGTTTGTGGTGAGCGTTTGTTTTATTATACGTGACAAATTTCGCATATTTTTGTTTAGCTTTTTTTTTTCTTTCGTTTCATTTGCTACCACTTCAGTACGGCAGAAGATGGCTGCACAAACATGAATCTTTGCGTGTTCCTCTGGCCGTCATTGCGTTGTATAAATGACCTGAGATAAATGAAAACTAGGAAGTTCCTACCAGTGTACCGAAAACACATGTAACGTATGCGGGTACAGCATGTGGTCATTAATTAATCTGTTTACCTACTCTGCATGCACAGTGAATTACAGCCTGACGCATCATAATTCGTAAACATTTCAGCAATATAAAATTCGGTTATCTTTTAGAGTAAATTTTCAGAATGTATGCAGAGAGAGAGAGAGAGAGAGAGAGAGAGAGAGAGAGAGAGAGAGAGAGAGAGAGAGAGAGAGAGAGAGGGAGGGAGGGAGGGAGGGAGGGAGAGAGAGAGACAGACAGAGAGAGAATAGAGGGATAGAGGAGAGAGAGAGAGAGAGAGGGAGAGAATCAGTGACTGAAAAAATCTCCTGTAGCGTACCCATATTTAATGTACCACAGAAATAACGATGACACGATCTCTCAGGGGCAATTGTACCTGCAGGGCTGTTTTATGTATCCCAACCAGGACACAAGGTCAACGGGGCTTTAGTGCACCTGGAATGTTGTTACTAATCGCAGAGACCAATTGTATGGAGAACGCGTTGGTAGGCCACTGATAATTAACATTGTCTTCGTGATACAATCAATAAGTTCTGAAACTTCTTAGATGGAGCATCCACGCAAATCTGTATGCTGCACACACTGCTGCATTTCACGGTATTACACATCAGCGAGCGCAACACACAGAGACTTGTGAATGCCTGTACTCCAGGAATCAAGTCACAGAACATATTGACTGTACTGTTGTTGTGGTCTTCAGGCCAGAGATTATATCCTGACTAAGCCTCTTCGTCTCCTCTTAAGAACGGCAACAATCATTGATATGAATCTGCTACCTACTTCGTCTCTTGGTCTTCCTCTGGGATTTGCCCCAACATACTTCCCTAAAATGCTAAATGATTACTTGTTGTCTAAGAATGTGTCCTACCAATCGAGCCCTTATTTTAGTCAAGGTATGCCAAAAATTCCATTTCTCCTCAATCCTGTTAAGCAGCCCTCCATTAGTTACGCGATTCACCCCCTAATCTTCAGCATTCTTCTTTACGAAAACCCTTTTCCTCCCATTTCCATTCTGATTTTTATATCCTCTGTCATTATTTTACAACCCAAGTAACAAAACTCGTCTACCACATGTATTGTTTCGTTGCCTAATGTTATTCCTTCAGCATCCCCTGATCTGAGACTGCTCTCCATTACCCTTGTTTTACTCTTGTTAATGTTTTTCTTACACGCTCCTATTAGCACAATGTCACGTTCTGTTCAATTGCTCCTCCAGGTCCCTTGCTGTCTCTGACAGAATTACAATGTCATCAGCAAAACTTAATGGTTTTATTTATCTAACCTAATTCCTTCTCCAAATTTCTCTTTGCTTTCCATCACAGCATGCTCAATGTGCAAAATGAATAACATTGGAGAAAGGCTACATCCCTGTCTTACTCCCCAAACACTGCACCCTTTTCAAGCCCTTACAAACTACTTAAACCTAGGTAAACTAACCTAAGGACAACACACACACACCCATGCCCTTGGGAGTGCTCGAACCTCCGACGGCGAGCAACCGCGCGCTGCGCAGCGAGGTGCCTTAGACCGCTCGACTACACCACCGCGACAAGATGGAATAACAACAGTTTTATTAATGTCTAAGTTGTAAATATCATTACTTTCCCTATATTTTACCCCTGATGACTTCAGAATTTGAAATAGTGTATTCCAATAAACATTGTCAAAAGCTATCTCCAAATCTACGAAAGCTAGAAATGCATTATTATCTTTCGTTAATCTATCTTGCAAGATAAGTCGTTAGGGAGTATTCCTACATTTCTCCGGAATCCGAACTGATCTTCTCCAAGGTCAGCATCTATCATCAGCCTTTCCATTCTTCTGTAAATAATTTGGGTCAAAATTTTGCAACAATGACTTATTAAATTGATGGTTCTCTAATTTCCGCAATTGTCTAGCATGATTTCTTTGGAATGGAGGTTATTACATTTTTCATTATGCCTGAGGGTATTTCCCCCTTTCTCGTACATCTTATGCGTCAGGTAGAATTGTTTTGCCACGGCTGGTTCTCCCAGAGACTTCAGTAGTTCAGAGGGAATTTCGCTCACTCCAGGTGCCTTGTTTCGACTTCGGTCTTTCAGTGTTCTATCAAATTCATCTCTCAGTATAGCATCTCATCTTCATCTACTTCCATTTCCCGTCCTACAATATTGTTTCTAAGTTCATTTCCTATGTACAGTTCCTCTATGTACTCTTTCCACCTTTCAGCTTTCGCTTCTTTACTCAGAACTGGTTTTCCATCTGAGTTCTTGGTATTTATTCATACAGCTACTTTTCTTGCCTCCAAATTTGTCTTCCATTTTCCGGTAGGCGGTTTATTTGTCCCCTAGCTATACAGATTTGAATTCGACTTCAAGCGACTCTCGCTCAGCCATTTTGCTCTTCCTGTCAATATTGTTTCTTAGTAGTCTGCACTCCATTTTCCCTGCTTCAAGTAATGAATTTAATACCTTCTCATTTCATCAATTAAATTTTGGATTTTCTGTGATATCCAAGGATTTTTGTAGGTCTTGCCTTTCTACATATATAGTACTCTACTGTCTTGACTACTTCATCTCTTAAAGCAACCCATCCCTCTTCTACTGATTCAGTTTCGATTTTAAACATATCTTGTCAAGATTTCAGCAACCGTACTATGTTTACAATAACTGTGGAAACAGCCAAACAAGTTGCAACTTGGATTAGATACTTTATCTAGTTTTCTTCTCATTTAATAATTTTAATCTTCTGATGAAGGCACCCTTAGTTGGTGCCGAAATCTACATAGAGTATCTAAACAAGTGCAACTTTTTGAGCCGTGTCTACAATCATTCTTTCATATTCCATCGTTTCTGTCATTTGTTGCCTAAATCTCCCTCTGAAGTTCTCAAAAACTTCAGGTTTCCTATTATGTATAAAGCTTTTTACAAATGCAATAAAATAAAATGTATAACCAACTGCAGGAATAAATGTACAATTTTTGTATGCTTTCATGTCAGACACAGCTGTCTCCTAGATTTCAGTAAAAGTATGTACTTAATGTCTTCCTAATTCCGTACTAACGAAAAAGAAAACAAAAGAATGACTTCGTATTTATGTGATTGTACTGAAAAACATGAAATTATTTTCAGCGTTCTATATGACAACACCTTCGAGAAAATATTCTTGGAAATCCTATGCCACAGAGGAGTGGCCTTGCCCTCAAAGGCGTCTTGCGGCGGAGTGCGCGTCTGCTCGCCGGCAGAGAATCGAATCCCCCTTCTGGCATAGGTGTGTGTGCTGTTCTTAGTATATGTTAAGTAAATTGTATGTCTAGGTACTGATGGCCATTGCATTTTGGCCCCATAGCTTTACAAACATATGAACACTTTTGGAAATGTTATGTTTGTATGAAAAATCGTGACATCGTATGTGTGGTTCTTGCGCATCGAACTGCGGTGAGACTAGTCGTAAACGTGGCCGGTCATGCTAGGTTATTCACATGTACAAAGTACGGAACTGCAACATGGAACGCGAACATGATCGACCAGTCATTTTTAACGTGACGCGGGTGGCTCGATCCTATCTTCAACAGGCCAGCCGTAACCTGTTAGACGTAGCGTGTTGCAGCACACTATTCTATCGTACCTGTTACTAGCGTCGACTTAACATTGCAACAGGCAGCAGAAATTAGTGTCGTCACGTTTCACGTTTGACTGGCGTCCAGTACTCGAGGATTTTCTCGTGGTGTATCATAAAGAATTGGTTTAAGATGAGGCGAACCTGCTAACTGCGTAACATGACCTGCTCATTCTATCGACTATTCAATCGATTTCTGCTGCAGCTTTGGTAACCATTGCACCTAAACGCGGTGACACTCCATTACGGTGAAATGTGAGGTATGTTTCTCTGATAAATTGTTAGAGGAATCAGAAAGATTTTAAACTTTCGTCTTGGGTGTTTCTGGACTGGGGATCCTTACAATATATTCGCACATACACTCTAGTGCATCATCCCTGAAAGTTTTTTATGTCATAAAAAAGAATTTAGTTTTCATGTCGATCTATTTTCAATTTCTAGAAGTTTCCTCCAAATTTTCTAATGGGTGACGATTCCTTGATGTAAGATTTCGTTCCTGTAGTTTGATTTTCAACGAACTTTTTTTTCAGATGAGCAGTAGTGATCAGCTGTTCGAACGTGTGTACTGCATCAGTTTCTCAGTTTATGAAGTACGAAGTTTAGCACCATACGCGTGCCAATGTTACAAGATTTAATTACGCAGCACTGCACGTGTGGGCCGTATTACTACATGTATCGTTAGCGCATGTGGTTAAAGTTTCTGTGCACTAACCTGGCTTCTTCTTTTCAATTGTTGTACCCATGCAGAAGCAACGCACAGGTCGTCGATCTTCCTGTCTTGAAGTAAAGTGCTGTGGAACTTTTAAAACCGGTGGCTACGCTGATAAGTATTTTTCAAATAAGAAGAAACGTCAGTTGTTTCTTAACGTTTCCTTCAAATTTAATATTCATAGAATATATGACTTCAACTGCTATTGGGCAAAGCTGAAAATGTGTACCCAGCCGGGATTCGAACCCGGGTCTCCTGCTTTCTAGGCAGTTGCGCTGACCCCTACACCACTTTTTTTTTTTTTTTTTTAACGTCAAAACTAAACTTCCTTCGTTGAAAAATGATACTAAACCGTTGAGCGTTTACAGCAGTACGGATAGAATGTACTCCAGCAACTTTATCAAAAGTACCGCTACAGAGAGAGCAGTGGCAGGCCAGCCGCCGCTTCTGGAGCGCGCTGGCACCGTCCACCCACCCCCACAACAATTGCAACATAATATTAAACTCTTCTTTTTTTTGTATTTAGCCAACTGTAATGACTGAAACGACGAATAAACAGCAAAAACTAGTAGAAAACGTCAAAACTAAACTTCCTTCGTTGAAAAATGATACTAAACCGTTGAGCGTTTACAGCAGTACGGATAGAATGTACTCCAGCAACTTTATCAAAAGTACCGCTACAGAGAGAGCAGTGGCAGGCCAGCCGCCGCTTCTGGAGCGCGCTGGCACCGTCCACCCACCCCTACAACAATTGCAACATAATATTAAACTCTTCTTTTTTTTGTATTTAGCCAACTGTAATGACTGAAACGACGAATAAACAGCAAAAACTAGTAGAAAACGTCAAAACTAAACTTCCTTCGTTGAAAAATGATACTAAACCGTTGAGCGTTTACAGCAGTACGGATAGAATGTACTCCAGCAACTTTATCAAAAGTACCGCTACAGAGAGAGCAGTGGCAGGCCAGCCGCCGCTTCTGGAGCGCGCTGGCACCGTCCACCCACCCCCACAACAATTGCAACATAATATTAAACTCTTCTTTTTTTTGTATTTAGCCAACTGTAATGACTGAAACGACGAATAAACAGCAAAAACTAGTAGAAAACGTCAAAACTAAACTTCCTTCGTTGAAAAATGATACTAAACCGTTGAGCGTTTACAGCAGTACGGATAGAATGTACTCCAGCAACTTTATCAAAAGTACCGCTACAGAGAGAGCAGTGGCAGGCCAGCCGCCGCTTCTGGAGCGCGCTGGCACCGTCCACCCACCCCCACAACAATTGCAACATAATATTAAACTCTTCTTTTTTTTGTATTTAGCCAACTGTAATGACTGAAACGACGAATAAACAGCAAAAACTAGTAGAAAACGTCAAAACTAAACTTCCTTCGTTGAAAAATGATACTAAACCGTTGAGCGTTTACAGCAGTACGGATAGAATGTACTCCAGCAACTTTATCAAAAGTACCGCTACAGAGAGAGCAGTGGCAGGCCAGCCGCCGCTTCTGGAGCGCGCTGGCACCGTCCACCCACCCCCACAACAATTGCAACATAATATTAAACTCTTCTTTTTTTTGTATTTAGCCAACTGTAATGACTGAAACGACGAATAAACAGCAAAAACTAGTAGAAAACGTCAAAACTAAACTTCCTTCGTTGAAAAATGATACTAAACCGTTGAGCGTTTACAGCAGTACGGATAGAATGTACTCCAGCAACTTTATCAAAAGTACCGCTACAGAGAGAGCAGTGGCAGGCCAGCCGCCGCTTCTGGAGCGCGCTGGCACCGTCCACCCACCCCCACAACAATTGCAACATAATATTAAACTCTTCTTTTTTTTGTATTTAGCCAACTGTAATGACTGAAACGACGAATAAACAGCAAAAACTAGTAGAAAACGTCAAAACTAAACTTCCTTCGTTGAAAAATGATACTAAACCGTTGAGCGTTTACAGCAGTACGGATAGAATGTACTCCAGCAACTTTATCAAAAGTACCGCTACAGAGAGAGCAGTGGCAGGCCAGCCGCCGCTTCTGGAGCGCGCTGGCACCGTCCACCCACCCCCACAACAATTGCAACATAATATTAAACTCTTCTTTTTTTTGTATTTAGCCAACTGTAATGACTGAAACGACGAATAAACAGCAAAAACTAGTAGAAAACGTCAAAACTAAACTTCCTTCGTTGAAAAATGATACTAAACCGTTGAGCGTTTACAGCAGTACGGATAGAATGTACTCCAGCAACTTTATCAAAAGTACCGCTACAGAGAGAGCAGTGGCAGGCCAGCCGCCGCTTCTGGAGCGCGCTGGCACCGTCCACCCACCCCCACAACAATTGCAACATAATATTAAACTCTTCTTTTTTTTGTATTTAGCCAACTGTAATGACTGAAACGACGAATAAACAGCAAAAACTAGTAGAAAACGTCAAAACTAAACTTCCTTCGTTGAAAAATGATACTAAACCGTTGAGCGTTTACAGCAGTACGGATAGAATGTACTCCAGCAACTTTATCAAAAGTACCGCTACAGAGAGAGCAGTGGCAGGCCAGCCGCCGCTTCTGGAGCGCGCTGGCACCGTCCACCCACCCCCACAACAATTGCAACATAATATTAAACTCTTCTTTTTTTTGTATTTAGCCAACTGTAATGACTGAAACGACGAATAAACAGCAAAAACTAGTAGAAAACGTCAAAACTAAACTTCCTTCGTTGAAAAATGATACTAAACCGTTGAGCGTTTACAGCAGTACGGATAGAATGTACTCCAGCAACTTTATCAAAAGTACCGCTACAGAGAGAGCAGTGGCAGGCCAGCCGCCGCTTCTGGAGCGCGCTGGCACCGTCCACCCACCCCCACAACAATTGCAACATAATATTAAACTCTTCTTTTTTTTGTATTTAGCCAACTGTAATGACTGAAACGACGAATAAACAGCAAAAACTAGTAGAAAACGTCAAAACTAAACTTCCTTCGTTGAAAAATGATACTAAACCGTTGAGCGTTTACAGCAGTACGGATAGAATGTACTCCAGCAACTTTATCAAAAGTACCGCTACAGAGAGAGCAGTGGCAGGCCAGCCGCCGCTTCTGGAGCGCGCTGGCACCGTCCACCCACCCCCACAACAATTGCAACATAATATTAAACTCTTCTTTTTTTTGTATTTAGCCAACTGTAATGACTGAAACGACGAATAAACAGCAAAAACTAGTAGAAAACGTCAAAACTAAACTTCCTTCGTTGAAAAATGATACTAAACCGTTGAGCGTTTACAGCAGTACGGATAGAATGTACTCCAGCAACTTTATCAAAAGTACCGCTACAGAGAGAGCAGTGGCAGGCCAGCCGCCGCTTCTGGAGCGCGCTGGCACCGTCCACCCACCCCTACAACAATTGCAACATAATATTAAACTCTTCTTTTTTTTGTATTTAGCCAACTGTAATGACTGAAACGACGAATAAACAGCAAAAACTAGTAGAAAACGTCAAAACTAAACTTCCTTCGTTGAAAAATGATACTAAACCGTTGAGCGTTTACAGCAGTACGGATAGAATGTACTCCAGCAACTTTATCAAAAGTACCGCTACAGAGAGAGCAGTGGCAGGCCAGCCGCCGCTTCTGGAGCGCGCTGGCACCGTCCACCCACCCCCACAACAATTGCAACATAATATTAAACTCTTCTTTTTTTTTGTATTTAGCCAACTGTAATGACTGAAACGACGAATAAACAGCAAAAACTAGTAGAAAACGTCAAAACTAAACTTCCTTCGTTGAAAAATGATACTAAACCGTTGAGCGTTTACAGCAGTACGGATAGAATGTACTCCAGCAACTTTATCAAAAGTACCGCTACAGAGAGAGCAGTGGCAGGCCAGCCGCCGCTTCTGGAGCGCGCTGGCACCGTCCACCCACCCCCACAACAATTGCAACATAATATTAAACTCTTCTTTTTTTTTGTATTTAGCCAACTGTAATGACTGAAACGACGAATAAACAGCAAAAACTAGTAGAAAACGTCAAAACTAAACTTCCTTCGTTGAAAAATGATACTAAACCGTTGAGCGTTTACAGCAGTACGGATAGAATGTACTCCAGCAACTTTATCAAAAGTACCGCTACAGAGAGAGCAGTGGCAGGCCAGCCGCCGCTTCTGGAGCGCGCTGGCACCGTCCACCCACCCCCACAACAATTGCAACATAATATTAAACTCTTCTTTTTTTTTGTATTTAGCCAACTGTAATGACTGAAACGACGAATAAACAGCAAAAACTAGTAGAAAACGTCAAAACTAAACTTCCTTCGTTGAAAAATGATACTAAACCGTTGAGCGTTTACAGCAGTACGGATAGAATGTACTCCAGCAACTTTATCAAAAGTACCGCTACAGAGAGAGCAGTGGCAGGCCAGCCGCCGCTTCTGGAGCGCGCTGGCACCGTCCACCCACCCCCACAACAATTGCAACATAATATTAAACTCTTCTTTTTTTTGTATTTAGCCAACTGTAATGACTGAAACGACGAATAAACAGCAAAAACTAGTAGAAAACGTCAAAACTAAACTTCCTTCGTTGAAAAATGATACTAAACCGTTGAGCGTTTACAGCAGTACGGATAGAATGTACTCCAGCAACTTTATCAAAAGTACCGCTACAGAGAGAGCAGTGGCAGGCCAGCCGCCGCTTCTGGAGCGCGCTGGCACCGTCCACCCACCCCCACAACAATTGCAACATAATATTAAACTCTTCTTTTTTTTGTATTTAGCCAACTGTAATGACTGAAACGACGAATAAACAGCAAAAACTAGTAGAAAACGTCAAAACTAAACTTCCTTCGTTGAAAAATGATACTAAACCGTTGAGCGTTTACAGCAGTACGGATAGAATGTACTCCAGCAACTTTATCAAAAGTACCGCTACAGAGAGAGCAGTGGCAGGCCAGCCGCCGCTTCTGGAGCGCGCTGGCACCGTCCACCCACCCCCACAACAATTGCAACATAATATTAAACTCTTCTTTTTTTTGTATTTAGCCAACTGTAATGACTGAAACGACGAATAAACAGCAAAAACTAGTAGAAAACGTCAAAACTAAACTTCCTTCGTTGAAAAATGATACTAAACCGTTGAGCGTTTACAGCAGTACGGATAGAATGTACTCCAGCAACTTTATCAAAAGTACCGCTACAGAGAGAGCAGTGGCAGGCCAGCCGCCGCTTCTGGAGCGCGCTGGCACCGTCCACCCACCCCCACAACAATTGCAACATAATATTAAACTCTTCTTTTTTTTGTATTTAGCCAACTGTAATGACTGAAACGACGAATAAACAGCAAAAACTAGTAGAAAACGTCAAAACTAAACTTCCTTCGTTGAAAAATGATACTAAACCGTTGAGCGTTTACAGCAGTACGGATAGAATGTACTCCAGCAACTTTATCAAAAGTACCGCTACAGAGAGAGCAGTGGCAGGCCAGCCGCCGCTTCTGGAGCGCGCTGGCACCGTCCACCCACCCCCACAACAATTGCAACATAATATTAAACTCTTCTTTTTTTTGTATTTAGCCAACTGTAATGACTGAAACGACGAATAAACAGCAAAAACTAGTAGAAAACGTCAAAACTAAACTTCCTTCGTTGAAAAATGATACTAAACCGTTGAGCGTTTACAGCAGTACGGATAGAATGTACTCCAGCAACTTTATCAAAAGTACCGCTACAGAGAGAGCAGTGGCAGGCCAGCCGCCGCTTCTGGAGCGCGCTGGCACCGTCCACCCACCCCTACAACAATTGCAACATAATATTAAACTCTTCTTTTTTTTGTATTTAGCCAACTGTAATGACTGAAACGACGAATAAACAGCAAAAACTAGTAGAAAACGTCAAAACTAAACTTCCTTCGTTGAAAAATGATACTAAACCGTTGAGCGTTTACAGCAGTACGGATAGAATGTACTCCAGCAACTTTATCAAAAGTACCGCTACAGAGAGAGCAGTGGCAGGCCAGCCGCCGCTTCTGGAGCGCGCTGGCACCGTCCACCCACCCCCACAACAATTGCAACATAATATTAAACTCTTCTTTTTTTTTGTATTTAGCCAACTGTAATGACTGAAACGACGAATAAACAGCAAAAACTAGTAGAAAACGTCAAAACTAAACTTCCTTCGTTGAAAAATGATACTAAACCGTTGAGCGTTTACAGCAGTACGGATAGAATGTACTCCAGCAACTTTATCAAAAGTACCGCTACAGAGAGAGCAGTGGCAGGCCAGCCGCCGCTTCTGGAGCGCGCTGGCACCGTCCACCCACCCCCACAACAATTGCAACATAATATTAAACTCTTCTTTTTTTTTGTATTTAGCCAACTGTAATGACTGAAACGACGAATAAACAGCAAAAACTAGTAGAAAACGTCAAAACTAAACTTCCTTCGTTGAAAAATGATACTAAACCGTTGAGCGTTTACAGCAGTACGGATAGAATGTACTCCAGCAACTTTATCAAAAGTACCGCTACAGAGAGAGCAGTGGCAGGCCAGCCGCCGCTTCTGGAGCGCGCTGGCACCGTCCACCCACCCCCACAACAATTGCAACATAATATTAAACTCTTCTTTTTTTTGTATTTAGCCAACTGTAATGACTGAAACGACGAATAAACAGCAAAAACTAGTAGAAAACGTCAAAACTAAACTTCCTTCGTTGAAAAATGATACTAAACCGTTGAGCGTTTACAGCAGTACGGATAGAATGTACTCCAGCAACTTTATCAAAAGTACCGCTACAGAGAGAGCAGTGGCAGGCCAGCCGCCGCTTCTGGAGCGCGCTGGCACCGTCCACCCACCCCCACAACAATTGCAACATAATATTAAACTCTTCTTTTTTTTTGTATTTAGCCAACTGTAATGACTGAAACGACGAATAAACAGCAAAAACTAGTAGAAAACGTCAAAACTAAACTTCCTTCGTTGAAAAATGATACTAAACCGTTGAGCGTTTACAGCAGTACGGATAGAATGTACTCCAGCAACTTTATCAAAAGTACCGCTACAGAGAGAGCAGTGGCAGGCCAGCCGCCGCTTCTGGAGCGCGCTGGCACCGTCCACCCACCCCCACAACAATTGCAACATAATATTAAACTCTTCTTTTTTTTGTATTTAGCCAACTGTAATGACTGAAACGACGAATAAACAGCAAAAACTAGTAGAAAACGTCAAAACTAAACTTCCTTCGTTGAAAAATGATACTAAACCGTTGAGCGTTTACAGCAGTACGGATAGAATGTACTCCAGCAACTTTATCAAAAGTACCGCTACAGAGAGAGCAGTGGCAGGCCAGCCGCCGCTTCTGGAGCGCGCTGGCACCGTCCACCCACCCCCACAACAATTGCAACATAATATTAAACTCTTCTTTTTTTTTGTATTTAGCCAACTGTAATGACTGAAACGACGAATAAACAGCAAAAACTAGTAGAAAACGTCAAAACTAAACTTCCTTCGTTGAAAAATGATACTAAACCGTTGAGCGTTTACAGCAGTACGGATAGAATGTACTCCAGCAACTTTATCAAAAGTACCGCTACAGAGAGAGCAGTGGCAGGCCAGCCGCCGCTTCTGGAGCGCGCTGGCACCGTCCACCCACCCCCACAACAATTGCAACATAATATTAAACTCTTCTTTTTTTTTGTATTTAGCCAACTGTAATGACTGAAACGACGAATAAACAGCAAAAACTAGTAGAAAACGTCAAAACTAAACTTCCTTCGTTGAAAAATGATACTAAACCGTTGAGCGTTTACAGCAGTACGGATAGAATGTACTCCAGCAACTTTATCAAAAGTACCGCTACAGAGAGAGCAGTGGCAGGCCAGCCGCCGCTTCTGGAGCGCGCTGGCACCGTCCACCCACCCCCACAACAATTGCAACATAATATTAAACTCTTCTTTTTTTTTGTATTTAGCCAACTGTAATGACTGAAACGACGAATAAACAGCAAAAACTAGTAGAAAACGTCAAAACTAAACTTCCTTCGTTGAAAAATGATACTAAACCGTTGAGCGTTTACAGCAGTACGGATAGAATGTACTCCAGCAACTTTATCAAAAGTACCGCTACAGAGAGAGCAGTGGCAGGCCAGCCGCCGCTTCTGGAGCGCGCTGGCACCGTCCACCCACCCCCACAACAATTGCAACATAATATTAAACTCTTCTTTTTTTTTGTATTTAGCCAACTGTAATGACTGAAACGACGAATAAACAGCAAAAACTAGTAGAAAACGTCAAAACTAAACTTCCTTCGTTGAAAAATGATACTAAACCGTTGAGCGTTTACAGCAGTACGGATAGAATGTACTCCAGCAACTTTATCAAAAGTACCGCTACAGAGAGAGCAGTGGCAGGCCAGCCGCCGCTTCTGGAGCGCGCTGGCACCGTCCACCCACCCCCACAACAATTGCAACATAATATTAAACTCTTCTTTTTTTTTGTATTTAGCCAACTGTAATGACTGAAACGACGAATAAACAGCAAAAACTAGTAGAAAACGTCAAAACTAAACTTCCTTCGTTGAAAAATGATACTAAACCGTTGAGCGTTTACAGCAGTACGGATAGAATGTACTCCAGCAACTTTATCAAAAGTACCGCTACAGAGAGAGCAGTGGCAGGCCAGCCGCCGCTTCTGGAGCGCGCTGGCACCGTCCACCCACCCCCACAACAATTGCAACATAATATTAAACTCTTCTTTTTTTTGTATTTAGCCAACTGTAATGACTGAAACGACGAATAAACAGCAAAAACTAGTAGAAAACGTCAAAACTAAACTTCCTTCGTTGAAAAATGATACTAAACCGTTGAGCGTTTACAGCAGTACGGATAGAATGTACTCCAGCAACTTTATCAAAAGTACCGCTACAGAGAGAGCAGTGGCAGGCCAGCCGCCGCTTCTGGAGCGCGCTGGCACCGTCCACCCACCCCCACAACAATTGCAACATAATATTAAACTCTTCTTTTTTTTGTATTTAGCCAACTGTAATGACTGAAACGACGAATAAACAGCAAAAACTAGTAGAAAACGTCCAAACTAAACTTCCTTCGTTGAAAAATGATACTAAACCGTTGAGCGTTTACAGCAGTACGGATAGAATGTACTCCAGCAACTTTATCAAAAGTACCGCTACAGAGAGAGCAGTGGCAGGCCAGCCGCCGCTTCTGGAGCGCGCTGGCACCGTCCACCCACCCCCACAACAATTGCAACATAATATTAAACTCTTCTTTTTTTTGTATTTAGCCAACTGTAATGACTGAAACGACGAATAAACAGCAAAAACTAGTAGAAAACGTCCAAACTAAACTTCCTTCGTTGAAAAATGATACTAAACCGTTGAGCGTTTACAGCAGTACGGATAGAATGTACTCCAGCAACTTTATCAAAAGTACCGCTACAGAGAGAGCAGTGGCAGGCCAGCCGCCGCTTCTGGAGCGCGCTGGCACCGTCCACCCACCCCCACAACAATTGCAACATAATATTAAACTCTTCTTTTTTTTGTATTTAGCCAACTGTAATGACTGAAACGACGAATAAACAGCAAAAACTAGTAGAAAACGTCAAAACTAAACTTCCTTCGTTGAAAAATGATACTAAACCGTTGAGCGTTTACAGCAGTACGGATAGAATGTACTCCAGCAACTTTATCAAAAGTACCGCTACAGAGAGAGCAGTGGCAGGCCAGCCGCCGCTTCTGGAGCGCGCTGGCACCGTCCACCCACCCCCACAACAATTGCAACATAATATTAAACTCTTCTTTTTTTTTGTATTTAGCCAACTGTAATGACTGAAACGACGAATAAACAGCAAAAACTAGTAGAAAACGTCAAAACTAAACTTCCTTCGTTGAAAAATGATACTAAACCGTTGAGCGTTTACAGCAGTACGGATAGAATGTACTCCAGCAACTTTATCAAAAGTACCGCTACAGAGAGAGCAGTGGCAGGCCAGCCGCCGCTTCTGGAGCGCGCTGGCACCGTCCACCCACCCCCACAACAATTGCAACATAATATTAAACTCTTCTTTTTTTTGTATTTAGCCAACTGTAATGACTGAAACGACGAATAAACAGCAAAAACTAGTAGAAAACGTCAAAACTAAACTTCCTTCGTTGAAAAATGATACTAAACCGTTGAGTGTTTACAGCAGTACGGATAGAATGTACTCCAGCAACTTTATCAAAAGTACCGCTACAGAGAGAGCAGTGGCAGGCCAGCCGCCGCTTCTGGAGCGCGCTGGCACCGTCCACCCACCCCCACAACAATTGCAACATAATATTAAACTCTTCTTTTTTTTGTATTTAGCCAACTGTAATGACTGAAACGACGAATAAACAGCAAAAACTAGTAGAAAACGTCAAAACTAAACTTCCTTCGTTGAAAAATGATACTAAACCGTTGAGCGTTTACAGCAGTACGGATAGAATGTACTCCAGCAACTTTATCAAAAGTACCGCTACAGAGAGAGCAGTGGCAGGCCAGCCGCCGCTTCTGGAGCGCGCTGGCACCGTCCACCCACCCCCACAACAATTGCAACATAATATTAAACTCTTCTTTTTTTTTGTATTTAGCCAACTGTAATGACTGAAACGACGAATAAACAGCAAAAACTAGTAGAAAACGTCAAAACTAAACTTCCTTCGTTGAAAAATGATACTAAACCGTTGAGCGTTTACAGCAGTACGGATAGAATGTACTCCAGCAACTTTATCAAAAGTACCGCTACAGAGAGAGCAGTGGCAGGCCAGCCGCCGCTTCTGGAGCGCGCTGGCACCGTCCACCCACCCCCACAACAATTGCAACATAATACTAAACTCTTCTTTTTTTTTGTATTTAGCCAACTGTAATGACTGAAACGACGAATAAACAGCAAAAACTAGTAGAAAACGTCAAAACTAAACTTCCTTCGTTGAAAAATGATACTAAACCGTTGAGCGTTTACAGCAGTACGGATAGAATGTACTCCAGCAACTTTATCAAAAGTACCGCTACAGAGAGAGCAGTGGCAGGCCAGCCGCCGCTTCTGGAGCGCGCTGGCACCGTCCACCCACCCCCACAACAATTGCAACATAATATTAAACTCTTCTTTTTTTTGTATTTAGCCAACTGTAATGACTGAAACGACGAATAAACAGCAAAAACTAGTAGAAAACGTCAAAACTAAACTTCCTTCGTTGAAAAATGATACTAAACCGTTGAGCGTTTACAGCAGTACGGATAGAATGTACTCCAGCAACTTTATCAAAAGTACCGCTACAGAGAGAGCAGTGGCAGGCCAGCCGCCGCTTCTGGAGCGCGCTGGCACCGTCCACCCACCCCCACAACAATTGCAACATAATATTAAACTCTTCTTTTTTTTTGTATTTAGCCAACTGTAATGACTGAAACGACGAATAAACAGCAAAAACTAGTAGAAAACGTCAAAACTAAACTTCCTTCGTTGAAAAATGATACTAAACCGTTGAGCGTTTACAGCAGTACGGATAGAATGTACTCCAGCAACTTTATCAAAAGTACCGCTACAGAGAGAGCAGTGGCAGGCCAGCCGCCGCTTCTGGAGCGCGCTGGCACCGTCCACCCACCCCCACAACAATTGCAACATAATATTAAACTCTTCTTTTTTTTTGTATTTAGCCAACTGTAATGACTGAAACGACGAATAAACAGCAAAAACTAGTAGAAAACGTCAAAACTAAACTTCCTTCGTTGAAAAATGATACTAAACCGTTGAGCGTTTACAGCAGTACGGATAGAATGTACTCCAGCAACTTTATCAAAAGTACCGCTACAGAGAGAGCAGTGGCAGGCCAGCCGCCGCTTCTGGAGCGCGCTGGCACCGTCCACCCACCCCCACAACAATTGCAACATAATATTAAACTCTTCTTTTTTTTTGTATTTAGCCAACTGTAATGACTGAAACGACGAATAAACAGCAAAAACTAGTAGAAAACGTCAAAACTAAACTTCCTTCGTTGAAAAATGATACTAAACCGTTGAGCGTTTACAGCAGTACGGATAGAATGTACTCCAGCAACTTTATCAAAAGTACCGCTACAGAGAGAGCAGTGGCAGGCCAGCCGCCGCTTCTGGAGCGCGCTGGCACCGTCCACCCACCCCCACAACAATTGCAACATAATATTAAACTCTTCTTTTTTTTGTATTTAGCCAACTGTAATGACTGAAACGACGAATAAACAGCAAAAACTAGTAGAAAACGTCAAAACTAAACTTCCTTCGTTGAAAAATGATACTAAACCGTTGAGCGTTTACAGCAGTACGGATAGAATGTACTCCAGCAACTTTATCAAAAGTACCGCTACAGAGAGAGCAGTGGCAGGCCAGCCGCCGCTTCTGGAGCGCGCTGGCACCGTCCACCCACCCCCACAACAATTGCAACATAATATTAAACTCTTCTTTTTTTTTGTATTTAGCCAACTGTAATGACTGAAACGACGAATAAACAGCAAAAACTAGTAGAAAACGTCAAAACTAAACTTCCTTCGTTGAAAAATGATACTAAACCGTTGAGCGTTTACAGCAGTACGGATAGAATGTACTCCAGCAACTTTATCAAAAGTACCGCTACAGAGAGAGCAGTGGCAGGCCAGCCGCCGCTTCTGGAGCGCGCTGGCACCGTCCACCCACCCCCACAACAATTGCAACATAATATTAAACTCTTCTTTTTTTTGTATTTAGCCAACTGTAATGACTGAAACGACTAATAAACAGCAAAAACTAGTAGAAAACGTCAAAACTAAACTTCCTTCGTTGAAAAATGATACTAAACCGTTGAGCGTTTACAGCAGTACGGATAGAATGTACTCCAGCAACTTTATCAAAAGTACCGCTACAGAGAGAGCAGTGGCAGGCCAGCCGCCGCTTCTGGAGCGCGCTGGCACCGTCCACCCACCCCCACAACAATTGCAACATAATATTAAACTCTTCTTTTTTTTTGTATTTAGCCAACTGTAATGACTGAAACGACGAATAAACAGCAAAAACTAGTAGAAAACGTCAAAACTAAACTTCCTTCGTTGAAAAATGATACTAAACCGTTGAGCGTTTACAGCAGTACGGATAGAATGTACTCCAGCAACTTTATCAAAAGTACCGCTACAGAGAGAGCAGTGGCAGGCCAGCCGCCGCTTCTGGAGCGCGCTGGCACCGTCCACCCACCCCCACAACAATTGCAACATAATATTAAACTCTTCTTTTTTTTTGTATTTAGCCAACTGTAATGACTGAAACGACGAATAAACAGCAAAAACTAGTAGAAAACGTCAAAACTAAACTTCCTTCGTTGAAAAATGATACTAAACCGTTGAGCGTTTACAGCAGTACGGATAGAATGTACTCCAGCAACTTTATCAAAAGTACCGCTACAGAGAGAGCAGTGGCAGGCCAGCCGCCGCTTCTGGAGCGCGCTGGCACCGTCCACCCACCCCCACAACAATTGCAACATAATATTAAACTCTTCTTTTTTTTTGTATTTAGCCAACTGTAATGACTGAAACGACGAATAAACAGCAAAAACTAGTAGAAAACGTCAAAACTAAACTTCCTTCGTTGAAAAATGATACTAAACCGTTGAGCGTTTACAGCAGTACGGATAGAATGTACTCCAGCAACTTTATCAAAAGTACCGCTACAGAGAGAGCAGTGGCAGGCCAGCCGCCGCTTCTGGAGCGCGCTGGCACCGTCCACCCACCCCCACAACAATTGCAACATAATATTAAACTCTTCTTTTTTTTGTATTTAGCCAACTGTAATGACTGAAACGACGAATAAACAGCAAAAACTAGTAGAAAACGTCAAAACTAAACTTCCTTCGTTGAAAAATGATACTAAACCGTTGAGCGTTTACAGCAGTACGGATAGAATGTACTCCAGCAACTTTATCAAAAGTACCGCTACAGAGAGAGCAGTGGCAGGCCAGCCGCCGCTTCTGGAGCGCGCTGGCACCGTCCACCCACCCCCACAACAATTGCAACATAATATTAAACTCTTCTTTTTTTTTGTATTTAGCCAACTGTAATGACTGAAACGACGAATAAACAGCAAAAACTAGTAGAAAACGTCAAAACTAAACTTCCTTCGTTGAAAAATGATACTAAACCGTTGAGCGTTTACAGCAGTACGGATAGAATGTACTCCAGCAACTTTATCAAAAGTACCGCTACAGAGAGAGCAGTGGCAGGCCAGCCGCCGCTTCTGGAGCGCGCTGGCACCGTCCACCCACCCCCACAACAATTGCAACATAATATTAAACTCTTCTTTTTTTTGTATTTAGCCAACTGTAATGACTGAAACGACGAATAAACAGCAAAAACTAGTAGAAAACGTCAAAACTAAACTTCCTTCGTTGAAAAATGATACTAAACCGTTGAGCGTTTACAGCAGTACGGATAGAATGTACTCCAGCAACTTTATCAAAAGTACCGCTACAGAGAGAGCAGTGGCAGGCCAGCCGCCGCTTCTGGAGCGCGCTGGCACCGTCCACCCACCCCCACAACAATTGCAACATAATACTAAACTCTTCTTTTTTTGTATTTAGCCAACTGTAATGACTGAAACGACGAATAAACAGCAAAAACTAGTAGAAAACGTCAAAACTAAACTTCCTTCGTTGAAAAATGATACTAAACCGTTGAGCGTTTACAGCAGTACGGATAGAATGTACTCCAGCAACTTTATCAAAAGTACCGCTACAGAGAGAGCAGTGGCAGGCCAGCCGCCGCTTCTGGAGCGCGCTGGCACCGTCCACCCACCCCCACAACAATTGCAACATAATATTAAACTCTTCTTTTTTTTGTATTTAGCCAACTGTAATGACTGAAACGACGAATAAACAGCAAAAACTAGTAGAAAACGTCAAAACTAAACTTCCTTCGTTGAAAAATGATACTAAACCGTTGAGCGTTTACAGCAGTACGGATAGAATGTACTCCAGCAACTTTATCAAAAGTACCGCTACAGAGAGAGCAGTGGCAGGCCAGCCGCCGCTTCTGGAGCGCGCTGGCACCGTCCACCCACCCCCACAACAATTGCAACATAATATTAAACTCTTCTTTTTTTTTGTATTTAGCCAACTGTAATGACTGAAACGACGAATAAACAGCAAAAACTAGTAGAAAACGTCAAAACTAAACTTCCTTCGTTGAAAAATGATACTAAACCGTTGAGCGTTTACAGCAGTACGGATAGAATGTACTCCAGCAACTTTATCAAAAGTACCGCTACAGAGAGAGCAGTGGCAGGCCAGCCGCCGCTTCTGGAGCGCGCTGGCACCGTCCACCCACCCCCACAACAATTGCAACATAATATTAAACTCTTCTTTTATTTGTATTTAGCCAACTGTAATGACTGAAACGACGAATAAACAGCAAAAACTAGTAGAAAACGTCAAAACTAAACTTCCTTCGTTGAAAAATGATACTAAACCGTTGAGCGTTTACAGCAGTACGGATAGAATGTACTCCAGCAACTTTATCAAAAGTACCGCTACAGAGAGAGCAGTGGCAGGCCAGCCGCCGCTTCTGGAGCGCGCTGGCACCGTCCACCCACCCCTACAACAATTGCAACATAATATTAAACTCTTCTTTTTTTTTTGTATTTAGCCAACTGTAATGACTGAAACGACGAATAAACAGCAAAAACTAGTAGAAAACGTCAAAACTAAACTTCCTTCGTTGAAAAATGATACTAAACCGTTGAGCGTTTACAGCAGTACGGATAGAATGTACTCCAGCAACTTTATCAAAAGTACCGCTACAGAGAGAGCAGTGGCAGGCCAGCCGCCGCTTCTGGAGCGCGCTGGCACCGTCCACCCACCCCCACAACAATTGCAACATAATATTAATCTCTTCTTTTTTTTTGTATTTAGCCAACTGTAATGACTGAAACGACGAATAAACAGCAAAAACTAGTAGAAAACGTCAAAACTAAACTTCCTTCGTTGAAAAATGATACTAAACCGTTGAGCGTTTACAGCAGTACGGATAGAATGTACTCCAGCAACTTTATCAAAAGTACCGCTACAGAGAGAGCAGTGGCAGGCCAGCCGCCGCTTCTGGAGCGCGCTGGCACCGTCCACCCACCCCCACAACAATTGCAACATAATATTAAACTCTTCTTTTTTTTTGTATTTAGCCAACTGTAATGACTGAAACGACGAATAAACAGCAAAAACTAGTAGAAAACGTCAAAACTAAACTTCCTTCGTTGAAAAATGATACTAAACCGTTGAGCGTTTACAGCAGTACGAATAGAATGTACTCCAGCAACTTTATCAAAAGTACCGCTACAGAGAGAGCAGTGGCAGGCCAGCCGCCGCTTCTGGAGCGCGCTGGCACCGTCCACCCACCCCCACAACAATTGCAACATAATATTAAACTCTTCTTTTTTTTTTGTATTTAGCCAACTGTAATGACTGAAACGACGAATAAACAGCAAAAACTAGTAGAAAACGTCAAAACTAAACTTCCTTCGTTGAAAAATGATACTAAACCGTTGAGCGTTTACAGCAGTACGGATAGAATGTACTCCAGCAACTTTATCAAAAGTACCGCTACAGAGAGAGCAGTGGCAGGCCAGCCGCCGCTTCTGGAGCGCGCTGGCACCGTCCACCCACCCCCACAACAATTGCAACATAATATTAAACTCTTCTTTTTTTTGTATTTAGCCAACTGTAATGACTGAAACGACGAATAAACAGCAAAAACTAGTAGAAAACGTCAAAACTAAACTTCCTTCGTTGAAAAATGATACTAAACCGTTGAGCGTTTACAGCAGTACGGATAGAATGTACTCCAGCAACTTTATCAAAAGTACCGCTACAGAGAGAGCAGTGGCAGGCCAGCCGCCGCTTCTGGAGCCGCGCTGGCACCGTCCACCCACCCCCCACAACAATTGCAACATAATATTAAACTCTTCTTTTTTTTTGTATTTAGCCAACTGTAATGACTGAAACGACGAATAAACAGCAAAAACTAGTAGAAAACGTCAAAACTAAACTTCCTTCGTTGAAAAATGATACTAAACCGTTGAGCGTTTACAGCAGTACGGATAGAATGTACTCCAGCAACTTTATCAAAAGTACCGCTACAGAGAGAGCAGTGGCAGGCCAGCCGCCGCTTCTGGAGCGCGCTGGCACCGTCCACCCACCCCCACAACAATTGCAACATAATATTAAACTCTTCTTTTTTTTTGTATTTAGCCAACTGTAATGACTGAAACGACGAATAAACAGCAAAAACTAGTAGAAAACGTCAAAACTAAACTTCCTTCGTTGAAAAATGATACTAAACCGTTGAGCGTTTACAGCAGTACGGATAGAATGTACTCCAGCAACTTTATCAAAAGTACCGCTACAGAGAGAGCAGTGGCAGGCCAGCCGCCGCTTCTGGAGCGCGCTGGCACCGTCCACCCACCCCCACAACAATTGCAACATAATATTAAACTCTTCTTTTTTTTTGTATTTAGCCAACTGTAATGACTGAAACGACGAATAAACAGCAAAAACTAGTAGAAAACGTCAAAACTAAACTTCCTTCGTTGAAAAATGATACTAAACCGTTGAGCGTTTACAGCAGTACGGATAGAATGTACTCCAGCAACTTTATCAAAAGTACCGCTACAGAGAGAGCAGTGGCAGGCCAGCCGCCGCTTCTGGAGCGCGCTGGCACCGTCCACCCACCCCCACAACAATTGCAACATAATATTAAACTCTTCTTTTTTTTTGTATTTAGCCAACTGTAATGACTGAAACGACGAATAAACAGCAAAAACTAGTAGAAAACGTCAAAACTAAACTTCCTTCGTTGAAAAATGATACTAAACCGTTGAGCGTTTACAGCAGTACGGATAGAATGTACTCCAGCAACTTTATCAAAAGTACCGCTACAGAGAGAGCAGTGGCAGGCCAGCCGCCGCTTCTGGAGCGCGCTGGCACCGTCCACCCACCCCCACAACAATTGCAACATAATATTAAACTCTTCTTTTTTTTTGTATTTAGCCAACTGTAATGACTGAAACGACGAATAAACAGCAAAAACTAGTAGAAAACGTCAAAACTAAACTTCCTTCGTTGAAAAATGATACTAAAACCGTTGAGCGTTTACAGCAGTACGGATAGAATGTACTCCAGCAACTTTATCAAAAGTACCGCTACAGAGAGAGCAGTGGCAGGCCAGCCGCCGCTTCTGGAGCGCGCTGGCACCGTCCACCCACCCCCACAACAATTGCAACATAATATTAAACTCTTCTTTTTTTTGTATTTAGCCAACTGTAATGACTGAAACGACGAATAAACAGCAAAAACTAGTAGAAAACGTCAAAACTAAACTTCCTTCGTTGAAAAATGATACTAAACCGTTGAGCGTTTACAGCAGTACGAATAGAATGTACTCCAGCAACTTTATCAAAAGTACCGCTACAGAGAGAGCAGTGGCAGGCCAGCCGCCGCTTCTGGAGCGCGCTGGCACCGTCCACCCACCCCCACAACAATTGCAACATAATATTAAACTCTTCTTTTTTTTTGTATTTAGCCAACTGTAATGACTGAAACGACGAATAAACAGCAAAAACTAGTAGAAAACGTCAAAACTAAACTTCCTTCGTTGAAAAATGATACTAAACCGTTGAGCGTTTACAGCAGTACGGATAGAATGTACTCCAGCAACTTTATCAAAAGTACCGCTACAGAGAGAGCAGTGGCAGGCCAGCCGCCGCTTCTGGAGCGCGCTGGCACCGTCCACCCACCCCCACAACAATTGCAACATAATACTAAACTCTTCTTTTTTTTGTATTTAGCCCAACTGTAATGACTGAAACGACGAATAAACAGCAAAAACTAGTAGAAAACGTCAAAACTAAACTTCCTTCGTTGAAAAATGATACTAAACCGTTGAGCGTTTACAGCAGTACGGATAGAATGTACTCCAGCAACTTTATCAAAAGTACCGCTACAGAGAGAGCAGTGGCAGGCCAGCCGCCGCTTCTGGAGCGCGCTGGCACCGTCCACCCACCCCCACAACAATTGCAACATAATATTAAACTCTTCTTTTTTTTGTATTTAGCCAACTGTAATGACTGAAACGACGAATAAACAGCAAAAACTAGTAGAAAACGTCAAAACTAAACTTCCTTCGTTGAAAAATGATACTAAACCGTTGAGCGTTTACAGCAGTACGGATAGAATGTACTCCAGCAACTTTATCAAAAGTACCGCTACAGAGAGAGCAGTGGCAGGCCAGCCGCCGCTTCTGGAGCGCGCTGGCACCGTCCACCCACCCCCACAACAATTGCAACATAATACTAAACTCTTCTTTTTTTTGTATTTAGCCAACTGTAATGACTGAAACGACGAATAAACAGCAAAAACTAGTAGAAAACGTCAAAACTAAACTTCCTTCGTTGAAAAATGATTACTAAACCGTTGAGCGTTTACAGCAGTACGGATAGAATGTACTCCAGCAACTTTATCAAAAGTACCGCTACAGAGAGAGCAGTGGCAGGCCAGCCGCCGCTTCTGGAGCGCGCTGGCACCGTCCCACCCACCCCCACAACAATTGCAACATAATACTAAACTCTTCTTTTTTTTGTATTTAGCCAACTGTAATGACTGAAACGACGAATAAACAGCAAAAACTAGTAGAAAACGTCAAAACTAAACTTCCTTCGTTGAAAAATGATACTAAACCGTTGAGCGTTTACAGCAGTACGGATAGAATGTACTCCAGCAACTTTATCAAAAGTACCGCTACAGAGAGAGCAGTGGCAGGCCAGCCGCCGCTTCTGGAGCGCGCTGGCACCGTCCACCCACCCCCACAACAATTGCAACATAATATTAAACTCTTCTTTTTTTTTGTATTTAGCCAACTGTAATGACTGAAACGACGAATAAACAGCAAAAACTAGTAGAAAACGTCAAAACTAAACTTCCTTCGTTGAAAAATGATACTAAACCGTTGAGCGTTTACAGCAGTACGGATAGAATGTACTCCAGCAACTTTATCAAAAGTACCGCTACAGAGAGAGCAGTGGCAGGCCAGCCGCCGCTTCTGGAGCGCGCTGGCACCGTCCACCCACCCCCACAACAATTGCAACATAATATTAAACTCTTCTTTTTTTTGTATTTAGCCAACTGTAATGACTGAAACGACGAATAAACAGCAAAAACTAGTAGAAAACGTCAAAACTAAACTTCCTTCGTTGAAAAATGATACTAAACCGTTGAGCGTTTACAGCAGTACGGATAGAATGTACTCCAGCAACTTTATCAAAAGTACCGCTACAGAGAGAGGCAGTGGCAGGCCAGCCGCCGCTTCTGGAGCGCGCTGGCACCGTCCACCCACCCCCACAACAATTGCAACATAATATTAAACTCTTCTTTTTTTTTTGTATTTAGCCAACTGTAATGACTGAAACGACGAATAAACAGCAAAAACTAGTAGAAAACGTCAAAACTAAACTTCCTTCGTTGAAAAATGATACTAAACCGTTGAGCGTTTACAGCAGTTACGGATAGAATGTACTCCAGCAACTTTATCAAAAGTACCGCTACAGAGAGAGCAGTGGCAGGCCAGCCGCCGCTTCTGGAGCGCGCTGGCACCGTCCACCCACCCCCACAACAATTGCAACATAATATTAACCTCTCTTTTTTTTTGTATTTAGCCAACTGTAATGACTGAAACGACGAATAAACAGCAAAAACTAGTAGAAAACGTCAAAACTAAACTTCCTTCGTTGAAAAATGATACTAAACCGTTGAGCGTTTACAGCAGTACGGATAGAATGTACTCCAGCAACTTTATCAAAAGTACCGCTACAGAGAGAGCAGTGGCAGGCCAGCCGCCGCTTCTGGAGCGCGCTGGCACCGTCCACCCACCCCCACAACATTGCAACATAATATTTAAACTCTTCTTTTTTTTTGTATTTAGCCAACTGTAATGACTGAAACGACGAATAAACAGCAAAAACTAGTAGAAAACGTCAAAACTAAACTTCCTTCGTTGAAAAATGATACTAAACCGTTGAGCGTTTACAGCAGTACGGATAGAATGTACTCCAGCAACTTTATCAAAAGTACCGCTACAGAGAGAGCAGTGGCAGGCCAGCCGCCGCTTCTGGAGCGCGCTGGCACCGTCCACCCACCCCCACAACAATTGCAACATAATATTAAACTCTCTTTTTTTTTGTATTTAGCCAACTGTAATGACTGAAACGACGAATAAACAGCAAAAACTAGTAGAAAACGTCAAAAACTAAACTTCCTTCGTTGAAAAATGATACTAAACCGTTGAGCGTTTACAGCAGTACGAATAGAATGTACTCCAGCAACTTTATCAAAAGTACCGCTACAGAGAGAGCAGTGGCAGGCCAGCCGCCGCTTCTGGAGCGCGCTGGCACCGTCCACCCACCCCCACAACAATTGCAACATAATATTAAACTCTTCTTTTTTTTTGTATTTAGCCAACTGTAATGACTGAAACGACGAATAAACAGCAAAAACTAGTAGAAAACGTCAAAACTAAACTTCCTTCGTTGAAAAATGATACTAAACCGTTGAGCGTTTACAGCAGTACGGATAGAATGTACTCCAGCAAACTTTATCAAAAGTACCGCTACAGAGAGAGCAGTGGCAGGCCAGCCGCCGCTTCTGGAGCGCGCTGGCACCGTCCACCCACCCCCACAACAATTGCAACATAATATTAAACTCTTCTTTTTTTGTATTTAGCCAACTGTAATGACTGAAACGACGAATAAACAACAAAAACTAGTAGAAACGTCAAAACTAAACTTCCTTCGTTCTAAACCGTTGAGCGTTTACAGCAGTACGGATAGAATGTACTCCAGCAACTTTATCAAAGTACCGCTACAGAGAGAGCAGTGGCAGGCCAGCCGCCGCTTCTGGAGCGCGCTGGCACCGTCCACCCACCCCCACAACAATTGCAACATAATATTAAACTCTTCTTTTTTTTTGTATTTAGCCAACTGTAATGACTGAAACGACGAATAAACAGCAAAAACTAGTAGAAAACGTCAAAACTAAACTTCCTTCGTTGAAAAATGATACTAAACCGTTGAGCGTTTACAGCAGTACGGATAGAATGTACTCCAGCAACTTTGTCAAAAGTACCGCTACAGAGAGAGCAGTGGCAGGCCAGCCGCCGCTTCTGGAGCGCGCTGGCACCGTCCACCCACCCCCACAACAATTGCAACATAATACTAAACTCTTCTTTTTATTGTATTTAGCCAACTGTAATGACTGAAACGACGAATAAACAGCAAAAACTAGTAGAAAACGTCAAAACTAAACTTCCTTCGTTGAAAAATGATACTAAACCCGTTGAGCGTTTACAGCAGTACGGATAGAATGTACTCCAGCAACTTTATCAAAAGTACCGCTACAGAGAGAGCAGTGGCAGGCCAGCCGCCGCTTCTGGAGCGCGCTGGCACCGTCCACCCACCCCCACAACAATGCAACATAATATTAAACTCTTCTTTTTTTTTGTATTTAGCCAACTGTAATGACTGAAACGACGAATAAACAGCAAAAACTAGTAGAAAACGTCCAAAACTAAACTTCCTTCGTTGAAAAATGATACTAAACCGTTGAGCGTTTTACAGCAGTACGGATAGAATGTACTCCAGCAACTTTATCAAAAGTACCGCTACAGAGAGAGCAGTGGCAGGCCAGCCGCCGCTTCTGGAGCGCGCTGGCACCGTCCACCCACCCCCACAACAATTGCAACATAATATTAAACTCTTCTTTTTTTTGTATTTAGCCAACTGTAATGACTGAAACGACGAATAAACAGCAAAAACTAGTAGAAAACGTCAAAACTAAACTTCCTTCGTTGAAAAATGATACTAAACCGTTGAGCGTTTACAGCAGTACGGATAGAATGTACTCCAGCAACTTTATCAAAAGTACCGCTACAGAGAGAGCAGTGGCAGGCAGCCGCCGCTTCTGGAGCGCGCTGGCACCGTCCACCCACCCCCACAACAATTGCAACATAATATTAAACTCTTCTTTTTTTTGTATTTAGCCAACTGTAATGACTGAAACGACGAATAAACAGCAAAAACTAGTAGAAAACGTCAAAACTAAACTTCCTTCGTTGAAAAATGATACTAAACCGTTGAGCGTTTACAGCAGTACGGATAGAATGTACTCCAGCAACTTTATCAAAAGTACCGCTACAGAGAGAGCAGTGGCAGGCCAGCCGCCGCTTCTGGAGCGCGCTGGCACCGTCCACCCACCCCCACAACAATTGCAACATAATATTAAACTCTTCTTTTTTTTGTATTTAGCCAACTGTAATGACTGAAACGACGAATAAACAGCAAAAACTAGTAGAAAACGTCAAAACTAAACTTCCTTCGTTGAAAAATGATACTAAACCGTTGAGCGTTTACAGCAGTACGGATAGAATGTACTCCAGCAACTTTATCAAAGTACCGCTACAGAGAGAGCAGTGGCAGGCCAGCCGCCGCTTCTGGAGCGCGCTGGCACCGTCCACCCACCCCCACAACAATTGCAACATAATATTAAACTCTTCTTTTTTTGTATTTAGCCAACTGTAATGACTGAAACGACGAATAAAACAGCAAAAACTAGTAGAAAACGTCAAAACTAAACTTCCTTCGTTGAAAATGATACTAAACCGTTGAGCGTTTACAGCAGTACGGATAGAATGTACTCCAGCAACTTTATCAAAAGTACCGCTACAGAGAGAGCAGTGGCAGGCCAGCCGCCGCTTCTGGAGCGCGCTGGCACCGTCCACCCACCCCCACAACAATTGCAACATAATATTAAACTCTTCTTTTTTTTTGTATTTAGCCAACTGTAATGACTGAAACGACGAATAAACAGCAAAAACTAGTAGAAAACGTCAAAACTAAACTTCCTTCGTTGAAAAATTATACTAAACCGTTGAGCGTTTACAGCAGTACGGATAGAATGTACTCCAGCAACTTTATCAAAAGTACCGCTACAGAGAGAGCAGTGGCAGGCCAGCCGCCGCTTCTGGAGCGCGCTGGCACCGTCCACCCACCCCCACAACAATTGCAACATAATATTAAACTCTTCTTTTTTTTTGTATTTAGCCAACTGTAATGACTGAAACGACGAATAAACAGCAAAAACTAGTAGAAAACGTCAAAACTAAACTTCCTTCGTTGAAAAATGATACTAAACCGTTGAGCGTTTACAGCAGTACGGATAGAATGTACTCCAGCAACTTTATCAAAAGTACCGCTACAGAGAGAGCAGTGGCAGGCCAGCCGCCGCTTCTGGAGCGCGCTGGCACCGTCCACCCACCCCCACAACAATTGCAACATAATATTAAACTCTTCTTTTTTTTTTGTATTTAGCCAACTGTAATGACTGAAACGACGAATAAACAGCAAAAACTAGTAGAAAACGTCAAAACTAAACTTCCTTCGTTGAAAAATGATACTAAACCGTTGAGCGTTTACAGCAGTACGGATAGAATGTACTCCAGCAACTTTATCAAAAGTACCGCTACAGAGAGAGCAGTGGCAGGCCAGCCGCCGCTTCTGGAGCGCGCTGGCACCGTCCACCCACCCCCACAACAATTGCAACATAATATTAAACTCTTCTTTTTTTTGTATTTAGCCAACTGTAATGACTGAAACGACGAATAAACAGCAAAAACTAGTAGAAAACGTCAAAACTAAACTTCCTTCGTTGAAAAATGATACTAAACCGTTGAGCGTTTACAGCAGTACGGATAGAATGTACTCCAGCAACTTTATCAAAAGTACCGCTACAGAGAGAGCAGTGGCAGGCCAGCCGCCGCTTCTGGAGCGCGCTGGCACCGTCCACCCACCCCCACAACAATTGCAACATAATACTAAACTCTTCTTTTTTTTGTATTTAGCCAACTGTAATGACTGAAACGACGAATAAACAGCAAAAACTAGTAGAAAACGTCAAAACTAAACTTCCTTCGTTGAAAAATGATACTAAACCGTTGAGCGTTTACAGCAGTACGGATAGAATGTACTCCAGCAACTTTATCAAAAGTACCGCTACAGAGAGAGCAGTGGCAGGCCAGCCGCCGCTTCTGGAGCGCGCTGGCACCGTCCACCCACCCCCACAACAATTGCAACATAATACTAAACTCTTCTTTTTTTTGTATTTAGCCAACTGTAATGACTGAAACGACGAATAAACAGCAAAAACTAGTAGAAAACGTCAAAACTAAACTTCCTTCGTTGAAAAATGATACTAAACCGTTGAGCGTTTACAGCAGTACGGATAGAATGTACTCCAGCAACTTTATCAAAAGTACCGCTACAGAGAGAGCAGTGGCAGGCCAGCCGCCGCTTCTGGAGCGCGCTGGCACCGTCCACCCACCCCCACAACAATTGCAACATAATATTAAACTCTTCTTTTTTTTTGTATTTAGCCAACTGTAATGACTGAAACGACGAATAAACAGCAAAAACTAGTAGAAAACGTCAAAACTAAACTTCCTTCGTTGAAAAATGATACTAAACCGTTGAGCGTTTACAGCAGTACGGATAGAATGTACTCCAGCAACTTTATCAAAAGTACCGCTACAGAGAGAGCAGTGGCAGGCCAGCCGCCGCTTCTGGAGCGCGCTGGCACCGTCCACCCACCCCCACAACAATTGCAACATAATATTAAACTCTTCTTTTTTTTGTATTTAGCCAACTGTAATGACTGAAACGACGAATAAACAGCAAAAACTAGTAGAAAACGTCAAAACTAAACTTCCTTCGTTGAAAAATGATACTAAACCGTTGAGCGTTTACAGCAGTACGGATAGAATGTACTCCAGCAACTTTATCAAAAGTACCGCTACAGAGAGAGCAGTGGCAGGCCAGCCGCCGCTTCTGGAGCGCGCTGGCACCGTCCACCCACCCCCACAACAATTGCAACATAATACTAAACTCTTCTTTTTTTTGTATTTAGCCAACTGTAATGACTGAAACGACGAATAAACAGCAAAAACTAGTAGAAAACGTCAAAACTAAACTTCCTTCGTTGAAAAATGATACTAAACCGTTGAGCGTTTACAGCAGTACGGATAGAATGTACTCCAGCAACTTTATCAAAAGTACCGCTACAGAGAGAGCAGTGGCAGGCCAGCCGCCGCTTCTGGAGCGCGCTGGCACCGTCCACCCACCCCCACAACAATTGCAACATAATATTAAACTCTTCTTTTTTTTGTATTTAGCCAACTGTAATGACTGAAACGACGAATAAACAGCAAAAACTAGTAGAAAACGTCAAAACTAAACTTCCTTCGTTGATAAATGATACTAAACCGTTGAGCGTTTACAGCAGTACGGATAGAATGTACTCCAGCAACTTTATCAAAAGTACCGCTACAGAGAGAGCAGTGGCAGGCCAGCCGCCGCTTCTGGAGCGCGCTGGCACCGTCCACCCACCCCCACAACAATTGCAACATAATACTAAACTCTTCTTTTTTTTGTATTTAGCCAACTGTAATGACTGAAACGACGAATAAACAGCAAAAACTAGTAGAAAACGTCAAAACTAAACTTCCTTCGTTGAAAAATGATACTAAACCGTTGAGCGTTTACAGCAGTACGGATAGAATGTACTCCAGCAACTTTATCAAAAGTACCGCTACAGAGAGAGCAGTGGCAGGCCAGCCGCCGCTTCTGGAGCGCGCTGGCACCGTCCACCCACCCCCACAACAATTGCAACATAATATTAAACTCTTCTTTTTTTTGTATTTAGCCAACTGTAATGACTGAAACGACGAATAAACAGCAAAAACTAGTAGAAAACGTCAAAACTAAACTTCCTTCGTTGAAAAATGATACTAAACCGTTGAGCGTTTACAGCAGTACGGATAGAATGTACTCCAGCAACTTTATCAAAAGTACCGCTACAGAGAGAGCAGTGGCAGGCCAGCCGCCGCTTCTGGAGCGCGCTGGCACCGTCCACCCACCCCTACAACAATTGCAACATAATACTAAACTCTTCTTTTTTTTGTATTTAGCCAACTGTAATGACTGAAACGACGAATAAACAGCAAAAACTAGTAGAAAACGTCAAAACTAAACTTCCTTCGTTGAAAAATGATACTAAACCGTTGAGCGTTTACAGCAGTACGGATAGAATGTACTCCAGCAACTTTATCAAAAGTACCGCTACAGAGAGAGCAGTGGCAGGCCAGCCGCCGCTTCTGGAGCGCGCTGGCACCGTCCACCCACCCCCACAACAATTGCAACATAATACTAAACTCTTCTTTTTTTTGTATTTAGCCAACTGTAATGACTGAAACGACGAATAAACAGCAAAAACTAGTAGAAAACGTCAAAACTAAACTTCCTTCGTTGAAAAATGATACTAAACCGTTGAGCGTTTACAGCAGTACGGATAGAATGTACTCCAGCAACTTTATCAAAAGTACCGCTACAGAGAGAGCAGTGGCAGGCCAGCCGCCGCTTCTGGAGCGCGCTGGCACCGTCCACCCACCCCCACAACAATTGCAACATAATATTAAACTCTTCTTTTTTTTTGTATTTAGCCAACTGTAATGACTGAAACGACGAATAAACAGCAAAAACTAGTAGAAAACGTCAAAACTAAACTTCCTTCGTTGAAAAATGATACTAAACCGTTGAGCGTTTACAGCAGTACGGATAGAATGTACTCCAGCAACTTTATCAAAAGTACCGCTACAGAGAGAGCAGTGGCAGGCCAGCCGCCGCTTCTGGAGCGCGCTGGCACCGTCCACCCACCCCCACAACAATTGCAACATAATATTAAACTCTTCTTTTTTTTGTATTTAGCCAACTGTAATGACTGAAACGACGAATAAACAGCAAAAACTAGTAGAAAACGTCAAAACTAAACTTCCTTCGTTGAAAAATGATACTAAACCGTTGAGCGTTTACAGCAGTACGGATAGAATGTACTCCAGCAACTTTATCAAAAGTACCGCTACAGAGAGAGCAGTGGCAGGCCAGCCGCCGCTTCTGGAGCGCGCTGGCACCGTCCACCCACCCCCACAACAATTGCAACATAATACTAAACTCTTCTTTTTTTTGTATTTAGCCAACTGTAATGACTGAAACGACGAATAAACAGCAAAAACTAGTAGAAAACGTCAAAACTAAACTTCCTTCGTTGAAAAATGATACTAAACCGTTGAGCGTTTACAGCAGTACGGATAGAATGTACTCCAGCAACTTTATCAAAAGTACCGCTACAGAGAGAGCAGTGGCAGGCCAGCCGCCGCTTCTGGAGCGCGCTGGCACCGTCCACCCACCCCCACAACAATTGCAACATAATATTAAACTCTTCTTTTTTTTGTATTTAGCCAACTGTAATGACTGAAACGACGAATAAACAGCAAAAACTAGTAGAAAACGTCAAAACTAAACTTCCTTCGTTGAAAAATGATACTAAACCGTTGAGCGTTTACAGCAGTACGGATAGAATGTACTCCAGCAACTTTATCAAAAGTACCGCTACAGAGAGAGCAGTGGCAGGCCAGCCGCCGCTTCTGGAGCGCGCTGGCACCGTCCACCCACCCCCACAACAATTGCAACATAATACTAAACTCTTCTTTTTTTTGTATTTAGCCAACTGTAATGACTGAAACGACGAATAAACAGCAAAAACTAGTAGAAAACGTCAAAACTAAACTTCCTTCGTTGAAAAATGATACTAAACCGTTGAGCGTTTACAGCAGTACGGATAGAATGTACTCCAGCAACTTTATCAAAAGTACCGCTACAGAGAGAGCAGTGGCAGGCCAGCCGCCGCTTCTGGAGCGCGCTGGCACCGTCCACCCACCCCCACAACAATTGCAACATAATACTAAACTCTTCTTTTTTTTGTATTTAGCCAACTGTAATGACTGAAACGACGAATAAACAGCAAAAACTAGTAGAAAACGTCAAAACTAAACTTCCTTCGTTGAAAAATGATACTAAACCGTTGAGCGTTTACAGCAGTACGGATAGAATGTACTCCAGAAACTTTATCAAAAGTACCGCTACAGAGAGAGCAGTGGCAGGCCAGCCGCCGCTTCTGGAGCGCGCTGGCACCGTCCACCCACCCCCACAACAATTGCAACATAATATTAAACTCTTCTTTTTTTTGTATTTAGCCAACTGTAATGACTGAAACGACGAATAAACAGCAAAAACTAGTAGAAAACGTCAAAACTAAACTTCCTTCGTTGAAAAATGATACTAAACCGTTGAGCGTTTACAGCAGTACGGATAGAATGTACTCCAGAAACTTTATCAAAAGTACCGCTACAGAGAGAGCAGTGGCAGGCCAGCCGCCGCTTCTGGAGCGCGCTGGCACCGTCCACCCACCCCCACAACAATTGCAACATAATACTAAACTCTTCTTTTTTTTGTATTTAGCCAACTGTAATGACTGAAACGACGAATAAACAGCAAAAACTAGTAGAAAACGTCAAAACTAAACTTCCTTCGTTGAAAAATGATACTAAACCGTTGAGCGTTTACAGCAGTACGGATAGAATGTACTCCAGCAACTTTATCAAAAGTACCGCTACAGAGAGAGCAGTGGCAGGCCAGCCGCCGCTTCTGGAGCGCGCTGGCACCGTCCACCCACCCCCACAACAATTGCAACATAATACTAAACTCTTCTTTTTTTTGTATTTAGCCAACTGTAATGACTGAAACGACGAATAAACAGCAAAAACTAGTAGAAAACGTCAAAACTAAACTTCCTTCGTTGAAAAATGATACTAAACCGTTGAGCGTTTACAGCAGTACGGATAGAATGTACTCCAGCAACTTTATCAAAAGTACCGCTACAGAGAGAGCAGTGGCAGGCCAGCCGCCGCTTCTGGAGCGCGCTGGCACCGTCCACCCACCCCCACAACAATTGCAACATAATACTAAACTCTTCTTTTTTTTGTATTTAGCCAACTGTAATGACTGAAACGACGAATAAACAGCAAAAACTAGTAGAAAACGTCAAAACTAAACTTCCTTCGTTGAAAAATGATACTAAACCGTTGAGCGTTTACAGCAGTACGGATAGAATGTACTCCAGAAACTTTATCAAAAGTACCGCTACAGAGAGAGCAGTGGCAGGCCAGCCGCCGCTTCTGGAGCGCGCTGGCACCGTCCACCCACCCCCACAACAATTGCAACATAATATTAAACTCTTCTTTTTTTTGTATTTAGCCAACTGTAATGACTGAAACGACGAATAAACAGCAAAAACTAGTAGAAAACGTCAAAACTAAACTTCCTTCGTTGAAAAATGATACTAAACCGTTGAGCGTTTACAGCAGTACGGATAGAATGTACTCCAGCAACTTTATCAAAAGTACCGCTACAGAGAGAGCAGTGGCAGGCCAGCCGCCGCTTCTGGAGCGCGCTGGCACCGTCCACCCACCCCCACAACAATTGCAACATAATACTAAACTCTTCTTTTTTTTGTATTTAGCCAACTGTAATGACTGAAACGACGAATAAACAGCAAAAACTAGTAGAAAACGTCAAAACTAAACTTCCTTCGTTGAAAAATGATACTAAACCGTTGAGCGTTTACAGCAGTACGGATAGAATGTACTCCAGCAACTTTATCAAAAGTACCGCTACAGAGAGAGCAGTGGCAGGCCAGCCGCCGCTTCTGGAGCGCGCTGGCACCGTCCACCCACCCCCACAACAATTGCAACATAATACTAAACTCTTCTTTTTTTTGTATTTAGCCAACTGTAATGACTGAAACGACGAATAAACAGCAAAAACTAGTAGAAAACGTCAAAACTAAACTTCCTTCGTTGAAAAATGATACTAAACCGTTGAGCGTTTACAGCAGTACGGATAGAATGTACTCCAGCAACTTTATCAAAAGTACCGCTACAGAGAGAGCAGTGGCAGGCCAGCCGCCGCTTCTGGAGCGCGCTGGCACCGTCCACCCACCCCCACAACAATTGCAACATAATATTAAACTCTTCTTTTATTTGTATTTAGCCAACTGTAATGACTGAAACGACGAATAAACAGCAAAAACTAGTAGAAAACGTCAAAACTAAACTTCCTTCGTTGAAAAATGATACTAAACCGTTGAGCGTTTACAGCAGTACGGATAGAATGTACTCCAGCAACTTTATCAAAAGTACCGCTACAGAGAGAGCAGTGGCAGGCCAGCCGCCGCTTCTGGAGCGCGCTGGCACCGTCCACCCACCCCCACAACAATTGCAACATAATATTAAACTCTTCTTTTTTTTGTATTTAGCCAACTGTAATGACTGAAACGACGAATAAACAGCAAAAACTAGTAGAAAACGTCAAAACTAAACTTCCTTCGTTGAAAAATGATACTAAACCGTTGAGCGTTTACAGCAGTACGGATAGAATGTACTCCAGCAACTTTATCAAAAGTACCGCTACAGAGAGAGCAGTGGCAGGCCAGCCGCCGCTTCTGGAGCGCGCTGGCACCGTCCACCCACCCCTCACAACAATTGCAACATAATATTAAACTCTTCTTTTTTTTGTATTTAGCCAACTGTAATGACTGAAACGACGAATAAACAGCAAAAACTAGTAGAAAACGTCAAAACTAAACTTCCTTCGTTGAAAAATGATACTAAACCGTTGAGCGTTTACAGCAGTACGGATAGAATGTACTCCAGCAACTTTATCAAAAGTACCGCTACAGAGAGAGCAGTGGCAGGCCAGCCGCCGCTTCTGGAGCGCGCTGGCACCGTCCACCCACCCCCACAACAATTGCAACATAATATTAAACTCTTCTTTTTTTTGTATTTAGCCAACTGTAATGACTGAAACGACGAATAAACAGCAAAAACTAGTAGAAAACGTCAAAACTAAACTTCCTTCGTTGAAAAATGATACTAAACCGTTGAGCGTTTACAGCAGTACGGATAGAATGTACTCCAGCAACTTTATCAAAAGTACCGCTACAGAGAGAGCAGTGGCAGGCCAGCCGCCGCTTCTGGAGCGCGCTGGCACCGTCCACCCACCCCCACAACAATTGCAACATAATATTAAACTCTTCTTTTTTTTGTATTTAGCCAACTGTAATGACTGAAACGACGAATAAACAGCAAAAACTAGTAGAAAACGTCCAAACTAAACTTCCTTCGTTGAAAAATGATACTAAACCGTTGAGCGTTTACAGCAGTACGGATAGAATGTACTCCAGCAACTTTATCAAAAGTACCGCTACAGAGAGAGCAGTGGCAGGCCAGCCGCCGCTTCTGGAGCGCGCTGGCACCGTCCACCCACCCCCACAACAATTGCAACATAATATTAAACTCTTCTTTTTTTTGTATTTAGCCAACTGTAATGACTGAAACGACGAATAAACAGCAAAAACTAGTAGAAAACGTCAAAACTAAACTTCCTTCGTTGAAAAATGATACTAAACCGTTGAGCGTTTACAGCAGTATGGATAGAATGTACTCCAGCAACTTTATCAAAAGTACCGCTACAGAGAGAGCAGTGGCAGGCCAGCCGCCGCTTCTGGAGCGCGCTGGCACCGTCCACCCACCCCCACAACAATTGCAACATAATATTAAACTCTTCTTTTTTTTTTGTATTTAGCCAACTGTAATGACTGAAACGACGAATAAACAGCAAAAACTAGTAGAAAACGTCAAAACTAAACTTCCTTCGTTGAAAAATGATACTAAACCGTTGAGCGTTTACAGCAGTACGGATAGAATGTACTCCAGCAACTTTATCAAAAGTACCGCTACAGAGAGAGCAGTGGCAGGCCAGCCGCCGCTTCTGGAGCGCGCTGGCACCGTCCACCCACCCCCACAACAATTGCAACATAATATTAAACTCTTCTTTTTTTTGTATTTAGCCAACTGTAATGACTGAAACGACGAATAAACAGCAAAAACTAGTAGAAAACGTCAAAACTAAACTTCCTTCGTTGAAAAATGATACTAAACCGTTGAGTGTTTACAGCAGTACGGATAGAATGTACTCCAGCAACTTTATCAAAAGTACCGCTACAGAGAGAGCAGTGGCAGGCCAGCCGCCGCTTCTGGAGCGCGCTGGCACCGTCCACCCACCCCCACAACAATTGCAACATAATATTAAACTCTTCTTTTTTTTGTATTTAGCCAACTGTAATGACTGAAACGACGAATAAACAGCAAAAACTAGTAGAAAACGTCAAAACTAAACTTCCTTCGTTGAAAAATGATACTAAACCGTTGAGCGTTTACAGCAGTACGGATAGAATGTACTCCAGCAACTTTATCAAAAGTACCGCTACAGAGAGAGCAGTGGCAGGCCAGCCGCCGCTTCTGGAGCGCGCTGGCACCGTCCACCCACCCCCACAACAATTGCAACATAATATTAAACTCTTCTTTTTTTTTTGTATTTAGCCAACTGTAATGACTGAAACGACGAATAAACAGCAAAAACTAGTAGAAAACGTCAAAACTAAACTTCCTTCGTTGAAAAATGATACTAAACCGTTGAGCGTTTACAGCAGTACGGATAGAATGTACTCCAGCAACTTTATCAAAAGTACCGCTACAGAGAGAGCAGTGGCAGGCCAGCCGCCGCTTCTGGAGCGCGCTGGCACCGTCCACCCACCCCCACAACAATTGCAACATAATATTAAACTCTTCTTTTTTTTTGTATTTAGCCAACTGTAATGACTGAAACGACGAATAAACAGCAAAAACTAGTAGAAAACGTCAAAACTAAACTTCCTTCGTTGAAAAATGATACTAAACCGTTGAGCGTTTACAGCAGTACGGATAGAATGTACTCCAGCAACTTTATCAAAAGTACCGCTACAGAGAGAGCAGTGGCAGGCCAACCGCCGCCTCTGGAGCGCGCTGGCACCGTCCACCCACCCCCACAACAATTGCAACATAATATTAAACTCTTCTTTTTTTTTGTATTTAGCCAACTGTAATGACTGAAACGACGAATAAACAGCATAAACTAGTAGAAAACGTCAAAACTAAACTTCCTTCGTTGAAAAATGATACTAAACCGTTGAGCGTTTACAGCAGTACGGATAGAATGTACTCCAGCAACTTTATCAAAAGTACCGCTACAGAGAGAGCAGTGGCAGGCCAGCCGCCGCTTCTGGAGCGCGCTGGCACCGTCCACCCACCCCCACAACAATTGCAACATAATATTAAACTCTTCTTTTTTTTTGTATTTAGCCAACTGTAATGACTGAAACGACGAATAAACAGCAAAAACTAGTAGAAAACGTCAAAACTAAACTTCCTTCGTTGAAAAATGATACTAAACCGTTGAGCGTTTACAGCAGTACGGATAGAATGTACTCCAGCAACTTTATCAAAAGTACCGCTACAGAGAGAGCAGTGGCAGGCCAGCCGCCGCTTCTGGAGCGCGCTGGCACCGTCCACCCACCCCCACAACAATTGCAACATAATATTAAACTCTTCTTTTTTTTGTATTTAGCCAACTGTAATGACTGAAACGACGAATAAACAGCAAAAACTAGTAGAAAACGTCAAAACTAAACTTCCTTCGTTGAAAAATGATACTAAACCGTTGAGCGTTTACAGCAGTACGGATAGAATGTACTCCAGCAACTTTATCAAAAGTACCGCTACAGAGAGAGCAGTGGCAGGCCAGCCGCCGCTTCTGGAGCGCGCTGGCACCGTCCACCCACCCCCACAACAATTGCAACATAATACTAAACTCTTCTTTTTTTTGTATTTAGCCAACTGTAATGACTGAAACGACGAATAAACAGCAAAAACTAGTAGAAAACGTCAAAACTAAACTTCCTTCGTTGAAAAATGATACTAAACCGTTGAGCGTTTACAGCAGTACGGATAGAATGTACTCCAGCAACTTTATCAAAAGTACCGCTACAGAGAGAGCAGTGGCAGGCCAGCCGCCGCTTCTGGAGCGCGCTGGCACCGTCCACCCACCCCCACAACAATTGCAACATAATATTAAACTCTTCTTTTTTTTTTGTATTTAGCCAACTGTAATGACTGAAACGACGAATAAACAGCAAAAACTAGTAGAAAACGTCAAAACTAAACTTCCTTCGTTGAAAAATGATACTAAACCGTTGAGCGTTTACAGCAGTACGGATAGAATGTACTCCAGCAACTTTATCAAAAGTACCGCTACAGAGAGAGCAGTGGCAGGCCAGCCGCCGCTTCTGGAGCGCGCTGGCACCGTCCACCCACCCCCACAACAATTGCAACATAATATTAAACTCTTCTTTTTTTTTGTATTTAGCCAACTGTAATGACTGAAACGACGAATAAACAGCAAAAACTAGTAGAAAACGTCAAAACTAAACTTCCTTCGTTGAAAAATGATACTAAACCGTTGAGCGTTTACAGCAGTACGGATAGAATGTACTCCAGCAACTTTATCAAAAGTACCGCTACAGAGAGAGCAGTGGCAGGCCAACCGCCGCCTCTGGAGCGCGCTGGCACCGTCCACCCACCCCCACAACAATTGCAACATAATATTAAACTCTTCTTTTTTTTTTGTATTTAGCCAACTGTAATGACTGAAACGACGAATAAACAGCAAAAACTAGTAGAAAACGTCAAAACTAAACTTCCTTCGTTGAAAAATGATACTAAACCGTTGAGCGTTTACAGCAGTACGGATAGAATGTACTCCAGCAACTTTATCAAAAGTACCGCTACAGAGAGAGCAGTGGCAGGCCAGCCGCCGCTTCTGGAGCGCGCTGGCACCGTCCACCCACCCCCACAACAATTGCAACATAATATTAAACTCTTCTTTTTTTTTTTGTATTTAGCCAACTGTAATGACTGAAACGACGAATAAACAGCAAAAACTAGTAGAAAACGTCAAAACTAAACTTCCTTCGTTGAAAAATGATACTAAACCGTTGAGCGTTTACAGCAGTACGGATAGAATGTACTCCAGCAACTTTATCAAAAGTACCGCTACAGAGAGAGCAGTGGCAGGCCAGCCGCCGCTTCTGGAGCGCGCTGGCACCGTCCACCCACCCCCACAACAATTGCAACATAATATTAAACTCTTCTTTTTTTTTGTATTTAGCCAACTGTAATGACTGAAACGACGAATAAACAGCAAAAACTAGTAGAAAACGTCAAAACTAAACTTCCTTCGTTGAAAAATGATACTAAACCGTTGAGCGTTTACAGCAGTACGGATAGAATGTACTCCAGCAACTTTATCAAAAGTACCGCTACAGAGAGAGCAGTGGCAGGCCAGCCGCCGCTTCTGGAGCGCGCTGGCACCGTCCACCCACCCCCACAACAATTGCAACATAATATTAAACTCTTCTTTTTTTTTGTATTTAGCCAACTGTAATGACTGAAACGACGAATAAACAGCAAAAACTAGTAGAAAACGTCAAAACTAAACTTCCTTCGTTGAAAAATGATACTAAACCGTTGAGCGTTTACAGCAGTACGGATAGAATGTACTCCAGCAACTTTATCAAAAGTACCGCTACAGAGAGAGCAGTGGCAGGCCAACCGCCGCCTCTGGAGCGCGCTGGCACCGTCCACCCACCCCCACAACAATTGCAACATAATATTAAACTCTTCTTTTTTTTTGTATTTAGCCAACTGTAATGACTGAAACGACGAATAAACAGCAAAAACTAGTAGAAAACGTCAAAACTAAACTTCCTTCGTTGAAAAATGATACTAAACCGTTGAGCGTTTACAGCAGTACGGATAGAATGTACTCCAGCAACTTTATCAAAAGTACCGCTACAGAGAGAGCAGTGGCAGGCCAGCCGCCGCTTCTGGAGCGCGCTGGCACCGTCCACCCACCCCCACAACAATTGCAACATAATATTAAACTCTTTTTTTTTTTTGTATTTAGCCAACTGTAATGACTGAAACGACGAATAAACAGCAAAAACTAGTAGAAAACGTCAAAACTAAACTTCCTTCGTTGAAAAATGATACTAAACCGTTGAGCGTTTACAGCAGTACGGATAGAATGTACTCCAGCAACTTTATCAAAAGTACCGCTACAGAGAGAGCAGTGGCAGGCCAGCCGCCGCTTCTGGAGCGCGCTGGCACCGTCCACCCACCCCCACAACAATTGCAACGTAATATTAAACTCTTCTTTTTTTTTGTATTTAGCCAACTGTAATGACTGAAACGACGAATAAACAGCAAAAACTAGTAGAAAACGTCAAAACTAAACTTCCTTCGTTGAAAAATGATACTAAACCGTTGAGCGTTTACAGCAGTACGGATAGAATGTACTCCAGCAACTTTATCAAAAGTACCGCTACAGAGAGAGCAGTGGCAGGCCAGCCGCCGCTTCTGGAGCGCGCTGGCACCGTCCACCCACCCCCACAACAATTGCAACATAATATTAAACTCTTCTTTTTTTTTGTATTTAGCCAACTGTAATGACTGAAACGACGAATAAACAGCAAAAACTAGTAGAAAACGTCAAAACTAAACTTCCTTCGTTGAAAAATGATACTAAACCGTTGAGCGTTTACAGCAGTACGGATAGAATGTACTCCAGCAACTTTATCAAAAGTACCGCTACAGAGAGAGCAGTGGCAGGCCAGCCGCCGCTTCTGGAGCGCGCTGGCACCGTCCACCCACCCCCACAACAATTGCAACATAATATTAAACTCTTCTTTTTTTTTGTATTTAGCCAACTGTAATGACTGAAACGACGAATAAACAGCAAAAACTAGTAGAAAACGTCAAAACTAAACTTCCTTCGTTGAAAAATGATACTAAACCGTTGAGCGTTTACAGCAGTACGGATAGAATGTACTCCAGCAACTTTATCAAAAGTACCGCTACAGAGAGAGCAGTGGCAGGCCAGCCGCCGCTTCTGGAGCGCGCTGGCACCGTCCACCCACCCCCACAACAATTGCAACATAATATTAAACTCTTCTTTTTTTTTGTATTTAGCCAACTGTAATGACTGAAACGACGAATAAACAGCAAAAACTAGTAGAAAACGTCAAAACTAAACTTCCTTCGTTGAAAAATGATACTAAACCGTTGAGCGTTTACAGCAGTACGGATAGAATGTACTCCAGCAACTTTATCAAAAGTACCGCTACAGAGAGAGCAGTGGCAGGCCAACCGCCGCCTCTGGAGCGCGCTGGCACCGTCCACCCACCCCCACAACCATTGCAACATAATATTAAACTCTTCTTTTTTTTTGTATTTAGCCAACTGTAATGACTGAAACGACGAATAAACAGCATAAACTAGTAGAAAACGTCAAAACTAAACTTCCTTCGTTGAAAAATGATACTAAACCGTTGAGCGTTTACAGCAGTACGGATAGAATGTACTCCAGCAACTTTATCAAAAGTACCGCTACAGAGAGAGCAGTGGCAGGCCAGCCGCCGCTTCTGGAGCGCGCTGGCACCGTCCACCCACCCCCACAACAATTGCAACATAATATTAAACTCTTCTTTTTTTTGTATTTAGCCAACTGTAATGACTGAAACGACGAATAAACAGCAAAAACTAGTAGAAAACGTCAAAACTAAACTTCCTTCGTTGAAAAATGATACTAAACCGTTGAGCGTTTACAGCAGTACGGATAGAATGTACTCCAGCAACTTTATCAAAAGTACCGCTACAGAGAGAGCAGTGGCAGGCCAGCCGCCGCTTCTGGAGCGCGCTGGCACCGTCCACCCACCCCCACAACAATTGCAACATAATATTAAACTCTTCTTTTTTTTGTATTTAGCCAACTGTAATGACTGAAACGACGAATAAACAGCAAAAACTAGTAGAAAACGTCAAAACTAAACTTCCTTCGTTGAAAAATGATACTAAACCGTTGAGTGTTTACAGCAGTACGGATAGAATGTACTCCAGCAACTTTATCAAAAGTACCGCTACAGAGAGAGCAGTGGCAGGCCAGCCGCCGCTTCTGGAGCGCGCTGGCACCGTCCACCCACCCCCACAACAATTGCAACATAATATTAAACTCTTCTTTTTTTTGTATTTAGCCAACTGTAATGACTGAAACGACGAATAAACAGCAAAAACTAGTAGAAAACGTCAAAACTAAACTTCCTTCGTTGAAAAATGATACTAAACCGTTGAGCGTTTACAGCAGTACGGATAGAATGTACTCCAGCAACTTTATCAAAAGTACCGCTACAGAGAGAGCAGTGGCAGGCCAGCCGCCGCTTCTGGAGCGCGCTGGCACCGTCCACCCACCCCCACAACAATTGCAACATAATATTAAACTCTTCTTTTTTTTTTGTATTTAGCCAACTGTAATGACTGAAACGACGAATAAACAGCAAAAACTAGTAGAAAACGTCAAAACTAAACTTCCTTCGTTGAAAAATGATACTAAACCGTTGAGCGTTTACAGCAGTACGGATAGAATGTACTCCAGCAACTTTATCAAAAGTACCGCTACAGAGAGAGCAGTGGCAGGCCAGCCGCCGCTTCTGGAGCGCGCTGGCACCGTCCACCCACCCCCACAACAATTGCAACATAATATTAAACTCTTCTTTTTTTTTGTATTTAGCCAACTGTAATGACTGAAACGACGAATAAACAGCAAAAACTAGTAGAAAACGTCAAAACTAAACTTCCTTCGTTGAAAAATGATACTAAACCGTTGAGCGTTTACAGCAGTACGGATAGAATGTACTCCAGCAACTTTATCAAAAGTACCGCTACAGAGAGAGCAGTGGCAGGCCAACCGCCGCCTCTGGAGCGCGCTGGCACCGTCCACCCACCCCCACAACAATTGCAACATAATATTAAACTCTTCTTTTTTTTTGTATTTAGCCAACTGTAATGACTGAAACGACGAATAAACAGCATAAACTAGTAGAAAACGTCAAAACTAAACTTCCTTCGTTGAAAAATGATACTAAACCGTTGAGCGTTTACAGCAGTACGGATAGAATGTACTCCAGCAACTTTATCAAAAGTACCGCTACAGAGAGAGCAGTGGCAGGCCAGCCGCCGCTTCTGGAGCGCGCTGGCACCGTCCACCCACCCCCACAACAATTGCAACATAATATTAAACTCTTCTTTTTTTTTGTATTTAGCCAACTGTAATGACTGAAACGACGAATAAACAGCAAAAACTAGTAGAAAACGTCAAAACTAAACTTCCTTCGTTGAAAAATGATACTAAACCGTTGAGCGTTTACAGCAGTACGGATAGAATGTACTCCAGCAACTTTATCAAAAGTACCGCTACAGAGAGAGCAGTGGCAGGCCAGCCGCCGCTTCTGGAGCGCGCTGGCACCGTCCACCCACCCCCACAACAATTGCAACATAATATTAAACTCTTCTTTTTTTTGTATTTAGCCAACTGTAATGACTGAAACGACGAATAAACAGCAAAAACTAGTAGAAAACGTCAAAACTAAACTTCCTTCGTTGAAAAATGATACTAAACCGTTGAGCGTTTACAGCAGTACGGATAGAATGTACTCCAGCAACTTTATCAAAAGTACCGCTACAGAGAGAGCAGTGGCAGGCCAGCCGCCGCTTCTGGAGCGCGCTGGCACCGTCCACCCACCCCCACAACAATTGCAACATAATACTAAACTCTTCTTTTTTTTGTATTTAGCCAACTGTAATGACTGAAACGACGAATAAACAGCAAAAACTAGTAGAAAACGTCAAAACTAAACTTCCTTCGTTGAAAAATGATACTAAACCGTTGAGCGTTTACAGCAGTACGGATAGAATGTACTCCAGCAACTTTATCAAAAGTACCGCTACAGAGAGAGCAGTGGCAGGCCAGCCGCCGCTTCTGGAGCGCGCTGGCACCGTCCACCCACCCCCACAACAATTGCAACATAATATTAAACTCTTCTTTTTTTTTTGTATTTAGCCAACTGTAATGACTGAAACGACGAATAAACAGCAAAAACTAGTAGAAAACGTCAAAACTAAACTTCCTTCGTTGAAAAATGATACTAAACCGTTGAGCGTTTACAGCAGTACGGATAGAATGTACTCCAGCAACTTTATCAAAAGTACCGCTACAGAGAGAGCAGTGGCAGGCCAGCCGCCGCTTCTGGAGCGCGCTGGCACCGTCCACCCACCCCCACAACAATTGCAACATAATATTAAACTCTTCTTTTTTTTTGTATTTAGCCAACTGTAATGACTGAAACGACGAATAAACAGCAAAAACTAGTAGAAAACGTCAAAACTAAACTTCCTTCGTTGAAAAATGATACTAAACCGTTGAGCGTTTACAGCAGTACGGATAGAATGTACTCCAGCAACTTTATCAAAAGTACCGCTACAGAGAGAGCAGTGGCAGGCCAACCGCCGCCTCTGGAGCGCGCTGGCACCGTCCACCCACCCCCACAACAATTGCAACATAATATTAAACTCTTCTTTTTTTTTTGTATTTAGCCAACTGTAATGACTGAAACGACGAATAAACAGCAAAAACTAGTAGAAAACGTCAAAACTAAACTTCCTTCGTTGAAAAATGATACTAAACCGTTGAGCGTTTACAGCAGTACGGATAGAATGTACTCCAGCAACTTTATCAAAAGTACCGCTACAGAGAGAGCAGTGGCAGGCCAGCCGCCGCTTCTGGAGCGCGCTGGCACCGTCCACCCACCCCCACAACAATTGCAACATAATATTAAACTCTTCTTTTTTTTTTGTATTTAGCCAACTGTAATGACTGAAACGACGAATAAACAGCAAAAACTAGTAGAAAACGTCAAAACTAAACTTCCTTCGTTGAAAAATGATACTAAACCGTTGAGCGTTTACAGCAGTACGGATAGAATGTACTCCAGCAACTTTATCAAAAGTACCGCTACAGAGAGAGCAGTGGCAGGCCAGCCGCCGCTTCTGGAGCGCGCTGGCACCGTCCACCCACCCCCACAACAATTGCAACATAATATTAAACTCTTCTTTTTTTTGTATTTAGCCAACTGTAATGACTGAAACGACGAATAAACAGCAAAAACTAGTAGAAAACGTCAAAACTAAACTTCCTTCGTTGAAAAATGATACTAAACCGTTGAGCGTTTACAGCAGTACGGATAGAATGTACTCCAGCAACTTTATCAAAAGTACCGCTACAGAGAGAGCAGTGGCAGGCCAGCCGCCGCTTCTGGAGCGCGCTGGCACCGTCCACCCACCCCCACAACAATTGCAACATAATATTAAACTCTTCTTTTTTTTTGTATTTAGCCAACTGTAATGACTGAAACGACGAATAAACAGCAAAAACTAGTAGAAAACGTCAAAACTAAACTTCCTTCGTTGAAAAATGATACTAAACCGTTGAGCGTTTACAGCAGTACGGATAGAATGTACTCCAGCAACTTTATCAAAAGTACCGCTACAGAGAGAGCAGTGGCAGGCCAACCGCCGCCTCTGGAGCGCGCTGGCACCGTCCACCCACCCCCACAACAATTGCAACATAATATTAAACTCTTCTTTTTTTTTGTATTTAGCCAACTGTAATGACTGAAACGACGAATAAACAGCAAAAACTAGTAGAAAACGTCAAAACTAAACTTCCTTCGTTGAAAAATGATACTAAACCGTTGAGCGTTTACAGCAGTATGGATAGAATGTACTCCAGCAACTTTATCAAAAGTACCGCTACAGAGAGAGCAGTGGCAGGCCAACCGCCGCCTCTGGAGCGCGCTGGCACCGTCCACCCACCCCCACAACAATTGCAACATAATATTAAACTCTTCTTTTTTTTTGTATTTAGCCAACTGTAATGACTGAAACGACGAATAAACAGCAAAAACTAGTAGAAAACGTCAAAACTAAACTTCCTTCGTTGAAAAATGATACTAAACCGTTGAGCGTTTACAGCAGTACGGATAGAATGTACTCCAGCAACTTTATCAAAAGTACCGCTACAGAGAGAGCAGTGGCAGGCCAGCCGCCGCTTCTGGAGCGCGCTGGCACCGTCCACCCACCCCCACAACAATTGCAACATAATATTAAACTCTTTTTTTTTTTTTGTATTTAGCCAACTGTAATGACTGAAACGACGAATAAACAGCAAAAACTAGTAGAAAACGTCAAAACTAAACTTCCTTCGTTGAAAAATGATACTAAACCGTTGAGCGTTTACAGCAGTACGGATAGAATGTACTCCAGCAACTTTATCAAAAGTACCGCTACAGAGAGAGCAGTGGCAGGCCAGCCGCCGCTTCTGGAGCGCGCTGGCACCGTCCACCCACCCCCACAACAATTGCAACATAATATTAAACTCTTCTTTTTTTTTGTATTTAGCCAACTGTAATGACTGAAACGACGAATAAACAGCAAAAACTAGTAGAAAACGTCAAAACTAAACTTCCTTCGTTGAAAAATGATACTAAACCGTTGAGCGTTTACAGCAGTACGGATAGAATGTACTCCAGCAACTTTATCAAAAGTACCGCTACAGAGAGAGCAGTGGCAGGCCAGCCGCCGCTTCTGGAGCGCGCTGGCACCGTCCACCCACCCCCACAACAATTGCAACATAATATTAAACTCTTCTTTTTTTTTGTATTTAGCCAACTGTAATGACTGAAACGACGAATAAACAGCAAAAACTAGTAGAAAACGTCAAAACTAAACTTCCTTCGTTGAAAAATGATACTAAACCGTTGAGCGTTTACAGCAGTACGGATAGAATGTACTCCAGCAACTTTATCAAAAGTACCGCTACAGAGAGAGCAGTGGCAGGCCAGCCGCCGCTTCTGGAGCGCGCTGGCACCGTCCACCCACCCCCACAACAATTGCAACATAATATTAAACTCTTCTTTTTTTTTGTATTTAGCCAACTGTAATGACTGAAACGACGAATAAACAGCAAAAACTAGTAGAAAACGTCAAAACTAAACTTCCTTCGTTGAAAAATGATACTAAACCGTTGAGCGTTTACAGCAGTACGGATAGAATGTACTCCAGCAACTTTATCAAAAGTACCGCTACAGAGAGAGCAGTGGCAGGCCAACCGCCGCCTCTGGAGCGCGCTGGCACCGTCCACCCACCCCCACAACCATTGCAACATAATATTAAACTCTTCTTTTTTTTTGTATTTAGCCAACTGTAATGACTGAAACGACGAATAAACAGCATAAACTAGTAGAAAACGTCAAAACTAAACTTCCTTCGTTGAAAAATGATACTAAACCGTTGAGCGTTTACAGCAGTACGGATAGAATGTACTCCAGCAACTTTATCAAAAGTACCGCTACAGAGAGAGCAGTGGCAGGCCAGCCGCCGCTTCTGGAGCGCGCTGGCACCGTCCACCCACCCCCACAACAATTGCAACATAATATTAAACTCTTCTTTTTTTTGTATTTAGCCAACTGTAATGACTGAAACGACGAATAAACAGCAAAAACTAGTAGAAAACGTCAAAACTAAACTTCCTTCGTTGAAAAATGATACTAAACCGTTGAGCGTTTACAGCAGTACGGATAGAATGTACTCCAGCAACTTTATCAAAAGTACCGCTACAGAGAGAGCAGTGGCAGGCCAGCCGCCGCTTCTGGAGCGCGCTGGCACCGTCCACCCACCCCCACAACAATTGCAACATAATATTAAACTCTTCTTTTTTTTGTATTTAGCCAACTGTAATGACTGAAACGACGAATAAACAGCAAAAACTAGTAGAAAACGTCAAAACTAAACTTCCTTCGTTGAAAAATGATACTAAACCGTTGAGCGTTTACAGCAGTACGGATAGAATGTACTCCAGCAACTTTATCAAAAGTACCGCTACAGAGAGAGCAGTGGCAGGCCAGCCGCCGCTTCTGGAGCGCGCTGGCACCGTCCACCCACCCCCACAACAATTGCAACATAATACTAAACTCTTCTTTTTTTTGTATTTAGCCAACTGTAATGACTGAAACGACGAATAAACAGCAAAAACTAGTAGAAAACGTCAAAACTAAACTTCCTTCGTTGAAAAATGATACTAAACCGTTGAGCGTTTACAGCAGTACGGATAGAATGTACTCCAGCAACTTTATCAAAAGTACCGCTACAGAGAGAGCAGTGGCAGGCCAGCCGCCGCTTCTGGAGCGCGCTGGCACCGTCCACCCACCCCCACAACAATTGCAACATAATACTAAACTCTTCTTTTTTTTGTATTTAGCCAACTGTAATGACTGAAACGACGAATAAACAGCAAAAACTAGTAGAAAACGTCAAAACTAAACTTCCTTCGTTGAAAAATGATACTAAACCGTTGAGCGTTTACAGCAGTACGGATAGAATGTACTCCAGCAACTTTATCAAAAGTACCGCTACAGAGAGAGCAGTGGCAGGCCAGCCGCCGCTTCTGGAGCGCGCTGGCACCGTCCACCCACCCCCACAACAATTGCAACATAATACTAAACTCTTCTTTTTTTTGTATTTAGCCAACTGTAATGACTGAAACGACGAATAAACAGCAAAAACTAGTAGAAAACGTCAAAACTAAACTTCCTTCGTTGAAAAATGATACTAAACCGTTGAGCGTTTACAGCAGTACGGATAGAATGTACTCCAGCAACTTTATCAAAAGTACCGCTACAGAGAGAGCAGTGGCAGGCCAACCGCCGCCTCTGGAGCGCGCTGGCACCGTCCACCCACCCTCACAACAATTGCAACATAATACTAAACTCTTCTTTTTTTTGTATTTAGCCAACTGTAATGACTGAAACGACGAATAAACAGCAAAAACTAGTAGAAAACGTCAAAACTAAACTTCCTTCGTTGAAAAATGATACTAAACCGTTGAGCGTTTACAGCAGTACGGATAGAATGTACTCCAGCAACTTTATCAAAAGTACCGCTACAGAGAGAGCAGTGGCAGGCCAGCCGCCGCTTCTGGAGCGCGCTGGCACCGTCCACCCACCCCCACAACAATTGCAACATAATATTAAACTCTTCTTTTTTTTTGTATTTAGCCAACTGTAATGACTGAAACGACGAATAAACAGCAAAAACTAGTAGAAAACGTCAAAACTAAACTTCCTTCGTTGAAAAATGATACTAAACCGTTGAGCGTTTACAGCAGTACGGATAGAATGTACTCCAGCAACTTTATCAAAAGTACCGCTACAGAGAGAGCAGTGGCAGGCCAGCCGCCGCTTCTGGAGCGCGCTGGCACCGTCCACCCACCCCCACAACAATTGCAACATAATATTAAACTCTTCTTTTTTTTTGTATTTAGCCAACTGTAATGACTGAAACGACGAATAAACAGCAAAAACTAGTAGAAAACGTCAAAACTAAACTTCCTTCGTTGAAAAATGATACTAAACCGTTGAGCGTTTACAGCAGTACGGATAGAATGTACTCCAGCAACTTTATCAAAAGTACCGCTACAGAGAGAGCAGTGGCAGGCCAGCCGCCGCTTCTGGAGCGCGCTGGCACCGTCCACCCACCCCCACAACAATTGCAACATAATACTAAACTCTTCTTTTTTTTGTATTTAGCCAACTGTAATGACTGAAACGACGAATAAACAGCAAAAACTAGTAGAAAACGTCAAAACTAAACTTCCTTCGTTGAAAAATGATACTAAACCGTTGAGCGTTTACAGCAGTACGGATAGAATGTACTCCAGCAACTTTATCAAAAGTACCGCTACAGAGAGAGCAGTGGCAGGCCAGCCGCCGCTTCTGGAGCGCGCTGGCACCGTCCACCCACCCCCACAACAATTGCAACATAATATTAAACTCTTCTTTTTTTTGTATTTAGCCAACTGTAATGACTGAAACGACGAATAAACAGCAAAAACTAGTAGAAAACGTCAAAACTAAACTTCCTTCGTTGAAAAATGATACTAAACCGTTGAGCGTTTACAGCAGTACGGATAGAATGTACTCCAGCAACTTTATCAAAAGTACCGCTACAGAGAGAGCAGTGGCAGGCCAGCCGCCGCTTCTGGAGCGCGCTGGCACCGTCCACCCACCCCCACAACAATTGCAACATAATATTAAACTCTTCTTTTTTTTTGTATTTAGCCAACTGTAATGACTGAAACGACGAATAAACAGCAAAAACTAGTAGAAAACGTCAAAACTAAACTTCCTTCGTTGAAAAATGATACTAAACCGTTGAGCGTTTACAGCAGTACGGATAGAATGTACTCCAGCAACTTTATCAAAAGTACCGCTACAGAGAGAGCAGTGGCAGGCCAGCCGCCGCTTCTGGAGCGCGCTGGCACCGTCCACCCACCCCCACAACAATTGCAACATAATACTAAACTCTTCTTTTTTTTGTATTTAGCCAACTGTAATGACTGAAACGACGAATAAACAGCAAAAACTAGTAGAAAACGTCAAAACTAAACTTCCTTCGTTGAAAAATGATACTAAACCGTTGAGCGTTTACAGCAGTACGGATAGAATGTACTCCAGCAACTTTATCAAAAGTACCGCTACAGAGAGAGCAGTGGCAGGCCAGCCGCCGCTTCTGGAGCGCGCTGGCACCGTCCACCCACCCCCACAACAATTGCAACATAATATTAAACTCTTCTTTTTTTTGTATTTAGCCAACTGTAATGACTGAAACGACGAATAAACAGCAAAAACTAGTAGAAAACGTCAAAACTAAACTTCCTTCGTTGAAAAATGATACTAAACCGTTGAGCGTTTACAGCAGTACGGATAGAATGTACTCCAGCAACTTTATCAAAAGTACCGCTACAGAGAGAGCAGTGGCAGGCCAGCCGCCGCTTCTGGAGCGCGCTGGCACCGTCCACCCACCCCCACAACAATTGCAACATAATATTAAACTCTTCTTTTTTTTTGTATTTAGCCAACTGTAATGACTGAAACGACGAATAAACAGCAAAAACTAGTAGAAAACGTCAAAACTAAACTTCCTTCGTTGAAAAATGATACTAAACCGTTGAGCGTTTACAGCAGTACGGATAGAATGTACTCCAGCAACTTTATCAAAAGTACCGCTACAGAGAGAGCAGTGGCAGGCCAGCCGCCGCTTCTGGAGCGCGCTGGCACCGTCCACCCACCCCCACAACAATTGCAACATAATATTAAACTCTTCTTTTTTTTGTATTTAGCCAACTGTAATGACTGAAACGACGAATAAACAGCAAAAACTAGTAGAAAACGTCAAAACTAAACTTCCTTCGTTGAAAAATGATACTAAACCGTTGAGCGTTTACAGCAGTACGGATAGAATGTACTCCAGCAACTTTATCAAAAGTACCGCTACAGAGAGAGCAGTGGCAGGCCAACCGCCGCTTCTGGAGCGCGCTGGCACCGTCCACCCACCCCCACAACAATTGCAACATAATATTAAACTCTTCTTTTTTTTGTATTTAGCCAACTGTAATGACTGAAACGACGAATAAACAGCAAAAACTAGTAGAAAACGTCAAAACTAAACTTCCTTCGTTGAAAAATGATACTAAACCGTTGAGCGTTTACAGCAGTACGGATAGAATGTACTCCAGCAACTTTATCAAAAGTACCGCTACAGAGAGAGCAGTGGCAGGCCAGCCGCCGCTTCTGGAGCGCGCTGGCACCGTCCACCCACCCCCACAACAATTGCAACATAATATTAAACTCTTCTTTTTTTTGTATTTAGCCAACTGTAATGACTGAAACGACGAATAAACAGCAAAAACTAGTAGAAAACGTCAAAACTAAACTTCCTTCGTTGAAAAATGATACTAAACCGTTGAGCGTTTACAGCAGTACGGATAGAATGTACTCCAGCAACTTTATCAAAAGTACCGCTACAGAGAGAGCAGTGGCAGGCCAGCCGCCGCTTCTGGAGCGCGCTGGCACCGTCCACCCACCCCCACAACAATTGCAACATAATACTAAACTCTTCTTTTTTTTGTATTTAGCCAACTGTAATGACTGAAACGACGAATAAACAGCAAAAACTAGTAGAAAACGTCAAAACTAAACTTCCTTCGTTGAAAAATGATACTAAACCGTTGAGCGTTTACAGCAGTACGGATAGAATGTACTCCAGCAACTTTATCAAAAGTACCGCTACAGAGAGAGCAGTGGCAGGCCAGCCGCCGCTTCTGGAGCGCGCTGGCACCGTCCACCCACCCCCACAACAATTGCAACATAATATTAAACTCTTCTTTTTTTTTGTATTTAGCCAACTGTAATGACTGAAACGACGAATAAACAGCAAAAACTAGTAGAAAACGTCAAAACTAAACTTCCTTCGTTGAAAAATGATACTAAACCGTTGAGCGTTTACAGCAGTACGGATAGAATGTACTCCAGCAACTTTATCAAAAGTACCGCTACAGAGAGAGCAGTGGCAGGCCAGCCGCCGCTTCTGGAGCGCGCTGGCACCGTCCACCCACCCCCACAACAATTGCAACATAATATTAAACTCTTCTTTTTTTTGTATTTAGCCAACTGTAATGACTGAAACGACGAATAAACAGCAAAAACTAGTAGAAAACGTCAAAACTAAACTTCCTTCGTTGAAAAATGATACTAAACCGTTGAGCGTTTACAGCAGTACGGATAGAATGTACTCCAGCAACTTTATCAAAAGTACCGCTACAGAGAGAGCAGTGGCAGGCCAGCCGCCGCTTCTGGAGCGCGCTGGCACCGTCCACCCACCCCCACAACAATTGCAACATAATATTAAACTCTTCTTTTTTTTTTGTATTTAGCCAACTGTAATGACTGAAACGACGAATAAACAGCAAAAACTAGTAGAAAACGTCAAAACTAAACTTCCTTCGTTGAAAAATGATACTAAACCGTTGAGCGTTTACAGCAGTACGGATAGAATGTACTCCAGCAACTTTATCAAAAGTACCGCTACAGAGAGAGCAGTGGCAGGCCAGCCGCCGCTTCTGGAGCGCGCTGGCACCGTCCACCCACCCCCACAACAATTGCAACATAATATTAAACTCTTCTTTTTTTTGTATTTAGCCAACTGTAATGACTGAAACGACGAATAAACAGCAAAAACTAGTAGAAAACGTCAAAACTAAACTTCCTTCGTTGAAAAATTATACTAAACCGTTGAGCGTTTACAGCAGTACGGATAGAATGTACTCCAGCAACTTTATCAAAAGTACCGCTACAGAGAGAGCAGTGGCAGGCCAGCCGCCGCTTCTGGAGCGCGCTGGCACCGTCCACCCACCCCCACAACAATTGCAACATAATATTAAACTCTTCTTTTTTTTTGTATTTAGCCAACTGTAATGACTGAAACGACGAATAAACAGCAAAAACTAGTAGAAAACGTCAAAACTAAACTTCCTTCGTTGAAAAATGATACTAAACCGTTGAGCGTTTACAGCAGTACGGATAGAATGTACTCCAGCAACTTTATCAAAAGTACCGCTACAGAGAGAGCAGTGGCAGGCCAGCCGCCGCTTCTGGAGCGCGCTGGCACCGTCCACCCACCCCCACAACAATTGCAACATAATATTAAACTCTTCTTTTTTTTTGTATTTAGCCAACTGTAATGACTGAAACGACGAATAAACAGCAAAAACTAGTAGAAAACGTCAAAACTAAACTTCCTTCGTTGAAAAATGATACTAAACCGTTGAGCGTTTACAGCAGTACGGATAGAATGTACTCCAGCAACTTTATCAAAAGTACCGCTACAGAGAGAGCAGTGGCAGGCCAGCCGCCGCTTCTGGAGCGCGCTGGCACCGTCCACCCACCTCCACAACAATTGCAACATAATATTAAACTCTTCTTTTTTTTGTATTTAGCCAACTGTAATGACTGAAACGACGAATAAACAGCAAAAACTAGTAGAAAACGTCAAAACTAAACTTCCTTCGTTGAAAAATGATACTAAACCGTTGAGCGTTTACAGCAGTACGGATAGAATGTACTCCAGCAACTTTATCAAAAGTACCGCTACAGAGAGAGCAGTGGCAGGCCAGCCGCCGCTTCTGGAGCGCGCTGGCACCGTCCACCCACCCCCACAACAATTGCAACATAATATTAAACTCTTCTTTTTTTTGTATTTAGCCAACTGTAATGACTGAAACGACGAATAAACAGCAAAAACTAGTAGAAAACGTCAAAACTAAACTTCCTTCGTTGAAAAATGATACTAAACCGTTGAGCGTTTACAGCAGTACGGATAGAATGTACTCCAGCAACTTTATCAAAAGTACCGCTACAGAGAGAGCAGTGGCAGGCCAGCCGCCGCTTCTGGAGCGCGCTGGCACCGTCCACCCACCCCCACAACAATTGCAACATAATATTAAACTCTTCTTTTTTTTGTATTTAGCCAACTATAATGACTGAGACGACGAATAAACAGCAAAAACTAGTAGAAAACGTCAAAACTAAACTTCCTTCGTTTCAAAACGATACTAACGCCGTTGAGCGTTTACAGCAGTACAGAGAGAATCATCAACTTTGACAAATCACGAAGTAGGTAAGGTAGCTGCCTAATAGCCACCCGTGATGACCGCAGCTCAGAATACTACAGCAAATGCCGTCTTACCGCTCTCGCTATTATCATTAGGTTATATGTATCATGTTTTTTACAAGAATGTCGGTATTATTTGAACGTAAATTTTATCTTATTCTAAGGCTGCATAACCTCTGTTTATGATGCTTCTTATTTATGGATTCGAAAAACTCGAAAACTTTGTGAAGGTAATTATGAACAATAACGATAGGTAAAATGTTATCCATTTTATACGTTCATTCTTCTGTTTGCAACACTTTCGTATTCAACGTGTTGGACATTATGAATCTTTGACTTTACCCTATCCCCAATCTTTCAAACACAATTTTTAACATGTTTCCAAAAATTTTCTTGTAATTCTTATAATTATACATTTTGTGATATTCACACTGCAAGTACACTAGAAAATCGATAGTATTTTCTGTTCCCAGCCTGTTGACTACGTAATTTACATAATGACCCAGTAGCCAGTGCACGGCGTTGTTCTTTGATTCTGGGAAATAACGTTCTTGTGGTCTATGAAGCAACGTTATCAATATAGCCGCTGGTGAAGTCCTCGTAATAAATACTATATTTTCTTGAACCCATTTCCAAATCTGTATATTGCCATTGCAAGTGTACCTATGTATAACTGTGTCGACTAGATGGCATTTTCTACACAAGTTGGTGTCGCTAATGCCGATATCATACAACCTTTCATTCGTGCTAATTATGTTGTTGATAGCCTTATACCATGCACTTTTCACATCTGACGAAAGGGTATTAGAACTAATATTTCTCCAGATGGTGGTCCAGTCCAGGTTCGGAAACTTTTTTTCTATTTTATTTCTACCTTCATTGTCTTTCCGTTCCCGTATAATAGCTTTCGTCGGTATCTGTGACGAATGTTTAATTTCGTTACTCAGGTAACTCAGTTCGATGTAGAAAGCCCTCACGTGCTGCAGTCGCCTATTAATTCTCTGGACGTCAACAGGAGGATCTAAGCTGTGCGGTCTCACAATGTCAAACAGTTGGCTGGTAATGATCCCTGGTCTTGCCCTGATAAATTCCATTTGGCGTTTAATATAAAGTGCAGATGCTTTGTTGGAGATATCTATTAGTCCTAATCCACCATTTTTAGGATCTAATACCGCTACTTGGACAGGTACTCGAAACGTTTCTCCCTTCCATAAAAAACTTGCAATTTTTGACATTATTTCCCTTGCTATCATTTTGGGGAGGGGAAATAATTGAGCGGTATAATACGCTTTTGCAAGGATACACGAGTTTATGTACCTTGTCCGTTGAACCTGGTTCATATATCGTGACAAATTTTCGATTATGGCTCCTTGCACGTTCCTTGCTGTGTTTTTCCAGTTTAAGGCGGTCATTTTCATAGTGCACGGCGTCAGAGTGATGCCAAGCGTTTTGTGTTGCTCTACTAATGTCGCCCAATCAATGTTAATATGATCGAAGCCCCTGAGATTTAACATCTTACTTTTCTTTTCATTTGCATTTGACCCAGATGCACAACAATATTTTTTAATAACTGTAGCGAGTTTATCTACATCATTATTGTTCCTTATGATGATTCCCACGTCATCAGCGTAGGCTCTTATCGTAGTTTTATGCCCGGCTATCGTTATACCTGTTAATTTTGCATGAACTTGTTTCAGAAAAGGGTCCAGTGAAATAGCAAATAAGGACATAGACAGAGGACTACCTTGAGGTATCCCACGTTTTATTTGTAACGGCTTAGTTGTTTGGCAGTTTACCGCTATTTTTGCGCTTATACCTGTAGCAACATTCTTGAACAACTGTATGACACGATCATTGAAACCAATTTTTTTTAATGTCTTACAAAGATATGTGTGACTCACCAAGTCAAAAGCTTTATAAAAGTCCAAGAAAATTAAGGAACATTTTATGTTAGTTACGGAAGTTAATGCGATGACATCCCTGAATTCTGCTATGTTTTGAAAAATTGTTTTGCCTGCTGCGCAGTTTTGATGATTACTAATAACTTTATTTGTCAATAAAGATATTCTCTTGTTTAATATTCTCGCTATTATTTTGTAATCCGAATTTAGTAACGATATGGGCCGGAAGTTATTCAAATCTGTTTTCCCTCTATTTTTTGGGACTAGTACAATTTTAGTCTCTTTGAATTCAGTTGGTATTACTATGCCCTGCATGATTTCATTCACGACATCCGTAATTACACCTCCCAATATTGGCCAGTAGCGTATATAAAATTCTACTGGCAGACCATCCGGGCCTGGGGATTTTTTGGGTGGCGAGGTGCATAGTATGTCATAGATGTCATCTTTTGTGACTTGTGCAAGGAAAAGTTCATTATCATGTTCCGTCAACTGTGGTGTTATTACGGCGAGAAAATCTTCCAAGGCCGCCTCGCAGCATGGTTTATCAGAATATAGCTCCTGATAATAACAATAGACCTCTTTCATGATCTCCTGCTGGGTTCTGAGGATCGTGCCATGGTTTGTTCGAAGTTCATCAATAAGGGTACTTCTCCTGTTTTTGGCATGCTTCACCAGGTGATAAAGTGAAGCCGTTTCGTCCTCTGATACTGAATTAGCCTTTGATTTTAGTTTCAGTCCTTCTAGTTGTTTCCGTTTGATGTCTAGTAACTTGGCTTTTACTCTCTTAATGTCTACTAGCCGTGTTGTGGACCCGGATGAGACCTGATCATATAATTCTCTCAACACCGAATAGTAATATTCTATAGTACTTTTCCGTTCCCTAGCGGTTTGTGCACTATACTGCATAAGTGTCTTCCTCAGTTTCGGCTTTGCCATTTTAACCCACCAATCTAAAGTAGAAACATGTCGACTACGGGCACGCACGCAAATTGCCAAGGCTTCATTAATTTGATCTTCTAAGTCACGGTGTGGAAGCAACGATACGTTTAAGTTCCACTGATTCCTGAATCTACGTACGGGCTGTAGCGTTAAATTTAAGCAAGCTAAGACGCTTGAATGATCCGAAAAATACGTAGGTATCGTTTCTACTTTCGTCAAGGACATTCCAAGATTTTTGGAGATATACAGTCTATCGATTCTACTTCGTGAGTGTGCAGTTACATAAGTAAACTCAACAATTGTGGGGTATTTAGTTTCCCACGCGTCATTTAATTCTAAACCAGTAACCAGTTGTTTCAATTCAGTCGAAAAATTAAAATTGGGGATCTGATCTTTCCGATTTAAAACGCAGTTGAAATCACCACCCAGTATTAAACGACTTGGATTCTTCCTGAGCAGATATATAAGTTCATTTTTAAAGAACATTGCTCTGTCAGCTCGGTGCGAACTTCCTGAAGGAGCGTACAAGTTTACAACATTAACGTCATTAATATTTAACCCCAGTCCCCTTCCAGATTCCAAACGTTCTACTTCTGTTACAGGGATGCCCTCCCTTACTAAGACTGCTGTGCCAACATTTGTTTCTTGTGTAACATTCATGTAACTAACATATCCCGGAATAAACAAATTTGAAATAAGAACTTCTTGCAACAGAGCAATATCAGTCGCCGATTCGTACAGAAATTCTTTAAGAGCTGATATTTTCAATTCAGAGGTAATTTAGTTAATGTTTATAGTGGTGACGGTATACGACTGCGTCATTCGAGTGTGTATACAGCTGTTAAAAAAATTACCTGTGTTCTGACTTTCTGGTAGCGGAATACACGTTTCCTGGTATATTCGACGTAGAGTATCGTGACAGAACTTTTAGTATTATTGTGTTATTTTCTTTACACTTTGAGATGTCCCACCGGTATCACTAACGGGTTTGTTTCCTTGCGAGCCTGAAGGTTGTTCCTCCAATGACTCGTGCCTCACCGTCTCGTATCGGACATTTTTCGGATTTGTCTCACTCTTTCCGGATTTTGGTTTCCCCTGTCTCCGTTCTACATTCAAATTCGGTTGTGGTTTCAGTTTCCTACGTCGGACATCTGTAGCAACTGTGTTTGCTTCCGCATTTTCTGCTGCTACTGTCCTTCCTTCTGTGCTGGCCACGATTACATCTTGGCCGGCACTGTCTAGCTCTCTGTTTGGTACACCCGATTTGAGATTTTGAGAAGCTGATGTCGCGGATACTGTTGTAGGTTCGTCCTGGATGCTTTCACTAACAGAAGGCTGCTGATATTGACAGGCAGCAACTTCTATTTTTGATTCGTGCACAACAGTGTGAACTACGCCTTCTTTATCATTTACAGACTGCTGATTATCTACTTGTAAATCAGTATCCATCCTCATTTCACCTGTTTGCGAATCTACTTCATCATCGCACGGTTTTTGTTTACGTACCGAGTGGGACGTGTCGGATTGATCGTCATCTGTACAACTATCAGTTGCCTCCAGAGGACGTTTTTTCGGTAAGATTTCATTGTCGCAAACAGTAGAAACAGAATTTTGTTTCGGAGCCAAAGGTGGAAATTGATTTGTGTCTTCAAGAGGGATAACAGAAGGGCCCGATACTTTAACAGCTCCAACCAGCTGATCGGGGGAATTATTCGGTAACACGTCATTTAACGTAAGCCTGTGCCGTTGCGTCAGATTATTTTTGAGAACGTAAACTCGGCGCGGACAATCCTGTCTCAAATGACCGGTTTCGTTACACACGTGACATGTTGGTACCTGTCCGTTGTAAACAATTTGGGCCTTATAACCGCTTACAGTTATGTGGGATGGTATATTTGACTTAATGTCCATCTCAACAGACCGAATACCATTGAAACAATGAAGATTGTAATGCCGCGACCATCTTTCATTCGTTCAAATGTTCAAATGTTCAAATGTTTGTTAAGCTTATGGGACTTAACTACGGGGTCATCAGTCCCTAAACTTACAAACTACTTATGAACTACTTAAGAACTAGGACGGCACAAATATCCATGCCCGAGGGGGGATTCGAACCCCCGACCGTAGTGGCCGTGCTGACCGTGACTGGAGCGCCTCAGTCACCTCGGCCACCGCGGCCGGCTCTTTCATTCGTAATAGATTTAATATCCCCATATTTCGAAAGAGCCTCTCTAATCAGGTCGTTATCTATTTCTATCGGAAGGTTCAATACTCTGACAGTTTTATACACTATATCAGCACGCCATATGGAAACCCTGCTTTTCGTTCCATCTCTATGCATGAATTCAATTTCCGTTCCCCACTTGGCTAACAGATTTTCTATACTCACAGGATCGAAAAATTTGACGAAGACACAATATTGTTCGTTATCTAATTGCATTGTGTGAACAGAATCAATACTGATACCAAGTACCTTTACAATCCAGTCATCTACTTCCAGGGCCGTAGGCTGTACCGGTCGGGTTTGCTTGTCAAAAGCAAAAACAAGCTGGTTCTTCCTGGCGTTAGTAGACATGATGTATCCTGAAAATTTCGGTTAGAAAACCGAAATTATGACGAACAGTAGCACGATGAAGCAAAAACTATCAAAACACACGGACACAAGAAATAACAGATGAACAACACCACGTGAAACACAAGTCCAGAAAGGTAAACAAGGAAACGCAGCGCAGGCAGTACACAGCGTCCGCACACTAGCGCGGTTCAAACGGAACTGCACACCACTGGGGACACAGTGGTAACCTGGCTTCTTCTTTTCAATTGTTGTACCCATGCAGAAGCAACGCACAGGTCGTCGATCTTCCTGTCTTGAAGTAAAGTGCTGTGGAACTTTTAAAACCGGTGGCTACGCTGATAAGTATTTTTCAAATAAGAAGAAACGTCAGTTGTTTCTTAACGTTTCCTTCAAATTTAATATTCATAGAATATATGACTTCAACTGCTATTGGGCAAAGCTGAAAATGTGTACCCAGCCGGGATTCGAACCCGGGTCTCCTGCTTTCTAGGCAGTTGCGCTGACCCCTACACCACTGGGGACACAGTGATCACCGCACCTGCAAGGACTACCCATGCACGCTCCCCGTCAGATACAAATTCCCAGCTTCGCCCTGCCCATAGTACTCAAACTCGTAGTTTAACTAATTCCCGTAAGAGTAAGGGCTACAAACTTGCCCACTCCTCCCCACTAACGATAGGATCATTGCCCGTCACCGGCATATTATATATATACATGTGGCGTCTGTTCGGAAAGAACAGTCGTCACATTCTGATCCTGCAGTTGTTATTATTTAATATTCATAGAATATATGACTTCAACTGCTATTGGGCAAAGCTGAAAATGTGTACCCAGCCGGGATTCGAACCCGGGTCTCCTGCTTTCTAGGCAGTTGCCATGGGCCATCACACTTACTAGTTGGAACATTTGTAATTTCGCACCTATGGTATGATAAAACGAAATGCGCCTGTCACCCTGTGTTGAATGTGTAACTGCCGGAAATTTTATTAATGTGTACCTGTTAGTTATTATTCAATGTTGCGTAGAACGAAGTATTACACCGGTTGCGAATTTAGTGAAGGCAGACAGAGGAGCATCAAGACAACCTTCACAGAAACATACCAGATGATGCAGGACGCCTTCAGTGATCATAAGCCGTACTCCGATGGTTCACCCGGTTCAAGAATGGCCGGACCAAAGTTCTGGACGTCCTTAGATAGTTTTCTTTGCCTTTAAAGGATTGCTGCATCCATTAGAGCAATCTGGAGAAACTTACTGGGACGAAGTAGGACACATGCGAGAGTATGTGAGAAGGAAACGGCCTGAAATGCGGGGAGGCAGTTTTTCGTTCTTTGATAACGATACCGCCACCTGCAATTTTATTCCTCTTGACATGTGACTATATCACGTTCCTCAGTACTCTTCAGACCTGACCCTGCCGACCTTTCTTTATTTATAGACTCGGAACCTTGCAGAAAGAATGAAGATTTGTAATGATTGACGAGGTGAAACAAATTCGCAGATAAGGCTTCGCCCGATCCGGTAAAAGGCGTACCAAGACTGCTTCCGATAAATTGTGGAGGAGGCCATTTCATGCATAACAAACAAAGGGTAAGCGTAGAAAACTTTTCGGACAAAGTTGTGGAATAATCTGAACAGACCTCATAAAAAATCGACATTTCCCTTCAAAGGGTAAGCGTTGAAAACTTTGTGGACAAAGTTTTGGAATATTGTGAACAAACCTCACAAACCATTCATAATCCTCTGGGCCCGCTGCGTCACATACCTCATTTAGAGACATTGTAAATTATTGATACCGAAGACGCTGCTTTTTATTAAATTATTTAATACAACAGGCCTGTTTCGGCGTGAATGCCATCGTCAGATGTACCTTGTAAAATCGTTGTTTCTCTTATATGTATACGCTCTTATCTACTTATGTAAAAGAACTGTTGGTGTTATAGTTCTTATATAGCAGTATATATAATTTTTTTTAAATAATTCTTATGTTGGCGATGTTTGAATATCGCTGGCATATGTGTCAAAATAGCTGTCAAACATCGACAACATAAGAATTATTTTAAAAAATTATATATACAGCTATATAAGAACTATAACAGCAACAGTTCTTTTACATATGTAAAAAACGTATACATATAAGAGAACCAGCGATCTTACAAGGTACACCTGACGATGGCATTCAGGCCGAAACAGGCCTGTCTTATTACATAATGTAATAAATAGCACGTCTTTGACATCAATAATTTACACTGTTTCCAGAAGACTTCACAAAGATCGACTTTTCCCTTTAAAGGGTTTGGCTTCGGAAACCAATTAATAGTGTGTCCGATACGCTGGACAGCAACTAAATTTATTGTACTGTCGTATCCATATAGGCAGTATTTACCGACAGAACGGACATTCTCTTTTGCAATGTGCGTTAATCTCAAAATCAATATTAATACGCACGCCGGCCACGTAATCATATTTCAGACAGATAATCTGCAGCGCGGGGACATAATGCAGGGTAATTGAGAATAACGTCGGGTGCAGGCGCGGCGGGCGTGACTTAGGATGATTAGGCGGCGGCCGGCTGACGCGGCGTAACCACGAGTAATGGCGCCAGCCGCGGCCGCGTGGCGGCGCTGGCGGCGCCGGGGAAGCCCCGCGCCTGGCCGCGCCGCTACCGCGCGCTACACACCGGCTGCGGTCGCCCGCACTCTGCTGCAATATTGCGCGAGTACGACTTTATACCAGCCCTCTTTGCACGTGGGTTATCACAGAAAAGAGCTCCACAAATTTAAATTTATTCTGACATGAGGTAGAAATGAGAATACTGGAATCTGCAAGATGTGACTTATGCAAAGTCATATGCGGCGCCACCTAGAGAAACTTCGAAAAATGAGAGACATCAAAATTTTTAAGAGTTCAGTTGTACAGAATCATGTGTGTGAAAAAATGATTTCAAATAAATTCTAAAGATACGGGGTGATCAAAAATGCAATATAAATTTGAAAACTGAATAAATCACTAAATAATGTAGATGAGAGGTAAAAATTGACACACCTGCTTGTAATGACATGGGGTTTTATTAGAACAAAAAAAAGGGTTCAAAATGTCTGACAGGTGGCGCTTCATCTGATCAGAAAAGCAATAATTAGTAGAACAAATTAAGACAAAGCAATGATGATGTCCTTTACAGGAAGTGCTCAATATGTTAAAAAAAAAAGGTTCAAATGTTTGTAGAACTTATGGGACTTAACTACGGGGCCATCAGTCCCTAAACTTACAAACTACTTATGAACCAGATAATACTAAGGACGGCAAATATCCATGCCCGAGAGGGGATTGGAACCCCCAACCGTAGTGGCCGTGCAGACCGTGACTGGCGCGCCACAGACGGCTCGGCCACCGCGGCAGGCAATATATGTTCACCATCATTCCTCAACAATAGCTGTAGTCGAGGAATAACGTTGTGAACTTTCAAGCATGTCCGGAGCTATGGTGAGGCAATGGCGTCGGATGTTGTCTTTCAGCAGCTCTAGAGATTTCGGTCGATCACGATACACTTGCGACTTCAGGTAACCCCAAAGTCAATAATCGCACGAACTAAGGGCTGGGGACCTGGGAGGCCAAACACGACGATTGACACACATGCTTGGAATGAAATGGGGGTTTTATTAGGAAAAAAAGTTCAAAAAATGTCTGACAAGATAGCGTTTCATCTGATCAGAAAAGCAATAGTTACCATAACAAATTAAGACAACGTAAATGTGATGTCCTTTACAGGAAGTGCTCAATATGTTCACCATCATTCCTATACAACAGCTGTAGTCGAGGAATAGTGTTGTGAACAGCACTGTGAAGCATAGCGGGAGTTATGGTGATGCAATGGCGTCGGATGTTGTCTTTCAGCAGCCCTAGAGATGTCGGTCGATCACGATGCACTTGCGACTTCAGGTAACCCCAAAGTTAATAATCGCACGAACTTAGGTCTGGGGACCTGGGAGGCCAAGCATGACTAAACTGGCGGCTGAGCATACGATCATCACTAAACGACGCGCGCAAGAGATCCTTCACGCGTCTAGCAATATAGGGTGGAGCGGTATACTGCATAAAAAACGTAAGTTATAACAGGTGTTTATCAGCCAGGCATGGGACGATGCGATTCTGCAACATATCGGCGTACCTCTCACCCTTCACGGTAGCAGTCACTGACGTTTTGCTATCCAGCGCCATCTGTCGCACATTTTTTGAACTTTTTTCTGGTTCTAATAAAACCCCATGCCATTCCAACCATGTGTGTCAATTTTTACCTATCTACATTATTCAGTGGTTTATTAAGTTTTCAAATTTATACTGACTTTTTGATCACGCGGTATTTTTATTTATTTATTATTTAACATGCCCCATTACTTAGTAATATTACATGTTTGATGGTTACAATTAGACGGTTACATTAAATATTTTTGCAAACACAAGTACAGCATATAAGTTGAAAGGGTTTACAAAGGAACAAACAATTTTATACATCAGGAAATCTTATTGAATTACAAAAATTGCAAAAGCCTGTAGTGTATTTATGTACTAAGTCATATTTACTGACGGGCCATCCTCCTCCTTTGACAGCTATTTTTTCCCCTGAGATGGTCCCTCTCATTCAATAAATTGCAGCCGGCCGCGGTGGCCGAGGTGACTGAGGCGCTCCAGTCACGGTCAGCACGGCCACTACGGTCGGGGGTTCGAATCCCCCCTCGGGCATGGATATTTGTGCCGTCCTAGTTCGTAAGTAGTTCATAAGTAGTTTGTAAGTTTAGGGACTGATGACCCCGTAGTTAAGTCCCATAAGCTTAACAAACATCTGAACATCTGAATAAATTGCAGCAGTCAAAAAGCACGTGGTCAATAGTTTGGACAGCACTGTTACATGTGCACGTTCCATCTTCAATTATTTTGAACCGCTTTCAGTTTCCCATGACCTGTTAACATAGCTGTAAAATATGTAGATATTGGAAGTTTAATCAGTAAACGTTGTCGGATCGTAGGAAAATACGGTTTAGTGCTTCCCCAGTTTTTTGTTCTGTGCCACTCAATGTCCCATTTGTTCCTAAACTCTTCTCGAAGTTTCTTCTTTACGGCACTTGTAGGTATTTTGTTGTAGCGTATTGATTAAAAAACGTAGATGTACGATGAAATTGAGTTTTCTGCATTGAAAGACAAATGTTATGATCGACATTAGTTTTTTTTAATTGCTCCGAGATATCTTACGTGACTTCCGTGCAAAACCGATGACTTGGGTTGACAGAAAAAACATGAATGATTTTACTCTCTCATTATTTACAATTTGTACAAAAATCATACTGCAGTTACAAGATTTAGAAAAGCATGAAAGAGACGAAGTGGTTGTGGAGAGAGAGAGACATGACTAGTTTTTCCCCGATGTTAGTCAAATTGTACATCGAGCAAGGAGACATTTGGAGAAGGCGTTGAAGTTTAAGGTGAAGCAATAAAAAAGTTACGGTTTGCTGATGGTATTGTAATTGTGTTAGAGGCAGCAAACAACCTGGAAGAGAAATTGAACGAAATGAAAAGTGCATTGGGAACAGGTTATAAGATGAACTTTAAGCACAGCATTAGTTCGGGGCCACGCGTGGCCACGCACGTACTCACGAAAGGACCGTGGGCCCTCTGGGGAAAGGGATACGGAATGTAGTTTAAAAATATCATGCGATGTCGTATATGTTGATAGTGCAATGAGTTAACTTCCCCAAAGAAATAATTAAGATTGTTTCTCACGTTTTACCATTCGAGCGCACAGCCGTACCATCCTTTTCTCGATGCAGTTCACGGCACTTTAGAACCCGCTATATCTCCGTTGTGGATAAATCTAAAAGTCTGAATTTTCGGGTATCTAATCTATTATAACTAGCTACATTTTTAGATTATACTATTCTACACCCTATAGTTTACGAAATATTAGCAGTCGAAAATCACTAAATCTGTCACTCACCTATTCAGCGACTATCAAATTTTAAGGTAACTGTAGCAGTCACACAAACGTCAAGTGTTGTATTTAGATAGTATTTATCCTGTAATGGAAGGAAACATCTGTAAATATTAATTCCGTTCTCTAACTCATTTTCGCTTGGCGGAACGGTATCCACTGTCTTGGCGCTACAAGGATTTTCGTAGTAATGGTCTTGCAGTAGAGCAATGATTTGACGTCAGAGAAATCACGTGTTCGATTCCTGCTGCCATAACTACTTTTTAACAGAGCGCCCAACTTTCTACTAAGTGAAGAGTCATCAGAAATGCCACACAGGCACTTGATTAGAGAATGAAAAATAACTAGTATACGTTATTCTTCATGTAGCTTAAATTGCTGCAAATAGAAACAGTACCAATGACACCCACGTTCAAGCTTGATTTCTGCTATAAATGAGTAAACTTTTGCTCCTAATGTCGATAATTCCGTTATATGACACGTGGCAAAAGTGTTAGATCAGGAGCATAATCGTTCGATGTTGGTTTCAAAGCGCAACACGGCAGAGATAGGGAGACGCCATTGATATGGGAGACGCGCAGTTTACGATGTCTGTGGTCTGTGCAACAGAGTAGATACTCTGGACTAATTATTGCATTCTGTCTTCTCTAGGAAGTGCTAGTTTTTCATGTGTTATCAACATTAAGCTGGGATTGTCACGTGATGTCATTAAATAAATACGCGAACTTGAAAATTGAAGTACAGATATTCTACGATAATCTTATCAGTAGGTCAATGAAACTAATATAATTCGAAAAATGTTTTGCTGTAAATGTGCACATTACAATAATCATGACTGTACATTGCCTTCAAAAGTGTTATAACGAAGTATACGTTTTGAAATCTATAACTCGGATCACAATTTAAATTCTCTAACTCTAATAAAAATTGAACTTCAGGAATTAAAGTGGTACCAACTACTGCGCTTGGGATGATCGATATTAGAAAAACATCGATGGTAACATTAATGGAACATCATTTCAAAGAAATAGATATACGATGAACAACGATAGGAATACATCGACGTCCGAGAATATCAATGTTTTGGGTGCCAAAACAAACTATTCTCGGCGTTGGCGTAGTGTGCAAATGTTGACAACGAAATTTTCGCTTTCTATGAGAGGTGCGAACAAGGACCTGTCAACTACTCAGCAGGAACAGAATTAATTATTTAGTTCATGCTCAAAAGGAAGGATTATTCCCCTCATTCTACGTGATTGGTTTTCCGAAGTGTCTACCAACTTCAGCACACTATGCCACCACTGCCGTATGTATAATTCTATCTTGTACTAGTCAAAGATGTAGTATACACAACAGAACATATATGCGAAAAACAACATTAACTTGTTGATATTTGTATAGTGATGCGCCACAGGTTGCAGTACTGTACATGATGAACGGATTGAACAATAACAATATAATCGACTTTCCAGACATCCTAAATTGCGTTACATCAAACCAAACGATACCAACCAAAAAAACAGGTAATAGGTTTTAAGAGAATCCGTGGCTGTTGTATAAATATTTTACAGACAAGGACTACCTGCGAAAAGAAATGATATCACATCAAACACATAAAATGTACAAAAATGCAAGTGTCGTTAAGAATTTCTTCCACCATACAAGGTCGCGACATCTCATAGGAAACCAAGACGGTTATTTTAGTTATTGTTCATGGAACCACCTATTCAACACTTTGTGATAATTTTTTATCTAATTCGGTATCTACCAACATCGGTAGTGACTATTTAAAAATTATACATCTTTATTTCTATAATAAATATAATGAATTTCCAAATGCACCATAATATAATGACATAAGAATAAATACAATGATCTGGCAGTTGCTCATCGTTATAATGACGTAACAATAATTTATATTCCATTATGTAACCACACATGTGCATAAAGTTTTTTAAATAAAATAAAATGTAATTCCATTACATAATTGTAACATTCTTGGTGTATGTAATTTTATCTTGATTTTTAATGTCTAAGGTACCTTGATTTTAACAGCACGAAATGATGATCTTCCATCATAGGAACATCGCCTACCAAGCTGAAACCTTTTATTTCATTATAATTCTGTGGTGGGCTGGCACAATATGGAATCTAATTACAAGAATTTTTTAAAAATAATTGTTTCTGTTGCATGGGTAACCAAGTCGGTTATTTTAGTTAGTGTTGATAGAAAAACATATTTGTTATCTAATGAATAATCTACCAACATTTAAGTTATAGAGATTGTATTAGTATTACACATGTAAAGACTTCACAATCGCACTATAATATAACGAAATCGGGACACATATAATCATTGGGCAATTACACATCGACATATAAAAATAATTTATATTCCATTATGTAACCAAACGTAATAACGTAAGAATGAAATACCTCTCATTTGCATAAAGTATTTTAAATATTAGTTTACGTTACTACACGACTGCCAAATCATATTTATTATAGAAATAACGTTATTTATAATTTTGAAATAGTCACTACCAATGCTGGTAGATAACTAATTAGATAAAAAGTTATCACAATGTGTTGTACAGGTTGTCCCATGAACACCAATTAAAATAACAGATTTGGTTTCCTATGAGATATCACGACTTTTTATGCTGGAAGGATAGAATGGTTTATTGGAAAAAAAGAGGAAATTCCATTTTTATCTAAAATACGCTAAGATATACCTTTTATTCCACAGATGTCCTTTTATCGATGAATGGTATAGCAATAATCCCGAAAGTACAGCCTGTGAAAGTTTTTAATTTTAAGTGTTAGTTTTCTCGAAACAGTAGTGAGTGGACTTTCTTCGTTTTTCCACTCAGCGATATTATTCTTCGCGAGATTTGCATTTTTGTTCATTTTATGTTGTTGATGGGATCTAGGGTATTCCTCTAGTGCCAGTCTACAGAAATATCCGTTAATTTTAGCGGTAATAAAAATGAGGAATAATACTCGAACAGTGCTTCTGAAATAAAAGATCAGACATTGAAAGACGATAAACTGCCAGAACAAAAACAAAATAATAACTGAAGCAATTAAAAGAAATTTTTTACATTAGTGTAATTTCGTACACAGGTACAACTTCGACATATCTTTGGCCAGTGGAACTGCGTAATGAGTAGCAGAGCAGGCTTCGAATCCCGTTCCTGCATAAATTATCAACTTTACCCTGTAATCCAGTGCCCACAGGCAATTAATATATTCCATTTCTTTGTGCATTGTTAGTTTCCCGACTCATCGTATTTGTCTTGCATTCATTTATAGCAAAGATTGCAATAATTTAAAATACAAAGAAAGCAGGTGCAGAAAAGTGTGAAATTGCCGAACTATCAGTTCAATACGTTTTAATAATTTCAAAAGTGTGTAATTCTGTGCAACTAAATTACTCTGGTCATCGGTTCGCAGACTTACAAACTACTTAAACTAACTTATACTAAGGACATAAAGAAAAAAAAAACACACTCACCCTTATCCCGGGGAGGACTCGAACCTCCGACTCGAGCGACCTCACTTCCATTCCTGCGCTGCAGTCATGGCTGAAAAATACTAACACGAATTGTGTAGAATAATAACGGAACGGCCGGTAGAATCCGAACATGGAGAAGTTGTGTTTCGATTAGGTAGGAATGTAGGAACAAACGAGGCAGTATATTACATTGTATTTTAAAAGATAATTTGAGGAAAACAAACCTAAGTTTTTAGCATTTTTAGATTTAGAGAAAGCTTTTGACAGTGTTAAATTGAAATACTCTTTCAAATTACAAAGGTAGCAGGGGTTAATCCTTTTATTACGAGCGTCGTATTTCGCCGGCTTTCATGCGTTGCTCTGTTTGTACTAACGCCGTTGTTTGCCTGCGTCCACACGATTCTCTGTAAGTACGAGTTCTATATTTAGCCGACATTCACTCGTAGATCTGTGTTTAGGAGCGCCGCATTTTGCCGGCACCCATGCGCTGATGTGTGTGTGTGTACGCGTTGTTGAATATTTCTAGGTGCAGTGCCTATTAATTTCATAAATAACAGAGGAAACAAGCGGTAACCATGGAAAACATTCATTTTCACTCAATTCGGAAATTACTGGAAAAGAATCATCGATGTTTTAATTGTCAACATCCAGCAGACAATAATTATCCACTGAGATTAGCAGAAATACATTTTACTTTTGTTTACAAATTGGTTTTTAGGAAACGGAAATAGAAGGTGTGTTGTTTGCAATGGAACGACAGTAGATGAGAAACCAAGTATGAGTGTAAACAATATAATGTGGGTTTTTGAGTTGACCCTTGGTTTAATATTTAGCATACTAAATTACACTGTATGAATCGTTTGAAATATCCTAAATTGTATTTGTATTTAAAATACTTGTAACATCCCAGAATATATTGTTATGTAACACTTAAATAAGGCACGTGCACATTAACTTACTGACGTGCGAGTGCACAGTTCGCGGCAAGTTGCACCGATTAGTGGCGTCTCCGCACTGTTCAGGGGCGCCACTGCAGGGAGCAGACTGTAGTAGAGAGGGGTTAAATATTGGGATCGAAAAGTTATGTGTAACTTATAGAGAAACCGAACAGCAGTTGTAAATATCGAACGGCATTAAAGGGATGCAGTGGTTGGGAAGGGAGGAAGACATTATTGGACTCGTACCCCAAAGTTATTCACGCTGTACACTAAGCAGTCTGTGAATGCAAGAAGATATGTGGATAATGAATTAATGTACGGAGAGAACAAATAAAAATTATGCGATTTACCAATGACAAGGAAATTGTGAAAGAGGCAGCAAAAGACCAGGAAGAGTAATTGATGTATGTGTGAACGAGTTGTTGAAAATTTGTAGGTGCACTGCCTATTGCTATTAGGTAGGAATGTAGAAACAAACGACGCAATATATTACATTGTATTTGGTGCACCTCGGTTGCACAGTAGTAAAGAGCCAGATCTCATATCCAAAGGTCGCGGGTTCGATCCCTGCCACGTCCTAGAATTTTTATCTGTCACTTTCCACTTCTTTCACCTCTGGTAGTATTGGTCATGTGAAACGTATCTGAGTAGCACCATGGTTCGGAATCCTCGTTAAACTGTAGGTCTACATCTACATCTCCAACCATACTACGCAAGTCACCCGACGGTGTGTGGCGGAGGGTACCTTGAGTACCACTATCGATTTTCCCTCCTATTCCAGTCACGTATTGTTCGCGGAAAGAAGGATTGTCGGTATGCCTCTGTCTGGGCTCTAATCTCTCTGATTTTATCCTCACGATCTATACTGCTAGACTCCTCAGTAAGTTCTTCGACAAAAGCCCGTACCGAGCGACAGAGCGTCTCTCCTTCAGAGTCCTCCACTGGAGTTTAGCGATCATCTCCACCTATAACTGGCTGGGTAAGTCAGTTCGAAGGTCGGAGGAAGGCAACGGCATCCCACCTCCAAACAGGACCATGTCTAAAGCATTGTGGTGTTAAAACCAATCTTCGGATTGTTGACTGTTTTACCTTATGTTAATAAGATAAGTTTAGGGAAGCGAAACCACGTTTGTACCTTTTTTTAGATTTGGAGAATTATAATCTTGAGAGGAGATTATAAGATGAACTTGAACAAGAGCAGAGAACGGATGCGGAATGTAGTTTAAGAAAATCTGGCGATGTTGAATGAAAGAGCTTAGGTAATGAGACAAGGAAAGTAGTAAACGAGGTTTGGTATTTGGGCAGCAAAATAACTTCTGAAGGCCGAAGTAAAGAACGTATAAAATGCGGAATGGCTACGGGAAGAAAGGCATTTATGAGGAAGCGAAATTTGTTGTCATCAGAAATTAATTTAAATGTTAGGAAGTATTTTCTGACAGCTTTTGCCTGGAGTGTAGTATTGTACGAAATTGAAACATGGGCGATAAGAAGTGCAGACAAACCGATAATAGAAGCTTTTGAATTGTGGTGATACAAATGAATGTTGAGGATTAAACTTAGACATCGTATAACTAATGAGGTGCACAACAGAATTGCGGAAAAAGAACCTTCTGGCATTCTTGACTGAGAGTAGGGATGAATTAATGGGACACATTCTGAGGCATCATGGAATCGCCAATTTGGCACTAGAGGGAAGTGTTTGAGAGTAAAAATCGCGGAGGGAGCCGAGAGACCAATACATGACCAGGTTCAAAAGGATGTAGTTTGCCGTTATTATTCACATATGAAGAGGCAAACCCAGTATTGAATAACGTGGAGACCAGCAACAAACCAGTTTCCGGACTGAAGTGTACAACAGCAACAGTGGTAATTATGATATCTTGCAAATATTGAGTACCAAATGCCCAATGATATCCAATATTTCCTATAGAACTGACTGCCTCCTCGACGGAAGCTGATACGTTGCCATGACGGTTGTGTTACTAATATGTACGACGACCATTTTCCGTCGGATAATTTTGTTCTTTGAAGTGCTCAGTATCTCACTTGGTCATTGCTAATTAGAAATGGTATGTCACTTGTTGAATGTCTTACATCTCTCTTACCATGTATATGAATAACAAATGAGATGTCGACACTTGAAAGACTGAAGTAATCCAATGACATGTGAAGATACGTACGGACTGCAGTAGTCGTCATAAATAATAATAGTATTATGATCTTGGCAAAGCATCGTTCTGTTTCAAATAATATAATATCGACCGTGGTCCCATTTGGATCCAAATACGTTAAGTTCTACGTGTTTCTACTTTGTTTCTGTCTGGCAATTTTTCAGCAGTTAGATAGCTTTTATAGGATAATTACCGGCTTTTGTAACTGTAATTAAAGTCTGATTAAGACCAAACACGATCCTTATTATTGCTAGATGTTTCCACAGCAGAATGATATAAAAGTTTCATTTCAATGTACGTTCACCACACAAGTTTGTAGACTAAGGAGAATTACACAATAAAAATGACCAATATTAGTGTTTTAAATTAAAGCATAAAAGTCTGGTCTTAATTAGAATTATATTTCAGTAGCAGTAGAATTAATTTTCCTATATAACAGGTGAGACAACTTTCTACACAAACGACGCAACCTGGTTCTTCTCCTCTTAAGAGCTCAAAGAAAAACATTTTGGCAATATCGTTGTTGACAGAATATATTCGCCTCAAGTTTTTGTCATTAATCTGTGAGAGCTGTAATTTACACCAATTTATCGCTCATTATGGACGTGACGGTATTTTGCATTGAAAGAACGTGAAATTACCGTGAATTCCAAATTACAGTGTAATTATCAAGCCGAGCATCTGTGAAGGGATATTATCGTTAAATTTATCGTACAAACATCCATCACTCAGAGCGACGCGCACAGCATGTACAATCACAATGACTGTAGCAAGGTAATGGACATGTATGGTACGTTCATTATTCGATGTAACTAGTGACTATCAAGAAACACAGACCTAGCTACCGTATGTAAGTCTTTTCAGAAGCTGGAATGTGATCTGTGTTACGATTTCTACAAAAAAGAGTTTGGATAGAGCCCCCATTTATTCGAATTAAAACTTTCTTGTTCCAGTCGAATATGTCAACTGATGTTAAATTCTAGGTATATATAGAAAAAAATGCTTTTGTTTAAATCTCGTAGAACTGATTGTATTGATAGTCTTCAAATGTAAATGCTAATTCCAAGTTTGTCTTTCAGTTATGAACAAATTCAATGTTCAACTTTGTGAGAAAGATCACCTCCAATTCAAATACTACACTGCACTAGAATGTCGAGTAACTAATCACGAGCATATCGACGTCCAAATGCTACACTGCACAAGAATGTTTGATTACTATTCAAGAGAAGTTGTTGTGTAACTCCACCTTAGACTCTGAGTCGTGAAACTGTTGATCCATATTCAACATGCTAATGCTGTGGAGACCATATTGCGTAACTTGCCTAAGTTCCCCAACGTCCTCATCTTTAGGGCCTCTTGGCAGTGTGGCAATCGAAATGCTTGAGGTCCACCCTCTCCTCCACATAGCATAGAAGTTTGAAGTGTTTCACTTACCAGTATTACTGAAGTTTTGCAGTATCTCAATGTAGATCAGGACTGTCTCCAATCCACTTGATAACATTTCTGTACACCTTACAAGGTTATAATATGTGGAACGTGATGCTTCTCATTAGAAACAATGAAGGTAAACAAAGAAGATAACACCTACTTTCTCATATTTTGTTAAATAAGATTGTTTGAAGAAACAAATACGTTCACTTCAAGTTTTAGACGTACTACAGACGTTGCAGATTATCGTCTAGGTAGAGGTAAATTAAAAAAATTGCGTTGCATTTCATTTTTGATACATATATATCTATATAGTGTCACATTTTGATCTATACCGGCCCGATATGTCTGGAGTGGCATATATCTGTAAACAGGATCGAGGAATGGTTTCTTGAAACAACGTTCAACCCTTCTAATAAGATCTAACCAAGGTCATATTCATTTTTCAAATGGTAATCCCTATTTTCATACCATATTCGTAATTTATGTGGTAAGCATTTTTCGTACGGTATATTCTTTCTGAAAAAGAAAAAAAAATAATGGATTGTTAAGGTGGTGAACATTGGGTTCCGATAACGTCGACGGTATTTACTTTCAAGTTTATTTCCAATGAGGAATTTCAAGAGCATTTAAAGGTCACGATAAATTCACTAACGCACACAGTTCAGAAAAACATTCAATATTTTTATTGAAACATCCCACATCTCGCTTCGTTCTCGATATACTGGTAACCGGGGAATTACAATGAAGTGTCCTCTGGCAACAAATCATAGGTTACAAAGTAATAATAATAGTGATACAGGATTCAACGACATTCGAGACAACTATTCCCAGACCCACTCCAAACCTTACAACTTTTACTATTTTTGCAGAATTGTGCCGCTCCAGAGAAATGGTCATTACAGATTAAAATGAGACACCATATATATATATATATATATATATATATATATATATATATATATATATATATATATATATATATATATATAGTGTGATGTGATAATATGAAAAACTTTTTGTATGACGAAGAAAATTCAGGTAATTAGTATAAACAGCTGGGGCAGCATGTCAGTTGCTTTAAGTGACTTTACATTGAAAAAGAAAATTAAATGAAAGATTCTTTGATTTACTGATATATTTCATGCTTACTTATGCAATAGCATGATTAACAAACTGGTAGCTTAAATTTAGCAATAGATTTCTTATTTCGTTGTGATGGTAGAAAAGCGAATTAAGGTAGTTCTTCTAAGTTGATTTCTGTTATCTGTTCTGAGTAGTAAGAATTGTTTATTCTTGTTAGAAAGAACGTACTACTTATGAATAATTCATTGGATATACTGGATGTATTAATACTTACATTGTTCAAACAAAATTGTGACATTCATATTCACACGAGTAATAGCGATATATATATATATATATTTAGAATGAACTATTGAAATCCGTTTTACACTGCAGTATCTTGATTTTCGTGTGATTCGTATTAAAAGAATAGAGCGCTATACGTTCTTGTGAATTCGCTACATCATTTATAGTAGTAGGCTTGCCCCTTCTCTCATAAAGTCATACATTACTGCCCAATTACTGAAGGCTCAGGAGAAGTTTCCTTGACGTATCAAATTTACTGTACGTGTGTCTCACTTATTATGGGCTATTAAAACACTCATTTGAGCTATCGCTGTAAGCGATGCGACGACGTCTTTTAATCTTTACAGTCTGAGGTAAAAGAAAGGAATAACGGACGACCTTAAAAACTACTCAAGCGTACGGGGCAGGCAGTAAGTCTCCCATTCGTTGCTCTAACGACAGAATCTTAAAGACATTTTCTGTCGTTACTAATGGTCGCCAGAAAGTTTTCCGCAGAACTTTACAGCCCCCAGTATAGGAGACAGTCGCGCGTAATTTACGTCCAAACTCAAATGGCCCAGTCGAGGAAAAAGGCAGTAAACACGTCGTGCAGAGGGGAGATTTAACACTCTTAACATGCTTCATTGTGTCCTCTGTCGACGGCTGTTACGCATCACTGGACCCCCGCTTCTAGCCGCGAATGTCGTGTTGTTTGTTTATAAGGCTGACCCCATTCGCAGCGCTACAATTCGGTTTGTGCGGTCGAGATTTACCGAGGGGCCGCTTATACTGTCCGGGCGAGAAAGACGACTCCACGGCTGCGGGCGGAGAAGATAGCGCTGGGGCCTAGCGTCGTGAGCGCGACGTAAAACAAGCGGTTATTTGGAACAGGCCGTACCCAGCCAGACACGTGGCGTAGAGGGCGCTGGCCCCTGCGAGGACGACTTCCCTGTGCAGCATGTGCTGGCTGGACACTAGACGCTCTGAGTGGCCTCGTATAACAGGAAAGGCTAAATAAAGCAGCCGAGCGGTTTGAGACGCCGTGTCATGGACTGCGCGGCCGCTTCCGTCGGAGGTTCGAGTCCTGCCTCTGACAAGGGTGTGTGTGTTGACCGAAGACCTCTAGTTCAAATAACCCTTTCGTCCTTTGTACGTTTACCTATTTGCAGGGGCCCAATGACAACACAAATTATTAAGCTACCTCCACCACAGCTATAGATAGTTCTGTGGCTCCATCTCCGCCCAAGTAAGTCTGACTTTTCAAAATTACTCACCTTAGCCACATTAGATTCGCTGCCCGCCAGGTACACGGACTGTAACAAATCATTTGTCTTTTTCCAGTCTGACGATGCGCTAACAGCGCGAAACGCTTAATTGCAGAATAAAATAAAAACTTGCAACAGAGACTGAGAATATTTAATTATTCAACACTGTTGCTGTACCAGACGCCACCACCACCATTATGGAATGGGATGAAATGTACGAAGACTTTAAGTTATTTTAAAAAGTGTGTAACGTAGGGACCGATGACCTTAGTAGGTTTGTCCATTAATTACACGAACTCCGACGTTTTGAACACTCAATAAACTAAACTATATCAACACAGACGGTACCACGAGTCGAAATCTGGAAGACCTGGGTGATTTTTCTACCTTTTAACTCACACAAATCGGTACATTTTTTGCATGCACAGGGGTAAATGAAGTTAAAAATCAGTTGCAAGTTATCCCGAATATTTAAAAAGTTTATAGATTAACGGAAATTGACGAATACTCCGTACCACGTACGTGCAAAACGGAAATTTTAAAAATCGAACAATATGGTGACTTCGACCACTGAGGTAAGTCTTAAAACAGAAATGAATATGCGGAATGGACACAACCGGGAAATACGGGAAACACAAACAAAACTATGGCCCTGTCGAAAGTACTCCTGAAGGGTATAAAGAAACTGATTAACTTGAATAATAAATTAGGGGGAGACAATCTGAATACGACAGAGATACAAAGACAGAAAATTTGACTTCGTATATTTTCATTACAAAACAGGAAACAGCCAGCAGCTCACTGAATGCAGGATCATTATTTAATCGATTGCAGTGTAAAATATGCAGAAATGATTGAAAGGTAATCAGAAATTAAGCAATAATCACAAATGAAGAAAAAATGGAGGGGAAATTCGCTACAAGAATGAGAGTCACATTATTTTGGAAATGTTCAAATGTTTGTAAATCTATCGGACCAAACTGCGTGGTCATCAGTCCGTAGCTTACAAACTACTTAAACCTAAGTAAACTAACCTAAGGACAAACACACACACTCATGCCCCAGGGAGGACTCGAACCTCCACGGCGAACAACTGCGCGCTCCGCAGCGAGGCGCTTTAGACCGCTCGGCTACTCTACCGCGGCCATTATTTTGGAAACATTTTCGTTTCACTTATGGGAAACAGCACTCTTATTTAAATGTATATATAAAAAAACAGTCTAAAGTGCAAAAAAATTAATTTTTTTGACTACTTTCGGTCTAATTTTAGACCATCTTCAGGAAATTAAGCTCCATTGATGTTGTGGAGTTGGCACCAAAAGACTCAAAGTTTCTTGCCAGCTCCACAACATCAATGGAGATTAATTTCTTTATGATGGTCTAAAATAAGACCGAAACTGCTCGAAAAAAATACTGTTCATAATATATAATAATGAAAATGCAAAAAGCAAATTTAAGATTAGAAATAGTATATTCTGAAATAAATATAAAATAGAAAAAGTATTACACAAAATTAAATTAACATCATGCATTACAATAATGGCCTACCGCTACACATACTTGGGGACTTCCTTCATCAACATCTTCTCCTTAACGCTACTGACTCTCTTGCGCCACCCTTCGCAGTCAGAGCGCTTACTCTACAATCGCTCTTCCAAAGATTACAGCGCCACTTACAATGTGTATCTGTAGCAAATTCATAAAATTCACAACATTGTCTATATTTACTATTAAATATGTACAGAAAAACTCACATACAATGCAGAATGACAAAGAACACTCATAATGAGCCATAATATAACTTTATAAGTATTGTGTAAACACTATTGTGGCTTAAACATTATATAAAATTATGTCGGAACCACAGGGACCTTACACAATAAACACCAGACGTTGGCATGATATGATGGTTTAAAGCCAAGTTGAACATTGGCAGTCGTATCCCAGGAAAATTGCAAGAATGGACCAATTCTTCTCGAAAATGAGCTGAAATCAGTTCTCGGCTGACTGCACCATTTTCACATGGATCATTCGGATTTTATTTCAAGTGAAAAAACTGTTTTGTGGACTATTATTAAGGTTTTAAAAATGTTCAAATGTTTGATAATATATGGGACTCAACTGCATGGTTATTAGTCGCTAGCTTACAAACTACTTCAACTAAGGTAAACTAACTTAAGAACAACACATACTCCCATTCCCAAGGGAGGGTTCGAACCCCCCGGCGGCTAACGGCCGCGCGCACCGCAGCACGGCGCTTCAGTGCGCACAGCTAATCCACCGTAACTATTATTAAGGAAGTCACTTCGACAGTTTTATCTTCTACGAATCGGTGGAAACAGTCATAAAGCCAAAATAATTGGTTTTGAAGTAATAAATAACCGTTGTCGAAATGGTTAGAAGTACATCTTTAATTAGCACTTGATTGGAAATCGTTGGACGTTCACACAGTGGTGGACTTAAAAGAACGACACCATTGTGTCAGTTAATTACTGTTTCGTTGTTACCGGGGTACGTCTTGGTAGCTTTTAAGTAAGACGTATTCACACTTTTCAATATAAATTTGATACTTGCTATATGTGATGTTTGTTGTCATATGTCTCACTACCATCTCCTAAAACATTTCCTGTTCCTCTAGAAACATTCCATATACATCTGTTTCCGTTACCATTAGTCATTATTTTAAATATCTATTTTTTACAGTTTCAGACGCAGTTGTGAGCAGTAAAGTAGTCTCACGCAGCGAAAACTCCTTGGGGAGGTAAGTACCGTAATAATCTGTATAAATTTGAGAACAGTTAATGAGAAGGAATTTTCCCGTGTGTTACTTTTAGTCGTCACTGACTAGCAGCTAAGGTAAAGCAGTCAATAATCAAAGATTGGATTGAACACCACAGTGCTTTACTAAGCACGGTCCTGTTTGGAGGCAGTCTTTGATCTGACTTACCCAGCCAGTTATAAGGGGATCTACTATTTATCTTGGATTCAGAACCACGGTGTACTCGATATTTATCACATCGACAACACTGCCAAAGGTGAAAGAAGTGGAAAGTGACAGATAAAAATCCTAGGACGCGGCAGGGATCGAACCTGCGACCTATGGATTTATAGTATGGCACCCTACCACTGTGTTACCGAGAGCTACAACGTCTTTATGCAACGAAACTGTTACTACGTCACCTGTGTCGTCCACAACAACAGAGAATTATTACTAAAGATGTTATAAATTTTTCAACTTTCTGTAAAACCATTTGTTATATTGTAGAAATCATGATGGAGAACAGCGATCTTACAACAACTGTTTAAAATAAAATTAAAACTCTCAAGATCGCAGCATTTTTATTTTTATTTCATGACCGATTTCAATGTATGTAGATGATCTTCAGATGACTAGCACTGCAAAGCAACGTAGTAGTTCAGAGGAAATAGCACAAACATATTATAGAAAGACATTACAAATAATAATACAAATACAAAAAATATACCCATGTTGGCAGATGGTTGCGGCAAGTATATATCCCTGGAGTATTAAAGCAACTTAAATAACGCAACAGAAGAAAGGCTCCCATCCAGATTGTGTACCAATTATCTTCCTTTCAAACTTTGCTGATGCAATAGCCCCATTCCTATCTGTCATACACAACCGCACGCTCAGTGAAAGATCCGTACCCAAGAACTGGAAAGTTGCACCAATATTCAAGAAAGGCAGTAGGAGTGAATCGTAAAATAACTGCGGCAGTACTCACCATACGACTAATCTAAGAAGAAAATTTGAAGGAAACGCAAACTTACATTTATTAATTTTGTAAAATATAACGTCGAGAAACAACGATCTCGATAGAATGGTTAAACTTTAAAAAAATCCAGATAGCTGTCTATATAACCCATCTTGAGATATACCACGAGGATGGTAGATGGTGGCGATAGACACAGCATGTACCACAAACGTGGACTCCGCCGTTTGTGCAGCATGCTGCTTCTAACGCACCGCCTCCTATCACCGTGGTATTCATCTGAAGATGGTCTGCACAGACTTAAAGCTGTCAAGAAAAAAAAATTAATGAACCTTTCTGTCTGCATTAGACATTTGTGACACGGGGTGTCTATTTTGATGCACTTGAAAACATCTTTAACTGTCTTGACTACAATTGCACTTTATTAAGGCCTTACGCGTTTCGACATACGTCATTATCAACATCTATTAAAACAAAATGGTATTAAGTCCCAAATTAATTTTATTTGCGATACTTTAAAATTCCATTTCTCATTTGGAAACTTTAAACAGTACGAATAACAATTAGTACAAAATTAGCCTACGAATATTTGTACATCTGATACAATGATTACCCTTTAAATTGGACGCTAGGTTATAACAGTGTGGGTTTAAAAAGATGTGTATTGTTGTCTAAATAGGACACTGGGAATTAATAGGATGATATTTGGTGCAGCACTTTGATAAAACATAACGAATAAGAATATCTTTAAACGCACCAAAATTCCCCTTGAAACGATTAGTGTCAAATACGTATATCATACATAAAAAATGTTTACATTTAATCCCATAACATCACTGGAGGATGGCCAACCACACACTGAAGTCAGTTTAACAATTAGTAACTATGTGGAAAATCCGCCAGATGGCGATACTGTCTTTCTGCTTCCCTCTCTCTTCACACAAGCACACTTTATCACTCCCTCTGTCCTTTTTTGCAGTTTTAAATTGCGTTGTACATCACTTAGCTATTTAAAATGTATAAAAAAAGAACATAAAAGACAGGTAGTGAGTGAGTGTGCGTGTGTGAAGAGAGAGAGAGAAAAATAGAGACAGTATCGCCATCTGGCGAATTTTCCTCTGAGTCACTGACTGTTAAATAGACATTAGTATGCACTTGACGTCCTACAAATATGTTCTGGGGTGAAGTGGAAAGATCTTTTACGTATGAAATATAGTCTTAAGGGGAATTTTGAACTAGATTTTTGGTGAGTGTAAATTTATTGTTCTTATTCGCAATGTTTTATCAAAGAGTTGGAAGGAATATAAATAGCATTGTCTTTTTATAGACTTTGATAATGACGTATGCCAATAAGCCTTAATAAAGTGCTATTATGATAAAGACATTTAATGTTATAAGAAGTTTCAGCATGGTGTGCTATATGACATTTATTTTACTAAATTCACATATCGATTTCGTTCCTACAATGTAACATTATCAGCGCAGGATTGTAACTCATAATGAGACATGCAATCTGAGCTATCATGACTTACAATTCTGTAAAGATGATGTTCTATGATAAGAACGAAATCGATATGTTAATTTAGTAAAATAAATATTTCATATCGCCCACCAAGCTGAAATATTTTATTTTATTGCAATATTCGGGTGGGCTGGTACAATTACCGTAATGGAATCAAGCTACAGTTAAAGTTATTTTCAAGTGCAAAAATTACAAATTTTTCACCGTAACTCCTTACCTACGTTTACAGCTATTGTGGATATGGAGAAAGCGTTTTATAAAGTTGATTCGACTATACCAAGTCACATTCTGAAAGCAGCACGTGCAACATACATCAACCAGGCAGCTGTCAGAGTCGAAGGGTATAAAAATAAGCAGTGTTTGCAAAGGCAGTAAGGGCTGTAGCGTTTCCACAATGTTATTCAATGTTTACATTATGCAAGCTGTGAAGGAAAGCAATGAGAAATTGTGAAACGGAATTACAATTTAGTGAGAAAAAATAAAAGTATTGTGTTTTGCTGATGACTTTGTAATTCTTTCTGAGACAACGAACGATATGGAAGAGCAATTGACTAGGACAGAGACCTTAAATGAGGGTAAACGTGAACACTAACGTGATCAATATCGGGCTAATGTAAAGTAGTGGTAAATTATGAGCTGCTGAGAAAATTATAATGAGAAGTGGAAAAATAAATGGAATACATGAGTTTTATTACTGGAGCTTGAGTTGAAAAGTTGGCTTGAGTTTAGAGAGTATAAAATACAAAATGGCGATGGGACTAACATAAAAACGTAGAAAAATTGTATTTTCTTAAGGCACTTGTCTGGAGTGTAGCCTTGAGGGGAATGACACAACAAATATTTAACACAATTAACAGGACACAGGCTTCTTAAATTTCATGCTACCGAAGATTGCTGAATATTGGATGAGTAGATCACGTTGATAATGAGAAGGTACTGAAAAGAACTGAAGAATTGGGGAGAAACGAAATTTGTTCATATTTCGACACATTCTTAGACTTGAAGGAATCGTTAATATAGTATTGGAGGGAATTATATACAATTGTGTTTGTGTGTGTGTGTGTGTGTGTGTGTGTGTGTGTGGAGGGGAGGAGGGGTGAACTTATCTGTATTTAATTTCAATGCACATAAATTTGAGAATTAAACTTAAATGACTCCTGTAGAAGACCTTTATCATTAAATTCAACATTTCCCTTTCATTCTGTTTCCGTAATTCTGGACACCATTATTGGCATTATTCAGGTGGCAGATTTAATGCCGCAAATCTGTACAAAATGGGAACTACCTACACTATTATCTTAACTTTACCCTGCATTTCACGTGATCCGATCGGAATGTGACTCATTAAATAAGCAGCCATGAGCAATGAATCAGTCCGGCTCCAGATGAACCTCTGTTATAATGTCCGTAGGTAGGTACATTCTCGCCCACTTACAATGTTAACTTCTTTCCTCGCCACATAAAATCATGCTATACATAACTGTCAGAATTATGTTAATGAATTGAACTAAGTCTTTCGTGCTAGAATTATTAGGCTGACATTATGGCCTGCTCCTATTTGTAATAATAAGCAAAACAATCTCAAAACTTTTTATCTCACTTTACCGTAATCTCACGTATACAAGGTAATAATACTATAGTGTGCTCGGAGGACGGGGAAAGAAATCGCCGAGGGAGCCAAGACGTGTTTGCACTGAGTCGTGTCATGTGGATATGGGTGTTAGTTGTTTTTTAGAGATGAAGCGGCTCTCGTCCTGTTGTGCTGCTACACACTTAGTGTGACACCAGAGGAAACTGTTTTCCGCATTTATGTATTATTTAACGATAATGATATTACTTTTAAGGATATAGCGATATAAAAATGCGTGTTAGCTTCGTAGGATTATTTCAGGTTAACTAATAAAAACAATATAAGCTTAGTGTACACCGAATGGAAGTTTCCTGAAATGAACAACACTTACACTGTGAAAGACTTTTTCTTAGATGGAAAACACATGTTCTATGGTTGGACCTACATTTCTCGCTGGAAGTAAGACGTGTTACATGGTAACGAATAAGGCAAATGGAATAACATGAGAACAGAACTAAATCTGTTACCTCAATGAAGTGGTTTCGTAGCAATTGCAAGTAAACAGAGAAAATTTACTTTCATTATTTCATGAAACAAATTACATTGGATAATTCAATTTACACAGTGTCTGTCAAAATAATAGCGATGTTGGAAATATAGCCGGGTTTTGTTATTTGTTACTGACAGCTCATTGCTCAAATAGATGAGGCTACATTTAAATAACTGGTATGTAAAACGCTTTCACGTTTCGTAACCTACGATATTGGAATCGATGTTGCAATTCATTTTATGGACCCCATCACAAACAGGTATTAAAACTGGTTCCACTCCATGCTGGGGCTCGTATAGAAACTGGCTACGAATATAACACAAAACTCTGTGTCAGTTGCAATATCTTTTTCTGATTACTGACGCGTTTCGCCCTTTTGAGGCATCATCAGATTACATAAATATTTGTCATCATAAAAACCATCTACAGTGTTGAAAGTTGCATACAAGATGAAGATTAACGAAGATTAACAAGAGCTAAACTAGGGTAATGGAGTGAAGTATAAGAAAATCAGGTGATGCTGAAGGAATTAGATTAGGTAACGAAACAATAAATGAGGTAGATGAGTTTTGTTACTTGGGCAATAAAATAACAAATGATGGTCGCAGTACAGAGGATATAAAATGCAGAATGGCAATGGATAGAAACGCGTTCTTGAAAAAGAGAAATTTTTTAACATCAAATATTGATTTAAGCCTAAGGAAGGTACTGAACATAATTGGTGTGAAGGGGAATTTTTTGGCATACATTGACTAAAAGAAGGGATCGAATGGTAGGACACATTCTTAGACATCAAGGAATTGTGAATTGAACGTTGGAGGGAAGTGTGTTGGGTAAAAACCGCAGAGGAAGACCAAGAGATGGGTACAGTAAGCAGATTCAAACAGATGTAGGTTGCTTTTCTTATGTGGAGATAAAGAGGCTTGCGCAGGATAGGGTATTGTGGAGAGCTGCATCAAACCAGTCTCCGGACTGAAGACCACAGCAACAACAAAAACTATCTGTGAAGAAAAGCCTATCGTCATGGTTGTCTTATAGACCTACTATATGGCACAGGTACATCAGATTAGGTAAATCTCGGATATATTATTTATCCGAGAAAAATGGGAGGATGTGGGCAATTGTAAAGTTCTATACCAAGATGCTAAATGCGAATGCGCGGAATTATCAGGAAAACAGAGTGACTTACGTTAGGAGACACGAAACACATGTTGCGCGCAGGACTCAACGGCCATATAGAATGCGGCTGGTGATGGCTTCCGACCTCGTTGCGGACCAAAACAGAGATGACGCCGTACGCGAAAATGATTTAGTGACAGTCATGGTGTGTAGATGGCGTTGTTAAGCGGCGTAGTGAAGAACAACAATTACGTAATTGCAAAATCAATTAAACAGCGACAAAGACATGAAATTATAACAATGGGAAGCGACTAGAGAGTAGCTGCGAGATCGCATTCTTGTGCAGCCGCAAAATGGTAAAATACTAGTCAAAATAGTGTCTAAAATAGTAAAATACTAGTCACAACAGGTGCAATTAAGAGGAATACAAGTTAAATTACAGAAATTACAATTCATAAAATCGGCGAAGATATGAAAATATAAAGTAGTAGTAAGCTAGTGCAATAGCAAGAAAATAGGCTTAACCACCTACAAAATAAGATACCTGGGATCGTGTGACACTTTTAATATAATATGTCAAATGATGGAGTAGACGAGTTACTCGTGAAATCTGGTATAGTTAATAAACTGGTCAATCACTTACATAATAGGGTATAAGTGGATGGTATCGTTCTCAAAACGAAAATTTGGATTCTTTGTGGAATAATATACTGGGTACCATGATGCCATGGAACGTTTGGTTTTTACTAACCAACTGATCGTTCAACAAACTGCCTTTCTCCCCATTTGAGTGTTTGACAATTTCAATTTCTTCCAAAAGATTTTTTGCCCTTGCGGGCGTTGTGGAGTACACATAAATTCCTCAAAGTTGTTGGCTGATGGCCACTCAATTTAAGGTGCTCGGCAAATACTGAATGGTGTTTAACTTGTCCTTTCATGTTAAGTAAATTCTCGCTAAATCTAGTTCGAAATTTTCTACCAGTTTGGCCCACATCCTACACATTCAATTCTGTAGCCAGCGTTTTTTATCGTGATTAGACTTTTCATTATGAAGGTACTTATGCTGAACTTTGTTAGTCGAAGAAGAAGTGACATCCACATCATATTTCTTAAATATCTTAGCCAGGTTATACGATAATTTGCCTACAAACGCAGCTACTCTCTAGCCGCTTTGCTTTATTTTAATTTCATATCTTTTTCACGGTTTAATTTATTTAACAATTACGTCATTGGTGCTCTTCACTACGACGCTGAACAACGCCATTTACCCACCGTGACAGCCACTAAATCATTTTCGCGTACAGCTTCATATCTGTTTTGGCCAGCAACGATGTCGGCAGCTTCGCCAGCTGTAATCTATCTGATTGCTGAGTCCTGTGCGAAATATGTGTTTGGTGAAACTTCCTGGCAGATTAAAATTGTATGCCGGAACCGGGACTAGAACCTGGGACCTTTGCCTTTCGCGGGCAAGCGCACTAGCGACTGTGCTATCCCGACACGACTCACGATGCCGCCTCACAACTTTACTTCCGCCAGTACCTCGCCTCCTACTTTCCAAACTTCACAGAAGTTCTCCTGCGAAACTTGCAAGACTAGCACTCCTGGAAGAAAGGAAATGGTGGAGACATGGCTTAGCCACGGCCCAAGGGATGTTTCCAGGATGAAACTTTCACTCTGCAGCGGAGTGTGCGCTGATATTAAACTTCCTGGCAGATTAAAATTGTGTGCCGGAACCGGGACTCGAACCTGGGAACTTTGCCTTTCGCGGGCAAGCGCACTAGCGACTGTGCTATCCCGACACGACTCACGATGCCGCCTCACAACTTTACTTCCGCCAGTACCTCGCCTCTTACTTTCCAAACTTCACAGACGTTCTCCTTCTCCGGAAACAGGCATATAGACAAGGGATAAGAAGATGTGCGGGATAGGTCAAGGAATTTAAGATGCATCTGAAATTCCGATACATATTTAGCAATTGGGAAGTATTGTCAGATTTACTAGTTGTTGTGGTCTTCAGTCCGCAAAATGGTTTGATGCAGCTCTCCACACTACCCTGTCCTGTGCAAGTCTCTTCATCTGAGAATACGTTCGGCAACCTACACCTTTTTGAATCTGCTTACTATATTCGTCCCTCGGTGTCCCTTGACGATTTTTACCCCACGCGCTTTCTTCTAATGCTTAGTTGGCAATTCCTTGATGTCTCAGAATGTGTCCAACCAATCTATTCCTCCTCTTAGTCAGGATATGCCAGAAACTGCTTTTCGCCCCGATTCGGTTAAGCACCTCCTCATTAGTTACGTGATCTATCCATCTAATTTTCATTATTCGTCTGTAGCACCACATTTCAAAAGCTTCTATCATCTTTTTATCTGAATTCCTTATCGTCCACGTTTCACTCCCATACAATGCTACACTCCAGACAAATGCTTTCAGAAAGAACATCCTAACATTTAAATTAATATTGGATGTTAACAAGTTTCGCTCCTTTAGAAACGCTTTTCTACTTTTCTACTACTTTCATTGTCTCCTTACCTAATGTAATTCCTTTAGCATCGCCTGATTTTCTGAAATTGCATTCCATTACCTTCGTTTCACTCTTGTTCATTTCATATCTTCCTTTCAAGACACTGGCCATTCCATGCAATTGCGCTTCCAGTTTCTTTGCAGCCTCTGATAGAATTACTATGTAATTAGCAAATCGAAATGGTTTTTTATTTTATTTTTTTTTTATTTTTTTTTTATTTTTTTTTTTTTTTTTTTTTTACTTCTCCCTCCACTTTAATGCACTCTCTTACTCCCTTCCCAAACTCTGCGTCCCTTTCTTGCCCTTAGACTCTAATAGCCAGTCTGTCCTTCCTGACAATCTCATTTTTCAGACGTTTGTACTCCCTTTTTCCTGTTTCACTTACTGAATTTTTATATTTTCTCCTCTCATCAATTAAGTTCAGTATATCCTGTGTTATCCAGGGATTTCTATTAGGCCTTCTCCTTCTGTCTATATGGTCCACTGCAGCCTTCATTACCCTATCTCTCAGAGCTACTCATTCTTCTTCTACTGTATTACTTTCCCCCGTTTCAGCCAATCCTTGCCTAATGCGCCCTCTGAAACTCTCAACCACCTCTGGTTCCTTCAATTTCTCCAGGTTCCATCTCCTAACATTTCTACCTTTCTGCAGTCTCTTACGTTTTAATCTGCAGTTCATAACCAATAAGTTATTGTCAGAGTCTATATCTGCCCCTGGATATGTCTTACAGTTTAGAACCTGGTTTCTCAATCTATTTCTTACCATTATAAATTCAATCTGGTACCTTCCAGTGTCTTCTGGTATCTTCCACGTATACAGCCTTCTTTTATGATGATTAAACCAAGTATTGGTGATCATTAACTTGTGCTCTGCGCAATATTCTAACAAACGATATCCTCTTTCATTCCATTTTCCCAGTCCATATTCACCTACTACATTTCCTTCTCTTCCCTTTCCTACTACCGTGTTCCACTCCCCCATCACAACAAGTTTTCGTCTCCCTTAACTTTCTGAATGATTTTAGTTTACTACTTAAAGATAAAAATTTCTATTAGCAAAATCGCACATACCAACGTGACCTCCGTAACAATGACGCAGACTACAAATGAGGTGTCATTGTGCCGTCCTGTAAGCTGAGTCGATGAAAAATTCTTACGAAATTCATTAATGGTGAGATGAATCAAAAAATTAACTTGGCTTTTAATTACTGTAAACTTTGTATATTGACAGCAGCTTGAAAACAGCGGTGAAACACACAGATCGGGGTGTCACGTTTTTTCATAACCACAGAAGTATTTGATGGACATCTTTAAAACCTTTTCTGAGGTCAATGAAACATGGGGAGAAGCTATTACGGTATTTAACTGTGTTGAAATAATTCACGCCTTCCAAAGGAAACGATTATTCCCCAATTAATTCCTGTAAGTCTAACAGCCAATTAGAACTCATGTAATGAGTATCCAAACACTAATTAATTCGTATGGGTTCCGTTCTGCAAAGGCGCGAAATAATACTTCAGAGTCGTCATTATGGCTTTGATTTGCACGAGAATCGAGTGTGATTCGTTCGTTCAACAGATTATCCAATCACGTGAACCAATCCGCTTACGAGTCGCACTGATAAAAAAAATGTGGTTGCGTAACGTGCAGCCCGTCAGTGGTAGATGGACAATAGAGCGCTGGGCGGCGCTTTGCGTGGGCCAAGAACAATGGGGATTCCCCTGCTTGCATCCAGCGGGACTCGCGCCCAGAATACACCGCGGAAGGTGGGAGGGGCGGGAACTTGCCGTTGTTTTGTTCGTTGCGTCATTCAAAAGTCCCGTCGATGCATTCAAAAGCCCGAGAAGAGCCAGGCACGAAAGACAACTGGGCTTTCGACAACGGTCTGAATTAACGGAGCTCTGACAAGCGCCGACGAAGGGCGATCTAACAGCAGACGAGGGCCTCCTTTCTCCGCGATGAATGGCAAGACCCGTTCTGAAAAAGTTACAAGAGTAATTTTTCCCTTTGGCGCAAATTTTAAATTGCGGCATGAAAAGTCTGTATCTGAATCACCTTTTTGTATTAAACTTTCCAGGACAGAGTTATACTTGCTTATTTAAAATGTATTTAATAATATTTTACGTTCTTGTGTCACTATTGACAAGAGATTTCGTTTTTCCAGAACGAAAGAATGTGTAACATGGAAAAGGCGAAGAAACGTGTACTACTTCTGTTTAGATTACAAAGGTCAATACATATCCAAAGAAACAAAATCTCAATGAAATACCCGTTCATCATAAGCCGATAACTTCTGCCGGTGAAATCTAATGCTGATTCTCTCAACAACAGTAAATAAATTTCTACACGTCTCTTCCTTTTCTTTTATATACGTGTTGAAGGTTTCGTTGAGAATATCGTTTCAAATACCATCCTACAAACTTATAACCGAAAACAATTAACTAGAAAACTTAGGGTTTATATTGCACTTAGAGCTTCAACTTCCTAATTCTTATTAGATTATTTACAAAGTCCTCATTCCCAGATTTTTCCAATAGGAAATTTTCATTCCCGATACATAGTATGTTTCAATGCTGTGGTACCGAGAAACATTTCTGAAGTTGAATACAATTCAACCCTTTTACGCATAGTGTACCTGAGGAGCTACATACCATTATTTCTCAAATTGATCAACATTTTACCACAAATTCATTTGTAGCTGCTTGTATACATAGTGTTACCTATGCTAGTAGCTGGTCTTAGAAATTATAAATTGCAGAGTGCTACTGAATCATTTTGACAGTTAGCTGCATTGAGTTAGTCCTAACATGTGTTTTTGTTTACATTATTATTCATCATTTGCCATGTAGAAGTAGTCTAGAACATACTACTGTTGCATTATGAGTTACTTTCTGGAAAGATGAGAGGCATAATAGTGACATTTACTGCATCGGGTGCATCATGGGAGCATTATATAGCTGACTAATTGTGAACTCTTTCCTGCTCTGAGTGAATAATAATTTCACGGATTTTTTTTCAATATTTTTCTCAGTATATACACACTGCACATTAATCGTGGTATTTTTGTGGCTTCAAATAAAGTCATGCATTAAAGGCTTAATACGCTTTCTTCGATAGGTATGAAACACAGAAGAAGAAATTTATGATTTGTGTAATAAATAAAATTCCACAAAACGATACAACTACACCCGAGGTACAACCAGAAATTGTTTCCCTCTTTTCTAACAGAAAGACAACAGTTACATTAAAAATTTTATTGGCAACAGTTCATAAGTGTTATCACACGTTTCAAACACAAACTTGTCATATCGTGGGATCAGTGTTTCTATTCCTGTGTCATAGGGGTCTGCCACCTGTGAATGGGACCTGCGTGTGATACTCGTCTACAGCTCTTACTGCGGGAACTGCGACATGTCATTCAGAAAAAGAAGCGTGAAATTCTTATTGCAGATGTTGTTCTGCTCCATGAAAATTCTCGTTCCAAACCGATACCGATACTGTTTAGCAGAAGATCTTGACCCAAGGGAATTTCCATTTATTCTTGTAACTAAAGAAATTCATTTCTTCAGGCCAATATTTTGACTACGATGAGGATATGAAACGACTATCACAAGCTGGTTCCATTCACTAGTGACAGAAACAGACAGAAATACAAAATTTGATATCACAAGTATATCAGTTCTAATCAGGACTGTGAATAAAAATAACTCAAACCTTGCTGTACTTTTCACCAATGACGTTTCCCATCTAATTAAGTCATCTTTCAAAGCTTACGAATCTTTTGGATAAAACAGTCTTGCTGCGTAAATATTTTGATAATAACTCAATCGGTTCACGAGTACCTCCATTATCTTCCTCGGGAGTCTTCCTACTGTCGGTACTGATGCTGCAGTGGCCTTCAATAGCCCATTAACTTCTTTCGACTGGTCATCTTCCGATTGGTCGGCAACTAAAAGTTTGCCTGGTGGCGCCACAGACACTGTCACAGGACGCTTGGTACTTATAGCATAGAGTACGGAAGTAGCCACAGTGGTCAGTCCATCCGTATAGTTTCCGACCGCTTTACAGAACACCAAAGGTGTATTAAAAAGTGAGAATTAACGAAATCGGCAGTCGCTTATCGCAGCCCCACAATCAAAAAATCCTCTTTGAAGAAATAAAAATTTTGTCTCAGGTCTCCACATACTGAAATTCTGTAATTATAAAGGCTGTGAAAATAAGAATGTGCAACAACACTTCAATCATTGTGGCGGTTATGATGTTAGCAGTGCATGGAAGCGAACAGCAGCAGACGTTCCGCACAGCATCCAGGACACTATGGGAGCGGTGGCGCCACCAGTGCAGACGACGACACCATCTGTGACGTAGAGGCTGACCAATCAGAATCTGACCAATCAGAAGCTGACCAATCAGATACAGGTCATGGGCACTCTTAGGCCACCGCAGCATCAGTGCCGACAGTCAACTGACTTCTGACGAAGACGAGGGAGGTAATCGTTGAATACTCCAGTTATTATCAAGAAGACCAAAAATGTTTTATCGTATTCTATCTTTGTTATAAAAATACTGCGACCGGCCGAACAATATAAGAAAATGTGTACTTGATTCAATATACACATCATATCAACATCAGAGTTAAGAAGACTTTAAAATGAAGGCGATGCAACACTTTTCCACGTGTTGACATTGCGAAGATATTTAATGAGGGCTGTCTGTGTAGAATCTAATATTAACACTAGCAACTTCACTGCACCTTAAGTTCTGCTCTGTCCCGACAGCCCCTACTTGCATATGATTAATTAAATTGGCCGGGGTGGAGTAGCAGAGCGGTCTATGGCGCCTCGCTGCGGAGGGCACGGTTGCTCGCCGTCGGAGGTTCGAGTCCTTCCTGGGGCATGGGTGTGTGGTTGTCCGTAGGTTAGTTTACCTTAGTTTAAGTAGTTTGTAAGCTACGGACTGATGACCACGCAGTTTAGTCCGATAGATTTACAAACAGTTGCACATTTTGAACTAAAATTGAGAAGAAGGGTGCATTACATAAAACAAACTTTCACAACACTTTTGTTAAAATTGTCTGTTTATTTATCGAATCAAAACACTGTCACCGTTAAAAGCACTGTACGTTGGCATATCTAATATAGCTCCTGAACCCTCAGACAAAATTTACTTTGCAGAAAATGTTTTAAATTAGCCTACCAGGCTCCTATTCATTGCGTAAATAACGTTCCATTAGTCTGTGCCGGACCGCCAATACTTTGTCTCTATATTCACAGTTTATTTGACAAACACAATGTTCAACAACAGATACCGAATGAAAGAATGTTTATGGGAACTCAGTTAACACTTCCTGAAAATATGCACTTTTACAATCAGTTTCCAACGGAAATGTATTCAAATCACAGGGCCTAAACTTCACACTCTGGAGTTTTCAAATTGAACGTAGCGCTCGATAACCGAAGAAGAAACCTTTCAAGTTTAATAGTAACTCACCACACTCGATAAAATTTTCTAAGTTCGACTGCACTTCTACACTATGAAAACTTTTATGATCTCACTCTTCCGAAGGTCGCGGCACAGACTGGCATAATTTCGCCGTCGCGATGCTAGCCAAAATACAGACTGCCCCACGTGGTCCTACCGCCCAGCTTTTATACCTGTCTGCCAGAGAAACCCATACGTCACGAACTTCCCCATTGTCACCCCTCGCCAATATACAATGCTTTGCCAAGTATTCCGTACATTCATACAAATAATCTTTAAACAGTTACACTAAACACAAATAAACATGAAACTGATCATCGTAATTAACATTTCTTTTCTCCTATTGAACAACTAAATATAAATTAATTATTTCAAAAAAATAGAACATACATGAGTAAATTTGAACAATGTGATTTTATGGTATAATAATTTTCTAATAAGGCACCAGGCTGGTCGTGTTTCTGTCTTGTACTTCATGTTATTAATAACTTTACACAATGTTAGTAGTGCATTAGGTTTTCTTTGATCAGTACTATTTTCCGTCGACTGTAGACATATCAGGTGATGCATCTAGTTGAGACTTTTTATATGAGCCCTCGCTCACCTCTGTATCTAAAATGGTTTACAAGTTATGAATTTGTTTAATTTAACAGTAAATTGCCGTAATTTCATTTTATTAAAACTTTTTATATGTACTTTATAGGACGGATGTATGTGCCTTACTATACGCGTCATATGAAACCCTTTCAGAAACTGTATCGCTAAGCTCAACACCCCCCCCCCTTTCCGCCCCACCCGCCGGCCTGCCGTTTCCGCATTACATACACACACACACACACACACACACACACACACACACGCCATCTCTCCACTGGCCAGCCCACTACAAGCCCTAGCTTCACGGATATTTAACAGATTATTAAAGGTAATGCATTCCCATAAATTACTGTCACGACATTCACACATGTATATGTTCGGCATAAAAGTCCCATTATTGTTTGTTGGTGTATGCATGTTTCATAACGTTATTTGTGCAAAAGTGCTATAGCCACGTAAGGAATTACAAATATTTTAAACAAATGTAATAGTCACAGAAAGCTTCTTGTTACTTTGTTTCTAAAGGAACTATTTTTCAGATGAAAAATTACCGTTCAGGTCAGAAATATAAAAATGGACATTGGTTTTGCGAGTGAGGAAACATTCCCTATTAAGTCGTTGGACACTGAAGCTATAAAAATAGCGTCCTACCACGACCCTTGTTCGATATCTTCCTGAGTAGAGCACACTTTCATAATTTTAATACAATCATAATTCATATTGTTTTATTGGGAACTGGGAGTAGAAAAGATTCATACGAAAATGCAATTTGAAAATCCCCAACAGCATTCCTTTCTGAATGATATTTTTACTGTGCAGTGGAGTGTGCGCTGATATGAAACGCCATAGCAGATCAAATCACTGCCGGACCGGTCTTCGAACCTGGGTCCTTTGCCTTCCGCGGCCAGCGCTCTACCAACTGAGCTATCCCGGCGAGCCTGCATTTCTTGCAGTTAACAACTGCGTATTACACGAATTTACCCGAGGATTTCTAAGGCTACGAACAAATCCGAAGAACACTGAGTGTAGACAGGCATTTCAAATAATGAGAGAAAAAGTATAATGTCAGAACAGCAAACGCGATTTCTATCATTAGCGCTCAGAGCTCCCGTAGTTGTAAGCGATTTTTCACACATAATCGCTGCGATGGCAACCTGCCGCTTTGGTCCAAGCACACTGGTTTAGCAAATGTCTAACCCTTCGAATATAGTGCGATGCCTTCTCTTGTCCTGGGGGCTGCACTGAGACGCCATGGAGGTGAGCCTACACGTTCGTGGAGCTCCTTTAGCGAAGGTGACAACAAAACGTTTGTAACTGGAAAATCCTCAGCGCGGAGCCTGCGTGCCACGACATACCAGCTATGCCCAATGGAGCCCAAATCTCACGGTTGGACATTTACTAATTAGGGTGCGTTTATGCTGTATCCACGCAGCTCGCACCTCGCTATGCGCTGCTGGTACATCGCGGAGCATATGGAGTTTTTGTGTCTTTACGTCTATCCTCGCTGCTGGCACATCGCTATTCACTTCTAGCCGGCCGTAGTTAACCCTGCAGCCGTTCCTGTCATTTGCAATGATGTGAAACGTAAAACCTATTCCCTTCATCGTCTGACGACAGTGAAAGTATTCGTTCTCTGCAAAGATGCAGTTATTGTAAAGGAGGAAAAGAAATGGAGTGCATTCCTGTGAATTCAGAACGTCTTGTGCCAATATGGAAGTGGATGGTGTGGTCATAGCTTGATTGATTTAGAAAGCGGAAGGGTCTGTTGGATCAAAAGAGAGGTTTATTTCTCTTCAAATTTACATGTTGAAAGATAGGGGCGGAGGGGTTTGGGTGACGCCGGTTCAGACGAGCGAGGCACAAGGTAGAATGGAGTTAAAAAAAACAACGGTGTGGGAACGACAGAGCGGTCAAGCCAATATGTTATCAGGTCGGAAGCCAGGTGTCAAGAGAACTACCGCTGCCTGGAGTGCCAGCTCCGTCCCGAGGCTACAAGGTTCCACCAGATCGCGATCCGACCCCGGATTGATGGGTCGGTATTGCGGGCTTAGTACGGGTGGCGTAGCCTCGTCAGCAGTACCGAAATATCACGTGCCATCGTGGTGGCAGTCACGTTACGGGGCATATGGGAAGAAAAACCTCCACCTACATGCCACGGCATGGACTGGCAGCGGTTGGCAGCAAGAATCATCGTATGTAGGAAATTGAAATAAAATTATAAAGTAAAACTATCTACCTTGCCAAGGTGAACGGGCCACACCCAGTACAGTCCAAAGTATGAACACTTTCACCAGGTTCGTCACAAAACTAAAAATGTATCCATACCACTTCTAGAGTCAGTTCCAACTGTCACTAAACACTCTTGAATACGTTTTAAATATTATCAGTCTAGAAATGGCTAAACGGATGGAATTTAGGAGCAACAATGATAATAGAATTTCCTTGGAGAAGCGACATTGCTGGCTTTGAGGTAACACAGATCATGTGAAATGAAGACTTCACTAGGAGCAATGTGCACCACGACCATAAAATGTCAAATATCCAAATAAAATTCAGCATTGGTCGTAAATTTGTTTATTTATTATTACAAATCGATTTCGGCTACTGAACAGCCATCTTCAGTGCAACTTGCAAACTATAAGAAAGGTACCATCGCCTTGGACCACAGCTTCTGGGAATGTGTTTTGTGTTCTGTGTCCGACATCACGCCTCCCATCGTCATTGTGCGGGTGAAATTAAAATTGGTGACAAACTCAAGCCGTTGTATTCTATGACATACCACCTTGTCTAGTGGCACCCGCGTGCGGGGAACCCAAGTTGCTATGGATTGTCCACAGCGAAATGTGTGTATCCGAAAAATCGTCTGTTATGTACTGTGACACAGCTATTCGACCTGTTAGAAATACGAAGCCGCATTTCTGAACCACTGTCAAAATGAGAAATCCAATACTCGGCCACCGACCTGCATACGCCGTCCGGATGGTTTCGTCTAACGATGATGCTGCGTGCTCCCCAAATCACTTGCACAACTGCATCTCAGAAGATCCCCCATGTCAATGCAGGTGGCCCAAGGTAAGGGTTGCGTGCAAAGAAGTTACCTACGTCATCACATTTGCTACATCTGTGTATGGCCGGCCGCGGTGGCCGAGGAGACGCGCTCCAGTCACGGTCAGCACGGTCACTACGGTCGGGGATTCGAATCCCCCCTCGGGCATGGATATTTGTGCCGTACTAGTTCGTAAGTACTTCATAAGTAGTTTGTAAGTTTAGGGACTGATGACCCCGTAGTTAAGTCCCATAAGCTTAACAAACATTTGAACAGTTGTGTATGTCTGCAATTTACGTGTTGGTCGAATTGTGCAATATTCAGTTTGTTACGGCATTCCTAAATGAAAATGACACGATGTTGGACGTCATCAAAATGAGGAAAGGCATACGCATAATGACGTTTCCTGTAGAAAACAACTGATCATTCCAGTACTGTGAAACAAGACCATCGCATATCTTTCACTCGTTCGCCTGCTTCAAAAAACACATAACGGATTACCGGCAGAATTCTGTCATACGTACACCGTTGATCAGAGATCATCAGCCGACGGACGGTATAACTACAATCCGAACCGCAGGTTGAAGCTAATACGACAACTTTTATGAGCGAGATTCTGCTAACAACTGACATCACACAGCTTTTACCGATGCATTACTACTGATGACATCGGCAAGAATGAAGGCAGTGCGGGGAGGAAGCAATCTTCCTCTGAATTCTAGAAAGAGGCGGAGGAGATTCTTCGGGGTTCACGGTGATAGTTCGAAGGATTATAACTTCAGAAAGGGAGAAGATATTTTGCGTCCACATGTATTATCCGTTACTTTAGCTACATGCTAACTATCTACAGGACAAGAGTCCGTGATATGTTTCGATATTCCATTGGGCAGCTCCTTGTGGAACATCTCAATAATTTCAGCTCAGCGTGACGGTTCTGGTTTCCGGAGTTGCGATTCTGAATTTCTGTTAGGTGCAGAATAACAGTTTCCTATGACGGCAGCATGGTGCAATTAGAAACTGCGATTTGATATCTCCATCTTTCTCAGAGGAACAGCTTCATGCCAGTTGCTCAGAGGTTGGCTCACCACCGAATTCATTCACATTAGATCGTGGACAAGTAACAAGACATATTGTTTATGGGGAAATTTTGAATTACATGACTTTTTTAATTTTACATATCTTTCGTGTTTTCTACATCTACATCGATCTCTGCAAATCACACTGAAGTGCGTAACAGAGGGTTCATTGAACCACTTTTGAATTTCTCTGCAGTTCCACTCTCTAATAGCTCGCGGGAAAAAGAAAAACCTAATTTTTTCTGTTTTCGATATGATTTCTCTTACTTTATTAAGATGGTCGTGTCTACCTATGTAGGTAGGTTCTAACAATATATGTTCGCATTCTGAAGAGGAAGTTGGTGAAAGGAATTTCGCAGATACATTTCGCCGCAACAAATAATGCCTTTATTTTAATTTCCGCCCCAAATCGTGTATCATTTTCGTGACACAATCTCCCCTATATTGCGATAATACAAAATGAACTGCCTTTCTCTGAAATTTCACTAAATCGTCCGTCATACCCACCTTGCGTGGATCCCACAGAGAGCAGGAATACTACAAAATAGAACGCAGCAGTGTAGAGTAGGCAGTATCTTTAGCAGAACTCTTGCTTCTTCTAAGTGTCCTGCTAGTGAAACGTAGTCTTTGGTTCGCCTCCCCTTCAATGATTTCTATGTTTTCTTTCGAAATTAGTTTAATTGCTACTCCTAGGTATTTAGTTGAATTTACGGCATCTAGTTTTGACTGATTTATCGTGTAACTGGAGTTTAACGAATTTCTTTTAGTGATCATATGGATTTTAAGTTACCTTGGTTCGGATAATGCACGTATAATTTTCTACATTATGCAAGTGACGCCTTATTACTTACAATAAAGGTAAAGCAGTCAACAATCCGAAGATTATTTTGAACACCATAGTGCTCTACTAGGCATGGTCGTGTTTGGAGGTGGTCTGCCGTTGCCTTTCTCCGACCTACGAACTGACTCACCAAGTCATTTACAGTGGGACCTACAGTTTAACGTGGGTTCCGAACCACGGTGCTACTCGGTATTTTTCACATGAGCAATACTGCCAGTGGTGAAAGAAGTGGAAAGTGACAGAAAAAAAAATCGGAGCGCCTGTTGGTGATCGAACTCGCAATCATTGGATTTGTAGCCTGGCACTCTACCCATGTGCAACCGAGGCTCAGAAAACCAACTACCCTTCTGTGATACATATACAGCGATAAATACAACACGTCTCTTAGAAAAAAGGAGATGGCCACACGGAGAAGGGATAGTAGAATTACTAACTCAAGGTTTGAATGAATGAAATGACACCCGGACAAGGCGGTGCTTTCAGCTAGTAAAATTATGAAACAGGGCTTTTGTTTTCTCCCATTGGCAGTATTCTTTCCACTTGCCACCAGCGCCCCCCCCCCCCCTCTTCCGTCTTCCCAATCCACTCACTTACTTGAGAATTACGGCATTGGGAAACGATTAGCAATCGATGCCATTAGCATAAGTAGACGGCGCGAGACCAGACTTTTTGGGAGGGGCCACCTGCCCAGCTGCCCCCCCCCCCCCCCCCCCTCCTATCGATTGGTCTGCTGGCTGGCCCACTGCTGACGCGGCAGGAATGCCTGCCCTGCGATGGAATCTGATTGGTCGGCGCGGCTCGGCGGCCGCCCCCACGCCGGACGCTGGTGCGGCAGGTCGGGCAGCCGGCGGATGCAGACTCTGACCGTGGAGGTCGCCGGGCACGAACTCAGCAACTTCTCAGCCGAGGACAGGTGGACGTTTTCCAAGGGACGCAATTACGTTAAAAAGGTGTGCAGATAGGCGTGACTGAGCATAGAGACTGAGGAAGGAGACGGGATGTGAGAGAGAGTGGAAGGATTACGTTGACAGAGGAAGTGGGAGGCATTACTCGTAGAGAAAGGGGGACAAGTAAAAAGAAATATTGTAAAATTTTAAACGTAGCGGCTATTGTTCAAAGAAGTTTCGGGCGTGCAGCCGCATAAAGTTTACTTCTTCTAATATTTCGGCTGAGAAACGATTAGCCATCTTCAGAGAGAGAGTCGACGCTCCAGCACGCGCTTCGTGCTTATAAACGCGCATACGGCCACAGATACAGCATGCGGCCACAGATACAACAAGGCGCCAAAGTCGTTACTCGGCGGCAAGGAAGTACACGTGTATGTAAATTATGTCTGTGGCTGCATGGTCGATTATTGCGGAGAGATCGATGTGTTATGATCTGTGCTGTGGCGGGGTCTTTGTAAATTTATTAAAGAAAGTGCCGGATTGCAGGATTTATCTAAACTGAAGCCGCTGTCTCTGTTCAAAAATGTTCAAATGTTTGTAAATCTATCGGACCAGACTGCGTGCTCATCAGTCCGTAGCTTACAAACTACTTAAACCTAGGTAACCTAACCTAAGGAAAACACACACACACCCTTGGCCCAGGGACGACTCGAACCTCTATAGCGAGCAACCGCGCGGTCCGCAGCGAGACGCTTTAGTCCGCTCGGCTACTCCATCGCGGCCTGTCTCTGTTAATTAAATTCGTCCCCAAACGAATTTCTATTGCTTCTTTCACCACTGAGTCCCAGAAAGATGAAGTGGAGGCTAACTTTTTGACGTTTTCTTACGTCATGGAGTGTCCAGTTGCAATACAGTGCTCTGCCACTGCCGATTTATTTGATTGTAAGAGACGGGTATATCTCTGGTGTTCCGTGCATCTTTCCTGGACTGTACGAGTCGTCTGTCCTATGTACGAAAGGCCACATTCACATGAGATCTTGTAAACCGCGGCCTTCCGGAGCTTCAAATCATCTTTGATAGAACCCAAAAGTGTTGCTGTCTCTGGTGGGGGGCTAAAAATTACTTCGAGTTTGTTCATAATCCGTCCGATTTTCTACGATAGGTTCCCATCATATGGCAGAAAAGCCATAATCCTCGAATCCCGCACTTTCTTTAATAAATTTACAAAGACCCTACCACAGCACGGATCATAACACATCGATTTCTCCGCAATAATCGACCATGCAGCCACAGAAATAATTTACACTCACGTGTACTTCCTTGCAGCGGAGTAACGTGTTTGGCGCCTCGTTGTATCTGTGGCCGCATGCGCAGTAGCGCGGTCCGCGCGTTTATATGCACGAAGCGCGTGCTGGAGCGTCAGTCTTCGACTCTCTCTCTCTGAAGATGGCTGAACGGTTCTCAGCCTAAATATTAGAAGAAGTAAACTTTATGCGGCTGCACACCCGAAACTTCTTTGAACATTCTTTGCGCCGCGAAAACATGAAGATGCACATAACGGCTATTGTCAGCGACCGTTACAGCGTCAATGGTAAACAAGGAGCTCTCGGTCGCAAATTAAAAACATTTTGACCAGGTTTCGGCAAAGACTAAGATTGCTTAATTAGAAAATATGAAACAAATCACATAATAACATAATATACTACTCAGCTGTATAGCTTACGTCACACAGTTTAAAAAGAATTTTTAAAGAAAGCTAGCCACTATGGGCTGCAAGCCTGCACGGAGGCATCAGATTAAATAGTATATTTTATTATGTGATTTGTTCTGTTTTATATTTTCTGATGAAGGCAATCTTAGTCATTGCCGAAACCTGGTCAAAATATTTTTAATTTGCGACCGAGGGCTGCTTGTTTATCCATTGAAGAAATATTGTATATTATTACCTGTTTTTATTTGGATACATAATTTCTAAGCTGTTGCGATAAACATACGAAGATGAAATCTTTCCCGAAATTTTATTTTCGCTGCAGAAATGTATATACCGATAATGCCGTAACTGGTGAGGCGATATTTGTGTAATGGCAAAGGAGAATAGTACTTAGTAATAGCCGGCCGTGGTGGCCGAGGGGACTGAGGCGCTCCAGTCACGGTCTGCACAGCCACTGCGGTCGGGGGTTCGAATCCCCCCTCAGGCATGGATATTTGTGCCGTCCTTAGTCTTAGCTAGTTCATAAGTAGTTTGTAAGCTTAGGGACTGATGACCCCGTAGTTAAGTCCCATAAGATCTACAAACATTTGAAACATTTCTTACTAACACTACAAAAGTAACTTATATTGACAATCACTGAACAACTTGGCAGCAGAAAGTTAGTTATCGGAATTGCGAAATTTTCTATCATTTTCAAGCCCATGAAAAACATTGCATTGTATTAAGTAATTCATAGTCTGATAATTTTGTATTAACAAATAAACCAGATATTAAACGTTACCGTATAAATGAACCTTTAAAAACAAATTATTCTTACAAGGGAACTTCTCCATCGCACACCTCTCAGATTTAGTTATACGTTAGCGCAATGGATAGGCCTTGAAAAACTGAACACAGGTCAATCGAGAAAACTGGGAGAAGTTGTGTGGAAGTATGAAACAATAAACAAAATATAAAAACTGAACAGTACATGCGAAAGACAGGCAACGTCGAGCGCAATAGGAGCGCTGTGGTCCTATGGCTAGCGTGACGGGCTGTTGAGCGAGAGTTCCTTGGTTCATGCCTTTACACGAACTATTTTTTTTTTATTTTGTCAAAATTATGATCTGTCCGTCCGTTCATTGACGTCTCTGTTTGCTGTAATCAGTTGACTGCCCTTATTTTGCGACCGCACCGCAAAACCGTGCTATTAGCAGACGAAAGGAAGTGCCTCTTCAATGGGAACCTAAAACATTTTGTCGCAAGGTGATAGGTCAACCGATTCCTCCGCAGGAAAACACGTCTGATGTATTCTGTACGACACTGGTGACGGTATGTGCATCATATGACATAAATATCTTGTCCAAAGTAACGAACAGTCAACTGCCAGCCAGGGCGCCTCGTCAGCAGGAATACTGTGTCCGCCGTGTACTGTAGTCGACTGACGTGGTGTGTTTAGATGTTTGTTTAGGCGTAACGTCTCCACACTACGGCGCAGTTACCTTGCATAGGAGGTACGGACAGATAATAATTTTCTAAAAATGAACAAAAAAATTAAAACTGTCGCTCTTCTCAAGGCTCGCACGAAGGACTTCCCGCCTCACAGCTCCTTATGCTAGCCACAGGACCACAGCTGCAATTCATGGTGTAACAGCTTGTCTTGAAGTCGAAAATTGAGACGAGGGTGTACATTGTAGTTACCTCTGGATCTACGGTGGATATCATAGTCACTAGGCTAATGTTGACGAGAGTGAAAATATGGTTAATAGTCATCGTTTTGAAACTCGAGTATATTGTGCGTATTTTGAAACTTGGTTCTATAACATAATCATCCCAACTACGTTCTCTTTCGGATACATATAGTTTAGTTATAGTAATGAAAGGCAAAGGAGAAGCTAGAGAACCAGGGAGAGTGAAGGTAAAAAAATGTCAGTTAATATGAATATCTAGGAGTTATATTATGTGAAGATGAAAGGGATGAGGAAGACTTAAGAAAGAAGATAGGGAAAGAATATAATATGATTAAGACTCTATATCCGATACTGTGGAATAATAAATTGTCTAATCAGATAATAAAGAATGTTAGAAACAACAATAGAAGCAGTCATTACGTATAGGCCAGCAGTGAGGGTCGTAGATAAAAGTATAGAGCGAAAACTACACGATGCAGATATGTCATACTGGAGAAGCAGCTTAACATTATTTGACCACGTGAGGGTTGAAATAATTAAAGGAAGGATTCAGCTACAAGCTTCATTGTAGATAAAATTAATGATAAATAATAAAATGGTACGGACATTTGCGACGTTTGGAAAGGCAAGGATACCGTTAAAGACATGGAGCTAGATTCCACCACAAATAAATATGGGAGGGACCACGTGAAAAGTGGATAAAATATTAAAGAAGATATGGAGAAACGAGGATTTAAAGATGCAGACTGTACAGACAACGCATCATACCGTTGTGATGTTTATAAATTGAAGGATGTGTTTTTGAGTGCCAGTTCTGAAAGATGACAAATCTACAAGAAGCTGATAATGTTTCTAACACGTGCTGCCACCTCTCTGGATGGTGTAGGTACGGTTACAGCAGTTTGATGTTCGCGCATTTGTTCACGAGACAGACATATGCCGAGCGGTCTAAAGCACCTCGCTGCGGAGCGCGCGGTTGCTCGATGTGGAGGTTAGGGTCCTCCCTGGGGCATAGGTGTGTGTGTTTGTCCTTAGGTTAGTTTACCTAGGTTTAAGTAGTTTGTAAGCTACGGACTGATGACTACGCAGTTTGGTCCGATAAATTTACAGACATTTGAACATTTGAACAGACATATGAAGTTATCGTCTTTTTTGGAGAATTACGGCAGACTAAAGAAGTAATTTGGGTTCTGAAAATTATTTATGTATTCTTTAGTATCTGTGGCGTTACTTAAATCACATTTTGATGTAATAATGGTGTTGAAAGTATAAGTAAATTTCAAAATACTGTTTGTTTAAAATATGCTTCATTGAGCATTTGCGCACGTTTGTGTGTCCTGAACAAAATGTGAATGGATAGTTTTTTCGATGCACACTGCCAGAATTCTAAAGTTGCAAATAATGTACGTTGAATTGTCAATTACTGGTTGTTATACGGCAGGACTGTGAGAGCCTCAAAATTCCCCATAATGAACAAAATGACCTGCTGGAATTCAATTCCAGAATATCAAAGGCACTCTGCAACACGGAAAAGATGTAAGAAAGAAACAGAAAGGTAGGCCTTCAACCAGTATACAGACTGAACTGCAGCGTAAGAAGCATCGCGATCCAGTAACATATTGCAGTAGGGCACTGGCCTCAAGATACATGAACAACCCAAAGACGTAAAAAAAATAAAAAAAATAAACGAACTGTACGGGGCATTCAGTGTTAATGTGTAACAAAATAAATATCTGTTTGAACAAGAGAAAAAAACTGTTTCTGCGAATTTCGTGAATAGGGTTACATGCAATATGTACAGTCAAATTGAAAGCAACAATATAATTTCGATTTTTAGTTATAGGAGTTCAATTTGTAGTAATCTAATGTCACACACTGTACCATTAAAATGTTAAATGAAAAGTTGTACTAAATGAAGTCTTGTGTTTACTTTTCAAATGCCTGTTGTCGCAAATACGCGACGTACCTAATTACACCAGTTCAGTAAACAGCATCACACATTTGACAGTATACAAATTCTAGGATATGTTTACCGGTAACAAAATATGATTTTTGATTTTCTGTATCACGAAAAAATTAATTCGGTCATTGAAAGGGTTAAAAGTAAATGAACAAGACATTTTCGGAACCGGGAGAAATTGGCCCACTTTTCGTTACGGTAGTAACACTAAAAGTGGGCCTTTGCGATCGTCTTTTGACAGCTCGAAATTTAAATGAAAATAACGGCTTAACTATTCATATGACACGAAAATTGAACAATCCAGATTGTAGAGGAGAAAATTCTCTACAACTTTGCTCACTTATGTTTTTTCATATCTCATAGCGTTACAAAGATATTTGCAAAAATAACGGCGATTTTGGGATGTATGTCTGTCTGTCTGTCCGTCTGTCTGTCTGTCCGTAACGTGTTCCCTGTTTTTAAGACGAACCGTTCAACCGATCAACACCAAATTTTACAGACATGATTGTAGGCGGCCAGAGACCAGAACCTCCCTTTTTCAAATTTTTCGGACAAAAATACGGTAGTAATGCCAAAAAATTTCCTTTGTAATGTAATTGTAATTGCAAACGAACCGTTCGTCTGACAAGAAAATTGAATAACCTAATTGCTAGAGGAGATAATTCTCTACAACTTAGCTCCCTTATGTTTTTTTTCATATATCGTATCATTTGAGACATATTTCCAAAAATAACGAGGATTTGACACCCTCCGTTGAATTAACGAAAACCAGCCGTTCTAAGATGTCACGTGACATTCCTCGCCCAGAACTCTGGCATATGCCATCTTGCGTTGCGTATTTCATGATTTTCTTATTGTAACATTTCTTATTGTCATTTCAAACCAATGGCGCACTGAAGAATTAACAAAAACACATCGTTCTTCGTACGATAAACGATTATCTAGTGTCTACAAATGCCATATTAACATCAGTTAACAACGGCCAATAATAGTATGAGATTAAATGACTCATCTTATGATTCGTGGCCGTAGTGTAGTGGGAAAGGTGTTGGACTATTACGCTAAAGGTCGGTGGTTCGGAGCCCACCAATACCTAATTGTTACTATTACTTTTTTCTAAAAGGGTTTCAGACACTTGTTTATTAATTTTTATTATTTAGATTATTTTTTGGTCCAAAATGTTTGCAAAAACGTATTAAACAACAAATCTACAGTGGGCCGTAAAAAACGTCAGTGCGATTTTTTTTTCTTTCAGATGGAGGCAGAAATACTTTTCAGATTCTACATCTACATGGGATACTCTGTAAATCACATTTAAGTGCCTGCCAGAGGGTTCGTCGAACCACCATTACACTATTTATCTCCCATTCCATTCTCGAAGAGCGCGCGGGAAGAAAGAACACCTGAATCTCTCTGTTCGAGCTCTGATTTCTCGTATTTTATTCTGATGATGATTTCTACCTATGTAACTGAAAGTCAACAATGTATTTTCGCATTCTGAGCAGAATGTTGGCGATTGGAGTTTCGCAAGTAGCCCACGCCGCAGCGATAAGCGCCGTTGTTGTAATGATTCCCATCCTAGATCCTGTATCATTTCCGTAACGCTGTCTCCACTGTATCGCGACAATACGAAACGAGCTGCCCTTCTTTGGAGTCTTTCGATGTCCTCCGTCAAACCCACCTGATAAAGATCCCACACTGGGCAGCAATACTCCAAAAATGGACGGACAAGCGTAGTGTATGCAGCTTCTTTTGTAGTTCTGTTGCATGTTTCTGGTTCTTGGGTTCTGCCAATAAAACGCAGTCTCTGGTTCGCCTTTCCCATGATATTATCTACCTGTTCTTTCCAATTTAAGTCTGAAGTAATAGTAATTCCTAGGTATTTTGTGGAGTTTACGGCCTTGATTTATTTATCTTGTAAACAAAGTATAACGGATTCCTTTTCGTACTCATGTGAACCACTTTACACTTCTTATTATTCAGAGTCAATTGCCAATTATTACACCATAGTCATATCTTATTCAGATCGTTCTGGAGTTGGTTTTTACCTTCAGATGATTTTACTAGACGGTAAATGACGGCGTCATCTGCAAACAACCTATGAGAGCTACTTAGATTTTCCCCTAAATCGTTTATGTGAGTAAGGAACAGCAGAGGACCAATAACACTACCCTGTGGTACGCACGATATCACCTCTGTTGTAGTCGATGCCTTACCATCGATTACTAGGAACTGTGTCCTCTCTGACAGGATATCTCCTATCCAATCGCAAATTTTGGACGATATACCATAACCACGCAATTTGATTAAAAGCCGTTTGTGAGGTACGGTGTCAAAAGCCTTCTGGAAATCAAGAAATACGGAATCGAGTTGCGAACCCTTGTCGATAGCACCCATCACTTCGTGTGAATAAAGAGCTAGTTGTGTTTCGCATGAACGATCTTTTCTAAATCCGTGTAGACCTTGCGTCTATAGATCATTCTGTTCGAGAGAATTCATAATATTTGAATACAGGATATGTTCCAAATTCCTGCTGCATATTGAGGTCAATGAAACAGACCTGTAGTTTAGTGGGTTACTCCTACTGCCTTTCTTGAATATAGGTGTGACCCGTGCAACTTTCCAATATTTTGGTACAGATCCTTCTTTGAGAGAGCGGTTGTATATGGCTGTTAAGTAAGTGGCTATCGCTTCAGGATGATTAGATAGAAATCTAATGGGTATACAATCCGGACCAGAAGACTTGTTCTTGTTAAGTAATTTTAGTTGCTGCACTACTCTGATGATATCTACTTCTACGTTACTCATTACGGCCTCTGTTCGTAATTCTGGAATATTGGTTTCGTCTGCTTTGGTGAATGAGTTCCTAAAAGCTTTGTTTAGTAACTCTGCTTTAGTATCGCTGTCATCGGCAGGATCGCCATTACTATCACGCAGAGAGGGTATTGTTTGTGTTTTGCCCCTGGTATATTTAAGATATGACCAAAATCTCTTAGTATTTTCAGTCAAATATCGAAAAAGAGTTTTGTTGTGATAAGTGTTGTAGGGATCTCGCATTGAAATCCTCGCTAAATTTCGGGCTACTGAGTGCGATCGCCAATTCAAAAATGTCTGTAAATCTATCGGACCAAACTGCGTGGTCATCAGTCCATACCTTACAAACTACTTAAACTTAGGTAAACTAACCTACGGACAAACACACACACCCATGCCCCAGGGAGGATTCGAACCTCCACGGAGAGCAACCGCGCGCTACGCAGCGAGCCGCCTTAGACCGATCGGTTACTCCATCGCGGCGATCTCCAATCCTGGGGATTTTGTGTTCGTTTAAATTTAGTATGCCTTTTCCTTTACTTTTGCAACAGTGTCCTGACCTGTTTTGTGTACCAAGGGGGATCGCCTCCTTCTTTTATTAATTTATTCGGTATAAAACTGTCAATTGCTGTCGATATCACTTTTCTGAATTTGAGACATATTTGGTCTACACCTACGTTTATTGTTAGAAACTAGTGGAAGCTGTTTTCTGATTTCCTGAACAAATCAACTTTTCGTTTATTTTTTTGTCATTTTCACGTCCAGGTGTCCTTAACATATGCAACACTAAGGCGTCTTGCAGAGAGGAAGCTGTTTTGCCGGCCGCGGTGGCCGAGGGGACTGAGGCGCTCCAGTCACGGTCTGCACGGCCACTACGGTCGGGGGTTCGAATACCCCCTCGGGCATGGATATTTGTGCCGTCCTAGTTCGTAAGTAGTTTGTAAGTTTAGGGACTGATAACCCCGCAGTTAAGTCTCTTAAGCTTAACAAACATTTGAACATTTTTGAAGCTGTTTTCTGATTTCCTGAACAAATAAACTTTTCGTTTATTTTTGGCCATTTTGACGTCCAGGTGTCCTTAACACATACAAAACTAAGGCGTCTTGCAGACAGGAAGCTGTTTTCTGATTTCCTGAACAAATAAACTTTTCGTTTATTTTTGGTCATTTTGACGTCCAGGTGTCCTTAACACATACAAAACTAAGGCGTCTTGCAGACAGGAAGCTGTTTTCTGATTTCCTGAACAAATAAACTTTTCGTTTATCTTTGGTCATTTTCACGTCCAGGTGTCCTTAACATTTGCAACACTAAGGCGTCTTGCAGACAGGAAGCTGTTTTCTGATTTCATGAGCAAATAGTATTGCGCTTGCCCGCGAAAGGCAAAGGTGCCAGGTTCGAGTCCCGGTTGTGGCACACAATTTTAATCTGCCAGGAAGTTTCATATAAGCGCACATTCCGCTGAAGAGTGAAAATTTCATTCTGGAATAAACTTTTCGTTTAGTTTTGGTCATTTTCACGTCCAGGAGTCCTTATCACATGCGACAATAAGGCGTCATGCAGACAGTAGTCGGTGCTGCGCACCAGAGTCAGGGCGGCATCGCTCACATCGCTCATCCGCAGCTGCCGGCAGCAATTACCCAGGAAGCAGCCCCCTGGCTGCCGGTTTGTTTATGGGGCGGCGTCGCTGAAGAAACGCCCGCCCCCTAAATCGCCGGGCCCTCCAGTTTCCTGTGGAGCGGAAGGCAAGCGTTTTTGTGGCGCGGCCGCGAACCACCGCTAGAATTGGCACAGCCCGCTGGGAATGCAAATTGGATAAGGCATTAGCGGGTCCCAGCTCCTGACGCCGGGGCGGCGAGGGTAGGGGGAGGGGGTCCATTGAGACGGCAGCAAGTCTCTGGGCTCCCCATATCGATTACCCACCACCTCTTTGCGGCTCGCAGTTCACGAGGAAGGCGACAGAAATTACCCCTCTGTGCTTTCTCACTGTCCTTCGGCGAACGTTAAATAATTCAATTGGAGAATAACAGCTCGAGTTCCAAAGTTTGTTTTGTAAGTCCTGCAACTATTCTGGTTTCTATTCTGAAATAATTTTTTAATGACATATAAAACTATATGCAACATACTAGTGCATTGTACACCTAGTTAGGGTGGCTACGGCCAAGGACTGCTCAGTGAACAAGCATTCTAGTACCTCGCCTCAGAATTTAACCATCTTTCGTGCCATCATAATATTAACACAAGATCTCATTTATCCAATACCCTAGCGGTACCCGTTCATAAAACGAAAACATTTGCAAACACTTTCGCTGTCTCTGCTGTTCGCCTCTGTTCTTCTACATCATCATGATCATCATAAAATATTATGCCTTTCAGCGTTCAGTCTAGAGCATAGTACATCTAATAAAATTCCTCCATGATCCCCTATTCAATGCTGACATTGTTGCCCCGTTTGAAGTTATGTCTTTCACTTTAAAATCATTCTGCACCGAAGATAAGGACTTCCTTCTTAGTCTACCTCGACTCCTCTTACCCTCCACTGACGCGCTCATGAGTCTCTTAGGTAACCTTGCTTCTCCCATGCGTGTAACATGACCCCAACATCTCAGTCTGTTCGCTCTAACTGCTGCATCTATGGTGTTCATTCCCAGCTTTTCTTTGATTTCCTCATTATGGCACCCTCCTGCTATTGTTCCCATCCATTAGTACCTGCAATCATTCTTGCTACTTTCATATCTGTAACCTCTATCTCATGAATAAGGTAACCTGTATCCACCAAACTTTCACTCCCATACAACAAAGTTGGTCAAAAGATAGAGCGGTGCACTGCTAACTTGGTACTTACTAAGTTCTTGCAGAAGAGAGTGGATCTTAGCTGAGCACTCACTGCGTTAGCTTTGCTGCACCTCGATTCCAGTTCTTTCGCTATGTTGCCATACTGTGAGAAAATACAGCCCAGGTACTTGAAACTGTCTACCTGTTCTTTGTTCCTCCTATTTGGTACTCAATCTGTTTGAATCTCTTTCCCACAGACATTACTTTCGTTTTGGAGATGCTGATCTTCATATCATAATCCTTGCACCTCTGATCGAGCTCTGAAATTTTAGTTTGCTACCTGTCAATCGTATTTTTATTTTCATTTTCTGCTACGTTTAAAAAAAATTTAAGAACCTCCTTATGTCATCCTCTTAAAAATGACGTATACAGTGAAGTTTATCTATATGTGATAGTAAAAGCAATGCTCTTCTCTTGGTTTGTTCTTCGTCTTCTTTCTTTCACCATTATCTGATCTTCCGTTCATCTCCTTATATTTGCTGCTAGCAGATATAATTAAAACCTTTTCGCATTGTAATATTTGCCATGCTTCTTATTTATCAAATACGAATATAAACTGTATGTATGCAGTTTTGTTTCTTGTATTGATTGGAAATTTTAATTTTCGTATAAGTAATATTAGAAATGTAAAAAGCCTGGTTAGGTGTAAGAGAGGGCCTGAAGAACCTAATCTTGCCAGGTTGAGTGAATAAATAAGTAAACACCGACAGTCTACATAAAACCGTACGTCAGTCATACGTTCAGCATAATACAGTTCCTTTTATAGCCGAAATTCCGTTATATTTCTCGCCAATTTCGGTGTATTTTGACGAGACCATGTTACTTTTCACCAATTCCCATGATAATGTCATTGCCGAATTCGTTTTTGGCCAGTGATAGCGTAATTTATGTAACAGTTTTTGTGTTTTTTTTAACATTTTCCGTCTAATTATTTATTTGTTCTCGGTGTTTTGTAAGATTTCATGTTATGTTTGCCGAATGTTCACGAGGAAGGCGACAGAAATTACCCCTTTGTGCTTTCTCACTGTCCTTCAGCGAACGTTAAATAATTCAATTGACGAATAACAGATCCAGGTCTAAAGGTTCTTGAGCAAGTTCTGCAACTGTTCTCGTTTTTATTCTGAAATACTTTCGTGATGAAATTCAAAACTGGCATTCTACATACAACCGTACGTCAATGTGGTCAGAATAAAACAGTTCATTTTATAGCCAAAATTCCGTGACATTTCTTGTCAATTTTTGTCGGTATAGTGTTACTTTTCACCAATTTCCATGATAATCATATTGCCGAATTCGTTTTTGGCTAGTGTTAGTGTAATTTATGTAACAGTTTTTCTATTTTTATTTGTTCTCCGTGTTTTATCCAATTTCAATGTTATGTTTCCCGAATGTTCACGAGGAAGGCGACAGAAATTACCCCTTTGTGTTTTCTCACCGTCTTTCAGCGAGCATTAAATAATTCAATTGGCGAATAACAGGTCCAGGTCTAAAGTTTCTTGTGTAAGTCCTGCAACTATTCCGGTTTTTATTCTGAAAATACTTTCGCGATGAAATTTAAAACTGGCATTCTACATACAACCGTACGTCAATGTGGTCAGAATAAAACAGTTCCTTTTATAGCCAAAATTCCGTGACATTTCTTGTCTTATTTATTGGAAAGCAACAAGGGTAATGGAATGCAATATTAGAAAATTAGGTGATTCAGAAGGAATTAGATTAGGTCACGAAGCAATATATGTGGTAGATGACTCTTGTTACTTGGGAAGTAAAATAACATATGATGGTCCTAGTACAGCGGATATAAAATGCAGAATGGAAATGCGGAGAAAAAGAGAAATTAGTTAGCATCGAATATTAATTTAAGCTTACGTAAGCCCTTTCTGATGGCATTTGTGTTGAGTGCTGCCTTGTTCGGCAGTGAAATTTTGGACGATAGGTAGTTAAGGCAGTAAGCGGACAGAGACTTTTTAAATGTGATGCAACAAAAGAATGCTGAAGATTAGGTGGATAGATAGCGTAACTAATGAAACGGTTCTGAATGGAATTGGGGAGAAAAGGGATTTTTGTCATGCCTTGTCTAGAGAAGAGATCGATTGATACGACACATTCCTAGACATCAAGTAACCGTAAATTTAGCACTGGAGCAAAGTGTGTGGGGGAAAAATCGCAGAGGGAGACCAAGAGACGAATTCAGTACGCAGATTCAGATGGATGTTGGTTGCCGATCTTATAAGGAGATGAAAAGGTTTGCTCCCGATAGAGGTCGAAGTGATCCCTGCGAGTTTACGACAGTAGCTCGGGCGTCAAATTTTTCGTTGTCGGGAGTGCTCTCGTGCTGGCCTGATAATCTATTTTTAGTCTGAGACTATGTCTCAGAAAGAAATTAAACTGTTGCCAATGCCCCGGTTCCGACCAAGGTTTTCGGGAGACTCTCGTTGGTTCTAAGGCGTATGCCGGAACTGGTAAGCCCCTTCTCCTTATTCCCAATTGGGATTCTCCTTAGCCTCACTATCTGGTTGTCTATTGATGGTCCGGATTTGAAACCAGTCTCTGGGTGAAGACCACAACGACATTGTTGATTAGATCAACCGAATTTGTTTCTTTCGGGTTTTTTTACCTCCTGGCAATTTCGGTTTTGCTATTTAGTCGAATTAGATATTTATTTCCATGTTATATTCTATTTTTGTCTTTCTTGCAGTTATATTTTGTACTTTCGACTTATTTTGTGAGATTATTCGTTTTATTTACCAAATTATCTGAAAACCCAGCGTCGTTCGGGTATTTATTTACTTATTCCTGTCTTGAGTAAGTACTTCTCATATCCCTTCCCTGTCTCTCTTTATCTTCTTTTTCTTAAAAGCATGTTTTATTTATCGGAAAATATATAAGAAATAAGGCTATCTTGTATAATGTACAATATTAAAAGTACAGTAATCTAAATACAAATGACATAGCAAATTTGTACAATCTCATATTTATTGAGTTATATATTGTACAATTGCTTAATTTTTCAGATGTACATGATATGTATAACTGCTGTATTTCTGTAAAATCTGTTGCGAATACAGTTAGTAGTAAAGAAAGATTAAAACTTGATGCGTGATGGAGCGGTTTTCCCTCAACGTTACTGTTTACGTGCTCATATCTCATTAAGTACATGTCATACTGAGATACAATTTCCAAGGTAGATTCAGCTATATGTGCGTAACTGTCTATAAAATTTCCAGTGGCTACAATTTATAGTGTAGAAATTATAAATTTTAATGTCACACCGAATGCCCCAGTTTTACTGCATGGATAGCGTAAAAGTAGTAAGCGAGAAATTCCTATCCTTTCTTAATTTTTCTGTAGTTGTCAGAGAGAAAAAGTTCAATAAAGATTTGAAATTATGTTTAAAGTTTGTTGCAAGTTGCAAACTAATCTCGTACTCTTCTATTATATTTATAAATTCTCGTCGCATTATGTGACAGTTTCTTGCAACTTCTGTCGTTTATGACTTTATATCTCCTGAAGCACCTGGTGCTGTATGTGCTTCTTACCATTTCAGTATTGGTACCTTTCGGTAAGAAATATATATATACGAAATTTGATTCAGATCGGTCTCGTGGTTTTGGAGGAAATGTGGAACATTGCCGCATAGTGCAGTATTTTTCCCGCTCCCAGCTTCAAGCTGTGTTAATCTCGGTTGCACAACTTGAGGCTCCGGTCGGAGGGCGTCCTTGTCGTAGGCCGGTCGAGGGAACCGAATGGACGCCCAGCGTTTCCCCCGATCGGCGGCAGTGACATGCCCTGATACTGGTCTCAGTGAGGCAGACACCGTACCCGTGGTTTCATGTGAGGTCGCTCCAGTGCGTGGCAGGCGGTATAAGACATTTAAGGGTACCGATCGTGAGGCCTCCTCGGTAAGTCTCGTTGTTTGAGGCGATATGTGATGAGGCCAATATTACTGAGCCACATGGTTCCTCTCATCCTGAAGTCAGCACGCAGCCTGCAAGATCCAGGCTTTCACAGAGGGTGGGTTTGCTTGTAGTTGCGAGCTCTAACGTTAGGCCGGAGCCCCTTAGAGAGATGGCTGCCAAGGATGGGAAGAAGGCCAAAGTGCGCTAGTATGCATACCGGGTGCAGTGAATTCCAGATGTGGAACGTGTCCTTCCAGATGCCATGAAGGGAATGGGGTACATCTAACTGCAAGTGGAGGATCTCGTCGGTACCAATGACCTGTGTTGCTTCCGATCTGAAGAATTCTCTCAGGTTTTGAAAGGCTGTAATGACAACCAGTTTTGCTTCCAAGATGAAAACTCACCATCTGCAGCATAGTAGACAGGACTGACAGCGGTACAGTGCCGAGTGGAGAGTCTAAATCAGAGGCTCAGACTGTTCTGCGACTGTGTGGGCTGCAGATTCCTCGACTTGCGCCATCGGGTTGTGGGGCTCCGCGTTGCGCTGAGTAGGTCCGGAGTCCACTACATACAGGATGCGGCTACAGGGGTAGAGGGGCTGTGTGGCGTGGACTGGGCGGTTTTTTTTAGTTAGAGGGCCTCAGGGACACGCAGGAAGGTTTTCAGACTCAAAGGTTACAGCTTAAAGATTGGCCGAACACAGATCTAAAAATCATTGGTCTAACAGTTATAAATTGTTTTGTAAATGCGACATAAAGTCATTGAGTTGGAAAAGTACCAGAGCTTCAAATGCTAATCTCAAATCATTATAGGTACGGAAAGCTGGGTAAGCCCCGAGACATGTTCAGCTGAAATTTTTTCGAATGGGAAATATGTTCAGAAAAGATAGATTGAATAAAACAGGTAGTTGCGTATTTATTGCTGTTACAAGCGGTTTATCTAGTAGCGTAATTAAAGTAGATAGTTCCTTTGAGCTGGTATAGATAGATATTATTCCTTACAACAGGAATAAACTAATAATTGACTCTTTCTACCGACCCACTCACTCAGATGATTCGATTGCAGGAATATTTAAAAAAAGCTTGGAACAAATTTCAAAAACGTTACCCAAGAATACCATTTTAATTGGTGGTGACTTTAACGTACCCTCGATATGTTGGCAAAAATACATTTTTAAAACCAGAGGCAAACAGAGAAAATCGTCTGAAATCGTACTGAACGCGTTCTCCGAAAATTATCTCTTGAACCCACTTGAGTAAATAGTTGTCAAAATATATCTGACATCTTAGCAATAATAATCTGGAGCTAATAAAGAGTATCAAAACTGTCACAGTGATTAGTGAACACAGAGTACTTGTAGCGGAATTGAATATCGGATTTCCCAAATCTACCAAAACTAGACGAATAAATATCTATTAAAATGATTAATGCTTTCTTGAATGAAAATCTGCAGTCTTTCGAAACTCACAGAGTTCGTGTTGATCAGATGTGGGTTACGTTCAAAGAAATAATATCGAAAACTATTGACAGATTTATACCAAAAAAATTTACAAAAGGGGGGTCTGACCCGACGTGGTACACTGAACAGGTTGTATTACTCTTGAAAAAGCAAACAAAAAAGCATGCCAAATTTAAATGGACTCAAAATCCTCAAGACTGGCAGTCTTTAACAGAAACTCGAAATTCAATGAGAGAAGCTTAAAATAAATTCCACAACGAAACCATGTCAGGTAATTTGGTAGAGAATCCTAAGATATTCTGGTCGTATGTAAAGTATATTAGCGGCTTAACACAAAACAATGCCTTCATTATACACAAAAACACAATGAATACCTTCACTACGCGATAGTGATACTGATTGATGAGAGCTCTGCTAAAACAGAATTGCTTAACACAGCCTTCCGAAATTCCATCACGAAAGAAGACGAAGCAAATACTTCAGAATAAGTATCGAGAACAGCTGTCAGCATGCATAAATTAGAAGTTGATAGCCCTGGTGTATTAAAGCAACCTAAATCACTTAATAAATGTTAAGTCTCCTGGTCCAGATTGTATACCAATTAGTTTCATTTAAGAGTATCTGATGCAATAGCCCCATACCTAGTTATCATATACAACCGATCGTTCAGCGAACGTCCCGTACACAAAGAATGGAAAGTTGCCCATGTTACGCCAATATTCAAGAAAGGCAGTCGGAACGATCCGCAAAATTACAAGCCTATATCACGGTTTACATCAAGATTCTAGAACACAATGGTGCATCATTTACTCCTCACTGACATACCATTGTCATACAGCGACTTTTCCTGTACCTTCGCGATTCATACAAAAACATTCATGGTAACGTTAAAGGTGTAGGGTGAATAAGGAAAGTATCCTACATCATACATCGTTTCCCAACTCAGCAGTTAAAAGTAGTAAACATTTTACTGTATGAGAATGTTAATGAAACTCGACACGTTGTAATTATTTCCCTCTCCTAGCTGTCATTTCTGATTCACCGGCTAGAACGTTGTAATAAGACGTAATAACTATGGTCATTCCAGAACACACTGTAAAATACATTAAAATTTACAGACTATTTTTCTCTCTACCCGTTCAATGAATAGGACCATTCCCAGTTCGAATCGAATTTCCATTTCACCCGTCTATGTAAAAGGGAACCGAAAAATTTTAGGATCTCTTCTTACGTTCAAAGTGGCTTTTAGTGGGAAATTCGAGGAGCGCATTTCATGATGTGGTCCCGAATGCGTTATTCAGTTCGTTACTTTATATTAACAGGGAAATTAAGCAGATCTCTATCGGCGATTGCACCGCTATGGATTACGCTGACTGTTACTGCCAATTAGGGGCTTCGCTTAAACACTGCCGGAATACTGGTAAATCGTCGTGATTAACTATCAGCGCCAGCGCTATTACATACTGATGAAGCGAATAGCGTACTAGACTAGTTTGAGACCGCTCTGACGAGTGGACGCTTAAAATTCCCCTTTGCAAATTATTTACTTGCGTGGGGAAACAGGCCGTCTGTTTTATTGGACACTAGACATCGGAGAAAAGCGGTTAAAGGCAGCATATGCGCGGGTTGCCTCCAGCTACACGTAACAAATATTAAAAAGTGACTGAAGTGTCATTAGAGAGACACACATAATTACTTGAAATAACTGGTGAAACGCCGCGTGGGACAGGCGGTACTCTCTAAGCCACTTTGCTGTGTGTGCGTCTGCTTCACGTTGGCGGTTCGAGTCCTCCATCGGGCAAGTGTGTGTGCATGTGTGTGTATCTCTGTGTGTTGTAATTAGCAAAATTCGTTTAAGTGGTTTGTAAGTCTAGGGACTCATGACTACTGAAGTTTGGTCCAATAGCTTTACAAACATTTGATCATTTGAAATGATGAAACGAAATTTAAAAAGAACGTTCAACGTTAATCCCTAATATAGTGATCAGTATCTCGACATCCTGTTCCTTCTACTACAAGGAATTTCTTCAAAAATGTTCAAATGTTTGTAAAGCTTATGGGTCTTAACTGCGGGGTCATCTGCCCCTAAACTTAAAAACTACTTATGAACTAACTTATACTAAACACAACAGAAACATCTATGCCCGAGGTTAGGATTCGAACCTCCGACAAGGGAGGCCGCGCGATCCGCAACGTGGCACTCCAGATCGCTCGGCTACTCTCGCGCAGTGGAAGTTCTTTGCTTAAATTTTCTTTCTTTTGAAATTCATCTCCAAAGCTCTGACTCTCAGGAATTTATTTGTGAAAAAGAAAGAGCACTTATCTGATAGTAGTAACCTTACTTTAGCCATAAATACTCTCTATGTCTGTGTAAGCGAGCTCTTAAAGCCTTCATAGGCTCGTAGGTGATTTTTTTTTTCAAGATTGCAGAAACACATCACTGGCCAGACAAAAAAAAATTTGGGGGGGCTCTGGCCATATCAGACAACATATATTTAGGGGGTAACACGTTGAATAAAGATTGTGGAATTGGAACTACAGTCCCATTTGAAGTGGGGAGGTTGATGAAATCAGTATTGAGCCTTGCCAAACATTGTTGGCAGTAACAATTGCTACGCGCCTCGGCATAAAATCAAGACCTCCGAGTGGGTTTCAGATGAACCAGACCATTCTGCTAATAAATATCGCAAACGTTGATCTGATTCAGCAGCGGTTGTCATATCCCAGTCCAGTCGTTGAGTAATAATCCACCATACTTTTTCCATAGGTGGGAGGAGAAAAGATCAGTCCAGCTTAGGCAGCAATGCAGTTCTATGGGGGCCAAGGTAAGTCTTCGACATTACTCACAACGTATGGTCACGGCTCTTCATCTTCCAAAGCGTTCAGCGGCAAGCTCCAAAGGATTAAGAGAAAAACAGGCTCCAAAAGGTTGGAGTTTTGACGATGGCTGGTTCGTGCGGCCAGAGTGAAATCCAAACTACCCCAAACCATAAAAATGGCTGCACGAACAGTATTATAAAAGTTCAAGACTGTCTGACTACGGTGTCTCCAGATTCTATCACTCCATCACTCTATCACTGAGGCAAACTCAGAACGACGTTGCTCAAACCAACGAATCCCAATTCTGCATCACCACAGTGGTTAGATTAGAGTCTCGACACACCGTGTTTGGAGACACTGCAGTGAGAGACAGTTTTATGCAACGCCAAACTTCACAAATAAATTATAGCTTGGGTGGAACTATATTCAACATAAGCACTCTTATGGTACGCATTGCGGTCGATCAGCGAGCGGTACATCCCTCTTCTAAGCTAGTCGGCAGCCAATGGAAATATAGTCGTATCCCTGATCAGACGAACTCTCACCTACAGAAAACATCTGTTCAATGAATGCGAAAGGACTGGCCCGGAGAACCACGCTGCAACATAGCTAAACTGTAGCAATACGTGGAATGCCAAGGCATGAAGCATCGGTATTACCTAATTCACCTCACGTGGTATTCTATTTTCAAACGTGTGCTCTTCGTACAACGCGGTTATCTACCAAACATACACTACTGGCCATTAAAATCGCTACAGCAAGAAGGAATGGACAAATATATGATACTAGAACCAATATTCTGACGCAATTTGGGTGCATAGATCCTGATAAATCAGTACCCAGAACAACCGCCTCTGGGCGAAATAACGGCCTTGGTACGCCTGGGCATTGAGTCAAAAAGATCTTGGATGGCGTGTACAGGTACAGATGCCCATGCAGCTTCAACACGGTACCACAGTTCATCAAGAGTAGTGACTGGCGTATTATGACGAGCCAGTTGCTCGGCGAACATTGACCAGAACTTTTCAGTTCGTAAAGGATCTGCAGAAGTCGAACATTTTCCGTATCCAGAAAGGCCCGTACAGGACCTGCAACATGTGGCCGTGATTTATCCTGCTGAAATGTAGGGTTTCGCAGGGATCGAATGAATGGTAGAGCCACGGGTCGTATCATCTGAAATTTAACGGCCACTGTTCAAAGTGCAGTCCATGCGAACGAGACCGAGGCGTGTAACCAATGGCACCCCATACCATCACGCCGGGTGATACGCCACTATGGCGATGACGAATACACGCTTCCAATGTGTGTTCACCGCGATGTCGCCAAACACGGACGTGACCATGACATGATTCTGTAAACAGAACTTGGATTCATTCCAAAGCCATGATCTCCGAGCTGACACTTGGCTGTTGGGATCCAGAACGGCGTTCCGTATTGCACTCCTAAACACACCGATTCCATATTCTCCTAACAGTCATTGGATCGCGAGAAGGCGAGCAGCAATCTCGCGATACGGTAAACCAGAATCGCTATAGGCTACAATACGACCTTTATCAAAGTCTGAAACGTGATGGTACGCATTTATCCTCCTTATATGAGGCATCACAACAACGTTTCATCAGGCAACGCCGGTCAACTGCGATTTGTGTATGACAAATCGGTTGGAGCCTTTCCTCATGTCAGCACGTTGTAGGTGTCACCACAGGCGCCAACCTTGTGTGAATGCCCTGAGAAGCTAATCATTTTCATATCACAGCATCTTCTTCCTGACGGTTAAATTTCGAATCTGTAGCACGTCAGTCGTAATGGCCAGGAATACTTCTGACCCTTCTAGATGTTGCAGTTTGGATGGCACAGCCGTGTATTTCAGATTTGATTAGATTAGATTAATACTTGTTCCTTAGATCATGTATACGACATTTCGTAATGATGTGGAACGTGTCAGTTTAGTAAATTTTGTCTATACTTGACAATCTATATTTTAAGAATTTTTTTGTAAATTTTTTTTATTTTTTTTTATTTATTTTTTTAATATATTTTTTTATGTTTTATCTAAAAATTCATCTACATTGTAGAAGGAGTTGCCATTCAGAAATTCCTTTAATTTCTTTTTAAATACTAGTTGGCTATCTGTCAGACTTTTGATGCTACTTGGTAAGTGACCAAAGACTTTTGTGGCAGCATAATTCACCCCTTTTTGAGCCAAAGTTAGATTTAACCTTGAATAGTGAATATCATCCTTTCTCCTAGTGTCGTAGCTATGCACACTGCTATTACTTTTGAATTGAGTCGGATTGTTAATAACAAATTTCCCTGTTCCACACTTTCGTAGTCCTGTATGCTACAGTTTGTTCCCCTCAGTCTCCTCTCCGTTCTCTCCGTAGCCCAGCTGTGTGGCAGATCGGCTTGCAGAGAAACCGAATTCATTTTCAGGTACTGCCAGGGACGTTCCCTTGGTGAATCAAACAGACGAACTGCTTCGACGAGACGAGCACCATAGCCATCAATTCCACCAACGGCTGAGATAGCAATGCACTAACAATCAAGCCTCACCATATCGTATCTCAATGACAAATTGTATAAGGTTGACATGGCGGTCGGACAGTTCCGACTGGCTCCACAAAGGGCAGAAGAGACTTGCTATCGTTTTTTACTTCCGTCTTTCAGAAGCTGAATTTCACGTGCCCACCGGCGCAACTAGCTATATTTAACCAAGACCCGCCAAAAAAGCCCAGCACTTTCATTAATATTTAATATACCATAATTAATTTAAATACGCATGTTTGTACAATGTAATTATATTGTGTTAAGCTGTTTCCTCGTTTCCAGAATGAAACTTTCACCCTGCAGCGGGGTGTGCGCTGATATGATTAAAATTGTGTGCCGGAACCGGGATTCGGAACTGGGGTCTTTGCTTTTCGCAGGCAAGCGCTCTACCGGCTGAGATATCCCGCCACGCTTCACGGTCCGTCCTCTCAACTTTACTTCTGCCAGTACCTCGCCTTCTAAACTTCACGGAAGTAGGAGGCGAAGTACTAGCAGAAGTCGTAAGGACGGTCCGTGAAGCCCGCTAAAGGCAAAGGTACCAGGTACCAGTAATTGCCAGGAAATTTAACATCAGCGCACACGCCGCTGCAGAGTAAAAGTTTCATTCTGGAAACATCTCTTAGGCTGTGGGTGAGCCATGTTTCAACCATATCCTTTCTTCAACGAGTACTGGTTCTGCCAGATTCGCAGGAGAACTTTTGTGTAAATTGAAAAGTAGCTGGCGATGTTCTGGCAGAAATAAAGTCGTGAGTACGGACCGTGAGGTGTGCAGGGATAGCTCAATCGGTAGAGCGCTTGCCCGTGAAAGCCAAAAGTCCCAGTTTCGAATCCCGGTTCTGGCACACAGTTTTAATCTGTCAGGAATTTTCTGGTTCCTGTTATTTAAAAAGTATTTAAATGTTTGTTTAATTGAAAGACGACAGGTTTTTGTTTTCTGTGGATGCAAGATTTTTATGTCTGATGAATTGACCTAAGTTGTTGGTGGTGCTGGATGGCTTACTGTGGCTGTAGTTAGAGCTAGTAATGCTGCTGTTGGTGGACTTGAGAGCTTCAATGAGAGAGATGTTATTACTTATAAGACTTGGTCCGTTGGTGCTGTTCCAGACAAAGATTATGGTACTTGTTATTTAACTTTTGACAAGCCTATACTTAGGATGCTTTGTTGGTGCGGAGTGTACTCCTGCCGCATTCAGTCGAGCTAAGAGGCTCAGATGGTTAATACCCTATGTAAGTCGAGCTAAGCGCGTAAGACGGATAACACCTATGTTTGTCGAGCTATGGGCCACAGAGGGATAACATCTTTGTCAATGGAATGCGCTTATTTCGTATAATGTAATATTGTTAAAAGTTTGTGAATATCCTTTGTACAGTTGGGGCTTTCTGTAGAGGAACAGTAAATTTTTAAGAAAAGAAGAAAAGCCACTGGCATCTAGAAATTTCGTGTGTCATACGTTATTGTACTAAAGCCCAGCCACGTTACACTACTATTCCAGCCTCACAACGGATCTACAACATGAATGCTGCTTCTGCGCAGGGGAGAACAGCAGCGAAAAAAGGTATCAGGTTAGTGCAAATAAATTCTCATCTTCATATCCTGACGAGGTACGAAACAATTCGGCCGCTCATTTGCAATTCTTTTTTTCTAACACAAATGAAAAAATTGGTTCAAAAATGTTCAAATGTTTGTATAGCTTATGGGGTCATCAGTCCCTAAACTTGCAAACTACTTATGAACTAGCTAACACTAAGAACGACACAAATATCCGTGCCCGACCGTAGTGGTTGTGCAGAACGTAACTGACGCGCTGCAGTCCCCTCGGCCACCGCGGCCGACGAAAAATTGGTACCAAATGTCATGGTAACTTGTCCGAAGGTAGAAGGGAAGAAGGATATTACGTACTCACTTTCAAAAATTAACTTTTCCTAACTTTAAAGATATTACCCCGTAGTTTTCCTCTTTTATCCCGCCGTACCACGTACAGCACGAAAGCGCAAAGGCCGACTTCGTCTATTGACTGACACAGACCGCCGACAGTAGCAGAGGATCGTACAGAGTAATAGGCAGGCATCTACGAGTCCCGCACACAGAAATTACAATCAGCGTAAGGATCCACACCAAGTACTATGACAGTAGGGAGGTGAGATAACTTGTAATTCACGGCTACGTTCCCCATGCCACTTCACTAGTATGGATACGTACCCTCCTGTTGCCAGTTTTTCTACACTACCTCTTTTCTTCGGTCACACTTGTCTTCCAATAATCTTGTAAGGGCGCTAAAGACCTAGCTGTGGTGCGCCCACATCATCCTAACGTCCTATCCATCCATCCATCCACTGTAATTCATGGTCGAGCGACTCCCCATAAGTGACTCATCACACAGGTCAATACCAAACGACGCCACTCTTAGTGTAAGGAGCATCAACATTAGAGAATTGAACAATGGGAAAACGTTATGTGGAGTGACGAATCGCGGTACACAATGTGCCGATCCGATGACAGGGTGTAGGTGTGGTGAATGCCCGGTGAACGTCATCTGCCAGCGTGTGTAGTGACAAAACTAAAATTTGGAGGCGCTTGTGTTATGGTGTGGTCATGGTTTTCATGAAGGGGGATTGCAATCACTGCCTTTTTTACGAGGCACAATCATAGCACAGGCCTATATTCATGTTATAAGCACCTTCTTGCTTCCCATTTTTGAAGAGCAATTCGGGGATGGTGACTGCATCTTTCAACACCATGGAGCACCTGTGGCGGAGAAGCGGAGTGGTTACACGACAATAGCATCTACATCTACATACATAGGCCGCAATCCACCGTAAGGTGCGTGGCGGAGAGTGCACTGTACCAGTACTAGGCATTTCCTTTCCAATTCCACTCCGAAGTAGCACGAGGAAAAAAAGAATGCCTCCGTACGAGCCCTAATTTCTCTTATCTTTGTGAATACTACGCGAAATATGAGTAGGCGGCAGCAAGATCTTACTACACTCACCTTCAGATTGCGGCCCTCTAAATTTCCTAAACAGAAATTCGCATAAAGAACGTCGTCTTTCCTCAAGCGATCCCCAATTGAGTTGCCGGAGCATTTCCGTCACACTCGCGCATTGATCGAACCTACCAGAGACAAACCTAGCTGCTTCCCTCTGAACTGCTTCTATGTCTTCCTTTAAACTGAACTGCTGCGGGTCCCAAATACTTAAGCAATACTCAAGACGCGGTAGTACAAGCGTTTTATACGCGGACTCCTTTACAGATAAAGTACATCTTCCCAAAATTCTGCCAATAAATCTAAGTCGGCTGTCCGCCTTACTGCCAATTGTATTTATATGTTCGTTCCATTTCATAACGCTCTGTAATATTACGCCTAGATGTTTGTACGACGCGACAGCATCAAGAGGCTCACTACTAATGCCGTATTCGAACATTATGGGATTGTTTTTTCTACTCATGCGTATCACCTTACATTATTCTACATTGACAGCTTGCTGCCATTCTTCGCACCAACTACAAATTTTGTCTAAGTAATCCTGTATGCTATTACAGTCAGTTAAAGACGACACCCTCCCATGCACTACAGCATCAGCAGCAAACAGCCGCAAATTACAAGTTACTCTGTCCATCAGATCATTTATATAGATAGAAAATAATAGCGGTCCTATCACACTCCCCTGGGGCACTCCTGACGATACACTCGTCTCTTATGAACACTCACCCTGGGGAACAACGTACTGCATTCTATTACTTAGGAAGTCTTCCAGCCAGGCACAAATCTGTGAACCTATTCCACAAGCTCGTATCTTCGTTAGCAGTCTGCAGTGTGGCACCGCGTCGAACGCCCTTTTTGAAGTCGAGGAAAACACAATCCGCCTGTTGCCCTTCATTCATGGCTCGCAAGATGTCACGTGAGAAAAGGGCAGGCTGAGTTTCATATGAACGATGATACCTAAACCCGTGCTGATTCATAGAATGAAGCTTTTCCGTTTCAAGGAAAGTTACTATATTCGAACTGTGAATATCCTCCAAAATTCTACATGAAACTGATGTCAACGATATTGGCCTGTAAGTGTGTGGGTCAGTTCTCTTTCCTTTCTTATAAACGGGAGTTACCTGCGCTTTTTGCTATCACTAGGAACTTTGCGCTGTATTAAAGATTCGCGATAAACACAAGCTAAGTAGGGGGCCAATGCCGCAGAATACTCTTTGTAAAACCGAACTGGTATTCCATACGGACCAGCAGACTTTTTCGTATTTAGCTCTCTCAGCTGCATCTCTACACCGGAAATACCTATTACTATGTATTCCATTTCGGAATTAGTACGCTGATCAAATGATATTACATTTGTGCGGTCCTCCTGCATGAAAGATTTCTTAAAGGTTAAATTTAGCTTTTCGTTTGCTTTCTTCTATTACTGTCCCTGAATGATCAAAGAGTGACTGCATAGTGGGTTTTGACCAGCTTATCGATTTTACATAGGACCTCTATAGTGGACTGGCCTGCACAAAGTCGTGAGGTGAATCCTATAGAACATCTTTGGTATGTTTTAAAACGCCGGCTTCGTGCTAGGCATCACCGATCTACATCAATATCTCACCTCAGTGCAGCACTCCGTGAAGAATGGGCTGCCGTTCCCCAAGAAAGCTTCCAGCACCTGGTGGAACGTGTGCCTGATAGAGTAGAGGCTGTCATCAAGGCTTAGTGTGGGCCAATACCATACTGAATTCGAGCACTACCTATGGAGGGCGCCACGAACTTGTATGTCATTTCAGTCACGTGTCTTAGTACTTTTGTTCACATGGTGTTGCCTGCTTCGATTACATGACGCTTGCTAGCAATGCGATGGCAGGCCGCCAGATGGGATGCAAGGTAATTGGTAACAGAAAAAATTACTCTCTACAGTATACGTGGCGCAAGAAGAGTCTGTACAGGGTTTGTGTCACCTATAACCGAGCGATAGTCGGTAGCCTATGTGATCACGTGACAACGAATCTGAAAATTTCAAAAGACATGGATCAACAGTCACGGAAACTTCATAAAAGCACATCCTCATCACAATAGACTGGTATTCTGTACAAAACTAATTGCCAGCTTTTTTATTAATTGGAAGTCAATCGTATGATACTCGAGTGGCAACTGCAGGCCTCCCCCAGGGCTCCATCCTGTCACCATTATTACATCTACATCTACATACAAACTCCGCAATTCACCGTAAGGTGCGTGGCGGAGGGTACAGTGGACCACTACTAGGCATTTCCTTTCCTTTTCCACTCTCAAATAAAACGAGGAAAAATTGAATGCCTATATGCCTCCGTACGAGCCCTAATGTCTCTTGTCTTTGTGATCTTTACGCGAAATGTAAGTAGGCGGCAGCAAGATCGTACTAAACTCAGCTCCAAATTCCGGCCCTCTAAATTTACTCAACAGAAATTCACGAAAAGAACGTCGTCTTTCCTCCAGCGATCCCCAATTGAGTCGCCGGAGCATTCCCGTGAAACTCGCGCATTGGTCGAACCTACTGGTAACAAATCTAGCTGCTCGCCTCTGAACCTCCTCTATGTCTTCCTTTAAACTGATCTGCTGCAGCTTCGGAACACTTGAGTAATACTCAACATGAACAAGACAGTTTGCGCTTCACTTAGAGTAAAATATACACTTATTGTTTCCCGTATTGCATTTTACAATTTCTTAACATTCTTCTACTGAATAATAACATTGACCGTGGAAGCATGATCTTTTAAGATTTACTAAAAAGCGAGACTCTTGCAATAATCTTTCTGTTGTGAAGGCCTATTCTTATATCTCACATTTTGTAATAAAACTTTTACTACTCGCTGCTCTTATTGACAAAAAAGCAACTATTATAAGAGTCTTATGTTCATAGGTATTTTGTTGTTACTTATTTAGGCGTATCTCCAGAACATAACGGACATAAGCACAAGCGCGGAAATAAGCGATTCAATAGAGGTAAAGCAGGAATGCCACTCTTTTGATTTGGTAAGCTGTGTGATTCTAGAAACTGATACCGCCGACAACTGTCGCTGGAGCGCGCTGCGGTCACGTCTAGCTCGTTGAGACACACGTCTGGTATGCTCAAGTTGCACCGTCTCCGAGCGTTCAGCCGCACGGTGGACTCGACACGTTGAACACATACGTTCAGACACACGGTCCGTGTGCCGACGGCTTTAGGTTACGGTACGTCTTTTGACAGCTCGAAATTTAAATGAAAATAACGGCTTCACCGTACATCTGACACGAAAATTGAAGAAACAAATTTGTAGAGGAGGAAATTCTCTACAGCTGTTCTGTTACGATTTCTTCATATCTGGCATAGTTTCATAGATATTTGCAAGAATAATTTGAGGATGTCTGTCTGACTGGCTGTCCGTAGTGTGTTCCCACATTTTTGGTCGAACCGTTCATCTAAATCGGCACCAAACTTTACAGACATAATTGTTGGCCACCAGGGACCAGAACTTCCATTTTCTATATTTTCCGGACAATACAATACGTTAGTAACACTAAAAAAGCAGTCTGTACTGCGAGTGTTACCTCATCAATATTTCTTTTAAGTTGAGCCTACTTGAAACTTATGTTACAAACACAGTGAAATACGTAGGTGGTCCAACTTAGACAAAGGTCCATCTTCTGCAACTCTCCCCAGATAATGTCTATGTGGCGATTAGATTAGTTTTTCTGAATTTTTTTCAGCTGATAATATAGTGATACTAATATAGTATGAATACCGATACATGCATCATTTGGTACAATTCAGAATTTCACTTATGGATGAGAAGAAGTTGGCCACTACAAAGTCGCTTAGGTTCCGCTTAAACTGATCTTTCTTTGTGGCTAAATTTTTTATACTTGATGGTAAATTATTGAAAATGTGTGTTCCTGAGTAGTGGGCCCCTTTTTGAACTAAAGTAAGTGCTTTTAAGTCCTTCTGTAGATTATTTTTAGTCCTAGTATTGTATGTATGAACTGAGCTGTTTGTTGGGAAAAGGGATGTATTATTTAAGACAAATTTCATTAAGGAATAAATATACTGAGATACAGTAGTAAATATATCCAGTTCTTTGAGGAAGCTTCTACAGGACGTCCGTGAATTTACCCCACAAATAATACGTATTATACGCTTTTGGACTCTTGACTGACTTGAAGAGTTACTCCAAAATATTATAGCACATGACATTATGGAATGAAAGTAAGCAAGCTTTGTTAGTTTTATGTCTCTTATGCCTGATAAAACTCGTGTTGGAAATACAGATTTGTTGAGTCGTTTCTGCATTTCTGTGGTGTGCTTCTGCCAACTAAATTTATTATCAAGCAGTAATTCCAGGAATTTAATACTGTCAACCTCTTCTATCTGCTCTTCTTCATACCTAATGAATATGCTGGCGGGAAATCTCTTACATATTCTGAACTCCATGTAGTGAGTCTTTTCAAAGTTGAATGACAATGAATTAGCTTTAAATCATTTATTATTGTTCATGAAAATATCATTAGCAGACCTTCCTATAACTATGCTTGACGTATTTTTTATTGCAATACTTATATCATCTGCAAACAAAACGAACTCTGCTCCTGCTAGTGTAACTGATGAGAGATCTTTAATGTACACAAGATAAACCAATGGCCCTAAGATTGATCCTTGTGGGACACCACGTGTAATTTCTTCCCAATCCGATTATGACTGTAGGCTTAATTCACTAGTCACTTGCACTGACACCCTTTGTTTCCTGTTAGTGAGGTACGATTTGAACCATTTTGTAGCATTTCCCGTGACCCAATAGAATTCTAATATACTTGAATGGATGTTATGGTTCACACAATCAAATGCCTTGATAAATCAAAGAAAATACCTGCTTCTTGCAATTTATAATCTAATGAATTAAGTATGTTCTCACTGTAAGTGTACGAGGTCCATTCAAGTTCTAAGGCCTCCGATTTTTTTTCTCCGTACTGGAAAGAGATAGAAACAAGCGCATTGTTTTAAAATGAGGCCGCGTTGCTTGTCAATACGTCCCAGAGATGGCAGCACCATACGGCAGATGAAATTTTCCCGCCAACGGCGAGAATGAGAACTGTTTTAGATATTAAAATGCCGACGTTTTCCTTACTTGAACAGTGCGGAATCATTGGTTTTCTGAATTTGCGTGGTGTGACACCAATTGAAATTCATCGATAGTTGAAGGAGACATGTGGTGATGAAGTTATGGATGTGTCGAAAGTGCGTTCGTGGGTGCGACAGTTTAATGAAGGCAGAACATGTGTCACAACAAACCGAAACAAGCTCGGGGTCACACAAGCCGGTCTGACAACGTGATCGAGAAAGTGGACAGAATTGTTTTGGGGGATCGCCGAATGACTGTTGAACAGATCGCCTGCAGAGTTGACATTTCTGTGGGTTCTGTGCAGACAATCTTGTATGACGACTTGAAAATGCGAAAAGTGTCATCCAGGTGGGTGCCACGAATGCTGACGGACGACCACAAGGCCGCCTGTGTGGAATGTTGCCAAGCAATGTTGACGCGCAACGGCAGCATGGATGGGACTTTCTTTTCATCGGTTGTGACAATGGATGAGACGTGGATGCCATTTTTCAATCCAGAAACAAAGCGCCAGTCAGCTCAATGGAAGCACACAGATTCACCGCTACCAAAAAAATTTCGGGTAACCGTCACTGCTGGAAAATGATGGTGTCCATGTTCTGGGACAGCGAGGGCGTAATCCTTATGCATTGCGTTCCACAGGGCACTACGGTAACAAGTGCATCCTACCAAAATATTTTGAAGATCAAATTCCTTCCTGCACTGCAACAAAATCGCCCGGGAAGGGCTGTGCGTGTGCTGTTTCACCAAGACAACGCACCCGCACATCGAGCTAACGTTACTCAACAGTTTCTTCGTGATAACGACTTTGAAGTGCTTCCTCATGCTGCCTACTCACCTGACCTGGCTCCTAGTGACTTTTGGCTTTTTCCATCAATGAAAGACACTCTCTGTGGCCAGTGGCGGCGCTAGACGAAAACTGTGCGTTGGCGAACTCGTCATTGCGAGACCCCTTTCATTTTTTCATTAATGAAGAAAATGTTAAATGAGCTGAATTATACATCAATAATCATTATACTAAAATTCTATTGGTCGAATTTAATACATGAGTATTATTGCAATGACAAAAAGTGCAATAAACAAACACAAATTAGAGTAACTCCGTGTCACAGATTTTTTTTAAGATCACATCTTAATACTACCCGCTATTTCGGCTTTAGTCGATAGTACTGACAACGCAGATAGTCTTTCTTGGCTCATTGAGCTTTTCAAGTTAGATTTAATCAATTTTAACTTTGTGAAGCTTCTCTCGGTCGAAGCTGTACTGACTGGAACTGAGCACGATTCTGATTGTTACATAAACATTTAGCTATACTTGTTCCAAATCGTTTTCTAAAATGCACTGAAGAAATTGTTTTGCAGGTATTTAACTAAAAATTGCATCACTGCTGCAATCATACGGAAATAAATACGGACAACTAAATATTTTGCCGGCCGGGAATGGCCGAGCGCACTAAGGCGTCATACCACGTTGAGCGAGTTCGCTCTCGTTGGAGGTCGAATCCTACCCTTGGGCACGGATGTTGTGTTCATCTATTGGTTAAGCTAGTGTATGTTAGATATATGTCGTCGCTACATAACCTAGCAGTTGAAAAGCGCCGTTAAACATCAAATGTAAAAAAAAGGAAAAAAATAACTAAAATTTTTGACAATGTTTAGCGAGGCCTCCACAGGCGCGAGGCCGTCGGTGATGGCCGACGTCGCCGACGCCTAGCGCCGCCACTGCCCGTGGCCGCACATTCACCAACCGTGCTGCTATTGCCTTAGCGATTTTCCAATGGTCAAAACAGACTCCTAAAGAAGCTTTCGCCGCTGCCATGGAATCATGACGTCAGCGTTGTGAAAAATGTGTACGTCTGCAGGGCGATTACGTCGAGAAGTAATGTCTCTTTCATCGATTTCGGGTGAGTAGTTAATTAGAAAAAAATCCGATGCCTTAGAACTTCAATTCACCTCGTAAATAGCCTTCTAGATATCGGAACCTTTCAGAAATCCAAACTATGTTTTGGACAATAGGGTAAGGCGGTACAATTTCGATCATTTCGGAGAAATGTCGTTGTTACTGGAAATATGTTGAGAAGAGAAATAATTTTAACTATGGCGCTTGTTCTTGGATGTTTAACGAATATGTAACGCAAATATTAGACCATTAGAAAGGTTAGTGTCAACACAAAAAAGGTTACAGAACTGTGAAAAATTGATCGAAAGTGTACCACACTAGGTACAATTATGATCACTTCCTCGTAAAATTTTTATCACTGGCTTCTTCCACATAAAAAGCACTTGTTCCGTCGGGCACCAACGCATACTTCTAAGTAACAAACATTGCAATAACATAAAGTTTGCAAGGGCGTGGAAACTAGAAAATTCATAAGAGCGCTTCCGACGAAGTTGCTGCACGTGACTCTTGTTGTTGTTGTTATGGTCTTCTGTCCGGAGACTGGTTTGATGCAGCTCTCTACCCTACTCTATCCTGAGCAAGCCTTTTCATCTCCTCATAAGAAACGTCGTTGTTACTGGAAATATATTGAAAAGAGAAATAGTTTTAACTATGGCACTTGTTATTGGATGTTTAACGAATATGCAACCCACATCCACTTGAATTTGCTTAAGATACGCGTCTCTTGGTCTCCCTCTGCGATTTTTACCCCACACACTTCCCTGCAATGCTAAATTTACGATTCCCAGATGTCTAAGAATGTGTCCTACCTAGCGATCCCTTCTTTTAGTCAGGGTATGCCAAAAATTCCTTTTCTCACCAATTCTGTTCAGTACATCTTCATTGGTTATGCAATCTATCCACCTAATCTTCAGCATTCTTCTGTAACACCACATTTCAAAAGCCTCTATTGTCTTCCTGTCCGCACTGCTTATCGTCCATGTTTCACTCCCGTACAAGGCAACACTCCACACAAATGCCTTCAGAAAAGACTTCCTTACCCTTAAATTAATATTCGATGTTAGCAAATTTCTCTTTTTCAAAAATGCTTTTCTTCCCATTGCCATTCTGCATTTTATATCATCTGTACTGCGACTATCGCATGTTATTTTACTACCCAAATAACAAAACTCATCTACCACCTTTATTGTTTTGTTAGCTAATCTAATTCCTTCAGTATCACCTGATTTTCTAAGACCGCATTCCATTATTTTTGTTTTGCTCTTGTTAATGTTCATTTTATACGCTCTCTTCAAAACACTGTCCATTCCATTCAACTGCTCTTCCAGGTCCTTTGCTGTCTGATAGAATTACAATATCATCAGCAAAACGCAATGTTTTTATTTCTTCCCCACCAACTTTAATCCCTATTCCAAATTCTTCCTTGCTTTCCTTCGCCGCCTGCTCGATGTACAAATAGAATAACATCGGAGAAAGGCTACAACGCTGTCTTACTCCCTTCCCAACTGATGCTTCCCTTTCATGCCATTCGAGACTAATAACTGCGGTCTGGCTTTTGTACCAGTTGTAAATAACTCTCCTGTCCCTGTATCTTACCCCTGCTGACTTCAGACTCTTAACAGAAAAAAATTTATATCTCCGTAGCGGAAAGTGGTGTATTGGAAAAGACATGAGGAGCTGCAGAAACCTGCTACACTACAACGCCACACAAAGGCAAGTGCTACCAACACTACGAGACTGACGAATTATGTTGATCGGAATTGTACCTATATCGAATTAGTACCAGCTTACCCTATGTCATCGTGTAGCGAATCTTGTCAAACGCCAAATATCAGGTAGATTTAATGGGACTAGAGTGCCGTGCTATGGCCGGCGGGCTGCGTGGGAGCGTCGCGTGGTGCCTGACGCGGCGGCGAGTCGGCCGGAGGCTTGAGCGGCCATATCGATTGCAGCGGCGGCGGCGGCGGCGGCGGCGCGCGGGCCGCGTGGGGCACAGCGGGTCTGGGAGCGCGCGATAGCGGGGCCAGCGCCTCCGTGAAAAACGGCCCCTCCACCGCGGTACACGCTGCCCGCCCGCTAGCGGTCATCCGACACTTGCCACCGCTCCGCTACTGACCAATGTACTGGCAGCGCCCTCTGTGCCGTCGTCCGGCCTGCCATATGGCGTTACGACTGCCTCTGTCTATACGACGAAGACGAAGAAACATGAGTGGTTGGAAAAGTCTGATAAATTTGTATGCGAAAGCGGGAAATTTTCGTAACCTGCGCTGTTGTTGGTAAGCCTGATATATCCACAGATATTACAGCAATTTTCGAAAGGCGACTGTTTATTGATTTATTTATTTAGCTATGTGGTTTTCAAGTACGAATGGTTTACATACTTACATACATACAAAAAGATGTATACAATGGCCGGCCGCGGTGGCCGAGGAGACTGAGGCGCTCCAGTCACGGTCTGCACAGCCACTACGGTCGGGGGTTCGAATCCCCCCTCGGGCATGGATATTTGTGCCGTCCTAGTTCGTAAGTAGTTCATAAGTAGTTTGTAAGTTTAGGGACTGATGACCCCGTAGTTAAGTCCCATAGACTATGCAAACATTTGAACATTTGTATATAATGGCATTTGAAATCAAATTAACAATTTAGTAAGCGAACAAAAACAAACTACAAAATTATTTTACAGTTGTATGTCCAGAGGAGGCTTTAAGGGAGGCTTCATATAGTTCTCCAATAGTTCCTGTGAATGAACTTTTTGGGCATTCCAGAATGATGTGCTGGGTCATTTGTTCAGGATGTCCACAGTCGCACTGGGGAGTGTCTCGCATGCCCCATCTGAAGAGCATCTCTTCACTTCTGCCATGGCCTGTGTGACTGTTATTAGTTTGCGATCTTCCTATCGGTTCTCACTAATAAGACTTGGGCAATACATAACTCGGGTAGTAAAAGTTTATGGCTCGTTATCTCTGTACATAGGGGTAGGTTATGTGTGTCAGCTTCTATGCCCGAAACAGCTACCCAATCTGTTTAGCCACTCTATTAATCTGCATAATATGTCGTCAAAATAGATTTAAACAAATAGAAGTTAAATTTCTGAATAACTAACAATATGAATTCTAAGATAAAGAAGGGATTCACTCACAAAATAATTCTTTATAAATAGAGTGTATTACTCTTATTAGACATGAAACGTGGAAGTGGTCCTACTCTATACATCGATAAATAACTACATATTTCCCCAGCTATTGTTCATGAGAGGAACAATAACTATCATACGCACTCGAAATTGAAGTTCCAAATTATCACTCGTAAATCAGCGAAGTCCATCGAACTTTGCAGGTCCTAGTTAATCTGCGATAAAAGTGTTTGTCATCACACGAGTACACGATTGCTGAATTTTCACAGTTACACAGCCCTACTACCGTGCATAGTTTATCACTTTTCAAGCGGAGACTAAGTTCTGCAGTCACAGTCCACACATGCCTATCTCTTCAAATCACAAGTTCGCAACGCGGCTTCAGACCGCCCAGCGTCACAACCTTTCACCACCACGATCAAGTTACGAGTACCTTCCCCAGAGTTCGAAAAGCGTGTTCTCCCTGCTCATAAATTGTATCCTTCCGCGCATCCTAACGCCTCATCTTTAAATTATAATTTGCCCTTCCAAAATATTATACATTTGAATATCACAGAATTAAATGCTTTGACCACGTCCCTACATATGATGTTTACATTTAACAAACAAATATATATTTACCAATACAAAAAAACGGTTGAGACTGAAGCTCGTTGCTCAGATAGCCATTAAGCATGGCATCTCACTGTTCAAATAAACTGCTGTCGTCGAAATATAGTTACACAATTAATATTTAATTCATCATGGCTTTTTAAACCAATATATTCAGTTACTGTCCACAAATAGTTATAATTGTTTGTACATAAATTATCTGCTACATATATACTATTTTTAGTCGGCCATGAAATATTTAAGTGGCAGTATACAAGATAATCGTACTTTACTAACAATAATTTTAAATATAATAAAATACATATATAAATAGAATGCGCTTTGCTGGGTTCATGTTTTGTGTCTCTGTGGTGGAATCTATGTTCTGACACAAGAATGTTATTACCTCAACGAAAAGCAGAACAAGAGAGAGAAACAAAAGTTTACTGAAAGAATACGGAAATAACATGGTACGTCTTTTAAGATAGGTAACGTGGTCCAATGCTACCTACTTGCTTCTTAATTTGTTACTGATAAACATTACGTATCAATAATTGTAAATATAAGTCTTATAATATTATTATTATAATATTAATGAAATTAATCGGCTTTTTATCTGTAAGGGTTATTTAAATTGTAATTATGGCGTTTGATTTTCCCAAGTCTCCTGAATCCATTCATATAATAATATTTGCCGTATGATCATTCCCTGATTTTATATGGAGTTTTAGAATAATGTGTGGGGCTATATTGTATTTCAGTTGCAATCTGGAATAGCTGCCCTCGCTCAGGTCCCGGTTTCTGAGCAAATTAGGAAAAACCTACCTGCTGTATCCCATTCGCTAGGTACAAAATGGTAGCCGACCGGCTGAGTAATCAAACACCCTGGCAAAATCCGCCTTTCACATGGAAACAATCGGCTTCCTACTGTGTCTGTAATGTCACAAGTTGATTGTTGACTGCCAGTTGAAGTAACAGCGTAGTTATTTCCTTAGGATGGAGAAAAACGAATTTCGTGCGGTCATTAATCGTTTTCATTTAAAGGGTTGGACAGCGGTACACATCAAATCCGAGTTGGATGACGTCAATGTGGATTCTGCACCAACATTGATGACGTCTAAATTTTGGAGTTTAAACATGGTCAGAGAAGCACTGAAGATGGAACACGCTCCGATCGGCCTGCTGAAGTCCCCACACTGGAAACCACCGACAAGGTGCATGAAATGGTAATGGAAGATCGAAGATCAGAAGTTCGTGAGAAAGCTAACATTGTAGGCATCTCAGTGAAAGAGTGCATTACGGCTTCCATAAAAAACTTGCTATGAAGAAGCTTTGTGCTCGATAGCTGGCGCGCCATCTGACTTTGGACCAAAAACAAAAGAATATTTCTGCTCAGAATCTCACACTATTCAGGCGCCAACCAAAGGACTGTTTTCGCCGATTCATATCTGTGGATGAAAGTTGTATCCACTATTACATTTCAGAGACCAATCAAAAGTCCAAACAATAGACTAAGAGCAGGGAGAGTGCACCAAAGAAGACGAAGAATGTTTTGTCAGCTGGAAAGGTGATGGCCACTGTCGTTTGAGATTACTAGAGTATAATCCTGATAAATTATTTGGAAAAAGACAGATCCACAATAGGGCCCTATGATGCTGCTCTGCTGGATCGTTTGAAACAGGAACTAATTGGAAAACGTCCAAGATTGGCACGGAAGAAAGTACTGTCTCATCAGGCCGGTGATGCTGTGTGGGCTCACACAACAGCTGTCGCAATGGTAGAAGTGAACGACTTGTGATTCGAATTGGTTCGTCACCCACCCTACTCATCAGACTTGGCCCAGTTATGTCTTCTTATTCCCAAATTTGAAAATTTGGCTCCGGGGAAGAAATTTGAATGAGGAAGTGTCCGCCGCTGTGACAGAATATTCTGCAGAGGTTGACAAAGCCTATTTTGTCGATGGGGTGAAACTCGAAGGAATAAGTGTATAGCCTTTCAAGGAGACTACGTCGAGAAATAATGTGAGTTTTCGCTTTAAAAACAATGTGTATTTCTATGTTTACGAGACTTATCAAACCGTTTTCGTAGACACAACATCTACCGAGTAATAAATTAACCCACTATCGCCTTCGACAACAATTACAGTCAGAGATACATAGTGTTCTCTAGCTGAAAACCCGGCATTGTCCATTTTTTTTTTTTTTTTGTTTCTTCCCATTTTATTTTAGTCCATCACTTCTTCCCGACCCTGTTAATCTACTCTCCCTACTATATGACCACCTTCTTCTTCCCTATTATCTATCTCGATCTCCTCCTCGTCGTCCTCGTCCTCCTCCTTATCTCTCTATGGACCCACCTCCGTCTCCCTCCATCTCCTCCTTCATTGTCTATTTTTCCCACTCTTCCTCAACCCTCCTTCTCCTCCCCCTGTTTACGATAAAACAACGGAACTATGCTTAATATCACACCAATTTTTATTTTTGCTTGTAACTTTATTGTAATTGCTTGTAAAACGTTTCTTTGCAAATGCTTGTTTAATTTGGTTATTGCTGTCTCTTATTCAAAATAGTTAAGTGAATATCTCACCTAATAAATCATTCAGAAGTAAAAAACCAGACGAACTACATTTAGGCAGTTTGGGAAGAAAGTATTCTAATTCCGTACCACGTGTCCTCCTAATACAGCCCTGTGAGATGTTAGGAATATACAGCCCTGTGAGATGTTAGGAATACTAGCTCCAGCAATTTTATAACAACATCAAGGAATAAGAGTAAATTATTTGAAAAGATTTAGAATATTATAAATATTTAATTGAGAGTATGTTTGTGGTTCTGTTATGTCATTTCATACAGAAAAGTGTCGCAAACTGCAAACTACCATACATTATCCTTCCAAAAAGAAACACAAATTAATGTTTTATAATTTGTAGCCCATAACATTGTTCATGACGCCACATGTGATATTTAGCACAAGTTATCCATTTTTATGGAGGTCTAACACTTATCTATAGACCCTGTCTATGGTTCATCAGGATCTTAATATGACTCTGTCTCTAATAGTGACTTGTGTGGAACAGTTCTTTTCTCTGTTACAGTAGTTTTCTTCTTAAATGTTCAAATGTTTATAGTGCTTATAGGACTTAACTACGGGGTCATCAGTCCCTAAACTTACAAACTACTTATGAACTACTTACGAACTAGGACGGCACAAATATCCATGCCCGAGGGGGGATTCGAACCCCCGACCGTAGTGGCCGTGCAGACCGCGAATGGGGCGCCTCAGTCCCCTCGGCCACTGCGGCCGGCTAGTTTTCTTCTTAGACATGATTTTTTTCCCTTTTTGTCCTTTTTATGTTTCACAATGTGTTGGTTATTTTTTATTATTAAGGTTTATCATAAAAGTATTTCTAAATTTATTTTTATTTCTTAGAAGTGTCTTCACTGAACTTTATTTTATATGGCGTACTTGTCTGGAAAGTTGCTGAGCTGCTTGGTCGTCCTATTTTATTTGAATGAGCAGTTGGGACAAGGTGGACATATCTGTTCGAAAAAGACTGCGGTCATTTGTGCATAGTGAAGAAGTAACACATATGACCTCTTACCTCTGAATGCATGTTGTTGGGAGCCACTGTGTCCAAGCTGGGGCTCAAGGAGTGCCTGTCTGATGCTACTTGTTTCAGCTGGATACTGTCCTTTTTTTGCATTTGAAAGATGGAGTTTTTGGAACTTTTTTGGGTCATCTTGATGTACAGTGTGTTTACTGGACATGGTATAGTTAACCACTGAAAATTCATGGGCTTGGAAAATGTTTCTGTTCAATGGATAGGGGCCAGTTATTCTAAAACTATGTTGTTCTGTTGATTTCTTACAAGTTTCAGCAAACAGCTTTGCAATCGTGAAATGGGTCACCATTCTACCTGTATTTTTAACCAGTTTTCTATTTCCTGTGCATAGTAAGTTTTCAGAGGAAACATGAATGCACTGTCCAGGAGTTGCATCTTAGAAGAACAGTGAGGTGGTAAACTCACTATGTGTACAACATTTTCCACAGCTGAATCAAGTAAGGGTAAGTTTCTTAAGTGTGAATAGCGGCCATCTTAGACCAGGATTACAGGGTCTTCCTTGGTAGGTTTCATATGGCATGAAATGTTGGTAACAGTATACACTAAAGAGTGAGCATAATATCGCACAGTGCGATATTAGAACGACAGTAAAGGTGCGATATTAGGAACAAAAGAACATTCCATTATGGCCTACTCCACTCACACAACTAACAGTATATACGACAATATGAGAATGTGTAGTGAGCTAAATTATTCTGCGGTTCTGTTTTATGCTGCGTTGTTTTTAAGAAGCTTACCTTTTAAAAGGTGACTGTACTTTAGAAACATCAAAACTTTGCTGTGCCAAAAACATTATAAAAATGCCATAAGCTGAACACAATGCAAATTCAACCAAATGTAACACAGTAGTGAGGGGTTGCTGCTAGACACCTGATGAACGTAATACCGCCAGGTGGTTACACCTACTTTGTGTTTTTAAGAAGGGTGCAATACTAGGCTGTGTACGATATTAGGCAGAGTTCCCCTACTAATAATCAAATTTTATAATCATCGGTAACACAGTATGCAGATTTACTCCAAGGTATTCCTTGGGCCGACCGAGTGGTTCCCAGCTTTTTATCAGGATGTGGCATAAAAGCTGGTGGAGCGCCGGAGGAAGCTGCGAAAACAGTATTGGAGTATACAAATTTCTTCAACTGAGTACAAGATCCCGTAGAGTAGGCGCTAGCTCCGCAGGAGCTAGATCAGTAGGTGACGTCGCCTTCGATCGCGTCTTCTATGGGCCGGCTTCTATACGGTTCGGATGGAGGTGCCCGCGTTGCGACGTCTGGGGTTCGAAGCAGAGACAGTCGGGTGGAATACTTTCGGTCCCCACTCCTGTCTATGCAGCCGGTTGTGGGTTTCGCCTTGGAATCACTGGAGTCGGATGTCATGGTGACAGACGACCTCTTGATACCGGTGGCAGGGCTAGCACCACAGTTCTAGCGCGTCGGCAGAATCATTGATATCTACATCTACCTGGACGTAAATATTCTGCAAGTCACATTGAAGTGCATTCCATTCTCTAATAGCTCGCGGGAAAAAGGAACACCTAAATCTTTCCGTTTTAGATCTGATTTCTCTTATTTTGATGATCATGTCATCCTATGTAGGAAGAACTTTAGGATGGCCTGTAGGAAACCAACGATAAAGACTGAGCTGGCCTTAGGCAGTAACCATATTCGCCGTTGTGAAGATATTAGGCAGCGGTTTACCATCTCCCCTGATGATGGTCAGTTCGAAGACTAGTAGATATCTCCAGACTCCATCTCCTAGTTGCGCCTAGTGGCTACTAGTATGTACTGCTTTATCTGAGACATAACCTGGATACATAGATTAGATCATTGGATCGACGACTACTGTCCTGAGCATCTTCGACTCCAAAGACCAAGTGACTACACTTCTAAAAGCATGAGTTTATATAGAGAACTAGTCGGAAGTTATGACGTATGGAACGGTTCGTAATGACCGAATGTGTTTTACTTGTGAGTGCAGCGTTCACTCAATGAGCCCTTTCTCGGTCTTATTCGCTCTCATGACAGAGTAACGTGTAGTTAAGAAATATTTACAGGCTGACGCTCTCTCTCCGATAGTCGTCTGTCGCACACAACAGACTGTCGACTGTAGGCTTTCAACTCGCCAGCGCAGCGTCTGCTGTCGTCACGAACGACTGGCGTTGTTTTTACGACAGAGCCAATGACCTGCTCCCGACTTGCTTAGCTAGCGATCGCTTGAGCAATCTAAGATTTTAAAAAATTTCTCTGTCACAATTTTATGCTGTAACACTCTCTTCTGCCATGCACCTTACCACAACATGCAGCGTAAAAAATCTTCTCCGAATGGGAGACGGGGCACATTGGCCATTGGGGCAGGATGACCCAGTTGAATTAGTTCATTCAATAGACGCTAGATCGTCCTAGGAATCTTGAGTAGTATAAATAAAGGCATTCAACGATTATTTCTATATGGCATATAGTCTAAATTGCTTCAGAGAGCTTACTGACAAAAAGAATTTATTGTAAAAGTGTCGTTAGAGTAGGTTGTCCCAGAGAGGAAGGGACACCGTGCCCACCCAGGCCAACCTGATCCGTCCTATAGGGCCTGAAATGTTTAAAAATCGATGAAAGGTTTGTTGCTTTTAATGATAATAATATATATAATTCGTCGAGGGTATTACATTGTAAACATAACTGTCGATGTTCAACATACTTTTTATATAATTTTTTGTTGTGTTGCCATTTTCCGCAGAGTTCTTAAAATCAACTATAAGAAGTATTCCGTTGTATGCTGTCTGCAGTAATTGCAGGCAGTCTAAGACGGAAAACATTTCAGAGGTCAAAAGATCGTCATATCCGCGAGATACAATACAATGTTAAAAGAAAACAATACCCTGTAAATTTTGCTTTAATCTTTGACAGCGAGATGCGTATTCAGAATCTGGTTAATTTCGTTCTTTTTAAGACATCTGAGTAATGCCTCGTTTTAAACCTTTGTGTATGTGTAGGAACGTAAGAATTATCCGAAATTTAAAAGAAAAAGTGAAAGAGAAATTATTTCTGGAGATACGATGCTAAAGGCAATTTTAGAAGAGAAAGAAATGGAAAAATCCTTGAGTTCTGTTGACGAAGAGTTGTGGAGCCCCGCTCACTTCCACCCTCCCCCTGCCAGACCCTGCTCCTTATAGCTTCCTGTGGCTTCCCACCCCCTCGTTTTCCATATAACACTGTGGCCCTTCCTCTCTCCTGCTCCACCCTCCCCACCAATTCTCCTCCCCCTCTCCCTCTTCCCCTCCACCCCTTCTTCACTCCTCCCCTTGCTCCTTCCCCATCCTCATTTTACTATATTCATTAAACTTGCGTGTGTGAATTGTCTGTGTTCCGTCGGGGTGAATTTCATCAGTTTATTTTTAACAAAACTGCGAACGGCCACCCAGAAGCCGACGCTTGTGTATTTTAAATGCCCGTCTGCATCAGTGCTACAGTTTTTGTGTTGCTCCGTCATCTTCGCCGTCTATGTTTATACGTTCTTCAGTTCATTCCATTCGACGCAGTCTTACTGTTTTCGCCGGGTTTTGTGTTTTGTTTTTGCTCCGTTTATGTTCTCCTTGTCTTATTTGTATATCTTCTGTATTTTGTAATTCTGTAGACTGAAGAGCGCCTCTAGCACTATCATCCCGCCCCATCAGGGAGAATGAAATATCAATAAAGGAAAGAAAAACTTACCGGCAGATACTAAATTCCTGGAGGATGGCGGAGATGGCCATCGAAAGCTTGAGAATTTTATTCGAAATGACACGGCTTGAGAACCGAGAATGTTTTATCAATGAATGCCATTGTGAAAGACTTCGAGGATACACAATTTTTTGAGTTCAAGTATTTGTGAACCTAAGAGACCAAACTGCTTAGGTCATAGGTCCCTAGATGTGCAAACTATTTAAGCTAGCTTAAATCACATCTTGTAAGGACAACACACACACACACACACACACACACACACACACACACAGGAGGGGTGACTTTTATATCCGACGGAAGCGCCCACGCAATCTGTTGCATGGCGGTGAGGTATTCATTCACACGTATTCAACCGGTGAGACTAATGACAGTATAACACGATGTACATTCAGACATCGTGACGAAACTACCCTCATGTGTGACCGTAAGAAGCAGGCTGTACCATAAGCTTCTTTTCGGGTTTCGATACATCAACGCAGTTTCGTCTAGACCACACCACAAACTTCCAGTCATCAAGTGTCGCGGTTTTATGATGAACCATTTACTACACATTTTTGGGTTCAGTTATTAAGGGTTTAGCAGCTGCAACAATTCCGTGAATTTAATAAAATGCATCTTTAAGCATCAGATGATTTATTAAAATCTTTAAAATCGACTTGTTTCGGTCCAGGTCCATCATCATAGATAAAGTGGTATTAAAACAGGTTAGTCAACAGCATTAAATAAAATAGATCTGGCTGTGGAAACAACAGGAATCTTTTAGAATAAAATTACAAATGTGAAACTAGATTATTATAGTCAATACAAACAAAATGTGAGAATGGATTGTGAATACTGAAGAATTCTTCTGGAGCAGGTACCACGACCCATGTCACCACTCGCGAAGCAGAAGGTGGTAGTTCATTTCCTTTCGCTACTTGTAGTGCTTATTTGCTGCTGTGAAATTTGAGAGAATTCCATTGCGACCTATAGTGCCCTCCCAACACGTGAAGATAAACGTAAAACTAAATGTGTGCTTAACTCGCCTCTCCGTCTACACTATACTGTACTTTCCCTATAGATACAACAGTGATCTTGATTATACTAGGGTTGGACCTTAGTGACAACACTACTGTGCAATGGAATGTAGCCTACTATTGTCGCTGATAACACACGTTGTTGACATACGTACCTTACATCCTAGTAAATGGACTCACCAATCCCACGTCACCGGCGTGCGCAAAATCAAGGGTAACGAAGTCACTTGAGGGCGAACGGTCTAACGTATCGGTGTCACTACGTTTTCGAAACAACGCAGCTGGATCAAGATTGAATGTGCCAGAGGTCTACAGCACGACAGTGCCATCAAGGTCTTCAACAGGCGTGCAGGTAATTGGCATTGTCGTACGGGACAGTGGTACGTTGGGTAAAAGCCTTCAAACTGTGGCAGACATGCATCGGGCAAATCGTCCTAGCGTCTCGGAAGACGTAGTGCATATTAGTGACTCGTTAGAGGACGGTGATACACGCCAGACGATTCGTGAGCTCGCTTCAGAACTGTTCCAGAGATTCGACAGGCAGCAGACCGCTCCATTCGCACCATCAACAGAACAGGCTCTGCTAACGGTACACTACGCCTTCCTCATGGCTCGCATATATCATTTATTAGCTTCAACTGATTAAAATTTTCTTTAATATTCTTTATAAGAATTCCCAGGGTATCAAGACTTTATGGACACCATATGGAATCCTGGCCCTCTCCATAGCAGTCAAGCTTTCTGATTACTCAGCTGGGAAGCTTTATCCAAGTGCAAGAACCCCAACGCAGAATATTAAATGACGTTTTATTTCAATGGAATTGATTAACTATGAGAGTGTTTCACTAAAAATTCCGGGGTGACAGTCTGTGACCGAACAGTAAGACTCCCCTAACATAAATCTTTCTTTGTCTCGGGTTGTAAGTGATATTTTACAACTTTATGTTTCTTCTTAATTTCTTTTATTATTATTTTATAAATATATCTTACAACCCAAGACAAAGAAAAAAAATTAAAAAAAAATAAATAAAGTGGTATAAACCACTAACCTAGTAAGTAGGAGGTCCCGCGTTCGCATAAATTTTAATTCAATGCCTCTCCTTATGTTTAATACCTTTGGTATATTGAGACAATGATGACTCATGGGATTGTATTATTTGTTGACTTTACAAACATTTGAATATTTTGATGAGTCCAAAGTTGGTCCTACATTCGTTTGTGAATCTTAAATATTATTTAAATTTCCTGGTCGATCTGAAAATTGTTTCCATCGCATACTTGCTTAGTACATTGTAATTCGATCCCTAACATTTCTGGTGAACTAAAGAAGAACTTTCCTGTTGGGCGGTTGTAATTCCTTGTTTCATTCTTGCTCTTGGACGAAGAGCTAGTACTACCTCTCTGGTATAATAACAGTTTTAAAGGAGGTCGATCATAGAGGTTCAGTCTCATCTTTTAAATAAATCGGCTGATGAATTTATTGAGATTAATGACATATAGAAAACCTCATTGCCATGAGCGCACATACAAAGACACTATCGAGATATACAAATGCCACTATAAAACCAACAGAAATTCGTTAGGTGGTCAATCGAATAAAATTTGGATTCCAACGTCTCAACAGCGAAATGTTAAATGATTATTCTCCATCAATAACTCTCCAGAGGTACGAGATGGACTGCGGTGCCCTACACACCGCGCACATATTCGGCGCTTTCTGGAGTTTTCACAGCAATTCACCACTTAACTCACCTATTACGTCTCCCGCCGGCCGCGGTGGGCGAGGTGACTGAGGCGCTCCAGTCACGGTCAGCACGGCCACTACGGTCGGGGGTTCGAATCCCCCCTCGGGCATGGATATTTGTGCCGTCCTAGTTCGTAAGTAGTTCATACGTAGTTTGTAAGTTTAGGGACTGATGACCCCGTAGTTAAGTCCCATAAGCTTAACAAACATTTCTACGTCTTCCGCAGCCGAAGACGAGAAGTTGGGAAAACTTTTTCCATAAGGTAACTACCTGTGAGCACGGATAATTTATGTGAAGTTGAAGCCTTCCGTGAAAGCTTACAATGCATGATCCGTTGTGCAACATTTGAAATTTTTTTACTGTTGTTATCTACGAATTTCAGAAGTTGCCTCAGTACTTGTAGCCGTGCATGGCGGAAAAATAAGACATTGTTGCTTAGTACACTATTAGACGATTTACTTTTTGCTGCGATCTTTGAAACTGTGACAGAAACATCACCATAATTAAATAAATTCGCTTACATCATACAGTAGTGCTGTAAGGACCTCCGTATTTCAGTGGTCAACGTAGATGGCTGTCATGCGCGAAGAACATGGAATTGTTTCCGGTACTGACAGAGATTATTCCTAGATGGGAGAAGGTGAGGACAGCAACCAGTCCCGTGGTACTGTGACGCAAGGTGGTTGATAGACAAAGTGGTATTCTTGCCACATGCCATTCCATACCGCATACGTACGTCGTTGCAAACCAGGGAAGAGACACTAGCTGCACGAAAAACCCATTACAACTAATTACACATCAGCCACAAGACGAGAAGATGACAGCGTAGTTTTGGCTAAAACCGCCGTCGATAAATAATACACAGCGCTCCTAGTCTCAGTAGTCACAAAATTATTGGAAATAATAAAATAGCCTCTAACGAACATAGATTGTTAAGTGAGATTTCTTGGAACATTATCTGAGCCATTCAAAATTACATCAGATATGAGGCATGGACATGTTCTGGCCCCTATACTATTCAATTGAGTTCTGGAAAAAAGTTACACGATAATGAAAAATTAAGGGAGAGAAAATGTAATGACTACATCAAACTTGGCAGCACCAAAGATCGATAAACAATTTAGCATATGCAGATGAATTGGTATACTGGATGAAAGAGAAATCAAAGAAAAGTGTAGTGCTGCGAAAGACAGCTGAAAATTTCTGGCTACAGACATAAATAGAAAAAATGGAACTTTTCTGTTTATAATTCTTGAGATGAACTGTAATTCCGTTATCTATATCTTAACATTACAAATATCACTGGTACCTTTCTTTGTTTCCTGGTTTCTTCCAGGTATTTATTATGATTAAATTATCATCATCATCATCATCATCATCATCATTAGAGACTGATTATGCCTTTCAGCGTTCAGTCTGGAGCATAGTACCTCTAATAAAATTCCTCCATGATCACCTATTGAATGCTAACATTGATGCCTCATCTGATGTTATGCCTTTTACTTCAAAACCATTCTGCGCCGAATCTAAGTACTTTCTTCTTGGTCTACCTCTACTCCTCTTACCCTCCACTGACGAGTTCATGAGTCTCTTAGGTAACCTTGCTTCTCCCATGCGTGTAACATGACACCACCATCTCAGGCTGTTCGCTCTAACTGCTTCATCTATGGTGTTCATTCCCAGTTTTTCTTTGATTTCCTCATTATGGACACCCACCTGCCATTGTTCCCATCTATTAGTACCCGCAATCATTCTTGCTACTTTCATATCTGTAACCTCTACCTTATGAATAAGGTAACCTGTGCCCACCCAACTTTCACTCGCATACAACAAAGTTGGTCGAAAGATAGAGCGATGCACTGCTAACTTAGTCTTGGTACTTACTAAGTTCTTGCAGAAGAGAGTGGATCTTACCTGAGCACTCACTGCGTTAGCTTTGCTGCACCTCGATTCCAGTTCTTTCGCTATGTTGCCATCCTGTGAGAAAATACATCCCAGGTACTTGAAACTGTCTACCTGTTCTAACTTTGTTCCTCCTATCTGGCACTCAATCTGTTTGAATCCCTTTCCCATATGTGCATGAAAAATATTGGTGAAATTACAAACCTTCAAAGGGGAAAAGAAGCAGTCAAAAATAGAACGAAGAAAATGAAAACAACTTATTTTAAGTTTATAAACCTACGTAACAAAAAACAAATGTATTATTGATAAAGGAAGGGAAGGAAGGATTAGAAAAGGAAGGATTGGCATTGACTCCATTAGGTCATTGAAATTAAACAATGGCGACAAGTGAAGATTTGAGCCGGGCCAGTAATCAAACCCGGGTCTCCCGCTTCGGGCCTTAACCACTTGGCTACCCGTGTCCCCCTCCCGTCCGTCTTAAATCCCCACAAGTCGCACGCTATGGCTTTAGCGCCCCTATCGTTCATGCCCTCTCAGACTCGCCATTAGGATTTCCGTGCGAGGTCTAAAGTGTAGCGCATCTGCGGTGAAGTAATTGAAGCCAACGCCGTCGTCGCATGTAAATACTTATTATTTTGGTGTGGTGTCTGTTGTTTCCGACATGTCCGGAAGAACAGACACCACACCACTATAATAAAAAATGTATACCTAAGGATACTAAACCGAGACAGAAAAACGCAGTCGTGAAACTGTGAGTCCTCTAAAGTGCAGTAACAGGTGCAAAATTGATTCAGAAGGACTAGTAACAAAGACGAATACTAGGATCTAAGTCAACGACGAATAAGGTGGACTGAAACAAGGTAGTTAATGAATTGTCCTAAAATTCTACTTCACATCAGAAAGAGACAAGTTATATTTTATTCTCATCCAGAAAGAGTTATTGAATATCTACTATTGAAGACGTTTCATATTTACTTCGAAAATACGAATACATATCCTGTGGCAAGACACCTGATTATTAGTCAGGAGACCATATATAACAGAGATAAATTTACAGATGCTGTCAAGAAATATGTAAGGAGTACCCAACGAGTAAATTATATGGAAATTAATGGTCAGAGCAGAGGAAACAAGCTCATTCTAGCTCATTCTGAAAAGAAAGGAGGAGATCGGAAAGTGATTAAAGAAAAAATAGTTATTTTGTCTTACCTTGAATCTAATAAGTAAATACATGAATAAATTGTGATCTTTGCATTATAGTTCTAGAGAAATAGTACATCATAAATCAATAGCGATCTTTGATTTATACATCACGAGGAATAATACGATACATAATCCCCAAAGCCAGCCGCGGTGGCCGAGGAGACTGAGGCGCTCTAGTCATGGTCTGCACGGCCACTACGGTCGGGGGTTCGAATCCCCCCTCGGGCATGGATATTTGTGCCGTCTTTAGTATAAGGTAGTTGATAAGTAGTTTGTAAGTTTAGGGACTGATGGCCCCGTAGTTAAGTCCCATAAGCTTAACAAACATTTTTTTAATCCCCAAAACTCAGAAATACGAAGTATATATTTTGCGTTTCACTATCATCTTTGTTCGCAGACGTGTTACACGTATTCTACATTCCGGTTAATAATTTAATAAATTCAGTTGACTAGATGTTCTAATAGCCGAAGAAACATTTTTCAACTCGGGGAGAAATTGGAAATACGGGCTGCTGTTTTCATCGACACGCCTCTTAATTACTAAGGTTCATAAAAGTTATGATATGCAAAGGCTGAAATAGTTAACGAACAATGCTATGATGAGCACATTGAATGTCCAGTCGGACAAAGTGGAGAGAGTATGGGGTGCAGGAAACACATATTTCCTCGCAGGTTTATTCATGTGTGTCTGTAACGAAACAATGGTCGTTTATTCAGTAAAGGCATACAGACGTGTGTGTTCCTAGCTAACAATAAGCAATGTGTTTAACAGGCGTCGGCTCGGTGTTCGAATTTTACCGTCCCGCTAAGCCATAAATCGGGTTAGCAATCCGCGCCACGCTTTTGTATCACGTCCTCGCATTGGGCTTAACGGCGGCTCCCACCGGTGTATTTCAGGATCTGCTTTCCTGATCGAGGAGAATAATCGGAGTTGTTTGAAAAAGATAAACGGTTTACGATACTCTTCGTCGCATTTTGCATGGTCCATACTCAGTAACTGTTCGCGGTCGTGCGAGAAGGAGAAACTATGCCATTTGTAGTGAATAATAACGTTGCCTAGGATCTCCTAAAATAATCTTCTTTAAATCAAATGTTTCCCGTATCACCGACGAAGTAATCTACCAATGGCTCTCTTTCCTTAAGAAAATCTCAACTTATTTTTACAGATTAGTTACATATTTTCTCATCGGTAACGACCAAGGACGAACTGCATTGTAAAATGTAACAGTCGGGGTAAATCAGTACCTACTTAACACATTTGTCCAGAATTCAAAAAGTTCAACCGCTCTCGGTATGGAATTAATGCTGTCATTCTCAGTATGTGTTGGGATGAGTCTTGTTGTACATGTGGTCTGTTGCTGCATGCATGCATAGCTTCGCAATAGCATCATAATTTATGTACTCCTTCTCTAGTCTTGGGTAGTTCGCGAACGAACTAGTTCGGAAGAGCGCTCCCACCAGGCGATCTACGCGAACTAGTTCGCAGCTCCCTCGCCTCTTAGTTCGTGCGCTCCTTTTCCGAAGACTGACGGGGAACAGCGGGAGGACGCGCAGAATCGCGTGATTCCCTTCTGCCAGTTACCGTCATTTCGAGCTTAGATGCAGCTCTGCTGTAGTTTCATAGTTCACTGCCACAAATTTTATTTCTTAAGGTATTCAGCAGTGTCTAAATATAACCCCCATTCCATAGTGTAAAATACTACAAGTACTCTGTATGCAAAGTAGTTGAATACCATTAGTGCAGTAGTAGAATACCCATTCGTGTAAATAACTGGTTTATTTGCTTACGTATTTGATGTCTAATTGCCCAAAAATACGGATAATAGCACACACTTGGACAACGCTGATCATTATATAAAAAAGCTGTCATAACAAGAAAAAGAGCTTTTTTAGTAGCGGTAGCAAAGGCCCAAAACAGCGGAAGAACTAAAAAGAGCGACATACTTCGCGGCCGAGCTGCGTACTAAAAGGAGAGCTACCAGTCGCGAACTAAAATATGCGCGATCGCTCGCGAACTAAAATATGCGCGATCGGTTGTGAACTGAAATATGTGCAATCGATCGCGAACACAAAAATGGGAACTATTATGCGAAACGTATCTCGCTTCTTAGTTCGTTGGATTCTTTTCCGAAGACCGACGGGCAATAGCGAAAGGCCCCCCAGCAGAATTAAAATCACGTGTTTGCCTTCTGCCTTTTCGAGGTTAGTGTCTGCCTGATAGATTACATAGTTCAGAGCTACAAAATTTCTGTTTTGAAGCATTCTGCACTCTGCAATATCTGACTAATAAATTCGATAGTGACAAGATATAGAGATAACTTCAACGCGAGAAATTATCCACAAACTGTTTCTTTTGGTTTGCGTGATATCGTTAGCGGCTGAAGCAGCAAGCGCATGAAGCAGCTAGGTGGGGGAACTTCTCCCACCACCTACACGCGCAGACCACGTCGCTCAGCCGTCACTGGGAGCGGACGAACTAAAAGAGCGAATTAGTTCGCGGCAGAGCCGCGAACTAATGTGAGCGCTCCCGATCCCGACCGATAACCTGATCGTAAACTGTTTAATGACCTTACTACCAAACACGTTTCATCATTAAAAAAAAAAAAAAGTTAAAATGTTTTTATATCTATCAGACTCAACTGCTGGGTCATCAGTCCGTAGCTTACAAACTACTTAAACCAAGGTAAACTAACCTAAGGACGTCATACACACTGATGCCGCAGAGGGGATTCGAACCCCCGACGGCGAACAGCCGCGCGCACAACCCCCCCCCCCCCCCCCCCCCCCCAATGTGCACAGCTAATCCGCTGCGGCTTCATGATTAACGACAGGTAGATTCTCATCTGGTGTCATCCAACGGCTGATGGGTGATCTTTCACTTCAGATATAGAGGCTATCTTCTCGACACGCATGGTGATTGCAGATGATTGTAGAAAGCTGTTCCTTGAGTTAGAACCTATATCAGGCCTCTTCAACTCGAGCACTTAGTGCTTTCGCGCCCCGGTGTAGCGTCGTGCGGCCTCGGTGCTTCCCCCCACCCCCACCTCCCCCCCCCCCCCCGCCACTCATGCCTCGCCGTGTCGCATCACGTGTGTGACAGAGTCAGCAATCGCCCTCGCGTCTTCTTGGATGCACTGAATATCCGTTCTGAACCTTAACAAATAGGACACTGTTAATCTATCTTGCGAAAGTTTAGCATGAGCACAAAAGTTTCGGATTTATGTGTAACATTTTTTAATGCTTAATAGGAATATTTTTTTAAGTCTGATGGGAAACCACAACGCTTAATATAACACTGTACCGTAAATATAAAAGCGCTGTCACTACTAAAATAAACATTACTTAACATGCGAGGGGATTGAAGGAACAGGCAGAAGGGGACTGATTACTAAATTAAAAGTACTATTGTCACGATCTGAAGAAAACCAAAAATATAGTTTTTTATTGTACTTATGGCCACATCTGGGAGAACACAGTTATTACAGAAAAAATTCTAAGGTAGGTTTCAAGAAATAAAATAATACTGCACGCAAAAGTTTTTATGGTGCCCCTTTCTGTGCACGCAGAGGATGCCCCATCAAATATCCAAATTGAGCTGACAGAACTACAGTACAATTCAATTTCGACAGACCACTATTACCATTAGTCTACAGTAGTGATTTAAATTCCTTTATATATAGCCTTTGATGGAAAAGAATTCGCTGTGGCAGAGCCACCGACCGTATTGAAGCGATGTGCTACAATGCGCGAGGCCGTTCCCTGTCGGGGGTTCGAATGCCCCCTCGGGCATGGAAGTTTGTCCCGTCTTTAGTATAAGTTAGTTTATAAGTAGTTTGTAAGGTTACGGACCGATGACCCCGCAGTTAAGTCCCATAAGCTTAACAAACATTTGATTTTGAACATTTGCAATCTGTAATAAGCTTATGCAATTAGTACATCCCACAATGAAGTCACTACCTACAGAGAACAGACGTTTACACTACACAAGCTACCTCACGTTGTGTACTTTCTAAAACCCAGTGTCACTTCCTGTGTCAGTTGACTCTAGTTTGCGAAAAATTGATTACATAACAGTCTTCGTGTGCACTCTAATCTTTCTAATTTTAACTTCGTTCAGCTTTGGGTTAAAAGGAGAAAGAAGTATACAATAATAATAATAATAATATAAATAAAAACAATTCCAGCATGTATGATACATCATTAATGTGAGAATGGCTCGATCTATTCGGTTGATTAGTGTTTCGCCGCGCGGGAGTAGCCGAGCGGTCTGGAGCGCCACGTTACGGATCACTCGGCCTCCCGCGTCGTGGATTAGAATCTCCCCTCGATCATTGATGTGTTTGATGTCCTTAGGTTAGTTCAACTTAGTTTAAGTAGTTTGTAAGTCTAGGGACTTAAGATCAAAGTAGTTTGGTCCTACAATAATTACAAACATTTGAACATATTTGATTAGTGTTTGTACGTAAGAGTAAGGTTTGTATGATAGAAAGATTATTTTTTCCATGGGATATTTCTTTGAAATTATAACCATAATTCACAAGTTAAATGATAGAAAGTTAATTTGGTAAATAATACATGACGATTGGAGAATTGGGACAAACTAAATATAGCTAAGTTTTGAATGTACTTTAGATCATAACTTATGAAATAAATTACCTCTATACCTACTTAAATAATCTGTAGCTCACACTGAAGTGCATGACAGAGGGTTCCATTCGCTAATAGCACGCGGGAAAAAGAAACACCTAAATCTAAAATGATTTCCAATCCATGGTATACAGCAATCGGTGAGAATAAATATTCTTTCAGTAAAGAGCCGTCTTCACTGCATATTGTTTTGTCTCCCTATCTAGATGGCTGCTAACATTATATGATCGCATTCGGAACACAAAGTTGGTGAAAGAAATTTTTCAAATAAATCTCATCACAAAAAATATCATTTTTCTTTTAGTGATTTCCACCACAACTTGTTCGTCATTACCGTGACACTCTCACCACTATATCGCGAATAATACAAAAAGATCTGCCCTTCTCTGAACTCTCTCTAAATCTTCCGTCAGTCCCACTTAGTGGGGAACACACAATGCACAGCAATATTCCAAAATTGGCCTTAACCTTAGCAGAACTGCTGCATCATCTAAGTGTTCTGCCGATGAAATAGCCTTTGGTTCACCTTTCTTACAATATTTTGTATGTATTATTTCCAATTTCAGTTGTTCAAAATTGTTATTCCCGAGTATTTCGTTAAATTTAAGTCTTGTATATTTGACTGTTTTATGGTGTAAATTAAGTTTAGGGGAATTGTTTTACTGCTCATGCGGATGACTTCACACTTTTCATTATTCGGGCTCAATTGCCAATTTTTGCACCATGCATATATCTATTAATCCTTGCAGTTGCTTTTGATCATCGGGAGACTTTACAGCCGATAAAGGACAGCATCATCCGCGAACAGTCTGAATGAGCTGGTCACATTGTCTCCTAATTCGGTAATAAAAATAAGGAAGAGCAGATATTACTTCTGTTTTAGTCGATGACTTCCCGTCAATTACAACGTACTGTGTCCTTTCTCACAGGAAATCATGAGTCCATTTGTGTGTGGTGGTCAATTATTTGTTCATTTTCTCTCTTTCTAGTGCCTTTATGTGTGCTGTGTGTAGTGGGAGTAATTTGATAGTCCTTTTATTTTTTATTTATTCTTGCAGATCATAAGGGTGTGCCTCAGAATGTATTGTTTGGTGACCCTGTAGATACCTAGCTTCTGAAAGAGAAAGAGATAAGCATAAGCGTCTAGCTTCTAGATCAAGGAACAGCTTTCTATAATCATCTGCGATCACCATGCATTTTGAGAAGATAGCCTCTATATGTGAAGTGAGAAATCACACATCAGACGTTGGATGACACCAGACGACAATCTGCCTGTCGTTAATCATGAAACGTGTTTGGTAATAAAGTCATTAAACAGTTTATGATCTGAAATGAGAAATTCAGTCAACGATATGGAGAAGGATCATATTAATTTTAATGATACTGCGAAGCTATGCATGCATACAGCAACAGACCACATGATCATTGTCTTCTATGTACACATCCCTCCCCCCAACACACACTGAGAATGACAGCATTCATTCCAAACAGAGAGCGGTGGAACTTTTTGAATTCTGGACAAATGTGTTAAGTACATACTGATTTACCCTGACCGTTACATTTTACTATAAAGTTAGTGCATTTGTCGTTACTGATGAGAAAATATGTAACTAATCTGTAAAAAGTTGTGATTTTTCTTAAGGAGAGAGAGAGCCATTGGTAGATTACTTCGTCAGTGACACGGGAAACATTTGCATTAAAGAAATTTTTTTAGGAGATCCTAGGCAACATTATTATTCACTAAAAATGGCACAGTTTCTCCTTCTCGCACGACCACGGACAGTTGCTGAGTCTTTTTTGACGATTTTCTCGTTGTTCTTGGGAACTGTATTCGTTAGCTGTTATGCGCTGTCCCTGCCTACAGAAGGCAGAGCTGGACTGGAGTTGTTGAGGGAGGCTGGTCGCTGGCGACATGTTTATGGGGGCAGTTTGCGAAGCGAGACCTATCTGTTGGTGGGCTCACTACCTGAGGTGACTGCACTCTCTCGAAAACACTCGATAATTTATCGCATCCCTTTTAGATAGCGGGAAATGTGGGCCACATTCTGTGGGGTTGCTATCATCACGGAGCCTCTTCATGTACACTTTTGGGGACGCTATCTTCTAAGTATCCGTTAGCCTTGCTTGTCTGCAGAATTACAGCTGGTGGCTGACTCGGGCATGTTTTTTCAGCGTGATATACGGCCTGGCGTCATGTGGAACTTCGGCGCACAATGGAGTCTTCTCTTGTTTGGTGTTTCGTGTCCCCTTTCTATTTTACTCTTTTATCTGGGGCTGTTTAGCTACAAGCTCTGTAGTAAGAGTTTAAATTCCTTTTAGAGCAAAAGCCTGGGAAACGATGGGCGTGAGGAATTTTCGAAAGGATGGTGGACTCGGGTGGCGTCCTCTGGAGGCGATCCGAATGGCGACAGGTTTGTAGGCGACAGGTCTAGCTGCCTATCTATCTCATTGGCCGGAGGGTTACGGTTCTCCAGTGATTGGTATATAGGGTTTAGTGAGGCGGTGACGCCCAGTTTTTGGCGTGGGCGAACGAAGAGTGGTGAGTCACTTCTCGTGTAGGCTCCGGTTAGTTCGGACGTCTTCTTTCAGATAGGGCTTGAAGAGTTTATTCGCTCTTCTGGGCTGAATCCTGAGCGTTTGTGGGACTTTAGTTTTCTGAGATATCCGCCTGCAGCGGATCGCGGACTTTGAAATTTTCATGTGTCGATCCGGATAGGAACTCAGTTGCAGTTGTTCGCTTTGCGAAACAGCTGTGTTTCATATTCTTGTTTGATCGAAACTTGAGATTAGACAGCCAGCGTCGTACTTTGCGAAACAGCTGTGTTTCATATTCTTGTTTGATCGAAACTTGAGATTAGACAGCCAGCGTCGTACTGGCCGTACTAGTGGTTTATGCAATTCCATTCTGGGTACACTTGTGCTCAATACTCACGTTTTGCACTTGAGTTCGTGAGTGTATGTCCTAGCCGACACTGGAAACATTTACCTGACAACTGCTATCTGCCGTGATAGTGGGGCTGTTAGAGTTAAATATCAATAATACTTCACAGATCGTAATGAGATTCCCAGGCGGAAGAATTTATTCTCTTTCAGCTCCACTCCTTCAACACCATTCATTTGACAGCGAGACCCAGCGTCGACAGATCAAGCCGATTCAATGTTATTGGTGAAGTGATGATCGCTATTTGCTAAGGTTGTTTTATATAGTTGCAGTAATTGCCCATCAGTGTGAATGTGCGTGCGTATGATCGTTGTTGATTTTTCTTTCTTATAACTAATTTCTTAGCGCCTCTGTCCACCATTCTGTTTTTGACGATATGACAACGCCACATGTATAGCCAGATATTTCACTGTATTACGTCTCCATTTGTTTCATTCCTATAAGTCTTCATATATTGATTTGTAAACTTATTTGTTAAAACTCAGACAATTTGCTGGTCACACATGTATTCCGCGGTGTTAACCGGTTTTACTGCATTTGATGTCCTTTTTATAAATATTTGTTTTCATTTGTCACCCATTGCTTGACTATACTTATAACTGTGATTTCATTTACAAAATCCTTTATACCAATTGTTAACTAGCCCCCGAATTTCTGTGTGCTTTAATATATTAATTTAAGTCATAAATTTACTTTCCTTTAAAAATTCTTGACTCACTGTTTTGGAGGAGTAATTAGATAGATAGGTAGAGGACTGTGTTTATTATTTGGTGCACTCTGATCAATTATCTCGCGACCGTGCTTGTAGATTTAGGGTCGGTTTCCATGTTTTTAATAAAACATATGGCGGCGACCGTTTATATTAACATGAGTGAGGATTATAATTAAAATTAATATGTATATCTGTGATTTTGCAAATTTGCATACCACTGGACAGTCTCTGACGAGTAAAAATATATCCACTCGATCGGGATATCCCTCCGTTTTTGACGCGTTGTCATACAATTGTACAACTGTGACGATATTCTATAAGCACGTCATTCGATCAGAAGACGCAGGTGAGGTATAGTGTCAAAATCCTTTCGGTAATCTAGAAATATGAAATTGGTTTTAGATACCTTGTCAATGGCACTCATGACTTCATTTGAGTTAAGAGCTAGCTGTATTTCAGAAGAACGATTCTTTCTGAATCCGTGTGAACCATGGGTCAATATATCATTCATTTCGAAGTAGTTCATAATGTTTGAGGAAAGTATATATCCTAAAATCCTGATGCAAACCGACGTTATTGATGTGTTTTGTGGTCTTCACTCCGCAGTATCATATCTCCTATCTAATATTTCTCCACTTCGTCGTCCATTTCTAGTATACTGCCTTCAAATTTATTTCCTTTGTATAGGCCCTCTATATATTCCTTCCACAGTTTGTTCAGCTTTCCCCTCTTTGCTTAGTACTGGTTTCCCGTCTGAGTTCTTGATATTCATCCAGCAGTTTTTCTTGTCTCCAAATATCTCTTTTATTTGCATGTACTCAGTATGTCTTTCCCCTAGTTACGAATTCTTCTACGGTTCTGCATTTATCCTGTAGCCACTCCTGCTTAGCCAGTCTGCACTTCCTGTCAATCTCATTTTTCAGACGTTTGTACTTTCTTTTTCCTGTTTCACTTGCTGAATTTTTATATTTTCTCCACTCATCAATTACGTTCAATATATCCTGTGATATCCAAGGATTTCTATTAGGCCTTGTACTTCTGCTTATATGGTCCTCTGCAGCCTTCACTACCCTATCTCTCAGAGCTACCCATTCTTCATCTACTGTATTACTTTCCCCCATTTCAACCAATCCTTGCTCCCTTGCTCCCTCTGAAACTCTCAACCACCTCTGGTTCCTTCAGTTTGTCAAATTTTTCTGCAGTCTCTTAAGTTTTAATCTGCAATTCATGACCAATAAGTTATGGTCAGAGTCTATATCTGCCCCTGGAGATGCCTTACACTTAAGAACCTGGTTTCTAAATCTATTCCTTACCATTATAAAATCAATCTGGTGCCTTCCAGTGTATCCTGGTCCCTTCCACGTATACAGCCTTCTTTCATGATGATTAAACCAAGTGTTGGTGATCATTAAACTGTGCTCTGCACAAAAGCTATCTCCTCCTTCATTCCTTTTTCCTAGTCCGTATTCACCTACTACACTTCCTTCTCTTCCCTTTCCTAGTATCGAGTTTCAGTCCCCCACCACAATCACGTTTTGGTCTCCCTTAATTTTCTGAATGATTTCTTTTGTCTCCTTATACATTTTTACTATATCCTCATCATCAGTCGTGCTAGTTGGCATATAAACTTGCACTACGGTGGTTGGTGTTGGTTTCGTGTCTATCATTACTACGATAATGCGTTCACTATGCTGTTCATAATAACTTACCCGCATTCCTATTTTCGTATTCGTTACCAGACCTACTCCTGCGTTACAACCAAATGATTGTTTATTTATAACCTTGTACTCGCCTAACCAGAATCCTCTTCATCCTGCCATCGAACTTCACTAATTCCTACCATATCTAACTTAAACCTATCCATTTTACTTTTCAAATTTTCTAGCTTACCAACGCGATTAACGGTTAGAACATTCCACGCTCCGACCCGTAGAAGGCCTGTTTAGTATTTCTTGATGACGACATCCTCCTGAGTAGTCCCCGCCCGGAGATCCGAATGGGGGACTATTTTAAGTCCGGAATGTTTTACCCAAAAAAGACGCCATCACCGAATAGTTATACGTAAAGCTGCATGTCCTCGGGAGAAGTAACGACGTTAATGATATAGGCCAGTAATTCTGTGGATCACTCCTATGTCCCTTTCTGAATATTGGAGTGACCTGTGCAACTTTCCAGTTTTGGGTACGGAACTTTCGCTGAGTGAGCGGTTGTATATGAACGTTAGGTATTTGGCTATTGCATTATCGTACTCTGTAAGCAACGTCATCGCTATATATTCTGGACCGCGATATATGCATTTGTTAAGTGGTGTAAGTTGCTTAATACTCCGGGGATATTTAATTCTAAATTACCCATTCTGGCAGGTGGTCTTGATTTCTGGAGATTTGGCTTCGTCCTCTTTGGTGAAATAATTTCTGAAAGCCGTATTCAGCAATTCTGCTTTAGCACAACTGTAATTAGTAGCATCACCGTTGCTATCGCAGTATTGATTGTGTTTTAACGCAAATATACTTTACATACGACCACAAATTCTTAATATTTTCAACCGAATTAAATTTGGCATGCTTTTGTAAGAGTAATATACCTCATTTCTGTATCGCGGTGGTTCAACCCCCTTTGGTTAATTTTTTTGGTAGAAATCCTCAATAGATGTTCGATTTATTTCTTTGAATGTAAGCCACATCTGATCTACACTCAACGTAGTTCCGAAAGACTGGATATTCTCACACAGGAAAGCATTAATCGAACTTTTATCTGCTTTTTCTAAATAAATATATTTTGTGTTAATTTTGGTGTATTTGGGAAATCGGATAATCGGTCTCGCAACGACGTATCTGTGTTCACTAATCGCTATGTCTAGTTGATGCCCTTTATTAACTCCCGTTTATTTGTTGCTAAGAGGTCAACCATTTACTGTCCTAGTGGGCTCATGAACTAATTTCTCGAGGTAATTTTCGGAGAATGCGTTCAGTACAATTTCGGACGTCGTTTGATGCTTGCCTTCGGTTTTGAACGTGTAATTTTTCAAACCAATTGACGGTGGGTTTAAGTCGCTACCAATTAAAATTTAACGCTTAGGGTACGATTTTGAAATTTGATTCAAGCGTTCTTTGAACATTCCTGCAATTGAATCATCTGAGTCAGGGGTCGGTAAAAATATACAGTTATTAAATTATTCTGGTTGTTAGGTAAGACCTCTACCCATATCAACTCGTAAGAACTATCTACCTAAATTTCGATACAGGATAAACTATTTGTGACAGTAATAAACCTCCTGCTTTATTTGATTTATTCTTTCTGAACATCGTTTGATCGTTTGTAAAATTTTCAGCTGATATCCGGCTTTAGCAAAACTTTCGGTACCTATAATGATTTGAGATTCGCTACTCTCCATTAGCGCTTGAATCTCTGGCACTTTCCTCATACAGCTACGACACTTTACAACAGTTAGTCTAATGGTTATGAGATCTGGTTTCATCCTATCAATCAATTGTAACCTTTGATACCGATACACTTTGTGTGTGTTCTCGAGGCCCTCTAACTAAGAAAACTGGCCAGTCCTCGCCACACAGATCCCGCTACCCGTTAGCAGCCTCCAGCGTATAGTGGACTCCTGACCTATTCAGCGGGACCCGGAACCCCACCATCCTACGACACAAGTCAAGGAATTACGTATTTGATATATAATATTCACCAGTATTTTAAGGAGATAAGATGGGGTGACGGGCCAAGAGACGGGACATGGTCAGAGGGAAGGAGGTGATAGGTAAGAATAAATGAAAGTAGGGAGTGGAAGGAGGTGTAAATAATCCAAAGGGGAGGGAACTGTAGGTGAACAGAGAGGGAGGAAGGAGGCAATGGGCTACGGAAGGTTGGAATAAATACATGATGAGGGAAATCTTATTGTGAGTTCCACTTACAACTGCTTATATGAGAAAAAGGAGAGAAAGAGTTCGACAGAGAAGATGAAAGGGGACGATGAAAATAAATAAATTATTGTGCGAAGGGAGGTTTTAGGTTACTAATTATACCAAATTAGTTTTTTTACTAGGGTGGCAACATAAATGATGCTAACTATTATTTACAACCGATACAAAAGCGTTACATGTTTGCATCGGTTACTGTCCTTCTAAGTAGTCACGAGCGTTGTGTAAAACCCGTTGGAAGCAATGTGCAAGGCGTAGCATTCCGTTAGCAGAGACTGTTCTGTTGATGGTACGAATGGAGCGGTCTACTGCTTGTGGAATGTCTGGAATAGTTATGAAGTCAATGCCACGAAGTGGTTCCTTCTACTTCTGAATCAAAACAAAGTTACAAGGACTTAAGTCCGGGGAGTGTCGTAGATGGCACAGTACTTCCCAGTCCCATCGAACGAACAAAGCAACCATAGTTTACGCTGTATTCGGGCACGCATTATCGTGTAAATGATGAGTAGGTTTCGCTGAAAGTGTGGCCAATTCTTTCGCAAAGCTTAAATCCTTCATAGCATTCGCTTCAGAACTGTTCCAAAAAATTGACAGGCAGTAGACCGCTGCATTTGCATCATTAACAGAAAAAACTCTGCTAACGGTATACTACCCCTTCCACATCGCTGGTAACGATTTCTACACAACGCTCGTGACTTCTTTGAAGGACAGTAACAGGTGAAAACATGTAATGGTTTTGCATCGGTTGTGAATAAATAGTTGCCACTATTCAAATTCCAACTCTCGTTTCATCGCTCGTGGATCAAATGAAAATCATTACTTGTACTAGTCACAATTGCCAGTTCGTAAGTATGCGAACTGGAGGAAAGTAGGTTCACAATACATTATGTAATAAAAAGTTTTTTTTATCCAATGACGGCATGAAACAACGGCAATTAAAATATTCCTAATTTCTCTTTGATGGTCCTAAAAGGTAAATGGCGAAGACAGGTTGGTGGGCCTATATTGACGCCAGTAAAAGACCATCGCGGGAACAGGTTTGAACTGCACGTTGTTCATTTATCTTAGCTTGTGCTGAAGAACTCTTACTAGGTTAAATTACTAGACAAGTTTCTGTTTAAATTTTAGTCTTGTATATCAACGTTGTTTAGGCTTTGCATAGAGGGCATTTATCGTCACGAGGTCTATACAGGACTTAATTTGAGGAAGATATTGTATTTCTGACCATTTATTTTTGGAGCACAGAATTTTATTCTAGTGAATCATGGACACTGGGAAAGGTGAAACACGTACCTTCGCAGGTATGGTACTACAGAACAATGTTGGAAACAAGGTGTACTGGTAAGAGAACGAATAAGGACGTTTACCGAGGATCGGAGGTGTAATAAACTTATGGGAAAACTGAATAGAAGAAGAGAGAGAATAATAGTGCATTTGTTGAGGGTTAACGAAATAACGTCCATGGGAGCTGTTGACGGTAAAATGTACTGCTTAAGGTAGACATCTGAATACTTTTAGCAAATAATACAGCACACGATGCAAGTGGCACTCTGAAGTGTACAAGATGGCGCCATAGCGGACCGTGGCAGACCAGTGATAACTAAAGACATGTTTTATTCTACGTCGATGGCTTTATCATCTTCATGTGTCACCTATAGAGGACGACAATAACATAATTTTCCTTAGCATTCCGGTCATTACAATCTACGAAGGGTAGTGCCGTACTGAGGCAACGCAAAAGACTGAGACAATGATTGCCGTAAATATCACATGTGTATTTTACATTAGTTATTTAAGATAAAAATTGGTTTATTCTAAGGTTTTTAATAGGGTGTGCGAAGCCATAATCGTCATGAATGCTAATGTGAAAACACACTGCATTAAATTAAAAAGATATCAGAAAAATGAATCTTTCGTAAATTATAATCCTTGGCAATCCACTTCTCTGGCAAAATTCCTGATTGCCCATTTTTTCTAAATTAAAAAAAATCACCAATTCTCTCTTGTTTATAGTCGTCGATAGTTTGATATAATGGTGGTTTGAGTTCGAAATCGGAAGGTGTATTTCCGAAACGCGTCATTGAATCAATTGATTAAACACTACAATAACACTACTAGGTTTACTAATAACTTAATATTTCCCAAATTTAGCAGATGGAGAGAAATCATTTCCTCTCAAGTCGAGATCCACAGAATGATACAAATAGTAGTACTGATTGGCGAAAGATATATTTGCGTGGAAGGCTGAATTTCTACGTCGTGAAACGACTGTTGCGATACATGGTATTCCCCACACTTATGTCCTTAACAATAACAAAAAAAAATCTCAACTGCTGTGGTTATTAGCCCCTACACATAGAAATTATTTAAAGTAACCGAAGGACAAAAAAAAAAAAATAACACGCACACACGCACGCGCGCGCACACACACACACACACACACACACACACACACACACACACACACACACACACACACCCTCGTCCGAGGGAGGACTCGAACATCTGATGGCGAACAACTGCGCGCTCCGCAGTAAGGCGCCGTAGAGCGCTCGGCCACTCCACCGCGACTGAAAAAAGAAACAAAACACTATTGACACCTGCCTCAATTTCCAGTACGAGCCGCACGCCCGCTTTGTCCATTTTCTAAAGTAATTCTCAATTCCATTTACTATATTTACACATAAATATGCCGATGCCATGGATGAAGGACAACAGGTGGATTGTATTTTTCTCGACTTCAAAAAGACTTTCGACGCGGTGCCACACTGCAGATTGCCAGCAAAGTTAAGAGCTTATGGAATATGTTCACATATTTGAGAGTTCCTAAGTAATAGAACGCAGTACGTTGTTCTCGACGGCCAGTGTTCACCAGAGACTAGTGTATCGTCAGGCGTGCCCCAGGGGAGTGTGATAGGACCGCTATTATTTTCTATCTATATAAATGATCTGATGGACAGAGAAGTTGTAATATGCGACTGTTTTCTGATGATGCTGTGGTGTATGGGAGGGTGTCGTCTGTAACCGACTGTAATAGCATACAGGATGACTTAGACAAAATTTCTAGTTGGTGCGAAGAATGGCAGCTAGCTTTCAATGTAGAAAAATGTAAGGTGATGCGCATGAGTAGGAAAAACAATCCCATAATGTTCGAATGAGCTTCTTCATGCTATCGCGTCGTTCAAACATCTAGGAGTAACATTGCAGAGCGATGTGAAATGGAACGAGTATGTAAGGACAGTTGTGAGTAAGGCGGACAGCCGACTTCGGTTTATTGGGAGAGTTTTGGGAGGATGTACTTCATCTGTAAAGGAGACGGCGTATAAAACCCCTTGTACGACTATGTCTTGAGTATTGCTCAAGAGTTTGGGACCCGCAGCAGAGCAGTTTAATGGAAGACATAGAAGCAGTTCAGAGGCGAGCAGCTAGGTTTGTTACTGGCAGGTTCGACCAATGCGCGAGTGTCACGGAAATGCTCCGGCAACTCCAATGGGGATCACTGGAGGGAAGACGACGTTCTTTTCGTGAATTTCTGTTGAGAAAATTTAGAGGGCCGGAATTTGAAGATGAGTGTAGTACGATCTTGCTGCCGCCTACTTACATTTCGCGTAGTGATCACAAAGACATGATAAGAGAAATTAGGGTTCGTACGGAGGCATATAGGCATTCTTTTTTTCGTCGTTCTATTTGGGAGTGGAATAGGAAAGGAAATGCCTAGTAGTGGTACATTGTACCCTCCGCCACGCACCTTACGGAATCATTGTAATTTCAGTATATTCGCATATATTTAGGTTTGTAAACTTAACGGACCAAACTACTATGATCATCAGCCTCTAGACTCACAAACTACATAAAATAGCTAACACTAACGACAACACACACAAACACCCATGGCCGTGGGGCACGCCAGTCCAGCACGTATCATAACGTCTTGGACCACGCAGCCATTCCGTGCGGCTTTGGGGTCACTCCGTAACTTTTATTTAACTGACTATTTACTATTCAAGTAGTCTGTGTGTTAATAGAATATGTTTGAAACTGTTCCTATTTTGGTTGACCCTATAAATAATTTGTTATCCATTTTCATCAGTATTAATATTTGAAGATAAATTATACCAATCTGTAATTTCTCACACGCATTTGCAGGTTAATGATCAGTAGTAATTCTGTTATTACCTTCCAACATTATGACTATTTCACGTAAGATTATTAAGCACTATATACATACTCAAACATTTTCATACGTATGTTTTCAGTGTATTTGTATATTCGTTTAACTTAATATCATTATTTTTTAATTCAAATGTTCAAATGTTTTATAGCTTATGGGACTTAACTACGGGGTCATCAGTCCCTAAACTTACAAACTACTTATGAACTAACTAATACTAAGGACGGGCCAATTATCCATGTCCGAGGGGGAATTCGAACCCTCGACCATACTGGCCGTGGAGACCGTGACTGGAGCGCCTAAGGCCCCTCGGCCACCGCGGGCTTTTTTTTTTTTTTTTTTTTAATTGCGATTTTAGTTTGACAGTTGGTCTACAAAGACCTTTTTACTTAAAAATATGTGCTATACCCTATTCGTATGGTGGGTGGGAGAAACAATTATGTTGGATCCGTTGTGGGGTCTGATGAATATAAATGAGAGCTGGGACTGTAGCATAGGGAAGTTATCAGATCGGGCAGTTGTCAGTTCTAAAGTGTGAGCTTAGGAGTCTGGGTTTTGCAGATTACGTAAATACGTCGACGGCTTGTTGGAACGTGTTGGCCAGTTTGACTCCCAAGTATCGTTTCAAGCGGTCAGGGTTTTATGGACTAAGTTTGAGCGCCTGCTCCGAACAACCGTCCTCGCAGTGAAGAGCTTAGAGCATTAAATGCTACTCTACCTCCTTGTCGTAAGAAGCTACAATTTATTACTTCTGCTACTATAAATGGCCTCGCAAAGTAACTGTTAAATTTTGTCGTGTCTGAGGAAAAGCGATATTAATTTAAGTCTTAATTTGTCAACTGTCAGAAAGAAGGAGTGTTGGCACTCCAACATCTAAAAGTCAGGCGAGTTTTAAATTAATTAGAGCTCGCAGACTACTCCAGGGACGCATGCAGCTGACAGTTCTGCAACTCAAGGATAAACCTGCTACCTGTTGCTACAAAGAGCTAATTAGCAGCGCTGTTCTCGCCTCACAGTCGCCGACGTCTCTAAGCAAAATACGGCGGGGAAGAGAGGAATGCGAAATCTTCATCCTCGTGTGGCATTTGTGTGTGTACATGTGTGACCTCAAAACGCTGTGCCCTTTGCGCAGGTCTCTGTGTCACGGGATTCAGAGGAAAGCGGGAAGTCAAAGCAATTTCATTTGTAATTCAAATTTCAAGTGCTGCTCTGCTACCTCTGGAGTATTAACTACGAAGCAGCTTATTCGGGCCCGTTTAGCGGACACCCTCAGAAGCGGATGCCATTAACTCTAGTACAGAGAAATGTTGCAGTAGGCTTTAGGAGATCAAAAGGTTGTAGAGATGCAAGCGATTTACTTTACGGAAGTTAACCCGCAACTGACAGTATTGTAACTGAAGTAATGTTGCGCTCGTTCCGTATAGAGGAAATTATGCTTCTCATACCGATGTTTCCTCCCAGGCTTTCATTTAACCGTTTCTGTAACTTTGACACACAGGAACAAGGGGCTACAGCACTATACGAGCAAAAATCTTCCTTATTCCAGTGCAAATTTTATCTCTCAATGAGACTGCAAAGACGTAGCTCACGAAACGGCCATTTACAGATATGTGTGCTGGTTTTGAAAATATCAGCAACCACCTGCACTTAATTAATTTCATTGACTGCTTTCGGGCAGTTACTGCCCTTCTTCAGTCACTTGAGAAACCAAATATGTTTCAAGAACGGCACTAGGTACCCGAAATCGGTCAGTAAAACAAATTAAGGCGAAGTGGTTGCTGGTATTTTAAAATAACTAGAAAATAATGGTTACTGTGATGGAAAAATTATAATTTTTGTTTTTTTGGGAATGGCAGCAGAAACCATTAACTAATAAAAATGTGGCATTCCTGATCAGTGATTTTAATACATCTACATGGGATGCTCTGCAAATCGCATTTAAGTGCCTGGCTGAGGGTTCATCGAACCACCTTTATACTATTTATCTCCCATTCCATTATCGAATAGCGCACGGGAAGAAAGAAGACATCAATCTCTCCGTTCGAGCTATGATTTCTCGTATTTTATTCTGATGATCATTTCTACCTATGTAAGTGGCAGTCAACAATATATGTTCGCATTCGGAGGATTTTAGTGATTGGAGTTTCGTAAGTAGCCCACGACGGAGCGATAAGCGCCGTTGTTGTAATGATTCCCATCATAGATCCTATATGATCTCCGTAAAGCTGTCTTCCCTGTATCGTGACAACACAAAACGAGCTGCCCTTCTTTGGACTATTTCGATGTCCTCCGTCAAAACCACCTGATAAGGATCCGACACTGGGCAGCAATACTCCAAAAAAGGACGGATAAGCTTAGTGTATTCAGCTCCTTTAGCACTTCTGTTGCATCTTTTAAGGCTTCTGTCAATAAAACACAGTCTGTGGTTCGCCTTTCCTACGACATTATCTAAGTGTTGTTTTCAGTTTAAGTCTGAAGTAATAGTAATTTCTAGTTATTTAAACAAAAAGGTTTAAAAATACAATTTTACGCATTAAAGGCATTGTGAGTTTTACTAGTAGTCAGTCCTTGTGCGACGAGGGATGAAGTGAGGTATTAAGCCACACAGAAGATTTTCAACATTAATAGTAATGTAATTCACGCCTAATAAATTCAACTCCAAACAGAAACAATAATAATCTGGACATCTGATTCGTTATAAATCAACAAGGAAAAAATGTAATTTCGTAGACTTTCTCGGCGATTCTTTGACATCTCGTTGATCCGCGTCTTTCAAACACGATATTTCGACACCGCAACTCGGCGTCTTCATCAGGTGTTCCCTGAGTTTCAGGAAACACCTGATGAAGACGCCAAGTTACGGTATCGAAATACGGTGTTTGAAAGACGCGAGTCACTGGCAGTACATCCGAATGCACGAGATGTCGAAAAAAAAAAACTTGTTTGTATTTGTTTGCATGTATTTGAGTGTCTTTGTGACACACACACACACACACACACACACACAACTACACACACCAGCTTAATTACAACTAAATTTACACCTTCGGTCCATATTCTTCAATGAAACATAATTCAAAAGTAAAACTAACTCTTGCGACACCATACGGAAATGGAGTTCACAGAGCTGGAACGTAATCACCAAACAAGTTTAGAAATGAATAAAATAAATAAATTCATATTCAATCTCTACAGGGGCAAGCTGTGACGGAAATCAAGGAGAAATGTAGGGTGAAAAAATGAAAACATTTCGTTTTTCTGATGTCATTGTAAGTCTGTCAGCAAAGGATATGGAAGAGGAATTGAATGGAATCGACCGTGCCTTGAAATGAGGTTATAAGATAAACATTAAAAAGGAATCAGGTTAGGTAACAAAACAATAATGGTAGTAGATGAGTTTTGTTACATGGGCACTAAAATGACGTACAATGTTTGCAGTACAGATGATGTAAAATGCAGAATGGCAATGGTTAGAAAAGCTTTTCTGAAAAAGAGCCATTTGTTAACATCTAAAATTAATTGAAGAGTTAGAAAGTCTTTCCCGATGGCTTGTGTGCGGAGTTTTGCCTTGTTCAGTAGGGAAACATGCACGGTAAATGGTTGATACAGGAAGAGGGTAGAACCTTGGAAATGTGGTGTTACAGACGAGTCGTTGGATAGCGTAACTGATGAGAAGATAGTGAACTGAATTTAGGAGAAGAGGAATTTCTGGCATACCTTGACTAAAAGAAGGGATCGATTGGTAGGACAAATTCTTAAACACCAAGAAATCGTGAATTTAGCATTGGAAGAAAGAGTGCGGGACAAAAATTGCAGAGGCAAAGCAAGAGACGGAAGCAGTAAGCGGGATCAAAAAGATGTTGGTTGCCAATCTTATGAAGAAATGAAGAGGCTTGCTCAGGACCGAGTTGGGTGGAGGGCTGCACCAAACCATTTTCCTGACTGAAAACCAAAACCGAAAATGAAGGAAGCTCATATGTATTTAGGATGGTGCCTTAAGACATTGCGTTCAAATGAACGTTCTTTATTTTGTGCCAGGAAACAAGAGGAACGAGCCTGAGTACCAAGAATTCTGAAGTACGTTTTCTTTTGTTGTCTGGTACATGCAACATAACTTCTGGAAGACGAAACTGAGTTTCTTAAATCGTGTTTCATTGTCATGTTTATATGTTATAGCCTGAACTGGATTACCTAACCCACGCAATATGACGGCTGAAAAACAGCTGATTCAATACCCGATTCAGTCGGCACTATCGCTTTTATAAAAATTAAATGCAAAGATTCATGCTCATACCAATATTTATAGCTTCTTTTTTAAATTATTGTATGTTTCACTGCAGAAAATATCACTCTGTCGATATGAGCCTAAATTTCTTAACTAGAAAACACAATCTGACAAGTCAAGAACGTTTCAAAAACAGTTGCGTTTACATTTGCACGAAAATAGATTGTGCAACTGAAAAACTGCTAGACAGGGGTGGATTTCCAGAATCGATTTTGCAGTTTTTACAAGAGCAATCAAAAGCAGGATTGGGAAATAGGTTTACGAAATCCGGTTTTGGGAGCCCATGTAAATGGGGTTCATAAGGTGGTTCTATAGTAACATAAATATTAATTAATAAAATTCAGCAACTAGTTGCTTGTGATTATTTATTTTAGACGACCGGTTTCGGGCGCTTGAGTGCCCTTCTTCTGGTCTCTATACAGACAAACAAGTGCATTGGTATACTGTAAAGGCTATAAAACGTACGAAAGTCGGTTACAGAAATTTGAAGCAGTATGGAACCAAGTCGATTGTAATAGAAGATATGTTCATATAATGGGACAAAATTAACACTTACATTTTAGTATTGTTGCTTAATGAATATACATGTTATTAGGAAAATCAACACTAACTGCAGATACTATGCAATGAATAACAATCAGGTGCTAACAAAGTATCTATGGATTAGCCTCATAGTGAAAGAGTGAAAGAGTAAAAATAAATAAGGAAAAAGGTTATGGGAAAACAGTAATACTCGATGTCTTGAAAAGGAAAGCGTGAAGAGGGGAGCAGGTGACTGATAAAACAGTGGTTAACAGATTAATATTCAGTAGTGTAAGAAGTAAAATGATAAGTGGCGCCATAGGCGGAATATTTCGGAACTAGCAGCTTACACAGTAGTAGGATGCTTAAAATGTTACTGTCAGGGCATCTGTCAATATAAAGAATTTGTCATACTGTCTATGGCTTCAAATATTAATGGCGATACATTGAGAAGTGATTCTCATACAACAAATAAGTTAAGGATGTGGGTTATAAGTTTTAAGATGCGTGAACTAATGTGCAAAGAAATGTGAATGGTTACAATAATATTAACCTAGTGTTACAACTGGTACATCTAGTCACAACCATTTTCCTTACCTATTTTACTCTTTCACTATGAGGCTCATCCATAGATACTTTGTTAGCAGCTGATTGTTATTCATTGCATAATCTCGGCAGTTAGTATTGATTCTCCTAGTAGCATATACATTTATTGAGCAACAATACTAAAATGTAAGTGTTAATTTTATCCCATTACATGAACATATCTTCTATTACAATCGACTGGGTTCCAAACTGCTTCAAATTTCTGTAACCGACTTTTGTACGTTTTATAGCCTTTACTGTGTACCAATGCACTTGTTTGTCTGTATAGAGATCAGAAAAGGGCACTCAGGCGCCCGAAACCGGTCGTCTAAAATAAATAATCACAAGCAACTGGTTGTTGAATTTTATTAATTTATAATCTGAACAGTTGCTGAAATGGATAAATTACTTCATCTATTGAATGATATTTACATTGTTCTACGACGCAACATGCTATGAAGCAACGGCATCATAAGTTAGTGATATTCTGAGAAGTGCAATACGCTTGGTAAATACTCACCGACATACACCTTGTCCTAATCCACTGCGTGCGATGCCACGTGACTTAAATCCCCTTCATTATTTACAATTGGGATATTTAAGTCACTTGTGTACGAGACCACCGCGGAAACGGAGATGGAATTTGTTGTCAGAATAGTAACGTCTTTTATGTGATGTCATATTTAACATGGTATTTACATTGTTCTACGACGCAACATGCTATGAAGCAACGGCATCATAAGTTAGTGATATTCTGAGAAGTGCAATACGCTTGGTAAATACTCACCGACATACACCTTGTCCTAATCCACTGCGTGCGATGCCACGTGACTTAAATCCCCTTCATTATTTACAATTGGGATATTTAAGTCACTTGTGTACGAGACCACCGCGGATACGGAGATGGAATTTGTTGTCAGAATAGTAACGTCTTTTATGTGATGTCATATTTAACATGGTGCGTAAGAACCTTGCTCAACGATGTCATGCTTGCATTGAGGTTGATGCCAATCAATTTTACGATCATTGTGTCCAAAAAATGTTCAAATGTTTGTAAATCTATCGGAGCAAACTGCGTGGCCATCAGTCCGTAGCTTACAAACTACTTAAACTAAAGTAAACCAGCCGAAGGACAACACACACATCCTTGCCCCAGGGGACTCGAACCTCCGACGGCGAGCAACCGCGCGCCTTAGACCGTTCGGCTACTCCACCGCGGCTCATTATGTCAACATTACTTGACATCGCAGGATAGAGGCGATCGGAAATTATTAATATCTCCAGAAGGAGGAAAAAAACATCGTAGTATGATTTATTGACTGACGACCGATTTCGATGTGCTATGCCCTTTTCTTCTGGTCGCATATATTTTATAACGTGGTCATATTTTTAAGAAGATGGAGGTTAAAAAGAAACTGCGTCATTGCACTGATTCAAAAATCGATATGTTACACTATGGACTGTATGTAAGTGACACAATGATGATATTTGCAGTTTTCTGTAACTAATGAAAATTTAGAAAAGTACACAGAAATGTGATTTTATTCCTAGTATCTTTTTATGCTGGTTTCTCCAATCCTGTTTTGCATTCTGAAAATTGTGCAGTGGAGCATCCTATACGTGCCGTTTAATTTTTGCGCGCGCTTGTGGAAAAACCTTGCATATGAAGATAAGGATGACAATTTGGAGGAAATAACTGATTTCCCTACTCACCCGTACTCCATGTATCGAATATATTGGTGGCATTAGCTGTTAATAAAGTTAAGCTTTAATTCAAGTATACAATCTACGTTAATGGTAAATATATGGAAACCCATGTAACAGAAGTTTCTTCCGTGCATGAATTGACATTTCTCATACCGTTAACGAGGATCAACGGTCAGGAATCTCTAGCCTCTTCATTGTGCCTATAAGTGCCTGGGATTTCTAAATATAATTAAAAAATATATCAGTATCCATTCCCATGTATCACAGACATTGCCGTGGAGGGTTGGTTGACAGATGATACAGATCGCCCTACAGTAGGTGCAACCAAGATGTATGGGCATTGGTGGAGAGATTAGACAAACGCGTGGCTCTTGAAGAGGAGCCGCAGCCTTTTGAATAGTTACAAGGAACCGTCTCGATGATGACAGCTTGAGATGGCTTTGTAGCATCAGCTAATACGGCTTACGACGTATCTAAGTCTGAACGTCCAAAAGCAAGGGGAAACTACAATCGTTACATTTCCCGAGGACATGAGGCCTACTGTCTGATTATGTTACCGTTTCCTTGGGTAAAATACTGCGGGGGTAAAATAGGACCCCAATCGGATCTCCGGGCGGAGACTGCTCAGGAGGCTGTCGTAATCAAGATAAACAAAACATGCTTACTAAGGGTCTTAACGTGCAGTGTTCTATCCTTTAAATTTATAAGTAAGTTACAAAATAAAAAAAATGCATAAGTTGAAGTTAAATATGGTGCAAATTAACGAAATTCGTTGGCAGGAAGAACAATATCTGCTCAGATTAGTATGGGGTCATAATATCAGTTAGGCGGAACTAAGGACTAGGTCTAATAATGAATAATACAATAGGAATGCTGTTAAGTTACTATGATCTTCATAGTGAACACATTTTCGTGGAAAAGACAGACCACAGTAGTACAAACTACATCTGCCGATGACGAGACGATTGAACGATTGAGAAAATGAATGGTGAGATCAAACAAATTATTCAGACAGTTAAAGAGGGACTGCAACTCAGTAATAGGAAAAGGAAGTGTAAGAAAATAGTAGATGAATGGGTAATGTGGAAAAGGAATTAGAGAGGACGTCGTCTGGTGAAAAATTTGCTCACAACAGAATTTCATTACCACAAACACTTGGTTGGAGCCATTTGCAAGAAAAGGCCTGAAGACACCAAAGGGAACTAAATTGATTTTACAATGGTAAGACAGGGATTTATAAAGCAGGTTCTTAACTGTAAGACATATCCATGGAAAAGACATAGAGTGATCAAAACTTACTGCTTACCATCTGTAGTTTAAAACTTAAGAAACTGGAATAAGGTAGATAAGTAATGAAATGGAACCTGGATAAATTGAAGGCACCACATGGAGAATTAGGCAAGACGTGAAAGAAACCGGGGGAAGTAATAGAGACATACAGTAGTGAAAGCCACAGCGGATCGTATAGGTAGCAGGACAAGGCCTAATAAAATCATTGGATAACCTAGGAGATGCGGAATATACTTGATTAAAGGAGAAAATATAAAACTATTGTAAGTGAAACAGGGAAAGGAACTCTCCTTTGCCTGTTTCACTTGCTGCGCAGCCTGAAAATGAGGTTGACGAGAAATTAAGACAGGCTACGCAGGTGTGGTTAGAGGACAAATGCAAGTCTGTAAAAGAATATATAGCTGAGAAAACATAGATACTGCTTAGAGGAAAATAAAAGAGACATTTGTAGACAAGGAAAGCAAATGCATGAATGTTAAGAGTTCAGATGGAAAACGAGTACTAAGCAAAGAACGGAAAGCTGAGAGGTGTAAGGGAAATATTGATTTCCTATGTAAGGTAAATCTACATCTACATAGATACTCTGCAAATCACATTTAAGAGCCTGGCGCAGGATTCATTAACCACTTTCATAATTTTTCTCTACTGTTCCATTCTCTAATAATGCGCGGGAAGAAAGAATACGTCAATCGTTCCGTTTTCGATCTGATTTTTCTTATTTTATTGGGATAGTTACTAGCGTTCTGCGAATGAAACGTAACCTTTGGTTCGCCTTGGCCGCAATATTTTCTGTGTGTTCTCTCCAGTCTACGTTGTTCGTAATTGTAACTCCTGGGTATTTGGTAGACTTTACGACAGTAATGTTTTACTGATTTATCGTGTAATTTAATTTCAGTGGAAATTCTTTTAGTGGTCACACTTTTCTCATTATTTAGTGTTACTTGAACTTGAAGGCAGTATTGCAGAAAGAGGAGAGGAAGTAGATTGTGATAGTTCTGGCCTTGGTAGCACCTATTTTTTTTTTTTATTGGGCGCAGATTAGAAGAATTCTCGTGGTTTCCCCATGACGTCGCAGTGATGTGAGAAACCTGGCGACGGGAAGGGGTTGCATCAGGTACCTTCCGTAAGAAAATGAGCCGGTTTAGTGCAAGATGTAATCTGATTGGTTAGTGAATGACTGCTGGAGCCAAAGGTTCTAAATTTATATTTTATAAACAGTAATTTATTCACAGGTATTTTTCGGTATGAGGAAACTCTGTCAATAACAGCCTACCTTCCGATATTTCCTGAATTTTGTACGGTATTAATTTTTAAACAAAACACAGCTAAATAAGTGAGCGTGACTCGAGAACATTATTTCTCGAAAATAGTGTACTCAGAAGCCTCTCGTGTCTCGCAAGTTAGCTCACTCTTTTTGGTGACCGCTTCGGTCAGACCGTGCCGAAGCATGGAATAAGTTTTACGCGTTTGTACGCGTTTTACGTTATTACAGTTTTGCTGTAGCGGTGTAATTTTGTTAATGATGTACCTGTTTCACTCAAGTGCAATTATTTGTAGTTTTCTACTATACTAAATCAGAAAATAGCTGGCTTCCATAAAAAGGAATTGTATTTCATTATGAGTTTACATCAGAGCCCAAAAAACCTCTCTTTAGATTTACAGTCTCACTTCAACTCAACGGATCTGCGAGCTGAGCGTCATCCATCTGTGCTGGAACAACACCTGAGAAGACATAATGTTGGAAGAAACTTGATAACAGAGTTTATGCTTTCTATTCTGACGCCACAGAAGACAACTCCGCCCCTCATGTGTTCCGTATTGCTAGTAAAAATAGCGACAGTTGCACGAAGGTCGTGGTAACAGACGGGACAGAAAACGAATGGAACTGTTCTTTAAGGTGCAAAAAAATGATAAAGTGTCGACGTCACATTATATATCTAACGTAATAGCTAGCATGAAATCTCTTCCACCAAGAATCTGATTCTACTACCCCACAGCGAAGATAAGGTTTACGATACTCTGATAGTAATTTGACAGGCCATTTAAAGTTTGAATCGTTACAAGGCCCACAGAGTAGATGATATTTCCTCTGAACTGCTCACATCTTTGAGAGAGCCATTATACGCAATGAATGACTTACCGTCACACTTCAAGAAAGGCATAATTATGCCAATCCTAAAGAAAGGAACGGTAGGCGGGTGTAAAAATTACGTAACTATCAGGTCATCGTTGCGAAATAATAAAACGAATTATTTGTAGACGAACGGAGAAACGAAGATCCGATACGGGGACGATCAGTTTCGATTTAGGAGAAATGTAGGTATACGCGAGGCAGTCCTCACATTGCCAATTATCTTGGAAGATAGCCGTCCGCGGTGGCCGAGGGGACTGAAGCGCTCCAGTCACGGTCTGCACGGCCACTACGGTCGGGGGTTCGAATCCCCCCTCGGGCATGGATATTTGTGCCGTCCTTAGTCTTAGCTAGTTCATAAGTAGTTTGTAAGCTCAGTGACTGATGACCCCGTAGTTAAGTCCCATAAGTTCTACAAACATTTGAACATTTTCTTGGAAGATAGGTTAATAAAAGGCAAACTTCTTTGTAGTTTTGGAGAAACCTTTTGACAAACTAACTAGAATTCCCTCTGTCAATTTCTGACAATGGTGAGATACAATACCGGGAACGAAACGTTATCTAAAACTGGTACAAAACCCAGAGTCGAAGCGCAAGAAAGGGGCGCAGTGGCTGGGAAGGGAGTAAAGGCAGGGTTGTACCCTTTCCTAAATGTTATTTACTGTCTAAACTAGTCAAGCTGTGGGGAAATGCAAGAAGAAATTTGTAGAAGGCATTAAAAATCAGTGAGTAGAATGCTTTGCCGTATCGAATTGTAATTCTTTCAGAGACCGCACGCAGCACAGGACAGCAAAGACGGATTGAACATAGTCTTGAAAGGAGGTGTAGTCAACTAGAATTAGATACGATAACGATAAAATACATGTAGTGGATGCGTTTTCTAGCAAAATAACTTCTGATGGCCGACGAAAAGTAGATATAAAACGCAAAATAGCTATGGGAAGAAAACCATTACTGTATAAGCGATTTTTTTTACATCCTGAACTCATTTAAATTTTAGGAAGTCAATGCTGAAAGCATTTCTGTGGAGCGTAGCATTGGGCGGAATGATGCGTGGACGATAAAGAGTTCAGACACAAAGGTGGTAGAAGCATTTTAAATGCGGTGCTACAAACGAATGCTGAAGATGACATTAGTAGATCTTGTATCTAATGAGTAGGTACTAAACAAAATTGGGAAAAAGAGGAATTTCTGGCCTACCTTGACTAAAAGAAAGAATCGATTGGGAGGGGGAGGACAATCTGAGACATCAATGAATCGTCAATTTAGCATTGGAGGGAAATGTGAGAGGTAAAAATATCAGTGGGAGACCGAAAGACGAATGGCGTAAGTTGGTTGAAATGGATGGCTTGCAAAGGGCAGGGTAGCATTGGGAGCTAGACAAAACCAGTCTGTTTTGACTGAAGACCACAACATCACCACTAACAACAATAGTATCAGGTTTATATTAACGTTAACTCTCTGAATTTATTTATTATAAACTAAACTCCGCCCCATACAGTGCGCGAGGGCCCAAGGGGAACCGACCGGCCGCCGTGTCATCCTCTGCCCGCAGGCGTCACCAGATGCGGCATGGAGGGGCGTGGTCAGCACCGCGCAATCCCGGCCGTTGCGTCGGTTTTCCAGACCGGAGCAGCTGTTCCTCCATCAAGTAACTCCTCAGTTTTTACTCACAAGGGCCGAGTAGTGCAACCCGCTTGCCAACAGCCCTCGGCAGAACCGGTCGGTATCCCATCCAAGTGCTAGCCACGCCCGACAGCTCGTAACTTTGTTGATCTGACGGAAACCTGTGTATCCACTGCGGCACGGCCTTTGTACGCTTTTTTTTTTCTTTTTTTTTTAGTCATAGTACAATATTAATTTTATGAACGTATGAACGTGACAAAAAACAACTACAATTTGCTTACTGCACTTCCGTGCACTGTGTTTCCAATTGTTAACGGAAAATTCATCTACATTTATTACTGAAATGGTACGCTCTTATAAACTAATTAAGCATATTTTTTTCGGACAGTATGTTGTGTACTTTCATCTTTGTAACAATGCGATGAACTTATTTCCTAGCCGTCAGCAACAAGCAAACTCACTTCTTGTAAAGTACTTCAAATTTAAAACTGAATATCTGTATTGTTCTAACATGTTACATTTAAGTTGTAACTTGAGTTACTGGGTGCTATGAAAATATCGGTAATGAATCTATCCACGAATAAATCCGTAATGTTTAATCACAACGAACATTTGCCTGTGGATAGATATTCTAATTAATGTGATTGCTGCTAATACACAGAGCTGTTACTGTAGTTTATCCCCAATTAAGAGAATAATCCATTAATTACTATCGTGAAAGCCACACGTTAATTGGCAATTTGTGCGAAATATGTATAGAGGTTGGTACGAAAATATTAAACAATGCATTTGTAATATTGTCAGACCACTAAAATGTAATTAAGTTCTAACGAAAGTTCGGTATTCATTTCTGTGTTTGTACACGCATTTAAGAGAAATCTCTTAAAGTTTTTTCGGTTATGATAGTTTCCTGGAATACGATGCTCGACAGCCAATGTCTACGTTTCTTGTCAGTCGAATTTCTTTCAGTTTTCCTCATCAATTCAGCTCTAAAACTTATCTTTCATTCGCTGTAAATTGAACGAATATAGCAACCTCTTCAGAATGTTCAACAATGTTCTCCTGCACTGCCATAAGTCTTCTGATTTCTTCGTGTCTAATGCTGTCCGATCCTTTACCGGTTACGTGTCCAGTAGTAACTTTCCGTGGATAGCAGTTCTAGTTTTGCTCCGTTCCTAAATATGTTCAAAATTACTATTAAACTATTAAAAAAAGCTTTGGGCATTTACATTTTGATATAATAATTTTTTGTGCATATATGACTACGATTAAACTAGATTAATATTACTTTATGCTGCTTTGTCAAACTCTGAATTCAGATTAGTGATAAATCTCATCGACCCAGTTAAGTGGGATTAAACAGTTCTAGCAACCAGCGTAATGGATATACACTCACTATATAATTAAAAACGATTAACACAGTATGTCATCTCAGATCTTAAGTATTCACCGTTGAGATCGACACTGAACATTCAAACCGAAAGAGTGCTCGATTCAGTAATAGTGGAAGGCACATTAATCTGACAACTAGCCACCGGCGAATATCATAAATAGTCACTGACCTATTCTGCGTGATTTTTTAAATATTCATCTGTGTGCTGTCTGTTCTACCGAACATTGTCGAATGGCCAATGATACTTTCTTCAATCCCATACACACGAGGTGTGCAATCGTGGGAATTCGCGAAACGCCGCGGATAATCTCTAAATATAAAAGGCAATGTCCCGATTGACTGACTGACTGACTCATCATCGCCCAGCCCAAACCACTGAAGATAGCAACTTGAAATTTGTGGAGGCTGTTGATCTTACTCTGTAGGCGTCATTTAGGAAGCGATTTTTCGATAGTCCGTCCGTAGGGGGGTGAAATAGGGGATGAAACGTTTTTTGAAAATACGTAGCTTTTTAGGCAATTTTGAAGCTAGAACTACAAAATTTCGGATTTTAATTCAGGGTTCAAATTTAAAAGACACGTATTTCGGTATTTTTGGAAATTCGACCAAAAAGGGGGTGAAATACGAGATGCAAAAATTGATTTTCAAAAATATGTTCCTGTTAACGCAAATTTCAAGCTATAACTGCGAAACCTAAGGTATGGGTTCTTCGTCTGGATTTTAAAAAATAAAACTGGTGCAGACCAACCAGCCTACTCATGCGAAGCAGCGGGGGTTCAGCTAGAGTGTTAATATGGGAAAGACACTATTTTTGTCACCTTGGAGGCGTTGATTGTTGTCCGTACGGTCGAGGTTATCACCGTATCCCAGTGACGTAGTTGTCTGTGCAACTCAATAGGAAGCATGTGACCCTTATTCGAAAACCAGCTCGTAATATATTTTCCACTTTCCCTACTGAATTGAATCAGTGCCTACTAGCAACTAATGTTCAAATGTTTGTGAACGTGACGGACTTAAATTGTTACGGTCATCGTCCCTAAACTTATAAACTACTTTTATTTTATGCGAACAACAGGCATCTACATCTACATACACACTCCGCAATCCACCCAAAGGTTCGTGGTGCAGGGTACTCAGTACCACTTCACGTAACCTGCTTTCCGGTATCACTCATATATAGAATGAGAGAAAAACCGAATACTTGTATGCATCGGTACGATGCCCGAATCTCTTTAACCGTATCCTCTGGTATTCACGCGAAAAGTTGTTCTGCTGCAGTAGAATCGTTCTGCAGTCCGGCCCAAATTCCGGCCCTCTAAATTTTTTCATCAGTGCTTCTAGAAAAGGACATCGCCTTCCCTCAAGCAACTCGTTGCGTTCCCGAAGCACACATGCGCATTGATAGAATATACCAATCTACCAGTTACAATCCTAGTCGCCTGTCTCTGAACTGCCGCTATGTTCTCCTTTACACCGATCTGGTGGGGATCCCAAACACTTAAGCATTACTCAAAACGGGGTCGTACGCCCAAAACCGAGGGAGGACTAGAACCTCGGTGGGAGCGGCCGCACAGTGATTAAGAGAGTGCCTTAAAAACACGGCAACTCCCATATGGCAGCAGCTGTTGTTAATTTGTTTGTGTTCGGTATTTTTAAGTGGTGCGACGGACGTTCGCTCGCCAGGAAAAAGTATGTTGTAAAAGCACGCAGCATTGTTCCTACCTCTTATCAAACATCACTGCAAATTCGAAAGAGGTACTTATGATAAGTAGGGAAAAACCTACCTCGTAAAAGCGTCTACACTAAGTACAAAGAAACCACTTACTTGTTTAATCATGTCATTAGAAGTGTTAAATAATTGTTGCACCTTTTATATACATAAAATTAGTATCGCAATTCCAAATTAGGACGTTCTCTGGTAGTGGGAAATGTATCCATGTTCTCTCTTTGTGACGCCACTGCCACCTGGTAGATACCTATAGTAGCACACCTATGGAATGTTTACTTGTTTCAGCCTCCTTGTTACTAGAGCCAATAAACTACACAATTTTTTAGCGTGCAATGCAGATGAGATCCATTTTGGTGACGCAAGTTTTTTTTTTAATGTTTGTGAAGCTTATGGGACTTAACTACGGGGTCATCAGTCCCTAAACTTACAAACTACTTATGAACTACTTACGAACTAGGACGGCACAAATATACATGCCCGAGGGGGGATTCGAACCGCCGACCGTAGTGGGCGTGCAAACCGTGACTCAAGCGCCTCAGTCTCCTCGGCCACCGCGGCCGGCACGCAAGTTTTAATAATACGCATTTTAATAGTTTGATAATGTTCTGTGTCTCATTTGACATTTTCACGAGTTACTTATTATTTTATGTGAGTCCCGAAAGCATTTGTGCGTATTTTGTTAACTTTTATCTTATTTTTATACAAAAAAAGGAGTTAACAGATTTTAACCATGGTTGTAACTTTTTGCTGTGAAGATAGGAGTTCATTGTAACCTTTCTGAACACGCTGACATAGCTCACTGAAACCGGTAAAAATCAGCAAATAAAATAAATTAGCGAACTTGGCTAAAGAAAGTGTATTTTATAAAAATAAGTAGTTTGACGTAGTGTATGTGGGTAGGTCGTGTAACTAAAGAAGAGTTACTAACAGATTTTAGCAAAAAATTATTATCTGCAGTGCCTTGAATAAAAGACGGGATCGATTGTTAGGACGCAATCTGAGAGATCAAGGATTCGTCAATTTGCTATGGTGTTTAGTGTGTGTGTGTGTGTGTGTGTGTGAATGGGGGGGGGGGGGAGTGTAAAAGAAGTGGCAGAGAGAGAACAAGATATGAATACAATGAGCAGGTTCAAGTGGATATGTATGGCTATTGTTATGAGTGGATGAGGAGACTTGCACTGAAACCCACATCAGCAATGTTCAAATGTTTGTATAGCTTATGGGACTTAACTACGGGGTCATCAGTCCCTAAACTTACAAACTGCTTATAAACTAGCTAAGACTAAGGACGACAAAAATGTCCATGCCCGAGGGGGGATTGGAACCCCCGACCGTAGTGGCCGTGCGGATCGTGACTGGCTCGCCGCAGAGCGCTCGGCCACCGCGGCCGGACCACATCAGCAATACCCCATCAGAACACCATATGTCTCTTTGTAAAAATTTCGTCTGGACTTAGCCAGCTTCCGTTTACTAAGATTGTTTGTGCTTCGGTACTGTAAGTCAACGATCGAGGCTGTGGTACCTTTCCCACACAGCTACGAAAGTTTCCAACATTTAGACCAATGATACCTCGCTCGGCGTTCTTCCTATGGGTCAGAATAAGAAACTCTTTTGTTTTCCAGAGACTCTGTAACCTAAGAAACCGCTACCCCTATAGCCGCCTCGTGTGGGCAGTTGAAAATTTATGCCGAAACACGATCCCGACATGTTCGATAATTCCGTCATGGCGGTAGATGTGATATCACACGTGTAGAAAAATTAGGATTAAAACGACATATCACACTTAATTAAATAAACTACATAATATATATAAGGCTTTGCTTTTTCTAAATCCCATAGCTGCCTGCCAGTGCAACGATGAAATTTTTGTCATAGTGCGTAAAACGTGGCTCTATATGGAGATCAAATGTGATGAGGTATGAGATCACCCTCAAGCTGGTGAAGGCTGAAAATTATAAGAACTCTACCTATGCAAAAAAGAAGAAAAAATCCGGAATATATTTCCATAAAATCTCGGGTGAACTGCCGGATGACCGTAACTTCTTGCCATGATATTTCGGCGCAGATTCCTTGTATATCTATTCTTTAGGAATACTGTCTGCAGGTGTTCCAGTTCTGTGTGAAGGCTGTCGGCATCAGAGATGGTATGGGCTCGATGGATTAGAGTCTTGAGGACGCCCATTGTTTGTGCTGGATGGTGGCAACTAGTAGCTTGTAAGTACAAATCAGTATGAGTGGGCTTCCTGTAAACATCACATCCAGAATATAGTTATTCGAGGTATAAGGTGGGTTAAACGTTTTTAACATGACCTCCAGATGAGTTTTTAATCGTGAACTATGACCGCAATCACAGAATAAGGAGTATACAGAAAGGAAACTCCGGCTACAGTCTGTCGTCCAAAATTTAGTGCGCATGCGCGGAATCGGCCATCTTGAAAAGCAGTAAACGCGCGGTTACTCGCTACCCTAGGGCGTGGTAATGCGCCGTCTTTGTTTGTTAATTGTGTATTTTAAATGCCCGAATTGCATAAAAGTAAACAAGTATTTGGTGCAGTGAAAAGAAAGAACTATGTGTCAGTAGTTGCAGCTGTTCCGTTTTTATTATGAGCAGCAATAAAAGAAAAGGCGACCGATGGTGTTCAGCACCTAATTGCCGCAATAATTCGAATACAAATAAGGATATAAGCTTTTTCACCTTCCCAAAAAATGCTGAGCAGTAAGTGAACGTCGCTATATGTGTAGTGAAAGTTAAATGTTATCCGTTTTGAATGCAATATGTGCATAATTATTAAAAGTAGCCTTGCTTCTTCTCTTGACGATAACTCTCGCTGTTGCTGTTGCTGCAGCAGTTCAACAGCATCGAAATGTTGAAGTACATTTATATTTTATAAGTTTAACGTTGCAGGGAATAATATAAAATGAATGACAAAGAATAGTGCGCAAGTAGGCAGGTAAAATTTTACTTACAGCTTTGGAGGTGTAGTGTGCTAATGTTGGCAACAAATGCTCCTCGGATACTCAAACAAATAGATTAAGGGGAATCATTATTTGATGCTGTTCCTGCTCTGTGGTCGACAGATTCCTCTATATGCCCTTCTTTGATCAGTAAATTAATGACACTCCTAAAGCAAATACAACTTTTATATATGCCCAGTTAGTTCTGTGTAATCACGTTGTACTGCTAAGTCTGACTCAATATTTTGTGCGAATTTATTCATGTCAAAGAAAAAATGGCAGTTGTAAAGTCACTTTCTTGTTTATAACTAATTTCCCAAACATAACTTCGCGTTATTTGAGATTTTTCTACAGATAAGCACAAAATAAAACGATCATCAATTCCACCGTACATTTTCGTAGTTGTATTAAAATTTAGGCCTATTTTTTTCGTTGGATTACAATTAGGTTTAAGAATAGGGCGCAAAATAGATGAGAGCACAATGAAAGGCCGTTTCCTTTCGTAAAAGTCGGTGAGATTAGCTGCAGTTCATAAAAAGTCCATTTCCAGCCAAAGTACTAAGTGGCTATAGTTCCGCATTTACTGCTTTTCAATATGGCGTCGAGCGCAACGCTTGGGAACATACAGATCAAAGGCGCCGCCCCCAGCTTTCCCTTCTGTATGTTCCCTATTCTGTGCCGCAATTACGTCTGTTTCCGCCACCGTTATCGTGACGTATAAGGCCTGAAGCAGACTTTGACACACGTGGAAGGTGGCAATCATATAATCCGTAGTGGTTCATTGAAAATCGCCGTGCTTCGTTGTAATCGCAGTACAGTTAAAGCAATCACCGGTTTGGAGAGTGTTAATATTGGTGAAGTTTCTCACGTTTAATGAGCCACTAATTCTTAGATCTATGAATCGGCGAAAAATTAATGAGCTACGATACGATGCAATCTGATACAATAGTTTGGGTGTTTGTTAAAAAATAAAGATATTTGGTGATGTTACACATTATTATAGAGAATTATATTTCAATGTTCAAATCATTGTAAAGTTGTGGGACCTAACTGCAGTGGTAATCAGTCCCTAAAGAACAACACACACACACACACACTCATGCCCGAGGAAGCACACGAACCTCCGACGGCGAACGGCTGCGTACACTGCAGCAAGGCACCTTAGCGCGCACGGCTATTCCGCCGCGGCGATGTTGTATAAATGATACCTAAATGATATTGCAACCCTCTCTTTACACAATATTCAACAGCTCAGATTCTGATCAGTAGTGTCAGTCGACGACCATCTCACGTACAACGAGAAACAGCTCTAGGAGATAACAACATTATTGTATTAAAATGGGGATTTAACAGGGAGGTGAACGAACAGTACTGTGAAGTACGTTAGCCGTAGCACCTATCAAGCAGGCAACCTGTGAAACTCTGCCTTGCCGGAGCCCCTCCGTCGTTGACCTACATTTGTTTGATAACACAGCTGCGGTAGTCGCATCAGTTGAGACTGACAATCATATAATTAAGAAAAGTTCTCGTCAGCGCCTGCTTTTACTTTACTGTAAACGCTTTTTGAGAAAAATTCTTAAAGATTGCTACAATCCGCAAGACAACTCGCTGCGTGTGACGCAGGAACCTACCTGTACCCTTGTCAGTTTCTACTTTTCTTCTAGACATGGTTGGTAAGCGGAAAAAGTAAAGCTGCACCTATTCTCCATATGGTTACAATCTCCTTCATTTTATCTTCTTTGTATTTTCACAAGAAATACGTAGGGGGAAACAATACATTGGTTAACTCTTCGAGGAACGTAGCATCCGAGACTTTGGGAGTAGTCGACAGCGTCATGCTGAACGCATCTGCTGTGTTGTCTGCTACTGGAATTGACGCCTGCTAAATGAACTAGTACAAAACGAAGAAGGGAAGTCTTAATGGCGGAAAGAATTATACAGTCGCCGTACATGGGAAATCAAGGTAGTATTATAAAATGCAAGACAAAGCTGATGAATATTAGATAAGAGACAAGATATTGCAAGAATTATTTGACAGAGCACTGAAAGATATGGGCCGGACCAAGAGCACTGTAGTAGATGATACTTGTTTTTCAAATGTTTCTAAGGCTTATGGGATTTAACTGCATGGTCATCAGTCCCTAAACTTACAAACTACTTATGAACTACCATGTTCTAAAGACAGCACAAATATCTATGACCGAGGGGGTTTCGAATCCCCGACGGGGAACTGCCTCGCGCATCGCAGCATGGCGCCTCAATGCGCTCGGCCGCTCGGCCACGACGATATTAGTTGATATCGAATATTAATTTATGTTTAAATTACTTGTAATTGATTTCCTATTTTATGCTACAGGAATTATGATAATTTTTCGCACCAAACGTGGCTTTCGTTTGACTTCTAAAGCATATTCTGTGTATAAATGTGAATATACGTGTTTTAAATTTCGTTTTGCGTATGTAGATTTCTTTGGAAAAGTTAGTATATAAAATGTCTACTATGTTAATGTATCTTCTTTACATCTCATTACTGTATTACGCAACGTGTGTGTGTGTGTGTGTGTGTGTGTGAATGAGTGGTTGTGCGTATGTGTGTTTGTGTGTGTATGATTTAAAAATTTGGAGAAGAGGATATCTTGGATAGTTTCCCCATATGTAAATTTCTAAATTGCAGACACACACAGACACACACACACACACACACACACACACACACACACACACACACACACACACACACACATGCACTCGCGAATTGCACACACAAAAGTAAAAATTAAAAAAAAAAAATGTAGGAAGGACAAAATTACATGAAGATATGTTTGTAAAACACATCGAACGTTGATACCACTAGAGTAACGTAAATTGATGTGAGAACATTATTCCACTAAGATTTTAAGTGATAATGTGAATGAAATGAAAAGTGCCGGCCGCGGTGGCCGAGGGGACTGAGGCGCTCCAGTCACGGTCTGCACGGCTACTACGGTCGGGGGTTCGAATCCCCCATCGGGCATGGATATTTGTGCCGTCTTTAGGATTAGCTAGTTCATAAGTAGTTTGTAAGTTTAGGGACTGATGACCCCGTAGTTAAGTCCCATAAGCTATACAAACATTTGAACATTTGAAATGAAAAGTATGCGGAGAGTAATGTTCACACAAACATAATATTAAATGAAGTGTTGCTGACAAATACCTTTCTAACACTTCATTAGGAAGGTATTTGTCAGCTGTGTAAGAAGTAAAACGTGGACGATATGTTCAGTCATTACAATGACAGTAGCACTTGAAATGTGTTGCAACAGGACACTGCTGAAGATCCGACGGGTACATTGCTTAAATAATGAGGATGTAGCTTGAAGGAAAGAAATTTCTGGCACATCTAAAAGAAGGAATCAATTTACAGGACACATTCTGAGACCTCAACAAGCCGTCGTGTTTGGCATTGGAGGGAAGTGTGAGAGATAAAAATTGCAGAGTGAGACCGGAAAACTAGTACACTTAGCAGGTTCAAAGGATTGTAGCTTGGCGCTCTTATAAAGAGTTGGAGGCCTTCGCAGCATAGGCTAACGTGGGGACCTGCGTCAAACCAGTGTTTGGTCTAAAGACCACAACCGTCCATAATGCAGCGAAGCTCATTCGCTTGATTTCTGACATTTTAAGTTTTTCTATGTCGTGTGAAATTTTCATTCCAGTTTTTAAATGTCATTCACATGTCATTCTGTAATTAATACAAACCTTACGAATCAGAAAGAAAAATATATTTGACGAAACCGTTGATAAATGGTGAATAAATCTAATTTCCGCAATTTATTGGCTACTTACTTGCTGATATATCATGTAGCAACTATTTCATATACTTATATGACGTTGTCTTTTTTTCAGGTCGGGCCATGTGAGCAGCCTGAGTATGGTAAGTTGTACAACCAGAGTGAGTTATTAAATCCACAAGCCAGATCACCGTTTGTGGCGTACGAGGACTGCTTTCACAGAATTTTGGAGGATACGTCTGGTTGTTATTCGTTGTAAACGTAGAGCTATACCTAATATTTTATTCATTTGTATTTCTGCCGTGAAGAATTTTGTTGATGGCAGTGCTTTATCAAATCTGATAGTTTAATTATGTTATCTTTAGCTCCCAATGAATTTCTTTCTAATCTAACGAGCAATTCGCTGTGGTACATATTTCATGTTGCTAGAGATAATGAGAAATATAAGATATTGAGAGACAAGTATATGTTGCTTAGCAGTTTAGGGTAGTACTACTGGAGGAGGAGTTCGTTTCCTTTCCAGCTTACAAAATGAACTGTGCTGCCTATGAAGCAAAGCTGTAGACAATAGCAACTATTCCGGTAGATTGTCGGGGGAGCCAGTCGTCACATTTCTACAGCCACAGATACTGAATGTTCCTTGAATTAGCAGTGTAATCGATCCAAATGACCCTAAAAACATATAATTTATTTTAACACGCTCTCGGAATCCAATTTATTGCGGTTAATTTTTAGTGAGGAAAGTCAGAGAATAAACTTGTATCAACGGAATTGCAACTGGATTATAAGTTTCATTCACGGCAGGACAGTAATCAGATTCGTCGTCAAAACTGTGCTACCAACATGATGAAACGTAGTTTCAAGTAACGAATTAGTCACTTTTTGAGATTAAAATGTTAATGAGAAATTCTTTACACAGCCTCACTTCGCGGACATTTTCAACTACTAAGGCCGCAGGATTAATAACGCATGCGAATTTTTGTTGTGTAGTTTTAATACTTCGCCAAATCCCTGCACAAAATGTGGCACCGAAATACTGAAAACTCACGGCAGTAGCATTGTTAATCGGATGTTGGAGCCGCTGTGGTACAATATTTATCACGTCGTTTCACAGATTTAATTTTATACACCTATACAATTCCCGCCGCAGTCATCTATTTGCTGATTTTCACAGGAAATGCGCATATTTGCCACAGATTTATACAGTAACATGGAAATGTTTCATGAAGAAGCACTGTGATATATTATTGACAGAGGCCCGACGAATCGTCACTATGCATTCTGATTTTGTCTTAAAGCTTTCCGCGTAGGGACTTAAGACAACTAAATTTTCACATTATTAACGTCTTATCTGAAATCAGCAGGAGTAAAACACACGGAACGGAAGGTTAACAGAGTTGAAATGCATGAAAGCGATGCAGAGGTTGGTAAGGGAGTAAGACAGGGTTGTAGCATTACTCCAATGCTATTCAATTTGTTCATTGAGCAAGCTATATAGGAAACCAAGGAGAAATTTGGAGAAGGAATGAAAGGTCAGGGTGAATAAAAAAACATTGCGTTTTGCCGATGACGTTGTAATTTTCTCAGACACAGAAAAGACCTGGAAGAGCAGTTGAACGGAATTGACAGTTTGTTAAAAAGTGCGTATAAAATGAACATCAACAATAGCAAAACAAGGGTAATGGAGTACAGACTAAGAAAATCGCACGATTCTGAAGGAATTAGATTAGGTAACGAAACAATAAAGGTGGTAGATCCGGTTTGTTACTCGGGAGGTAAAACAACATATGCTTGTCGCAGTATAGAGGAAAAGAGAAATTTGTTAACATCGAATATTAATTTAAGATAACAAAGTCCTTTCTGAAGGCATATGTGTGGAGTGTTGCTTTGTATGGGAGTGAAAGATGGACGATAAATAGTGTGAACAGGAAGACGACAGAGGCTTTTGAAATGTGGTGCTACAGAAAAATGCTAAAAAAATTACGTGGGTGGATCGCGTAAATAATGATGAGGTACTGAATAGAACTGGGGAGAAGAGGAATTTCTGGCATACCTTGACTAAAAGAAGGAATCGTAAATTTAGCAATGGAGGAATCCAGCGAGCAGATTCAAATGGATGTAGGTTGCAGGTCTTATGAGGAGATAAAGAGGCATGCTCAGGATAGGGTGGAGAGCTGCATCAAACCAGTCTCCGGACTGAAGACCACAACAACACAACGCCTTCTGAATTTGTCTCGTGTGCAGACGTCTGACATATTTTTGATAAGGAGCACAGTTTTCGTTTCAGATGAAAGAAGAAGCTTTATTTGCGTTTTCTACAGCTTATGTTGTTATATACAAAATGTATTCCTCTTAGTTTTCTGGTTTTTGCCATTGATATGTAGCAGCTGAAGAACCCCTGAAAAAAGTCGGTGAGAGAAGTCAAGCGGCGCTAAATAACCGCGTGGTCTAAGGCGTCATGCCACGGACTGTGCGGCTGTTACCGCCGGAGGTTTCGAGTCCTCTCTCGGCCATGGGTCTGTGTGTTACGCTTAGTGTACGTTACTTTAAGTATTTTGTAAGTCTATAGACTGATAAGCATAGTGTTATTTTTTATTATTTTTTTGACATGCCCCATTACATAGTAATATTACAAGTTGTTAAGCATAGTAGTTCCTCAAATAGCTTCACAAACATTTCATTTGGATATTGTCAGATCGGTCAGTTGGGCAACAGACGCGATTGGCTAAATCAGCGTGAGTAGCGGCAAGTGATGACAAACTGCTCCGGCGTAGTTCACTTGAGTACACGCTGAAAGACGGCTGTCTGCTGCCTTCCGTAGGTTTTTAACTTTGTAAATTATCTAAGTTCACAAGCCGGGCTTTTTTGCTACACGAGAACCCCTTTCGTTCGGAGACATGAGGAATAGCATTTCATTTCATGTTTTTAAATGTTAGTTTCTGTAATATTGCTGGGATTTTATTATGCTAATAATTTATCACTGTGTCTATAAATGTGGCAAGATGAACGGTTCCTCCGTGATGCCACTGTCCCAGTGAGAATGTGTTCAAATGCTGCTGGCTGCTAGCTATTAGTGATCTCTGACTTCGTACAATGGGCAGTCGTTACCAACCTCTGCTTTTGATGCTACCAAAGAGGTTCCTCCACCCTTTTGTTACAAGTTGGGTTGGCAATGACAGTTAGCGAGCCTCGGTAGGACGCGTGAGGTTAAGCCTTCCCAACCACTTCGTGTTTTCTGGATTTTTACCGATTTCCGATGGATTTCCGGTGGTGGCAGGGACTGGCTGGCCGACTTCGTCATTCTGTGGCTGCGCTTCGACCTGGTAAGACGTTCTGATTTTCTTTTGTCCCTTGAGATGGTAGCGATTCTTTGTCTGGTGTCCAAGTTAGATTTCAGAACATAGGTTCATTTTTCGGAATAAGTTTCTCCGATCATGTATGGAAGTGTATTCAATTTCAATTCGGTAATTTTGCATAGGTTAACGTGGTGAATATGTAACTAATTCGGTTTGATAACGGCTGAAAATCGTTAACCTTTGTGAGACTAGGTGGCGGTGTAAGAACTCGGTTTAATTTCTTTCTAGCTTTGTGGAATGCAGCTAATGTGCGGGAACATTTTTATTCTGTCTAGTGCATGTGAAATATTATTTTCCGTTTTCTCCTTCCATGAGTGATGTGTACTCCACCTGGTGTGTTCTTAGAACAAAACCTTCAGCTGCCCTGTGTCTGTTTCTATGCCATTCAGGCAAGAAATTATGCATGTATCTTTCTGATTTCCATTAGTACCTCGAGATCTCCTCTCCGTCTATTTTAAATCGTTGTTTCGTTTCCAAACTTGTACTTGGCATTCAGTCTCCGCCAGTAAATTCTCTTCTAGCCATGTACAACTCCGTTTATTAGCTTGCTTATGAAATACTACATATTTCTAGGGGCTACATGCCGTATTTCCACGTTGATTTACTCCGACTTTGAATTTATTCCATTTTTCTGAAGATTGGACTTTTCCATCCGTGTAAAACCTACCCAATCGCGTCTAACTGTATTTCGTTAGCTTCCTTATGATATTGTACGCATTTCTATGCGTTGCATGCCATAGCTATTTTTATTTTTCGGAAATTGAATTTTTTTATTTTAATGGTTTTCGGAACCACGTGGCTACGAACTCCAACTTTAAGGGTTTATAGCTAGTCACTTGAGTTCTCACACACCAGTGCCTTACTATTGTATATCCTTGCTTCGTAATCTGTGATTCCGCTAGTTTTGTTCAAATGAATGCGATCTTTAAGCCTTAACTGGGGTGCAAATATGTAATGTAGCAGACACGTGCCGTGTGTCTCAATAATTCTGCATGCTCACTGTTTGATTTGAATGGAAATTAATCTCGCTATTATCGCATACCATCTCATGCAATGATAGACAGACCAGAGCGACCTACGAAGTTTATTTTTTCTTGTGTTGTGTGGTACATCCTGGATTGCTAAATTTCGCCTACGATAGGGACGCCTGCTTCTGTTTCGTATCAGCATGCTGTGGTGGGTGAGTTTCGCTTTGCTTCGCGCGTGTGAGTGGCTGAATGCTTGTTGACTGTAAACCCCTCCCCCCCCCCCGACGATGTTCAGTTAAAATTACTTTACTTTAATTTCTATGTGGGATGCGTTTTTATTGTTGAACAAAATTGGTGCCCCCATTTGCTCATTTTTGAAATGAATAAATATTTTGTTGTCAGTGAAATTTTATCCTTCTTATAAGTATTAGTTTATGAATACCCTCCCTTTTTATTTAATGTTGTTTTTTACCAGTCATGAGAATTAATTCAGATGCAAGTTATCATGTTTTCATTCCGTTGTGCCATATATGTTCTCACATCCACCTTCATGAAATGGTTTATTTCGGGGTGCCTTGATTATTAATGATTGCCTGTAATTCTCGTGATCTACGACGTTTCTTTGTCTTCCTGCTGCTGAAGTATGAGTCAATTTTAATGAAGGAGGTTTGACATACGTGCATTCTCTAGTGAAATATGGTCGTCCCACCGCCTTCTTATATTTGTGAAGTTTGCGTGGAGAGAAATTAAAAGATGGCGGTCATCTCACCGCTGCGCGAATGCATGGACTTTCAACTAGCCTCCATATTAGCAACAGACCTGAAACGTACAATATAGCCCTTTCAGACACAAAGCTGTAGGTGACATGACATTAATATAGAGAGGTAGTTTAAGATACAAAATACATACAGTAATTGCTTACAAAAGGAAAATAAATTTATTTTCATAAATTTTGTTCCCACACATTTGTCTGTTTTGGGCCTTGACCACAAAAATTTGTGATTTGCACCATCTTACAGTAACATGCCTTTGAAAGAAATGACATAATAGCATCACAGGATCATTTAACATCAATTGGCTGGCATATGATACCTTCACATGTCAAAACAAGGATATGAACATCTTGTCAACAAGTCTTTCTTCTTCTTCTTTCTTCTTGTAAGTGTACTAGAAGTTTGCCGACATTGCCGACTGCTGGTGTTTCCCTGTGCAGAAACATGCGAGTAAAACACGTTGAGAACGTAACCACAATCCATCCACGATTATGTGATGCAGGCTCGAACTTCCTAGTGTGAATCACAAAGAAATAAAGCGTTCAAAACCAGAACCGCACAATTGTGCGTGCAGAGACTGAAAGGGAAAGGTAACAACTCGGTGGCCAAGCAATATTAACAGGCTTTGTTGTCCGGTGGTTGTCGGAACTTACTTTTATTGTCTGTTTGTCCGATCATTACAAATTTTGTTACTATTTTCAGCATAACTTACGATAGGATAATTGAAACTCCCTACACAGCTCAGAAGTGAAGGATTGCAGTGTTACCTAGCTTTATTTGTGACGAAACTTGGAGGGTACTTTTCTTCTGTCTGCCTGTCCGTTACAAATTCTGCATTCCATTGTAATGTAACGTCCTGGTGATTTTTAGACATGAAAATTTAAACATAGCTCAGATTTGAATGGTAACACAGTGTACGTTCTCTTTCGTGTCCAGTATGTGAAGGAGGTGGTCATAAATTGAACTAAATACCTAGGAATTATAATTACGAATAACTTAAATTGGAAATAACACACAGAAAAAGTTGTACGCAAGGCATCAAAGGCTACGTTTCATTGTCCGAACACTTAGAAGATGCATGTGTTTTATTAAAAAATTGCCAACACTAGAGCGTCTTATTTTGGGGTATTGTTCCCCATTTTGGGATCCTCACCAAGTGGGACTGGCAAAAGGTAGCTCGTTTATTATTGTCGCTGTACAGGAGAGAGAGTGTCACGAGTTAGACTGAAAGTCATCAGAAGAACGGCGTTATTCGTTGCAACATGGTTTATTTGCGAAATTCTAATCACCAACTTTCTTTCTCCAGTGCGAACATATTTTGCTAGTGTCTACCTACTTAGGGACCAACTTTCAATAAGCCAAAAAGGAAGAAAAACCTTGAAACAAGAGTCAGAGTAAGTAAGAAGTAAAATAATAGTGTTCTAATTTTAAAGTACCAACTTTCAATAAGCTAAAAAGGAAGAAAAACCTTGAAACAAGAGTCTAAGTATATAAGAAGCAAAAGAAAAAAAATATCTTGGATGGAGCATGTAATTTGGTAAGTTTACGGAATATCTAATGTTCTTTGGCCAAGTTAATTAGGAGGTAAAAACAGGTTGCAAGAAAAAAATTAATTAAAAAGATGCAAAAAAGAGTAATGGATAAACCTGTTGAAGTGGTAACAGTCTGTGAAATTTACAATAACTGTGAATCAGACAACAAGAAATGGAGGTTAAACATGCCCTTTGGAATGTGGTCAGATAAAGGTAGATTAAGTAGGACAGTTCTGAAGCAGCGAATTACAATACAGTTTTAAGAATTCACTTCGTCGTATGGAAAAGGTATTTGACATATGAGTTGTGGCTATAGATACAACCTAATGTTTCACTGTCCGCTCATGGCACTAGTGGAAGAAATAAAACCGAGAACAAACAGATGAAACAAAGCAGACATCTTATACGAAATATTTTCACCTGTATCTACTTGAAATGACATAAGTCATCTTTCATCCTACTGAAGTTGCACGACATTGGGTAAATGTATGGGCGTATATAAGATTTATCAGTTGTATGAATGTCTGAATTTTAATGGACTGGTGAAAACAACATCCATTTGCTTCACTTTACATTCAGAATTCTCTTCCTACAAGATGCGAGATTAATAATGCGGTTGACAAATAGACTTGCATTTTCCGCCACGTAACAAGATATAAAAACACGCTATGTTCAAGCAACTGTGAAACTTGCTGCTGGCTTTGTAGTTCAAATGTGATGTTTTGGATACGCATACAGTGCACTTAAGAAAGTGTGTTTTTTACTGGAATAAACACATAACACTTTACTGAAACCACGCAAACTACCATACGGCAGATATCTCGAAGCAGCACGTGCAGTTGTGTTAAATACTCATACTCTCTGGGATAAAAAGAAAGTGCGATAAGTGTTTATTCCATAGCTTGGTGCGTACTAATATTTTGTGTATGCTTGTATAACAGTAGCTAACGTTTGTAAGATCTTCTTGGAACAAGGTTATGTAGGATAGGTAAAAAGTACATTGGGTTACGTAAGTGTCCTAAATATGGCAGGTATTTAATGTCATTGTGATGTCGATAACTATACAGTAATTGAAGTTCCTGTTTTATAGCCCTTACAGTATGTCAGTAGGATTTAATATATGTATGTAATAATGCTACCTCTCGCTAGAGAGAATTATGAAAAGGAGAAAAAGTACCGGTAGATAGCTCCATAATACCGCAAATAACAGAAGAGACATTAACTGCGAAAATAATCCAGACGTTTGTCTTCATGAAATGGTACATAGTCTTAAGACTAATTTGAAGGAACATTAGGAATTCCTCTCTTGGGACAACCTCTGCATATCATAGTATTCGCCTATAGATTTAACACTTTCCAGCTCCCACTCTAGTAACGTAACGGTCTTTCTCTAGTGCCTTTGCCGGCCGCGGTGGCCGTGGGGACTGAGGCGCTTCAGTCACGGTCTGCACGGCCACTACGGTCGGGGGTTCGAATCCCTCCTCGTGCATGGATATTTGTGCCGTCCTAATTCGTAATTAGTTCATAAGTAGTTTGTAAGTTTAGGGACTGATTGACCCCGTAGTTAAGTCCCATAAGCTGTACAAACATTTGAACATTTCTAGTGCCTTAACATGAGGTTCATTCTTTGTCGATTTGCGGAAGAAATTCCCCATTTTTTTTTTATTTTATCAGTCCAACAAATTTCCTAGATTTTTCTGTACCTTTACATTTCAACGCTTCGATTCCCATTCGTTCCAGTAGAAAGGTGTACCGTAGTAATTTAATGGCAAAGGGAACACGAGAACAAAATATGTTAATTTTTCATATATAAAAGGGAAAGGTGATTAAGATCAATATGAGACACGAGATATGATATTACGAGAATAATTTGATAGCACACTGAGAGACGTTAAGGGCCCTGTAGTAGATATTCCTTTACAGTTATTGATTTTCTTCAGGGAGCAAGACATAACAATTCTACTCCGTCGAGGAAATATTCTCAAATGTTAAAAACTATACAGTGAATCCACTTGCGAAGAAAGGTGTTGACGAGTGTGAACCATCAGTTACGTAAGTCATATTTGCAAAACACGAATGATTTTTGTAAGAATTAAACACAGTTAGCATCTAACTTGAAAGTCTATGAGTTTCTTTTTATGAGATATGTGGGAACACTAGAAACGATACTGACGCTTCGACGTATCATTTCATAGAGGATAATGGAAGACAGACTGCCGCGGCGGAGCGGACGAGGGAATTGAGGCGCTATGCTACTATGCGCGAGGCCGTTCCCCGCCGGGGGTTCGAATCCCCCGTCGGGCATGAATGTTTGTGCCGTCTTTAGTATCAGTTGGTTCATAGGTATTTTGTAAGTTTAGGGACTGATGACCCAGCAGCTTAGTCCCATAAGCTTTACAAAATATTGAACAATTTTTAGACGTCTTACGTTACAGCGTCCCTGGATTTGGACAAAGTTTTAAGTACATCGACTACAAAATGGCATAAATTGGGTCATTTCTGGGGCCTCACTTTTTTGGCACCTCCCCACAGTTTTCCTCTTGTCCCTTGAAGCACGCTGTGAGTAATCCAGTAGCAAATACTCTTCCCGGCATAATTGTTAACTGAGTCATTTTAAATGAGTTCTACTAGAGAATGAACCTGCCACCTCTCTGTTCAGCTACCTCATTGGCTTCTGAAAATAACAGTTATCCTTTACAGTAGAGGAGTTTCATTTAAGTGTATATGATTGGGTCGTTTCCGTAAAACATCAGTCGCACACTATTGTCATTATCAATAGTTTTGGTTTCGAATTTCAAACGCTTCTGAATGCCGCAATATTTTATGTACAGCTGCATTATCATTTTTAAGAATTATGCAAGTTAAAGCTATAACTTATTTCTGTTCAAAATGTTCAAATGATGGTAGAACTTATGGGACTTAACTACGTGGCCATCAGTCCCTAAGCTTACAAACTACTTATGAACTAGCTAAGGACGGCACAAATACCGTAGTGGCCGTGCAGAACATGACTGGAGGGCCTCAGTCCCCTCGGCCACCGCGGCCGGCTTATTTTTGTCTACAACTATCTAAAGCGCTTACTCCGCTTTATTTTTCTACCTTCCTTGTTATTTGAAGTCGTCTATTTCTTAACTTCTAGAAGCTTAACATTGTTATATTTTTTGTAACTGGCATATACTAGGCCATATGAGGTCTTGACTGTTTAAGTGTTTGTGCACTAGACTCCGAGTGCGTCTATCTGGGATCACGGCAGTGGGCCCGTCAAGTACTGCGCACAACCGGTAATTTCTACTGTTCTGTTACTTCACAGTGGTTACGGCTAGAAGCCTGAATCGTCTCTATCAGAACTTAACTATAAAATGCTATATTCGTAAATTATATATACCTTATAGCTTACGAAACATTGACAGCCTAAATTTTACTTTTACTCTGCACTCACAGATGAATAAATTATGACGTGCTTCTGGCAGACAGAGAAATTTAAAAGTTCGTATTTAGTTGGGATTTGGTCTACAATGAAATGTAAGTAAAGTTTATTCTTATGTGATTACATTTAGTTAGATGTTCGAAATAAATTAACTCATCATCATCATCATTAGTGACTGATCATGCCTTTCAGCGTTCAGTATGGAGCATAGTACCTCTAATAAAATTCCTCCATGATCCCCTATTTAGTGCTAACATTGCTGCCTCGTCTGATGTTATGCCTTTTACTTCAAAATCATTATGCACCGAATCTAAGTACTTTCTTCTTGGTCTACCTCGACTCCTCTTACCCTCCGCTGCCGAGCTTATGAGTCTCTTAGGCAAACTTGCTTCTCCCATGCGTGTAACATGATCCCACCATCTCAATCTGTTCGCTCTAACTGCTTCATCTATGGTGTTCATTGCCAGTTTTTCTTTGATTTCCTTGTTATGGACACTCTCCTGCCATTGTTCCCATCTATTAGTACCTGCAATCACCCTTGCTACTTTCATATATGTGACCTCTACCATATGAATAAGGTAACCTGTACCCACCGAACTTTCACTCCCATACAATAACGTTGGTCGAAAGATAGAGCGGTGCACTGCTGACTTAGTCATGGTACTTACTTCCTTCTTGCAGAAGAGAATAGATCTTAGCTGAGCACTCACTGCATTAGCTTTGCTGCACCTCGATTCTAGTTCTCTCACTACGTTACCAAACTGTGAGAAATACATCCCAGGTACTTGAAACTGTCTACCTGTTCTTTGTTTCACCTATTTGGCACTCAATCTGTTTAAATCTCTTTCCCACGGACATTACTTTTGTTTCGGAGATGCTGATCTTCATATCATAATCGCTGCACCTCTGATTGAGCTCTGAAATATTAGTTTGCAACCTTTCAATCGAATCGGCCATTACAACTATGTCATCCGCATATGCGAGACTGTTTGTTTTCACCTACTTTAATCCCGCCCTGTCAGTCTACTGTTTTCAACATATGATCCATGAATAGTATGAACAACAGTGGTGACAGGTTACAGCCTCGCCTTACCCCTGAAACTACCCTGAACCATGAGCTTAATTTGCCATCTACTTTAACTGCTGCCTGACAGTCTACTTAAAGCCCTATAATTGCCTGCAGAAGTTTGCCTCTTATACCATAATCTTGTATAACTGACAGTAGCTTCATCCTAGGAACACGATCATAAGCCTATTATAGACCTATGAAACATATATTCAATTCCCTGTTTTACTTTTAGCACTCTTCCATTACCTGCCGTGAGCTAAAGATCTGGTCCTGACAGCCTCTAAGAGGCCTAAACCCACACTGATTTTCATCTGACTTGCCCTCAATTAATACTCGGAGAAAATTTTGCCTACAACGCTAATTAATTATAAAAATTAATAAATTATCTGTATGTCATAAAGAAAATCAAATGTTTGTAAATCTATGACACACACACACACACACACACACACACACACACACACACACACACACACACACACACACACAACATGCCAGTGGGAGACCTCGAACCTTAGTCGGGGAGCAGACACGCACTCAGCAGCAAGCCGCCTTAGAGGACATGGCCACTCCGGCTCTTCGTACTTTACTAGTAATTGCTACGTCATTATTATATTTTTACTAGATGACCCGGTGAACTTCGTATCACTTACCTCTTAATATATACCATATTAATTGAAATCGCTTGTATTTTAGACCCACTATCTTTATAAAGGCATTTGATTTTAACTTCAAATGTGCAAAATTTTATCGCAATCGTACGCGTGATAGATATCCCAAAAGAAAAGAGCTCTTTCAGTTTTGCACAAATTTTCCTATTGGTCAATTATTCCAAACTTTTACTTTCACTCAAACCATCCTCTCGCTTTGAACGTCGAATGTGCAAAATTTTATCGCAGTCAGATCAATGGTATTGATATTTCATAGAAAACTCTTCCGATTTTTTTTTCTGTATTTTCCAATTTTATGGGAAACTTTTCCAAATTTTTATTTAATAAGAACTTTTGCTTTGAATGTCAAATATGCAAAATTTTATCGCAACCAGACGAATGATATTGATATCCTATTGAAAAAAGCTCTTTCAGTTTCTCGCTAATTTCCAATTTTTTCGGCTAACTTTCCACAATTTTTAATTCACAAGAACGTTCATCTTTCGTTTGAACGTCAGGTGATCAAAGTTTCATCGCAATCGGTTGAACTGTTCTCAACTTATAGTACTGAGTACATTTAGAAAGACAATGAAATAGAAACTTGGTTCGAATTTTGTGACTTTTCTTTTTAATTGTGTATTTGTTTTTCACTGAAAACTTTTCCAAGACCATAATGTACAAAACAACGAAAGAACTACCCCTCTCCGTCGTGCAAATAGTCAGTTATAGCGCTTAATGCAAGCAAAAACACATTGAAAAACGCAGTTTCAGTTTTTCTCAAATTTTCCAATTTTCCGATAGATTTTACAAAGAAAAAAAAAATTCATACAAACCTCTTCGTGTCAAGCCGTACTCAAGTAATGCTCTTACAACCATGTCGTAATGATTTTTATTCATAGAAAAAAATCGCTTTCGGTTTTTTCCTAAATTTTCCTACTTTCCGGGAGACTTTTCCAAATTTTTATTTGATGCGAACCTTTCTCTTGCTTTCAACATGAAATGTAGAAAATTTTATCGTAATCGCTCACTGGAGAAAGCTGTTTCAGATTTTCCCGATTTTCCTCTTTTAAGGACAACTTTTCCATATTTTATCACCGTTTAAACCTTCGCTGGACTTACACTAAAATTAGCCAAATCGGTTCAACCGTTCTTGAGTTTTAGCGAGACTAACGAACAGCAGTTAATTCTTATATATAAAATTATGTTGCCATGTGACAGCAAAGTCATTGTATTTATCAGAAAAGTAAATATGTTTAATGTTGATATAGTGGCTAATATTAATATAATGTTAGGGAACTAAACAGAAAACAATATAGGAGATATCTGTTGAATACGTGTTTCCATACGTAGCATCATAACCGACTTGGTTTTACATATCATACCACTTTCCGGTGGAAAGAAAGCGTCCCGAGACTTGCATTTTTGTCCATTTGAAGTTTTCGATGGTATTGCTTTTGGAGCGTGAAATTGTGAGAGGCAGATTGCGCGTGCCTACCCCATTCGTATTAAACTGCGCCAAATGGGAACATTCAACGGAGTTGCCTCTGCGCTACATTCAGTTCTCTGTAGCTACTTTCCGACTTGTCAGTGACAGGCTACATGGGCATGAATGTGCAAATTCCGTGTCCCCATCTGCGTCGATGTAAAGCGCTATTCACTGTACAGGCCGCACGAGAGCAGCTGGGATCCTTTTAACGGTGTGATTAAGCACAGTGAATCGTGGAATTCGTCCGCTCATTTCGCACTACTCGCAATCGGTAGCGTGGAAATACCTACCTCGTCCACTGCGATGGCCAGCATGGATTCCATTCGCTCTGACAGAACACACCGTTTTAGCTGTTTCGAGGTGAAGGAAACCAGCAATGGCATCGAATTGTTTCAAAAACGTCGTACAATAGTTCAGTTCCGTTTGATATTCGCAATACTATGTACGTAGTATCGTCATGCTAATTTACAAAATTCGAGTGTATGTCTTTGTATAAACAGGTTAACACGATAATTGAAGTTCCGATTTTTTAATATTGATTATTGATTATACAAGGAGGACTGTTTGTTGTTGTGGTCTTGAGTCCGCAAATTGATTTGAAGCAGCTCTCCACACTACCCTGTCCTGTGCAAGTCTCTTCATATGACAATATATTCGATAACCTACATACTTTTTAATCTGCTTACTGTATCCGTCCGTCGGTCTTCCTCTACGATTTTTACGCCACACATTTCCTTCTAAAGCTAAGTTGACAATTCCTTGATGTCTCAGAGTATGTCCCACCAATCTATCTCTTCTCTTAGTCAGGGTATCCCAGAAACGCCTTTTCTCCCCAATTCGGTTAAGCACCTTCTCATTAGTTACGTGATCTACCCATCTAAATTTCATCATTCATCTGTATCACCACATTTCAAAAGCTTCTGTCATCTATTTATCTGAATTTCTTATCGTCCACGTTTCACACCCATACAATCCTGCAATCCAGACAAATGCTTTCAGAAAGTACTTCCTAACGTTTAAATTAATATTTGATGTTAACAAGTTTCGCTTTTTAAAAAAACGCCTTTCTTCCCATAGCCATTCTGCATTTTATATCTTCTTTACTTCGGCCATGAGAAGTTGTCTTGCTTCCTAAATAAAAAAACTACTTTTATTGTCTCCTTAACTAATCTAATTCCTTCAGCATCACCTGATTTTCTGTCATTCCATTCCATTACCCTTGTTTTATTCTTGTTAATATTAAACTTATATCTTCCTTTCAAGACACTGTCCATTCCATTCAATTGCTCTTCCAGATCTGACAAAATTACTGGTTCATCGGCAAACCGTAAAGTTCTCCCTGAACTGTAATTCTAAATTTCTCCTTACATTCCGTCACTGATTGATCAATGTACATATTGAACAACATAGGGAAAGGCTACAACCCTGTCTTAGGACTAAGAAACTTATACAATGCGAAAGGAGCTTCCCCTCAATGTGTACAAAATAAAACTCAGGTGCGTATGCAGACTATAATATTGGGTAAAGGTGGTACACGTTTTCATATATAAAGGGGTTAATAATCGACGAACCGCCGCAAGAGAGACAGGTCAACCACGAGAGCCATTTAGCGGGATAACGGTCGGAACTATGAGGTCTATCGTATCTTCAGCAGTAGAAATCAAAGCATCACGGGAATGGCCATCACGGATCTAGCGGTCGCTCCCCGTCGGAGGTTCGAGTTCTCCATCGGGGATAGGTGTGAGTGTTGTTATTAGCGTAAGTGACTAAGGGCTTGGTAGGTCTAGGGACCGATGACCTCAGCAATTTGGTCTCTTTTTGGAACTGAAAATGTTGCAGTATCGAAATAACCTCTTTCCTGGGCGTCTTAAAAATATATAAACACGAAAACTGAAGAACAGTTTTTGAAGATAATTATACAAGGATGCCAGTCTACAAATTCGACGATGTTGCCAACAGTGAAAATCAAAATTTTGCGGTAATGGAATGATGTTATTGCTTTGCGTCGCTATTATGCTGACAGACTAACTTTGTGGTCATCTGCTCTGTTAGCAGAGAATTCAAATAAGTTACGACTTGCTACTTCCGATATTATATGGAAACGCAGTGACCAGATTGGAACTAAGAATCTTCTTCTTCATCTCAGACTTTTTCCATGTCATTTTTTGTTGGATTCTTCTCTTCCTTAAATGTCTATCCAGTGCTTCTTCTCTATTCCAAACATTCCTCTAAGATTTACTGTTACCTTGTCTATCAATTTCACGAATGTCCTTGACCCTTCATGATTTAGGTTTTCGGCTCTTCTCTTCATGTACTACTCTCCTCTGCACAAGCCTATACTATCATACCTTCATTCTGGATATTCGTTTCCCTTTGGGGCCCAAATTCACCACTACCTTTATGTACTCATTTCCTATTCTACCTTTTGTAATAACTCCAGTCATCCATCTTAACATTCTCAATTCTGCCGCTTCCATCTTTCTCTCTTGGCTTTTATGATTTGGCTAAGTTTAGGCACTATTAGAGCATCGCAAGTCTCATCACAATCCTATTCAGGTTTTGTAAAAAGATGTAAAATAGCCAAGATCGCTTATCATCAATTTTTATTAACGACGACCGGTTTCGCTGAACTATGTCAGCATCATCAGGTCAAATAAAATATCTTACAAGGCCATAATCTTGTAATGTTAAACAGTTGTTATATAACAATTTACAGTGCATAGGTGCACTACGTCATTATAATAAAATATAATTGTCACTGTGATAATTATGTTTTATTATAATGACATAGTGCACCTATGCACAATAAATTGTTATATAACAACTGTTTGACATTACAAGATTATGGCCTTGTAAGATATTTTATTTGACCTGATAATGCTGACATAGTTCAGCGAAACCGGTCGTCGTTAATAAAAATTGATGATGAGCGACCTTGGCTATTTTATATCTTTTTACAATATTATAAGTGGATCGCCTCCTAAAACGTAATCCAACTATTCAGGTTTTCTTTCATTCTACAGCTAACCTTCTTTCCACAGACTACTCCACACAATTTCCTCCAGTTCCTCCATCCACTATTTATTCTGTGTTGTATTTCGGCCTCGCCGGCCGCGGTGACCGAGGGGATTCAGGCGCTTCAGTCACGGTCTGCACGGCCACTACGGTCGGGGGTTCGAATCCCCCCTCGGGCATGGATATTTGTGCCGTCCTAGTTCGTAAGTAGTTCATAAGTAATTTGTAAGTTTAGGTATTGATGACCCCGTAGTTAAGTCCCATAAGATTTACAAACATTTGAACATTTTTTTATTTCGGCCTCATCACTTTGAATTTAAGAGCCGAGTTATTTAGCTTCTGCGCGAGGTTAGTCTGTAGCACTTCTGCTCCCTTTGTTATCTTCCTGATAAAGCTGATTTCTCTCTCTTCTAAGTCTTTCGGCAAATGCTATATCTTGTCTTGAAGTTCTTATAGGAAGGGGTGACAGATTACGTTGTCTTCATGTTCCATGGTGCCTCTTTCTTCACTTTTCTAACTCATCTATCACCAGATCAAAGAGACATGGGCTGAGTGTAGATGCCTGGAAAAGTCCTACAGTCACTGGAAATGCCTTAGACTTATCTGAATGGCTCCTGACATGTGTAATCACACCTTCATACATGTTTGGCAACAACCTCACTTTTTTTTCGACAGGCGTTTACTCCTCATGGTTCGCCATATTCTGCACCTGGGCACTCTGTTCTGACATACATCTTACTATCTAGGGCAGAGGTGGGCACAAATCGACAAATCGGCTCAATGAGCAGAGCTCCGGTTTAGGCCAGAAACAGAGCAGCGTTCGCGCTCGGCCGGTAGTTATCCTAGTTGCCGCTAGAGGTCTGCATGCTTGCTGGCGCACCTGACAAACGTTCGATACGGCGAGTTATAGTGCGCCGCGACAGACTCAAACTTGCGAAATAACGTAATAACTGTGGACATAGTTCGTCTGCTATGACTTCCAAACTCTGCTTCACAAATTCACCGTCACAAAATGGTCGGGAAGTACGGGCTATCAGCAATTCTATTCCATAACTAGCACGAACAGCTGCATCAGAGGATGAGGAGTCACATTCCTGTTTAAGAAATTAACAGAGTTGTCATTTCAAAGGAAAATTGGTGTTATTAAACAAAACACTGTGATTACGTTATCTCGTAAGTAGGTACAGCATTATAATAAATACCTCTACTTCCTTCCTCGCGTTGATTATTAAGAAGATTAAGTCGCATTTCACCTTCTACACATCCATACTGGTTGAAGTGATGTGTTCTATAGTGGCGTTATAAATTGTACTTTCTTATGCCTAGTATTTTACCACATACCAAAAATTTGCTCCTCCTTCGCTTTCAGTGAACAAGTAATCACGCTCCCAACTAGAGTTGAATTGGAAAATAGAACGCCGATTTACTGCGCCGATTTGATTAGCCATTTCAGTGCCACAGCATACTGTACCATAACGTAATATCATAGATTATAACGAAAACCCTGAAGTACAAAATTCGAACTAACAGACGACACTGTTAGCGGTGTCTTCTGAAACAAAACAAAAAATCGCTCTTATCTTTGTAAGATATGTGCCGGCACGACTGAACGCGCTGAACATTTTAGAGAAGAGTTTCCAGTATTATGTTTATAAGTTACTTACTTATAAACATAATAGCATTTTTCAGGAGATACCCCTAGCAGTGGAATCTGTTCATTCGAATTGGATACTAAAGAGTTTGCACTATTATCTTCATAAGTTACTTTATAACGCACTCAGCCAGGTGCATTTCTGCGGCTACGTTGGCTGCACATAACGCCATCTAGTCTTTTCAGCAGAAACTACCCGATGGACGCCAGCTGCTCGTGGCTCTGCTCCCGCTCAGGCAGGCGTCTCCGAGAGTGCGGCTCGCTCATCGCCCACCTCTGATCTAGGGAAACCGCCTGAAATCTTTGGGTGGATCCGAGGGGCTTAGGACCAACTCAACCCCCAGAGTGGAATCATTCATCACCTCCCATTTATTCCCATATGTAATTCTCACTTGCCCCACTATCAACTACTTTTGTTAAAAAAATATAACACCACCAACTTTGATAGATCTGAAGCACTGAATTAAAATTTGTGGTGCGGACGGGAATCGAACCCGGATCTCCGTGCTTACTAGGCAGACGTTTTAACCGTTAGACTACCACACCACTAACAACTAAGGCGCCTTGGAATAGTCTATGTACCATTTCCCTCACCAACACAAACTTTAATTCAGCTTCTTTTTTCGAAAGATAATTGCCACTACTGCCAAGGCTCTCCATGCAGCGGAATAGCACCTCAGCAATGGACACGGTGGAACAATCCTTTTATGGTGATATAAATATCAATTAATTGGAATAAATAATCCCAGAGACGGATTTACGTCTCAAATATCAATAATGTCTTTGACATATTTGAGACGTAAATCCGTCTCTGGGATTATTTATTCGAATTAACTGATATTTATATCACCACCAACTTTGTTCCAATGCTAATAATATCTGTAGAAAATTTAAACGCACATGTCATGTGAAAATATACTTCAGATCTCTAGTTTTCAAGACGTTATGTTTCTTCTGAATATACACATCATTGTATACATGCGCTTATTATTTTGTCCTTCCTTGCCTTTTACTTAGATGTTAAGTTACTGGGTCTGAAAGCACTTTAAGCAGTATAGGTGGGCTGCAGAGCAGAAACGGTCGGGATCCCCTGCTGTGGACGCTTGAGCAACGCCCACTGTCCTCGGCAGAGTGGGCGGCGAGCTGTGACTACCCGTGCAGGACCACTGTGGGTGGCGCGGTGCGCCGACGGCGTGGGAAGAATGACTGCCTTCCCTCTTCTCTCCCCTTCCCACCCCCGCACCTCTGCACCCCCGCGGCGAGTGCCGCCTCCGCGGTCGTCCAGCCGTATTTACTGTACAGCGGTGGGGACGGGGGGCGGTGGGCAGCTCCGGCTCCCAGTCCCAGAACCCGCCCCACCCCACTACTCCAGCTCTAATCCCTGCCGTCCGTCCCGCCCGCGCGGACGACATTTACGACGTTTGTTTTTCCCGCGGCCGTAATATTTGCTGCTAGCACTTCTCTCCTAAACTCCGGCGGTTTCAGAGCGCGCTCAGGCAGAATTTATCTGCCGTAGCTGAACGCTCGAGAGACCAGCACTGAAGAGTCGTCCGCGTGCACACGGCCGTAGCCGCCGTTGTTCCGACACGTGTGCGGCGTGAATGTTCCGTGTTGAGCTTTGTGTATTTATTGATCTAAGAAGGTGTGTGTGTGTGTGTGTGTGTGTGTGTGTGTGTCATTGTAAATTAGATAAAAAATTCAATTGTCCTACTTTGTTTGTATTCAGTTACTGATTTGGGACCATTTAATTTTACTGGGCATTCGTGAGGTGATGAAGAAATCTATGTTATTGTTTCAAATGTTTGTATAGCTTATGGGACTTAACTATGGGGTCATCAGTCCCTAAACTTACAAACTACTTATGAACTAACTAATACTAAGGACAGCACAAATATCCATGCCCCAAGGGGCGATTCGAACCACGACCGTAGTGGCCGTGCAGACCGTGACTGAAGCGCCTCAGTCCCCTCGGCCACCGCGGCCGGCGCTATGTTATTCCATGACTTTTCGGCCTTATGCCTTTTCTCAAGTAACTGTAAAATTATCAATTGGTGAGTCACTAATTACGTTAATCAAGCAAATGTTTACCACTTGCAGCCAATTACTTGTTCATCTACAAAACCATATGGCTACCACTCGACAACACACAGCGTATCTGTGGTAGTCCCACTCGGTAACACTTGCCGAACATCGCTACAATACATCTACTGCTGGTATCAAGACGGAGCCAAATCCGTATGAAGATGGCGGAAAGTGACAATCATCTCAACAGCGAAATCCGTGACTGAGTTAGTAATTAAAATTTTTTAATAAGTAATAAAAGAGGGATAATTTCTCACTGATTGTGATTCAATATTTTAGAAAAAAATATCAACTCTGTTTATTTCACACGAGACTACTGTAACTGCTACAACATAACGATGCTTATTACAACCCTTTTGTAATTTATTCACCCTTCCATCAGTGCTTCACAGGACATGATGAAATATTAAAAGATGTAAAAAACTTCAAAACGTTTGCAAATACTGTATTTACACGGACACTAACTAGTTTTCGACTTCTTAGGCGAGAAATGGTCAACCATTGTACATGTACGTGACTTTTTTACATATTTATTTCATTAATGAAGTTATGTGCCCAAGACTCGCTCCAGCATTAGGTTTCTCAAAATTTGATTCAATTTGAGAACATTAAATTCTGTAGCATTTGTTGTGGATCTATATTTTGGGACTAGACAGTGGAGAGAGTAAGTGTTTGAAGTTTCTGCTCTACAGCATGTCTGCAGCTCCATGAAAAAGTCAATATGTTTCCTACGTGGCACTTACATGGAAACTACATCCAATTTTTCTCCTGAAACGAATTAAAAATCATAAGAAATGCAAGTAATTAATGAAAGGAACTATTTCCTTGTGAAAAATTCTAACAAAACCATATTTTGGGCCATGTAATACCGCGCTCAACGAGCATCTCGATGTATATCCTGTCTTTTGTGACTAGAAAAACGAAGTGTGAACTACTGACTCGCTTAATGTACAGTGTTTTGCAGAACAAGGATACAATTATCAAAAATAATACAGTTCCATGAGACAAGATTGTCTCGTTATACCAAGATATTAAAGATAAGGAGAGCCATTTGAATTAAAGTTTGCGCTGTGGCCGGGATTCGAACCGCAGACCACCTACGTACTAGGTAGGTGCTTTAGACCGCTCAATTAACACAGCGCTACACCCAAAGCGGCTACACGGACTGTCTTAAAGCAAGTCTTCTTCCACACCGCATACTTTAATTCTGCCACAATGTTCCCTGTGAAATGCGTATCAAATTGCCAGGGCCCTCCTATATTGGAATAGAGGGCCTATATTAAGAGACAGGACATATATTTTGACACTGCATTGTATTACATTAAATGCGTCCAGGAATAATCTTGTTAACTAAAAATTTGAATGTTGTTGCGATCTTAAGTCCGCAGACTGATTTGAAGCAGCTCTCCATGATTCCCTGTCCTGTGCAAGTCTCTTCATCTGAGAATACGTTCGGCTACATACATCCTTTTGAATTTGCTTGCGGTATTCGCCCCTCGGTCACCCTCTACGATTTTTACCCTACACACTTCCTTCCTTCTAATGCTAAGAGATGTCTGAAAATGTGTACTACAAATCTACAACTTCTTTTAGTTAGTATACGCCAGAAACTCCTTTTCTTCCCAATTCTGTGTGCACGTCCTCATTATGTGATCTACCCATCTAATCTTCATCATTCGTCTGTAGCACCACATTTCAAAAGGTTCTATCATCCTTTGTCTAAACTCCTTATCGCCCACGTTTCACTTCCATACAATGCTACACTCCAGACAAATGCTTTCAGAAGGAAATTCCTAAATTACTAAAACTTTCCGGGCTATTATGCCGTGGCCTTAGGGATTAATTATGGAAACTCAACGTTTCGTCCCCGACTTCGAATATGAAAACAAAAACAACTACATAGTAGCTACGAGTTTGAGTACTGTGGGCAGGGTAAAGCTGGAAATGTGTGTCTGACGAGAAGCATGCTTAGGTAGTCCTGGCAGGTGCGGTGCGGTGATCACTATGTCCCAAGTAAGGGTCAGCGCAACTGCCTAGAAAGCAGGAGAGCCCGGTTCGAATCCCGGCTGTGTACACATTTTCAGCCTTTCCCATTCACAGTTGAAGTCATATATTCTGTGAATATCAACACAAAAACAACTACAGGATCAGAAGTGACGACTATTCTTTCGGAACAGACGCCACATGTATAAATGGAAGTTATTTTGCTACGCAAAAACAAAACTCATCTACTACTTTTATTGTCTCGTTGTTGTTGTCGTCTTCAGTCCGGAGACTTGTTTGATGCAGCTCTCCACCCTACTTCATCCTGAGCAAGCCTGCTCATCTCCTCATCAGACCTAGAGCCTACACCAATTTGAATCTTGTTATCGTATTCATCTCTTGGTATTCCTCTGTGATTTTTACCCCACACACTTCCCTCCTTGCTAAATTTAAAATTCCTTGATGTCTAAGGTATTCCCTAAATTCCTTTTCTCCCCAATTTTGTTCAGTGCCACTTCATTAGCTACGTGATCCACCCACGTAATCTTTAACATTCTTCTCTAGCACCAAATTTAAAAAGCCTCAATCCTCTTCCTGTCCACACTGTTTATCTACCACGTTTCATTCCAATACAAGGCAACACTTCACACAAATGCCCTTGGATATGACTTACAGTTTGAAACCTGGTTCCGAAATCTATGTCTTATCATTATAAAATCTACTTGGTATCTTCCGGTGTCTCCTGGTCTCTTTAACGTATACAATCTTCTTTCATGTTTCTTAAACCAGGTATTTGTTATGATTAAATGATGTTCCGTGCAAAATTATATCAGGCGGCTTTCTCTTTCATTCCTTTTGCCCAGTCCATATTCACCTATTATTCCTTCCCTTCCTTTTCCTACTATCGAATTCCAGTCTCCCATCACAATTAAGTTCTCCTCTCCCTTAATAGTCTGAATAATTTGCTTTACCTCCTCATACATTTCTTCGATCTCTTCATCATCGACAGAGCTAGTTGGCATATAAACCTGTACTACTGTGGTCGGTGTTGGCTTCGTATCTGTCTTGACAATGCGATCACTGCTCTGCCCATAGTAGTTTACCCGCATTCCTATTTTCGTATTCATTACTAGACCCACACTTGTAATACCCCCAACTGATTTTGCATTTATAATCCTGTACTCACCTGACCAGAAATCCTGTCCCTCTTTCCACCGAACTTCACTAATCCGCACTGTATCTAACTTCAACCTATTCATTCACCTTTTTAAATTTTCTTACTTCCCTATCCGATTAAGGGATCTAAAATTCTACGCTCCGATCCGTAGAATGCCAGTGTTGTCTTTCCTGATGATCAATTGTTCAAATGTTTGTAGATCTATCGGACCAAACTGCGTGGTCATCAGTCCGTAGCTTACAAACTACTTAAACCTACGTAAACTAACACACACACCCATGCCCAGGGAGGACTCGAACCTCCACGGCGAGCAACCGCGCGTTCCGCAGCGAGACGCTTTAGACAGCTCGGCTACTCCACCCCGGCTTTCCTGATGATCACATCCTCCTGAGTAGTCCCCGCCTGGAGATCCGAATGGGGGACTATTTTACCTCCGGAATATTTTACCCGAGAGGATGCCATCGTATATTCATACAGTAGAGCTGCGTATCCTCGGGAATTGGGGACTATTTTACCTCCAGAATATTTTACCCGAGAGGATGCCATCGTATATTGATACAGTAGAGCTGCGTATCCTCGGGAAAATTAACGGCTGTAGTATCCCCTTGCTTTCAGCCGTTCGCAGTAACTATGTGGCAAAGCCACATAAGCTGTTGTTACAAGGCCAGCTCAGTCAAACATCCAGACTGTTGCCCTGTAACTAGTAAAAAGGCTGCTGCCCCTCTTCAGGAACCACACGATTGTTTGGCCTCTCCACAGATACACCTCCGCTCTGGTTGCACCAACGGTACGATTATTTGTATCGTTGAGGCACGCAAGCCACCCCACCTCGGCAATGTCTTTGGTTCATAGGGATGGAACATATAAGATGAACATTAACAAGAGTAAAACGAGGGTAATGGGATGTAATGTCAGAAAGTCTTGCAATGCTGAAAGAATTAAATTAGGTAAAATTGACTCATTGCCTAATCTATGTCCTTCAGCATCGCCTGATTTTCTGACATTCCATTCCATTGCCCTCATTTTACTCTTGTTAATATTCATCTGATATCTTCCTTTGAAGACACTGTCCATTATATTCAGTTACAGTGTGTTAATCTAAGTGTAGATATAACATCTGATAAAATATTTCATCAGTTGTTAAATGCAGAAATAAATTGATGAAATGCATTTCGACATGTGAAAAATGGATGTAACAGTTTCTGTAAGCATTTAATGCACACATTCAATCGTCAAAACTGTATCTTTATACACACACACAGATGTGTGTGTGTGTGTGTGTGTGTGTGTGTGTGTAGCATGTCGTTTTATCTGTGTCTGACACATTCACTTGTCAGTCCGTTCAAGAAGGAGGAAGGCGAAAAGAATCAGTGACCGAGCAAATATTATTTTTCAGAAAATTGGAAACTGTTTTACCTTTACCACCGATATGTTTGATTTCAGAGGGAAATGAGACGTATTTTTAGGAAGTCATTTTCCATCGATGTATGTCCATTTAATTCATTAGTCAGAAAATTACTAATTAATTTTGATACGTTATTCTCAATTATTAATAATGATTTAGTGCAGAAAAAATAATTTTTAAAACTCACTAGCTCCGTAATCTATTTCCCGTAATTACCGCTAAATATGTGTCACACAATTTTAAATTTCTACATGTATTAAACAGTATTTAAGAATTAATGATAATATTAATACTTCAACACAGAAACTGAATTACCGATTATGTATTGATGTACAAGGACGCAAATGAAATTTAATTATGGAATGTACTTCGTAACAGTAGTGCACAAAATAGAAACCCCATGAGTACATACCCTTTAAGCGTGGTAAAAGTGAGTAGATTCACTCATATGTGTATCTCCGATGTTAGCCGCGCCTTAAAAATCTACAATAAAAGCACGTGTATATTGAAAAACTGAAGTACTTACGATTAATGATCCAAGTAACGATCAGATATTAGAAATTACACACAAAAGTCATAACGTATCTTGAAATCCCAGCCTAGTGACATTCGTCACTTAGTAGCAGCACATAGGTTGACGATATTCTCTGTAATAGAAATGAAAACATTGTAGTAACAACATCTGTAATAACGTTCCTTTGCTTACTTTCCTGTAATAATAAGTTTCTGGCCACTTGTCACTATTAACCACACATTTTGAAGTAAGTTCCTAACCGGTTGAAAACTTCAGTCATTTCCCTACGGTAGGTATCAGATATTCGTTATCAACAACAAAGTTTTAACACACAATACTTTTCTTAAAATGAGATCGTAATATTTCCTAACCGGAATGGATAATCCATCTGATATGAAACATAGTACTCGAGAACATGAATGAGATTTTGTCGTACTTTCCATTATCACTTAAATTTTTCTATCTTCTCTGTATTTCGTACACTGATTTGTGTAAGTTAAATTCAATTATACGCAAAGTATACGCAGTTTGTTTCTACATCTGAAAACTCTTTGAAATATGTTAAAACTCTTTACTTAATTTGACGTTGCTTAGTAACTGTGGGATTCATTCACCGACGGAAAATATGGAACTATAAAATGTAAAGAAATAACCTTTTTCTGTCCAATACATTTCTTTAAATTGGAAAGTGAGTATCAAACCTACCAGAACGTCGCCTTTCAGCTGATAATTCCGAACTTTTACTTCTGAATGTGAAAATATTTTGTTAGCACCCTCCTACATAGGGAGACATGACCATCCCATTAGAATAAGAGAAATCAGATCGAAAACGGAACGATTTAGGTATTCATTCTTCCCCCGCTCTATTGGAGAATGGACGGTAGAGAAAGGTTTTGAAAGTATCTATGTAGATGTAGATGTAGAACTTAATTCTGCGCTTATTTCTTTGCAGATAAATATGTGCAGCAAATTTTGAGCTATTTTGTGTGCCAAAATACTTAGATATTTCCTGCCCCTTGATGCAAAAACAGCTGAAAACCATTTTGTGTTGTTTTGCTTCAGGGTGTTAACATTGAAACTCCGGATCTCAGTAAGGCGCGAGGCTTCGAGAAAATTTGAGAATATCATTCTAAGAAGATACTGGAGAAATTTGGACGATATGCAAAGATGAATATGTACTGATGTTTCGATCTTCACAATTCGTTATCTCAAGACCTGGCCATTTACAAATGGTGCCTGCCTAAGCCGACGCGTAATGTACTCGTAGTGTGCTCATAATGGCTGGACTGTAGCAAGAATATATTTTTTAATCATGTGCTGTCAGTAATTATCATAGGCTACAAATGATCACTAGGTCCAAGGTCTATCCCAAACACTTTACCTCTTGTCTCTCTATTCATTAATACTAGAGATACAGGCCCCTGAGAAATCACACGTGGCTTGTTCAAGCTTATTGATCCAGTGCACTGTGGAGCATAATATGATTGTTCATTTCATTGTTTCGAATTGCTACGACGAGGGAAAGGGGGAATGGGTAAAGAGAGGGGTTGCAGGTTAGATTGGGAGTAAAATACTGCTTTTATGTGGCAGTTATCTGCCAATGGGGGAATTTTATATTTATGCATTGATTAATGAATTACTTCCGAAGGGACATGTTCCGAAGAATTCTTTCATCTACTTTCCATTCATTTCATATCTGAATGAGCGACAGCGAAACTTGGTCAGTCTGAGCTATTATTGTTTCAAGTGCTTATGGAACATCCAAACAGACCATTAAAAAACGTAAACTGATTTTTTAAAGTGTTTCACAGAAAAAATGATTTTACTAAAACGATTTATTCATCGTTATTCAAATCATCTGCTCTGGCCGTGTTCCATTTACGAACCTCCTGTTCTCCTTCTCGAAGAAAAGATGACAGTATTTGCCGAACGTCCGCTAATTTCTTGCTTTTGATGAAGGCACTGCCTTCCAGATATGCTAAACACCACCACTGAGTATCTGTGCAAGCCTAAATGTACAACATCGCTTATGACGTAAGGTATCAGAAAGTATTTGCAAAAGATACAGTCACAAGACTTAACTGTAACTTGTTTAGATCAGGTCGTAGAACTTAGCATGGTTTTTATTGCTAGTGTTGTTCTCCTATAGTATTGTGGCCATCAGGTGCTAGAACTCATTATGTCACAATGGCTACACTTTTCGAACATCGAAACTTAGTGATGAGTGCCAGATTAAAGTGTACACTGCATTTATATCTAATTTTTTCCTACACGATCGCAAATTCCCTACCACATGGTAAAATGGATTATCCTCGAATAAGATAATTTTGAGAATAATTATATTAAAAACTCGATATGTATTAATGCTGGACATAACAGTGTCATTCTATTCTGTACCATACACCTGTGTCGGTCTTACGACTTTGCAATCAAATACCTTTTGTCTGAATATATTTCCATTTGTAACATCAGCCTACTTCAAGATTCTCTTCAATTGCAGCAAACCACTTAATTGTCTCATTTTTGAACTTAATTCTGTTTTCGTAGAATTCTATTATTCCCATTTTCAACATACTGAGAGCCATTAATGTAAACATAACATTAAGTTCCTCGTTTTCCCAGTTTGCCAGGTATGTCCTATTAGTTAAGTGACTTGCTGAGTTAAGAAGTTCTGCAATTATACCGTCTTCCCCAGATGCTTTATTGTTTTTAAGTCTCTTAATTTATTATTACCTCTGTAGAAATAGGGTTGGTGTTATTGGTTTGCTGTGGTGGTAATTTGATCGCTGTTTTGGACGGTTTAATATTTTTCGGTTTTGAAGCAAAGACTTTGAGGTTGGTGACCAATGTTGTTTTGAATGTTTGTGAAAGTTTCTGGTATTGTTCATATGGAAGAATTTTTAGTTTTCTATTGGAAATTTTTGTAGTTTTTCTTACTCTGTTAGATTAATTTAATAATTCTTTCATTTATAAAGGTGTTGCACTTATTTTCAATTTCGTTGTTGCGTTACTATTCCACTTTTTGAATGCCTCATGTCTACACTTAAATGCTGTTTCACAATCCACGTTCCACCAAGGGATTTCTTTTCTTTCGATGCAGAATTAAATTTAGTGCTCCTTCGATAAACTTTTCTTTTAGGTTTTGTCAGTTGTTGGATTGTTTCTTGTAAAGTTTGTTTGTTAGAATTGGTTTCATTTTAGCAGTATCAAATATTCTGATAACGTTTTTTTGTTGAAGGTTTTCTTAGGTTGATGTTTTACCTTTGTTCAAACTAAATGATGGTCACAATAAATATTAGTCCATTTCTTAACTTGGTACAGAAATACTCTGGATTACTAACTGAGCTAGAATCACCGAGTGAAAGCTTTTGCTGTAGTTACAGTTTACAAGCAGTGTTTGAACTGTGAATGGGATCCGGTACACAGGCAAAGTATGCGAATTTGTTAATTTATTTTTTTAAAGGTGTTAATTTGGCTGAAATTAATGGTCAGCTAATGAGACCACTTCTATGTGCACCGATCCGATTTTGTTCGAGTTTCAGATGGAGAAACAGTTCCTTTGATATAAGTCTTTGTTTGTCGTTTCTTTAATCTTGTTAGAACGTATTCAAAATTTCTCCGAAGGTAGATCGATGAATAAAGTCGTAACTACACATTTTGTATCCAGCAAACATTAGCAGTAAGAAGGTGTAGTGTTTTGAAGATTACCTTACGTCAGTTCCTACTGAGACTCGTCGGACGTTCAGACTATGGCGGACTCCAATAATGATCCTAATTTGTCAGTTTTTTCTACCTTAATTGAAGTAAACAGGTGAGTCAATTCAGTAAAATCATCGTAAAGGCGCACGTTTATTTGACTTTGGTGAAGAAATTTTGAAGATCACCTTATTCACAACCCATGTGGAATACGATCTAATTAAATGCGGCAGAATAAAAGTTAGGAGCCAAAATTAAAAATACTCCTACCGCAGCAAAACAATATGTACTGACCACAGTCAATTATATAAAACAGGCGATCTGATTTCTCGGCAAATCTCATAGCTTCAGAAACATTTAAATAAAAGGAATCTTGAGATATTCGGACTTTCATACGAGTGTTCCCTAACTCCACAGTACACTGATACTTCGACGGGTCGGAAGGTATTAGTAATAGCATGTATTATAGAGTGAGGAAGCGTGCATTTTAAATTCAGTAGCATGTAGTGTCACATTGGACAACGATGTCATGTTTGATAACGTGACAGTGTACCACGTTTTACGACATGACATTATGAATCGCGCTACTTTTAATATGCGAGAAATGTCAAGACCTTTTGATTTATATTTTTTTACACTGTCAGATAACATATGAACCTCGTTTAGCTATTTCACATCTTTGGCTAAGCCCAGGACATCTTCATCTTTCGTTGTGCTGTGATGGGATAATTCTTCGGTATCGTGCAATAGATGTTCTAAGACACCACTTTCATCATCTATAGCAGCAAACCATAGTGCTAGTGCTGCAAGCATACTGAGAGTGCAATTGTTGCGGCACTTTAACTATTCTTCACGCCATTTGCTATCCTAGTGTGTATAGAACTGATACGTTTATTCAACCACCTAATAAAGAAAACAAAATTATAGACGTTAAAAGTCTATAAGACAAACAAGACCCTGATTGTACACCTGGACTATCCATTTTTATGATATCTATTGATTATAAAGATTTCCTGTAGGGAGCTTTATAATTCATGTATGTAATTTTCAAGTCTTGTATGGTGGTATGGTAAAAACTGAGTTGTCAATTTCTCATGAAACACTGAAAGTGATATTCTCCAACGACTTGTATATCAGTTGTTTCAAAATACCGTAGATAATTTCCAGTAACTTATGTTGTGTATAATTAGTATTTTTAACTTATATTCACCCTTCTTTAATTCTGCAAAGACTTTCAATGAATTGTTAATTAATGGTCTTGGAACCCTGCATGAACCATTTTTTCTGTCCTCTGCGGTGGCACAGTTCGGCCCACTCCAGAGTTGGACATGGATATAAACTCAGCAAATGGATATAAACTTGCCAAGAGATTTCGTAGCACAGTTGCTTAACTGCAATAGCCCCTCATCCCTGTGGATTAATACGACTTCGGATTTAAGGCGTAAAAGCGCATTCACTTGAAATTCACGCTTGCAAAAGCAAATCTCCCTCGTCGAATATTCTCGCTAGATTGGCGAGAATTAAAGGAAAGAAGTGGAATCGATTACCGAACGCCTAATGAGATGGGAGGCTTCCGCCACGAGCCATTAAAAGCGACAGATGGTTTGGCGTGCACGAAAGAAGAATCGATTCTTCCACCTTCGAGATTACGTAGAGAAGGCTGGTGAAATTCGTGTTATTTAGAATCACATTTCAGATTTTATTAAAAGTGGCATCTGAGATCATTGCTTACCGGAAATACGTCAAGTGTATGCAGATTTGGTGCCAAATCTCGCTAGCAATCTGCCATGGTCTTATTCCTTCAATGTCAAGACACATCACAGCTTTTATCCGTGTCAAAGGCCTTAAAAACGGCTTTTAGTTTCTTTTGTTTTGGCTGTTCCGTGCATCATAAGAGCGTGACATAGCCTCGCGGAACGCCTCATTGTCAAGGCGGACTGGAAGGCCGTTCCCGTCGGAGGTTCGAGTCCTCGTATATATATATATATATATATATATATATATATATATATATATATATATATATATATATGTGTGTGTGTGTGTGTGTGTGTGTGTGTGTGTGTGTGTGTGTGTGTGTGTGTGTGTTGTACTTAGTGTATGTTAGTTTAAGTGGTTTGTAATTCTATCGACTTATGACCATAGCAGTTTGGTTCAACGGGTTTACAAATATTTGAATATTTTGAGAAAAACACACACAAATGACATGAATGGATATTGGGTAGCATGTGATATAACAATAAATGAAAACGAAATTCATGGTTATAGGTTTAAAGGAAAATGGTGTGAACTATCATGGAACAGGTAAGAGCCCTTTGAAATTTGCATTCTGGAAGTCATGGGTTCCCAATGAAACATAAGAGTGAGAAAAGTCTGGCGAAAGAGGTGATGCAAAAGTAGAGACGGTTCCTTGAAAGCGTTTCAAACAAAGAACTATGAACGAGACTCTCGATATATCTAATACGAACTGCTTCCTGGAAATGAGAATATTCAGAAGAAAATTGAGGTATGTGAAATGTCGATATGACGTACAATGCAGAAGATGAGCTGAACTGCTGCTGTCAAAAATGAAAAATTACTGGATAGAGTAGGAGGGGGTTGTTGACGTGGGTAGCTAAACTGCATACGTCACAATCTGAGACGATATTGCCCGTTCCGGCAAAGGATGGGAAAGGTGGAAGAAGACACCAGATGCTGGTTGACGTCAGCAGACCACAAGGGTATATGAAAGAACGAAGAGGAAGGAAACAAAGAAGCAAGTGGGTGGAACCTCTCATATGGAAGTAAACAAAATGAGAAAAGGTGAATCCTTTCAAGATGACGATAGCAAAGTTCATCGGGCTGGAAGAATGTGTGGAATGTTTCCTTAACATGTCTTCACTCTATTACATTACGTGGAAAATCACCTGACGTGAACCACATGGAAAACTGTAGGAGACAAAAGCACGCAAAATAACGAAATAAATATCCCCGCAATTTGGTGTAAATGAGGGGTCCAGTCGTCAGGGTGTGGCTAAGCCTGCAATTACACACACGTCATAACCAGATCCACGTGATTAACAGGTCTACGGGTGGACCCAAGCGATGTTAAACTTATGTAATTTTCTTCCATGCCCAAGACAGGACTCGACCCCTCCAGGGTGTGGCTAAGCCTGCAATTACACTCACGTCCTAACAAGATCCACGTGATTAACAGGTCTACGGGTGGACCCAAGCGATGTTAAACTTATGTAATTTTCTTCCATGCCCAAGACAGGACTCGACCCTCTGACGTGGAACGACCGTGCGCACCGTAGCAGGGCATCTTAGTGCGCACGACTTCTCCACCGCGGCAAACTACTTATAACGAATATTTAAAAAAAAATTGTTCGCTGTGGATCACTCTGACATGAAATAGACGTAAATGTTGATAAAAGAATTCTTATGAACAAAGGCTCACCTAAAAATATATAATAATCATATCACTTGGTAACTTACGTTGAGTTCCTGTAGTTACGCGGATGGTAGGAAACGTAGAAATATGTTTTCTCAGAAAATTGTATTTGTAAAATCAGTGCATTGACAAAAAAATTTTATACCCCCTCATCCCCTCTTTCCCATCAATCGCACAAAGCCATATTTACGAACCCCTGATACTTGTTTATTTATTTTGTAGCCCACAGTAAAATATATTTTTCTAGTTTTAAACAGATAAAGGATCTTAGCGACTAGAAAACTGTGTCGTCTTGCATATATTTCAAAATCCAATATTCTGGTTGTTGCCAATAATGCCATATTATGGAGACAAATAACGCAATCTCCCGATTGTCTCCAATAGTAATTGAAACTTTGTTTTTGTGCAGGTCTGGAATGATACTGCACGAAGTAAAACATTAAAAAAATTATAATAAACGTGCTCATTGACATTCACTGCTCAAAACAATTACGGGATCAGGTGAGATATTGTAGCGCCTGTCTCTTCCTATGGTAGGTTGTGGGAAGAAAGAAACGAGCTTATGACTAAAATCAATCTGTCTGACTTCTGCTTCCCAATTAACAGGTGACTTGCCTGTTAATCTTCTGTTGCATCGGACCTCCTCTCTTGTAGCAGGGGTTTCTATTATTTTGTAAGTGAATAAAAATGATAGGAACAGAGAAAGGCTACAGACAATAAGTCGGACAGTTCATTGAAATAATCTTCGTGTTCCGAAAGTAGCATATAGAATTACGAGGTAGCCTGTTACATCTTTTTAAATGGTTACTGATTCTTGCTGCGGGACAAGACATACAATAGAGAGCAAACATCGAAAATAGACCACATTCAAATAGTTCGACCAGCCTTTAACGAGAGAGAAAGAGAGCATATTGAGTTTCATTTTCCGTTGGTCATGAGAACAGTAGACTGAGCCCGAAATAGGGGCGGCACAAAAACTAAAGAAAAAGAATCTTAGTAATCATCCCGCCTAGCACCCGATATGCAGACGGTTGCATATTTTTTAAATTCGCGACCGAATGCAATTACTTCACTTTAATCGCGAATACCTGCTCGGTGAAACTTTAAGTTCCTGTCAGTCAACGAAACATCACCAAGACGGAGCATGGCGGTTTCTGCACAATATGCGATCGAGGACCTGTCCTCCTAAGAACTGCAAGTATCTGAAGCAACTGCCGAACAGCGAGTGGCCACGTCGCTAACGTCAGTTTTGTTAACGCGAGTTTCGCACCGCTGATTCTTCAGCAGGTAAAACTAGTGACGTGTTACCAACCTAACCAGAGCACAGTTAAGAGTTCATTCTGGACTTCAAGGGCCGGTTTCACGCCCTCTCGGGTGGCTGCCTGTCTTGTTGGCAACTCGTCAAAGACGGCGGGAACAGAAGTGTCCTTCCTTGAAGGCGTTGGCTCTCCGGGTTTGAACGGCTCCGGTAGCCTTTGTGGCTGATCGCCATCTTGCCAATTTAATATATTAATTAATACAGGACACGGAAAATTATTTCGGCCCCACGAGACGATGGTACTCCGGTCAGGCAAGCAAACGGTAATTTTAGACTGTCCGCGAAAATTAGTATTAAATGATTGTAATGGCGATTAATTCTCCCAACTTCTTGAATATTAATCGGTCCTAACTTTGGAATACTTCAAACGAATCATAATTTTTCATTAGACTTGAATACGTCGTCAGAAATTTTAGAATTATTTTATTTATGCCCACTCTCTTTGTCCTAGAGACTAGCAATGTGGTTCATGACACCTTCGTGCATGGTCTGGGAAAAGTCTTTGCTCTACAATATCATACGCAATATACATCTGGTAACGTATTTTATTCAGATATTGGTTATATTTGTAACGTATGTGTGATACATCATGATATTTTGATGTTTTTACTGAAGGCTTACATGGCGTTTACTTTAACTGAATCACTATAGGGCTACCACAATAGTGAAAAAGTAATTCTCGTTGTTATCACCTCAGACGGCCAGTACAGTTGTACACTTGCGTAGCAAGGACAGTGTGAGGTTGTCAATTAGCTCCCGAGGGATCTTTGGCCATTCGTCTACGAATGCAATACCCAGCTCTGCAATCGTTGTGGGAGGTGCTGATCTGGTTGCAATTCGTCTGCCAAGTACGTCACAGACATGCTCAATCAGGTTTGTTCTGTGAGCAAGCTGGCCATTCCATTCGTTCAGTTCCCTCAGATTCAGGCATGTTGCCCTCCAGTGCAGCTCTGTGGCGACAAGCGTTATCGTCCACCGGAAGGAACCAGTCTCCAATGGTACCAGCGTAGGACAAAACAAAGGGTCAAAGGATATCATCACTGTACCTATGAGCAGTCAAAGCGCCATTCTGAAAGACATAGAGGTCTGTACGTCCGTCAACACTAACCACTGTCAACACCATTCAGGGACCACTATGATATGATGTTTCCTGACCATAAGCAGGTTTGTTCAAGGCTCCACGTTCTCTCCAGAGGTCGGTACTACGTTTGCTGTTGTTTCGAAACAGACGCCTCATGTATGCCAGTAACGGGCAATGATCCTTTCGTTAGTGGAGAGGGGTGGGCAAGTTTGTGGCCCTTACCCGTACGGGAATTAGTGTCTAGACAACGAGTTTGAGTACTGTGGACAGGTTATTGCTGGGAATTTGGGTCTGACGGGAGGCGTGCTTAGGTAGTACTTGTAGGTGCGGTGCTCACTGTGTACCCAGTGGTGTAGTGGTCAGCACAACTGCCTAGAAAGCAGGAGACGCGGGTTAGAATCCCGACTGGGTACATATTTTGAGCTTTTCACATTTGCAGTTGATGTCATATATTCAGTTTATGGTGCTCAAGACGTTTATGGGTAACTGCTCTCAGGGTTAATACTACAATGTTCAAATGTTTGTAAAGGTTATGGCACTTAACTGCGGGGTTATCAATCCCTAAACTTACAAACTACTTATAAACTAACTTATACTAAAGACAGCACAAACATCCACGTCCGATGGGGGACTGAAACCCTTGACGGGGAACGGCATCGCGCATCGGAGCATAGCGCCTCAATGCGCTCGACCTCTCCGCAGCGGCCAGGGTTAATACTCTTCGGACCCTTATAAGGTTGGCTTGTAGAGAAGCGAGAGATGTTCTGTTCCACCAGTTGTTTAGAAGGAATGAGGCCGTTGTGGGCCGACTGAGAATGGCTTCGCTGTCTGGGCCAATACGTCGAGGGTTGCGGAGTCGCTCCCGCCAGTGGTTCGAGTCCTTGCTCGGACATTGGTGTGTGTGTGTGTGTGTGTGTGTGTGTGTATTGTCCTCAGCATATTTTAGTTTAATTAGTTTGTAAGTGTAGGGACTGATGACCTTAGCGGATTGGCCCCTTAGGATTACAAACATTTTATTTTTAGACTGTCACAGAAATAATCGACAAACTGCAGAATTGCTTTTGCCTGGCGGCGGTATTTAGATTCTACGTATTGTTAGCTCACTACCTAGGAAGAGTCGACCAACAAATTGTTTCCTTCTGCATACATCTTCCTAAATGACCACGACAAGAAAAATGGGTAAAAGTAGCGAATGAAGCGACCTTTTCTCTTTATATAGCGACATTTTCTTTTTATATAGTTTTTGTTCGAAGTGGGAAATAAAGTGCCACACATCACAAAATGACTCATGGAGCTTACTTGTAAACCTGGAATACATGTGGTCGGGCAACGAAAATAGAATGGCAAAAAAATGACGATGACGTTTTCCAGACATCACAATGGTTACATTTAAGAAAGAACTATTACGACATTAGACGTTAACGGATTTACAAAATCAATCGTTTATATCCCGAACTGGTTATGAAAATAAAGTGAATCGAATTACGACACGTTGCAAGCACGCTGTTATTAATTTCCACCTTGCTTCAATCCCAAAGTAACAGGACACCGCACCTTGCCATGGAAATATGAAATTTGATTTGTCTGCAGTGGACGCCAAAATATATGATTGGAAATTTTTTAACATAATTGACCAACATTCCCCAATGTATTGTTTCAAGAGCCTTCAAACAGTTAAGTACTAATTGTTTTTATTGATCTATTAAGGAACTCCAAAATTCTGGAGAACAGTAAATATAAAAAATTTACGAATCATGACGTCGTTGATGATAACGGTATTCTAATCAATTAAGACAATTTTTCTCTAAGGCTCCATTTCATAGTCTACCAGTCTATTGGTATGTTAAATCTATTTTATTGATTTAATAGCTATCGTATTAGAACCTTAGATTACCATAAGTAGTACATTAAGTGGATCAGGCTCTATAACACAAGCACTTTTTATTATTTATAATAAAGGTGGAAATGTAGCTGTTGCTTATGAAGTAGTTGAAATAATTAGTACGTCTACTAATCCAATAATGATAAGTGGTATTAAAGGTATAAATGACGTAGGTAAAACCATATGGGGAGAGTGATTTAACAATTTTCCTTCCTGCTCAACAATAGGACGTAATTGGCTGAATCACGATTCATTATTGATTTAAGATTTTGATAATAATGGTTTAGGGGAAAATATGTAAAGTACTCAAAATGAACCAAGATAACCAGTACTATTAAATAAAATTTGTTCACAAGGCATAGCAAGTCGTGCAGTCGATAATTCAGACGTTTTTAATGGAACTAAAGCCACAAGTAGGTGTGATCAGAACACATCCAATGTTTACGTTATGTGAAATAATGTGACAAGTGTAGCGCCATTGCCATATGTGAGCATTATCAGGGGTTAATTTATATGCTCTTCCCTATAGTAAAAAAACAAAGCACCATCACAGCGTGAACCTAAACTTGGTGCAAGAGAATACCATACTCCTGCAAGTTACCCACTGATGATGGCCTGCAGCGGCTCTGAAACTAGTTAGAGACGAACAAAAGGAACATAGATGTTAATGGTTGAATTTTTTACCTAGGTATATCGATTTTATTTTCGTCACTGTGCGGAAATTTTCCTTGCAGTAGGAATCTGAGATAAAGAGTCATTGCTACCATACTTGTTGCTTCATCGACAATATATGTTATGCCTTTAGTCTAAGGCCGATTTGCATAATTTGAAACAAAAACGCGTTGCTCCATTGAACGATTTTGCGCTCCACGTTGCAATAACACGAATTATTACACTGACCCTGTTAGCTGGGTCGCGGCGTGTATCGCCGCTTCACTGCAGTGCTTAATGACATGTCCCTCGAGTGTGTATGCGCGAGCATCTCATCCTCACGCGGTTTGTAAAATATGGGACCATTCACAGAGGTATTCAGTCGCACTTTGTATGAGAAAATTTCTTCCACTTCGACTCATCCCATTAATGCATAACCTCAAAGAGATATTTCAAACCCATATTGAAATGTTAATGCCGAGGATGGTTTTTAGTGCTTAAAATAATTTAGTAGTCGAAGGAATGAAAGAGGAGATCGCTTGGTGGAATTCTGCGCAGAGCACAATTTAATGATCACCAATACTTGGTTTAATCATCACGAAGAAGAGACCAGGAGACACTGGAAGGTACCAGATTGACTTTATAATGGTAAAGAATAGATTTAGAAATCAGGTTCTAATCTGTAAGACATATCCAGGGGCAGGTATAGACTCTGACCATAACTTATTGGTTATGGACTGCAGATTTAAACTTAAGAGACTGCAGAAAGATAGAAAAGTTAGGAGATGGAACCTGGACAAATTGAAGGAACCAGAGGTGGTTGAGAGATTCAGAGGGAGCATTAGGCAAGGATTGGCTGAAAGGGAGGAATTAATACCGTAGAAGTAGAATGGGTAGCTCTCAGAGAGAGTAGTGAAGGCTGCAGAGGATCATATAGGCAGAAGGACAAGGCCTAATAGAAATCCCTGGATAACACAGGATATACTGAACTTAATTGATGAGTGTAGGAAATATAAAAATTCAGCAAGTGAAACAGGAAAAAGGGAGTAAAAACGTCTGAAAAATGAGATTGACAGGAAGTGCAGACTACCTAAGTAGTAGTGGCATGAGGACAAAAACCGAACCGTAGAACAATGCATAACTAGGGGAAAGATAGATACCACATACAGAAAAATAAAAGAGATATTTGGAGACAAGAAAAGCAGCTGTATGAATATCAAGAACTCAGACGGAAAACCAGTACTAAGCAAAGAGGGGAAGGCTGAACTGTGGAAGCAATATATAGAGGGCCTATACAAAGGAAATAAACTTGAAAGCAGTATTCTAGAAATGGGAGACGAAGTGGAGGAAGATGAGATATGAGATATGATACTGCGAGAAGAATTTGACAGAGCGCTGAAGGATATGAGTCGAAACAAGGACCCCGGAATAGATGATATTCCGTCTGAACTGCTGATGCCGTAGGAGAGCCAGTCATGAAAAAATTGTATAACCTGATACGCATGACGTATGAGACAGGGGAAATACCCTCCGACTTCAAGAAGTATATTATAATTCCAATTCCAAAGAAAGCAAGTGCAGGCAAGTGTGAAAATAACAGAACTATCAGTTTAATAACTCATGGGTACAAAATACTAACACGAATTAATTGCAGACAAATGGAAAAACTTGTGGAATCCAACCTCGGGAAAGGTTTGGATTTAGGGAGAAATGTAGGTACACGAACGGTAATACTCATATTACGACTTCTCTTAGAAGATAGGCTAAGGAAAGGAAAACCTACGTTTTTAGCGTTTGTCGATTTAGAGAAAGCTTTTGACAATCTTGACTGGAATACACTCTTCCAAATTCTGAAGGTATCAGGGGTAAAATATAGGGAGCGAAGAGTTACATTCAACGTCCCAGACAGTGGTTATTAAAGTCGAAGGGCAAGAAAGGGACGCAGAGGTTGGGAAGGGAGTAAGACAGGGTTATAGTCTTTCCCCAATGTTGTTCAATCTGTACATTGAGCAAGTAGTGAAGGATTGGAAGAAGAAATTTAGAGAGGGAATTAAAGTTCAGTGATAAGAAATAAAAAGTTTGCGGTTTGCCGATGATATAGTAATTTTGTCAGAGACCGCTAAAGATCTGGAAGAGCAATTGAATGGGATGGGCAGTGTCTTGAATGGAAGATATAAGATGAAAATTAACTAGAGTAAAACGAAGATACTGGAATGGAATGTCAGAAAATCAGGCGATGCTGAAGAAATTAGATTAGGTAATGAGACAATAAAAGTAGTACATGAATTTTGGTATTTGGGTAGCAAGATAATTTCTGATGGCCGAAGTAAAGAAGATATAAAATGAATAACGGCTATGGGAAGAAATGCGTTTCTGAAGAATATTAATTTAAATGTTAGGAAGTCCTTTCTGAAATCATTTGTCTGGAGTGTAGCATTTTATGGGAGTGAAACGTGGAGGATAAGGAGTTCAGATAAGAAAATGATAGAAGCTTTTGAAATGTGGCGCTACAGACGGATGATGAAAATTGCATGGGTAGATCAAGTAACTAATGAGGAGTTGCTTAACTGAATCGGGGAGAAAAGGAGTTTTTGGCATATCCTGACTAAGAGAAGGGATAGATTGGTTGGACACATTCTGAGACATCAAGGAATTGTCAACTTAGCATTAGAAGGAAGCAAGTGGGGTAAAAATCGTAGAGGGAGACCGAGGGACGAATATAGTAAGCGGATTAAAAGGATGTAGGCTGTCGAACGTATTCTCATATGAAGAGACTTGCGCAGGACAGAGTATCGTGGAGAGCTGTATCAAACCAGTCTGCGGACTGAAGACCACAAGAACAACAGTAGTCGAAGAACAAACCTTGAATGTGGTCATTTTTGAACAGTTTTTTGTAATGCTTGTTGGATTTGTAATTGAACTCGCTATGTCCATTTACACATGCATCCTTGGTTTCGTAAGATTTCTGGGCCAATTAATAACAGTAGTAGTAAAAATACGTTATTGATCAAGGACAGTAAGTATATATCAGGACAAGAGTAATCACCACTAGCTTTACAAGATGACAAAAAGACTCGTAGGTGAAAACCAAATAAAAATAAAAACGTTACAGGAAATTTTCTTTTCGATTTAGTAGGAAAATTGTCACCAGCTGCGGCGAAATATTTATCCGCTGCCAACGATTTATTAATAATTTCTTTTGCTGTCGAGAACAGCAAACCACGATCGTGATATGCACGGAGAATTGCTTCAAAGTTGAAGCAATTAAGCGAAATTGCGACTGTATGTTGGCAATTCCTTTGAAAATAATGACAATCGGACGTTGCGCGTTAATTCCGGATTGGAATCGACCACAGAGCGTTTTCCCAGATGTAGAAAGAGAATGGATTGTGGGAAGTGAACAGTGATGACAAGAAAATACGGACAAACTTTGATTTAGCAGAAAGATTGGCAATAACGTCGGCCGCGGCTTTATCTTGTGACACCAGAAGCGGAAATGAGAGTTTGGGCGGGCGAAAGGGTTTTGCTACAGGAGAGGTGCGCGGCACCCAGCCACCCACCTACACAGACACACACACACACACACACACACACACACACACAAACACACACACGTGTCCGCGCGGGCACATTAATTTCATTGCGGGCCGACAGCTAAACTCCAATCTAGCCCGCCGCTCGCTTCCCACAATTGGCTATCGATTGTCGGGAAACCTCCCAGATGCGACCCTCTCCGTTTTGGGCAATCTAAGCTGTATTCCTCCCTGCGGGTGTGAGCACCGCCGAGGAGGTAGCAATTGCGGAGCTATTTCGTAAAGCATACTCTGACAAATAATAGATTAATAAACTAAACTGTGGGTAACTAAATTCACACCAAGTTATTAAGTGATGCTGACTGGCTATTACAGCTGATGCAAAATATTTGCTGCTACTAGAAATTCAATCATCCTCGATACCACTTCTGCCATCACGTTTGTCAACGAAACTGAATTAGATGATTAATCTGTAATTCTTAATTCTGAATACCTGTGACGAGGGAAAGACGATAAGGTCAGAGAGGGAAACGGGAGATGGTCAGAGATAGGGGGAAGAGGAGATAAAAGATAAACGTGAGGGCGGAGGAAATGGGAGAGAGACGGGGCATCGCAAGAGCAGTAGGATGAGAAGGGAGAAGTAGGAGGAGGAGAAGAAGGGTGGTGAAGGATGGAGAGAGAGTGCATGACGAAAAGAGCTACAGAATAAGTACTCCAAAGGCGATAACCTGCAGAACTATGTCCATGCTGAAAACTGACAAACAAAAATTTAGAATTCCACTGCAATGGAATCTACAATTATATATATTTTTGACGAATTACAGCGTTCAAATGAATTAAATAAATCGCAATTTGGGATGTTATGGCTTCACTGTATGAGGTTTAGATGGCATACCAAACTGTGGCGAATGAAAATTTATGCCCGGGCGGGTTTCGAATCCCGGATCTCCTGCTTACTAGGAAGACGCGTTGACCACTCCGCCACCGCGTCTGCCTAGTAAGCAGGAGATCCTGGGTTCGAATCCCGCCCGGGCACAAATTTTCATTCGCCACAGTTTGGTATGCCATCTAAACCTCATACAGTGAAGGCATAACATAGCAAATTGAGATTTATTTGATGAATCTGCTACTGTCGCTGATAGCACGCGTTGTTGACATACCTACCTTACCTCCGAGCAAATGTACTCGGCCGTCCCACATCACCGTCGTGCAAACAATCCAGGGAAACACAGTCACTTGTTGAGCGAGCGGTGTAACGTAGCAGCGTCACTATGTTTTCGAAACAGGGACAATCTTATTGGATCAAGATTTAATGTGCCAGAGGTCGTACAGCATATCTGCGGCCGCTGTCACATCGTTCAGAGCGCTGAATATCATAATTTAATTTGCGTGAAATTTCGTTGCCATTCAATTTCATAATTTTCGTTGGTCCTTCTGGTTTTTAACTCTTTCAGTCACACTTTTACAATAGGAACATAATTACCAATGTCTGTTCACACTTGTACAATAGGAACATAATTATCAATGTCTGTTCATCAAACCAACTGTTACAACTGAAATATCACAGACAATAGAGGAAACATAACGCTACCGAAACCGGTAGCAGTGAGATAATAAATAAACAGCTATGGTCAATATTTCATTTTGCAAGTATGTGGGGGATGTGACAGACAGGAAGGGGAGAGAGGAAACGTACAGATAGAGGGTACAGGAGGAGACGGACAGAGAGACGGGAGAGGAGGAGGCAGAGATAGGGGAGATGGTGATAGGTGGAAGGAGATGAAGAGGTTGAGGGGAAGATGAAATGGAAAGAGAAAGGGATACTCTGCAAATCACATTTAAGTGCCTGGCAGAGGGTTCATCGAACCACCATTATTCTAGAATGTAACTTTCACTCTTCAGCGGAGTGTGCGCTGATATGAAAGTTCCTGGCTGTGCGCTTCCTGGTAGTGCGCTTGCCCGCGAAAGGCAAAGGTCCCAGGTTCAAGTCCCGGTTCCGGCACACAATTTTAATCCACCATTATGCTATTTATCTCCCATTCCATTCTCGAATAGCGCGCGGGAAGAAAGAAAACCTGAATCTCTCCGGTCGAGCTCTGAATTCCCGTTTTTTTCCCTCATAATCATTCTACCTATGAGTCAACAATATATTTTCGCACGCCGCAGTGATAAGCGCCGTAGTTGTAATGATTCCCATCCCAGATCCTGTCTCATTTCCGTAACGCTGTCTCCCCTGTCGTGACAATACGAAACGAGCTGCCCTTCTTTGGACTCTTTCGATGTCCTCCGTCAAACCCACCTGATAAGGAACCCACACCGGGCAACAATACTAAAAAAATGGACGCACAAGTGTAGTGTATGCAGTTTCTTTTGTAGTTCTGTTGCATGTTTTAAGGGTTCTGCCAATAAAACGCAGTCTCTGGTTCGCCTTTTCCACGACATTATCTACGTGTTCTTTCCAATTTAAGTCTGAAGTAATAGTAATTCCTAGGTATTTTGTGGAGTTTATGGCCTTCACGTTTGATTGATTTATCTTGTAAACAAATTTTAACGGATTTCTTTTCGTACTCATGTGGACGACTTCACACTTTTCATTATTTAGAGTCAACAGCCAATTCTTCAATTCTTACACCATAGTGATATCGTATTCAGATCGTTCTGCAGTTGGTTTTGATCTGCACATGAGTTTACGAGACGGTAAATGACGGCGTCATCTGCGAACAACCTAAGAGAGCTACTCAGATTTCTCCTAAATCCTTTATGTAAATAAGGAGCAGCAGAGGACCAATAAACTACCCTGTGGAAGGCCCGATATCACCTCTGTTTTAGTCGATGCCTTACCATCGATTACTACGAACTGTGTCCTCTCTGACAGGAAATCCCCTATCCAATCGCAAAATTGGGGCGATATACCATGAACATGCAATTTGATTAAAAGCCGTTTGTGAGGCACAGTGTCAAAAGCCTACTGGAAATCAAGAAATACGGAATCGATTTGCGAACCCTTGTCGATAGCACCCATATCTTCGTGTGAATAATGAGGTAGTTGTGTTTCGCATAAACGATATTTTCTAAATCCATGTTGACCTTGGGTCAATAGATCGTTGTGTTCGAGTTAATTCATAATATTTGAATATATGATATGGATACGGGAGTTTTTAAAATAAATAGTTCATGTCGCACCACAAAGCTGAAAATTTGTTATTTTTATAGTAAACTGTTGTTAGTGTATCACCTTTTAATGTAGTTTCTGTTTAGTTAGAATCCGACCACGTGTGTGCCTCTGGGTCGGCAGTGTGCAGAGTGTTAACACGCGCGCCTGACACCCTGTGACACGTGGCAGTAGAAGGCGCGGCGCAGCTTTGGACGGGGCGGCCGTAATCTGCGTTCACAGCTGGCTGCGCGCGCGCCCCGAGCGGGCGTAGCAGCGCGTTATCAGCCTATGAGTCCTCAAGGCGTGCCCCGCCCCATGTTCTTGTGCACCGCGGATGAACACTGTGCGTAGGTAGCGCAGGACACGACCGCGGCGCTAGCTGACATCATGGACTAACTGCAAGGGGTGAACAGAAACTGTATCTTGTTCACCACAGATGATTTATTCCCGCCTCCAACCCCCCCCCCCCCCTCCCCCAATAACCATATAAAACCGTCCGACCGATAGCAACGTCATCTAACTAGCAGAGTTTAGTCAGAATGAAACACTTCTTAAAGAAGAGTAGCCTAGATCACATTTAGAGCAAAATTACTTTATTTCACTACTAGTTCTCAAGTGACATTCCTACATTAAAAACTACAGTGCACATGTGCAGGAAAAGACTTCTCGAACCTCCAGTGGGAGCGACCGCACAGTGCGTATCATGGCGTCTTCGACCACTCGACCATTCCCGCGTGCATTACATAACGCAATACTGCAGAAAGGACCTGTAAGGAGAAAGGAGTGTATTTCACATTATTGAGCTATACGTAACCGAAACATAATATCAACGTGCTTTTATGGCACATATTCAAAACCATCAGCAATATGCAACAACTGCAGTACTAATGAAAGTGCATCAACAATATTTCCACTATCTCACGCTTTCTGTAGTTTTTACCTTCATTTGCGATAAAAGCGACTCATCTTATGTTACATATTTACAGCTTACTCGAGCATAAACGGATTTCACACTAAAAACTTCAAAGTTGGAACTTCATGACAGATATAAATGTCTGTGCCGGAACATGGATGTTTCCATAATGAAATTTTCACTCTGCGCTGATATCAAACTTCCTGCCAAATTAAAATTGTGTGTCGGAGCGGGATTCGAAACTGGGACCTTTGTCTTTCGCGCGACTGAGCCATCACGCCACGCCTCACAGAACAACGTCACAACTTTACTTCTACCAGTACCTCGCCTCCTACTTTCCAAAATTCACTTCCTGGCATTTTAAAATTCTATGCCTGTAATGCTGTTTTTGTATGAAAATGGGTGTTGCGTATTGAAGTTGAGGTTGGGGGCTGCAAATGAAATTTTACCAGGTAGTGAAATATTTTTTAATGAAATTATTGAGCAATTTTGACAAGGAAGGGACAATTTAAACAAAATTATTGGACTTCGTCATTAAATGGAAGCGGTCGTGACTTCGGTAGCAAATACAACACCAGAAAGCAACATTACAGAAGACGTCAGCGGAATCTAAATTTTACCTTATTGGGTGCTGGTACTAATATTTCGGTCATATTCTGTAGTGATTCTAGCTGAGATGACTGGAATATTACTTCGATAAATTGATGCTGGGATTGTGCATTTACTATTGTTTTAGATCGTGTTGAAAATTAATCATGATAGTCGCCAAAAATTGGAAAATTATCGGACCTCATAAACATCGGGAAGATTTTTCTGCAGGAATTAAAACGTAATAAACCATTCAAAGACCCGAAATAAATAAGAGTTGCACAGAGAATGTTCTAGTACAATCTCGAAACAAATCGAAACAATACCCGAGCAGCACTTTATAAAGTACTTGATCTGCTGAAAATAAATAACTTTAAAATTAGTGAGAATGGAGAAGGGATTATAAGTAAGTAAGATATTTCAAATTAACTGTGGGGGTTTACTGAAATTAATAAAAAAGAGAACTAAGCGCACACTTACAATAATTAGGCAAAATCCTGGAATACGTAATACATTGAGGCGAAGACAGTAAGTGACGAACAGTTCCGCTCTCTCCTTTCAGCTTGTTACAGAAAAGTTGAACGTGACAAAAATCAAATGTTTATCGATACGCTGGCAGAGAGAGAGCAGAAGTCAGCGACAAGCATCGCACAAGTTATTTAAAAAAAATCATTAATGTATTATTACATGCCAGAACCGGGATCGATCTTCGGGCCTTTGTTTTCCGCTGAAAAACACCTCACCAACTGAGCTATCCCGTCACCCTTCGTGGTCCATCCTCAAAATCTACTTCTCCCAGGAGTATAATACCAGCAAGGTACGCAGGAGAACTTTCTTGAAGTTTGGAAAGTAGAAGGCGAGGTACTGGCAGAAGTAAAGTTGAGAGGATAAAATTGGGAGGACGAATCGTGAAGCATGCCGGCGAAAGGCAAAGAATCCGTTAGCAGACTAATCATTCATTTTAACCTATAACTGGGGATGTGGGGTGTTCACAGCACCCCAATAGTAAAAGTTTACTTGTATTTAGTGAAACATGTTGGTAACACTGATGAGCGGCTTGTTATCTTCGTTCAAAGGGATGTACATTGTTGCGAAACCATTGTTCCTGTTTTTAAAGTTACGCAACACTGTACACAACAAGTTTTAAACGCAGGGTGTCTGGTAACACCCCACTTACGTCGTAGTGCGACTTTCTGTTTCGATTGGTGTACATTATGATGTCATATATGGAGGACCAAAAACTTCTTAGAACGTTGTTGGAGGAAGTTTTTAATGATAATGAAGGCTTTGAGATTCCAGAGTTTGAAGATTCCGATGACAATGAAGAAGAGCAGTGCGAACTGAAAGTGATCTGTCTCATGACTATGCTGCTACAGATATGGCATCATCCTTTCCAGCAACACTGGACATGTTTATGCTTAGTGAGGATTAACTAAATTGATGACTATACCTAAGCCTAATAATATCAGAGCAATGAAACAAAATATAATAACTCTGCTTCCTGGAACGAAACTAATTGCTAAAAACTGCAAGACTGCTGTAGAATTTTTGCTGTGCTCACAAACGCGCAAACAATTCGCTCAGTAGCAGAGTGCACCAACCTTTATATGCATCCTCACGTCTTAAAAAGAGCTTAAAATTCTGCTGTACCAAGATCCATTCGACTGAAGGCAGCTAAGTTCTCAAACACGGAAGACTTTATTCTAGCAGTTCCAAGAAATAAATGTACATCAATAAGATGCAAAGTTTGCCCAAGAGATGCTGAAAAAAAGATTTTTTCCTGCACACTAATTGTGTGTTTAAATCATATGAAAATCATCTGCAGTCAACATATTAATTCTTCCAGTGATGATGAAAAATCTTCAATATGGAAATGTGATTTTTCTCTAGTCTTTTGACATGAACGATTGTTTTGAGTTATGAATATGTCTTTTGCTTTGTTAACATCTCTCTATAATTTGAAAATGGTCAGAGCTTTTCTTATTTGATTAATTTGAATAATAGTATCTGTACGAACATTTGAAACCATTTGACACAAGTTATTCATTTATTAGTTATCGAGTACCCCAATGATTAAAATTGTTCTTAAATGATTTATAAAAGACTAAATGCTTTGTTGATGGTATAATAAACAATTTAAGAATAAAATAGAAACTTTAGTATCATATTTATGTACGGTCCTGTGAACACCCCACGTTCCTGGTTATGTTATGAATGCTCACCTCCCCCGTTAAAGGTTGATTGATTCATTGATTGATTTTCTCAGGAAAGCCAAAACAGTCTTCGTCCAACCCGCCACTGCCCGCACCGAAACTAAGTTGATTGTGCGGTATCGCTCCCGGTATATCTAGTAAAGCCAACCAACGCCCTTGAACAGTGCAAGGAGTCCCTTTACCAGTTCTTTATTAGACACAATTTCTTCGGGTCTGGTTGTCCCAAATGTTCTGTGCCTTTTACTCTCCAATGCAATGAATTCGAAGATTAGTTGTGATGCAGTTGATCACCGTCATCACAGATCCTACATTTAGGGTCCTCTTCTGTTATTCCTATTGTATGTATGTGTTTTCTGAAATTCCCATGGGCTGTCAGCAATCCAACCATGAGTCTAATCTCTCCCCTGTTCAGGTCCAGGATTGTAGAGCTTCTTTCAAAACATGGCTTTGGCATAATTACCTTGCCATGTTTCTGTTGACAAACTTCTGAGCCAGTTACGTAGCACCAATTCGATCATTGCCTTGGTGATTGTTCAAGTGTTCAAATATTCAAATGTTTGTAAAGCTTATGGGACTTAGCTACGGGGTCATCAGTCCCTAAACTTACAAACTACTTATGAACTACTTACGAACTAGGACGGCACAAATATCCATGCCCGAGGGGGGATTCGAACCCCCGACCGTAGTGGCCGTACAGATCGTGACTGAAGCGCCTCAGTCTCCTCGGCCACCGCGGCCGGCGACTTGGTGATTGTCAGGACATGTTGCGGTCCAACAAATGGAGTCTCTGCCCCCATCCTGGCTAATCTGTCGGCATGTTCGTTGCCACTGATCCCCGAGTGGCCAGGGACCCACAATAGGTTTACTCTATTGCGTTCCCCTAGCTCCACCAGAACCCTGTGACATTCTGCAACATATTTAGACCTTCTTGCAGGAGCTGCCAGTGATCTCAGGGCTGTCTGTCTGTCTGAATAGATATAGATGCTAAGGTCTTTGTAGCACCTATGCATATTATCCTCCACACACGCCCTGATGGCAGTGATTTCGGCCTGGAATATTGAGGCCAGTTTCCCTAGAGAGATGACGCCCTCCAGTCTTGGCTGCACCCCATATACCCCGGCCCCAACACCTTGGTCTGATTTTGACCCGTTAGTGAACCAGACAATATCCCCCGTACGGTGTCGAACTATTTTTTCCCACTGCTCCCTACTTCCAATTGTTATATTGAAAGAGTTGTTGAAGCAGTGTGGGGCAATAATATAGTCGGCTGGCATTTCCCCAACCTTTCCTATATTTACCTCACTCACTATTTTAGTGTGTTTCTGGATATCCCAAACAGTTCCAGTTTTTGTCAGTTTTGAGTCTGTATGCACCAGCCGCTGCCTCCATCTTGACCCAAAGGTATAATAGGGGGCACATCCAACATGGTTTCCATCCTAGCAGTTGGTGTGCTGCTAATTCCGCCTGTTATGGCTAAGCAGTCTAATCTCTGCACTTTACCAAGCTCCTTAGCAGCTACCTGCTGTTCTACTTTCTTCCACCACACGACCACCCCATAGGTGATCCTAGGTCTAATCACCGTGGTGTATATCCAGTGCAGTTAAAGGCTAATACCATGTTTATGGTATACTGTAGCAAATTAGCATATTATCACAGACCGCTACTGGAAACAACATCGGAAGGTTCAGGTGCATCCCCCACGTACAGAGAGAAGTGCGCGTGCGTATATATTTATAAATATGTGTGTGTGAAAGGGAGGGAGGGAGAGAGAGAGGGGGGGGGGAATTTCGTATATGCGGATGGGGAGGTAATGACGAGCTTCGAGTATCAGGCTCTACGGATGTCGCAGGCGTCGGTTAGGCATCACAGCGTTACAGTTGTCGGCAGAGTTCGGAGCGCCGAGACCGGAAGCAGACCTTGAGGCGACCGCGCCGCGACATGACCGTCTGGGGCAGCGGAGGCTTACCGGCTGTCCGAAGGGTGGGCGCACTCACCACCCGCGGACGTGTCCCACAAATACCCTGTGTGCTTCCAGGCAGTGGCCGCCTACGGCTTATTGTTTATTTTGGAACTCACGCTGCTTCATGTCCGTCCTTTCAGGTATTCGACATGTGATTTTTTTCTCATGTGTGCAGAAAGTGTGTGGGAAAACTTTGAGTAGCATCAGTTCGCCATCTCCTTAGCCGTACCCACCGCACAATTAATTTACCAATAAAGTCAGTTTGCAGCTGGGTTTTGGAACATATCCTGTATTCAAATATTGTGAATTACCTCGAACAGACTGATCTATTGACCCAAAGTCAACACGGATTTAGAAAATATCGTTCATGCGAAACACAACTAGCTCTTTATTCACACGAGGTGATGGGTGCTATCGACAAGTGTTCGCAAATCGATTTTGTATTTCTTGATTTCCAGAAGGCTTTTGACACCGTACCTCACAAACGGCTATTAATCAAATTGTGTGATTATGTAATATCGCCCCAAATTTGCGATTGGATAGGGGATTTCCTGTCAGAGAGGCCACAGTTCGTAGTAATCGATCGTAAGGCATCGGCTAAAACAGAGGTGAAATCGGGAGTTCCACAGGGTAGTGTTATTGGTCCTGTGCTGTTTCTTATTTACATAAACGATTTAGGGGAAAATCTAAGTAGCTCACATAGCTTGTTTGCAGATGACGCCGTCATTTACCGTCTAGTAAAATCATCTGAAGACCAAAACCAACTGCAGAATGATCTGAATAAGATATCATTATGGTGTAAAAATTGGCAATTGACTCTAAATAATGAGAAGTGTGAAGTCGTCCACATGAGTACGAAAAGAAATCCGTTAAACTTTGTTTACAAGATAAATCAATTAAAAACGAAGGCCGAAAACTCCTCAAAATACATATGAATTACTATTACTTCAGACTTAAATTGGAAAGAACATGTGGATAATGTCGTGGGAAAGGCGAACCAGAGACTGCCTTTTATTGGCAGAACCCTTAAAAAATGCAACAGAACTACTAAAGAAACTGCATACACTACGCTTGTCCGTCCTTTTGTAGAGTATTGCTGCCCAGTGTGGGATCCTTATCAGGTGGGTTTGACGGAGGACATCGAAAGAGTTCAAAGAAGGGCACCTCGTTTCGTATTGTTACGATACAGGAGAGACAGCGTTACGGAAATGATACAGGATCTGGGATGGGAATCATTACAACAAGGGCGCTTATCGCTGCGGCGTGGGTTACTTACGAAACTTCAATCGCCAACATTCTCCTCCGAATGCGAAAATATATTGTTGACTCCCACGTACATAGGTAGAAATGATCACCAGAGTAAAATACGAGAAATCAGAGTTCGAACGGAGAGATTCAGGTGTTCTTTCTTCCCGCGCGCTATTCGAGAATGGAATGGGAGATAAATAGTATAATGGTGGTTCGATGAACCCTCTGCCAAGCACTTAAATGTGATTTGCAGAGTATCCCATTTAGATGTAGATGAACAGGTTTTTTTGTGTTTCCATCTTTCGTAGCAGGAGCCGAATTATTTGCTATTGAAATGAAACTGCCGTATTCTTGCCACATTATTTGGAAGGGAGTTTTGGAGATTAACGTCCCGTCGACAGCGTGGTCATTAGAGACGGAGATTACGCTCGGAAGGTTATGATAAGGATGTGGGAGGAAATCGGCCGTGCCTTTTCAAAGGAATCATTCCGGCATTTGCCTAGAGTGGTTTAGGGAAATCACGGAAAAATCTAAATCTGGATGGTAGGAGGTGGATTTGAACCATCATCCTTCTGAATGCTAGTCCAGAGTGTTATCACTGAGCCACCTCGCTCGGTCTTGCTGCAATATGTGTAATTACTCCATATGTGTTTCGCCCTCTAGGCAACATACCTCAAAATAAATTTTTTTCTTACTGATGTAGCCTCACAGATTACAAACGTTGCAGCGTGTTTTAATCGAAATAAAAACCGACTAAGTAAGTTTTATGGTTTCGCGATTTTCATGGCGTACTTCCCACCTGGTCACTGAATTCACATTTCTTCGTGCATGCCCCAATTTTAACACTACCACTATTACTAAAATTTGCTTTCTGTTATCTGTTATTCCTGCCAAAGTTTGATATATCTGCTATTACGTAATTTCTTCTAATGCCTGGACTGATTAGCGGGCGCTAATCACGTAAAGGCGTCACGATGTTTTCGAAACAGAAACAACGGTGACCAATCAAGATTGAATTTGCTAGAGGTCATAGGTCACGATATTGTCATCAACAGACGTGCGAAGTATGTTCCAGCGCACTCACTTTTATACCAACAGGTAGCTTTGAGTTTCCCAGGAAACAACTCCCACGCATTTGGTATGTCTTCGAGATCTTCAGCATCATCTTCTTCCAGTTTTCTGGTATAGCACTAATATTCTATATTATCATCATTCAACTACACATCACTGTCACCCAGGTCTGAAAAGTCTGGTAATTTACGCATCCGGTAAACTGTTTCAACGGACAAAACATATGCAAGAAAAATCATAAATAAATGGAACAAAATGACTAATTTCACTTACCTGCATAGTAAACGTAAAGTTTAGTAAGTATATATTTAAAAAAAAAATAAAAAAAAACAATAATCTTGCCTTCTCATATTGACTGCTCGATCACAACTTGAAACAGTGACGGCAGTAATTTTCATTGTACCTTTTATAACAGTCATCACCTATAGTCCGATTAAAACCACTTGCTAGCTGACATTTGTTACAGGGCGCAACAGTGTTGCCATATAGGCAGCTGGCTACCGCTCGGCTGTCGCTGTAGGCGACACACGAACTGGACGAGTCAGTTGAAAACTGCCTATAATAATATTTTATAAAGTGAGTAGTGTTGTGCGAGGCCACCAAGAGGTGATGGCGGCGATGTGAAAAGCTCTGGCGACAGTTAATCATTGACTGAACTGAAACAGAAGACCCTTTTGTAGTCCTCAATTTAATCCCCTTGTTGTAACGTAACGACATTTCATGTACCAAGTGTCTGGCAAAAAGCCGATCCAGCTTCTCAACCACAAAAAAAAAAAAAAAAAAAAAAAAAAAAAAAAAAAAAAAAAAAAATCACGTCTTCTTTAAGGCGGATAGAGCTTACCTCTGTGACCAAGTTCAAAAAGAAAATGTTCTGATACATCGCTAAATGCAAACTGTCATTTCCCGCTATCATTGGCTAGGATATCTGAAAATATCCCCACACTGGCTATTAGTTACACAAACAAACGAGTTTCTAACCAATCAGCAGTTCTGATTGGGCCTTAATTACAGGTTATTAACGACACAACAGTTTACAATCGAAGAAAAAATATACAGACACATAGGATGAAAAATAAGAGCGAATAAAAAACTCAATACTATATGACACATATGTACAAAGGCTTTAGACTTTAAACAATTCAATTAATTTAATAAAAACAACAATGAAAATAATTCTGATTTGGGAATTGAAGTAATCATTTACGACGGGACCCACAAACTGCAGCACACAAAGCTATGATATTACTGTTGCCCTCACAAGCATCTTCTTTTGAGTCACTGTACACAACCAGTAACAACCATGAATATTGTAGCTTTCGGAGAGCTCCTTTTCACGTAAATCATTGAAAGCTCCTCTAAATGTAAGCTGTTATCTTACTTGTTAATGTGACATTAAAACATGGTTTGTACGAAAGGATTCAGTAACTTGTGCTTAATGCTGTGCATGACAACGTATTTCATTAGTATCATTCACTGTGTCCTTTCTCTATTATCGTGAAGTGTTGACATGTTTAATAAAAAGAGCAGATCCATGATACGGCAACAAAAGAAATGAAGAGACGAGTGTATCGCCAGGCGTGCCCCAATGGAGTGTGATAGGACCGCTATTATTTTCTATCTATATAAATGATCTGATGGACAGAGTATGTGCCGGCCGCGGTGGCCGAGGTGACTAAGGCGCTCCAGTCACGGTCAGCACGGCCACTACGGTCGGGGGTTCGAATCCCCCCTCGGGCATGGATATTTGTGCCGTCCTAGTTCGTAAGTAGTTCATAAGTAGTTTGTAAGTTTAGGGACTGATGACCCCGTAGTTAAGTCCCATAAGCTTAACAAACATTTGAACATTTTTTTGACAGAGTATGTTGTAATTTGCGGCTGTTTGCTGATGATGCTGTGGTGTATGGGACGGTGTCATCTTTAACTGATTGTAATAGCATACAGGATGACGTAGACAAAATTTCTAGTTGGTGCGAAGAATGGCAGCTATCCCTCAATGTAGAAAAATGTAACGTGATGCGCATGAGTAGGAAAAATAATCCCATAATGTTCGAATACAGCATTAGTAGTGAGCTTCTTGATGCAGTCACGTCGTTCAAATATCTAGGCGTAACAATGCAGAGCGATATGAAATGGAACCAACATGTAAGGACAGTTGTGAGTAAGGCGGACAGCCGACTTCGGTTTATTGGGAGAATTTTGGGAAGATGCACTTCTGTAAATGAGACTGCGTATGAAAGGCTTGTACGACCACGTCTTGAGTTTTGCTCAAGTGTTTGGGACCCGCAGCAGATCGGTTTAAAGGAGGACATAGAGGCGGTTCAGAGGCGAACAGCTAAATTTGTTACCGGTAGGTTCGAGCAATGCGCGAGTGTCACGGAAACAGGGCCGGCGCAAGACACGTGCGAAACGTGCGACCGCACAGGACGGCACTTTCCGAGGGGCGGCAAATCTGCCGCCCACCCTTATTTTTTTTAATTTTTTAGGACAAACTGAACATTCATGCCCAAGGGGGGATGAGGGGATTCGAAACCAAACCTCGGAGGGCGCGGCTTAGGGAACTGTGGCATGGCGCCTCGACTACCTGCCGGCCGCCTCTGTTGAACAAGGGGAGGGAGGAGGACTAATTTCTTGCTCGCCACAGTGGCAGCACCGTCGTGTTTACTCCGGAGGAACAGAGAGGGGGAAGCAGTCTGGCGTACACGCCACTATTATGTGAGTGGAGTGCTGCCAGCCTCTTACTCGCCGTACCTTTACTCACAACTAATTTTGCAGAAGACGAAATCTAATTTGGAAATTCAAAATGTTCAAATGATTGTAAAGCTTATGGGACTTAACTACGGGGTCATCAGTCCGTAAACTTACAAACTACTTATCAACTAGCTACTACTAAGGACGGCACAAATATCCATGCCTGAGGGGGGATTCAAACCCCCGACCATAGTGGCCGTGCAGACCGTGACTGCAGCGCCTCAGTCCCCTCGGCCACCGCGGCCGGCAATTTGGAAATTCGAATGCAATGTTTGATACTGCGGTTACATGTTAAGTCTGAAGCAATTTTTATAAGCCCTTCAATGACGGTTTCCGACAGTTTCCCACATTATGGAAAAAAATGGTTGAACATTACTATAGTCAAACATGTCCTACACCTACAATGGCTAGAAGTATTCCGAATGAGTAAATACGCTGCGAGTAATTACACGGGATAAAGACATTGGTAGTAAGCCTGGTATAAGTTGGGTTTCGACGTATTTTTGAACATTTTTGCTATCCGTTTCTGAGTGATAGTCAGACGTTTTGGTTTTTGAGCCATGAAACACCTGTCTCCGCCTGCATGAACAACAAACTCTGACCGGCATTCACAATACTACTCGCACACTATCACTTTGCCAACATTTATTTACCGTATAATGCGTGTGATTCCACGTTTCGTGTAAGTAAACTATTGGTCTCTTTGATTCTGATGAAACCCTGAGAAAGTATGGTCTTTTAGTAACAATGCCCTCTCGTCCGTACAAAACAAAACGTTAATGCTGATACCTTGCAAAACGAAAATCCATAGACAGAACATTGCTTCTAAGGGTTTCCTTGCTAGCTTCGAAGCTCATTTCTCTTTTACAAAATGTGTGCTGTTTTCGAAAAGTTCTTTTTTTTTCTATAGTTCAAAATACCATAGAAATTGCTGCCTGATAATACATTTATCCATATCGTCGGTCACATACTTTTTGTGAGCTTCTTCTTCTTCTTCTTCTTCTTCTTCTTCTTCTACTTGGGCGCTAGTTTAACCGTAGCCTCGCTGTACCTCGTCACGTGACCTAGTTCCTGGCACTGCCGCGTCGCCACTTCGCCTATCCAGGCGACAGGTATTGTTCATTGTTGCGTTCTCTACAACTAAAACTACAGAATTTGTTTCGGTAGTTGGCCGAGGGAGTCAAGATTGGTCAGAAGAACGTTCATTGCGTTTCGTAACAACAGAAGAATTGGTGCGTCCGAATTTCTTGCAACTCGGGATGTAAAAGGTAAGTGCTTTTCCTATAACGTACAATTAGTATTGCGCATGTATGTTACTCATAAGTTAGTATTTTTCTCCTTCCAGATTGCAGAATGCAAAATTTATTTTTCTTATGATCTGTTGCTTCAAAAATTGGCAAGTAGGCAAATAGCACGCGTCGTCTCAGTAGCTAGAATGAAAATAAAGCGCAGAAAAGTGACGTGATATGGCGACGATTAATATGTTTCCCCTTATACCATAATCAGAAACGAAAGAACTGGCACCTAGAATTTACGACAGATGCCGAGTGTCAGTTCTCTGAAATGAACCACCGCAGTGCAGTGAGTTAATATATTTCGACTAGCATTAGCACCCGTAGATGCCCGGGTTTGTTATTTACTGCATTATTACGTTATTCCCTCTCCTTATTCTCCCTCTCTCCATTGTCTTCCGCCCCACTCTTTGACCGTTTCACCAGCGTCTGTAGGGAAATTCGGTATGAAATGCAATTTCACGTGGCTCAATTCTCATGACTTCAACTCCTGTTGAAGTCATAATATAATATGTGCTGTTGAAAACTTTGAAGCAACTTTGAACTGTGAAGCACATACCGCTGTAGGAAGAAGCAATAGATATCTATGGAGCTCCAAGGAAAGGAAGAGAATGAAACAGTACATCTGACGAATACCCATTCTTTCTGACACATCTGGCTTTTAACTTTAAGAGAGTGCAGTTTTCATTAATATAAGATTTCACACACATTTGAACATTTCTGTAAATTCACAAGGCTTATTAAAATTAGCTAGATTTCTTCAATCAGGTTTGACTCCTTTTTTGAGCTGGTGTCCAGCGACTGTTTTGTACAAATCTCAAGAGAATGTAACCAGTCATAATTTTTGTTTTTATTTTCCAGATCTACAGAGATTTCGGTCACTGTGTGGCTGTTCTTGATGCTTTGAGTTATATTTACATCTACACCGACTTGCTGAACGTAACTACAAACATGACGGTTAGATGGAAGCACATATCAAAAAATCTTTAGACTGGCCACTCACTGGCTGAAACCTAGGTAGATCGCAAAAGTATAAACAAAAATTGCGATTGATTGCTGGTATTTCCTAAAGATTTGTTTAAATAAAATTCCACAAACGTTATGTAAAAGTGGGGGAGGGGGCGGCAATTTGGCATCTCGCACGGGGCGGCATTTGGGCTTGCGCCGGCCCTACACGGAAATGCTCAATTGGGGATCGCTGGAGGAAATACGACGTTCTTTTCGTGGATTTCTACTGAGGACATTTACAGGGCCGGAATTTTAAGCTAAGTGTAGTACGATGTTGCTGCCGCCTACTTACATTTGGCGTAATGATCACAAAGACAAGATAAGAAAAATTAGGGCTCGTACGGAGGCATATAGGCATTCCTATTTTGCTCTTTGTGTTTGGGAGTGGAGTAGGAAAGGAAATGGCTGGTTCAAATGTTTGTACAGCTTACGGGACTTAACTACGGGGTTACCAGCCCCTAAACTTACAAACTACTTATGAACTAGCTAAGACTAAGGACGGCACATACATCGATGCCGAGGGGGATTCGAACCCCCGACCGTAATGGCCGTGCAGACCGTGACTGGAGCGCCTGAGTCCCCTCGGCCACCGCGGTCGGCTAGGAAATGGCTAGTAGTGGTACAGTGTACCCTCCGCCACGCACCTTACTGTGGATTGCGGAGTATGCATGTAGATGTAGAAGAAAGAGAGTAGACAAGGAAATGGAAGTGAATTGATCGATTGTTGTGTCAATTTGGCAACGGTGAACGGTTCGGTCGTGACGTTGAGCGTTCTGATTGGACTGATTCAACAGTAGAGTACGAACCTTCAACTACCAAACTAGTTTAATCAAACTATACTTCAGAAACTAGGACTAAGAAGACGTTTCAGTACAGACAAGTAAGCATCAACAATAGATTACATCGCTTAAGGCACCGATACGGTATAAAAGACGCCACATTTGTCCATTTTACAACAGCGTGCCTGCTGCAGGGTTAAACACTTTTTGGTGGTAACATCACGGTTGAGGCGTGGTGAACAGACACTACACAGAACTGTGTAAATTAAATTATATACACATCAATGGTATTGATGTGAACCTAAATGGCATAATATGGGACCACTGCTTCTGGGTGCATCATCTTTTTCCGTCCGTTTACATTTATGACAATAGTCATTAAAGTTCAGAAACTAAGACAAAGAAGTTTCATTACAGACAAGTAAGCATCAACAATGGATTATTTCTATGTATTTCTATGTCCCGATTGACTGACTGACTAACTCATCATCGCCCAGCCCAAACCATTGAAGATAGAAACTTGAAATTTGTGGAGGGTCTTGATCTTACTCTGTAGGCGTCATTTAAGAAGGGATTTTTCGATATTCCGTCCGTAAGGGGGTGAAATAGGAGATGAAACGTTTTTTTGAAAATACGTAGCTATATAGGCAATTTTGAAGCTAGCACTACAAAATTTCGGATTTTAATTCAGGTTTCGAAATTAAAAGACGTGTTTCGGCATTTTTTTGAAATTCGACAAATAAGGGGGTAAAATAGGTGACGCAAAAAATTTATTTTCAAAAATATGTTGCTATTAACTCAACTTTCAAGCTATAACTACGAAACTTAGGATATGGACTCTTGATCAGCATTAAAAAGACACGAGTTTCGGTATTTTTGGAAATTCAAAAACTATGGAGGTAAAAGACGAGATCAAAAATTCTTTTTGAAAACACTTTGTTGTCAAGACAATTTTGAAGCTATAGCTGCAAAAATTGGTATTTTTATTGTTCGTTATGATTTTTAAAAAATGCGTGTTTCGGTATTTTTGGAAATTCAACCACCAAGGGGTTAAATTGGAGAGGGGGTGTTTTTCCCAAATATGTTGCTATTTAGGCACATTTGAAGTTAGAACTACAAATTTTCGGATTTGTATTCGGGGTTCAAATTTAAAAGATACGTGTTTCGGTATTTTTGGAATGTCAACCAATAGGGGGGGGGGGGGTTAAATACGAGATGCAAAAATTGATTTTCAAAAATATGGTGCTGTTAACTCAAATTTCAAGCTATAACTACGAAACTTAAGATATGGATTCCTCATCGGGATTAAAAAGTAACAACTGGTGCAGACCAACCTGCCTACGCATGCGAGGCAGCGCGGGTTCAGCTAGTGTGTTAATATGGGACGGACACTATTTTTGTCACCTTGGAGGCGTTGATTGTTGTCCGTACGGTCGGGGTTATCACTGTATCCCAGTGACGTAGTTGTCTGTGCAATAGGAAGCATGTGACCCTTATTCGAAAACCAGCTCGTAATATATTTTCCACTTTGCTCACTGAATTGAATCAGTGCCTACTAGCACCTAATGTTCAAATGTTTGTGAACGTGAGGGACTTAAATTGTAACGGTCATCGTCCCTATACTTATAAACTACTTTTAATTTATGCGAACAACAGGCATCTACATCTACATCTACATACACACTCCGCAATCCACCCGAAGGTTCATGGCGCAGGGTAGTCAGTACCACTTCCCGTTGTAAGAACATTGCCTGTTGGAGGTCGTCAAATAATCTTAAAATTTAGAATGCGTAACAGTATACTCTAGTAATAATATTTTCGTTATTGAATGTTGCAGCAAATCACAAATAAATGGATCGCAACAACACTTTCGCAGTGAAAGTTAAAATTTTGAATAAATAAAAGAATTGATATTACTTAATTTGAAACAGTCACTGTGGTAATTAATTAAGCTTGGCCCTATCTGACTTAGCATCGACTACAGCCTCCAACTAGCACCTCTTACGATTCTCGAACAGCACAACTTCGCTAATAAATGTGTCAGAATTCATGTAGTGGTGATGGCGTGTTCGTGTTATAATCAAAATTGTAAAAGCAGATAGACTCTGATTGCAATGATAATAGCTCAGTACAGTGAAACTCCGTGGTGCAATGAGCTTCACAAATACTACAGTCAAAGTTCTCAATAATTTTGATATTATTGTTTAAAGCATTCAAGTTCCTTATAAAAACTTTACGTAAACTATTTTTTTTTAATTGTAATTGGTTCCAGGACCTGGGTAGCGTACGCGTGCAACTGGCTGAGCAGAGTTTGGCATTTAACGTATTTCATAAAAAAAATTATTTCAGTCAAGTCTGGTTAATCAACTATAATACTTTGACTACTGTTAGTCTGGTTACTTTCTACATAAATGAAACCAACTTTACTTTACTTGCAAACTCTCTTGCACTCTCTTGCACTTTAATTACTAGTCTCTGTGGTTGTAACACGTTTAGCAATTCTTTAACTCGTCTAGCAATTTCTTTAAAACTGATTGAACTTGTTAGTCAAAGTACAGGCTTGCATATTCAACATAATCTAATAATGGTGATAATGGGGTGACTACAACTACTTACAAAATTAAGACTGGTTTCAAAATAAGTCATGTATAATTGAACCAAAGTTCTGATTGGGTTGACACTACATTTACATGCATACAAAATAAAATGTTACAAAAGTACTCATCTGCTTTCGTCGTCTTCGTCGTGAAGTCCAAACAAGACAGATATGATTACAATAGGTACTCTTACTACAACAACGATCACACTCGCTGACAATAGACTTGATACCAAACAATTACTTTTCTTGCACACATGGAAAAAGATTACACTGATCGAGTATAAATAAACTTATTTCGCACTTCGTTCAATACATTAAACAGTACGCCTCTCAGGCTTATTGCAAATGCATAAAACTCGCGCCACACTGCGCCTAACGTGCCTCTGCACCATCAACAAGACATTTATATGTTTACTATAGGGAACCTGCTCCACGACTACATTTATGTCTTTACTTTGGCGAGTCCGCACCGCGACTGCTTCAGCAGCGCGACACTCACAGCTACTACTTCTGTGCCAAAGACAGTCTTTACAACAGGTTCAACATTTTCTCTGGCGCATTGCTAACTTACTGCATAAGAATGTCCGTGCAGTCATGCGGGTTTACACATACAGTACATGTTTACACTAAATGATCCAATATAGAAAATGACGTTACATAAAAATATATATCTAGCATATAACAAATGAAAAATACATGAAATAAACAAATTTAACACAATATATACATTACGTTAAGTAAGATACAGCGACAGGTGTACTCTTACAACGTAACCTGCTTTCCGGTGTCACTCCAATATAGAACGAGAGAAAAACCGAATACTTGTATGCATCGGTACGATGCCCCAATCTCTTTAACCGCGTCCTTCTGGTATTCACGCGAAACGTTGTTCGGCTGCAGTAGAATCGTTCTGCAGTCCGGCCCAAATTCCGGCCCTCTAAATTTCTTCATTAGGATTAAAAAGAAACAACTGGTACAGACCAACCTGCCTACGCATGCGAAGCAGCGGGGGTTCAGCTAGTATTATTATAAAAAAAAGTCACGAGAATCAGATGCATGATGCAATAGATGCAGTAATTAGCGAATAAGTGGTGGCCACAGGATCGCCGCTCCCTGGTTCTGCGGCCCGCGTGTGGCGCGGCGCGGCGCTCGTGATTAACGAGTTTACGTGGCCACGCGTTTCACACCAGCCGGGGTTCGACGCGCGGACCACCGGGTGCGCGGGCAACCGCGGGATTGATCGGCCACGCCGCTCATTATTTCCGTCAGTCATCGCACGGATCGCCGGGCCATTATGCCGCGGCTGACGCACGGGGCCCCCAGCAGTGGTTGTTGCTTTGACCGCACTCGTTACACTATTTGGTTCGCGTGCACTGGTTGCACGTAATTCATTTTCATCAGTAGTCAATAACTGCACCGTTAATTGTTGTCCCACTGACTACTTGCTGCTGCTCAGCAAATACCGTTACTTAAATTGTGCTAGCTTACCTCTAAAGAGCAGCGTATTCTTCAGTTTGTCCCTCCAGTTTTAAAAAAAAATTGAATATTTAATAATGATTTTGCAGCCAAGATCGCATTTTTCATTTATTGTGTTACCGGTTTCGGCGTGCTCGACGCCATCTTCAGACCTGTCGTATTTTACATAACTCCACAACATTTTTTTCATACTAAAAGAATACATCCAGATTGAGGCGTCACCAAACATAAAACTTCTAGTCACAAAATATATACATCCATCTTCTAATGGTTCTGAAGAAAGGTACTTCAAAGTCTAAGTTCTACATTGATTGAAGTCTGGTATAAGTCTTATACTAGACTTCAAGCCGGCCGCGTTGGCCGAGGGGACTGAGGCACTCCAGTCACGGTCGGGCGTTCGAATCCCCCTTCGGGCATGGATATTTGTGCCGCCCTTAGGATAAGCTAGTTGATAAGTAGTTTGTAAGTTTAGGGACTGATAAGCTTGTAGTTAAGTTCCGTAAGCTATACAAACATTTGAACATTTGAACCTATTTGAATTTATTTGGAGGTAAAGAAATATTAATATAACCGAGATTTATATATCAATTTTCTCAGTATTATTTAGGCTAACTTTTGCTAAAGGCAGTAGCTGTTTACTTTTCCTTTGAAATGTGTTTAATTTAACTAATTAGCAACATGCAATATTCAGTGTCATTGTTTAACTACACTACTGGTCATTAAAATAGCTACACCAAGAGGAAATTCAGACAATAAACGGGTGACTAGATGTTCACGCAGAGGGCTCCCAGCAGTGGTTGTTGCTTTGACCGCACTCGTTACACTATTTGGTTCGCGTTTACTGGTCGCACGTAATTCGTTTTCATCAGTAGTCAATAACTGCACCGTTAATTGTTGTGCCACTGACTACTTGCTGCTCCTCACCAAATTCTTAATTTTGATAAAGTTTAATACACAAATACCACAGAAACTAAAAACTTACGTCTATAATACACTCCTGGCCATTAAAATTGCTACACAACGAAGATGACGTGCTACAGACGCGAAATACAACCGACAGTTGAAGATGCTGTGATATTCTAATGATTACCATTTCAGAGCATTCACACAACGTGCTGACATGAGGAGGGTTTAATGCTCAAATGTTCAAATGTTTGTAAATCTTATGGGACTTAACTACTGGGTCATCAGTCCCTAAACTTACAAACTACTTATGAACTACTTACGAACTAGGACGGCACAAATATCCATGCCCGAGGGGGGATTCGAATCCCCGACCGTAGTGGCTGTGCAGACCGTGACTGAAGCGCCTCAGTCCCCTCGGCCACCGTGGCCGGCGAGGAGGGTTTCCAAGCGATTTGTCATACAGCAGTTGACCGGCGTTGCTTGGTGAAACGTTGTTGTGATGCCTCGTGTAAGGAGGAGAAATGCGTACCACCACGTTCTCGACTTTGATAAAGGTCGGATTGTAGCCTGTCACGATTGCGGTTTATCGTGTCGCGATATTGCTGCTCACGTTGGTCACGGTGGAATGACTTAGCAGAATGTGGAATCGGTGGGTTCAGGAGGGTAATAGGGAACGCCGTGCTGGATCCCAACGGCCACGTACCACTAGCAGTCTAGATGATAGGTATCTTATCCGCATGGCGGTAAAGGATCGTGCAGCCACGTCTCGAACTCTGAGTCAACAGACAGGGACGTTTACAACAACCATCAGCACGAACAGTCCGACGACGTTTGCAGCAGCATGGACTATCAGCTCGGAGACCATGTCTGCGGTTACCCTTGACGCTGCATCACAGACAAGAGCGTCTGCGATGGTGTACGCCTGGGTGCATGAGTGGCAAAACATCCTGTTTTCGGATGATTCCGGTTTCTGTTTACAGCATCATGATGGTCGCATCCGTGTTAGCGACATCGCGGTGAACGCACATTGGAAGCGTGTATTCGTCATAACCATCTGGCGTGTCACCCGGCGTGATAGTATGGGTGCCATTGGTTACACGTCTCGGTTACCTCTTGTTCGCATCGACGGCACTTTGAATAGTGGCCGTTACATTTCAGATGTGTTGCGACCCCTGGCTCTACACTTCACTCGATCCCCGCGAAACCCTACATTTCAGCAGTATAATGCACGACATCATGTTTCAAGTCTTGTACGGGCCATTCTGCATACATAAAGTGTTCGATTGCTGCCCTGGCCAGCACATTCTCCAGATCTCTCACCAACTGAAAACGTCTGATCAATGGTGGCAGAGCAACTGCCACGTCACAATACACTAGTCACTACTCTTGATAAACTGTGGTATCGTGTTAAACCTGCATTGGCAGTTGTACCTATACACGCCATCCAATCTCTGTTTGACTCAAGCTCAGGCGTATCAAGGTCGTTATTACAGCCAGAGGTGGTTGTTCTGGGTACTGATTTCTCAGGATTTATGTACCCAAATTGCGTGAAAATATAATCACAAGTTAGTTTTAGTATAATATGTGTCCAATGAATACCCGTTTATCATCTGCATTTATTCTGGTTTAGCAATTTTAATGGCCAGTAGTGTATAATGTCCTGGGTGCAGATGTCGTGAAATAAAATCGCATAGCTGTTCAGACGTGTTTATTTAGACACAACCAGTTTTTCATCGGTTCAGATGCATCTTCAAGTGACATTTGTGAATAGGAAATACATCTGAACTAATGACTGGAGTATCTAAAAGTACACCAACAAAGAATTTCTTTATATAAGTGAGTTCCTAAAGTACTTACTAGCAAATGTTTACATGATATTTAGAAAACAGCGTCTAGCTTTTAGGACGCATTGCTAAAACAATTTCACAATTGGTTGTGGTCGTCATTTGATACATAAAATCCCCGCCTTATCCATTCCGAAGAAACCGGTAATGTGCGTCTAAAATCGAGAAAATATTACGGTCAGAATTGCTATCCACGATCAACAGTCTCACTGTAAGTGGTCAGTATAAACTGCGTAAAAACAAACTATTAAAAAGTATGTGATAGGAATCATACAATGAACCACTTACCAGGAACAAGACGGTATCTCCGCGGTATCTCAAAATCTTCAAATATTTGTATAGTTTATGGGACTTTACTACGGCGTCATCAGTCCCTAAACTTACAAACTACTTATCCTAACGACGGTACAAATATTCATCCCCGAGGGGGGATTCGAACCTCCGACCGTCGTGGCCGTGCAGACCGTGACTGAAGCGCCTCAGTCCCCTCGGCCATCACGGACGGCTCCGCGGTATCTCTGCGGTACGTAAACGACAAGTGCATACTCAATCAGACTAAAGTGCTGACTTTGTTATATGAACAAGGAAGACTGACGTAACCCGCCGTTGACGGCATGAGGGCTCTCCTAACAAGGACAAATGAAAGCTGGTCACCGCGTACAGAATTTACACTATCCTTTTAATAAAAAAACTTCATATAATAAAAATATATACGAATGGTCTGCTAAATTATATACTCTTCTTTCAAGATGTAGAACGTATGAAAGATAGATGATAACTTGTCAGTCACTTGATCAACGCTATCGTGAATACAAATTTGCAAAATTTGATAGGGTATTAAAATGTCTCAGTTCAACTTGGTTGTTAAAGAATGAACCCGGAGCCTGCTTAAGTGCTTTCATTATGCGGATCTCTTCTACGATATTTCAAACATTTTCCTTTTCACCCCTAAATAAAATCTTCAAGTTACTGCCTATATTGTAAACTGAATCGCCATTGTCTTTTAAATGCACTGACAGAGCCGATTCGGAGCCTTTCAAATTAAGACGTTCCTTAAAAGGAGTGGCAAAGCTAATCCCAGTCTAACCGATATATTTCTGTGGGCAATCATTACAACAAATCTCGTAAACATCCGATCTCCTATATTTATTGTTTTCAGCCTTCTCTTTATACCTGTATCTGTTACCCACATTCTTAGAAATAAAGAACGCTGCTCTGATGTCTTTATTAACTAACTTTCTAACAAAACTTTCCGAAACTTTACCAACATATAGTATCCTATGATGTCTAGATTTACTCTTATTCGTTTTCCCTGGAAACAATGTTATGCTAGCGCCAGTCTTCTCTACTGTTCGATCTGCGGCGGCAAATCTTTTCGAACTAAGGACCTCTTTATTAATCATACCAATGAAATCACTGTTGTAGCCGTTTGATATCGCTATTTATTGTATATTTCGATATTCTCTTTGAAAAGCCTCGTCACTAAGTGGTACATTATGCAGGCGATGTAAGAGCGACCTATACGTGGCTTTTTTTGTACTTCAGAGAGTGATTAGAAGTCTGGCGGATGGTAATTCCAGTAGTGGTGGGCTTTCAGAAAATATCAAGGGTAAAAGCTGCCTTTTTCATAGTTATACGTAATCCAAATATGGCAGAGAATTGTCTACACGGTGCTCAGTTTTTGTGGTGTTTGTGAATTCAATTTTATGAAAATGTATATAAGCCCTGGTTTTCCTTCTCAGAAAATTACTTGTACTCTTACTTAAATTGTGCCAGATAACCTCTAAAGGGCAGGTGAATTCTTCTGTTTGTCCTTTTATATTTACAAACATTCGTATATTTCTAATGAGTAAGATTTTCAGCATTACGTTGCCATCGTGTGAGAAACGTTTGGCGATTCCAGAACCATAAATTTTTTCCCTTTAATTCCTATTGAACCTTTAAATTTTTTATCCATTGTTTGTTTTTTAATGCTTCTAACATAGAATGCAATACAGGTTTTCATCAATAATTACTGGGGCAATTGTACGTCACTTTTAAAGAAATCTAGTTCTAAAATGGTTTTTTATCTCCAGTATGCAGTCCTTTCATATATAGATCTACACATTCTGCCCATGCTCCCTTAACGCCCTCTGCTTCTGTATTTGAAACAAACCGCGGAGGTTTATTCGATAAAATAAATATTACCATATGCAGGAGTAATTGACCTCATTTCAATATATATTGTCCAAGTAACATGAATGAAGACAAGCGGTTCTTCCGAAGTGGGACATTAAAACATAAGAATTAGGAAAGAAACCTGCTGGGATTTATTTCCACCTGCTTGCATTACTGAACCTCCCTATACCAGTGTTGTTTAAAAATAGGTACGAATGTATTTAGTCTATTAACTTATTTTTTCAGAACTTTTATTATTCTGGTTTCTAACGTGACTAGCTGAAGTTGTTTTCTGTTATTTGACGTAGCAGATGTTTGTTTAATTAGCAAATATTAATTAATTCGTAACAGAGGTGTATTGTTGAAGTTCTGATAATATGCCAATTAGTATCTCTGATAAAACTAATTAAACTATTTTCTGTTAATGTTAAAATAGGTATTATTATGTTTCACAATTAATATTGGGAAAGTTTTGCCCTTATTAGTTTCAGTATCATCCGTTATTTCGGAATAACTGTTTCATAACCTATTTGAATATATTTGGAGGTAAAGAAATATTAATATAACCGAGATTTATATATCAATTTACTCAGTATTATACAGGCTAACTTTTTGCCAATAATTGCTTACTTTTCCTTTGTAATAGTTTAATTTAACTAATTAACAACACGTAATATTCAGTGTCATTGTTTAAATACACTACTGGCCATTAAAATTGCTAATTCCGGCAAACAATTTTAATCTGCCAGGAAGTTTCATATCAGCGCGCGCTCCGCTGCAGAGTTAAAGTTTCATTATGACTACAGTTCCTTACTATCCTTAGGAAAAAGAGGAGGAAGAAATAATGGTACTGTTTACGATATCTTGCCCTTACAGCATTTTCCAAACATGGAAAGGTGAATATATTTACGCTAACTTAATAACAGGCCATTTGTGAAATGATGAAGTGAGCTTTACATGATTAATCCATCTTAGTACTATTTTATTTTCAGCGTGGTGAAAGAAACTATAGCACGTACAGCTATCGGTACAGTACAAACTCTAATCCAAGATGATGGAATGGCTCGTAAAGTTCCTGTATAAAAATTTACGTATTCATCAACATCGGATTAATACGGATAATTTTGCATTTATATTAAGTAAGATAAAAGTCTCTGAAGATAACACATTTATTTGGAAGTAACTCAGTGCTTGTACACTTTGTTGTAATTACGTTGTGTTCACAATATTACAACTAATTATTTTCAAAAGTAGTTAGCAGTATAAAGTGCCTAGGTCTCCAACCAATGAAACATGTAATTGTAAATTATTATGCCAAACACGCTGCCTTTTAATTAATTATTTAAATCGACAGGCCTGTTTCGGCGTAATATCCGTCGTCAGGTGTATATATGTGGGCACACTATTTAATTTAACTGGATAATTGTACCTTATACATATATTGGAAGCTCTTCTTAAACTTGTAAGATCACTGTTAAGTTAAATAGTATACCAAAATGTTCAAATATTTGTAGAGCTTATGGGACTTAACTACGGGGTCCTCAGTACCTAAAATTACAAACTACTTATGAGCTAGGTAATACTAAGGACGGCACAAATATCCATGCCCGAGGGGGGATTCGAACCCCGACCATGGTGGCTGTGCAGACCGTGACTGGCGCGCCACAGATCGCTCGGTCACCGCGGCCGGCAATAGTATATCAACCTATGTATTTTACAGTACACATGACAATGGGATTTACGTCGAAACAAGCCTGTCGGATTAAATAATTTATTAAAAAGCAGCGTGCATGGCATTAATAATTTACAGTGTCTCTAAATGACATATAAGACACAGGGGGGCCATAAGTTCGATAAGAAGAACTCAAAAGGCTCCTGATGCTACCTAGTAAGACGAGAGAGGATTCAGAAGAACATTCAAGTCTCATAACTTAGCTTCAAACGTCAAAAGTTGCTTCATCAATGAAATGGCGTGGCAGTTTCCTGATGAAAGCTGCGATACGTCTCATGAATATCTATCTGTATATCTTGTTCGGGCTCCTGTTCATCACCTGCAGCAATTCTTCCTTCGAACCTACAACCGGGACAAGAATTAAGGCATAATTAAGGAAAACATCTAGCTTCAATATTGTAAGATTGTTTCTTTCTTATCTTCTTCCACACTTCAAACTTTGCCGCCACATTTTTGACATATGTGTGCATATGGTCGTACAAAAGACTATCTGCTCACATACTGCACTAACTGTTTCTCGCCATCGTTTCGGCGACGCTGTGCGTACTGCAGCGGTGGGCAGAGCCCGCATTCGCGGCCGACTGCCAGACTGCTTCCAGGGTAGTCAAGACTTGGCAGTCACGGTGACGTCACGGCCGTTGACTGCCGAGCAGTTGTAGCGGCATGTGGTCCATTGTTAAGCCTGAGAGCAGTGGCCAATTGCCCGGAGTCACTGCCGACCGCTACGGCCGGCGGTCGCAGCGAAATTGTACCTTTAGGTTGGCTGCACAGACAAAGCGCACCAGCACGTGTTCCGTGGACCTGCAGTGGTACCAGTGTTGCGTGTGCGCTACGGTTGTTACTTGTGTTATTGTCTTGTTCTGGTATACGCTGAGTTTACTGAGAAGCTTACAGTTGCAGAGAGAGAGCCGTTTCAGTAGAAGAGGTTTTCCGGGCAGGAGAAAACATCACGGAGCATGTGAGACGACAATTTAGACTCCGTTTCCGTCGATGAGTGCACATTCCGACAGTGTACATGATTTAAATCGCAAATTGCGGACAAGTTCTGTTCATGATGCACTACAAAGTAGTAAGCCCGCGGTTTTAACAGAACGGAAGCTCGAATTCATTTCGCACATCTTGTTGCGGAGTCTAACAAAATCAGTAAGGAAAGTATCATAAGAGGCTAAAGTCTCTCGAACGACAGCACATAAGGCCGTAACCAAAGAAGTGCGGCTGTATCCGTATAAAATTACTGCAGTGCAACATTACATTGTATGAACCATACGAAAAGAATAGCATATTGTGAATGGTTTCAGCGATTTATTAACAGACATGGAGTTGGTGTTTTAGATCGAACATTTTTCAGTCATGAGGATTGGTTTCACGTGTCTGGCTACATTAATAATTATAAAAATTCATGTATATGGTCATGTGAAAATCCACATGCCTTACGGAAAACGCCACTGCAACGAGTGTGGTTTGTTTTTCGAAACTACCGTCACCTCCGAAATCTATTGTTCCCAGACAATTTATTCATTTATTGCGTTGCTGACAACTTTTTCATGAAGTTTCATTTTTCCAGCAAGACAACACTATTGCTCATAGAGCACACCAGTCCCCACGACTATTAGATGAAATAATTACAAAACGTCTCCGACCCCAATCGCTCAACGGATTTGTCTCCTCCCGACTACTTCCTTTGGAAAGCGGTTAAAAATGTCTTTATCAAGACAGCGATGACTGAACATCTGCATTCGATTAGAAGTGAAAAATTTCTAAATGTATTAGAAAATAAATGTAAACGCAGAATGAAACTTTCTCTCTGCAGCGGAGTGTGCGCACATGAAACTTCCTGGCAGATTAAAATTGTGTGCCAGAACCGGGACTGAAACCTGAGACCTTTGCCTTTCGCGGGCAACCGCTCTACGGACTGAGCTATCCAGTTACGACTCACGATGCCGCCAGTACCTCGCCTCCCACTTTCCAAACCTCACAGAAGCTCTCCTGCGAACCTTGCAAGACTAGCACTCCTGGAAGAAAGGATATGGAGGAGACATGGCTTATCCAAAGCCTAAGGGATGTTTCCCCGCGAAAGGCAAAGGTCCCAGGTTCGGGTCCCGGTTCCGGCACACAATTTTAATCTGCCTGGAAGTTTGAAATGTAAACGTGTTTAACTATCATATTCACAAAATATATGATATCAACAGTGAATGGGCAAAGCAGAAAATATGTACCCACCCGGATTCCGAACCGGGTCTCCCGCTTTCTAGGCAGTTGCGCTGACCACTACGCAATGAATAACGCACCTGCTAGGTCTACCTAACCACGCCTCCCTTCAGATAAAAATTCCCCGATCTACTCTGCTCACAGTACTAAACTAATTCCCTTACAGTAAGTGCCCCAAAACTACGTTTGAGTACTGTGGACAGGGTAGAACTGGGAATTTTTATCTGACACTAAGCGTGCTTACGTAGACCATGCAGGAGGGTGATCACTGTGTCCCCAGTGGTGTAGTGGACAGCGCAACTGCGAAGAAAGCAGGAGACCCGAGTTCGAATCCCGGCTGGGTACAACTTTTGGCTTCGCCCATTGGCAATTGATGTCATATATTCTGTGAATATTAAACAGTAACAACTGCAGGAGCAAACGTGACGTCTGTTCTTTCTGAAAAGACGCATGTATACGTATTTAACGATGCCTTCAAGAAAGAGGAAATGATTCTCAGCACCACTGCGATAATGTTGAGTACACTGTATTTTATTGTAATTTTTGTTGTTATGGTCTTCAGTCCGGAGACTGGATTGATGCAGCTCTCCACCCTACTCTATCCTGAGCAAGCCTTTTCATCTCCTCATAAGAAAGGCAACCCACATCCACTTGAATTTGCTTACTGTACGCGTCTCCTGGTCTCCCTCTGCGATTTTTACCCCACACACTTCCCTCCAATGCTAAATTTACGATTCCCCGATGTCTAAGAATGTGTCCTACCAAGCGATCCCTTCTTTTAGTCAGGGTATGCCGAAAATTCCTTTTCTCACCAATTCTGTTCAGTGCCTCTTCATCAGTTATGCGATCTATCGACCTAATCTTCAGCATTCTTCTGTAGCACTACATTTCAAAAGCCTCTATTCTCTTCCTGTCCGCACTTCTTATCGTCCATGTTTCACTCCCGTATAATGCAACACTCCACACAAATGCCTTCAGAAAAGACTTCCTTACCCTTAAATTAATGTTAGCAAATTTCTCTTTTTCAAAAATGGTTTTCTTCCCATTGCCATTCTGCATTTTATATCATCTGTACTGCGTCCATCGCATGTTATTTTACTACCCAAGAAACAAAAATCATCTACCACCTTCATTGTTTCGTTACCTAATCTAATTCCTTCAGCATCGCCTGATTTTCTAAGACCGCATTCCATTATTTTTGTTTTGCTCTTGTTTATGTTCATTTTATACGCTCTCTTCAACACACTGTCCATTCCATTCAACTGCTCTTCCAGGTCCTTTGCTGTCTCTGACAGAATTACAATATCATCAGCAAAACGCAATGTTTTTATTTCTTCCCCCTGAACTTTAATACCTATTCCAAATTTTTCCTTACTTTCCTTCACTGCCTGCTCGATGTATAAATTGAATAACATCGGAGAAAAGCTACAACCCTGTCTTACTCCCTTCCCAACTGATGCTTCCCTTTCATGCTCTTCGAGTCTAATAACTGCGGTCTGGCTTTTGTACAAGTTGTAAATAACTCTCCTTTCCCTATATTTTACCCCTGCATACTTCTGAATTTGAAATAGTGTATTCCACATCTAAAAATGCTAAAAATGTAGGTTTCCTTTCCTTAATCTATCTTCCAAGATAAGACGTAAAGTGAGTATTGACTCCCGGGTTCCAATGTTCCTCCTGAATCCAAACTGATCTTCCCCGAGATCAGCTTCTACCAGCTTTTTCATTCTTGTCTCCTGTAGATAATTCGTGTTAAAATTTTGCAACCTTAATCTATCTTCCAAGATAAGACGTAACGTGAGTATTGACTCCCGGGTTCCAATGTTCCTCCTGAATCCAAACTGATCTTCCCCGAGATCAGCTTCTACCAGCTTTAAAATTCTCCTGTAGATAATTCGTGTTAAAATTTTGCAACCGTTACTTATCAAACTGATGGTTCTGTAATTTTCACGCATGTCTGTGCCTGATTTCCTTGGAATGGGGATTATTACATGTTTCTTAAAGTCTGAGGGCATTTCGCCTGTCTCAAACATCCTACACACCAGTTCAAATAGTCTTGTCATGGCTAGCTCTCCCAGAGACTTCAGTAGCTCTCAGGGTATGTCATCTACTCCTGGGGCCTTGATCCGACCTACGTCTTTCAAGGCTGTGTCAAATTCATCTCTCAGTATAGCAAACAGATTAACAGAGCAGTGAGTCCTCATGTTCTACTATATTCTCACGATCTCAAAGTTACTTCTGTTTCGCGTAGATAAATAATTACTCTTTCAAAATAAGTTAGAAACCAAATTGAAAAAATCTCTAACACCCATGTTGCATGCACGTAAACGGAACAAGGTGGATGTTGCGAACCAAATCTGTGATTGGCTACTTATGGACGCTTTTAAATGCACACCAACTAGGACTTGCCCGATTTGGAAGCAAGGCCAAATTTTAAACTGAATTTAAACGATTCTTTTAATGTGCTTTTGAAACCATTTTCTTCAGCTTTTGACAGTGGAACAGCTATCCGATTCAGCACAGAAAATACGCAGGAAAATGGATTAGGGAACCTTCAATACTAGGCTCCTCACTTCTACATGTAACATTTTATTTCATAATTTAATTATTTGCATATCACTCCATTAGTAACATAATTTTTTATTGAGCTGCAACTTCTACGAACCAAAGAGGTGAAATTGCATATCCTCTGAATAGCTATATAACGTTCTTATTCCAAAATAAATGGGTAACTTACGTAATAAATTGCCAAGATATTCGCAGTGATTGTGTACCCGAAGGTACAAAAAACTATTAATTTCGTTAGTAACCTCTTGATAAGATGTATTTCACGATAATTTCCTACCTATATTTCCATAAGCGACAAGGAAGACTAATAGCGCTAAGTACACAAAGTCCATTCTTGTACTGGTAGAGACGCGGTGGAGCAGCCGAGCGCATTGAGGCGCCATGTTCCGATGCGCGAAGCTGTGCTCCGTCGTGGGTTCTTTAGTAGAAGCTAGTTCGTAAGTAGTTTGTAAGTTAAGGGACTTATGACCCCGCTGTTAAGTCCAATAAGCTTTACAAACATTTGAAAATTTTTTGAAGTGGTGGATACCTTACCTGCAGTCACCGCTACTTTAACCAACGGCACTGAATGTTTTATAAGTAACTAGCTGAAAACCCGGCGTTGCCCGGGTATTTATTTATTTATTCCTGCCATTTTCGGGTGTATATTCATTTGTATAAGGGCTGTATGTAAAATCTCTTGGGAATACAATTAGTAGTAATGAAGTAATACATTAAAATTTGGTGCGTGATGGGGCGGTTTTCCATGAACGTTATTGTTTATGTGAACTACGTCTCGAACTGTCACACAATTTAGAAGGTACACTCAAGTATATGCGTGTATACTGTCTACAAAATTTCATGCGGCTACAGTTTGTAGTGTATAAATTATAAATTGTAACGTCATCCTAATGACGTAGTTTTAGTCCATGAACGGCAACCCGTTACTATTTATGTGCTCATATCTCATGAATTATGTGTCGTACTGTGATGCAATTTAGATCGTACATTTAACTATATGTGTGTATACTGTCTGTAAAATTTCCTGCGGCTACAATTTGTAGTGTACAAATTATAAATTGTAACGTCATCCCGAATGCCGTAGTTTACACCATAAACAGCGGAAAAGTAGTAAGCGAGAAACTTTTTTCCTTTCATCATTTTGCTATGGGTGTCAGCAAGAAAAAGTTTAATAAAGGTATGAAATTATGTTTAAAGTTTGTTGCAAGTACTCTTATTCTCATATAGCGTATTTATAAAGACTCGCTGCATTATGTGGCAGTTTTCTGCGATTCCTATTGTTTACGACGTTATATCTGCTGAACCATTTGTCTTATGTGGTTCGTACTCGTACATAAATTGTTATCTAACGTAAGGAATATGTGTACCAAATTTGGTTGAAATCGGTCCAGTGGTTTAGGAGAAAGTGAGCAGAATTGTCGCTAAATGCAGCAGTTTTAGACACATTTCATTGTTTATAACGTCATATCTCGTGAACTATATACCGTATGTGATTCTTACACTTACGGCAACCGTCCTCATGGATTGCAGCTTACGTGTACAAAATGTCATAGATTGGAACAAAACTGTAGATTTGTATGCAACACGTACAAATATACGGACACTCTGCTTTATATAGTAGACTACTTCATACTACTCACAGTACAGGAATTAGCATGACCTCTACACATGTGACAAAACCACAAGGGACGACGCTTTGTTACTTGTACCTGCAGTAATCGCTAGTTTAACCAACTAACTACTTTATACTACTCACAGTACACGAATTAGCATGACCTCTACACAGGTGACCGAACGACAAAGGACAACGCATTGTTACTTGCAGCGAAGTGGAAGGTCTGTGGTATTGCAGCCTCTACGGACACTCCAGTAACTGGCCGATTACTCTGAAACTTCAGCAGTACGTAGAAACCGCAAACAAGAGAGCGGTCTCCGCGGCAACAGTGAACATTAATGTCGCGGTAAACTAGAAGCGCACCAGACTGTACTAACTGCACTGCTGTTGAGTAGCGGATACCGCATCCGCTGCTGGGTCAGGAACCCTCAGGAGAGACGGACGGCAAAGGCTGCCGGCCACAGGCGCTTGCGGGACGATCCAGACTCGATTACTCATCCAATAGGGCTTCAGGTCCGCTGGGATGCGCTCGCTGGGAGCGACATCTAATTGCAAACTAGTCGTCGAAAACAGTCGTCCTCAGTATTTCTGCTGTGGCGTTCAGTGAGATACAGATATTTAAATTTTATTTATAATCCAACATTCATAGAATATATGACATCAACTGCGATTGGGCAAAGCTGAAAATGTGTACCCAGCCGGGATTCGAACCCGGGTCTCCTGCTTTCTAGGCAGTTGCGCTGACCCCTACACCACTGGGGACACAGTGATCACCGCACCTGCAAGGACTACCTAAGCACGCCTCCCGTTAGATACAATTTCCCAGCTTCACCCTGCCCACAGTACTCAAACTCGTAGTTTGAAGCAGGGTGAAGCTGGGAAATTGTATCTAACGGGAGGCGTGCTTAGGTAGTCCTTGCAGGTGCGGTGATCACTGTGTCCCCAGTGGTGTAGGGGTCAGCGCAACTGCCTAGAAAGCAGGAGACCCGGGTTCGAACCCCGGCTGGGTACACATTTTCAGCTTTGCCCAATCGCAGTTGATGTCATATATTCTATGAATGTTGAATAATAACAACTGCAGGATCAGAAGTGACGTCTGTTCTCTCGGAACAGACGCCACATGTATATATTATTTATAATCCTTTCATGGTAAGTACATTATGTAGCCAATATATCGAATAGATAATAAGAGTTACACACTGATCAGCTTTTATCACTTGTACTATTTACCCTTCGACAGTGACGCTACTTCTACATCTAGATCTACACATGTTGTGCGTTGCGGAGAGAGCGGCACACCACTTGTAACGCAACAACACAGTGACCAACGCCACTAATTGCGTGTGTAAACACAGTTACATCTATAATATGGAAGATGTGTATGATTTGTTTATTATTTGTGTATTCCATGTAAATCGATTTGTTATTTTATGCAAATAATTTATGTGACGTACAATTGTCAAAATGATTATATATTGCATAAAATGTATTATGTAATGTATTGTAGTAGACACGTGCGATTAGCGAGGGCAAAGTTAGCTATATCTTTGTGTAGAGCCGTATTATCGCTGAGCGTAGAGTTGTGTAGCGCGAGGCGCGAGAGAAGTAGTCGTTGTTGAGCTCTCGAAGTGAATGTAACAAAGTCAGACGACAGCAGTAGACCGTAGTAGCGTGGCACCTTATTACGTTTTGGTACGAGCAGTAATCAGAGCTAGTGGTGATTGGCAAATAATTGGCATGGGCACAGCATCAATGCATCAAGAGAAATATGTCAAGATGAACGCTTTATGCCCAATGCAAATAATGTTCCGTCGCAAAGAAGATACCGTTTTGCCAGCAATTATTAAGTACAAGCAACAATCGCCAGCTACGCCGCACCGTCGCTGCAAAAGTAAGATCTGCACAACTTACCGCCTTTAGAACTGTATAGCGAAGCCAACGTTTAGTTTTGCTGAGTGTCAATTACAAACCAGAGCGCAAGTATTCAGCGTTAAAGAAATTATTAACCCAAGTCACCGCCAACCAGGTTTCTTATCCGCTACCTTTAATTGTCCGAGGCTCATCATGAACCATAAAGACTGGTTGAAATAAACTTTGAAGTAATTAAATAAGTATAAAATATTTTGCAATAGTATAAAGTTGACATAAAGAAATTAACAACAGTGCGCAGTTAATAGTAATGAGTGTATTGAATAATAATTGAATGATAAAGAACAGTAATTGTTAATTGTGATCTGAATATTCAGTTTATGACAGTTAAAAAGTTGCGTTTCAAATTTCAGCCATAAAACCAAAAATTGCGGTTGTAACAGTGTAATTATTAGATACTATTTGATATGCTACTTTGTTGTTAGTTTAATGGACAAGAGTAAAAGTTAGGAGATTAGTTATTAGGAACAGTAATTACGTTAATCTTTCATAGAAAGTGTAAATTGCTTAATGTTGCACTCAATCATTTTGCATAAACATTCAACCAGTGCCGGCCGCGGTGTCCGAGGTGACTGAGGCGCTTCAGTCACGGTCAGCACGGCCACTACGGTCGGGGGTTCGAATCCCCCCTCGTGCAAGGATATATGTGCCGTATTTAGTCTTAGCTAGTTCATAAATAGTTTGTAAGCTTAGGGACGTAGTTAAGTCCCATACGTTTTACAAACATTTGAACATTTTTGATTCAACCAGTCAAAATAGACAGAAACACAATTACGACAGTTTGCATTAGTGTTGATAGTCAAAGTACAGTCAAAGCTCATTGCAAGCATTATGGTGATAGTCTATTTCGTTATGTAGAAGTTGTGCATGCTAACATTTGTTACTACAAATTTCCAGTTCACTACAGTAATTTTATTGGTTGATGCTATTGCATGAGAAAGTTGGATTTGCTGGTTCTACATTGTTTTATGTTTCCTGGTGTCGTTGCTGCGCTCACTTAACCTGCAGTCTGTATCTGTGTAGTTTCCAAATTAATCAGTCAGTAATTAATTTGCTACTTAAGCAAAATTTCATTAATATCCATAATTTGTTCGTACAACGAGCTGACGACCATATTATCTCACCTAGTCAAAATTGTGTATTCAATTACAGTTTCGTCCCGGGTGTTACATTTACTACTTTATACAAAATTCCCGACCAAACGATCGTCATTGGGAAGTGACTAGTAAAGTATTGTTTGTGTGTGTAACCTCCACTACGTTATCGGTTTCACCTCCGATAGCTTAATCCGGGTAATTGTTTCATGAGGCACACGAATCATTTTAAAGTTTAATCACTCGCGATTATCGGTAGCGTAGGTCGGTTAGGTTACACACTACAAATCATTTCTTTTTCTCTTCCACTTCCAAATAGATAAAGGTAAACTGCATACCTAAACAAGCCATCTATATCTACATAAATACTCAGCAAATCACATTGAGGTGTATGGAAGAGGGTTCATCGACCCACTTCCATAATATTTCACTACATGTCAATTCTCTAATAGCACGCGGGAAAAAGTAACACGTAAATATTTCCATTTTCGATTTGATTATTCTTACTTCATTAGGATGATCATGTCTCCCAATGTAGGTGGGTTCTAACAAGATATTTTCGCATTCGGAAGAGTAAGATGATGAAAGAAATTTCGTAAATATATACTGCCGCAACGAATAACGCCTTTTTCTTAATTATTTCCACCCCAAATCGTGTGTCATTACTGCGAATCTCTGTCCTCTATACCGCGATAATACAAAACGAGCTTCCGTACTCTGAACTTTCTCTAAATCGTCTGTCAGGCCCACCTTGTGTGGATCCCAAAATGTGCAGTAATATTCCAAAATCGGACGCACAATTCTTGTGTAAGAAGTTTCCTTAATAGAAATCTAGCATCTTCTAAGTGTCCTGCCAAAGAAATGTAGCCTCTGGCTCGCCTCCTTCACAATATTTTCAATGGGTTCTTTACGATTTATGTTGTTCGTGTTACTCCTAGGTATTTTGTTAACTACCTTTGGGGTCCTTACGCGAAATAAAAGTTGCCAGCAGTAGTTCCGTACTCCCACAACACTACCTAAAGACAGCACAAACATCCACGCCCGAGAGAGACGATCCGAACCCCCGACGGGGAACGGCCTCGCGCATTGGGGCATAGCGCCTCCATGGGCTCGGCCACTCAGCCGCGGCATGGGTTTGTTGACTGGGCTAAGCGTGGTTAATTTACGTTGTTGGTAAGTCTAGGTGTCGGTTGCCTTGGCAGTTTGGTCCAATCGGCTAACAGACATTTGAAAATGTTTATCTGACTCAACGTTCAGTAATATGTAGTTTATATTTGCAAATTAATTAACTTTGAATTCCGTTTCTAAATTTTTGTTATTCCTTTATACGATTTTATTGCCTTGTGTCTTCTTAAAATGAGTAAACGAAATAACAATAAACTTTGGCAAACGTGTGAACGCTACAAATGACGTTGAATCCTCATTGCCCAGTCTTTCCGTGCCCAGAAGAATTAACTCGCTAGGTGTGCGTATTAGTGTAGTCCATGCAACTTCCAACTTTCCAAGATGGATGTGTCATCGATGGAGTGCTTACATAATAAGAATTCCAAATTCAGAAGTGTTATATCAGCGTTTTCTGAAGGGAACTTGTGAGATGACCGCCCAATAGAAATATTGGTAATTAATAACATTTGATAATTAAATAGTATAATGTTCACTGCAAACATTGACCATGCCAATGCACTAAATGTTACACAATTTTAATCTTATTAATTATTGTAGAAATGTACATAAGCAGTTGGGTGACATTTATAGTTAGGCCATAGGCAGAAATTCTCCACGTTGAGATTTGCTGTGTGCTTGTGGTTGACGTTGACGTTGGTGGCTTGTTCCAGCTTAGAATTTTCCAGTTTTCGTTTCCGGTGAGGGGAGAGAGGGACAATGGCGAGTGCCAGGCACAGTGCAGTGCACAGCGTGAAACAAAATATTCTAATACTACTTGCATTTAAAGTAATACGATGCAGTTAGGAACCTTTAAGGCCCTCATTACAAAATAGCCTGTTGACAAATAAACAATACATTAGCTGATATAGACACATCTGGCGTAATATGTTTAATTGACAACGAAAAGTAATAAATTGCCAATGAATAATACAAGACAGTTACACAACTAGCATGGCAATGTTTGTTTATAAAAATAATATATTAACTATTTCTCATTTTATTTTCAATTAATCTTGTGTATTTTATCTTGAAATATTCAGTTAAATCACTTATCTGTGATATAAGAAATTGCACGGTTATAATAAATAGTACAATGGATGTTTATACCAATATCAAACCTAAGAAGACATTTGTTTAATGTGTAGTGTAATTATTTTGATTTTAAGTAAAGTTTTAGAAATCTATTGGCTGAGCGCTGTACGTTGGCAAGTCGGTTAGAACAGCTCACATGAGGAAGTTGATGACATAGGGAAAAAACCCGGCAGTTGGGCTTTTGGTGCGCGCACGCGCGCGCGGGCAGAAAGTGACGAGTCGGGAGCGAGTGGTGTAGCTGGCCGGGCGGCGTTGCTCTGCACCGTCGACATGTGGATCTCCAGGTGGAGACTAAAGATTTTTGTGTGGCAATTGCCCGGTGTGGTCGCTCGTCGTAGACTGCACCAAGTTGAATCGAGTGCTACTGTGTGTAGTGAATATTTTGCCGGTGGAATAAGGTGTGCATCGCACTGAATTAAAGTGACTGTGTTTTGTTAATGTAACACGTGTCGTCGCATAGGCATGAACACATACGGTGTTTGAGACAGCCACATGGTGTGAAAACAATTTGCGACACATATTCATTTTGTCTGGGGGCTCACGAGCTATAACTTTATTTGATAAATGTGTCGACGTACAGACGTATCAGCCACAAGGTTTTAATATGGTGTAATAAACAACATAAAGTGAACTTTCACGTGTTATCTACTGATGAAAACAGCAGATTCTGTCTCCAACTCTAATCCTGGAAAATCAACTTCGTCTTCTTTTAGCGAAATAATTTCGAAAAAAAAAAAAAAAACATAAATTTTAGAATGTTAAAGGACATTTGAGTTACTCTGCATTCGCCAACATGCACTGAACACAGGCATGCTGAGTGTACCGACGGAAAGGTAACACAAGCTCAGCAGTCTATGAAAAATGTTGCCAAACTGAGTTTGCAGCTTGTGCATCGCGATAGCGGGACTGCCACGACAGCACTGTAAGCGAGACCAGCAGGACATCCTGTGGGCCACGCATTGTGCGACTGAAAGGAATCGTGAGGTACCACCGAACAGCGGAGAATAACGGATTACATCGGAGACCCGGAGAATAACGGATTACATCGGAGACCCGTGAGTAGTTGTGATCTGATCGCCCGCGGTAAGAGTAAGAATGTCTAACCAGAGTTTTGTCACATCGCGATTAATATGATTTTAATGTTGTAAAAAACCTCTAGATCACAGAAGATTATTTTATTTAAACGGTTTCGACCTATTACAGAACATCGTCAGAAAATATCATACAGCCTGCAAGGTTAGAAACAAATTACATAAAGGTCTAAAATGTTTTTGAAGCTTATGGGACTTAACTGTGGATTCCCAGGATCACCTATGGGGCGGTCGTGTGGTGGAAGAAGGTAGAACAGCAGGTTGCTGCTAAGGAGCTTGGTAAGGTGCAGAGACTAGCCTGCTTAGCCATAACAGGCGGAATTAGCAGCACACCAACTGCTGGGATGGAAACCATGCTGGATATGCCCCCATTATACCTTTGGGTCAAGATGGAGGCAGCGGCTGGGGCATACAGACTCAAATCCGTCAACAACTGGAACTCTTTGGGATATCCAGAATCCACACTAAAACAGTGAGTGAGGTAAATATAGGAAAGGTTGGGGAAATGGTAGCCGACTATATTATAACCCTATACTGCTTCAACAAGCCTTTCAATATAACAATTGGAAGTACGGAACAATGGGAGAAAATAGTTCGACATCGTACGGAGGATAGTGTCTGGTTCACTGACGGGTCAAAATCCGACCAAGGTGTTGGGGCCGGGTATATGGGGTGCAGCCAAGACTGGAGGGCGTCATCTCTCTAGGAAAACTGGCCTCAGTATTCCAGGCCGAAATCACTGCCATCATGGCGTGTGTGGAGGAGAATTTGCGTAGGTGCTACAAAGATCGTAGCTATATCTATTCAGACAGCCAGGCAGCCCTGAGATCACTGGCAGCTCCTGCAACAAGGTCTAAAATTGTTGCAGAATGTCACAGGGTTCTGGTGGAGCTAGGGGAAAGCAATAGAGTAAACCTATTGTGGGTCCCTGGCCACTCGGGGATCAGTGGCAACGAACATGCCGACAGATTAGCCAGGATGGGGGCAGAGACTCCATTTATTGGACCGGAACCTGTCCTGACAATCACCAAGGCAATGATCAAATTGGAGCTACGTAACTGGCTCAGAAGACAGCACATAGAATATTGGACCAAAGTCCATCAACAAAAACATGGCAAGGTAATGATGCCAAAGCCATGTTTTAAAAGAAGCTCTGCAATCCTGGGTCTGAACAGGAGATTAGACTCATGGGTGGATTGCTGACAGGCCATGGGAATTTCAAAAAACACCTACGTACAATGGGAATAACTGAAGAGGACCCTAAATGTAGGATCTGTGATGACGGTGATGAAACTGCATCACATCTAATCTTCGAATTGCATTGGAGAGTAAAAGGCACAGAATATTTGGGACAACCAGACCCGAAGAAATTGTGTCTAATAAAGAACTGGTAAAGGGACTCCTTGCTCCGCTCAAGGGCGTTGGTTGGCTTTACTAGATAAACAGGGAGCGATACCGCACAATCAACTTAGTTTCGGTGCGGGCAGTGGCGGGTTAGAACAAGATTGTTTTGGCTTCCCTGGAAAAATCAAATCAAATCAACTGTGGGTTCATCAGTCCCTAAACTTACAAACTACTTATAAAGTAACTTATAATAAAGACAACACAATCATCATCGCAGCATAGCGCCTCAATAAGCTCGGCCGCTCCGCCGCAGCGCACATAAAGGTCTGCACAGTTCTGATACCACAGGAAATGTAAAGAATATTTTGATCCCATTATGGAGGTATTGCCACTCAATCAAAATATTGCAATAAAAATAAAACGTTTCATCTTGGAGAGCGATTTGAAATATTTATTTTGTAAAAATTTACATATCGATTTCATTTCCATGATGGAACTCCATCAGCGCAAATTGCAAATCATGATGACTCATTCAGTCTCCGTAAAACATTTGATGGTCAGACTCACAGAATGAGTAAACCAGTCTTCCTGGTACACATAATAAGGTGTTTTTTTTCTTTTTTTTTCAGTCGTTTAAAGTCTGAGAAATTTGTGGACCATCGTATAAGAAGATCAATTAATATCTTTCGGGATTATGACGTAACTAGTACCTAGTTTCATAGCTATATAGAAAAACGGAAACATGACACGTAAATTACATGTGTTGCTTTAATGCTGCTGGAGAAAAGGGTCAGTTATTGAAGAAAGATAAGAAGGGTTTTTTATTATTCATTTATTTTATTTTGATTGTTCTTTTATTTATTTATTTTTTACAAAAAGTAAGGTCACTTTATAGACGGATATAGAGGTGTAGTGGTTCACGTTTCTTGGTATGGAAAAAAGTGTCCTAAATAAATGGTAGAACAAATTCTTCATGCTCGTTTAGTCAGTGACAAATTTGAGGATAACTGCAATGTAAAACGGTCGTTGGTCAATGAAAGTGAGTAATATAAATATCAAGTAATGTGAACCTACTGAAAAGATTTCCATCGAGGGCAGAATACCTTACATAACCATGTAGATACAGAAACGGCTACAGATGTCAAGATGGGATTTAGACTAAACTGCATTTTCTGTGAAGCCTATTTATAAATTACTGATGTAGTGTCGGTTCTTTCGAACATGTCTTGCTAGAATACAGAACAGGCTTCGTGCAAGTGTATGTAACGGGCGGTGGGCGCAATGATCGTAGCGTGCTACAAGTTGAGGACTTGGGCAGGAAGGAAAGCGTGCCTGAATAGCCTCATAGTTTAAAGTGGACTTGCCAGAAGCGTGAAATCCGAATCAAGACCTAGCACAAATTTCTAACTTTGCCGCTGAGTTGATTTCATCACCCTTAAACGGACGGCGTGTTTAAAAATTTCGAATTCTATGACGAGAACACGTGACCCACTAGTTGAGGTTGCAAATAAATCAAATTCATTGTGAGCACAGGTTAAAAATGTGGTTTGGAATGCCTCGTTCTTACACATGGACCAAATATATGTACCATGTGTCTATTCCATTCTCTGCTTTTGTCTGGGAAACAGTAGCTAAGCCTTTCCAGCAAATGGAAATATCTCCTACACGAAAGCACAGAGAAACGCAATATCCGCCTTTCTCCGGAGAGGCTTACTTGGCAGCATATTACATCTGCCTTAGGTTCTCCTAGAAGGTTTACCAGCATACGGAAGACACATGGAGCATTGATCCGTTAGCTACTGGAATACTGGTGGATTATCCTGGAATCAGATGAAATATACTTACCGGTAAGCAAACTAAAATACACAACAATGAAATTTAATGATAGATTTACTAATGGAAACTGATGACCTAGCAGTTCAGATCCCTTCATAATTCTAATAACAACATCAGATGTGCTAACCACTTCATAATTTGCGAGAGATTAAGGAGAGAAGCAATTGAAAGGTAACAAAAGTAATTTAAATTTTTTTAAACCCATGAAGTTGTGGGTTGAGTGCATGGGTACATGTGGTGCCTAGAGACGAGAAAACAAACATTATGGAGCTACGTAGAAAATCACATGTCGTTATTATTAATTAGATGTAATTGTTCGATAAATGTGGCTTCCGATCGATAAAATGTAACATTTGGTGACGCACTAACAGATATCGGATTTTTCCCCTTTAAGGGAAGACAATTTAATGACCGTGCTGCTGATCGTGTATTATTCTTAGGTTTATATGTTAAAGTTCATGTCATTGTCTCGATACATGTTTAAGAATCACATATTGCATCCGAGATTCACTAGTAACTGAAGGAATTAATTCAAGTAATGAACATATTAAATCAGCTTTTCATTTCCCGCAACTTACTCTTCCGAATTTGCCACGTCGGACTGTTACAAACATATGAATGAAGGGACAGCCGATATTGCAGTCAGAGTAAAAAGTTGTCTGATAGGCCTCTGACGTGGAATATTAATTCTGAGTTTCACTTAAAATGCTAATCCCTCTGTCAGACGAAAATACCCTAAATCCCAGTCCCGTAATCTCGCTACCAAGTATCAAAATTAACTGTATTAAGGAAAATATCTGAATAAACCAGTCTAAAATGCATTTACACTGAGAGGAATATGTGAGCAAAATTTACACACAGTAACATTGTTATGGAACTTTACAAAATCTCTGAATAAAACATTTATTAACGTGCTGTGTATCAAAGCAAAATGCTGAAAGTACCAGTACATCATTCTTCGTCTTTCATTTCACTTAATATTTTAGGAGATCCACGTCTTGTTGCAATAAACATTTATTGAAATAACACCGTCCTCTTGCAGCTGCTGCAATTTATTTTCACACTCTTCGTCTAAAACACGTATTTCACATTCACACCAGATTTAAAATGCCCAAAAACTTAAATAATTACCTTATTGTTGTTTTTAGGAGACAATATGTACTCTGAAAAACTCATTCTTATGCCAAGGCTCCAAAATACTTTTATTTTTTATATTCTAGCAGTTTCGGCAATTGTTGCCATCAACAGGAAAGCTACAAAATATTTTACATCAAAGCCAATATATACAGAGTATATCAACGTCCAATTTACATAAAATATTTTATTGTAAATTGGACGTTGCTGTACTCAGTAAAAATTTTATCTTATTGGCTTTGATGTAAAATAATTCGTTGATTTCCTGTTGATGGGAACAGTTGCCGAAACTGGTAGAACATAACAGTTGGTATTCACTTTCATCAACGTAACCTATTGTGGTACTAAACGATATATATTGCCTGTGCCTTGCTCGATCATATCAGATTTACTACAAAGCAACTGAATGTGGTAAGTACAAATTAATTACAAACTTTTCAACATGGTTTTTGGTTTCACATTTGTGCGCTTTTCGAATACTGCACTTAATCTAAATGAAATGTTATGAGTTTCTGAAGGTGCTTCAAGACTTGTTAGAAAACACAGTGCGGCAGCAGAAGGTGACGGTTGTGTGACTGGATTACGGAATGAAAACAATCAGCTGCTAACAAAGCACTTAGCGTTGATTCCACTACTAGCATGTATATTCATTAAGCAACAGTACAAAAATGTAAGTGTTAATTTTATCCCATTATATGAACTTATCTTTATTACAATCTATTTGGTTCGAAACTGCTTCAAATTTCTGTAACCGACGTTTATACGTTGTAAGCCTTTACTGTATACCAATGCACTTGTTTGTATAGAGACCAGAAGAAGGGCACTCAAGCGCCCGAAACCGGTCGTTAAAAGTTAAAAATGAATAACCACAAGCAACTGGTTGCTGCATTTCATTAATTTATAATCTGAACAGTTGCTGAAATGGATAAAATACTTCAACCCTGTCTTACTCCCTTCCCAACTGATGCTTCCCTTTCATATCCTTCGAGTCTAATAACTGCGGTCTGGCTTTTGTACAAGTTGTAAATAACTCTCCTTTCCCTGTATTTTACACCCCTACGGACTTCAGAATTTGAAAGAGTGTATTCAAGTCAACATTTTCAAACGGTTTCTCGAAATCTACAAAAGCTAAAAATGTAGGTTTGCCTTTCCTTAATCTATCTTCTAAGATAAGACGTAAGGTAAGTATTGCCTCCCGGGTTCCTACGTTCCTTCTGAATCCAAACTGATCTTACCCGAGGTCAGCTTCTACCAGCTTTTCCATTGTCCTGTAGATAATTCGTGTTAAAATTTTGCAACCATGACTTATCAAACTGATGGTTCTGTAATTTTCACACCTGTCTGCGCCTGATTTCTTTGGAATGACGATTATTACATTTCTCTTAAAGTCTGAGGGTATTTCGCCTGTCTCATACATCCTACACATCAGTTTAAATAGTTTTGTCATGGCTGTCTCTCCAAGAGACATCAGTAGCTCTGAGGGTATGTCATCTACTCCTGGGGCTTTGTTCCGACCTAGGTCTTTCAGGCTCTTTCAAATTCATCTCTCAGTATAGTATCTCCTATCTCATCTTGATCTACTTCCCATCCTGCATCATCGTCTGTAAATTTATTTCCTTTGTAGAGCTGCTCTATGTACTCTTTCCACCTTTCAGCTTTTCCTTCTTTGCTGAGAACTGGTTTCTCATCTGAGTTCTTATAGGTCAACAAAAACGCGTCGATGAAGGTGCAGGATTTTTACCCATATCACCACTCGTTTTTGTAAGAAATTATCTGTGGATACTCGTACAGTGGTAGCTATGAAGTTATGAAAACTTCAACGTCCAAATTACTTGCTTCACTAACTATTATTTGAACCCACTGTGCCCCGAAGATCCATCAAGACCCAATTTCAATACTAACCTCGCATTTTTGAAGTTTCTGGAGGAAATTTTTTGATAATGTCTTTTTTAACCTCTAAATTTATTTCTGACGGCTGATTTACATCGCTTTTACACTGACTTGAGCAAGTGTCTCATTTATGTGTATATTTGATCGGTTACACCGAGCATAGTGATCTACTATTTTTTCGTAATCGGTATAGGTAAAAGCATTATGATTTTCCGTTGAATTTCTAATAAACAGACATTAAAATTTAAGTAATTTTACTTGTTACACAATTAAATGTTTAACTACTTATTACAATAAGATTTCCAGTGTGTGTATTACACTTGCAAAACAAAGAAGAAAGGTAACACTGATCATAGCGGTCGACTCCACGTATCAAGACAACTGCTCAGCTCACAAAAGTACTGGGGCAGGGACGGGCAGAATTTTCTTTCACATTCTGTTACAAAACACCGTAATCTTTATGCAACATGTCGGAAATTTCTAAATAAAACTGAAAACATAACTTTTTTACTAATTTTCGGAGAACAATTTCTGATGAATTACCAATACATAGACACATATTTGATGTTAATTTACAACATAAATCAGTTCAAATTGATGAAGACATTATATATGAAGATATTCTAAATACCTTTCCTAAAATCTTCCATAAAAAAATGAAATTAGAGGCAGTTTCAGTAATTGTTATATATCTAAGTGGCAGCATGACTAACGCTATGCCGGGAACAGTAAGTTTAAAATGCCGTACCGTCGTAGGTATCATAGATGTCTCACTTTCCTTTCAGGAACCTGTTCCAAAGCCTCTACCAGAAGATTCTGTGGTAGCCAGCGTTTTGGATGAGTGTCCAATTTTTTTCGATTTTTGGCGACCATTTTTCAGATGCAGACAGTCTGCAGTGGTACGTTTCTTGTATATGACAACCGTAACAGCGTTGAGCATTTACATAATTTTAATGTAAATGGGAAGGTTCGGTAGCAGTTTTCAATATTTTGATCAACTGCCATGGATAATGGGGAGTGTTTAAAAGACATGGACTTGATTTTTTTTTTTTTTAATTTTACAAGCACCTGATGATGCCTGTACAGGACGCGAAACCGGTAGTGCTTTTCTAATAAACGTTTATTGCTGCTTATTGCTATCAGAGCAGATATATTTTTCACAATGACTACTTTTGCCTGCGGATGCCCGCATTTCAAGATAACTCGCTCCTTATTGTGTGTTTGTGCTGTGGTTGTGGCAGAGAATAATATTAACGGAAATCATAGTTTATTATCCTTTTTTGATTCGTATTAGTCCCCATTCCACCTCATGCTCACCAGTGACCTGAACGACGGAATTGTCAATGTAGCTGCTCTCAGGTTATGCACCGTATTATTCTGTGACACTGCTGTGCTTATTACCGCATCACACAATGTAAATACACACACACACACACACACACACACAGATATATATATATATATATATATATATATATAATGTCCTCTAAAAACGCGAAAACGGATGGAGCGATTTTGATGACATCATTATACTATATTCAGGTAAGCCCAGAGAGTGTACCTGTGAAGTTTGGTAGCGATCGAATCAAGATTTTTATTGATTTGATCTGCTGTTTACAGGCATAATGCGACAGCGTATGCAACATACGGATCGTGCGGGTTGCGTATCCTCCAGGCGTCAAGTCTACGGCGGCGAAAATGTGCTGATGTTCATAACGAAATATTCGCTTTCCGAGTCTAATTATTTTACTTTTTTATTTACATGGCATTGTAAAGCATGTAAAAGCAGTGTCCGAATGTTTTTATGTTCGCATTGCATACAAATCTACAGTTTTGTTCCAGTCTTTATGAAATTTTGTAAACGTAAGCTTCAATCCAAGAGGACGGTCGTCGTAAGTGTAAGAATCACGTACAACAAAGAGTGCACGAGATATGACGTCATAAACAATGAGATGCGCAAAAAATTGCTCCATTTTAGACACAATGCTGCTCAATTTCTCCTAAACCACTGGACCGATTTCAACTAAATTTGTTACACACATTCCTTACCGCGAAATAACAATTGATGCAGGGATAAGAATCACATACGACGCATGGTTCAGAAAATATGACGTCATAAACAATATAGTTGCAAGGAACTGCCACATAATGCGGCGAGACTTTATAAATACACAATATTAGAATGACAGTCCTTAGTGACTTGTAACACTCTTTAAATATAATTTAAAAATCGTTTGTTTGCCATCTTTCGTAGTGGGTAGCGTTTGGACTCTCTCTGATATAGCAGAGCAGATAGTTAGCAGTCCACAACTTTGCCTCCAACTAGCTACATGTTATACTGTGAGGAACGTTTATCTGTTGACATTGCTCATATGCCGCAAATATTTTACGCTAGACGTTGCCTTAGGGCAGATATGTTTTAGAATTCAATGTAAGCCAGTCTAGGGTGAACATACTATGTTCTATTGACATGGATCGTATTTAAGGTTTTAGTGTTTTGGTTTTAATTTACGTTAACCTTGGCTTTCTTCTTTTCAGAACTTCAGAATGGGCTAATGTAGCCCCGAAACATGTCGTTCGGACATTATGTCAACTGGAGCGGAAACTTTAGTGCAAAATTTCAAAACTTTGTAAAACGTTTTTTCGCTGACAACCACATCAAAATAATGAAAGGGAAAAAGTTTCTTGCTCACATATTTTCCGCTGTTCATGGAGCAAAAGTAAGGCATTTGGTATGACGTTAGAATTTTTAATTTCTGCACTACAAATTGTAGCCGCAGTAAATTTTTCAGACAATATACACATACAGCTGAATGTACCTGCTAAATTGTATCACAGTACGACGCGTGGTTCATGAGATATGAGCACATAGACAGTCTAAGAAAATCTGGCGATGTTGAAGGAGTAAGATTAGGTAACGAAGCAATAAAGGAGGTAGATGAGTTTTGTTACTTGGGTAGTAAAATAACATAAGATGGTCGCAGTACAGAGAATATAAAATGGGTAGAAATGCGTTCGTTAAAAAAAGAAATTTGTTAACATCGAACATTAATTTATGCAAAAGGAAGTCCTTTCTGAAGGCATTTGTGTGGAGTGTTGCCTTGTATGGGAGTGAAACATGGACGATAAACAGAGCAGACAGGAGGCTTTTGAAATGTGGTGCTACAGAAGAAAGCTAAAGGTTAGGTGGGTGGATCACGTAGCTAATGAGGAGGAACTGAACAGAATTGGGGAGAAAAGGAATTTCTGGCATCCCTTGACAAGAAGAAGGGATCGATTGGTAGGACACATTTTTAGACATCAAGCGATCGTGAATTTAGTGTTGGGGGGAAGTCTGTGGGGTAAAAATCGGAGAGGGAGACGAAGACGTTAGTACTGTAAGCAGATTCAAATGGAAGTAGTTTTCATGACTTTTGAGGAGATGAAGAGGCTTAATCAGGATAGAATAGGGTGGAGAGCTGCATCAAACCAGTCTCCGGACTGTAGACCACAAACGAAAAACAACAACTTTAAACTCTTATATCTTCGACCGCCTTATCGTTATCAACCCTCTACCACCTTAGTGCACAATAGGAGACTGATACCTGATGTTACATATAAACACCTTTTGCGTTGTGTGGCTTTGGATGCAGAGTGAAATATAGGCACAAACACCTCAATTTTTATATATATTAAAATTGTGACGTGTGTGTTTGGTTTTTTTCTGAATAATTGTGAATTATGTGATAAAGGTATATTGTAGTTTCAAACAATCTCTCTACATCTTCTTTTATGCTTTTGTAACAAAATTTCTAGTTGGTGAGAAGAATGTCAGCTAGCTCTCAATGTAGAAAAATGTAAGGTGCTGCTCATGGGTAGGAAAAACAAACCCATAATGTCGGAATACAGCATTACTAGTGAGATTCTTGATGCTGTCGCGTCATTCAAATATCTAGGCGTAACATTGCAGAGCGATATGAAATTGAACGAACATGTAAGGACAGTTGTAAGGCGGACAGCCGACTTCGGTTTATTGGGAGAATTTAAGGAAGATGTAATTCATCTGTAAAGGAGACCGCGTATAAAACGATTGTACGACCACGTATTGAGTACTGCTCAAGTGTATGGGACCAGCAGCAGATCAGTTTAAAAGAAGACATAGAAGCAGTTCAGAGGCGAGCAGCTAGGTTTGTTACTGGTAGGTTCGACCAATGCGCGAGTGTCACGGAAATGCTCCGGCAACTCAATTGGGGATCGTTGGAGGAAGTACGACGTTCTTTTCGTGAAATTCTGTTGAGGAAAAATAGAGGGCCGGAATTTGAAGCTGAGTGTAGTAAGATCTTGCTGCCGCCTACTTACATTTCGCGTAGTGATCACAAAGACAAGATAAGAGAAATTAGGGCTCGTACAGAGGCATTCCTTTTTTTCCCTCGTTCTATTTGGGAGTGGAATAGGAAAGGAAATGCCTAGTAGTGGTACAGTGTACCCTCCACCATGCACCTTACAGTGGATTGCGGAATATGTATGTAGATGTAGACGTAGATAGTGCCCTGTGAGCATAGAAACCGGTCATTATAATAAAAGAAGCGAACTTGGCACAAAATCCATTGTGTTAAAAATTATACTATATCGCAACGCAGTCAGCACATGATTCAATAGTTTTCACCTTTCAGATGCAAGAGCCGGCCCCGGTAGCCGAGGGGACTGATGCGCATCAATCACGGTCTGCACGGCCACTACGGTCGGGGACTCGAATCCGCCCTCGGGCATGGATATTTGTGTCATCCTTAGTTGTAGCAAACTAAATAAGTAGTTGGTAAGTTTAGGGACTGATGACCCCGTAGTTAAGTCCCATAAGCTCTACAAACATTTGAACATTTGAAGAGATGCAAGAGACCGAAGTCCGGTGAGAGAGTTTCGACCACCCGCGCCATCCTCAGCAGACTCGCACGCGCACCTGCGGGGTTGCCGCGTCGCGTCGCGGATCCATCATGCGGTGCCAAATTGTGCGCATTTGTTAGCGGACGGCCGCCTCATCCGTTAGCGTCCGCCGGGGGCCGTTACCGGAATGCGGCCATCCATCTCAGGCTTCTGCCGCTGCCACCGACCGCAACCACAACCACAACCACAACCACTGCCGCCGCGCCGCGCCTTGATTCTGAGGCCGCCGGCGCACCTTGATCTGGAGAGCAACGGACCATCGCCAGTCTCGAGAAGCAACGTCCCACATCACTAACGTATTACTTTCAGCTAAAATAGCTCCATCAATATTAATGTGCTCCAAGAAAGCATTTGTTGCGAGCTCGAAAATTCCATATATAGAGCGCACTTTTTGTGTAGAAGATAGCTGTGATCAGTCCCAAATATTTTGTTTATTGTGACAAATCTATATTTCGTTTACTCTGTGAAATTTATCCTGGGTCGGGGAGTAACGCGTTACTTCTAACGTCGTTACTAGTTGTTGTGGTCTTCACTCCGCTGACTGGTTTGATGCAGCTCTCCACGCTACCTTGTCCTTGTGCAAGTCTCTTCATCTGAGAATACGTTTGGCAACCTACATACTTTTGAATCTGCTTACTGTATTCGTCCCTCGGTCTCCCTCTACGAATTTTACCCCACACGCTCCCTTCTAATGCTAAGTTGACAATTCCTTGTTGTCTCAGAATGTGTACAACCAATCTAGCCCTTCTCTTAGGCTGTGCCAGAAACTCCTTTTCTCCCCGATTCGGTTAAGCACCTCCTCTTTAGTTACGTGGTCTACCTATCTAATTTTCATTTGTCTGTAGCGCCACATTTCAAAGCTTCTATCATCTTTTTATCTGAATTCCTTATCGTCCACGTTTCACTCGCATGCAATGCTACACTCCAGACAAATGCTTTCAGAAAGGACTCCCTAACATTTAAATTAATATTGGATGTTAACAAGTTTCGCTTCTTTAGAAACGCTTTTCTTCCTGCATTTTATATCTTCTTTACTTCGGCTATCAGAAGTTATTTTGCTACCCAAATAACAAAATTCATCTACTACTTTTATTGTCTCATTACCTAATCTAATTCCTTCAGCATCTCCTTATTTTCTGACATTGCATTCCATCACCTTCATTTTACTCTTGTTAATGTTCATCTTATATCTTCCTTTCGAGACACTGTCCATTCCTTTCAATTGCTCTTCCAGATCTTTTGCGGTCACTGACAAAATTAGTATATCATCGGTAAACCGCAATGTTTTTATTTCTTCTCCTTGCACTTTAATGTCCTCACCAAATTTCTCCTTCCATTCCTTCACTGCCTGCTCAGTGTACAGATTGAACAACATTGGGGAAAGACTACAACCCTGTATTACTCCCCTCCCAATATCTGCCTTCCTTTCATGCCCTTCGACTCTAATAACCGCTGTCTGGTTTCTGTATAGGTCGAATATAATTCTTCGCTCCATATACTTTACCCCTGCTACCTTCAGAATTTGGAAGTGTTTTCCAGTCGACATTGTCATAAGCTTTCTCCAAATAGACAAACGTCGATCTATCTTCTAAGATAAGTCGTAATGTGAGTATTGGCTCCCGTGTTCCTACATTTCTCCTGAATCCAAATTGATCTTCTCCGAGGTCGGATTCCACCAGTTTTCCATTCGTCTGTAAATAATTAGTGTTAGTATTTTGCAACCACGACTTATTAAACTGATAGTTCTGTAATTTTCACAGTTATTTAATTTACACAGTTACTTTTTGAATGTAACCGACGGTAAAATCAATATTATTTGCCTAAAGCATCTTTAAGTGTAACCAAGTTACTATTATCGGTTAACAATGTAACTGTAATATCGTTACTTTTTTGGCGCTAGTAGCGTAACACATTTTTTGTAAAAATCTCAAGACTAGAATACCAGACTTCGATTTTAGCAAGAGAAAAAAAGAAACAATAATTATTTCTAAATTATTTTCAACAACCTACGTTGGAATGTATGAATTATATATTAGTACCGGTGTAACATTTTATAGTACCCATTCATTCATAACATATTTATTTTATAATATGTACGCAACAATAAGTATACGACAATCACCTGACGCTCACATGTAAACAGTCACCGATTATTTTCCACACCTTTCGAAATGGAGAAGGAAGAAATCACACGTATGCCTTGGCCAGCTTTTGATAAAGTGTTCGAATTTCTGACGTCGGATGAAGAAAGAAAAAAAAAAAAAAAAAAAAAAAAAAAAAAAAAAAAAAAAAAAAAAAAAAAAGATTCCTTTCGCTGCAAATCGTTTCGCGGTGAGGAATCTCTCGATGCGTTTACACAGTTTGAAACGTTTACTCATTGCTGACTTTTCAGAGTAACAGACGGTGCAAATATATGTAAACAAAAAATTTTGCAGTTTTCACGGAGACGCGAACAACGAATAAGGTGAAACGTAACATTCATTAGAATGAACGTTTGAAAAACCACATTTGGTGAAAAAGAACAAACACTGAAACTGAGACGCAATGAGTTAGAAGGTGTTGTGGGTAATTTATTTAATAATACATTAATTACATATTATTATTAATGATGTATGTGTTAATGTATTTAATTATTAATTGACACTAAAGCTTCTTTGCTTTCTACACTAGTGAGTCTAATTTTGGATTTAGAAATAAGTTACAATTCAGTTTTTAAAAGTAACGGTAAAAATAACTGTGAATTACTTATAAGTCATACAGTTACTTTCAACTATTGCTGTAACTAAGTTACCTTTCAGGGAAGTAACTTTAACTGTAACTCAGTTACTTAAAAAAAAGTAACTTTCCCAACCCCGGAATTATCAGTGCTAAAAGACAAACAAGAACCACTTACAGTGAGGAAACAGGTTTTGCACAGTTCCCAACCAGTTGTATATGGTTTCCATTTCAGTCAATAATGTGATAGGAACATTATGTTGAAGACGGAAGTCACTTGAATGTCTTACAGTTTCTACACATCTGACTTCGAAATTTTCCTATATAATGTGAGAACATATATTGATATGTATTATAGGCCGTCCTACACAGTATGTATTGGAAGTCTTATTATTATTCTATATGTCACTGTAAGAGGTAATCTTTGTTGTATGTGAATTATAACACCTATTTAATAACATCTGTGAGTAACTCTGCTGCGCGTTTTTCCATCTCTGGCCGCTGTGACGCTAGTAACAGAATAGTAGCGAGAGAGTATTGTTGAGTTGACGCCACAGACGCCTCTGGAGGTAAAACTTTAAGTTTCTTTCCTATTGGTACGGATGCTATAATTTTTAGTTTCTGCATATCAGTAGAAGGAAGTTACTTATGTAGTTACCGTTTATATTGTGACGTGTAAGGTTTGGTTCCAGAAAATTTATGTCATGTTTGTAGACCATCATTGTTGCAATACAGTTCAATTAAGATAAAAATTATGATTCCGTCATTGTCACTTCTATTTAACCCTTTCACTGCGGAGCTGTTTGCTGCAGCGCGACAGCCGTGTGTGCGGCTCTGCCACTTAACACTGTGTGAAGTCTAGCCTCTTCTTTCACTGGGGGCCACCACTTTGTGCTGTCGTCCTGATCAGCATCGTCATCAGATTCACTTCTAGAAAGCGAACATGTGGAACATGAAGAACGATTTTCTCGGTCCCTGAGTTGTTAAAGGGCAAAAATCCTCATCAAAAATTGAAACATAATTAAATTCATCGTCACTATCACTGCTCATAAACAACTTCTCTGTTTCGGCATTCGACAATTCGCGCTTGAACATTTTCTATCTGGTTTCTACACACACACTGACACTGCAGTACCGCCAAAACATCCGAAAGGTAAACAAAAGTAGCATCTGTTGCCATCCGCGAGCTGTATTGTCAATATATTTACTGTACAACTAGTAAACACATGAGATGCTGTAGTTCAGCCAAGTACGTTTTGACAAAACATCGCCGCGGTGGAGTAGCCGAGAGGTCTAAGGCGCCTCGCTGCGAAGCGCGCGGGTGCTCGCCGTCGGAGGTTCGAGTCCTCCCTAGCGCATGGGTGTGAGTGATGTCCTTAGGTTAGTTTACCTTGGTTTAAGTAGTTTGTAAGCTAAGGACTGATGACCACGAAGATTGGTCCGATATATTTACCAACATTTGAACAAAACATCGAAACGTATACATGCGACTTTCGCGCTCATATCACTATCGACTGCTGTCTCATTTACTCGGCACATACTTAAAAGAATTCATTTTCTCTGAAGAGTTGTCATACATTGCATTATCCGAGTAGACATGCTTAACAAGATCAATCACAAGTATCAAAACTGTGGGGTTGTACAAGTATGAAGTGCGCGCCGCATACTTTCGCCACGCGCTGCCATGCTCGCACGGCGCGGCGTTCTTACGACGTCGGCCACGAGCGCCCTCTGCTACAATGTTTTCAAATGTTTGTATAGTCTATGGGACTTAGCTACGTGGTCATCAGTCCCCTCTGCTACAACTCCGCTCTTGGCCACCACTGGACTGCATCGTTCACTTGCGAATCAGATAGGCACCAGTTAAGACTTGGCTATCGGTTAGGCACTAGGAATCATCAGTAGGCAGGCCTGCATTCTGCAGTCAAGAACTATGTAAAAGTTAAGTATTACCAAGACTCCACGAAATATATATCTTGTTCTAATTTAGCCTAGTGTTCTAGTTTCTGCTGTCCCACTGGCTGGTCACCTCCGTACCTGCACACGCGTGCATCCTTTATTCCTGTGTCGGTCACTTTCTACTCGGCCACCGACACGTACGACAACCGGCGGAAACGAGACACAAAGGTGGCGACGAGTCTGGGACACACACAAAAAAACTCCCCTTTGTTCCTTTCTCACAATGAGTGTTAATTTTCATTTTCTACTGTCAAGTGAGTCCCCGCTCCAAAGAGGAATATCCTCGAGGTAAGTGCCAAAAGACAAAGGGACAAATTAATGTAGGGTGTTTTTGTGTGACGCAAAATTAATTCGTTTCAGATTTTAAAAAGTTATGCTTTTTTGAGTGTCGCACTACAACGTTAACTTCCTCTCAGATTGTTGCACATGGTTATACCTCAATTCTGCCTATATATATATATATATATATATATATATATATATATATATATATATGGTGTCTCAGCTATCTTGTCCACCCAAAATATCTCCGGAACAATAACAGCTATTGGAAAAAGACTTTCACCGGTATCAATGTACGGCTGGGACCCATTGAATGTACCTATTTGCAAACATTCTAAAACGAAAGCCAATGTGTTTTTTAACACAAACCATATCTCCATAACAATGTGTCGTAGGTTGTTCTTACCTCTGCAGGAATTATTACCTTACGGCAAGGAAGTTGTGAAACAAATCTTGTTGATATAGTTCTGTGGTTTCGGAGGAGATGAGCAACATTGTTGTGTAATGCAGTAGTTTTAGGTGCATTCAATCGCTTATGAAGTCAAATCTGCTGAAGTGTGTGTTGCACGCGATCCTAAACCAACGGCTCTTGGTTTGAGAGCTATGTGTGCAAAATTTCAACAAGATTGGAACAAAAGTGTGTGTGTTGTTATGGTCTTCAGCCCGGAGACTGGTTTGATGCAGCTCTCCACCCTACTCTATCCTGAGCAAGCCTTTTCATCTCCTCATAAGAACGGCAACCCACATACACTTGAATCTGCTTACTATACGCGTCTCTTGGTCTCCCTCTGCGATTTTTACCCCACACACTTCCCTCCAATGCTAAATTTACGATTCCCTGATGTCTAAGAATGTGTCCTACCAAGCGATCCCTTCTTTTAGTCAGGGTATGCCAAAAATTCCTTTTCTCGCCAATTCTGTTCAGTACCTCTTCATTAGTTATGTGATCTACCCACCTAATCTTCAGCATTCTTCTGTAACACCATATTTCAAAAGCCTCAATCCTCTTCCTGTTCGCACTGTTTAGCGTCCATGTCTCACTCCCATACAAGGCAACACTCCATACAAATGCCTTCAGAAAGGACTTCCTTAGGCTTAAATTAATATTCGATGTTAGCAAATTTCTCTTTTTCAAGAACGCTTTTCTTCCCATTGCCATTCTTCATATTATATCTTCTGTACTGCGACCATTGCATGTTATTTTACTACCCAAGTAACAAAGCTTATCTACCACCTTCATTGTTTCGTTACCTAATCTAATTCCTTCAGCATCGCATTCCATTATTTTTGTTTTGCTCTTGTTAATGTTCATTTTATACGCTCTCTTCAACAGAGTGTTCATTCCATTCAACTGCTCTTCCAGGTCCTTTGCTGTCTCTGACAGAATTACAATGTCATCAGCAAAACGCAATGTTTTTATTTCTTCCCCCTGAACTTTAATCCCTATTCCAAATTTTTCCTTGCTTTCCTTCACCGCCTGCTCGATGTACAAATTGAATAACATCGGAGAAAGGCTACAAACCTGTCTTATTCCCTTCCCAACTGATGCTTCCCTTTCATGCCCTTCGAGTCTAATAACTGCGGTCTGGCTTTTGTACAAGTTGTAAATAACTCTCCTTTCCCAGTATTTTACCCCTGCTGACTTCAGAATTTGAAAGAGTGTAGTCCGGTCAACATTGTCAAATGCTTTCTCCAAATCTACAAAAGCTAAAAATGTAGGTTTGCCTTTCCTGAATCTATCTTCTAAGATAAGACGTAAGGTAAGTATTGCCTCCCGGGTTCCTACGTTTCTCCTGAATCCAAACTGATCTTCCCTGAGGTCAGCTTCTACCAGCTTTTCCATTCTCCTGTAGATAATTCGTGTTAAAATTTTGTACCATGACTTATCAAACTGATGGTTCTGTAATTTTCACACCTGTCTGCGCCTGATTTCTTTGGAATGGGGATTATAACATTTCTCTTAAAGTCTGAGGGTATTTCGCCTGTCTCATACATCCTACATACCAGTTCAAATAGTGTTGTCATGGCTGGCTCTCCCAGAGACTTTAGTAGCTCTGAGGGTATGTCATCTACTCCTGGGGCCTTGTTCCGACCTAGGTCTTTCAGGGCTCTGTCAAATTCATCTCTCAGTTTAGTATCTCCTATTTCATCTTGATCTACTTCCTCTTCCCTACCTACAACAACGTCTCTAAGTTCATTTCCTTTGTAGAGCTGCTCTATGTACTCTTTCCACCTTTCAGCTTTCCCTTCTTTGCTGAGAACTGGTTTCCCATCTGCGTTCTTGATATTGGTAGAATTGATTTTCTTGTCCCCAAATGTCTCTTTGATTTTCTGTAGGCGGTATCTACTTTTCCCGTTTTTATACATTCTTCTACAGATTTGCATTTGGCTTCTAGCCACTCCTGCTTAGCCATTTTGCACTTCCTATCAATCTCATTTCTTAGTCGTCTGTACTCCATTTTGCCTGTTTCATTTACTGCATTTTTATATTTTCTCCTTTCATCAATCAAATTTAGTATTTCCTGTGTTATCCAAGGATTTTTTGTAGGTCTCGCCTTTATTTATATATATATATATATATATATATATATATATATATATATATATATATTGCTTGTTGCAATATAAATTTTAAAGTAGTTTTTTTTTTTTTTTTTTTTTTTTTTTTTTTTTTTAAATTGGTCTTAACTTAAATCATTATCTACTGTTTTTCAGTTATAGTTGGTTAGTTGATTGGCGGTGACTGTAAAATTACTAGAGCCATAAATTGTTGCCATACATTGTAAAATTCAAAACATAATTCTAAAAATATATAAAATTTCCTAATAATCTTGCTCAAAAGGCTGCATAATATTACTGCTCAGGCAGTATTAATATCTAAACTAAGTTGATGGAAACAGCAAAGCCGGAAGATGGTGTTACAACCTCGCATCGAACGCCAACTCGTGTGACACTGTTCGAAGAGCAGAAAACCGTTGCTGAACGCATTCCTCAACATAAGCACTGTTTTGTTTACTTCTTTATTCTCCACGGTAGAGAGTGGAGCGTGCTGTTTGAGGCCTGGCCTATTACGAGTAACGGCTCTATTCGGCCAATTATCGGACAAGCCGATAATGTGCCAAATGGGGATTCCAACGACGAATAAGTGACAAGGACTTAACCTGGTCGGTCGTATGCCTTGCAACGATGGAAAACCTCCCGATGTCTTGGTGGGAACCAGGGGATTGGGACCGTTTATTTCTGGAACGTTGTTCCAGTCATAAATTTAGGTGTGGTTATATCGTGGAAGCATTCCCACCAAATGAAACTGGCATATTCTAGTTACTTTGCGAATACTCACATACGACACTGCACTGAACTAACCTTTTGACGCACGTTTACCTCGGCGTCTTCACTGCGTCAAGAATAACGAATTATTTACGTGGAATCTTCCTACATATTACATACGAGCACATTGTTTATAGGAACAGACCTAATATATTTCTGGTATTTAAACTTAGAGTTCGTAAAAGCTCATTAATAATTTAAACACCATACTGCATATCCAGTACCTTAATGTGACCGTTAAGAGTGAAGGTGTTTTATATTCTGGAAGATTAAAGTGCGTTTTGAAAAAAGTTGTTCCACGTGGAAGATTATAACACCATCTGCTGGTTGTGTCCATTCCTTTGACTCTCTTTCTTTCTTTCTTTCTTTCTTTCTCTTCAGCCCTTTTCACGTACACGCAGGGTCGGCTTATTATTGGGATTTGGTATGTTAATATTGACGGGGTGGCCGGATGCTATTCCTGCCGCCACCCCCTTCCCCCCTAGAGGAAATTTGTACCCCAAATATCTGTGTACAGTTTATGTTTGAGAAAGTGTGAAGTGTTATGAAATGTTAGCGAATCGTACAACTAAGGCGGGACTTAAGGACCAGCGCGGTATTCACCTAGGGGGATGTGGAAAACCGTCTAAAAACTACATCCAGACTGGCTGGTACTCCGACAGCCTTCGTTAATCCGCCGGGAGGTTTGGAACCGGGGCCGGTACGCCTCCCCGTCTCGGAAAGCGGGGCGTTTGACCACACAGCTATCCGAGCGGGTCCGTTTTCATTCCTTTGACTATTTTTAGAAATCTGCAATGCAAGCTTAAAAAACATTATTAGTAAATTTTCACCTTTCCAAGAGTATATAGAGGGGCTCTACAAAGGAAATGAACTTCGAGACAATATTGTAGGAAGGGAAGAGGATGTAGATGAAGATGAATTAGGAGATACTGTACTGAGAGAAGAATTTGACAGAGCCCTGAAAGACCTAAGTCGAAACAAGGCTCCTGGAGTAGATGATATTCCCTCAGAGCTACTGAAGTCTCTGGGAGAACCAGCCATGACAAACCTGTTTCACCTGGTGTGCAAGATGTATGAGACAGGCGAAGTCCCTTAGATTTTAAGAAATGTTATAATCCCCATTCCAAAGAAAGCAGGTGCAGACAGGTGTGAAAATTACAGAACCATCAGTTTAATAAGTCATGGTTGTAAAATATTGACATGAATTACATACAGAAGGATGGAAAAGCTGGTAGAAGCCGACCTCGGGGAAGATCAGTTTGGGTTCAGGAGAAATGTAGGAACACGGGAGGCAATACTTTACGGCTTATCCTAGAAGATAGATTAAGAAAAGGCAAACCTACATTTCTAGCTTTTGTAGATTTGGAGAAGGCTTTTGGAAATGTTGATTGGAATAAACTCTTTCAAGTTCTGAAGCAAGAAGGTGTAAAATATAGGGAGCGTAAGGTTATTTACAACTTGTACAAAAACCAGACAGCGGTTGTCAGAGTTGGAGGGCATGAAAGGAATGCAGCAGCTGGAAAGGGAGTAAGAGAGGGTTGTAGTCTTTCTCCATTGTTATTCAATTTGTACATTGAGTAAGCTATAAAGGAAAGCAAGGAGATATTTGGAGAAGGAATTAAAGTTCAGGGGGAAGAATTAAAAATATTGCGTTGTGACGACGACATAGTAATTCTGTCAGATACAGCAAAGGTCCTGGAAGAGCAATTGAACGGAATGGACAGAGTGCTGAAAGGTGCATATAAGATGAAGATTAACAAGAGCAAAACCAGGGTAATGGAGTGCTGTCTAAGACAGGTGATGCTGAAGGAATTAGATTAGGTAACGAAGCAATAAAGGAGGTAGGTGAATTTTGTTATTTGGGCAGTAAAATAACAAATGATGGTCGCAGTACAGAGGATATAAAATGCAGAATGGCAATGGGTAGAAAAGCGTTCTTGAAAAAGAGAGATTTGTTAACATCGAATATCGATTTAAGCCTAAGGAAGTCCTTTCTGAAGGCATTTGTATGGAGTGTTGCCTTGTATGGGAGTGAGACATGGACGCTAAACAGTGCGGACAGGAAGAGGATTGAGGCTTTTGAAATATGGTGCTACGGAAGAATGCTGAATATTAGGTGGGTGGATCGCATAACTAATGAGGTACTGAACAGAATTGGGGAGAAAAGGAATTTCTGGCATACCTTGACTAAAATAAGGGATAGATTGGTAGGACACAGTCTTAGACATCAAGGAATGGTGAATGTATCGTTGGAGATAAGTGTGTGGGGTAAAAACCGCAGAGGAAGACCAAGAGATGGATACAGTAAGCAGATTCAGACAAATGTAGGTTGCCGTTCTTATGTGGAGATGAAGAGGCTTGCTCAGGATAGGGTATTGTGGAGAGCTGCATCAAACCACTCTCCGGACTGAAGACCACAACAACAACAGTAAAATTTCAAACTAAAGATTTGCAGTTGCTAAATGAGAAAACTAAAAACACGTTTTGTTATCAATGAACCATGTAAAGAGATTCCTTTGTTATACAATAACGTGTACTACAGGACGTAGTGTAGGAACTGAAACAACTCTATTAGTGTTAACATACATTCAACATAAATTTTCAAAAACTTCTGTATATTTTTACGAACATTTTATGGTATGTATTTTACTGTTTCCTGTAATAGAAAACACATACTGATTGTATAACATGGAAGACATGTTGCCTGATTTAAACAGGCCCTTCTATGTTTTATTCGGCTTCATTGAAGGTCAAACAGTATGTATTTTACTGTTTCCTGTAATAGAAAACACATACTACTGATTGTATAACATGGAAGACATGTTGCCTGATTTAAACAGGCCCTTCTATGTTTTATTCGGCTTCATTGAAGGTCAAACAGTGATTAAAATCTATATCTAACAAACAAAATATTGGCGACTGATCGTTTTTATCCTCTAAACATTTCAAAACATTTGCTGAACACAACAGGTTCAGTATGAAATTAAACCTGATAATTTAATTTAATAATAACTCAAAAATTTATTTGCTAATTGCTAAGATTGTTATATCAAAATAAAATACAAGGACTGCCATTAAAACATGGAACCAAATACCGTACAGATGCCTACCACGACTTCCTCTGCACAAATCCACTTTGTGGGAAAGATTGTTAACAAGTCTACAGCAAAATCCGCTTAAATTTGACCAATTACACGTCTAATTTCGGTCTTTAGGTAATAGATGGTTCGTTGTTTGTTCACAAAAACATGTATGTTTGATATACGTCCAGATAAAGTCTCATGCTGTCCAGTCCCACTAACTTCGTGGTCAGATCGCCACTGTGAGAAATAAGAGAAGCATGCAGTATGGCAGGTTACCCCATCCTGCTGAGTCCACGTGTTTTCAACAGTCAGAAACTGTGGTGTCATTTGGCGATAACAATCACCGGACCCTGTCAGAGCTTTTACAAAGAAGTATTGCTAAATGGCTCCACCAGCCCGTTTCGCGGAACAACCGGATACCTGCTCTCGATAAACCTAGTTCTCATGGACCAGGTGACGATTCGCTGTGTGCTTACCCGATGACTTTTTTTATTCACATAACAGTCAAGAAGGGAGCGTGCAGCGCCACTAACGATACTTTCGTTCTACAATAGCTATTGAATTACATTTTCGCAAATACCTGACTGGAAAATGTTCGACGCTTCAGATGGTCCACTGGCTTTAGTGTATCGTAAAAGATACAAACGCAGATCTTTTGCTAAAATTCGATGGAAAGTGTTTCTAGAAATGGCTAACTGTTGAGGATGGTGGTGAATCGACCTCATTTGAATCGTAACGAGGCCCTAGAAGGCAATAGCAATAGCTACCCATCGACGAGAACTGTCGAACTCTGCCTTCAAATACTGTTAGTCTGTGTACTGTTGAGTCTGAACACATTAGGTGCATTTTTCTTGCCAAAAATTATACGAAGTCTTCGAACGGGCTTTGAACAGGATTCGTCGTCCATTAAGTGAACTAGCAAAGGCTGAATGCGTTAATTTATCTTATTTTCGCTGATTACAATATGCATAAATGCCACCTGACAACGAGAATTGGCAATCGTAATATCAAATGTTCACTATTGTTTAAATTTCAGGTCCAGCAACCTAAAAACTGAAAGAAGTGCTCAGTTTCACCCTTTAGTTGGCACACACAGAAATTACGAGAAGAAAAAATGTTATGTTACTTAAATGTGTAGGGCCATGTGAACAGATTTATACGATTTTTTCAAAATATAGTTTCTGGCTTGTAAGTAACATTGCAAAAAAGCTTCTTATGGTGGTACAGTATAAACACTAGAGTGTTGTTCTTATGACTGTAGAAATAATTGTATTTTGGAATATTTCATATGAAATGTATGAAAACGAGTCGTTTTTGGTGCGAAGTTCAGAATTTACACATTTTAAAAATAACTCTGAAGACAAAACTCGCATATTACATTTCGCCAGTAATCTGTCAAATGACAACACATTGTCTTATCTGTCATACCGTAGATATTGACTGGCACAGGAGATGCTGTTTCGTTCTTCTTTTGGTCTTTTTGTCTATTTTGTAGTGATCTACCAGGACTCCTTTTCCCAAAATTTGAAGTCCATTTTCAGTCTCCCATATAAGAACTCGTCAACAATTTTCCATAATAAATCAACTTCAAGGCTTCCTCTTTTGCTTTTATAAGCAGTTTTCTATGTATCACGAAAATATCGTCATAAAATTGAAACCAACGTGTACCTCGGTAAGTTATGCTTGGTGTGTTCGCTTAAATGTTAGTTTCAAGCACTGTTACCCACCCAAGGTTGAAACTTGAAACATGTTTCAGAAAACCACGCGCAATTTTGATGTTGCTTGAGAGCAAGATTTCCAAATAAAGTGTTAAAACCAGCATTAATTATGGGACACCTTTCATATTTATACGATCGACAGCAACCGGTAATTTCCGACTATACAGCAGAACAGTCTAGCAACATTGTCAGTAACTGCTGCCGGGAAATGCCTTAGGCAATACATTATGTGGTACGACGTATTTGCATGTGGCACTTTATGCCCCGAAAGCGGTTAACGCAACATAGGGGAAGAGTGAAGCTGTTATACATTTAAACAGGTTTCCAGCCATGATCGCGTTTTTTTATTATTATTATTTAGGGTTCCTGGTTTCGACGTTACTCAGACACCTTCTGATGTCCTATGTGGCAAAATGTCATATCACATATGGCTTTAGCTACATCCTCTCATTACAAATTTCATGGTACAGTTGCAAACATTTATACAAACGTGAAGTACAAGCATTGATGGTAAAATTCAATACATCTTTAGATCTACAATACACATTTCCACAACGGCTGCACAAGAGTCACTGGAATTCATAGAATGAAGGATTTCACGGCAGGTGCCGTCATTACTTAAAGCATCCGGGCTGAGATGCCGTGGTCCATACATAAAACTTTCCCCTGACGTTTCGCCCTCGTCTGCGGAAGGCATCCTCGGAGGTAAAGCGGCGTACTGCAACGAGAGCGCGAGTGAGGGTCGTATATATAGGCAATACAGAGGGCGCTGCTGTCAGTCACGTGGTGTCGGCTTTGCTGTGGTCTCTGCTATTGCCAACCTCCTCGACTGAAATTAATCGATTGTCATGCTGTTGCTGCAGTGTTGACAACTATATTTTATTAAGTTTGAGACCTTCTTCTTTTTTGTTAAAATTATTTCGATGTTTAAAAATCTCAATGGCCTCTCTGTACAAACGCGCATAATAATGCGACGTCTTTGCTATGACGGACGTCTCGTTAAATTTTATTTCGTGGTCACCTTCTTGACACGAGTCACTGACATTGTGAGATACAGTAGATCAGAAGATGACGTATGAGTAACGTCGAGACGGGTCATCCTAAAAAATTAAAAACGCGATCTTGGCTGGAAACCTGTTTAAATTGATTTAGATCGCCCAAACGAACCATGAGTTCCATACATCTCATACATCTGTTTCACTGCAAAGCAAAGAATAACTGAAGCTTGCTGTTACGGAATAGAAATACGTAACCATCTTGGATGCGACAGGGCATCGGTGGGTGGAAAGGGACTCGAACCAGGACTTCCCGCTTAGAGCAGGCGCTCGCCATGACCACTAGGCCGTCCACAAGGGAATCCAACCCTGCCCAAATTCTCAATCAGCCTCACACTGCTATTTCAGTGGTCCATGTCCATGCTTCCTCTTGTTCGCAGATTTACCTGTATCTTGCAAGTGTATCTGATTGTGTTTCATCTTCCTTTGAGATTTCTATCTTTGGATCTGTATGGATTTTCGACTTAAAATTTCTGTTTCATTTCAAAATAACATCACGTATTTGTATTTGATGTCAATATTGGACGAGGCCATATCACGATCTTTATTAAAGTCTGAATGATGAAACCGTGCAATGATCACGTTATAAAACAATTAACGAATTTTAACGCGAACGGCAACGTTCTCAATTCACAAAAATTCAGCTTTTCCTAAGAGTATTTATTGCCGTACTTGGCGCACTTTGCAAGCCAGACTCGCCCACTACAAAGCACCTTAATTAATTATACTCATATACTTTCCTCATTATTTACACCTTCAACTAATGAAAATCTGTTATTTAGATGATAGTATAACGCTTATAGAGCGAAACCTCACAGACACATCCAATATACATAAAGCATTAAACAAACTACACACATAAATGGAATTCAGAATACAGAACTATAGATCAATTCCTCGGCTCTCGATAAAATCTACAAATCACATAGCTTCGAAATGTATACAAAACCTACCACATCTGATTGCATCGAAAAATGAAAAATCATGTCACCCAACTGTCAATAACCATGCACTATTCCGAACATTACCTAAAGGACTAATAAATCTGCTACCAGTGGACAAATCCTTTCTAAATACAATAAAAGTCTTAGAATGTATAGCTTATCCAAACGATTGTGACCACGAAATCATATCACAACTATACCTGAGCATGACACAACTAAACAGGCTCAATAAATAATAGAATATCACTAGTCGAATAACAAAATAGAAGAATTAAACTTCATTTGTACAACATCTCTAGGAAATTAAATATTCAAAAGCTCTAACATCACGTTACAAGAACCTTAAACACAAAAGCTGTAGATGAAATGGGAATTTACAGATTTGTATATAACACACACCACAAATTATTTGCAGTCCAAACAGGTAGAAGAGTCATCAAGAGATATAGCGATGAAACGAGAAAGTGACATGAACGCTTCCTCATTCTTTCAACACAAACACAAAAAACCGCGACGTTAAAATTTTAATGCACATAAGAAGCACAAAAATTTCTCCACGTTACGCATAATGGATCAATCATGGATATCCTTGATAAAATGCAACTGTACATAAATGTCTACATAAATTCCCTAAATACCTAAGAACAAATCAAACTGTAACACTAAATGTACATTGAAACTTTATTCATATTTTAAAACTAAATTATTCTTACAAATAACCGAGCCAAAGGTAATCAGTAACCAGTAACGACACTGTGCGAGTCGAAGACGAATGAATGAAGTGCACAATGTATTAGTGTTTATTCCTTGGAATTTTTATTGAACAACAGAATAATAAATAAAAGAGAAGAAAGATTAACATGATAATAGACACAAATAACAGTTATACGAATTCGCAGAAAAACTGGACGTATAGTTACGCCAGTTATCACAATTATTACAATTTAAGATGAACACTTTGGGCTACAAGACAGGTAACGATAAGGAAACAAACCATGATATTGGGCAGAGGAATATTTGTTGGTTTCACCCAAGAAGTTTAGAATACAGGGAGACGCTCTTACGCTGAAAAAGTGAAGCTTACCGTCATATTGCTAAGTTTTGGAGAAGTTTTCGTCTTATATAGCTAATCTTTTTTGTGTCACTTGAAACAGCAATAAAAGGTACGACGGATTTTACCTGATGTAAAACGTATTAAAAATGCAAATTAGCCGTTAAAATTAAGTTTTCAAACATATTATGATGCATATTTATTACTATTTATTGAAGAAAGTATATTGTTTGAATGTGACTGTCAGTTCGATGCATTAACAGTACGAGGGTCGACTTAACGCATAGTTTTAACGGAGAAATAGCATTCCGAAACTGACCAAGATGGCGGACAGGCTTTAACGGACGTATGTTCTAGGCATAGATAATGCCACCTCCCTTTATTCTAACCTCATTGGTTTCACCGACGGTTTGGGAACAGGGTATCAGCAGCAGTATTATAAGCCCTCAAAGAGAAAATAGCGCCCATAGAATAAATGCCTCGTTCAACTGATTATAATCAGCTTAAAGAATTTTAGGAGCAATTAATTTCTGCCAACAGCATTTAAAAAGAGCGGCTGAAGCATTGGCGGGAAAGGATACGAACGGGTGACGGCCTTTATCATGGACCCCAATAGGCATTTGACTTGGTTAAAGCGAACGTGAAACAGGCGGTCCTATTATCACATCCATTACCGGAAGCAAAGATACAAAATCAAAGAAAATAACACAAATAATAGGGAAATAAAAATTAATATAGCAAAGTTAAATAATGAGATACAAAAATTAGATACAATTTTAAAGGTAATAAACATATTGTTAAAGAAAAACGCAAGCGAATGTCCATGAGCCACTTACCATTTTGGTAATTTTATAACCCTACCCCTTTCCACCCGAGCTCAGTCGATCGTGCGGCTTCGGTTTTTATTTTGTTACGACAAACTGAATCTTTTGCCTTGCTTCCAACCGACCTACAACGATCGTGCTGGTTGTGCGCTAGGTTGCCATCCGGCGCTAATAGACTGCAGCACATATTGTTTAATTTGATAGAGAAATGAGCATTATGCCGGCGGAAGGTTAGTAGCTCATAATTAAGTTGACTTTAATTGTTTCGGCGATTTCCTGGCTCTTGTTATCAGTAAAAGTGTGTACAACGTTGTGACATTGATAATTATTAACAACTTCATATCTTTGGACAGTAATTGTGCGTTGAACTTGTACTAGCACGATTGTGAGGGTCAGGTGTTGATTGTGTAACTTCATCCTCGACTGGGTGTTGTTGACCGTGTCATTGGTCTCCCTCTTACTGATTTCCACACAGTTTAGATAAGATTTTGCGCACATTCCCGGTATTGTAAGCAGGTTTTTCAGACAATCAAATTCGTTCTCTATTAGAGGATTTGCACTTGAGTGGCATTTCGTCAGATGAAGAAGACGAGTTTGTTTCTTCTGTTTCAAATAGCATGCAGACGACTCATCTGATTATGATTTGAGAAACGATGAAATTCCCGAAGTTCCTCAAGAGCACAGGCGTACTCACAGTGTCACAAAAGGTCTCAGACCACTGATTTTCCAGAAATCATATTTTGTTCAGAAGTTTCATCCACCAAAAATTAATTACAGTGCCGTTCAGGTCAGTAACAAAGAGGTATGATCTGAATTACCTATTTCATGTGTCATTCCCATTTTCTTACTAAAATATCTTCTTTCTTAATTCAAGAGTCCTGCACCAATTGGAACTCCTGCTAAATATTTCTGGGAATACTTCAGTGAAAAGTTTTCTTGAAGAGGCAGCGAAATGTGCAAATATGTATAGTATTGCAAAGACTGGGAAATCATTAGGGACAACAGCTCATGAACTTAATTTCACAAAGGAAATAAAGTTTTGTAATTTTTAAATATTTTGCCACAGAATATGATTTGCAATCTATGTAACATTTTTTAACTAACTAGCTAAACCCGCCCATGCTTTGCTGTGGCTCACTCTCGTATGAAATAAATATAAAAGGAAATAAATTCATGTGAACATAGAATAACCGAGAGAATGCTTCAATCTAACCAATATCGTTCGTTTGGCTACTGTGGCTTTGTGAAAGTTATAAAAAAATATAGTTTCGCCGATACTCATTATTTTTAATTTCTTGTCCTTCGTTTTCGCTACAAACATACATCAGTTTACCGACTATGGACCATGTGACGTATAATTCACCTTAGTAAAAAGCTGTTGTTTTCTACATCCTTTCCATCTATTTCCCACCCGCTTTGTCTGCTTTCCCCTATCTACCTCTTCATCCTCCCTCTATATATTCCCCTATGTTCATCACTCACTTTCCTTTCATCCATCTTCCATCTCCACCGCCATCTGTCTCGCTCGTACCCATTTAAAATGAAGAAATTAAAAATTAGGCAATTGCTTCAAATTATGTTTCATCTGTAGCAAACTTCACAAAGTTACTGTTACATAAAATTAAATGAAATAACGAGGCCCATAACAACGTTTTGTTCATAATTCTTTTCTATAGTGTTCTGATTTCCAGTGATTATATCATGATCGGTCTTACTGATCGTTAATCATTAAACATGAACGTAACTAAAATGCGTTTCCATGATAAGTTGTTACTTTAGCGTCGCATTTTTACCATAGCACGTGACCAGTGCGCAAGGAAGAAGTTGGTACCACTTCAGTTTTTGACTCTTGCTTATTTGGCAGTTGGAGAATTTAAAGCGTGATAAGAGCTATAGATATGAAAACATCGGCTTCCGTTCGCCCCTCTTAATATCTACGTATACAAGTAATTTTTATTTTGCACGCATCTATGGCAAAGCGGCTTTTGTATTATGTAAGTTTCCTTGGCCTTCTTGTATAGCTATAATTGAAAATAGATACGTCATTTTTCATGTTGATGTATTTGTATAATAATTTCGGTAAAATGTCAATTGCGGCAGCGGCTGATGTTGCCAAAATCTCTTGACTGCTCTTGATAAACTCAGTTACATAAAATGGGCTAAGTAAAGGTGGAAGTAAAGTTGTGAGGCGGCATCGTGAGTCGTGTCGGGATAGCACAGTCGGTAATTTGCTTGCCCGCGAAAGGCAAAGGTCCCAGGTTCGAGTCCAGGTTCCGGCACACAATTTTAATCTGCCAGGAAGTTTTATATCAGCGCACACTCTGCTGCAGAGTGAAAGTTTCATTCTGAAAAAATTAAACCTTCACTTCTAAGTAGTTCTGAATGAATCGTTTTGTTGACCATAAAATAACCATTTAATGCAGTTCCTGCTCTGTCGTTAATACGTTCTTGTACGAACCACTGTCTGGTCAATAAAAGGAATATCCATGTAAACTGAACATTTCATTACCAACGTAACTGTTCTACACTTTAGACACCGTAAGTGAAATTTATTCGAGCAACCAATAGCATATACTGAGGACATTCTTTTTTCTGTACAATTTAACAAATAATTAAGTTTGTGTTTGCTCACGGGTTAACGGGTTATTGTAATTGTATTTCCCCCCCCCCCCCCTGAGAATAAATTTAATATCCTCATGAAGCGAACATTCCGTTGCCAACATTAGCACACTACGCCGACGCCTTAGGTAAAATGTAATCATTGGCTCAAAGCTCTAACAGTAACGAAATTATATATGTTTATCCATACCCATGACGTTTGTGTTATCCAGTATCACCAATGATTCTTTGTTGCACGGTGGTGGGCTATTGGCTATTTGGCGTCCTCCCAGTCGTCCGACTTAGTAAGCGGCATATGTTTATCCATATCCCTAGCGTATTTTGGCACTGGCGTTGGCGGGGTCAATGATCGTCGTTAATGGTTCGTTGGGGGTCGGGGTCGTCCATCTTGGCGTTATGTGAGCGAATCTGCTGCGCTCCGATTGGTAATACTGAGTATATAACAGGGGACACTGCGTAGATCACCTTCGAGAGAGGTCACAATAGCATGTAACGCGTAATATTTGTATAAGCCAATGTTCCGAGTGACTGACTGACTGAATGAATGACTCATCATCGTCCAACCAAAACCACTGATGGTAGAAACTTGAAACTTGCAGAGGGTGTTCATTTACACCATTGACGTCGTTTAAGAAGCGATTTTTCGATATTCCATCCCCAAGGAGCTGAAATATGGGATGAAACGGTTTTTTTTTTTTTTAATATTTTTATTATTATTTTTTAAACACTCTCTTATCAAGCCACATTCGAAGCTTGACCTACAGAAATTGGTATATGGACTCTTGGTTAGAATTTAAAAGTGCGTCTTTCGGATTTTTCTGAAAATCATCCAATAAGGGGTTGAAACAGGGGATGAAAAGATTTTTAAAAAATGCCGCTATTAAGCCCGTTTTGAAGCCTGAACTACAAAAGTTGGTATTGGAGTCTTGGTTACAATTAAAAAACTATGTGTATAATTCCCCTCCCCTTCTACGTCATTGCCTACCCTTTCTGTATCTCGTCTTAGAACTCTAACGTAGTGATCTGTTCAAAATCTTATTTCACCGCCTAATGCTTTGAAATATTGATACAACGTACTATTGGAATACGCGCATGTTGTGAGATTACCGCCCAATAGAAATACTGGTAATTAATAGCATTTGATAATTAAACAGTATGAAGTTCACTGCAAACATTGACCATGCCAATGCACTAAATGTTACACGATTTTAATCTTATTAATTATGGTAGCAATGTATGTACGCAGTTGGGTGACAACATTTATAGTTAGGCCATAGGTAGAAATTCTCCACGTTGAGATTTGCTGTGTGCTTGTAGCTGACGGGAGGCCAGCGAGCAGGCCGATGTTGGTCGCTTGTTCCAACTTAGGATTTTACAGTTCGTTTCCGGTGAGGGGAGAGAGGGAGAATGGCGAGTGCCAGGCACAGTGCAGTGCACAAATATTGTAATAATACTGGCATTTGAAGTAATACGATGTAGTTAGGAACCTTTAAGGCCCTCATTACAAAATAGCCTGTTGATAAATAAACAATACATTAGCTGATATACTCACATCTAACGTAATATGTTTAATTGTCAATGAAAAGTAATAAATTACCAACGAAGACAAGACAGTTACACAACTAGCATGGCAATGTTTGTTTATAAAAATAATATATTAATTATTTTTCATTTTATTTTCAATCAATCTTTTGTATTTTACCTTGAAATATTCAGTTAAATCAGTTATCTGTGATATAAGAAATTGCACGATTATGATAAACAGTACAAAGGATGTTTATACTAATATAAAAACGTAAGAAAATATTTGTTTAATGTGTAGTGTAATTATTTTGATTTTAAGTAAAGTTTTAGAAATGTATTGGCTGAGCACTGTACGTTGGCAAATCGGTTAGAACAGTTCACATGGGGAAGTTGATGACGTAGGGGAAAAAACCCCGGCAGTTGAGCTATCGGTGTGCGCGCGCACCTGGGCAGGAAGTGAGGACTCAGACCACGTGGTGTGGCTGGCCGGGCGGCGTCGCTCTGCATTCAGTCGGCATGCGGATCTCGAGGTGGTGACTTGAGATTTGTCTGTGGCAATCGCCACGTGTGGTTGCTCGTCGTAGACTGCACCAAGTTAAATCGAGTGCTACTGTGTGTTTGTGAATATTTAGCCGGTGGAACAAGGTGTGCATCGTATTGAATTAAAGTGACTGTGATTTGTTAATGTAACACGTGTCGTCGCATAGGCATGAACATAAACGGTGATTTAGACAGCCACGTGGTATGAAAACAATTCGCGACAAATATTCATTGTGTCTCGGGGCTCTCGAGCTATAACTTTATTTGATAAGTGTGCCGACGTACAGACGTATCAGCCACAGGGTTCAAGTATTGTGAAATAAACAACATAAAGTGAACTTTCACGTGTTTTCAAAAATAGTAGTTAGTACACCCTTTTCTCTCATGAACTTGAATTTATTATCAATTTGTTTTGTTAATCATATGCAGGGAAGGAAAGCTGCGAACGTGTGATATCATCCCCTAGAAAACGAGTCAAACAGTCGCAATAACAGTTCCAGTGTTTTTGCATGTTTAGGAATTTGGCTCGCAGCTGGTGTTTGTGAGTTTCAAAAATTAATCTTTCCCTATTTGAAACTCTCACCCCGACCTTCACGCTCGCAATGTCTTACATACCTATTTCTAAATATATGTCATATATTAATTTATATAAATTTTACAATATGGAAAAGTTGTTACCAAAAAACGCAAAATTCTCATATATATGGGTTATGTGTAATATATTAAATTAATAGGTGTCTTAGAAACTTTCTGCGTTACAATGCATCGTTGTGACATATTTGGAGCTCAGTCGGTGAAGAACTTTTTGAGATTTTCAAACACACTCAAAACAATGCATCATTTTTCAAAAATATTTGTTAAACTTATGGGACTTAACTGCGGGGTCATCAGTCCCTAAACTTACAAGCTACTTATGAACTACCTTACACTAACGTCATTATAAGGATTTTAAGCGAGCTATGTCATAAATCAGGTTGGTGGAGATAACTAAATTGAATTTATGATGCACAAAGAAAACGATTAGAGCAAATAAAGAATCTACACAGAGTTTGATACGCCGTATGCTAATATGTTAAATGTTGGTTTCAATAGAACAGGCATTGGATAGAAGTTCACCAATACTTTAGGCCAAAACAGAGATAAAGTTAATCTGCATCATCTGGAAATATGAATGTTTGTTAACAATACATTCAAATGGAAAAGAACAAAATGGACTTTTAGACTGTTGCAGGAAAACTGAATTATTTGATACAAGTATTCTGATTGGAATTCTGCAATGGAGAAGCATTATATTTAGTTAAAATGAAGGATTCATGAAAAATTTAAACTGTTTAATATACGAGAAATTAATTTAAGACGTGTGAATATTTTATTGAAGAATACTAACGTACACAATAGGTATAGTTCGTGGTTTTGTTAAACAAAAGTGAATTACAACTATTGCTTCAATAGCTAAAGCAATGTACAGGTCACTTTCTACCTTCCTTGAAATAAAATCCATCTCTAATGAGCACGATGTCAACGGGTATTTACCACCCAACTTTCTTTCTGCCTTTGGAGTAAAATATTTTTGTTACGTTCTCCTTTAGCTCAACAGTATCAGTTCTTAGGTTAATATTTTTACCTTGATGAAAATGTTTTTAACATAATTCAAAGAAGATAAGTAATTAAATTGATTTTAACATTATCAGCTATTTACAACCATTTTATCACAAGACGTTATTCTGAAACAACAAAATTAACGAAAACGTTAAGAAGCTTACCGAAGAAGGCTTAAACGGAGAGCGTAGCTTGTGTTGGAATGGGACATGGGAGGCCCAAATTGAGAAATATATTTTGCTAAAAGCGTTTTATAAAATCTTCAAAGACTACCTTATTAATTTGCTAACAATTAACGTATATATGTGCTCATTCTCTGAGAAGTGACTTTGTTAGACTGGTTTTATGTACAGGTCACTTTGCATCTTCCCTAAAGTAAAATCGATTCTAATGAGCACGATATCGATGGGTCGGTATACCACACTTTTTCTTCTTCCTCTGGAATAAAATAGTCAAAATATTATTGCATTAATTTTTGCAATTTACTGTTCTGTGTATTCTACTACTGCACAGTAACAATCATGGAGGAAGAGTTATGTTGGCGTCTTACTAAAGGTTATACTGTTACACAGATGTAAATTTATTGTAAATTTGTACTATGCCATTTGTCAAGAAACTTGTGTAAGTCGCCGTATTTATTGACAGCACATGCAACTTTCAAATAAAATGTCTGCATAGCTTATGGGACTTAACTACAGGGTCATCAGTCCCTAAGCTTACAAACTACTTATGAACTTACTAATACTAAGGACGGCACAAATATCCATGCCCGAGGGGGATTCGAAACCCCGACCGTAATGGCCGTGCAGACCGTGATTGGAGCGCCTCAGTCCCCTTGGCCACCGCGGCCGGCATGCAATTTTCATTCCATCCTCCTATTCATAGAGGTATTGAAGTTGTTACTTGTATACAGGATGAACCACCTATCACTTGCCAACGCAAACATTGCGGAAACGGAAAGTGCGATTGTTTTCACAGAATGGATTGGTAGTCAAGTGTTCGTATTTTAGCCAACAAACAGGTTTTTAAATGGAACAATGGTTATTTCTATCATTCACTGGAGTTTTTGACACCAGCTGTATACAAAGAAATATGAATGACATGTATATCACGTTTAGTTTGTCAGCTACAACCGTTCAAAGTTTCAGCGGTAGAGGCTGCGGTAGCGTATTTGACAAGGCGAGTGGCTAGCCCCTAGGGCACGGCCCACTGTCTCATGACCACCAGCCATTAAGCAACGCTGTGGTAGCCTCCGTCCCCAAAACGTTGAATGGTTGTAGCTGCCAAACTAAACGTGATAAAATTGTCATTCAAAATTCCTTGTACAAGGCTGGTGTCCTACGTCTCAGCCCATAACTCTTCCTTCTACCCCATTGCCAGTAAATTTTACTAATTTCCGTAAGAGTAAGGACTACAAACTTGCCCGCTCCTGCCCACTAACGACACTACGAGTTTGAGTACTGTGGGGAAGGTGAAGCTGGAAATTTGTGTCTGACGGGAGGCGTGCTTAGGTAGTCCTTGCAGGAGCGGTGATCATTGTGTACCCAGTGGTGTAGTGGTCAACGCAACTACCTAGAAAGCTGGAGACCCGGCATCGAATCCCGGCTGGGCACACATTTTCAGCTCTGCCCATTCGCAGTTGATGTCATTATTCTTTGAATATGAAACAAAAGCAACTGCAGGATCAGCAGTAAGGTCTGTTCTTTCGGAATAGAGGCCACATGTGTGTATGTGTGTGTGTGTGTGTGTGTGTGTGTGTGTGTGTGTGTGTGTTAATATTTAACTGTTTGTAAAGATGTGGGTGAGAGCAGGCTTTGTGCATGCGTAAGGTTAGGAGGGGTGCTGCTTACTGTGTCATGTGTCCCGATGGTATCTTGTCCTCATCGTAACAGATTTGTTTTTTACACATATTCTGTGAATATGAAAGTTAAATATGTGTTACAACAAGAAGTATAAATGTCATTTACCCTTAAAATTGCGACACATTTCCTAAAACGTTCAAAGATACGTTGCAAGTAACAATACAAAAGTCAGTGTTGTTCCCGTATCAAAAAAAAAAAAAAAAAAAAAAAAAAAAAAAAAAAAAAATAGATTGGGTTTAAAAAATTGCTTGCACTCGGTTTTGAACCCACTACTTTCGACAGCGCAACGCGATGCCGTTAACCACACGGCTTTTCTTACTATACGGACAGCATGGCCTTCATTATTATTCATGATAGGATCTTCAGAAGGCTTTTTCAGTTGATACGTCTTTAATTTATAGTTATATTTTCAATGCGCCAAAAGCAAATATGAAGTTCGGATGTTGCCTTTATGGAGGATTTGCGCTTACGCAAGATGAGGTGCTCAGCAGCTCGATCATGTTGCTTCAGAATCATTCGTGCGTAACCGCCAGAGCTCTAGTAACCTGAAGCTGGTGTCTCTACCAGCTCCAACGCCAATGTTAAAAGCGCCATTCCTCCTTGCCCCTCCATGCCGCGGGAGCGCCCATATGCGGCCTCCAGGGGGGTTCAGAAGAGAAGCTGAACCACAGTCGCGCATGCGCATTGCAACGCCGCGCCCAGTGTTTCCTACAGGGTGCCCAGAAAAGGGCTCCCTGATTTCAAAATTAATTATCTTGAAAACGAAGATCGGCAGAGGAATGCAGTAAACGGTATGTTTATTGTGAAAGCTATAATAAGTTTATACAGCAGTTTGAAATAATAGTTACAAAAGCTTCTACCAGATGGCGCTGTACGCTGTACAGCTCATTTTAGCATACATAAGTGAAATAATCGTATGAAAACACTCTTTTCAAACAATTACATCACAATGTTTTCAAAATGTTCACCATTGGCACTTATTTTTTTATTTACAATTACAATAACAATTTAGGTCGGTTACCTGGATAACTAAATCAGACCTTTACAATCAATTATTATACATTACAAATTGTTTGGTTGTTAGTAATAAGTTAATGACAACTCTGAGTATAATTCCCGCCTCTTAGCAAGCCTCCTGAAGGGAGGCCAGAACCCATCCCTACGACGTGGACGTGGGCGGGGTCTACTTACTAATGTAACAACTGCTACTCGTATTAATTTATTATAGTCGACATGATCGATTTGAGAGTGTCCTCAACTGCACTATGTTATTTTAAATGTGTTTATTTCAGTCAACAGTTGCAATATATATATATTTTTTTTTAGTAACATGTTTCGATCACTTGGATCATCTTCAGATCTTTTAGTTGCGTCCACAACTCGTCTGGCTGAGTACTAATTGGTACTACTTCTACTAGTGGTGCACTAATTTACACTATCCATCTCCTTTGCACCACTGGATTTCTAGTCTAGATTGGATTTGGAAGGTAGCGAGGCAGCTAACGCCAGAGAACTTATTCCAGTGACTTCTCCCTTATACCTTGCTCACGCAAGGCGGGAAAGTCGTCCAGCTCTTCACTCCTTGCCTCAACTAACCTTCCGGTCATATTAGTTTCCATCCGTGGTGCCAAACCGACGTTAGCCGACCAGACGCCAGGGATGGTGATGTCAATCCGGTTTTACGTACGCTGCCAATGTATGCCTCATAGAGGCATGCACGGCTTTTCTCTCCTGTTGTTTTGCAGCAGACTATCATCGATAGATATGCTGCGCGTGGGTTGATACTTTCTCAGTTAGTATAATGAGGATCTCAACTAACTCATAGTTCCTTATTACTTCATAGATGTCCCTGGTGGGTATGGCTTGCCTCTCTACAGAGGAAACTCGTGCGTGTACTGGGCACTCGAAGATTACATGTTCCGGGCTGCCTATCTCAGCACCACATTCACAAACTACATCAGGCCGTTTCCCTATTCGGTGCAAGTGCACTTGGTAGGGTCCGTGACCTGTCAAAAAGTGCACTAATCGTTTGGATGGAAGAAATTTTAACTTCTTCCTTTCTCTCGCTGATGGTAGGAAGGAGTGTACGCGCCTGGCTGTTTCAGATGAATCTCAGTCCCGTTGCCAAATATCGTTAACGGCTTCGTTAATTTCTCTTATATTTTCACAGACCCTCCCAATTATCCTTTCTACTTGAATGAAGTCGTGTCTTTTCAACCAATAGACCGCCGCCCTTTTTCTTATTATTAAATCAATAGGGTAAAGCCCCATAATCACCGTGAGCCCACCTGTAGGTGTGGTCTCAAAAGCCCCAACCGATCTAATTATGATATTCCTTTGCACTCTTTTGACAGCCAACGAGGGCCTGACAAGTCTGAGCCTATGAGCCCCGGAGCTCGCACCGTAGCCCATAATCGAGGCGAGTAAACGGTTATGATACAATTTGGTTACACTTGGAGGCATATGGAACCTCCTCTGTTCTATTGAAATTATTTTGTTATACAATGCTATGGTTTTATTTGCAACTCGCTCGATATGAGCATCAAAGTGGAGTCACTGGTCGAGATAGACACCCAGGTATCTGGTAACTGTTTGCCGGCCAAGTCTTATGATTGGGTCTCTTTTCAAATTTCCTTTGAAGAGCATGTAATTGGACTTTCCTGGTACAACTGATAGTTTTACCTTGTTGCACCAGCTCTGAATTATTTCCGTGGCCACAGAGGCTCTATCCTCCATATGACGTCTTGAGTTCGATTGAACCAGAACGAGAAGATCGTCAGCATAGGCTACTGCCCCCAGTATCCCCGCCTCTTGCTGCAAGTTGATCAGCAGCGGCTCCATATTTATATCCCAGAAAACTGGCCAAGAACGGAGCCTTGAGGGCAACCCTTGCATATCCTCTTTGAGAAGGTTCCACCTGGGGACACCAGCTCCATCTACAGAGGTGGCGCAAACAAAGAATGAAAGTGGCCATCCCACTTCATAGTGTCTCAACCGAAATGGATTCACATGCCACAGCAACCGCCGATTCAAGCTCGTCCAGCGTGGCGGGATGCTTCGGGTACACCATCTCTTTCACTGTGCCTCACAAAATGGGAGTCAAATCCGGCGAATATGGAGGCCAATCCATGCCTGCACCAGTAAATTTGGAATATTCCAAACAAAATGGGAGTCAAATCCGGCGAATATGGAGGCCAATCCATGCCTGCACCAGTAAACTTGGAATATTCCAAAGCAATGACTCGATTGCCGATGTATTCCTCAAGAAAGCGAAACACTTGTTAGGTCCGATGTGGTCGGACTCCATCTTGCATAAACCATTCAGTACCTGGTCGATCCTCTACCGCTTGCTGTGTGCCGACAAATTGTTCCAAAATTGCAACGTAAACTTTACAAGAATACAGGGGCTTCGCTTCACACCGTATGGCTTCTCGGGACCCCAAAATCGCCAGTTTTGCTTATTCACGTATCTATTCAGGTGGAAGGGTAAACCAGATGCAGCCAACATCAAATCCTTCACTATCAATCATTGTGAGCATCTGATTAGCAAAGGCAACCCTTTGTTGCACAGTTCGTACGTGTATGGCGTGGTGCGTTCGAAATTTGAATCGAAACATGTGTAGGCTCTTTCTCAGTATTTTCTGCGAGCTGGAACGCTTCAAACCAGTCTCAGATGCAATTCTACGGACGGATTACATTGGATTTCGGTTAATAAATCCAGAAACTGTGGCGATATTTTCAGGCGTAACTGCGGTTTGCTTGCGGCCAACATGCCCCCTAGATCATAAAAAAAAGAAATAAATAAAAATAATAAAAAAAATTTAAATCTATCGGATCAAACTGCTTGATCATCAGTCCGTAGCTTACAAACAACTTAAACCTAGGTAAACTAATCTAAGGACAACACACACACACACACACACACACACACACATACACATACACATACACCCCAGGTAGGACTCGAAACTCCACGGCGAGCAACCGCGCGCTTCGCAGCGACACGCCTTAGACTGCTCGGCTACTCCACCGCGGTCTAGATCATCAGTTACGCTGCCGGTTCGTTGGAATTTTGCGAAGATCGTACGAATGGTGTTCGCATCGGGTCGTTTTGGGACATTCGTGCGTTCGAAATTTGAATGGAAACATGTGTAGGCTCTTTCTCAGTATTTTCTGCGTGCTAAAACGCTTCAAACCAGTCTCAGATGCATTAAATCGTGCTTGAAAACTTCGCCTTGTTGCCGTAGTTCTCTCTTCTAACCTGTGGTACTCTAGCACCAGAAAAACGCGTTATTCAATGGAATACATGATGTTAATCTCTTCCTTCGGTACACTAACCTCCTATCGCTCTGGGCTTCGGATCACTATACTACGCATTACGTATGGCGATTACAGCGCCATCTGTTAGCAGCGTATGTAACAATTATTTCAAACTGCTGTATAAACCTCTTACAGCTTTCACAATAAACATACCGTTTACTGCATTCCTCTATCGATCTTTATTTTCGAGATAGTTAATTTTGAAATCAGGCAGTCCTTTTCTGGACATCCTGTATATTAAGCAGCTCTGTGAAGTAAAACATTTCTCATGAGAAAATAATTGAATGCGTATACAAAATTAGCGAAAATAATTGAATGCTTATACAAAATTATCTAATAGAAGAACGAAAGGAAGAATGTTAGTTTAAAAACACTTTTTATGTTATTTATTTACTTGTTTTTCGCAACGACCTTTTTTCTCTGAGAGTTCACTGAACCACTGAACACACAGGACGCGCCGCCACTCCAAAGTTCTTCCAGAGTAATGATAGCAATGGATAAGAAAAATCACTACTATCGTATAGGTGAGAAATTATTCAAATAGCCCGAATTCACAGATAGATTTCCGATCGTGTTTGTTACCTTGTCACGACGTCGACAGACAAACCTGAATCACAAAAACAAACACGCACGCAGGACGAAAGTAATCGCGTGGAGTGACGGAAACAGAGTAAGGACTGTGACGCCCCGTTTGAAATAAGCGCAGCGTTTTGCCAGCGACTGCGCTTCCGGCCGCAGCGCCATCTGCCGCCGCAATAAGCGAAGCCGCGGGGCGCCCTGAGTGATTACCTCGGCAGGGCGCCAGCGCAGCCCATTGGCCGGGACAAAACACCTGCCAGGCGCCGCAGGCATTTGTTCCGCGCTCAATAGCAGCCACACCGGTCTGCGATCCGCGCAAAACAGCCGCTGGCAATGGAATGACGGTCGTTATACGGACTGAAGTGAACGTGTAAAATCAAATCATTCCAACGAAACAAACAAGCTAAAAACGTAAAAGTAAATAAAACAAACAGAAAAGAAAAACCGAGGCAATAAATACAAAACAAAATCATCTACGGAGAAACACTTGAAACCATACAACAAAAAATTAACGACCTAAGATATATTTTAATCGAGGAGCGTTTTTCTCTCTCTGAACCTTCAGCTGCTTTCCCTTTCTGTCTGACGAGAGAGCTGACGCGGTGGCCGAGGGGACTGAGGCGCTTCAGCCACGGTCAGCACGGCCACTACGGCCGGGGGTTCGAATCCCCCCTCGGGCATGGATATTTGTGCCGTCCTAGTTCGTAAGTAGTTCATAAGTAGTTTGTAAATTTAGTGACTGATGACCCCATAGTTAAGTCCCATAAGATTTACAAACATTGTAACATTGGAATCTGACGAGAGAAAGAACAACAAGAGTAACATATACAGTCACGACACTTCCGCAGATTTTTTATATACACTAAGACACTAGCACTCCAAGCGGCCGGAAAGCTACATTTCTGAATACATTTGATGAGTGCGAATAGTATGATTATATTGATTTTTTTACATTAGGAAACGTATATAACACCTTATAATAGGAAATAAGAACAGCTCTACATTTGTCTTAATTAAGCTTGATAAGGTCCCTGGCAAGGTACGAAACGGTACATTACAGGATAGTTTATTTACCGCTGTCTTGTAACCTACAGGATCCTGATAAATAATTTCATTTATGTTGTTGTTATGGTCTTCAGTCCGGAGACTGGTTTGATGCAGCTCTCCACCCTACTCTGTCCTGAGCAAGCCTTTTCATCTCCTCATAAGAACGACAAACCACATCCACTTGAATCTGCTTACTATACGCGTCTCTTGGTCTCCCTCTGCGATTTTTACCCCACACACTTCCCTCCAATGCTAAATTTACGATTCCTCGATGTTTAAGAATGTGTCCTACCAAGTAATCCCTTCTTTTAGTCAAGGTGTGCCAAAAATTTCTTTTCTCCCCAATTCTGTACAGTAGCTTCTCATTAGTTACGCGATCTACCCACCTAATCTTCAGCATTCTTCTATAGCACCACATTTCAAAAGCCTCTATTCTCTTCCTGTCCACACTGCTTATCGTCCACGTTTCACTCCCGTACAAGGCAACACCCCACACAAATGCCTTCAGAAAAGACTTTCTTACCCTTAAATTAATATACGATGTCAGCAAATTTCTCTTTATCAAAAATGCTTTTCTTCCCATTGCCATTCTGTATTTTACATCCTCTGTACTGCTACCATCGCACGTTATTTTACTACCCAAGTAACAAAACTCATCTACCACCTTCATTGTTTCGTTACCTAATCTAATTCCTTCGGCATCGCCTGATTTTCTAAGACCGCAGTCCATTATTTTTGTTTTGCTCTTGTTAATGTTCATTTTATACGCTCTCTTCAACACACTGTCCATTCCATTCAACTGCTCTTCCAGGTCCTTTGCTGTCTCTGACAGAATTACAATATCATCAGCAAAACGCAAGGTTTTTATTTCTTCCCCCTGAACCTTAATCCCTATTCCAAATTTTTCCTTGCTTTCCTTCACCGCCTGCTCGATGTACAAATTGAATAACATCGAAGAAAGACTACAACCCTGTCTTACTCCCTTCCCAACTGATGCTTCTCTTTCATGGCCTTCAAGTCTAATAACTGCGGTCTGGCTTTTGTACAAGTTGTAAATAACTCCCCTTTCCCTGTATTTTATCCCTGCTGACTTCAGAATTTGAAAGAGTGTATTCCAGTCAACATTGTCAAATGCTTTCCCCAAATCTACAAAAGCTAAAAATGTAGGTTTGCCTTTCCTTAATCCATCTTCTAAGATAAGACGTAAAGTGAGTATTGCCTCCCGGGTTCCTATGTTCCTCCTGAATCCAAACTGATCTTCCCCGAGGTCAGCTTCTACCAGCTTTTCCATTCTCCTGTAGATAATTCGTGTTAAAAGTTTGCAACCATGACTTATCAAACTGATGGTTCTGTAATTTTCACACCTGTCTGCGCCTGATTTCTTTGGAATGGGGATTATTACATTTTTCTTAAAGTCTGAGGGCATTTCGCCAGTCTCATACATCCTATACACCAGTTCAAATAGTCTTGTCATGGCTGGCTCTCCCAGAGACTTTAGTAGCTCTGAGGGTATGTCATCTACTCCTGGGGCCTTGTTCCGACCTAGGTCTTTCAAGGCTCTGTCAAATTCATCTCTCCTATTTCATCTTGATCTACTTCCTCTACCCTTCCTACAACATCGTCTCTAAGTTCATTTCCTTTGTAGAGCTGCTCTATGTACTCTTTCCACCTTTCAGCTTTCCCTTCTTTGCTGAGAACTGGTTTCCCATCTGAGTTCTTGATATTCGTAGAGTTGCTTTTCTTGTCCCCAAATGTCTCTTTTATTTTCCTGTAGGCGGTATCTACTTTTCCCCTTGCTATACATTCTTCTACAGATTTGCATTTGGCTTCTAGCCACACCTGCTTAGCCATTTTGCACTTCCTGACAATGCCATTTTTTAGTCGTCTGTACTCCCTTTTGCCTGTTTCATTTACTGCATTTTTATATTTTCTCCTTTCATCAATTAAATTTAGTATTTCCTGTGATATCCAAGGATTTTTGTAGGTCTTGCCTTTCTACCTATTTTGTCCTCTGCTGCCTTCAGTATTTCATCTCTCAATGCTACCCATTCCTCTTCTACTGTTTCATTTCCCCCTGTTTCTGTCAATTGTTGCCTAAATCTCCCTCTGAAATTCTCCAGAACTTCACTTTCCTTCAATTTATCTAAGTCCCATCTCCTTATTATCCTACCTTTCTGCAGTTTTTTCAGCATCAGCCTACAGTACATGACTAACAAGTTATGGTCAGAGTTTATATCTGCCCCTGGGTATGTCCTGCAGTTTATAAGCTGGTCGCGGTACCTATGTCTTACCATTATAAAATCTATCTGATACCTTCCGTTGTCTCCTGGTCTCTTCCACGTATACAACCTTCTTTTGTGATTCTTAAACCACGTGTTTGTTACGATTAAATCATGTTCCGTGGAAATTTCTACCAGGCGACTTCCTCTATCATTCCTCCTGCCCAGTCCATATTCACCTACTATTTTTCCTTCTCTTTCTTTTCCTACTACCGAATTCTAGTCTCCCATCACAATTAAGTTTTCCTCTCCCTTAACTGTCTGAATAATTTCCTTTAGCTCCTCATATATTTCTTCGATCTCCTCATCATCGGCAGAGCTAGTTGGCATATAAACCTGTACTACTGTTGTCGGTGTTGGCTTCGTATCTATCTTGACAATGATTATGCGATCACTGTGCTGCTCAAAGTAGTTTACCCGCATTCCTATTTTCTTATTCATTATCAGTCCTACTCCTGTGATACCCCCAACTGATTTTGTATTTATAATCCTGTACTCACCTGACCAGAAATCCTGTTCATCCTGCCATCGAACTTCACTAATCCCCACTATATCTAACTTCAACCTATCCATTTCCCTTTTTAAATTTTCTAATTTTCCTACCCGATTAAGGGATCTAACATTCCACGCTCCGATCCGTAGAATGCCAGTATTGTCTTTCCTGATGACAACATCCTCCTGAGTAGTCCCCGCCCGGAGATCCGAATGGGGGACTATTTTACCTCCGGAATATTTTACCCGAGAGGATGCCATCATCATATTTCCATACAGTAGAGCTGAATGCCTCGGGAAAAGTAACGGCTGTAGTTTCTGTGGTGTCGCACAAGTACAAAGTGCGCGCCACCTACTTTCGCCGCGCGCCGCCATGCACGCACGGCGCGGCGTTCTCACGACGACAGCCACGAGCGCCCTCTGCTGCAACCCCGCTCGTGGCCACCACGGAAAGACATCGGGCACTTCGGACTGAGATAGCAACGAGTTAGGACCTTCGTAATCAGATAGGCACCAGTGAAGACTTTGCTATTGTACAGGCACTAGGCAGGCCTCTAACAACTATGTATCAACATTCTGCAGTACTATGTAAAAATTAAGTATTGTTACATTCTGTGCAATATATATCTCTTTCTAATTTACTCGAGTGTTTTTAGTTTCTGGCTGCTCCCCTCCGTACCTGCACCAGCGTGTCGGTCTCATTCCACTCGGCCACCGACACCTACGACGAGGCTGGGACACAAAAGCGGCGACGAAGTTGGGACACAAAAGTGGCGACGAGGATGGGATGCAAAAGTGGCGACGAGGAGTGATAGAACCTTGGACCAGCCCACTTGCAGCAGCCAGACAGCAGCAGTCGGAGCACGCAAAAATTGCTCCCGCCCACCCACCCTTATTATAATAATTTTGGGGGAACATTTTCAGTTACGTGTTTGTGGACTTTTTTGTTGCAGAGCGAGCCCTCCTTTCATATTGCATTTGTGTTTTGTACTAATTTTCTTGTATGCGCGGCGCGTAATCGGTCAGCATGGCCACTACCCCGAACCCAAACTTAATGGAAATTATTCAATTACAGACGACGCAAATAACACAACTTCTCCAGGCTGTGGCCCAGCTCACAGCGCAAGCAGCTAACCAACAACAACAGCCTCCGCTTCAGCAGCCCACACCAGCCGCCGTACCGCTCCCTACGTTCCGCCAGTACAACGAATGTGAGGAAGAATGGAGCGACTACTTCGCACAGTTTCAAGAACTCGTCGCGGCTCATCAAATTACAGGTCAGAGAGTGAAGAACCTTTTCTTATCGATTGTGGGCCCCCAGACCTTCGTACTATTGCAGAAACTATTCCCTCACGCATCTCCTCGTGATGTAGATTTTGAACAAATTGTAGATGCACTGAATGCTCATTATGAGAGAAAAGTTCTTGTAGCCGCTGCACGATACCGATTTTTCAGACTTAAAAAATTACCGCAGCAGTCACACCAAGAATGGATCACGGAATTGAAGGGCTTAACCCGCCAATGTAAATTTACTTGCTCTTGTGGACTTTCGTATAGTGATGTGATGTTGAGGGATGTGATTACGCAGAATATTCAGGACCCCAGAATTAGAGCAGCAATTCTAAAACAATCTGACCCTTCATTAGACAGTGTACTGCAGCTTATAGAAGCACATGATACTTTTGACTTAGCAGATGTAGAAATGCAAAGCCACAGTGTCAATTCAGTGCGCCGCAACGGACGCTTTCCTAGCCGTAGTTCGCATTCTAGCCCTAGTGATTCTTATTTTTCTACCGGCCGTGCTGAACAGACAGTGAACAGTAGCCAGTGTAAAAGTGCGACACAAAGGTCGCCCCGTCGTGTTAGAAACAGTAATTTGAATAACGGGCGCCAACGCTCATTTCAGAAAAATGTACGTAAATCTTGCCCCAGTGTGTGTCTCGCCACAAGCGTGCTCATTGCCCCCTAGTCGCAACGCAACCTGTTATCAATGTGGCAAATCGGGACATGTGCAGTCTGTGTGTATGCAAATTAAAAACCCAACGAACAGTAACGTTAGAAACAGTGCTTCGCAGAGTGCGAGAACAGTTCATTCTGTAAATGTTGTATGGGCTGTGGAATTGAACACTGCTTTCCTTGGATCTCAATTGCAAGAAAGTAGTTCTGCGCCTATGGCAAATCTATATAGTGCACCACGTAGCAAGCGCCGACGAGCGCGTAAAACAGTGCAACGGAAAAGGGTTCGGGACAAGCAAAATGACTATGAACAGTGCATTCCTGTAGTGAAAATAGTGCCTTCTGCAACTGCTCCTTGTAATAGTGCCCAGTACTGTGTAGCTAGTGACAGTAGACATCAAGTAGCTACTCAAAAGTGTAGTGCAGTAGTTAATAAATCTGGAGTAGCTTCGCAGGCTTGCGCGGACGCCGATCCGGCGGTAGTGTCATCTAGTGACAGTGTTGTTAATCCGCTGCGTGCCGAGTCTGCGCCGCTTCCTTCACTACGCGGCCCGCGCAAGCGCAGTAAACAAACCGTAGCAGACGTTGCCCACATTCGCGCACCTGTCGAGCGCCGAAAGCAAAAACTTTTTGTGAATCTTTCCATTGACAATAAGACTGTGCAATTTCAGCTCGACACTGGTTCCGCTGTTACCTTAATAAATAAAGATACTTATGAACTTCTGGGTTCTCCAAAATTATCGCTGTGTCAACAAGTGCTAACAGCTTATACCGGTCAAAATATTCCCGTGCTAGGAACGTGTAGCCTGCCTGCCTCTTTTGAAGGTGTTACGAAAACAGTTGCTTTTGTTGTTCTTCAGGCCAAATCTACGCAGAACATTTTTGGACTAGATGCTTTTGACTTGTTTGGTTTATCAATTCAAAGAGATGTGCTTCAAATTTCGTCAATAGTGCCTCAGGATAAAATCAATGCATTGTGTGACAAATACAGTGACTTGTTTTCGCCGGAACTAGGTTGTGCAAAAGACTTCGTGGCACATGTGACTTTAAAAGAATCAGCAGTTCCAAAATTTCGTAAAGCTAGACCAGTGCCTATCGCATTGCGTGATACAGTTGCCGAAGAACTTAAACGTTGGCAAGATAGTGGGGTGATTTCTCCTGTTTCTGCGAGTCAGTGGGCCTCGCCTATAGTTATTATACCCAAGCCGTCAGGAAAACTTCGTCTCTGTGCGGACTTTAAATCAACAGTGAACAGTCAAACAATTGTCGACACTTATCCCCTGCCCAGACCTGAGGAACTGTTGGACAAATTAGGACAGTCTCGTTTCTTTTCTAAGATTGATTTAGCAGAGGCATACTTACAGATTCCACTTGATGACGAGTCAAAAAAGTTTTTCGTCATTAATACTCACATGGGCCTTTTTCAATTTCAACGCCTACCCTTTGGCAGTTCTTCCGCTCCCGCTATTTTTCAGCGTTTTTTGGAACAGCTGACAGTTTCTGTACCGTGTTGTTCGAACTATTTAGATGATATTGTGGTATCCGGACGTACAGTTGAAGAACATTTAGCAAACCTGGAGTGCCTTTTCAAAGTGTTGACTGCAGCAGGTCTACGTTGTAATAAAGCAAAGTGTTCGTTTTTTCAAACTGAAATAGAGTACCTGGGCCATGTGATTAATGCCCAAGGAATTCATCCCTTACAGTCACATCTTCGAGCAATCAAAGACTTGCCTCCTCCTAAGAATGTGCATGAATTACAAGCAGTGATGGGAAAGCTTAACTATTATTTCAGGTTTATTCCCAATGCCTCTCAGATTGCAGCTCCACTGCATCACTTACGTAGGAAGAATGTTCCTTTTGTATGGTCTAAAGATTGTCAGGTTGCCTTTGACAAACTAAAGTCGGCACTACTCAGTGATGCATGTTTGATTCCCTTTGACCCACAGAAGCCTGTAGTGTTAGCAGTTGACGCCTCGTCGTACGGTGTGGGTGCAGTTCTGTCACATCGTATTGGATGTCATGATCGTCCTATTGCCTTTGCATCCAAGCTACTGACGCCGACGCAACAGAATTACAGTCAGATAGAAAAGGAGGCCTTAGCAATCATTTGCGGCGTCGCAAAGTTTCATCATTATCTCTATGGCAGAAAATTCTATTTGTTGACAGACCACAAGCCTCACACGTCGTTGTTCTCACCCACAAAGCCAATACCGCCACGTACGGCACAAAAGCTTCAGAGATGGTCCTTGATATTGTCTAATTATCAGTATGAGATTTTGTACCGACCTACCACTAAACACGCCAACGCGGACACACTTTCCCGACTTCCGGTTGGCCAGGATGTATCATTTGATTCTTCAGAAATGGCATGTTGTCAGATAGACTCCAGAGATGCTTCAGCTGTCGCAGACTTCCCTTTGAACTCTCGTCGGGTTGCACAGGAAACAGCTGCGGATGCAGACCTAAGTGTGGTAGCACGTTTTGTTCGCTCAGGGTGGCCTGCCAGAGCCAAAGACATTGATCGGCCTCTGGTTCGACGTTATTTTGCACAACGTCATGCATTATCTTTAAGTCAGGGTGTACTGTTGTTGCATACCGACAACGACCAAGCAAGAGTGATTGTTCCTCGTTCCCTGCAACGAGAAGTGTTACGCCTCCTGCATCAAGGACATTGGGGCATTGTTAGGACAAAGCAATTGGCCAGACGTCATTGTACCTGGGTTGGAATGGACGCTCAGATAGAGAACATGACGTCACAGTGTACTGTTTGTGCGGAGCATCAGGCGGCTCCTCCGCAACGTTTCTCAGACTGGCCACGCCCCAAGGGACCATGGCAACGTTTACATATTGACTTTGCCGGACCTTTCTGGAATACGCGCTGGTTAATTGTTGTAGACGCTTTCAGCAAGTTTCCTTTTGTGATTGCCATGAACTCAACGACAGCTTCTAGTACAATCAGTGCCTTAACATCAGTGTTTTGCATCGAAGGTTTGCCTGAAACTATCGTCAGTGACAATGGACCTCAGTTTGTTAGTGCGGAATTTCAACAGTTTTGTCGTGTGAATGGTATTCAGCATATTACCACTGCACCTTTTCACCCTCAGTCCAATGGTGAAGCAGAACGTTTCGTTCGAACATTCAAGTCTCACATGGAGAACATGAAAGGTCAGCACTCCAGGCAGCAAGTTCTTCAAATTTTCCTGTCTACGTATCGATGCATGCCACGTGACGGCCCGTCTCCTGCCGAGCTGCTACACGGCCGCCGTCACCGCACTCTCCTTCACCTGCTGCAGCCTCCCACGCACCGAGTCGGTTCGTATGGCGCTACGCGTTTTCAGGTTTCTACGCCGGTGCTGTACAGGGTGTTTGCTGGCAACAAGAAGACATGGTTGCCGGTCACCATTCAGCGCGTGCTCGGTCGCAATATGTATGTTGTACGTTCTTCCACAGGGTCGGAGCTGCGGCGCCACGCAAACCAATTGCGTCTGCATAGGCCGCGCGATCCTGTCTCCGGTTTCTTGATTCCAGACCCAGTTCACCGCCAGGGAGCACAACCACATCGTTCGTCCCCGGACTACGAGATCGTCCCGATGGAGATCGACGCGACGCCGCCGACGCCGACGCCGACGCCGCAGATGACGCAGATGACGCCGACGCCGCCGCAGATGACAGCGTCACCGAGAGGGACTCCGGGACCGTGCGTGCCGCCGCCGCCTGGGCCACGCACCTCAGAAGAAGATGACCTGATCCCTCTGGGCGGGGGGTGCGCCCTTCCCCAGGTTTCGGTGGGTTCCCTGGAGGATCGCAAGGCGGATGCCGGGGCGCGGACGGCGTCTCGATCCCAGCCTCAGCTACGACGCCCGTCCCACCAGTAACGCCCCCGCCCAGGCCCTCCTCCCAGTGCCGTCGCCGTGGCCCTCAGCCCTACGCCACGACGGCGCGGCGGTTTGGGGGGGAGGGGTGTGGTGTCGCACAAGTACAAAGTGCGCGCCACCTACTTTCGCCGCGCGCCGCCATGCACGCACGGCGCGGCGTTCTCACGACGACAGCCACGAGCGCCCTCTGCTGCAACCCCGCTCGTGGCCACCAAGGAAAGACATCGGGCACTTCGGACTGAGATAGCAACGAGTTAGGACCTTCGTAATCAGATAGGCACCAGTGAAGACTTTGCTATTGTACAGGCACTAGGCAGGCCTCTAACAACTATGTATCAACATTCTGCAGTACTATGTAAAAGTTAAGTATTGTTACATTCTGTGCAATATATATCTCTTTCTAATTTAGTCGAGTGTTTTTAGTTTCTGGCTGCTCCCCTCCGTACCTGCACCAGCGTTTCGGTCTCATTCCACTCGGCCACCGACACCTACGACGAGGCTGGGACACAAAAGCGGCGACGAAGTTGGGACACAAAAGTGGCGACGAGGATGGGATACAAAAGTTTCCCCTTGCTTTCAGCCGTTCGCAGTAGCTGTGCGGCAAAGCCACATTAGCTGATGTTACAAGGCCAGCTCAGTCAATCATCCAGACTGTTGCCCCTGTAACTACTGAAAAGGCTGCTGCCCCTCTTCAGGAACCACACGTTTGTCTGGCCTCTCCACAGATGCTATCTGCATCGTTGAGGCACGCATGCCACCCCACCTCGGCAATGTCTGTGGTTCATGGGGGTGGTTACCTTATAATAGGTAATAACTTAAAAACAGCTCTACATTTGTCTTAATTAAGCTTCATGAGGTCCCTGGCAAGGTACGAAACGGTACATTACAGGATAGTTTATTTACCGCTGTCTTGTATCCTACAGGCTCCTGATAAATAATATCATTTATATTAAAAATTAAAAAAATGGTAATGAAACACCAGAAGACCTTTCCTTTGGCAGAAAGACGTCGCTTTTCAACTAACCAACGTTAAAGTTTCTTCACTATAATTCCAGTTGATCAGAATGCAATAACTATAGTACGTAACGTACCAAATCAGGTTCAACAGTTGTAGCTGAAGGAAACACGTCACAAAGATGGCAATAAAACGGCAAAAGCAATGAAACTGTTTTCCAACAAAGACGTAGGCAATTCCACTATTGTTGCTATAGCTCAATCACAAATTACAAGAATCTTCAAAACTTTGCCTTTTTAAGCTCTAGTAATTACACTGAACATAATATGCATGTTTAAGGAAGACGTACGAGGTGTAAAACTGTGCGAATCATTAGACTCCACACCGAATTTATACACGTCAAAAAAACTGCCTGTCATAGTAATAAAACACCATAATAGAAATTTATTATTCTCTTATGTTTATAGTCTACTTACTTTCAGCGTAATCAGATTGAAATACACACTTATTCCTAAGTGTTTGTTCAAGACGAAGTTGTTTTTTATACCACTGAATCTGTAAAATTGACTGTTTTTACATTAATTTCCTTATTAATGTACATCTCTTGATATTTTACTAATGCTTGTAGCGCATAAATTGTACTATTTCTCTAATTATGTACAAAAGTAATTATAAACAAACATCACAACTATGGTGGCTTTCCCACCGCTAGAAGCGCTAGTGTCGATGCAGTCGTCAGTTGGTAACACCTATTACAGCTGTGAGTGTCGCGACTGTGTATTTTAGACTGTGAAACAACGTTCCGATTCATATGTCTATGATCGGCCTCTGATTAGTACAGACGTATCTATACCAGCTCCTATTGTTTCATTTATCCAGCATGCAAGTAAAGTGCTTTTGTGAGTTAAATACATAATGAAATATTTAAAATTTAATATGGCGGGTTTTTATTTATAATTCCGGTAATGAATATGGCCTAAATAATTTTTCCCCTTGAAGTTGTGTGGTGGGTTTGGACGCCATTACGGCAGGCAAGATATCGTGCAGTGATTGTTATAAGTTTTACCATTTTCAATCCTTATCAGTCCGATATTGTACCGCGTAATATTTTTTCCCGTAACTCCGTTTGGATACTGAAATAAAAATGAACGCACGATCCGCTGCACGAACAAATTACGTAACAAGTCCAACCTCACATCACGACGGTGTCATACCTTTATAAATATGAATTGTTATATTGCAGCAAACCATGCCAAATGTTCCAGAAGGTAGGGCCCGTCTCTTTTTATAGTGTAACTACCGCTAACATCTACTCTTTAATCGGCAAAGATATTTAAAAATAAAATTACTTCCCCTGTTTATTTATGAATCTTAATCTCTGCAGTCAGTGTTCACGTAATTTTTGGTTAGTTTAATCCCATTGATATCTTGCAAACTATTTACGAAATTGATTAAATACTAAAAGTTAAACTTGCCTCTACAACCTCAACCCACAAGGCAGTTAACATTATACACTATTAACTGGAAAATTCTGGAATGCGTGAATTATATTTTTTTACATACCTATTACCCTTTTCCAGGTGCTTTCCATAGCGCGACACAATATTGTTCTTCGCCTTTGTTATAAAACTTGGCTGTCGTACTTTTCTAAGTTCTTCAACGTTGTTGAAACTTTTATCAACAATCCTCCAAAACATTGTAGTCGATCTGGCTCCAGTCGTAAAACTTATGTTCTCAATATTGTCGTGAATAAACACCGTGATGCTTCGAGAGCTTATTGCCGCACGGAAGTAGCCGAGCGGTCTTAAGCCCCACGTTACGGATCGAGCGACCTCCCGCGTCGGAAGTTCGAATCCTCCCTAGGGCATAGATATGTGTGTTGTCCTTGGTTAGTTTAACTTAGTTAAAGTATGAAGGTTTCACATGTTTGGGGGTGATCTTTTAAGACAAGAGCCAAGATTGTAATAATGTTGTGAAGAATGAAATCTAAGATCCGAAGATGGCACTTAAACTGCCGAAACCGGTAATCTTAATAAAAAATACAAAATAGAAAGCGATTTGGTTCTTTTCTTCAATAAATTAGTTTAAATAGTGTGTAAGACTACGCACTGATGACCAACGTACCAACGTAGTTTGGTCCCATAGAATTACTAACATTAATAGGTTCAATCTGGAAACATCCCTTAGGCTGTGGCTAAGCCATGTCTCCACAATATTCTTCCAGGAGTGCTAGTCTTGCATGGTTCGCAGGACAGTTTCTGTGAAGTTTGGAAAGTAGGAGGCGAGGTACTGGCCGAAGTAAAGTTGTGAGGCGGCATCGTGAGTCGTGTCGGGATACCACAGTCGGTAGTGCGCTTGCCCGCGAAAGGCAAAGGTCCCAGGTTCGAGTCGCGGTTCCGGCACACAGTTTTTAATCTGCCAGGAAGTTTCATATCAGCGCACACTCCGCTGCAGAGTAAAAGTTTCATTCTATTAAAAAAAATCTGTATTGCTGTAAGATGACTGGCCACCGTCAGATATGGACCACTCTGTGACACAGCATGCAGCTGACTACAACCCACATGATTTTAATGGCCGTTTCACAACCTCGGCATCTGGGTCAGCCCTTCGGTAGTTGTCCCCTCAACACATTCTACGGTCCCGGAACTACCCCGGCCTCAATCTAAGATAATCTGTCATTCCTATACCGAATTCCTAACAGTCCCACGTCCCCCACTCACTATTCTGTATCTCCTTTCAATTCTTCCCTTTTTCCCAAATTTTGTGACACCCCCTTCTAGTCTATTGTATTACTGATAATATTTGTTTATTTTTCTTTCTATTTCCATATCCCTCAAATTCTTCGATTCTTAATTTTGTATCATTTCACAATTCTCCCGTCCTCCTCCCCTACCCCTCGGCTCCCTCTCGCACACCTCTGAATCAACCCCTTTTCACTCTGTCGTCCTTTCCCTTTACTGTATTCGAAGATTCATTTCAGAATCCCGTTTATCTGAGCATTAACAATCCGTCATTCAATGATGATCGTTCAATTTTCACCCTTACCAGGCATCCTTTTCCCTTCACTGGCGTCCCCTACTGACTCCCAGCCAAATGCTTGTGCGCTGAATCGGCAAGAGATGGTCGTCATGTATGCTTGAGTTACGTCTGAGTAATTGTGTTAATGTACAATTTAGATTTTCTGATGACGGCAACGGCGGAAAATTTAAGTTCTGTGAATGATATTGTCTACTTCGGATTCACCGATCATTTTTATGGTGACATTTTATCAATACTCTTTTACATTCAAAACTTGGTTTTCCATTGTTACAAATAAACTAACATCACCGCTACGCAGGGTAACATAAGCATTTATTTATTTATTTTATTTTATTTTATTTTTGTGAAAAACTTATCCTTCGTATTGTAATACATAGAAATATTCGCTTGATAAATAAACGTTAGTGAAGAAAGTAAAATAAATATCTTTTCATGTCTAAATAAAAGTGCTATCCTTTTGGACCCCTCAACACCACTCATTAAACGAAGAAATCACAACACCGTTTGATTCTGAATGCAAAAACTTAAATTTTACGCAGTCATGGGATCGTAATAGTCAAAGTGTGACAAAAAATTTCACCTGAATACGCCTCCCTTTCATGAGGATAATTGGTCTTAACAGTCGGACGTAAAGAGAAATTGTTAACAAAGTGGTCCTATAAAGGCTATGTTTTTCCATATTGATTTACGGAACCTTGAAAATAGAACAAAATTAAACCAAAACAGTGAGACCAGTCTTCTGCCTGCAAAGTAACATAGCACAGAATGAGCTACGAAACACTAGACAGAAGTTGGTTTGACGCACACGGAATTGCATTAAGTAAAATAAAACTGAGATAAAAAAGTACCTTTGCCTTATCATTTTACGAAAGTGAAAAGTAGAACATAGGAAACTCTGATGAGAGAAAATAGAATCATTTGACTTGTAGAGCCGGCCGCGGTGGCCGAGGTGACTGAGGCGCTCCAGTCACGGTCAGCACGGACACTACGGTCGGGGATTCGAATCCCCCCTCGGGCATGGATATTTGTGCCGTCCTAGTTTGTAAGTAGTTCATAAGTAGTTTGTAAGTTTAGCGACTGATGACCCCGTAGTTAAGTCCCATAAGCTTAACAGACATTTGAACATTTTTTGACTTGTAGCGTTGTTGACCGAAGCTATACAGTAAATAGAGAGTACCAAACGTAAATTTGTTAATAAAGACATATATGACGTCGCGTCAAAAATGGAGGGATATATTTTTACTCGTCAGAGCCGCGGCGGAGCGGCCGATCGCATTGAGGCGCTATGCTATGATGCGCGAGGGCGTACCCCGTCGGGGGTTCGAATCCTCCCTTGGGCATGAATCTTTGTGCCGTCTTTAGTATAAGCTAGTTCATAAGCGCACTACCGACTGTGCTATCACGACACGACTCACGATGCCGCCTCACAACTTTACTTTCGCCAGTACTTCGCGTCCTACTTTCCAAACTTCACAGAAGCTCTCCTGCGAACCATGCAAGACTAGCACTTCTGGAAGAAAGGATATGGTGGAGACATGGCTTAGCCACAGCCTAAGGGATGTTTCCAGAATGAAGCTTTCACTCTGCAGCGGAGTGTGCGCTGATATGAAACTTCCTGGCAGATTAAAACTCTGTGCCGTAACCGGGACTCGAACCTTGGACCTTTGCCTTTCGCGAGAAAGTGCTATACCGACTGAGATATCCCGGCACGACTCACGATGCCGCCTCACTGAAGTTTGGAAAGTAGGAGGCGAGTTACTGGTGGATGTAAAGTTGTGAGGCGGCATCGTGAGTCGTGTCGGGATAGCTCAGTCGGTAGAGTGCTTGTCCGCGAAAGGCAAACGTCCCAGGTTCGAGTTCCGGTTCCGGCACACAATTTTAATCTGCTAGTTCATAAGTAGTTTGTAGGTTTAGGGACTGATGACCCCGTAGTTAAGTCCCGTCATTTTTTACTCGTCAGAAGTACCTCATTAATGTTATTATCAAAGGTCTCCACCATATTTTTATTAAAAAACATAGAAATGATCGAAAACCCTAAATCTACAAGCACGGTGGCGAGATAATTGATCAGAGTGCACCAAATAATAAATACAGTCCTCTACCAATCTAATTAGCGCTCCAAAATAGTTAGGAATTTGTAAAGGAAAGTAAATTTAAGACTTGAATTAATACATTTATTCATAAAGTACACGGAAATTCGGGGATAGTAAAAAAGGATTTTGTAAACGCAATCACGGTTAAAAGTGTAGTCAAGCAATGAGTGACAAATGAAAAGAAATATTTATAAAAATGACATTAAATTCAGTAAAATCGGTTAACACCGCGGAATAAATATGTGACTAGAAAATTGTCTGAGTTTTACAAATCAATATAGATACTCTAATACAAATGAAACAAATGGATCCGTAACACATTGAAATACCAGGCTATACATATGGCGTTGTCCTATCGTGAAAAATAGAAAGGTGAGGAGAGGCACTAAGTACTTAGTTGTAGGAAAGAGACGTCAACATCGAACATATGCACACACATACACACTGATGGGCGATTATTGCAACTATATAAAACAACCCTAGCAAATAGCGAGTATCACTTTACCAGTAACGTTGAGTCGGCTTGATCTGTGGACGCCTCGCTAGCGATTGGACGATGTTGAAGAAGTGGAGCTGAAAGAGAATAAATTCTTCCGCTCAGTAATCTCACTACGATCTGTGAAGCCCACTATCACGGTCGATAGCAGTTGTCAGGTAAATGCTTCCAGTGTCGGCTAGGACACAGACTCACAAACTCGAGAGCAAAACGCGAGTATTGAGCACAAGTGTCCCCAGAATGCAATTGCATAAACCACTAGCACGTCGGAACGGCAAGTACGACGATGACAGTCTAATCTCAAGTCTCGACAGAACAAGAACGTAAAACACTACTGTTTCGCAACAGTCCAGAAGATCGAATAAACTCTTCAGGTCCTATCTGCAAGAAGACATCCGAACTAGCCGGAGCCTACACGAGAAGTCTCGCCACTTTTCGTCCGCTTACGCGAGAAACTGGGCGTCACCGACTCTATAAACTCGATATACCAATCACCCAATCACTGGAGAGCTCTAACCCCCTGGACAATGAGATGGACAGGCAACTATGACAGATAGCTAGACCTTTCGCCTACAAAGATGAAAATCCCGGCTGGGTACACATTTTCAGCTTTGCCCAATCGCAGTTGATCTCATATATTCTACGAATATTAAATACATTCTGAGGCTCACCCTTATGACTTGCTAGAATAAATTAAAAAAAAAATAAAAGGACTAGCACTCCCACTCCCTCTACACACAGCACTAGAAAGAGAGAAAATAAATGAGCAAATAATTGACCATCCTACGGACTGATGGGAAAAAAGCCTATGGCGGACTCTTACTGTGGAAGCAAAAGTTTTGTAGAAGTTATGGTAGCCAGGAGTAAGAAGAGTAATTAACAGAAGAAGAGGACAGAGAATGAAAGCTTCATTAAAGACGGCGTCAAGTGAAGTGCAGACAAAAATATTAGCAGAAAATTAAAATGAGTTGGGTGGAAGTATTACGCTACTACACCAAAGGAACTCAACAGTACTGAATGGTTCTGCTGAATTACTAAGATTCTTACGTTCGTTGTTTGACAGCTATATGCGATTATGCAATTCCTTTAGAAGAGAAGTATCTCAGTCGACAAATTGTAATTTGTGTAGCAGATGCTTTTACCTCTATTTTTCAGGCAACGAAAGTATTTGTGTCTTTAGGGCAAAATATCTGTCGTTGAGAGAATTCGGAGAAAGAAATCTCCGTAGCAAAGTAAGACAAACGTAATAGGATCCAAGAAACAGCTACCGGCATTTCGCTCGTAGCCCATGATACCCGCGTGACAGAGCTGGGGAGGGAAGGAGGTAGGAACCCCCTCTGGGAAGGGCCGGGAGGGGAGTCGCTCGACCCCCCCCCCCCCCCGCTCTATCTCACTCTCGCTTTCTCTTTCCCTCCCCTTCTACCCTCTCGCAACCCCATCCACCAGTCAGAGCCGCTGCCTGTCTCATATTGAAAACAAACAGCAGCCAGTGGCAGATGGTGCCTTTAGTTCTGATTCAGCCTGCAGGCCTCTATCCGAAATGAAAGCGACTTCTTCCAGGCCCGCAGCGAAGAGAGTGGTGTTCCCTGTTCGCTCGTATCGCCTGCCTGTGCCGGACACAATCACTTGCAGGCAGAGATGTCACTAAATTCTCATCGATGCTTGTCTTCTGAATTTACTGTGTTCCACTTTTGCATCCATTCCCTGACAAGGAGACAATGCACACCATTATGAGGTGACTCTCGGAAAGCGATTCTTATGACAGAGTTTGAAGAATAGCTTAAAATGAGAAAGTTTATAAGGAAACAGAACCAGTGACAAGTGCAATGAAGTAGAAATGGATATTTTCTTAGGATATTTGATAAGGACAACAGAAAAATGAAATAGCAGGACAATAATTGAAAAATTATGGAATTGTAAAATCGGCATGATATGGATCACAGGAATCAAGGAAGGCATGATGAAATTACAGGTTACGAATGAGAACTTTAAACGGAAGACAGACATGCACAAGATACTTTAGGGCACATATACTACCAATGAAACTGAACAAAGTTAGACTGGGAAGGGTGTTTTCGGAAGGGTAAGATAGAAAATGAAGCAGTATTAGGTCAACTAAATGCAGAAAGAACCTAATTCACAATAATGACTAAAGTTGGTCAATATTTGCTATAATAGTAAAATAATAATAGTAATAAATACAAGTTTTTGTTTGAGGGCGTTACTGCAGAACACATGCAATATATTGATACTTGGTTGCAGATGTTCGGACTGTAATATGTATCAGTAAAAACATTTCTGTATATGGTAGCCTAATGACTATGTAGACTTTCAATGTGTTCCCTAACTGGCTAATGACCGAGTACTCGAATGTCATTCATATTTACCACTGATCACGGGGAACACAGGCGCTACACATATGTGGAGTTACTATCTGTACTGAAGAAATACGACAGTCAACTGCTATATTTCAAAGTCTCCAAATAACAAATCACCCCGACGTAATTTTGTTCCGCACAATCTCCTGTGTCACCTCGAGAAATATTTCCATTCATCAGCGTTATGTGCTTCCGGTAAAAGTAGAAAAGTCAACAACGTCGTTGCTACTACCAAATGTGTCGATACAGAAGTAATTTGCAATGATTATATTCTTGGTCTTCGAAGCACAAACATCGGCAGTGATCTTTTGGAGAAGAAACAGTGTGTCTGTAGCGAGATGTCTGGCGGAAATCACTGTCATGGAATGAAGAGCCAATGCCATGTTGGTCTCGATTCGACACAAAATACTGATGGAAGATACGCCTCATACAATCAATGGAGACTCAAATGAGGGACACTACGGTACTCGCCCTGTAGTTATAATCTGTTACCACGTGGTTCTCACGCCATACGTCCATAAAATTGGCCAAGCATTGTCGATTTTTCTGTCGGATGAGAAATGCTTGACTCAGAACACGATATGGTATCAAAAGGGTATTTGTAACCGTGGTGCATCGGTGGAATACTTGCCCCAATGCTCACGGCGATTTTGACTGATTAGCATACCTATTCTATATTGTAACGCCTTCTAACGGACAATAACAATAACAATCATGATCGCTTTTAACTCTTGTTTACCGGTTCCGGCAGTTTAACTGCATCTTCGGATCCGTAAGTACACATGTAACATTGTACTCAAATTTATGTAACACAATACCCTTAAATACATCCATTTTCCTAACTTACCTTTCATTTTATTCCTTAAGTCACAAATAATTCTTTTTTGAAAGCACAACAATATTGTGGTCGGCTCGTCATATGCATAAAATATCAAAAGCTTCATGCTGTAAAGTGACATGGTCAATAAATTAAAGAAAGCTGAGAAAACTAGCTTTCCATCTCACAATTTGGTACCAAATGATTCTATGGACAAGACATTTGAGAATCACACTTGATATCAAGAAGAACGATCTCGTATACATTCAACAACATTAACATTTTCAGTATCAAAATTGGCAATCATCATGCATCTCAACATATTGTCAATTTGCGGTAAAATATGAAACGGTATAATTGGTTTTACACAACATACGCCATGCTTGAAAATTATATAAGATTATGGTCTAAAATTATTACTGCCCATTGTTTAGGTTAGATAGCTACAATCCAAAGCTGGTTACTGATGTATACAATTATAGGTAACAATTACTGTACATACGAAAATTTTTCTTGGTATATAGGTCAGCTATTTACAATTATAGGAAGGGATAAAGTGCAACGGCTTTATCACCCAGAATCTAAATTTTGACATCAGATATCAATTTAAAAACGTATTGTATACCCATATGTGTTGAGAAACAGAATTTAAATAATATGTGACATTAAAGAAAAAATTACACTACAGGCAAGATGCCATCGTGAGAACGGTTCGTTATGACGAACCTACGTTATAACCTAAGGCCTAGGAATGAATCCATAGTATCAAAACTTAGATAATTGAATATAAAAGAAAATATGGTGATGTAATGATAAAGAACAAGTTTTATTATCAATAACAATTATTGTGGCTCTGAATAGTATAGGCATCGTATACAGGTAACTAGTATTTGATATGACATAGAAATTGATGGATATATTCGAAAAACTCTTAAGGTATTCTTATGTTATGAACCACTATAAGTTAAGAAATTCAAAACATACCTCATATTTTTAAATTTATGACCTATATACCGAAAAAAATATAATATTTACTATAATTGTTACCTATAATTGTGAGTATCAATTAGCAGCTTTGGGTAGTAAATATCTAAACTAAACATTGGGCAAAAATGATTTTAGATGATCATCTTTTATAATTTTAATTGCATGATCTGTATTGTGTGACACTAGTTTACTGTTTAAATTTTATGGGTAAATAGACAATACGTTGTGACACATGTTGTTTGTCAATTTCGATATTGTAAATGTAAATGTCGTTCGTGTATACAAGATCGACAAAATTGACTTCAGGAAAGTGTGATGTTGAAATGTCGTGTCTGTAGTGCTTCCTGGTACTATCTTGTTAGTTGGACAGCTAATTTAATAACTTTTGTTTTAATATAGTGGCAATATCACATAACAGCATGGAGATTTGATATTTTATTTGTATGGCGACAATCCTAAAATAATATTGCCGAATATGTTTTTCAAAAGTTTTTATTTGTTGTGTGAGGAATGAAATGAAAGGAGGGTTCGAAAAGTGAATGTATCTAAAAATATGTAGTATTTTACATGTGTACTTTATAAAAGCGTTCTTGGCTGTTTAATAAATGGTATTAGTTCCTTCGCTGCTTTTTCGATGTATCTATTGAATAGCACCGTTTCTATTACGAGCAATTCTTTTTTTGTGTTGCTGTCATATTATTCTCTCTTGGTTCCTGTATGTATTATACAGGGTGAATATAATTTCGCGCACTCGGGCTTCGCAGCGCGATTCCTCACATAAAAAGGTAAAGCAGTCAACAATCCGAAGATTGGTTTGAACACCACAGTGCTTTACTAGGCATGGCCCTGTTTGGAGGTGGTATGCCGTTGCCTTCCTCCGACCTTCGAACTGACTTACCCAGCCAGTTATAGGGGGACCTACAGTTTAACGTGGGTTCCGAACCACGGTGCTACTCGGTATTTTTCACATGAGTAATACTGCCAGAGGTGAAAGAAGTGGAAAGTGACAGATAAAAATCCCAGGACCTGGCGGGGATCGAACCCGCGAGCTTTGGATTTGTAGTCTGGCACTCTACCACTGTGCAACCAAGGCGCACATTCCTCACATACTAGCAATGAAAAATTGTCTGTCATCAAATATCGTCCTGCGCATATTTCCGGCAGTAAGTTGACGTCGATGACTGGATGGGCGTGTGTCCGATACGTCGGTGTGTTTCAGGATTACACTACTAAACCAATAAACTTCTATGGGATGTGGGAGGTGTCTTAAACAAAATGAGCATGGAAACCCATGCTTGGAAACGTCATCTAATGACGCTACAGAGCCTCGAAGTTGTTGGAGGGGATGTCTAGCGGCATAAGCAGGTGCCTGTAACTTGGACGCTCCATAGCGTCGTTGAATGGAGTTTCCGGGCATCGGTTTCCATGCAAATTCTGTTCCTCAAGACGCCTCCCACACCCCCTAGAACTTCTTTGGTGTAGTAGTGAAATTCTGAAACACACTGACGTATGGGACACACAACCATCTTAATCTTTGACGTCCATTTACTGCCGGAAATATGCGCAGGACATAATTTTGTGACAGACATTTTTTATTTCTAGCATGTGAGGAATCTCGCTGCGAAGCCCGAGTGGGCGAATTTAGATTCACTCTGTATATTATTCGTCATGCCCTACAACTTTCCTATTTTCTAGACAGTTTCGAACATCTTACACCACTTTCTTTCTAGACTTCATTTTTAGGCCCACAAATACTGAGTATTGATTATTCTTCAGTCATGCTCCCAGTATTAGGCGGTATCGCAGGAATGCCTCTCTAGTGGCTTTAACTTTCCTAAGGGCAAACTGATCATTATTACTGGTACATTGTCTATTGCCTTTGCGATTGTTTTCGCGTTTAAACTCCTGAAAACGCTGTCGCGCATAGACCGCTACGATCACGCTCAGCGCGTATATTTATGAATATAAATGCTTGTCCAGGGTCTGTATTGTCCCATACCATACGAAATAAATCAATATAGACATTTAAAAGTGGAACGTAGGACGTGTAGCCGTATGTTTCACTTGCTAGCCAAAATTATTCACTGCAGACTGATGGCGGTTATACATGAGAGAAGCCCTAAGGTTTGCGGTGTGCACTAAGGTGTTTTGGTCGCGGTGTGTGGCGGTGGGTGAGCGTGGTGACCAAAAATCCGTAAAATGTGGAGCAATACGACGATCACCAGATGCTCAAAGATAAAAAGACTCAAAGATAAAACTCTGGAAAACACAGACATACATTAACTGAGCATTAACTACACTGACTACACACCAATGATCTAAATATCTCAATATAAACATTGGAAAGACAATTGTAGTGCTTAGGACAAAAATATAGACAACTGGATTAGAAGTTCCGTGTCGATAGCTATAAGAGGGTGGATGATATAGTAGTTGAAAGTCGTCTGAAGACCAGCGATGACTTTTCACGCTATAATAACAAAGAGGTTATATACAGTGAAACGTGACGCACATTTTTCAGTTTTTTTTTTCTGCAGCAAGCGTACGAATAAAGAAAAACAAGTGCATATTGCAGTTTGTAAAGTAAAAATACCAAGAAAGATGCCAAAGCGTAAGAAAGAAATTTCGCGTTCTCGATCCGTTTCTAAAAGTCATAAAACGGTGCTGAAACGTGAATCTGCAGACGATAGAATCTTGAAATTTGTAGACGTTATTTATCTCACATCGTAAGCATCAGCGATTCATCGATATTCCCATCCCTGAGGGGGTTATAAGGGATGAACGGTTTTTTGAAAATACGTTGCTATTCAGGCAATTTTGAAGAATAAATGCAAAACTTCCGATTTAGATAAAAAATGTTCAAATGTTTGTACAGCTTATGGGACTTAACTACGGGGTCATCAATCCCTAAACTTACAACTACTTATGAACTACTTACGAACTAGGACGGCACAAAAATCCATGCCCGAGTGGAGATTCGAATCCCCGACCGTAGTGGCCGTGCAGACCGTGACTGAAGCGCCACAGAACCCTCGGCCACCGCGGCCGGCCCGATTTATATTTTTGATTGGAATTTCAAGAACACGTGTTTCGATATTTTTGGAAATTCAACCATTAAGCGGATGAAATAAAGGAAAATCTTTTAAGGGTGCTACCAAGACTATTTCGATACTAGAAATGTGAAAATTTGGGTTTGGAAACATGGTTATAATTTTAAAAAATGCGTTTCGGGATGTTCTGTATTCGTCCAACAATGATGCAATAGGGAATGGGGAGTTGTATCAAAATACTTGATCATGAAAGCATTTTTAAAGCTAAATCTTTGAAAATTTATATTTAGAAGTAGAAACAAGCTATGCAGACCATCCAGGCTACGTGTGCCAAGCAGCGGGAATTCAACTACTTTTATATAAACAGTGACCTTCTTCTTGTTTCGAAAGTCAGTATTGAAAATTTGAGACAAATTCGCACACAATTGTCATGAAGCAGGAAAACACAAAAACGAAGATTATCGCCTCACTAAATATTTGTTTTACCACCTGACTCAACCGGTATACAGGGTGTTTCACTAAGTGTGTTTGCCTCTGTAACTTATAAAATAATAGGTGACGGGAAATTTTAATGCGGTAGGTCAACACAAGAAATGTTACACTTCCTGCGGAGCTATGAACATAGTTTATTGTATCATTTTCCAAAGAGTTACAGCACGAAGGTATAATTTTTTAAATGGAACAATAGTTTTTTTCTATCGCGCATTGGATTTTTTGAAACCAGATGCGTCCAAATCAATTTAAACTACATTCTTATCACTGTTAGTTTGGGAGGTACAACCCTTCAAAGTTTAGGGGGCGGAGGCTACGACAGCGTAACTGACTGGCTGGTGGTCATGAGACAGTGGGCCGTGCCCCAGGGGACAGCCACTCGGCCAGTTAGCTACGCTATCGCAGCCTCTGCCCCTGGAACTTTCAAAGGTTGTAGCTCCCAAACTAACAGTGATAGGAATGTAGTTTAAATTGATTTGGACGCATCTGGTTTAAACGAATCCAATACACGATAGAAAAAAACTTTTGTTCCATTTAAAAAATTATATCTTTGTGGTTTAACTCTCTGGAAAATGATACAATAAACTAAGTTCATAGCTCCACAGAAAGTGTAACATTTCTTGTGTTGACCTACCTCATTAAAATTTCCCGTCATCTACTATAAGTTACAGAGACAAACACACTTAGCGAAACACCCTGTATGTGGTCTTTGTTGTTTCGGACACGTGCAGGAAGCTACGGCGGTGTCGTAGCTTACGGTTGTCCATTGCCAAAAACACGCAGCCCACTGCTGCCGTCTGGTGGCGGTGCGGAGTACTGCAGTGCTGGAGACCGCTCGCGCCGGTGGCTGGACGGGGCGTGGCTTCCGGCGGCCGGCCTGTCGCCCAGACAATGCCCGCAAAACAGACGGCCGCCGCGGGTTTTGCATTCCCGCTGGGGCGGCGGGGAATGGGCCGAAACGTGCAGAGCGGTAAAAACGCGCGCGCGCCACGCATATTTCGGAAAATCTCGTACGTTCAGTAGGAATAATGGGTCTGGCACGTTCTGGTTGGGTGGACTCAGAGTTCCCACAGCGGCACTACTATTCGAACCACTGGGTGCACGCACTTGAAAAATCACATGTAAAAATCTTGATCTACTGGTAGATACGGAACAAAAAAGTCTCATGAACTATGTAAATGCATGGTTCCATGGTAGACACTTTTCAGTCATACTTTGTTGCAGAAACTGCGGTCTCTTACCCGCGGTACCCTGCCGCCGCTGTTCGCGTGGTTTCCTCTTAGATAGTGAATCTGTCTCTCAAACTGTACCGTTGATGATTTGTGTTATATGGCTGCTACATGGTGGCGTTACAGCGTATTTCTCGGCAGAGGCGCCTCTAGCTTCAATGGGGCCCTCAGCGATACGTAAGAGTGGGGCTCTCCCACAGCATCCACGCATCCCCACCAGAGCAGGTGATACACCTGCGTCACCGTAAAAAGAATTCCAAACTTCGACGTTGATATCATATCAAAATATCACATACACCAACAGATCTACTGCTATGGTAGGATAATTATTAACCGTAAAAGTAATCTCATTAAGTATGAGAACTACTCAAATTTTAATAATAAAAATAAGTTAGCTATTCTTCCAGTTTAATGAAAAGGGATAAAAAATGTTGTTCAGGACATACACTTACTTGTGTTCAGCACTTCACATGCTCCGTATTTATAAGAAACTAAATTAGTTATTGGAGGCGTTTTAAAAGTCCGTGCAAAAATAAACACAACTAACTTGTTTGGGGAAATCAATTTCATAAAATGCAGAATGGCACTGGGTAGAAAAGCGTTCTTGAAAAAGAGAAATTTGTTAACATCGAGTATTAATTTAAGCCTAAGGAAGTAGTTTCTGAAGGCATTTGTGTGGAGTGTTGCCTTGTATGGGAGTGAAACATGGACGATAAACAGTGCGGACAGGAAGAGGATTGAGGCTTTTGAAATATGGTGCTACAGAAGAATGCTGAAGATTAGGTGGGTGGATCGCGTAACTAATGAGGAGGTACTGAACCGAATTGGGGAGAAAAGGAATTTCTGGCATACTTGACTAAAAGAAGGGATCGATTGGTAGGACATATTCAAAGATATCAAGGAATTGTGAATTTAGCGTTGTAGGGAAGTGTGTGGGTTAAAAACCGCAGAGGAAGACCAAGAGATGGATACAGTAAGCAGATTCAGACAGATGGAGGTTACCGTTATTATGTGGAGTTGAAGAGGCTTGCTCAGGATAGGGTATTGTGGAGAGCTGCATCAAACCAGTCTCTGGGCTGAAGACCACAGCAATAACAGTCTCCTTTTAGATTTATACAGTTCGTCTAACACTGTTCTAATTTGTTGATCCCCTTTGAATAATAGAAATTGTCCAAGCCTGCAAAATAGCTATTAGTTTCTGCAATCACCTTCTCGTTTGAATGAAACCTTCATCCCGCCAGCCATTTCTTCAAATTGGGGAACAAATAGTAGTCCGAGGGAGCCAAGTCTGAAGAACAGAAACGGGAGGGAGGAGGGACGTGAAACGAATTGGTATCTTAATTCCAATAATGTTGCGACCACAACGATGGTGCATTGTCGTATTCAAAAGGATTATTTTGTAGGCCAATCGCTGGCGTCTCGTTTTTGAAACGGTCCGATAGCCATGAATAAAATGTAATAGCTTTACCCTGTTCCAGGCTGTCGATGAGGATTATCCCTTGCGAATCCCGAAAGACCGAAGCCGTAAACTTTCGTGCCGAAGGACCGGTTTTCGACTTTCTTGGTTTCAGCTTCTCCCATGATAACCCATTGTTTAGATTGTTCTTTGGCCTCAGGAGTATAGTAATGTATCCATGTTTCACCCACGGTGACGAAACGATTCTTGAAGTCCTGCGGATTCTTGTTGTTGTTGTTGATGTTGGATTTTTGAAGGGACTAAACAGCAGCTGTTATCAGTTCCTTGTTCCGGTCTGAGAGATAAAACATTGTGGTAAGCGTTCCTAAAGAAATGCGTTAACAAGTCAAAGAGTAAAAATCACTGATAAATATGAGGAAAGGATACAAGTAAAACCGAAGAAGAAAACACACCACCATTAAATCACATGATAAAAACCAGCTGCGCGAATAAAATCTAAAACACGTTCAACCATTGCAGCATCGTCTCCTAGCATAAAAGAAAGCGCATCTGGCAGATTAAAAGATTGCCGCAAGAATGTGGACCACTGTCAAGGGGGGGGGGGGGGCACAGTCACACTGTGATGCATTCTCCCGCCGAAGAAGGTGGCCATGCGTCAGCCATGTGTGGCCGATTCGTAGGCGACAGAGAACAACCGATTCCCTACGAGACGACCGCAGTGAGGACTTCCATGTGACCGTAGGTAGCTTCACTGCACGAAGCTTGTTCGGTTGAGCCGAGTTAGCCCACTAGGAATCCCACAGGCCATGGATCTTCCGATGGAACTTCAGTCGGAGATCGCTCTCCGGAAGACCAATAGCCAATGGACTGGAGGAAGTAGCCTGCTTAGCCAGCTGATCCACACGTTCGTTTCAAGGAATCCCGATGTGGCCTGGGGTCCAAACAAAGACCACAGAGTGACCAAACCGAACAAGCCTGGAAACAGACTCCTGTAGTGATTGCACCAAAGGCCGTTTCGGGAAACATATGGCGAGAGCTTGCAAGCCACTCAGGGAGTCAGAACAGATGACCAGAGACTCCCCAGGGCACGCACTGAGATGTTCAGGTGGCCGATAGATGGCAACCAATTCCGCAGTGAACACGCTACTCCCACAGGGCAGTGAATGCTGTTCGATATGCTCACCATGGACATACGCATATCCAGTATGGCCGTAGACCACGGAACCATCCGTGAACCAGTTGCAAATCTTCCTTGCAACACTTGACACGATTCTTTTTTCGTCTAGCGTGAGCAATCGTCCAACCTTGCGAATAGCTTTCTCAAGTCCTCATGTTTATGCAAAATAATGTGTACATTCGAGATGCCCACAGCACATGCCATCTCACAAACCTTAACTCTTCTGTCATCCAGGACCATATCATGGACTGTATCAACGATTTCTGGAGTTGTAATGTCCACACAGCGTCCAGAAATTTCAGCGTCACTTGTGCCTGCCGCGGTAGAGTAGCCGAGCGGTCTAAAGCACCTCGCTGCGGAGCGCGCGATTGCTCGCCGTGGAGGTTCGAGTCCTCCCTGGGGCATGGGTGTGTGTGTTTGTCCATAGATTAGTTTACCTAGGTTTAAGTAGTTTGTAAGCTACGGACTGATGACCACGCAGTTTGGTCCGATAGATTTAGAGACATTTGAATTTGAACACTTGTGCCCATATGACCACTTCGAAAATTTTGAAACTACTTATAAACTGTTCTGATGGACGGCTTAGCCACCGTAATGTTTATCAAGGTTCTCTTGAGGCGTTTTGCTTTTCATGAAGTAACATTTAATCGCCACACTAAATTCTGTTTCGGCCATTGTTTGACAATCACTCGAATTTCTTGATCACTCGAATGCCCAACACAGAGAAATAGACCAATATGGCTAAAACTTGGTATGCGTCTTTCCATAGATGCTACTAACTAGACATGACCTCGATTAGTTCCGGTGGTGCCATCTCTAGGGAAACGCTAGGGAAAACATAAAATTTATTCCAAGCCACAGTTTCTTGTTAAAAAAATATTTTAATTTGCTCGCATATAATGCACAACTATTCAACCTTGTAGTTGTTACAGTGACTGACTACTCTAAAAGGCAGGCTATTGTACAACTTGGTCAAATAACAACTGTTGTCCACAATGATACCTACAGGATCATATTTCATAACGTCCTTCCGAACAGTTTCAGAAATTAAATGTATTCGACTTCATAATTCTGTCATAACTTTTAATTTCATAAATCATCATTATTGTTACCAATGCTGAGCATTTGAGAATGACGGCATAGTACGTTGTAGTTGTGCATTAAATGTAAGGTCATTGAAAGAATTTTTTACAAGCAATTGCGCCTTATAATACATTTTATGTTCTTCCTATTAAATAATTTAATCATTTGTACTCCTTAGTGACATTATATCAGATTACAATAACTTAAATTAGTCGCAGTTTACACTACTAAGGTGCTTTCACTTGATGCACTTAACACAAAACATCTTTTCCTTGCTTTTGGACGAAGAAAATCATTAATAGTAACTTCAAAACTCAATTTTGAAACCACGTTGTGTTCCGCTGACAACGTGGCGAACGAAAACAAGCATTCGTGCAAGATGCTGCTTCTGAAATAATCATTGATAAGCTTTAATAGCACCTTACAGCAGAGATGATAGGCACTGGCATAGTTACCAAAATTCTGTAGGATATACAGAGTGAAACACCTAACAATTGCACTGCAAATATTGCGGAATCGAAAAGTACATTGATATGGGGTTTTCACAGAATGGAATGGTAGTCAAGGACTCGTATTGATAGCCAATAAACAGATTTTAAAAATACCTAGAAAGTGTATTTTCTATGCAAACATACAGGCTTAAAATGTAACAATGGTAGTTTCTATCATTTAATGTAATTTTTGACACCAGCTGTGTACAAACAATTTTGAATGACATTTTTATCACGTGTATTTTGGCAGGTACAATCAAATTCAAATGTTTGTATAGCTTATGGGACTTAACTATGGGGTCATCAGTCCCTAAACTTACAAACTACTTATGAACTACTTACGAACTAGGACGGCACAAATATCCATGCCCGAGGGGGGATTCGAACCCCCGACCGTAGTGGCCGTGTGGACTGTGACTGGAGCGCCTCAGTCCCCTCGGCCACCGCGGCCGGCGCAGCTACAATCATTCAAAGTTTTGGGGGCCGAGGCTACGACAGCGTAGCTGACTGGCTGGTGGTCATGAGACAGTGGGCCGTGCCCCAGGGGCTAGTCACTCGGCCAGTTAGCTACGCTATAGCAGCCTCCACCCCCGAATCTTTGAACGGTTGTAGCTACCAAACGTGATAAAAATGTCATTTAAAATTCTTTGTACACACCTGGTTTCAAAAATTACAATGCCTGATAGAAACAACCATTGTTCCATGTAAAATACGGTATGTTTACATAAAAAATACACTTTCGAAGTAATATTTGAATCTGTTTGTGGGGCTAAAAATACGAGCCCCTGACGAACAATCTATTCTGTGAAAACCGCACATCAATCGCACTTTCCGTTTCAGCAATATTTGCGGTGCAAATGTTAGGTGATTCACCCTGTATATGCATTTCCACTGTTATTAAAGTATTTCAATATTCACATAGGCGATTTCTCAGGCACCAATTATATAACACCACTTTCTGGAAAAAGGTCTGACACAACAATATGTTTGGAACAGTCACCATTTATGTTGGCGCTTAGCTCTGTCTCCAGGTCTGTACGAAGCATTTTCAGTTCTTCCTCGAATAAGCATCGTGCCAAAAGCAACATCGTCGCGTTTCTTCTTAGCGAGCGGCGCAGGGAGCATTGCGCAGCTCAGCTGAAGTTGCAACAGCCTGTCTTGTGGCAAACACCTGCTGACGGACGACTGTAACGTTTGATTATTAGAAACGAAGATGAGTAGAAAGGGCGGGAGAGTCGCGTACCTATTAATGTAAGCATGACCAATAGTCAGAGTTGGAAAGTTAGTTTTTTAAGGTAACTAAGTTGCAGTTAAAGTTACTCCTATAACAGATAACTTACAGTTATAGTTACTCTACATCGAAAGTCACTGTATCAGTTACAAGTATCTTTACAGTTACTTTTAAAAATTGTAAACGTCATTCATTTGTAAATCCGTAATGAACCTTACACATGTAGAAAGGAAACAAGCTTTAATGTCAATCAAAAATTAAATCAAATGTTGAAATGTTTGTTAAGCTTAAGTGACTTAACTGCGGGGTCATCAGTCCCTAAACTTACAAACCACTAATGAACTACCTTATACTAAAGACGACACAAACATCCATGCCCAAGGGAGGATTCGAACCCCCGATGGCGAACGGCCTCGCGCATCGGAGCATAGCGCCTCAATGCACTCGGCCGCTCCGCCGCGGTAATAATTAAATAGGCCTGTAGTAATACACACAGAATCGATGGAATAGCCGAGCGGTCGCAGGCGCCTCGCTGCGGAGCGAGCGGTGGCTCGCCATCGGAGGTTAGAGTCCTCCCTGGGGCAAGGGTGTGTGTGTTTGTCCTTAGGTTAGTTTACCTTAGTTTGATAGTTTGTAAGCTACGGACTGATGACCACGCAGATTGGTCCGATAGATTTAGAGACATTTGAACATTTAAAACACATATAATTAATAATACATAGATAATGCATTATTAAATGAAGTGTCCACAGTACTTTCTATCTCAGTTGCACTGTTTGTTCATTTTCTACAAAAGTTGTTTTTCAACGTTTCCTCTCTTGAAAGTTTCATTTCATGTTGATCATGTTTTCGTGAAAACTGCGAACGTTCTTGTCTACTATACATTCGCATAGTCTGCTACGCTGAAATGGCACTAATGAGCAAACATGGAGCGCTGCATAAATAGTAGAATATTGATAGAGTTGAAGCATTGAATTAAAATTTGTGGTGCGGCCGGGAATCGAACCCGGACCTCCATGCTTACTAGGCAGACGTCTTGACCGTTAGACTACCACACCACTAACGATTAAGGCGCCTCGGAATAGTCTATGTACGATTTCCCTCCACAACACAAACTTTAATTCAGCTTCTTTGTTCCAAAGATAATTGCCACTACTGCCAAGGCTCTCCATGCAGCGGAATAGCACCTCAGCAATGGACATGGTGGAACAATCCTGTTATGGTGATATAAATATCAATTAAATACAATGAAAGAATCCCTGAGACGGATTTTCGTCTCAAATATGTCAAAGACATTATTGATAGAGTTGAAGCATTGAATTAAATTTTGTGGTGCGGCCGGGAATCGAACCCGGACCTCCATGCTTACTAGGCAGACGTCTTGACCGTTAGACTACCACACCACTAACGATTAAGGCGCCTCGGAATAGTCTATGTACGATTTCCCTCCACAACACAAACTTTAATTTAGCTTCTTTTGTTCCAAAGATAATTGCCACTACTGCCAAGGCTCTCCATGCAGCGGAATAGCACCTCAGCAATGGACATGGTGAAACAATCCTGTTATGGTGATATAAATATCAATTAAATACAAATGAAAGAATCCCTGAGACGGATTTTCGTCTCAAATATGTCAAAGACATTATTGATAGAGTTGAAGCATTGAATTAAATTTTGTGGTGCGGCCGGGAATCGAACCCGGACCTCCATGCTTACTAGGCAGACGTCTTTTTTTTTTTTTTTTTTTTTTTTTTTTTCGGGTCTCCTTCCTCCCCTTCAACCCGTCCTTCCGCTCACCAAATTCGCCTTCATCGGCGTCGGCTTCATCGGCCTTTGGTAAAGCAATTTTCTTTTCTTCTGCAGGTTAAATTAATGGATCTCTTCCAAGATGAGAATCAAAATCTTCTTCCATAGAAAGAAAACAAAAATAAAACTTACGTATCCTCGTCGAATCCTTTTTTTTCCTGGCTCTCTGAACGATTCCGAGTTCGTCTTCTCGAAAAATGTGTGTTACCGTGTAGTTTCTATCGTTTCTACAATTCAATTCAATTCTTTGTTTCTTCGCTTTATTTATCTGCTCCTAACTCGTGAACCGTGAGCTGCCAGGTTTTGTATTTTTATTATGACAGATGTTAATACATAAAGGAGTGGTGAGTACATAATTAAAAGAAAGGCGTCCTCTCGCCGTTTAAATGTGGAACATAGTAAAACAAAAATATTTGAAAAAATAGAAAAATATAAGTATTAAAAATGCTCTTATTCCAAAGATATCCAAGTACGGTCAAACGTAGTGTTCCATGTTTTGAAATGTCTGGGGTGCTCAGTAGTTTCTAAATTCTTCTTTGAAAACTGCTTCTAAAAAGTTCGCATAGTTGCGCTTGTAATTTTGTTTTTGTGATAACTTGTGAAGTTGTTGAACTATATATATGGAGAAATCCTCTTTGCTTTTAGCTGTGCTTGACATTAAATAGTGAACAAAGTGTCCTTTCAGCCAGTTAACAGAGTTCCGTTTGGTTTTAGGGTACGGAACAGTATCTGGGTGCAAGAAATCATCAGGCTTAATACGAAGAACCGATGTTCTTGTAATGATAGCAAGCTTCTTCCGAATATAGTTCCATACGTCTTGGACCTTGGAGCACACAAAAAGATGTTCGTCGCTGTCCAATAAGTTGCACGTTGCGCACAATGGTGAGTCCGCCAAGTGTATGGAATGTAACCTAGAGTTGGTGTTGACTTTCCTGTTCACTAAGCGATACCAGGAGGCCCTGGCCGCTGTTGTGAGACCACGGCAGTGGATGTTCTTCCAGATGGTTGACCATCTGTGATTAGGGTATTTTTGTTCAATGATGTTCCGGTTCTTGGTTTCCATTAGCTTTTTATAAACTTCACGCACCGCCATGAGCTCATCATCTTGCATGTTTAGCTGCAGATAGCTCAACTCAATTAAAAAGGTTTTAAAATGGGACATAGCGCTCGGAATATGTTGGACGTTGATTGGAGGCTGCAGACTTGTAGGTGTTATCTCGTTTAACAGGTGGGCCGTTAAACTGTTTGGTAAATTCTTCCAGATCTTGTATGTATTACACACGTATAGCGCCCGTGTCTTAGTTTCAACATGCGTAAGGTTTATTCCGCCATCCCAAACAGCCAAAGTGAGTGTGTCGTATTTAACTTTAAAGATGTACCCTCGAGTGACGAAGTGATCTAAGGCTGACATAATTCGTTGGATTGTCCCGTGTGGCATCGGTAATACTTGTGCAACATAGTTCATCTTCGATGTTATGTAAACGTTAGCGAGGGTAACCCTTTGTAAGTCATCAAGCTTTCTGATGTAGTGGCTCTGTATGCATGCACGCAGACGTGCGAGAAGATTTCGGTAGTTGACAGCGATCGTGTGCCTTATGTCGCTTCGGTATTCGATGCCTAAGCAAGTCAGTTTGGAGACTGGAGTTAAGTATCCGTGGTGCTGTATTGCAATCCCACTCCCGATGTTCATAATACCACACTTTCTTTCGTTTAACTTCGCCCCTGAGGCAAGTTCGTACTGCCTAACGATGCGGAGAGCTGCTTCTAACTCCCGTTCGTCCTTGACTAAGAAACCGACGTCATCCGCGTAGGCATTGCAGGCAATCTTGAGTCCACGGATTGTCAATCCTCGGAGACGTTGGTTCAGTGCAGCAAGCAGGGGTTCAATGGCGATAGCAAAAAGCGCCATTGACAAAGGGCAGCCCTGTCTCACCGAGCTCTTTAATGTAATTTCTTTTGTGAGCTGTCCATTGACTAACGCTCTTGTAACACCTTTACTAAGGATTGCACCGATGAAGTTTGTGAAGCGCTGCGGGAATCCCATTGCATGCATGGTGTTCAAGAGATACTGGTGGTTCACTTTATCAAATGCCTTTGCGAAATCAAGTGATACCAAGGCACACTGAATTTTGCAAGCCTCTGCTGTAGCAATCACATCTCTATATTCGCATAAATTTTGTTGGATTTTCCTGTCAAGGCCCACGCATGTCTGGTATCTGCCTATTACTGTATTCAGCATCATTTTCAATCTATGGGCAATTACTCGTGCCACGATTTTGTAGTCACAATTTAGTAGTGTCAAAGGTCTAAAATCGTCTACAAGTTTGCTTCCTGGGTGTTTAGGAACGAAAACTGCAATTCCTTCTACCAGCTCTTTAGGCAGATTAAAATGCGGCTGCAACAATTCATTATACATATCAAGTAATTTTGGCTTCAGTTGTTCACGAAAAATATGGTAGAATTCCGCAGTGAGACCGTCAGGCCCCGGTGATTTGTTTTTGGGGCTTCGCTGTATGGCATATTCCAGTTCTTCTTCATCAATTTCTTTAAGGAGATTCTCGGCTTGTGCTTCACTTAACGTCCCGTGAAGGTTGTGTAACAGCTCCTGTTGCATTATTGCGTCGTTGCTTCCCGGTGCCAGCAGCGATTCCAGGTGAGTATGAATTGCGTTTTTTATGTCTTGTTGCTGCACGAGGGTGGTCCCGTCACGTAACTGGAGGTGCGTTATAATTTTCCTTTTGCCTCTCTTATTCTCGCGAATTACATGGAACATAGAAGCTTCCTCCTGCTCTATCAGGGTATCGGACCTAGACCGGACTTTGTATCCATCACACTGTAGCCGTTTAAGTTTCAGAAGTTTTGCTTTAATTCGCTTTATTTGTACGTAATTGCCGATTATCGACGCGTCCGATTTATATAACTCTCTTAGACAAGAGAAATAAAATTCTGTGGTCTTCTTTTGCCAATAATACTTTTCTCGTGAATAAGTTTGAAACATTCTCCGTATCCTTGGTTTGGCATGTTTGAGCCACCATTCCGTCACTGAATTGTACTGTGGTGCTTTTTGTTCACATTCCCTCCATGTATCATTAAATGCACGCTGGCATTCTACATCACGGAGAATGGAGTTATTCAGTTTCCACGTGCCTCTGGCACGGTAAGTGCCTTGTTTGCACATGTTAACAGTACATATATATGCAGCATGGTCTGATAAAATTGTCGGCCAAATTTCGGAATGTAGGACGGAAGAAGTGAGTTGTTCGGTGACATATATTCTGTCCAGCCGACTAGCAGAATGGCTCGTGACATACGTGAAACCTTGTAACATGCCATGCAGGTGTTCCCAAGTGTCAATTAAACGCAGTTCATTGACGATACGTCGCAGTTCCATCGAGGTGTTGAAGTTGGGCGTCTGGTCTTTGCGGTGCAGCACACAATTGAAGTCACCTGCAAGTATTAGGTGATCATAATTCCGACCAAATAGCGGCACTATTTCACTGGTAAAGAATTCTGCTCTTCCTCGCCTATTGCTACTGCCGGATGGCGCATACACGTTAATTATGCGAGTGCGGTAAACGGTGACTGCAATTCCCCTGCTATTGGGTAATTTTTCCACATCAGTCATTATGATGCCTTCTTTTGCCAAAACAGCTGTCCCGAGATCCTCTCCACTTCCCGGATTGGTGATAGCAGTATAACCGGCAATGTGTTCGAGTTCTATGGCAGCCACTTCCTGTAGCAATATGATGTCAATGTCGGCAGCACGTAACAGATCCTGTAACATGGACAGCCGCAACCCTGACCGGATCTTATTGATGTTGAGGGTGGCTATTTTATATGCTTGCGACTGATTCATGGCTTTAGGGTTGCTATTAGTTACTTTGTCCTGTTAGGGCGACTGGGCACAGAAGCCCCAAGTTCCTCAATCGGGGCTGCCATAGAGGCATCTTTTGTAGTTGTCGGTTGCTCCTTCAAGATGGTCGAGGATTTCGTCTGCAATTTCTGGACCGCGGCCGTGTCAGCGGTCTCCTCTGCTTCGTCCATTTCCTCTGCCCAAGATTTTGGACATGTGGACTGGTTCAGATCCTCTGTTTGATGTACCTCTGCAGAGGAGTCCAGTGCTAGCAGTGTGTCCGGGATAGAGGCTGTTCCACCACTCGATTCTCGGTGCAAAATCGATCCGGAAGAGGCGGACATCTCAATATCCATTTCTCCCGAGACCGGCTCACTCACATCGGAAGTCGCAGAATTTCCATGACGGATCTTGCTGATAACCTTCTTTGCTTTTTCCCTCAGTAAAGGGGCGACTTGATTAGCACCCTGGTGGGCTCGTCTCCTTTTCTTTGTCTTCTTTGTCAACGATGACTCTTTTGATGATTCCGAACCATCAGTATCAGAGGTTCGTTGTTCCGTCATGTTGCTTTCGTCATTAGATCCAAGATCCATGAAGTCCCGTACTTCATTAGGTCCAGGTATAGGGACAGCTTCAGCCAAACCTGTTTGTTCGTGGTCTGGTTCACGCGATGCTGCATCATCACTCATTTCCATATGTGTGTCTGAGTGAATCTCGGCACTTGAAAGGACATCAACGTTTGAACCTGCAGGTACGCGTTCGGTGACTGTAGGCGCAACTGCACGTTTATCATCGTCGTCTGATGGCGGGACATCTGAAGATGGGGTCGCGGTTTGCACTGCAGCTAGCGCCGTGGAGTAAGTCAGGGGCAGCGCTGTTGTCACGGAGGGACGCGCGGCCTCCCCGGCTGGTATCTGCGCCACGCGGCGCTGTAAACACTGCGCTCTGACGTGGCCTGTCGCGCCGCAGCCAGCGCAAGTCTTCGGCTGCCCATCGTACATTACAATACCACGGTGTCCGCCTACAGTGATGTAAGAGGGGATATGTTTTGTTAAATCTATCTTAATTTGTCGCACTCCGCTTAACACAGGGAATTTATGGCTCTGAGAAAACTTTTCCGCAAAATTATTCAATACCCTGCCATACGGCGCTAAGACAGCATTAAGTTGTTCCGCTGTTGTTTCAAAGGGCAGTTCGAATATCCGCACTGTTCGGATACCAAGTCCTGCGTGCGTAACAGTCACATTTCCGACAGCACCGTTCCTGTATTTAAATTTCAAGGCCCCTCCACTGCTTGCTACTACTCTGTCACATACGTCTGAATTTATCACTTTAAGAAAAACCACACTCGTCACGATAGAAAAGTTGATTCCAACGACTTCATGGGCAGATATCTTAGCGGCTTCTTCTAACCAGTTTTCTACTTCGAAAGAGCTCGGTCTAGGGAGAGTCGTGTCAAAGGTGAACTTCAGTGTATCTATTCTCTTAGTTTGATTCATTGTTCCATGGTATTCTACACAGCTAAGACTACGCTGTACGCACGCGACTCACCGCGCAGACGTAAACAAACTCGCCACGGCGCGCTGCTCTGCCGGAGGTCCGCACACCGCCGCAGCCGCGACGACACTGACCGTTAAGGTGGGTTGTCCAAGACGCGGCTGTTAACTGCGATTGCGGCTCGGCCCCCCTCCCCTTTTCGGCCTTGGCGGACGGTGGCAAGTCGCGAGCACGACGCCAGCCGCTGCCGTTTACCAAGGTGCGGCTTCTGGTCGGCGACTCGGGAAATTCACGACGAAAATAAAATTTCCGTTTTTTATGCTGTAAAAAATACTGCATGTTAAGGAAGCAAAGCTACATGAGTTCCCACATTTAGTTTTTCGTTACAAATTCTCGTTCTCCATAAAAAAATTACAAAGCACTACTTTCGGTTGTGCGTGTTTTTTCACTTTTTATTACATCTCTGTCGAGTTTGACGAAACTAACACGCAAAACAATTTGGTTTTTGCATATCTTGTAGTTTCATATCCCAGCTTGATAACGAAGTGCCTATTTTATCAAAATTCCTCATAGTTATTCAGATACTTAATTTTTAAGTAACCTATTGCATTAAACTTGAAGTGATTACATCGAAAAATGTAGTCGCTGGCTACTTTGCGTATGGTTCATTTTAGGTCATACATTGTTGCGGATGAAATGAAGCCATTAATTCGAAATTATTTTTAAAGTTGAGAGCAGGATGATACCTGTCTCCGTTTTCGAGATTTTGGTTCGTATATCTACGGTTCGGGAGCGTCGCGACTAGCGTGCCAGTTCTCTCCACGTGCAACCTGCGGAGATAACAATCATCACCTCTTATAAACTGTTGAAGATAATGAACCATTTTTTTAATGATAGCCTGGGAAGGAATTCATGTTTTACACAATCATTAATAGTCAAATCTTTTTTTTATCTACAGATATACAGAAATAACTATAGTTTTTTACGATGAAACGAGGTATTAATTAAATAGTATTTAATTTATGGAGTTTTATTTCTGTCTATTGCAACTAAATAAAAGGCGTTTTACTTCTTTATTTGTGAACCATCATCAATGGCAGTTTTTTAGTGTTAATTCCACGTGTGACTTCAAGGAGCTGTGTATGTATTATCCAAAGTGATGGAAGTTATGGTTCTTTATTTCATCACATTGATGTGCACTTCATTGTGTCACTGCAGATTGTAACTGTTAGGGTTTCCTATATATTGATCCTATTTTTGTGACACATGGCCATGAAAGCTGTTAAAACATTTTTATTAACAGGCACCTTTTAAATGACGACACGAAATTCATACTTCAGTTTAGATTAAATGTCAATCAGTTTGCACATGAATTGGAACTTGCAGAGAGTGACATACAGAGAAAATCCTATAACCGATTCAACAAATCTATCAGTGCAGCTGAGAAAATAAATAAATAAAAATAAAATGCAGTGACGGTAAGGTAATTGTTCTTTTATTTTCTTATTTACGATTGTGGCGCTATTTATAAGACCAGGAGTGTTTTTATCTGAAACTCCTGAAGCAGTTTGCATCTCTCTCGTCTCAGGCTTTTTTTTTTCATTTTAACAGATTGGATTCACCTTCTGTATTGCCTTTGAAATAACTCCCAGTGTTCGAAAACGTACAATTGAAATTTTTTCCCAAGGAAGATAAAAAATAGCACACACATACCAAACAAAAGATTTTTCTGCAGCTTGTTAAATGTATCAACAACAGTTGTAAGAGTGTTTGCTGTTTTGTTAGAATTTATTCCATTCTGACCGGTCTCTGTCCTAAACCATCTTCCAGGGAACATTGAAAACAAAAGATTTAAAATATCGAAGATGTCATTCATACCGTACACGAGACATTTGAATCTAAATTGTACACCACAACATTTATCTTTGTTCATATAAACTAAGATAATTTTTACGGCGCACCACAAAACAGACTGTATTGGTATGAATGAAATTATTGAAAATATTACATTAAAGTTGTCATGCATTTCCTTACACCTGTGGGATCACCTAAACCAAAAAATTAGTTGCCACCGGTGACATGTTTTGTTTCCAAAACCCTAGAGGCCAATACTGATCCTTTTTCAACCTTCATTTCTCTTTTATTTCTCCGAATATTTTCAGTCTACTCTTATATACGTCACTAGATTACCATGAAATCTAAATCTCTTCAATGTACAAAGGCAATAGCTTAATGGCGAGACGAACTCATCTTATGAGTGGTTCATATCCGTTTTTCTTCGGTCCGCTTGTCTCGACATCTTTATGCCGCTGCCTTGAGTCGTCCGACTCCCATCGCAACACTGCTCACTGGTGCAGTCCTGCGATTGTCGCCGCATCAGCCGCGCGGCGCACTCCAAACTCAAAGTGCGCATGCGCGAGCAGCCAGCCTCTGACGTCACGAGCCGCTCCATCGCAGCCGCAGGCAGCAATCGCGCCTTGGACAACCCACCTTTTTAGACTACCACACCACTAACGATTAAGGCGCCTCGGAATAGTCTAATTAATTCAATGCTTCAACTCTATCAATAATGTCTTTGACATATTTGAGACGAAAATCCGTCTCAGGGATTCTTTCATTTGTATTTAATTGATATTTATATCACCATAACAGGATTGTTTCACCATGTCCATTGCTGAGGTGCTATTCCGCTGCATGGAGAGCCTTGGCAGTAGTGGCAATTATCTTTGGAACAAAAGAAGCTAAATTAAAGTTTGTGTTGTGGAGGGAAATCGTACATAGACTATTCCGAGGCGCCTTAATCGTTAGTGGTGTGGTAGTCTAACGGTCAAGACGTCTGCCTAGTAAGCATGGAGGTCCGGGTTCGATTCCCGGCCGCACCACAAATTTTAATTCAATGCTTCAACTCTATCAATAATGTCTTTGACATATTTGAGACGAAAATCCGTCTCAGGGATTCTTTCATTGTATTTAATTGATATTTATATCACCATAACAGGTTTGTTCCACCATGTCCATTGCTGAGGTGCTATTCCGCTGCATGGAGAGCCTTGGCAGTAGTGGCAATTATCTTTGGAACAAAGAAGCTGAATTAAAGTTTGTGTTGTTGAGGGAAATCGTACATAGACTATTCCGAGGCGCCTTAATCGTTAGTGGTGTGGTAGTCTAACGGCGCCGGGCGCCGTGGCTCAGCGCGCCCGGTCAGAGGGCTCAACGCCCTCTGCAATAAAAAAGCTGAGCCAACAACACACAAAACAACAACGAGCAAAAACGATCAGCGTCCGCAACGAAGACAACTAACCATAGAACAAACAAAAAAAAAAAAAAAAAAAAAAAAAAAAAAAACAAAAAAAAAAAAACGGTCAAGACGTCTGCCTAGTAAGCATGGAGGTCCGGGTTCGATTCCCGGCCGCACCACAAATTTTAATTCAATGCTTCAACTCTATCAATAATGTCTTTGACATATTTGAGACGAAAATCCGTCTCAGGGATTCTTTCATTGTATTTAATAGTAGAATACTCGTCGAAATAAGCAGACAAAGAAGACGTGCTTGTCAGAGGAGGACAAAATACGTATCGAAGAAGATGTGGCGGGAAACACTCGCTGCCGCGCGGGACTGGCATCATGCTATGGACTGCGCGGTAGCTCCCACCGGATGTTCCAGTCCTCCTTCGGCATGTCTTTGTCTTTTGTCCTTAGTGTAAGTTACTTTAATTAGTTTGTAAGTCCAGTAACTCGTCCAATAGGTTTACAAACATTTTTATTTTAATGACACGCTGCGCGAACTGCATTTCATAAATTCAAGATGTCGCCATCAGATTTTGAAATGATAATAAATATTACAGAGCCAATTGTTTCAAAGAAAGGCACAAATTTCAGCTAAACAACTTCTTCATTTCTCGGCAAAAGGAAGTGTCTAAGAAACCCTCGTATAATTATTCCACATTTCAAAGCTCTATGTTATTGCTATTCCCGCAGTTTATGAAGATTTGGATGACTGTCGAGACTACACGCTATTTATATGTGACGCGTCGCGTAATTGTCATATAACCTCATCATTGTTACGACACAATAATAAAATAAAAATGTTATGATTGAATGAGCACTTTTAAGTGTTATAATTATACTAAAACTACTTTATATGCCCGTGCTTCACAACGGTTGTTAAAGAGGGACCTGTGTATATAATGGTTTTTTTAGGGTACCGGACATAGGTCAGCAAAAACTGAATGCCTCTGTTAATGAACGCAGTTCGTCATAGCCAAGATGTCAAATTTGAGTAGAAGTCATTGTCGATAACGATAATTTTCATAAAGTTTCTCATAAAAAAAGTGAAATTAATTTAAGTGCATTCTCCGGAACGATGTAAATTCAATGTTAGGATGTGTTCATAAAGTTAATTTCCTCGTATCTCATAAATTATGTGTCGTACTGTGATACAATTTAGAAGGTACATTCAACTGTATGTATGTATACCGTTTGTAAATTTACTGCAGGTACAATATGTCGTGTAGAAATTATAAATTTCAACGTTATACCGATTTCCGTAGTTTTACTCCGTGAACAGCGGAAACGTAGTAAGCGACAAAATTTTATCCTTTCATCAATTTACTATGGTTGTCAGCGAGAAAAAGTTTCCTAATGGTTGAAATTATTTTTAATGTCGGTTGCAAGTCGCTAAGTGATTTCCTTCTCAAATGGTGGACTGATAAAGTCACAGTATCACATGCCACAAGAAGTTTTCATTGTTTATAACGTCATATCTCCTGAACTACCGGTCCTATCGCAAAATCGTTTCTTAGCTGACGACTACTACCTATAAACTAGATTCCTCCCAAATTCCAGTTTCATATGTGAAGTAGTTCTCCAGATTTCGTGTTTGGTCAGTGAGTGAGAGAGTGACTGACTGAATGAGTGAGTGTATAAATGAATGTCCTTTCGCTTTTATACAGATAGAGATTTATAACTCATACATTTGCAGCGTGCGTTGTTGAAAATAATTAATTTAGAAACAAATAATATTCTTATCTTTTCTTCACTACATTCAAAGCCTGGTATTCTGCGGCAAAAAATGTAACGATACTTCCGTTAAATAGTTAATCGATAAAAACAACTTAGTTACAGTTTAAGTTAATTTGTAGAAATAATAACGTCGTTACCGACCGTTACCTACGAAAAGTAACTGTTACTAGTAACGACGTTAGAAGTAAAGCGTTACTCCCCAATCCTGCTAATAGTCATGCACTGACGTTGGATATTAGTACAGTGTATCAAAACATTTCCCCTGGTTCCTCGGATACAGGCATAATTTACTGAATCTGAGACGTACTGCAATGGCCCTAGTCGTGTCACAATGGTTGTGTAACTGCAATACATTAGATTAAAAGTAGTTTCAGGAACAAAATTACGAATGACAGTTTTAAGATTAGGTTTTAATATTTTTCGTGGGGCCCCAGAAGCGCGGGGCCCGGTGGCTCCACCGTTTGCATACGCCTAAAGTCGGCTCTGCTTCTGAGTTAGCCGTGCGGACACACCTCAATCGTGCCTTTCCTGATCGATGGATCGGAAGTCGTTACGACTATGCGAGTTCAAAATACTGTGTAACATACTTTAGGACCATCTCATGGCGAACTTATTTTCACATTAAAAAGTAAATTGTGATTAAGAATGCTACATTTTGTGCTTGAACAAAACACAACAATCCCTATAGTGTGCATAAAAAGTAATGTAATGAACGGCTATATCCATGAGAGTCCATAAGAATCTGTGAGCAATCATTTAGTGGAAAGGCTTTTTCTGCGATATAATACAAATTTGGTGCTTAAACAGATAGCGGAAAAGAGCATATGTTTGGTGTTAGTCTTATTTATGATCCTTCAGTGGCGAAGATAAATTGTGTTAGCAGGTATTGAGAGCACTTCTCACACAGATTCGGTAATTTGTCGCTGCTTGTGCTGATGCGGAGATGTCGCTTCGAGATCCATAAGCCATGTAATTAATTACCCTGTTAACCGGCGCGTTGGATCGACATATATGCGTGCTATGCGCACTGGAGCTCTCGATGGTATCTGCATTGAACATCGGATGGTGGCTCCGCCGACACCCAGGCTGTTATCAAATTTTGCTTTACGGGATTTAACTGCCCGTTGTCTTTCACAATAGTTTGTATGACTTTTGTGGTCGTTGTAAGAGGCATATGGTTGACTGATATTGGCGAGTGTGTGGAAGGAATTAGAAAGCTTATGATATACTCAGATATAAATGCATGTTGCCTACTTGTTGCCGAAGTTCCCGAAACTGCATTATTTCGCTATCAACGAACGCCTTACCCAGACTTAAAATGATATGTATTCAGAAAGTGACGAGTCTGAAATTGAAGACTTAAATGCCAGTAGCCTATGTGATACGAGAATGTGAAAATACAGATATACAAATACAAATATACCGAGTACGGATAAAATATATTTTCAGGCGAAAGTGGCCTTCATTCGAAGGTCGCTTATTGTTGTCCAAGAAAACACTCTTCGCATGATTTTAACCTTGACAATATGGCGAAATCTATAAATATTACGAAATATGCGATTTTTCCAGATCTTCTCCTAAACTAACGAAACTTGATGGAAATATTAATGTTAGACAACAGTCGTTGTCTGTGTTAAAACCACATGCGACACACAGATTACGACAAGGACACAAAGAATGAGTGTAACAAAAAACTTACACGGGCATATAACAGACTTTATTCATCACTATTAGCACGTAATAACACTTAACAACTTAAAACTTTACACTCAGTTTTAAACCTTTACGAACCTTACCGCTGAAACACCAATAAAATATTAACGGATAGAAGTTTACCGCTTACTACTTTCGCTCTGCTCAAGCAGTGAAACTATGGCATTCGGATTGACGTAACAGTTTATTAATTCGTACTACTAATTTTAGCAGCGAGACATTATACACACAGTAGGCTCCTCACATATGCCTCTAAAACTAACTTTAAAAGGAAATCATAGTATAACAAACAGTTCGTGAGATATGAGGTCATGAACAATGAGGTTTCGAAAACCCCGTCACATCACACATGAGAATTCGATTTTTACGTGTAGATTCTCGACAGTTTCGCTGTCAGTGTTCGTACGCACGTTCGAAATCATGTTGCAGTACGACACAAAACTGATGATGCATTACATCATAAACAAAGAAATGAATGACAATCTTCCACATAACGCATTAGTTTTTAATGTACTATTTCCTAACTACCAACTTCATTCGCAACACATTTGACACACAGACTCTGTGTACCTCGAAAATTAGGTTATTATAAGATACGTTCTTCAGGATATATTGCTATAAGGGTGCGCCTCAGTGGCACAGTGGCAGAGTGCCAAATCCAAAGGTCGCGGGTTCGATCCCCGCCAGGTCTTTGGATTATCATCTGTCACTTTACACTTCTTTCTCCTCTGGCAGTATTGCTCATGTGAAAATATCGAGTAGCACGGTGGATCGGAACCCACGTTAAATTGTAGGTCCCCCTATGACTGGCTGGGTAAGTCAGTTTGAAGGTCGGAGTAAGGCAACGGCGTACCACCTCCTAACAGGACTACGCCTAGTAAAGCACTGTGGTGTTCAAACCAGTCTTCGGATTATTGACTGCCTTACCTATTGTATTGTTAAGGACTGAGCTGCATGGAGACGAAACTGATAAGAACAAAGGGGGAAGAAGAAAACTCAGTAACATAATAATGAATGAAATAACCACAAAGCTAATCTGACGTAGAATGTTTAACTATATTTACGACGAAAAATCAAAATGAATTTCCTGTAGTTGCTTATCATTTTATCAAAAAGACTGTTATCATAAACTCGTGGGTAACGTCATTTTCGTCCATTGTTCCCTGGGAGTTAATGTAGCATTTAAATGAAGTACCTAAGCCTCCATACCTTGGAAAGGCTTTTTCTAATTCATGTCATATTTACCACCTTGATTAAAAACGTTACGTGCAATTTTGAGTTCTTAGATTAATTTACGTTCAAGGAGGGTGATTTACAGGACACAGTAAAGCCACGTAAAGATTTTAAAGTATTTGAATATTCAAATTCATATGTGCTTATGGCTTGTCACGTGTAAGTTTCTGTACAAAGAGAAACTATTTTCTAATTCTCTAAAAAAGTATCAAAGCCTTAAGGTAAACATGGCAATAAAAAATTTCCGCTTGAACGCGGTCGCTACAGCACGTGTGTAAAGTAGTTCGATATCGATGCTGGTTTCAAGTGTGTGTATAGAGGACTCATAGAATGGGTCGTACGACAACCTTTTTATGGAAATTTTTACGCAACAGCAGTATATTAGGTACCAAATGGCGATATACGAATAATTGTGTCGGACCGAGATTCGGACCCGGATTTTCCACATTTCGCTGGCAGACGCCTTATCATCAGGCTACCTGAACAGGAGTCCAGGACCGATCGAAACTTCTGTATGCCACATATGCCACACCGACAACATATGTAAGAGTGAAGTACATGCATCCCTAAACAATGAATTATGTAATGTGGGCACTAACCGAAATCCGTTGAACTTCATTTACAGGTAAACCTGTCAAATCTAAACTCCATACGTTCAACAAATAACTAGAAATTACAATTACCAACTATTTAAATAGGAAAGACGACATAGCAATGATTGTGGGAAAGGCAAAGCAAGGCTCCGTTGCATTGGCAGAACACTTACTATTCGCAAGAGTTCTACCAAAGAAACTACCCACACAACACTTGTCCTTCCTGTTTTGGTGTACTGTTATAGAGTGTGTGATCGTCATCAGGTGGGATTGATGGAAGACGTAGAAGAAGTTGAGCTGTTTGTTACCTTTAACCGCGATACAAGAGGTAGAGTGACACAGAAATTATGCACGATATGGGGTCGAAATAATTAAAAGGAGTGCAATACCTGATTGAGAAAATTCTGTCGCCAATTTTTCTGCACTGAACACAGACGTGTACTGTTATGTTTAGATTTAGTAGACCACAGAAAACTTAATATAAAAATACATAGCTGTACGCCAGTGTCGCTAATACGGAGAAATTACTGTATCGATTTCATTTTTTATCGTTTTGTTTCCTTTAACACAGGAGGCTTAGAACGAAATGAATACGGAAAATAGAAAGAAACAAATTAATATAAAACAAAAAGTAAATAAAAAAACTGAAATCAGACGTCTGTTATCCCCTATAAATGCAATCCGCAATACACATCTCGCTACTGTGAGGCTGAATGACTCTATTTCCCCTCCAACCACGCTAGTTCCGTAACGATTCTCGGGTCATATACGTGTTAGGGAAAATCAGTTATTTGTTTTTATATTGAAGATTGTGTGTACACTAGGGACGTCAAATTGTGCAAAATTAGCTACACTGTTAGTAGGGAATATTTAAATAGCACACTTGAAAAATCCTATGAATATTTACACATTCAGTAACAGCAGAACAAAGAATGAAAAACTTTGATTTTTATCTTTCAAAAGTGTAGTTTTTTACTTCGGGTTTTCTAATTACGGATTTGAAATTAACTTTAAAATTTATAGAATCGGTATAACGTAGCCTTTATTAACACTATTTGTTTAATAATACAGAGTTCTGCACAGTACTTCAAAGCAAATATCTATCATAACCACAATAAGAAAATAGTTTTATGGAACGAAACGTTGTCAGTGCCCCTCGAAAAGTCACAAGCTGTATCATAGTGACCTGCACTACTGGTTGTCAGAATAACCTACATAGTGCACCACTAAACAAGCTGCCCGCACATTGGTAGCCACTCTAAATGTGGGCAATTTACCATGTGCTCAAGAACACAACTATCACATATAACTTTCATGCTCTGATAGCTGTTTTAAAGAATAAATAGCTGTTTTCAAGAATAAAATTATTTATAGACCCTAATTTCAGGGCTCTGTTGTAATGTGATGCAAATCAGTGTTTGTCTTATGATAGCTTTAAAAATGATACAGAACATTTTTTTATCTACATAAATACTCTGCAAGTCACACTGAAGTGCATGGCAGAGAATTCATCGAACAGCTTGTGTGTTATTACTCTTCAGTTCCATTCTCTAATATCTCTGGGAATATGGAACGCCTAAATTTTTCCTTTTTCGATCTGAATTCTCTTATTTTCTTATGATGATCCCGTCTTCCTGTGTAGGTGGGTGCTAACAAAATATGTTCGCATTCCAAAGACAAAATTGGTGAAAACATTTCTCAAATAGATCCTACCGCAACGAATAATGCCTTTCTCTTAATGATTTCCACTCCAGCTCGTGCATCGGAACAAACATTCGAACATCAAAATATTAGCCGCGAACTTACAGAGTATGAGAAACAAAGTTTCCGAATTTGCCGCACTGCATGAAAGTTATTGCGCTCAGATAGTTTTAGGCACCGAAAGCTGGCTAAATCATGATGTGGCAAGTTCAGAAATATTCAGCGAAGCGTGGAATGTATATCGGAAAGATAGATCGGATACAACTGGAGGAGGAGTGTTCATCGCTGTGGATAAAGATATTGTTTCTACTGAGATCGATGTTGAAAGTAACTGTGGAGTTATCTGGGCACGTATAACAGGTCTAAAAGAAGTAATGTTAATAGTTGGCTATTTTTATCGGCCCCCGCAGTGCTGCTGTAGCAGTATCAGAATCATTCAAAGAAAGTCTACACCAGGTAGTGCACAGATATCCGGGCCACGTAATATTAGTCGGAGGAGACTTCAAACTTAAGAGTATAGATTGGGACCTCGCTAGTTACATTTCAGGCGGTACAGACAAGCAGTCTTTCGAGATACTTTTGGACACATCCTCCGAAAACTGTCTTGACCAGTTAAACCGGCAACCCACGCGCAATGGAAATATTCTAGACCTTATAGCCACAAACAGGCCTGACCTTATTAACGATGTCTATGTAGAGACAGGAATTAGTGATCATGATATCGTCATAGCGTCGATGGTGACCAATGTTCATAAACCAATCAAGAAGGCTAGGAACGTGTTTTTGTTGGGAAGGGCCGATAAGCAAATGTTACGATCGCTCTTAGAAAATGAATGGGTATCGTTTAATTCCGGGACTATGGATGTAGAGGAATTGTGGACTAAATTTAAGTGCATTGGTAATAAAGGGTTAGAGAAATATGTGCCAGTAAAGACGATGGAAAAGATCCACCGTGGTATAATAATAATGTTAGAAAGCTGCTGAGAAAGCAAAGGCTGTTGCACTCTCGATTCAAAAATGAACACGCAAATGATGACAGACAAAGGTTAGTAGAGATTCGTGCGTCTATAAAAAGATCGATGTGCGAAGCATACAATAATGATCACAGCCATACCTTAGCAAAAGATCTTTCCGAGAACCCGAAAAAATTCTGGTCCTATGTAAAATCGATAAGCGGTCAAAGCCAACTGTCCAGTCACTCGTTGATCATTCCGGGACACTAAGAGAAGAAAGCAAACGGAAAGCTGAGGTTCTAAATTTAACCTTTAAGAAATTTTTCACGCAGGAGGACCACACAAATGTACCATCATTTGATCAACGTACTAATTCCGAAATGGGGGACATAGCAATAGGTATTTCCCGTGTAGAGAAGCAGTTGAGAGAGCTAAATACGAAAACGTCTGCTGGTCCGTATGGAATACCAGTTCGGTTTTACAAAGTATTCTGCGGCATTGGCTCCCTACTTAGCTTGCATTTATCGCGAATCTTTAATTCAGCGCAAAGTTCCTAGTTATTGGATAAAAGCGCAGGTGACTCCCGCTTATAAGAAAGGAAAGAGAACTGACCCAACAATTACAGGCCAATATCGTTGACATCAGTTTCATGTAGAATTTTGGAGCATATTCTCAGTTCGAATATAGTAAATTTCCTTGAAACGGAAAAGCTTCTTTCCATGAATCAGCACGGGTTTATGAAACATCGTTCATGTGAAACTCAGCTTGCCCTTTTCTGGCATGACATCTTGCGAGCCATGGATGAAGGGCAACTGGTGAATTGTGTTTTTCTCGAGTTCAAAAAGGCGTTCGACGCGGTGCCACACTGAAGACTGCTAACGAAGATACGAGTTTATGGAATATGGTCCCAGATTTGTGACTGGCTGGAAGACTTCTTAAGTAATAGAACGCAGTACGTTGTTATCGACGGCGAGTGTTCATCAGAGACGAGTGTATCGTCAGGCGTGCCCCAAGGGAGTGTAATAGGACAGCTGTTATTTTCTATCTATATAAATGGTCTGATGGACAGAGTAAGTTATAATTTGCGGCTGTTTGCTGATGATGCTGTGGTGTATGGGAGGATGTCTTCTGTAACTGACTGTAATAGCATACAGGATCACTTAGACAAAATTTCTAGTTGGTGGGAAGAGTGGCAGATAGCTCTCAACGTAAAAAAATGTAAGGTGATGCGCATGAGTAGAAAAAACAATCCCATAATGTTCGAATACAGCATTAGTAGTGAGCTTCATGATGCTGTCGCGTCGTTCAAATATCTAAGCGTAACATTGTAGAGCAATATGAAATGGAACGAGCATGGAAGGACAGTTGTGAGTAAGGCGGACTGCCGACTTCGGTTTATTGGGAGAATTTTGGGAAGATGTACTTCACCTGTAAAGGAGACCGCGTATAAAACGCTTGTACATCTTGAGTATTGCGCAACAGGAAGCCATAGAGACGAGCAGCTAGATTTGTTACCGGTAGGTTCGACCAATGCGCGAGTGTCACGGAAATGCTCCGGCAACTCAATTGGGGATCGCTGGAAGAAAGACGAGGTTCTTTTCGTGAATTTCTGTTGAGTAAGTTTAGAGGGCCGGAATTTGAAGCTGAGTGTAGCACTATCTTGCTGCCGCCTACTTACATTTCGCGTGGTGATTACAAGATAAGAGAAATTAGGGCTCGTATGGAGGCATATAGACATTCTTTTTTTCCTCGTTCAACTTGGGAGTGGAATAGGACAGGAAATGCCTAGTAGTGGTACAGTGTACCCTCCGCCACGCACCTTACGGTGAACTGCGGAGTATGTATGTAGATGTAGATCATTTCCGTGACACTCTCTCCCCTATATCGCGATAATACAAAACGAGCTGCCCTTTTCTGAAATTTTTCTATATCATCCGTCGTCCCACTTGCCGGGGATCCCATTACACGCAGCAGTATTCCGAAATAGGAAGCACAAGTGTATTGTAGGGAGTTTCTTTAGTAGAACAGTTATATTTTCTATGTGTTCTGCCAATAAAACGTCTTTCGTTCGCATTCCCTGCAATTTTTCTGTGTGTTCTATTCAATTTAAATTGTTCGTAATTGTCATTCCTAGGTAATTAGTTTAATTGACTGCCTATTGATTTCAGTAATCTCTTGTGTAAATGAAGTCATATAGTTGACTTCATTATAGGGGGGCCAGTTTTTGCACCAACCAGATATCTAAATTATTTTGTAGTTAGTTTTCATCTTCTGGTGACTTTACTAACCGATAAATAACAGCATAATACGAGAAAATTCTAAGAGAACTGCTCACATTGTCTCCTAAAGGAAGAAAAAAGTGACGATAATGACGCAATTTGATTAGAATGTGGTTGTGAGGTACAGTGTCAAAAGTCATCCGCAATCTAGAAAGACGAAATCGGTTTGACAACACTTTTCGATAGCACTCACCACATCATTTGAGTAAAGAGCTACCTGTGTTTCACTACAACGATACTTTCTGAATCCGTGTTGACTATGGGTCAATAGCTATATCCCTTCGTGGTAGTTCATGATGTTTGAGTATATGTTCTAAAATCCTCCTGCAAATCGACGTCATGGATGTAGGCGTGTAATTTTTCGGATTATTCCTATTGCCTTTGTAGAAAATTGTGCAACTTTGCAATATTTTGGTACGGCCCTTTCACTGAGCGATCGGTTGTTTATGATAGGTATGGGGCTTTTCCTGATCCGCAGTAGGATTACTGTTCGGTTGTTTAGGATCACCTTCAAGCGTGCTTAAACAGGATCGAACTATCGAACTAAGAATTTCACTGGTAGATTGGCTAAAAAATTGTTCCTTTCTCTCTCTCCCTCCCCCCCCCCCTCTCTCCCTCTCTCTTTCTCTCTCTCTCTCTCACTCTCTCTCTACTATGGCTTCAGAAGAAGGGCCAATGAGCTAAGATGATCATTATGTGGTTTAATTTTTCCTGTCATAACAAATTGCGAGAGGAAATTGTTGTTTCACTCCCTTTTCGCAAAATACGTCAGTAATAAAGTAAATATTACATTAGATTAGATTAATTTGTGATTTCCTCGGATTGAAAACCGATGATCTACAGCTTACCACGTGAGCCGAAACTCACCTCATTGTGACGCTTCTGTCATACCTTCACATTACTGAGAGGTGAAGGCCATCTCAGGAACAGACTAAAAAACCCAATAGGGTACAAGTCCTTCCTTTTAACTTTAACTGAACAGCAGCTATAGACGTGGTTGAGCTATTCAGAAGTATATCTTTGGATTATTTTACGCGTAACCGCACAATTGTAAATTGGTAAATATTCTCCGAATAAAGGAAATAGAAGCTTTTGCGCTAGCTTTCTTTTCTCATTACAAAGAAAATAATATATTAGCTCTTGCTCACTCACAGAATTTCCCATCAGAGGAAACAGTGGCGCTTTGATCTTCCAAATGATGTAATTCCAGGTGCTCATAAATTGTGCGCTCCGTGGTATCAAAAGAAACTGAGAGAGCCTGAAGAATAACTGTCTACATTTGCCTGACAAAATATACAAATCTGTCAATGCCAGTATAAAAGGGGGAGAACTTCTGCTTAGAAGGACGGAGAGAGATCTGTAGCAACCATATATCACAAAAATCGTATGTCTTCTTCGACACCTAGGCTTTATTTATTCAGCGGAAGGAACAGCACTGTTGTCGTCTCTGTATGCGCATCGTCTGATGCACGGATTCTGCGCCGACATATGATTTACTACTGTTCAGTGAAAAATATTTCTTTTGTCACACATTTTCTTCAAATGCATTCGGTGTCACTTCACGCTGTTTACTGGTGGCTGAAGTGAGACATTGAAGTTAGTATTTTGACTGTTACTCTACTTTTATTTAACTACTAACATGTTGATTTTCATCCATCGAAAACAGTTTACGAATAACAAATAGCATAATATTTCGCTGTTACAGAGCACTGAAGTCAATTTAGCGACGAAATTTAAATTTTTTCCTAGATCGTAACTCGAACCTGGATTAAGGTGCCTTACGGGCATGGTATCCTGTTTATTTTACGTATTTTAATCGTTCTGTTCTTGGCTCATTTTTTTAAATAGTGACAGCGTGCAGTTCACTCCTCGAACTCGCTGGGCCATTGTGCCCATTACTTCCAACAGCTCACATCTCTAACTGTATTCCAACGCAAGGCATCGGTCTTACTTGTGGTTCTGGAGATGAATTTTCATTTCCCTGTTGTATGCACAAAAACAATTCTAGATACGGTAATTGGTAACGGTGCAGCATAGCTTCTCCTAACTTTTCTCGTTATTTGCACAATGTACATTGTTTTCATAATCAAAACTTGCAACTTTTTTCGGAAACTCCTGTTTTTGACCAAAATGACAAACACATTTCTTCATACTGTACACTCCTTTAGAGGTAAATGATTCTATTCAATATTTTGATTGCTACAATGATGGTTTACTGTTTTGTTGTTATCGTCCTAAATAGACATTCCTTAATTGAAGACGAGGTCAGCACTGTAAGTGACTGCTGAAGGACCTTTAACATTGCATTAGTCTTAAATTACGTCGCACGGCCTAAACGTGAAGTACCTCCATATAGAGGTGACTCTTTGTTATTCTACTCCATGCAAAACCCATTCTGCACATAACGCCATAATATTAACACTACTGAAATGAGTTATGTCACAAGTATATCCTCCGAAGGACTTTTGTAATTAACAATAACACATTATTTAGTTTACGTTTCTATCTCGTCTCGATGAATAGTATTTTAGACATTTTAGAACTTACAAATATTAGTAATGTCTGATGATCGGTTTAGAATCCGAAACTATTAATATTCTATATTCTATATTCTTCTATTCTTGTATGTAAACAAAAATATAATTGTTTGTTTGTGGAAAACTGTTACTCTCCTGACGTTCTTGCCGTTTTGCTTTGTGAATTTCATATAACATTTGACTGTAATAGAGGAAAGTTTCAATGTAATTATTTCTGTAATATATGATATTTAACCTATAAGTAGTAACGTTGGGGAATTTTTCAACAACGTTTCTGTATTGTAAAATTTACACAAATGCATATAATATAACATATATTAAAATTAGGTGTATAAAACATGCACGTATTCCATTGGAACTGTGTGTCAGAATTTTAAAATATTCGGTGAAGAGGTTTCCGGTATTTTCGGTTAGGAACATTTACATTTCCTGTGTTCGTTTGTTCAGAATCTGAATTCTCCGAAAGTTCTTCACAGAAAATGCTTTGAAATTTTCGCACAACATTCCATCAGTTTGCACACGTTTTTTGGGGCACACTGGAACTTTACTTGGTATGTGTGTTAGATATTTGTAATAAAAGGTGAAAGCAAAACAACGTAAATGTTCGTTTGAGCAAAACCATTGATCTCCGAAAGTTTTTGACTTATTCCGTATATATATATATATATATATATATATATATATATATATATATATATATATATATTGCAATTTTTGTTTCAAGGTTTCCCCATTACGATTTGTGAATAAACGTCTAGATTAGAGACCGACCTCAGAGGACATACAGAAGGGGAATGACAGTGACATAGGGGGAGGAAGAGATGTGTAGGACGAGAGTGATATGTGGAAAGTAGAGGTGAAGATACCAGAAAGAGTGGGTTGGTGGAACGGATTGACAAAAACGAAAGGGTGAGATGGAGAGGAGGGCGGACGTGATGCCTGAAAGAGGACGGAGGAAGTTATGAACATAAGGATGCCAATTCACAAAGCATTATGAAATTACACATATTAGAAATATGTGATTCCTCTTTTCAGTATTTTCTATTTAATCTGTAACAAGCCACAGGAACGTGTACAGCTAGTCAATAATTTTTTTTAAATACGTATTCTGCAACTTTGACTGATAATCAAATGAACACACTAACCAGAACAACACAATTTCAGACATCAGTATAAATACGTTATCAATAATTTGTAGATAGAGGTGTAATATTGTGTAGGACAGAAAATACAGTTACCATCATACTTAGTCCTTTAATTAGTGCATATCCGTTACAAAACAAGTTTGTGGGTCTTGGTATAGAAATCTGTTAACACGAATGCAACCACAAATAAATGGAATGAATAAATGATGCAGTTCTGCAGTGGGATGCTGAGCAACTTCAGTCTTTCGTATTAGAAATAAAACGTTCAGGAACATCAAAGGCTTTACATGTAACGGGATATGAGTTTTTCTTCCAAGTGTAATCCGTCATTATTTTTGAAAACATTATGGAATATCAACGATCTTAATGTTTAATTCATACAAAAGTCGGTGTAGATCGCAAATTCATTTTATGGTAACCGGTATCGGTCACTTAAATTGCCATTTTCAGTCAAAGACAACTATAATGATACAGATAATATAATATTAGAGGGATAAATTAATATCTATGGGTATACTTTACTTCTTCTATTTAAATACTTGCTTTAGATTATTTAGCCTTGTAATATTATATTATCTATATTATCTGGCCGAAACCGATTTGCATGAAATAAATTTGCGATATAGATTTTTATTTTAAATACACGATCATTGTGTTGAATATGGGTGAACTGACCAGATTGTTGAGTGCAAGAAGGTTTATGACAGCATTGCGATCGTGAAGTTCAGCATCAATGTTGTCGATTAAAACTCGCCCAAAAAACGTTCAGAAAAATTTTTCCCCATGGTGAAAGAAGTATATACCCTTAGGATAAGAGCAAGGCGCGTTGTGACAGCTGGAGTATCTATCTTGAATTACGAACAAATCATATTGGTGGAGTGAATCTGAATCACGGACGAGTCAACGTTTTGTTTCAACACAGAGAGGACTCTCGGCATGGTTTAAGAGTACGCCTATCCATTCCGCCTGAATTGGAAGCTGTTGTTATCTATACGCTTAAATGACGGCACATGTTATTTTAGACAAGGGTAGATGTTTCGATAGAGTTAATTGTATTAATCAAACACAAAAATAATAAAGTAATACTGTCAGAATATACAGCTCTATTACTTCCAATGCACTATGCTGCCGATTGTACTAACCGCTTGCAGCTGATGATCTGTCAGTCAAAAGTCAAACGGATAGGCTATTACTACGTACCAAACATGGGCTAAACGCCCGCTAAACACTTGAGGAACTACCTTCTAATTGTTCAAATGTTTGTATAGCGTATGGGACTTAACTACGGGGTCATCAGTCCCTAAACTTACAAACTACTTACGAACTAGGTAACACTAAGGACGGTACAAATATCCATGCCCGAGGGGGGATTCGAACCCGCGACCGTAGTGGCCGTGCAGACCGTGACTGGCGCGCCGCTCGGCCACCGCGGCCGGCCGAACGTACCTTCTGAAACTAATCAAATTAGAGTACCTTAATTTTAAGTTAAAACCTTGTAACAATCATGTCTTATACGGCGTTCTCTGCAACTTCTGACTGGCGTACGTACGGAACATGGCGTTGCTTTTTCAAATGAACACATTAGTCTCTCCCAAACAGAATGTATTGTGTGATAACAACATACAAATATTTCCCTGGTTGATAACAGAATTAGCAAAATAAATAAATTAAAATCTGTTGCTTATGGCTTTGAAAATCACATTGTATACCACGGTATTGGAGGGCAAACTACTTGCAGACAGTGGGCCGCATGACAAAGTGAGGAAGCCTTTCATTTTGTCAGCCAAATTTATGCTCGACATTAATCTCTACCTAGAATCCTGACAAATCGTCTCAGATATTTCTTCTTTATCGTTTTGTTTTCATGCGCTATAGAGTCAGTGAACAGCCTGATTAATTATTTCACTGTCAGAGTCTAAGCGCACAATCTGTTTCAAACAGTGATTCATCTCACAACAGTCGTGACAAATACGATTTGCGACAACGCGTCAACGTCGAAAGCATATGTCATTAATAGTGACAATCTGCCATAATTTTAAGAGCAGAAAATGTGTACTCACTTTGATTTAGTCTCTTTTGCGTTTGTTATTAAATTATTTAACAAATTCACTGATATAAGTGTGACTTACAATGCCAAGTAAATGCTGGGTTTGAGAATCGTTCACACAAAAGGCAAACTGAAGTCAGTGTTCTCAAATTTTGTTCACTGTTTCGCCGTACTATGTTACTGTCGTGGTTCAGTTTCCAGAAGTAAATCCATTTTATAATTCGGTTGCTGTTAAAAGAAAATTAAAGGCGACCTTCTCCCAGTCTGCCCAGCCTACGACATCCGACATAAGTGATGAGCGATGGCGGAGAAACCCCTCGACGTGTAGACGTGATGTGTTTCACATTGGTTTCGCCACGTGCTGAAGACACCACTGCAATCTTCAAACTCGGATTTCACTCTTTTTTAAAGCGATATGCAGTCGCACGAACCACTCATACCCGAACTTCTGGATACCACACTACCCATTAGTCTCTTACAGTCTGCGTTATAATTCCCACACAGCGAGAAACGTTTATTACAAAAACCACATTCATTGCTTTGTCTTTCTTTAAATACGTTATGTAAAGGGTACCTGCATCGGTTACACCGATAAGCACGGACACTACACGTCGAAACAAATTAGGTTACATTTCATTTCTCGTCTAACAGCATTTTCGTTGTAGGTTTCCATCTCTGCCACTGTGAAGTGTGTTCTGTTACTATAAGATTTTATTGTTGTCTATAGAAATTAATAGAAAATGTAAGAGAACTTTAAACAACTTTCCAATTAATGCCAACAATATTTTGCAAAACAGTCGCTAGATGTATCACAGCTTATGTGATGTCATTCACCTGCCACTTTGAGCGTTAGCCTCGCTACAGTTGCCGGAAGGGTATTTTTTGCCCTAAGAAATTTCGTTACTATTTGACAAAATGTGACTGATACTAGTGGTTCTCTTTTTATGTCACAAAGTTAACCATTATCATTAATCGAAAAATATGATAACTGCATGAACGTGACAATTATATTTTGTTTGGGGACGAAAACGATACATCGATGTTTAGAAAACATATTCGCCACTGTCTATTTCTTACAAGTCATTGTAAAATATGACGTCGATTTAACTAAGCAATTTTTTTCCTCTGAGTTAAGTTTGAGGGGGTTTTCTAGAATTGGAAACTGGATCACTTGAACATCTCACTACATGTAGAGAACCGTGTTTTCCACATCATATGTTAAAATTTATTCACATTTTAAAAAATATTTACTAGGAAACACACTGAACGAAACAGATTTTCGTTTGTAGTAGGGTAGAATGGGTACAGTTGTGCCAGAGTAGAGTTGTAACAGTCGCCACATTAGTGAAACAATAACGAATAATGGCAGAGTGCCGTTGACACCATTTTATTTCCTTCAGATTGAAGACAAGAGATGGCCGAAGGCAACTATCCGTGTATTTTCTTTCTTGTGTATACTTGAATTGTATTTATGTTGTGTTTTGTTAGAAGAGCCTTTCTGTTGCAACCATTTGTGTTTTGTTTTATATATCCACTGGTGTGAGTTTGGAAGTTCTGTTTCTACTTTTATTGCAAATGAGGTTTAAAAAAAAGTATGCGGAGAATGGAAGGGAAAAAAGCAGCGTGCCTGTCAGAACGTATTTTGCAGTGTTGCGTACGCCGACGCGCAACAAAATCGCAATAACATTTTGACAATCAAAAATAGATACTGTTAATCGATTTCTTTTAATGAGCGTTTGTTCCAGTCATAAGTTAAACATTAGTAGATTAATAGCAGTGATTACTTTATACGTAGATGGTTTTGTATTGTCATTACGATGGTTTTAGTGAGGAGGTGTATGTTGAGTACGATTGTCACATATTATAATGGTACGGTTGTGGCCTATATTCTGGGTGAATTTAACCGACTCTCAGCTTGTTTAATCGACGAATCTTCAAATGAAAGATCAAGCATTATGGAGCCAATTGCGTCATCTTCAACCATGGCACCTGTATTCTCGCCTTAAATTGTTCGGCCCTTTCGGAAGGCTTTCCGGAGAAAAACAATACGTTACAGAACCAACAAGTCTGTCATTTATATTGACGCACATGAAAAAGACGCAGTCATGCGAACATATAAAAAAAAAAAATTAACATGACTGAACGCCCACTAAGTAACATCTTACTGAAGCAAATCGAATAAATAAAGGGGAAGTAAAAAAAGAAAAGAAAAAAACCAATAAGGAAGATATTATCACCGTCATAAGATAAGGGAAATTATTTTGCTTAGACGGCTATTCTGAAAGAAGGGCTAGCGAAAAATTGATTGACTATCACGGAAAATATGAACTACGATCCCATTTGGAGTAGGCAGATGGTAGTCAGCATTACATTTGTCATAATTGTAATGCATAAGACGATATCTCAGTATCTCACTTTTGCAGTTTTAGTACTAAGAATGAACCGGACATTTCTACTGCATTTGGATTTTGTGTGATCGTACTTACACAAATGCTTATTTTTTCCTTGAATCATACATTTCAGACTTTTCTTTCATTGATTTTTATCATGCCTATTGATTTATGTGTTTTGTATTTCGACACAGTTAACTTTTTATACTCGAATTGTATATCTGTTATTAAATTTTTACAGTGGAAGATCATGTATCTCTTAGTTTACATATTACTTGCAATTAAACAGATTGTACGTCATTCTGGTCCATTTTTAGCTTGCCACTACCAACCCTAAATACTGTTCAAATGTTCAAATGTTTGTTAAGCTTATGGGACTTAACTACGGGGTCATCAGTCCCTAAACTTACAAACTACTTATCAACTACCTTATACTAAGGACGTCACAAATATCCATGCCCGAGGGGGGATTCGAATCCCCGACCGTAGTAGCCGTGCAGACCGTGACTGGAGCGCCTCAGTCCCCTCGGCCACCGCGGCCGGCCTAAATACTGTCACAACCACCCCAGGATGTGGTCGGTTATGACATTTTATTTGGCCCTATGAGTTAACCATTCTACGTAAGGACCAAATTTTAATACTTATACAAATATATACATGTGGCGTCTGTTCCTAAAGGACAGGCGTCACATCTTATCCTGCAGTTGTTATTGTTCACGGAATATATGATATCAATTGAGGATGTGCACCCAGCCGGGATTCGAACCCGGGTCTCCTGCTTTCTAGGCAGTTGTGCTGACCCCTACACCACTGGGGACACAGTGTTCACCGCACCTGTAAATTTGTATCTGACGGGAGCCGAACTTAGTTAGTCCTTACAGGTGCAGTGATCACTGTGTCCCCAGTGGTGTAGGGGTTAGCACAACTGCCTAGAAAGCAGGAGACCCGGGTTCGAATCCCGGCTGGATACACATTTTCAAATATGCCCATTCGCGGTTAATGTCATATATTCTGTGATACGAAAAACATCTTCCTTCCATCTAACTCTTATTGTAACAATACTATACGGGATCAAATGAAACCTTACCCTGTCTACCTATTATTATTGTAGTTTCGCTTACCGTAATATCAAGGGTTTCCATCTCCTAAGTTTTCTCCCTATCGGTATACAGTTTTAAGGTAGGACTAACAAACAACATTGAGTTACATTAAACAGGGTCTAACATGCTGAAATCGATGGTAATAAATGAACCTATGGTACTGGTTTAAGCTAGATTGTGTGGCTCAGTTCAGTACCGCCAATAGGGCCGGCCGCGGTGGCCGAGGAGACTGAGGCGCTTCAGTCACGGTCTTCACGGCCACTACGGTCGGGGGTTCGAATCCCCCCTCGGGCATGGATATTTGTGCCGTCTTTAGTATAAGGTAGTTCATAAGTAGTTTTTAAGTTTAGGGACTGATGACCCCGTATTTAAGTCCCATAAGCTTAACAAACATTTGAACATTAAAAAAAAAAAACGCCAATAGGCACAAACGAAGTCGAAAATATACGTACATACAAGCTTCCGAAAATTAATTCTGGAGATACGGGATAGAAGGGGAGGGTCATTCACAAGATATACCGTGAGGTAAAGATGCCATGGAGGGTGATTAAAGCAGAAAAGAGGAAAATAAACTGAAACTAAAGAGCAGCTGGAATGCACCAAGAAACACAGATGCGGAGGAGGAGCGGAGGGGTTGGTTTAAACTTCATAGGAGAATATCGCATTGAAATATATGAAATTGTCTGACTTGTTTCCATTCCTTATAAACGTAGAGTGCAGAGTTTTTTCGTTGACTTGCGAATATTCTTCGGAACATGTCGCCCTGTGACTTCAATCAGTTTGCTACGCAATAAAAAAACACATATCAAACTGAAGCGCGTCTACTCAAACGACGAACTGAAGGACGCAGTAAAGGTCTTGATCATAGCCACAGGATTTCTCGGAAGAGGGAATCCTTCGGCTCGTTAAACCGTGGAATAGTTGTGTTCAGGACTCTGGTGATTACTTTTTAATAAAGACTTCAGTTATATCCACAGTGTTGTTTCGTATCTTTTCATTTGAACACCCTTCGTATTTCTTAAAAAATCTAAAGTTTAATGCGATAATAACCTTTTCAGACCCAAGATTGTAGTTGATGTGTCATTAATATAGAGAGGTCAGTACCTCTAAGATACAAAATATATACAGTAATTCATTACAAAAATAATAATAATAATAAAATAAATAAATAAATAAAAATTTAAAAAATCAATTAACCTGTATTTTCAAATAACAATAATAATGAAGATGATGATGATGATAATGATGATAATTTAACCACACAATTGTTTGTTTTGGGCCTTCACTACAAATCTTTATGATCTGCACCATCTTACGGTGATATGCCTTTGAAGGAAATGACGTAATAACATCACAACAACATACAAAATCAACTGGTTGTCAGATATCATATCTTCACATGTCAAAACAAGGATATAAACACCTTATCAAGAAGTCTTTCTTGCCGACATTGTTCAGTGTACTGGAAGTTTGCTGTTGCTTCAAATGTTCAAATCTTTGTATAGCTTATGGGACTTAACTACGGGGTTATCAGTCCCTAAACTTACAAAGTACTTATGAACTAGCTAACACTAAGAACGGCACAAATATCCATGTCCGAGGGGGGATTCGAACCCCTGACCGTAGTGCTCGTGCAGACCGTGACTGGCGCGCCGGAGTCCCCTCGGCCACCGCGGCCGGCACTGATATTGCCAAACAGTGTAGAAACATGAAACTAAAACACGTTGCGCCCGAATTCCTAACGTGAATCACAAAGAAATAAAGCGAGCAGAACCAGAAACACACAGATGTGCGTGCAGGGCCTGATGGGGATAATAGAAGTTTGCATCCTTGACCTTCACCGAAGAGAAAAGTCACTTTCATCAAAATTTCTGATGGTGCATTGTGGAGGGTACTTTACAACTCACTTCAGCGCGAATCTACAGTTTCATCCCTATCTTGAAGAAATTGTGCACACTTCACCTTCGTTTCAAGAGGAATATTACTGTGTCCATACTATTTTATGCAGTCCTTGGCGGTAGATGCCTGTCGATAAACTTCAACACCGTTTTACTGAACACCATAAAAGCTGCCACATGAATGTGAGTTTGCAATGGAGAAACTCTTTATACTACCCAGGCCACTGCATGTCAGAAGGTACCTTCCAATAAACGTCGGCACCGGTTCACCGATAACCATGAAATTTGGTAGACGTATATACAGCTGGAGGAGATGCACCGAGAGAGGGGGAATTGGACGGACGAGACACAAATAGGCGGCAATGGACAGAGGAGGAGAGGGGCAAAGAGAGGGGAACACGAGGTGAACAGGAAGAAAGGAGGGAAGAAGATGAACAGGTAGTGAGAAAGGAGATCTACTAACAAAAGTCAGGAACAAATAAACACCCGTGGCAAGTCCGAGTGGTTGATGTAGAAGCTGAATCAGCATTGAAAGTGGTTAGAGGCTATACAGTAGGTAGCGCAGGACTTTCCACGAGGCATTAGGATAACATGTATAATATTTTTGGTGAATAAGTACATCTGGAAGACAGGACTATAAAGAAAGGATTCATGTAATGTGCACGAACACAACAAATAAGATAATCGGAGGTTTAGAGATGCGGCTGGAATTAATTACAACAGAGTCAAGACCGCAAACGCACATTTATCAAAAGGTGACCGGTGTTCATCATCAAGCCATGAACATCAGACTTTCAACGGTATTGATGGATAATGGCTATTGACATAACTGGGAGCAGCTGAGTGATACTGATCAGCTACTTTTACAGCATGATAAAATGTTAGCGAACTGGTGGGAAAGGAGTTTTCGTCAGGAAACGTTGATGGAAAAACTGCTGAATCGAAAAAGTATTGGAACAATAGGACACCTCTTGAGGGGTGAAGCAATTTGTTCCAAGGGACTAATGGTAAAAGAGTGATCGGACTACACAGGCGCAACTATATTGATAAAAATCTAAACCCATGCTAAGAAGAAGAAAAACGTAATTTTCAGCTCTTATTAATTACTGACCGATTAAAAGTGTTTTCAATCTGTCATATTTTCATGATGTATAATCGCATTTAAAGTCTGACACTAAATGACAAGTATTAGAATCTGTGTGTTTGTCTTGATGCTGACGGCACTAAAATGCTCCAAATTTCATCATACATTACTTGTCAATGATAGAACTCGCGTAGTTCCAACAAATTTCTCACACAGTATCACATTTTTTATCCTCGCTGACACCGACTACAAAATAACGAAACGAAAGTGTTCAATCACTTACTACATTTCGCTGTTTATGCATTTATAATGAGCATATCAATGACGTTTCACTTTAATACTTTTCAGTTACTACCTCTAGTAGCAACAAACCTTACAAACATGGTATACATATATAACTGGATACATTCAAAAAATGGTAAACCCAAGATCGCTGGTATATAATTTTATTTGGTCGACCGGTTTCGATTATCTCGGCCATCATCATCTGGTCAAAAAAATGTTTTACCCAGCCGTCATCTTATAATGGCAACAGTTGTTGGATAAAATAAATTTAAACTGCATAGGTGCACTATGTCATTGTAGTAAAAGTTTACATATCACTATCACTATGGTGATGGCAGAGGCCATCGAAACTGGTCGTTCAAATAAAATTATATAACAATGATTTTGGCTTTACCATTTTTGGAACGTATCATAATACTCCTCACGATGTAAACAAAGTCAATATATAACTGGATACATCTCCAAAATTTTATTACTGTACGCCACATATTTCACGAGTTACATCATGTCACAAAAATGTTCAAATGTTTGTAAAGCTTATGGGACCAAACTGCGGGGTCATCAGTCTAAACTTACAAACTACTTACACTAAAAACATTCATTATTTCTTTATACTATGCAGGCCTATTCCAGAGTATCACTGGTAAGAAACATAGTTCAGCCGATTTCACAGTTTGTAAGAAACTGGGGCCTAATTCCCAATTTTAATCTACCGTTCGCCAATGAGAGTACTTAGTGACTTGAAACAAAGGGTGAAATTCAAAAAATTTCTATACTTATCTCGATTAGGCCTACCTGATTAAACTCAAATATTTGTCATATCAGCCCATTTGTGATGTAATCAGATCTTTGAAGCAGCCCTGTGTATTGGAATTCTATCCGACCCAATTCAAAAGTAACAGCAGTCTTTCAACACTAGGAGAAATAATTATATTCACTATTCAAGGTTAAATCTAACTTTGGCTCATAAAGGGGTGAATTAAGCTGCCACAAAGTCTTTGGTCACTTACCAAGTAGCATCAAAAGTCTGACAGATTGCCAACTACTATTTAAAAACAAATTAAAGGAATTTCTACAATGTAGATGAATTTTTAGATAAAACTTTTAAAAAATAAAAAAATAAACAAAAAATAAAAAAAACAACAAATACATAATAAAAATCCTTAAAATATTGACTGTCAAGTGTAGACAACATTTACTAGATTGACACGTTCCACATCTTTACGAAATGTCGTATATATGATCTATGGAACAAGTATTAATCTAATATATTCTTTTCGGAATCGGCGATTATACTAGTAGTGACTATTTTAGGACATTGGGTGCAAGTGGCACGTGCAACAAATTCATGGTGGACATTAAAATCAGACACGAGAGTGATAAAACAAAATTATAAGGATACTAATGACCACATGGCACACATCTCGACAGTGAATATTGAACCTTGAGTAGAACTTGGCGAGGTGAAAGTCAGAGAAGATTTTTAACAAGCAGGAATAACAGAGCGTTCATTCGAGCTCGGAGTGTTGGATGACTTGTTAGGGCAGACTGAAGAGAAAGTGAGTGAATTTCTTATTATTCTGTCGCCCTCCTTTCCCTCTCTCTGAGTCTCTTCCATCTCCGCTGGCTGCCACTGTGCAGATGGCAAGAGTAGTAGCTCTGGACGGGCGGGGGGTCCCAGTAACAGCGACTGCCACTTTGTCATTCGAGGCGCGCAGCGGCGGCCCGGCGAAACACGCTGCGAATAACTGCCGAGCCGTAACGGCGCAAATAGGCGCCAATAGCGGCCGCTCCCGCTGTGCGGGCGCCGGCTGCACCACAACACAAACACAAACACCCAACGTCCATGTCTGCCGGCGCTACCGTCTCTGTGCGAAATCTGTTTCACATGTGAATGGTGTTTCAGGAAGAGTTGCGGGAATAGAATCATCTACAGCATGCGAGGATGAAGATCGGGGTGAGAGTTTAAAATAGGGAAAGTTTAATTTTTAAAACTCACAACCACCAACTGAGAACCAAATTCCTAAACATGCAAAAACACAGGAACTGCGATTGCTACTGCTTGACTCGTTTTCTAGGGGATGATATCACACGTTCGCAGCTTCCTTCCCTATGATTAACAAAAAAATTCATAATAAAGTCAAGTTCATGACAGAAAAGGGTGTACTAACTACTATTTTTGAAAACACGTGAAAGTTCACTTTATGTTGTTTATTACACCATATTAAAACCCTGTGGCTGATACGTCTGTACGTCGACACATTTATCAAATAAAGTTATAGCTCGTGAGCCCCCAGACAAAATGAATATTTGTCACAAATTGTTTTCACGCCATATGCCTGTCTCAAACACCGTTTATGTTCATGCCTATGCGACATCACGTGTTACATTATCAAAACACATTCACTTTTAGTGCGATGCACACCTTGTTCCATCCGCTAAATATTCACAACACACAGTATCACTCGATTCAATTTGGTGCAGTCTACGACGAGCAACCACACTTGGCAATTGCCACACAAACATCTATAGTCTCCACCTGGAGATCCACATGCCGACTGTGTAGAGCGACGCCGCCCGGCCAGCTACCCCACTCGCTCCTGACTCGTCACTTCCTGCCCTGTGCGCGCGCGCGCCAAAAGCCCAACTGCCCGAGTTTTTTCCTTACGTCATCAACTTCCCCATGTGAGCTGTTCTAAACGACTTCCAACGTACAGCGCTCAGTCGATACATTTCTAAAACTCTACTTAAAGTCAAAATAATTACACTACACATTAAACAAATTTCTTATGTTTTTATATTGGTATACACATCCTTTGCACTATTTATTACAATTTTGCTATTTCTTATATCACAGTTAAGTGATTTAACTGAATATTTCAAGATAAAATACACAAGATTTATCGAATATAAAATGAGAAATAGTTAATATATTTACTTTTATAAACAAACATTGCCATCCTAGTTGTGTAACTGTCTTGTATTCATTGGTAATTCCTTACTTTTCACTGTCAATTAAACATATTACACCAGATGTGACTATATCAGCTAATGTATTGTTTATTTATCAACAGGCTATTTTGTAATGAGGGCCTTAAAGGTTCCTAACTGCAACGTATTACTTCAAATGCAAGTAGTATTTGAATATTTTATTTCAACTGTGCACTGCACTGCACCTGGCACTCGCCATTGTCCCTCTCTCCCATCACTGGAAACGAACCTGGAAAATCCTAAGCTTGAACAAGCCACCAATGTCGGCCTGCTCGCTGGCCTCCCAACAGCTACAAGCACACAGCAAATACAACGTGGAGAATTTCTACCTTTGGCCTAACTATAAATGTTGTCACCCAACTGCGTACATATATTGCTACCACAATTAATAATATTAAAGTTGTGTAACATTTAGTGCATTGGCATGGTCAATGTTTGCAGTGAACTTCATACTGTTTAATTATCAAATGCTATTAATTACCAATATTTCTATTGGGCGGTAATCTCACAAGCAGTGGTTCCCAAATTGTGGATAGAGACCCATGAGTGGGTCACGGAGTACCGTCCAGTGCTGCCAGACGTAGGGAATTTTCAATATACAAACAATAGTCTTGATCGCAGAAATGAACAGTTTCAATTAACCGGTTTCAACCTGATGCAGGTCATCTTCAGAATTACAAAAGCCCATGTTGCCAGTGCTGGGCTGTCCTGGGCAGTTCTGCTGCCAGTAGGTAACAGTTACCTACATCAGATTGAAACCGGTTAACTGAAACTGTTAATTTCTGCGATCAAGACTGTTTTTGTACATTGATCATACCAAATAGATCGCTGTTACTCCTATGACAATGTTGTCAAAATTAATGGGTAGGAAATTTTCCCTACACGTAGGTAGTTTGAAGCACTAAAATCTTGTAGGGAATTTTCATCTCGAAGTCCCCAACGCTTAAGGTACTTTGGTAAAATTTTTCAATCGCCGACACAGACGTAGCGGGTAATGCTGGCAATAGAAGAGTTGTGAGCACGCCGGAATGAAGCTGTCCAAATGTGGCAAAGTTTAAAGTAGACAATGATATTTTAGACGGTATAGTTGTTTTCTATTCATAGTAATTATTATTAATTTGAAAATCTAGTTTCAGACACATTAAAATTGATGCGAATTACGATGATTTCAATGTGTATCAGCGGAGTGGAGAGTCGGTTTGGAAATAGCGCGCCGGCCGCGGTGGCCGAGGGGACTGAGGCGCTCCAGTCACGGTCTGCACGGCCACTACGGTCGGGGGTTCGAATCCCCCCTCGGGCATGGATATTTGTGCCGTCCTTAGGAAAAGCTAGTTGATAAGTAGTTTGTAAGTTTAGGGACTGATGACCCCGTAGTTAAGTCCCATAAGCTTAACAAACATTTGAACTTTTTTTTTGTAAATAGCGTTAGAAAATATCAGCACAAGAAAAATTCATTGTTTCCATGAACGAAACACGTTTTACTGACTATACTGTTATTTATTTACGACAGGACGATATACTAGTAAGTACTTTGAGAAGATGCTGACACGAAAACGCTAAAACATTTGCGACAGTCAACGTTATAATTAACAAAGCGCTAGATTTTCGTTGTCAACGTAGCATTACTCTGTGAAAATCGAATCATGCAGAGTGACGGACATCCTTTTTTGTGCTAAATAATTACTACTGTTCCTACTGTATGGTCGATAGTGTCTCGATGTATCCTTGTGCGGTCAATAAATCAGTTATCCTCGTGTAACAGTGCACTCGAAATTAGCGGCATCTTTGGGGAAACTAAATAATGCTGTTCCTCTCTATGGTTACCAGGTTCTTAATGTACCCTTGTCCGATCGATAAATCAGTAATCTGTTTGTCACAGAGCACTTGTAATTCGCGGCATAATCTACATGACTCCATTAGGAACGATAAGTCACTGGAAAAACATATCTAGCTAGTGAAGCATGATGCCAAATATTTATTTTAAAGTTTTTCAAAATTGTAACATGTCACATTAATTAACTGGTTAACATTGCAATAAAGTTCCGGATTGCTGCTTATGTTTTATTTAATACTGCTACAGCTGTTTCGACAGTTTGTCATTCTCAAGCGCGCCTACGGTGTTTGGACGTTAAATTTTGACATCTGGCGTAACTGTTGCGTAAACTACATGGAAATATACACGTATTTAGTTGTTGTATACGGTTTTTAGCTGTCAGGTATTATGCAGCTTTTTACGTTAAAACGCTAAATTAAAGAAAACTTTTATATATTTTTTTCTTTTTTTTCGTAATTAACAACAGTTTTGCCAAAAATGTAAACATCTTTGGCAAAGCTGTTGTTAATTATGATAAAAAGAAAAAAAATTAAAAGTTTTCTTTAATTTAACGTTTTAACGTAAAAAGCTGCATAATACCTGACAGCTAAAAACCGTATACAACAACTAAATACTTGTATATTTCCATGTAGTTTATGCAACAGTTACGCCAGATGTCAACATTTAATTCCAAACATCGTAGGCGCGCTTGAGAATGACAAACTGTCGAAACAGCTGTAGCACTATTAAATAAAACATAAGCATCAATCCGGAACTTTATTGCAATGTCTTTCTACGACATATCTGATGCTGCAGGCCCAACAATTAGTAAATTATCATGTAACTAGATTCCATTTTGTGTGTCAGCCCACCACAGAATTATAATGAAATAACAGGTTTTCGCTTGGTAGGCGATGTGAGATGTTTCTTTTATTTAGCTTCAAAACATATCGATTTCGTCCCTATGATGGGACATCATCAGTGCAGAATTGTAAGTCATGATGACCTATGTGCTCTGCTTAGAAACATTTAAAGGTCTTGCCGGTACAAGTCACAACAATAAAAATTAACTGGTTTACGTCTGCTGGCCGGACTCCTGGATTCAGCCTCTCCCAGACCCAAATCCTGGCTACGACCTTGATTTAGGGGCGTTAATGAGGTGGTAGGGAGAAAGTAGGGAAACGTAGGTGCATATTTATTTGACTGAATTTTTTTTCTCACTGCCATATGGCAACACTGGTCCCGTCACGTGGGTCGTGGCACGACTTAAAGATTCCAAAGTAGAATAACTTGGCGACTGAAAAAAATGACCGTTATATTTATTAATTTTTTGTTCTGAATAAGTTACGTACGGAACCCATTCTAAATAGCCAATATATACAAGAGCATCACAGGGCCATAGTCTTACGTGTGTCTATTTGGTTTATTTCATTGTTTATATCGCTATGGGCCGGAGGATTAAGAGTGGAGAGGGAGAACATAAAGTGTTTACAAATATCTTTGTAGCAATCAACTGGATCCAAAAATACTTACTTATTCGTGCATCATATTCACTGTGTTTCTTTTTAACTCTTTCAGACCTGGCGTCCAATATATTGGACACCGACGTTTTATTAATTTTAGAACACTATACGAGTTCGCTTTACTTTGAGACCCAGTGGCCTGTTTAGCTGGACATCTGTAGCATTTAGTTTAGTGCTTCTTGCTGCCATCTGTCAACAGAACAGCGTGCTACAATGGAAAACAGTCAACATGGCGGATCCATTGCGGAGCGCGTCAGGCATGATATCAGTATTTGAAATTATTTTCTGCATTAATTTATGAATTTTCCTCATATACACCTTGCGATATAAGTTCCACAATCAATATGGAGTGACATATAGAAATGTTGACTTCTTATTTCACATCCTTAACCGCTTTCCAGATGGGGTGTCCAATTTATTTGACATTTTCTTTTTTATTTTGGAAACCGAGAATGAAAATTTTTAGTTTTGCTCACATATACAACAGATAGGCTCGTGTAGACATAAGAAAGTGCAAGAATTTGTTTCATTCTATTTTTAAAATGAATCAGGAGTGAAGGGATTAAGGAAAGAAATTTTGCGTTGTACATGACGCCTAACAAAATACCAATACCCTACTAATTTGTAGGGAGTAATTATATTTATGCTGCTTTTCAATCTCTCGTATATCAAAAAAGATGGCACAAACTTACACGGTTGAATGTACATGATAATAGAAGAAAAAATGGCCCAGTAAAATTGGGTACGAAAAATAGCCGTTTATGAGATAATTAGGAATCCCTAGCCGTCACTGACCTCATTGTAAACATCGTCCTAGTTAGTACAAATTAATTTGAAATTAATACATTAATTACTGTTAGGTTTTGTATCGCATTTATTTCACATTTCACGCATGGATTTCCTGTTAAAGAAGATGTTTGATGTGTCTTCCTTGCAGTACTGTGCTCGTTACGCAATGAATTTCGAATTATTTCGAGAAACTTCTGGATCGTTTCGCAATTCTTGACAAGCGTGTACAAATGTTTGTTTAAGCTTAAGAGACTTAGGTGCAGGTCATCAGTCCCTAAACTTCAAACATCTTCAGGGGGATTCGAACCCCCGACCGTAGCGGCCGTGCAGACTGTGAATGGCGAGCCGCAGACCACTCGGCCACTGCAGCCGGCAAGCATGTGCAACTCTCCGCTCCAGTTCTTCAACCGTGTCAACGGGTGTGCCGTGCACTTCGCTCTTGAGGTGACCCAGACACAAAAATCCAAAGGATTTAGACAAGGTAGTCTTGGAGGCCAAGATACAGATCCGTCTCCACCTATCCATCTTTGGCCGTCTTATCGTCAGATGCCGTCTCACATCAGCAGCAAAATGTGCCGGAACTTGTAACGTTTCTGCTATGTTGCACGCTCCCTGCCAACACATTGCCAATATCGCAAACACGAAATATTGGACACCTGAATAAAACTTCGCTACCGGACATGTAAATTATCAGATATTCGTGTTCAGTTTGAAATACTATTAACACTATTAGTAAAACGCTTTTAGGAAATAGTACGTTGATTTAAACATAACTTTGTTCTTTTTTACGTAATTTTTAATTTTGATACTTTCGCAAGTAATAACTACAAACACTAAACATGCATTACACTTAGTTACGGAATATGCTAGGCCTATAAAGATAATTATTTGTATAAAATCAACACTACTACTTGTTAGAACTATTGCACAACATTATTACATATTTACCTTTTGTTTAAATAAATTAGGGCAGACCATGTTTTATATATCACTGGATCCTAAATTAAATATTGATCATTTTACACACACAAAAATTAATAATCCGTTTGGTACTAAGGAACTATCTTCGAAATGGACAAAACTACTACGACTTTATACAAATCCGTATTCATCAAAATTTAAACCACAAACTGAAATCCATTAAAACTAAAAGTCTAAAAAAACAAAACACCAATACGCTAGCCGGCCGCGGTGGCCGAGGGGACTGAGGCGCTTCAGTCACGGTCTACACGGCCACTGCGGTCGGGGGTTCGAATCCCCCCTCGGGCATGGATATTTGTGCCGTCCTAGTTCGTAAGTAGTTCATAAGTAGTTTGTAAGTTTAGGGACTGATGACCCCGTAGTTAAGTCCCGTAAGCTTTACAAACATTTGAACATTTGAACCAATACGCTAATTACAAACTATTGACTTACCTACGTAAAAATCATATATAGAACCCTTAATTTGAGTAGACCTAATATGTAAATTTATAAAGTCAAGTTCACACTTGTTATTTATATGCCTAGTTTAAATAGAATTACAGTAACTGTGTACAACCAAGTTAACAAAATGTATTGTTATTATGAAAAGTAATTTCAGACAAATTTATAACTTATTTTTGATCTTTGTTTAAAATATAAATAAAATTTACGGAATATAGTTATTTTCATGTTTATGCGGTACTCTCTCAAATGTTTGGAGAGAGGCTATATTGTTTTAGATTATATCGGGCTATGTTCCTGACAAGGTGTGTTTCTTCTGGTTGTCCGATAATGATATTGTGCAACGTTAAAAAATGTAACAAGGCAATAAAACATTTATTCAGAAAAGTTTAAATAAGTGAGTTCGTCAGTTTCGTCATGTAACGTCGACCACCATTTCATTTAAGTGTATGTAGCTCCGAAGTAAATCTGGATCATCGGACTTTTCAACCACAAGGCAGACCGGCCATCTCATCGAACATCAGAATCGAAGCTAAGTGGTCCCCCATCCCCTACGGCGTCCTGTTAATAGAACTTTATCCTGCAATACATACACAGTTCGTCTGGACGCGTATTCAAAAGGGATCGGCAACAGATTCGTCACAAGCAGCATCATGCATGTACCAGATACGCTAACGTTGTAGAAGCGTGGAAGAAAGTAATGTCTAAATTTCAGATTAATGTGTACTAACCAGGACGATGTTTACAATGACGCCAGTAGCGGTTTCCAACCACACATATCTTGCAAACGGCTCGTTTGTCGAGCCATGTTTACTGGGATATTTTTGCTTCTATTTTCATGTACTTTCAACCATATAAGTTTCCGCCATCCTTATTTACACACGCTGTAATATACAGGATATCTCGATACGAATCGTCAGGCGCAATTTGTCTAACGTTTGAGTAGATATTTGCAATTTCGTTTTTGTTCAAATGTTTAAATGTTTGTTTAGCTTAAGGGACTTAACTGTGGCCTCGGTGGAGTAGCCGAGCGGTCTAATGCGCCTCGCTGCGGAGCGCGCGGTTGCTTGCCGTCGGAGGTTCGAGTCCTCCCTGGGACATGGGCGTGCGTGTTGTCCTTACGTTAGTTTACCCAGGTTTAAATAGTTCGTAAGCTACGGGCTGATGACCACGCAGTTTGGTCCGATAGATTCACAAACATTTGAATATTTGAACTGCTGGGTCATCAGTCCATAAACTTACAAACTACTCATGAACTACCTTATACTAAAGACGACACAAACATCCATGCCAGAGGGGGGATTAGAACCCCCGACTGTAGCGGCCGTGCAGACTGTGCCAGTTTTTTTTTTTTTTTTTTTTTTTTTTTTTTTTTTTTTTTTTTTTTTTTTTTTTGTTGCAAGGTCTTGCTGGACTTAGACCAACAAATTCTCTTCTTCACGTCATTCTTGCGGCACCCGGTGTAGATGTAAAGCGTCGGTTTGTTTCCCGTCAATAAAAAGTATTTTAAATAAAAAAATTTTGTGATCTATAGGGCAGTCTCTAATTAGTCTATTGCGATATTCGGTTTATCGAAATACATTAACAGAGACAGTAAAACACCACAATTGACCGGTACTCCGGAAGCGACTGTGTAGCGCTTTTACAAGGAAGAAGCAGACGCTGCGCGGCGAGGCGGCACACGTGGGATGGGCCACGTCGGGCGAGGACGAAGTGGCGAGCACGTGTGTATTGATACGGCGGTGTCTGTCGTGGGTATCAAACGCGTTGGCCACCGGCTGAGAGCAATGTTAGTAGCCACATTACTATAATTTTCAAGACGATTTCACACAACGGCTAAGCGTTTCAGCTTCTGTTTTCCTAAAACCATAATATCTATCGTATTTTAAAAAGGCCTGAGATTAATAAAACACAGAACAAAGTAGACAAATTTCTTTTAATTTAGCTTAGTTACTGCACTTATTAATGACAGGACTATACTGTACATGTACGAAGCAATTTCTAAGCAACTGAACGGTTAATACTGTAAGGTAATCCTTACAGTAAGCCTTACATTACAACGATAGATGAGACTAATTTTGAGAGATTTTGTTTGTTTGAACCTGTAGGTAGTGTATTCATAGTAATTATGATCTTATGATGACAATTAATTAATGATTGTGATGCGTAATGTATGCATGCAATGCAGTTGTAAACATTTCATGTCATTTGTTTATTGTCTGTGCTGTATTTGTTTATGTATATTTTATTTTATTTATTTTCTATACTTTGGATGCTTTTCTATTCACTGTAATTACTTGTTTGGTTTAATTTGTGTATGTTAAATATTTCACTGGGAACAAGATCAAAAATCGATATAAAATGGTAGTCGAAATGGCTTCTCTGCTCAGAGACTGTATTGAACAGCAGCGCTCGCCGGTGGGAGAGCAAGCAAGCAGCATTATCTGCCGCCCCGTGACGTAGATCAGACGTTCGTACGCGGTCCGCAGAGTGCTCAAACAATATATGCAACGAAGTGCTATCATATGTGGAAGTTATAATATATTTAAATTGCTACGAAATGAAAAGTACCACTGAAACCTGTGTTTAAGAGTATCCAAGTATATATATATATATATATATATATATATATATTCGTTCGTTCTGCTGAGGCATAAATTCGTTACGTCTTCGGTATTCGTCCAGACGTCCGAAACGCGGTAGCGTCATCGCGGACGCTATCGGTCGCGATTAATTACGCCATTCGCGAATTATCTCGGTATTTTTCCACCAAGCTGCCAAACGAAGAGCCACTACCATAACAATTTCTGTATGAATTATGGTAACTTCTGTATGAATTCTTGAAATTCTTGTAGATTGCACTTTTACTTGCTTATTTGAAACAAATGCTTAACCAATCTTGTCCAGTATGACAATCCTCACTAATGCATGAAAAACATTTTAATTAGATCATCTTATCTTGACAAAGAGAGAGACCACCTAGAATAGAAGCAGTGATAGTTATTAGAATAAGACTTGATGATAGACATTTGCATGCCAGTGTTACGATACTGAATAAAAAAAAATAAAAAAAAAGGTTCTTGTGAAACTTAGGATAAAATTAATAATAGCAATTGAACTTCATTATATTCATTATTGCAGATTAGTGAATAATTCTTCTATTTTTTATAACTGAGTTCAACAATAATTACCACCGCCACATCTATCCTATAAATAACCAAACTCATACGGTTATCCATTGCATTTTATGAGCCAAGACTGATTTACGTAAATTTACTGTTTTCTTAAAGGCATTAATTTTTATCAAATACTGACCTCAGTGGTTGGACTGCACCCACTTGCTAACCTCTTCGCACTGAATTTATTGCTATTACTATTTCAAAATTATTTCTACCACTGGCGTACTAATTAAGTCGTACGCACTGCACATACGCGGTAGTTTATCTTCAGCTATCAGTGTGTGCACAGTCTCCGTTGGAGATTTTGTAAGGAAGGAAAGGTGAGTGATTTTTGAAAAGTGTGTCAGATAGGGCCACAGTTTTTGTTAATAACATTAATTGCGTTGCTAATTGTTTCAAAATTTAATCACACCTCTTATTATTACAAACCCCTTTCATCAATTTTTTTTTCTTTCCTTACAATACATTACTTAGTCGCTATCAAAGTAGCGTACGTCCGAGCTGCATCCTTGGTGACTTCATTACACATTCCTACAATTCGTAGTACGGAATCTCGTCAGAAATGTAGTGTATATTACAGTAACAACAATTAAACAGGGTGCTTGTACAAATTAAAGTTATCAGCACTTACTCATTACCAAAATCATGCCGTCGCTAATGACCAAGTTGTCGACGGGAAGTTCAATCCTTAGCTTCCTCTTTCATCCAAAATGGTGTCTGTTACTTCTGAAGGTGTGTGCATGTTGTATTGTAAAGTGCGGCGTGACCGGAACAAAACGGAAATGCGTCCGGAGCCAGCTGCACTGTCGTACGTGTTTCTGTGGTGGAATCTGTGTTCTGACACAAGAACAAGAGAGTTTATTGAAAGAATACGAAAATAAAGTGGTGCGTCTTCTAAGATAGGTAGCGTGGTGCAATGCTACCCATTTGTTTCTTAAACTCTTACTGATAAACACTACGTACCAATAATCAATAACTGTAAATATTCGTCTTATAATATTATTATTATAGTACTGAAACTTATGGGCCATTTATCTGCAAGGGATAGTGAAATTGTAATTTCAACGTTTGATTGTCCCATGTCTCCTGAATCCATTCATATAATTATATTTGCCGTATGATAAATAATTTAAAAAAAAGTTCAAATGTTTGTAAATCTATCGGGCCAAACAACGTGGTTATCAGTCCGTAGCTTACAAACTGCTTAAACCTAGGTAAACTGACCTAACGGCAAACACACACACCCATGCCCCAGGGAGGACTGGAATCTCCACGGCGAGCAACCGCGCGCTCCGCAGCGAGACGCTTTAGACCGCTCGGCTACTCCACCGCGGCGTATGATAATTCCCTGACTTTATATGGATTTTTAGAATAATGTGTGTGGCTATACTGTATTTCATTTGCAATCTGGAATAGCCGCCCTCGCTCATCCAAAACAGCCGTTTCATGTTTCCGAGCAGATTAGGGCTTTCCTAACGACCTGTTTTCCATTCACTAGGTACAAACTGTTAGCCGGCCAACTAGGGAACCCAACTGCTTGCCAAAACTTGCTTTTCACATGAAAACAATCAGCTTCCCTCTATATCTGTAATTAGCTGAAAACCCGGCGTTGCCCGGGTATTTCTTTATTTAATCCTGCCATTTTTAAAGTATTTATTCATTTGCATAAGTGCTGTATATCTGTAAAATCTCTTGGGAGTCCAATTAGTAGTAAAGAAGTAATAGATCAAATCTTAAAATGATTTCCAATCCATGGTATACAACAGCAATCAGTTACAATAAATATTCCTTCAAACCGTCTTGATTGCAAATTTTTTATTAGTTAATGATGCGTTTCGCCCTTTAGCAGGGCATCTTCAGATTATCTGCGTGACAGAATTTACACATAATTACAAGGCGGAATTACAAACGGTTATAATGGTACATGGGCTTACAATTACGAATTACCGACTATGTTCCAATTGTAATTTGTTGTTACCCGAACATTTGTAGGGCCACAAGGAAAACCAAAAAACATTCCAAGAAAATCGAAACATCAATAACAACTTACGGTGTCACACCACGGAGAGCGCATTGTAAGTTTTGTTTACCATTTATACTGTTTTCTTAACACAAAATAGGCCCATGTACCATTATAACCGTTTGTAATTCCGCCTTGTAATTTTGTGTAAATTCTGTCACGCAGATAATCTGAAGATGCCCTGCTAAAGGGCGAAACGCGTCGTTAACTAATAAAAAATTTGCAATCAAGACAGTTTGAAGGAAGATTAAATCTTGGTGCGTGATGAGGCGGTTTTCCATGAACGTTACTGTTTAAATGCTTATATTTCATGAACTACGTGTCGTACTGTGATACAATTTAGAAAGTACATTCAACTATATGTGTGTATACTGTCTGTAAAATTTCCTGGGGCTACAATTTGTCGTGTAGAAATTATAAATTGTTATGTTGTATTGAATGCCGTAGTTTTAGTGAATGAATAGCGAAAAAGTAGTAAGCGAGAAACTTTTTTTCTTTCAACATTCTACTATAGTTACCAGCGAGAAAAAGTTTAATAAAGGTTTGAAATTATGTTTAAAGTTTGTTGCAAGTCTTAAGTACTGTCATTCTCATACAGCGTATTTAGAAAGTCTCGCTGCATTATATAGCATTTTTTTGCGATTTCTATTAGATATGACGTAATATCTTTTAATTATTAACCATGCAGCAATTGTTACCTCACGGTAAGGAATGTGTGTACCAAATTTGGTTGAAATCGGTCCAATGGTTTGGGAGAAAATGAGCAGCAATTTCGCCAAATGCATCAGTTTTCGCGCATCTTATTGTTTATGACGTCATATCTCGTGAACAATATATCGAATGTGATTATTACACTTACGGCGACCGTCCTCATGGGTTGAAGCTTACGTGTACAAAATTTTATAAAGATTGGAACAAAACTGTAGATTTTCATGCAACACAAACATACGGACACTCTGCTTTATATATTATAAGAAAGAAGAAGATGACGCAACGTCATGTTATGCGGTCTGCATGAGCGGCACGAAACCTTGCCCAACTCAGGCACCAGTTGGTAATTGCAAGGCAGTAATTCCTCAAGACTACATTCAGCAACACGATCGTCATTGGGAGAATTACAGTTCGTATTACTGCAAAGGAGGATGTAACCGGTACTAGCATCGATGTCACTCACGCTGTGGTGGCTGTACTCACATGCAAATAGTTCTCTATGATCGTGTGTTGTATACATCCTCAAGAATGTGTCAATAAAATTTCCCTCTTTTGGGGCGACGAAATCATGGTGTTTTTTTTTTTTTTTTCATTTTCCAGGAGTGTATTACTCTTTCACAATGTCTGAAACTTGCTGTCGTCACAAACTTTTACTGTGTAAAACGCAGGCAGATGAACTGAGGAAAGACTGTTCACTTAGGACCACAGCCATAAAGACGCTACGAAATTACCCCTGGCGGCCGCCTTTAGATCCATCTCTCAAAAAGCCGACCACGCCTACCGTAACTCCCCGCCCCTCACCGCGAGTGGCTTTCATCTGCCCTACAAAGAAGCACGGAAATGACGGTGCAATTAAGAGAATAAAGAACGGGCCGCGCCGCGAAAGACTACGGAAAATGGAATTAACAACTCGGTTAATGGGCGCATATTTCAGGAGGAAGTATCGCCGTGACGGATCAGCGGCCGTAATGAGATTGGCCGCTGGCGGCTCCGGCAATACCAATTAGGAGCGGAGGCGAGGCGTACGCGCTCGATATCATCTGCCGCGGCGGCCGCGGCTCCAACTCCCTAACAGCGTTACGGCGGCCTTCCGCAGTCATAGGGGAGCGGCGTGGGCCCGTGGCAGGGTAGGCGCCACCTCGTGCAGGGCGAACGGGACGGTGAGCCGACACCGGGCGTCCACAAAGGTCCCGTGCTGCGGATCGGGCCAACGATTGCGAAGGAGAGAAACATTCGAGGGGCCACGCAGTAGTCTTGATAGGAGATGCTGAAGCACATTAACCCTTTCGGACCCTCTGGCTACAAATGTGTACATAACTTGTACGGTGTCTAAGATGGTTCAGAAGCGTTTTGGCCCACTTTAGGTTACGGTAGTAACACTAAAAGTGGACCTTTGCATCGTTTTTTTGACAGCTCGAAATTTAAATGAAAGTAACGGCTTAACCATTCATGTGACACGAAAATTGAATAACCGAGTAGAGGAGAAAATTCTCTACAACTTTGCTCTCTTATGTTTTTTTCATATCTCGTACCATTTCAGAGATATTTGCAAAAATAACGGCGATTTTGAGATGTATGTCTGTCTGTCTGTCTTTCCGTCCTACTCTGTCTGTTTGTCCGTAAAGTGTTCCCTGTTTTAAAGATGAACCGTTCAACCGATCAGCACTAAATTTTACAGACATAATTGTAGGCCGTCAGTGACCAGAACAGCCCTTTTAAAAATTTTTCGGATAAAAAATACGGTAGTAATGCCAAAAAAGCCGTTTGTAATATAATTGTAATTGCAAACGAACCGTTCATCTGACACTAAAATTGAATAAGCTAATTGGTAGAGGGGAAAATTCTCTACAACTTCGCTATATGATTTTTTTTTTCATATCTTGCATCGTTGCAGAGATATTTTCAAAAATAACTGCGATTTCAACTATGTCTGTCTGGCTTTAACGTGTTCCCACTTTTTAGGTCTAACAGTTCAACCGATCGGCACCAAATTTTACAGACATAATTGTTGGCTACCAGAGACCACAACCTCGCGTTTTGAAATATTTCGGACAAGAAATACGTCAGTAATACAAAAAAAAAAAAAAAAAAAAAAAAAAAAAAAAAAAAAAAAAAAAAAAAGTTTGTAATGTAATTTTAATTGCAAATAAACCGTTCATTTGATGCGAAAATGGAATAAACGAATTTGTAGAGAAAATCCTCTACAACTTTGTTCCCTTATGTTTTTTTTCATATCTCATTTGAGAAATATTTGCGAAAATAACGGAGTTTTGACACCCTCCATTGAATTAACGAAAACCAGCCGTTCGCAGATGTCACGTGACATTCCTCGCACAGATCTCTCTCTGACATACGCCATTTTGCGTTGCGTATTAGATGATTTTCTTATTGCATCTTACTCGTTGTCATTTCAAAGCCATTGCGGACTGTAGCATTGCCAGCCGCGGTGGCCGAGGGGACTGATGCGCTTCAGTCACGGTCTGCACGGTCACTACGGTCGGGGGTTCGAATCCCCCTCGGGCATGGATATTTGTGCCGTCCTAGTTCGTAAGTAGTTCATAAGTAGTTTGTAAGTTAAGGGACTGATGATCCCGTAGTTAAGTCCCATAAGATTTACAAACATTTGAACATTTTTGACTGTAGAATTAGCAAAAACAGGTCGTTCTTGTTACGATAAATGATAATCTGGTGGCTACAAATGCAATATAAGCATTAGTTAACAACTATCATGAATAGTATGAAATTAAAGAACTCAATTTCTATCCCTTATCCGTAGCGTAGTAGGCAATGCGTTGGACTGTGACATGGAAGGTCAGTGGCTCGAATGCCACCACAACCATTTTTTTTCCTAAAACGTTTTAAGACACTCTTATTAATTAATTTTTTAGTATTTAGATTATTATTTTTGTCCAAAATGTTTGCAAAATTTTATAAAACTACAAATCTAAAGTGGGCCGTAAAACACGTCAGTGCGATTTTTTCCTCAAAGGAAAGAACATGTATACGACACCTGAGTTTTCAATCATTTCATCATGCACAATTACTGCCACCTACAAAATATCACTATAAAAATATTAAGAAGCGAGTGTTGCACTGCGCAGCAGTTTGCGAACTTCAGAGGACACGGAAATTGTGGGTTACTTGTATTCCACTGTATAACTGAAAGTAGTAGTTATTACTTTGCGATGTAGTTATTGAACTATCAGTTTATTTAGTACAACAGTTGGTACTACAAAGTTAATTACTTTAGTCCTTAAAAAAAAGCCTTGTTTTTCATTATACACAGTGTTGTAGAATGAAAATGGGTGCATATAATTGCATAAATCTTGCTTCTAAAAATCATTGAAAATTTAACTTTAGAGTATTACAGCATTAAAAATAATTTCGTTGGCAGAGAAAAAGTCAGGTTTGAAAGTGTTCATACTCACAAGGAGACCACATGGGTATCGAATTTTAGAATTTATGGTACCGTAGCATCCCACAACCAAATACCTCTTTTGACATATTTTAATGCGTAACCTTGCTGTATAATTTCCGAAAGGTACCTTTTTTTTACAGATAGTTTATGTAAGAAATTAAATTCGAGAGTTGGGCTCAACACCTTCAATGTGTTGGTGAAACTTCATGCCAAAAAGTGGTACACTTTTGTATGGTAAGTGCCCAACTATAGTCCACTACGGTTTTTATATGTTGGATGAATGATGGCGTTACTTTAACTGTTTATTTGACTACTTTTTACGCTACAACAAAATACCTACAAGTGCCGTAAAGAAGAAACTACGAGTAGAGTTTAGGAACAAATGGGACATTGAGTGGCAAAAACAAAAAAAGTGGGAAGCACTAAGCCGTATTTTCCTACGATCCGACAACGTTTAATGATTAAACTTCCAATATCTCCGAATTTTACAGCTATGTTAACAGGTCATGGGAAACTGAAAATCTATTATCAGCGGTTCAAAATAATTGAAGCCGCAACGTGCATATGTAACAGAGCTGTCCAAACTATTGACAACGTGCTTTTTGACTGCTGCAATTTATTGAAAGAGAGGGACCATCTCAGGAAAAAAAATAGCTGACAAAGGGGGAGGATGGCCCGTCAGTAAATATGATTTGGTACATAAATTCACTACAGACTTTTACAATTTTTGTAATTCAATACGATTTCCTGATGTATAAAATCGTTTGTTCCTTTGTAAACACAGTCAACTTATGTACTGGTGTTTGTAAAAATACCTGATTTAACCGCCTGAATCTAACGATCAAGCTATGTAATGGAACATGTTAAATAATAAATAAATAAAAATAATAATAAATCTCATGACGATGTAGAAAGTATTTTAATAAAAACTGAGGTCGCAATATAAAGGACGCACCTCCTCAAAAGTCTCCAACAGCTAGCACAATGTTATAAGATAAAAATCTACCCCTTTGCAGCCCACTTGTCCTTTAGCTCTGGGATTCTGTACAAATCCCTTTTCTAAGACACATTCACCGTCACAATAGTTTTACATACAATATCTGACTTACCGAACGTTTAAATATACTTTACAGTTCGCCATTTGCAAAAATTCTCACTTCTCTCCACACAGCAGATAACTGTGGTGCATGATTTATGATACCAGGACAGTATTCCAAGCCCCCGCCCCCCCCCCACCCCCTCATTCTAAATTACCACATCATCACCCTCTCGAGGCACGAACCCTAATGTTGCATCAACAAACTTCATTGCACCTTCGTCAATTTCTTATGTGTTCTAATAAAAGGTATCATCGTCATCTGATAAAAACGACGATGTATCCTCATCACCACTATTGGTCACTGTCTTCTTGGGAATCTGAAAATTAAAATCCATTCCGGAAAGTGGACCATAGACTCGCTGAAGTTCACACGTTTTAATTTTATTACTCATTTTTCATGCATAACGTCAGCAGATAAGAACCAAACTACAGATAATATACTCTGAATATGTTAAATGACAGATAAAGAAAATTCAAAACAGCTATCTCCTATCTTGCTCTCAGTACGAAAGAATGTTGGACGACTAAATTGAAAAAGAGCCTCCTCACGTTATCGCTATGGCTGCTGTGACCCTTTACGTGCGTGACCTTGCAGTTAATCATCTGCCAGTGGACGGCAGACTCCCTCAGTGTTTCGAGAGCGATGGAAGCGCTCGGCTGTCACTAAAAGGTACTGTGTAGAGTCGTCAAAACCAATTTGGACCACAGTTGTGCTTAAGGTCCATAATTGTGGGAATTTTCGGTACATGAAGTTCAGAACGTAAATAACAATCAACCAAAGGCATTCCACGCAACTCTAAAAACTGTCGAGAAAAGAAGACTGAAACTTTGTAAGTACCAATGAATAAAACAGTTCAAGCAACTGTCGGTGTAGCTCAGGTGTTAGCGTTCTGGCCGAACAACCAAGGAGTTGGTGGTTCGAATCTCACTGTGACAAATATTGTTTCCGAATTAAAAGATGTTCAAATGTTTGTTAAGCTTAAGGGATTTAACTGCGAGGTCATCAGTCCCTCACTTACAAACTACGTGTGAACTACCTTATACTAAAGACGACACCAACATCCATGCCTGAGGGGGGGGGGGGGGGATTCGTACCCAAGACCGTAGTGGCCGTGCAGACTGTGACTGGCACACCGCAGACCACTCGGCCACTGTGGCTGGTACGAATTCATAAAATATTTTTGGATCTCTAATGTCACGTGTTGTGTCAGTTTTTGTTTATGTGCATGTAGACAAGCTGAAAATCTTGTCTTGTCGTCGCGTATAACGATGGTTGAGTAGGTCAGCTGCTTGGAAAGCCATTATGGAGATAACTGTCCAAAAACAGTGTCGTAGTTCTTCACAAACTGAACAATCAATGACTACCGCCGTCAATTACTAGTGAATCCAATACTGTAAAAAATGTAAATTACATTTTGGATTGAAGCCATCGTTATTGGCAACGAAAATATAGAAAATTGCGAATAAACACAAGTACGTGCACTTTTCGTAAAAATCACCTTGGATATTAAAACTGTGTAAGTATTCGAAGACAACGAAAATAAAATAAAATAAAAATCGGCCACAACAGGATTCTAACGACCGACCCTAGGGTTGCAAGGCGAGAACGTTACCACCTGAGCTACACCTGCAATTTCTGACACTCGTTTAATGATTGGTACTTTTCTCGAGAGTTGTTGAGAGTTACGCCGAATGCCTTTGGCTGTTATTTGTGTGAACTTCACGTACGATATATATATATCCGACATCTGTGAGGTCTCCGTGTCAGTGTTTATAGTTTCTAAAACACAAGATTTTCGAAATTATTGAAGGAGAGGCATTGGATTAAAATATGAGCCACGCCCGGGATTCGAACCCAGGGCCGCTTGCTTACTAGCCATTCACTGTAAACAAGAAACCACTGACATCTAAACGATACACATATTACAGAGATTGTCTTCAATCACGTCTCCCTCCACAACAAAGTATTGAGTTGTCGTTGTCGTTCTTGTTGTTGTTTAGAGAAGACTAGACGTATCAACAATACCTAAGCTCTCCAATAGATGGACAGCACCCTAGCAATGAACATGAATGGGAACGATCCTGCCTTTTACCTCAAACACAGCGGACATAAATATCAAATAATATACGACTGTCCAGAGAAATGTGTGGTCTTAATACATATATAGGATAATATCATATTCACTGACTGACCCTTCGGTTTCTTGACAGAATATTTGATAAGTTATGAATAAAACACACAAGATAACTGTGAGATATTTTGCAAATTTATTGGTTTACGAACCGTTTTGTAGCTGTTACGCCATCATAAGGGAAACATTACAAGTTTAATTAAACTTGTACTTTTTACCTGATGATGGCGTAACAGCCGCAAAGCCGTTCGTAAACCAATAAATTTGCAGAACATATCACAGTTATTTTGTGTGTCTGATTCACAAAGGTAATATATTTAAGGAGGGACATTGACTGAACTTTTGATAAGCTGCTTGTATCTGCGATTATAATTAAACGCCACAATTTAATATCTTTGATGTAAGAGTATATCGAGGCACGCACTGAGGCGCCCAGTTGCGGTGCGTGTGGCCGTTCCACGTCGGAGGCTCGAGTCCTCCCTCGAGCATGGGTGTTTATTTTGTTCTCAGGATAAGTTAGTTTAATTTGTATGTAAGTATCAAGAATGTTCAAATGTTTGTTAATCTTAAGCGACTTAACTGCGGGGTCATCAGTCCCTAAACATACAAACTACTTATGAGCTACCTTATAGTAATGACGACACAAACATCCATGCCCGAGGGGGAATTCGATGCCCCGACGGGGAGCGTTCAGTTTGAACCACCTCCTTTTTCTGCCAGGAAGTGTATAACGATATTGCCTGTGTGTGGGCGTGCATTGTAAGTAAAAACCAGAAGACGTTGCTTGATACTGCTCAGTTTTTCAACCTACATTGCATAGTTCAACGTTCCCTCAGGTAGAAGTTTCTTGTGGATAATGCATTGACTATCGATATAGATGATAAGCATCGTTTTGATGAGTGATTTTTCGGCTCTGGCATTTCTCCAAAGTGCTTTGCCGTTTCGTTTCATGGTTTTTCTGCGGACACCAGGTTTCATTTTCATGTACAATACCGCTCAAGAAATTGATTGATGCATCCGCCGTTTCGACAAAATCCTATGCCGTCTCTAAGCGTGCCTGATTCTGATCGTCAGTCAAGTTACTTGGCACAAAAACAGTTTATATCAACTGGTTTCCGTCGTTTTTGGACCACTTTAAGGAGTGCAACGTCATTGACATCGTGGAGCTGGGCAGGTGCTTAGGAGCCTTACATTGCGTCACTGGAAGCCCTGGAAGGCCCCTAAGCACCTACCCAGCTCCACATCAATGGAGTTGCAATCCTGAAGATGGTCCGAAAACAGACCGAAACCATTTGGTCTAAATAAAAATCATTGCAATTTAGACTATTTTTTTAAATATAAATTTAAATGAAATGGTACGTTATCCCAAAGTGAATCAAAAATATTTCCAAAATGATACAAAATGTTTTCCTCTTTCCTACTTTCTGCGTGAGGTTTTGTCGCACTGGTTGACGGTTAATCTGCAGTTCATCGGCTCGCATTTGCACAGTTAATCGACGATCGTTCGGGATTTGTCCCTACTCCACTGACGGTGGTCGCCGGTCGTCCACTACGGGGGTGGTCAGAAACACTTCCCCCAATCTCTACGAAAACGGGAGAACCATTCGTACACACTTCATGGATATTGCTTTTGCCCCATAAACACGTAACCCATCGCATGCGTCTCTTTGTCTTTCCAAGCGTAAAACTAAATTTAAATTGATTCTTCATCGTTCATTATTCCTATTCCCAGTTCAGAACCAACTCACTAAATACGCCTTTCGTCCAACAGGTGTAACACGGAACACACACGATGCACGATTAACCTACACTGGGAACAGGTTGTCAACACAGGCTGCTTATGCGGGTGCAGCGTTGTGATTCGCCTTTGTTGCCCGATCGAACACTCGACGTTGTCCGGATACTTATTTTTTCCGCTCTTAAATTAGCCAATTTCACCTTCATCTTTCTCTCCGCCTACCTTTTCTTTTCTTCGGCCTCTGTGTTATCTCCTCCTCTTCTGCCCCCCTCCTCCCCCACGAATGTTGATCTCCCCATCTCCCCTCTCTCTGTTCATCTCCTCTAGCCCCACTTTACTCCCATCTCCACTTTTCCCTTTCTCTGTTAATTACCTCCTCGCCTCTCTGTCGAACTCCTCCTCCACCTCTTGTCCATTGACTCCTCTAACCCTGGAAAATTATGTAATTAAAAATGTTAATGTACGCGAAGGTACAATAGTAAGGTACCCTCCGCTACGCACTGTAGAGTGGCTTACGAAAGGTAGCCCCTGTATTAATGCAGGCTATAAGATACCTCCATTCCACATATCATTCAAATCTGTCTATCCTTTTCAGCATGAAACAGTAGCAATCATATTAACCCTCCGCCATGCACCATATGAATTTCATTTTAGTATGTCTATAACATTCGCGCGAGTGCAAGCAATGAGTTGATAATGTTTTATCGCAGTCGGATGTACGGTACGGCCGTGCATAAAATACGAACAGAAACACAAACAAATATTAATTTTTATATATTAGATTTATGTATTTATTTTCAAAATCGCATTAAACCCATACGTTGGTAAAAACAAATTCCTTCTGTTGGTGGTTTTTAACCCCAATGATTCGGTATGGGTGGTATGCTTCAAAGCTGACAGCCAAATATCTGTCCTTTAAAAATCTGAATGAAGTATGCTCTCCACTGAACCATATTAAAAAAATATATTACTTTAAGTTGCTTACATAAAATACCGATGATGAGAACAATATTTATGCTTTAAAAGTTTCTTTGATGATTATCACCCTGAAAAATGTAACTTCCAGAGAGAGTTGCTAGAAATTTTCAGACATTTTATTTCATTCGAAACTTCGCCGAAATTTGAAAATTAACTGATTAGTCACGTTAACTAATTGAAAGATTGTAGGTAATCTAAATATACTAATGCTGCACTAATAGACTGATTTATTCATATTTAAAAATTTCATCAGGATCGGAATACAACGAATCTGACGAAGTCCATATGTAAAGTAACCTCCGTCATGCACAATCCAAAATTTTATGTGACAATGACCTTATTATTGTTTTGAAGGTCAAGTGTCGAAAATTTCATGAAGATTTTAGGATGAATAAAGTGTCCTTATTCGCCTGTCGCCCGATGCCATAGGTTTTCAACCATATAATTGTTTTTGACGTCATATCTCCTGAACTATTTGTCGTACAGTCATTTTGTGGTGCTTATGGCCATCTCAAAAGTACTATCAATATGTTGACAAAGTTTCACCACAATCGGTTGAATGGTACGGTCGCGCATAAAATACGAACACACAAACAATCATTTCTATATATATTAGATTACAATATTGGTTCGTCACAATAACAAAATAACTGAAATAAAATTTTGAAACACAGAAAGGCTTTATGCAATGTACTGATGCAGTAAGACAAGATCACTGTCCTCCAATCAGTAAAGAAGACATCGCTGCCCCAGTCAGACCATTTAAACTATGCCCAGTCATATTCAGACTTCAAACGAATGAAAAGGTTGTTAAGACAGAAACAAACGAAGAACTTCTTAAAAATATGGCTCTAGAAATGATAAATGGTAACTACACACAAACAGAATGGCTACATATATATATATACAGATGGATCCTTGACTGAAGCAAATGGTATCGCTGGTGCTGGAGTTTACAGTGAAATATTTTGTTTTTACAAAGTTTTAGAGTTGGAGGCAATAAACACAGTACTAAAACAATTTCTGTCCGTAGTTATATTTTGTGATTCAACTTCTGCAATACAGGCAATTTCATCCTTCCAAACACCTCTAAGTGCTTGAATAAATGAAATAAAATCTTATATTGTCCCAATCACCAAAGCTGGAACTGAAATAGTTTTCAGTGAATATCAGCACATACAGGTAAACATGGCAATGAAATGGCAGATTTTCTAGCCAAAAAAGGAACTAAGAGTTCTCAAACAAATTGCCCAAAATTATCATACAACTCCATTAAAAGACTCATCAACAACAGTTTCAAGAAGAAGTTTCATGACCACTTGACAACACAAGGGCAAGGAAAAACATGGCTTCTACTGTTAGAAGAGAAGAACGCACTTCCCAAACACCCACGAAGGCAAACTGTGGCAGCATTTCAAAGACTTACTGGCCACGACTGCCTTGCGAAACACCTGCACAGGGTTGGAATCTTCGCTGCCGTTGACGCTCTGGCGCGTGTAAACGTTACTTGAGTCAGGTGCCGCTCACGCTGCGACCTAGCATCCTATTATGGGTTGTTGTAAACTAGCATCGTCTAATAAAGTGTGTACTCTGGTAGGCACTCAGGGAAGAGTATAAGTGATATGCACACGTACGTGGTTCCAGATTTCCGCGTTTGCATTACCGGCTACGAGCCACCCACGCTTCTCATGATGTCATGATAGATTTATGTGCTGTTTATACTGTTCATTTGTTGTTTTCACAAAAATACAAATGCAAATAAAAAACCATATAAAAAACTGAAATCTAAAACCAAAACATTCAGTGCCTCAAAACTATGAAAAGATACTGTCAAAATACGATCACGCACCAGAGCGTGAAATGGCACCTAGCAGCATCGCGCCAGAGCGTGAACAGCAGCGAAGCAGCGAACGTGTTAAATTTAAGTATCTTGTGAGCAGTATGCTTCACCTTGAAATGTGCCCGCTACGCCCCCTTTAACGGACCGTCGGCCGTGGCGACGCCGGCTTAGAGCTGGCAGTGTCAACGGACGGCCTCATGCCAGTCCTTTCCCCGGCCACGGCGTTCTGTTTATCTTTGAGCCTCCGCGGAAAACTTTGTCGGACGGCCAGGCTCGGAAAAGTCCGCGGCAAACGGAGGCGGATCCCACAGTTTATGGCGGGCCTGACCCCGGCAACTTGGGCGCGCCCCTCTAACGTCTCGGATTACACAGCGGGTGGCGGCTGCTGAGGATAATGGAGCGCCCGCAGCGCGAAACGTCGCACCACTGTCTGCTATCATTTCAGCTGCGTCCCGCCTCGCGAATTAGCGCACGAATTGCCCTTACCGACACTCTTTTTTAACTTGATGCTTTCTTTCCTCCAGTCTGCGTAGCTCGTATTCTCCGCTGAGCATTTTTCTGACAGATACACGCTATTTATTTCCTAGGTAACTCCCGTTTATAAGAAAGGAAAGAGAACTGACCCACGCAATTACAGGCCAATATCGTTGACTTCAGTTTCATGTAGAATTTTCGAGCATATTCTCAGTTCGAATATAGTAAATTTCCTTGAAATGGAAAAGCTTCTTTCCATGAATCAGCACCGGTTTAGGAAACATCGTTCATGTGAAACTGAGCTTGCCCCTTTTCTTACACGACATCTTGCGAGCCATGGATGAAGGGCAACAGGCGGAATGTGTTTTTCTCGACTTCAAAAAGGCGTTCGACGCGGTGCCACACTACAGACTGCTAACGAAGATACGAGTTTATGAAATAGGTTCACAGATTTGTGACTGGCTGGAAGACTTTCTAAGTAATAGAACGCAGTACGTTGTTCTCGACGGCGAGTGTTCATCCGAGACGAGTGTATCGTCAGGCGTGCCCCAGGGGAGTGTGATAGGACCGCTATTGTTTTCTATCTATATAAACGATCTGATGGACAGAATAAGTAGTAATTTGCGGCTGTTTGCTGATGATGCTGTGGTGTATGGGAGGGTGTCGTCTGTAACTGTCTGTAATAGCATACAGGATAACTTAGGCAAAATTTCTAGTTGGTGCGATGAATGGCAGCTAGCTCTCTATGTAGAAAAATGTAAGGTTATGCGCATGAGTAGAAAAAACAATCCCGTAATGTTCGAATACAGCATTAGTAGTGAGCTCCTTGATGCTGTCGCGTCGTTCAAATATCTAGGCGTAACATTGCAGAGCAATATGAAATGTAACGAGCATGTAAGGACAGTTGTGAATAAGGCGGGCAGCCGACTTCGGTTTATTGGCAGAATTTTGGGAAGAAGTACTTCACCTGTAAAGGAGACCGCATATAAAACGCTTGTATGACCACGTCTTGAGTATTGCTCAAGTCTTTGGGACCCGCAGCAGATCAGTTTAAAGGAAGACATAGAGGCGCTTCAGAGACGAGCAGCTAGATTTGTTACCGGTAGGTTCGACCAATGCGTGAGTGTCACGGAAATGCTCCGGCAACTCAATTGGGGATCGCTGGAAGAAAGACGACGTTCTTTTCCTGATTTTCTGTTAAGTAAATTTAGAGGGCCGGAATTTTAAGCTGAGTGTAGTACGATCTTGCTGCCGCCTACTTACATTTCGCGTGGTGATCACAAAGACAAGATAAGAGAAATTAGGGCTCATACGGAGGAATATAGGCATTCTTTTTTTCCTCGTTCAATTTGGGAGTGGAATAGGAAAGGAAATGCCTAGTAGTGGTACAGTGTATCCTCCGCCAAGCACGTTACGGTGAATTGCGGAGTATGTATGTAGACGTAGTATTTTGAAACGAACGTCTCTATTGCCTAACTGAATCAGTCGTATGATAACACTCTGACATTTAATATGCAAATAATTTACGAGGCGCGTCCAGAAAGTAAGTTCCGTTTCAATTTATCTCCGCTGCAGCGCTGCGATTGCAGTTCCGCCCATGCGCTGTAGACGATGTATATCAAGGAGAAAAACGTGCGCCATTTGGAGATCGCTGTCAGTACGCTTTGTTGTGCTTGTTTGAAATGTCGGCGTTGATTGAAAATCCCGCCGCCTGTAAAATCAGGTCGGTGATTCGGTTTCTGAATGTGAGGAAAGTGAAACCAAGAGATATTTATCGGCAAATTTTCGATAATTACGGACCAAATGCGATGAGTGATTCGATGGTGAGAAGATGGGTCCGACAGTTCAATGGCGGGCGTAGTGATGTGCACGATTAAGAACGAAGTGGGCGTCCACCTTTGGTTACAGAAGAACTGCTTCACGCGATTGATGACAAGATCCAGGAAAACCGTAGGTTTACAATTAGTGCTCGCGCTATGACGACGAGCTGAAAGAAACTGTTTCCAACTGGTTGAAGAAATGTTCAAATGTTCAAATGTGTGTTAAGCTTATAGGACTTAACTTCGGGTCATCAGTCCCTAAACTTACAAACTACTTATTTACTACCTTATACTAAAGACGGCACAAATATCCATGCCCGAGGGGGGATTCGACCCCCCGACCGTAGTGGCCGTGCAGACTGTGACTGAAGCGCCTCAGTCCCCTCGGCCACCGCGGCCGGCCTGGTTGAAGACACAGGCAGCAGATTTCTATGAAGAAGGTATAAAAAACCTGGTGCTATGACAAATACCTGCAAAATTTCGGCAGTTATGTGGAAAAGTAGTTTAAGAGTTGTAGAATTTTGCACAATAAAAATTTCTTCTGTATCTGTGTACAATTTCATTTTATTGCCAAACGGAACTTACTTTCTGGACACGCCTCGTAATATTGTCGCGTTGAAATGGAAGCAGACTTTACTACGGAATACAGCACTTATACTGCAAGCAGGTTTATTGCGAACATTCACGCAGCACTAACTGCCTCTCGGGCAGAGTGCACTGCTATTTATACACAGTCAGAATTCACCAGAAATGAGAAAACAGTTAACATAAGAAACAAGTAGAAATTACAAGTGAACATAAGAAGCAAGTAGAACTTTCTGGAAATGTTAATTACAAAGTCGGCTGTCGGTTAAGTTGGGGTCTCGTGGCATTGCTCCCACTCCTGAAAAAACAGCGTCCCACTGTTAGGTTTCCTTTGGAGCCAGATGCAATGTCCTGGACCTTGATCTTGTCATAGGTCCTCTGTATGGCAGTTCTGGAGAATCCTACCCTTCTGCACGATTATCGAAGACAGACGTTCGTGTCGTGGATTCATCAGTATCATTTACGTCCTTGAACAAGAAGCCAATTTGGCCTATCTGCTCTCCAGGATCGTAGTAAGGCTTCATGCGGAGGACGTGAACAATGTCTGTTCGTTTTTGTCGTTTCGACGACGGCTTATAATCCTCTATTTCGTGTGTGACGTCTGACAGGTGGTGTATGACACGATACGGACCAAACTAACACTTCAATAACTTTTCTGATAGTCCAACATTCCGTACAGGGGTAAAAATCCATACAAGATCCCCTGGGCTGTACACAACAGGTCGGTGCTTGTCGTTATACCGCTTACGGTCCTACTCCTGGGCGTCCAGTGTCCGTATGAGAGACAGCTGTCTTGCTTCTTCGACCCTGGTGATTAGCTGTTTCACATAGTCATCCTGAGTGTCGTCCGGTTCGGACGGGAACAGCGTATCCGTTGTCGTCTCAGCTTCACGACCACGGGGCAGGAAAAACGGCGTGAAGCCTGTGGTGTCTTGACTTGCGGTATTACAAGCAAATATCACGACTGGCAGTATTGTAACCCAATCCTTCTGCCCAACACAGGGGTCTCGTGGCAATATTTTTCCCGTTACTTCTATTCTTGTAGTAAAATTACACATCGATGCTAGTTATTTCCAATTTGTTTAGAGTTATCAGTCTGATGACTGATTGGTGCGGCCCACAACAATTATTCTTCTGCGTAAACGTTCTCATTTTACAGTACCACTTGCACCCTACGACCTCAGTTAACTGCTGCATGTACAACTTCCGATAATAAAGTTCGGTGAATGAAGTGAGAACGGTCGATCGGGGAACAAAGGCGAATCACAAACCTTCACCTGCATAGAAGCCGATGTTGACAACCTACCCCTCACCAAGAGTAGTCCACATACAGCTACAAACACAATTAGTCATAATGACACACTCTGCTATAGTTATAAAGCAAGTTGCAAAAGCAAAGAAAAGAACATTAAAGATATTACACGAAACAAAGGCAAGATCAATCTGAAATAACACATTCATATATATAACACAAGAAATGTTACACTTTCTGCGGAGCTATGAACATAGTTTATTATTTTCCAAAGAGTTTCAGCACAAAGATATAACCCTTCAAAGTTTCAGGGGCAGATACCACAAGCGCTGCGCATAATGAAATGCCCCTTCTAAATGTGGTGCGGCCTAGATGTAACATCGCCGGTGTCACGGAGCGAGAAGCTTCCTCAATGCGCTGTTAGACTGCCGACTGTCGCCGCACACGGCAGTATACCCGACAGTTGGAGCCACACAAACAACCGGGGCTCAATATACATCGGATGACGATGGCATACACGAACAACACCGGCGACGTTACAACTCGGCTGCACCACATTTAGAAGGCGCATTGCATTATGCGCAGCGCTTGTGGTATCTGCCCCTGAAACTTTGAAGGGTTGTAGCTCCCAAACTAACAGTGATAGGAATGTAGTTAAATTGATTTGGACGCAGCTGGTTTCAACGAATCCAATGCACGATAGAAAAAAACTATTGTTCCATTAAAAAATCATATCTTTGTGCTGTAACTCTTTGGAAAATGATACAATAAACTATTTTCATAGCTCCGCAGAAAGTGTAACATTTCTTGTTTTGACCTACCGTCACCTATTATTTTATAAGTTAGAGAGGCAAACACACTTAGTGAAACACCCTGTGTACATATAAAATAACTGCCTTGATACGTCTGGGCATTGAGTCAAACTTTTTCTTCTCTTTATTGAAATTTTAAAGTTTGTTATACTCTTCTTCAGCAGATAGAAGTTATACATAACATAGAAGATGAAAATCAACCCGCTGGTTAGCCGTGTGGTCTAATGCACCGCTTTCTGAGACGGGGAGGCGTACCGGCCTCGGTTCGAATCCGACCGGCGGATTAACTACAGGGGTCGGAGTGCCGGCCAGCGTGCATGCTATTTTTAAGCGGTCTTCCATATCCCCATAGGTGAATTCCGGGCTGGTCCTCGACTCCTCGCAAACCTTGCGTAACAGTTTACCCTTTCACACAGATAACACTATACGTAGAAATTTGAGGTTCACGTTTCCTCCCGGGAGGCATGAGGTGGCGACAGGTATGGTACCCGGCCACCCTGTAAATATTAACACGCCAAATCCCAATTAACAAGATCGTCCCTGCATGTGTGGGAACATGGCTAAAGAGAAATAAATAAATGATGAAAATGGAACATTAACGGAGGTTAACAACTGGGAATTTAAAAAATACAAAAGAGAATGTAATGGAAGGATGAAAAAAAGTCACACAAGAAGCATTTAGAAAAAAATGTAAGAAAATGAAATAGAAATGATGTAAAATGAGAACAATCATCGACGAAATCACAGCACAATGTAGACCGATGACTATTGTTCAGCTGTATGAGGCGGACGAAATCAATGAAAATAAGCTGAAGCACTATGGAGAGGAACTAAACACAAAACAACAATTGCTAAAACTACACTACCCCTGACACAGCCTGGATATGAGAGATGGAAGGCGGGAGGAAGGGGTGGTAGGAAGAGTGGGATATGGAGAATGGGTAGCACGGGGCTACAAGGAGGGTGAGGGTGAGGGGGAGGAGGAGTTTTGTACGAGGGGGCGGTGGCGGGGAGGGAGGGGTGTTGAGGGTGAAAGGAATCATGTGGAAAAGGAGCGGTGGCTCTCCATTATCGACCTCCGCTTCAGGCTGAGTGTTCCCAATTGATCATCTACTATTTGAACTGTTGTTGCATCTTATACGATAAATGTGAGATTATCGACTGCCCACAATTGCAAATGAGTGTTTATTAATATATCAGTTAATAGTTAAATTATATTTTTCAGAAAGACACATTTAACTTACATAATGAAGGTCTGCATTTACTCCTCTTTGTTCCAGGTTCCAGTTATGGACTCCAGCTGTGTGACATAGAGGTAAGTTATCACAAAAGTAAGTTAATGTCGTTTCATGAATTATATGTAACTGAAAAGCAGTACGGAACGAGAATATGATATCGGAATAACGATAGTCTTCCTCGTCAGAATAGTTAGAACGGCTCACGTTGAAACTGAATGTAACGCAATGTGAAAACATTATGTACCGCTTGCGTCTGAGATGGAGATTAATGAAGACCAAAATGTAACAGCAATGTTAGCATCTATGTAATCTTCACCCCTGGAATGTGTATATGTGTCTTACATACATATTTGTGTTCTGGTATTATATTGCAAACAATGGTACTGCATACCAACGTGTTTAGCTTTGAAATTTGCCATCACTTTCATGATCGGGAAGATCTGCCAGCTGAGCTATGCAGTCTATTCTCAGGATCATAATGATGTAACCCAGTTTCATCAGCAGCGAATACATTTAAAAGAAACACTAGATCATCCTCTAACATCAACTTTAACTGCATGCAGACCTGTAAGCGAATGTTTCTTTTTCGGGAATCAATAGTCTTGGAACCCTTCGAGCACCTACGTATGGGTGGCACCCAACGAAATGTTCAGTATTTCAGAAAGTGATCTTAGGGTAATTCGTTGATCGTTTTTCACAATGACAACAGAAGTGTTGAAATTTTCTTCCGAAAGAACATTAAATGAACCACCGGGTAGACCTTCCTTTGAAATTGACTGTCCTCCCTCTTACAAATTTTAAACCACCTTCGAGTTCAAATGTTCAAATGTTTGTAGAACTTATGGGACTTAACTACGGGGTCATCAGTCCCTAAGCTTACAAACTACTTATGAACTAGCTAAGACTAATGACGGCACAAATATCTATGCCCGAGGGGGGATTCGAGCCCCCGACCGTAGTGGCCGTACAGACCGTGACTGGAGAGCATCTGTCCCCTCGGCCACCGCGGCCGGCCACTTTCGAGTTGCGCTGTAGAAAAGAGCAGACTCTTCATATGCCTCTTGTAACATTGTATAGGCCACAGCTGACGATTTATCGAGACGAAAGCAGAATTTCAAAACCGCGTATTGTTTGTTTTGTATACCTCCATTGCAGCGACAGGTGACACTGATCATGCCTGAACTTGCCTGTGTCTCACAAGCGGGAACCGGGAGTCCCAACAATGAATCTACTACGACGTCGTTGTTTCACATTAAGCTAACAGAATATCATCAGATTAAATTTTATCGCGTGAAATTATTACCGGAAAGATACGATCATTCTTTATTTAACAGCCCTCGTATTCATCTGCATTTGCATGGGATACTATACAAATCACATTTAACTGCCTGGAAGAGGGTTCATCGAATCACCTTTATACTATACATCTACCACCCCATTCTCGATTAGCGCATACGATGAAAGAACATCCGAATCTCTCCGTTCCAGCTGTGATTTCTCGTGTTTTATTCTGATGATCATTTGTACCTGTGTAGGTGGCAGTCAACAATATATACTCGCATTGAGAGGAGAATGTTGGCGATTGGATTTTCGTATGTAGAGCACGCCGCGGCGATAAACGCCGTTGTTACAGTGATTCCCATCCCAGATCCTGTATCATTTCCGTGACACTGTGCCCATTGTATCGTGACAATAGGAAACGGGCGACCCTTCTTTGGACTCTTCCGGTAGCTTCCGTCAAACCCACATGATAAGGATCCCACACTGGGCAGCAATACTCTAAAAATGGACGGATAAACGTAGTATATGCAGTTTCTTTTGTAGTTCTGTTGCATGTTTTAAGGGTTCTGCCAATAAAACGCAGTCTCTGGTTCGCCTTTCCCATGACATTATCTACGTGTTCATTCCAGTTCATGTCTGAAGTAATAGTAATTCCTAGGTATTTAGTGGAGCTTACGGACTTTACTTGTGATTGATTTATCTTGTAAACGAATTTAACGCGGATTTCTTTTTGTACTGATGTGGACGACTTCACAGTTCTCGTTTGAGTCAATTGCCAATTTTTGCACCAAACTGATATTTAGATCGTTCTGCAGTTGATCTCCAGATGACTGTACTGGAAGATAAATGACGGCGTCATCTGCAAACAACCTAAGAGAGCTGCTCAGATTTTCTCCTAAATCCTTCAGGTAGATAAGGAACAGCAGAGGACCAATAACACTACCCTGTTTTAGTCGATGCCTTACCGTCGATTACTATGATTTATTCATTTATTTGTTACTATTTTAGGTCCTAAATCTTACCTATAGGTTTCAAAGCAATAAAAAACAAAACGCAAAATTAGTAGCACGGGAACAGTGAGTCCGCTACAGGCGCAACTATTTCGATGTAATGGCAGCGCTTACAGATATACCGTATAGGAGCTACTCGTAAAACGTTACTCCTCTTTCTCTGAATCCACTGGCGCTTCACAACTTTTATTGGCTGACGCTTAGATCAACTGTTAACCTGCGGAGGCTCATCCCGATATGAATTTTAGAGACCGTAAGTTGCTAGTACTTCACACATCACCCCACAACACTCACTCTGGGCGAGGTTTTGCAATGGTCAGCACAATGGACTCACAGTCTGCAGGGTGACGGTTGTACTCTGTGTCCGGCCACTCTGATTTAAGTATACCATGATTTCCCTTATCCGGTCCAGGAAGTCCGTAGGAAATCAGTCTGTGCTTGTGCTTAGGTAGTAATGTATCATTATGAAATGGCTGTTAGAAACTAAAGTTTCTCATTTCTTTTGCCATAACACATGTATCTGCAAATTTACTATTTACCTTACGGCAGATAAAGACGTATACTTATTAAAAGATACGGAAGTTATGTTCCCCTGTAATGCAATTGCTTGAGTTGTTACGTTCCATACAGCGACTCACTCAAATGTAGTCAGTACGAAATAGTCTGCAGATTACTGAAAAATTTTACTTCTTCCGGAATAAATGAAAGTGTTTGTTTACGAGTCTGTCGATGGTACTTCGCAGCAGTGGTAAGGCTTTTGCTACGAATCAGATGCCCTTTCAGTAAACCTCCAAATATCTTTATCGGCTCCAAAATTATCACACATGAGATGTCACATGTCGATAACGATCCCGTACCCACCCACGCCCTCTACCCCGGTCTATTATGTGTAATCGTGGGGGGACAGTGTAATATTTCTCTATAGCTGTCGAATATCTACTATTTTTATTTATTCAATAAATAAATAAAATTTAGGTAACAAAATACAGCCTATTGGTATGGTGTCTGTTCTTTTCGGACATGTAAGAAAGAAGAGGTACCATTTGTTGTTGATAGTGGCCGTAATTACACGAATTCGAAATATTTACAATTCGTAAAACACGGGACATACACGAGATCCACAGGGAAGTAGATAGGACGTTGTAGTTAGATGACAAGTTTTTTGACTTACGGAAGTCGTTCGATACTGTTCGGAAATATCGCCTGATGAACAAAGTGCGAGCGTATGGAATATCAGACCAACTGTGTGAATGAATAGAGGCATTCATAGCTAACAAGACGCAGCATGTCATTCATAACAGAGAGAAGTCTTCATACTTTAAAGTGGTTACAGGTGTGCCCCAGGGCAGTGTTACAGGACCGTCACTTTTGACAATATGCGAATAGAAATGACTTCGGAGATAACGTAGGAAGTTCAGTGAGGCCTTTTGCGGATGATACAGTAGTTTATCGAGAAGTCGCACCACTGGAAAAGGGTAGCGAAATGCAGGATATTGAAGCATAGTGTAAAGAATGGCCCTTAAGCCTCAACAGAAACTGATCCTTTATTATAAATGGCCGGCCGTGGTGACCGAGGAGACTGAGGCGCTCGAGTCATGGTCTGCACGGCCACTACGGTCGGGGGTTCGAATCCCCCCTCGGGCATGGATATTTGTGCCGTCTGTAGTATAAGGTAGTTGATATGTAGTTTGTAAGTTTAGGGACTGATGACCCCGTAGTTAAGTCCCATAAGCTTAACAAACATTTGAACATTTGTATTATAAATGTACGCAGTAGTAGGACAAATACTCGAAGCAGCTACTTCCGTGAAACATCTAGGAGTACACATAAGGAGAGATTTCAAATCGAGCGGCCATATAGTCAGTTATCAGGTACATGGCAGACTGACATTCGTTGGATGAATAGTCGTAGTCCAGACAGCGCTTGAGTATTTCTTATCATAATGGGATCCTTACTAGGTAATGTTGATACAGCTCACAGACAGGATCCAGCAGAGTGCATCATGATTCCGTATGGGCTCATTTAGTAAGACGAAAGCGTTACTGAGATGATTAGGAAACTCCAGTGGCAGACGCTGCAAGAGACGCGTTCTGAATCACAGTACTGGCTGCTGTCAAATTTCCGAGAGCGTCCGTTTCACGAGATGTCAACCACTGCATAGCTTCCTCTTACGTATATCTACGACGCGACCACTAATATGAAATTAGAGATTTTAGGGACCACACTGTGGCTTACCGCTGATCGTTTCTCCTGCGGACCTCACTGACTGGAATAGCAGGAGAAAGTGACAATGGTAAACAAAGTATCCTCCACTACACACCTTCAGATATGGTTCTCCATGTTGTAATATTTCGGCCAGGGACGCTTTTGTTTGGGGACATTGTCGATTGAAGTATATGCGCACGCCACGCCAGCGTCCCGCCGGACAGCCGGCCCAGGGGGTGGAGAGGGAGCCAGAAGGAAGCGCCCCAACCTTCACCTTCAACACCAGCCGCCGCCCCACAGGGGCAGCCTGGCGAATTGTCGTTGCTTTCTTGCAAGGATGTACACGGCGAAACCAGCCTGACTTTAGGATCGTCCAGATAAATGGCGACAACGGACGCAGGCAAATACCAAAGTACTCGTTTCCGCCAAAAAAAAAAAAAAAAACGTGATGGCATCGCAGATAACCCGTGGACCCCTGCAGACGGGAAAAAGGCAAGTAAATCCCTGCAGTGCACATGCGCGTGAGTGATTCCACCAAGACAATGTTTCTGGGCAGGGAGAGAGACCCTGATAAATGGCATGCCGGGCGGGAGCCAAACGAAGAAAGCTGCCACAAAGAACTGCTTTTTAGAACCAAGAAGGAATGCAGGAGATAAAGACAACACGCGAGAAACGTGGGAAAGACGCCAGTTTGCGAGTCTCATCTCGGCCCACTGAAAATTTCCACTGGAGACTGAGAGGCCTGGTCGTGAAAACGGCGATCAGCTATTGGATGGCTTCGCAAAACCAACCCACCAATCACATAGCCAAAGGGACGCAAAATTAGAGGAGAAGTTGTAGCTGGAGAGCGAGAAGGACTTGGTGAGAAACTTCCGAAGTGGAAACTTGGTCCGTCGCTGGAGAAGCGAGAAGACATGCTGGCAGACGCTGGACTTTGACGCCTTCCCTCGGGGGTGGCACCGCGCTGCACATCCGCAAAGTGGCGAGCGCAGAACAGTGGCGACCGCCGCCGCCGCCGACACTCAGACACCGCATCGCACCGATCCATTGCCAGACGCGCAGATCACGTAAATGTTGGTGAAATGGAAAATTACCCTCTTTCCCCGTTCATATTTTAGCCGTAAAAGATTATGGTTTTTGCAAATCTTATTATGTACGAGGCGCTTCCAGAAAGTAAGTTACGTTTGGTAATAAAATGAAATTGTATACAGATACAGAAGAAATTTTTATTGCACAAAATTCTACAACTTTTAAACTACTTTTCCACATAACTGCCGAAATTTTGCAGGCATTTGTCATAGCGTGACACCAGTTTTTGTATACCTTCTTCATAGAAATTTGCCGCCTGCGTCTTCAACCAGTTGGAAACAGTGAAATTTGGGGGAAGTCCATAGCGAGAGCACTAATTGTAAACCTACATTTTTCCTGTATCTTGTCATCAATCGCATGAACCAGTTATTCTGTAACCAAAGGTGGACGCCCTCTTCGTTCTTCAACGTGCACATCACTACGCCCGCCATTGAACTGTCGGACCCATTTTCTCACCATCGAATCACTCATCGCATTTGGTCCGTAAACACCGTAAATTTGCCGATAAATTTCACTTGGTTTCACTTTCCTCGCATGCAGAAACCGAATCACCGACCTGATTTAACAGGCGGCTGGATTTTCAATCAAGGCCGACAATTCAAACAAGCACAACAAAGCGTACGTAACTGACAGCGATCTCCAAATGGTGCACGTTCTTCTCCTTGATACACATCGTCTACAGCGCATGTGCGGAAATGCAGTCGCAGCGCTGCAGCGGAGATAAATTGAAATGGAACTTACTTTCTGGAAGCGCCTCGTGTAAATCTAAATTACATGTGGTAATCCTCTGTGTAAACTGTTATGTTATCAAATCAATCCTTTGAATCCAATTTTCCTGCCAACCTAGTTCCATAATTTCTCATTACATTTTAATTTTTTTTTACTGCAGTATGGGAGTTATTCAGGGAGAAGTTCGCCGCAGCAGAGCGGCCGAGCTCATTGAAGCGGTGTGTTACGATGTGCTAGGGTTTCCCCTTCGGGGGTTCGAATCCCCCATCGGGCCTGGTTGTTTGTGCCGTCCTTAGTATAAGGTACTTCGTAAGTAGTTTGTAAGTTTAGGGACTGATGACCCCTTAGTTAAGTCACTTAAGCTTGGCAAAAATGTTTTGGAGAGGATTTATTACAATGTAGATGTAGACTTAAAGACAGGTTCACCTACAGGTTCTGATACAAGCAGGCGCAAACATTATCCCCATATGGTTTTCAAAATAAAATGCTAAGATCGCACATTAATAATTTATTCAACGACGACCGGTTTCGGTGAACTGTGTTACCATCATCTGGTTTCATATAAATTTTACAATCTGGTCATCTTGTTAGAAAATGGGTATAAAATAATAAGTGCGACATTAGTCATTATATAAAAAAATACACAACTTAAAAACATGACAGCTTACAAAATACCCATATATTCGACTTAGAAACTTTCGCGACACTGTTATATCTCACTTTACATCGATATTTTTCTGATCAGTCATTAATAATTCTCCAGGTAAATTAGGTCAAAAAAATTAAGAGCCAGTTTCATATATCTGAATCTTCTCTAAAGATACTTGACCCTACTGCCACTCCCCATGCGGAGTCACTGTAAAGATTTCGTCGCAGCTAGAAATCAAAACGTCATTTTTTGTATAATAGAATCGATATATGTCAATTTTGCGATTACTCCAACCAAAATATATGGGAATATTACCGTAGATAAATTACATTTGCTAGCTAACTACAGTCTGACTTGAGATGAATGGCAAATTAAATAAAGGAATTCTCGAAAATATCTGCCGCCCGATAAAATGATGAATTAATCCAGCCGTGTGTTCCTGTGGCTATGTGGATTGAAATAAAAAAAAATCGAAAACGACGCTTACTCAAGAATGAAACACGATTCCTTTTGAAACCAGTGGAATGATTATTTATAGTTTGCTGATCTTTTTCTATATAAACATACGAAAGGTGTTCAAATGAATAGGTACGAAAAGTCTTAACAAAATGTTCAAGTGTTTGTAAATCCAAGGAACTTAACTGCTGTGGTTATTAGTCCCTAAGCTTACAACTACTCAAACTAACTTAACTTATGCTAAGTACAACAGACACTCACATACACACCCGTGACCGAGGGAGGACTCGAACCTCCGACAGGCAGCAACCGCGAGCTCTTCTGCAAATTGCCTGGGAACGGTCGGTTACTCCACCGCGGCAACGTCTTAACAACGAAACAGTTTGAAATTTCACCGCAGATGCGGTCATACGTTCGACCTCGCACGGGAATCCGTAATGCCGAGTGTAAGAACGCATGAACGATAGGGGCCATATCTTGCGACTTGAGGGAATTTGAGACGGACGGGAGGCGAGCACGAGTAGCCAAGTGGTTAAGGCTATCGCTGGTCTTAAGTGGGAGACCCGGGTTGGATTTCCGGCCGGTCTCACATTTTCACTTAACGGCGTTGTTTCATTTCAATGTCCTAACGCAGCCACTGCCATTCCTTTCTTTCCCAGTCCTTCTTCCTTCCATTCCTTTATGAATAGTTTGCAAATTACTATGTGTTAACGTAACTTGAATTCACTTTTATGTGCATCACGGAATATTAAATAAAATGTTGAGACTTTACACAAGCATGGTAAATACAGTAAAACTAAGGAAAAGGGTAATAAAATAATATATTAATTAATTTTTTACATACCACATACAATAGGCACAAAAATTGCAACGTACCACAGACAATTATAGTATAACTTTATCACCCCTTTGCTTAATTTTATTGTTTTTATCATGCTAGGTTGAAGTGTCACCATTTTAGTACATTGTAATTATTGTGGAAAGATTTTGTTATCTGCTTCTTAGGGTGGTTCTTTCTTTTCCCTGTTACAGGTTTGATAATGACTATAAAGTCGATACTAGTCACCCCTTTGTAAGATTTCTTCTGAACGCTAGGCCTTTTCTAAAAAAAAAAAAAAAATAATAATAATAATAAATTCTTTAAAACTTTGAACAATTTGCAATAATACCGATTCTCCAGCTTAGATGTCAGAGGTCATAATTAATTTAAGTAGTTTATAAACCTAGGGACTGATAACAAGAGTAGTTAAGTTCTACAGATTTACAAACATTTGTTCAGCGTCATTCACAGTCTTTCCACTCATCGCAGAACAACTGAACTGGACACCAGTGCACAAATCAACACATTGTCACATTGTAGGGCGATGTTCAGTAAGAGGCAAATCCGACGCAAAAATCTATACAGGGTGTCCCATTTTAATCTATACCGGTCGATATTTCTGGAACGGAAGAATTCTGCAAAAAATGTTCAAATGTTTGTAAGTCTACCGGACCAAACTACGTGGTCAGCAGTCCGTAGCTTACAAACTACTTAAACTAAGGTAAACTAACCTAAGGACAAACACACACACCCATGCCCCAGGGAGGACTCGAACCTCCGACGGCGAGCAACCGCGCATTCCGCAGCGAGCCGCCATAGACCGCTCGGCTACTCCATAGCGGCAAGAGTTCTGCAAAAACAAAAACAAAAGTAGAAGATGCAAGATTTCAGTGGTGGTCATAACAAGGTTCTAAGGATATATTCTTGAGCCCAGTTAGCAATGTCAAACCAATGTCATGTAACCCTTACCTTTTTACTTCATATTCGTATTATACTAGAAAAAATACGCATTTTTCTTAGGGAATGGCCTTTACAAAAAACCGATGGTCTGTCACCAGGGGGCACTTCATTGTTAAGTTTTCAAGGCTACGAATAACTCGAGAACGAAGAGAGATTGGGAAAAATTTTCAACTGTGGTCATATGAACCTATCTTAAAAGTTCTATTGTTGGCAGACAAAGACAGTTTTAAAATTTTGTTGTATTTTTTTACGTGCCGGAAGTGGCCACCCTCGAAGCCCTCTGAGGACTGGTCCTATTTTATATTCAACGACAGATCACGGTCTCCAAATATTGACAATGTCTGCATACGTGAGAAACATTAAACGTAATTTAGACAACACAAAGTATTTATGTATATATTGCTGTCTTTTTATTTTAGTTCTGTCCTTTAAATTTTTTAATATAGTAAGTGGAACGAAGTTGTGTCATTCATGACTGTTACACTATACAGCATTTACTTTAAGTTCCTAATATACTCAACAATTGAATTTATCTTTCATTATCCTAACTTTACAGCAATAAAAATTTATACTGTTGTAACATCTTGCTACACGTATTGTATGTCTTACATTTCGCTAGTTTGTTAATCATGTGCGAACTGTACAACGTAATAAAAATTCCTCTTCAGTCCCTTTTCAAAAAAGCTATATTTTAAATACTGCAAGTGTGCTGTAATTATCCTTGTTTTCGAAATTTTTAGTCTAAGATTGGTTGGTTGGGGTTTGAAAGGAGCGAGACTACTATGTTCATCAGTCCCTTTAATTTAAGGAGCCGACAATTAGAAAAAGAAAAAAATTTTATCCAAAAAATAGAAAAACTTTTGTACTAACCATAAACGTCGGTTCTTATCGACTACCAAATCAGTTTCGACTATTAAGAACTGTGGGCACTGTGACAGAGCCGTGTAGCGCTCTAAAGCCCCAACCATCATAATCATCATCGACTAATAACATATGTATATACAACATTAGAAGGACCCAGTTAAATCAATTTTGACGATAGAATCACAGCCTACAGCCGTTATAGCCGATAGTAGTACAAACTGGGATTTTGATATTTCATCCATGTAAATATATAGAGAGAGAAAGAGAGAGAGATTTATCTCAATCCCGTGGACTCTTTCAATTCTGCCTGAGTATGAAAAGTAAAGATCTGAGTATTATATATTACAACGTTTTTATGTAAGTGTGGAAGAAACACTATTTGAATTTTTAAAAGGCTCAATATTTCACTATTGTTCTCTCATTCATCAGCATTCTTTCCATTTTTAATTTTATTTATCTGAAGTGGAGAAGATTAGAAAGTAACATGTATTTCAACAGTTACGTAAGTATGTCAAAATGTTTCTGTAAAAATATAATGAGTGTAGATGTGTGTGAATTGTAAATGTAACGTTTGTTTAAACTGGTGAAGGCATTAGAATATTATGGTGTCGTACAAGTCTAAAGTGCGCGCCACCTACTTTCGCCGCACGCCGCCCTGCACCCATGGCACGGCGTTCTTACGACGTCAGCCATGAGCGCCCTCTACGACAACTCCACTCGTGGCCACCACTGAATGACATCGTTCACTTGGTACTGAGGTAGGAACCAGTTAACACTTCGGAATCAGATAGGCACCAGTAAAGACTTGGCTATCGGATAGGCACTAGGCAGCCCTCTAGTTCAACTATGTATCAGCATACTGCAGTACTGAGCTATGTAAAAGTTAAGTATTACTAAGTCTCTAAGAAATACATATCTCGTACTAATTTACTCTAGTGTTTCTAGTTTCTGCTGTCCCACTGGCTGCTCACCTTCGTTCCTGCACAAGCGTGCATCTTTTATTCCTGTGTCGGTCTTTTCTACTCGGCCACCGACACCTACGATGGAAACGAGACACAAAAGCGGCGATGAGGCTGGGACACAAAAGTGGCGACGAGAGTGGTAGACGAATCTTGCACCAGCCCGCTTGCAGCAGCCAGACAGCAGCAGTCGGAGCATGCAGAAATTGCTCCCGCCCACCCACCCTTATTATAAGATTTTTGGGGGAACATTTTCAGTTACGAGTTTTGTGGACTTTTTTATTGCAGAGCGAGCCCTCCTTTCATATTGCCTTTGTGTTTTAATTTAATTGTATGCACGGCGCCTAATCGGTCAGCATGGCCACTACCCCAAACCCAAACTTAATGGAAATTAATCAGTTACAGACAGCGCAAATCACACAACTACTACAAGCGGTGTCGCAGTTAACGGCACATGCGGCTCACCAACAACAGCCGTCACATCAGCAGCCTACACCTGCCACTGCACTGCTTCCTACGTTTCGCCTGTACAACGAACGTGAGGATGAATGGACTGATTATCTGGTGCAGTTTCATGAACTCGCCGCGTCTCATCAAATTACAGGTCAGAGAGTGAAGAACATTTTCTTTATAGTCGACATGGTCGATTTGAGAATGTCCGCAACTGCACTATGTTATTTTAAATGTGTTTATTTCAGTCAACAGTTGCAATAAAATTGGTTAATAACATGTTTCGATCTCTTGGATCATCTTCAGATCTTATAGCTGCGTCACATAGTACTCAGCCAGACGAGTTGCGGGCACAACTATAAGATCTGAAGATGATCCAAGAGATCCAAACATGTTATTAACCAATTTTATTGCAACTGTTGACTGAAATAAACACATTTAAAAGAACCTTTTCTTATCGATTGTAGGCACTCCAACCTTCGTATTACTGCAGAAACTTTTCCCCCACGCATCTCCTGGTGATCTAGAATTCGATCAAATTATAGAAGCTCTGAATGCTCATTATGAAAGAAAAGTTCTCGTAGCTGCGGCGCGGTACCGATTTTTCAGACTGAAAAAATTACCAGAGCAGTCACACCAGCAGTGGATTACGGAACTGAAGGGCTTAACCCGCAAATGTAAATTTACTTGCTCTTGTGGACTTTCTTATAGTGACATTATGTTGAGATATACGATTACGCAGAACATTCAGGACCCCAGAATTAGGGCAGCAATTCGAAAACAGTCTGACCCTTCATTAGACAGTGTACTGCAGCTTATTGAACTGCATGACACCTTTGACTTAGCAGATGTAGAAATGCAAAGCCACAGTGTTAATTCAGTGCACCGCAACGGACGCTTTCCTAGCCGTAGTGCTCAGTATAGCACTAGTGATTCTTTAAATTCTACCAGCCGTGCTGAACAGACAGTGAACAGTAGCCAGTGTAAAAGTGCAACACAAAGGTCGCCCCATCGTGTTAGTAATTTGAATAACGGGCGCCAACCTTTCATTTCAGAAAAATGTTCGTAAGTCTTGCCCTCAGTGTGTATCTCGCCACAAGCATGCGCATTGCCCTAGTCGCAATGCGACCTGTTATCAATGTGGCAAATCGGAGCATGTGCAGTCAGTGTGTCTGCAGAGTGTAAATTCAAAGAACAGTACCGTTAGAAACGAAACGGTGCTTCACGGACAGCGAGAACAGTGCATGCAGTAAATGTTACACACACTGTGGATTTGGACGTGTTTCTCTTGAGTCTCGAATGCAAGAAATTTCTTCTGCGCCTACTGCAAAACTGTGTATTGAGCCACGTTGCAAGAGCCGACGAGCGCGTAAAACTGTACAACGGAAAAGGGTTAGGGACAAGCAAAATGACTATGTACAGTGCAATCCTGTAGTGAACCTAGTGCCTTCTACAACTTCTCATTGTACTAGTGCCCAGTACTGTGTAGCTAGTGACAGTAGATTTGATGTAGCTACTCAAAAGTTTAGTGCAGTAGTTAGTGCATCTGGCGTAGGTTCCCATGCTTGTGCGGACGCCGATCCGGCGGTAGTGCCATCTAGTGACAGTGTTGTTAATCCGCTGTGTGCCAATTCTGCGCCGCTTACTTCACTACGCGGCCCGCGCATGCGCAAGCGCAACAAACAAACCGCAGCAGACGTTGCCCACATTCGCGCGCACCTGTCGAGCACCACAACCAAAAGCTTTTTGTGAATCTTTGCATAGAAAATGAGACTGTGCAATTTCAGCTGGTTCCGCTGTAACATTAATTAATAAAAATTGTCGCCGTCTCAACATGTGCTAACGGCATATACAGGTCAAAATATTCCCGTGCTAGGAACGTGTAGCCTGCCTGCCTCTATTCAAGGTGTAACAAAAACAATTGCTTTTGTTGTTCTTCAGGCCAAATCTACGCAGAACACTTTTGGACTAGATGCATTCGACTTGTTTGGTTTATCAGTTCAAAAAGATGTGCTTCAAATTTCGTCAGTAGTGCCTCAGGACAAAATAAATGCATTGTGTGAAAAATATAGTGACTTGTTTTCGCCAGAACTAGGTTGTGCAAAAGACTTCGTCGCACATGTAACATTAAAAGAATCTGCAGTTCCAAAATTTCGTAAAGCTAGACCAGTGCCTATTGCAATGTGTGATACAGTTGCCGAAGAACTTAAATGTTGGCAAGATAGTGGGGTGATTTCTCCTGTTTCTGCGAGTCATTGGGCCTCGCCTTTAGTAATTATAACCAAGCTGTCAGGAAAACGTCGTCTCTCTGCGGACTTTAAATCAACAGTGAACAGTCAAACAATTGTAGACAATTATCCCCTGCCCACACCTGACGAACTAATGGACAAATTAGGACAGTCTCGCTACTTTTCCAAGATTGATTTAGCAGAGGCATACTTACAGATGCCACTTGATGACGAGCCAAAAAGTTTTTCGTCATTAATACTCACATGGGCCTTCTTCAATTTCAACTCCTACCCTTTGGCAGTTCTTCCGCCCCCGCTATTTTTCAGCGATTTTTGGAACAGATGACAGTTTCTGTACCGTGTTGCTCGAACTATTTAGATGATATTGTGGTATCCGGACGTACAGTTGAAGAACATTTAGCAAACCTAGAGTGCCTTTAAAAAGTGTTGACTGCAGCAGGTCTTCGTTGTAATAAAGCAAAGTGTTCGTTTTTTCAAACTGAAATAGGGTACCTAGGCCATGTGATTTATGCCGAAGGAGAGCAATCAAAGACTTGCCTCCTCCTAAGAATGTGCACGAATTGCAAGCAGTAATGGGAAAGCTTAACTATTATTTCAGATATATTCCCAATGCCTCTCAGATTGCAGCTCCACTACATCGCTTACGTAGGAAGAATGTTCCTTTTGTATGGTCTAAATATTGCCAAGTTGCCTTTGATAAATTAAAGTCTGCACTACCCAGTGATGCATATTTGATTCCCTTTGACCCACAGAAGCCTGTAGTGTTAGCAGTTGATGCCTCGTAATACGGTCTGCGTGCAATGTTGTCACATCGTATTGGTTCTCACGATCGTCCTATTGCCTTTGCATCCAAGCTACTGACGCCAACGCAACAGAATTACAGTCAGATAGAAAAGGAGGCCTTAGCAATAATTTACGGCGTCACAAAGTTTCATCATTATCTATATGGCAGAAAATTCTATTTGTTGACAGACACAAGCCTCTCACGTCGTTGTTCTCACCCACAACACCCACAAATCAAATTACGCCACGAACGACACAAAAGATTCAGAGATGGTCCTTGATACTGTCAAATTATCGGTATGAGATTTTGCACCGACCTACCGCTAAACATTCAAACGCGGACACACTTTCCCGACTTCCGGTTGGCCAGGATGTTTCCTTTGATTCTCCAGAAATGGCATGTTGTCAGATAGACTCCAGAGATGCTTCCGCTGTCGCAGATTTCCCTTTGAACTCTCGTCGGGTTGCACAGGAAACAGCTGCGGTTGCAGACCTAAGTGCGGTAGCACGTTTTGTTCGCTCAGGGTGGCCTGTCAGAGCCAAAGACATTGATCGGCCTTTTGTTCGACGTTATTTTGCACAACGTCATGCATTATCTTTAAGTCAGGATGTTCTGTTGTTACATACGTACAACGACCAAACAGGAGCGATTGTTCCTCGTTCCCTGCAAAGAGAAGTGTTACGCCTCCTGCATCAAAGACATTGGGGTATTGTTAGGACAAAGCAACTGGCCAGACGTCATTGTACCTGGATTGGTATGGACGCCCAGATAGAGAGCATGACGTCGCAGTGTACAGTTTGTGCGGAGCATCAGGCGGCTCCTCCTCAACGTTTCTCACACTGGCCACGCCCCAAGGGACCATGGCAACGTTTACACATTGAATTTGCCGGACCTTTCTGGAATACGCGCTGGTTAATTGTTGTAGACGCTTTCAGCAAGTTTCCTTTCGTGATTGCCAAGAACTCAACGACAGCTTCTAGTACAATCAGTGCCTTAACATCAGTGTTTTGCATCGGTTTGTCTGAAACTATCGTCAGTGACAATGGATTTCAGTTTGTTAGTGCGGAATTTCAACAGTTTTGTCGTGTGAATGGCATTCAGCATATCACCAGCGCACCTTTTCACCCTCAGTCCAATGGTGAAGTAGAACGTTTCGTTCGAACATTCAAGTTCACATGGAAAAGATGAAAGGTCAGCACTCCAGGCAGCAAGCTCTTCAAATTTTCCTGTCTACGTATCGGTGCATGCCACGTGACGGCCCGTCTCCTGCCGAGCTGCTACACGGCCGCCGTCACCGCACTCTCCTTCGCCTGCTGCAGCCTCCCACGCACCGAGTTGGTTCGTATGGCGCTTCGCGATTTCAGCTTTCGACGCCGGTGCTGTACAAGGTGTTTGCTGGCCACAACAGATGGATGCCGGGCACCATGCAGCGCGTGCTTGGTCGCAATATGTACATTGTACGTTCTTCCACAGGGTCGGAGCTGCAGCACCACGCAAACCAATTGCGCCTGCACAGCCCGCGAGATCCTGTCTCGGGTTTCTTGTTTCCAGACCCAGTTCACCGCCAGGGAGCAGAGCCACATCGTTCGCCGCCGGGCACAGCGTCCCCGGACTACGAGATCCCCATGGAGGCGGACGCGCCTCCTACGCAGTCCGCCTCTCCGCCTCCGTCGCCGCCGCAGCTGACAGCGTCACCGAGAAGGACTCCGGGACCGCGCGTGTCCCCGCCGCCTGGGCCACGCACCTCAGAAGATGACCTGCTCCCTCTGGGCGGAGGCGTGCGCCCTTCCCCAGGTTTTGGTGGGTTTCCCGGGGGATCGCAAGGTGTATACCGGGGCGCGGACGGCGCCTCGATCCCAGCCTCAGCTACGACGCCCGTCCCACCAGTAACGCCCCCACCCAGGCCCTCCTCCCAGTGCCGTCGCCGTGGCCCTCAGCCCTACGCCACGACGGTGCAGCGGTTTTATGGGGGGGGGGGGGGGGGGGGGTGTCGCACAAGTCTAAAGTGCGCGCCACCTACTTTCGCCGAGCGCTGCCATGTACGCACGGCGCGGCGGTCTTACGTCAGCCACGAGCGCCCTCTGCTACAACTCCGCTCGTGGTCACCACTGAACGACACCGTTCACTTGGGACTGAGATAGGAACCAGTTAACACTTCGGAATCAGATAGGCACCAGTAAAGACTTGGCTATCGGATAGGCACAAGGCAGGCCTCTAGCTCAACTATGTATCAGCATTCTGCAGTACTGAGCTATGTAAAAGTTAAGTATTACTAAGTCTCTAAGAAATATATATCTCGTACTAATTTACTATAGTGTTTCTAGCTTCTGCTGTCCCACTGACTGTTCACCTCCGTTCCTGCACAAGCGTGCATCCTTTATTCCTGTGTCGGTCTTTTCTACTCGGCCACCGACACCTACGACGGAAACGAGACGCAAAAGCGGCGACGAGGCTGGGACACAAAAAATATAACTACAAATGGTTCATAAAAATTTACTGTATGGGTCATACATACGTGCACTCGGCATGCATTTAGCGTCGCGTGAGGTACTGCTCATATCATTAATGCTTAAGGACCTCTAGGGAGGTCTATATATTGCGAAGCTAATGCATAGCAGGTCGGCCATAAGGACTCTTATCGGACGCTGTCGGCCATTTATGAAGACAGTGAGAACAATTTATGGGCTAGCAGCCAACCACAGTCGTTAATACGTCCGTTCCCCAGACCTCCAATCAATGAATGCTAGCGATGGCTCTTACCGGCTGGAGTTTGGCATGTTTCCACAAGTGCTATCATAAAAATGCGTATGTGCGTGACAGAGAGAAGTGCGTTAATGCTGGTAGTTACAGTTTGCTTTAGATATGGCGCAGAAATAACACATTACGCTATTGTAAAACTGGTTTCTGCGCCGCATATCGATTCCTGAGTTCGGTAGCAACACAGTAAGAAGCAACTGGTAATAAATCAACAAATTAAGAACTTCTGCGGCATTCTTTTGTCACGCGAGTCGATAAAATGCATAGGAGAGTTGAATAATGTCTGACGATAATATTCTACGCGTATGCATTGTTCGAAAAATAAAAATTATTGTAAGAAGGCTCGTATTTCCGATTATAAATATTTATTCTATACAGCAATGACGGTAGAATTCAGGACCATGAAGTAAAGTAGTAAGTTTCAAGAGAAGAATTTACAACAAAAGAGGTAAAAAAGGACATATACAGGATAAAAGTATTAAATGCAGTTGATTCTGACAGAAAAGGAGGATACATCATCAATTAATCACAGCCGCGGTGGAGTAACCGAGCGGTCTAAAGGGTCTCGCTGCGGAACGCGCGGTTGCTCGCCGTGGAGGTTCGAGTCCTCCCTGGGGCATGGGTGTGTGTGTGTGTTGTCCTGTAGGTTAGTTTATCTTAGTTTAAGTAGCTTGTAAGCTACGGACTGATGACCACGCAGTTTGGTCCGATAGATTTACAAACATATGAACATTTTTGATTAATCAGAATCTAATATGTTCCTATCAAAACACTACGCGAATACCTCCTGGTTAGAATAAAAGGTATTAAGGACGAAAACAATTTTCCTGACTTATTTCGCGGCTTTACAAACATTTACTTCTACATGTTCTCGGATATATATACTAACACGATTCATATTGCTATTTCGTATAACACGTCATATGGCAAGATTTCATCTGCCAAAGAGTTGTACAAAGGCAATGACGTTTAGGATACCCGCATCACAAATAAAGGATACTGACTATGACATGCATCTTCCTCCAGAGTACGAGATTAGATTTAACTCTTGAGAAATATGTCAAGGTTTTGTATTTAAATTATTTGAAGTTTCCAGGTAATTCAGGAAGCTAGCCCCTGTTTCTCAACTTTGGTCTGGACATATTCGCCTTTTCTTGTGCTGCAATAGGAGCATTTATTATTCTAGTTACCAAATTTTATTCTATGTTACCTTATTATCTGTAATAGTCAACACGGCAATTACCAGTTGTGATAAATCTTCTTCGCGAAATATTACATGAACTCTGTCTTTCACATTATCTTACATAAAATCTTACAGAAATTAAACTAATGTACATTTCAACAATACTTTTTTAAAGTTCCAACATTTTGGATTCATGACCCTTAACTACATATTTAGATTTTTAAAGTTTTATTAATCTCCGTCGTAGTTGCCTTCTTTAAAACCATCCGCCGCTAATCATCATGCTATCGACGGGGCGTTAAACCCTATCTTTCTTCCTTCCCTCATAAAAAACCACTTGTTAGTCACTCATTTGGGACCTTTAGGAGTCAGTTATCAAATTTGGTTACAATCATAAGCGTAGTTATATCGCTACACCAGTGTCATACGTAAACAAACCCATTTAACAATAATTTTTGTAATATAAATTGAACAGTACCTTTCGGTACAGGGTAGTATCCCTCCAATCAGTTGACTGCTTTTGATCTGAGAGCATCACGCTTCTCCCAGAAAACACTTTATAATTAAATAGCTCAAATCCTGGCGTTGCCCGGGTATTTATTTATTTATTCATGCCGTTTTTCAAGTAAGTATTCATTTGTATAAGGGCTGTAGTCTCTAAAATATCTTGGAAATACAATTGGTAGTAATGAAGTAATAGATTAAAATGGTGCTTGATGGGACCGTAGTTTTAGTCCACAAACAGCGGAACGTTACTGTTTATGAGCTCATATCTCATGAACTATGTCGTACTGTGAAACAATTTATAAGTTACATTCAATTATATCCGTGTATACTGTCTGTAAAATTTCCAGTGGCTGAAATTTGTAGTATATAAATTATAAATTGTAACGTCATACCGAAACCCGTAGTTTACTCCATAAACAGTGGAACAGTAGTAAGCGAGAAACTTTTTTTCCTTTCATCACTTTTGCTATGGTTGTCACCCAGAAGAAGTATAATAAAGATTTTAAAATATGTTTAAATTTTGTCGCAAGTAGCTAAGTACTCTCATTCTCATATATCATTTTTATACAGTCTCTTCGTATTATGTGGCACTTTTTTGCTATTCCTATTGTATGTGACGTCATATCTTCTGAATCATGTGTCGTATGTTATTCTTAATTCTGCAGCAGTTGTTACCTCGCGGTAAGGAATGTGTGTACCAAATTTGGTTGAAATCAGTCCAGTGGTTTAGGGGAAGATGAGCAGCATTGTCGCTAAATGCAGCCGTTTTTCGAACATCTCATTGTTTATGACGTCGTATCTCGTAAACTATGTATCATAGGTCATTCTCGCACTTGCGGCGACCGTCCTTATGGATTGAAGCTTACTTGAACAAAATTTTATAAAGATTGGTACAAAACCGTAGATTTGTGTGCAACATATACACACACACAAACATACGAACCCTCTGCTTTATATATTAGGAGAAAGGAATTATATTTGTGGCGTCCATTCTTTCGGACACGTCACTTTTCAAATGTTCCAATGTTTGTTAAGCTTATGGGACTTAACTACGGGGTCATCAGTCCCTAAACTTACAAACTACTTATGAACTACTTACGAACTAGGACGTCACAAATATCCATGCCCGAGGGGGGATTCGAACCCCCGACCGTAGTGGCCGTTCTGACCGTGACTGGAGCGCCTCAGTCAACTCGGCCACCGCGGCCGGCACGTCACTTTTGAAACATTAATTATTACCCATTGATATTCACTGAATGTATGAGATCAACTGCGAACGGATGAAATTGAAAATGTGTACCAAGCCTGGATTTGAACTCGGGTCTCCTGCTTTCTAGGCAGTTCTGCTGATCTCTACAACACTGGGGACACGGAGAATATCGCCGGCCGCGGTGTCCGAGGGGACTGAGGCGCTCCAGTCACGGTCTGCATGGCCACTATGGTCGGGGTTCGAATCCCCTTTCGGGCATGGATATTTGTGCCGTCCTTAAACTTAGTTAGTCCGTAAGTAGTTTGTAAGCTTAGGGACTGATGTCCCGTAGTTCCATAAGTTCTACAAATATTTGAACGGTGAATATCACACCTTCAAGTAGTTACTCAAGTACGTCCCCGTCACATACAAATTCTCAACCTTACCCCTTCCCACTAGAACACAATCTAGTAGTTATTGTAAACTAATTTTTATTCAGTGCGGAGGCACTGCTAGGACCTTACTCTTTCGGGTATTAGTTAACAATAACTACCATATTGAGAACTAGTGGGCAGGAGTAAGGTTGACAATTTGTATCTGACGGGAGGCGTACTTGAGTAATTCTGTGGAGGTGTGGTGATCGCTGTGTTCCCAGTGGTGTAATTCAACGAAGACTGCAGAACAACGCTGAAGATATTACAGTTAAAGAATAAAAATCACAAGTAGAATTACTGTAACATTTTGCAAATAGTGTTCCGAAAGGAAGACATATAATGAAATATTTTTATGCTGGAGAAATACAGCAAGTTGAATTCCAAGAGAAAAATGGTGTAAAAACACTTACCTTAATGGAATATAAAAATCATAATTCCAATCTTTTTTTTAAATATATTTTAGTCGTACTTAATAAGTATGTTCAACTAAAATGAAGAATAATCACTAGTTTTTGGAAGATACACTAATGAAGACTTAAGAAGAAGTCTTCTTTTTTCTGTTTTGAGGAAGCATTGTTTTCCAGTCCTAACAGCGGTGATGCAATAAATTTTTTCTATACCATGAAAGTTCACCGAAGGTAAATGAAGAAGTCACATATTTTGTTTCGAAGAAGCATTGTTTCTCAGTTCCAATCAGCTGAGATGCAATTGAAAGAAAGAAAAGAAAGTGGTGTAGAAGTTAGAAGTCATCTCAACTGCCTAGAAAGAGTGGGCCTGGGTTCGAGTGGCGGCTGCGGACACATTTTCAACTTCACCCATCCTCAGTTAATGTAATACATTCCGTGAATATGACTTTATAATTTATGTTAAGTGTAATCATGTTGAAGTGGATGTGGTTATATTTGGAATGTGTAGCAATGTAAATATCCTTACCATAGAGGTCAGGTTTAATAAAGACCCTAGTCACAAATAACTGATTTTAATACAGCCAACTGTGATGAATATTGAAATAAATGAAGGAGCTGAAATGATAGTTAATTAAAATTACTATAAACTTTTAAGTCTACCACTGTCTGAACGACGAACGAGTCTTACGACAACGGATAGTTACTGTAAAAAACGGTTAGTAAATACAAAAAATAAAATAAAAAATTTCACGGAAAGTTTGAGCCGACTCGTACAAGTTAAAACCATAAAAGTTACGCGCTTTAAAGGAAAGTCCAACAAATTTTTTTGCCCATAATATCCAAAGTTTTACATAAAAATTATACTATTAACTGATTATTAACTTTACCCTATTTGACATATATTTTGCTGGATGAACTAATCGCTTAGTATACTGTGCCTGGGTGCCTGCTCCGGTTCATCGTTTACCAACGGTGTGCTGTATTTAGCTCAAAAAACCTCCAAGGAACGCAGTTCTTCGACCATGCCATTCGAATTAAATGCGAATGGTGCAGATAAAAATAATGCCATTAGCTGAGCATTAATGTCGACCCAATTAACATCTATTGGAAAAGAATAAATAGATTCGCATCTTTTCCTGATTAGCAGCTCCAGTCCGTTGTTAGAACATTGCTTATATACTGTTACTTCGTTACAGTCAGACAGATGTTCTAACGGTCACACGAATGTACGCTGGTCCGAGCTGCAATGAATATGCAAATAGCGCTAAACTGCTCCCTACTGTCGAAATTGATACGTTTGTCGAACGTCCAAAGCCGACTTCTGCCGCTGTTTCATGCAGTGTGGCTTGTCTGTTAGCTTTGACAATTAAACGCAAATGCCGCTGCGCTCTGTCATTTCGCGCAGCACGTTAAAGGGTGACAGCATTGTATTTCGTGTTGTGATTGAAATGTTTATGGCCAAAGAGCATCTTGTTACTTTGGTCAGAGATGCTATTTGCTATCGGTAAGTTTATATGTACGGTCGACGTCTGAGGACAGTCGTAGTTCGTGTGTCAACGCGTCTGTTGTCTGCTAAGGAGGAGAGGTGTGAAAATTTGTATATAAAAACTAGCTTAATTCTCGCTGCCTCGCACGCGTAGGCTGTATGCTCTGCATTCGTTGTTTCTACTTCTAAATATAAATTTTCATAGCTTTAGCTTTAAAATGCTTTCCTAATCAATATTGTGAAAAAACTTGCCACTCCCTATTGCACCACTGTTGCCGGAAATCAAAACATCCCGAAACATATATATATATATATATATATATATATATATATATATATATATATATAACTTTTAATTCTTAGTTTTCGCATTTCAAGCATCAAAATAGTTCTAGCAGCACCCTTATAAGGTTTTTCTCTTATTTCTCCCGCTTAATGGTTGAATTTACAAAACAACTAATCACGTGTTTTTAAAATTCCAATCAAAATTCTAAATCCAAACTTTGGTATTTTTTGCTTCGAAATTGCCTTAATAACAACATATTTTCAAAAAACGTTTCATCCCCATTTCATCCCCTTAGAGATGGGAATACCGAAAACTTGCTGATACCTACAGTATAGCCGGCTGCGGTGGCAGCGGGGACTGAGGCGCTTCAGTCACGGTCTGTACGGCCACTACGGTCGGGGATTCGAATCTCCCCTCGGGCATGGATATTTGTGCCGTCCTTAGAATTAGGTAGTTGATATTTAGTTTGTAAGTTTAGGGACTGATGACCCCGTAGTTAAGTCCCATAAGCTTAACAAACATTTGAACATTGGAACCTACAGTATAAGATAAACAACGAACACAAAGTTCAACTTCCTATCGTCTGCAGATTCACTTTGCAGCGCCGTATTCTGTCTTTTAGAAACGATTCAAGAACGCGAAATTTCTTTCTTACGCTTTGGAATCTTTCTTGGTAGTTTTACTATTCGAACTGCAATATGCACTTATTTTATTCGTACACGTGTTGCAGAAAAACAACTTCAGACTGTTGAAGACGCTTCGCTGTATATAGCCTCTTTGCTATTATAGTGTCAAAAGTCATCGCCGGTCTTCAGTCCGAATTTTATTTACGCTGACAACTTGCAACCAGTACATCTTCCAACCTCTTATAGCTATCGACAAGGAACTGCTATGGTGTACAACGGGACAGTTTGTACTACAACAACACAAAGAGATCGCTCGTCTCCATTGTGTAGGTTTTGCTAGAATTTTATATAATTCGGTAACTTCAATTCTCATATATTCAACCCCCTTATCGTTATCCACCCTCTACCACGCCGCGGTTGAGTAGCCGAACGGTCTAAGGCGCCTCGCTGCGGAGCGCGCGGTTGCTCGCCGTAGGAGGTTCAAGTCTTCCCTAGAGCATGGGTGTGTGTGTTTGTCCTTAGGTTAGTTTAATTTAGTATAAGTAGTTTTCAAGCTACGGACTGATGAGCACGCAGTTTGGTCCAATCGATTTACAAACATTTGAACATTTTGATGCCTCTACCACCATAGTGCACAATGGACACAATGGACTGATACCTACTATCACATGGAAACACTATTCGTTTGCGATGTTTAGTTTTGGCTGAAGTGTAAAATAAAGGAAAAAAGCCTCGATTTTTATATTTATTAAGAAACATGTTACTATGTTACAAGAAAGAAAATGATGAATTATATTAACTTTGCTGAATGACACGGCGAAATCAATATGAATGATGTACGGTAATTTCATTCTCTAATACTTTGTTTGTAGACATGATTGTTATTGCATTAGTAAGAAATAGTGAGTATGGTAGCTGTGCGGAATTTTCAAATGTTTGTATACCTATTGGATCAAAGTGCTATGGTCATCAGTCCCTACTCTTACAAACTAACTTATCCTAAGGACGACACACACATGCCCGAGTGAGGGCTCGAACCTACGACAGCGAGAAACCGCTCGCTCCGCAGCAAGGCGCCTTAAAGCGCTCGGCTATTTCACCGTGCCCGCTATAAATAGTCTAGTGGTCTAACGCGTCATGATAAAGATTGTGTGCTATTCCCGCCGGAGTTTCAAGACCTCAAGAGTGTGTTGTCCTTGGTATAAGTTAGTTTAAATTGTTTGTAAGTCTAGGAACTGATGACCGTTGCAGTTTAGTCCAATACGTTTACAAACACTGGAACATTTTTAGTAAGTATCGTCAAATATGTTTTTTATTCGTGTCAGTCACTACAATATTTTACTTTCCACAGTAGTTTAATATATTTCAAGCTGTTTTGGCAAAACAAACAATAGCATAATTTGTTTTTACGATTCAGCGTGTTTGTGTTGCATAAAGTTCATAAACAAATTAGTGGCTTATTATGGCGTGATTCAGTGACCTGGATTTCAAGTCAGTATTTTCGATAATTGTTGCAGTGAGACGAGTTTCAGTTCTGGTATACTACGCAATGAAAGATATGTTTTATTTTACAGAAGAATTTACGAGTAGAGCAATGAAAAGAAAATTTACTTTCTTAGAATCTACGAAAAGTTTCAATATAAGCAGAATTACCATAGGTTCTGGTTTTACCACATTCATGAACTACACAATTAGTTTCCCAAATTAAGTAGTAGACACTTCATAATGCAAGTTCTGACAGTCATATTTGAAACAAAGGCAAGTAGCAAAGACTATTTAAGGTTTCTTTAGCAATGTTTTATATCAGCCAGTCGGTTGCGTAATTTTAAGGTGCTTGACCTAGGTTTCGTTGCCACTAGGGACAACTTCATCAGAAGAATAAAAACAGTTACCTAAAAATGATAACCACTGAATAAGTATCTTACACTGTATAAGGAAAAAATTTTTACACAGGCTGAACAGTGAAAACATCAGTACTTACACGAAACACGTGACGTCAAAAATATTACGAGCAGGATTGCTCACGTCGATTACAATAAAAACTAACATTTCTGCCGCACAAATGAAACCAGTGTGGGGTGAAGGGCATCAAGGAACTGCCTACGAGGCATCAAACACGTAGCCACGCAAACGTGCACTAGGGAGCGCCACAAGTCACGTGGGCAGTACTAATGCTAATTGTGGACATAATAGTTGACATTCGTGATAGGTTAGAAAAAATTGTTTACATTATAAAAAAAAATAAAAATAAAAAATAAAAAATTGTATGCGCAGTTGATTGTACTACTTCGCAACTGATGTATTTTTATAAGTGCGTATGCTTCTGCGTACTTATGACGATTTTCTGTCATATTTTCTCCTACTTAGAGCTTTCATTTAATATTGGAATATAAAGTTGTAAAAAATTTTTGTCTAACGTATCACACCTAACGTATTATCTCCATAATTACCATTAGTACGGCCCACGTGACTTGTGGCGCTCCCTAGTGCACGTTTGCGTGGCTACGTGTTTGATGCCTCGTAGGCAGTTCCTTCATGCCTTTCACACCATACTGCTTTCATTTGTACGGCAAAAATGCTAGATTTTATTGTAATCGACATGAGCAATCCTGCTCGCAATATTTTTGACGTCCTGTGTTTCATGTAAGTACTGGTGTTTTCACTGTTCCGCCCGTGTAAAAATTTTTTCCTTATGTAAGATATTTATTCTGTGGTTATCATTTTTAGGTAACTGTTTTATTCTTCTGTTGAAGTTGTCCCTAGTTGCAACGAAACCTATGTCAACCACCTAAAAATGACGCAACCGGTTAGCTGATATAAAAAATTGTTAAAAAATTGGATTACTGTTGCTGTTAATCAGCCATGTTCAAAGTTGAACTATTTTATGTTATAGTTTATACCAACAGTATCGTCAAATATGGTTTTCCATGTCAGTAACTACCAATTATTTTATTAGTTTTAGGATTCAGCGTATATGTGTGTTGCATAAAGTTCATAAACAAATTTGTTTCTTATTATAGCGTGATTCAGTGATGTGGATTTGAAGTCAGTATTTTCTATAATTGTTGCAATGAGACGAGTTATTGTTCTGGTATTGTACTATGCAGTGGAAGTTTTGTTCGAAAAATGTTCAAATGTTTGTATAGCTTATGGGACTCAACTTCGGGGTCATAAGTCCCTGAACTTACAAACTACTTATGAATTAACTAATCCCAAGGACGGCACAAAAATCCAGGCACGAGGGGGGATTCAAACCCCCGACCGTAGTGGTCGTGCAGAACGTGACTGGAGCGCTTCAGTCCCCTCGGCCACCGCGGCCGGCGGAAGTTTTGTTTCAATATACAGAAGAATATAAGAGTAGAGGAATGAAAAGAAAATTAATTTCTTAGAATATACCAAAATTTCCTATATAATCAGCTCTGCTATAGGTGGTTTTTACCACATTGATGAACTACTTAATTAGTTTCCCAACACAAGTTTAATCATTTGGATAATGTTCCTAAAATGATTGCTATTAAAACCCAAGTCATAATGCGATAAACCATTTCTGACTTCCGACAACTGTTTCAAAATCAAAGTCCACATACGTTGCCGGCCGCGGTGGCCGAGGGGACTGAAGCGCTCCAGTCACGGTCTGCACGGCCACTACGGTCGGGGGTTCGAATCCCCCCTCGGGCATGGATATTTGTGCCGTCCTAGTTCGTAAGTAGTTCATAAGTAGTTTGTAAGTTTAGGGACTGATGACCCCGTAGTTAAGTCCCATAAGCTTAACAAACATTTGAACATTTTTCCATATACGTTCGAAACATTTCGGATTTTGCGCCCCTATCGTCTCACTGGATTCCACTGCACTCGCAACACACGTCTGCCGTAAGACTGAACTGCCGTCGACTGATCCTGAGCCGCTCGCGACACTCACTTATGTACGAACTGCTGGGGGTCTTTCCAGTAATACGTCCCCATAACGAGGTTCAGTGGCTCTCCCAGTAGTGTACAAAACATTTTAATTGTGATTGAAATGTTGATATGACGGCATCGTTAGATGCGCGCTAAGATTCTAATGCAAATAGATACTTTAATTTCCAACACTAATAATACCCCCAAAATTTGAAGTTTAAACAAATGAGTATCTTCAGTGTGACAGGTCGTCTTTCGGTCGTCGCGCAATGAATATTTCAGTAATCACTTAGGTAAAGTGTTTTCTTCAGGTAGATTTTCCAGTCCTTTTTCCAATGCACTGTTCCGAATTACTGTGCTCATAAATTTAAACAAATTACGATCGAAGAACAAATTAATTTAGTTTACATAAATACAACAGTTTAAAATGAACAAAATTAATATAGTCTAAACCGGTCATATTGAGTGTTTCCGACAGCTGCAACTTATTACTGTCTCTCTGTTCGGGTAACTGTCTTGTATAGGGAAAGTGGCAGTTGGACTTGACGTCACGTCCGCCAGTGTGCTTTGCATTTGCACGCGGCCCGCCAGCGTGCTGCCCACGTGCTCTCGGCCCGCCGATGGGAAACCGGGCAAGACTTACTTCCTCGCAGCGGCCGATTGCCTGTTCACTCGTCACAACCCTCGACGCTCTCCGCTGTCAAACCAGCGCGCTTTGCGCTCTAGATGGGTGTTGTACGTCGTTGTAATGTCACAAGCTGCCCGATCCCTTCAGGAGTAGAACAATGTTGTTCCTCATGGGACGTCACAGTTACTCACAAGGACATTATTTGATGATCATCTTTATTTATCGAAACCCGTCAGCATAATAAAATAATACGATATTGTGATCTAGACTGTTGTAATTATTATATTATTCAGAAATGTTTTGAGGATTCAAAATTTTAAACATAGCAGCTATTCCAGAATGAAACTTTCACTCTGCAGCGGAGTGTGCGCTGATATGAAACTTCCTGGCAGATTAAAATTGTGTGCCGGAACCGGGACTCGAACCTGGGACCTTTGCCTTTCGCGAAAGGCAAAGGTCCCAGGTTCGAGTCCCGGTTCCGGCACACAATTTTAATCTGCCAGGAAGTTTCATATCAGCGCACACTCCGCTGCAGAGTGAAAGTTTCATTCTGGAAACATCCCCTAGGCTGTGGCTAAGCCATGTCTCCACCATATCCTTTCTTCCAGGAGTGCTAGTCTTGCAAGTTTCGCAGGAGAAATTCTGTGAAGTTTGGAAAGTAGGAGGCGAGGTACTGGCGGAAGTAAAGTTGTGGGGCGGCATCGTGAGTCGTGCCGGGGTAGCTCAATGGTAGAGCGCTTGCCCGCGAAAGGCAAAGGTCCCAGGTTCGAGTCCCGGTTCCGGCACACAATTTTAATCTGCCAGGAAGTTTCATAGCAGCTATTGTCAGTGGATAAACAAGCAGCCCCCGTTCAAAAATTAATAATTATTTTACCAGGTGTCGGCAATGACTTAGATTGCCACCATCTGAAAATATAAAACAAGTCACATAATAAAATATACTATTCAGTTGTATAGCTTACGTTACAAAGTTAAAAAAAATTGAATTAAGCTAGCCACTATGGGCTACAGGCCTGCGCGAAGGCATCTGACTTTGTGACGTAAGCTATACAGCTGAATCGTAATCTTTATTATGTGACTTGTTTTGTTTTATATTTTCTGATGAATGCAATCTTAGTCACTACCGAAACTTGGTAAAATAATTTGTAATTTGCGACAGAGAGCTGCTTGTTTATCCATTGATTTTGATCACTGTTTATTTTCCAAAGTGAACAATGTTCCTAAAATACCATTTATGTAACTTAGTTTTGAAAGACAGCGGTGGCCGAGGGGACTGAGGCACTCCAGTCACGGTGTGCACGGCCACTACGGTTGGGGGTTCGAATCCCCCCTCGGGAATGGACATTTGTGCCGTCATTAGGATTAGCTAGGTCATAAGTAGTTAGTAAGTTTAGGGACTGATGACCCCGTAGTTAAGTCCCATAAGCTATACAAACATTTGAACATTGTTCGTTATTTATGTGCTACCATATCGTTCATCCTATCGCAATAAAATTCGATCAACATTTTGATTACACTTTCACGAAGGATTTAGATATCATTATATCACTGTAAGACATACAGTACAGGATATATGACGTCACGAACACTGAGATGAAAACCTGCAGTTTTATAAATGACGCTTACTTTTATTACTTATTTGCTCCTAAATTTATTGATGTTGAGATCTCCAGCCTGAAGTCTGGTTTAATTAAGCTCTCCACCCCACTCTATTTTGAACAAGCCTTTTCATAAAAAGGGCAACCCACGTCTGTTTGAATCTCCCTCTGTGATTTTCCCTCACACACTTCATCCAATGCTTAATTTTCGATTCTTTCATGTCTAAGAAAGTGTCCCACCAATCGATCCCCTCTTCTAGTTAAGATATGCCAAAAATTCCTTTTCTCCTCAAGTCTGTTAAATAACTCTTCATTAGTAAGCCCGGGTACCAACCTAATCTTCAGCATTCATCTGTAATATCACATTTGGAAAAAATGTTCAAATGTTTGTATAGCTTATGGGACTTAACTACGGGGTCATCAGTCCCTAAACTTAAACTACTTACGAACTAGCTAACACTAAGGACGGCACAAATATCCATGCCCGAGGGGGGATTCAAACCGCCGACCGTAGGGGCCGTGCAGACCGTGACTGGAGCGCCTCAGTCCCCTCGGCCACCGCGGCCGGCCATCACATTTGAAATTCCTCTATCCGAGGCATGGCCAACATTTGCGCCCGGCGGGTGCGCACGCCCCCGCGGGCGTAATACACTGTAGTTCACGGGCCCGAGATCGACCGTGTGTCGCCAGTGCCCCACACGCCGCTGCGCTGCGCACAGTGCGCGGGGCAGGGGCGCGGCAAAGGCCACCCGCGGGCACAGCGAGGGCGCATGCGCCCGTGGGCGATGTTTGACCATGCCCGCTCTATCTCCTTCCTGTCTATTTATCGCCAAAGGCAACACTCCAATCAAATGCCTCCAGAAAAAGACTTCCTTACACTTAAAATAATATTCCATGTTAGCAAATTGCTCTTTTTCAAAGACGCCTTTCTTCCCATTGCAGTTCTGAATTTTATATCTTCTGTAGTGCAACCATCATACGTTATTTTACTAAACTCATTTACCACCTTTATTGTCTCCTTACTTAATCTCATTTCTTCAGCATTGCCTGATTTCTCACTTTGTTTTGCTATTGCTACTGCTACTGCTATTGCTTTCAACAGACTGTCCATTCCGTTCAATTACTCCTCCAGGTCCTTCGCTGTCTCTGGCAGAATTAAAATGTTATCAGCAAAACGCAATGTTTTTATTTATTGACCCTGAACATTAATTCCTTCTCCAAATTTGTCTTTGTTTTCCTTTACAACTTGCACCAACTCTAATAGCAACACTTTTGGTAATGTAAGAGTTGTAAATAACCTTCCGTTCCCTATATTTTACCCCTGTTGAGTTCAGAATTTGAAATAATGTATTCAAGTTAATATTATCAATCATTTCTCTAAATATACAAAAGCTAAAAATTTAAGATTGTTTTTCGTCGATTCATCTTCTAAGTCTTCTAAGTATTGCCACCCATGTTCCTACATTTCTCCTGAATCCGTACGTATCTTCCCCGAGGTCAGTATATGTCAGCCTTTCCATCTTTCTATAAATGCATTTGCAATAAATTTTGCATACAATATCCTTTTTTGCCAAAGAATGTACCTACAAAATGATTTCATTCCACAATTTATAGTTTAGGAAATTGCGCTTCACGAACATACATCTTTCGCATCATATTTGTTCGCATTTTATGCCCTTCCGTACCACTCATCCTTTTGCGGTTCCGGCACACAATTTTAATCTGCCAGGAAGTTTCACCTTTCGGTTGATTGCGAAATACGTATGTAGATGTAAAACCTAATTCTGGCTGGCCGGAGGCGGAACTGAATCAACCTCCACCTGAACGCGAATCCAGTGTTAGCACTGCATTACCTCGCTCGGTTGAAAGAGAAAGGGGGATGAGAGGAGAAGAACAGGGGTAGAAGGAAAGACGAGGTAGACAGATAGAGGAAAGGGAAAAAGAGATTAACTCAAGATTGGAACTAGTACGTACCCGGGCGACGTCGGGTTTTCTGCTATTGTTATATATTTATAGAAGTACCTCCTAACACTATGAACAAGTTTGCAAGATGAGAACATTTATATTATGAATCAGCAGCAAAGCACTGACGCGTTAGTTATTTAATTGGCTGCGACGATCTGTCAGTAGCACGCCTTCTACACTGAAACACCGTTCACTAAGCGCGCTTATTTCCGGCATACTGCTTTACCATTGCAGCCAGCCCGGGGAGATGTCTCGTGTTTCCCCCATCACTTCAAGGTATCATCATCATCATCATCATTATCATCATCATCTCAGGGATGCATTAAAGTACGTAGATCTATTTCATCTTCCATGGAGGATTCGTTATTCTTCCAATACGCGAAAAGATCTCTCTCTTTAGTTGGCGATGATACTGCACTGCAAGCTACTGTAGTAATAAACAAAAGAGGGTGTGTTTTAGGTCGATGAAATATAATACAAATTATAATACTTCCTTATGAAAATTCATCATAATGATGGTTTAGGATCAGCAACTGGATATATTTGGTTAAACAATTTTGTCCTTCGTAGTTGCATAATTTTGAAGTCAGTGACTAGTTTCGGATTCTACAGTCCATTATCAATGGATTTGATAATGGACTGTAAAGTCCGAAACTAGTCACTAACTTGAAAATTGTGCAACTGCGAAGGACACCTATAATAGCCGCGGTGGAGTAGCCGAGCGGTCTAAAGCACCTCGATGCGGAGCGCGCGGTTGCTCGCCGTGGAGGTTCGAGTCCTTCCTGGGGCATGGGTGTGTGTGTTTGTCCGTAGGTTACTTTGCCTAGGTTTAAGTTTTTTTTTTTTTTTTTTTTTTTTTTTACTTACAATACTTCCGTTTTGTAATAGTTCATATAAAAATGATCACCTAATGAGTTGTGCTGCACCTGCATAACTCGCACGCATTTCTGACATACGGCTAGGAACTTGTAGATTTTCTTTTATTTCAGGCCTATTGATATAATGGAATGACAACCGGAAGAAAGCAGCGATCTTTTGTTTGGAAGTAATTACAATTTTCTCGCGTAGGACAGCAAGGGCTCAGATTTAATTCCTTGCATGTCCTTTAAAACAGGTAAGCTGTTAGTATAAATCAATCTCGCAAGCTAATTGCAAGTGATGAAAATACAGTCTTAATATTTCTATTACTTCCGGTATCCCTGAGCGAGTTGTGTGTGAGATACCTGACAACTTTTTTTTTTTTTCTTCCCAGCTAAATACCAACAGAAATGTTTTTTAAACGTCGCTTTTTTACTTACTTCAATGTGTAGCATATATATTTTTTCCCACTCCTTACTGTAGTTGGATGATTCGAGGCAGGCACACTACGAATGACAGGCCTGTGCTTGCTGCAGTCATTAACGGAAAAGAGGCGCTTAAAGCGGCTCAGACACTTGCCCAGAGCGGGTCGAGCCTTCCATGCTCGGTCACAATAGTCAGACTCGATCAAACCGTTGACTCGCTCAGGCCTTGTATACTCGGCTGCAGTCTTTCGTTGGGACAGCCTACCCACTTAGGCTGTGCTCATCACGCCTTCCATACTCGTGAGGAGTAACTCATTATGGCTGGTATTCTATGAACACTCTTGACATTGTGGATCTCGGAAAATTAAATTTTCTACAAATTCAGAGTGAGTCCAGTTCTAATTTATAACCCGCGTTCATTATTCTTGTGGCCAAAATAGCATAGGACACGTTTTGATATCAATCAACGCAGTACGAAAGACAGTTCTGACAACACACCGATCTAAATACGTTGTGTTCGCGGCCCACGGCAGACAGAGAATTTAATTTAAAATATACTGCAACGCGGACTACTAATGAGAAGGTCAAAGATTAAAGACACTACCAGTGGATGCTACTTTAGCCCGTGACAATTCACAACCCCAAATTTCCTTCTTTTTTTCCCCTCTCTTTACCTTCATGCTTACTACTAAGATCGTACATGTCTTTGAGCCTGTTTGATCTAGAAATACACGACTCAAGAGCTTTAACACTGTAGTTCTATTGATTTTCACTAAAATGAAATGATCTTTCGACGGTGTTGTCCCAGATCGTAGGTCTGCAGTTCTTGAAATGAGGCTAAAAATCGTAATTGGTTGTGGCCATGTCTTTTGAAATCGTTGCTGAAATTTAGGGAAGCCGGATGTTTCACGATTAATTCTTTTCAATGCGTACACTAGCAGAAAAAAACTCATAGCATGTAGAATTAGAAAGTGTGATCTCTTGTCGCCAATACGCCAATAACACGGAGTAATTCTTCACCTACATCTACATGGATACTCTGCAAATCACACTGAAGTGCATGGCAGAGGGTTCATGGAACCAGTATGATATTTCTCTATAGTTCCACTATCTAATAGCTCACGGGAAAAAGGAACACCTAAACTTTCGGTTTTAGATATGATTTCTTTTATTTTATGATCATGGTCATGTCTCCCTATGTACGTGTGTGCTAACAATATACATTAGCATTGTAAGAGTAAGTTGGTGAAAAAAATTTCGCAAATAGATCTCGCCGGAACAAATAACACCTTTCTTTTAATGATTTCCATCCCAAATCGTCCATCATTTCCGTCATACTCTCTCCCCTATATCGCGATAATAAAAAAAGAGCTTCCTTTCTCTGAATTTTCTCTAAATCGTCCGTCAGTCCCACCTGGTGTGGATCCCACAATGCGTAGCAGTACTCCAAAATAGGACGCACACGTGTAGTGTAAGCAGTTTGTTTAGTAGAACTGCTGCATCTTCTAAGTGTCCTGCCAATGAAACGTAGTCTCTAGTTCGCCTTCGCTACAATTCGACCAACATGATGCTGTAAACAGAACATGGATTCATCCGAAAAAATGACGTGTTGCCATTCGTACACCAAGGTTCGTCGTTGCGTACACCATCGCAGGTGCTCCTGTCTGTGATGCAGAGTCAAGGGTAACCGCAGCCATTGTCTCCGCGCTGATAGTCCATTATGCTGCAAATGTCGCCGAACTGTTCGTGCAGATGGTTGTTGTCTTCCAAACGTACCCATCTGTTGACTCAGAAATCGAGACGTGGCTGCACGATCCGTTACAGCCATGAGGATAAGATGCGTGTCATCTCGACTGCTTGTGATACGAGACCGTTGGGATCCAGCACGGCGTTACGTATTGCCCTCCTGAACCCACCGATTCCATATTCTGCTAACAGTCACTAGATAGCGACCAACGCGAGCAGTGTCGCGATACGATAAACCGCAGTCACGATAGGCTAAAATCCGACCATTATCAAAGTTGGAAAGGTGATTGTGCGCATTTCTCCTCCTTACACGAGGCATCACAACAACGTTTCACCGTGCAACGCTGGTCAACTACTGTTTTTGTATGAGAAATCTGTTGGAAACTTTCCTCATCTCAGCACGTTGTTGGTGTCGATACCGGCGCCAACCTTGTGTGAATGCTCTGAAAAGCTACCGGTAATCATTTGAATATCACAGCATCTTCTGCTTGTAGGTTAAATTTCGCGTCTGCAGCACGTCATCTTCGTGGTGTAGCAATTGTAATGGACAGGAGTATTTCTGTACAGGGGCAGCTTGGGATAATTACACTCCAAAGTGTGAAATACCATGAATTTAACGATTATTACAGCGATAGGAAACACAAATGACGATCCTTCAGGTACCTTTCGAAATAACGCTTTGGTGATCACTCTATATGGAAACAAGGAGAACATTATACTTGGATCTCACTCATTGTCATGCAAAACAAATCAAGAAATACGTTAAATGAAACCAACTAAGGAAATAAACATCTTTGTCACTTGGTTCATACAACCTTCCATTTTTATGGACAGCGACCAAACGTTGGCATGCATAAAATTCTTTGAAATGTCTTGGTCGCACTGTTTTTATTTTATCATTACGCGTTTCGTTACATCATCATCAGATCTGTGGCAAAAAATAAATTATATTTCGGATGTTTACAGTTCTTAATTATAAAATTCATATGGAGCACAAACACAGAATATGAAAATATACATACAACTTTTTTTAAAAACGATGGTAATTAAAATACATCTTATTGGAGATGACTAATTAAAATATAAACCACCACCGTGCATTTCTAGTCAAGGTGTGTCGACTATAATCTCATGCCAAACTGTGGTGAGAAGGGGGAACACCCTAATAGGTAAATTAAGTCCAATAGCCGCCAGATGGTGCAAGGTTACACTTAAATATTATTTGAATGAATTTATGTAACATCATCTTGCGCGCTCTGCACTATCATCTGACATAAAAACTACGAAAAACATGGCTACAAGATGTGTTGAGTCAAAAGAAAATATCAGATACCTTTTTGAAACATATTACTCGGACTGGTCGTACAAAAAATCAATACAACCAACTGACAATATAATATATATACAGAGACAATGTGCCGATGGGTCATAATACATGCTTATACTCAGGTATTGCACTACATATTATTTGATTAAGAGAGGGAAGTAGGGAAGAGTAGGAAGATGAGAGGAAAGTAAAACTGGAGGGGGGCAATCAATGTTTGTAGAGTCTATGGGACTTAACTACGGGATCATCAGTCCCTAAACTTACAAACTACTTATGAACTACTTACAACTAAGGACGGCACAAATATCCATGCCCGAGGGGGGATTCGAACCCCCGACCTTAGTGGCCGTGCAGATCGTGACTGGAGCGCCTCAGTCTCCTCGACCACCGCGGCCGGCGAGGGGGCAATAAAGATGTGGGTAGGAGTAGGTGGGCACTTTTTTTTTACAATGAATTATTTACCAAGATACATGTTACATAAAATACAGTGAACAAATAGATGCATGTGCCCCATCAATTACAATGCTATGTTAAAGCATACATTTGAATATAATAATGTTACAATTCATACAACTACAATAGTATTACATGGACTGTAACGTCCTTCTATTTGATATTTTGGTTGGTGATGGTAATTTATTTGGTTTGTTGTAGTGCTTCGGTATTATAGAAGCGACATCAGCGGTAGTGCAAGCTTTCGTCGTCTTCACATAAAAATTCACTTGGCACGTAAAATTTTATTTGAGGCATACGTTGGTTATTTAAGTTGTTACACCTGATATTATTTCATATATTCAGTTATGGATGCCTCTGGTTTAACTTTCCATAGCCTAACACAGTTTATGGATTATATTTTAACTGATGAACATGGACTCTGTGATCTCAGGGGCTTGTTTTAAAAAATTATAAATTCTTTTTTTAATATAATCTTGTCTTTCCCGGTAGTTCCATTTAACGAAGCACGTCACATAAACATTCACTAGTCTTTACCTATAAAAGTCATAACATTTTAATTACTTTTAGTAACTTTGGTTCACAGATAAATCAAATATGTTATTTTTAAAAGTTCTTCAATTATTAATGGGAAGGTCAGGTGTTAACGACTATTGATACGGTCGACACAAAATTTTAAATTAATATTCTCCTATATTTCACCTTATGCACAGATTTACAAAACACTGTCAAAGTCACACGATATATTTTATATAAGCAGTCAAAAAATCGCAGTTTGATATTCTTGGCAAAGTCAATATTTAAAATTATTCCTTTTTTGAACAAGTTAAAGTTATTTGATTTAATGTTTGTCAATGAAGAAAACTTTTTTAGCAATGATTAATATTGCCTTGTCTATTACGTTCCTATCGGGAGGCAGAATTTTTCTAAGTCCGTAGCCTATCCGCAATTAAAGTCCACAGATATTATTTATGCACTCGCGTATAAGTTCGATTTAATTAAGCCTTTCAAATAAATTCCATCACAGTAAACCAGAAGTTCGGAATAATTTTGCACCTGACTATCTATTTCAGATTCAACCACAAAGACTGTGTGAGATCTTACCGTTACGAGCAATAAATTCTGAGATCTGTTAACGTTGGGAGAAACAAAGACTGATAGAGCGAGTAGCTATACTGTGGAACTATTTATACTACTATTGCGACAAAAGATTACTCTGATTTATGGTGCTTAGACGCGGTTACTCTGAGACTGTACTGCTTCGATACTTCAAAGATATATTGACTGTTACTGAAATTTTGACAAATACGTAACAAAATTCTGCCTCGTACAAATTATTAGAATTGAATCAGGATGAAAATGGCTAGTTTGTGCTGTGATTGCGATGTAGTGTTACATGACTTAGATCACAGTCTATAATTAAAATAGAACAGTGTTGACGCAGGGGGATAATAGTTCAAGTTAGTATTTGAAGAACACAGCAATTTCAGTCATATTTTTAAAATAAAATAATTATGCATGGACAGAATATAAAACAGATCATCCATAAGTCGTTGAATCAAATGAAACAAAGAAGAGGCACATGGAAAATGCATTAGACATTTGGTAATGACCTTATGGTTACAAAAAAAAGTAAAGGTATTGTAGGTAACAGATTGTACCTGTAGTACACTCATAATCTTAAAACAACCATAACCATACATGGATCTAACCTAAATATGATCATTCACAGTCATATAATAAAATGAAATAATGTTAAAAAGAGGGAAAAAATACACTGGAAGATCGATGATCAATTAAAAAAAAAAAAATAAATAAATAAATAAATAAATAAACACCGACCTGCTGAATGTCTATCACAGACGGCCAACTTGTGTTATCAATCGAAAGAGGTCCAAAAGATGTCATTTGATAGGTCTGGTTGCAGTAGAGTGAATCAGGCGAAGGAACATAGTTGGTGCAACCGGGGGGAAGAGAGATCCCTTGGTACTGGCAGCACAGTGGTAGATGGAGGCGACTGGCGGCGTCACAGGGCGTCGCTGACGCCGCCTCTGTGACAGGCACGCCCCCAGCCTGCGCCCCGCGGCTTTGATTAGCGGCGCCTTTGTAGTGGCGGCGGCTGCCACCTCTCTGGGGCCTCTGGGCAGGTGCGCCGCTCTGCAAGGGCGGCGCCGGAAAGGAATGCCGCACCACCCGAGAGCACCACTTACTGCTCAATGCTTTGACGAGGCGCCGGTAAGAGCTCACAAGCTGCCACTGACTTGCGGATAATTGGCACAAGTCTAGCTGTGATGCAGACATACAGGCGGTGGACAAAATACGAGGGTCGTTCACAAAGTAAGTTCAGTTAGTATTTCTATCCGCGGCAGCGCAACGATCGCATTTCCGAGCATGCGCAGGAGTTACTCTGACTCAAGGAGAAGCATACAATCTCATACAAAAGTATTTATTTTAACGTTTAACGTCGACATTTCTTAAATTCCAAACACGAAGATAAGTTTATATATATATATATATATATATATATATATATATATATATATATATATATATATATATATTCCTAATTTAGCTGTTTTTTTTTTTTTCTCCTCTGGTGTTAATTTAGGACTATTTTCACTTTGAAAGGAGAAAAGTAACTTTTTAATACACAATAACAGCGTTAAGAGCCATTAATTTCAACTTCACTTTCTAGAGCTAATGGGCAGGTTTTGCGACCATTTGAACCTGTTTTTACGGAAATTATTTACCGAGATTTAATACTTAATCCTCTGAGACGTCGGAGTAACCCACTAAACTACAGGCCTATTTCATTGACGTCAATTTGCAGCAGGATTTTAGAATATATCCTGTATTCAAATATAATAAATTATCTCGAAGAGAATGATCTATTGACCCAAGCTCAACACGGATTTAGAAAACATCGTTTATGCGAAACACAACTATCTCTTTACTCACACGAAGCAGGTTTAAGAATTTCTGTAGAGAAAACAAAATTTATGACAAACATAAAAAAATGCTCCAGAAATACTACTAACAGATATTGGACCGATAAAGAGGGTAAATAAATTTAAAATATTTGGGAGAAATGATTCAGGAAAATGGCTTAGAAAAATTTGTTGTAGAAGAAAGAGTACATAAAATGGAGAGAGTATATGGTACAACCAGGAACATTTACAACAAAAGGTCTCTGTCTAAAAATCTGAAAATACAGCACTACAACACAGTAGTAAAGCCAGAATGTCTTTATGCAAGTGAATGTTTAGTACTGAATTACAACTTACATAAACTTGAAGTCCTAGAAAGAAAAATCATTCGAAAAATACTTGGTCCACTAAGAAATATAGAGGTAGGGAATGTAAGAAGTAATGCAGAAGTTTATCGCAACATAGAAAACATAACCGAAACACTACGGAAGAGGCAACTGCTATTTTTGGATATTTATATCGAATGAACAGGGGATGGGAATACGGTATCAAGAAATACACAACAGGGTGATTTTTAAAACAAAAATTCAGACATTTGCAGGATTTGAGGACAGAACTAGACCGAGAACGAAATCATCGTGGACAGAAGAGCGAAGAAATGTATGAGAATGAAAGAATACTGGAAGAAGAGGAAGAACGGAAGAAAGGAAGCTGATGTGAATTAACGTGGTCCAAAGATGGCCGAAACGAAAGAAGAAGAAGAACAGCAACAGGTTAACCAAACAGATTTTTAAATATCTCTGGGACAAGAAGTCAACAATAGCATGGATGCAAGAAGTTCGGAAAGATTTGGAAAGAAACAATATAAGCGAAAAAGATGCAACAGAAAAAACGTTTAAGAAGAAAGTGTTAAAAATGGACTGATTCCAAGGCAGGAGGGAAAGAAGACAGAAGTAAAGTGGTCTGAGGAGAGAAAATGGATGCATAGTGAAAAGATGAAAGAATACTGGAGGGAAAAAAAGGAAGAACAAAGGAGGAAACTTTGAAATTGGTGCATTGTCCTTAGATAGTCGAAACGAAGAAAGAAGAACAAGTAAATAAAATAAAAACACGGCGCATTACTTTCTGGGTAACTTTAGAATTTATGTTTGTGACATATTTTAATACTCCTGTTAATGAGTGCTCTAAATAGATTTCAAAACGGCAACTGTTACGAAGGTGCGTTTGAAGCGTAGAGTACCTACTGAGTTTAATCTGCCTTCAGAAATATTTATAACCTATTGCGCAATGTCAGTGGAGACCCGACAGTGGAAAAATCACGATTAAGTTAACCATCTCCTGTTGTGGATAGGGGGACATCAAGTGATCTAATTTTCAAGGAAAACTCCCAACAGCAGATTCTTCAAGATTTATTCTGATTATCCTACCAGAGTGGACATTTCCCTCAGACCTATTTCAGATCCCATGTACTAGTAACTGTAGCACTATTCTCATCGATAACACTTATAGAACGTCAGAATGGACTCAAAAAGTCTGATATATGATTAATGAGGAATCGTGCGTCCGAACAGATCACTTTGTGGGGCCTGAAAATAAGGTGTTTGGAATGCCGGAACCGGTAGCACTGTGAGAACAAATCTTGAAGAGAAGGCTGTTGTGTGTTTTTTACGACCGTCACCTGACAAACGGCTTTTAATCAAATTGCGTGGTTATGGTATATCACCCCAAATTTGCGATTGGATATAGCATTTCCTATCAGAGAGGACACAGTTCGTAGTAATCGATGGTAAGGCAACGATAAAAACTACTTCTGCTATCATACCATGTCTGTCGATACCAATAGTTTCACAATCCATTGTTTCAACACACAGCAATTCAGTAAACAGGATTAAAAATGTCACGACTTACACTAAAACGATTTCTTGAAGACAATTGACTTCTTAGAGAATACATAAACGTTAAATTAGTATCATAAACACATTCGTCGTATCGTACGAAACCCACTTCAGTTATAGTTAATACAACAATTAAATGTTGCCGCCCTTAGTTTGCAATATTGACGTAACAAGCGGCATTCCATTAACATTCGGACTATTTAGAAAACGGTCATTTCACTCACATGTCAACGTGCATTTTAATGCTTACGAATTCAATTAGCTGCTTGTTTTAAGAAAATCTTTTTACAACGGATTATTACAAAAGCCAGTCGCACATCAGTGCGATGAGAGAGTCGACTTTAATAACAGTCAAGAAATATAAATTAAAGAAAAAGTAATAGCAAAATTTTCAGTGGGATATGCCGAGCATACCCACTCAAATTTTGGGTATGCTTGAGCGACCGACCATACCCGTAGTTTTCGCCTATGAGGAGAAGACGTTGTAACGTACCGGGTTGTAAGTCATTGTCTTTAGAAGTTCTAGATGGCGCTCCCGGTGACGGCTGGTTGAAATTTCAAGCGACAAAACTAATCTGTTACAAAAAATGTAGGCGACACGCAGAATTGAACCATTACTGCCCAGTTGTTCCCATTTATGGCCAGCGCATAAGCCTCTTTAGTAACAGTTACCACAACACAATATGCATATTCCACAAGTCAATAACACAAATTTACACAGTTCGTGTGTGGAATACAAAAGTCCTAGGTGTATATTAGCAAGTGGTACAAATATGAAGAATTAATAACTGTAGATAAACTTTCTACACTCCTAATAATGAAGACCTCTTACATAATTGTTCAATATTAAGGTTCACGTGGATAGGGTCTCAGATACATCACGTTACACGGCTCGAAGTAATTCTTGAAGCTGGCGTGGGTTGTGCCTCAGATCAAGGATGCAACCAGACTCATTAACGTGGCGCGGTAGCATCCTATTTATATCATCCAAACAAAGACACTGAAAATTACGTATTGTTAATTATGTACTTTAAATTAATTTTAATGGAAAAGTAAATCATTACAGACAACTGGCTATAGTAAAGGGAAGCGTAAATACTACTGAGTAGATTGATGTACAATTCCCCGTTACATTATTGGTATTTCATATCCAAATATAATTTAGTATGGTTGTCAACAATACTTTCGTAACTAACGGTAATTATACAGAAATTAATCAAGGCATAACTTTCCTAATATTATTTGTGAGACATAATAATACCTACTTCAGTATCATGAGAAAATAATTTACTTAGTTTCAGCAGAAATACTAATTAGCATACTATTTGAAATATAACAATACGCCTCTGGCGTTAACTATTTTATATTTTCTAATTAAACAAACTTCTCCGACGTCATAAAATAGAAATTTACTTCACTTTTAGTTACTTTGTCACGTTAGAAAAATGAATGACGAAAGTGTTGGAAAAAATTATAACAAACTAATTACATTCATACCTATTGTTATACAAGCAGATGGGAATAAATAGTAATATGCTTCGTTACAACGTGAACCCATTTTCAGTTCGCTGTTGCCGACTTATGCTTCGTAGTGGTTCTTAATAATGTTACCCTTAATATTGAAAATGCTATCGCTTGTGAAATCAGACATGTGATTCGTTTACGAAATGCAAAGAAAGTTAAACCAAAGGATATTCATCGGCAAATCTGCGAGGTTTGCGGAAAAATTCTATTAGTGATTCAATGGTTGGAAGATGCGTGAGACTGTTCACTGAAGGAGGTGATCAAGTGCACGATGAAGAACTAAGTAGACGCCCGTCTTTGGTTACTGATGAATTGGTTGAGACAGTTCAAGAGAAGCTTACACACAACCGTAAGACTATACTTAATAGCCCTTGATATGGAAGTTCCGCGAATCTCACGATCACTAATTCATGAAATTGTTACTGAAAAACTGAAATTTCGAAAACTTCACGCCGGCCGCGGTGGCCGAGGGGACTTAGGCGCCACAGTCACGGTCTGCACAGCCACTACGGTCAGGCATGGATATTTGTGCCGTCCTCAGTGTTAGCTAGTTCATAAGTAGTTTGTAAGCTTAGGTACTGAAACTTTTAAATCTTCACTCATGTCGGGAACCCAAAATTCTTAATGAACAACATAAAGAACAACGGATGTGCAGTGCACTTCAGTTTTGACACGTTAGAATGTAGAACACGATGGTTTTCTTTCTCGGATAGATACGGGGATGAAACCTGAATATCGTAGACACCCCTGAAACAGAACAGTAATCAATGGAATGGAAGCACAATTCATATCCAATGAAAATTAAGCCTAAGCAAATGTTTACATCTCGAAAAGTCATGTGCACCCTTTTTTGGGACAAAAAAGGCATTTTTCTGATTGATTTCTTACCATGAGGCCAAACACATGGTTACTGCGAGACCTGTAAGAAATTGCGCATCGCAATACAAAACAAGGGCCGAGGATTACAGTCAAATAATGCCCCACCTCGCAAGACGAATATGACCAAACAACTCTTACAGAAATTTGACTGGATCGTGTTTGACCATCCCCCGTACAGCCCGGACGTCGCTCCAAGTGACTTTCATATCATCCTACAACTAAATCTGTCCTTGGTGGTCAACACTTCTACTATGATCACTAGCTGAAAGATCATGTTATCACATGGTTGAATACGCAGGCGGCAGCCTTCTATCAAGAAGGCCTAAAAAAGACATGTGCCACGCTATGACAACTGTCTACAAAATTTCGGAAGCTATGTAGAAAAGTAGTTTAACAGTTGTAGATTTTTGTACAAAAATATTTTTTCTGTATCTGTACAAGTTTGTTCAACATAGTGGGCATATAGCGTAATATGAGCACCATGCAGTGTACTACATATTGTTTGGCATTAGCAAATTTACAATTGACGTATGCAGTCTTTGACGGGATCTTGCTGAACATGACATTTTTTGTACTTCGATGGTGAACAGAAACGCATGATCTCTCGGACACCGGAAATGGTGTACTTAGTCAGAGCCTTTTGACGAAAGCGACTACACTGTTTAACGTTTCACTAGGGACAGCATACGCACAGAAAGTAAAACATCATTGGTGAAGAAATATGACAGGGTGCCACCTGGACTTAATTGGCAGCGATGAGCATCAAGAACCACTGTGGCCAGACAACATAAAACCACCACGGTAAAACCGACTGTAAAACTCAATACTCATTTGACTGAAACTGTTTCGATAAAAATTAAACACTCGTATGGCTTTTAGTAGCCAGGATATCCTCTTCTAGGTTAGACCACTTATTGCAAGTCATTTTATTGCCCCCCACTTGGGCGACTAGCTTCTCGATGGTGATGAAAGTGATGTTGAAAAACACACAACACCCAGTCCCTGTCGGAAATCGAACTCGAGCTCCTCGTTTGACGGTCATTGTCGCTGCCACTTAGCTATGGATGAGGACACTGCTTCGACGTTTCTTTCGACGGCAAGGCGCAATCCATTAATTTTGCGTGTACCCCTTTCATAGCTTCTATGTGTCCCGTCAAGGAAGTGTGCTAGCCAATCCTGTTAAATATATATGCCAATGACCAAACCAGAGCCCCCAGCAGCAGCGGTTTCTTGTAAACTGATGATCTTGCTTTTGTCACACAAACTTTGAATACCCTTGAAGATCTGTCAAAGTGCTGCACTACAAACCAGCTGAATCCAAATACTTCCAAGACACAATAATGTGCTTTTCATCTGAGGAACAGGAAAGCCACTCGTAGGTTAAGGGGTGTCGTACCGCCTAAAATGACAAAATTTCACATTTTTAATTTTACTTAAATTATGAAAATATGGATGCTTAAGCTTAATTTGCTGTTGTTTTCATTAAAATATTGAATTATTTAATATTTGAAATAAATAATTGAAAATAATCATTCACTGACATTTCTGAGAATTTTGTTTTCCCTCAATTCGCATACTGGCATTTTTCTCTGGAACTATATAGTCTAGAAGCCTGTGGTTTCTTTTGTTTTGTAGAGAACTGTCCTTTCCATAAATGGCCTACATAAGTGATACTTCACAGGGAACTCTTTTAACTGTAATTTTGTTTCTGTTTCACTACCGTTATCAAATAAGCATGTCTTAGAGTCTGTGTTTGTTGGAAGTTCAGTCTTTGAACTTGGTATTTTTGATGCTGTTCTTAGTTTTAATGATGGATGTTTCGGAAAACTCCAGTTTCTGGAGCATCTTGGAATTCAGAAAGAACAGATTACCACTACAAGAGTGTTGGAGTTGGACCAACAACGAATCATGAAAGTAGAGATAGCCACAAAGAATACGTCAGAAGAAGCTGGATCCAACAGAAGGAGGGTAGTATTGGTTATGGAAGATGGAGGAGACGAGAACTACCAGTATAAGTTGACTGCATATTAAAATTTAAACGCCATTTTCTCAAAATGACATTTTTCAGTATAAACACCCAATTTATCAGAATTTATCTTGTGAATTATTTACCACAAAATATAGATAGTACAATATTGATGTAGCTCTACTCTAGTAGTATTTATTGTAATAGTTGAAATTCGAGAAATTAAAATTTTGAAAATTTACACCAAAAAAATTATGTTTAGGTAAAAACATCATAACTTCTTTTCAAGCTGTTATTTTGAAGTGAGTGTAGAACAACAGTTATAAAACTTACAAGAACACGTGACAAAAATCAACCATTTAAAAACTCAACAGTTCCTGAGAATACAGAGCATGTATATAGCCAATTAACGTTGTCGAGATAGGTGGTGCGACTCCCCTTAAATATGGTATGGTCAGGGGTCGAAATGGAATACCGTGGTAATACGAGATACCTAGGAATGACACTCGACAGATCTCTTACATACAAGAAGCAATGCATGAACACAAAATTCGAAAGTTAAGGAATAATATCCTTAGGAAACTGGTAATTTCTTAATGAGGTAGCCACCTGAAACCACCTGAACTTCTCCAATGGCATTGTGTTATTCTACTGGAGAGTACGCCTGCCCCATTTAGTATAACTCAACTCATGCCAGACAAGTAGACATAGCTCTTAATGACATATGCAGAATTACAAAACGATGTTTGAAATCCACTCAAATCTAGTAGCTTTACCACCTTGAAGAAATAGCACAATTTTGTTGAAAATAGCCTGTTATAAAAATAAGCAATTACTGCCATCTTCCTCCATTAAATTTTTTTGACATCGTAGGTGTGGATAGTATTGTAGACGAATTCTGCACTTTTATGATGGTTTTACTGCACATCCATCATATACATTATTTTCCTTGTATCCTGAAACACATTTTACATTAGTGAATAATCTTTAAAATCCTTTGGTCACGTCACCACTTCTCACATTTTACATTAGTGAATACTCTTTAAAATCCTGGTCACAAGGCACCACTTCTGACGTCCATCCCCCTTTTTCGGAATGACTCAAAGTGAGCCCTAATATATTCCTGAATCACGGAAATTTTTATTAGTTCATAGGCTATAACGAAGTCATTCCACTGTAGGTGAAGTTGAACTTATCTTATATGCTGGCTGAGGTCCATTGCGTTGTGAGCTGTCTTCGGAATTCACTAAAGAATTTGATTTTACAGGATCTTTTCATAAATTAAAACCATTTCAGTTGATATGGAAACGATTTTATTTCCACTTAAACATTGCACAATCAAAAAATGCAGCAGCAAGCCAACAGAGCTGCTTACAGGTTTCTGGCCACTCAATACCTCTACAGAAGACTAAACATACAATGGTTTCTCTCAAACATCTTTCACGTAACCACGTAATAAGATTGATGACAAAGTTTTGTAATTCACAATTAAACAGTATTCTTTTACATAAAATATGCCAAAATACAAAAATTAAAACATTACATTTAAGCTTTGACTATTTATGTCAATGTATGTACTTGTTTCATGAAATTTGTATTTAAATGTAGTACTCAAATTTAGTCATCCTTTTGACTAGTGTTTACAGTACTCAAATTATTTACGTTGTGTGTGTTTTCGAAGTGCACACATATTTGTTTTGCCAATAGTGTGTAGGCGTATTATTATTGTGACATGGAATTTTAATGTGTTTCAGTTTGCGGTCAAATTATTTATTAATACGGATTTGTATATGGTTGTCGTAGTTTTGTTAATTTCGAAGATAGTTTCTTAGTACCAAACGGATTATTAATTTTAGTGCATGAAAAATTATCAGTATTTAATTTAGGATCTAGTGATATATAAAACATGGTCTGCCCTAATTTATTTAAACAAAAGGTATATATGAAATCATGTTGTGCAATAGTTTATAACATGTATCATTATTGTTTTTATACAAATTAGTATCATATAGGTTCAGAAATTTCCGAAACTAAGTGTAATGCATTTTTAGTGTTTGCAGCTATTATTTACGAAAGTATTAAAATCTGAAAATTACGTAAAAGGTCAGCCAAAGTTATATTTAAATCAACGTACTATTTCTTAAAGGCGTTTTACTAATAGTGTTAATAGAATTTCAAACAGAAGGCGAAAATGTGATTTTACATGTCCGGTAATGAAGTTTTACTTTAGGTATCAGATATTTCGTCTTTCTATGTTGGCAACTGATTTTTAGGAGTGCACAACATAGCAGAAACGTTACAAGCTGAGGTCTGTAAATGTAAGTTAAAACGCTAACTGCTGCTCTAAATAACTTTATGAGTGGCCACAGTACGTGCAACGGAAATTTATCTAACTGATCACTCCTTAAGGGATCAGCCAAAGTATTAACAAACACAAAATCAATGTTAAAACATAAATGAATAGATAATTAAACCTGGGATGTGGAGCATGAAATCATAAAGCACAGGTTTGATACTTTAAAATCATAATCTATTGAGTAAAATGAACAAGCAACTAAATGTGGGAAGACCAAATTAAGCACACATCTTGTACAGAAGCCAATTAAATTATATGATTACTGGCTGTAATAAAATTGTTTCTGCCATTTATGAATATGGAGGTAACATAGGAGGAAATTTGCAGACACACAATGGGTAGCAGAAAGCACAGACATTCATTCACAGACACAAGCATAATGCTTGGTGGTACATTACTCTGCAGGAACACTCGATAATAGCAGCGAAACGAAGCGTCGGCTGTGTCTTTATCAGATGGCAGGTGCCTTGATCACAAATTTAATTACACTGTGCACTAAATTAACTCATGTGTTGGCAGGCAGTTGCTCACTATTCTTAAGTACCACATGGTGTGTGACCATGCCAAAGAACAGAAAATTTACAAGCAGGAATTAATTCAGAATAAGCATGTGAAGCACATGCGAGATTTTGTATAAGAAAACTACTATTAATAAAAGCATGGCTGAAGGACGAAGTAGCGACCGTTACGAAAGCACGTGGTGCAATCGGTCATACAAGACAGGAAAGATGGACTCAAGCTAGAAAATCTGAGAAATATTTACCATACTCGCAGATACAGACACGAAGTGAGAAGTTAGTTAAAACATGAAGGAAATTCAAGCCCACTAGGTTTACACAAAGGCTGAAGGCCATACACGTTTATTCTAACCTGAGCGAAGCTCGAAACACAACCATTACTGGAATGAAAATGCAAATAATAAATTTATACTTCATTTACTCAAGTTCTGTAAATGAAGATACACTTCGCCTTGCATAGCGAAAGAATTACTCAAGAAAACAATCACTGAAAAATCAAGACTTCCTTATCACAAAGAAAGCAAAGTCCTAACAGCATGCCTTCCCCTCAGCTTGATTCGGCGGAGTTGTGAGAGCCAGAATCCAGAGTCAGGAATTCAGCTCTAAGGCCAAGGAAAATCTCCCCCCGCCACACACTGGGGATATAGCGCGCTGAAAGCGACTCAGAGCGCGTTCAGAACCTGCTGTTTACCAACCCTTGCTACCTGACGAAGACAATTCCCTCTTCAACCGCTCTCAGAGAGATCTCCAGTCTCCTTTTTCGTCCAATATTAGTTGGTACGACGTTAAGAACAGGCCACCCCGTCATCTTGCCAAGTAAGCTTGTCTCTGGCCAGCCATCAGACGCCAGCGTAGACGACAAACGATGCCATGTGTTCTTAACTACAGCAAAATAAGACCTAGGGGTCGAGGCGGCGACTGTAAGTTAGTCAATATTAAGAGCAACCTTCCACATTCACATGGACACACAACTTCAATCACATGGGTTGAAACATACATAAATATGTGGCAAACATAAACCTGGGGCACTGAAAATTAATAAAAAGAATAAACTAATTAACACACAGACAGATAGCATTAAAGGTGAAGAAACTCTTCAGGTTAATGATTAAATTGAACATGACCACAGATTCAGTGGACGTGTTTCATTGTGTTCGAAGAGAAATAATAGCGAGCAGGGGAAGGAAGAAAGTGGAGCAGAAAATAACTCATCATTTATATGGACATGAACTTCCTGTGCACTTATGTCCTGTAAGAGTTTCTTGAGAACATCAACAGAACTTAGAACCACAGATAGCCCGATTTCAATCTAAGTCCACTTTACCACTTTATCAATCGGGTGGAAAAGAGCATCTGAAACTTTACCACCTGGTCATAACAAAGGATGGCTGATATGGTAGTTCTTGAATAGGTTGAGATCCGTAGTGGCAGATCCATCTAGCAAGATGGGACTACTGTGAGGAAGATGCCATCAAGTGCGAGTGTGGAGAACAAGATAATGAAGCTTTAATGTCGACTATGTCAAACCACCTGCATGGCGACGATCTTTATCAGTGCTCACTTATGTAGGTGATAAATTTCCAATTTTTTTTCAATACTTTTTTGCACTAGTACAGTCCAGAAACAACTAATTAATCATTAAATCGAAATCTTTAGAGAAAAAAATGCAATAATACGTTTGTTAGCATTAAAAGCGGACATCAGATCCTGGAGGATTGACGTTAAAACTCGGGCCAGGTAGTATAAAAACGTCTAATAACGAAAATAGACATCTAAAGTCATAGGGCTATGCCATACGCTATTAAAATGCGGGAAAAATGTCCATATAAATTACTCACAAAAGAATAAATATTATTACTGAATGTAATCCTTTTCCATATTGGCGGTAGTTACATAGTTCGTATCGATACGGTAGATCTGTGTAACAAAATGTATTAAAGACTAAGTTCGTATCGATACTGTATCTGCGAATAACGAAATGTATTCATGAGTAACGATTCAGTACTTCGAGTCAGCCCAAGTTTTCGTTACTCAGTAGCGAAGGCAAACGGTGCTATAGCTCTAGATACCGCGGTGGAAAAACATCTTGTGATAATAATAGGTTGAGAAGGGAAGTACAATGTACGAGCCATGTCAAATTAATGCTTAAACTTTCGTCCAACCATCCCGTTGAGTTCTTGTCTGCATCATTACTATGAAACAGGTTTCAGTATAGCCACAGGCTGGGGGTTGTAGCTAAGCCAAGTTCCAATCATATTTTTCCAGGAGTTCTAGTCTTGCAAGGTTCGCAGGAGAACTGGCTGCGAAAGGCAAAGGTTCAAGGTTCGAGTCCCAATTCCGTCAATCAATTTCAATCTGCTAGGATGTTCTAGGCTGTTTTTGTGAGAATTTATTTCACGATAGTTCGTTATCCGTCCACTTAAAGGGGTATGCTGATACTGGCACTGTGAAGATAGTTTTCACCCGTTTCACTCAGACGATCAGTTCTTAATAACGTTCCCGTTCGCCTGGAGAGCGCTGCAGTTGAAGGCCCGTGAAAAGAGACAAAAGGAAGGGGGTGGGGGTGGTAGGTATTTCGCCATCAGTTGGAGCCGGCGCGCGCTGCCCCCCCCCCCTCTCTCTCACGTGCTCCTCATCCCGTTAACTTGATTTCACGGTAAAGTGAGTTTGTCAGTTCCAGCACAGTGGTGCGGCCCCCGGTGGCGGGGAAAATTCAGCGCCCAGCGAGGCCCGCTGGGATCTAAGGGCCGGCTGGCATTGTCTCGCGGGCCCGGGCATTATCTGCAGGGCCCGCGGGTCGGGTCGAGCAGTTGGCGGCCCTGCTGGCAGCAGAGTGCGCGGCCAGGCTGCCGGCCATCAGCTGCACAGCACTGGCTGCGCCGCCACGACATCAGCAATACCAACTTAACACGTATAATAAACTAGCTTAAACCTGCAGCTCCACTCGCGTGTTGGTTGATTATGATAGATGAACTATCTTTCAGTAGTGTGCTATGACACGGATTTTGAAGAATGAAACGAAGTACAATACCTTATTTAGAAACAAACATTTTTAATCAACATTCGAATAAAAAACTAAAATTATTGTGAAATGCTTAATGATTTGCAATAAATAGTACATACATTAAATGCAAACGTAGGCTTCCGCGGCAGTTGTCACTATCAATAAAATTGTTCTGGTTATGATACCCCGTCGTCATTTTGTAAACTGTACCGACGTTTCGGCCACTGTTGCAGGCGGCCTTCATCAGGGTCTGTGTCTGACTGCTGACTGTACGATCGCTTGGTGTTCATATATCAGCGGATGAGGGAGAGGAAGGGGGACGTTGGTTATCCTTTATTGGTGGTTATATTATTGCACGCCATTGGTGGAAAGGGGCGTTGCTGATTGGTGTTTTGCCGGCCGCGGTGGCCGAGGGGACTGAGGCGCCCCAGTCACGGTCTGCACGGCCACTACGGTCGCGGGTTCAAATCCCCCGTCGGGCATGGATATTTGTGCCGTCCTAGTTCGTAAGTAGTTCATAAGTAGTTTGTAAGTTTAGGGACTGATGACCCCGTAGTTAAGTCCCATAAGCTTAACAAACATTTGAACATCTTGATTGGTGTTTTAATGGCTGGTTTTTCATATGATTCCCCTTCCTCTCCCTCATCCGCAGATATATAAACACCAAGTGATCGTACAGTCAGCAGTCAGACACAGACCCTGATGAAGGCCACCTGCAACAGTGGCTGAAACGTCGGTACAGTTTACAAAATGACTACGCGGTATCATACCCAGAACTATTTTATTGATAGTACATACATTATTCCTTATAGCCTGTGTTGCAATATCTCAACACGAATGGCGAGAGTAATGTCCATATTCATTTTAATTTCATTTTAGGGCATTCTAATAAACTATGTTATTTGTAGTGTTGTTTGGAGTGTAAATGTAGAGACTTTTTGGGTTGCCCACCCTTCAGCAAGCGACTTATATTTGACCATGTGAAAAACATGAGGGCTGTAAATGGATTCCTGCGATGTTTAATTATTGTCCTTGAGCTTTGTTAATTGTCATGGCAAAAGCTAGACGAACTGGAATCTGAAGTCTTTTGAACTCAAATGACATATCTGAAGGGATTAAAGGAAATTCAACAATAATGATTGTAACAACATCACATATCGATTACTTGATGTAATGCGTGAAACGTCAAATCGATTTTTTTTAAAAACATGTGTACTAAAAGAAATTTTTATTCTTATATTTCCTTACAGAGAAAGAGCTGAAGACCAAAGACATGGCCTGTGGCATCACGTTTCGCTGTATGTAACCTCCTTGCTATAGAGTCGCAAACGTCAGGCTGGTCTTCAGTCCGATTTTTTTTTAAAATTATAATTTGACGACTTTCAACCACAATATCTTCCACCCCCTTAAATCTATCGGCATGGAACTGCTATGGGGTACAACGGGAGACGTCGGACAACAATTACACACAGACCATTCGTATGTGTTCTGTAGTTTTCGCTGCAGAGCGAAATATTCACACACACATACACACACGTGGAATTTTAGATACACCGATAACTTCCACATCCCAACATACTCCACTCTTTTATCGTTATCAACCCGCAAGGAACAATGCAACTAATAAAACCATTTTCAAATAGGACATATGATATTCAAAGACTAATTATTGTTCCGCATGTCGCCTTATATTCTTCAAATTACTAAATATCTATCAAATCGCTATAAAACCGTGCCTAAAACCTTCCTCAGGTATAAATTAGTAACTGTACAAATATTTAAGTCTCTGCGTCTTGTCGTTCGGACGTGATAAGCGTACACCGAACAGACATTCACATTAATATACGTAGACAAATAGCTATCCGTTCGCCATAAAACCGTGCCTAATGCCTTCCCCGGGTAGACATTAGTAACTGAACAAATTTTTAGCTCTTTATGTCTTGTGGTTCAGATGTGATAAACGTACACCGAACAGACATTCACATTTATAGATATAGATGTGTGGCGTTACCCGCGAAACAAGATTTATATACGAGGCTTGTTTTTTAAGTAAGTACCGTTTCGAAATTAAAAAAAAGGCGTGCTAAGATATCTCTATAATTTTATGCGCACTGGGTACCTACATCTTTTGTCTACGCGCTGACGCCATAACAGTCTGATTTTTCCTTGTTTTCGTTGTGTACTGAGTGTTTAAGATGCCTCCGACTGTAGGAGCTGTTATAAGATTTCTTAGTGCTAAATGCCTAAAAGCGATCGTGAGAGCTGTGCACTTTACCATCTTCAGCTCCTATATAACAGATATGACACCTCTAGGAGTGTGGGTTTTTTTTTCCCTATAGAATTCCCGCTTGCTGCAGCTCATTTGTTCGTCCTTCTCCTGAATGCAAAAGTTGGTAGCACCGTCTAAAAGCTTCGGATTCCGCAGCTCTCAACATGTCTCTATTACATAAAGGTAAAGAGGTATTTTTTCCTAATTAATTGTGTTTTGAAATGCCTAAATATCTTTTTAAAAGTGTACAGACGTTCCTCAGTTAATATCTAACTGTAAATCGCTGGAATAACAGATTATAAAGCTATAAGCTTTCGTATATCATATAGGATACCGCAGGATTCAATGCCGACTTTCTTTACGTCCATGGAAGTGAGGATATATTTTTTCCTCGCTTGATTACAAGGGTTGACTGATGATGAGATCTTTGAGTTGCTGGACAGAATTAATCAAGAAGGTTTGAAGAACTTAATAATGCCCAAACCTAATAGCATTCCCCTTGATTTCTGTTTGTAGGAAGGAAAAGGGAAAGAAATGCAGTCTGAAAACGTGCCCCTTACGGAGAAGTTAGATCTAGGAGGCAGAGTAGTGTTGAAACTTAGTGATTCACTGCCAGAGAAGACATAAATCTATGTTGACAGGTACTTCTGTTTCCATCATTCAACGTTACTGAGTTACAGAAATGTTAGTGTCATTTGCACAATAATGGTGAGTCTCAAACCCAGAGCTATAGTGTTTCAGGGAGAGGCAACAATGAGAATATGACGAGGAAGCCATGATCAGGTGGTAAGGAGTGATGGCAAAGTAGCGGTTATTAAATGGTATGACAACAGAGCAATTTATTTGACTTCGACTGAATTTCGTGCCCATTCAATTGAAAATTGCACTCGGTGATCAAAAAAAGAGAAAAAAGTATGTTCAAGTTCCTAGTCCATGTGTAGTAAAGGCATACGACACTAACAAGGTGTAGACAGGATGTTGGGGAAATATGCCATGATAGCCAGGACCCAAAAGTGATTCATCACTTCATGGATTTTGCAGTTGCTGCTGCATGGTTGCGATACAGGGAGAGTGCAATGTAAAATGGTATTGCAAAGAAACGTATAATACCATACTACCAGTTCGAGCTTGATACTGCTGAAAACTTAATATATTTCCAGAAAAGGTCAATTTTGCAGATCGAATCTGTGGAGCAAGAACCAGACTCCGATGAAGATTGTTCGCAAGAAAGAAAGAGGCCAAGGTGTCCTGTTCCAGACAAGCAAGTATGCATTATTTGCCTGAAATGATGAACCACGTTCAGAACAGATCAAAATGCAGGGCAGGAGGCTGCAAAGGCCACACATTTGTACGGTGTCAGAAGTGTAACAGGCATTGTTTCAGCAAATTCCACAAAGAATAAAATTAATTAGGACTTGTAAGACAAACTCTTTCCTGATACATGAGGTAAAATGAAAAAAGGGGAAAATAGAAATTTTGTAATGCTAAATTTGTTTGCAAATTTTGAGTTATTTACTTACCATTATGAAAAGTTTTGTTACCAAGTTTGTATTTTGAAATATTATTAAATGCTGCAGCAGATAAGAATTATAAGTGTAATGTTTGGGACGAATTTTATGTAATAAAGCAACAAGAAACTACAGAGTAATGTGTATAACTGCCCTGCTTGTTCCGATGTATCTTATATGATACCAATTATAAAAAAATCAGTATGATTGCAAACTTTTTTTATTAGCATTAAAATGAACCAAATAGCACAAAAGTAGTTCATTTACATTTCCAATATGTGCTCTGGACTGAAGAGGTCACGGAAGAAAACATTATGAGTGATGCAATGGTAAGAAAGTGGGTGAGACCATTTAAAGATGGTCGCACAAATGTGCATGATGAACAACGGAGTGGGCGTCCTTCGGTTATTAATGAAAGTTTGGTGCAGGAAGTGGACTATAAGGTGAGAGAAAACAGACGCTTTACGATTTCCTCCTTGCGAGATGACTTTCCTGATGTTTCTCGTGGTGTTTTGTATGGCATTGTGACCGAGCAAGGCGATAACGTCAAAACAACTGTGATGCAGTGGTTAACAAGTCAGACGGCAGACTTCTTTGAGAAGGGTATTCAAAAACTGGTTCAACGTCATGACAAGTGCCTCAATATTGACGTAAGTTATGTAGAAAATTCGATTAAGGTACAGGCTTTCATGTAAAAATAAAATTATTGAGATATTTTAGCTCCTCTTTTTTTATTTTCAAAACGGTACTTACTTCAAAAACACGACTTGTAGTACAGGGTGTTTATAAACGAACATCGGGGATTAAACGCTTTATAATATTAAAACCAATTCAATTAATATTAAGGGAAAACCAGTAGTGGAGACCGGGCACGTTAGGTATTTTTTTTATTCTTCTTAAGATTAACTTATTATGTGGTAATTCTTTCGGCAATCAGTCGTAAAAAATACGCAACCTCCAACATCGAGGTCGAGATGTCTTAAGGATTTTAATTGGTTTTAAGCATTGACAAGGACCACACATTGATCGAAATCTAGATTTGCAAACAAATAAATATATATATATTTTTACGACTGATTGCTGAAAGAATTATCACAAATCAAATACAGTCGTGGAGCACCAATTCCAACATTGAATCAAGCCTGATTAACTTATTTTAGACATTTAAATTTTTGAAATTATTGTTAAATTTTAGAGGGATCTTTACCGAATCTGGAAGTCAGTTATTAAGCTTGAAAATATGAGTTGGCGTTTTAGAAAAATTTAACTTTAAATGTTTGTATAGCTTATGGGACTTAACTACGGGGTCATCAGTCCCTAAACTTACAAACTACTTATCAACTAGCTACAACTAAGTACGGCACAAATATCCATGCCCGAGGGGGGGATTCGAACACCCGACCGCAGTGGCCGTGCAGACCGTGACTGAAGCGCCGCAGTCCCTCGGCCACCGCGGCAGGCAAAAATTTAACTACTGGACATATGTCAAATGGGCTAATTTGTCCCTACCTCGGGGTAAGTTAGCCCAGAGGCCGAGGCATGTTGGCCCATGTAGTCTTTTGGTATGTTAAGCTAGTACAACTTAAGGAAACCAAAATAAAACTGATAGTTATTAAGAAACATACTTTGACGCACATAATATCAAGTTGAATATTGAGTTAAATGCTTAACAATGATAACTATGACAACGGGACAGCTTAAACACATTAGGATCTATAGTGTCTAATACAAACCAGTCAGCTTTAATCACTGTCCAGCTTCAAACGATCAGCACAATTTTAATATTCATAAAATAGTCCACACATGAGCCAACACATGCAGTTTGTGCACTGAATCCCTTGTTTTTCAGATTGGCAGTTTGAAAAAGTCTTGCGACACCTTAGGTACACTGACTCTCTCTCATCATCATCATCGGTATCTTTCCTCGGTTTCTTTTTGCGTTTTAGGCGTCCTGAAGTTGATTTAGTTAATGTAATTGTACCATTGCTTGTACTTTCATTTTGCAAAAGTGCTTTTATAGGCTGTGATTTAATGTTCCATTGGTTTTGTCGAATAGCATGGGTCGAGTTTCTGAGTTTAACTTGACGATGCAGTCTGACATGAGGTCTGTTTGTACTTACCATAGTTTCTCCACTAAGATTTTATGGAATCCCAAACTCCTCGCTAACAGCCCTCACAGATCTTTCCTTTTCTTTCACTTCTAAAACTGCTCTTAGCAGTATTTTCAGAAATTATTCCAATTTCACTTTTTCTTTTATAATTTCGGACAATTTTTGTGTAGCTAGAAATAAAACAAATATTTAAACCAGGGCCGTAACTCAGACGATCTGAAAACAAGGAACTGAACCAGATTGTTACTACACAGATGTCTATTTAAGATTTATAAAAATTCACAGTATTTTGTTTTCTTTAAAAAACCTTTTTATCTTGTGAAAATGACGATCTTACGGCCTCTCAAACGTATCAAAATATTAATTACATAAATATTTTAATGAAATCGATGAATTATAATTTCCATTATAATTAAAAATAAGATTTATTCATCGAGTTTAAAGACGTATAGGCCCTGGCTGGCCATCGTGCCCCGTCGACTCTGGGTCAACCTGCCCCATCGCCAACTTGACAATAAATTCTGTTCATAAGAAAACTCACTGAAGCAATTACGATTTTTCGCCATATAGAAATAATTCTTAAGCTACGACTCACCTGCTGCAAATAAAGTAAGCAAACTTAATATCATATAATCGAGAAGTAGAGATTTTACTGAAACACTCACAAAAACAGTAAATCACTACAGCTTGTCCAAAACTACTTCGCTGCCGATATTGGCCCTGTATAAGGAGAGGGACAGTGCTACCTACTTTATGATTGATTACTAGGACGATCTAACACGTATGGAATATATCAACTGGGACATCCTGCCCCTATGGCCAACTTGCCCCAGTCTCTGCTATAGGCAAAGATGGGAAAGCTAAACTGTTGAAGGAATATATAAAACACTTATACAAAGGAAATGGAGGCAGTATTCTAGAAATGGAGTACGAAGTAAAGGAAGATGAGATAGGCGATATGATATTGCGAGATGAAACTGTCAGAGCACTGAAAAATTTGAGTCGAAACAAGGCCCCTGGAGTAGATGATAATCTGTCAGAACTGCTGCTATCGTTGGGAGAACCAGGGATGAAGACATTGTTCCACCTGGTATGTATGAGACAGAGGAAATACCGCCCGACTTCAAGAAGAATATTGCAATTCCAATTCCAAAAAGAGCAAGTGCAGAAACATGTGAAAATTACAGAACTATCAGTTTACAAAGTAATGGTTGCAAAATGCTAACACAAATTATTTACAGACGAATGGAATAGCTTGTAGAATCCGAGTTTAGAGTTAGGAAAAATGCAGGAACACGGTTGGCAATACTCAAATTACGACTCATCTTAGAAGATAGTTTAAGGAAAGATAAACCAACGTTTTTAGCATAATAATGATTTTTAAAAATCTATGGGACTTAACTGCTGGGTTATTAGTTCGTAGCTTACAAACTAATTGAAAGAAGTTAAACTTATCTGACGACAACACACACATCAATGCCCGAGGGAGGATTCGAACCTCCGACGCGGGAGGCCACACGATTCGAAAACCCCGCGCGGCAGTTTTTAGCGTTTGTTGATTTGGAAAAAGCTTTTCACAATGTCGACTAGATTACACTTTTTCAAATTCTGAAAGTAGCAGGGGTAAAATATAAGGAGCGAAGAGTTATATTCAACCTAAACAAAACCAGATAGCAGTCGAAGGGTATGAAAGGAACGCAGATTTTGGGAAGGGAGTAAGATAGTGTTGTAGCCTAATGTTGTTAAATCTATACATTGAGCAAGCAGTGAAGGAATCCAAGGAGAAATTTGGAGAGGGAATTGAAATTCAGGGAGAAGAAATAAAAACTTTGCGGTTTGCAGATGATTTAGTAATTCTGTCAGAGACCGGAAAGTATCTGGAAGAACAATTGTATGGAATAGACAATGTCATAAATAAAGGAATTAGATTAGGTAATGAGACAATAAAATTAGTAGATGAGTTTCGTTATTTAGATAGCAAGATAATTTATGATAGCGGAAGTAAAGAAGATATAAAATGCAGAAGAAACTCATTTCTGAAGAAGCGAAATTTATTGATATAACAATGGTGATGAGCTGCAATATCCTGTGTCCGTTAGCTCATGGAAGAACATCGCTGACAATTTAATTTAATTTATGGCTTGAAAGTGATTTTCCAGTTTGTTTTTATGGAATATTTTATTAATGAGATGTTCAAATGTTTGTATAGTTTATGGGACTTAACTACGGCGTCATCAGTCCCTAAACTTACAAACTACTTAACAACTAGCTTATCCTAAGGACGGTACAAATATCCATGCCCGAGGGGGGATTGGCCGTGCAGGCCGTGCAGACCGTGACTGGAGCAGACCGTGACTGGAGCGCCTCAATCTCCTCGGCCACCGCGGCCGGCTTTTATTAATGAAATAACTTATAGTTATAGTAATTGTTTTTTTATTTACTTGCTATCGAGATAACTGTAAAATAATAATGTCTATTTCACTCTCGTGTAAAACTGAATTTTTTCACATATGAGGTCCCTGTTCAATATGATCGATATTAGTTACAGTTAACTACAATTAACAACACTTGCACAGTACCGTACCATTTGGAGGAAATGTACTGAAATTTTCGGGCATCAAGACATTTAAGCATTACGTCGGTGATCAAGGTTCTGACTCACCTTGCCAAATGTCCCTGGTATGTTTCGAATCACATCACAATCAGCTAGAATGCTGGCAAGGAATTACCTCTCCATATACTGGGTGATCAAAAAGTCAGTATAAATCTGAAAATTTATTAAATCACGGAATAATGTAGCTAGATAGGGAAAAATTGACACACATGCTCGGAACGACACGGGGTCTTATTAGAAAAACAAGTTCAAAAAATGTCCGACAGATGGCGCCTCATATGATCAGAAAAGCAATACTTAGCATAACAAAATAAGACAAAGCAAAGATGATGTTATTTACAGGAAATACTCAATATGTTCACCATCATTCCCCAACAATAGCTGCAGTAGAGGAATAATGTTGTGAACAGCACTATAAAACATGTCCGGAATTATGGGGAGGCATTGGCGTCGGATGTTGTCTTTCAGCATCTCTAGAGATGTCGGTCGATCACGATAATCTTGCAACTTCGGGAAAACCCCAAAGCCAGTAATCACACGGACTGAGGTCTGGGGACTTGAGAGGCCAAGCATAACGAAAGTGGCGGCAGAGCACACGATCAGCCCCAAACGACGCACACAAGAGATCTTTCACGAGTCTATAAATGTGGGGTGCAGCGCCATCCTGCATACAAATCGTACGTTCCAGCAGGTGTTTATCAGCCTGGGTGGGGATGATGTGATTGTGTAACATATTGGCGTACCTCTCACCCGTCACGGTAGCAGTTACAATACCAGAATCACGCAGTTACTCGAAGAAAAAAGGCCCGATAACGGTAGATGTGGTGAATCCAACCCATGTAGTGACTCTTTTGTCGTGCAATGGAGTTTCCACGACAGTTACAGGATTTTAGGTAGCCCAAATCCTGCAGTTGTGGGCGCTGACAGACCCTCGGAGCGTGAAATGAGCTTCGTCGTTCCACAACAAGTAACTTAACCAAGCGTCATCTTCCGCCATATTTTGAAACGCTCACACTGCAAATGCCCTCCGCTTCACTGAATCGTCGTATATAAGTTCATGATGCCGAATGATTTTGTAAGGATAGCATCGGAGGGTATGGAATGCCGGTGCGACGTGCGACTGCACGAGCGCTGACTTCCCCGTGCATAGACGCATCCGCTACAGTCTCCATTTCTTCCGGAACTGTCTCAGCAGCATTACGCCTTGTGTTCGGTCGCCCTATCGTCTAAACAACCTGCCTATCGTCTAAACAACCTGTGGCTTCGAACTTCGAAATCATTTTCGCCACAGCTGCATTTATCAACGGACCTTTACCCGTTCGAATCACCTTCCTATGGCGATATGATCGTAATGCTGAACTAGCACATTCCCCATTCTGATAATACAGCTTTACTAAAACCGCCTTTTCAGGTAACATCAACATGCTGCGACTGCTGGTGCATCTAATTCTCTCTCTCATTACAGCTTCTATTATACACGATTTTCATGAGCAGTCACTGACGTTTTGCTGTCCAGCGCCATCTATCGGACATTTTTGAACCTTTTTTTTTTGTTCTTACAAAACCCCATGTCATTCCAAGCATGGTGTCAATTTTTACCTCTCTATCTACATTATTCCGTGATTTATTATGTTTTCAAATTTATACTGACTTTTTGATCACCTGATACATTGGAATCTCTTACACAAGGGTCTTTATGTAGGGAATAATCGAATACTTTCAGGTCGGGTGACTCGCAGGGCATGGATTACGACAAGGAGTATGTCAATTTGTTCTGTAAAACTGATCGCATTTTGTTGTTCTCTCAACAGTACTGAGGAGTGAAGCGGTTTGTCTCTGATTCATAGCACGCTCTGCCTTTAAAAGATGTAAATACGATACAAAAGAGCACCTTATATACGAGTACAGTAAACAAAACCTGCATCGTGACCGCCTAGTACCAGGCTCGTACTTGTTTCCTTGCAAAGAATATATAATGCAAATTTAAATAAAGAGCACAACACATGTAAACGTGTATACAAGTTACTTGCAAACAACCTGGGAAACAACTATGTGAGACCTGTTTACTTCGCAATCTCCTTAATCCGACTTCTCCGACCCTATAATCATTGGAGTAATCTACATATCCCGCTAAAATATTCTACGCTCTAGCGGATCCACCCTCTATAAAGTAATACATATTCCGATTTACTGAAAAACACGACCAAACATGTCCTACCATACGTATTTAAACCGAGCTTAAAAACACTTTTCTTGGGGTAAGTCCACTGTGTAGTAGCCTCATTCAGTAATGAGTTCATGAGCCCTTGCAAGAATGTAAGAATGTAATGTACGCGGAATGCTGCCTACATGGCGTAATGAATCCACTTCTTAATTGGCGATCCTGTTAAACTCCCTTAGATTTCGTGGTTGGTCAAGAAGTCCTGGCACAGCTCTTTTAAATTTTACAATCTTTAAAAGTATCGGTCGACGAGTAAGATAAAAATGCTTTCTCGTGATACAGTGGAGTAGAAATAATTTCAGTAACGGCCCTAACACGAGAGATGTGTAGCGCGAAGTACGTAATAAGATACTATGCTGCATCTGAACAACCAAGAAAGCCCCCAACTACTCAGAAATTTCGTTGCGTACTCAGTACGATCCTAGTTCAGATAATTAACGTTGATATGTTACAGAATAGAAAGCTATTAAGAAGTTATAATATATGGCATTCACCTGATTGTAGTTATCTACGCTTTCTGTATATCATTATTCATGATGAAAGCACGAAATGACTATCGTACTACGGATGCTTCAGCATATGGAACTGAAGGACTTGTGTTTGTGATATAGTACGTTTGAGCTCAAAATATTAATTAAGAATCAATAAATAATAAATGTCACTCACATTAGATAGTAGTTTAGTAGGACACATCTTAGAACCTTTTTACTCATGCAAAGTAATATTAAAAATTATTTACTGTGACTGCATCTCGGTAGTCACCTATCAGTTTCCGCTAGCAATTGAATAAAGGCGAGTTGTTGTTTGTTATTGTTGTGGTCTTCAGTCCGAATACTGGTTTGGTGCAGCTCCCCGCCCTACTATATACTGAGTACGGCTCTTCATCTCCTCATAAGAAAGCTGACCTACATCAAGTTGAATTTGTTTACTATATTCATCTCTTGGTCTCCCTCTGCGATTTTTACACCACACACGTCCCTCCAACGCAAAATTCACAATTCCTTGATGTCTAAGAATGTGTCCTACCAATCGATCCCTTCTTTCAATCAAGGTATGCAAGAAATTCCTTTTCTCACCAATTCTGTTCAGTACCTCCTCATTAGTTACGCGGTCCACCCACCTAATCTTCAGCATTCTTCTGTAGCACCATATTTCAAAAGCCTCAATCCTCTTCCCGTCCGCACTGTTTATCGTCCACGTTTCACACCCATACAAGGCAACACTCCACACAAATGCCTTCAGGAAGGCCTTCCTTATGCTTAAATTAACATTCTATGTTAACAAATTTCTCTTTTTCAAAAACACTTTTCTTTCCATTGCCATTCTGCATTTTATATCCTCTGTACTACGACCATCATATGTTATTTTACTGTCCAAGTAACAAAACTCATTATTGATTAGTTACCTAATTTAATTCCTTCAGCATCGTCCGATTTTCTAAGACTGCATTCCATTACGATTGTGTTGCTCTTGTTAATGTTCATATTATATGCTCCTTTCAACACATTGTCTATTCCGTTCAATTGCTCCTCCATGTTCTTTGCTGTCCCTGAACTTTAAATCCTTCTACAAATTTCTCCTTGTTTTCCTTCATAGCTTGCTCAATGTACAAATTGAATAACCACTGCATCCCTCTCATGCCCTTCAACTCTACTGTTTGGTTTTTGTACAAGTTGTAAATAATCTTCCGTTCCCTATATTTACTCCTGCTAATTTCAGAATATGAAAGAGTGTATTCCAATCAACATAAAAGCTTTCTCCAAATCTACAAACGTTAGAAATGTAGGTTTCCCTTTCTTTAATCTATCTTCTAAGAGAATCCGTAAGGTGAAGATTGCCTCCCGTGTTCCTACATTTCTCCTGAATCCAAAATGGTCTTCCGCAAGGTGGGCTTCTACCAGCTTTTCCATCCTTCTGTAAATAATTCGTGTCAAAATTTTGCAACCATGATTTGCATTCCTGTCTGCCTATTCTTTCTTTGGTATCGGGACTATTACATTTTTCTTAAAGTGTGAGGGTATTTCCCTTGCTTCATACTTCTTACACACCAGGTGAAATAGTTTTGTCATCTATGGCTCTCCCAGAGACTTCATTAGTTCTGAGGGAAAGTCGTCCACTCCGGGGATGTTGTTTCGACTTAGGTCTTTCAGTGCTCTGTCAAACTCTTCTCTCAGTATAGGATCTCCTATTTCATCTTCATCTACATGCTCTTCCCTTCCTACAATATTGTCTCTAAGTTCCTTTGTAGAGGAACTGGTATTCCATCTGAGTTATTTATATTCAAACAGATGCTTTTATTGTCTCCAAATGTTTCTTTTATTTTCCTGTAGGCGGTATCTATTTTTCCCCCAGTTATATATTCTTCTACAGACTTGCATTTGCCTTCTGGCCACTCCTGCTTTGCTATTTTACACTTCCTGTCTATCTCATCAATCTCATATCTTAGTCGTCTGTACTTCATTTTGCCTGTTTCATTTACTGCATTTTTATATTTTCTCCTTTCATCAATGAAATTTAGTATTTCTTGTGATAACCAAGGATTTTTTTGTAGGTCTTGCCTTTCTACCTATTCTAGTGAGAGCAGCAGAGGACAAAATAGGTTGAAAAGGAGAGTTAGCCGTAAAAATTATTTCACATAATTTTTGCTCAGACTAGCCGCCAAATGTCATACACATAAATTCACGTACCTAAGGAAAACCTTGCAGCCTTTGTAAATATGTCGGGAAGCGTACAATGTCAGACTCTCTAAATTTTAACAGAGCATATGAAACGTATGACCCGAGAAACACACTTCATTACAAACATAAAATTACTAGGTTTATACACCATGAAAACCTTGATAAAAGGAGCTAAAAGTTTGATTAAATTCATATAACAGTAGTTCTCTAAGACAATTTCTTTGCCAAACGCCAAGAGAGAGAGAATCTGAACGAAATAGAAATCGTAACTATAATACCAGTATACGCAGGCTTAAAAGGACAGGATTTAAAATTTACAGTTACCTTCTCAGAATGAATAATTGCAAACTGATCAAAAGTCTCCTTTTACTGTCACGTACGTATCTTGGAACCATTATATCTGTGCTCCTAAATATATGAAGACAGTTTGGTCCGAAATGCGCATTGTTTCGAAGAATAAATTCATTATATTTTGAAGAACGCCCTATTTTCTATTAACGACCATTTTACCCTCTATGTAGCACTTCTGTTCATCCTCAGTGGAAAGCATGATATATATATATATATATATATATATATATATATATATATATATATATATATATATATATATATATATACATTTAAACGGAAAGAGATCTTTAAAAAAATAAATGAATAAAAAATAAAGAAAATAAACTTTTCAGCACAGGTCTGTATTCAGAGTACTTCCAGATAACTTTCTGGCTACGGGTAAATCGAAGATTGGTTAAAATAAAATCTTCGCCGAGGAATTCATTAGAAAATTTATCTAAAATATATTGATATATTTGAAGCAAAAGAAAGCTAATCAGCTGTTTTGTCGTACTTTCATATATCCCAATCTCTTATCACACAGTTATACACCGTGAAGCATCTTCCAATTCAATTACAGTATTTTGTCCATCACGGAATTAGTGGTTTATATTTTTACCATGAGTAAAGTCATAGATTTTTTTGTCGACTGGTTACGGGTGATCATTGGCCTTTTTGAGGTATATAATTGTATCCTTTCACTCTCGTCAACTTTTGTCGTAGGTTCCTGTCTCTTTCTGTTGTATTTATCGCACATATTCCTTTCGTCGCTGATTGTTCAGCGTACGTCCTTCATTTTGTCTTATCGGAAAACATCATATACAAATACTCCTAACACCAATACATCTCATATGTATAGCTTTTGGTTTCATAGAAATTTCCAGTTGTGGACAGTTACTTCAGTACAATGTAGCGCATAAAATGTATCCTTACACACTAGTTTCTAAATGAGGCAATTATTTCATACTAGTAGACTTGGCGAAGAATCCTCCTTTTTTTAAATTCTGCATCGTCCTTGCTTCGCCAATTACTGTTAACTTTGCTTCCCAGGTAGCTTCACTCCTCCTACTTAGTGGTCTGCAGAGTTGACATTAAACTCTAATCGCAATTCTTCTGCTCCTCATTACTTTCGCATTTCTTCCATTGTCTCTAAATCTATATTCTGTGCTGATCTGGAAAGAAACACCGCCGCTGTAAATTGAGTTACCAGCTAATCTGAGAAATCGTTTTCCGCTGATGCTCTGCTTTAGTAAAGGCGGCTGACAGTATTAAAGGCAGACGTTGTTAGTCTTCGATTCGTTTCTAACGTAGACGTTCACTCCAGGGTACAAACATCATTCTGTAGGTGACCGCAATACTTTATGCATGATGGGTGAAATGTATAGGAAAGTAAATTAATTAATTGTTACGAACGTAGACTCACCGAGAATATACATATCAAATGTTTACCCTGCTTTGCCTTGCTATGGTGATGAAGAATGAAGGGAATGTTAGAAAAAATATTTTCTCAGAAAATCCTTTGTTAGTGAAAACGTATTGTATCGAAAATTTTTTGCCTGTTTTATGCATAAAAATACATAAAACATCAGACGGTAAAGGTTGCTTTGGACTCTATGGCCAATTCCCTTAAGAAAAGCATTCGTCGTCTGCATTCGCTCCAGCTTCTTTCAATTCCCTCTTTTTTTCATGCGCATTTCGTCATTCCTTGGTAAATGAGAATGGGTGTTGACGGTGGCAAATAACCAAAAAAAGAACAATTACGTAAAACTAAGTGAAATAACTACAACAATAAACAACGTCATTCACATATATGGGGTAAAGAGCTCAACTGGAAACCGTGGAATCACGTTTTCGAAACCGGGTCGGATCACGGAATTTTTCACCTCTCAACGATGTGAGTAGTTACCATAAACGACATACTAGAAATCCCCTTTCCCCAGTTTGATAACTGCAGTGGGTTAGGGACAAGCGACTGGCAGAAGTTGCGTCCAATCGGAAGGCTTCCACCAGGCCACTCGAAATTATTATTATTATACCACTTATCTGTTACGTGTTTAACATGTGATGACTCACTGCAGGGTGGCCGAGGAGACTAAGGCACTCCAGTCACGGTCTGCACGGCCACTACGGTCGGGGGTTCGAATTCCCCCTCGGGCCATGGATATTTGTGCCGTCCTAGTTCGTAAGTAGTTCATAAGTAGTTTGTAAGTATAGAGACTGATGACCCCGTAGTTAAGTCCCATAGACTATACAAACATTTGATTTAAAAAAAAAAAACAGTGGTAATGAAATAACGAAATCAATGGACGTTTAGCTGGCTCGAAATAAATTACAAACAACAAACTACCGCGCTGAGTTGCCGTGGTCGATCTATAAAACTTCCTCTCCCTGACGTTTCGTTCTCGACTACAGAGAACATCTTCCGAGGTTGAGTCGACGACTGGCTGCTGGGGGCTGAGGCCGCTCCTTATATAAGATCGTAGAGGGCGCCACCTCACGTCACGTGGCGTCGATATTTGGCTGTCTCTGGCTATCGCCTGTTCTCTCGATTGCGAGCAATCGATTGTCACGTGATTTATGCAACGTCGATCGCCATATCTTGTCCAATTTCATTCCTCCTTCTTTACGATTAAAATTGTATTGATGTTTGTGGATTTCAATTGCCTCCCTATACATACGTGTATAATAGTGTGACGTCCTCGCCAGCACACTTGTCTCACCAAATTTTCTTTCGTGGTCTCCTTCCGTGAAAACATGTTCCGCCACTGCCGATTTGTCGATCTGTCCCAAGCGACAATTTTTTTTATGCTCCGTCAAACGTGTATTAATGCTTCTTTTTGTGGTTCCTATGTAAACTTTGCCACAACTACACGGAATTTTACATACCCCTGGTGTGGCCAGGGGATGACGAGCATCTTTTGTTGATCTAAGGCATTCACTAATTTTCTTAGTAGGTCTGAAAATAGTCTCCACCCGAAACTTGGTCAGTACTTTTCCAATGCGATCCGTGATGTTATGAATGAACGGAAGAAATACTTTTCCAGCTGATGGTTGTTGCTGTCTCCTGTTTTTGTGCATTTTACTACTTGAGTGAAGTACTCGGTTAATCTCGCTATTTGTATAACCATTATTCGCAAAGGCCTGTCGCAAGTGGTTTAGTTCTTCCTGTAAGTAGCCTTTTTCACAAATGTTATTGGCCCTATCCACTAGTGTTTTTATGACCCCCCTCTTTTGCCTAGGGTGGTGGTTTGAGTTCTTATGGAGGTAGCGATCAGTATGTGTGGCTTTCCTAAAGACCTTATGGCCTAAGGTCCCATCCGCCCGTTTGATAACTGAAACATCCCGAAAGTTGAGTGGTCCATTATTCTCTTTCTCCATGGTGAATTTGATCTTTGGGTTGATTCTATTTAGATGCACCAGGAAATCATTCAAATCCTCTTCCTCGTGATTCCATATTACGAAGGTATCATCGACATATCGATACCACTTCGAGGGTCTTTTTTTGGCCGACTGCAGTGCTTGATGTTCAAAATATTCCATGAAAAAATTCGCAATTACGGGGCTTAGGGGGCTTCCCATGGCTACCCCATCGGTCTGTGCATAAAATTCACCATTATACTGAAAATACGTCGAGGATAGACAATGCTTATATGCGAGAGAGCTTCATCAACTGGAACCATAGTGAAGAAAGACAATATATCAAAACTGACAAGAATTTCGTTAGGACCGACAGTAATTTCCTTCAATTTCTCAATGAAATGTAGAGAGTTTTTAATATGACTCTCAGTTTTGCCTATGTAAGGTTGTAACAAAGAGGCAAGGTGACTGGCCAGTTCTTGAGTTGGAGCTCCAATTGCGCTGACTATCGGTCTCAAAGGAACATCTACGTTATGTATCTTTAGTAAACCATATAATCTCGGAGGGTAAACCTCAGTTTTAAAAAGATACTTTTTAACTTCTGTAGGAATAGAATATTGTTTTATTAGACGATTGGTGACATTTAGCACATTCGTAGTGGGATACTATTTCAACTTCTTTAACCAATGGCACCCCATACCATCACGCTGGGTGATACGACAGTATGGCAATGACGAATACACGCTGCGTTCACCGCGATGTCGCCAAACACGGGTGCGACCATCATGATGCTGAATACAGAACCTGGATTCATCCAAAAACATGACGTTTTGCCATTCGTGCACCCATGTTGGTCGTTGCGTACACCATCGCAGGTGCTCCTGTCTGATACAGCGTCAAGGTAACCGTAGCCATGATCTCCGAGCTGATAGCCCTTGCTGCTGCAAACATCGTCTAACTGTTCGTGCAGGTGGTTATTGTCTTGCAAACATCCCCATCCGTTGACTTAGGGATCTAGATATAGCTGCACGATCCGTTACAGCCATACGGATAAGATGCCTGTCATCTCGAATGCTAGTGATACGAGGCCGTTGGGATCCAGCACGGCGTTCCATATTGCCCTCCTGAACCCACCGATTCCTTATTCTGCTAACAGACATTGGATCGCGACCAACGCTAGCAGCAATGTCGCCATACGCTAAACGGCAATCGCCATAGGCGATTTCTCCTCCTTACAACGTTTAATCAGGCAACACCGGTCAATTACTAGTTGTGTATGAGAAATCGGTTGGAAACTTTCATTATGTCAGCCCGTTTTAGGTTTCGCCACCGGCGCCAACCTCGTGTGAATGCTCTGACAAGCTAATCATTCCACAGCATCTTCCTGTCGGTTAAATTTCGCGTCTGTAGCACGTCATCTTCGTGGCGTAGCAAGTTTAATGGCCAGGAGTGTATTTTCACCTCGTGGTACAACAATTTTCGAATTGTCAGCTTAGCATTAGAAGGAATCGTGTGCGGTAAAAATCGTAGAGGGAGACCGAGGGACGAATATAGTAAGCAGATTCAAAAGGATGTAGGTTGCCGAACGTATTCTCAGATGAAGACACTTGTACAGGACAGGGTAGCGTGGAGAGCTGTATCAAATCAGTCTGTGGACTGAAGACTACAACAACGACAAAAAATCAAAAGTTAAAAGTAGGACTATTTTGTCTATTGGTCAGGCATAGTTACATCTGTAAATGTAATTATATTTTTTATTTTTATTTCTTTTATCATCCCCAATTAGAAAGAAATTCAAAATAATATTAGAATATTTTATTTCAGTCCATTGACAGCAAAGATGCAGTTTAATGTATTCTTCTCTTCTACTTCCAAACTCGAAGTACATATTCTATTAAATGAGTCCACCTCCGCAGTCCAGTCGACAGCACGGTAAATTGCTGCGCAGGGGGCAATGGTTCGATTCCCGATCGGATTGGAAATTTTCTCCACTCGAGGACTGGGTATTGTGTCATTCTCATCATCATTTCATCATCAGCATCGACGCGTAAGTCGCCCATGTGGGGACTTGCAGCAGGCAGACTAAACCCGATCACAGCTGTGGCTAAAACTGTCACACGAAATCATCATCCCTTAACTGTATGATGTGTTCAACAAACAGTCTGTTCTAATTGCTTGCCTTTCAATAAAGATTCGCTTATACGGTACTTGTTTTGGAATATTAACACATCACGAAGGACTTACACATGTGGATAGCAATTAGTTTTTTCAGTGCTGGAGTGCTTCACGTTATGCTCAACAGCCGCCGAGTTCGTAGGCTTCGATTTGCGGCATTGACGTCGATAAGATAACACGCAATTAGTTGTTCAAATGTTCAATGTTTGTAGAACTTATGGGACTTAACTGAAAGATCATCAGTCCCTAAACTTACAATCTACTTATGAACTAACTTATACGAAAGACAAACATCCATGTCCGAGGGGAGATTCGAACCTTGACGTGGAACGGCCACGACCGTAGTTGCCGTGCAGACCGTGACTGGAGCGCCTCAGTCCCCTCGGCCACCGCGGCCGGCTAACTATCTTCACAGTCACATAGTTATCTACTTCACTGGCTATAAAGGACAATGTTTTCTTACATTTCATGAATAAGGCTTATCTCCAGAAACAAAATAATTTCAGTGACTAATCCATGAAAGTGAAGACGAGAATGCTTACACTACTGTTTAGATGAATACATGAAATGTAAACTTATTGCTGTACACCAAGCATTATGATAAGAAAATTTACACCACACTCAACAGTAACGGCCGAGACCAAAGTGTAGCACTGCATAACTAGAACAAGTAGGGATTTATTAGGAATCGGGGTGAGATGCATATTTACTCAAACAACTTACAGGTATGCTACCACGTCACGTCGTCGACCGCCGCCAATATTTCTACAGGATCACATCCTGCTATTCTCATGGAATACCTTGAGAATGGCAGGGTGTGCTACTGTAGAAATATTGGGGGTGTGTCACCTGGCAGCATACCCGTTAGTTGTTTGAAAATTCATTTCGCCGGGAAAAGATAGACTTTCACACATTTACTCACATTGCTTCTCTCTGCTTAAACAGTAAGAAGGAAGGAAGCTTGGTCATTAGACTGCGTGGTCATTAGAGACGGATACTTAAACAGTGTAACAGTTGTCACTCAGCAGGTTTCGGGAATCAGTGTCTTGAGTGGACTCTTCTTTACATTGTGAAATAATTGCAGAAGTTTATAAAAATAGAGTAATTTCTATCCACCTATAATAAGTATATGTATGATATAATCATGTAGTTTGTATCATACTAACTATGTTTTACGTGGAGCTAGATGCACCTGGTTGCCATATTTGGTTATATACTTCAGCTCGCACCTCACCCCGAAAGCGAATGGTATATTTTCTTTGGTGTATGACAGTCATTCTCAGTAACGTTCCTTACATTTATTTACAAAAAAGGAAAAAAAATGCTTAGTTATTATAAAAGATTGACACAAGAGGACAGTGGAATCAGAAAAGCCTAGATTTACCATTGAAACATGCGATAACTGGTGCCATGAGCCTCATTTGAGTTTCTGAGACGAATGGTATTTTAAATCGGACTTCAAAATGACGTTTAGAGAAGGAAGGTAACAGAAAAGGTGAACGGGACGTGAGAGTACCTTGAAAACAGAAGACACAACCACAGGAAACGCAATTTGAATTGCGACAATGGAATTATTTAGAAAATGAGTGTAATCCAAAATCTACACCTAAACCAACAATATAATTTCAAAATATTAAATCAGTACAGGTTTTGGAGCCACCTGTGAAGAGAAGCAAGAGGTTACCAATGTTGCTGATAAGTGATGAAAAACTGAACATTGTGAAGTACGCGTAACATTACATCAGAGACATGATAGAAAAGAAAAGAAAAACTTCATCTGTGAAGAAACAACGCAGGGAAAAAGTTTCAAATACATGTAAATCTAAGGGACAAAATTGCTGAGATCATCGGCCCCTAGACTGACAAATTACTTATACTAACTCGATCACTTGTGATCATGGGAGGACTCGAACTACCGACAGGAGAGGACGCGTAATCCTTGACATTGCGGCCCAGGCCACGAAGCAATTCCCGCGCCGCTAACAATACAGGAATGTAAAATAAGACAGCTGAAGACAACGACTTTGTTGGATGCAAAATAAATACTATTCAAATGGGCAGTAAGTTGACTGTATGTTGCGCACTCAATGTAAATAATGGCATAATGAAACGTTCACAAATAAACGACTGTGCTGAAAAGCAACAGTTCAATTGTTTGTAAAGCTATGGGACCTAACTACAGCGGTCATTAGTCCTAGAATTACAAACTACTTACAATAAAGTATGCTAAAAACAACAACAATACACACACCCATACACACACACACACACACACACACACACATAAACACGCACACACACACACACACACACACACACACACACACACACACACATACACACACACACCTGCCCGATTGAGGACTTGAACCTCCGATGGGGAGCAACTTAACTTAAACTGTTTACAGTGTCTTCTGTTACATCAATTTTCGTTTGCCACTTTACCCTAGCCATCAGGTTAAGATGCCTAGTACTCCAGCACCTAAACAAAACATTACATGCGCCAAAAATAGTTAAATTTTTTTCAAATAAATGTAAGAATTTTGCCAAACTTCTGTGTTCTACCTCGTTTTTAATTTTCCGTTTAAGTTTCACCAACAGCCACAAAAAGTGCCCATCTCACCATCACTTTGAATATTTCATAAGAAAGTTTTTAACGGCTGAAGAGATTTCTGCATAGATCGACTAATGCAGTGTCCCGTCGTTTGCTTTTCACGGCTGACCGCCTTTTTCACTAACGGCTACTGATTCACCGCAGAGTAACGGCCACTAGAGAGTTGATACGCACCGACACCGATGACTGCTACGCGTTTTATAACCTCTTCGCTTAGGGCAATAACGTAAAAAGCCCCCAACGACCGCCGGCCATTTTCCAACAAATTTATGGAAGAGTAAAACGAGATGGACACTTGGCGCATCCGTAAATCGGAAGCTCATGAATGCCCCCTCGCTATCCATCACGCTAATTCGCATCGCAATTAAATTGTTTCTGCATCAACCAATTACGATTTCGGCTGTGACGGTGCGTCGTAAAATTTAACGGCGCGTCCAGGGCCTGCCGCCATCACTAAGTGGATGAATGGCAGGCGGAATCAATTTACGTGACTCGAGTACTTATCGGCCGAATATCGGATAGGCAGAGCCAGTTACGGTAAGTGTTTGACTTCTGTCGACATGCTGCAATTTCATTGCCGACAAGCCACCAGAGAGATGTCAGTTAATCCGGAGCTGTGATGGTGTTCGAAGCGTTTTCGAAACGCTCGAAAGTGTGGTATAAAAGTAGTGAATAATTCAACACTGTGTAGACTTACTTAAATTCTCGGTATTCTTATGGTTTCCGTAACAGTTATTTTGTGAATTGTCCACCAGCCTTTGTTTGAAACAATTCTTGTAGCTCATAAATAGGCATATTTACGACAGTTTATTGTGAATTGAAACAACGAGAAAAACACGAAAATTTCTTTGATATTATGTCCTACTGTAATTAAAATAAGTGAATTACTACGATATATTAATGCGGACATAAGAAGATGTACTAGAGTATGATTTTACGTTAGTAAAAATGTTCAAATGATTGTAATGCTTATGGGACTTAACTGCGGGGTCATCGGTCCCTAAACTTACAAACTTCTTATGAACTAACCTATACTAAAGACAACACAAAAATCCATGCCCGAGGGAGGATTCGACGCGGGAAGCCGTATTCTCCAGACCGCTCGGTTACTCCCGCGCGGCCTTACGTTAATAAGTTTGTGATAGTAGTGCCTATATTTCAACAAATCAGTTTATATTCTTTCTTATATTCATTGAGATCCGGTCTGGAAAACCGACGCACGTGGCCTGGAATGCGGGTAGCTGAGCACGCCCCTCTATACCGCATCCGGATACGCCTGCGGGCGGAGGATGGCACGGCGGCCGGTCGGTGCCCCTTGTGCATGTATGGAGCGGAGTTTAGTTTAGTTTTATATAAATTGGGGACTTAAATGAAATTTTTACCAATTTTGCTTAAAAACCATGATAATAAAGTACCCAGTTAATCGTGTACATTTCATTTAAAAATTCTGTAGGTAGATAAAACGAAGATATTTTGGCTCAAAAATTCCTCTCCTCCCCCCCCCCCCCTCATTTCTGAGAAAATCACCCCAAAAGTGAAGGGATTGTTTGGTAATTAGAGCATTTTTCATCGTCATGTACGCCGTCCGAAGACGCATACTTTTCCAGACATCGAGGAAAGGAACGATTACAGCTACAGCGCCAATAGCATAACGGCCACGGTAACTAGTTGGGAATGTAGAGTACTCGACTTCGAATCTCGAGCGGCACCTGGCGGATGTATTTTTCCATATCACAAATCATAGGCATAGCAGTTTTGGAAAGTTAAGTAATTGAGAATGTAATGGTAAACGGGACAAGGTAACTGTCCCCTCAGGCTTTCTGTCCGTGCCTCGCTGTAAACAAGCGTTGGACCTAACTGTAGAGGTCGTCGGACCAAAAACTTACAAACTAATGAAACTAACTTATCCTAAGGACAACACCCTCATCCAAGACCGATGGAGGACCCAAACGTCTGACGAGGAACAACAGTGCGCACCGCAACAAGGCGTATCAGTGCGCAAGGCTAATCTGTCACGGCTACCTCTGGTCCCTCGTGAGGAATTCGTTGCACTTTTACGCGAAATAGTTTCCATGTGACGAGGTTCAGAAGCTTAATTCAACTCACGTCTTCTGGGAAATATGTTTTCAAGTCTTGCTTTTATTCGTTATTAGCTTACCTTATTAATCCTGTTATCCATACAAATTCTGATTATATGAAAAACTGTAATGAAAGAAATGAAATATGTTTAGTTTCCCCAAAATTTCGAAATCTCAGATTCTGCGTTTCCCAGCTAGTTACTTGCTCGTTTCGCTGTCGCCACTGTCGGCGAAAAACATTTATCATGCGGCAGTTGTAAAAGCTTCTTTCCTCGCCGGTCGCAGTCGCCGAGCGGTCTGCGGCGCGCCAGTCACAACCTGCACGGCCGTTACGGTCGGGGGTTCGAATCCTCCCCTGGCCCGGGTGTTTGTGTTGTCCTTAGCGTAGGTTAGTTTAAGTTAGTCAAGTAATTAGTGTGTAAGTCTAGCAACTGATAACCACGAAGTTTCGTTGCATGAGAACACACACACATTTGAACGTTGTTTTTTTTTCCCTCGATTTTTAGAAGAATTTTCGTTTTCGGACAAGATACGTGATGATGAGAAAGGCTCTGTTTACAATCACCTGTCGATCCCATAAATTTTGAATCAATGCTCGACATAACGTTAACGGGGGAGTTTCTAAAAAAAACGGGGTGTTCGTGTCTAAGGCCTTCCCCCTTGTAAGTGTTAGTGTATGAGCAAGTAAAAGAAACTATTCCATAAATTGAAGAACTGCCAAGTATAGAGCCGCTTCAAATTTACGATTACCGTACGGTGTGTGAAATAAGTGACGAAGAATTAAATCCAGAATTTAGAATTTGTTTGTGTTTAAAGTTTGTTGGAAGTAGTGTTCACCTTACAAACCCTGAATTAATTTAAGATAATTTTCACTCCATTATAGAAAAGAGCGAATTGTTCACACATCAGGGCGAAATTACTGTGGTTGTGGGGTGGATGGGGCGGGGCTATATGTACAATGCCTCCCACTACCTAGATCCGTAGCCATGTTTTTTATTTTATTTTTATTTATTTATTTATTTATTTTTAGTCGTTCACGGTAGTAATTTGTGCCCCAGTTTGAACCCCAACCCCCTTGGACAGGAGACAAGCGAACTCTCTCCAGAGAAGTAAAATCATCTATCATCTACGCCACTGCATACTGTGATATAACTTTGCAGACAGGTTTACGGATGTGTGGGTAAGTATACACAAGTAATATATTAAAACGTCACAATTTCTGCTGTTCTCCAATGTAAGCAGAATATATTTTTAACGCGTCATATCTCGTCAAGTATGTGCAGGTCTGTGGTATAATTTTACAAGAACATTGACTGATATATGAAAATACTATCTGCAGCATGTTTTCCATTCCACTGTCTCCAGACAACGTACATCTTTACTTTCTGTGCCTCGTAGTCTGTATTACTGATGTGTCATTGTCATTCAGGTGTCTAATTCTAGTTGGCTCACTTTATCTACATCTACATGGGATACTATGCAAATCACATTTAAGTGCCTGGCATAGGGTTCATCGAACCTCCATTATACTATTTATCTCCCATTTCATTCTCGAATAGCGAGCGGAAAGAAATAACACCTGAATCTCTCTGTTCGAGCTCTGACTTCTCGTATTTTATTCTGCTGATCTTTTCTATCTATGTAAGTGAAACTCAAAAATATATTTTCACATTCGGAGGAGAATGTTGGCGATTGGAGTTTCGTAAGTGCCCCACGCCGCAGCGATAAGCGCCGTTGTTGTAATGATTCCCATCCCAGATCCTGTGTCATTTCCGTAACGCTGTCTCCCCTGTATCGTGAGAATACAAAACGAGCTGCCATTCTTTCGACTCTTTCGATGTCCTCCGTCAAACCCACCTGATAAGGATACCACACTGGGCAGCAATACTTCAAAAGAGGACAGCCTATGCAGTATCTTTAGTAGTAATGTTGCATCTTTTAAGGGTTCTGGCAATAAAACACAATGTATGGTTCGCCTTTCCCACGAAATTACCTACGTGTTCTTTCCTGTTTAAGTCTGAAGTAATAGTAACTCGCAGGAGTGGAGTTTATGGCCTTCGCTTTTGATTGATTTTTCTTTTCGTACTCATATGAACGACTTCACACATCTCATTATTTAGAGTCAATTGCCAATTTTTACACCATAGTCATATCTTATTTACATCGTTCTGAAGTTGTTTTTGATCTTCAGATGACTTCACTAGACGATAAATGACGGCGTAATCTGCAAACAACGTAATAGATCTGCTCAGATTTTCACCAAAATAGATAAGGAACAGCAGAGGACCAATAACATTACTCTGTGGAACGCCGGATATCACCTCTGTTTTCTTCGATGACTTACCATCGATTGCTACAAAGTGTGTCCTCAAACAGGAAACCCTCTATCCGCAGAGCTTTTAGCGTCGTTTCGTCACTGGGGTTAAAATATGGATACATTACTATACTCCTGAGACCAAAGAACAATCTAAACAATGGGTTACTAAGTGAGAATCTGCACCGAAAATTGCAAAGATCGGTCCGTCGGCCATAAAATTTATGGCACCGGTCTTTTGGAAAGCGGATAATCGTCATCGACTATCTGGAACACGGTACAACTATTACAGGTGCGTTATTGGACCGTTTGAAAACCAAGATGCAAGAAAAACGCCGGCGATTGCCCCACAAAAAAGTTATTTTCCATCACGACAATGTACCAGCGCTCAACTCCGCATTTGCGGTCGCAAAATGATTGGAAATAGGATTCAAACTCGCTTCACATCCCTCTGTTCTCCAGACGTAGCTCCCACGGACTCCTATTTGTTCCCCACTGTGAAGAAATGTCTGGCGGGACGAAGATTTCATTCAAAGGAGGAGGTAATTCCAGAAATTAATAGCTATTTTGCAGACTTGGACAATTCCTTTTACTCGAAAGGGATCACAAATTAGAACAGCGTAGAGCAAAGTGTATAAGCCAAAGAGAGACTATGTCGAAAAATTGAAATTTTGTCCCCAAATCTCTTAAATTTTTTAACGGACTTTTCAAACGCCCCACGTATTATTGCTGAATTACGGTTGACATCCAGGTATCTATTTCAAGTAGGAGCTTTACTTTCTGTGTCTCGTAGTCTGTGTTACTGGTGTGTCATTGTCAATCAGGTGTATAATTCTTCTAGTTCGCTCACTTTATCTACATCTACATGGGATACTCTGAAAATCACATTATACTATTTATCTCCCATTCCATTCTCGAATAGCGCGGGAAGAAAGGACACCTGAATCTCTCAAAAAATGTTCAAATGTTTGTGAAGCTTAAGGGACTTAACTACGGGGTCATCAATCCCTAAACTTACAAACTACTTATGAACTACCTACAACTAAGGACGGCACAAATATCCATGCCCAAGGGGGGATTCGAACCCCCGACCGTAGTGGCCGTGCAGACCGTGACTGAAGCGCCTCAGTCCCCTCGGCCACCGCGGCCGGCCCTGAATCTCTCCGTTCGAGCTCTCATTTCTCGTATTTTATTCTGATGATCATTTCTACCTATGTAAGTGGGAGTCAACAATATATTTTCACATTCGGAGGAGAATGTTGGCGATTGGAGTTTGGTAAGTAGCCCACGCCGCAGCGATAAGCGCTGTTGTTGTAATGATTCATTTCTGTAACACTGTCTCCCCTGAATCGTGACAATACGAAACGAGCTGCCCTTCTTTAGACTTTTTCGATGTCCTCCGTCAAACCCACCTGATAAGGATCCCACACTGGGCAGTAATACTCCAAATATGGACGGACAAGCGTAGTGTATGCAGTTTCTTTTGTAGTTCTGTTGCATCTTCTAAGGGCAGTCTCTGGTTCGCCTTTCCCACGAAATTATCTCCTTGTTCTTTCCAATTTGAAGTAATAGTTATTGCTAGGTAATTTGTGGAGTTTACGGCCTTCACATTCGATTGATTTATCTTGTAAGCAAAGTTAAACGGATTTCTTTTCGTACTCATGTGGACGACTTCACGCTTTTTGTTACTGTACTTGACGCAGCAGTTGTCAATAATAAAATATATATGTGAACACGACATGTTTCGGGACGACATTATCCCATCATCAGGTTCTGTAAAACAAGGAAGCATAGAATAATAAGGACACTGTATGCAAACGACTGTACCACAAATATTCCCATGAAACTAACCTCCTACCTACCATGAAACGTATCTGCTGCCAGGAAGCACCGTTAAACACAATATATGTGTATGTACATTGTCAAAAATAAAGCATTGCGCAGTACCACATATTTCTGAGATGGCAGCAAGTTGGGCTCTCACGGACAGCTGAACCAACTTCAAAGATTGTCCATATGCTTAACCGCTGTCATTGGTGGCCAAAGATATTCTAGTCAAGATACTAAAATAAAAATTTTTGTAAAGCAACTGCGCTGTAAATTTTTCAGTGAATTTAATAGCAAGACGTCGATATTTAATACATGCATACACAACAGTGTTACTCAAGGAGGAGGTTGCTAAAATGTGCCTAGTAATGCTTTTAGATAGTTCTGTCTTTTCGTTGAGCATGCTGTTGGAATCCTCTCTCAACACACAAAAGATCTAAATTTCTTCGAGGTTTGATAATAACCAACCTTTGTCGTCATAGTGCATGACTTTCAAACTATCATTTCTGGAGCCCAACGAATGTCGTTAAATTTTCAGGTGTTTTGCCAGCGAAGATGAGCCATTCTCTCTATTACTCTGCTTTTTAAACCGCACCTTAAAATTCCTTCCCGTTTGTCACTTTATCTTGCTGTGAGCATTACTGACGAAGTATCAATGATATCTAGGTATCTTTTTTATCCAGATTCAATTCTAATAATTTGTAAGAGGCAGAATTTTTAAGTATTTGTCAAAATTTCAATAACAGTCTCAGAGCAACCGCGTCTAAACACCGTAAATCAGAGTAATTTTTTGTCGCAATAGTAGTATAAATAGTTCCGCAGTATAGCTACTTGCTCTCTGTCTTTGTTTCTCCCAACGTTAACAGCTCTCAGTATTTGTTTCTCGTAACGATAAGATCTCTCTCAATCTTTGTGGTTCGATGTATTAATATTTCTTAGTCAACTTTCGGACTTAGATTGTTGTGGTCGTATCTGAAATAGATAGTCAGGTGCAAAAATATTCCAAACTTTTGGTTTACTATGATTGAATTTATTTGAAAGGCTTAATTAAATCGAACTTATACGCTAGTGCGTAAATAATATTTGTGGACTTTAATTCGGAATAGGCTACGGACTTAGAAAAATGCCACCTCCCGATAGTAACGTAATAATCAAGAAAATATTAATCATTGCTAAAAAGGTTTTCTTCATTGACAAACATTAAATCAAATAACTTTAACTTGATTAAAAAAAGGAATCATTTTTAAATATTCACTTTGTCAAGAATATCAAACTGCGATTTTGTGAAATAAACTGTAGAGAACTGCTTATTTAAAATATATCGTGTGACTTTGACAGTGTTTTGTAAATCTGTGCTTAAGGTGAAATATAGAAGAAATATTAATTTAAAATTTTGTGTCGACCACATCAATCGTAGTTAGCACCTAACCTTCCCATTCATAGACCAAAGATAACATAGACTGCGCACGTTCCTATCTCTGCAGTGTTGCGGTTTGAAACCAACATCTAAAATAGCCCCGAGTCACGTGGCTGAGTATTCGTCATTATAAGCAACAGTTATTCTCATTTACAGGTGAAATAATGCGCTCATTTTAACAATAAAACGACTTCTCGTATTCCTATTACACATCTATTAGTAAAGGCAATGTAATTTAATCATATTATTAATATTAATGCAATGATTGTTGTTTTTATGTGTGCCCAGGTGAAAAGTACCGTATTGTCTGTTATTTTTAGAAGCAACATATCCTCGATGTTCGTGTTGCGCTATGAATATTTTAGTTTCTGCACCTAATGATTGTGATTAGCGATGCGATGATTATTCAAGCTGCTCTTGAGCGAGTTTACATGTCAGCAAGTAAGTCATTTCTGGCGAAAGTCGGCTTTAAGTAACGTTTTGAATGCTAGAACTTCATACAGACTATTCATTAATAATGATTTTGCAGCCAAGATCGCATTTTTCATTCATTAAGTTACCGGTTTCGGCGTGCTCGACGTCATCTTCAAACCTGTCGTAATTTACATAACTTCACGACATTTTTTATATACTAAAATAGTACATCCAGGTTGAGGCATCACCAAACATAAAATTATACTTTTTGTATATAAAAATGTCGTAATGTTATGTAAATTACGACAGATCTGAAGATGACGTCAAGCACGCCGAAACCGGTAACTTAATGAATGAAAAATGCGATATTGGCTACAAAATCATTATTAAACAATTATAGATCGTCCCATCGAGCTATGAATTCCTTATAATAAGACTATTCATTATACCTATAAAAACACTTCTTGCCGAGTGCATCGATGATGTTTCCTCAGTATCCTATTATTTAATGTAAATGGCCAACATTTTGTATGTTTTACGTTTTGGCATCACGGTCTATGGTAAAAGTCTTAAATATAAACGGTTTTATTTTGTTAATATCAGAAATTATGGATGTAATCAGATTTCATTTCATATAAAAGCACAACGAAACATTTCACATGTATTGTTGAGGAATCGTAAGGAAGATGATGCTCCTATCAAACTGATATTTGATCTTCTACTCTTATGTAAGACTACAGACTAAAAGACTCACAGTACGACGACAATAATCTTTCGTTTAAAATCTGTAGTTCTGTTGCTTGTAACAAGAACTGTCAATAAATTTCATCTAGGCACATGAAATAACTGTACCTATCGCATTAATTCTCGTAATTGCGAAGAAATAACTCCAACTGCACTACTAAGGATTTAATAAGAGTACGCTAAAACGTTTTATTCTTCAAATCTATGCTTAATTTCCACTAAAAAGTATAAGAACTACAACTCTGAGCTCCATTTCACATTACTCGTAATGATGAAAACGGTTTCCTGCGCCGAGTCACGAGAATTAGATGTTGGTTTCAGTGTAATGACGTCACGCGCAGTCTATATTATCGATGGTCTATGTTCCCATTGATAATTGAAGAACTTTTAAAAATAACATCTTTGAATTATCTGTGAATCAAAGTGAATAAAAATAATTAAAGGACGTAAATACTCAGTAAAAAGACTTGCATATTAAAATGAATGTTATGACTTTTATGGGTAAAGACTACTGAATGTTTATGCGGCGTGCTTCGGGAAATAAAAGATTATATTACAAACAGAATTAATATTTTTTTAAACAAGCCCCTGAGATTACAGAGTACACGTTCATCATTTAAAATATAATTCATACACTGTGTTAGGCTACGTAAAGGTAAACCAGAGGCATCCGTAACTGAATATATGAAATATTATCAGGAGTACCAACTTAAATAACCAAAGTATGCCTCAAATAAATATGTTACGTTCCTACTGAATCTTTATGTGAAGACGACGAAAGCTTGCACTATTGTTGACGTCTCTTCTATCAGTCAGTCTATCGTCAGCGGCGTCGGGTTGTCAGCTGCGTTATATATTAATAGAAGTACCTCCTAACATTTCGAACAAGTTCGCAAGATGAGAACATTTATATTTCTTATGAATCAGCATCAAAGCACTGACGCGTTCGATATTTAATTGGTACGACAATCTGTCAATAGTATGCCTGCTACACTGAAACAACGTTCACTAAGCGCGCTTATTTCCGACATAACATTTTACACTTCCAGCCAGTCCGGGGAGATATCTCGTGTTTCCCCCAAGTTATCATCGTCATCTCCGGAGTGCATTACAGTTCGTAGATTTATTTCATCTCCCGTGGAGGATTCGTTCTTTTTATCCAATATGCGAAAAAAATCTTTGTTTTTAGTTGGCGATGACACTGTACTAGAAGCTCCTGTAGTATTAAAGAATAGAGTGTGTGTGTTTTAGGTCGATGAAATACTATACCAATTATAATACTTCCGTTTTGTAACAAGACAATATGAACTAACTAAGGAAATGATTACCTAATGCATTGTATGTTGCACCTGCATAACTCGCACGCATTTGTGACATACGGCTAAGAATTTTTTATTATTATTATTATTTTTTTTAATTATTATTATTATTATGTCAGGACTATTGATATAACGGAATGACAACCAGAAGAACACAGTGATCTTTTGTTTGGAAGTTCAAAATCTTCAAATGTTTGTAAACCTTATGAGACTTCTACATCTACATCTACATCTACATAGATACTCTGCAAATCACATTCAAGTGCCTGGCAGAGGGTTCATTAGACAACTTTCATAATTTTTCTCTACCGTTCCATTCTCTACTAGCGCGCTGGAAGAACGAACACCTAAATCGTTCCGTTTTCGATCTGATTTCTCTTATTTTATTGGGATGGTCATGTCTCCCTAAGTAGGTGGGTGCTGGCAAAATATTTTCACATTCAGAACTAAAAGTCGGTGATTGAAACTTTGCAAACAGATAACGCAGCAATAAATAACGTCTTTCTTTTAATGATTTCCACCCCAATTCTTGCAACATTTCCGTGACGCTGTTCCTCCCGTAACGTGATAAAACAAAACGAGCTCCCCTTCTCTGAAACTTTTCAATGTCTTCCTTTAGTCCCACCTGGTGAGGGTCCCACAAGGGGCAACAGTACTCCAGGAGAGGACGCACAAGTGTGATGTAGGCAGTCTTTTTGGTGGAGCTGGTGCATCTTCGAAGCGTTCTGCTAATGAAAAATAACCTTTGGTTCGCCTTCCCCACAATATTTTCTGTGTGTTCTCTCCAGTCAAAGTTGTTCGTAATTGTAACTTCTAGGTATTTGGTAGAATCTACGACCTTGAGGTTTGACTGATTTATCGCGTAATTAAAGTTCAGCGGATTTCTTTTAGTGGTCATGTGTATTGCTTCACACTTTTCTTTCTTTAGTGTCAATTGCCAATTTTCGCACCATGCAGAAATTTTGTCTAAATCGCTTGGCAGTTGCTTCTGATCCTCAATCGACTTCACTAACTGATAAACGACAGCATCATCCGCGAACAGTCTAAGGGAGCTTTTCTCCTGAATCGTTTATAAACACGAGGAAGAGTAGGGGACCTATAACGCTTCCCTGTGGAACGCCAGATATCACTTCTGTTTTACTCGATGACTTACCGTCAGTTACAACGAACTGTGTTCTTTCTGATAGGAAAACGTGAATCCAATCGCACAATTGGGGAGATATTCCATAAGCACGCAATTTCATAAGAAGCCGCTTGTGGGATACAGTGTCAAAAGCCTTCCTGAAATCCAGAAATATGGACTCGTTTTTAGATCCCTTGTCGACGGCACTTAACACTTCATGTGAATAAAGGGCAAGCTGTGTTTCGCAAGAGTGATACTTTCTGAATCCTTGTTGACTACTGGTTAATAGGTCGTTCTCTTCGAGGTAGTTCATAATATTCGAACAAAGTATATGTTCCAAAATCCTACTGCAAATCGACATCAATGAGATAGGCCTGTAATTTTGGGGATCACTCCTATTGCCTTTCTTGAATATTGGAGTAACTTGGGCAACTTTCCAGTCTTTGGGTACTTAACGGGGTCATCAGTTCCTAAACTTACAAACTACTTATGAACTACCTGAGACTAATGACGGCACAAATATCCATGCCCGAGGGGGGATTCGAACCCCTGACCGTAGTGGCCTTGCAGACCGTGACTGAAGCGCCTCAGTCCCCTCGGCCACCGCGGCCGGCGCTTCTACCATACCGAAGAACTCCAACAAATCAAATAAATTTCCACCAACAACCAAAATATCAAATAAAAGGACGTCACACAGTTCGTATTTCTGGACAACAATAAATTACGTTAACGTAGTACCTTCCTGTTGTTCCAGTTTTAATGGCGACTCTGTTTGGATCGTAGCTCGCGCCGCTGTCGGTTAAGCGCGGCTCGAGGGACCTCTGGGCCACAACAGAGAGGCGGCGTGGAGCCTGCAGATGATTTACCATACCGCGCGGCGACGTCGTAACTGCTGGCCGGCCGCGGGTTTACAGCGCGGGTTATGAGCGGCGCCGATTGGAGGCTGGCCGCCTGGCCGCCCCCTGCTTTACGAGCGCCGGCAGACGGTCTGCTGGGGACAGCCGCCCCAACGGTTGCCACGCGACGCGCGGGCCATCTCAGGCGAGCGCCGTCAGCCGCGAGGCCGCGGGGCCGCGGGGCCGCAGGAATCTGGAGGCGATCCCACATGCTGAAGCGGTGGGGCGTGTAAGCTACAACCAAGTTACCCGAATAATGTGTTAGCGACTACGGCATACACTGCCCGGAATAAAAGTTATTACACCCTCTTAGAGTTTTCCACTTTACTGAAGATTTATTGTTGAAACTAGATGACCCGGTGAATTTCGTATCACTTACCTCTTAATATAAACCATATTAATTTAAATCAAATTTATTTTAGAGCCAGTAGCTTTATAAAGGTATCATCAGATAGTCTAACAAGGAAAGTACTTGGGCTCGAACAAACACATATACACCAAAATCGTATGAGAGATAATGTAAAGGTCCCTTATTGCACTAGTGATACTCCCGCATCTGCAAAACTCTGCAGTCGTCGGTTAGAGGCCTCTGGGTGTGTCTTGCCACATTGCACTTTGACCTGACGGTTCGCCAGTAGGGACGGTTCAGTTTGCTTCCGAAGTCGCGTTTTGTGACGTTATTTTTGTGGTGAAGCGTTAGATGGAGCGGCGATTGGTAATTAATCCTGCTAATGTATTGCGATTGGTTGAAGTTACGAAGTGCAAGTCCAGAAATATTTAGCGAAGCGTGGAATGTATATCGGAAAGATAGATCTGATACAACTGGAGGAGGAGTGTTCATCGCTGTGGACAAAGATATTGTTTCTACTGAGATCGAGGTTGAAAGTAAGTGTGAAGTATCTGGGCACGTATAACAGGTCTAAAAGAAATAAAGTTAATAGTTGGGTGTTTTTACCGGCCCCCCAGTGCTGCTGTAGCAGTTTTAGAATCATTCAAGGAAAGACTACACCAGGTAGCGCATAGGTATCCGGGCCATGTAATATTAGCCGGAGGTGACTTCAACCTTAAGAGTATAGATTGGGACCTCGCTAGTTACATTTCAGGCGGTACAGACAAGCAGTCTTGCGAGCTACTTTTGGACACATTCTCCGAAAACTGTCTTGAGCAGTTAAACCGGCAACCCACGCGCAATGAAAATATTCTAGACCTTATAGCCACAAACAGGCCTGACTTTATTAACAATGTCTGTGTAGAGACAGGTATTAGTGATCATGATATCGTTATAGCGTCGATGGTGACCAGAGTTCATAAACCAATCAAGAAGGCTAACAGCGTGTTTTTGCTGGGACGAGCCGATAAGCAAATGTTACTATCGCACTTAGAAAATGAATGGGCATCGTTTAATTCCGGGACTAGGGATGTAGAGGGATTGTGGACTAAATTTAAGTGCATTGTTATAAAGGATTAGAGAAATATGTGCCAGTAAAGACGATTAAAGTTGGAAAAGATCCACCGTGGTATAATAATAATGTTAGAAAGCTGCTGAGAAAGCAAAGGCTGTTGCATTCTCGATTCAAAAAAGAACACGCAAATGATGACAGGAAAAAGTTAGTAGAAATTCGTGCGTCTGTAAAAAGATCGATGCGCGAAGCATACAATAATTATCACAGCCATACCTTAGCAAAAGATCTTTTCGAGAACCAGAAAAAATTCCGGTCCTATGTAAAATCGATAAGCGCGTCAAAGCCCACTGTCCAGTCACTCGTTGATCATTCCTGGGCAGTAATAAAAGAAAGCAAACGGAAAGCTGAAGTTCTAAATTTAACCTTTAAGAAATCTTTCACGCAGGAGGACCGCACAAATGTACCATCATTTGATCAACGTACTAATTCCGAAATGGGGGACATAGCAATAGGTATTTCCGGTGTAGAGAAGCAGCTGAGAGAGCTAAATAAGAAACAGTCTGCTGGTCCGGATGGAATACCAGTTCGGTTTTACAAAGACTATTCTGCGGCATTGGCCCGTACTTAGCTTGCATTTATCGCGAATCTTTAATTCAGCGCGAAGTTCCTAGTGATTGGAAAAAAGCGCAGGTGACTCCCGTTTGTAAGAAAGCAAAGAGAACTGACCCACAGAATTACAGGCCAATATCGTTGACATCAGTTTCATGTAGAATTTTAGAACATATTCTCAGTTCGAATATAGTAAATTTCCTTGAACCGGAAAAGCTTCTTTCCATGAATCAGCACGGGTTTAGGAAACATCGTTCATGTAAAACTCAGCTTGCCGTTTTCTCACATGACATCTTGCGAGCCATGGATGAAGGACAACAGGCAGAGTGTATTTTTCTCGACTTCAAAAAAGGCGTTCGAAGCGGTGCCACACTGCAGACTGCTATCGAAGATACGAGCTTATGGAATAGGTTCACAGATTTGTGAGTGGCTGGAAGACTTGCTAAGTAATAGAACGCAGTACGTTGTTCTCGACGGCGAGTGTTAATCAGAGACTAGCTCTCAATGTAGAGAAATGTAAGGTGATGCGCATTAGTAGAAAAAACAATCCCATATTGTTCGAATACAGCATTAGTAGTGAGCTTCTTGATGCTGTCGCGTCGTTCAAATATCTAGGCGTAACATTCCAGAGCGATATGAAATGGAACGAGCATGTGAGGACAGTTGTGAGTAAGGCGGACAGCCGACTTTAGTTTATTGGGAGAATTTTAGGAAGATGTACTGCACCTGTAAAGAAGACTGCGTATAAAACGCTTGTACGACCACGTCTTGAGTATTGCTCAAGTGTTTGGGACCCGCAGCAGGTCAGTTTAAAGGAAGACATAGAGGCGGTTCAGAGGCGAGCAGCTATATTTGTTACCGGTAGGGTCGACCAATGCGCGAGTGTCACGGAAATGCTCCGGCAATTCAATTGGGTATCGCTGGAAGAAAGACGACGTTCTTTTAGTGAATTTCTGTTAAGTAAATTTAGAGGGCCGGAATTTGAAGCTGCGTAATAGTGGTACAGTGTACCCTCCACCACGCACCTTACGGTGAATTGCGGAGTATGTATGTAGATGTCGATGAATGTGTTAGCGACCACGACATACAATGCCCGAAATAACAGTTAGTATACCCTACTAGAGTTTTCCACATCACTGAAGATTTATTGTTAAAACAGATTACACGAAATGATTAGCTTTATACAGGGTGTTGCAAAAAGGTACGGCCAAACTTTCAGGAAACATTCCTCACACACAAAGAAAAAAAATATGTTATGTAGACATGTGTCCGGAAATGCTTAATTTCCATGTTAGAGCTCATTTTAGTATTTCTCTTTAAACGTAAATTTCATTCTAACGTGATCAAGTTGTAAATTTTCACAATCAACATATGTGGGCTGACGAGAATCCGCACGTAATTGTGCAATCACGTCATCAACACAGATTTTCTGTGAACGTTTGGGCAGGAATTGTTGCTGATGTATTGATTGGGCTACATGTTCTTCCACCTACGCTATCTGGAGCACGTTATCATGATTTCATACGGGATACCTGTGCTACTAGAAAATGTGCCTTTAAAAGTACGACACGACATGTGGTTCATGCACGATGGAGCTCCTGCACATTTCAGTCGACGTGTTCGTACGCTTCTCAACAACAGATTCGGTGACCGATGGATTGGTAGAGGAGGACCAATTCCATGACCTCAACCCTCTTGACTTTCATTTATGGGGGCATTTGAAAGCTCTTGTCTACGCAACCCCGGTACCAAATGTAGAGACTCTTCGTGCTCGTATTGTGGACGGCTGTGATACAATACGCCATTCTCCAGGGCTGCATCAGCGCATCCGGGATTCCATACGACGGAGGATGGATGCATTTCCTTTAACAAAGTGTTTGAAGGTAAACGAAGGCTTCCGTGGCCGTTGTCATTGTTTATAAAACTCTTCTGGGTGTTGGACCGCATCGTCAATATATCAAATACTTCACCGACGTTTCGGCCACTATTGCAAGTGGCCATCTTCTGGGTGTTACGTAACACCCGTAACACATTGCAAGTGGCCATCTTCTGGGTGTTACGTAACACCCGTAACACCCAGAAGATGGCCACTTGCAATAGTGGCCGAAACGTCGGTGAAGTGTTTGATATATTGACGATGCGGTCCAACACCCAGAAGAGTTTTATAAACAAAGTGTTTGAAATCACGCTGGTACGTTCTGTTGCTGTGTATTTCCATTCCATGATTAATGTGATTTGAAGAGAAGTAATAAAATGAGCTCTAACATGGAAAGTAAGCGATTCCGGACACATGTCCAAGTAACATATTTTCTTTCTTTGTGTGTGAGGAATGTTTCCTGAAAGTCTGGTCGTACGTTTTTGCAATACCCTGTAGATGAAATAGCTGAAAAGCCGGCGTTGCCCGGGTATTTATTTTTTTATTCCTGCCTTGAGTTGTACTTCTCCTACCCCTTCCATCTCTGTCCGTCTACTTTCCTTATAAAAAAAAAAGTCATATTTATCGGAAAATATAAAAGAAACGAAAAAATTATAAGTGCATTATCCAAACAAAGAAGGATAGTAACCAAACTACAAATGACATATAAAAGCCGTACGACCTCAATATGTTCTACATGTACATCTAAATCCATACTCCGCAAGCCACCCGATGGTGTGTACCGAAGGGTACCTTGAGTACCACTGTCGTTTCTCCCTTGTTCGCGGAAAGAAAGGTTATCCGTATGCCTCTTATCTCTCTGATTTTATCCTCATGATCTCTTCGCGAGATATGCGTAGGAGGGAGCAATATACTGCTAGACTACTCGGTGAAGGTATGTTCTCGAAACTTCGACAAAAGCCCGTACCGAGCGACAGAGCGTCTCTCCTGCAGAGTCTTCCACTGGAGTTTATCCATCATTTCCATAACGCTTTCACGATTACTAAATGATAGTGTAACGAAGCGCGCTGCTCTCCGTTGCGTCTTTTCTATTTCCTCTATCAACCCCACCTGGTACGGGTCCCATTCCGGTAAGCAGTATTCAAGCTGTGGACGAACAAGTGCACTGTAACCTACTACATTTGTTTTCGGACTGCAATTCCTTAGGATTCTTCCAATGAATCTCTAGCATCTGCTTCACCGACGATTAATTTTATATGGTCGTTCCATTTTAAATCGCTCCTAATGCCTACTTCCAGATTATTTATGGAATTAGCTGCTTTCAGTTACTGACCTGCTATAGTGTAGCTAAATGATACAGAATCTTTCTTTCTGTGTATTCGCTGCACAATACTCTTGTCTACATTGAGATTCAATTGCCATTCCATGCACCATGCGTCAATTCGATGCACATTCTCCTGCATTTCAATACAATTTTTCATTGTTACAACCTCTCTATATACTACAGCATCATCCGCAAAATGCTTCAGTGAACTTCCGATGTTATACGCATGGTCATATATATATTGAACAGCGACGGACCAACGACACTCCCCTGTGGCACACCTGACATCACTCTTTCTTCGGAAGACTTGGAAGACTTCTCTCCATTGAGAATGACATTCTGCATTCTGTTATCTAGGAACTCACCAATTCTCAGCCTGTGTTTGCTTGGGGTTCCGTGAAGTGCGGCTGTAGACCCTATTTTACTATAAAAACTAGCTGCGTCGTGTCTAGGGGCCATCCACACCTGCTGAAATGTCCGCAACATGCTCAAAATAAATGCAGGCAGGAACATAAAAATGGACATATGACATATTCACGTTTAACTAAATTGATGTTTATTCCCCCTAATATCCGTCATTGAATATTTGTTACACCTGACTTCAGAGCAATGGCGAGTTGCTCAAGGCTTCCACATCAACAAATAGCAACTTGACTGAATAGTTTCACTAAGTTGCAAAATCGCTAAATAAAAATTAAAGTCTAGTTACAATCCTGAGAAAGTCTAACTTCCTATGTCACAGAATATAGTTAGAGCCCACGAAGCACCACCACAGACGTTTTCTAAATCGCACAGACGCAGAATAAAATCAAAGTTCTTGTAGCACCAAAGAACAAATATTTCTAAGTTCCACACAAGAACACTTCGCAGAAATTTTACATGTTCCTCAAGAGATTCCAGAGTGATCTTGCATAACGACACTTCTGTCAAATCGACACCAACAGATTGCCTCCAACAAGCCAAAACGGCCTCCTTAAGTATCCTCGCTGGCTTACTCTGAAGTCAAATCAGTATCTTATTTTCACAAAATTACATCTTTTACATAAAATACAAGTTAAATTAACACATATGATGATAGTATTTCCGCTGAAACAGAATATTGCATATCGTAGTTTTTGCATTATCAAAGAATTAAACTTTTCTACAATTTTTCAGTATTTGAACGTAGGTTATTCACTGTAGTATTGATCGTGTTTTGATTCCCTAATTTCTCCTGGCGAATAAAAACATCGAAAAACTTACGGGTATGCTGCCAGGTACCAAAATCGACGACGGCCGATATTTCAGCAGGAGACCACCCTGCCATTTTCAAGGCGAAACTGCAGTGAGGAAGCTATGTGCAACCCCGGTTTTCAATGAGTAAACAGGAAAGACAACACAAACCGAGCAAGCAAGCACACAGCGCCGACACGACCAAAGAGGAAACCGGTCAGAATATAGATAATTAACATTAGTTCTCGACGGATGAGGTCGGATTAGTTTTGTCCATCTGTTTTTTGACAAGTGAGAGAGCAGGATCCCAAACGGAATTTAAGCAGAACCCTCCATTCGTATTCATAAGTAGTTTTATTTTTATCGCTTCCTTGACAATACACTCTCAGTAGTTGGAAGTGCATGCCAGAATTTCCGTTTTGTTGTATTCCATAGGGTGCTCTGTATCAAGACAGTGTTCGGCCACAGCAGATTTGTTTGGCTGTAGTAAACGTGTGTGACGTTTATGCTCAATACAACGGTCCTCGACAGTCCTAATAGTTTGACCAACATATTACATGCCGCCTTGCGCAAACTGAGATCATACTTAACGGGGCCCAACAGTGCCTTAATTTTAGAAGGTGGACGAAACACACATTTTACATTTTTTTTTTTTTTTTTTACGCAAAATGCGGCCAATGTTGTTGGTCGTGCTGCCAACGTATGGCAGGAAGGCCACTAACGTGGGTGCCGACTCACTGATATCATCATTAGACCGTTGCACATGTGGTCGATAGCGCAACTCTCTTTTAATCTGCCGTTCACCATAGCCATTCTGTCGAAAAGTTACCTCCAGATGAGACAGCTGAGTGGGCAAACTTTCCGGGTCAGAAATGACGTGAGCCCTATGCTTCGAAACTTAGTGCATAGGGCTCACGTCATTTCCCATGACTCAAATGTTTCCTAACTTTTATTGTCAAATATTATCTATAAACACTATAATTAAGATGCAAAATCACCACATCTGTCATTATTTTGCCTCAACACGTTTATTTCTAATTCATCGAAACTTCTGAAAATATTCACATATAATTTGAGCGGCGTTTTCAACAGCATAAAGACATTATTTCATGAAAATACGTTGTAGAATGGTGAAAAAAGATGGAGACTCTTCCATCACAATCGGGTCAATGAAACAAAAATTAAAAGTAATACAAAATTTTATTCACTATCTTCCTGTTTTTCTCTTTGACTACATGAATACGCTTATCTCCAAACGTCCTAGACGATTTTACACAGGATGTTTTCTATTACCGTTAAAGTAGATTGGGGCGACTTCAAGACCTAATTTCATCACAACGAAGTACGGCAATGTAGTACTGCATAATGCAGCAAACAACCAATAGCTCTTGCTGTTTTATTTTTAAACTTACAATGTGTAATGTCAGGCTGGCCGCGGTGGCCGATGGGACTGAGGCGCTCCAGTCACGGGCTGCACGGCCGCTACGGTCGGAGGCTCCAATCCCCCCTCGGGCATGGATATTTGTGCCGTCCTTAGGATAAGCTAGTTGTTAAGTCGTTCGTAAGTTTAGGGACTGATGACCCCGTAGTTAAGTCCCATAAGCTGTACAAACATTTGAACATTTTTGTAATGGCAGTATTTTCAGAAGTTTATGTCAGCACGCAATTAGCGTCAAAATCTCTCTCTGCGAATACATATCAACAATGAATATAATTGGCCAGTATGTTACTGAATTGTCTTTCTGTATTAAAATCTTGGACAAATTACTTTTATTTAAAATATACCGCTAGTTTAGAGAAAAACAAATTATTACGTTATTAATCATATATGGAGTCCGCTTATACTAAATAAGTATTGCAGCGTAAAAAGCGACAATACTCTTACCTTCCTCTTGAACTTCCGTTACGAAAACGTGCTTCTAGCTATATTCTATAAACCGCAGGCTAGCATAAGTCGCGGCAGTGTGGGCAAGTTCATTAAGGCGCTATGCTCCGATGCGCGAGGCAATTCCCCGTCGGGGGTTCGAATCCCCCTCTCGGGCATTCATGCTTGTGTCGTCTTTAGTATCAGGTAGTTCATAAGTAGTTTGTAATGTTAGGGACTGGTGACCCCACAGTAAGCCCCTTAAGCTTCACAAACATTTGAACGTTTTGCTACCATAAAACAAGCAATGCAAACTTTGTCCTCTTGTAGAGTTTCTAGCATGAAAGGCTAATAGCTCCTTTTGCAGCTTGAATCGCGTTGAGACTTGTTTTCTAGGAAAGAAATAATTTTTCTAGCCTGTTTTCGGAACTCTTCATCGTGGCATCAATGTCGACAGATAACTGATGGCACGGTCGGTTCCTCCAATTACCTGGACCTTCCAATTAGCCGATCTCGCTGGCGCCAGTTATCCACGCCGGATATTTGAAGGAGTAACGAGGAGAGACGGGTGGCTATCGCTAATGAAGGTCGGACGCCGTAACGAGCAGCGACTGACGGCAGTAACACCTGCTGATCCCTGTTTATTACGTACTGTGCGGACAGCTACGAGTTTAGACCTTACGAAGTGTTATTGTCACGTTTATTTCAACGTAAACGATTGTTAAGTAACCATGAAAGATGTAATTTCAAAATTATATGAAATGGAAACAGTGAGGTATGACGTTCCCTGGACTAGAATAACTTTTCGCACGTTTGTGTGGTTTCAAATGTTAATCATAAATCTGTTTTTAATTAGTTGAAGTCCTGGCAAGAGCTGTCAAATGGAACATAAATGCTGCAGGCTGTTTATCTAGTTTAAGAAATTGACTGACAATATGTTGGGTAGAGTGGAAACAAAATAAATAATATTCCGAAAGGATGTAACTCATATTACAACTTCGTCAAAAAAGTCAAATCTACATCTACATAGATACTCTGCAAATCACATTCAAGTGCCTGGCAGCGGGTTCATTAACCACTTTCATAACGTTTCTCTGCCGTTCCATTCTCTAATAGCACGCGGGAAGAAAGAACACCTAAATCGTTCCGTTTTCGATCTGATTTCTATTATTTTATTGGGATGGTCATGTCTCCCTAAGAAGGTGGGTGCTAGCAAAATATTTTCACATTCAGAACGAAAAGCCGGTGATTGAAACGCCGCAATGAATAACGTCTTTTTCTAATGATTTCCACCCCAATTCGTGCAACATTTCCGTGACGCTTCCCCCCCCCCCCCGTAACGTGATAGAAGAAAACGAGCTGCCCTTCTCTGAACCTTCTCAATATCTTTCGTCAATCCCACCTGGTGAGGGTCCCACATGGGGCAACAGTACTCCACGAGAGGACGCACAAGTGTGATGTAGACAGTCTCTTTGGTGGAGCTGGTGCATCTTCGAAGCGTTCTGCCAATGAAATGTAACCTTTGGTTCGCCTTCCCCACAATATTTTCGTTGTGTTCTCTCCAGTCAAAGTTGTTCGTAATTGTAACGCCTAGGTATTTGGTAGAAGCTACGACGTTAAGGTTTGACTGATGTATCTCGTAATTGAAGTTCAGCGGATTTCTTTTAGTGGTCATGTGTATTACTTCACACTTTTCTTTATTTAGTGTCAATTGCCAATTTTCGCACCATGCAGAAATTTTGTCCAAATCGCTTTGAAGTTGTTTTTGATCCTCTGTTGACTTCACTAACCGATAAGCGACAGCATCATCCGCGAACAATCTAAGGGAGCTATTCAGATTGTCTCCTAAATCGTTTATACACACGAGGAAGAGTAGGAGCCTTCACTATGAAGGAATTGTTGAGACAGTTGATATATGTCTGACTTTGACTGTAATTCCTTTGGGTTGTCTACAAGCTAAGGATGTTTGTATTGCACGTTACTGAACATACACAAATTTGAAAATTCAAAAGCGAAAACATCGATTTGTTGAACACACCAGATGTATTGAGCAGCATTGGCCGTTAATGTATTATTAATAAACAACAGATCGATTTCAATCTTATAGTGAGCATACATCTGGTGTGTTCATCATTGTGTGATCGTTGAGCACCATCCTGGAAATGGAATCGAACCTTAAAAAATTGATTTGTTTCTATTGGAAGTTGTGACAGGAAGGTGCATAATAAATGTCAAAATGTGGCATTGCTTTAGGTATTTCTCCGTTAATGTGTTTACGTCACTAAGACTACGCGTAAATCACTCATGAGACTAAATCTAATTTGCAGCACTAATGAAGTGACATAAAAATGTAGACTGTGTCGTCCAAAGTTCATAGAACAATGGAAATTAAACATTTCATATAGAAGTGACAAAAATACTAAGAAGATTACTGCAGTGATATTCATCTGTTAAAATATTTTAACAAATACGTGATATGGTATAAAAGGAAACCAATTTATGATGGACATACCTCCAGCTACAACAATAGAATCTCACAGAAAATTCGGGAAGAAAGTCAATAAAATGTCCTTACCGCCAGCATGAGAATTTTAAACAGACGAGATACACTAGATACGGGTACAAATGAGCAGGGATCCAAATTACACCTGGTCGTAAACATGCAGTCATGTATAGGCATAGCTACTCTGCGGGTCATATTTACGTGACTGTTAGAGGCTTAATCGAACACTTTTCAGAATATTTCTCTTCCGTTCCGATATCGAATAGCGCGCGGGAAATGGAACATAAACCTGTTAACTAAATTTCAACTGTAATTTTCTCTCCAATTCGGAGTTTCTGAAAGTTATATTCAAATTGTGAATACGGATTACTGTTTTTGGACGTGCAATTTGAACGCTCCACGTACAGATGGTGCTGAGCGTTAATTTCAACCCACTTGATATCGTTATTGAAAGCAATTAAGCCGCACAATTGTCAGAGGCATTAATTACTGTTAGTTGTTTAATCATGTCATGTCAAATTTATTTCGACTATAAACCATCATAGTTATAAAAAAAGTCGTCTACTTCTACCATTTATCAAACCTTCGCACATGATCAGAACTGTACCTAAATGCCAACGATAAAGAATATCGGGAATGTAAGTAACATTCACTTGTGCCCCTCAATGGCGTACGAAATGCTGTTGACCAATTGCGCACTTTTATTAATTTGTTATTTTTCTCCATGTAAAGTACAATAAACCTTTAATTTAATTCGAGAAAATCCCATACGTATTTAGTAGTACTCACTAAGGAAATCAATTTTTCATTTCCTTATTTTATTTTCTGAGCACACTTTTGTTTCAATTTGTGAAGAAGACACCATGTTGACCTCACATATTTCTTACTTTTATACAAGAGGCCGTATTGCTTCACTATTTCATAACATCTTTAAAAATAATGAATTCCTGTAAAATGTCTTAAGAGGAAAGTTTAAATCGCAGTCAGCTATTTAATTCAACTGAGAAAAATCAAATATTGCTTTAAAAAGATTGAAGAGTTATTTTCTGGCATAAAGGTTGATTAAATTAGCTTTCTTTGTAAAAATTTAGTTCGTTTCGTTCTGTGTATGTAGAAAACGTTACATTTGTTTTAAGAAATTGATTTGGATGTTATGCAATAGGATTGATTACTGATGCAAAATTCGTATAAATGCCCGAAAAACAGCAAACGCCTTCTCCCGAGTTTCAACTGCGTTTTCTATATTGAGGTAAAATTCTTTGTTACTTGCTAATTTCAGTGCCTTCGTATTTTCAGTGAACCGAGTATTTAACATTGATTCTTCTTTCTAGGGAATCAAATTTATGTAATTCGTAATTCAATGTTAAGCATTTACTGGCATGCATCTAATACCTTGTTGTAGTGCTGTATATTAAAATTTTAGACAGAGATCTTTTCTTGTAAATGTTCCGGCTTATACCAAATGCTTCCTCCATTTTAGTACTAATTCTTTTACAGCGAAATTTTCTAAGTCATTTACTTGAATCTTTTCTTCCAGATAGTTAAATTTACTTACCTACTTTATCTGCCTAATGTGCGTTTGTGGGATATTTGGAATATTTTTAACATTTGTCATAAATTTGGTTTTTGCTACAGATGTACTTAATCCTGCTTTGATGGCTGTTTTTTCGAAGTAATTTATTTGTGTTTCTTCATTTATTTGGTTTTCATACAGAATGCCAAAATCACCTCAAATACTAGACACCTTATACCTTATCTTCTTTTAGTGTTTGTTTCCATTCGTTCACAGTGTTCTCGAGGAGGCAGTTGAAGAGCATTGTAAACAGGCCGTCATTTTGTCGTACACCTGTTTTTATGGCACTTTCATCCAGGAAATTTATTTTCGAATTAGTGTTTGTGAGCGTTTCAGGAATAAGGTTTGATGGCTTAGATTTCGTACCAAATTATTGCATCAGTTCATTTAGCGTCTCCGTATGAACAATATGAAATGCCTTTTCAAAATCTACAAATGTTGAAACTAATTCATTGGAGTTTGATACTCTTTGACGGGTTACGGATTTTAGGTTGAAAATCTGTTTTGAGCACGATCTGTCCTTTGTAATCCACTCTGATATTCTCCCAAATGTCAATCAAGTATTGTTTCTATCTTAGTAATATTGTTTAAAGTATTTTATTGTCCTCTGGAAACATATAGTTCTATCGCTGTGGATATTTACGTTTCGCCAAAGATGAATGAGAACCACTTTCCAGTCTTATGGTAACTTTTTAGTTTCCCATATTCCTTTAGACATGATCTGAAAGTTAGTTAAGTATAATTTTTGGTTGGGACAATGTTATATTTATTACGTAAAACATTCAAGATGGCTAATTATGTATATTAAGGAGACCGGTCTCGACAGATTAAACTGTCATCAAATGATATTTCATTTCCAGCATGACATTACAAAGTAAACTTTTGAAAATGTCCTCTTTCACTATGTTTGACATCACACTGATATTCGATGTCAAATCACACTGAAGATAGACTTGTTTGTCAATAGTTTTTGTATTGTGATATGTTAATAATAATATCAAGGATATTTTAAAACGTTTCCTTTGTGTTATGGCACATGAAATCAAAGATCCGATGACGGCATATTAATTTGCCGAACCAGTCATCTTAATAAAGATAATTAGCAATCTAGGCCATTTTACATAATAAATATACTTAACAGATCGCTCCCCCAAGTATGACAAACGTTTACTGTTTATCTGTGATAAAATGTTCTCCATGGGCTTATTTTCTTTTTAAAGATCGTTATTGCTTTTTTAATTCCTTCAGTTTTAAGTGGTAGATCTACTTCCGTGTTTCCATGACCACATTTATACATATCAAATGAAACTATAACGCAGATACATAATCCGCTTTTTATAAGCTATATATCACATGCCACGCCCTTTAAAGAGAAAAATGAATAGGTTGAAGGTAGATATAGTGGGGATCAGATAAGTTCGGGGGAAAGAGGAACAGCATTTCTGGTCAGGTGAGTACAGAATTATAAATACAATATCATTTTAGGGTATTACAGGTGTAGGTCTGATCATAAATAAGAAAATATGAATGTGGGTAAACTACTATGAGCAGCGAGTGATCGCATTATCGTAGTCAAGATAGATACGAAGCACACACTGACCAGAGAAGTTCAGATTGACATGCTAACTGAATCTGCCGAGAATAAGAAGATCGAAGAAATGTATGAGGAGGAAAAGAAAATTATTAAGCCAGTTATGAATTATTTACAGTGATGGGATACTGGAATTCGGTAGTAAGAAAAGGAAGAGAAAGAAAAGTAGCAGGTGTATATGGATTGAGCAAAAGAAATGAAAGAGGAAGCAGACTTGTAAAAATTTCATGGAACATAATTTAATCATGAGAAACACCTGTTTTAGGAATCAGTTAAGAAGGTTATTTACGTGGAAGAGACCAGGAGACACTGGAAGGTACCAGATAGATTTTATAATGGTAAGACATAGATTTTGGTATCATGTAAGACATACACAGGGACAGGTGTAGAACCTGACCATATCTTATCCGCCATGCATTGTAGTCTGAACCTAAAAATTAAACTGCTCAAATGTAGGAAAATAGGGAGATGTAGCCCGGATAAATTGAAGGATCCTGAACTTAAAGAGAATTTCTAAGGAAGCTTTAGGCAACAAGTAACAGAAACAGGGGGAAATGAAACAGCAGAAGAGGAATGGGTAGCACTGAGAGATGAAATAGTGAAAGCATCAGGGGACAAAATAAATAAAAAGACAAGGCCTACAAAAACCCTTCGATATCACTGGAAATATTAAATTTAATTGATGAAAGAACAAAATATAAGAATGCAGTAAATGAAAAAGGCAAAATGGATTACAGACGACTAGGAAATGGGATTGACAGAAGGTGAAAATAGCTAAGCAGGTATAGGTAGAAAGCCAATGCTTCTGTAGAAGAATGTATATATAGGGGAAAATAGATGATACCTACAGGAAAATAAAAGAGATATTTGGAGACAAGAAAGGTGTACAAATATAAAGAACGCAGATGGAAAACTAGTTCTCCGCAAAGGAGGTCAAGCTGAAAGATGGATAAAATATATAGAGGAATCTAGAAAGAAAATGAAATTAGAGACAATGTTGTATGAAGGGAAAAGGCAGTAGTTGAAGTAAGAGATCATATACTCAGAGTGGTATTTGACAGCACTGAAAGATCTAAGTCGAAACAAGGCTCCTGGAATGGACGACACTCCCTCGAAAAGACAGCCATTACGAAACAATTTCACCTGGTGCGTAAGACGTATGATCAGAATAAATCTTGAAGAAATTGCTGTTGGGTGTTTTCCCTGAAAATTAGATCACTCGAAGTCCCCAAGTCAATAACAGCAGATGGTTAACTTAATCGTGATTTTTCCACTGTCGGGTCTCCCCTGACATTGCGCAATAGCTTATAAATATCTCTGAAGGCAGACTAAACTCAGTAGGTACTCCCCGCTTCAAACGCGCCTTCGTAACAGATGCCGTTTTGAAACCTATTTAGAGCATTGATTAACAAGAATATTAAAATATGTCACAAACATAAATTCTAAAGTTACCAAGGAAGTAATGCACCGTGTTTTTATTTTATTTATTTATTTTTTACCAGCGGAAACAATGGAATGAACATTGAACAACAGGATATGAATTATTGGAAGTTTTCTGAGTGCACGTCCAAAGTTTCTGGCACTTCCGACAGATATCGTAGCAGCAGTACCTTTTCATAATTACTTCTTTAAGTGATCTATGTTTACATACATGATGACGTCATCGTATTTTTCAAAGCAGGAAAAGAAATTGTGTGGGAATTTCACAACCGTTTTAGGAAAATGTTTGGGGTATCCGCTGACGATAGGAGTGCATTTAGTCGCTCTGAATAGGTTGAGGTCATCTGAAAGCTAGGTGTGTTCGCACTGACGTGTTGCAGTCATGACCTAGCTACTTCGATCATCCACTTGTTTGGGCCCATGAAGAATGCCGTTCATTTAAATTTCGAGGACGATGAGGTGATGCGCACTTTAAAATAATATTTCAGTAACCATAACATTGATTGGTACCGACAGAGTATAAACGTTCCTGTTTCAAGTTAGAGGAAATCCATAAAACGTAAGAAAGATTGCGTGGAAATAGAATTTGTAAGTAAACATTTTACTTTCGTGAGTAGAATTCTCAGTACGTGAAACAAATAACTGTTTAGAGGAAAAATATGTGGTGTATTACTTTCTGACCAACGACGTTTTCCAAATCAACCGAGAAAGAAATTTGTTGCTTACTCAGAAAAAAGAACACACTTGCTAGTGCTCAGATGATGGCAAATTTGCTTGCCGAACCGGTAAAACAGAATAAGGTATTTCTGCAGCGACCTGGTCTACGAAATGTGTTCTTTCTTCAGCGGAATTTTAAGCTCCTTTCTCGACCAATATGAGCATATTACAATAAATCACTTACTTAGTCAGCACCTATAATTGCCATAACATGAACGTGTAGCATCAGAAACTGGCCTAACTAGTCATTGAATAACAACGTAGGGGAACCCGAGGTAGAATGGGATATTGCAGTAGAATGTTGATCTATGTATTTCCGTGTGAAGGAGGTACTGCCAACGAGCGGCAAGAAATAGAAATAGTTCAGACAGTTACTGATCAACCTCGGCAGCCATGTTTCTTCGGTTTACGTAAGCAATGGTGCGTGTTTAGTTGTGCTAATTTTTGCTCCTGCCTTGTACTGTCTGACGAATTGGAAGCAAGAAAAAGTATACATACTTATTTACAATACGACTATTGTTAGTAGATACTTGAAATATGTTTCATAATCTTTAGTTTCATGTGGTAAAATGTTTCTTTTCGTATCATTGCTCAGTGGCCATACCTCCATAACCTAAACTGTATACCTGGGACGGAATGGGAAAGTACCCCAATCTGCCCTGCTATACACTTAACAAAGAGATCGCTTTTATTAGCTGCTAATCTATTTTTCTTTTGATTTCAGTCAGGTTGAATGATAATGGTGGCGAGGTTTCAGTGAATTATAATAATGAATTGCCTGAGAATGACAATGTTATTAACGCTAATTGTTATAGACCTGGGTTATCTTGGATGACAACTGACATCTCAGCCTCCTCATGTCACATTGCACCTGAAATTATGATGCCCTTTCAGAAAGTTAACGAAAAGGGCGAACGGAAGACGGGGAACACTGTTGTTTTGCCGTTAAAAAAAAAAAAAAAAAAAAAAAAAAAAAAAAGACACAATCGAGGAAAAAGAGGAAAAGAACTTTGTCAAAGAAGAAAGAGCAAAGAAAATACTATTTGCGAAAGTGAATACATTTAAGAATTCGAAAAGAAAAGGAAAGTCATAAAGATAAGTGGAAAAAATGAGAGAAATGTACAAATGTTTGTTAAGCTTAAGGGAGAATACAGACATCCATGCCCGAAGGAGGATGCGAACTCCCGACAGGGGACGATATCACGCATCGGAGCATAGCGCCTCAATGCGCTCGGCCATTACGCCGTGGCAATAAGGAGAGAGCATCGTATACTAACGAGACTGGTTTTGAGGAATGTTCTGACTGTGTATGTTTTTATTCTGTTGAGTTTCATTAAAAATCAGTTTAAGGCTGGGTCGCTTGTTCAATGTGCAAAATATGTGCAAGAATGTATAGCGAAGATGATGAGTATCACCTCGTGTGTGAATTTTGTAAACAGCGTTAAGAAAAGGATACAATAAATGAAAACTGTAGTTTGACATTAACATTCACTTTAAACTAAATAAATAAGCCAATAATTTCTGCATTTCCGATAATTTTATACGTTTCTATAATCATTTCTACGTAGCACCTGAATCCACGCTGTGCACGGTGCAGAATGAAGAAAGTGACACGCATTTCTATTTTTGAGAGATCAAAATATTGTTCTTTCATTTTATGTCAATGTTATTGTAGTTTTATGATTAATTCATCATAATGTGATCATATAAGAATTGGTAACTCTCTTATTAACAGTTTTGTACTTTTAATCAATATTTTCAACTTTGTACCCCTTGCTTTTTTTGTTCTCTTTAATCCGAAGTTTGGTTTGATGCTGCTCTCCACGCTAAGCACTTTTAATTATTTAGGGTCAATTTTCAATTTTGGCAACATACACATATCTTACCTAAATTATTGTGCAATCGGTTTTGAACTTCAGATGTCTTTACTAGAAGATAGATTAAATTTTTATCTGCAAAACGTCTAAGAGGTCTGCGGTGAGTTAGTCCCAGATCGTTTACTTAGAAACAGCAGAGTACTAATAACATTACCATGGGGAACACTGATATCTCATGTGTTTTAGCCGATGCCTTTCTATCATTTACTACGAACTGTGTGCTGACAGGATATATCAAATTCTTTCGCAGTTCTGAGACAATATTCCACAAACATGCAATTTGATTAAAAGAGTGTTAAAAGTCTTATGGAAACATAGAAATATGAAATCGACCTGAGAAACCTTATCGATAGCATTCATCACTTCGTGTGAGTAAAGAGGTAGCTGCATGTCACAAGAACAATAATTTATGAATCCATTTTGATTATGGATCATTATATTGTTCTCGCCGAGGTAATGCAGAACCGCTGAAGTCAGTATGTGTACAGAACCTCTGCTGCAAATCTACGTCACCGATATATGGGTCTATAATCCAGTGGATTACTCGTATTGACTTTTTCGTATTAGTGTGACCACTGCAACTGCGCAATCTTTGGGTACAGAACCTTTGTTGCGTGTATTCTGTGTATGACTGTAATGTAATGAAATATTGAATCAGCATACTTAGACAGGAATGTTATCGGTATTCAACTGGACCAGAAGATTTATTATTGTCTAGCGCTTTGCTTCATTACTCCTTGATATCTACTCTATATTACTCACGTTGGCAGCTCATCCTAATTTGAAATCTGGGGTATTAACTTCATCTTGTTTGGAGAAGAAATCGAGGAAAGCTGTAATCAGTCATTTTGCTTTAGCAGAATTGCCATCGGTAGCATCGCCATTACTATCACTTAGTGATATATTGTTTGTCTTCTGTCTCTCGTATTCTTTACTTTGGTCTCCCTCTCCCCACACCATAAATATTAAATTGACGTATCCTAGATGTCTAAAAGTGTTTCTTAATAACCGGTACCCTTCGTTTAGTCAAGTGTGCCAGTTTTCAAAATGTTCAAATGTTTGTTAAGCTTATGGGACTTAACTACGGGGTCATCAGTCCCTAAACTTACAAACTACTTATGAACTACCTTGTACTAAAGACGACACAATCACCCATGCCCGAGGAGTGATTCGAACCCCCGACGGGGAACGGCCTCGTGCATCTGAGCATGCGCCTCAATGCGCAGACAGTTTTATCTCCCCAATTCTGCTGTGTACCTACCCATGGTACGTCGCGATAGCACAGGTCGCGGATCCGATTGCCGCCGTTTCCTAGGATTTTTATGTGTTACTTTCCACTCTTTTCACCTCTGGCAGTTTGCTTATGTGAAAAATATCGAGTAGCAACGTGGTTCGGAACCCACGTTGAACTGTAGATCCCCCCTATAACTGGCTGGGTCAGTCAGTTCGAAGGTCGGAGGAAGGCAACGGCATACCGCCTCTAAAACGGACCATGTCTAGTAAAGCACTGTGGTGTTCAAAACAATCTTCGAATTGATGACTGCTTTACCTTTACCTCCCCATGAACTACGCTATCTACCAATTTAGTCTTCAGCAAATCGGCTGTGGTGTTAGGCCCCTTAAACATCGTCTACAGAAACTGGTAACTTGCTCGTACTACATATTTTAATTTTTGACAATAATTAAGTTTTGCATGGGGATATTTGGCAGTAGTTTGATATATTCAGCCTCCAACTAATACTGAATGATTCCTGTATCTTTGGTTTTGGTCGTTCCCAACGATATCTGCTTTAGTGACCTCGGAGGCGGTGTTCTGTGTGTGTCTATCGTTAAGGATGGGAGCGACGTTAAATTTTAACGCCCTGCCGGTATCGACGCCATTGGAGGTGGCGCACTCACTCGGATTGGGATAGAACTACAAAAGAAAATGGCCTTGTCTACCTTCGCGGAGCGTTCTGCAATATGTGGATCGAATCATTGTCTAAATTTATGAACGAATGGACGTCAGAATCAGCGGCTGCATTGCAGGGTACGCCACGTACTATTATGGGTGTTTCGGCATATATCGTCACCTTATATTTCAGTAAAGATTCAATTATTGCTCTGTAAATGTAATGATTTCCTGCACACCACATTCACTGTTCCCACAATAGATCTTCAATGAATTGAAACACTGTAAAATAACATCAGCTAACATGGCTTTACCATGCATTTACTGTGGAAGGCTGAAAGGAAGGGGAAACTACAGTCGTTGCTTTTACCGAGGACATGCAGCTCTGTTATTTGAGTATAGGACGATGGCGTCTCCTTGGGTATAATATTCCGAACGTTAAATAGTCCACAATTTGGATTTTCTGGCGGGGACCACTCACATGGATATCGTCATGAAGAAAACAAAACAGACATTCTACGAAATGGGGCTTGGAATGTTCTATCCCTCAATCGGGTAGGGACGTTACGGTACAAAATTTGAAAAGAGAAATAAGTAGGTTAATGTTAGCTATGGAGGAGATTAATGAACTTCGGTGTCAGGATGGACAGGATTTATGGTCAGGTGAGTACAGGGTTATAAATACAAAATCAGTTGCTGGTAACGCGGGAGTAGGCCCGATAAGGAATAAGGAATAGGATTGCAGATGAGTTACTATGAACAGCAAAGCGAACGCATTATCGTAGCAAAGTAACGAAGCCAACACCGACCACAGTAGTACAAGATTATATGTTAACTAGCTCTGCCGATGACGAGGAGATCGAAGAGGAGATAAAAATAAATTATTCAGGCAGTTAAGGGAGAGGAAAACGTGATTGTGATGGGGGACTGGAACTCGGTAGTAGGAAAGGGAAGTGCTGGAGATGTGGTAGTTGTGTAAGTAAAGTATCTAGCGGCGCTTCATACCTTTTGTGCCCTACTAGGATGCTTAATTTTGGACAACATTCTTCATTGTCTTTTCCTGATTTGTTGAGAATATGCACTTGCGTACTACCCAAATTACTGTCCTTTTTCTTCTTTATCTTCCTCCTTTGACGTTTCTACCGATTCATTCTCTATTGTGTACGAGAAATTTACATGGCTAATGTTTTTGTTCAAATCTGCTATGTTCTCTATTACGTTTTGATATTCATCCCGCAACATAAATTGTTCGTTTGGCTTTTCGTGAACGTTTTCCTTTTCTTCGGTATTTATCACTTGCATGGCATTTTCTTCTTGTTGTTGTTTTACTTTATATGCAAAATATGTCGTCGTATTATTGTTGACATATGCTTCATCAGTATGATCTTTCTCCTGTAATTGCTTTGCCGCAGCTGCACATTCAGTTTGAATGTTTCTATGATATCTTCTGGCAGAGCTTTGGTTGTGTTATTCAATTCCTGCATCAATTTAGCCGTTTTCCGTTTTTGTTCGTGGACCGCCTCCTGAAACAACCGTTTCTGTATTTGCTCTGATTCCTGTATCAGTCTAGCCGTATCCCGTTTGGGCTGATTCCTGTATCTCCCGTTTCTGTTCTTGGACTGATTTCAGTATCTTTTGTTATGATTGTTGCAGCTTTTTTTAAAAGATTACTTCTAATATTTCCTCCTTTTCGTTTTCTGTACCCTTTTCGTGCACCTGAACTTCTTCGTTCATTGAAGGTTCATGAACGTCCGCACCACTCCGTTTTCCCACTGATCATTCGAAATTCGCGAATCTATCATATCATTACCGATCTGCTGCTCCGTTGCAGTCAAATTCTGATAATGGCCTATAAATTTATTGCTAGTCTCTGATCGGTCGGATCTCGCGATGTTCTGCTATTTTCCACTGACAGTGATATTTCGTTATTGATTATCTGACGTCTATGCTTGGTTTGAAATTCCATTTACGTCACACATTGCTTTGGTTGACCTGGACATCGACTGTTTAGCTGCCCGGGCTACTGCGTGTCGCGTGAGCATACTACAAACCTAATTGTTGCGCCACCACGACGTCTAATTTGTTTAGTACAAAAGTAAAACTGTCAATGCAAAAATGAAAATATGCACCAATTTTGCAGTGGAGTGCTAATTCATTAGTATCAAAGTAAAATACAAACTTTTGTATTGCTCAATTGGACTTTGTTATGCATCAGTTGACCAAGTGCCATTTTGTGTTTTTTTAGATTTTTGTAGCAGGTTGTGTATGAAGGTGTGAACTATCTATAAAAAATTGTTTGACATAAGTACGGGCGATTCGACGAGAGGAAATTCATTTGAAAAGTTTGTTCACAACATTTGTCAATGTCTACAGATAAATGTATTGATATGATGGATAGGATGTGCGCCTGCTGTGTGCGGCGGCAGGAGGAGTACGCCGCAGCCGCGGTGGAGCGACCGAGCGCATTGAGGCGTTAGGCGTTAGGCGTTAGGCGCGAGGCCGTTCCCCGTCGTTGGTTCGAATCCCCCCTCGGGCATGGATGTTTGTTCCGTCTTTAGTATAGTTTAGTTAGTTCATAAGTAGTTTGTAACTTAAGGGACTGATGACTTCGCAGTTAAGTCCCATAAGCTTTACAAACATTTGAATATTTGAGTTAGTCGCAGTTCGCGAACAGCATAAGTAGTTTGTAAGTTTAGAGACTGGGGGTTGATGAGCCCGTAGTTAAGCCCCTGAAGCTATACAAACATTTGAACATTTGAATTTTTGATTAATCTTCATTAAAACGAACACTGTAACCACATCAGATTACTAAAAATCACATCCATGCTCATGTTTTAAACGTCGTGCGCTCCCAGTGGTGACAGGCGGTGCCCGCGGTCGCAAGAAGCTCTCAGACGAGTGGACGACTGGCAGCAGTCCACGGCCGTCTGTGCCCAAGGTCGGCTCTTCCGCAAAAGCGCCCTGGAAGGTCGTGCGGTGACTGACCTGCCTCTTCCAGCTTCCTCTCTCTCTCTCTCTCTCTCTCTCTCTCTCTCTTTTCCTTCCGCCAGTTCCCTGCTTCCTCGGCAGCCCCGCTTATCATCTTTGTCCACAACACGGCCTCTGTGTGAGCGAGTGCCCGTGAAACGTGAACGGCCGACGCGCCTGTCGACGACTGTGCTCCCGGCAGACAAAAACCGCACCTACATGACGCACACGCATCCTGCCGAGAAGAGACAGGAAGAGATATAAAAAGGGAGAAGAAAGAGTAGAGACGAGGGGAGGAGGGGCCTATGAGGCTTCCCGCCAAGTCGCAGGTTCCTGGAACGCGTCCAACGCCACGGACGGGGATTCAACAGCCAGCGCCTGTCGATAGGAGAGGAACTATATTTTCGGAGAGAGCCAATCGCGCAGTTAATCAATCCCTGATTTTTTTTTCTTTTTTCATTGGATACGGGTACCTATCAGCGCGACACACGACACGTGGATCGTACATGGATACTCTGTTAGCTCTTCATCCGAGTAATAATTTGTGGGAAGCTACTGGAGTGAGTGCAACTGATAGGCCTACATGCAGTCAGTTAAGTGTGGATAGTTACTACGGACTCCTCCTGTACTTTTAGAACCTTTCATATATGCACTTAAAGAGATAGCACAAACAACAGATAACATATGTAACAGAACAACCACACAATGGAATGTACCGGGTGATCAAAAGTCAGTATAAATTTGAAAACTTAATAAATTAAGGAATAATGTAGATAGAGATGTAAAAACTGACACACATGCTTGGAATGACATAGAGTTTTATTAGAACCAAAAAAAAAAGTAATGTTCAAAAAATTACCGACAACTGGCGCTTCATTAGAAAAGCAATAATTAGCATAAAAAATTAAGACACAGTAAAGATGATGTTCTTTGCAGGAAATGCACAATATTTTCACCATCATTCCTCAACAATAGCTGTAGTCGAGGAATAATGTTGTGAACAGTACTGTAAAGAATGTCTAGAGTTATGGTGAGGCATTAGCGTCGGATGTTGTCTTTCAGCATCCCTACAGATGTTGGTCGATGACGATACACTTGCGACTTCAGGTAACCCCAAAGCCAGTAATCGCACGGACTGATGTCTTAGGACCTGGAAGGCCAAGCATGGCGAAAGTGGCGGCTGAGCACACGATCATCAGCAAACGGCTCGCGCGCCAGAGATCTTTCACACGTTTGGCAACACATTTTTTTCCTAATAAAACCCTATGTCATTCCAAGCATATGTGTCAATTTTTACCTCTCTGTCTACATTATTCCGTGAATTATTAAGTTTTCAAACTTATACTCACTTTTTGATCACCCTGTATATGGTCAGAAATTCATGATCTGTACCGAATTTTCTGAGTATGTTTGCTCTTATGAGAGGTCGAGAAATCTCATTAAATTTGCAGTATGTTGCGTGAAGCGTGGAAGGTCTGACACCAAAAAGCGCTTTAAAGGTACCCTCGTTTCGAATACATAATCCAGTGAATTTGACAAATGATCCTTTGTTTTGCTGGTATACATCATTCTGTTGGAATAAATATGCTAGTATATGTCATTCTGCTGGAATAAATCAGTGGGGAATGTGTCCGGAAGGGATCCGAATGTCCTGCTTATTAGGCAGTCGATATGAACACTAAACAACTGGTATACATGACCACCTAACATCAGAATCAAATTCTTAATTTAAGCACACACTAATGGCATAGTGCTCCCTCGGGTATCAGTAATTACTTGCGGCAAGTTGCCTTTTTCCGTAAGAGTTTGGCCTTGGTGTGAAAACGCATTGAAGAAAGTATCAATGGACATGTTTGCGTTTTTGGTTTGTTGTATATAAGGTACACCATTTATGTATATGAAGATTAGTTAGAGTAGTAAAGACGTTGGCTTCTTCCGATTTTCGTACTGTTATAATCAGCCAATTATACGGAAACCTTCCCTTTCACGTGGATTCCGAACCACTGTGCAGCAATGTACCTTTCACAACATACATTGAGTGCTTGTGAGAGCTGAAGCTGTAAGTGACACATATGAATCCTAGGTTTGAACGAGCAATGAACCAGGGATTTGGATTAGTAGTACGGCACTTCACCATTCAGCTACGTTTATATAATATGTGTAATTAACTTGCTGACCAAGGCACCGGGCAAGGACCACAAAAGATCAAACAGGAAAGTAGTTCCGTTGTGCATTGGTGTGTCATCTGTCCGTGAAGTTGTCCGAAGCGAATTCTGGACCTTATATGATTTCCTTAGAGTATGTTTCTTGTTCTGCTCATAAATTAATTTGATACGTAATGGTAATTACACTGACAGTCGTGTTTTTAAATGGTTAAATAAATTCTAGACATATATAATCTATAATTACAACTTCAATTTTGTACTTTCCCTTTCTCTTTCTCCTTTCCCTTTCTCCTACCACTCTGCAGGATTTTTCCAGAATTAAGTCATGAATCGTAATTAGTGTTTGTTTCAGAAACACATCTTTACAAATTTAAATTCTCTCGCAATTTTCATAGCAGGAATATAGAATATATGAACATTGTAATGCTTCCCAACTGGTATTACGAAATATGTAGACTTCGTATCTGTTTACTGCTGGAGCGGAAACGTAACTGTCAGGAAGCCAGGCAAATGCAAATGCAAATGATGTCTCTCACTGCCTCGATTCCCCTTACAGATCAGTAAAGTTCTGCCAAAGACGAATCTTTTTTTTTTTTTTTTTTTTTTTTTTTTTTTTTTTTTTTTTTTTTTTTTTTTTTTTTTGCTCCTATAAAGACGTACTACTTCAGTTTATCGTGAGTAGTTTGTATATCATATGTTGTTGTTGTGGTCTTCAGTCCGGAGACTGGTTTGATGCAGCTCTCCACAATACCCTATCCTGAGCAAGCCTCTTCATCTCCACATAAGAACGGCAACCTATATCTGTCTGAATCTGCTTACTGTATCCATCTCTTGGTCTTCCTATGCGATTTTTACCCCATACACTTCCCTCTAATGCTAAATTCACAATTCCTTGATGTCTAAGAATGTGTCCTACCAATCTATCCCTTCTTTTAGTCAAGGTATGCCTTAAATTTCTTTTCTCCCCTTTTTTTTTTTTTTTTTTTTTTTTTTTTTTTTTGACTGGAGAATGATGTATACCAGAAGATAAGGCATTTTAATTATCACTGTCTTTATAATGTGGCATACGTTTTCGTTATGCCCATGAAGTATTCGTAGTACTACATATTCGAGAAATTGACAGAATTTTAGTTTGTTTATTTATTTTGAATATTATGTTTTTCTCACTATACTCCAAAAGTGGAAGATTCTTTGATGCGTTTCGTAAAGCATACAGAGCATACTTGGAGGTATTTGAAACTGTAGAATTCTTTTAATTAATTAAGGACTCAAGAACTAATAACATTTAAAACTTAGTGTTTAAAAACCTCAAAATTTGTTGTTGCTTAACCCAAATTCAAAAAGTCAAGTGTTTGTATAGCTTATGGAACTTAACTATGGGGTCATCAGTCTCTAAACATACAAACTACTTATGAACTAGCTAACACTAAGGAAGCCACAAATATCCATGTCCGAGGGGGGATTCGAACCCCCGACCGTAGTGACCGTGCAGACCGTGACTGGCGCGCCGCAGTCACCTCGGCCACCGCGGCCAGCTGTTTAACCCAGTTTCTAGCTTATTTTAACATATCTGAAAAATTATAGAGTAACACATCAAGGAGTATTGATTTGCGTGTTATATGTTCACAAATTTGTTTCACAGAAAAATGCCTACTGATATTTTTGATCGTATTTGGAAATGTTCAACGCTACAAGCATGTACTTTTTCACATTTTGTATCAGTTTACTTCCATTGCCTATTCCTATGATACACTCTTCTTGAGCTTGTCATTTAGACAACTTATTTATTTCTCAGTAAACGCTTTCTCTCGCCTACAAAGCTTTCATATAGCTCGCGTAGTTCTACAAGATATCCTCTACTTTGCGTACCATGATTGAAACTGAATCATGAACACTAATATTTAATGTACTTCTTCCCGTAAAAGTGTATTTTTATTTGTAAAATTAACTATAGCTGAAAGGACAAGTTAAAAAGCTTACTTTAGACATATAAGAGGGCCTTAAAACCAGCTAAGGTATTCGCGTGAACTACTGACTACTTCCTGAAACAGAATCTTGTTCCCTGGCCCAGAATTTGTAACTGACTCACACTTTACTTTAGCAGCAGCAAAACAAAGAGACGCTGGCCAACATATGTCGTATATCACGAGAATTACACACAATCATTAATATACAAGCCACCCCGAACTAATCAATTTCATGAAGGTGGCTGTCAGAACATGTATGGCACAACGGAATTAAAATATGATAATTTGCATCTGAGTTTGTTCTCAGCACTGGTAAAAAACAACATTAAAAGAAGGGAGGATATTCATAACCTACTATTTATAAGAAGGATAAAATTTCACTGACAATAAATTATTCCTTCAGTTCAAACATGAGCAAATGGGGGCACCGATTTTGTGAAACAATAAAAACGCATCCAACATTGAAAATCAAGCTAGAGTAATCTGAAATGAACATCGTCTGGGGGGGGGGGGGCAGGGGGGTGGGGGATTTACAATCAACAAGCCTTCAGCTACTCATACGCGCGAAGCAAACCGAAACTCACCCAACTCAGTGTGCTGATACGAAGCAGAAGCAGGCGCCGATATCGCAGGCGAAATTCAGCGAACCAGGATGTACCACACAACTCAAGAAAAACTAAACTTCGTAGGTCGCTCTGGTCTGTCCTTCTTTACTTGAGATGGTATGCGATAATAGCGAGATTAAATTTCATTCAATCAAACCGTGAGCGTGCAGAATTATTGAGACACAAGGCACGTGTCTGCTACATTACAAATTTGCACCACACCGAAGGCGAAGCGCTTAAGGATCGCATTCATTTCAACAAAAACCGGCGGAATTACAGATTACGAAGCCAGAATACTCAATACAATGGCACTGGTATGTGAGCAATGGCGAGAACTCAAGTGACTAGCTATAAACTCTTGAAGTCGGAGTTCGGAACCACGTGGTCCCGAAAACCAGTAAAATACAAAAATTCTATTACCGAAAAATAAGGAAAAATAGCTACGGCATGCAACCCTTAGAAATGCGTAGGATATCATAAGGAAGCTAACGAAATACAGTTAGACGAGATAGGAAGGGTTTACACGGATGAACGAAGGCCAGTCTTCCAAAAAAATTAGAAAAATGGAACAAATTCAAATTCGGAGTAAATCAGCTAAGAAATACGGCATGCAGACCCCAGAAATACGTAGCATTTCATAAGAAAGCTAATAAAGGGAATTGTACAAGCTAGAAGATAATTTATTGACGGAGTCTGAATGCAATGTAGAAGTTTGGAAACGAAACAACAATTTAAAATAGACGGAGAGGTGATCGGGATGTACTAAGGGAAATCAGAAAGATACATACATGATTCCTTGCCTGAAGGGCCTAGAAACAGACACAGGGGTAGCTGAAATTTTTGTTCTAAGAACACTCCACGTGGAGTACATATTACTTGCAAAAGGAGGAAACGGAAAGGAATATTTCACATGCATTATACAGAATAAAAATATTGCCGCATAATAGTCGCATTCCACAAAGCTAGCAAGATATTAAACAGAGTTCATACACCACCAGCTAGTCTCACAGAGGTTACCGATTCCCAGATGTTATCAAACCGAATTATTTGCATATTCACCGCGCTTACCTAAGCAAAGTTACCAAAATGAAATTGAGTACATTTCCGTACAAGGGAGGAAAGAAAATCAGAATGTCGTACCAGGTCGAAGCGCAGCGACGGAATGCCCAAGTCGGCCAACCAGTGAGCCCCTCGCAAGCGGCCGTAAATCGGCAAAACCCACGAAAAACGAGGTGGGGCGAAGAGCTTTAACTCGCGCGTCCTGTCAAGGCTCGCTAACCGGCATTGCCAACCCAACTTGTAACCAAAGGGAGGAGGAGCCTCTTTGGTAGCATCAAAAGCAGGGGTTGGTAACGACTACCTCTCGACACGAAGCAAGAGATGCAAGGCACGCAGCCAGCAACCGACGATGAAAATTCTCATACATACTCTCAGACTGCCATGCTATAAGATACTCATACATGCACATACAGAATAAAGCAAGTACACATTCGCACAGGAACAGGGGCGTCACGGAGAAACCGTTAATCTTGCCACATTCATAGACACAATGATAAATTATTAGCATAATAAAATCCCAGCAATATTAACACAGTATTACAGAAACTAAAGTTTAAAACCTTGAAATGAAATGCTATTCCTCATGCTTCCGAACGAAAGGAGTTCTCGTTTAGCAAAAAAGCCCGTCTAGTGAGATAAATTACGAAGTTAAAAACCTAGTGAAGGCTACAGACAGCCGTCTTTCAATTTCTCGGAAATATTTCCCATAATAATTAGTTAAAACTGAAATTTTTACTTTGGCTCCCACCATGAAGATATAACTTACATTGGTTTTAATTTGAAAGGCCCATGAATACAGCTTTTTTTAGCGAAAATATACATGTACGAAGAAGCATGGCGCTGCACTTTGATACAATGACGAATGAATAACATGTCTTACATTACCTCAAACATACACAGGGTATAACTTGTATTACTACGAATATTTCTGAAGCTGACTTAGGACAGTGTGCCAAACAACGTTATACTGAGTGTTTTGTCATTCTGAGAATTTAAAATGTAGTTATCAAATGTCACAAGTTTTCAGGTTAAGCAGTAGTTCCACGTACGTGTAGCGCAAGGATGCCTATATTGGACAAGATCAGGCGTAAAAACGTCGTGGTACACGTCACGATAGTGACATTGGATGTCAACCAATAAATGTTTTTTAAGCTTATGGGACTTAACTACGGGCTCATCAGACCCTAAACTTACAAATTATAAACTAACTGATACTAAGGACAACACTAACATGCATGCCTGATGGAGGATTTTAACCCACCAACAGGGAACGGCCTCGCGCATCGGAACGTAGCACGCTAGGCCACTCCACCGCGGCTTGGAGGTTACTCACATGTAATGTAAGTCTATATAGTTAGGAGCTTGTCACTTGCTGCCGAAGTACGGCAAAACAAAGAGCTTGACGTTGCGTCGTTCATCTTTGTTGTGTGCGACATCTGTTCGATGGAGCGAAAGAAGATGCAAAATTCTGACACCCATCGCGCGGGAATGGCCATGGGGTCTAAGGCTTCTTTCCACAGATAAGGCGGCCGCTCCCCATCAGAAGTTCGAATCCTTCCTCGGGCGTTTAAGTAGTTTACAGGTCTATGTAACAATGAACACAACAGTTTGGTCCCTTAGGATTACGAAGATTTGCGTTTGCATACGTGTGTCTGTAGCTATAACGTAATGTACTAAACAAAAAAATTATTTGCACGTATACTTTGTATGTTCAAAACGGAGGTCTTTAAATGACCACATTAAAAAAAAAATGAGTTTTCGCCCCGCCTCTCACTCCACCAAAGAAGAATTTCATCGGATACATAGTTAAGGAACTTTCACACAGTTAATAAGTATGTGTTAAAATAAAAAGGCCGTTGGTCCTTTCACTCAGATAATTTCAATTTTAACACCTACATTTTAGCTGTGTGGAAGTTCGTTAACTGTATAAATATTTTTGCTTGGGTTGTCATATAAAATTCTCTGTGAATTTCATCGGATATCTGGAAGTGAAAAACTGTTATCGAATTCCAATATTTTCCCGGCGTTTTACGTCGCTGAATTAACAGATGGGCCACCGGAGGGTCTTTTAACCAACATTACGACAGATTCCTTTATTCGTCGCTGTTCAATCCGAGATGATATTCCGCCTGTAAACTTTCTGACAGCAACCGCCATAGATAATCTGCTGACTTTGCTCAACTACCGCGTCGAAAGAATACAACTTCCGGCGCGACGCGAGGAACTACCTAGCTGACAGTTACGGCTCGGAAATTCCTTAAAAGTGAATGGAGTTCATGTCACGCTGCCTTTTACTCTGCCTCGCCCCTTGAATGACCACGAAAGTTACGTCCAATTTGTCTGATGCCACGGGATCAGAGAGAAGGAGTCATAATATTGATAGGGTGTATTACGCAGAGCAGTAAACGCAGGAGTAAACTTCCGCAGCCGCGGTAACGGCCTCCATCATCTGCTGCCGGCTCCCCGGTGAACCTTACGTCACGGAGGGCGGGGGGCGGTGTGTGTGGGAGTATGGAGTTATAAATGCCGCCTTATCGGACGGCCCTGGAGCCAGGCCGCCGTATAAGTCTAGGCCGTCCGCACAGTGGATGGCCGCGTAAAGTTTATCGGCTCAGTACGGGAAGGTCATGCGCCTGAGTCGCAGCTAATTTCCCCACGGGCTCCCCAAACACGACATGCCACACCCCTTAATCTAGTCTCATTCCCTAGGTGGATGAAACATATATTTATTCAGCCTAAAATATAAGATAAAGAGACTTATCAAGTCTGTGTGGTGAAAAGTGTTTCATTAAAAGATTGTAAATTAAAGAATAAATCAATGATTGGAATAAGAACGTAGTAAAGTGTATGAATTAATGTGACGTTTTTCATTCGTCAGTATTAAGTGCTGGTAAGTCACTGACGATTATATATTCTGAAAAACACGGTGAAAAAATTCTAATTATTCATCATTTTTTTTTCGATTTGCAGCTCTTATTATTAACGTTTTGCAGTGAAAATTCTAGGTATGAGGTCGGCCTGATATGTAAAACTCTATTTTATTTTACACTCAAATATGTTTCAGCACCTCTGTGCCATCATCAGTGGGATTTTTATTTATTTATTTCTGTGAAAAACGAAATGCATTGATTTCATTACTATACTATGTGTAAATTTAGGCCTAAAATGTCGTAAGTCTTATTTTCGTTTCTACCTTGCTTTTTCATTCTACATCTACATAGACACTCTGCAAATCACATTTAAGTGCCTGGCAGAGAGTTCATTAACCACTTTCATAATTTTTCTCTACCGTTCCATTCTCTAATAACGATCGGGAAGAAAGAACACCTAAATCGTTCCGTTTTTGATCTGATTTCTCTTATTCTATTGGGATGGTCATGTCTGCTTACGTAGGTGGGTGCTAGCAAAATTTTTTCACATTCAGAAGTAAATGTCGGTGATTGAAACTTCGCAAACAGTTCACGCCACAATGAATAACGCCTTTATTTTAATGATGTCCACCCCAATTAGTACAACATTTCCGTGACCCTTTCCTTCCCTAACGTTATAAAACAAAACGAGCTGCCCTTCTTTGAACCTTCTCAAAATCTTCCGTCAGTCCCACCTGGTGAGGGTCCCACAAGGGGCAACAGTACTCCAGGATAGGACGCACAAGTGTGATGTAGGCAGTCTCTTTGGTGGAGCTGGTGCATCTTCGAAGCGATCTGAAAATAAAACATAATCTTTGGTTCGCCTTCCCCACAATATTTTCAATGTGTTCTCTCCAGTCAAAGTTATTCGTAACTGCAACTCCTAGGTATTTGGTAGAATTTACGACCTTAAGGTAACTGATTTGTCGCGTAATTGAAGTTCAGCCGATTTCTTTTAGTGGTCATGTGTATTGCGTCACACTTTTCTTTATTTTGTGTCAATTGCCAATTTTCGCACCATCTAGAAAGTTTGTCTACATCGCTTTGCAATTGCTTTTTATCCTCTGTTTTTACTAACCGATAAACGACAGCATCATCCACTAACAGTCAAAGGGAGCTATTCATATTGTCTTCTAAATCGTTTATAAACACAATGAAGAGTAGGGGACCTATAACGCATCCCTGGAGAACGCTAGATGTCATTACTCGATGACTTACCGTCAATTACAACGAAATGTGTCTTTTCTGATAGGAACTCATGAATCAAATCGCACAATTGGGGTATGACGTCCGCCTGATATGCAAAACAGTATTTTATTTTACACTCAGCACCTCTGTGCCATCATCAGTGGATTTTTCATTTCTTTATTGCTGTGAAAAACAAAATACATTGATCTCATTAGTATACTATGTTTCAATTTAGGCCAAAGGTGTCGTAAGTCTTATTTTAGTTTCTACCTTTTTTATATACTGCGGCGAAATAGTAGTCTTTCACTCTTTCTACATAATTACATGCTGTTAGCGTTGTCATCTGCAACGAAATAATCTAACATGTGAGGACAGAGAACACAGTACTGAAAGAACTTCAGAACACAGATGACACCAACAAAGATAATCAACTGATCAGGCATATTTGAAGTCACATGCAACTAATGCCAATTAATATACATTGGACAAACTAATAAGAGTTTAAAACCCAGATATTCAGAACATCTCGTGACGCTAAAAAGTTACAGTACCTATAAAATATTTGCAGACCACCTAATTGCCGGCAACGATCATCCAACCAAAATAGAAACAGACTTAAAAATATTAAAATCATGCGTCGACCTATACCACAAACTCACAACAGAAGAAAAGTATCACATATAAAAAGCAGTAGCAGAAGGAAAATCAGTCATGAATGAATGTACCACATTCTGCACAAATACATTATTTAACCAATTAAAAGAGGTATACAAATAGAATAACAGAAACAGTTAAAGCACACACACACACACACACACACACACACACACACACACTAAAACACAAACACATAAACACTCAGGCACAGAGAGAAAATAAACAAAATTCAAAAGTATCTCCATTTAACTGGAGAACAAATGAAGGCCGACTAATAGGTACGCATAGTAACAAAGTGTACACAGACGAATTTGCTTATGTGGAAGTGATCGGGAAAGAAAAAAAACGTAAAATATGTGTAATACATGTGTGTTGTGAACAGAAACGCGGAAGAGAAAGTTTACACCAAAAGGAACCGTTATAGAAAATACGTTGACAATAGAAAAACCTCAACATACCAAATTTATGTTGTCACACTAGAAGAAGAGTTTAAAAAAATCCTCACATGATTCGAATAGATTATGTGGTGGCAGATGAGAACGCTACAAGTATGTAATTATGTACAAAGTGTCCAACATCACCACAGAATGTAGAAACAAACTAAAAACGAAGACTTAAGTCATTTTAGGCTTAAATTTACACATTGTAAAGTACTGACATTTATGTAGTTTTTCACAGCAATAAATAAATGTCAACCGCACTGATGATGGCACAGAGGTGCTGGACATATTTGGGGGGTAAAGTAAAACAATGTTTTGCATATCTGGCAGACCTGATGACTAGAAATTCTAATTATCTTGCAAACAAGTTAAAGTGTTGTAATCGAGCGATACAGTTAACTGACCGGGTGTTTATTTATTCCATCTGCCCTCCCATCTCTTTATTCATCTCCACCTTCCACTCTCTCTGGTCATTTCTTCCCCTCCTCTCTCCCGCCTCTTTGATTCATCTCCTTCGACGCTCTCCCTCCCCCAAAACTGAAATATCGGGAAACTCATAGATGTCAAATTTCGTAGTGAAACGGAGCTAAAGGTTTTGGCACGGTGCCCTTTGCCATCTACCGTGCAAAATTTATGTAAACGCTGACTTCCCTTTTGATTTAAAGCAGAAGTGTGAAAATATTCATCAAAATCGTGGCAAAGCCACGGAGTTCGTCAAAATTCTTATCACTATCTTCCGCCATGCACCGTACAAAATCATGTTATTTTGAAGCCAAGTCTACAAAATTTCATTAGGAGCGGAGCAAACCTAAGGATTTTGGCGAACTTCTTTAGTTAAGTACCCTCCGCCATGCACCATACGAAACTGTATGTAGACGGTGAGATTCCCCTTCTTTTGAGGATCAAATGGGCAAAATTTCGTTAGAATCAGAACAAATATATAGATCTGTATACAACATAAACACACTTACAGATTTCAAAAGGCACATTGAGCATTTCTCAAAATTTTCATTAAAATCCCGTAAATTTTATTACATAAAAACTTTGTTCCGATAATTACACAACAAGAAATAGATACGCCAAATCGGTCGAGCCGTTCTGCAGTTATGACGTCACCAAGGACAATGGGGATTCATTTATGTATATAAAAATTTCGTGTTGTTGTTGTGGTCTTCAGTCCGGAGACTGGTTTGATGCAGCTCTCCACAATACCCTATCCTGAGCAAGCATCTTCATCTCCACATAAGAACGGCAACCTACATCTGTCTGAATCTGCTTACTGTATCCATCTCTTGGTCTTCCTCTGCGATTTTTACCCCACACACTTCCCTCTAATGCTAAATTCACAATTCCTTGATGTCTAAGAATGTGTCCCACCAATCTATCCCTTCTTTTAGTCAAGGTATGCCAGAAATTTCTTTTCTCCCCAATTCTGTTCAGCACCTCCTCATTAGTTACGCGATCCACCCACCTAATCTTCAGCATTCTTCTGTAGCACCATATTTCAAAAGCCTCGATCCTCTTCCTGTCCGCACTGTTTATCGTCCATGTCTCACTCCCATACAAGGCAACACTTCATACAAATGCCCTCAGAAAGGACTTCCTTAGGCTTAGATCAATATTCGATGCTAACAAATTTCTCTTTTTCAAAAACGCTTTTCTACCCTTTGCCATTCTGCATTTTATATCCTCTGTACTGCGACCATCATTTGTTATTTTACTGCCCAAGTAACAAAACTCATCTACCTCCTTTATTGCTTCGTTTCCCAATCTAATTCCTTCAGCATCACCTGATTTTCTTAGACTGCACTCCATTACCCTAGTTTTGCTCTTGTTAATGTTCATCTTATATGCACCTTTCAGCACACTGTCCATTCCGTTCAATTGCTCTTCCAGGTCCTTTGCTGTATCTGACAGAATTACTATGTCGTCGGCAAAACGCAAAGTATTTAATTCTTGACCCTGAACTTTAATTCCTTCACCAAATTTCTCCTTGCCTTCCTTTATAGCTTGTTCAATGTACAAATTGAATAACATTGGAGAAAGGCTACAACCCTGTCTCACTCCCTTCCCAACCACTGCATCCCTTTCATGCCCTTCAACTCTGACAACCGCTGTCTGGTTTTTGTACAAGTTGTAAATAACCTTACGCTCCCTATATTTTACTCCTGCTTGCTACAGAACTTGAAAAATTTCGTATTCGATACAAAGTGTAGCAGCAAAATTAAAAAGCACAATACTCGTAGGTGTAGTTGAACAAATAGATACGCGAAAAATCTGCCTTCCTTCACAAGTTATCAGACTGACTTAAGAAAAGAAACCATTTCATATACAGTTTACCATTTTTTATCCTTTTGTGGAAGGAAAAGTTGATTTCTATTTGGAAAGATTTTGACTGCAATAATATCGTATTTAATTTCTATCTCAGAAATTATTGATCAGATTTTATTAACTAACTTCTCAGTGTGTAACTTATTTCATTATCCCTTAATGGGCAGTAGAAAGAATAGTTCCCCAAAATTAACGATCATCAGTCAACTGTTTCCTGAAATGAACTAGTTAGCCCAACTCAATGTCTTCAAAATGTTCAAATGTTTGTAAATCTATCGGACCAAACTGCGTAGTCATAAGTCCGTAGCTTACAAAATACTTAAACCTAGGTAAAATAACCTAAGGACAACACACACAACCATGCCCCAGGGAGGACTCGAACCTCCACGGCGAGAAACCGCGCGCTCCGCAGCGAGACGCTTTAGACCGCTCGGCTTCTTCACCGCGGCTCAATGTCTTCGACAAGGGTGCTCATTGGCTCTTGACATCTATACTAAGGAATGGAGACAAGAAGGCCCATGCTCTGTTAGGTCCTGGGAAACATTCACATGGACATCTATGGGACCACTAAAAGTCGTGGAAGCCACAATGAGGCCAGGAAGTGTCGTACACTGGAGACTGTTGTATCGTCTACCGGGGGATGTAACTGCTGCTGGCACACAAATACTAATGCCGATTCAGGAGCATTAATAGAGAAGTCACATTTACTAACAGAACAAATTATTTACAGAACAAAAGCAAATGCTAAACTTAGCTTGGCTTGGAGAGGGAATACTGGAAGGCTTCTAACTGACATAAACTAAACTAGATTCTTTTGCTGATTCTTCTGGCTGCTGATCGTTGATACCATGCACGACTGACCAACCACTGCGGTTGGTTAAATCCGTATCATAGTGGTCGCTTTTATTAGTGGTGGCCGTGAGCGTCGCCGCGCCTCTTGTAATTGGTGGGCGTTTCTGCGCCTTCTAAACTCTCATTCTGTTCTGGTTGTTGTGTAATACGTGGCGCGTCCAGAAAGAAAGTTCCGTTTGGTAATAAAATGAAATTGTAGACAGATACAGAAGAAATTTTTATCGCACTACTTTTCCACATAACTGCCGAAATTTTGTAGGCACTTGTCATAGCGTGCCACAAGTTTTTGCATGGATCCTTCACAGAAAATCGCCGCCTGTGTATTCAACAATGTGTTAACAGCTCTTTATCATCGTTGAAGTGTTGACCACCAAGGACAGATTTTAGGTGTAAGAAGAGATGAAAGTCGTTAGGAGAGAGGTCCGAGCTGTATGGAGGATGATCAAACAGGTCCCATTGAAATTTCCGTAAGAATTGGTTGGTGTGTGAGGTCATGCATTATCGCGAAAAAGAAAATCTTTTGACAGTAATCCTCCTCTTACACCTAAAATCTGTCCTTGGTGGACAACACTTCAACGATGATGACGAGCTGGTTGAATAACACATGGTTGAATACCACATGGTTGAATACACAGGCGGCAACGTTCTATGAAAAAGGCACACAAAACCTAGCGCCATGCTATGAAAATTGCCTACAAAATTACGGAAGCTATGTAGAAAAGTAGTTTAACAGTTTTAAACTTCTGTACAATCAATATGTTTTCTGTGTCTGTACCCGTTCGTTTTATATAACCAAACGGAACTTACTTTCTGGCCGCGCCTCGTATATAAGATAGGACTGCATAAAGACTACGTGAAGCCCTTCATGACGATGTTAGTGTAATTATTCAACAAAATAATGTGCCACTTCGTAAGTCCAGGAGTGTAGTTGTGTGGGTTTAGGAATACAGTGGCGAGTTGCAATCCATGTGCTTTCCTCCCAAAACGCTAGATCTACTTATTTCATCGTAATTTTTATTAATGACAAGATGTACTATTCGTACATTTTTAGATTGTTATCTGCTTTGTTTAATGTCTTAATTTTCCACGAGGCTTTTATTCCCATACGATGTGGTGTAACTGTGCTGAAATAAATAAATTTTTACCTTTCCTTCCTAGTCGATGAAAGACACTTAGGTGGCTGCAATCTTTAAATTTCTTTCTGATACCTACTTGATAGGTGTTACGCTTAAGAAACTGAAAATTAAAAAAGTTGTCTGTGCTATCGCATTAGTAGGAAAAGTCGATTTCTACTTCGAAAGGTGTTGACTGCAATAATATTGTATTTAATTATTGTTCAGTTCTTATAAACTAACTACTCCGTCTTCAGGCACATATTTCGGCCTGAGAGACCGTGGTCGATGAGTAAACGTTCTTCCTGACGTTTCTTCTCAATCTTAAGTGCGTGATCAACCGGCTACTTTATCCCTGAATTTACAGTGAGCATAGAGGGCACAACCATTCACCATGTGATGATATCTGTGTGGTCACTTCTGGATGGTGTCGTCCTTTCCCATCAAAACATCAGCAGCCATGTGAAAAAGAGTTCCTCCGGTTCATTAGCAAAATTACAGACCGCATCGGGAAAATTTTACCCAAGCATGGGGTCGCTGCTACAGACCCACCAAGAAGATCAAAGAGTAATTGAGATCGTCAAACGACGCAAGTCATCACATAACTACAGCTGGGTTATATAAAATTCCATGCTGAATTGTATATAGGAACAATTAAAAGAAGTTCGAGGCGTGTTTTTTAAGTAAGTACCGTTTTGAAATTAAAAAAGACGTACTAAGATATCTCAATAATTTTATGCAAAATGGGTACCTATATATGTTGTCTACGCACTGACGCCATTACAGTCTGATTATTCATTGTTTGAGATCGTCAAACGACGCAAGTCATCCCATAACTACACCTGGGTTATATAAAATTCCATGCTGAATTGTATATAGGAACAACTAAAAGAAGTTCGATGCGTGTTTTTTAAGTAAGTACCGTTTTGAAATTAAAAAGACGTACTAAGATATCTCAATAATTTTATGCAAAATGGGTACCTATATATGTTGTCTACGCACTGACGCCATTACAGTCTGATTATTCCTTGTTTATGTTGTGTACTGAGTGTTTAAGATGCCTCCGATAATCGTGAGTCCCGCCGACTTTGAAATACGGCCTGTTATACGTTTTCTTAGTGCTAATGGCCTAAAAGTGATCGATATTCTTCTTAAGAGCTTGTGCAGTTTACGGAGAAAACTTTATGGGTGTTGGAATGGTAAGAAAGTGGGTGAGAGCATTTAAAGATCGCCGCACAAATGTGCATGATGTACAACGCAGTGGGCGTTCTTCGATCGTAAATGAAAGTGTGATTCAGAAAGTGGACAATAAGGTGAGATAAAACATCCTTGCGGGATGACTTTTGTAATATTTTTTGGTAGTGTTCTGCATGGCATTACGACCGAGCAAGACAATGACGAAGTAGTGATGCAGTGGTTAACAAGTCAGGCGGCATACTTCTGTGAGGATGGTATTCGACAACTGGTACAACGTAAAGACAAATGCCTCAATATTGTCGGAAATTACATAGAAAAGTAGATTATGGTACAGGCTTTCATGTAAAAATAATGTTATTGAGATATCTTAACAGATCTTTTTTGTTTTATTTCGGATTGGTACTTACTTAGTAAACACGCCTCGTATCAACTCCCGCTTAGCCGAACACAGATGAAAATCTCGCCAAGGACACTCCGAAAAATCGGCCTTAGCACAACATGGTTTTCATGATCGAACCATGAAGTAAAATTTAATGAGACAAGTGTTATTTCTGGCACATCGTATTATCATGCACACATGTATAGAGAGGTAATAGAAATTTACAAACATCAGAATAATTTTTATAGAAAAGAAGAATGTTTTAAATTAGAAAAATACGAATGACGACTTTTCAACTTTTAATTGAGCAGGACGCCACCCTCCATAGATAGCTTCTCAGTCAGAATCGCGTGGTGAATAGTGGTGCCCTCTAAGGACGCTATAAATGCGAGAGCCCCCTCCAACTGCAGCCGGTTGACCAAAAACCTCAAATGATGTCTCTAGCACATGGGGACGAAATGTCATGAACACGATTTACTTATCGACCACAGCCTCTGGGCACGGAAGTATTACCTGAAAGTTTAAAACGAATGTTAACTACTCAGTGTGTAACTAATTTCGTTGACTCTTAATGGGTAATAATTGGATAAGATAGGAACGATGAATAAATAGAAAGGAATGGTTCCCTGAAATGAACGAGTTAGCCCTTCTCTAGTGTCAGCCCCCAACAACGTCCTACCAAAGCCTCATTACATCCATGTCAAGACGCTTCGTCTCTATTATACCGGCTGTTAGGTACGTGGTGATAATGTTCTGACTGATCAATATCTACACATAATGAATGACCGAATAAACATTGGTGCCACGACTAGTACTAAAAGATGGTTTCAAGTGACACTGAAGCGCTTCCGCATTGTGCACTGCTCACTGAACAATACCTTTTTATTCCGTCGAGAGAATCTACAGATTTGCGACGCCTGTGGCTTGCAAATCATTTTAACTGGTTGTATTTTATTTTGTGCTGAGAGGGCAGCGGCTAATCTTGGTTGTGCCTTGCCCTCCATTTTAGATAACGAGGTGCGTGGGGCGAAAATTTTACAATATTGTGAACTGTCTCGACTCTGGGCCTAAGCTTTTAGTCTCGCTGATACCTTTTATATCATAGATCAGCGAACCACTATCCTCTGATATTGCATTTTAAGTTCCTCTAAAACTGTATACAAATGTGTAGGTCAACATACATTGCTGATTTGCGATATGTGTTTGTGCATTTGCTTTGTTGACTATAATGTTCATCCTTCTGCTAACTGTTCTTAATTGTTTACTGTTGACTTCATTCACACTCGTCGTCTAATAATTTTGCCAGGGTGCTAAATACGTTGCAGTTGTGCTCGCTAAACGTCCTATCCTATCCTATCCTGGTATTAGAACTCGGACCTCCTGCTCACTAGGCACCCTGTGAGTGTGCCATGACATAACCGCATGCAGTTATCTTGGCATGCCTGAGTTCTCAATCCAAATTTCACCCTAGCCTGAATCCACATCACGTACTATTTAAATCTAAAAGGTATCGGAATTTGTGAATTGTATAGTTTAAGCTGAATAAAGGCATGTATAAAGTACTCTTCAAAAGGAAATCACAATTTCCTCCATGCGGAATTGCTACTCCAATACACTTCGAGACCAGTGTGCAATGCTGTTAGAGTTTAAGGGGGAATATCATGTCGACTGGTGAGGATATGAGCGTATCGACTGAGGACAGAGGCAGTTAGTATAACTGCCTAGAGAGGAGGAGACCAGGGTGCAAATTCTAGCCTTAGCATAGATTTTGATGTCATATACGTATACATATCATATTTCGATGGCTATACCTGGGATTCACGAAGGATCTTGTCAATGCCAAGATACTATTCCAATTTTGGATAGCTTCTGCTGTGTTGTTCTGCTCTAAGAGTGAAAAGTCACATGGATTGAGGTGGATTTTAGAATATCGACTGATATGGAAAACGTACAGCACTAAATCCATGCAAATACATTGTAGCAAATTGGCTTAGTTGTTACTAGTAGTCCCCAGTCAACAGAAGACCCGAGTTCGCAAACACACTGGTTTTATGTGCTTTACTCGAATATATCTTTCTCATTCTATGATATACCCGAAAATAGTACAGGGTATTTTAGATAGAAAGACAATTTTTTTACGAGGCGGTAGTTTTGCCAAATTGCAAATAAAATGTCATGTAACGTGTTTCTACACATACATCTACATAGATACCCTGCAAATCACATTTAAGTGTCTTGCGAAGGATTCATTAACCAATTTCATATCGTTTCTCTACCGATCCATTCATTAACAGTGCCCGGGAAGAAAGAACACCTAAATCGTTCCGTTTTCGATCTGATTTCTCTTATTTTACTCGGATGGTATGTCACCCTATGTAGTTGGGTCCTAGCAAAATGTTTTCACGATCAGCAGTAAAAGTCGGTGATTGAAATTTCGCAAACGCAACGAATAACGTCTTTCTTTTAATGATTTCCACCTCAGATCGTGAAACATTTCCGTGACGCATTACCCCCTGTAACGTGATTTAAAAAAAAAAAAAAAAAAAAAAAAAAAAAAAAAAAAAAAAAAAAAAAAAAACCTTCTCATGTGTTCCGTTAGTCCCACCTGGTGAGGATCCCACACAGGGCAACAGTACTGCAGGAGAGAACGCACAAGTGTGATGTAGGATTCTCTTTGGAGAAGCTTTTGCATCTTAGAAGCGTTCTGCCAATGAAACGTAAACTTTGGTTCGCCTTCTCCACAATATTTTTTATGTTTTCTCTCCAGTCTACGTTGTTCGTAATTGTCACTCCTAGGTATTTGGTAGAATTTACGACCTTAAGGTCTGACTGACTTATCGTGTAATTGTAGTTCAGCGGATTTCTTTTAGTGGTCATGTCTATTACTTCATACTTTTCATTATTTAGTGCTAATTGTCAATCTTCGCAACATGTAGAAATTTTCTCTAAATCGCTTTGCTGTTGCTTTTGATCCTCTATTGACTTAACTAACCGATAACAGCATTATCGGCGAACAGTCTAAGGGAGCTATTCAGATTGTGTCCTAAATCGTTTATAAACACACGGAAGAGTAGGGGACCTATAATGCTTTCCTGAGAAACGCCAGATACCACTTCCGTTTTACTCGATGACTTGCCGTCAATTACTACGAACTGTGTCTTTTCTGATACGAAATCGTGACTCCAATCGCACAATTGGGGCGATATTCCATAAGCATACAATTTCATTAGAATCCGCTTGTGAGGCACAGTGTCAAAAAGCCTTCCGAAATCCAGAAATATGGATTCGATTTGAGACCCCTTGTCGATGGCACTTACCACTTCATGTGAATAAGGGCAACCAAGCATACAGCTATACATAACCCAAACAAAAACGTAAAGCATACGCACACGAGGACGACCTCACAGGATCACCATGTGCTGTTTTCAAATAAACTGGTGGTGGGACTACCAGTTTGCGTTTTCATTTGAGTGATTAACTATTCACAGTTCACACGATCAAATCTTTTGCTTACTTTTTCTTTGTAGATTTCGCCTCTTCACCATCCCCCACATTCGAAATGGGTTAAGGTCATTTGTCATTCGTGGTCAAGAAACATGCCCAAATCTACCTATTCAGCTTCCGGGGAATATTTTGTTTTTGGTGACACGACACCTGACGACTAAAATGTGTAGAACACACTCCTTTTCTGAAGAACGTAATCATCCCTATAGCCAAAGAAACCACTTCCACAAATGCTGGAAACTCATTTTGCAGAAACTGCAGAACTCGGGATCCTGTAGGACGATGCGGTAACGCAACGGGCCCAATCAACTTATTGTCTATTCAACTGCAGCTTGAAACTTTTCTTGAAACTATGACTTACTAATGGAATTGGGGTTTTCGTTGAACGAGTGTAGTTAATGCTGGCACGAGTGAAAGTGGTTTCAAGAGTGAAATGTGAAAACGAGATTACCTGGGCAAAAGGAAAATTCCAACCGCATATATACATCTTCTGCTCAGAGGTAAAATGGTACTGAAGGATCCAGTGCTTACGTAATGTCTGCCATACTCTTGTTTGTGGAACACCGATACATGCAGAAATTCTAAGTGTACTTGTTGACTAACTACATTCTAACGACTGAATAATATCTTCTACTGCATTCCCAGTCCCATTTACTCGTTCGGATGCAACATTCTCCCGTTGAAAACTGCAATTCGAAGGCTGGGTCGTTAATAGAGCACAACACTTTACATTTAAAACCGACTTATTGCTAACGTAAGCATACAATCAGAACATACCGCCTCCTGATAAAGGTTCTCCGCTGTTTATACATAGAAAGAATTTTTTGGAACTTAAAAAATCAATAATAACAATATATCTTCCTCAGCAGTGCCGGCTCCCTCATGACGTACGGGACTGACATCCATGGCCTTAATATGGATCTCATCCAACAAACGCGGTGGCCATAAACTGCTGTAATTCGTTCCCACAATTTGTCGTATGAGAGAGGCAGATTCATGAGGGTCTTCCACAACGGCCATAGGGAATACATTTGGGCCGCGTCGGAGTGGATGAGCGCATTGAGGCGCTATGCTCCGAAGCGCGAGGCCGTTCCACGTCAGGAGTTCGAATACCCCCTAGAGTAAGGATGTTCGTGCTGTCTTTAGTATAAGTTAGTTTATATGTAGTTTGTCAGTTAAGTCCATAAACTTAACAAACATTTGAACATTTTGACTACATTTGGGAGTCTGTCATACTTCTTACTTTCAACTCTCCTCTGTTTCAGCTCATCAATTTTCTGGCACCATTGGATACACTCTCGTATCGTCGAAACGTGTTTTAAGAGACGAGCTTGATACATGTGTGCATAGCTCTTCATGAGGCGTGATATATTATCGGCCTCAGTCATATCCGGGTTAACTACGAGACGTAGGGCCAAAACATTCTGTATACGTTGACTCACCATGTTGTTGTGCCCTGTTCTTCAATTGCTCTTCCTAAAAATAGACGTATTGATGGTGGTCTCCAAACTTCCTAAGTTTCATCCGGAAGTTTTCCCAGCTATCGAGTTTGTCCGCGCTATTTTCAAACCACTGCTGGCCTTTCCGTCCAGGTAGAAATATACGTTCGCCAAGCACATAATGTGATCCCACATATTATACTTGGCGACTCGGTTGAATCCTTTCAGCCATTTGCTTGGCTCCTGTCCAGCGTCTTGAGCGAACACCGATGGGTGTCTGATGTGCCGCTGGCTTACTGCAGCTTTCGTATCCATAGTCCTTTTGATGACGAGGACCTTCGGAAGGAGGAAGTCAGTAAACTCCTTGTGTTCCAGTTCCTGTCCGTGAGACGACGGCTCTTTTACTGCTTAACCGGAACCACGATGGTGCAGTTGTTTTGCAGGTTACCCAGCACCTCCACCAAATAGTGTTACGTTCAGAACTGAAATTCGTTGGATCGTTAATAGAGAGAAACACTTTATTCTTAGAACAGGCTTATTGCTAATTTTAGCATACACTCCGAAAAGTCTGTCACCTGTTCCAAGGCTCCGCTATTTATACAAAGGAAGTTTCTTTTGTAACTTACATCAGTCATAAGAAAGACTTAGAACCTTGTAATAGTAAATAAAGAGAAATAATTTGTTTTCTGCGAGTAGTGGCATTTGAACAGTGGACGTCCTGCAGAGCAATCTGCGACGCTAACAACTACAACACGCGTTACGTCGGAAGACTCGCGGCAATATAACTGCTGGGCATTGCACCAATGTCACGCAGTGGATTGAAGGCACGAGTAAACACTTTTGAATCTTATTCATTACAAGCAGAATAAATACCATTTTGTCATACACGGAATGTGTAATTAAGTGTTATATATTTGTACGCTATAGTGCGATAGACTTCGCCAAAAATGTCAATGGAAACCTCATTGCAAACTAAAGCCCGAATTCATAACTTGAACATTACATTTCATTGCTGACATTGGATAAATACGCCCATATCGACAGGTTCATCATCACACTGTATGAAAATGCATTGACATCAGCTTAGTACATCTGATAATAAAATTACAACAATTTCGATTATTATTAAAAGGGAGACAGGGCAACGAAGAGCACAGGAAGACGTTATTACTATCGCAGAAATGAAGAGCAACTTTTCAAAACGCATTATGTCCACTGGTGGACAAAATTGAGTTTGATATGGAATCCGGTATTTTATTACCCGCTTCACACATTCCTGCAATCAGATTGTGTCAAAAGGCATTTTAACACTTTAAAAAAGAGTGCTGAAAAGTAGCAGGTGCAACAAATTGCATTTCGTCCTGTAGTATGATTGAATCAAACTGCATTAAGTCCAACAGTTGCCTTTATTTTGTTTTATTAAGCTATGTTGGCTGCAATGTAAGACTCATGGACTAAAGCGAAACCATTTAACTGACCAACAATGATCAGTTAATATTCGTTTTCAGTATTATAGCATTTTTGTGTATAAACGTTTATCATTCTGTCTGTTAGGAAGTCAGGCGTAAAATCATTGTTGTGCTAAGATGGACAGTATTATCGCGAGTTAATGTGTGACTGTTGGAAAGGAAATGAAACGTGAAACGAGAAAACGAATTAAGAGAAAATCAAAAAGGGAAGATTGTGCAACAGAACCCAACAAAACGCACTTTGTCCATCACTAAAGTGCTCATATCTGGAAAGTATAAAAAGCAATTTTCTTGTATTAAACACATTTGGATCAAAAGCCCTACCTTAGTATGTGGTGTAAAATTCGGAATAATTAATCGAATATTTTTTTTTTTTTTTTTGTATACGTTTTTCGCTTCTACTGAAAAATTTACTTTTTGGGACATAATGCGTTTTGAAATGTAGTTCCTCAAATGAAATGATTATTTTTTTATATGTTGTGGAGAAAATGGGATATAAATGTTCATTACAAATAGCAAGGCAGTTAATGGAAGAGGCCATACCTACACATTTTTTTTACAATTGAAATTCTACCCACAAAATTAGGAAAATAAAAAAAGGGTAAAGGCTGACATGGAATTGAAGGCATTTACAGCAGAACATTAAAAGCTTGTTCCCAAAAGATAACTAGGACTCTTAGTCACAAATGTAACAGCTCTTTTCCTGATTGATTGAAACATGCTATCGTTAAACCTTTGCATAAAAAATTAGATACCTCTGATGCTATAACAAAGGTCCAATCTCACTTCTGACAATTTTATCCAAAAAATTTGAAAACGTGGTGTATTCTCGAGTAGTTTAACATATTATTAAAAATAAAGTTCTAACAAAGGTCGGTGTAGTTTTACGAAAAGCTTTTCAACCGAAAGTGCTTTATATACTTTTACTGATGAAATAGCCACTAATCCCCCATGGGAATGGATATTTGTGCCGTCCTTAGTACTAGCTAGTTCATAGGTAGATTGTAAATTTAGGGACTGGTTACCCCGTAGTTCAGTCCCATAAGTTCCACAAACATTTGAATTTGATGAAATATTTCATGCTTTGAATAAACGGACTTTTTTGTGATCTCTCAAAAAGACTTTTGATTGTGTAACTCATGGAATTCTTCTACTCGTAGATAAGCTTAATTATTGCGGTATGAGTGGAACAGTGTACAAATGGTTGAAATCACACTTAACTGGAAGAGTGCAGGAATTTGGTATAAGAATTTTACATAATATGCTAGAAACATCTAATTCATCCAACTGGAGAGCTATCAAAAATGGGGTCCAACAAATTTCGGTCTAGTGTCCTTTACTGTTATTCATATATATTAATGACTTGCCATTCGATATTCACCAAGATGCTAAGCTAGTTCTTTTTGCTGACGATACAAGTATAGACAACACGCCTGACAAATAGTAATTAACTGATAAAATTGTAAATGATTTCTTTCAGAAATTTAATTGACTCTCTAGAAATGGACTCTCATTAAACTTCGATAAATCCCAGTATATACAGTTTCGTACATTAAACGGCAAGGTACCATTAACTGATACAGACTTTGAACAGAAATGTGTAGATGAGGTTGACTTAATTTTTTTTTCTTTTTTCATTGATGAGGGATTGAATTTGAAGAAACACATTGAAGAATTGAATTCAGCTACGTTTACTATCAGGGTCATTGCGAAATCTGGTTACGTACATCACAGTATATTAACTTATTATACCTATTTAATTCACTGCTTTCGTATGGGATTATTATGGGGCAATTCAACATTGCATAAAAGCGTGTAATGAGAATTATTGTTGCAGCCCACCGAAGATCGTTCTGCAGACATTTATTTACAGATATGGGGATCTTCACTCTAGCTTCTCAATATATGTATTTACTTATGAAATATGTTTTTAACAATCAGACTCTATTCAAAAGTTAATAGGTGTGTGCATAGCTACAATTCTAGGAGAAAGGACGATACTCACTCTTCAATGTTAAATCTAACTTTGGCACAGAAAGGGTTTAATTATGCTGCCGCAAAAGTCTTTGGTTACTTACCTAGTAGCATAACACGTGTGACAAAAAGCGACCTAGTGTTAAAAAGAAATTAAAAGAATTTTTGAATTGCAACTCCTTGTACGCTTTAGATGAATTTTTAGATAAAACTTAGAAATTTCGCTAAAAAATACGTAACAACACAAGTAAATAATATATAATCCTCCAAATATTGTTATTAGAGATACCATTTATGAAACTGAAACGTTCCTAATCATTACGGAATGTCGTATTTTTGATCTATGGAACTAGTATTAATGAAATCTTATCCAGCCCGCATCTCAATAAAAATTGACATACGTTATATGGTTTCTCTCTCAATTTTTTTTTTTACTTTTTTTTATTATTTAGGCGATACTTCTACGTCCTAAAATATTTACTGTTCCCCCGGAAAGACTCTGTACAAAGAAAAAAAAAAAAAAGCTGATACTCCTTTCTCGAGGAAAGTTTTCTAGTCTCAGGAAAACATCGTGAGGATGACCACTTGCGTATAGTGGCTGAAACGTCGGGCAATTTTACAAATTGGTAATGCGGTCAGATGCTATCATACGTGTTCACATTATTATGTCTTTTCCCTAGTTGTTACGCACAGATGAACAATAATGAAAGACTTTCTGGACGACAAGTGGGGTGGCCATGCATGAATGCCCGTCAGATGACTTTACGGCTGGAGTTGATTTAAAGGCGAAAACGACTGTCATCGTTATTGCGTAAAATTCACCCACTCTAAGGTAATTGCTGCTACACTGAAACAGCTGGAGCATATTAAGGTTATAGTACACTCTAAAGAATTAATTTCCCTAGTCTTTGTTAAATCTTGTAAACAGGTTAGTTGAGAAATGGGACTGAGAAAGTAGGTAATTAATTCGTCTCTTTCAGTTTCGGTTACGAAACATGCCTTTATTTGCTAGAGTACCACGTAATATACACAGATGTGAAACGCAGCACAGTTAAATCCGTCTACCATATATCTGTCGGAAGGGAAAAATAGAACGGTGAATAGAAATTTCGAACGGCCTTAATGACAAAAGCACTCGGCTCATAATTGTTAACAAGAGTTGTAAATTTAAATGTCATAAGTGAGATTTTGCATTATGACTCTGGGGTGAGCCACTGGATTTTTCATCTGAGGAAGAATTGCAAAAATCTGTCGTTTCAGATTCTTCGTTGGCAGGTGATTATATATCTCTTTTTCCCTTCCGACAGATATATGGTAGACGGATTCAACTGTGCTGTGTTTCAAATCTGTGTATATTCCTGAATAATGATGGCTCTTAAATATTTAGTCAAAATATCATCCATACGTTTGCCTGTCCACAGATTTTACAACTTGTAGGATTAGGCAGCAATAAACGTCTGGATACTGTACAATTCTGTAAATGCGAACAAATTAAAGCGGAGGGACTGCAGCTAGGGGAGGAGCTAGCTGAGAAGTACACAGCAGTCAGGAAGTGCCTGCGTTAATCCCGAAGATATTCCCGTGAGGCAAGAAAAGTGAACACGTTGCCTTTGAAGTCAGACTGCACTGGAACAAATAATTTGTAAATTGTCGTGTGTGTAATAAAACTGTCTGCAATAAATGCATTTCAAAAGAGTATTATTTATACACAATATGTAATGCGAGTGAGTAAAAACACTCAGATAATGTGTAAGGTTTCTTAACAATCATAGTTGCCTGGAATATTACGCCCTGGAGAACGATCTGAATATACATAAAGAACTTCTTTGAGGTTTTGAGCCAAGATCGCAAATATCATTTTATTTATCTGTTATGATCGGTTTCGATGATACATCCGAGAGTCGTCTACAAACGCAGTTCCGTTTCTATTTCTATCCGCGGAAGCGCTGCGATTGCATTTCCGAGTATGAGCGGCATTTACTCTAACTTTAGGAGAAAACATTTACGGCATTTCCCGACGTGTGATTTCTGGTACTTCTTTATAATGTCAGCCGTAACTGAAAATGCCACGGCGTGTGAAATCAGATGTGTTATTAGTTTTTTAAATGCAAATAATGTCAAACAAAAACTAGGTTCATCCACAAATCTGCGAGGTTTACGGAGAAAAAGCTACGAGTGATTTAATGGTTAGAAGATGGATTAAACTGTTCATTGAAGGACGTGATCAAGTGTACGATGAGGAATGAAGTGGACGCCCGTCTGTGGTTATTGATGAACTGGTTCTCACATTTGAAGAGAAGATTATCACAACAAAGCTATGGAAGTTCCGCAAATCACACGATCATGTCCGACCACTAACGCTGAATGTGACGAAACAATTCTTACGAGAATTTCTCTGGTACGTGTTTGATCATCCTCCGTACAGCCCGTACCACTCTCCTAACGATTTTCATCTCTTCCCGCACCTAAACACGGTCCTTAGTGGTCAACACTTCACCGATGATGACGAGAGGCGGGACTCATCTATAAGGAAGGCATACAAAAACTTGTGCCACTCTATGACAAGTGCCAACAAAATTGGGGAAGCTATGTAGAAAAGTAGTTTAACAGTTGTAGATTTTTGTACAATAAATATGTTTTCTGTATCTGTAAAATATACGGAACTTACTTTTTGAACATACCTCGTATCATCATTCTCAGAGGGTGGCATAGCTCTACAACAAATTCAATTTACAGACCTTGTAAAGTAAAAAGTTTCTCTTCAAAATATAAAATAATATAGTACGCAGTAAGTTAAAATACATGTCACCAAAGTGGATCATCGTGTATGATTTGTTATCTTTAGGCGGCCGCGGTGGCTGAGGGGACTGCGGCGCGCTAGTCACGGTCTGCACGGCCATTACGGTCGGACGGTCGAATCCCCTCTCGGGCATGGATATTTGTGTTGTCCTTAGTGTTAGCTAGTTCATAAGTAGTTTCTAAGTTTAGGAAGTGATGAACCCGTAGTTAAGTCCTATAACCTCAACAAACATTTGAACATTTTTTGAACATCTCTGATAAAAAGATAACATATGTTGATTGTTTCTTATGTATTTTAACAATTTGAATGTGTACTATTATTAACTTAAATGTGAGGAAATCCTTTCTGAAAGCATTTGTCTGTAGTGTAGCATTGTATGGGAGTGAAACGTGAACGATTAGGACTTCACATAAGAAGATGATAGAAGCTTTTGAAATGTGGTGCTACAGACGAATGATGAAAATTAGATGGGTAGATCACCTAACTAATGAGGAGGTGCTTAACCGAAACGGAGAGAAAAGGAGTTTCTGGCATATCCAGACTAAGAGAAGGGCTAGATTGGTTGGACCCATTCTGAGACATCAAGGAATTGTCAACTTAGGATTAGAAGGGAGCGTGTGGGGTAAAAATCGAAGAGGGAGACCGAGGAACGAATATAGTAAGCAGATTCAAAAGGATGTAGGCTGCCGAACGTATTCTCAGATGAAGAGACTTGCACAGGACAGGGTAGCGTGGAGAGCTGCATCAAACCAGTCTGCGGACTGCAGACCACAACAACAACAACAACTATTACTCATTTTATATTTTGACGAGAATTTATTTTACAGGCTCTCTAAAGTGAATATGTTTTGAAGCCTTTAAACCTTCTGAAGATGATGATATAAACACCGAAACAGGTTTTAACAAATAAATGATATTTGCGATTTAGGCTCCTTAACATCAAAGAAGGTATATTTCTTGTTAATAATAATTGATATTTAATGAAAACTAGTGTAAATTTATATATTTTACAATAAAATACCCAGCATTCCAATAACCAAATGATCCTGGAGAATAGAAAGAGATACTAGGGATGGCGGTTATTGCTGAAACAACCGGCTTTCGGTTATACCGGTTCTTTTCATCTCCATTTTAACCGTATTGTAAAAATTGCTCAAGATAACCGGTTGTTTAAGTAACCGGTTTTAGGTTTTTATTGCTATTATTTCCAGTAGAATTCGACCGAAACATATTTTGCGGCCGAAACAGAAACCGTAATCGAATTTTCGGTTCTTCTAGTTTCGGCCCAAACCGAAACTTACGAGATTTAGTTAAAGATTAGGGAAATTTACATTATGCGACAATTCACTAGTCTTTCCATATTTTGAAAGATCCCCTCCCAATACTACGCCTTCTTGAGTGTGTAAAAGTCTAGCCAGGAGTCCGTAGGAAACGTTATACGAGGCATACAGATTTACTGACCTAGTATTTCCATCCGGCAGTTGCGAATATTGAGCAACCACTCCTTAAGTTGGACTTGTGAGCCAGCGCATACGAATATCTCGTTATATATTGACTGCAAGTCACAGATCCGACTAACAGTATGATTGTTGTCAGTGTAAATTTACGCAAATTGAACTATGAAAGCTGTGATCAAAGAATGTTCAAATGGGTGTGAATTCTTATGAGACCTAACTGCTTAGGTCATCGGACCCTAGACTTAAAAACTACTTAATCTAACTTACGCTAAGGACAACATACACACCCATGACTGAGGAAGGACTCGAAGCTCCGACTGGAGCAGCCCCGCAGTCCGTAACATGGAGCCTCAGACCGCACGGTTACCTTCCGAGTCACCACATGATCAATGTTACCTAAACCCATATTGGTTATTAAAAAGCCTCTCGCTTTCAAGGAATCACATTAATAAAACTTGCTAGCATAACAATATGATAATACATTAAAGGTTATTATTATTCCAAGCTTACATAATAGGTACATCAATCGAATTTACCTTCTCTTCCAAGAAACATGTTTGATGCTTTCTTCTTAAATGACACAGCATGTTTGTAGTACCTCCACCCGATTCCAGCTTGTTAAAGCAAATGGAGCATTGTACCTCACTGCTTCCGTACTTCGTGAAGTACTTCCACACTCGGGATGGTACCATTTAAGACACAACCGATGTCTTGGCGAAAACAGCAAGGGACTGCCGCATGACCAGACGGTGGCAAGCCTTGTACACTGCCGGTGCGCGCGCGTCGTCTAATAGGCCACGCCACACGGCGTGCCACAGGTGCATCGATGCCTCAATAGCTGTACCAGTTCTGACTGACGGAATTGTTCTTAAATTATCACTGATCGCTTTTCTTAGTTACTGCAAAGGCCTAATATTTCACAGCAGTGAAAATTTTAGGAATAGCCGTAAGTATTAGGGTCTACTAGTTTTAATTTTTTAAAATTATATATATATATATAATTTGAACCACTACTACAGGAAGTAGTCGTACCGGTTTTTTTACTCGGTTCTTGGCAATAACTAAAAAAACGGTTACAACAAACACCAAATAAATACCGAAAAACCGGTTATTCGAAACTAAAATACCGGTATCGGTTTTAACCGGTCGGTTTTTCCCATCCCTAGGAGATACCCGAGTCATATGTGACACAGCCACGGTTCTAGGTATGCACAAATATCAGCGGTTCTAGTGTTACGTGATTTATTCCCATTTTCCCTGTGAGCTTATAATCACGACCTGCCATGTCGGTAGCAACAGCCTGACACGCTATTTGCTGCGCAACAGCGCTCAGGAGCAATGTGGCGAACCGTGCGTCTGTGAGCGCCCCTGCCAGTTAGGCATCCGAGCGATGCAGGGCTGGCCCGTCACACGTCAGCTGTCACTCCGGCCGTGACAGACGCAATTGGAGCGCGCACGAAGTGTACGTTTGACAGCGCGTGCTAATTAATACCTCCGGGACTAGCGGAGCGTGATTATTGCGACAAACTGTGAGTGGCGTTATATTATTTCACCCCTGTTTTATTGTCCGCCTCGCGAAACATTTGGACATTAAATTATTTCGTTTAATGTACACAGAAAATTTAATTTGGTCGTATAACGAGACAAAAGAACGGGCGCTTCAGGTAATATAGGAAACACCGATGTAATTTGATGAGCTATTTTCCGAAGGAGCATATCTGCAGGACACTAATTATGTCACTATTTTCTGATTCCTGCAGTAAATTTTATATGACGTTTTGTAATGAGGTTACGCATTGGCTGCCTCTGGAAATTTAGCGTGTTTTATTAATTCTAACTTGCTGATTCGCTGTCAGGTACTGAAGCGATTAAACATGGTTGTCCCACTGGGGATGAGATCCAATGCAATACCTCAAAAATTCGACTGCGGTCACATCATAAAGATTACGTCCAAAGTTCTATACTATACAGGATTAGCAAAAAAACTTAATTTACAATAAAAAAGATAAAGAAAAGAAATAGCAGTGTAAGGCAGTCTTAAAATATGTATATACCGTACTTTATTATTTTTTTCGTCTCTTCGCAGCTCATTTTTATTTCTGTTAAGAATTATATGGTAGTGTCATTTTACACATACATTAATTTTTGTGTCCTCTTCATGCAACTATGTACTGTTCTGTGTGAACTAGATGTGTACAGTACAGTTATCGTGCAAGTTTTAACTCAGATTCAAAAATTCCCTATATTTAACCTGTACTCTAGCTCAGGATATTGTTTATGTTGTTGCTTCAGGGCTTACTGAGGAATTATGCGAACAACAATGGGTGAAACATTGAAATGAAGGGTGACTTGTAGAGTACATATATTTACGTATGTAGAAACAAAATCATTAAGTATACCCACAACCACGGAAATTCCAATGCGTAAAACAAAAGTAGTACATACTTACGCACCAACCGAATTCATGCTCTGATATGCAAATAATTATATTTGTATCAAATCGTACTCAGTACGTAGGATGAAGGACATACAATTTTCAGCATGCACTTTTAAAACTTGCCAAGAAATGAACTCGTTATATTATTATCGAATTCATGTAACACAGTATTTAGACATCGCACCTTACAATCATCTTCCAATTCGATCGCATGGCAACGTGAGAACCACAGCCGAAAAAAGCGCAACAGTGAACTGTAATTGAAGTCATTGAAAAATCGATTAAAAATGTGGTGAAATGAGATCTGATTTTTATCTGCCTACAACGGAAATGACAGTTTAATGAGAACATTTTATCTGAGAATCTAAAGGGCAAAACATTGAAACGAGATTCAATCTGTGAAGTATAAAGTGAGACCACCAAGCTTCTACGCAGGTATTTGCTGAGAGAAATCATCAAAAAGTTTCGACCGCAAGCTGCCGCACCACCAAAATTTACAAGTAAAACATTCCCGGGGGCCTTTTGTAAGCAATATGGGAAGATCTAAGTATCACATGGCCAAACATGAAACGTTAGCTCATATGACACTACCACAACAGTTACAAAACCTACGCTAACCAGTATATGATGGGGAAATGTATGGTGTCAACTCTCGCACCTAGTGCCACATGCTGAATATACAAACAAATGATAGTTTTCTAGTTGATAACAAAAGGCAAGGTGCGACAAATGTAGAGGGAAAGTTTGGACGTTTCCCCAGTCGGGATATTCTGGATTTAATACTTGGAAAAGTCCTCAACGTTATTGACTCCTGAGTAGCACAAGCATTAGACAGAGGTACTATGTATAGTCAGCATACTTTTATGGTAGGAACTAAACCTGTGCTTTAGGGTTATTGAAAGCTTAGATTATAATGTGCTAAGGGAATGGTATGGTCCCATCGTGATAGACTTCTGTGAACCTCGAGAAACCTTCGGTATTGTTGTTCCTTGCGTGTACTTCAGAGTAGTTTTGGTTGTTTGTGTTTTTTCTAGTACATTATTTATACTGTGGTATGACGAAAGTCATAGGATACCTGAAAATATCGTGTCCTCTTGCCTGGAATGTGCAGCAACCGACCATGGCGTAGGCTCAACAAGATGTTGGAAGTCGTATGTGGGAACAAGAAATATTGCCGCATTTACCTGCAGGGCATCTCGTACCAATTCCGCATGCATCAGCTCCAGCGTCTGAGCAGCTTCGTAACCCATCCATTTCTGCATTTCGTTATATTCATATGGACTGCATCCTGAAGAAAATGTTCGCATGCCAAGGCGCATTCAAGCCTTGATCCAGCTCAGCTCTGTTTCGAAAACAGAGCATGGAAACGACGCATTTCCGGACCTAAGTTCATTGGAGCTCTTTCGTTCCGAATTCACGTATCTATCAATTGCTGGAGATTTTACACTTTGCAAAAAATATGTCTGTATGATTACAACAGTAATCATGAAGATATCTTAGGGAAAATTACCTAGACAACTAATTTATTCAGGTATAAAAAGGGAATAACCTGTTTTATAACTTATGTATATAATATTTATTGCCCATTAATTTTACTCAACATAGGTTTGTGATATGAAACACATGATAAGTAGAAATTTGTTTACGAACGATTTTCCTGATTTAAGAAAATTGCGTCATTGCATATGTTGCTTCTGGTCTTATATATGAGTGGTAATTTTTTCAGTTCGTCGATTAATTTTTCATGCATGACGTCGATAAAGTGCGCCCCATCACTATTCCGCAAATCAATATTTATGTTCATTCCCTGTCCCGCGGGGATGGCTACGCATTCTGAGGCGCTATGTAACGGATTTAAGCTGTCTCTCCCGACGGAGGTTCGAGTACTCCCGCGAGTAAGTGTGTGTGTGTGTGTGTGTGTGTGTGTGTGTGTGTCTGTGTGTATGTGTGTGTGTGTGTGTGTGTGTGTGTGTCTGTGTGCGTGTTGTGTGTGTGTGTGTGTGTCTGTGTGTGCGTATCATCCGTAACATAATTTATATTTCTAAATAATGCATATTAAATTATGCCAGAGGAACAGCGAAGGGAAGAGAGTGTGTGTAAAACACGATGATTTTAAAATAAATATTCGCCATCATAAACCAGGTTCTAATGCTTCTGGAACGAATGAAAAGAAAAAAAAAAAGAAATGGAATCCCACTCAATATTTATCATACGAGAAGTACGCGTTGCTAGAAACTCGGGCACTGTAGTTGTAACGAGATCAGTAGGAAATACTACGGTTCTATCCAACTTCCATTGTAAATGGCCCTTCCTTGGTACCCTGGGTAATGCTATTATCAGTGGACTAACCTCTGCACGGCAGCGTGCTGCGGTAGAACAAACACAAACGTGAAAAAGTAACTGCCGTCGGGGTCCGGTGTATGGGATGCTTTGTATGCAAAACAGGAAATTACGTTTGGGTTGGCTGCACTGCGCCGCTATATTGCCGCGCTGCAGGGGAATCCCATGCGTCAGGCTGGCCACCGCCCGCGCGGGGCTGCTGCTGTAGCGAGGCGGGGCGGGGCGGGGCGGAGCCAGTATGACTGGACAGCCCTGGGAAGGGGTGGGGGCATTAATTACCCCCCCCCCCCTCCAGCAGCAGGCAACGCCGGCGCCGTTTTCTTCCGCCAACGATGTGCTGTTCATTTTTCGCTCAAAGATAAATGCCAAAAGATTCTCTGGCTATTCAACAATTTTCTGTGAACATTTGCACGCATTGCGGCAGTGTTTTCGTAGTGACGATAATTTCGATTGGATTGTTATTACGCCTATTTAAATACTACCATAAACATCGACTGTTGTGCTTCTCTCAATTGACAGTCTAAATGTGTAAAAAACAGGTGACTCCAGACTAACTCCATGGAATTTAGTAAAAAATCTAAGTAGCTCTCTTAGGTTCTTTGCAGATGACGCCGTTATTTACCGTCGTTTAAAACCATCTGAAGATCAAAACCAACTGCAGAACGATCTGAATAAGATATCAGTATGGCGTAAAAATTGGCAATTGACTTTAAATAATGAGAGGTGTGAAGTCGTCCACATGAGTATGAAAAGTAATTCGTTAAACTTTGTTTACAATATAAATCAGTCAAAAGTGAAGGCCGTAAACTTCACAAAATACCTAGGAATTACTATTACTTCAGACTTAAACTGGAAAGAACACGTACATAATGTCATGGGAAACGCGAACCAGAGACTGCGTCTTATTGGCAGAATCCTTAAAAGATGCAACAGAACTACAAAAGAAACTGCATACACTATGCTTGTCCGTCCATTTTTTTGATTATTGCTTTCCAGTTTGGGATCCTTATCAGGTGGGTTTGACGGAGGACATCGAAAACTCCAAAGAAGGTCAGCTCGTTTCGTATTGTCCCGGTACATGTGAGACAGCGTTAGGGAAATGATACAGGATCTGGGATGGGAATCATTACAACAACGGCGCTTATCGTTGCGGCGATGGCTACTTACGATACTCCAATCGCCAACATTCTCCTCCGAATGCGAAAATATATTGTTGACTCACACTTACATAAGTAGAAATGATCATCAGAATAAATACGGGAAATCAGAGCTCGAACGCAGACATTTAGGTGTTCTTTCTTCCCGCGCGCTATTCGAGAATTGAACATGAGATAAATAGTATATTCGAGAATTGAAAATGAGATAAATAGTATATTCGAGAATTGAATGGGAAATAAATAGTATAATGGTGCTTCGATGAACCCTCTGCCAGGCACTTAAATGTGATTTGCAGAGCATCCCACGTAGATGTAGAGGGAAAATTTCCTAAAATTTTGACAGGGAAATTTGAATGTGTAGATGTAAAAAAAAAGAAATAATTAAATAATAAAAGAAACGAGACGATGATACGATGTGAAGTCATCTCCTGGAGTCGTTCACTACTCGTTTCGTTTCGCTTTTTCTGTATGCTATCGCTTATGATTTGAAAACGATCTATAGGTTACATCAAAAGAACGTTTGGATACATTCGTAGAAACTTTTCCAAACAAGATTGTATCCGACTTTAACGTTTGTCAGGCCTGTTATAAAAACTTGGCAATGAAAAAGTACCACGTCTGTCCCGTGATGGCGGTTTCATATAATCACTGTATATGTGCAACTGAAACCAAGATCTACGGCAAACGAGCTCTCTTGGTTTCAGTATACGAAAATCTAGGATTACCTTTACTGTTACTGTACAAACTACAGAATATGACGGTTGGAAGTTAAATAGTAGCAACTATTAATTCACAACGAATACCAAAGCATTTCATGTTCGAACCTCTTACTGTCCTTCAAAGCAGTCACCAGCGTTATGTATAACACGTTGCCAACGAAGTGGAAGACGTAGTATACCGTTAGCAAAGCCTGTTCTGTTGATGGCGCAAATGGACCGGTTTACTGCCCGTCGAATCTATGGAACAGTTCTAAAGCGAATGCTACGAAGTGGTTCCTACATCTTCGGAATCAGAGTCACAGGGACTTAAGTCCAGGAAGTATAGTGGATGGTACAGTACTTCCCAGGCCCATAGACCGAACAGAACAGCCACAGATTGTATGCGACCGCGCATTGTCGTGCAAAACGATGGGTAGGTTGCGTAGAAAGTGTTGCCGCTTCTTTCCCAAAGCTGATCACAGGTGATGGACCAAAATCCAACAGTTACAATCTTGGTCTAACTACGTTTCCTGTTTCGAAGACATAGTGATACCGTACCATAACACCGCTCGCTTTCAAGTGACTGTGCTTGCTTCGAATGTGCGCACGCCTGTGAATTGGGAAAGGCAGTTCCTTTTATGCGGAGATATGGTAGTCATGCCAACAACGTGATCTATCAGCGACAATAGTATATTCCATTACATAGTGCCTCCACAGTAGGTCCATCAGTGCAGCAGTAAAAAAAAAAAAAAAAAAAAAAAAAAGAAAGAAAGAAAGATAAAGCAGTCAACAATCCGAAGATTGGTTTGAACACAACAGTGCTTTACTAGGTATGGTCCTGTTTGGAGGTGGTATGCCGTTGCCTTCCTCCGACCGACCGACTGACTTACCCAGCCAATTATAGGGGGACCTACAGTTTAACGTGGGTTCCGAACCACGGTGTTACTCGGTATTTTTCACATGAGCAATACTGCCAGAGGGAAAAGAAGTGGAAAGTGACAGATAAAAATCCTGGGACATGGCGGGGATCGAACCCGCGACCTTCGGATTTGTAGTCTGGTACTCTATCACCGTGCTACGGAGCCGCACCCAGTAGTTGTATCAGATCAAAATGTTCACATGTTTGTAAAGCTTATGGGATTTAACTACGGGGTCATCAGTCCCTAAAGTTACGAAGAACTTATGAACTTGCTTATACTAAAGACGGCATAAAAATCCATGCCCGAGGGGGGATAGACCCCCTTGCCCCCCCCCCCCGTCTCCGGGGAACGGCCTCGCGCACATAGCTTAGCGCCTCAACGCGCTCGTCCGTTCCGCCGCGGCAGTTATGTCAGTCTCAACAGCAGTTCCAACACTCGTATTTGTACGAGACTGCTGCTCGCCTCTTACTACGAGGGTGAGTCAGCAAATAAGTCACAAACTGAGGATGACACGCCAGCACTTGGTATATATGTCTGAAAATTGCTTTACTTTTCTGCTGTCTCCACCTGCAAAATTAATTCAAAATGTTCAAATGTTTGTAGAAGTTATGGGACATAACTACGGGGTCGTAAGTCCCTAAGCTTACAAACTACTTATGAACTACCTAAGACTAAGGACGGCCAAATATCCAAGCCCGAGGGGGGATTCGAACCCCCGACCGTAGTAGCCGTGCAGACCGTGACTGAAGCACCTCAGTCCTCTCGGCCACCGCGGCCGGCTCAAATTAAATACTCGTCCCATTGTTTCAGAAGGCTTTTAAAGCCCGAAGCTTGGAATTTTGTGGCACCGTTTGCATCCTATAAGTGACGCTCTCGAGCTTTAATTTCTTGTGGTTCCTTAAACTAATATTCATAGAATATATGACTTCAACTGCTATTGGGCAAAGCTGAAAATGTGTACGCAGCCGGGATTCGAACCCGGGTCTCCTGCTTTCGAGGCAGTTGCGCTGACCCCTACACCACTGGGGACACAGTGATCACCGCACCTGCAAGGACTACCAATGCACGCCTCCCGTCAGATACAAATTCCCAGCTTCGCCCTGCCCATAGTACTCAAACTCGTAGTTTAACTAATTCCCGTAAGAGTAAGGGCTTCAAACTTGCCCACACTGCAAACTCCTTAAACTGCTGCAACCCAGAAGACGGATGTGTCGTAGTGGTACGGAGATACTCATTTACAGCGCGCAATACTACCTCAGTTTTCGAATTATTTACTGACTCCCCCGTGTATATTGTTTCATTGTTGTTGTTATTGTCATTGTCAAACTTGAAGTGGTTCTACGTTTAGGCCTTGGTACTACGGAGTTGTCTAAACATTATGGCAACCGATATAGTAGCAGTAAAAGTACGGTCCTGCAGAGGGGTTTCGTGCTGTGTTAAAATACTCGTAAATATTTTGCGATCTTGGCTTTTCACTTTTAAAGTTTATTAATATATAAGATCGCCTCCATAACATGTGATATCAGGTATTGTCATATCTGTCTTCAAAGAAAATTGTAAACTTCAAACTTTTACGAACAGGGCAAAGTATTCAACTGGAATTTTTCACCCTCTTCCATTGCATTAAAAATGCTCCATAGCGTCAACGTCTTACCCTGCTCCCTAACACTCTGCCATATGGGCAATTTTTCCTGCAATATCCTTGTTTAAGCCTGATCGGTCTTTTTCTATTTTCCAGTTTTTTTTTAGCATACCTCTTCCTATGTTGAGTGAACACAATTTGTTGGTTGCCATTTATTGTGATTTCGCTTGTTCCTGAACAGCTCTCAAGTGGAAATGCAGTTTCACACCGCCAGTAGATATGCGCATAATAGTTCGTGATCGGGAGCGCTCACTTTAGGTGGCGGCTCTGCCGCGAACTAGTTCGCTCTTTTAGTTCGCCTGCTCCCAGTGACGGCTGAGTGGTGTGGTCAGCGCGTGCAGGCAAAGGGGGAAGTTTCTCCCACCTTATCTGCTTCATGCGCTTGCTGCTTGAGCCGCTAACAATATCACGCAAACCAAAATTACAGTTTGTGGATAATTTCTCGCGTTTAAGTTTAGAGTTATCTCTATGTCTTGGCATTATGGAATTTATTACTCAGATATTGCAGAGCGCGGAACACATCAAAACGGAAATTTTGTAGCACTGAACTATGTAATTTAGCAGGCAGACGCTCACTTCGAAATGACTCATCAGCAGAAGACAAACACGTGATTTTTAGTTCTGCTACGCTCCCTCTCGCTATTGCCCGTCGGTCTTCGGAAAAGAGTTCAATGAACTATGAAGCGAGACACGTTTGGCATAATCGTCCCCTGCTCCTAGTTCGTCCGCTGCTCCTAGTTCGTCCGCTGCTCCTAGTTCGTCCGCTCCTTCTAGTTCGTCCGCTCTTTTTGGCTTTTCCTACCTCTACTAAAAGAGCTCTTTCTTTTATGACAACTTTTTATATAATGAATCAGTGTTGCCAAAGCGTGTGCTATTACCCGTATTTTTGGACAATTTGACATGAAATACTTTGGTAAATAAACCAGTTATTTACACGAATGGGTGATACAATGGTATTCAACTATTTTGCATACAGCGTACTCGTAGTACTTTATTTTTCAAATAGATTTCTTGTGTCAGTGAACTATGAAACTACATATCAGCTGCATCTCAGCTCGAAATGAAGGTAACTGGCAGAAGTGAATCACGCGATTTTGCGCGCTCTCGCGTCCTCTGGGTGTTCCCCGTCGGTCTTTGGAAAAGGAGCGGACGAACTAAGAGGCGAGGGATCTGCGAACTACTACGCGTAGTTCGCCTGTGGGAGCGCTCTTCGCCGGCCGCGGTTGCCGATGAGACTGAGGCGCTCCAGTCACGATCTGCACGGCTACTACGGTCGGGGGTTCGAATCCCCACTCGGGCAAGGATACTTGTGCCGTCCTAGTGCGTAAGTAGTTCATAAGTAGTTTGTAAGTTTAGGGACTGATGACCCCGTAGTTAAGTCCCATAGACTCTACAAACATTTGAACATTTGGAGCGCTCTTCCAAACTAGTTGCCGTGGCGGATTAGCCGCGCGTACTGGAGCGCCGTTTTGCGGTGCGCGCGGCCGTCCGCCGTCGGGGGTTCTAATCCCCCCTCGGGCATGGATGTTTGTGTCGTCTTAAGTGTAAGGTAGTTGATAAGTAGTTTGTAAGTTTAGGGAGTGATGACCCCTTAGTTAAGTCCCTTAAGCTTAACAAACATTTGAACATTTTAACATTTGAACCAAACTAGTTCGTTCGGGAACAACACAAGAGTAACCGCCAGTAAAGAGAGCCGACGACAGAGCCCCTAGCGGCGGCGTCGCCAACTACCTCGGCGGCAGCGCAGGGCGGCTGAGATAAGTGCGCTGTCGTTACGGCTCGTAAGCCGTAATGAAATTCTAAGCGGCTCGCGTGCCGCGGCCGCCTTATGATGGCGCCTGATTGGCTGGACGGCAGACAGCCCGCTTCGCCACGCCCCCGCCTTATCTCGCCGTGTAGCCGGCGGCAAGGGCCGGTACACGTCTCGCTTGTAACACACAGTAGCGCGACAAGAAGGAACACGGAGCGGACAGCCCACTCAAGTCGAAACCCACCGTCCCTCCACTCAATTAAAATGTTCCGTCACGCTATTTCGTTGTGTTCACTTGATTTATTACCTCGCGCTACTCACTACAGTGGCGAATTCAAGCCCCCCTTAACAACTTCCTGGTACATCAAAGGAAACGAATTTCCTCTCTCAGTCGGCGTCTTCATTATTACCATTCACGTATGGGACCAGAAGATCACGCTAGGTTCAATTAATCAGTGTGGCTTTTGATAGTTGGCCTTCGTTTGTGCCAATTTTGTTTCATTCTTTCAGAGTGAAGTCTCTTTTATCAGACCACGATGTTCCAATTCATTTCCTAATATCCTTTTTAACCAACTTCGCAATCAAATATCGTTCGCCTGAATGTTTTTTTTTTTGTTTTTTGTTTTTTTACTTTTTCCTGAGTTATGCACTTATGCAGGCTACTTTGAAACACTCCTTAATAGCAGCTGTCCATTTGCTCAGTTTTTTCCTTACTTCTGTTTTCGTATAATTCAACTACTTGTTTTGTCAACCTAACTGGCGGGTGCCATTCTTTTAATGTGCCCGTAAAATTTATGTCTGCATTTTCTCATGTCACAGTCGCCTTTTTTCTTCTCAATGAAGATTTATTAAACTATGACCGGTTTCAAGCTGCCTAGCAGCTCATCATCAGATGGTATATACACATTAGGTTAAGATTTCTTTAATCAGTGCTAGAGTCATTATCTAGCCCTTATTTCTTTAAATGTATATATACCATCTGATGATGAGCTGATAGGCAACTTGAAACCGGTCATGGTCCAATAAATCTTCATTGAAAATAAAAAGGCGACTGTTTGCAGTAATTTCTGAAACCTCTTTCTTTCTTTCTTTTGAATTACTTCAATACCCCTCTCTCCATTTAAAGATTCTGCTCCGTAAAAACTTTCAGGTTTGATTGCAGTGCTGTAATGTCTAAGTTTGCCAAATTTTAGAAATTTATATTTTATTGTAAATATTTTCTGTTAATTTGAATGTAGTTGCCATTTTTTGACAACGAACTTTTCTTGTACGATTTCGCCCAAATATTAAAAGTGAGAAGCCCTATTTATTTTTCATATTTCGTGTTCGGAGTATATGACATTGAATGTCATATACTCTTGATTTTGAATAATCTTTGGAGTCCTACTTTTCCTGCAACATTTAAGAATTTCAATTGCTGTTTGAGTTGTGATAGCAGTCCTTGTTTGTCATGTTATCTACAAAGGCAAGACAATCTATACGAATAATCCTTCTAGCTACATTGATTGATCTATATTTTACTACACTTTATCTGTCGCCATTCTGTGATTACTATTTCCAAATCACAGTTAAGATATAACTTTAGAATACGTTTAGGTTAAGTTTTCATTAATTGGTGTTAGACTCATTATTTAGCTCTTATCACTTTAAAATTTGGAAAAGAGATTCACGATCAACTGCCTCGAAAGCCTTTTTAAAATCCGCAATTGCATAAACCATATTGATTTTATGAACACTTCGGTGCAGAAGGATTAATTTTAATTTGAGAATTTGTTTCGGACAGGTTCTGTTTGTTCTGAAGCCGGCTTAGTTCACATTCTCTGTCAACTTACTGGATAAAACTGCTATGGTCATCAGTCCCTAGACTTCCATACTACTTTAATTGACATACACTAATGACAACATACGTACCCATGCCCGAGAGAGGACTCGAACCGCCGGCCGCGGTGGCCGAGGAGACTGAGGCGCTTCAGTCACGGTCTGCACGGCCACTACGGTCGGGGGCTCGAATCCCCCCTCGGGCATGGATATTTGTGCCGTCTTTAGTATAAGGTAGTTCATAAGTAGTTAGTAAGTTTAGGGACTGATGACCCCGTAGTTAAGTCCCATAAGCTTAACAAACATTTGAACATTTTGAGGATTCGAACCTTCGGCGAGAACGGCCGCCCTGTCCGTAGCGTGATGCCTGAGGCCACTCGGACATTTCGTGAGGTACTTGCTTAGAATTCACTTGTTTTAGGTTGTAACTATTCTTAGGTTTGATCAAGCAAACATTTCGAGTGAATTTGGTGTGTGACTGTGAGAACAGATGTTGTTAACATCGTTCCCATCCTCTTTTTAAGCAATGGATAAACTAGGACAGTTTTTTAGTAGTCACGTATTTCCCGAGTTTGATAAATCTGTCCTCTTAGATTATGAATCTCTTTTATGGTGTTAGAGCCAACTGGTTTAGTAGTTCTAAAATTATACTGTCTTCTCCAGATGATTTATTGATTTAAGTCTCTTCTTTTGTTTGGTTATTTCGACTTCGGCGGGATGAGTTAGTTTTTGTGCTATTAGTTTGCTGTGGGTAGGAATTTATTCCTTGGTTCTGGACAGTTAAAAGTTTTTAAAAATAATTAGCAGATACCATACAATTTTTATGTTTCTTAAGACGGAAACGGCCATTTTCATTTTGAAGCAAAGACTTTGAAGTTGGTAACCGGTTATTTTAATATGATAGTTTTATAAAAGATTCTTGTACTGTCCTTTTGTAAGTCTTCTTCTATTTCTTAAAGTTGGACATTTTCGTAGTTTCTCTTAGTCTGTCAGTATCAGTTTAGACGTTTCTTTTCTTACGATGAAAAAGGTAATGAACGTGTTTTCAGTTCCGTTCCTATTCCAGAGATCACTGCTTTACACAATCTGTTTTCACCAAGGGTGCTTTTGTTTCTTTCGAAGCGGAATTAAAGTTTGTGCTAGTTTGATATTTTTTTTAGCCTTTCCCAACGGACTCTTTTAGCAAATGCAGTTATTTAAACAGCGTCAAACATTGGGATAATACTTTTTGTTTTGTAATTTTTTTTGAGTTTGTAGCTATATTTTATTAGCGTTAAATATTGCTCAGAGTCAATATTATTCCCTTTAGCTTAGTAGCCTATGTATTAGCCTTCCAATGAACACAAAGTCTACTTATAAGCACATATTTATATCCATGTCCGAAAAAGGTACACCATAATACTTTTCATCTAATACGAATTACAATCAAGGATTGCAGAGGCATAGTATGAAATTCATTGAGACGTTTGAAAATAAATGCCCATATCGGGCATAGAGCAGGGGTCTTTCGCTATCTATGCAGGTGCAATGTCTACTAAGCCACTGGACACGCTACATATTGCACCTGTAGGAAATACTCAGGCACGCTATCAGCCACACACAGATTTTTAACTGGTTTCCAATACGAAAACTGTATTGTTCCTTGCCCATTATTCTCATTTACTCGCTGCCATGGTTAGCATATTCTTATAAAGAGATCCGGCCTCGTGTATATCCACACCCAAATCAAAGAATATTTTTGCCCATTGTCACCATATATATATATATACTGTGCAATGGAATCTTGGAATCTACTATTGTCGCTTAGAGCACACGTTTTTGACATACTTACGTTACCTCCGAACAAATGGAATCGCCCGTCCCACGTCACCGGCGTGCGCACAATCTAGAGAAACACAGTCACTTAAGAGCGAGCGGATTAATATAACGATGCCACCAAGCTTTCGAAACAGGAACAACGGCGTTGGGTCAAGATTGAATGTGCCAGAGAACGTAGAGCACGAAAGTGTCATTAAGGTCTTCAAGAGTCGTGCGGGGAATCGGCATTGCCTAACAAAACAGTGGCACGTTGGGTAGAAGACTTCAACGAAGGTTAGGAAACTGAGCAGACATGCATCGGGCAGGTCGTCCTACTGCCTCTGAAGAAGTTGTACATACTGTCGTCACGTTAGGGGACAGTAATCGACCCAAGACGATTAGTGAGCTCGCTCACGAAACCGGATTACCGAATACGACTGTGCTTCGCATACTGAAGGAACGCCTGCACACGCGAAAAATTGCATTGGGTTCCGCATTAATTGAAGAAAATGCAGAAATGGACGCTGAGACGCTCTAGGGGCACAATGAGTGCCAAGAAGTGGCTTTCGTACTCCATATCCTTACACCCTCATCCACATATCCTTCGATCCAAAACTTAAATGCCAATCCAACGAATGGCGTCATTATGGGTCGTCGCGAAAGTCAACAGTGAGTCAGAGCTCCGGTATTGTAATAGTTGTAGTGATTCTCTTGTACGAATGTGATGGTGTTATCTTAACGTATTACGTTCCTCCATGGAAGACCGTCAATACACAGTAGTACTGTTCGTTTCTCAAGCATCACTTGGGACCAGCTTTGCGAAAGAAGCTGCAACACTTTCTGCGCAACTCATCCATAATTTGCACGACAATCCACAGCGCAATCTGTGGCTGCTCTCTTCGGTCAGTGGGACTGGGAAGCACTGTACCATACACGATACTGCCCGCACTTAAGTCCTTCTGACTTTGATTTGATACCGAAGATGAAGGAACCACTTCTTGGCATTCGCTTCAGAACTGTTGCAATGATTCGACATATAGCAGACCGCTCCATTCGCACAGGCTTTTCTAACCGTATTACTACACATCACAGGCGAAGAATCCACACATAAATTAGACGTGTAATTAATGTGGGGAAACTTCATAGATGTCCTTCTCGCTTAATCGCTACTATGGTTATCTCATACCCGTAAAGAGATCCAACGCCTGCAACCGTTCTGATATCGAATAATCTATTTGTCAAATATCACCTTCATTATAAACATGTATGTCCGAAGAACAGACGCCCAATGTATAACATGTATAATTAATGTGGACAAACAGAGCCATACGTTTCAGTGTGTATGCGCATGAGGTTCGACCTCTTTACGGGAACGGGATGGCGATTGACGCAAGTAAACGATAATAATGGGTAACTTACACAACGATAATATCTGGCTGAAAGTGTGCTAGGATATTTAGTGCAGCTGCCATATGCAGCGTGACCAGGTAGCTTGTGAAGAGAGCATTAGTAAGCAGGACACCCGACTTCCGTCTGGGCACACGTTTTAAACCACCTCACTGAATTTAATTCAAAACCCGGAAGACGCAACTACAACGTATCTGATCCCCTTGACAGTATATATATATGACGACACGGAATTTATGTGACGTGAGATTATTTTAGTCTTAGGGACATACATACAAAATAATGTATCACCTGATTTTACAGGAAGTACTGTCATATCAAACTTTTTCATTTTGACATACCAACGACATTCAAGAAATTAAATAATAATTCTAGGCACTTTTAGTTTTGTTTCCTCCTAAACTTTTATACTGTTTTCTATTCGTTCCGGTACCAGTTCGAAAATATTACAACAGAAGGCGAACAACTCTATTCCTGACTTCGAAATAACTCGCATTACTCTGAACTACTCAATTATTCGTTACAGTGTATTTTCATGTTGGAAAAATTACACATCAAAAAGAAAAAAAAAATAATAAAGACCGTACCGTTTTCTAAAGTTACGGCAAACAAGAAAAAAGGGGCTATTAAAAAGTTCCCTACGATAGAGGCTTATAACGTTTCCAAATAAGAAGATTGCTGTAATAAAAAACTTCCAGTTTCGGCGGATTACTGTTGCGTATAAGTAACGTAGCACGACTTCAATGCTGGTATCATGTGTGTCAAAAAATTCTTTGCGAGATGAATGTACTCATCGGAATAAGAGAAAAAAGTTAAATAAACATACTTTCTGACGTAAACAAGTGCTTATAGGAGGGACTCCTCACGGCGTCCATTCATGGCAATGCACTTCGTCGTAAGGATTTATCCACACTTTGAAGTAAACGCGGTTACTGTCGTAGTGCACTCATTATAGGTGCGATTTTATAGTACCTTAACAATCTTGATTGGCGTTGCTTAGATCTCTTCCATCAAGTGTTAAAATTTTTTTCAAATGTTTGTTAAGCTTATGGGAGTTAACTGCGTGGTCATCAGTCCCTAAACTTACAAACTACTTATGAACTACCTTATACTAAAGTCAACACAAACATCTATGGTCATGGGACGATTAGAACCCCCGACAGGAAACGGCCTTGCGCATCAGAGCATAGTGCCTCAATGTTCTTGGCTACTCCGCCGCAGTTCCACCAAGTGTTCCCATAACCAAACGTCTTGGGGACTGAAGTCTGGGGAACGATGAGACCAGCTTTCCCGAAAAGTCTGCGTTCGATTTTCAGATAATGCCCCTATTTAAGCTGTATGGTATCATGTTAATATATGACCAAGTATGCTTCCCCAGAGGTTTGACTGAGAATCGGTGTTGATGCCCTTTGTCTTGAATTCCTAGGAGACGGAGTTCTCATACATATTGCTTATAAAACTTCACTATACTCTTCTGAATCCTGCCTTATCGGTAAATCTTGAACGTAAACAGTGGATCTGTGGTACTATTCTGCAACAGCCAGTCGTAGAACCGCCGTCTGCCATCACGGTGCTGTGGTACAGCAACTCTTCATGAAGTAAAACACCGATATCAGTGAGACACGTCTTCTGCTGGTGGTAATCGTCGTACACTGATTCAAGCATTTTCTTTAGCTAAGCGTAGTACACTCGCCTCCATTTCAGGGTTGCGGATAGAGTAGGGTTGCTTTGAAACTCTTCTGAGATGTTAGGCTGTATTTTCCCCTAGGATTCTGGAAAAGTCTACCGAAAATCTTATCAGGCGTCACTATGCAATTTACCAGCGAAGAGAGCTCGTGCTCGCAGGGTAACCTGAACAACAGCAAAATATCAAATCACATCGCACATTTCACTTGTAGAGAGGGAAGCTTCCATTGCTAACAGTTGGTGAAAGTGAGAAACGTTATATGTTCTATACCATTTTACGTACAAACAGCATGATATCACTGACCCATAAGTGAGTCTGTTTATGTATGAAGATAAAACACCAAGATACAATCACTGTGTTACAGTAACATACAACAGAGCACACAAACTCGACGAAAACTAGCGTATCCAACAAGACGACACAAATTACACAACTGACTGCAGACTACCTTAATAGTAAGTAGAGTGTTTTCTATAAGACATCATAATTCGCTGCTGATTATTTGACGGAACGACTTTGGAACTACTGTGCTAATATCCACAACCAAGCCCTTCTTATAAATAGGAAGTATGCGTTTCCAGTCCTATGGTTCTTACACATATTTCCTATATTTCTCTGAGTTCGAGCCCCTTCAAAGTTTCTGTACTTTTTTATGAACAAGCTGTTTAAACAAAGACACAACAGCCCATCCACTGGAAGCACTTTACCACACATCTTACCGTCCTAAACACTCTCCTTCTGAATCACGCATTTAATACCTTAAGGAAGGTCTTCACGTATCGTACGAGGATTTGTCACAGTGAGCTACCGACTTCGACACGCACGTGAACACATAACTGTATGTAACGAGTAATTCCAGCTTGGTGTGTCGGACGGATGGTGACTCGATGCTTATGGCCATTTTACCAGACATGCATTGCGACTGTTAGTCTCACTGAGCTATGATACGTTCAATATTAGGTTGCTACTTTCAATGTTGAATTACTGTGGTAACGACAGTTACTCATTCAGTAATAACAGTTTATAAAATTCTTTCTAAATTAACAGAAGTGTGGTTTTAGTTTTATTTACAGACATTGTTGAGTGCCGGCCGCGGTGGCCGAGGGGACTGAGGCGCTCCAGTCACGGTCTGCACGGCCACTACGGTCGGGGGTTCGAATCCCCCCTCGGGCATGGATATTTGTGCTGTCCTTACGATAAGCTAGTTGATAAGTAGTTTGTATGTTTAGGGACTGATGACCCCGTAGTTAAATCCCATAAACTACACAAACATTTGAACATTGTTGAGTAAGAGCCAAAACAGTAATACAAATAACAAAGTGTACAGTTAAAGAACTGAAGTACAAGGGTATAAAACAAAGTTAATAGGAAAAATACCTACATGAAGGATACAAAATGTTCAAATGTTTGTATAGCTATGGGACTTAACTATGGGGTCATCAGTCCTTAAACTTACAAACTACTTAGGAACTAGCTAATACTAAGAACGGCACAAATATCTATGCCCCAGGGGGGGATTCGAACCCCGTAGCGGCCGTGCAGACCGTAACTGTAGCGCCTCCGTCCCCTCGGCCACCGCGGCCGGCATGAAGGGTACAGAAAGGGCGCTTCCCACGTTGAAAAGCTCTGAACAAATAAAGCATTAATGTTTGGTAATTATCATGTTCTAACCAGTGATTCCAGTCAATAATTCAAATTTAAAAGTCCGTGAGTTTCTTTCTTGTTGGGAATTCCTTTTATTTTAAAGTCATAGATAATTTTAAAATTCTGATTTTACATTTGCATTTAGTAGTCGTCGGCAGAGGTTGTTTAATTTCTCTGTTTAAAAATTATTAAGGACGCATGGCTTTCCTTTTCTATATGGTTAGTGATGAACGTGAATCGGCAGTTCAAATACTTTTATTGCGTGCATTTGGTTGTGTGCTTAATAGCTATTAAAGCCTTATACTCGGACATATTGTATCGGAAACTACGCCGGCTACAAGTAGTAAATCAAAAACAAAACACTGGATATCTTTCTACATTACATAATGTTTGAAATCTTTAGGATCTATATCCCTCCATTCAGCAACACAATAAACTGAGGAGAAACGTGAACCTACTGAGTCGCATACCTGCCCTACATTCAGCTAAATTCCGTAGACTACCGTCAGAATTGCCGTAAGATAGATTGAGAAAATCCAAACTTACATTTATAGCTATTGTTAATTTGGTAAAAGCGTTTGATAATACTGGAATACATCCTTTCAAATTATGAAGTCAGCAGGGGTACAATATAATGAAGATTATTTACAACTTTTACAAAAACCAGACAGCAGCTATAAGAGTCGAAGGGCACGAAAGGTAACCATTACTGCGTTATAGAGTGGCCGAGCCTTCCAAGGCGCCTAGCTGCGGAGCGCGCCTCTGACCACCATCGGAGGTTCGAGTCCTCTCTTGGACAAGGGTGTATTTCTTCATTATATTGTTCCCCTGCTGACGTGAGTGTATTCCAGTCAACATTGTCAAACGCTTTCGCCAAATTACAATATTATATATTATTACATAAATTTAATTACATAAAACGAATAAACAGACTTCAAACATAAATACTACTTAAATTTTTTTGACGTAATAAACGATAACGGCTGATTAGAAACATAAACATTAATAACCACAGATTTATTTATTTGGCCTCCAAAATAATCAAAGATAACCCACTATAAAAATACGACCCATGATAACTACGTCGTAGTTACTTATTTGCATGTAGCATGAAATGTGTAACAGCTTACACTACATGTTCCCTGCTAGAGGCTCAAGAAAGTCGAGTATAATTATGTAATAAGTCATATTTAATTTAGCAAAGTGGTAGGAGAATATTTTCTGGCTCCAGTTTCTCTCTGTACAGGTTTTGTGGAGAAGAAAAGGAATCGGCTAAGAATCCACTGTGCAAGTGATATAATTATTCCGAGATAAATTAAACCTATGGACTGCATGTATATTACGTAGCTTTTACCATGTTATAAATATTCTTTGTCTGGATATGTTGAAGAAACAAGGCAGATAATAAACCTTTGTATGTAGGTACTTCAGTGATAAAATAAACACTGTACTTGTTCTAGTAAGTAACACACTGCTTGCTTGAATTAATACTGGTTTAAATGAGAAGTGTTTGCTATGTTGGGTTCTCTTGTGATGATTGGAAAAGAGTTAACACTCAAAAAGACCTATCAAGATACGTTGCCATGTTAGAAGGCACGGACTAGCCGGTCCTCTTATATTTGGCAACTATTCTTATTACACACATTTAACGAATGAAGAGATCTTATCATAAAGAAGTGGTAATGAGATTGTTCCCGACACGCACGATTGGTTGGGATACCTAAACAGTAGACACCGTCGGGACAACTCAAGCTTCTATGTAAAAATAGAACATCTTAGTAATTAACTGTCAAAATGCGTAATTGTCAGAAAGTACGTAATTTATCAAAATAAAAATACCACATTATAAGTTTCGCAGTTAGATGACAGAATACTACTGATGTATTATGACGTAAGTAAAATAAATGTTAATAATATATCATCAAATTATATACGAAATTTACGAAATGCATTCCAATATTTTCACCAATGCTATTTCCAGATACTTGACAATGGCTATAAAATCCGAAACAGCTGTAGTACATCATAAATATTTCTAGCAGCAAACTAGACGAATTACTTACTTCATATAGTTTGTAAGCCTAGAGACTGGTGACCAGAGTAGTTAAGTCCCGCAGATTTAGGAACATTGGAACATTTTCTTTTAGCTTGCTTGAGAAGGAAGTACGACAGGGTTGTAGCATTTCACCAAAGTAATTCAATTTGTACACTGAAGCAAGCTGTGAAAGAAAACAAGGAGAAGTATGGAGAAGGAATTAAAATTCATAGTGAAGAAATGAAAACTTTGCCTTTTGTTGATGACGGAGTAATTTTGCTAGATACTGCAAAAGACGTTGAGGTACAATTACCCGGAATTGGCAGTGTTTCGAAAGGATGGTATATGATGAACATTGACAGGGGTAATGGAACGCAGTTTAAGGAAATCAGGCGATTCTGAAGGAATTGGATTAGGCAGCGAAATAATAAAGATTTTACATGAGTTATGTTACATGGGTAGTAAAATAACATACTATGGTCTTAGTATAGATGGTATAAAATGCAGAATAGCAATGGTAACAAAAGCATTTATGAAAAAGATGAATTTCTAACAATTGGATATTAATTTAATTGTGACGAAATATTTTCTGAAGGAATATGTGCGGTGTGTTGCTTTGTACAGTAGTGAAACGTGGGACGGTAAATAGTTCAGAAAGGAAGTGTATTTTGATATATGCTTCAAAAGAATGCTGAAGATGACCAGTGAGATTGCATAACTAAAGGGTGGTACTGAACGAAATAAATAAAGGAAGGGCTCGATTGGTAGGACACACACTTAGAGATCAAGAAATCGAAGTAAAGTTGTGAGGCGGCATCGTAAGGCGTGTCGGGATAACACAGTCGGTAGTGCGCCTGCCCGCGAAAGGCAAAGGTCCCAGGTTCGAGTCCCGGTTCCGGCACACAATTTTAATCTGCCAGGAAGTTTCATATCAGCGCACACTCCGCTGCAGAGTGAAGTTTCATTCTGATATACCATATGATCGAACTTTCTTCATAAGGCGATGGTGCGGAACGGTATCGAACGCCTTGTGGAAGTCAAGATACACGGCATCTATCTGTGTACCTGTATCTACTGCTCATTGGATCTCTTGAATGTATAGCGGGAGTTGCGTTTCACATGATCGCTGCTTTCGTAAAACATGATGATTTGCACAAAGGAGATTTCTGGTCTCCAGAAGTGACATAATAGTCGTACATAAAATGTGTTTCATAGTTCTACAACTGAGCGATGTCGTATAGAACTATAATTTAGCGCATTTGTTAGAAGAGACATCTTCTATACGGGAAACACTTAACTCCCACTCCCCTAGAGACTCTCGGTAAACTGTAGACAGAAGGGGGGAAGGGGAGAGCAAGTTTCATCGAGCAATCGATGTAAAATCGAATTGTTAATAAAAAATACACCTTATTCAGGTTAGTGGCAGATACAACAGCTCCACCAAAGAGACTGCCTACATCACACTTGTGCGTCCTATCCTGGAGTTCTATTGCCCAGTGTGAGACCCTCACCAGGTGGGACTGACGGAGGACGTCGAGAAGGTTCAGAGAAGAGCAGCTCGTTTCGTTTTATCACGTTACAAGGGGGAAAGCGGCACGGGAATGTTGCACGGTTCGTGGTGGAAATCATTAAAAGAAAGACCCTATTCGGTGCGCGCAGCCTATCGTCGTCGGGGGTTCAAGTCCTACCTCCGACATGGGTGTTGTCCTTAGGTTAGTTTAAGTAGTTTGTAATTAAGGGACTAATAACAAAGCAAATACCTTCCATAGGTTTACATACATTTGAACATTTTGATAATAGGCATTGATAAGAAAAAATTTCAACCATTTGTAATCATCAAGGGTCACTTGAAAGAATATTCCTTAGATGTGTACGGCAGAATTTAAGGCAGTGGTATCTTACTTCGAAATTCGTTTCAGGGATTTGAAAAACATTAATAATTTGGTGGAATTCATCAGTTACATTTTAATAATTCCATTGATCATAGTGACATCTATGAAACTGCAAATAAATTTGGGGACACATATAAAATTTACCCCATGATAATGCAGAATGAAATTATTACTCTGCGCTGCGATATATTTCTAAAATCAAGGTCATCCTTTGGTCTGGATTCCTTGTCGTTTGGTTTCCAAAGAGAAATGTCCTTGTTTGAAAACATGTGTTGGACAGCTGCATTGGTGTTTTGCTTCAACATATTTATGTGAATCAGCATTTTCCCACTTGAAACAAACAAAAATTAGACACCTTTCTCGTTTGATAGACATTGGATTCTTGAAGGTTGGCAATTTCCAACTACAAACCTGACTTTTCTAACCTGGCAGAAGATGCTCAGACACAGTGCTCACACTAATACGAAGAAGTAGTTACGAAGAATAATTTTTAATTTAATTTTTTTCCTCCTAACAAAATAAAAGTATTGCATAACTGTAAACTGAACTAAACTGTTTTATTTAAATTTTCAAGACGTGTGTAATGGCAGAGAGAATAGTTTTCTATTTAATGTTTTTCCTCTTAAGAAAATCAATATACTACATAACTGTATACAGTAGTAAACTGTCTCATTTAAAATTTCAAGATGTATGTAAGTGGTAGAAAGAACAACTTCCACTTAATGAAATAAAAATTCTGCATAACTGTACATTGGAATATACTCTTTCATTTAAAATTTGAAGAAGTATTTAAGTTGTAGATCGGACTGGGTTTTATCAGTGGACGTTAGATCTTGGGTATAATGAAGTTGGCCACCCCTGTCCTACAGTATTCAAAAATTAAATAATTACTGTAGTTTTAAAAGATGTAGATCACTTTGATGCGGTGGTATGAAATAGTAGATCGCGAAGCCTTTTTAGTTGCCTACTCCTACCTTAGTATATAAGATATATTGTTATATTTTTGACGTCATTGCAGCATTCAAATTAGTGAAATAAATCGCAATTTGCGATCAGTTATGGCTTCACTGTACTAGGTTTAGATGAAATACCAATTGGCGGCGAATGAAAATTTGTGTCCGGCCGGGACTCGAACCCGGGAGCTCCTGCTTACTAGGCAGACGCATTGACCACCCCGCCAACGAAATCACAGTGACCAACCCTACTGCAGAGGACTCTTCCCTGCACGTCTTCCGCCACACACAAATCTCCATTCGCCACGCTGTCTCTTTCCTATAACCACAGCCTATTTTGTTCTCTAATGCTCGCAGCCACAATACTGTATTCCCGCATCAGGGAGAGCAAACCGTGAGGTATCGAGACACAATTACTGGACTTCAGGAGCCCAGCCTCGGCATGTATACAATTATATACTTTTTGATGACATTACAGCGTTCAAATTAATGAAATAAATTGCAATTTGCGAATTATTAAATTGGTAACTGATGAATTCCACCAAATTATTAATGTTTTTCAAATTACTGAAACGAATTTCGAAGCAAGATACCACTGCCTTAAATTCTGTCTTATACGTCTAAGGAATGTTCTTCCATGTGCCCCTTGATGTTTACAAATTGTTGAAATTTTTCCTTCTCAATGCCAATTATCAGAATGTTCAAATGTATGTAATTCTAAGGAAGTTGTTTGCTTTGTTATTAGTCCCTTGCTTACAAACTACTTATACTAAGGTAAACTAACAATAGGACAACACCCATGTCGGAAGTAGGACTGGAACCCCTGACGACGAACGGTTGCGCGCACCGAATAGGGTCTTTCTTTTAATGATTTCCACCACGAACCGCGCAACATTCCGGTGAAGCTTTCCCCCTCGTAACGTGATAAAACGAAACGAGCTCTTCTCTGAACCTTCTCGACGTCCTCCGTCAGTCCCACCTGGTGAGGGTCCCACACTAGGAAATAGAACTCCAGGATAGGACGCACAAGTGTGATGTAGGCAGTCTCCTTGGCGGAGCTGTTGCATCTTCGAAGCGTTCTGGCACTAACCTGAATAAGGTGTATTTTTTATTAATAATTCGATTTTACATCGATTGTTCGAAGAAACTTGCTCTCTCCCCCCCCCCCCTTCTGTCTACAGTTTACCGAGAGTCTCTAGGGGAGTGGGAGTTAAGTGTTTCCCGTATAGAAGATGTCTCTTCCAACAAATGCGATAAATTTAGCTCAATTGTAGAATTATGAAACACATTTTATGTATGACTATTATGTCACTTCAGTTATGGCTTCACTGTACTAGGTTTACACGAAATACCAAATGTCGTCAAAAATATATAATAGTATCCAAGCCGAGGCTGGGCTCCTGATGGCGATTAATTGTGTCTCGATACCCTGATGCGGGAATACAGTATTGTGGCTGCGAGCATTACAGAACAAAATAGGCTGTCGTTATAGGAACGAGACAGCGTGGCGAATGGAGATTTGCGTGTGGCGGGAGACGTGCAGGAAAGAGTCCTCTCCAGTCGGGTTGGTCACTGAGTCCTCGGTGGCGGAGTGGTCAACGCGTCTACCTAGTAAGCAGGAGATACCGGGTTCGAGTCCCGTCCTTGCACAAATTTTCATTCACCGCCATTTGGTACTTCAATTAAACCTAGTACAGTACTGATCTCAAATTGCGGTTTATTTCAAGATATATTGTACTGAAAAGCATTCTACCGCTGAACACGCCAGCACTACCTGTAGTGTCTGCACTGGGCCCGGCGCCTTCTCCGGAACGTCATAACGGTCTGCTAGAATACCTCGTCGCCCCACTCACGACTTTTATGCACTCGGCCAGACATTTCCCTAGCAACGCTCATGTTTGTTTTACGAGGCGCGCTTCCTTCGCACTCGCCGGCGGGCATAAAACCTGTCTCTAGACGTGGCGTTAGCTAGTCGCGGCACGCATACGGGTCAACGGCAGTAGTTAATCCCCGAGTATCGCGGGTTGCCGGCCTGCAGGGGCGCGGTTTACGGCGGTCTGAGACCGCTGACCTCGCGCAGAGATAAAGACCGCCCCCCCCCCCCCCACCTCCGCTTCCACCTTCCAATCAGAAGCCGCGTACTTTCTGCCACAAGTCGGCGGCAATAAAGTTCCGCGAAGCACCGTATTTTCCAAAGCAGAAGTTACAGCCGTTACCGTCACGCCACCTTGCCTGACTTTAACAAACTCGGCGAGGAGGGAATAAAGTTTATCAATGCTGTCTTGATTTCGACTGTTACACCTCCGCTTTCTGGCTGTTAAGTTGGCAGCCCGGCAGCTTAAGACGATTATGGCGAGCTTCCGCGAATTCCTTGAGGGCGTCGACCTCCTTCTAGGTTCCTCGAAGCTGCACAACAGCTTGCGAAAAGAAGAGATTATGAGTCCGGTTACAGAATCGAGGTCATTGCAAATACGACACGGAATTTAACCATTTGCACCAATCTATAATTAGTCTGTAACCGCCTGAAATCCACACACTAATTATTTAATTATTTAGTAATCTTACAGTACTTTGTAATGGAAATTAGTGGAGATACATAGTACGCTCGTTGTTCCCCTTTTCTGTGGCCCTCTCCCTCTGGTCCTTTCTTCATCTTCCTCCATACCAGTCTTCGTCCTTCCTCCTCCCACCCTGTCCATCACTCTATTCTTTCCACTCTTTCCCTCCACTCTATGACTGAGCCTTTGTCTTTGTGTCCACATCAATCTCCTGCCCGTGACCTCATCAATCTCTGCATGTTCATTCCTTCCTGCCTCTCGCTACCTAATTCCCCTCACCAACCTCCTCTTACAAGTTTAGCATTACGTTTAACCCTTTCAAACCTTGCGCCCAATATACTGGACACCAACATTGTTCTAATTTTAAAACACTATGCGACTGCACTTTACTTTTAGAGCCAGTAGCCTGTTTACTGGACATCTGTCGTTTTAGTTTCGTGCCTCTTGCTCCCATCTGTCACCAGAATGGCGTCCTACAATGTGAAACAGTTAACATTGCTGACACATTGCGGAGTGCCTCAGACATGATATCAGTCGATGAAACAATTTTATGTATTAATTTATGAATTTTGAACAAATTCCACTTTGCGATATAAATTGCACAATAAATACGCAGTGATATATATAAGTCTTGACTTCTTATTTCACGTCTTTAACTGCCTACCAAACCCAGTGAACAATTTTTTTTTATTTTTTATTTTTTTATTTTGGAAAACAATTATGAAAATTGTTAATTTTGCTCAAATATGGAATAGATAGGGTGCCCGAGACATGAAAAAGTGCAAGAATGTGTTTTATTCTATTTTTAAAATAATTCAGGAATGAAGGGGTTAAAACCTACGAACGTCCTTCACCGACGACTTTGAAATTTTGACAGAGAGTTGCATTGTTGTACTCACTTGTTTCTAAGTACGAAATTGTTATTATATGTGATACTTCATTTTATATTAATTTTGAAATGGGAAAACGTTGTTGTAAAAATATCTTACAGACATTATACAGAGAAGAAATAGTACATAAAAATCCTCCTCCGTTTTAAGATAAAGTTTTGTAAAGTAATCCTAAAAACATCGGAAGATTAACGATTTTGAACAAAGAAACATTTAAATTTTCATTAGGTTGCCCATATATTAAGTACATATTACATGCATATCAAGATGGCGTTCCAGTTAGTATATAAAACATCAATGTAATCCAATCAACTTTGTCAAAATTTCAACGCAATCTCTGAAGACGTTTGTCGGACTTGAAATTGTAAACAAAGGAATATTTGAACTTACATAGAAGATGTGGCTGCTCCAAACCATATACTTCCGAAATTTCGTGAACAAACGCTTTGAAATTTTGCAACAATATCACATGGAATATGCCGGTGATTTATATACCTAATTTATTATTGTATGAGATATAATATCAGCCGTAGAGTGTTGGTGTTCAAGTTGTACAGTAATTGAAATTATTGTAATGAATCTGAATATATTAATACTGCGTTCATAAACTGAATTGTTTAGTTATATTTAAAAACTATATTTAAAAGTTAAGAATTGAACATTACCAAGAATTAAAAAAATGGGCGGCAGTTGGAATCCTACCTTGGATGTTGAGATTGGAACTCCAAGTGCTAACTGCCTGAACTAATTTTACCTGTGACAATTTGACACTTACAACGGGTTATAATAAAGTGGGAAAACGTATGGAGAATTTGGATTATCATCCAAAAATTTCTTTTTTTTATCACTCTTAACGGCTACGTACACATATGTTTATGTTTGCAACATTCATAACAAACCGCCATTCGAATTATGTACGTTTCATTGAACTTCTTGTATGATTAATATTAAAAATCTGTAGCCTCAGTTTCGTGTTATCGTATTTACATAATGATAGATAACATACAAGTTTTTATATATGAAAAAAGCACCTGAGGAATCCTGAGGACTTAGCACCTCCTACGCCGTTCCACACCGCCTTGGAACAACACCCTGAAAATTACCCAATATTTGGTTGATGATAGTCGGAAATAGATAAGCACTTTTACGCTCTATACTGTTTAAAATTTCACATTGTCGTAAGGGGGATGTTATCCCCAAAGAAACAAAACTGTTTCCAATAATATAATGTTGTTACACAGTTCACATTCGTGCATAAGACTATTTATTTCACATAATTTTTATATAGAATCATTTACAAGATGATTAACTGATGTTTCCAGGGATTTTGGAAATGCGTTAATCGAATTTGAAAGCAGGCGCGTTTTTTCGGGAAATGACACAGCCAAATTATGATCTAAAATTTTTCTAATATCTCTGTCAGTAAATACTCGTGTTAGTACTCTCTCTTACATCTACATCTCTACTTCCAAAGTCACTTCACTGTGTGTGGCGGAGGATAAGTTGTGAACCACTGTCACTTTTTGTTATCCTATTCCGTATCGCGGGAAGAATGCAGGTACGCCTCATTGAGGAGGTACTCACTTTATGAGGGTTCCTCTAGTGAATTTCAGTCTGTCATGATGCACGATTAATTTTATGCAATCGTTACACGTCATGTCGCCCCTTTGGCTTACTGTCAGATATTTTATCGAAGTAATTGCTTTCGCCCTCACCAAATGTGCCTGTCACTAAGAGTGCTGGTCGTCTTCTGATCTTCTACTTTATCAATCGTATCTGGTACGAAACCAAACTAATGAGCAAATATTAAAGTATCCACAAAATGCTTAATCATATAATAAAGGATCTTCCTTGAACCGATATCCCACTTGAAATTTGTTTTACGGGTGAAGGTCCCACGTCATTTTTTAAGCAGATTCCTTTGTTGACGCAAATGCAAACAATTACTGAGCATTCGTTATCACTTGGGTAATATATCCCTTAGAAAGTGAAGAGGTCCCGTTTGTGATCATTGTGTCTGACTGATTTTTGATAATTCTATGATCGGAAAGTTACCTACAATTGTGGTACGAATATGATTTTCCCAACTTTGTTCACTGATAGTGTGATTCCACTGCTAGAGAGCCTTAGCCAAATTGATACCAGTTGAATATCATGGTGGTATGAGGTGGAATTAGAGATTGTATTCGGGAGGAAGGCGAACTAGGATAGTCGGTACCGCTGTGGAAGCATATGTGGTATATGTGATAGTGAAACTGTGTAGCCATGAGACGCGGGCTCAAATTCTGGCCTTCGATCCGATTTCAATTCTATGCTTCAGCGCATATTAACTTCTAGATTTCATACAAAATTGTGGAGAAAAATTCTGATCACTATCGAATAATTAACTGAAATCAACAAATTTAAGAGTTATCGATCTTTTTCTGTACGTATTTCTTTGGACCGTTGGCTTGTACAAAGTGAAACCCGGACAATAAAGAGTTCAGAGTAACAATTGAGTGGAATGTGGAGAAGTAGGAGGATGCATGGGTATATTGCTTGATTGAATAAATATTGAGAACGATCTTAATAGAATTTGGGATTAACGAAATTTACAATTTGGCTTGAGCACAAGGATGTGTCTATTGGTAGGACAAATACAAGCAATAAAGAACTACAACGCCAATTTGGTAACGAGAAAATGTGTTGTGAATTGAGGCTAAAATCTTAGATGAATTCGTGACTACAAAAGTAATTTCAATTGCTCGTTGATCGCCGTAAGTATGTACAAATGAAGAAATGTGTACACCATAAAATGACATTGAAAACTGTATGTTTTAGTCTTAGTACTGTACCAACAACAAAACTGCTGAATCCATTTCAGTAGTTTTAAATTACCGCCCAACTTCCCGTGCCGTAAATAGGACAGCCTAGAATATTTTTTTTTTTATAAAATTAAACAGCTACCGTTTTGTTTCTTGTTGGATAAGAGTTGAATACTACGTATGAAAATTATTTCGTTTCTTCTTTTTGTTTCCAGACCTACCATCCATCACAGTCCACATAATTGTACCATCTTTGTTCGATGCCATTTAGTTTGGAATTAGTTAAGAGCTCAAAACTACAAGAGACACATTTACGAAATCCGACACGCAAATCGTTCAGATGGCGTTAAATAGGAAAGCTTGAGTGTCACACTTGTTTATGATTTACCTATTGTTCTTGCCTGCTTCTAACATCGGTTATTGACTTTGTATTTTCCAGAAATGTGATTAATTGTGGACGACAGTGATAGCCAGTTACGTTGTGAATCTAATCTTGGAAACATCAATAACAATCATTCTATATATATTTCTTTTCCCCCTTACTTTTTCATTATCTTTCCAAAAATTCACTCGAGGCTTTTAGGGAGAACCATATATGTCTACCATAACGGAAAATGGTAATCAATTTCGGAAAACTCATGAAGGGTTATTCTTTAACACTACCGCGGCAACCAACAACTGTCTATGTGATGTAATACGGGTGTTGGACAACCAGTTGTTCATTCACCTCAAACTCAGGCCACTTGCAGAAATCAAGCAATTTTTTTTCATTATGGGAACAAACGCAACAGAGCAACTACCTCAGAGAGACGTTGGCAAAGAAGTATTTGGTCATATGGATTCAGTGGCACCAGAAGAGAAGAAATAAAGCCTTGCAAAATTATCAAATCGTGCTAGTTATTCCCAAAAGCAATTCAATTACTAAGTTTTGTATTTGTTTATAGTCCGTAAATCACAACAGTATTTACAACTGTGCATGGTTAACTCCCAAGGAACATGTACTGAAGTGTCCATCTCCGAATAAATAATTGATATTAGGATTTAACGTCGCCTCGACAACATGGTCATTGCAGACAACAGTTTGGAAGAGTACACAATATGCAATCATACTATCAGTGGATTATTTCAAGTGCTCCGTGAACACATTTACCGAGTACAAAAGAAATTCCGTCAGTTATTTTTGGAATGGAGCTATAATCCATATTCCAAGTTTCCATTGCCAGCCCAATAATACAGATCAGACTCTTGTAATTAGCTGCATTTCTAGGATCTCAGTTTCTCTGTTCTGCTTTGTCTTTGAAATATCTACTGCTCTAATTAACTGCAAGTAATTATAAAGAGATTAAAGTCTTATATTAGCTGTCACAAGGGCACGTAAATAGCAGGTACCCTCCTTTGCAAACAATTTTGATAATGAACAAATCCATATTAATTGAAGTAAATCTCTAATTTTATTTAACTGTTAACATGTTACTTACGTAAATTTTAATTACTTACTACTGGCCTGATATGATTTAAAAGTCAGTACTATTGGCCTCAGGTACATGTAGCATACAGAGAACAGTATATGAAATGAATTACGAATATACGTTCATTCTAGTGCCAGCATACTCATTCGGAAATTCAAAGTAAATACTGTTGCTCACAAGTATATATGGCAACTTTTATTCACGCTCCAAACTATGCACAAGTTCGTAGGTATTTACAAGTTAATGGTTGCATATTTTGATATTTCTCCAGTCTTTCTTTCATTAACAAGCACAATATTAGTACTATTCCTGAGATTTCTTCACTTTCCTAAAGACAAATCATCGTCATCCGATACTTCCTCAATTTGTTTTCCATTCCTCAGAAAATTACTGACATCAGTTGGTTGGATGCATGAACTATGAAGCTGAAAGTTATCGTAGTGTTATGTTTCTGTGTCGGTTACACACACCAAAAACTTATTGCATCACCATGATTCAAGGTGTTCATAACCCTTGGCACAAAAATTGAATAGAGACACACGAAAACAACATTTGACCTCTCTGTATTGCATATTGAAACTGAAAAGTTTTACGGTAGGTTAGACGTTATGAACTTGTGTTCCAGATTGCCACGTACATCACTTCCTCTATTATCAGGTAACATGTCATGTTGCATTGATGCATGGCTGTATTCGTCGAGGCATGCTGTCCACTTAACGAGTAGATCGCTCTGACTGTTCGGTGGCTCATCTCGTCTCTGACAACCAAACGGCATATTTTAATGTGCGACAACCCACCAGTACTATCAGACTGGCTACAATATGCATTTATGTAATAATGTTACAATTTGGTGCAGGTATGTGAATAAAACTGTTGACATATGATTACCTATACATACAGTTATATGGGATGTTCCTTTGTTGGTTTTTTTGTTACCATACATTTTATGTTCGCCCTTAGAAACCAGAAGATGATGTGTATGTACATCGAAACCAGTCGTCTGTTATAAATAAAGACCAAATACCGTGCTCTTGGCATTTAATTTTCACAAAATACTTCTTACAGATGCCAGCTGCTTCAGTTATGTCGCAGTAAAGTACCAAACTACAAAGAACTACAGTCATACACAAATATATCAAACAATAAATAAATGTAGTCACCATATTTTTGTCTCGATATATATCATAGATGTAGATATAAAGCATAGGTAATAAATAAAAAGTTATGCTGTGGCCGGGATTCGAACACGGGATCTCCTGCTTACTGGGCTAGCACTGTAACCAATAAGCCACCGTGCACTAAGGGACACAATGATTGCACAAATTTTAACTTATTGCCTGTTCTTAATTTCTATATCTTTAATATATAAATGTTCAAATGTTTGTCAAGCTTAAGAGACGTAACTGCGTGGTCATCAGCCACTAAACTTACGACCTACTTATGAACTACCTCACATTAAAGACGACACAAACATCCATGCCCAAGGGGCCATTCGAACCCCCGACCGTAGCGGTCGTGCAGACTATGACTGGCGCACCGCAGACCACTCGGCCACTGCGGTCTGCTTTAATATATATACAGCGTAAATCACCTAACACTTGCTCCACAAATATTGCGGAAACGGAAAGTGCGATTGATGTGCGGCTTTCACAGAATGGATTGGTAGTTAAGTACTCGTATTGTTACCCAATAAACAGGTTGTAAAATACCTAGAAAGTGTATTTTTTGTGCAAACGTTCAATTTTTCAAATGGAACAATGGTTGTTTCTATCATGCACTGGAAGTTTTGACACTGGCTCTGTACAAAGAATTTTGAATGACTTTTTATCACGTTTAGTTTGGCAGCTACAACCATTCAAAGTTTTGGAGGCGGAAGCTGCGACAGCGTAGCTGACTGGCTGGTGATCGTGAGACAGTGGACCGTGCACCAGAGGCTAGCCACTCGGCCAGTTAGCTACGTTATCGCAGCTTCCGCCTCTGAAACTTTGAAGGGCTGTAGTTGCCAAACTACACGTGATAGAAATGTCACTCAAATTTCTTTGTACACAGCTGATATCAAAACTTGCAGTGCATGATAGAAAAAAACCATTGTTCCATTAAAGAAACTGTATGTTTACATAAAAATGCACTTTCTAAGTAATATTACAGTCTGTTGGCTAAAAATACGAGCCTCTGACTACCTATCCATTAATCGCGCTTTCCATTTCCGCAATATTTGCGGTGCAAGTGTTAGGTGATTCACCCTTTATATGAAGACAAAATATGCCTCTGGACATTAGTATATTTTTTGATACTTATACCACCTGTGACAGAGGTACAACGCAGGATTGTCGATATTAATGGTCATTGCTGGGGTGCTATTCTGCTATTGGAGAGCCTAAGCAACGTTGATACGTATGTATATATCTCACTGTCACAGAGGTTTTTCTATCTTGGCACTTTTTTCCCTCTGCCCTTACATACCTTTACCCTTCGCTTACCTTTCGACCAATTCTATCTCCTGATGCACCGTATTAATGGGTGATCGTGCCCACATGTATGGACAACATTGCGGTTTCCACATCCCGCGATCCACCTTGACAGTAGAATTTTTGAGTTCGTCACCACGTCGATGTGGGCGTGGAGGAGCCCATCTCTGCTATATAGGGGAACATGAACCACAATTGGAATTTGTGAAGAGAGAAGTGGTTTAACAGTCCATGCCATCACCTTATCCATTTGGTCGCGATGGCATAGTGTTCATAGCGCTTTCAGAGTAAGCAGGAGGTCCTGGGTTCGAATAATGTGGCATAAAATGCAGTTTATTGCAGATAAGATTCACCAAAATTACACAAGATCCAAAAAAAAAAAAAAAAAAAAAAAAAAAAAAAACACTTTTATTACCTCCATCAGAATTCACATTCCATTGCAACAACTCTTGAGATACACACTTCCTAAAAAGAAGTAATAGTATATGGGCTGCAAACGCCAGAAACACCGGAGGGTTATCGAAGTTGTAAAAAAAGGCTGGGATTTTCCTGAGTTACGGATGCTGCTAGGTAGCTCATGCGACGAAAGCACACCTAATGGCGATAGAAATCGCGGCGCGGTTGCGGCAGAGCCCTGCACTACAGGAAACTTTGCGCGCCGCCTGATGGCGGCCGTTTGGATGACGGAGTGCGCTCTGGAGTGAGTGCGCCGGAGCGGCCGGCTGCATGCATTCGGGTGAAATGCGGCGGGAAACGCGCCTGTTTACGGTTATGGCCCCCGGGGTGCCGCAGCTGCCAGCCAGCAGGGGGCGCCACGCACGCGCCGTCTGGCTGCGCCGTCTGCCACCACTCTGCTGCCCATTGCGACTGCAGCGGCAGCGACCGCACCAAACCAAGACGTCTTACGTACTTCACGCATGCGTGCTGACCTACTGACACGTTCATATGAAGGCATAAGTACATGAAGTATTTGTCTAAAGTATGCCTTTCCTCTCCCATTACTTCTGTTCATCTGCTGCAATCGATGTCTGTCCAACTTCTCGTCTCCCACCCCCATTATCCCCCCTCATTTCCTCATTCTTCCTGACCAACTCGTCGTCCTCTTACTATTTCCTGCCCCTGGCTTGTAGACTGCCCAGGAGAGCAGGTTTATAAGACAGGCTGATACTATTCCCACATAACACGCCTGCTGTGAAGGGCAGCCTACAAGGCACGGGTACAAAAGCGTTTTTCCCCCACCTTCGCTCTTATGGGAGCTAAGAGGTTATAATCGCCACAGTGCTCCTCATCTTCCACCCACATTATACCTCCCCCCCCCCCCCTCATTCTCTCTGACCAACTCGTTGTCCACATCTCTTACTCTTTCCTGCCCCTGGCTTGTAGACTGCCCGGGAGAGCAGGTTTATAAGGCAGGCTGATTCTATTCCCACACAACACGCCCGCTGTGAAGGGCAGCCTACAAGGCACGGGTACAAAAACGTTTTTTCCCCATCTTATGGGAGCTAAGAGGTTATAATCGCCACAGTACTCCTCATTTCCCACCCGCAATATCCCCCCACCCCCTCATTCTCTCTGACCAACTCGTCGTCCACTTCTTTTACTATTTCCTGCCCCTGGCTTGTAGACTGCCGTGGAGAACAGGTTTATAAGGCAGGCTGATACTATTCCCACAAGGCAGCCTACAAGGCAAGGGCTACAAAAACGGTTCTGCCCTATCTTCGCTCTGCCCCATGGCAGCTGTTGTTGTAGTGGTCTTCAGTCCGCAGACTGGTTTGATGCAGCTCTCCACGCTACCCTGTCCTGTGCAAGCCTCTTAATCTGAGAATACGAATGGCAACCTGCATCCTCACTGTATTCATCCCTCGGTCTCCCTCTATGATTTTTACCCCACACGCTTCCTTCTAATGCTAAGTTGACTATTCCTTGATGTCTGAGAATGTGTCCAACCAATCTATCCATTCTCTTAGTCAGGACATGCCAGAAACCTTTCCTCCACGATTCGGTTAAGTACCTCCTCGTTAGTTCCGTGATATATCCATGTAATTTTTCATCATTCGCCTGTAGCACCACATTTCAAAAGCTTCTACCATCTTTTTATCTTAACTCCTTATCGTCCACGTTTCACTCCCATAGAGTGCTACACTCCAGACAAATGCTTTCAGAAAGGACTTCCTAACATTTAAATTAATAATGGATATTAACAAGCTTTCTTCCAGCAATTCTACATTTTATATCTTCTTTACTTCGGCCATCACAAGTTATTTTGCTACCCAAATAACAAAACTCATCTAATATAATTCCTTCAGCATCGCCTGATTTTCTGACATTCCATTCAATTATCTTCGTTTTACTCTTGTTAATGTTCATGTTATATCTTCTTTTCAAGAGGCAGCTAAGACGTTATAATTGCCACAGTGCTAATTCCTGTATTGTCAGCAGATTGTACAAAAAATCTAGTTGAAATCGAATCGGTAGTTTTGGAGGAGATGCGAAACATACTTACATACGAAAGATCAATGTATGTAATTCTGTGGGGCCAAACTACGTTGGTCATCAGCCCATAAACTTAAAAACAGCTTGAAATATGTTAAACTAACCTAAGGACAACACACACATCCATTCCTGAGGGAGGATTCGAACCTCCAACGTGGCAGGATGCATTATCCGTAGTATAGCTCTCCAGACCGCTTGGTTACTCCTGCACGGCATACATACCCTTTACAGCCCCTTTTATATGTATTTATATGTCAATGAATACTTCATAGGTCGAAATGACCTCAAAAAAGATATTTTATAGTAATTAAATGGTAACCTCAGTGAAGTGTTGGTAAATAATGATTCTCGCCATAGGACTTTCTAGATTGTAGCTTCTGTTTTATGTATCCCTGTGCAGTTTCTTCATAAGATTCGTTTCTTGCAACACTATACAAAATGAACTACCTCAAAAGTATGCAACTGTGAAACCCATTGTTTCCAAAAACTATATAACTGTATTCTTTTGATTCTCTCCTTTTTCTAATTTAAAATGAGATGAGGCTTGCAATTTAAAGAAGGTATTGCGTTAAGAAATTGCACAAGGGATTACTCCTCACATTTTGATAGTTTTAGCTTTTTAAGGCTGTACACTATAAACAGATCTATTATGTAAAACAATTTATTTTGTCTGTCACAGTTGCACAATTTTGAAGTGAGTGAATAGTTTCGGACTCTACCGTCCATTATCAAACATTTTACAAATCGTGTACATTATCCTCTATTAATACATGTTACTAGTTACATTAAAATTTGAAATAGCAGTTAAAATAGGTGATACATCAATAGACCTCCAACGCATGCGTGCTGACGTACTGACACGTTCATATGAATGCAGATAGTACATGAAGTATTTCTCTCATTCCAAAAAATGTATGCTTCTCGTCTCTCATTCTCTCTGCTCATCTCCAGCTACCCTCGGTGTCCAACTACTCGTCTCCAACTGCCATTATCCCTCCTCATTCTCTCTGACCAACTCGTCGTCCACTTTTCTTACTGTTTCCTGCTCCTGACTTGTAGACTGCCCTGGAGAGCATGGTCATAAGGCAGACATACGAGGCGCGTCCAGAAAGTAGGTTCCGTTTGGTTATATAAAACGAACGGGTACAGATACAGAAAAAAATATTGATTGTACAAAAATCTACAACTGTTAAACTACTTTTCTACATATCTTCCGAAATTTTGAGGGCAATTTTCATAGCATGGCACAAGGTTTTGTGTGTCTTTTCACAGAATGTTTCCGCCTGTGTATTCCACCAAGTGGTAACAAGTTCTTTCAGCTCATCATAATCGTTGAAGTCTTGTCCACCAAGGACAGATTTTAGGTGTAAGAAGAGGATTACTGTCAAAGTTTTTTTTTTTTTTTTTTTTTTTTTTTTTTTTTTTTTTTTTTTTTTTTTTTTTTTCGCTATAATGTCTGACCTCACACACCGAATGTGAACAAACAGTTCTTACGGAAATTTCAATGGGACCTGTTTGATCATCCTCCATACAGCTCGGACTTCTATCCTAGCGACTTTCATCTCGTCTTACACCTAAAATCGTCCTTGGTGGTCAACACTTCAACGATGATAAAGAGCTGTTACCACGTGGTTGAATACACAGACGGCAACCTTCTGTGAAGGATGCATGCAAAAACTTGTGGCACGCTATGACAAGTACCTACAAAATTTCGGCAGTTATGTGGAAAAGTCGTTTAAGAGTTGTAGAATTTTGTGCAATAAAGATTTCTTCTGTATCTGCGTACAATTTCATTTTATTACCAAACGGAACTTACTTTCTGGGAGCGCCTCGTACTATTCCCACACAACACACTTGATGTGAAGGGCAACCTCCAAGACAGGGGCTCGAAATACGTTTTTGCCTCATATTGGCTCTTATGAGAGATAAAATGTTATAATCGCCACAGTGCTAATTCTTGTATTATCAGCAGATTGTGCAAAAAAATTAGTTGAAATCGAACCAGTAGTTTTGGAGGAGATGTGAAACATACATTCAAATGTTGAAAGGATTGTAATTTTATGTGAGCAAGCTACGTTGATCATCAGTCCCTAGACTTACAAACTACTTAAACTAAGTTGAACTAACTTAACGACAACACACATATCCATGGATTGGAACCACCAATGTGGGACACTGCGTGATGTGTAAAATGGCTCTCCAGACCGCTCGGCTACTCCCGCTAGGAATATATTCATTTTACAGTCTTTTTTATATGTATTTATATATAAAAGAACATTTCATAGGTGCAAGAGACCATTATCTTCACCGAAAAGAACATATTTTATATAAATTAAGTGGTAACCTCAGTGAACTGTTGGTAATAATGATACTAACTAAATTACAGCTTCTGTTATAGGCGTAAATCATTTTCTGTGCAGTGTTTTCATATGATTTTTATTTCCTGTTTCTTGTTTTTTTGGGTCAGAAGTAATTTCGTTGTCCTGTGTACAATTGACCTCTGTGCTGCCTGTTTATGAACATTTGGGTGACATGCGGTTGTAGGGAATGTGGTGTTTGTCATTGCAATATTTCTGTAAATATTATATGCACAAGTGTCATGTAATACTAGGTTCATTAAATTGATGCTTTTGTATTTTTCATGATCTACTGTAACACAATTTTCTCGTATAAGCTATTGAAAACATTTGGGATTTCATACATATCCGTGAAATTTAATTCAATAAGAGTTGTGTATCGTCTACATATCCCCTATAAAATTCAATCTTTTGTCAGCAGGTTTCTTTGTTAGTAAATAAGGTTTTTTCTAAATGATTACTACAGATGTCAGCATAATACCATTGCTAGGTGATCTGTCTCCTTATAGATTTTGCCAATGAATGTAAAATAGTTGCAAATTACTGTTAGATTGATGAATTTAACAATTTCTGTGTCGCATGACGTTGTTTTGGATTATTGTTACAGGTTCTTTTACTGATATATTTGAGTATGGGTTGGTTATGTCAAAAGATGCAAACTGAGTATCTTGAGAAAGTTTCTTTTTGGCTTAAATTTTTCAGCTCGTGTCATGCTACCATTTTTATAGGGTATGTTTTAGCATATGTGTAATTTTTCAGCAGTATTATGTTCAATGTCTGTGACAGCTGGGCTATTCATAGAGTTTACCAATGGGTGTAACTGACTCCCATTTTTGTGTATTTTTGTCTGTGCTCTTAAACATGGTGTCTTTGGGTTTATGCATGTGAAATATTTCGTTTCAGTTTCTGTTCGCAAGTAATATGTGTACAAGCTTCCTAGGGTTTTATTTGCGGATGGAGAAGTTAGTACTGCTTCCTCCCACAAGTCCCCTAAAACCTCCACATCCTTGCGAATGCTGTTGCGTAGCAGTGTGCGTTTGTACCGCCCTACAGTACGCACGAGGTGCCGTAGTTGCTGTCCAAAACGTTATGGAAAGCTTAGAGTTCTGACTAACCTGTTGTCTTCTATAGTTGTGTCCCCAGCGCAGAAGACAGCACACAGGTCGTAGGTTCTTCTACAGCATACAAGTGAGGCTAAAATAAGTTCTGTATGATGGAAGCATAATAAGCGACTCGCGAGATTTTTAATTGTCAGGGATGCCATTTCTTAAATAGATAATAAAAATGAGCAACTATTGTTAATATGATACGGCCTATGCTGCCCATAGCTCATGTTGAGACCTCGACTGTTATCACTATTACAAAAATCTGTACTCATGACCGGCGCGGTCCGGCGCGTATAGTGGTCAGCTCGAGACTGAAACTGCGGCGCGTTGAGAGAGGGCTCCTGACGCTCTATTTCGCGCCAAAACAGGGCCATCGCGCGCCTTCTGCAAAATCGCTCTTCTCTTGTTACAATAAGAGAAGGCACCTTAAACTTTTTAAACTGTCAAAACCTAGCCTGTCCTTGAGAGATATTTATCATAAATTCTCAGCTCTGAATAACTAATATTTAGTATATAATAAACAAAACTAATTTCATAAGAAATCACGTGACTTGAAATGCAGCAGCCAATGGGAGGAGAGCACCAATAACTTAGGCGGACTTTCCCACGGGAACCAGCACCTACTGTGCCATATGCTACAGCTCCCCACCCCACATTTCAACATATGCTGCACTTCTGTCTTTTTTCCGCGTTTAAGACACGTACAATGCTAGCAAAGAAACGGCCAGCGGCCAGAAATGTGAAGTGGCCACAGGCAAGGAATATCACATGTGTTCCTTAGTTATTCTTTTATTTTACTTTGAAGTTGTCTGATTGGGTCGTTATTTATCTCCTGATTGTTATTGGAATAATAAAATTTACGTGTTTTGTCTGCATATTCCTTATCTTTCATCCAAACTATTGTAGAGGTTTTGTCTGACTTTGTGGTTATGGATTGCTTGGTTTTCAATTGATTCTTTATAGATTTCAAGGTTATGGTGTCATTTATTGCGTATTTTGATTTAAACTTATGTTTCATCATTTGTTTTTCATGAATCTTGCTATCTTTATGGCCTATTGCTGCTATATTGTTTGAATTGACTACTGCATTTTTGTTGCAACTATGATCTATTTTTAGTGTATGGTTGTTTAGTTTGGGTTTGATGTTGTATTTTAGTCATTATTTAAAGTAGATTATTTTCTCTTTGGTCAAATTTAATGCCTGTGTTATTCAACACTCTGTTATAATTTTTTGTGTTCTTCTGTCAGTTACTACATTAAGTGGCAACATCTAAAAGCAGAGAGATGGTCTAGCAAAGGGATCACGTAGATCTGGCACCAGAGCTGATATCGACATTCATCATTTAGAGAAAAGAACCTTGATTGCAGAATTAATTTCATAAGAGGTATGTAAACCCACTACTGTTAGTGAAAGGAAATGTCACAGATATAATTGAAATCCTACATGTTTTCAATAGCTTATAGCAGAAAATTACGTTTACAGTAAATCGTTGAAAAAGACAAAAGCATCAATTTCATGGAATAAATATTACACGACACAGAACCACTAGCACATAAAATTTACAGAAAAGGACCAATGACCAACTTCACAATCCTTGCAATCTCATGTCAGCCAAATGTTCGTTCATACACAGGCAGCATAGAGGTCAATTGTACACAGGGCAACCAAGATACCTCTGACCCAAAATAACAAGAAACAGGAATCAAATAGCAATATCCAATGATTACACCCCATCCATGCTAGTCACAATGACGAAAAACGCATACACATACCACACCATAGAAGAAAAAGACGAAAACAAATAAACATACAGCATCCCATTCATTGGCAATATATCACAGAAGATCGCAAACATTTTTAAAAACCACAAATTAAAAATAGGTTTTTCCACAAGCAACAAACTGCAACAGAAACTAATACACAACATTCACTGTAATCAAGATAAATATTCTGATTCTGTAATATACAAAACAATGCAGAACCTCACACTTACGAAGAATGCACTATGTTCTACGTGTGACAAACAGGCCGAGATAGCACCAGGCACAAAGAACATATCAAAGTCTACACACATCAGCAGTAACAAAACAAATACACAATACAGGCTACCCATTTACGAAAATTGAGCTGATTCAATAAACGACAAAATGGATTTTTGTGAAGAATTAGAACTACATTCATTAAAAACAATCAAGATAAAGTACTAAACGAAAAACTGGAAAGGGAATCAATTAATGTCTTTCTATGATTCGACAACATACTGATATAAGATGTTGAGAAATAGAAAGAAGCTCCATTGGAAATATCCATAAATAAAACATAGCCAAATTTATTTAATGAAAAGACTTTGTTCAAAATGTATTATATTGTACGAAAAATTTAGTACTTTGTTTTTGTTAACGCCGTGTCAGCGTATATACATGTACATTTGTTTTGTAATCATTTAAATAAAAACATCTTTGTAACCATTTATGTATGTGCGATTGTTTTGTTAACATTCATGTATACTGTGACCAAAATGTAACTTGTGAAACTTGATATGTATGAAAATTTATGCAAATGGACTGTTATGATACTGTAAGTAGAAGTTTTTCAAAAGTTTTCCTCAATTACTAGGTTTAAAGATCAACCAGTTACTAAAATTTGCGCATTTAAGCATTACAGTAAGGAAAACAAAATACTGCAGAAGCTCACACATTAGACGCACCGCAACTAAAATGAGATAGCGCAAAACGCACTTGAAAATGGGAATTATATCCAGAAATGCATCGACCTAAACAAAATAAAAAATTTTGTTGGGTGCAAAAGGGTTATGTATATTTATTGATTATTGCTACCGACTAATACTTTAAATTTGAATTTTTCATGGATTAATATTTCCATGTTCGCCCATAATGAAATTACTTTTAATCAAAACTGATTGTTGTTTTAGTTGTTACTTACCATGATTTCATGAGCGAATGTTATACGTAATGAATCTGGTTATAGCGTACAACCTTAAAAAGCTAAAACTTTCAAAATCAGAGAAGAAATTCCTGATGCAAATTCTTAATGGAATACCGTCTTCAAATTTCAGGCCTCATCTTATTTTAAATCAGGAAAAGAAGAGAATCGAAAGCATACAAATATATATTTAAAGTAGAAACTTTTTTAATGCTGAAAACCCCAACAAAATAATAACCACTTTATCACTTACTACTTTCCGCTTTACATGCTCGTTTTACATTAGTATACAAATGAACCACTGAATGTACTTCGAAATTATATCATGATGCCACACAAAGTTCTTTAGATATGAGGTCATAAACAATATGATATTGTAATTTATTACATATTCATTACATAGTTATTTTGCAGATACCTCCTTATTCTATTCTACATTGCTGCAAATGATATTATTGTGAGATACGTTCTTCAGAAGCTATGTCTTCATCAGGATTCTACTTCAAGAGAAGAAAAGTGACGTGGACAGACTTCGCAGCAAAAGACACTGGTCAAATGGTGATGATGGGGAGGGGGGGGGGGAGGCAATAGACTAAGAATGATATCCACCCGGACAAAACCAGGAAGTAACATATGTCTTGATGTGTATGTGGTCACAGAGAAAAGCCACCATATATCGCTCATCAGCATGAAATGTGACACAACTCAATAACACTTAACTTTACAGACGTAGCAAAAGAAAATTGTCGTTTTTTACGGTAGCATAAATCCAGGTCATTGCACCATAAATGTAGCCGTAAAAGCATTCATAAAACCGCAAAACTCTTAAACCAATCGCAGTTGGAGCTAAGACTCTTTTCTTATGACACAATTTATGAAATTGTAGTTCTCTCTCAAATAACACACATGGCAGTGTGAATTTAATTCATTCGCCGTATTTTAATGTGCTTAAGACAAATGCCTATTCAAAGCATAGTTTTTAGTAATTTACATGCGACATGAATACATTTACCAAATCTGTGGTATGTTTAACCAATTTACAGTTAATTTTTAATCCATCATTTGAACAAAAAATATAATAGAGATTTTGTAGCACTACGACAAGATATTACGGCCTTAGCGATTTAAAACCTTCTTTCGGGTGCCTAGAAGTTCTGGTTATTCCAACATGTAAATTAATATTAAATGTATGAAATCATTTAGTTAATCCTGAGGCTAAAATTATTGCTCCGATTGCACCACTTAGAAAGTTTGCATTTCTGTACCGTCTGAGAATATTTTTGTTGCCTTAACAGAAATTACCCCAAGTCCTTTTTTTACAAAGAAGAATGATCGTTATAATAATTATTAAATTTCCTCGAATACATCATTATGTTGGCAACCAGTTGATCAAATATTTGCGTGGTCTCGATGGAGATACACCAACCTTTAAAAACCAGAATAAAGTCGTAGTTGGTGTAAAATGTGTCCCCACTATCTTAAGTAATTCACGAAACACTATACACATTTGCACGTTCCACCTGAACTGAAATGTGTCGTTCTTGTACCAACAATTTACATTATTTGCTGTGGCAAAGAGACCCATCTTCCACTATACCGCGTTTCCAGAGAATGACACTTATTTTTCTGTAGCAAACTGGAACTAAGCCAGATCTGTAAGCGGAAAAACACTTTAAAAAAATATTATATCACTTGTGTTGCAGGCGAGCGACGTGTATAATTATGGCGAAGAAGGCAGTGAGCGTATCTTCAGATGCACACCACGCTCGAATTATTACGAAAATCGGCGATATGATATGGGATATGATAATATTCAAAACGTTAGAAATGTATGGATAAGTTGAGAAATTGGCCTATGAGTGCTAGGGTAGTCTGCACATTAATGATGGTTAAAGTGACCGGTGGCGTAGTGGTCAGCGCTACTGCATAAATAGAGGATTTCCGCATTGGAAACCAGATCCGGCATATATTTTATACTAGCTCCATATTATAATTAATTGCTTCTTGCAGCTAATGCCTCTACCAAACAAATCTTCAGACTACCCACATCGGGATGAAAATACACTACTGGCCACAAAATCTGCAACATCAACAACGAAATCAAATGACTAAATTTTTCTGTATATTGCGCATGCACACTGAATAATGAACGCCTTGGACGCACTTTACGTGACACACTGAGTTCGTATTCCACGGCACAAAATTGCTAATTAATGTGAAATGTAGGTGACGTTACAAAAGACGTTCAGCTCAACGATAACGTTATTTCATTAGTCCCACTTGTGGTCGAATTTAACCAGGAGACACGCAAGCAACGACTGTAGGCCTAATACGGACTACGAAATGTAAAGGTTGTTTAAAGTTTATATCAAAAATCTCGGAAAGTACTTGAGTGATTGACTTCAGAGTTTTACATTTTAAAAATATTGCGGTGGACAAAGACTGCATACTTTAAAACCTATTCATAGATCATTAGATATGTATTAACCAGGTTCTTCTAATGAAAATGTGTCTGTTGTATGGCGGCCGAGTTTATACAGGTTGTGCAAAGAGCGGTGTAGCTCGTGTGTTAGCCACTCTATGAAATTTAAGCTCGTAGGCTTACGCCAACACCACGAAAGGTATTGTAAGGCGATGACAAGGCGTTAGGTCAATTCAAATCTATTATATAAACACTTGATGATGAGTGCAAAGAGTATAGAACTGGAAGGAGGAAAATAATGGAGAACAAAACTACAAAGGTAAAGCAAGGAGCTAACATGGCTCAGACACGTATGACATATCAACTTACAACTAATGCAGAACTACATTGAGAAGTCGAGCAGGTGTTGAAAACTGTACTATAAGACAATATTCGCCATATCTGTGATCGAAAGAACATCGAAATCAAAGCGTGCACTGCCGCTGGTGGACACTACATCGCGTACTCTTGTGGGTGTTTAAGCACGGATCGACATGTGATATTTCAGTACCGCTTGAGCTACTTATCTGTAATCCAAGCACCATTTGCACCGATTCACCGACCAATTTTGAATGAATTGCAACTTCTAATAGAAAATTCAAATTTTACTGAATTTTACTGATTTTCCACATGGCTGAATACCACAGACACGACACAGCTTGCATTTTGGAGTCGAAGTTGGGACAACGGAGATAAAGGAGGAAGATATAGACATGACGAGTAGTAAAAACCTGGAGTAGATAAATGCTCCGGCAACGCTAGGTTTTCAGCCTGCAGTAATAGTAGAGGTAATCCGACTGCACTTGCCAATAGGAGATCTCAAACAAGGAATAAATCTCTCCACTCCGGTATTCGGCGGTGCAGACCGGCTGCAAAGTGCTAAGAACCACAGGCATGACACAGTTTGCATTTTGGAGTCGAAGCTGGGAGAACGGATATCAAGGAGGAGGAGATGGACATGAAGACTAGTAGAAACCTGGAGTACATAAATACTCCGAGAACACTAGGTTTTCAGCCAGCAGTAACAGTAAAGGTAGTCCGACTGTACTTGCCAATAGGAGATCACAAGGAATAAATCTCTCCAATCCGGTATTCGGTGGTGCAGACCTGCTGCAAGTGCTAAGCACCACATACACGACACAGTTTGCATTTTGGAGTCGAAGTTAGGACAACGGATATCAAGGAGGAGGAGATGGACATGACAACTAGCAGAAACCTGCAGTAGATAAATACTCCGGCAACGCTAGGTTTTCAGTCAGCAGTAAAAGCAAAGGTAGTCCGACTGCACTTGCCAATAGGAGATCACAAGGAATAAATCTCTCCATTCCGGTATTCAGCGATGCCGTCCGGCTGCAATCGCTAAGCACCACATACATGACACAGTTTGCATTTTGGAGTCGAAGTTTGGACAACGGTGATCAAGGAGGAGGAGGAGGAGACAGACACGACTAGTAGGAACCTGGAGTAAATAAATACTCAGGAAACACTAGGTTTTCAGCCAGCAGTAACAGTAGAGGTAGTCCAAGTGCACTTGCCAATAGGAGATCTCAAACAAGGAATAAGTCTCTCCGCTCCGGTATTCGGCGGTGCAGACCGGCTGCAAAGTGCTAAGCACCACAGGCATGACACAGTTTGTATTTTGGAGTCGAAGTTGGGACAATGGATATCAAGGAGGAGGAGATGGACATGACGGCTAATAGAAACCTGGAGTACATAAATACTCCGAGAACACTAGGTTTTCAGCCAGCAGTAACAGTAAAGGTAGTCAAACTGTACTTGCCAATAGGAGATCACAAGGAATAAATCTCTCCAATCCGGTATTCGGTGGTGCAGACCTGCTGCAAGTGCGAAGCACCACATACACGACACAGTTTGCATTTTGGAGTCGAAGTGAGGACAACGGATATCAAGGAGGAGGAGATGGACTTGACAACTAGCAGAAACCTGCAGTAGATAAATACTCCGGCAACGCTAGGTTTTCAGTCAGCAGTAAAAGCAAAGGTAGTCCGACTGCACTTGCCAATAGGAAATCACAAGGAATAAATCTCTCCACTCCGGTATTCAGCGATGCCGTCCGGCTGTAATCGCTAAGCACCACATACATGACACAGTTTGCATTTTGGAGTCGAAGTTTGGACAACGGTGATCAAGGAGTAGGAGGAGGAGGAGACAGACACGACTAGTAGGAACCTGGAGTAAATAAATAGTCAGGAAACACTAGGTTTTCAGCCAGCAGTAACAGTAGAGGTAGTCCAAGTGCACTTGCCAATAGATCTCAAACAAGGAATAAATCTCTCCGCTCCGGTATTCGGCGGTGCAGACCGGCTGCAAAGTACTAAGCACCACAGGCATGACACAGTTTGCATTTTGGAGTCGAAGCTGGGAGAACGGATATCAAGGAGGAGGAAATAGACATGACGACTAGTAGAAACCTGGAGTAGATAAATACTCCGAGAACACTAGGTTTTCAGTCAGCAGTAACAGTAAAGTTGGTCCGACTGCACTTGCAAAAAGAAGATCTCAAAGAAGGAATAAATCTCTCCACTACAGTATTCGGCGATGCAGACCGGCTGCAATCGCTAAGCACCACATACATGACACAGTTTGCATTTTGGAGTCGAAGTTAGGACAACGGATATCAAGGAGGAGGAGATGGACATGACAACTAGCAGAAACCTGCAGTAGATAAATACTCCGGCAACGCTAGGTTTTCAGTCCGCAGTAAAAGTAAAGGTAGTCCGACTGCACTTGCCAATAGGAGATCACAAGGAATAAATCTCTCCACTTCGGTATTCAGCGATGCTGTCCGGCTGCAATCGCTAAGCACCACATACATGACACAGTTTGCATTTTGGAGTCGAAGTTTGGACAACGGTGATCAAGGAGGAGGAGGAGGAGACAGACACGACTAGTAGGAACCTGGAGTAAATAAATACTCAGGAAACACAAGGTTTTCAGCCAGCAGTAACAGTAGAGGTAGTCCAAGTGCACTTGCCAATAGGAGATCTCAAACAAGGAATAAATCTCTCCGCTCCGGTATTCGGCGGTGCAGACCGGCTGCAAAGTGCTAAGCACCACAGGCATGACACAGTTTACATTTTGGAGTCGAAGTTGGGACAACGGGTATCAAGGAGGAGGAGATGGACATGACGACTAGTATAAACCTGGAGTAGATAAATACTTCGAGAACACTAGGTTTTCAGTCAGCAGTAACAGTAAAGTTGGTCCGACTGCACTTGCCAATAGGAGGTCTCAAACAAGGAATAAATCTCTCCACTCCGGTATTTGGCGATGCAGTCCGGCTGAAATTGCTAAGCACCACATACATGACACAGTTTGCATTTTGGAGTCGAAGTTTGGACAACGGTGATCAAGGAGGAGGAGGAGGAGACAGACACGACTAGTAGGAACCTGGAGTAAATAAATACTCAGGAAACACTAGGTTTTCAGCCAGCAGTAACAGTAGAGGTAGTCCAAGTGCACTTGCCAATAGGAGATCTCAAACAAGGAATATATCTCTCCGCTCCGGTATTCGGCGGTGCGGACCGGCTGCAAAGTCCTAAGTACCACAGGCATGACACAGTTTGCATTTGGGAGTCGAAGTTGGGACAACGGATATCAAGGAGGAGGAGATGGACATGACGACTAGTAGAAACCTGGAGTAGATAAATACTCCGAGAACACTTGGTTTTCAGCCAGCAGTAACAGTAAAGGTGGTCTGACTGTACTTGCCAATAGGAGATCACAAGGAATAAATCTCTCCACTCCGGTATTCGGCGATGCAGACCAGCTGCAATCGCTAAGCACCACATACACGACACAGTTTGCATTTTGGAGTCGAAGTTGGGAAAACGGATATCAAGGAGGAGGAGATGGACATGACGAGTAGTAAAAACCTGGAGTCGATAAATAGTCCGGCAACGCTAGGTTTTCAGCCTGCAGTAATAGTAGAGGAAGTCCGACTGCACTTGCCAATAGGAGATCTTAAACAAGGAATAAATCTCTCCACTCCAGTATTCGGCGATGCAGACCAGCTGCAATCGCTAAGCACCACATATATGACACAGTTTGCATTTTGGAGTCGAAGTTTGGACAACGGTGATCAAGGAGGAGGAGGAAGAGACAGATATGACTAGTAGGAACCTGGAGTAAATAAATCTCAGGAAACACCAGGTTTTCAGCCAGCAGTAACAGTAGAGGTAGTCCAAGTGCCCTTGCCAATAGATCTCAAACAAGGAATAAATTTCTCCGCTCCGTTATTCGGCCGTGCAGACCGGTTTCAAAGTGCTAAGCACCACAGGTATGACACAGTTTGCATTTTGGAGTCGAAGTTGGGACAACGGATATCAAGGAGGAGGAGATGGACATGACGACTAGTAGAATCCTGGAGTAGATAAATACTCCGAGAACACTAGGTTTTCAGCCAGCAGTAACAGTAATGGTAGTCCGACTGCATTTGCCAATAGGAGATCTAAGACAAGGAATAAATCTCTCCACTCCGGTATTTGGCGATGCAGACCGGCTGCAAGTGCTAAGCACCACATACATGACACAATTTCCGTTTTGGAATCGAAGATTTGACAACGGTGATCAAGGACGAGTAGGAGGAGACAGACACGACTAGTAGGAACCTGGAGTAAATAAATACTCAGGAAACACTAGGTTTTAAGCCAGCAGTAACAGTAGAGGTAGTCCAAGTGCACTTGCCAATAGGAGATCACAAGGAATAAATCTCTCCACTCCGGTATTCGGCGGTGCAGACCGGCTGCAAAGTGCTAAGAACCACAGGCATTACACAGTTTTCATTTTGGAGTCGAAGTTGGGATAACCGAGATCAAGGAGGAGGACATGGACATGACGAGTAGTAAAAACCTGGAGTAGATAAATACTCCGGCAACGCTAGGTTTACAGCCTGCAGTAACAGTAAAGGTAGTCCGACTGCACTTGCCAATAGGAGATCTCAAACAAGTAATAAATCTCTCCACTCCGGTATTCGGTGGTGCAGACAGGCTGCAAAGTGCTAATCACCACATACATGACATATTTTGCATTTTGGAGTCGATGTTGGGACAACGGTGATCAAGGAGGAGGAGGAGGACACGGACACGACTAGTAGGAACCTGGAGTAAATAAATACTCAGGCAACACTAGTTTTCAGCCAGCAGTAACAGTAAAGGTAGTCCGACTTCACTTGCCAATAGAAGATCTCAAACAAGGAATAAATCTCTCCGCTCCGGTATTCGGCGGTGCAGACCGGCTGCAATGTGCTAAGCACCACATACACAGTTTGCACTTTGGAATTGAAGTTTGGACAACGGTGTTCAAGTAGGAGGAGGAGGAGACAGACACAACTAGTAGCAACCAGGAGTAGATAAATACTCAGGCAACGCAAGGTTTGCATCCTGCAGAAACAGTAACGGTAGTCCGACTTCACTTGCCAATAGGAGATCTCAAACAAGGAATAAATCTCTCCGTTCCGGTATTCGGCTGTGCAGACCGGCTGCAAAGTGCTAAGCACCACATACACGACACAGTTTGCATTTTGGAGTCGACGTTTGGACAACGATGTTCAAGTAGGAGGAGGAGGAGACAGACACGATTGTAGGAACCTGGAGTAGATAAATACTCAGGCAACGCTAGGTTTTCAGCCAGCAGTAACAGTAAAGGTAGTCTGACTGCATTTGCCAATAGAAGATCTCAAACAAGGAACAAATCTCTCCGCTCCGGTATTCGGCTGTGCAGACCGGCTGCAAAGTGCTAAGCCGAGTAGCGGGAGTAGCTGTAGTGTGGCCCGGTGCGCCGGGGCGTGGGTGCCATCTGTCTTGTTGCAGGCGAGGCAAAAAGGCGGCGGCCATCAGCAGAGCGAGGGGGGGCGGCCATCGCTTTCCGATAGGAGACCACTTGACCGCGTCTCACACCCCCGCCGGTTCACGGTCCGGTCGGACGACCCGGAAATACGGCGGGGGAGGGCGGCCGACGCGAGAAAGATCGCCGCCTGCCTGCAGCGTCCTGCGGCTGACCGTCCGAGCAAAAAAACAGCACGCCCGCTGCCAACTGAGAAATATGCCCGCGCAAAAAATGAGAAAAGGGAACCAGTGCACACACACAACTGTGGCGAAAGTATCGGCAAAGTCATTACAGTAGCCATCCTGAGGGAGCAACACTGACAGTGAAATGCATGAGTCGATATAGCAGAGTTTACGGCGTGTAGAGTTCAAATGTTCAAATGTTTGTAAACCTTGTGCGATTTAACTGCGGGGTCATCAGTCCCTAAGCTTACAAACTACTCAGTTTTGTCTACGGTTGTGAATCAGCGACTGTTACAGTACAATTAAACTTTTAAGGGCAGCCCTCAGTCGCAATGTCCGAAAATAATCGTAACCAGGTTTCAATGCCGCTATGGGCACCTTCTTCAGACGAAGTTGAATATGTTAAAACTACATGTCGAAATTTAAAATAATACAAAAACTTATCTGACATCATAAGATAGTCATAACTAAAAAGTAAATAATTGTAGACAGGGAGAGCAGTCACAAGGGGCTGCAATGTCTCCGCTGCCAACGTCGACAGATAACGTCGACGTTGCCATTGAAACCTGGTTACGATTATTTTCGTACTTTGCGACTGAGGACTGCCCCTTAAAAGTTTAATTATAAACTACTTATGAAATAACTTATACTAAAGGCAGCACAAACATCGATGCCTGAGGGGGATTCGAACCTCCGACGGGGAACGGCTTCGCGCATCGTAGCACAGCGTCTCAATAGGCAAGGCCACTCCGCCGCGGCGACATGTAGATTAGAGTAGTGAAATACGTGACTCCATATAGCAGAGTTTACGGCGTGTAGAGTTCAAATGTTCAACTGTTTGTAAACTTTATGGCATTTCACTGCAAGGTCATCAGTCCCTTAACTTACAAACTACTCAGTTTTGTGCATGGCTGTGAATCGGCAACTGTTACAATTCAATTAAACTTTTAAGAGGCAGCCCTCAGTCGCAAAGTACGAAAATAATCGTAACCAGGTTTCAATGCCGCTATGGGCACCTTCTTCAGACGAAGATGAATATGTTAAAACTACATGTCCAAATTTAACATAATACAAAAAATATACCTGACATCATCCAATAGTCATGCCTAAAAAGTAAATTAACTGTAGACAGGCGGAGCAGTCACTAGGGGCTGCAATGTCACCGCTGCTAACGTCGACAAAAAAAATGTTCAAATGTTTGTTAAGCTTATGGGACTTAACTACGGGGTTATCAGTCCCTAAACTTACAAACTAGTTATGAACTACTTACGAACTAGGACGGCACAAATATCCATGCCCGAGGGGGGATTCGAACCCCCGACCGTAGTGGCCGTGCTGACCGCGACTGGAGCGCCTCAGTCCCCTCGGCCACCGCGGCCGACAGATAAAGTCGACGTTGCCATTGAAACTTTGTTACGATTATTTTCGTACTTTGCGACTGAGGGCTGCCCCTTATAAGTTTAATTATAAACTACTTATGAAACAACTTTTACTAAAGATAGCACAAACATCCGTGCCTGAGGGGGGGATTCGAACCCCCGACGGGGAACAGCCTCACGCATCGTAGCATAGCGCCTCAATACTCTCGGCCACTCAGCCGTAGCGACATGTAGAGTAACATCCCTTGGTCCTTATAAGGAGTTATGCTTACTTTTGACTAAATAGTCGCAAGAAGTAGTCAAAAACATACTGCCGAGAAAAAATTAGTGCATCTGGAAAGACGACGTTGATTTGCAACGTACGATGTCAGGTGCGTCGCGGCGGTACGGCCGAGCACATTCAGGTGCTATGCTCCAATGCGCGAGGCCGTTCCCCGTCGGGGGTTCGGATCCCCCCTCGAGCATGTATGTTTGTGTCGTCTTTAGTATAAGGTAGTTCATAAGTAGTTTGTAAGTTTAGGGACTGATGACCCCGCAGATAATTCCCTTTAGCTTTACAAACATATGAACTTTCTTTTTTTATGGCACCTGCCACCTCATGGATAGTACATCTAGTGATCATGTTAAATATTTCAAAACAGTCAAAGTTGAATAAGATGTCGTTTTCATTCAAATGTTCAAATGTTTTTTAAGCTTATGGGACTTAACTACGGGGTCATCAGTCCCTAAACTTACAAACTACTTATCAACTAGTTAACACTAAGGACGGCACAAATATCCATGCCCGAGGGGGATTCGAACCTCGGACCGTAGTGGCCGTGCAGACCGTGACTGGAGCGCCTCAGTCCCCTCAGCCACCGCGGCCGGCTTGTTTTCATTGACAACTATTTTCGTGCTGGCCTGAGTCGACTCTTAAGTCATTGTTATCTTTAATAAACATAAGGTAAATCACCAACTTTACACACACATAATATTACTTTAAATTTTACCCATATAACGCCAGGTATCAACTACAAAACATGAGTAAATATGAGTAACATAAAAAGTAATACTTACTGTTAGTGTATGTTTAACAATATACGTTTTGTAAGTACTTCGAAATTTATTCAGGCCACCCTGAAAGATCTAGTCAATGAAAACAAAATTTTAAGCAACTTCGACTGTTTGTAGGTACTAGGGTAAGACAATTATTATCCATAATTTAGTTACATTTTTGTTTATGTTGGTAGTATTTTCGTTTTACGTTGATGACGCATGATTTGCTTATTTGTTTTTATATCTTTGTAGTTTTCAAGCTGCTAGGTTAGTTTCGTTATCGATGCCGTCGCAATTCCACTGTCTATTTGCACCAAAGAAGTCGAGAAGGCGTATCAGGTGTCGAAATCCATCGAAGACGTTCGGTACAATACGGGAACAGTGTTTTGCCACAACGGAGTGACTACGTATGGATAGAAAAATTCCGAAATGGTTGGATAAGTGTTACACAAGATAAAGTCGGATGACGGGTTACCGCCATAAATGAAAAAACCATTGGGCGTTCACGTGAAATGATTCTCTTAGACAGATGATTAAATATTGACAAAGTGGCACATCGTCTACAAATTAGTCACGGTTCTGCCTACGAATCATCCACAAAAGACTTGGGTTTCATAAAGTTTGTGCAAGACGGGTCCCAAAACCACTCACACAGTTCCATAAAGAGACGCGCTTGGACATCTGCAAAAAAACCATTTGGATCACTATAGTAACGAAGAAGGCAACATTCTACGCAGGATCATTACTGGTGACGAAATACTGATTCATCATTACGAGCCGGGGAGTAAGTGGCAGAGTATGGAATGGAAACATCCAAATTCGCTGCACAAGAAAAAGTTCAAGACCCAACTGCCTGCAGGAAAACAGATACCTGAGGGTTTTTCGGATGCTCAAGAGCTAGTACTGGAATATTATGGGGAAACGGGCACAGCAATTAAAAGTGTACCTTACTGTGAGACGCTTATTGACAGACTAAACCCTGCAATTCGAAACAATTGCCGAGGACTGCTGTAAAAATGTGTTGTGTTGTTGCGCGTCAATGCCCATTATCATACTGCTGCCCACACTGCTGCAACGTTGCAGAAGCTCAAATTTGAAGTACTCGATCATCCTCCATACAATCCCGATCTTTCCTCTTCTGTCACTTGTTTGGTGCACTCAAACAGGCATTAAGGGGCCGTCGATTTCCTTCGTACGGAGCAGCTAACGAAGCGGTGCATTCGTGGCTCGCAGCACTAACGAAAACCTTCTTTTATGAGGGCATTAGGAAGCTTGTACAACATGGACCAAGTGCTCAAGGAGTCTTGAAAGTTTCCTAATCGATTACAAAAAAAACTACTTTGCGGTTAATAACTGACTTACCCTTGTATTTAAAACAAAACTAAAAAAAGTAGCTGTATCTAGGGAAAAAAACAGCATGCTGGATTTCAGTAATGGTAATTGTTAATGATTGCAACATCGTAAGCCAATAGATAGCATAGTAACATAGCTGTAAGTACGCCACTCTGTGTATCCTGCAGCTATAAGTCACAATGTGACATCCGTATGTGAAGCAAACAGGCACAACTCTGCAGAGACGCACTCGTGCTTCCTATAGAGTGCACATAGGATAAATTGGCCGGTAGATGCGCAGAACGCTGGGGATAGCGGTAGTGTGGGGGTAGCGGCCGGAGAAGTGATCTAACACTGGAGGGGAAGTGCCTAGCTGACAGGCCGGCAGGTGGAAGTGGACCGAGGCGGCCTTCCCTTCCGAACGACGGAATGAACTCGCCCAGCGCTTCGGACGAAAACTCGTTTCTGCGCACCGTCCACCTTACCCTGTGCGGACCCTACCTAAGTGAGCGAGTCTAAAATGGCTCAAATTGTGGCCTTGCTAGTGGCGGGCTGGGCGTTTCGGAAAATTGCCACTGAAGTCGGAAGTGCTGCGTCAGTTGTGTAAGAATGGTGGTTGTAATGGTCACGTGGGCATTCTCACACCTGTAGATGTGGTGCGTTACACACAGCTCAGACGTCCGCCAGGATTGTCATATTATAAGGCCAGCTTTACCAGATTGCACAGCTACGACAGCATAGGTAAGACGGTTTGTTAACCCAGAATCGTTAATACAGACTGTTGGCAAACGTTTACGATGAGTGGAGTTACGAGCAAACAAACCTCCAGTCTGTCATCTACTCATGTCACAGCATCGACGTATACTTCTCGACTCACTTGGAAAATGGAGAGGACAGCATTATTCGATAGTGATGAAAACACATTTTGCCTCTATGCACATGATGGCCGTTTGTGCCTACACCGATCACCTGACTACCGTTGTATCATGTAGTGCACTCGCACAAGACCTGGGCCTTATGGTCTGCGATGCGATAGGCTTACTTTGGTATTTGTTACTTTTCTTACTTGGTGAGGGAAAGCTGACCATCGCTCGGTACAAGCAGAATGTTACAACAGGTGAAACTTCTTATCGCACCCCCTCAGATTTAGTGCAAGGATGGCGCAGTGGACAGCTCGTCAAAAACTTAATACGTATAAAAACGACAATAGGAAGGAAGTATACAGAACTATGAAAACAGAATCAAAGATATTGAACACTGCAAGCAAAGGATATTCCACATTAAGGAAGTAGATCAGGAAATATTTTGTGATTATGTGGTAATGGACTACAAAACTACCACTTCACTAGTGCACCATGCATACCTCCGACATCCCTGCTGCCGAAAAATGATCCTGCAAGAACTGGACAAATGGCGACTGAAGAGAACCGTTGCAATGGTCAAACCTTCCGCAAATTGCTGCGTATTTCAATGCTGGGCCGTCAGCAAGTTTCAGAGTACGAACCATTCAACGAAACATTATCCACAGGGGCTTTCTGAGTCGTAAGCCCACTCTTGAACCCTTGCTGATTGCACGACAAAAAGCGTCTCGCCTGGGCCTGTCAGCACCGACATTGGATTGTTGATGACTGGAAACATGTTGCCTTGTCTGACGAGTATGGTATCCAATTGTATCAAACTTAGGGACGAGCACAGGTTTCGAGACAATCTCACGAATCTACGGACCCTTCATGTCTGCAGGAAACTGTTCAATCTGGTGATTGTAATGGATTAGGCATGTGCACTCACAGTGGTTCATCTAGATACGACTCTGACAAGCGGCACATTCGTACATATCCTGGCTGACTAGGTGCATCCATTCATGTCCGTTGTATATTCTGAAGAACTTGGGTAATTGCAGCAGGACTTTGGGACACGCTGACATATCCAGAATTGCGATTTTCAACACCCCTGCTGGTCACGAAATTGCCCAGGCATTTCTGGGACGCCTTGAAGCGTGTTGGTCAGAAATATCCACCTCATCGTACTCTTATGGATTGTGGAAAGCCGTGCAGGATTCATGGTGTCAATTTCCTGCAGCACTACTTCAGACATTAGTGGATTCCATGCCGCATCGTGTTGGGCTCTTCTGCGTGCTTGAGATGGCCCTACGGAAAGTTCGCCAGGTATATCTCTTTCTTTGGCCGTTCAGTGTAATATAAATAGAGAATATAGTAACAAACAAAATGCGTACAGTCCTTAACCAATGTACTCTATATTTTTACTTTATACTCCCATTATCTTTCGGACTTACTGTGTTTTTCCTCAAACAACAATTTACAAGTTTTCTGTTAGAAACGGCTGTGAAAAGAAGACAAATACTGTTTGCAGAAGTAAGTGCTGTTTTCTTTTCACAATAAAAAGGGAGAAGTTGAATAGGACAATATTTTAAAAGTATTACCTCGCTACCAAAGAGGTCTCCCTTACACCAGGCTGTTCCAGCTCGCGCGCTCCCCCGCTATCTACGGAGCGCTCACCTGTTCGCGGCGCGCCGCTTCTACAGCCGAGAGCTGCTGTCGAAAGCTGTGCACTACACGGCTGAGGCTACGCCGAGCGAGTATGCAGGTGAGGCAGCCTGCTGCCCTGTGACGTCACAAGGAACTGCAGCCGCATTGCAATCCCCGCCACAGGCACAACTATTTCTGAAATAGCTAGCCTACAACTGATTGTGAGACTTGCATTTTTCTCCATGAAAATGCGATACACGTGACACTTGGTCAATCCTCATCGATGAGTTATCTTTATTATAAACAATTTAAAAGCAACGCGACGCTAAATGTCGACGGTCTGATTCCACGACTGGACTTCAGTGAAGCATATTATAGTGGTTTTCTTTTACATTTTTAAATGTCTGTTTCATGTAACCAAGGCAGGAGTATTTGTTATGAATTGCATAACGAATTTTCCCTTTATTTGTGAATTAAGATGTCATTGATTTTAGCAGTTGTTGCTAGGGTAGCCAAAGAAGCCAGATTATGATAGTCTGATTTATCACGCTGAACTCCCTGCAGTTTCCACGACGTTAATCGTAAATATGGCGATATCAATTTTACAATGAACTGTCTTCGAGAAAAGTAAGTTTTTCATTTAAGTTAAAAGAAATGGTACTTTTGCGTTTAGGCATAATGGCATACTTAGGGCAAATTAGTAACACACACATTGCCAATAACTAGACTGTACTTGACTTACGTACGGTAACTCGCTGAACAGTGGCAACAGTAAGTGGAATTTATCACAAAAAATGACACAAATAGTATTTTTAATTTATGGAGACAGTGCTATAAAATACGGAACCTATTTGCTTCCTCACAAAAACTTTTTTTTTTTTTTTTGGGGGTTCAAGATGTCAGAATTACTAATTAAGGCAATAAAAATATATCATCATGACGTGTATGCGGAAGAGGCAATTAGAACGAAATGACAAGTAGCGTTTATACCACTAACCAAAGATTTATTGTTGATTTAAACGCGACGACGGCGTGAGCTTCAGTTATTTCATCGCAGATGTGGTCGTACGTCTGACCTCGCACTGGAATCCGTCATAGCGAGTGTAAGAGGGCATGAACAATAGGGGCCCTACAAACATAGCGTGGACTAGTGAGAATTTGAGACGGGCGGCGAGCACGGGTGGCCAAGTGGTTAAAGCGACCGCTGGCCCGAAGCGGGAGACGAGGGTTCGATTCCCGGTCCGGCTCACATTTTCACTTGTCGCCATTGCTTAATATCAATTCCCAAATGCGGCCACTGTCAATCCTTTCTTTCCTATCCCTCTTCCTTCCCTTGCTTTAACAATCATTTGCAAAAGATTTATTGACATTTTTGCGTCTTACAATTTTTTTGCGACACAGGTGAACAGATATAAGGTGTTATATTGCTTGCTGCAGCGATGCGCAGCATACTCTTCATTGTAGGGTTCTGAAGCAATGACCTCTCCTTGTTGTTTATTCTTTTCATTGCAGAGAATAACTACTCGCTACAGTACATTGTACTGCTTGGGCTGGCTCTAAATTTGCAGACACTGGGCTTTCGCTACTAGACATTTTTGTTGCTGCCACAACTACACATTAGCGAGAACTAAAAGAAGGCGTATGTTTAATTTTGGCCGCCGAATAGCGTGCGTGACGTGAGCTTCCCCCACTACCGCAGCTCCAAGCTGGAGTAGTGAACGCTCGTGTCCGCCCCTGCTCGCGGAACAGCCAGTTGCAACAGCCTGCCTTTCACCCTTTATAAAAGCGGTGGCAATCCTTTGTGACGTTAAAACAAATTACAACACCCATTTGGAACGCAAAGAACGCTAGTTAGACAGAGGAGAAGTGTATGAAAGAGCATAACAGCGCGGTTCAGATGATTTTATATCAAAAGCTAAAGATAACAATAAAATTAAATCAAGTGGAAAAAAACAGAGGCTGAATTAATTGAAGTGCAGTAACGAGAGAGGGCTCAAATGAAAGGTCTTATCGAGACGCAAAATTTGATGTCACTATATTATCTGCAGCATTTATAATGCGCATAATAATGCAATTTTAAGGAAAAACAATAATGATTTGTTAATAACAATGAATGCAAGACAGTGATACTAAGAGTGAGGTAGTGATAAGTTGCAGGTGTCGTAAACACATGTTATGACCTATTTAGGATATATTATATTTGTTTATTTTAACGTCTTGTCTTTGTGTAAACTAAATTATTTTGTTTATCGACCTACTATGTTTAAATTTATGAGCACAGTAATTCTGAACAGTACATTGTAAGGTGAACTGGATAATCTACCTGAAAAACACTTCCTAAGTGATTGCCTTAATATTCATTGTGCGACGGCCGAAAGACCTATTTATCGGTCATGCTGAAAATATTAATTTCTATAAACTTAAGATTTTGGGGTTATTATTAATTTTAGAAATTTGCATTGGAAATTTAGCGCGCTTCTAAAGATGCCGTTATATCAATATTTCAATCATTTTTAAATAGTTCTGTACACTACTGCGAGAATCAGTAAAGCTGATGTGTTACTGAAATGACGTTAGAGATTGTATGTAACTTGCAGCTGGGAACATTATCATGCAAAGGGCAATAAACAATTTTAGTAGAAATGAAACCCTAATGTTGTAGTCAATTACTTTTTAGATGCCGCCAAGTTAAAAATTCTCTGCCTTAGAAATCGAAAGTTTAGTTTTACAAATAAGTGTAGACGTGTACGGACTGCAATGAGTCAAAGGCTGCAGGTATAAGTCATGTCTAAGTCAAAGTTAGTTAAATATTAGGCACTGTACCGTTGCATCTTTTCCCCCACAGTTAAAGTCGCTTTATTTCGCAGTCATCGTTTCATATATATTATCAACATAAAATGTTCAATATTAGAGGCGGAATGAGGGGAAAGGTAGAGAGAGAGAGAGAATGTGAAGATGGAGAATGGCTGGGGAAGGAGGATCTGAACAAGAATGTGTGAGTTGAGGTAACTGCGAGGTTTGAAAGCTGGGGTGAAGAGGTGATGGACGAAGAGAGGGAGCAGGAGGAGATGCAGGTATGAGAAAAAGAAATTTTGTTGTTATTTAGCAATTTCTAAGCATTGTCTGGTTCGCTGTTCTCTTATATTTGAAATTATCTTAATTAAAGAAATAAATTAAATGCCACATTATCCTACCTTTTGTCAAAAGAAACTTTTCGCACTCACTGTAAGTAATATTTTTCCTTGCATCTCCCTGTCGTATTACATGTTTTCATGATTTTGTTGGAGAACTTGACGGTATTAAGAGAAGGCGTCCATAATGCTCCTTCACGCTAGAAGCCTTTTCGAGACTCATTAACTGTCTGCGTAAATAACTTTCTTCTGTAACTCAAACTTGATACACTCGACGTTTGAAATTCAATTACGGCAAAGTTTAAGGACGATTATGTTATCTAAACTTTTTTAAATTGTGAAATAGAAGTGACTAAGAACAACGGAAAGTTCTAGGGCACAATAAATTTGCGTCTTCGGTTAATTGACTGTCAAATTCCTTTTACCGTCAGTGAAATTAAGAAGTATACTGTATTTTACTTTCAGAGCGTGCATAACGAACAGTGTAATTTGAAGACATCCTTTGTTCAAAAGATTACGGAAACTACAGTGCGAAGAATAGCAGTAATTTGAGCATGATCTGCGAATTGTAAATGAATTCATATAGCACAGCCAAATCTATATTGATCTTTAACTTTCATTATAGAATGGTAGTTCAGGAACCGGCTGTATTTCTGAACAAGTCTGCTCTGATTCTGGAAGATGCTGTACTGTGTCCCAGTGTGGTCCTGTCTCCTTTCCGTATGGCGTGTTTATCGTTTCTGCGCCAAACTCCGGCAGTGGCTGGATCCCTGTTATTTGATGACTTTGGAAACCTTTTCAATACAAATAAACGATCCCTGAGACGGATTTTCGTCTCAAATATGTCAAAGATATTATTGATAAATATGAAGCAATGAATTAAAATTTGTGGGGCGGCCGGGAATCGAAACCGGACCTCCATGTTTACTAGGGAGACGTCTGAACCGTTACACCACCACACCACCAATGACTAAGGTGCATTAGAATAGTCTAAGTACGATTTCCCTCCACATCACAAACTTTAATTCAGCTTCTTTGTTCCAAAGATAATTGCCACTACTGCCAAGTCTCACCATGCAGCGGAATAGCAATGGACTTGGTGGAACAATCCTATTTTTAGGTGATATAAATATCAATTTAATACAAATAAACGATCCCTGAGACGGATTTTCCTCTCAAATATGTCAAAGACATTATTCATAAATATAAAACAATGAACTAAAATTTGTGGTGCGGCCGGGACAAAGAAGCTGAATTAAAGTTTGTGATGTGGAGGGAAATCGTACTTAGACTATTCCAAGGCGCCTTAATCGTTGGTGGTGTGGTGGTCTAACGGTTAAGACGTCTGCCTGGTAAGCATGGAGGTCCGGGTTCGGTTCCCGGCCGCACCATAAATTTTAATTCATTGCTTCATATTTATCAATAATGACTTTGGAAACCGTTCGCCCGACTTCCCATGTATAAGATACATTTACATAGAACCAGTTTGGACTGTTCACAACATGTTATGAGTCCACGGTTTATTCTGACCCACAGCGATTTGGAAAGTTCCACTTGTATTATCAACAACATTTACATGGCACTTTATGGCACAATGTAATGCATCTGCAGAAATTTGTTCTCTCAAACGATGTAAAGTATTGAGAGTCTGCCCGTAGAGAAAATTTCCTAATTACCGGTCTATTTAAAAATTGTACTCCTTACTTTTACATAACTTTTGCTTTGTGTTTCAGGAAAAAGTTTTAAAAAGTTTTGAGACTGTAAGCGGTGATATAGTGAAAATTTTGAAAAGGGAAACCTATAGTCAGAAATAGTAAATTAAGTTTTTACAACACTTTGCACTTCCTATGCGGGTGGAAAGGTAAATGGAAAAAGCATAATGAAATAGCAATGGCACATTTCAAAATCATACCAGTAAGATTAAAACCAAACGCAGTAAATCGAATTCCTGGCGGTTCAATGTGATGGAAACCAACTAAGTTACATAATGTGCTACAATGTACCATGTTACAAAGAATCATGTTTTGGTTGACTCGGTGTAAGATTCTGTTCCCTCTGATGTTACGAAATTCTTTAAAGAGAGTAAACTCCGATATTGGTCTCACTGGTGTTTCGAACACAAGGAAAAGTGGGAGCGTAGACCACAGAACTGGTCATAAGCTTCCAGCTTTTCACTGACAGAGTCTGTCTCTCTCTCCCAGCGCAAAATGTGTGCTGGAGCACCATCGTCCAGTTACATAACGCCAATGGGCGGGGAAGTAATTACCTAAGTTAAACTATGACAAATATATCATACTGTCGTAGTGTTTATATTTAACACTTAGAGATATTTTTAAATACATGAAAATTTAACCGTCTATATTCCACAAAATTTTTAATACGTGGTTTTGGAACAACCTTAAATGCAGTTAATCCAGGGAAAATCTACACAGCTATTAATTTATGGTAACGATAAGAACTTCACTTTATTTTGATACCATTAGAATTGTGAACTGTGATGGTACACTTGATTTCTGTCAACTTTGGAGACAAAGAGCAGCACGTAATTCTTCAAAACTATCAACTTCATAGTGGTTTTGTGAATAAGAGAAAACTACCCTTGTTACTTAAAGGTATCCCTTTTACAAACCTTATATACTACTTATATCCGTATAAATAAATGAAAACGAATGCTATATGAATGGTATTAGTTGGTAACCGCATCAACCGAGAGAATGGCTTGGCTGATTTGGCAAACTTTTTATTTTTCCAATATTCTTAATAGTCTGAGTAAGGTTTTCGAGAAAGAAAAAAATTTTAATACAACTCGTTAAATGGAAATTTTTTTTGGGAAAACTGAAAGTGCGTTTTGTATGAACTCAGGACCATAACTTGCGATATGGACGATGTATATGCGTTTCTTTATTTTTTTAAATGAAAACACAAAATTATTTCGTTCGTTATGACCCTGGAAAATTATCAGGGTAATTAAATGAAAGTCTCATCATCATAAATAACGGGAGGAACGATACTTTTCGTCGGAGCAATCACAAAACTATTCGGCAATTTCTCTTACGGGGGTTTTCATACTTCTCAAGGCACCGCATAGTAAATGGCGGAGGGTACTATACATTCCTGTACCGTTGAACCGCTCAGTGGACTTCATCACCGTTTGACCGAACGCCATTAAACTTGGTACGTCTATACATCATGTTCTCCAGGAGAAGCTTTTTATACTCCGTAACCAACCTGATCAACCATAGACATTGCCGAGGTGGGGTGGCTTGCATGCGTCAACGACACATATAGCAGCACCATAGGTGCAACCACAACGGAGGGGTATCTGTGGAGAGGCCAGACAGACGTGTGGCTCCCCAAGAGAGGCAGCAGCCTTTTCAGTAGTTACAGGGGCAACCGTCTGGATGATTGACTGAGCTGGCCATGTAACATCAGCCAACATGGCTTTGCCATGCAGTTGCTGCTAACGGCTGAAGCAAGTGGACACTATAGCCGTTAATTTTCCTGAGGACTTGCAGCTCTTTTGTATGAATATATGATGATGGCATTCACTCGAGTAAAATATTCCGGATGTAAAATAGTTCCCCATTTGGATCTCCGGGCGGGGACTACTCGGGAGGATGTCGTCATCAGGAAAGACAAAACAGGCATTGTATGAATCGGAGTGTGGAATGTTAAATCCCTTAATCGGGTAGGCAAGATAGTTGGTGCTGTCATCTGGCGCCTTTTTCTCGCATCTTTGACTTGTTTACTACGCCAGTATCCTACTATCACTTATACTGATATGTAAATCTTAGCCGGCCGCGGTGGCCGAGGGGACTAAGGCGCTCCAGTCACGGTCTGCACGGCCACTACGGTCGGGGGTTCGAATCCCCCCTCGGGCATGGATATTTGTGCCGTCCTAGTTCGTAAGTAGTTCATAAGTAGTTTGTAAGTTTAGGGACTCATGACCCCGTAGTTAAGTCCCATAGACTATACAAACATTTGAACATTTTTTGTAAACCTTAACTACAATGACATAGTGCATATATGCACTTTAAATTATTTTATACAACAACTGTTGACATCACAAGGTATGTATCTTTTCTAAATGTAAGCGATCTTGACTTATCAATGTAATTGATGTACCTTCTCGTTTTATTATTATGACATGCATGTTTCAATTTCCGTCACAACCTTTTTAACAGATGACGGCTGTGTAAAATTTTTTTGGACCAGAATATGATGGCAGAGACTATTGAAATCGGACATCAATATAAAATTATATACTAGCGATCTTGGATTTATCCTTTTTGGAACCTATCATCGTACAGTCCATAGCGGAGAACACGTTACAATACAATTAGACATCGTGTAACGCACCACATTCACAATTGTCAAGTATGTGGAATTTTTCATCGGTAGTGGGGCAGGTAGTGCATAGAGAGAGGAGGAGACTTACGAAAAAGTGTCCAGGAAATTTACCAAGAGAGTGGGAGGAGGTAATGGACAGAGGAAAGAGAAGCGAAGAGAATGATAGAGGGCGAGAAGGTTGATGGAGAAGTGGGAGATCAACTAAGAGACGTGGATGATGAAAGGGAGGACAGGAACAGGTGAACAGGGAGAAATAGAAACAGAGAGAGAGATGCCTTACACGGACAAAATAAAGATTGCAATAAATACACGAAGTAAGTAATATACCGTCAATCACTAGTGATTATATCACAAGGAGAATAGAAGAACAGATGGAGGAGCAGGCGTGGGAAGAGGAGGCGATGAGGGTTGAAATATGCAGAGGATGGTGGACATGTAGAAAGCGAGACGATGTAGATGATAGACGATGAGAAAAGGACAAACGAGATCCATAGTATATAACTGGTACTAATAAATTCCTCAAAAAACGGCAAGGATGTAGGTAGTTGGTAACAGCTATATTCAAAACCTAGGCGAGAAATTTCGTTCGCATAACAGAATTGACTAAATCAAAATTTGTCAGTCACCATGCGAGAAAGAAAGATGATTGACATGACATGGAAACAAAAATCTTGAGCGATCTCCATTTTTTATTAATGTGTCCTCGTTCCTGAGTTGTTTTTATCTGCAGATAAAAGCAAGACACAGTCGGCTTTATCGATAGGAACGCAGGAATATCAATTTCCCAAAAATAGGTGATTGGATGGCGGAAACACGTTTTTGCAGTGGATTTATTACGAACTAGTAGAGATGCACATTAATTGTAAGCGCATTTAAAATGTAAAACATTATTCTACTTTAGATTCTGAATACCAAACTGACTGATACAATATTGGATGCCGATTTCATACATTAGAGGCGGTCTGCAGTACTGATTACGATCTACTGGTATGATCTATGCAGGCGCCCTCTAGAGGATGGTAGAGGAAAAGTAGCGAGGAAGGAGTCACAGGTAAGTTTTGTTTGTGGAACATTCTCGAGATGCAGAACTTCTCCCATTTGCATAGTAAGGCCATATAGTTTCATATACAGCTCCAGAAACCTCGCATGAACACAGATTTCAACTTGGCGCATTACTGTGTTCTACCTTTCCGAAGACTAACTCACATCAGACTTTTCTATGAATTTTCCACAGAATTCATTTCCTACGTCGCAGAAATTGCAAATGGCGAGATACAGCAACTGCCAACTGATTGGTATATGTCACCTGTTAATTATTAATTTTGATTGTTGTTGATTGCCGAAATTGTTTCATAATAAATGTTCTAGCCTCGCATAATAAATGTTCATTCGAAGGAAGCATTATGCCAAAATTTCGCTTCTTCATATCCAAACGTTAAACTGTGAAAATCACATACAGCCATTTAAATGACGACTACTGGCCGGTTATGACTTTACTACTCGTAGTTTCGCGCCTTAAACCACTCCTTCCCAGTCCCTCAAAATAAGAAAAAAGAAATGAAGATTATATGAAAGGCAACACACAAAGGAGTTTACGACGTTTACTGCCAGTAGGCAATGAAATACACAAATGGAGTAAATTGAAAACATCAGCCTGCATTCGAAATCGGAGCCTCCTCACTGGGCAACTAACTGCCCCAAAACACCATCAGTAGGACGAAAATTCTCATCATAAGCACATTATACTCTTGCCCATATATGTAAATTCTCTATCGTCATTATCTCTTTGTGTTCGTCTTTTTCATGACCTCTTTATTCAAATTCCTTCGCGAATATATATATATATATATAAGTTTAAGGCATATAAGCAGGCTTAATAGTTAAATCTGAGGTATCAAACACTATTAAAAACAAGACAAAATGGATCACTGAAAAAGAGTAAAGAGATTAAACAACACACACAAGACAACATAAACAATCAATATCAGTTCAGAAAGATGATATATAAACAAACATTCAAAACATGCAGTATGTGGTCAGAACAACTCACTTAAGTACACAAGGAATGTATTCTCTTAAAAGGAATTACTCGAAAGTAATAATAAATAATAATGTCATAGGAAAGTAAATACCCCATGTCGCAAAAATGGGTTTGGAGAGCGGGAATTTTCTATGAATGATGAGAAATGATATTGTGAGGTCTGCTAATTTTAAATTTTACTACCCAATAGCTTTCTCGGGTACACTATGTTCCAAATATGGTGCGTTTACCTATCAGTTACAAATTAAGAACCTAAATTAATAGGTAGTTAGATAGGTAGGCACCTGAAATATCCAAAGGTTCAAATGTGTGTAAGCCTGTTGGACCAAACTGCTACGGTGATCAGTCCCTAGTCTTATATACTACTTAAACTAATTTCATTGATTGAATATTCCATTGGTGCTTGAACGAAAAGAATACTTGATACATGATCACCAAGACACACATGACACTGGTGTAACATGCCACAGTATTTACTGATTATCGCCAACTACTTTTCGGCAGTTACGTCATCATCAGGTACAAAGAAGATTATAGTGAAAACTAGTCGGTGAGGAATCAATAAATATTGTAGTATATTACACCAGTTTCGGGTGTTTCTTAGTCATATTCACACTAATTTTAACTAACCTAAGGGCAACGCACACACCCATGCCCCAGGGAGGACTCCAAATCCAATGGCGAGCAGACAGTGTTCCGTATCTCCTATTTGTCGCATCTTGGGATGATTGCCTCATTGCTCACAGGTATTTTTCAATGATTGGCATACCTATTGTAGGCGATACATTCTACGAACGGAGACTTTACTGTACCCCCTTGTCCTTTTAAAATTATTCTGTGGTATGACTGACTGAAAATTACACATTGCTAAAAGCACATAAAGACCTCCTTTCGCTCTTCCAGTAATCTGTATCATATCCGAAACATAATATTTTTATTTTTTTATTTTGTCATTTATATTTAATTTAGCATTTTACATGGAACCAAGCAAAACAAAACAATGGGATGAAATAAGAATACGCCAGGAAACACTATATTACATGGTTCACCGGCAATTAAGTTTTAACAGAATCAGAAATTGTATATATTCCGCTGGAAATTGAGCTATGGAGTCTTTTAAGATTTATATTTAGCCAATCTGATACGTCAAAAATTTGGTGCGTCATATTTTATATTACTAGTGTCTAAGATATATGAAACTAATTTTCTGCAGTGATAATGTTGGAGTTTTTAAATTTCTTTTTAATGCTACTTGCTTTTTCACCTGCTGCCTAAACAATAAAAGTGCTTCGTGTTTTCACACTGGTTTCTCAGGCTCTTCACTGATTGTCCAAATCTTTAATACTTTAACAGTGTTAATGCTTGAATATAATTCAAGATTACAATGGGAAATTTAATATTCACAAATTAAATAATTTACTGTATGTCGGAAAGTATCTAAACAGTAAAACAAGTAAACAATTTTCTTACCTTCCTCTTGCACTAATAGTGTGAGTAGCATTATTAATCTAGAAAATAACAGTTAATTATGAGCATGTTCGAGCATAGCTGATTCATTACCATGATCTACATAATGTAATATGTTGGCTCATTAGATGTTTTAAGTTAGTACATCATCTATCTTATGTGACGTTTGATGAATAACGCCAACGACTTTTTAAGTTTTTTCTATGTCATGTACTGTATGATAACATTGAAAGAGAACAATAATAGGCTATCTAACTGAAAATAAATGATTTTCTTATAGCAGCTATATAAATTTATAACAAATACATGAGGAATGGTAACATCTAAACACTTGAATGCTTATATTCCCTTTAATTTAAATGGTAATGTATAAATAGTAATTACATAAATTGTTGCATAACAATGATTTTAACATATAATTTAGAATTCTGGTTATTATCATTACAATTCTTTGTCTGTCATATATTGAGTCATGATAGTCAGACTTGATTTACAATTATTTAGTTTAATGACAATTGAATACTGCTTTGTCTTTCGTTCAGTAGGTTATACTTTAAATGCACATGACTTAAATTTAGCCCAAATCATCCAATTACATTAAAATATTCTTTTTGTATTTTCGTATTATATTCTTCAGAATCGCATTCTATGGATGTTTCTCTGATATCAGTATCGTTATCTGTGAAGAAGTTCTCCATTTCATCGGTACTACTATTGTACTCAGTTCATACACGGTGTCTATTAACGTATCTCCTCGGACTTACTCTGGAGTATACATCTTGTAGTTTTTTCGAGATCTTATCTGCAGTTTCAATTAACTCTGCCCATGAGGCTTTTTCTCTAATGGATTTAAACATACTGCTGTGGTCCTTTTGTAGTCGCCTGTATTCTCAGTGTAATGTAAGTTGGAAGACAACATCCTCTGTGGTTCCAATCTCTCCACAATGGTAACTACTATTCTGATGAAGATTCGTTCATTGTAAATGTAAGTAGTACAGTCCGTGCCCAGTTATAACATGAATCATACCACTACTATAGTTTAAGTACTTTAATGATAATGTTTCTCTGATATTAGGAAAGAGTTCATAGACTCTACAACTCTTTTTGCTCTCATCCCATTCCTTTTGCAATGTGTCTATTCACCATTTGTTCAGCTTAGGTTTGTTGACTACGTCTTTCCAATTATTTCTATTACCATAGCCGTAACTTCTCTCCGCAATAATTACAATGCGGCGCGATATCATATCGTTATGTCACTACACATAGATCATGTAATGGCATTGTTCCAAATGCACCATATAGTCGAAGCAGTATTTCTCGCTGTACCATTATACTGTTGGTGATCAACTTTAGTTTTGGCTCCCATGAGATGGCTGTGAATCATATAATGGATTAGAAGATGGCACTGTGATATGCCCTCTTATGCAACAGTGATTGTCTGTACTCTCTGGTACTTACTCTGGCTAGTTTGTGCAGTATCTTTTCAGCCTCATTTTCAGTCGCCTAGATACGTTCCTTGAAAGACAATTTTTCATCAATCACTATACTTATGAATTTGATTACTTTTTTCATTGTTACATTTGTAACACCTAACGTGATTGAGGGGGGTCTCTGGGGAGAGTTCCTTTGAGTAGGATGTATAAAATTTTATGTGGTGCAATTGACCGTTTATTTTGGGAACACCAGCTAGACACCTGATTGAGTATGTCATGAGCTTTTTCCTCAATTTTTGCTCTGAATTAGATGATACCACAACTGGTAGGTCATCAGTATAAGCTACAAATCCATCGACGTTCGAGTCTGTATGGATGTATGCTAATACGGGCTCTATCATGCTGTACCAGGAAAATGGTTCCGCAGAAAGAGCCTTGTGGATACTCTTTAGTAATTTCCTTGATTACTTTCCGCTTTCCACACCACCACTCAGTAATACTGTCTTTGCAGTAGACTTTAGTAAGGGGCAGCTGTTATCTTTACTTTCCTTAGAAAAACAAACAATGAAGACTACCAGAAGTTGTGAAATGCTCCAGTTATATCAATTATGATGGAAATAGCATAATTACTGTCGGTGTGATGCCCCAAACTGTGGGCTTGATTTAGCGCCTAGTCTATGGATCTCTGCTTAAGAAAGCCATACTGATGTGGTTTGAGTCGGATTAACTCTCTGCATGACTTAAAAGTGTTGCACAAAAGAAATTCTTGTACTTCAGCTAAAGTTTTCGATAAACATATAGGACGGTACAATTTTGGGTCAGTTTTATCCTTTAAGTACTTTTTTATTATGACTGCACTTCCAGTTTTCCATGGAGCTAGTATTTTACCTAAACGTAGTGCCTCATTTGGTGTATTGGTCAAAGAGGTTATTTGGGGTGCGACCTGCTGAAGAACTTCAACATATATTCTATCGGGCCCTGCTGCTTTCTTCTTCTTTAGTCCAGCTATAGCACGTGTTACTTTTGGTGCAGAAGGGGAATTTTCATGGTCATCACCTAGATTAAATGGAAAGGAATGCTGACATTTGTAATAGTGTCATTTCATAATGCTTTCCGCACAGAAATTGTACATACAACTTTCTCCCCTTATCTCTCCCCCCCCCCCCTCTCTCTTTCTCTCTGCTACACTCCATTTTTTCCCTTTCTTTGTACATGTCCTTCTCGCCTCTCTTCCTGTTTGCATCTCTTTTCCTGCTCTTCCTACACATCCCCAACCCTCTTTCTCCATGCAATATTTCTTCCCCTTCATTCTGCGTATGTCCATATCATCCCTAGTCTCCCCGTTTCTTTTTCTTCCTCCTTCCTCTCTTCGACAGTTTCATCCCACTCTTCTTAAAACTCTGTCACACCTAGAACTTTATTTAGTGCTTTGTTCATAACCTTTTACCTGCGACATTTCTTTACTGAATGGCTAGAACATTTGTATTGTAATACAATCGTGATTTTTTCAATTTATGTCGTATACGAATTTATATAAATTTTACAAGGGGCAACACTAAATAGTAAAGCGTTACGTACATAATGGTTATCTAACATATACCAGTGTAAGAGGCATTATTATAATGAAACCATGTTTCAAAATTTGAAAACAATCAGTCAAGTACTTTCTGTGATTAACGATTTCGCATAAGCAAACAACTACGCTTTCATGAATATGGATTTGTTTGGATTTCAGTAAAAGAAACCTAACTAAATATTACTTCAGTTTTTTTCAGTTTTCCAGTTCTTGCTGAACTGTGTTTTTCGGTATATTTGATCCATCTCGAAATCATGTGGGAACAAACTATTATATACATAAAATTAAATATATTTTGGGTAGATAACATATATTAACGTAAGAGATGTACAAAAAGCCTCAGTTGTTAGAATTCAACTTTGTGTCAAAATCTGAAAACATACTCTAATGGCGTGCGGTGTCAGATGTCACGTTACGGATCGAGTCGTAGGTTCGAGTCCTCCGATAAAGGGTTTCCTCGCGCCAGTACCTCGCCTCAAACTTTCCAAATTTCACACAAGGTTTCCTGTGAACCTTGCAGAACTAGCACTCCTGGAAGAAATGGTATTGTGAAGACATGTCTTCGAGGAAGCACAGCTGTGACGAAGGGCGGTGCAGCGTGTCGGGATAGCTCACTTGGTGCACGGCTTTCCCGCGAAAGGCAAAAGTCACAAGTGGGAAACAGCCGGCGCTGTAGCTCAGTGCATTCGGGCAGACAGTTAGCCGTCCTCTGTATTAAAAAATAAAATTAAATTAAAAGAAACTGAACCATCGATGCAACGATCAACATAGAAGGAAACGAGCCTACATCCAGAAAGGACAGACTAAACCGAAGAACAAAAGGAAAAAAAATACCGGTTCCGACACAGTTAAAATCTGCCAAGAAGTTTCCAATCAGCGCACACTCCACGACAGACTGAAAATATTATCCTGAATGTGATCTTTTGTCAAAATAGGTGAAGTACTTTCAGATATTAAAAGTTTTCCTTTAACAAACAAGCTGATGAATATACATTTTTCTGGAATTCAGTAAAGTAGACTTAATATTCTTTCAGTGTTTTCTTTCTTTCTTATTTTTCCTTGTGGTTGTGTTTTCCGCAGGACCTAATTGAGGAGTAAGACTCCATGGTCATGGAACAAGTCAATACATGAATTTTAACACAAGAATTGTAATAGAAAATTTTGTAAGCCAGGTCCTAGGATTTTTATCTGTCACTTTCCACTTCTTTCACCTCTGGCAGTATTGCTCACGTGAAAAATACCGAGTAGCACCGTGGTTTGGAAACCACGTTAAACTTTACGTCCCCCTATAGCTGGCTAGGTAAGTCAGTTCGAAGGTCGGAGGAAGGCAACGGCATACCACCTCCAAACAGGACCACGCCTAGTAAAGCACTGTGGTGTTCAAACCAAATATCGGATTGTTGACTGCTTTACCTTTTTTTACATTTAGTCCTATTCACAACAAAATCTTAAGGCTAAGTGAAAGGGATCAATAAAGAAAAAATTAGATTAATTGTTTAACTTTTCTAGGAGTTACTCGGCAGAATAAAAGGAGTGAGCCATGAGGTAACTATTCAATGTAGATTTGAAAGCGCGTCGGTTCGTGCTAATATTCTTCAGTTGTTGTGGCAGCTTATTGAAAATGGATGCTGCAGAATACTGCACACCTTTCTGCACAAATATGGTGTGATGCAAATGTAGATTCGACTTCTGTCTAGTATTCACTGAGTGAAAGGTACTAACTCGTGAGAATAAGCTGATCTTATCAACAACAAACGACATTAAAGAATGAAACGTATTGTGACGCCAGTGTCAGAATTCCCAGACTACTGAAAAGAGGTCGACATGACATTCGTAAACTTACAACACATATTGCTCGAACCGCCAGTTTCTGTGCCAAAAATATCCTTCTTGTTTCAGTCGAGTTTTTGTTAACCATTGTTCTTCTAAAAACGTGATCAATCACGAAGTCTAAAAGGGACAACCAGCTTTAGAACAAATACTTTCCGTATTAACAAGGACACTTAATTACTAACTGTAATCCAATTAGAGCTCGTTAAAACGCATTTCAGGACTCGAAACTAATACAAAACCGTCTGTCAGAATTAGTAAGCAGATTGTATGTGTAGTCAAGAGCTGTGCTATAACAAACTTTAGAGAATGGGAATAACGAGCTAGTTGGGACGCTATTCGCGGTAGTGTTGTTAGTCGCTAACTGCGCTACCATGGACGGGTGTCGGTCGTCTGCGTGTAGTGCGGTTCCTTCCGGAAGCGTCTTCCACTTCCCCCTCCCCCCTTCTGAATGAGGGCGCGAGGGGGCGCCGCAACTTCTCCGCGAGACGTCCGCAAACTTGGTTTTGTTCTCCGCAGCAAGTACTACTTGCCACCAACTAAGTTCCTCCCGCGCCGCGCCGCGCTGCGACCTGATTGGATCCATCACGGCGGACGCGACTTCTGCTAACTCGGACGTACTCGGGATTAACTTAACTAGTGATGGGTTCCGGACAAACCTTCTTCCTCAGCACTGCTTTATCGCCAATTAAGCGTACATCAGTCGCCAATGTATCTGTCATACATGTGGCCCAATTTTCTTCAATATTCTTAACAAATAAAAGGAGTTTAATGCAAACAATCAATCCATGAGACGGAATTTCGTCTCGAATATATAAGACAATAATGATAAATCTGAAGCATAGAATAAAAAATTGTGGTGCGACCGGGAATCGAACTCGGACCTCCATGTATACTAGGCAGACGTCTTAACCGTTTTTTTATTTTATTTTCTTTTGGGCCTCCTTACCTCCTCTCACAGCCCATCCTTTCGCTCTCCAAGATGTGCCTTCCACGGCAAGCTTCTTTTGCTTTACTCTTTCTTCGATGCTACCATTTTTGTAATGAAGCAAATGAAATGAAGGCCTTCTTCGGCTGGAAACAGTATTTTGGATTCCTTTATTTATTTATTTATTTATTTTACGCCTCCATTGGCATAGTAGTGGGAAAGAGATAAAAAAAATCAATAAATACTTTTTCTTAAGGAAGGTAGCGGTTGCAAGTACTGCTCTACTCTGTCTACCCTGTTCATTGGACACTTGAAAAAAAAAATCCCTTTTCTTCTGTTTAGTGATGATGCCCTTCCTTGGACATCTAAACTAAAAAAAAAAATAATAATGATAAGTACAAAAAAATCTTCTTGTTTTCCAGAATAATAATTTAAGTGCAGCAACTAAGCTTGTTGTGTTATTCGTAACCTTTTATTGAGGTAAAAACTGCCGTTTCAGGCGTCTGTTGAGGCCTTCGCGGCTACCGTAGCTGCCGCGGGGCCCACGAAGTCCCCACCGTACTTCGACCCCAACAGCAGTCCCCTACTTTAGCAAGTTTTTATCTCATTGACGTTGAGTTTAGGTTCTTACCCTATTCCTTGTTTCTTGAACACGATTCTCATCATGTTGCCCAATTTTTTATGAACTTTCTTACTACATATTTTGTAATATTCTCCTTGTATAAATTCTCTATACTCCTGTTTTCATCTTTTCCTTTCTTGTTTATGACGAACCATATATAGTGGGCAAACAACCATAGTATGACATTGTTTTTCTGTGGAAGAAACGAAACGTTTTCTGGGAAGAAGATATCATTTAAATCAATTTATCTCCCATCGGTACGCTTAAGCAATGAAACCTGGTGTTTGAGTTCCTGCCATATTTCTCTATATCCTTTACAGAGGAAACGATGGTTCGGTGTGTCAATTTCATTACAGTTCGTGCATTTGTTTGTTTCACTGAGACCTATGGAAAATAGGGTCTCATTAGTACTTACAATGTTGTTGCTACCTGCGTCTCTGTAGGAAGTAATTTATTATTTATATTTCGCCAAATATTTTTCCAGTTCTTATTTGGAATTTTTACTTGCATTTTGTTTTGGTTCTCCTTTGAGTTTAGTTTCATGACCATATAATGGCAGTTTCTCTTGCTTTTATCCTGCATTATACTTGTCATATAACTCAGTTCTAAATAATATAAACTGATGTGTTCAAAATTGTAGTCTATGTTACCAATATTTACTGGTGGCTGAAAGCTTTCGGGTTTAAAGAGATTGAATAATTTAGCTGTTACGCTACCAGGGTGGCTTGCGATGAGTTGTAGGGATCTCTTTAGGAACAAAGCAGTTGTTTTCTTCCGGATGTCCGTAAGCCCTAATCCTCCGTCTTCTTGTTTTAAGGTCGTTGTCCCGATTGCCACTCTAAAGATCTCTCCAGATGTAACGGCAGACCGTTGACATAATAAATTTCGCTATTTTCTTTGGTACTGGTAGAATTTGTCCTATATATATATCGCTTTTGAAAGAATAGCGCAATTTATTATTTTAATTTTTTGTTTTATATTTAGATCCCTTAAGTAATTCAAGATGAGGATGCCTCTAATCTTATCTAATACCTTTTTCCAGTTAGAGGCTGAAGTGACGAGAGGACAACTATATAGTGTTATACCTAGGGCAGTGAGAGATTCGTCACATTTCGCCCAAGTAATCTGTACAGCTGTTAGACCATTCAGGTTCAAGAACGCAATCTTCGTCTCGTTTATTTTTGCCCCTGTTGTGTAGCAATAAAACTGGAGGTGTTCTGTTGTTCTGATAACGTCTTCGTCACTACTTATAATCACTCCAACATCATCCGCATACGCGTTGGTGACTATTTTCCTTCCTGATACGGATATTCCCTCAAGTGCGTCATTTAATCTACGTAAAAAGTGTTCCAAAGCTATAACAAAGAACATCATAGATAAAGGGCTTCCCTGAGGAACTCCGTTTTCAATTTTAATGTCCTTGGTGCATTTTACATTGATGGATATCTTCGTATTTATCCCTTTTAAAATGTTTTTTAAAATGTTCACAGTATTTTAATTTAATCCCATGTATGTCAAATTTTTAAAAAGGTATTCGTGATTAACCCTGTCAAAGGCTTTCTCAAAGTCTATAAATAAAAGCCCGCCATGTGCTGGTGTGTTGAAAAATATATAAATGACATCCCTGTACTCACTCAAAGTTTTAAATATACTACGCCTAGGGAGGCATGTCTGATGGCCACCTAGTATTTTTTCTAAGACTGGTCTAAATCTGTCTTTGATAACCCGTGCTGTTAATTTATAATCCGAATTTATTAGGCTTATTGGTCTCATTTTCTTTATGTACTTTATTTCCGAAGTCCTACCTTTTGGAAGCAGCACAGTTAAACATTGTTTAAAATCTGTTGGGACCGCCTCTCCGTTCATTATTTCCTTCATAATTTCAATGAATGCGCTACCTATGAGATGCCAATAGGTTTTGTAAAATTCTAGGGGCAATCCGTCCGGACCTGGTGATTTTTTACTTGGGGTAGGATTTTAATATATCTAAAACTTCTTCTTCTGTTATTTCTTCACTGATTTTTCTGTCATCCTCTTCGGATATTATGTTACCAAGTCCCGATGTAGATAAAGATTCTGTTACTAGGTTTTCCTGTACCTGACGATCATTCTAGAGGGTTCTATAAAATCTATAAGCCTCGTCTAGAATTTTTTTTTTTTTTTTTTTTTTTTTTTTGATTTGTCAAGAGTTCGTTATCTTCGGCTCTGAGACATTCAATAAAATTTCTTCGCCTCTGCTGCTGATGCCGTATGAGATGGTAGATTGAGGTATTTTCCTCCGCCACAACAGATTGTGTATGTGATTTGATTTGGAGACCTGCAATCTGTTGACTTTTGATTTTAATTAGATGTGCCTTAGTTCTGTTTATTTGCATTATTACGTCCTGTGTCAATGGTTGCTCGTAGAGCTCGCGATGTGTAGTAGAATTCTATTGTGTTTCTCATCCACCTTGCCCGTTCTTTACCATACGCTATTAATGTGGCTCGTAACTTTTTCTTCGCATCAGCAGTCTACCATTCAATACTGGATATGTATTTACGACGCTGTCTTAAGGAGACCTGCCAGGTCCTTGCAAGTTGGTCAGCTAGGTCGTTTTCTGCCAATATGCTTATGTTTAACTTCCATACGGGCCTAGCCCAGTATGTCTTTTGTTTACTTAAATTTACACTGCCTCTTACTCCAAGGTGATCGGAGAAAATGGTGGGTATAACTCCGATACCAACTAAATAGTTTTCTAAGTTAGCAGAAACATAAATTCTGTCAATCCTACTCTGAGATTTTTTTTTGTGATATAAGTAAACCTGACCATAGTAGGATATTTTACCTCCCACGCGTCTTTCCAGTTCATGTGCTGGACTAACCCCTCAGGTTCCCTGGATTTGCTAAAACCGTTAGACCACCACACCGCGATCGATTAGGGCGCCTCGGAATAGTCTAAGTTGTAGCGCAGTCACTCTGTGGAATATCAAAATGAGATCCAGCTCTAGCCCGCTCGTCTAGATTTTTAATATATTGTGAACATAAAGCGGGAATATCCATCATCATCAGTTTTTAGTCAAAATATGCAATAACCGGGGAAAACGTAGCCAAATATGCAAATGCATATGCAACATGCAATTGCATATAATCCGGTCTATACTAAAGGTGGAAAGAGAGAGATGGAAACGTTATATAGAAAAATTATACCAAGATCCAGATGAGATAAGTAATCTTGGAAACGAAGAAAATGTCACAAATGATCACTTAGGACCCTCATTAACAAAAGAAGAATACCTAAATGCTGTGGGAGAACTAAAGAATAACAAAGCACGAGGAAGAGATGCATTAACCGGAGAAATGATACAAGGATTCGATGACGAACCACGTAACTATAGCTTCAAACTAATCCAAGCTATGTATGAAACTGGAGAAATACCGGAAGATTTTAGAAAAGTCTATCATAATTCCTATACCAAAGAAACCAGGCACTATAAAATGTGAAGAACATCGTACCTTGAGCATAATATCACACATGTCAAAAATACTAAGAAATATAATATATAACTGAATAAAAAGTAAAACTGAGCAAAATCTGGGTGAAGATCAATTTGGATTTCGTCAAAATAGAGGAACAAGAAAAGCTATCTTAATGTTAAAACAAATGATAGATAAAATGCTGGACCTAAAAAGACCACTGTTCATTGCTTTTGTGGACTTGGATAAAGCCTTTGATAATGTGAATTGGAATGTTCTGATGGAAATTGTGACTAATGTTGGTCTAGATTGCAGAGACAGACTGATAGTACATGAACTCTACAAAAATCAAAGAGGGGTTATTAATACACATGGTGAAATACAAGAGGCTCACATAAAGATAGGAGTACGACAAGGATGTAGTTTATCACCAGTGCTCCTCAACTTGTATATTGAGGGGGAAGTTAAGGAATGTAAAGAGTCTGTAGAAGGAATTAAAATAAATGGAGTAGAAATTAAAATAATAAGGTTTGATTATGACATAACCCTCAATGAAGAGAGCGAAGAAAATCTGCAAAAGGCGTTATCAAGACTGAAAGAGATCCTGCCAGCTAAATATAACATGAAAATCAACACAAAAAGACAGAGGCCATGGTATGTAGCCATGAGAAAATTACAACTGATATTAAGATTGATGATGTACCATCGAAAGAAATTAGTGTATCCACATACGTAGCAAGTAAAATTACACCGAATGGCAAAAGTTGCCACGGTGGAGTAGCCGAGCGGTCTAAAGCACATCGCTGCGGAGCGCGCCGTTGCTCGCCGTGGAGGTTCTAGTCCTCCCTAGGGCATGGGTGTGTTTGTTTGTCCTTAGGATAGTTTACCTAGGTTTAAGTAGTTTGTAAGCTATGGACTGATGACCACGAAGTTTCGTCCGATAGATTTACAAACATTTGAACATTTTTGGCAAATGTTCAGCAGACATAAAAGTAGAATTGTGTAAGTTAAACTAGCCTGCAACAATAAACGGATGCTTCTTACATCAAGAAATATAAAAGAAGAGACCAAAAAAGCATTTATAAAATGCTATGTGTGGAGTGTGACATTGTATGGCTCTGAAACTTGGACATTTGGCGTTTGCGACAAGAAAAGACTAGTAGCAATTGAATTGTGGTGTTGGAGGAGGATGGAGAAAATCACTTGGACGGCCAAGATGACAAACGAAGAAGTTCTTAGAAAAATTGGCGAAAAAAGAGCACTTAACTATAATGAAGAGAAAAGTTAAGAGGTCATCTATATAGGCACAATGAGTGTATAACAAATGTTATGGAAGGAATGATGGAAGGAGAAAGAGGCAGAGGAAGACTCAGATTGCAGTACTTGAAACAGGTCCAAAGAGATATAGGAGTGGAGTCATATCAGGAATTGAATAGGATATCCGAGGACAGAGAAGTGTGGAGGAGAAGAATTGCTGCCAACCAGTCTTCGGATTAAGAACAAGAGGAATACTAAAGACTGTACTACTGGCATCTCACCACACCTATATGGGTCGAGGGGCATGAAACAAGAAAGGGGAAGGTAACTGTGGCTTCAGCGGTGAGACCAGCAAACGACAAGCTCTGTGAGCCAGCAGCCTGTTGCTCTGCCCCGGGGTAAAGCGGCAACTCAATATGGCGCGCTGGTCGCTGTACATTATGCGGAGGGTCGGGCCAAACACGGTCTTCCCAGCCGGTCCGCTGGCCACAGGGCGGGGCAACTGTAATTCTCTTACAGCTGGCGGGCCGAGCGCACTCCCTAGCAGCCTTCCCTCCAGCCCGTAAACAGGTAGACGCAATTACGTCCAAATCTCCTTACAGGACCTAAATTTACCTCAGCCTGGAAGGATCAAAGTGGTTTAGTTCCACGACGCAAACAAGTGGAAGGGAGTACAGTTGTTGCCGGCCGCAGTGGCCGAGGGGACTGAGGTGCTCCAGTCACGGCCTGCACGGCCACACGGTCGGGGGTTCAATCCCCCCTCGACCATGCATATTTGTGCCGTCCTTAGTATTAGTTAGTTCATAAGTAGTTTGTAAGTTTAGGGACTGAAGACCCCGTAATTAAGGCCCATAAGCTTTAAAAACATTTGAAAATTTTAGTACAGTTGCTATCGACAGCCACGAATTACTCTCCTGCAACAAACTCATCATTTCAGAGTATCACTTCCTTCCCACGTTCTCAATCTTCTGACTCAGTATTTCACTCTTTGGTTTCCCATGCAGCTTTTAACCCCCGTAGTATCATGAAAGATTTTATCATTAACAGTAGGAAAGCTGCAGGAGATGACGACATACCGGTGGTTTTGCTTAAAAAATATCGGAAATGACAGTTTGAAAGCTCTGACACAAGTCATTAACAAAATCTACGAAACTGGGAAATGGCCTAAAGACTTTTTGGACGTAACAATGGTTACTCTTGAGAAGAAAGAACAAGCCAAGAATTGTAGTGATTATAGAACAATTAGTCTGATCTCACATGTGGCAAAGATCATAGCAAGGTTACTAAACAGACGGTTAGAACACAAAATTGAAGAAGTGATGGGAGAAGACCAGTTTGGCTTTAGGAAAGGAAAAGGAACGAGAGACGCCACTGGCATGATGAGGATATTGTCGGAGAGAGCTTTGGCCGTCAACGATGAAATTTGCGCGTTTTTTATAGACTGGCAGAAGGCCTTTGACAGAGGCAATTGGAATATATTAATGAACATCCTTAAGGAGATAGGTATCAACTGGAGAGATCAGAGACTAATTAGGTATTTGTACCTGGGATAAAGGGTAAAACTACGACTGAAATGTTGAGAAACGAACAGCGTGGAAATAGGAAGAGGAGTAAGACAAGGATGTTTTCTGTCGCCAAGTCTCTTCAACCTGTATGGAGAAATGCTGGCAAGAGAAGCGTTGAAAGGATGCTGAAACTTTAAAGTGCGTGGACGTCACATTAACACCATCAAGTATGCAGACGACCTGGTAGTGCTCGCCAAAAATCAGCTGCAACACATGATGGAACGTTTGATGCAAATGGGAAGAAAATACAGCATGGAAGTCAATATCGAAAAATCAAAAGTGATGCGAATATCAAAACGTGAGAAACACTTGAAGATAATTATTGACAATCGGGAACTGGAAAATGTGAATCAGTTCACGTACCTGGGATGTTTTATCACAAAGGATGCCAACTGCACCAACGAAATCCGAGCAAGAATCGCCAAAGCTGCATTCAACAAGAAGAGGTCTCTGCTGACCAGCAAGTTGAGCTTGACATTAAGAAAGAAACTGGTAATGTGCTACATTTGGAGCATTGCACTGTATGGAGCAGAGACGTGGACCATGAGGAAGAAGGAGAAACAAATACTTAGAGAGCTTTGAAATGTGGTGCTGGAGGAGAATGGAAAAGATAAAATGGACAGATAGATTGAAAAATGATGATGTACTGAAAAGAGTAGGAGAGAAGTATTCTGCATACAATTCTACAGAGAAAGGCCAACTAGATTCGACACGTACTTAGACACGACGGACTCCTACACGATGTCATCGAAGGAAAAATAAGAGGAAATACAGGAGAGGAAGAAGGAGGATTGAGCATCTGGACGACATGAAAGATTGAAGGAGATACAACAGACTGAAGGAAGAAGCTGGAGACAGGGAATAATGGAATCAGAAATTCTCTGTTCAAAGACATGGACCTGCCACTAGGCAGAATCCTACATAATAATCCCTCCTTCTGGTCAGTGTTTTATATGTGTTCCATTCCTCATAGACTCAACGGAGAACTTCTTTATTCTATCCCGTATATGTCCACTGAATTTTCAACATTCTGCTGCAACGCCAAATCTGAAATGCTACGGTTCTCTTCTGTTTTTATTTTTCCACTGCCCACGTTCCATTCCATTCAAATCTGTGCTCGCAACATACAATCTCATAAATTCTTACCTCACATTGACGTCAATGTCCGATAATACAACCACTGATAGGCTTGGCTCTCCCATAATTTCCGTAGCTCTGAAGGAATGTTGTCAACTCCAGGGGCCTTACTTTCGACTTTCAATGCTCTGTCCAATTCTTTTCTCGGTATGCTATCTCCGAATTCGTGATCATCTATTTCATCTTCCCATTCTATAATATTATCTCTATTTCCTTTATAGAGCCACTCTGTATATTCTCTCCACATTACAACTTCCATCTTTTCTCAGAACTGATTTTCCATCTATAGCTCTTGTCTATTGACGTCTCTTATTTTCCTGGCCCGCCGCGGTAGCCTAGCGTTCTGCGGCGCGTCAGTCACAGTCTGCACGGCCACTACGGTCGGGGATTCGAATCCCCCCTCGGGTATGGATATTTGTGCTGTCCGTAGTATTAGCTAGATCATAAGTAGTTTGTAAGTTTAGGGACTGATATCCCCGTAGTTAAGTCCCATAAGCTCAACAAACATTTGATTTTATTTTCCTGTAGGCGGCATCTATCTTCATCTTAGTTTTTCATTCTTCTATAGTCTTGAATTTTCCCTCTAGCCACTCCTAATCAGCAATTTACCACTTCAATCTCAATTTTTAGTCGTCTATACTCCATTTTCCTGCTTCATTTGCGGCACTTTTAATTTATTTTCCTTTCATCTACTAAATTCAATATTACCTGTGATATCCAAGGATGTTTTGTAGGTTTTGTCTCTCTACCTATTTGGCCTTCTGCTGTCTTCACTATTTAATCACTCAAAGCTACTCATTAGTCTTCTACTGTGTTATTTTTCCCCGTTTCCTTCAATTGTTACCTAAAGCTCCCTCTGAATAACTTGAGGTTCTACATTTATGTATAAAACTTCCTGTTGGAAGTCATTAAGTGGCCTCATTATCGAACACTAGATTGGTATTGGGTAATTTTCTCTAAGCTTGTTTTTCAATGAATCTCACTTATTATGAATCATTTGTCCTGACACATACGTCGTATCATGACCAGTTTTTGAAAGTAGATTCAGCGATTTATGTAGTTAAAGTATTGAAAATATAAAGAAGTATTAAACAGTCACGTTTACTGCACGTCCATGTAACTGTCTCATGAAATATATGCAGCTCAGTGTTATAATTATAAGGTACACTCAGTAATACGAGGGTGACTCATTAAATATGTCACAAACGGAGCTAGTCACGCCATTATTGCATTTACAAGCATGAAAGTTGCTTTATTTTCAGCTGATTCCACATGTAAACACTCGTCCTATCGTTCGTGAAGACTTTAAAAAGTCTGGAGCTTGGAATTTTTGTGGCAGCGTTTGCATCCTGTAAGTAACTCTCTCGAGCTGTAACTTTATTCGGTTCTTTAAACTGCTGCAACCAGTAGTGGTAGAGAAATAACCCTACACAGCACGCAATACGAACGTGTCTACCTCAGTTTGCAACTTATTTACTGACCCACCTTCGTATATGAGAACACTCGCCATCAAGAATGCAACACCAACAAGGACGGGAGATATCACTGCAAAATTTAATTGGAACATGAAGACATGACTGAAAGTATGACGAATGTGTTGTTTGGTTATTGTAGTCGATGTTGCTTCCAGACTGCCACAGATGACATAACACAGCAACGGGTGGTGTACCCCAGGAAAAATCATCAAAGTTTTCAACGGGCGATCGATAGTGCAGTTCCATCCCATGGGCGACGAAAGTCATGAACATCATATACTTTATGTGATTGCTCTTAAATTGTTGGAAAGTCGCAATCGAGGGTACTGGAAGGCTACAGGCTCTGATACTTCAGAGACGTCACGTTGGCTCGTTATAGTACCGAAACTCAGTACCTACTAGGGGAATGCGAAAGGGGAATTCAATACTACCCGACCTCGGAGTTAAATACCCAGTGCAGGCCTAGTCGATGATAGTGATATTTTAGGCTATAAAGTTTAAAATAAACTGGTGCGTAATTTATAAACATTAATCAATCTAAATGGCATTTCGGGTAATAATTATGCAAATCAACCGGCCGAGATTTGTGATTTACTTGAAAATACAAGTGATTTTATTAACATAGAACATTGTGAAACATCAATTGAAAATTATGAAACTGAAATTGATAGCGATATTTTAGAAATTTTTTTTTATAAATCATAATTCATCGCACGAATTGAGGAGTCTCTAATCATTCATTTGAAAAAATTAAAAAATACTATAGATGACGGCCGATTGAGAATTACGCCTCCAAAGAAATATTTTATAAGTTTAAGTTTCATTCAAAGAAATGTGGAGTTCAAGCATGCTGATAAATTTTAGCCCTAGTGATTATTTTGAATTATTTTTTCCACCTGACTTAAAGTAAATGATGTTCTGTGCGGAATTAGCAAGGAAGTTAATGCAGGAAATGATAAATCTTGGAGTAAAATGTATGAATTTACTTAGATAATCTAGTTACAAGTTATTTAACTTCTGCCTACATTTCCAAAACCATCCAGTTTTCACTGAAAATGGTATCACAGTCTGTTGGATCACTTTGAAAATAGGCGATAGTTATACGGGATAACATTATATGAAGAAGAAAGAAAGTTTATGTGTTTTCACTCCCAATTTTATAAATCAGTTATTGCTCCAAGAAATCATGCACTTCGGCTACATAAAGCGACAATGTTATGTTATAAATGTAATGTGATTCTAGCTTATTATACGCTCAAAAGACATGCCTAATCAAATTAAATGTTATTTTTGTATATTTTGACTCGTAGACGCCGAATGGTAACACATATAGGAGAAACAAACTATCTTTTACGTCGACTGCAAGCAAGGCTACAATCTCGTGGGTGTAACTTCACAACCGTGGTGGCACGATCGCTTTCGTTAGGGTGGAAAGGGGTGGAAACGTTTCGGGATGCGAAGGCACTGGATCCACCCTCTGGCATCTTCCTGTTGTGTTTGCTAGTCTCTTTTTCTTCTTCTGAACGCACTGTGTAGTAGCGATTTGTATTCACCTTGTTTGCAGTATTTCACACGGATGGAAATCGGTAAACTGCACGTAACTTCACGGAAACTACTTACGCCGTACAGACTTCTACTGTAGAATTCCAGTACGATTCATTGTATCAAACCTTTCTGTAATCGTCCCAGTTCGTTTAAACATTGATATGTAGAGGAATATGCGAAGAAAGGTAAAACTCTTCACTAGTGCCACCCAGAAGTGAGGCTACTACATCGCTAGTTACTTGACTCGATGCTAGCAGTACCAAGTCACAATCTGTGAACTGTAATACAAAAGAGGTGGGGGATACTTTCATCGCAGTAAAAAAATATTACGACTGAAAGTTTATTAGTACTTTTCATTAAAAGCTTCATCAATACCGTAATACATAAATATTTACCGACATGTGATTTCCCACAAAACCTTCATCTACATATACACTCCGCAATCCTCCGTAAAGTGCATGGCGGAAGGTACTCTGCACCACTACCAGGCATTTCCTTTCCTATTCCACTCTCAAATAGAACGAGGGAAAAATAATGTCTATATACCTCCGTACGAGCCCTAATTTCTCTTGTCTTTGTGATCACTACGCGAAATGTAAGTAGGCGGGAAGAAGATCATTCCGCACTCAGCTTCAAATTCCGGTCATCTAAATTTCCTCAACAGTATTTCTCGTAAAGAACATCGTCTTTCCTCCAGCGATCTCCATTTGAATTCCTACCGTAACGAACCTAGTTGCTGTCTTAGAACTTACTTAGTACTATCAACCTATTTTCAGCAATGTTAAATACTCAACAGCGGTTACATTACAACAATCTCAAACAAGCAAAGAAAATATAAATTTGGATTAATTTGGGAAAATTTGCGTAAGTGCGAGAGTAAAGTTTCAGAATTAAGGACTTCACTTGGCCTCTACACACCCTTAATCTGCTGGCGAAATTAATTGGCGGAACGAAAAGAATAAAACAATAACGTGAACAAGTATGGGCCATGAATTTTAAGGTAGAGAATTTAACTCCGTCCGACAGGCCTCAGAGGTCCACTGGGTACTGACCGGCCGCCGTGTCATCCTACGCCGAGGGCGCTACACGGGATGCGGTGTGGAGGGGGGCGTGGTCAGGGCCCCGCACTCCCGGTCGTGGCCGGAGCCGCTACTTCACAATCAACTAGCTCCTCAGTTGGCCTCACAAGGGATGAGTACACCGCGCTTGCCAACAACACTCGGTAGACCCGCACGGTTACCCATCCATGTGCTACGCAAGCCCGCTGTGGCACGGCCTTTGGCAAGGTAGAGAATCACACTTTAAGTATCACATGGTATGAAATTGATAAGTGGGGATCTACCTACCTGCAATGGAAAATCATACCGCGGTGGAGTGGCAGAGCGTTCTAATGCGCCTTGCTGCAGAGCGTGCGGTTGCTCACTGTCGGAGTTTCGAGTCCTACCTCGGGCATCGGTGTATGTCTTGTCCTTAGCATAAGTTAGTTTAAGTAGTTTGTAAACTTAGGGACTACTGATCAACGTAGACTTACAAACATTTGATATCATTTTTGAAAAATCATTGTAGACACCACAATTTGATTTATTGCCTTTGACACTTATTTTCTACAATAAATCACAGTCGTGGTGGAGTAGCCCAGCGGTCTAAGGCGCCTCGCTGCGGAGCGCGCGGTTGCTCGCCGTCGGGGGTTCGAGTCCTATCTGGGGCATGGGTGTGTGTATGTTGTACTTAGGTTAGTTTATTTTGCTTTAAGTAGTTTGTAAGCTACGGACTGATGACCACGCAGTTTGTCCGATAGATTTACAAACATTTGAACATTTGAATAAATCACAAGAGACAAACTGATGAAACATGTAACTAAACATTATCCGGAAAAATAAGCAATGGTACTTTAAAGGGTTGAAGTAAGAAATACTGTTGCTGTTAGTAAATTCTACATCTACATCTACATGGGATACTAGGCAAATCACATTGAAGTGCCTGGAAGATGGTTCATCGAACCACCATTATACTATTTATCTCCCATTCCATTCTCGAATAGCGCGCGGGAAGAAAGAACACCTGAATCTCTCTGTTCGAGCTCTGATTTCTCGTAATTTATTCTGATGATCATGTCCACTTATGTAAGTGGGAGGCAACAATATATTTCAGAGGAGAATGGCGATTGGAGTTTCGTAAGTAGCCCACGCCGCAGCGATAAGCACCGTTGTTGTAATGATTCCCATCCCAGATCCTATACCATTTCCGTAACGCTGTCTCTCCTATATCGGGACAATAGGAAACGAGCTGCCCTTCAGGATTCTTTCGATGTCGTCCGTCAAACCCGCCTGATAGGGATCCCACACTTGGCAGTAATATTCCAAATATGGACGGACAATCGTAGTGTAAGCAGTTTCTTTTGTAGTTGTTTGTTTTAAGGGTTCTGCCAATAAAACGTAGTCTCTCGTTCGCCTTTCCCACGACATTATCTACATTTTCTTTCCTATTTAAGTCTGAAGTAATAGTAATTCCTAGATATTTTGTGGAGTTTACGGCCTTCACTTTTGATTGATTCATCTTGTAAACAAAGTTTAACGGATTTCTTTTCGTACTCATGTGAACGACTTCACACATCTCATTATTTAGAGTCAATTGCCAATTTTTACACCATAGTGGTATCTCATTCAGATCGTTCTGCAGTTGGTTAACTCTGTTATTTTATATTGACTAGTGCCTGCAAAAGTTGGATAGACGTTTCAACAAATTAAATGGTTGGAAATCCTCGGTCGGTTGTTAAGCGACATTTGTCCTGCAATGATAATTCTATCATGCTCAAACTGCGTACTTCTTAATATGGCTACAGTCGAAGCTGTTGCTGTGCCCTGTGCAGTACGGAGTTGCTGCGTCCGTGAAAGTAAATCTCTAAATAGTGTAAAGCTTTGTTGTTGGTGCTAAGTCTGTCTTCTCCGCTTCCAGAGAGAGGTTTGTCTCGGTCGAAGCTAGTGTATAAATCCTAATTTTTCGTGCCCGCTTTGCCAGCTTGTCTAACTCGCGCCAGGATCAAAGATATGATCTAAATGTTGTTACCAATTTAACTTCGTATTTTTCCTCAGGGAATAGCGTGATTGTTAACCGTATGATGGAACTCCACCTACTTGTCTCATGACAATGAGACAATTTCTTCTTACTAACTTGTAGGGCGGCATTTCCGATCTGCCACCGTTTGACGTCACAGACCGTCAGTCCAATCATGGAGGTGTAACGATACACTAAAATCTTTATTTTTTGTTTATCTTTCATCAGCGGTGCTTATCGCCTATGGTTCCCTCTGACTCGCAATGCAACTAATGTAATTTCGTTCGTCATTTTTTACTTCCGAACAAGCGAGAAGACGGGACCGTGATAGCACTTTTAATCACTCTCTTGTCTGTATCCGATGTGTGAAGACGTCTTTCATACCCGTATCCACTCATGTAAGTAAGAATAATGCAAGCTGTTGCTAAAAATATATTATTTAAATTTAAAAGCATACACTTGCCTTGGTTTTCATTCAAATCAAACTCCTCCGCGTCAAATATTTAATTTCTTAATGTTTTCATCTCCTCGACGTCCGTAATAGTTTAATGTTCAGACGCCATTACAGTCGCTTCCCATTGTCTGCAAAAATTTCAATCACAATCAATCATACAATACTTTCCTTGATTTTAGAATCTGCAGCCATTTCGTTTGTAATTTCACGAAGTCCGATCATTTATTATTATTATTATTATTATTATTATTATTATTATTATTATATCATTAACAGAAACTTCATGTTCCACCCACGGTCATACAACAACGAAAAGCGGAGTGAAGTCTGAACATTGGTCTCCTACGGAAAGTATCTCGAACGTTCACGTATTAAAAAAGTAAAAGTTATAATTTCCAGCTTCTACAATAGGAAGCAAAGGATCCAGCTAGGTGCTTTCCGTAAGTTCAAAAATGTTCAAATGTTTGTAGAACTTATGGGACTTAACTACGGGCTCATGAGTCCCTAAGCTTACAAACTACTTATGAACTAGCTAAGACTAAGGACGGCACAAATATCCATGCCCGAGGGGGGATTCGAACCCCCGACCGCAGTGGCCGTGCAGACCATGTCTGGAGCACCTCGCCCCTCGGCCATCGCGGCTGGCCTTTCCGTAAGTCTTATACCGTGGTGATGCTTGTATGGTGCCCGACTTTAATATGCAAACGGCGGTTTATTTGCTTTAATGTTCATTTTGTGCTGTACTTTAACTAAATTATTTCAAATACAAAAGTTCGGTACCATCAATTCCTTGTCCAAAATATAATCGCGGAATCTACCTTAACAATTATGGCATCATACGAAGCAAGGGCAACGTTATAGAGGGCATACTAACCACGTTGCTAGTCTCTGACGCAGGTCTTGGGTAAACGAATATTCTGGATGCGAGGCCACTAGTTCCTCAGGCACAAAGGGTCGACCATTGCTCTGTCCATGCCGAACCTTCTGCAGGTGTGACCGCCCCGGGCCCAAACGGTTTCTTTGCATTTCTGTAGCGAATCGCTGATCAATTGTAAACTACCAAAAATGAACACCCATACTGCTTGGCGACCATTTTGCATACTGACCTTTTACATAGAAATCTGCATGTCGTGAACAAATGCATGGTGTTGCAAACTATTGTAGTTCCATTTCTGAATACATTATGACAGACGGAAGACCCGACGTTTTTCAGACATTTATTTTTAAATAAATAGTGTTGATTTGTTAACAGGGTCGATAACCTGAAAATGCTGAATATTAGATTCGTTGTCTTATCGTCATACCTATGACTGCTTCATTTCTTGGATAAACTGTAAAAACATTACAAAATATGTTATAAGAATCTAAAACAGACTAGTAATAAATTCTGTAAACAGCCACAATTGAAAAGGTTTCATTACTAACGATCGACTTCGGCTGGTCATATATTCATTTACATGACTAAATCCTATGGTGTAGCATAACTGAAAAATCAACTAATTGGATATAAAATTGGCACTTGCTTTTCACAAATATTTTGTTTTTTACAGATAATTTTCTTATTTGTCAGAGTTGCATACTTCAGAACTTCCGTGTCAAAAGTTTTAATATAATTCTGGCACCTTGCGCATTAGGAACAGGAAATATTCACAACATTTAAGGTGTGATTTCGGTGGATGTAGAACAATAGCATTCAAACATAGACACGGTCGATGTTCTGAATATCTGCGATTCGTCACGCTTAAAGTGTCAGAATTTTGGAACTTCCTGGCAGATTAAAATTGTGTGGCGGAACCGGGACTCGAACCTGGGACCTTTGCCTTTCGCGGGCAAGCACTCTACCGGGATTTTTTTTTTTTTTTTTTTTTTTTTTTTTTTTTTTTTTTTTTTTTTTTTTTTGCTCTATGGCTCTATGGGTTGTTCTCTTTGTTGCGGACGCTGATCGTGTTTGTTCGATGAGTTCTTGGCTCAGATTTTTTATTACAGAGAACGGAACGCTCTCCGACCGGGCGCGCTGAGCCACGGCGCCCGGCAACCGACTGAGCTACCCCGACACGACTCACGATGCCGCCTCACAACTTTACTTCCGCCAGTACCTCGCCTCCTACTTTCCAAACTTCACAGCTCTCCTGCGAAACTTGCAAAACTAGCACTCCTGGAAGAAAGATATGGTGAAGACATGGCTTAGCCACAGTCCAAGGAATGTTTCCTGAATGAAACTTTTCACATTGCAGCGGAATGTGCGCTGATGTGAAATTTCCTGGCAGATTAAAATTTTAATCTCCCAGGAAGTTTCATATCAACGCACACTCCGCTGCAGAGTGAAATGTTTCATTCACAATTTTAATCTGCCAGGAAGTTTCATATCAGCGCACACTCCACTGCAGAGTGAAAAGCTTCATTCTGGAAACATCCCTCAGGATGTGGCTATGCCAAGTCTCCACCATATCCTTTCTTCCAGGAGTGCTAGTCTGGCATTTTTCGCAGGAGAGCTTCTGTGAAGTTTGTAAAGTAGGAGGCGAGGTACTGGCGGAAGTAAAGTTGTAAGGCGGCATCGAGAGTCGTGTTGGGGTAGTTCAGTCGGGAGAGCGCTTGTCTGCGAAAGGCAAAGGTCCAAGGTTCGAGTGCCGGTTCCGGCACACAATTATAATCTGCCAGGAAGTTTCATATCAGCGCACTCTCCGCTGCAGAGTAAAAAGTTTCATTTTGTCAGAATTTTATTTAAACTGTCGTTATGGAAGATCGAAATTATGCTTTGATAACATGTAAGATAATGATCTGTAAAATATACCAAATATGTTTGAAAACAAAGTGACAAATGTATATTCGAATTATGACTAATTCTGTGATATTGCACGGCACACAATGTAAATGAATGTATGGACAGCTGAAGATATGTACAACTCCGAAACTGGTCATCGTATTGATAAAAGCTAACCGTTGTTAGTGATAGCGAAAAGTATTCTGCATAAAGAAAACAGTTACAGACTTATATTCAATCCGGTACGCATAAAATTCGCTACCAGTTACTTTTTTTATTACATTTCAATATTTCGTATATGTGGTCGCAACGCAACTCTCCGTTGATATTTATAGGTTTAAGCACATAATGAGGTAGTTTACAACAGACGACGACTGAATATCTGTCCCGTCGAATGAAGACAGTGAAAACAACGACATCCGCTTACCAAAGACACGGATGGAAATGAATCTATGAATTCTGCTAGGAATAAAAAGGTAGGTTCTATAAATAACTCATTTCACACACAAATGCAATACACGACAGTTACCACCACATGTCTCCATCTGTAGGGATTATATATTATTCGCGACGTATATTTAAAATGTATACGTTCTCAAAAAGCTCGTTATGTGGCAAACTATATTTTATATTCATAATTCTATGCAGTTCTCATATACATTCAATGAATCTCTGGTATTTTTCCTTATTCGATGATGATTCCATATTTGAAAACATTCTATAATCATAACTAGCGGAATTACTGATAACATAGCGAAGATCCAAAATATACTTCGATGAGAGTAGACAAATTATCGATGGCCATCGTCATTTTTTCCCCTACTACAGTCCACATTTTGTTCGTGAGCTGTGCGTGTTTTGCCTCATATCTATGATGGTTTGTTGTTTACAATTACGTATAAATCGTTTCAGCGGGTAAATTATAATGAAAATCTCGGCGTGAAATGGTTTTTAAAAATTCTAGTATATCTGATACTTATGAACGTGAATGATAGTTTTGCTTCAGTGACTGAAACGAATGATGAACTGTCTCCGACAGTTGATTATCTTGGAGAGTAAGATTTGGATGTAGATCAGCAAAAGAGCCTAATTTTGATATACATCCTAAGAATTAAATTTTTCTAAAAGACAATTATTATACATTATTGAGGATAATGTATCTGTTTCGCAAACATGTATGACTACCGATTAATTTTTAAGAAAATATTTTGCGAACAAGAGCTGCTACACAAGAAATATATTTTTAGCGTTCTGGAAGCTATATTCTACCACAAATCAGCTTCTACTGGCCACCCGCAGAAATGTATATATTCGATAGGATTACGTGGACCATTTACCATACTTTCATCAACAGAAATCTGTTTCAAGATGTAAAAATCCTGGGTGCAAAGCTAAAACGCACAAACAATGTGCCATCTGCGCATAGCAAGTCGGCACGTGTGCTGATTGTAGTTCCACAAAGGATACTTTTTGCACGCGGATACGTATAACTTGTGTCCTTTCTACTATGTGAAGCTTTTTGTAATTAATTTGGTAAGTATTTTACAATCGCATTATTTAAACGGTCCACAGTTTTAAATACTAACTAATATTAGAGATCAAAGAGTGACTGAAGGCGCTTAACTGTAAAACAAGAACAGCGTCAGAACAGAATGACTAAATGTTATTGTATACATGTGGCGTCTGTTCGGAGAGGACCACCGCACCTGCAAGGTCTACCTAAGCACGTCTTCCGTCAGCCTTACTCTGCCCACAGTACTCGAATTTGTGGTTTTGAAACGAATTCACGTAAGAGTAAGGGCCCCAAACTTTAACCACCTCTCCCCACTAACGAAAGGATCATTGCCCGTCACTGGCAGGAGGACACCCTGCCATTCTCAAGGCACAACTGCACTTAAGGAAGCAATGTGTAAGCTTATTTAATACCTCGGTTTGCAAAGGGTAAACAAAGAAGATAACACACACAGTACAAGTCACTGCAGAGTCAACACAACCAAAGATGACCGAACATCAAAAATACCGATAGTGACTGTTAATCAACAGGTGAAGTAGCATTAATTTTGTCCCTCTGTTATTTGACGAGAGACAGTGCCGGATTCCAAGCAGAATTTAAACAAAAACCACCATCTCTGTTTATAAGGTCGCTTGCTAGTTTCATTTCAACAGCTTACTTAATAACACTATCCCAATAGGTGGAATTGCATGCCAGTGTAGTTGTATTCTGTAGGACGACCGGTGCCAAGACAGTGTTCTGCATAAGCGGATTTGTTTGGTTGTTGTAACCGCGTGTAACGTTTATGTTCAATACACCGGTCTTCCACATTCCTGATTGACTGACCAATATATGACATGCCACAACTGCAAGGAACACGATGTATACCTGCCTTTACACAAACCATGATCATCCTTTATGGAACCCAACAGGGCCTTTATCTTAGGTGGCTGAAAAATACATTTCACATCATATTTCCGCAAAATACGATCAATCTTCTTGGAAATGTTTCCTGCGTAATGCAAAAAGGCCATAGATTTAGGTGCCACTTCATTACTATCGTCACTCATCGGTTTTGACAGAAGGCTGATACCGCAACGCACATTTTATCTGTCCGTGCAGTGCGGTCAGCCTTCTGTGCAACGGGTGAGTAACGATAGTAATGACGTGGCACCGAAATCTATGGCCTTTTTTGCCTTACGCAGGAAGTATTTCCAACAAGATTGGTCGTATTTTTTGGAAAAATGACGTGAAATGTGTTTTTCGACCACCTTCTAAGATAAAGGCCCTGTTGGGGTCCGTAAAGGATGATCTTGGTTTGCGTAAAGCAGGTGTATATCGTATTCCTTTCAGTTATGGCATGTGATATACTGGCCAGACAATCATGTCTGTGGAAGACCGGTGTATTGAACATAAACGTTATACGCGCTTACAACAGCCAAACAAATCCGCTGTTGCAGAACACTGTCTTGGCACCGGTCATCCTATGGAATACATCAACACCGAGATTCTGGCATGCACTTCCACCTATTGAGATTAAGGAAGCTGTTATTAGGGAAGCTGTTGAAATTAAAATAGCAAGCGACCTTATAAACAGAGATGGTGATTTTTGTTTACATTCTGCTTGGAATCCTACACTGTCTTTCGTCAAAAAACAGAGGGACAAAATTAATGCTGCCTGACCTGTTGCTTTGGTTGTGTTGACTCTGCAGTGACTTGTATTGTATGTGTTATCTTCCTTGTTTACCCTTTGCAAACGGAGGTATTAAATACGCTTGCACATTGCTTCCTTAAGTGCAGTTGTGCCTTGAGAATGGGAGGGTGTCCTCCTGCCGAAATATCGGCGGTTGTCGACGACGTCACCCGGCAGCATACCCGTAAGATGTTTCAATTTCTGGGGTATATGCGAGAAATGTATCGAAAACAATGGCAAACAATTCCAGCATATCCTTGCATGGCATGGGTTAGCACAAAATTAATTCGGACATATTTTAAATTTAGTACTGCGGCGGCAGTAGATAGGCGCCGCTGCGTCCGAATCGCCGGGGAACGGAGCGCTCTCTTCCCGGCACCTGGACTGCCGCCCGTGCGGTCATCAGATAAATGGGACACCCTGTATATTGCAACAAAACTTAACTCAATGGAAGAACCATTTATAACGGAAAATAGTAAGAAACAACATACAATGAATCCTGTTTAGATTCATGTCGGGTTTCCAGCCGGATCATAGAGTCATCTTGACACAATATTTCTGCGGACCACCTGGCCGCCATCTTCAGGTGATATTGATGCTGCTGAGTCTCGTAGAAAACTGAAGTCTTGCCGTGATCGGCGGCCTTATATACGCCGCGAAGTACTAACGGCGCGTGCGCCAGAGTCGTGGCTGTGTCCTCTGCCGCAAGCAGCCGGTGCAGCGCCTCAGTGGAGAAAACAGGCAGGAACGATGTATCGCTACATGCGCTAGTTGTCACAGCTGGAGAAAAGAGTGCGCTTTTTAAGATTAGACAAAACCGGATTCCACATGTTACTTAGAGGGAGCCCCTTATCTCGATTTATTAAATCGTCCGCCAACCTAATCTCAATAGATTCCTTTAAAATGCATTCCCAATAGCGAGACGCAGAAGCAAGTACACGTGTATCGTCATACTTCATTCTGTGTCCTCCGGTTAGATAACGCTCCGCTACTGCAGACTTGTCAGGTTGTAACAGACGTGTATGTCTGTGGTGCTCGTGCATCGATCATTAACGGTGCGAATCGTTTGTCCAATATATGCTTTCCCACAGTGGCAAGGAATCTGATAAACACCGAGTTTTCTCAGGCCAAAATCGTCTTTAACTGTGCCAAGAACAGCCGTAGCCTTAGCAGGTGGTCGAAACATTTTTTATATTAAACTTTTTTTAAATCCTTCCAATTTTTGAAGACACGCTTCCGGCGTACGGAAGGAAAGCAACTGATCTGCATTGGTCCTCTTCTGGTTCTGGCGTTGGCTTAATCTGCATGGCAAGACGGATCTGTCTCACTCTGTACCCGTTCTCCTTAAACAACAACTTCAAATGTTCTAGTTCCTGTGTTAAGGTATCTGGATCCTATATGGCATAGGCTCTTATAACCAAAGTTCTCATGACGCTTGTGCGTTGGTTCGGTGGGTGCAAGGTCTTTGCATGTAGATATCGGTCTGTGTGCGAGGGTTTTCTGTACACACTATGTACTACGGTCCCATCTTCCTTCCTAATACACCCAAAAATGTTAAGATGACTCTACGATCCGGTTGGAAATCCGACATGAATATCAACAATTAATACGCCGGGAATCTCTACGTAATCACATACAATGAATCCCGTGTTCCTGATTCTTTGCCTGGAAACGTCCTATCTTACTGCTCGGGTGATGGCAGCTTGGTTAGGCAGCAGCAAGTATTTAGGACAGGAAGAGGGGGAGCAGCCAACTACCGGTAACTCAATATCGTGAGCTGCGGCTCGTCGCATTCAGGCACGACGCTGCAGCGACCCCGGGGTCGATATTAGCTTAAAGTCAATTAACTCACATCAGGCGCGTAATAGTTGGATAAATAGACATAATTAAAGCATAATCCGTCTACGCAAAATACAGATACTAACGACTGACAGTATATACGTGTTGGCATCAGTACAAGGTTTACATAAAGTATGTTATTAATTCATCAAATATAATCCAATTAACATGTTCTATTCAGTTATTTTATTTTATTATTGTCACTTGTGTTAAAAATAAAAAATTACAATAATTGGTGTAATGAATATGAAAGTTAGACTGACAACTTTGCCAACAAAGAGAGTTACCAGGGTCTCTGTAAGTTGTAATCGATACTTAGTTGAGCTTTGGCTTCTTACTTGTTGGCGGGACACTTTGTCTCGAGTGTCTTATTGGTGGGGCATCGTGAGGACTAGGCAAGCGTCGCGACTATAAATTTTGCCATTAATAAAATAAAATAATAATAATAATAATAATAATAATAATAATAATAATAATAATAATAATAATAAAAATTTGTCAGGTAACCACCATATAACCTTCAGTAACAATGAACAAGTATTGCTGAATTCCAGCCAGAAACACGCTCCACAGACTGTTTAAAGTACCGCTCGAGGCTTGCCTAGCGTGTAACGAAGGCCACCGTGTCTTATTTTTACTACTGCTACCAACTTCAGTGCTCTACTAACTTTATTACTACAATAGAGCGGAGAACTTGTACGTGACACAGAGAAATATATTTTTTAACGAGTGTGATTAAACGAGAACTGATGTATGACATCACAACCTTATTACTTCCGTGTATAATTTATACCACAGATGCTGATCATCGGTACACACGCAAGCCTAAAGTGCCAGCATTGTATAGCAGACAGATTAAATTCTCCCTCTTTTGACAGATATTAATCGTGTGAAAGGAATTGTTAGTTTCGACATTTTGGTTCTAACTTTCGAGTTTATATTTTATTGAAATAAGTACCTCTATAGGCTGTCCACTGCTTTTTAATACTCGTATTAATGTAATCTGTAGGTATTTAGCTTCATGTCTCTAGTCTTTAAATTGACGTTCTTAGCCATATTTTGTGAAATGGGCACTTGCAGAATGTAGAGAATGTAATAGTTCTGAAGTGCCAAAAACTGTATTTCTGACTCTTGCAGTGTCTTAATCATGTCAAAATTATAAAATCTACTTTCATTCCAGTTTTGCATCGACAATTACTTGAAGCCTATGTCTAATATAGTAGAGTGAAAAGTATAAATTAGAACAGTTGTAATACTTGAAACTTCCTGGCAGATTAACATTGTGTGCTGGAACCGTGACTCGAACCTGTGACCTTTGCCTTTCGCGGGCAAGCGCTGTACCGACTGAGCTATCCCGACACGACTCACGATGCCGCCTCACAACTTTACTTCCGCCAGTACCTCGCCTCCTACTTTCCCAACTTCACAGGAGCTCTCCTGCGAAACTTGCAAGACAGAAGGAGAGGTTTATCCTTGATTTTCAAAAGTATGGCGTCATTACCCCGGAATAGAGGATAATGGCGCTACTTCGTATACTTTTCAATATATCAATATAACAATAAAACTTAGCAACAAACATGGCTGAATAAATTGTAATAAAGTAGTATTAACTGGCGAAGCTGTGGTATTATTCTGCACGAGAAAGTCACTCTTTTAATAAGGTAAAAATAACTGGTTTCCCTTAGGGTGGCGCCATTCCCCTTGTCTCCCGTATATGATATTTGTCTGTGCTTTCGATTTTTTACGATTGCTGACAACTTATGATTTGAGCCATATCTGGTGATGCAGAAGGTATTTCTAATTTACTAATGGATACAGCGATTACTTTTGTACTAAAAACTGGTCTTATTCTTTATTTTATGTTCAAATAACTTACGGGAATATTTTTGGGCAACGTCTTCGACAACAGTCGGTATTTCGGGACCCGTCATTTTCAAGATATAGCAGAGAAGACTGCTCTTCATGTCTGCAATCTTTCTCAACAACGCTTCATTCTTTTATCAACTACTCACAAAATTTTCCAAATTCATAAAAAAAAAAATCGTAATTCTGTTTTATTGAGGGGGGGATGGGGGGAATGGGTAGCGGCGGCGTCACAGCTTTGGCACATGTCGACTTTTATCTACGCCCCTGCAGTTATCAGTGTTGCTGTGGACTCTGGCTAAGGTACTCACAAATTCGTCTTTCCTCTAACAAAAATATGTTTAAATTTTTGTTGAGCTTATGGGACTTAACGGCGGGGTAATCAGTCCCTAAACATACTAGTTATCAACTACCTTATGCTAAAGACGGCACAAACATCCATGCCAGAGGTAGGATTCGAACCCCAGACGGGGAACTGCCTTTAACATGTCATGGAGCTGAAAAACAGACGCTGGTCGCAACGAATAATAAATTCTATAATAAATATTTTGGTATTCCATCTGCAAAGTTACTCAGTTTTCTTAATATGTTGTAGTGGCAGTCGCATTAAGGTTTTCTTTAGTGGAAAAAGAGAAAATATGAAAATGGAATACTGGTGCCGACTCATAGAAATACTCCATCGTACGAAGTTTCGGTTTAGGTACGGTACACTATGTGACAAGACAAATACAAATTTCGTATCCGCTATTTCTTTATTGCGTCACTAACATTTGACTGAAAGGTAGAGAATGATCCGTCAGCTTATTTAACATACGACGAAAATCGTATATCTTTTTTAAACTACCTAATTTGTTTTAAATTTTTCCTGTAACAATTCGCTTACTTCAGTTGGACGTAACATTCACAAGGCTCCCATTATGTGAAGTATTATTTACGCACTATCATAGCGTGCAAGAGTAGATAAAGTGGTAGAACTGCTATTCCGCTGAAATTATAATCCTTGTAAATAACAGAAAGTACTAATGCAGCATATAGAAGTACGAAACCAAGGCGCTGACGGGAATGTACGGTGTGAGTTAACTGTCACATTCTTTATTCCGTCAGTTTCGTAAGATATTTAATTCCTGTTATGACTCCGTGTAAGAATTGCATTTACGTATTTCACGATTCAGGACATATTTTGCCACAAAGATATGGTCCCTTTATGTGTTTCACTGTCTAAAACATCATCTATTCTTCTTTCACCAAACAAATTCAGACTGTACTTTCATTTCCGTATCCACTCTTTCTTTATAGCGTCACTACCATTTGACTAAAGGGCAGAGAATAATCCGTCAGTTTATTTAACATACGATGAAAATCGAGTATCTTCTTTAAACCACCTAATTTGTTTTAAATTTTTCCTGTAACGATTCTGCGTTAATGAGAAATAATAGTTTTCTTTCTAATGCTTACCACAGATATCTTCATATTTCCCAAGTAAGTCAATGACATACCCTCTGGATTCCAAAGTTAATATATTTTTCGATTAGTCTGTCCCACAGAATTTGTTTGTTAGATGTGTGCTATGATATGTTCAATTGTCTATAAAGATATGTGACCATACTCCATTGATAATCAGTCCACAGACATACAAACCACTGCAACTATCTTATGATAAGGACAAAACACACACTCACTCACACACACACACACACACACACACACGCGCGCACCCACCCACCCACCCACCCACACACACACACACACACACACATACACAACACACATGCCCGAGGGAGGAATCGAACCTCCGACGGGGAGCAGACGCGCCTTAGAGTGCACGGCTACGCCCTTGTGACGATTTGTGAATGTTTGTCGGCCCATTTAAACACCTTATCGCAGGAAAATATCACGTCACTGTTTACGAAAATTCTTGCAACTAACTAGCTGAAAGCTCGGCGTTGCCGTGCTTTCTATTTACACTACACTCTCGAAGTCCATCTTCCGTCCCCTCATCTCTCTCTCTCTATTCATCTCTTGCTTGTCATCTCTTTTCCTTTCTCTCGGACCATTTCGTCCTCTCCCCCTCCTACCTGCAGCCACCTTAGTACATCTCTTCCGACCCATTCCCTCCAATCTAGTAAAACTGAACTACTTACGAACTAGGACGGCACAAATATCCATGCCCGAGGGGGGATTCGAACCCCCGACCGTAGTGGCCGTGCAGACCATGACTGAAGCGCCTCAGTCCCCTCGGCCACCGCGGCCGGCACTGATGTAAGGTTTGGTGGCAATCAATGAGACACAGTTAAGGTTTTCTATACACAACATAAAAATATTAGTAGGCAGTTACCTTTCTCTTGGTTTAAATGTCCAGTATGCTATTGTGAAAATCGGTATAAAACAATAAATTTTGTCGATTTTATAATGCTACTGCCTGTTTGTATTACGGAATTTTTTGTAAGTCTAAGACCTTGCAAAAGATCGCGAAAAAAATTTTAAAGAAAATATACGGAACTGTAAATAAGGCCTAAAACTGGTAACTGATTATAATTTGGTTTTATAATTTGAGCATGAAGGTTCCAAAATAGTCGGTTAAAGAAAATATACGGAACTGTAAATAAGGCCTAAAACTGGTAACTGATTATAATTTGGTTTTATAATTTGAGCATGAAGGTTCCAAAATAGTCGGCAAGTAGCACTATAAAATTTAGGAATATTAACGCCAATGTTGAAAAAAGGTGACTAAAAATTAAAAATTAATTCAAAATCTGTTTTACTGTAATTTATTGAGCTTGGAAACAATCATACTCACATTAATAATGTAGAATTTTCAGGATCAGGAATACACACGTCCTTCCAGTACAACGGAAAGAGCAGGACAGATCTTGAACGAACCTCTTTCTTTCGCAGTAAGGGAATAAAAGAAAGTCAAACAGCGAGGTATTTTTTGCGGCGGAAAGAACGACGGTGACTCGCGATAAAATTATTACTCTGACCTACCCGATGAATCGTGTAACACTTCAATGTCCGTAATTAAAGTTCCCTCCGTCGTCCACGGAACGAAATTTTGTAAAGATACTGACTTCCCTGTTCTTTTGTAGGACAGGTGTGCAAAATTTCATCAAATTCGGAACAAAACTGTAGAAACACACGGACACATTGAAAAACTCACTTTCCGTTTTCTTCTCCCCTTATATATATTTTTCAATTTTCTTGTTGATTTCACAAAAATTTAATTCAATAAAAACGTTATACTGATATATGCGCCAAGTTTCATGGTGACTGGGCTATCGGTGTCAAAGTCGCAATGTACCTTCAGCCACGCTAAAATACCTGGCTTGCAGATTATAAAAAAAATCTCTCTTCTGACTTTCATGGTGACCAATCAAACAATTTTAATGTTTGTTGTAACGTATCCTCTGACATGTACCTACGGAGGCTTACGAAAGGTAGCCCATGTATTAATTCCGAGTATAAACTATCTTAATTCCACATTTAATTCAATTCCGTTCAGCCGTTTCAGCGTGAAGCGTAGGAAACGTGTTAAGTCACTGTAAGGTACCCACCCCACATGCACCGTACGGTGGCTTCCTAAAGGCAGCTCACGCTTTAATTCTGAAAATAAGCTATCTGCATTCCAAATTTCATTCAAATCCTTCCATCTGTTTCAGCGTAAAGAGTAACAAACGTGTTAACCCACTGTAAGAAACCCTCCGCTACGCACGGTAAGTTGTCTAACGAAAGATAGCCCATGAATTAACCAGGAAATAAGCTATCTCTGCTCCAAATTTCATTACTATCCATTCATCCCCTTAAGCGTGAAGGCGTAAGGAACGAATTAACCAACTGTAATTAACCTTCACTATGCATCATACGAAGCTAATTTTAGTATGTCTATAACCTTCGCGCGAGTGCAAGCATTGTGATGACAAAGTTTCATCACAATCATATGTACGGTATGGCCGTGCATAAAATACGAACAAAAAGACAAGCAAAAGAACACTAATTTTCATATGTTAGATAATTGCGTCAACAATTTTATTCAAAATCTTAATATTACGATATCTATATCTCATCTTCAGATTTATTGTGCATGGCCATAACAAAAATTAATAACATACACTAGTTTATATTCTTCAATTAAATTTATTAGTACACAAATGATGTTTCATAACGATACTTTCACATCCCAGTCGACCAATCGAAATTTCTAAAGTAAACAGTTTCGGACACTTGACATAATCTGATTACTATATAAATATTTGCTGGCGTTTGGCATACTGGCATTGGACGTAGGAAGATCTGTCAATATTGCTTGGAATAAGCTGGATTTCTTCTATCTCATTATCTTGTGTGCGACTGTAATTGTATAACAGAACTGGGTTACCGTTCAGGCACAGCTAATATACACTTTCATTAGCGCTATGGCATCGTTTAGTTTAGTGAACGGTTAGTGTTTATTCATTTGAACGTCACATTACATTCAGTTAAATATTAATTGGACGCTAGTTCAGTGCATATATGGATATCTGCATTGATAATAGACGTCCAAAATTTTAAATGACTAAAACAATGTAGCCGGTGAAATCTGTTATCTTCAACGTAATTGCATATAGTGTACGTGTTTTATAGAAAGTTCGCTAAATTATCGGTGCTTCAGTAGTTAAGTCTGGTAAATTTTCAAACACTTGAATTGGAGAACCCTTGTAAACAATCGCATGGAAAAGTTTAAGGATAATATTCACCGTGCTGAAGCGGTTTGTGTTTTCTAAGTAAGTACTTATCATCGTAGCTTGACAATGGTGTATCTTTACCGAAGTTATCGACAGAGTATCCGACATAAATCTGTACGTACCATGCGTTCTTTTATGGGTGTGAACTTGTACCATATACGTGAGCGTAAGAGTAATTCTGCTGCAACATTTATTTCCATGTCTTCCTTATCACTATCTACGAAAATAAACATTGATAAAATCTCATCCTTGCAGCCACATACATTACCCTCTTCACTGACAGAGTTTTCATTTATTGACTGGCGTAAGGACTCGTATAGTTCCGATTCCACCGAATTATTTTGCTCAGACCGAAAAGTCTTAGCTAAGCGTTTATTACATACGTTGGGCCCATATCGTCAAATATTGAAAGTATCTCATCAAAGGATCATGGCAATACGGTGGATGTCTAACAAGAAACCAACGTAATCCAACTTCGCTCCCGGCAAATGATGTTTACTGTAGCGGAAAACCCGTACATCGCTCATCGCTCGTACACGATATTGGCTTATAAAGTCAACATGGGGCGAGATTACGAGTAGCGTACGCGGAGGATAGTAGAATCAGATAAGTGTAACAGGGAGAAAAAAAGGATGCTTCACTAACTGAGACTAGAAACTGATTAAAAACGAAACCTACAACAAACGTTTTTTAAGGAAGTTCTAATTTTGTCAGATATAGACATACGAAATTTAAGAATTAGGAGTCATAAAAATGACGGTAGACACTTGTGGTTCCCTTTTTTTCCAACGTAATACAGTGTAGCGTTATGAATCAGATGCCATTAATTGTGATTTCCTTACATCTTTAAAATGCGACAAAAAACTAACGAGAAAACCGAGAGTTTAATTGATCAACAGTTCCGGAACAGCAATGACACACGTCTGCAGCGTCGAATAATTTTACGTAACAGATTTACTGTAATTTTCTGCTTAATTTGGATGAATATTAACTACAAGAGAATAACAGTTGTCAACTCAAGCTCGCTAAAATTTTAAAATACTAAAATAATAAGTAGGTAAATGCTTAATATCCCATCCCATCGCATGACAGAAATATATTAATCGAGAGAACTACGAAAAATTAATTTATTACAGATATTAAATAACTGCATTGATCGGTTCTTATGAAATTATTTCTCTTCGTGACATTCATTTTGTGCTCTATGAAATAGTTATTGTGTGCGACATGCACATAACAAAGCTATGTTTGTCGAATTCGGCACCTTCGGTAACTGTTAGTGCGACTTGTTTGATTACGCAAACATAAGTTTACATATATTCATTCATCAATTGAACTGGGAATCCAGAGGTTTCTTTCCTGCTATCGAGATTGGAAAGGTATTGGTCCTCGGGATATCGATAGTCCCGAAAAGTTTTAATCTTTCTTTCAGTTTTAGGTAAAAAAACGTTGTAGTTTAGTTTCGCATTAGCTAGTGCAATTATATATAAAAAAAAATTTGAATAATGTAATTAATCCAAGGAAATTAGCAATTTCAATCTTCAATCATGAATCCTCTTCTTGCGCCAGCCCCTTTGATTCAGAGTAACAACCACTCTCTACATCAGGAATTATTTGCTCAATGTTTCTTGTAAAACATAGCTAGATGTTTACACACATGAAGTAATGAGTGCTCTCGACAAGGGATCTCAAATCGATTCTATTTATTAAGTATTTACGAAAGGCTGTAAACGATTTAGGAGACAATCTGAGCAGCTTTAGTACACTGTTAGCCGATAATGCTGTCGTTTTTCTGTTGGTAAAGTCACAAGATCATTTGTGTGGTGAAGAAATAGGCAATCGACCCTACACTATGATAACTATGAAATCATCCATATGAGCATGAAAAGAAATCCGTTAAACTTTATTTACACGATAAAACAGTCAAATGTAAAGTCCGTAAGTTCAACTGTATACCATGGAATTACTATAAATAACTACCTCAATTGCAAAGAAGAGATAGAAAATATCATACGAAAGGCCAACCAAAGGCTGAGTTTCAGTTGCGAAACAGAAGATACGACAGTTCTACTAAATAGACTACCTACACTAAAATTGTGCGTCCTACTGTGGATTTCCACCAACTGTATCTGATGGAGCCTATAGAGAAAGTTCAGAGAAGAATTGCTCGTTTTGTATTATACTGATACGGAGAGCACGATCTATGGTGGAAATCATTAAAAGAAATGCATTATTCGTTGCGGCGAGATCTATTAGCGAACATTATTTCACCCATTTTCTCCTCTCTATGCGAACATATGTTGCTAGCACCCACCAACACAGGTAGATATGATCATCATAATTAAATAAGAGAAATCAGATTGAAATCATAAATGTTTACGCGTTACTTTTCAACGAACTTTTAAAGAATGGGACAGTAGAGAGATATCATAAAAGCTTCTCCATGAGGCTTCTTAATGTGTTTTGCAGAGTATTAATGTAGATGTAAAATTCCAGTCTTTACCTTACTCCGCAGTTTCTAACGTTTACAATTCCATCCAATACCGCAGCCGTAATTCCCTGATGTCTTAACGAACGTCCTGTCGTCATGTCCCTTCTCGTTCTCAACGTTTTGCCTTTTGCACGGATATATTTCTCTTCTATTATAAGTCCGCATAATTTTTAACAATCGTCTGTAGCACCATATCTCAAACCCATTCCCCTCTGACCAGTTTTCCTACTGTCCGTGTATCACTTCTATACAATGCTGTTCTCCAAAGACAAAATCTCAGACATTTCCTCCTTCCATTAAGGCCAGTGTTTTATACAAGAAGCCTCCTCTTGGTCACAACATTTGCATGAACCAGTATACTGTAGTGTACTCCGTTTTCGTCCGTCTAGGTGATTTTACTTTCAAAGCATCAGCATTTTTTATCTTCCTCTGTGTTGTGATATGTAGTTTTCGCTATTTTATTTCTGCTAGTTGCAATTACTTTTGTCTTTTTATACGCTTTACTCTCTGTCCAATTTATACTATTTGAATATTTATTCCTTCGCATCTCATCCACTTCCATTGAGGACAACGATGTCATCAGTGAATCTTCATCTCATGTAAACGTTTCACCATTAAATTTTGTCCCGCTTTGAAACCTTTATTTTATTTGCATCATAGCTTCTCGGATGTATATGTTGAACAGTAGTGGTGAAATACTGCATCCCGCTTTAATCTGAGCATTATTTTTGCTCTTTGTTGGTTTTGTACATATTATATACTACCAGTCTCGCTACACCTTACTCCTATATTCCTCAGTATATGGGACATCTTGAAGCATCGCATAGGACCTACAGTCGACTTTTTCGCGCTCGACAACTCGTACGAACATTTCTTGTCTGCTTCCATTACCAGCCTCAATGTCGTGATTACTTCTGTGATACATATTCCTTCATGCAGATACTTACTGCACCTAATGCCTCATTTTTTCTGCTCCATCCTCACCAATTTCATATGCCGTTTAGTTGCTTCTTCCCATGATGGTTTCAGAAATGCCGATGTAGTGCTATTTTTATTTATTTTGAAGTCGTCCTCTATTGATTTAAATGATGAGTCTAATACAGGATCTTCTATGTATATTCAATATCGACACCCATTTCTTCTTCTTGAACTATATGCGTCTACCTCATCATATAGGCCGTCAATGTATTCTTCCGACAGCACTCTCCTGTGGAAGTTCCATTGTACTCTTAATATTCCCACCTTTGATTTTTCCTTTCGATTTCTCCAAATATTTCCTGCAGCCATTCCACTTTGGCTTACCTCCACTTATTATTTATATCATTCATGGGTGAATGTATTTATCTGTTTCCGAACTTCCATAAACATTCTTGTAATTCCTTCGTCTACGAGTTGAAGTATTTCTTCTGTTACTTGTAGTTTCTTCGCAGTTAGTATTCTTGTGTTTCTGTTTCTTTATCAAACGTTTGTGACATCCATTTTCTGGGATTCCCACTGTTCTCTAATTGCGCTGCTTTCTCTAGCATTCCTCCGTACACTATTTACATCTGTAGCGAATTCAAATACGTCTCATCTTTCTTTATTACATTGATATCTTAGGAAAACTTAGATCTCTATCTGTTCCTGGGTACGCTACACAGTCTAATAATTATCGTATATTTCCGCAGATAAGACGACCTTCACATAAGACGAGGTACAAATTATGATCAAGATTTTATAGTTTAAGCATGTATCTGGCCTATAAGACCACCCCCAAGTTACGTATTTACCCAAATGCATGCTGCACTTTTTTCTGGTTTTCGGGATCTAAAAATACGCCTTTGACATAGATTCCGAGACAAAGCTTCAGCAAGTTCCGAAAAATGCCGTTAGAAGCCGCCAAAAGTAGTTTTTGTGATTGGTACATCTGGATTTCACCCTTTGTTACAGTGTTTTCGGTCTGCTTTTGAACTTTCGTGCGTGTAGTGCTACGTTGTATCCGATCGTGAAAAAGCATCATGTTTTTTACACCGCGTAGCTGGAAAAAAAAGAAAGGAATTTCTTTCGCCGAGATGACATGTAATCGCGCCGATACACACGAAATTGCCCGATCACAGAAGATAAAGGATTTCGAAGGAAGCCGCAGTTGTTGCGTATAGCTCCGAAATATTTTAACCCTTTCACTAGTCCGTACGTAAATTTACTCTAATCGTTTCAGTGCGAGTCTGGATATATTGAAAAATTATTTTTTATAAGCGACATTGTAAAATCAAGCTGCATTGTAAATCATTAATTCTATTCCTTCTTTATGACATATATCGTATGTACCCTTGTTCACTCAATAAAGTAATAAAGCTCGTAAAGCAAATATTTTAAAAAAAAATACACAAAACTTTGTTTTCCTAAATATTTTCTCCACGATGTAAATTTCATCAGGGTAATATCGCAGATGTGCTGCAAAGCACGGCTACACCTCTAAACGATATATATCGAATCGATAAGTTGCGAAACGATATGTATGGAATAAACGAATGTTTCTGAACCGGAGATTAGCGCTAAACAGATTTCTTGTTTGTCCTATACCTAACCTAACTTATAGTTTCAAAAACGTTATCTGTAGAGTATCCTTAAGACGGTTAGGTATAGGTGAAACAAGAAGTTTTTTTTTTAGTACTGCGGGCGCGTAGCGGCAGCAGTAGCGGACGAATCTACGGTTCAAAGACACTAAATTGATTTACAGTTGTACGTTCGATATATATCATTTCAGGCCGAGCTACTTCGGGTGTAAGCTTTCTTGTAAATTACCCAGAAAGCTGTACTGTTAGATTCCTGCATAACCACATCCTTAAAAATCACGACATATTCATAAAAAGTATTACATTCGCCTGTCCGATACGTATCGTTTCGATACTTAACCGCTTCGATATATATATCGTTTGGAGGTCGAAGACGCGCTATGCAACACATCTGCGAAATTACCTATTTCAGACTAAATTTCAATTTAATTTTTTTGTTTTTTATTTTGTTTTGTACCGTCGGATAAGACGACGTCGGTTTTTGGGGCCCTTTTTTAATGATTCAGCCATCATATTATCTACAGAAATATACGGTAATCTCATTTCGCGATCTACCTCTGATGGTGGTGTAAACCACCTGGATCCTTGTGCCCCCTGGTGCCTTCCAAGTATACCTTCTCCTGTCTTGATTCGTGACATACTGTTACGTATTACCATCTGAAAATTTATTACAGAACTCGATTACATTTTCTCCCCACACGTACCTATTCACAAGTCCGTATTCTCCCGCTACCCTTCATGGTAATCCTTCACCAACAACAGCGTCCCACCCACCAATGATTATTAGTTTTACATCTCCCTTTACATGCCGAATTACTCTTTTGTATCATCACATACTTTCTCTCCATCGTACGTTTGTGACGCTGGCATGTATAAAACAATGATTAACAGCGTCAGTTCGCTGTTAAATTTGATAAGACCATCAGTATCATTGAATTGTTAACAATAGCTCGGTCTCTGTCCTACTTTCATAATGGATTCTACTCCCGTCACAATGCCTTCTGACCAGAAGCCGTTATCTTCTTTCTACTTAACAACATTGATATGAACTATATTTATATTGATATTTTGTATTTCAATTTTCAGAAATTTTAGGTATATCTCATGAAGTTACGACGCTATATAAAGATCTTAACACATCCACATCCTTTCGTGAAACAGATGACGTCAGGAATATCTATTGCCATGAATGAAAGTCAGCACGTTATACCATGTTGGTGGGTGTGAAACATCTTTTGCCTAGTAACATGTCTAGAGGTACAGGGAATGAACAAAGTGTTATCGACAACTAACATGGATACAATATTTATTTTTTAATAAGAACTTGGCCAATAGTTGTCTTTGAGTCTTCGAGGGATGGTTTATTGACACTTTCCGACAGAATAACAGAATGTTATCATTCTTATAGCAAAACAAAACACAGCAGCCATTTAGTTAAGGAGACCTGGATATGAATATAACTGCAAAGTCGAAAAGATCTTTTGCGTCCATCTGAAAGACGAATTTCCCTTGTTTCCAAACATGTATGGTTTATTTACTTTTAAATAATTATCTTAGTTTTAAACGCTCTTTGACTAAATGTCTGCACATTGGCCACGTTGATGCTTCAGGCACCACCATAAACATTCCATGCCTGCCACAGTCATGGAAACAATGAAGCCAATATACAGGGACCTTGCATATAAAAATTACTTATCAAATGTCTACATGGCCGTACACAAAATCCTTATGAGAGTTTCAACAGCTGCATGTGGTAACGAGTATCGAAAATGATGTTTGTTAGATGGACAGTACTCAAAATAGGTGTGATGGATGCTGTTATCTGTTTGAATGGTGATGTGGTTAGCAGGACGAAAGTGATGGACAAATTAGGCATCCAACCGGAAAACATATGATAGCTGCTCCAACTGCCACAGATCGTCAGCGCCTAGTTGAAGCTGAAAGGTCTGCGGAAGTCATCACTAAAGAATCCAGAATAAGGAAAAGACTCCTAAAAAAGTCTGCAGAGGATAAAGAAGCAGCTGGCCAGCAAGGGGCATACGGAAAATCGAAAACACTGTAAACATTTTTTTTAATTTTCTCGAAACTACATTTTCAGGACATTAGGTACATTTAGCTATATTCACCAAATTTCTAGGAATTAAAGAATGGCACAGCATTTTTGTATTATGCCTAATACATTGCAGAAGTCCTCTATGTTTGTCATTCTGTACATAAACGTTACTGTAATTTTTAGACAAAACAGTAATGTTCTTCGTTTGTGTGGCCATAATGTATGTACTTGCTTTCGTAATTATGAATAGCAGTTGTTGTCCGTCTTTACAACTACAATAAAAATGCGATTTCTTCTCACCAGACGCGTTTCGTTTTAATGACTGTAAAACATCTTCAGTGGTGGAAATTTTTTCTTCTTTTCGCTTCACATCATGGAATGCCGGTCTGTTTAATGCAATACCGCCTGTTCTTCATGCTGTGTCGTTTTCTCACTACTTTCACTGTCACTCTTTCACTGTTCATAGTTGTTTTCCCCAGATCAGAAGTGTTTATTTTTGTTTTTACTGTGCAGAAAAAGTGGTTAATTATAACACACTCTGAGTGCCCCATTGGGCTGGCGACCGTGTTAATTTATTAATTAATCAATTAGTAATCAGTAGAGTAGGAGGACTGGCTATCTGGTGTGGTAGCTCGTTGTGGCAACATTCCCTCACTTGTTGGTTTTCGTTTACACAAAATTTTTTTGGGTGAAGATATCCTTGTCCAACTTTTATTGTAGGTAACACACGGGTCAATGTAACCTTAATCTGGCACAGGATTAATCAACTCGTTAGTGAGGGGAGTGTTACAACGTCACCTAAGGACTCGCACCAGGCAGGCTGAACACGGTGTGAACTAGGGTCGAACGGCCATAAAATGCCACATGGAAACGTCATCAACGTTATTATGCCGGAGAGGCGAATCAGGGCGTTCCGAAAGAGGGCCAAATGCTCTCTATATAGGGTGTTACAAAACAGTGTGGCCAAAGTTTCAGGAATCATTCCTCACACACAAAGACAGAAAATATGTTATGTGGACATGTGTCCGGAAACGCTTACTTTCCATGTTAGAGCTCATTTTAGTACTTCTATTTAAATGTAAATGGAAATAATTCGTGCAGACAATTGCTAAAATCCCCTATTGTTTCGTTAGTATGTGCTGTACTTCCTCGATTCACCGACAGTTGGCCCAATTGAAGAAAGGTAATGTTGACTTCCGTGCTTGTGTTGACATGCGACGGATGAGGCTTCATTCCAACGTGATCAAATTGCAAATTTTCACAATCAACACGTATGGGCTGACGAGAACCCGCACGCAATTGTGCAATCACGTCATCAACATGGATTTTCTGTGAACGTTTGGGCAGGAATTGTTGGTGATGTCTTGATTGGACCGCATGTTCTTCCACCTACGCTCACTGAAGCACGTTATCTTGATTTCATACGGGATACTCTATCTGTGCTGCTAGAACAAGTGCCTTTACAAGTAGACACAACATGTGGTTAATGCACGATGGAGCTCCTGCACATTTCAGTCGACGTGTTCGTACGCTTCTCAACAACAGATTCGGTGACCGATGGATTGGTAGACGCGGACCAATTCCATGGCCTCCGCGCTCTCCTGACCTCAACCCTCTGGACTTTCATTTATAGGAGCATTTAAAACCTCTTGTCTACGCAACCCCGGAACCAAATGTAGAGACTATTCGAGCTCGTATTGTGGACAGCTGTGACACAATACGCCATTCTCCAGTGCTGCATCAGCACATTAGGGATTCCATGCGACGGAGGGTGGATGCATGTATCCTCGCTAACGGAGTACATTTTGAACATTTCCTGCAACAAGGTGTTTGAAGTCACGCTGGTGCGTTCTGTTGCTGTGTGTTTCCATTCCATGATTAATATGATTTGAAGACAAGTAATAAAATGAGCTCTAACATGGAAATTAAGCGTTTCCGGACACGTGTCCACACAACATATTTTCTTTCTTTGTGTATGACGAATGTTTCCTGAAAGTTTGGCCGTACGTTTTTGTAACAACCTGTATACATTAAAAATAAATAAATTAATAAAAATAAAATAAAATAAATAACAGAGCCAAGAAAAAGTAACAAACGTCCGCAACGGATCGAAGTACCCGATGAACAAAACAAAACAGAAGAAAAACAAAAGCAGCAGGTCCCGGGGCTCGAATTCGTCTTCTTGAATATATATGCGCAACACTCACGCACCTTGCAACAAATGGTAGTAAAATGAATGCTGTTCATTTCATTCCACCCGTCCTGCCTGTACCTCGCGAGAATTCACTGTGAAAGGAAATTACTCTTACCTTGGAAGAAACAGAAACCATGTCAAGGTGTTTTTGTTTTAAACGCTTTTAATACTGGCCGGCAAGTCGAGTTGTCCTTTATTTTGGCGGAACAAATTCGCATTTCGTTCTGATGTGATGAGAATACTTTTCATTCTGGTAAAAACATTGTTTCGTTACGAAAGATGTGAAGAGATACAAGACTGTGTACCTGTCGCAGCCAAGTTGTATAAACAATTTGCTCACAGCGCGTCCCCTCTCTCGTTTGTGCCTCCGGCGCTACATTTTTTAAGAAATGAAGTCACCAGGGACGTGCGGAACCATCCATCGCGGTCGCGCCACTTCGCGAAAACTGTCGCCCCCTCCTTGCCCCCCTCCCCGGGCCTTTGAAATGCCGCAGAGACCTGTCCTGAATAATACAGCAGCCGACGCCGCCGCCGCTCTTTCGACCGCACCCATATGAAATGTGTGCGCCCTGCGGGCAGAGACATGATCGCATCTCCAGTTATGGACCACGTACGCATCGAAATTCGATAACTCGTTGCTATCGAAATCAGTGAATACTGCTACGTACCGCCCGTAGAAGCGCCGGGACAGTCCTCCAGACACCGGACTGTTCACCGAATCGATGTGCACTTCGTGATCTTTTCCTATTTCCCTGCGAACGCGTTTGTTAAGATGCTAATTTCAAAGTACTAAATTTCTAAAATATAAAATCCGATTTTGTGGACCAATCCGTCCTTCATTCCGATGTTCGTTCTCTGTGGCCTTCTCTGACAGCCTCGAAGACAACGACCTATTAACCAATAGTCAACACGGATTCAGAAAGTATCGCTCTTGCGAAACACAGCTTGCCCCTTATTCACATGAAATGGTAAGTGCCATCGACAAGGGATCTCAAATCGATTCCATATTTCTGTATTTCCGGAAGGCTTTCGACACTGTACCCTCAAGCGGCTTCTCATGAAATTCCGTGCTTATGGAATATCTCCCCAATTCCTATCAGAAAGGACACTGTTCATTGTAATTGACAATAAGTCATCGAGTAAAACAGAAGTGATATCTGACGTTCCTCTATTCTTCCTTGTGTTTTTAACGCTTTAGGAGACAATCTGAATAGCTCCCTTAGACTGTTTGCGGATGATGCTGTCGTTTATCGATTAGTGAAATCAACAGAGGATCAAAATCAACTGCAAAGCGATTTAGACAAAATTTCTGCATGGTGCGAAAATTGGCAGTTGACACTAAATAAAATAAAGTGTGAATTAATACACATGACCACTAAAAGAAATCCGCTGAACTTCAATTACGCGATAAATCAGTCAAAACATAAGGTCGTAGATTCTACTAAATACCTAGGAGCTACAATTATGAACAACTCAGACTGGAGAGAACACATAGAAAATATTGTGGGGAAGGCGAACCATAGATTACGTTTCATTGGCAGAACGCTTCGAAGATGCACCAGCTCTACCAAAGAGACTGCCTACATCACACTTGTGCGTCCTCTCCTGGAGTAATGTTGCCCATTGTGGGACCCTCACCATGAGAGACTGACGGAAGATATTGAGAAGGTTCAGAGAAGAGCAGCTCGCTCTGTTTTATCACGTTACCGGGGGGAAAGCGTCACGGAAATGTTGTACGAATTGGGGTGTAAATCATTAAACGAAAGACGTTTTCATTGCGGCATGATCTGTTTGCAAAGTTTCAATCACCGATTTCTACTTCCGAATGTGAAAATATTTTTCTAGCACCCACATACTAGGGGAGATATGACCATCCTCATAAAATAAGAGAAATCAGATCGAAAACGGAACGATTTAGGCGATCTTACTTCCCGCGCTATTGGAGAATGGAACGGTAGAGAAAAGTTATGAAAGTGGATAATGAACCCTCTGCCAGGCACTTTGTCGCAAAGTTATTGATCGAATTTGAAACTACTAAATTCTGTCGTAGCCTACCCATTAAGAGAAAATATCGTATGTTAATCACTATGAGGAACTTATACAATCAGAAATGAAATGATCGTATGTCATTTTTTCCAGGCGATCCCGTCTGGTATCGTGAAAAGTCTTTTTATTTGACGCCACTGCGGAGACTGGCGTGTCGATTATTATGAAAATGATGATGAGGACAAAACAACACATAGCCCCCTAGCCGGGAATCGAACCCGTGGAAGTAAGCGACGCTCGTGACTGAACTACGGGGGCGGACTATTAGAAACTGCATGTTTTTCTTGGAACTGACGCCATTGAAATATTACAGCTAATATAATTATAAAATTTATGAAACTTTTTTCGGTGACGCTCCCCTCCCCCTCCCCCCAAATTAATGAAGTTCCTTCATATCTTTCTCACCACACTGATGTTTGATTTTCATTGTTTTATATTTTAAGGACATAATTTTGCATTTTGCAATTCTGCATTTTATATCATCTGTAATGCGACCATCATTTGCTATTTTACTGCAGAAGTAACAAAACTCATCTACCTCCTTTATTGTTTCGTCACGTAATGTAATTCCTTCATCATCACCTGATTTTCTTAGAATGCACTCCATTACCCTTGTTTTGGTCTTGTTAATGTTCATCTTATATGCTCCATGCCGTTCAATTGCTCCTCCAGGTCCTTTGCTGTCTCTGACAGAATCACAATGCCATCAGCAAAACGCAGTGTTTTTATTTCTTCACCCTGAACTTTGATTCCTTCTCCAAATTTCTCCTTGCTTTCCTTTATAACTTGCTCAATGTACAAATTGAACAACATTGGAGAAAGGCTACAATCCTGTCTTAAACCCTTCCGAACCTCTCTTTCGTGCCCTTCAACTGTGACAACTGCCGTCTGGTTTTGTACAAGTTGTCAATAACCTTCCGTTCCCTATATTTTACTCCTGCTGATTTCAAGATCTGAAAGAGTGTATTCCAATCAACATTATCAAAAGCTTTCACTAAATCTACAAAAGCTAGAAATGTAGGTTTGCCTTTTCTTTATCTATCTTCTAAGATAAGCCGTAAAGTCAGGATTGCCTCCTGAGTTCCTACATTTCTCCTGAATCCAAATTGATCTTCCCAAGGTCGGCTTCTACCAACTTTTTCATCTTTCTGTAAATAATTTGAGTTAAAATTTTGCAAGCATGACTTATTAAACTGATGGTTCTGTAATTTTCACACCTGTCTGCCCTGCTATCTTTGGAATGGGGATTATTACATTTTCCTTAAACTCTGAGGGTATTTCCGCTGTCTCATACATCTTACGTACGAGATGAAATAGTTCTGCGGGAATGTCGACCACTCCAGGGGCCTTGCTTCGACTTAGGTCTTTCAGTGCTCTGTCAAATTCTTCTCTCAGTATAATATCTCCTATTTCATCTTCATCTACATCCTCTTCCTTTCCGACAATATTGTCTCTAAGTTCCTTTCTTTTGTATAGTCCCTCTATATATTCTTTCCACCTTTCAGCTTTCCCTACTTTGCTGAAAACTGGTTTTCATATGAGTTCTATATATCCATACAGCTGCTTTTCTTGTCTCCAAATGTTTCTTTTATTTTCCTGTGGCGGTATCTATTCTTCCCTTATTTATACATTCTTCTACTGACTTGCATTTGTCTTCTAGCCACTTCTGCGTAGCTATTTTACACTTCCTGTGAATCTCATTTCTTAGTCGTCTGTACTCCGTTTTTCCTGTTTCATTTACTGCATTTTTATATTTTCTCCTTTCATCAATTAAATTTAGTATTTCCTGTGATATCCAAGGATTTTTGGCAGGTCTTGCCTATCTACCTATTTTGTTCTCTGCTGCCTTCACTATTTCGTTTCTCAATGCTACCCATTCTTATTCTACTGTTTTATTTTCCCCCGTTTCTGTCAAATTTCACAGAAACGTCAGGTTCCTTCAATTTATCCAGGTCCCATCTCCTTATTTTACTTCTTTTTTGCAGTTTTTTTTCAGTTTAAGCCTACAGATCATGATCAACAGGTTATGGTCAGAGTCTATATCTGCCCCTGGGTATGTTTTACAGTTTAAAACCTGGTTCCGGAATTTATGTCTTACCATTATAAAATCTATCTGGTACCTCCCTGTGTCCTCTGGTTTCTTCCACGTATATAACCTTCGTTCGTTATTCTTAAACCAGGTGTTTGTTATGATTAAGTTATGTGCCGTGAAAAATTCTACCAGGCGATCTCCTGTTTCATTCCGATTGCTCAGTCCATATTCACCTACTATTTTACCTTACCTTCCTTTTCCTACTATCGAATTCCAGTTTTTCTCTCACTTAATTGTCTGAATAATTTCCTTTGCCTCCTCATATATTCCTTCGATCTCCTCATCATCGGCAGAGCTAGTGGACATACATATGAAGGGTCCACGGGAAAAAGGGGGTAAGTCAAAAAAATTTAGATTATTACAGCTTCAGAAAGCTTTCAAGAAGCTGTTTTTATCTGTTTTTATTTAATGGAACGAAGGGGGATAGTCTCAAAGTTACAGCGGTTTAAAAATATTGCGTCCACGGGAAAAATGGGGTAAGTCAATGTGAAACTAGGAAAAAAAGGGGGTTAGTCAGTTGGCATCACTGATCGCGCCTGTCGTTTGTGTTCCGTAGTCCAGGTGTTGAGCATCTGCTGTTGGCGAGGTTAAGTTAGTGCTTTGTGTGTTGTGTGAATTTCTTTAGTTTATTTTACGTTTTAACTGAACTGTGGAAGTGAACATGAAAAATGAAGAAAGTATCACCTTCAGTCAACTGTCACATTCAACGAAGAAAAGGAAGGGAACAGGTCGACTTTCCGACGTGAGAAACAAACTTTTATCATCCACCCATGAATTAGGGCCAGAATTTAAATGTACCAGATTGAAATGTTTCCAGAGTATTACTGACGCAGAACGTGGGTATTTTATATCTAATTATAACAAAATGACTGTGAATGAGCAGAATGCTTACTTGGCAGGCCTTATTAATGTAAATATTATATCGCAAAGGAGACCTAGGCGACCGGAAAATGAAGCTAAATTTCGTGACAACAGCTATTCATATCGTGTAAAAGTGAAGAGGGAGAATTCTGTCACTGAAGTAAATGTTTGTTCTAAAGCCTTTACATATTTTTATGGAATATCTAAAAAAATTTAGAAGTAATACAACGTTACCTGAAAAAAAGGTGTGAGTCCTAAGGATGGTCGAGGCCAACACTAATCGGAAACATTGTGTGACAACAGAAGCACTTGAGGCAGTTCGCCAACACATTAGTTCATTTAAAGGTGAACGTAGCCATTACAGCTTGAAACCCTCTAAGAGAGTGTATCTACAACCGGATCTGAACATCACTAATATGTATGAGTTATTTAAAAAATCATACCCTACACAATCTGTGTTGTATGAAAAATACAGACTTGTTTTCAACACAGAATTTAATGTGGGTTTCGGATTCCCTATAATGGACACTTGTAGTTACTGTGATAGGCATGCTGCCGATATTCGAGCTGTTGTACATGCTTTGAAATCGTACCCGGAAAATAGTTCAGAAAGGGCGAGTGCAGAAAAAAAAATCAAGCAACTGTCAACGGAGAAAAAATTTCCCCTAATAAAATCTGATATGTTTTATATTCGTAAAAGACGTTCTAAAGCAAACAGCAGGGCATCAAAAGAATGTGAAAGCATTACTATGGATTTCCTGCAGAACTTACCTATCCCTAACATCACAATTAACGACATGTAATACAAGAGATAGTTAACATTGTGCATGTTTAATATTCATGTATTGTCAACCGATGAATCATATTTCTTCGTTTATGATGAAACACTAGCCTACAAAGGGTCTACCGAAGTCGCTTCCTTTTTGTTTTATTTTGTGATGTCAATTATTGATCCCTCTGTTAGAAAATTAGATGTATTTTCAGACTCTTGCGGTGGCCAGAACAAGAATTGGACAATTACCGCCTGCTGCATTACATTGTTAATCACGTCAAGAGACTTGAGCGCGTGAAAATGACTTTTCTAATCCGTGGGCACTCGTATCTCGAATGTGATCGTAACATGGCCAGTATAACATGTGGCAACGTGTTCTTCACATGCAACATGACTATCTACAATTTATAGTAGAATGTTATAAGCAGTTTTCTTTCGTGTCGTTCACCTGAAAGTAGCAAACTTATAGGGTTTTTTTTTTTCGTAGTATCATCGAATAAACAAACACAATGGGAACGTAAGAGTAAATAAACTACTGCATCACACATGCAACACTTTAACAGCGATACTAGTAACAGCAGCAACAATGATAATAGAAATAAATTATAAGCATAAGTTAAATTGTTGTTGTTCTGGCCTTCAGTATGGAGAGTGGTTGATGCATCTCTCGACCTTACTCTGCCCTAAGCAAGCCTCCTCATCTCCTCATAAGAACGGCAACCTACATCCATCTGAATCTGGGTACTATATTTATCTCTCGGTCTTCCTATGCGGTTTCTACCCCACACACTTCCCTCCAACGCTAAATTCACAATTTCTTGATGTCTAAAAATGTGTCCTAAAAATCGATACCTTCTTTTACTCAAGATATGTCAAATATTCATTTTTCCCCAATTCTGTTCAGTGCCTCTTCATTAATTATGAGATCTACCCACATAATCTTCAGCATTATTCTGTAGCACCATATTTCAAAAGCCTGTATCCTCTTCCAGTCTAAACTATTCATCGTTCAAGTTTCACTCTCGTTCAAGGCAACACGCCACTCAAATGATTTCAGAAAAGAGTTCCTTTCACTTAAATTGATATTCTATGTTAGCAACTTTTCTTTTTTAAACACGCTTTCTTTCCCATTGCCATTCTGCATTTAGTATCCTCTGTACTGTGAACGTCATTTTATCTAAGTGCCCAAGTAACAAAACACATTTACCACCTTTATTGTTTCGTTACCGAATCTAATTCCATCAGCATCTCCTGATTTTCTAAGACGGCATTACATTACCCTTGTTTTGCTCTAGTTAATATTCGTTCTCGCTCCTTTGGACACACTGTCCATTCCATTCAGTTGTTCTTCCAGGTCTCTGACAGAATTACAATTTCATAGGCAAAACACAATGTCATCATTTCTTCACCCTGAACTCGAAATCCTTCTTCAAATTTCTCTTTGCTTTCTTTCACACCTTGCTCAATGTACAAAATAAATAATATTGGAGAAATGCTACATATCTTTCTGACTCCCTTTCCAACCACTCGTCCGTTCATGCCCTTCATCCTTAATAATTGCAGTTTGGTTGATGAACAAACTGTAAAAACCTTCCGCTCCCTAAATTTTATCCCTGCTGACTTCAGAATTTGAATGAGTGTATTCCAGTCAACAATGTCAAAAGCTTTATCCAAATCTAAAAAAACTAGAAATGCAGGTATACCTTTCCTTAATCTATCTTCTAAGATAAATCGTAATGTGAGTGTTGTCACCCACGTTCTTAAATTTCTCCTAAAGGCTCACTAATCTTCCCAAAGGTCAGCATCCATCAACCTTTCAATCCTTCTGCAAATAATTCTTGTTAAAATTTTGCAATCATGTCTCATTAACCCTCCGTCGGGCGCACCTCCAGATGAAACAAAACCAGGCGCACCCGGCCTGAGAGGCCACCCACATATTTTGTGGACTAGCTCCGCCATGTTAAATCAAATTCAAAATGCGTGTTGGCTAGTCTTGAAGAGGATCTAAAGGAAGGAATTACAGCAAACTTAAAGCATAATAATGGGTTTATTGAACACAATACACCTTAAACTAAAGTGACCAAAATTACCAATTTCCCACAAAGAGCATTAAAAATTGGTCGAACAGACATCCATAAAAGAAATGAATTTTTAAAGGACATTAGGCAGTCTATTCTGACATGGAATCATCTTTTCTCGCCACATTTGCAGCCAAAAACCGATGCTATAGCTCCCAAATCAACAGCTGAAACACAGGTATGGCACGGAACGTATACCTCGCTCAAGCAGATTGGTTGATGGCAAGTAGTCCAGTCAATGAATGCATTGTAGAGTGCATGGAATATGCGAGAATTTTTGACTTCAGGACTTTGTTAGGGATAGTTATGAGGTGAACATAATAAACGTCCCCGCCCCTATGGGGTGAGCTAAAGTGGGGAGGGGGGTGGAAAGGTACCATTTTTTGGTTTTTCGCTTATATTTCGGAAACGGTCGGCTTTAGGAAAAAGTTGTTCCAAATAAAAATGAAAGACAATTGAATTTGTTATAAAATTGTTTCGGTACATATACGTCGAATTCCCAACGGTTTTCGAGATATACGTTATTGAAAATCGACAATTTCGGAAAAAATCATCTTTACCTCAATAATTTTGTAAAACATTTACTTCTAGTGACTCACTTGATCGTTTCACAGAAAATATGTCAGAAAGAAAGTTGTAGAGCATTAAATCTTCTTCAATTTGATATGCACATTTGCTACGTTATCTTCAGCCAATCAGAAGTTACATCATTTATAAGATGTGCGCTCAGTTTCGATGTCCCTCCAGAGCTGAGTGTTTTGAGGGGCTGTGAAGTTTTTATCTTATGAAACGTGCTAGCATAGTAAATAACAATATTTTAACACTGTTAATAAGGTAATTCCATTTGAAACAGATCACTGTGAGAGTTTAGGAACTAGTTGGCCATTCGAACCCCAATTCGGCGCTCCACCTTTAGGTACTACTCCTAACCAAAGGCGTACTTGGTGATACGTTCGAAATTCATGTTGCTTAAACAGCTCCTTCAGCTGGAGGAAGAGTTGAGAGTAGGCTTCATGTTCCCAGCTGCTTTTATAAGTGATTTGTAGCGGAACTCGTTGAGGGATTCTGTGATGGCTTGAGCTCATACCATTATGATTCCCGCTGTCTCAGCAGTATGTTGTATGATTTTGGACTTCTGGTGCATTTTGACAAACACCATGTTACTCTTACAATACGCTACGGATGCTGTGTCGCAGCCTGTGAATGCATGTGAGAGTAACAAATGGGCGCTGTCGTTCATTTTCCATTCCTGCTGCAGCTATTTTGAAAAATATCAAAACGTCTTAACCTTTCCTCTTCCTGATTCTACAAGAAGAATGTTACGATCACTTGCAAATTTTGCTATTAAGAGAACAGTAAGTCGAAATCCTCTCCAATAATGGTAATCGAGGAATTATGTTATCTGTTGATAGGTGTATCCACAATAACAACGTCATAATCACCAAAAGCTTGAATGCCATTTATCCCATTTATCTGTAGTTGCATCAACAGGTTTATCAGCTGATTCTTATTGTTAAATTTGGAAAGAAAATCCTCTTGTTTCACTGTAATTTTAATTTCTAGACTGACATTCATTTCTCAACACCTCCTGAGCCAATATCGTCGACTTTGTTCAGCTGCTCTTATGCTCTCCGATATGTTAGAGTACCCATTAAAAACCACTGTACAACCTCTCCGAAGCCAATTGGTCTTCAAAAATCTAACATAAACATTGCAGCCTGATGTAATTTTTTGGACGTTCAGTATGAATCAGAAGGATGTACAGACCTTCTAAAGATGAGCCACTGCTATCTTCGCTTTCTATACTAGCTTTGATGAGTGATAGTATTCCTTTTTGTCACTAAGGAAACACCTGGTCCATTTATTGTTTCATTACGTACAAAACACAGTAGCCATTGCGCACCCTACACAGTCAACATTTTCATAAATAAATAAAAAATATCTCGAAAAGCTGACACACAATTCCGACACACAAACTTTCTCTTTGGTTGGCGAACTTTTGAAGTGAACTGAAGTAAGAAGTGAGTGAGAACACTTCATTCCACCCCGCAGCCAGTGACAGGCCTCGGATGTTCGTCGTGGGGCTTCCCCATCGTTAACTCTCTCACGGGCGTTAAGCACTGACGACCTTGACAACACGTCCACTGCAGACGACAATAAATGAGCCTCAACTCCTCCGCCTCAGAAAGACGAAGAAGTTGCGTTGCATGCACTTTTTTTGTCACTCTGAATCACTTTCAGTGCTTGTAAATACTTTAATTGTATGATTCATAATATTATCATAAAAGCTACAATTATAAAAAGGTGTTCTGTTTCAGTTGGAATTACCTTATTAACTGTAGGGCAGCGGTTAATCTTGGTCGTGCCCTACCCACTGTTTTAGCTGACGACGAGGCGAGTGTAACGAACGTTTTACAATTTTGTGAACGTTACCGACTCTGGCCTAAGCTCTTAGGCCGGAGGTTTTAGTGTGTTACAGAAGGGCTCGCTGATGCCTTTAACATCAGCGATCAGCGTACCTCTATACTCCGACTTAAAGTCTGAGGGTATTTAGCCTTTCTCGTACATCTTACGCACCTGGTAAAATAGGTTTTTTTATGGATGGTTCTCCCAGAGACTTCAGTAGCTCTGAGGAAATGTCATCTACTCCATTGGCCTTGTTTCGCCTCAAGTCTTCCAGTGCTCTGTTAAATTCATCTGTCAGTATAGTTTCTCCTACTTCAACTACTTCCTCTTTCCTTCCTACATATTGTCTATAAGTTCATTCCCTTTGCAGAGCACCTCTATATAGTCTGTCCACCTATCAGCATTCCCTTCTTTACTCAGAACTGATTTTCCATCTGAATTCATGCAACTATTTTTCTTGTCTCAAAATGTCTCTGTTACTTTCTGTAGGCGGTATATATTTTTCTCCTAGACATATATTCTTCTACAAACATGCATTTGGCTTCTAGCCACTCCGCACTTCCTGCCGATCTCATTTCTTATCTGTCTGTAGGCTATTTTACCTGCTTCATCTCCTGCATTTTTATATCTCCTCCTTTTATCAATTATGTATTTCCTATGATATCCAAAGAATTTTTTTGGCTTTGCCTTTCTATTGGTTCTCTACTGCCTTAAAAATTTCACCTCTTAAAGCTACCAATTTCTCTTCTACTCTTTTATTTCCTTCCGTTTCTGTAAAGTGTTGCCAAAATCTCCCCTTGAAATTCTCAAGAACTTCATGTTTCCTCTGTTTATCGATGTTCTGTCCGATTATACTCTTACATTTCTTCAGTTTCTTCAATTTCAGTCTACAATTAATACCTAATAAGATATGAGCAGAGTCTATATCGGTCCCTGGATATGTCTTACAGTTTAAAACCTTGTTCCTAAATCCTTGTATTACCGTTATAAACTCTATCTGGTATCTTTCGGTGTCTCCTGGTCTCGTCGACGTATGCAGCCTTTTTTCATGGTTCTTTAACCAAGTATTTGTTATGATTAAATTATGTTATTATTCTACCAGAGGGTTCCTCTTTTATTGCCGACCGCGGTGGACGAGGGGACTGAGGCGCTCCAGTCACGGTCTGCACGGCCACTACGGTCGGGGGTTCGAATCCCCCTCGGGCATGGATATTTGTGCTGTCCTTAGTATAAGGTAGTAGATAAGTAGTTTGTGAGTTTAGGGACAGATTACCCCGTAGTTAAGTCCCATAAGCTTAACAAACATTTGAACATTTGAATATTGGTTCCTCTTTTATTTATTTCTTCCGGTCCATATTCACATACTATTTCCTTCCATTAGTTTGCTACTACGGAATTCCAGTCACCTATCACAATTAAGTTCTTCTCTCCCTTAACTGTCTGAATATTTTCCCTTACCTCCTTACACATTCTTTTGTGTCCCAACTTCGTCGCCGCTTTTGTGTCCCAGCCTCGTCGTCGGTGTCGGTGGCCGAGTGGAATGAGACCGACACAGGAATATAGACAGCACGCTGGTGCAGGTACGGAGGGGAGCAGCCAGAAACTATAAACACTAGAGTAAATTAGAAAGAGATATATATTGCACAGAATGTAACAATACTTAACTTTTACATAGTACTGCAGAATGTTGATATATAGTTGTTAGAGGCCTGCCTAGTGCCTGTACGATAGCAAAGTCTTCACTGGTGCCTATCTGATTACGAAGGTCCTAACTGGTTGCTATCTCAGTCCGAAGTGCTCGGTGTCTTTCCGTGGTGGCCACGAGCGGGGTTGCAGCAGAGGGCGCTCGTGGCTGTCGTCGTGAGAACGCCGCGCCGTGCGTGCATGGCGGCGCGCGGCGAAAGTAGGTGGCGCGCACTTTGTACTTGTGCGACACCACACCCCTCCCCCCCAAACCGCCGCGCCGTCGTGGCGTAGGGCTGAGTGCCACGCCGAAGGCACTGGGAGGAGGGCCTGGGCGGGGGCGTTACTGGTGGGACGGGCGTCGTAGCTGAGGCTGGGATCGAGACGCCGTCCGCGCCCCGGCATCCGCCTTGCGATCCTCCAGGGAACCCACCGAAACCTGGGGAAGGGCGCACCCCCCCCCCCCCCCCGCCCAGAGGGAGCAGGTCATCTTCTTCTGAGGTTCGTGGCCCAGGCGGCGGCGGCACGCACGGTCCCGGAGTCCTTCTCTGTGACGCTGTCATCTGCGGCGGCGACAGCGGCGGCGTCGCGTCGATCTCCATCGGGACGATCTCGTAGTCCGGGGACGCTGGACCCGTTGACGAACGATGTGGATGTGCTCCCTGGCTGTGAACTGGGTCTGGAATCAAGAAACCGGAGACAGGATCGCGCGGCCTATGCAGACGCAATTGGTTTGCGTGGCACCGCAGCTCTGACCCTGTGGAAGAACGTACAACATACATATTGCGACCGAGCACGCGCTGAATGGTGCCCGGCAACCATGTCTTCTTGTTTCCAGCAAACACCCTGTACAGCACCGGCGTGGAAACCTGAAAACGCGTAGCGCCATACGAACCCACTCGGTGCGTGGGATGCTGCAGCAGGTGAAGGAGAGTGCGGTGACGGCGGCCGTGTAGCAGCTCGGCAGGAGACGGGCCGTCACGTGGCATGCACCGATACGTAGACAGGAAAATTTGAAGAGCTTGCTGCCTGGAGTGCTGACCTTTCATCTTCTCCATGTGAGACTTGAATGTTCGAACGAAACGTTCTGCTTCACCATTGGACTGAGGGTGAAAAGGTGCGGTGGTGATATGCTGAATGCCATTCGCACGACAAAACTGTTGAAATTCCGCACTAACAAACTGAGGTCCATTGTCACTGACGATAGTTTCAGGCAAACCTTCGATGCAAAACACTGATGTTAAGGCACTGATCGTACTAGACGCCGTCGTTGAGTTCATGGCAATCACAAAAGGAAACTTGCTGAAAGCGTCTACAACAATTAACCAGCGCGTATTCCAGAAAGGTCCGGCAAAGTCAATGTGTAAACGTTGCCATGGTCCCTTGGGGCGTGGCCAGTCTGAGAAACGTTGCGGAGGAGCCGCCTGATGCTCCGCACAAAACGTACACTGTGATGTCATGCTCTCTATCTGAGCGTCCATACCAACCCAGGTACAATGACGTCTGGCCAGTTGCTTTGTCCTAACAATGCCCCAATGTCCTTGATGCAGGAGGCGTAACACTTCACGTTGCAGGGAACGAGGAACAATCACTCTTGCTTGGTCGTTGTCGGTATGCAACAACAGAACACCCTGACTTAAGGATAATGCATTACGTTGTGCAAAATAACGTCGAACCAGAGGCCGATCAATGTCTTTGGCTCTGGCAGGCCACCCTGAGCGAACAAAACGTGCTACCACACTTAAGTCTACATCCGCAGCTGTTTCCTTTGCAACCCGACGAGAGTTCAAAGGGAAATCTGCGACAGCGGAAGCATCTCTGGAGTCTATCTGACAACATGCCATTTCTGAAGAATCAAACGACACATCCTGGCCAACCGGAAGTCGGGAAAGTGTGTCCGCGTTAGCATGTTTAGTGGTAGGTCGGTACAAAATCTCATACTGATAATTAGACAATATCAAGGACCATCTCTGAAGCTTTTGTGCCGTACGTGGCGGAATCGGCTTTGTGGGTGAGAACAACGACGTGAGAGGCTTGTGGTCTGTCAACAAATAGAATTTTCTGCCACAGAGATAATGATGAAACTTTGTGACGCCGTAAATGATTGCTAAGGCCTCCTTTTCTATCTGACTGTAATTCTGTTGCGTCGGCGTCAGTAGCTTGGATGCAAAGGCAATAGGACGATCGTGACATCCAATACGATGTGAGATTACAGCGCCCAGACCGTACGACGAGGCGTCAACTGCTAACACTACAGGCTTCTGTGGGTCAAAGGTAATCAAACATGCATCACCGAGTAGTGCAGACTTTAGTTTGTCAAAGGCAACCTGACAATCTTTAGACCATACAAAAGGAACATTCTTCCTACGTAAGTGATGCAGTGGAGCTGCAATCTGAGAGGCATTGGGAATAAATCTGAAATAATAGTTCAGCTTTCCCATTACTGCTTGCAATTCGTGCACATTCTTAGGAGGAGGCAAGTCTTTGATTGCTCGAAGATGTGACTGTAAGGGATGTATTCCTTGGGCATTAATCACATGGCCTAGGTACTCTATTTCAGTTTGAAAAAACGAACACTTTGCTTTATTGCAACGTAGACCTGCTGCAGTCAAAACTTTGAAAAGGCACTCCAGGTTTGCTAAATGTTCTTCAACTGTACGTCCGGATACCACAATATCATCTAAATAGTTCGAACAACACGGTACAGAAACTGTCAGCTGTTCCAAAAAACGCTGAAAAATAGCGGGAGCGGAAGAACTGCCAAAGGGTAGGCGTTGAAATTGAAGAAGGCCCATGTGAGTATTAATGACGAAAAACTTTTTGACTCGTCATCAAGTGGAATCTGTAAGTATGCCTCTGCTAAATCAATCTTGGAACAGAAACGAGACTGTCCTAATTTGTCCATTAGTTCGTCAGGTCTGGGCAAGGGATAAGTGTCTACAATTGTTTGACTGTTCACTGTTGATTTGAAGTCCGCACAGAGACGAAGTTTTCCTGACGGCTTGGGTATAATTACTATAGGCGAGGCCCACTGACTCGCAGAAACAGGAGATATCACCCCACTATCTTGCCAACGTTTAAGTTCTTCGGCAACTGTATCACGCAAGGCGATAGGCACTGGTCGAGCTTTACGAAATTTTGGAACTGCAGAGTCTTTTACATGTGCCACGAAGTCTTTTGCACAACCTAGTTCCGGCGAAAACAAGTCACTATATTTGTCACACAATGCATTGATTTTATCCTGAGGCACTATTGACGAAATTTGAAGCACATCTCTTTGAATTGATAAACCAAACAAGTCAAAAGCATCTAGTCCAAAAATGTTCTGTGTAGATTTGGCCTGAAGAACAACAAAAGCAACTGTTTTCGTTACACCTTGAAAAGAGGCTGGCAGGCTACATGTTCCTAGCACGGGAATATTTTGACCTGTGTACGCTGTTAGCACTTGCTGTGACGGCGACAATTTTGGCGAACCCAGAAGTTCATAAGTATCTTTATTAATTAATGTAACAGCGGAACCAGTATCAAGCTGAAATTGCACAGTCTTATTTTCTATGGAGAGATTTACAAAAAGTTTGTGCTTCTGGCGCACGACAGATGCGCGAATGTGGGCAACGTCTGCTACGGTTTGTGTGCTGCGTATGCGCGGGCCGCGTAGTGAAGGAAGCGGCTCAGACTCGGCACGCGGGGGATTAACAACACTGTCACTAGATGGCACTACCGCCGGATCGGCGTCCGCGCAATGCGAGGCTACTGCACTAAAATTACTTTCAGTATCTACAACAAGTCTACTGTCACTAGCTACACAGTACTGGGCACTATTACAAGGAGCAGTTGCAGAAGGCACTATTTTCACTACAGGAATGCACTGTTCATATTCATTTTGCTTGTCCCGAACCCTTTTCCGTTGCACTGTTTTATGCGCTCGTCGGCGCTTGCTACGTGGTGCACTATATAGTTTTGCCATAGGCGCAGCACTACTTTCTTGCAATTGAGATCCAAGGAAAGCATTGTTCAATTCCACAGCCCGTATAACATTGACTGTATGCACTGCTCTCGCACCCTGCGAAGCACTGTTTCTAACGGTACCGTTCTTTGAGTTTTTAATTTGCATACACACAGACTGTACATGTCCTGATTTGCCACATTGATAACAGGTTGCTTTGCGACTAGGGCAATGAGCACGCTTGTGGCGAGACAAACACTGGGGGCAAGATTTACGTACATTTTTCTGAAATGAGCGTTGGCGCCCGTTATTCAAATCACTGTTTCTAACACGACGGGGCGACCTTTGTGTCGCACTTTTACACTGGCTACTGTTCACTGTCTGTTCAGCACGGCCTGTACTATTGTAAGAATCACTAGTGCTACACTGAGAACTACGGCTAGGAAAGCGTCCGTTACGGCGCACTGAATTTACACTGTGGCTTTGCATTTCTACATCTGCTAAGTCAAAAGTATCATGCGCTTCAATAAGCTGCAGTACACTGTCTAATGAGGGGTCAGACTGTTTTAAAATAGCTGCCCTAATTCTGGGGTCCTGAATGTTCTGAGTGATAGCGTCTCTCAACATCACGTCACTATACGAAAGTCCACAAGAACAAATAAATTTACATTGGCGGGTTAAGCCCTTCAATTCCGTAATCCACTCTTGGTGTGACTGCTGCGGTAATTTTTTAAGTCTGAAAAATCGGTATCGTGCAGCGGCTACAAGAACTTTTCTCTCATAATGTGCATTCAGTGCATCTACAATTTGTTCAAAGTCTACATCACGAGGAGATGCGAGAGGGAAAAGTTTTTGCAATAGTACGAAGGTCTGGTGGCCAACAATCGATAAGAAAAGGTTCTTCACTCTCTGACCTGTAATTTGATGAGCCGCGACGAGTTCTTGAAACTGTGCGAAGTAGTCGCTCCATTCTTCCTCACGTTCGTTGTACTGGCGAAAGGTAGGAAGCGTTGCGGCGGCAGGTGTGGGCTGCTGATGCGACGGCTGTTGTTGAGTTGTCAACTGCGCCACCGCCTGGAGAAGTTGTGTTATTTGCGCCGTCTGTAACTGAATAATTTCCATTAAGTTTGAGTTCGGGGTAGTGGCCATGCTGACCGATTAGGCGCCGCGTATACAAGTAAATTAGTACAAAACACAAATGCAATATGAAATAGGACGCTCTGCAACAAAAAAGTCCACAAAATACGTAACAGAATATGTTCCCCCAAAAATCTTATAATAAGGGTGGGTGGGCGGGAGCAATTTTTGCGTGCTCCGACTGCTGCTGTCTGGCTGCTGCAAGCGGGCTGGTCCAAGGTTCTATCACTCCTCGTCGCCGCTTTTGTGTCCCAGCCTCGTCGTCGGTGTCGGTGGCCGAGTGGAATGAGACCGACACAGGAATATAGACAGCACGCTGGTGCAGGTACGGAGGGGAGCAGCCAGAAACTATAAACACTAGAGTAAATTAGAAAGAGATATATATTGCACAGAATGTAACAATACTTAACTTTTACATAGTACTGCAGAATGTTGATATATAGTTGTTAGAGGCCTGCCTAGTGCCTGTACGATAGCAAAGTCTTCACTGGTGCCTATCTGATTACGAAGGTCCTAACTGGTTGCTATCTCAGTCCGAAGTGCTCGGTGTCTTTCCGTGGTGGCCACGAGCGGGGTTGCAGCAGAGGGCGCTCGTGGCTGTCGTCGTGAGAACGCCGCGCCGTGCGTGCATAGCGGCGCGCGGCGAAAGTAAGTGGCGCGCACTTTGTACTTGTGCGACACCACACATTCCTTTGATTTCGTCATAGGCGGAGCTACTGAGCATATTATTGTGGTGTCGCACAAGTACAAAGTGCGCGCCACCTACTTTCGCCGCGCGCCGCTATGCACGCACGGCGCGGCGTTCTTACGACGACAGCCACGAGCGCCCTCTGGTACAACTCCGCTCGTGGCCACCACTGAACGACATCGTTCACTGGGGACTGAGATAGCAACCAGTTAGGACCTTCGGAATCAGATAGGCACCAGTGAAGACTTGGCTATCAGTTACGCACTAGGCAGGACTCTAGCTCAACTATGTATCAACATTCTGCAGTACTATGTAAAAGTTAAGTATTGTATAAATTCTGTGCAATATATATCTCGTTCTAATTTACCCTAGTGTTTCTAGTTTCTGGCTGCTCCTCTCCGTACCTGCACCAGCGTGCTATCTTTATTCCTGTGTCGGTCTCATTCCACTCGGCCACCGACACCTACGACGGAAACGAGACACAAAAGCGGCGACGAGGCTGGGACACAAAAATTATCTTGTAGTACTGTGGCCATATCGGCTTCGTATATGTCTTGACTACGATAGTGCGATCACTGTGCTGCTCATAGTAGTTTACCGCGTTCCTATTTTTTTATTCATTAGTAGACCTACTCCCTTCATACCCCCAACTACTTTTGTATTTATAATCATGCACTTGCCTGACCCCAAGTCCTGTTCCTCTTTCCACCGAGCTTATTAATCCCTACTTTATCTAACTCCATTTCCCTTTTTATATTTTCTAGCCCCCCTACACCTGTAAGGGAGCTAACGTTAGATGCTCCGATCCGTAGAATGCCAGTGTTGTCTTTCCTTATGTCGACATCATCCCGAGAAATCTCCGCCTGGAGATCCGATATATTTTACCCGAGAGCATGCCATCGTCATATACTCCTACAGTAGAACTGCATGTTCTCGGGAGAAGTAAAGACGGTAGTTTCCCCTTGCTTTCAGCCGTTCGCAGTAACTGCATGGCAAAGCCATGTTCGCTGATGTTACAAGGCCTGCTCAGTCAGTCATCCAGACTGTTGCACCTGTAACTACTGAAAACGCTGCTGCCCCTCTGCAGAAACCACACGTTTGTCTGGCCTCTCCACAAATACCCCTCCGCTGTGGTTGCACCTACGGTACGGCTACCTGTGCTGACTGTGTCGTTAAGGCGCGTAAGCTACATATTCCTTCCTATAGGAAACAATCGCTTTTGTGCCAGAAACACCAGCGACACACAGTTCAGGAGAGATGACGTCACAAACAACACACAGCATTTGACAATATTCCACAACTTCTCCCAAAGTAATGGACCTATTGCAACAAAAAATGATATATGTGGAGAGACCCGTCATTAACAATTAGTCAGAAAAATACTGTCTCAGAGAATGCCAGCAATTAGCGATTTGCAAAAACTCTTACGCATATATTCAAGCTTCTAAGAAACATTTTTTTTTCTGAGAACCGAAGGAAAATGATAATAGGGAAGAATTATATCGCTTACTACTTTTCTGCTATATATGAAGAAAAACTGTAGTATTCGGCGTAACATTACAATTTGTTAATTCACAAACAATATACATAAATAACACAATGTATCTACGAAATTGTATAATAGTACGACACATAGTTCAGGTGATATGGATAATGAGATGCGTCTATATCCGGTCTTCTACACATGAGGTTGTAAATTCTTACGTGAACAGTTTACTAATAGGTATGTGGGAAATTGTGTTAGTATACATGATGTTGATCAGAGATATGACGTCATTAAGTCTCAGCTGCATCGAAGTGAAACTGGAATTGACAGAGATGGCCACTGTGGATTGAAGTCTGACTAACAAAATATCTAGCGGGAAAACGCAATTAATATATCGTGGAAATTGGCATTTGTCGACTGAACGGCGCCTGTTGAGAAATTAACCAATTCCGGCTGCAAATTTCTTTCCGGAATCGTTACAATTTTGAGCCATTATTCATTTACGTAGTTATTTCCTGAACTTCAACCCCAACTCTAGACAGTGTCCCGTAAAATCCCTACCGCAAGCCATGAAAATTGTCCTAATGCTAACCGTGCGATGCGGGATCACTGGATGGTGCTACCATTACGTACCAGAATCTGGCTCTCATTCGTAAATGAACAAAAGAGAGTCAGCTGCGATAATATCGTTGGAATAATGTTCCTATTTACGTAAGCCAGACGTCATGACAAATACTGCTGAGGGTGCTCTTCTCGTCATTTTGGGACTTAGCTAGAGGACGCTGAAAAGCGAAGTACTGGGCGTAATGCATTACATTTTACAGTGTTAAAAACGGTGTACAGAAGATTAATGCTTATTTTTTTTTAGAATGAAAGCTCCTTACGGTATAAGAGGAGTGGGGGAGAGGCGTAAAACGGTAGTGTTAGGGCATCTGCATCAGTAATAACACCCACTAGGCTTAGAGCGGAATCCGCTTTTGTCTTCAGATCCCCGAAACGCGACGCTAAAAGCAGCGACCACTTGCACCGCCGACATGAATAACACAGGCTGTCCAGAGCAGAGGATAAAACTCTCCTGTGCTCCGCTCTGCGCGTCGGTGACAGACAAAGTTGTACCACTGTACAGGGAGATAGATACATCACACAGTAATTCTGCAAGCATTAGCTACGAGTCTTCCGAATTTTGCACTACTTATGCGGTGCAGGCATTATTATTTCGGGCAATGTTGTGTTGGTGTATAGTTGGGCATTCAGTCAAAGAACGAGAAGAATTTTAAAGCATAATACGAGATATACACTCATACTTAAACAGAAAAATTACATCAAAAATTTAATGTATCGATGTAGCTCACCTCATTCAAAATACAGTGCACAGTAGCAAAAACGACGACGAAATACTGTCAGAAAACTTATGTTCAGATAAAAACAGTGGAATACTTCCAATGTACGTAACAGCTTCCAACGACCATTTAGATCTTCGTAAATTTGTGGGGCACCACACCCTTCCTGACCCAGTGAATTCTATTGAACAGTGTAAACCTGCAGTCGGGCTCTAGCCCTGCCGCTGAGTGTTAAAGGCAGGGAGATTTCACTAAATATCACAAGTTATAAATCACACAATTAAATAAAAAAGTGACCAAGGATGAGCAAATGGAATTCTCAAGATAGTTTGGACCTTGATTTATCAAATTAAATCCCCAAGTGAGATGTGAATAATTTACCATTGGAAAACACAGAGAGTGAGCTAATTCATTCATGTAGCAAATTACTGACGCTACAATTACATCAGAGATGATAAAACGGTTGAACAATCGCAAACTAGTAACGAATTTCTATTACATTCATCAATGGTATTTAATTAAACATGGACAAACTACATCGAGTAGGCTGTCATGTTCATCCGCTATTATAATTGCAAAACTGAAATGTACAAGAGTGATTTCGATAGTTCTCTATAAGGATTGGAATAAAACTTTTGTTTATTTTTCATTGGAGATGCCTTGTAGATTCCAACGAAGTTCCGGTGCATTGTACCAAAATCGTAAATGAACTACCACTAGGCCTACAAAATAGCTCCCAACTACGGTTATCATTCTTCGTTTGAAGTGAATCTACGTCCGCCAAGAAAAGTTTTCCGTTTTGGGATGAGAGTCTGACGGAAGCAAAAATGTTCAAATGTTTTTGTAAAGTCTGTCGGACAAAACTACGGGGTCATCAATCCCTAAACTTACAAACAACTTACGAACTAGGACGACACAAATATCCATGCCCGAGGGGGGGATTCAAACCCCCGACCGTAGTGGCCGTGAAGACCGTGACTGGAGCGCCTTAGTCTACTCGGCCACCGCGGCCGCTGACGGAGTCACATCAGGTAAATAAGGCGGGTGTGGCAACAACTGATGCACGTGTGTAGGTGCGAATTCACTTGATGGAAGATGTCTTTCTTGCTTGTTAAACCTGGCCTTTTTCCGCGTATCTTTTGTAGCAATTTTCCCAGGGGCTTAGCATAGCATTTTTCAGTAACTAGTGGGTAGCCCCACAAGCGACTTCTAATGAAATTGCGTGCTTATGGAATATCTCCACAGTTGTGCGATTGGATTCACGATTTCCTATTAGAAAGGACACAGTTCGTTGTCGTCGAGTAAAACGGAAGTGATATCAGGCGTTCTCCAGGGAACCGTTACAGGTCCCATTCCTTGCGTTTATGAACGATTTAGGAGACATTCTGAATAGCTGCCTTATAATCTCGATTAGTGAAGTCAACAGAGGATCAAAAGCAACTGCAAAGCGATTTAGACAAAATTTAAACATGGTGCGAAAATTGGCAATTGACACTAAATAAAGAAAAGTGTGAAGTAATACACATGACCACTAAAAGAAATCCGCTGAACTTTAATTACGCGATAAATCAGTCAAACCTTAAGGTCGTAGATTCTAACAAATACCTAGCAGCTACAATTACAAACAACTTTGACTGGAGAGAACACATAGAAAATATTGTGAGGAAGGCGAACCAAAGATTACGTTTCATTGGCAGAACGCTTCGAAGATGCACCAGCTCCAGCAAAGAGACTGCCTGCATCACACTTGTGCGTCCTCTCCAGGAGTACTGTTGCCCATTGTGGGACCTTCACCAGGTGGGACTGACGGAAGTGATTGAGGAGGTTCAGAGAAGGGCAGCTCGTTTTGTTTTATCACGTTACGGGGCGGTAAGCGTCACTGAAATGTACGAATTGGGTGGAAATCGTTAAAAGAAAGACGTTATTCATTGCGGCGTGAACTGTTTGCGAAGTTTCGATCACCGACTTTTACTTCTCAATGTGAAAATATTTTGCTAGCGCCCACCTACTTAGGGAGACATGACCATCCCAATAAAATAAGAGAAATCAGATCGAAAGCGGAACGATTTAAGTGTTCTTTCTTCTCGCACGCTATTAGAGAATGGAACGGTAGAGAAACGTTACGATAGTGGCTGATAATCCTCTGCCAGGCACTTAAATGCGATTTGCAGAGTATCTATGTAGATCTACAAACAGAATCCCCTTCAAGGTCCAGAATACTGATGCCATCACCGTTTCAGTCTCAAGAATTGTCTTTGGTTTCGTTGGTGGAGGAAAATGAGCATTATTCCACTGCTTTCACTCTTGTGTATCGTACCACACACACGTTCGAGCCAGGATCACAAAATGGAGCAAAAAGTGTGGTTCATTTTTCAAAAATCGGGCCAACCGTTGTTTCAATATGACCATTCTCGTGTGTTTTTCATTCATAGTCAAGAGTAGCGGCATCCATCTTACAGATAATTTTTTAATTTCTAATCCTTCAGTTAAATTTGATGTACCCTTTCAGATGACATCAAGAAGGCGTGAGCACTTTTAATCGCCAAATCTCCATGATCATTATGTGCCTTTTTGCAAGGATTTCTGGTGTAATAAGACATCTTGGTCGACCACTGAGTGGATCATCATCTGAGATCTCTCGACCAATTTTGAATTTCAGAATGAAACTTTCACTCTGCAGCGGAGTGTGCGCTGATATGAAATTTCCTGGCAGATTAAAATTTGTGCCGGAACCGGGAATCGAAGCTGGGACCTATGACTTTCGCGAGCAAGCTCTCTACCGACTGAGCTATCCCGACGTGACTCACGATGCTGCCCCACAACTTTACTTCCGCCAGTACCTCGCCTCCTACTTTCCAAACTTCACAGAAGCTCTCCCAGTTTTAATCTGCCAAGAAGATTCAAATTTAAATACATTTGCCACTTGGCAACAGTTGAAATGTGTATTCTGGAAACTGATCTGAATGCCCTTTGCTTGCATATCTTTCTTTACGGAGTACTTAATTTCTGCTCAAATCTCGTTTTTCATTTTCCATCTTCGCAAATTACTACACGAGAACAACCAATGAACGTCACCGCTGCAACATTCTTCAAAGAGCACTGATGTGGAACGTTTTTACAGGCAACAGTCCAATCGATATCACGTGAACAACTCGTTGGACTAACGCTGACCTTTGTCGTGATTTGAATGAACCCTCGTAAATCCTCGACGGAAATATTAAACGTCCAATGTTCAAATAGCTTATGGGACTTAACTACGGGGTCATCAGTCCCTAAACTTACAAACTACTTACGAACTAGCTAATACTAAGGACGGCACAAATATCCATGCCCGTGAGGGGATGCGAACCCCCAACCGTATTGGCCATGCAGACCGTGACTGGAGCGCCTCAGTCCGCTCGGCCACCGCGGCCGTCATTAAACGTCAGTCTTCTACAAATTACGATACGCTTATTATACTCACACACATCTAACAGCTGAGCGGACGAGGAAGATGAATCGGCTGTGTTTGGAGCAAACATCAGAAGTCACCAGATGCCCATGAGTCGCCTCTTCAGCTTCTCAGAAAGAAAGAAATTTTCTACCCCGACCATTAAAATGGTGATTTCTCTTCGTGTCATCAACGGAAGCTGGAAGAAACAGCATGGCCACCAGCTACCTCCCACTGACGTAGCCTCCTTCTTCCCTGAGTCCTACTTCACTTCTTCGCAATCTGGAGGAAACGACAGTTCCAGAAATTGCTATCTAACTCCACCCTGCGACCTTCCTATCGGTACTCACCAATAGGAATTGGGCAATACATAACTCAGGGTAGTAAAAGGTTTATGGCTCGTTGTCTTTGTTCATAGGGGTGAGTTATGTATGTCAGCTTCTATGCCCTAAACAGCTACCCAACCTGTTTAAACAAGATCTATCTGTAGTTTAGCCAGTCTATCAATCTGCAGATGATGACGCGAAAAATATTTTTAATAATCATAAATTAAAGTTATATCCAACAAAATGGATTCAAGATATTGTTCTGAAGAGATTCACATATGAAGTAATTTTTTTATAAATAGAGTTTATTGTTCTTTTTGCGCATGAAAATGCCGAGGTGGTCATACTTTATACATCCCAACTATTGTTGATGAGAGGCACAATAAGGATCACACGCACTCGAGCGTAAAAGTTCCAAATTATCACAAGTAAATTAATGAAGTCGAAATTAATCCGCGATTAATTATAGTACTTTATATAAAACTTACTTTGTCATCTCAGGAGTACACGATTGCTGAATTATGACAGTTCCACAGCTCTCCTACCGTACATAGTTTACCATTTTTAAACTAAACACTAAGTTCTGCAGTCACCGTCCCGTAAAGTCCAAATATGCCATCCTCTTCAAGTCACATGTTCTTAACGCGGCTTCAGACTGCCCAGAGTCACAACCTTTCACCGACTCGTGCAAGTTATGAGTCTCTTCCCAAGCATTCGATAACGTGCTCTACCTCCTCCCAAATTGTACCCTTTACGCATCCTAACGCCTCATCTTTAAAATAGAAGTTCCTTCAAAAATTTTATACATTTGAATATCACAGAATTAAATGCTTTGACTACCTCCCTATAAATGTTGTTTACATTGAACAAACAATTACATATTTAAAAATACTAACATCGGTTGAGACTGAAGCTATTTGCTCAGATAGGTATTGAGCGTGGCGTCTCACTGTTCAAATATACTGCCGCCATAGAAATATAGTTACGCAATTAATATTTAATTTATCATGGCTTTTATGCAAATATATGCAGTACTTATCCACAAATATATATGTAACTGTTTATGTATAAATTATCTGCTGCGTATCTACTATTTTTAGTCGGCCATGAAATATCTTAGAAGAAGTCTACAACATAAAACGAACGTTACTAAGAATAATATTAAATATAATAAAATACATATATAAATGTAATGCGCTTTGCTGGGTTAATGTTTTGTGTTATTGTGGTGGAATCTATGTTCTGACACAAGAATATAACTACAGCTTCTATGACCTAAACAGCTACTCAAACTGTTTAAACCAAATTAATCACAAAAATCTCCTGAATCTATTCATATAATTATATTTGCAGTATGATCATTGCCTGATTTTATATGGACTTTTAGAATAATGTGTGTGGCTATATTGTATTTCAATTGCAATCTAGGATAGCGTCCCGCGCTAATCCAAAACCTCCGTTTCCTGTTTCCGAGCAGATTAAGGTTTTCCGAACGACCTGTATTCCATTCACTACGTCCAAACTGTTAGCCGGTCGGCTGGGCAACCCAACAGCTTGCCAAAACTTGCTTTTCACACGGAAACAATCAGCCTCTCCCTTTATCTGTGGTGTCACAAACCAATGGCAGATAATTGCAGATGATAAAGAACTCGTCGCTCTGTAAAGTGTTACCAAGGCTGCCAATTCCGACACTCTGTAGTGTTACATGCGCCTCCGCATACAAAACAATATTTATTTGCCCACATTTAAATTAATTATGCTTATATTTGTATATCTTTTTCTTGTAATTTTGTATCATTTTCAATGTGTCACTAAATTCTGAAAGACGCAATATTGTTTGAAAAACTTAAGTCAAAGACTAACTCTGAACAAAGAGCAATTAGAATAATAAATAGATTTAACTATTGTTTCTTTTGAAAGAAAGGAATAGTGACGCCATTTTTTTCTTCTGTATTATGCCCTCGTCTGGTAAACTTCTCCTCCATATTACGCTTGTATATGACCTGATGAATTGTGAAAATGTCTGTACGATATATCTCGATGAGAAAGTTGTAATTGAAGTGATGTACTGAATTTATGACATGATCTGGACTGTATGAATTTAATGAGATTTCACAAAGGCAACTGAACTTTGAACGTGATATATATGTAGACTTGCTTCATTTATTTGAATAATAATTGTTTCGTGAGTTTACCGAAATTTGTCCGAGTACTTATTTGTAGTTAGATTAGAACCTTATTTTTCCTTTCACATTTTTCATTTAACTGTGATGCAATTTATTTTTCTGGACAAAAATAATGAATTACACAGCTTTACGAATCTAATTGTTGGAGATGCGTACAATAGGACCCATTTTTATGACGTTCTTTTATTAAATAATTATTCTAACTGAGATTACGAGCGACTTACCATTTTCGATTAGTAACAGATGAACTAGCCGCAAACTTAGTTACAAAATCAGTGATAATGTCTCCAACAGATAGTTTCACGTTGCTTACCAGTATCAGCCAGGTTCTTGGTGCGTAGCTCATTAATTTCTCTAAAAGTACAGCATAGTAGATTCATTTCCTTAGATAGATGGTTTTGCTACGTAAACAGTATTAAAATATTTATCCCAACCACTCTTTACAGTTATTCTTTTTCGTTCTCACATTTACTTGCAAAAATTTATACTGACTTAAAAATTTTAATTAAAATAAGAAAATGAAGGGAGGAATCTGTCAACTCACACAAAATTCAAGTTTGCTTCCAAAATCCAATCTCCCGTCAGATGGCAACAGCCGATCGGGATATTGCTTGATGAAGTCCAGAATATCCAATGCAGCGTGAGAACCGCGCCGTAGAAATTAAGCGGCAACAAATTTGACATGGACTCGCTGCTTAAGGAGCTGGTGCTGCACGTAATTTCGGCAGACAGCCAAGTGCCGTCGAGTGTATCGAGCCTGTAGCTAATCCGTGTTCCTGCGTGTTAGCACGGCATCGGAGGCGATAATCTCTTTAAGTGGCTACCGAGTGTCTCTCATCCCGCTGTCCACAAGCACTTGCGACCTCAGCTTGGTGAATCCCTTTATCGGCTTGGCTTTCGACGCTGGCAGATTTTGACTTTGTAATCAGAATTTAAAAAATCAAATCCTCAAATATTAATGTTCTTCAAAGCTTGTTATCAGTCAGTCCATTGCCAGCTGTCACCAGTGCCACATCGTAAACAACACTAAGCTTATTTTCTCCCACGTTTGATAACGGTGTATTCCACAGATTTTCTTGTTTATTTTGAAAACTGCTGGACTCAGTTTTGTTTATTTGACAGTGTAGTTACCACTGACCACAGTTCAGTCAGCAGCCAGCAGCCTTTATTACAGTACTAGGTTACTTAAAAGTTGATTATTTAGTTTTCTACTTTCTGCAGTTAATTGTATCGATAGGATGGATAGGATGTGTGCCTGCTGTGTGCGGACGCAGGAGGAGTTGGCCGCAGTTCGCGAACAGCTGAGCGTGCTGTTGTCTACGGTCAGCCGTCTTCAGGCTGCTGTCTCGGGGTGCAGCGATGGTGGGGAGTCGGGTCCGTCGAATGGGACATCTCAGGTGTCTCATGCTTCGCTCTGTCCCTGCTACCGAGGCACCTTCAGGTGTACCGGACGTCGTGGAGCCGCCTTCTCCGCAAGGGGAGTGGCGGGTTGTACGGCGTTCGCGTCGCTCGAGACGGAAGGCCAATGTGGAGGCTGGTCGTCCGTCCGCGCCCGTTCGTTCTGTGAGTGAACGTGTGCTCACTCCTTCAGCAGGGTCCGAGCAGGTGCACGGGAGGAGGGGATTATTAGTTATCGGGAGCTCCAATGTTAGGCGCGTGATGGAGCCCCTTAGGAAGATAGCGTCGAGATCCGGAAGGAATTCCAACGTTGACTTGGTGTGTCTGCCGGGGGGCCTCATCCGAGATGTGGAGGCGGCCTTGCCGGCGGCTATCGAAGGTGCGGGGTGCGGTCGACTGCAAGACGTAGCTCACGTCGGCACCAATGACGCTTGTCGCTTGGGTTCTGAGGACATCCTCAGGTCCTTCGAGCGGGTGGCGGAATTGATGAAGGCTACTGCCTTCGCACGCGGGGTGCAAGCAGAGCTGTCGATTTGTAGCATTGTTCCCAGGGTTGATCGGGCTCCTTTGGTTTTGAGCCGACTGGAGGGTCTGAACCAGAGGCTTCGCCAACTCTGTGACAGTCATGGCTGCAGATTTCTGGATCTGCGTTATAGGGTGGGGAATTGTAGGGTTCCCCTAGATAGATCAGGGGTGCACTACACGAAGAAAGCGGCTACTCGGGTAGCAGAGTACTTGTGGAGTGCACATGGGGATGTTTAGGCTAGGCGCTGATGAGCACTCGCCTTTCAGCATTCAAACAGCGAATTTAGGCCACGTTCGGAACAAAAATTCTAACATCAATATATTAGCCGCGAACTTACAGAGTATTAGAAACAAAGTTCCAGAATTTGCCGCACTGCATGGAAGTTATTGCGTTCAGATAGTTTTAGGCACAGAAAGCTGGCTAAATCATGATGTGGCAATTTCAGAAATATTTAGCCAAGCGTGGAATGTATATCGGAAAGATAGATCGGATACAACTGGAGGAGGAGTGTTCATCGCTGTGGATAAAGATATTGTTTCTACTGAGATCGAAGTTGAAAGTAACTGTGAAGTTATCTGGACACGTATAACAGGTCTAAAAGAAGTAAAGTTAATAGTTGGATGTTTTTACCGGTCCCCCAGTGCTGCTGTAGCAGTTTTAGAATCATTCAAAGAAAATCTACACTAGGTAGTGCTCGGTATCCGGGCCATGTTATATTAATAGGAGACTTCAACCTTAAGAGTATAGATTGGGACCTCGCTAGTTACATTTCAGGCGGTACAGACAAGCAGTCTTGCGAGCTGCTTTTGGACACATTCTCCGAAGACTGTCTTGAGCAGTTAAACCGGCAAACCACGCGCAACGGAAATATTCTAGACCTTATAGGCACAAATAGGCCTGACCTTATTAACGATGTCTGTGTAGATACAGGAATTAGTGATCATGATATCGTCATAGCGTCGATGGTGACCAAAGTTCATAAACCAATCAAGAAGGCTAGGGGCCTGTTTTTGTTGGGAAGAGCCGATAAGCAAATGTTACGATCGCACATAGAAAATGAATGGGCATCGTTTAATTCCGGGACTATGGATGTAGAGGACTTGTGGACTAAATTTAAATGCATTGTTAATAAAGGGTTAGAGAAATATGTGCCAGTAAAGACGATTAAGGATGGAAAAGATCTACCGTGGTATAATAATAATGTTAGAAAGCTGCTGAGAAAGCAAAGGCTGTTGCGCTCTCGATTCAAAAAAGAACACACAAATGATGACAGGCAAAAGTTAGTAGAGGTTCGTGCGTCTATAAAAAGATCGATGCGTGAAGCATACAATAATTATCACAGCCATACCTTAGCAAAAGATCTTTCCAAGAACCCGAAAAAATTCTGGTCTTATGTAAAATCGATAAGCGGGTCAAAGTCCACTGTCCAGTCACTCGTTGATCATTCCGAGGCAGTAATAGAAGAAAGCAAACGGAAAGATGAAGTTCTAAATTTAACCTTTAAGAAATCTTTCACGCAGGAGGACCGCACAAATGAACCATCATTTGATCAACGTACTAATTCCGAAATGGGGAACATAGCAATAGGCATTTCCGGTGTAGAGAAGCAGATGAGAGAGCTAAATACGAAAAAATCTGCTGGTCCGAATGGAATACCAGTTCGGTTTTACAAAGACTATTCTGTGGCGTTGGCCCCCTACTTAGCTTGCATTTATCGCGAATCTATAATTCAGCGCAAAGTTCCTAGTGATTGGAAAAAAGCGCAGGTGACTCCCGTTTATAAGAAAGGAAAGAGAACTGACCACATAATTACAGGCCAATATCGTTGACATCAGTTTCATGTAATAGAAACGCAGTACGTTGTTCTCGACGGCGAGTGTTCATCAGAGACGAGTGTATCGTCAGGCGTGCCCCAGGGGAGTGTGATAGGACCGATATTATTTTCAATCTATATAAGTGATCTGATGGACAGAATAAGATGTAATTTGCGGCTGTTTGCTGATGATGCTGTGGTGTATGGGAGGGTATCGTCTGTAACTGACTGAAATAGCATACAGGATGACTTAGACAAAATTTCTAGTTGGTGCGAAGAATGGCAGCTAGCTCTCAATGTAGAAAAATGTAAGATGATGTGTATGAGTAGAATAAGCAGTCCCATAATGTTCGAGTACAGCATTAGTAGTGAGCTTCTTGCTGCTGTCGCGTCGTTCAAATATCTAGGCGTAACATTGCAGAGCGATATGAAATGGAACGAACATGTAAGAACATTTGTGAGTAAGGCGGACACCTGACTTCGGTTTATTGGGAGAATTTTGGGATGATGTAGTTCACCTGTAAAGGTGACCGCGTATAAAAAGCTTGTACGACCACGTCTTGAGTATTGCTCAAGTGTTTGGGACCCGCTGCAGATCAGTTTAAAGGAAGACATAGAGGCGGTTCAAAGACGAGCAGCTAGATTTGTTACTGGTAGGTTCGACCAATGCGCGAGTGTCACGGAAATGCTCCGGCAACTCAGTTGGGGATCGCTGGAGGAAAGACGACGTTCTTTTCGTGAATTTCTGTTGAGTAAATTTAGAGGGCCGGAATTTGAAGCTGAATGTAGTACTGTCTTGCTGCCGCCTACTTACATTTCGCGTAAATATCACAAAAACAAGATAAGAGAAATTAGGGCTCGTACGGAGGCATTCTTTTTTTCCTCGTTCAATTTGGGAGGGGAATAGGAAAGGAAATGCCTAGTAATGGTACAGTGTACCCTCCGCCACGCACCTTAGGGTGAATTGCGAAGTATGCATGTAGATGTAGATGTAGAAGAGAAAATAATGGGTTCGGCAGCGTTCATAATAGTGTATTAAAAACACACCATCAGGCAGTAACTGTACTTTATTTATTACCTCCTATGTCAATTGATAGCCGGCTGCAGTGGCCGAGCCGTCTGCGGCTTGCCAGTAACAGTCTGCGCGGTCACTGCGGGCGGGGGTTCGAATTCACCCTAGGGCATGGATGTTTGTGCCATCTTTAGTATAAGCTAGTTCATACGTTGTTTGTAAGTTGTAGTTGAGTCCCATAAGCTCTACAAACATTTTGATACATTTCAATTAATAATTAAAGATATGCCTTTTACTAATGTTTAAGTCAATGTCCATTGCATGGATTATTTTTGAATATGACTCCTCTAAAATGATGCCCCCTCTACACAACACATTCGTCTAGGCGTCACCATCTATGAAAAAGCTAAAAGTGTGTTCCAAACAAAACATTCATATTTATTTACGTACTAGACGAATATGTAATAAAAATGGGGCTACCTATTTAACACTTTGCGGTCTGGCTGCGAGCTATACTCGCAGTTCGTTGCCGACGAGCGTTACTTCAGTTTAAAGTACAGTGGTAAAGCAGAAAAAAACTATAACGATTTACCTGAAACCGTTCATTAATTATGAAACTTTAAAAAACGATAAAAAAGAGAACAAAGAAAACAGAAACAAAGAAGGCGGCTTGCTATAATGTCATACTACGTCCCAGACCATAATGTGTTAAAAAAATGCAGTCGATATCCGTTTGACCTATTGCATCGCCATCTAGCGGGCTAACCATAGCGCCATCTGTTTTCCCCATTCAAGCTAGAAAAGTTTTGTTTTTTGTACTTTTTTCGTTTGATGTTTATTTCGTGAGATATTTGGCCGGGTCACTATTAATGGACCACACTGTATACGTTCAAATATTTCATTGGTGTTCGTATATCTTTCATTATTATTAACTGTTATGGTATATAGCCCACCCCATATGTGACTATACCGATCACTGTATGAATAAATTTCGACTTTGATCTATACTTATATTACATGCAATTCCTTAAAGTGGAAGCACTACAATAAATATTATGTAATATTTACTTACGAGTTTATTCCATTTCTTTTGGTTCTTCCTATTGTTTTTCTTTCTAGTAATATGCAACACATTTTAGTAATTATGTACACATATTTGCAGGTTATTTGTAACTTCATTCCAATATTTTGTATTAGAATCACTTCAAATATGTTTAAGTGCACAGTACAACATTTTATTGGCCTGTAAAGCTCTAATATTCTTAACATTTGTATATTCAGATATTTCGTTTTGTTTACAATGTTTTGCTGTTGACAATGTCAAAGAGGGACATCTGACGTGTCAAAGATAAATTATATGTGCACAATACACATTAACCTGTTTGATGAGGTAGATATTTCATATATTTTAGCAAAGAGTTGTAAACTTTCTGCTATGTAACCAAGAGATCTGTTCTAGCAGAGGCAGTAGGAAGCTTATGTTAGCTTATGCTTTTGAACTGTTATAGTTTGTCCATTGTAATTGTAATATATTTATGTCTATTTTCTGATAGTATCTATTTATTTAAGTTGTCAAGTTTAAATGCGCAATAAACCGTGTGTTTATTTTGGAAGCTTGGCATGAATTTATTTGCAAAAGTCACTGTTGTGCCACGAAGTACCTGGGAGTGATCTTCTTTATTTGAATGTGTGACAGTTTTTGTTATTGAAAGTGTGTCGCCCACCATAGAAACCCCCTAGAAATATGAGGCGGTACGCTTTCATACATTCCATTTGACGATTTTAAACATGTTGTGGCCACAGTTGCCTGGCGAGCAGTACGGCAGCCCGAAAACGGCTACCCGCCTTTTTTTTGTAAAATTTGACTTACTAGCCTCTGGCTAGTATGTTTCCAATGTTATTTATCTGTTGGACTTGAACATATAGCTCATACGTTTACGTCTCATGTGAATAATAATTTTAATCTTCTGATGAAGGCACCCTTAGTTGGTGCCGAAATCTAGATCAAGTATCTAAAAAGTGCAACTTATTGGACTGTTATTACAATTATTGTATTTTTCATTTCTTTATTACAGTAATTTAACAGAAGTAAATCTGCCTACTGCTGACAACAAGAGGTTTCGTTCCTATAGGGTGTATACGTGGAAGAGACCAGGAGACATTGGAAGGTACCAAATTGACTTTATTATGGTAAGGAACAGATTTAGAAACCAGGTTTTAAACTGTAAGACATATCCAGAGACAGATATAGACTCTGGTCATAACTTACTGGTTATGAACTGTAGATTAATACTGAAAGAGACTGCAAAAAGGTATAAGAGTTAGGCGATGGAACCTAGAAAAATTGAAGGAACCATAGATGGTTGAGAGTCTCAGAGGGAGCACTAGGCAAGGATTGACTGAAACGAGGGAATGTAATAAGGTAGAAGAAGAATGGTTAGCTCTAAGAGATAGGGTAGTGAAGACCGCCGAGGAGGATACAGGCAGAAGAACAAGGCCTAATAGAAATCCCTGGATAACACAGGATATACTGGACTTAATTGATGAGAGGTGAAAATATAAACATTCTGCAAGTGACGCAGGCAAAAGGGAGTACAGACGTCTGAAAAATGAGATTGACAGGAAGTGCAGATTGGCTAAGCAGGAGTAGCTAGAGGACAAATTCAGAACCTTAGAAGAATGCATAACCAGGAGAAAGATAGCTATCGCCTACAGGTAAATAAAAGAGATATTTGGAGACAAGAAAAGAAGCTGTATGAATATCAATAACTTGGACGGAAAACCAGTACTAATTAAAGAGGGGAAAACTGAACTGTGGAAGGAATATATAGAGAGCCTATACAAAGGAAATAAATTGAAGGCAGTATTCTAGAAACGGAAGACGATGTGGAGGAAGATGAGATAGGAGATATAGTACTGCGGGAAGAATCTGACAGAGCGCTGAAAGATTTGAGTCGAAACAAGACACCTGGAATAGATAATATTCCGTCTGAACTACTGATATCGTCAGGGGAAATACTCTCCGACTTCAATAATATCGTAATTCAAATAGCAAAAAAAAAAAAAAAAAAAAAAAAAAAAAAAATTTGCAAGTACAGACAAATGTGAAAATGACAGAACTATCATTTTAATAAGTCATGTTTGCAAAATACTAACACGAATTATTTACAGACGAATGGGAAAAAATTGTGGAATCTAACCTCGGGGAAGATCAGTTTGGATTTAGGAGAAATTTAGGAACACGGAAGGCAATACTCACATTACGACTTATCTTGGAAGATAGACTAAGGATAGGAAAACCTACGTTTTAGCATGTAGATTCGAAGAAAGCTTTCGACAATGTCGACTAGGATACACTATTCCAAATTCTGAAGGCAGCAGGGATAAAATATAGGGAAAGAAGAGTTATATTCAACCTATACAAAAACCAGACAGCATTTATCACAGTCGAAGGGCAAGAAAGGGAAGCAGAGGTTGGGAAAGGAGTAAGACAGGGTTGTAGCCTTTCCCCAATGTTGTTCAATCTGTACATTAAGCAAGCAATGAAGGAATACAAAGATATTTAGAGAGGGAATTAAACTGCAGGAACAAGAAATAAAAACTTTGTGGTTTGCCGATGACATAGTAATTTTCTCAGAGACTGCAGAGGATCTGGAAGAGCAATTGAATGGAATGGGCAGTGTCTTGAAAGAAGGATATAAGATGAAGATGGTAATGGAATGGAATGTCAGGAAATGAGGCGATTCTGGCGGAATTAGAGTAGGTAATGTGACAATAAAAGTAGTAGATGAGTTTTGCTATTTGGGTAGCACGATAACTTATGATGGTGGAAGTAAAGATGATACAAAATGCAGAATGGCTATGGGAATAGAAGCGTTTCTGAAGAAGCGAAACTTGTTAACATCCAATATTAATTCAAACGTTAGGAATTCCGTTCTGGAAGCATTTGTACGGACTGTAGCATTGTATGGGAGTGAAAGTGGACGATAAGGAGTTCAGATCAAAAGATGATAGAAGCTTTTGAAATGTGGGTAAATCATGTAACTAATCAGGAGGTGCTTAACCGGATTGGGGAGAATAGGAGTTTCTGGCATATCGTAACTAAGAGAAGGGATAGATTAGCAGGACACATTTTGAGACATCAATGAATGCTCAACTTAGCATTAATAGGAAGTGTGTGGGGTAATTTCGTAGAGGGATACCGTGGGACGAATACAGTAAGCAGGTTCCAAAGGATATTGTTTGCCGAACGTACTCTCAAATGAAGAGACTTGCACAAGGCAGGGTAGTGTGGAGAGCCGACTGAAGACCACAACAACATAACAACATTGGTATACTTCACGTACCACCGTCCGTCATTTTGAGGAACTGACTAGGTTGTAATTATTTACGATTAAGTACTGGAGTCATTGTTCCTCGCCATCTAACAGGAACTGCTACCACATATATCTCGAACTTGTACTTTTCTGAATTCTCGAAGGTGTGGCGCTTGAAACGAGAAGGCGAAGGTGAAATCTAGTGAGAACATTCTTGAACAGAGAGCAACATTGACATTTTATGGGGCGTAACGGATCTGTTCATAGCCAACAAATGCTCAGATCGCATACCAAATTATTTTTATTTTTGTACCACTCAAAGGCTGTTTTGTTTTGGACCGCTCTAAACATTGTATAACAAATCTTAGCTCGGATTATAATTATTATTGCTGAAGAAGTCCAAAATTAATCCAAGTTCGGCGGCTTAATCTATGCTATCAATTCAATGGCGCACACTTTTAGTATTTATTCAATTAATTACAATGTACAATAATGAACATTGACTTTTTATACTGCTCTAACCATGAGTTAGAGACTCTGTGTTCGAATACACCAAATATAGTCTCGATACACAAATAACAGCTAATTACGTTGCTAATCATATAACACGGATACCATTCGTCCGGTAGCAGAATATGAATGTAGGTTACCAGAAATTAGTATATGCACACACTAACCGTATAACCGCATTTTTATTGCTGGCGGTGAAATTACTACCGGCAGGAAAACGTCGCAGGTGGAACATTTTTATACAGTCTCTCGTTGTCGGAGACCGATGGGTCGGAACCTGTGAGACTGATTTAGTGCAAGCTTCTAAAGCCGACCAGATTTACTCGCACACTCGCTTCAGAAGCGTCTACAGCACCCAGGATATTATTTCTGGGTCTCGCATCTAATTTAAATCAGTTTCATAAAAAGATCTTTCTTAATTCACCCATTTCCTGTAATTTAACCCTCGAGCAGTCGCGCATTTTCATGGTGCAGGAGCAGTCGCGCGACGCACTGAGTGCGCCACGTACGTTGACTCAGTTCTATCACACTTTTCACATTAACTCATGACAGTACCGATGTTTATAGTTAATTTTCTAAAAGGTAGATGTACTATCACTCACTGAGGTATTAATAGTATCGAAATATTACACATTTTTGGCTAATTAATACGAATTTATTTCGACACCACAATTCCAAATACTAAATTTCTAATTAAGAAATATGTATATAATATTTATTACTTTCATTTAAAAAAATGGTTCATTATTTAATCTGACAGTTAATGACACTTCTTATTATAAACGTAGATGAAAGTCCAAGAATTTAAATCATACAATTTAACTGATAAGATATTGTTTTACTATCAGTTTTGAAAACAAATATGTTCGTACTGAATGTCTACTGAAATGTTCTTGTAATAGCTTACAGACAGCTCAACTCAGTAATTTCAGAGGGGTCAAGGATCATTAGTCTTCTGAGTCTGTAGTTGCAACATGACACTTTTCACACGAGTAACTAATAATCACATGCTTCCTGCAAACAATCACATGAATCACACTTTATTGTTGTGTTAACATTCTTGGCTCTTCCACAAATAATACACCGTCCTACTTTGTTAGAAGAAGGCTACACAAGTTTCTCAGATGTTGTCTGGTACCTTTGAAGGAACAGCGAAATATCCTTAGGAAGCCTTGGAAAGTTGGTCCTTTCTACTAGATGTGCTTTCATGAGATCATAAGCCAAGTTCTTTAGAAAAATCCTTCTTGACACCTTATGATTTTGTCCATTTGAATAAAATAGGATCTGGGCGTTGATGCCCGCAATGTCCATTAGAGCGAAAAAGATTACCAAGAGCCACCTTCTTCTTCATCGATAGTACCTGAACCATGCATAGTTGACAGCAACAGAACCGCCTTGTTCTTCTTTGGCACATACGAAACCAATGTCATATCTTTATTATATCCGAAAAGGGACGAAACTGGTGCTCGATCTTTCCTAGGCAAAAATTCCAGCCGGCCGCGGTGGCCGAGGGGACTGAGCCGCTCCAGTCACGGTCTGCACGGTTAGGGACTGATGACCCCGTAGTTAAGTCACATAAGCTATACAAACATTTGAACTTTTTTTTTTTTCAAGGGAGTTCCTCGTTTATTTTTTCTCAGTGTCCCAATACATGTAAGCTTTTTCTGTAATAGTGATATGGCCAAGGTACAACTTGTGTACCAATTGTCCATTATTATATTTCTGTTGGATCCCTCTATATGACTCACTAGCCTGTGAACTATTTCTGAAGCTGAATTGGAGATTGCGTAAGGTCATCACCATTGTCATCATCCGATATACTGCCTACATCTTTCAAAAAATCTGGATCTTCATTCAAGAACCACTCGAGTTCCTCGCTGGTTAAACGCTTCCTTGCCCTAAAATAAAGTATTCTCATAACGTAACTGAAATACAACACTACGTTTGAGAAAGTAAAAAAAAAAAAAAAAAAAAACATGCCCAGTCGCACGGCGCATTGAGTGCGCCAGTTATGACAACGCTTAACAGATTCTCCTGTTAAGAATTTTCATGAGCACCGACAATTGCCAGACTGCACACACCAATAGCGAGGATAACACTGGAGGAATAGCTAGAGTTTCAAACGTCTCCGTTGTTCCCAACATAACGAATATATTGTTTATTTAACTATGGCGCATTCAGTGCGCCAGCGCGACCGCTCGAGGGTTAATAAACTACTATTTTAGTGTCCCTTCCAGTGGACTCATTTTCGGTTGGCACAAAGGTAATACAAAGTGCCCGAGATCAAAAGCTGGTAACGTATTAAATCGTGACTAGTACTACCGGCTTAAATGATTTCTTTTTAAAACTGTTTTCAAGCGATAATTGGTCGCCACACAAACATCAACGTGCGCACTCAGAAAGTCACAATTAAGGTTTACTATTGATATTGTCATGGACATAAATAAATGGTTTAAAGCCAACTCATTAAAATCAACTTAGAAAAGATTCACTATATGTTTTGTGAACATGTAGGAGATTCCATGCAGCATATGCATAAAGTCTGAAGAAAAGCAGATGAGGTTAAATTCTTGGGATTACAACTTGATAATAAAAATAAAAATAAAGTATTCCTTTCTTTGCTTACTTTCATTCAATAATGTTATGTTGAATAGTATTTTGGGGTAACACTTCAAGTCAAACAAAAGTTTTAAGTGTCCAAAAGCGTGTTATACGTAATATTTTTGGTGTAAATTAACGGGCATCTTGTAGAAGCCACTTCAAAAACTGAATACAGTGACTACTCCATCTCAGTATATTTATTCCTTAAATAATAAATCACTTTCTCCAATAAACAGATCAGTTCATACATACAATACTAGGAACAGAAATGATATACAAAATTACTTAAAAGCGCTTTCTAGAGTTCACAAAGGGATCCACTTCTCAGGAACCCACATTTTCATTAATTTGCAAGCAACCGTAAAAATATTTGCTACAAATAAAGGTCAGTATCGTTAATCGCGTTCAAAGCACATAAAGAAAGAAGGGATCAAAGCTCATCAATACAGGACCTGGAAGTGATTTGGCCCCTTGCAGCAGTTTGCCAACGGCGAACGTATCGGCCGTGAAGAAAGCAGCTCCAAAACGTCAAGTGTCACGTAGCAAGTCTGCATCTACATAGATCACTACATGTCACATTGAAGTGCATGGCAGAGGGTTCATCGAAACACTTTTATGATAGATCTCTATAGTTCCTTTCTCTAATAGCTCGCGGGAAAAAGGAACACCTAAATCTTTCCGTTTTCGAACGGATTTTTCTTATTTTATTGTGATGATCATGTCTCCCTATGAAGGTGAGGGCCTACAGCACATGTCCGTATTCGGAAGAGAAAGTTAGTGAAAGAAATTTCACAAACAGATCTCACCGCAACAAATAACGCCTTTCTTTTAACGATTTTAACGCCAACTCATGCATCATTTCCGTGACACTCTCTCTCTCCATCATTGCGATAACACAAAACCAGCTGGCCTTCTCTGAACTTTCTTTATCTTTATCGTCCGTGAGTCCCACCTGGTGTGGATCCCACAACGCACGGCAATACTCCAAAATAGGACGCACAAGTGTAGTGAAAGCAATTTCTTTACTAGAAATGTTGCATCTTCTAAGTGTTCTGCCAATGAAACATCTTGGTTTCACCTTTCCTACAATATTTTATGTGTGTTCTTTCCAAATTAAGTTGTTCGTAATTGTTATTCGTATGTAATTTTGTGGAATGGACGGCCAGTAGGTTTGACTTATTTGTCGTGGGACTGAACTTTAACGAATTTCTTTTAGTGGTCATGTGAATGACCTCAAACTTACTATTATTAATACCCAATTGCCAATTTTTACGCCATGCTGATACCTTATCTAAATAATTTGGCATTTGCTTTTGGTCTTCTGGTGATTGGTAAAATCAATAAATGACAGATCATCAGCGAATAATAAGGAACAGTAGAAGCCCTATAATACATCCCTGAGGAATGCCAGCTGTCACTTCTGCTCAACTCGATGAATTTCCGTCAATTACAATGTACTGTGTTCGTCTGACAGAAAATTACGAATCCAATCACACAACTGTCGCGATATTCCATAAGAACGCAATTAGATTATTTGTTTACAGCTGAGTTTGCATGTACTGTTTTTGTGCGCTTATCATGTGTCATAACAGCGCATGGGATACAGATATGATACGACGTAAGATAAATTCCCAGAATCTTTTAGGAAGGCCTTACCTTTAAGTTGGTGGTACATATGATTCCTAAGGACGTCAAAAGGCACTGTGGTATATTTTCCAAGCCCTTTTCAGTATTTATTTTGTTGGTAAATATACCCTCCAATTACCCACGAATAAACGTTATATGGTGAAAATATACTACGTAAAGCCCTAAAAGCTGTATTTAAGAACAAACAGAAAACAGAGTTAGTTCAGCGGAATACCACTAGGGACCAGGAGCGTATTTCCACGAATAAAGGAATACCGTTAATGGTAAGTATATCCCCCACGGCTCACGAAAGGGTTAAACGAAAATTTATTGCTATATATATCCTCTGCCATGGACCATCCGGTAGCTTGCTGAACTTCAGGAGTACAAAATCAGTATTGGAATAAAAATGTACATTTTAATACATACTCTTAGTAAAGTAGCCTTCGCCACGCACCATATCAAAATTTATGCATAGGGCGACCTTCAGTTTGCTTTGAAGGCAAAGTGTGCAAAATTACATCGAGATCAAACGGTGAGTTTTGTTCAAGTCCGTATGTAAAGTACCCTCTGCGATGCACCACATGACATTTTCTATAGAGGGTGACCTTCCTCTTGCTTTGAATGAAGTGTGCAAAATGTTACGAAGATCAGGTGCCTAAAAGAAATTTTTGTGCCGTCTAAAATCCCTTACATTTAGAAACTATTTTAAAACTTCCCTTCCACGGAGACGTTTTCAGTTCTGTATTATTAAAAACTTGTAGCCACTTAGGGTGAAAAGAAACCGCTGGCACCTCTGCTACAAAAGCGACTTCTCAGCTATATATTTACACATCTGCGTGCCAACTACCAGGTTGCACTTCATTATGATGCGACCTGCAAGTAATATCCGCAAGTTGTGCCTAACTAGCATCGGGAGTTCCGCGTCATTCGCCGAGGGACTACATAACTAGGAAGCCGACGTTAACAAGCTCTAAACTGTTCTGACAGCGACCATACGTGCAAATTACACCAGTTAGTCGGGACCTCGACAATCAGCGTTTAGGAGAATTTGCGGTCCATATGAAAACCCACAACACGGGAATTCGCCATAACGTGGACTTCGATGTAAATTACAGGAAAGTAAAATCAGATAATTATGGTAATAGTGTCGTCATTTCTAATGGATTTCGCTGTGCTGTAGGGCATGTATTTCGTATACTGTTTTCCAAGGAGTACTCATTTGCATTCTCTAGGACCTATATGAAGATTGACATCAATGTTTCTTTAAATGCCTACAACTTTCTTTATACGAATTTATTTATTTATTTTTATCTTAACGTATGTAATTTACGGGTTAACCCCCAGACAACAGATGTAAGAGTAACCCGTAGTTTAACGAACGGTCGAAAATAGACAACGGGCACGTACTTCTATGTAGGAGGTCTTAACAGAACAAAGCCGGCCGCGGTGGGCCAGGGGACTGAGGCGCTCCAGTCACAGTCTGGACGGCCACAACGGTCGGCGGGTTCGAATCCCCTCCTCGGGCATGGATATTTGTACCGTCCATAGTATTAGTTAGTTCATAAGTAGTTTGTAAGTTTAGGGACTGATGACCCCTAAGTCCCATAAGCGGAGCGCGCGGTGACTCGCCGTGGAGGTTCTAGTCGTCCCTGGGGCATGGGTGTGTGTGTTTGTCCTTTGGTTAGTTTACCTACGTTTAAGTAGTTTGTAAGCTACGAACTAATGACCACGCAGTTTGGTCCGATAGATTTACAAACATTTTTGGTGTTGGTGTTCTACTGGTCTCGGGGTAAAGCGCTGAAATCAAATGTTTGTATAGCTTATGTGACTTAACTACGGGGTCATCAGTCCCTAAACTTACAAACTACTTACGAACTAGATAACACTAAGGACGGCACAAATGTCCATGCCGAGGAGGGATTCGAACCCCCGACCGTAGTGGCCGTGCAGACCGTGACTGAAGCGCCTCAGTCCCCTCGGCCACCGCGGCCGGCGTAAAGCGCTCGACTGGAAGAGGAATGGTCGCACGATTGAAACCCTATGGGCCCTCGGCTTTTTTCAGTCTGCGTTCTCACCCATCCTTCACCTCTCAACCATGTGAGGTGTCGCCAGAAACGACACGTGGTTCGGATTCCACGTTAAGCTGAAGGTTCCCTTTTTCCGGTTGGATAACTGGGGTAGGCAAGGGAGACGCAAGTCGCCGAAGCGGTGACCTATTGAAAGACTTGCACCAGGCCAATGAGCCACACGAAATTATTATTATTATTATTATTATTATTATTATTATTATTATTATTATTATTATTATCATCAACAGAATAAAACGTATTTTCACTAATCATTGTTAATTATTTGGAAATTTGTCTTTATTTTTACTGATATGTATTGTTACGGATCGGTAGCACACTGCCGGCCGCGGTGGCCGAGGAGACTGAGGCGCTACAGTCACGGTCTGCACGGCCACTACGGTCGGGGGTTCGAATCCCCCCTCGGGCATGGATGTTTGTGCCGGCTTTAGTATAAGGTAGTTCATAAGTAGTTTCTAAGTTTAGGGACTGATGACCCCGTAGTTAAGTCCCATAAGCTTAACAAACTTTTTTTTTTTTTTTGTAGTACACTGGTAGAGTGCTCGACTACAAATCCAAACGTCGGGGGTTCGACCCCGCAAGCTCCTAGTTTTTTATCTGTCACTTTTCACTTCTTTCCCCTCTGGCAGTATTGTTGATATGAAAAATATCGAATTGCACCGTCGTTCGCAACCCACGTTAAACTGTAGTTACCCTTATAACTGGCTGGGTAAGTCAGAAGGTCATCGGAAGGCAACGGCATATTACCTCCACAAAGAACCGTGCCTAGTAAAGCACTATGCTGTTCAAATCAACCTTCGTATTGTTGACTACTCTACCTTTTTTAGTCTACATATTTACATTGCGAATTACGTTTAAGTACCTGGCAGGTACTGAACATGGTACAAATTTTAAACATGACTGTACTTCATAAACAGCAATCAGTTGATGAAGAAAAAGTAACAGCCACAATTTGCAAAACATAGGTTAAATAAACCTTTATTGAACACCGATTATACAAATGTAAATCGTACAATCATGGACTGGTAAGGACATGTCGACGAACATCACAGGGCAACAAAGCCCTTGCCATACTGGTGTCGTCGGTTAAAATATATATCCATCATAGTAGCGTTTGTGATTTACAAAATTTCACTTGACGTTATTAAGAATGAAATTCTTCAAAGGAAATGTAATTCATTACTTAGCACTTGCAGAAAATTTCGTCAGTTTCACTTCTACAACGCAGCCGTATACTTGTGCTCAGGCCAGGGAAAATATATATGACGAGCTAAACCATTTCATACGGAAACATTGTCTCAACCGAGGGCCAGCATTAGTTTTTGTACTGCCGTAATTCTGCAATAAATGGCTACATTCGTTACGGATTTTCTGTGAAGCACAAAAAAAATTACGGAATGATAAGAATCTTTTGTCGTTAGGCATCAGTTTGAGATAGGATACCTCAAATTTATTACCCATTCCCCCACTCCTCCCGAAATTATATGCTATATTCACCACTTGGTAACCAAAATGTGGCTGATTACCATGAAGATTTTACACAGCGGACAAAATGAACTGCCGCGAAGGAGCGGCAGAGCGCATTGAGGCGCTATGCTACGATGCGCGAGACCGTTCCCCGTCGGGGGTTCGAATCCGCTCTCGGGCATGGATCTTTGTACCGTCTTTAGTATGAACTAGTAGATAAATAGTTTGTAAGTTTAGGGACTGATGACCCCGCAGTTAAGTCTAATAAGTTTAACAAATATATAACCATTTGAACTAAATGAACTCTATATATGAATTTCAATTTCTGTACGAAATTTTAGTATTGCTGAACTGCATGACATGCATTTTATGAAACGTATTACGTGCTCAGATGCTGATGCCATATGAGGGTTAACGTCCAGTGGCCGGCCGCGGTGGCCGAGGAGACTGAGGCGCTCCAGTCACGGTCAGCACGGCCACTACGGTCGGGGGTTCGAATCCCCCCTCGGGCAAGGGTATTTGTGCCGTCCTAGTTCGTAAGTAGTTCATAAGTAGTTTGTAAGTTTAGGGACTGATGACCCCGTAGTTAAGTCCCATAAGCTTAACAAACATTTGAACATTTGAACGTCCCGTTGACACTGTAGTCATTTGGGTCGCCGCTTACACTCGAATAGTTTAGTAAGGATACGGAAGGAAACCAGACGTTCCTTTCAAAGAAACCGTCACGGCTTCTTTCTGGAGTGGTTTAGTGAAATCTTTAAAAACCCAGATCCGGATACCAAGATGTGGATTGGAACCACAGTCCTCCGGAATGGAAGTACAATGTGCAAACAACTGCACCACCGCGCTCAGTAGAAGCGTACTAGTCGTGCAAATTAAGTTGACACTTGGGACATTGATTATGGAAGCGACCATTAACACGAATCACCAAGAGAAAACTAACTGATAGGAAATATGTGTCCAGACTTCGGAAAAGGCTGTTCTTAGAAAGCTACCACGTTTGATGTGAAATGTCTTTAGATTCGCTTCCAGCAGCCACGACATGAGTGTCAACTTAATTTATACAAATAGTAAGGGCATAAAGTCCCTCGTTGGATGACAGATTCCTCTGTCACTGAGAAGCCCAAAACCGATTAGAGTTAATTATTTTGTGAAAATACTTTCTGTTCTTTTATCAACAGTTAAGTGGGGACGCTGATGAAATTGACCAAAAATGTCAATTTTCGGTATTTTTTATTTGTTACTTCAACTTACGGGCTAAAAGATCCCGAACTTTCAAAGCTGAAACCGCATCCGAAGTGCCTGAAAAATCTATTAAAAGTATCACGTGGCCTCCCTGCCACGCCCAAGATTTGTAGCAGCACTTCAATACCACCTCAGTTAACAACGATTCTGTGAATTACTTTCAACCAAACATGTGCAGAATACTTCTAGAAGGCCGTGGTACACACGCATTGGTTTTATAAACCATATTTCACTCTTTGTATATCCATCTTGGTTAGACGGATAATGGGATGACCGCGATGTATTAATTTGACAAATGAAAAACCTTCGTCTGTAATTTTTGGACTTTTAATTACTAGTTTGGAGAATACGTTGTTCTCTTCTTCAGACTCCTATAAGTATCCGTGCCGTAATGCAAAACAAGAATTCCGTTATAACATTGCATAACACCCTCTCACACCAAGATGTAGCCGACAACTGTCATACGATGGTTGGCATGACACTTGTCGTCTACATCTTGGTGTGAGTTTGTTATTTTTAATAAGATACTATACAGAGTCAGAGATTTGACATATTAAAAAGCTTCAGCCGTTATTTTTTACTTTTAATTACTATTTCCGTGAATCCAAAGTAAACATACAGTAATGAAAAACTAGCCTCGCATTATAATATTGCACGACACCGTCTCACACCACGATGTAGCCGACAACTGTCATACCATGATTGGTATGAGTGTGAGTGGGTGTCATGCAATATGATCAAGAAGTCAGTACAAATTTGAAAAGTTAAGAAATTACGGAATAATGTAGACAGAGAGATAAAAACTGACACACATGCTCGGAATCACGCAGTTTTATATTTAAAAAAACAACAACAAAAAACAACAAAAAAAAAACGAAAGTTCAAAACTATGGGGCTTCATGTGATTAGAAAAGCAATAATTAGCATGACAATTAACATATTTTTGGAAACATTTTTTTTCACTTATGGGAAACAGCACTTGTATTTAAATTTATATATAAATAACAGTCTAGAGTGCAGAAAAAAACGACTAGTTTCGGTCTTATTTTAGGCCATCCTCAGGAAATTAAGCTCCATTGATCTTCGCAGCAGTGACGCACTAGAAGGCTCCAAGTTTCCTGCCAGCTCCACAACATCAATGGAGCTTCATTTCCTGAAGATGGTCAAAAATAAGACCGAAACTAGTCGACAAAATTAAATTTTTTGCACTCAGGACTGTTCTTTGTATATAAATAACAAATTAAGACAAAGCAAAGATGATGTTCTTTACATGAAATGCTCAATATGTTCACCATCATTCGTCAACAATAGCTGTAGTCGAGGGATAAAGTTGTGAACAGCACTGTAAAGCACGTCCGGAGTTAGGGTGAGGCATTGTTGTCTTTCAGCATTCCTAGAGATGTCAGTCGGTCACAGTCACTTGCGACTTCAGGTAACCCCAAAGCCAATAATCGCATGGATTGGGGACCTGGGAGGCCAAGCATGACGAAAGTGGTGGCTGAGCACACGATCATAACCAAACGACGCGCGCAAGAGATCTTTCACGCTTCTAGCAATATGGGGTGGAGCGCCATCCTGCATAAAAATCGTACGTTCCAGCAGGTGTTTATCAGCCGGACTGGGGATGATGCGATTCTCTAACATATCGGCGTACCTCTCTCACCCGTCACGGTAGCAATTACAAAACCAGAATCACGCGCCATCTGTCTGACATTTTTGAACTATTTTTCTGTTCTAATAAAACCCCATGACATTCCAAACATGTGTGTCAATTTTTAACTCTCTATCTACATTATTCCGTGAGTTTTCAAATTTATACTGACTTTTTGATCACCCTAATTTTTCATTACTGCACGTTTACTTATGTATTCTCGAAACTAATAATTAAAAGTCCAAAAATAACGGCTTAAGGTTTTTTCATGTGTCAAATCTTTGACTCTATTCCGTATCTTATAAACAATAACAAAGTAGCTGCATCTTTTATGACACAACAATTCCCTTTTTTATTTTATTTATTTCTTTTTAATTTTCATTTTTTTTTTTTTTTTTTTTTTGTGATACTGAAGGACATTTATACAAGTGTTCGATTCTTCCTTGATTCAATTATGCCACGTTCACAAAGAGTGTATAAAAAACTGGATAACTGCGTTTGAATAAGTTAGTGAATACAAGATGTGAGAAGCAACGACGAACCAGCAATGAGGCTATGTCCAAAGTAAGAACATATGCTGACAATGTGAAATCGTCTCCTAGCAGCAACATGCGAAAAAATTGTGAGGTGAATGGTGAATAAGACAGTTATGAATCTCGGTACAATGGATATAGGTTAATTGACCTTGAATTATTGATTGCACCAGTGAAATTTTGTTGTGTTTGTAAGACGTGTGATAGTGATAACATTCAGTTTATAGATCATATGAAAACGACATCCTAAAACCACATTTGCATCTGCTACAGTTGTCATAATTGCAAGTTATGATGAAGTTCTTGTATTTAATGATGGGAACGTCGAGCGGATTGAGGTATTCCGTCAAGAAAGGAAATTTTACTCAAGACATTCTGAGAAAAATAGATTTACAGCGCTTCACTGCAGCTGAAAAGACAGTTGAACACCTGGTAAAGGAAAGAAAACAGGTAACAAGAAACTAGAAGAAAGGCCTTGAAGGGAAAGGCGACCCAGATTACGAATGTGGTGCCGTCTGAAGAAATTATATAAGGAACGTCATTAGGTTGAACTTTAAATTGAGTTTCTTGAAAAGTTTGTTATTCAAAGTTCATGTACCTTTTTCTCAGATTCCATGAATGCTAGAATCATGAAATTTTGTACTCATATTTCTGTAAACCTGATGAACGTCGTCTCTAACGCAAATTTTGAAATTCTGATTGCAAGCTCAGATATCGGGCAAAGTGCTTGGAATTTTCGATGAATTGTACTTGTGGAATTGGAATTAAAAATTACGAAAATTTTCCTATTTGACCTATTCCACAAACCTCATGAGAGAAGCTTACAACATATAAAGAGAAGAAACATAGAAATTTTTGTAGAAATGTTTTGTATACTTTCTTATTTTCATTCAGAAAAAAATTATATATATATATATATAATCAAAGGATCTTATATGTAACTGTGTTATTTTCATGTAAAACGTGGTACAAAATTTCATTGCCATATCTCCAAAACTGTGGATTTGGTGTATTTTTGAAATAGTGTGTGTTTTTCGGCAACGTTCCCCCTTAAGTCTGTTGCTAAGTATAGACAAAAATAATGAATTTTTTAACAATTGTCCCCACTCTCCTTATGACTGTGAAACCGCGTTTTAAGGCGGCACAGGTATTCAACTTCGCAGCTTTTGCCTCTGAGTTGTTATAAAGGTGTTTCGTAGTAAAAGTACAATAACGTTTAACAACACCGTTTCTCCAAAACTTTTGACCATAAAGGAGTGAAATTACGACATCGAGCACTTTTCCCTACCCGGCCTACGCCGCTATCAAAAGAAACTGCCGAACACAGCCGTATCGTTTTTCGAGTCCGGTACACGCTTCGCCTACCTCGCCGAACACCACCAACGCCCGCAACCTCCCACAATGTCGGATCGCGCCATTTTCTCCGGCGGTTTTAACGTAATGAAAAATGTAATACTCGGGCCGAGAAGAAGTCGTAGTGCTCGCGGGAAGCCTAATGCCGTTTTAATGAAGTCACGAGCCACTGTGGGCGTCTGCCGGAGGCGTAACGACCGCGCGGCCACAGACTTATTTCCACGCGGTAAATACTGCAGGCCAGCGGCTAGCCTGGCGTAGCCGACGCCGACGCCGCAGGTGTTGGGTTAACGCGGGCGCGAGGACCGCCGGCAGCGCCGCTCTGCGGCCGGCGGGTAAATCATTTAGAGAAACTCGGCGTTAATCCGGCCGCGGTAGACCGCGTGAATTAATAACTGCGCTCGCCGCGAGAGGCGCTCGTGCGCGATTTGGGAGCACTCAGTTAACGGGGGGATTCCCCGCAGAGTATTCCCAGACAGAGCCGGCTCGCACGTCACTCTGTGTCGGGTTATACAGTTTGTATGGAGCTTACACGGATCCAGTGCGAGCAGAGAGTTTATAGACGTGGCTTTGCGGAGCGAAATGACAACTCTCGATAAGATTAAGTAGTAGTGCTGTGAAGCTGGTTAACTCGCAAATACTATATTACAGGTCACACTTCATGTATAGCGTGCCCTAAAAAATGCGGGATCTTTTAATCTGTTACATCCTAAGATACACTTCGCGATAGAGGTAGAATCAAACAGGAACATTAATTATTTGGACTCTCGATAATATTAGGTAGTACTGCTGTGAAGCTGCTGTGTAGCTGGTAGAGTGGAATAGGAAAGGAACTGCCTAGTAGTGGTACAGTGTACCCTCCGCCACACACCTTACGGTGAATTGCGGAGTATGTATGCTGATGTAGATGTAGGTCTCAAATTCTTTATTACAGGTCACACTTCGTGTATAGCGTGACCTAAAAAATGCGGGATCTTTTAATCTATTACATCCTAAGATACACTTCACGCTAGAGCTGGAATCAAACAGGAACATTAATTATTTGGACATGAACATATCCAGACAATCTACAGTTTTTTGTTTAGACACATTTGGAAAACCCTTTACCTCTGATGTCATTGTTGCAGCAGACTCGTGCCACCAACACGCCCATAAGAATGCTTTCTTAACAGGTTGGCTGAACTGAATCTTGACGCAGCAAGTGTTAATAAAGAAACTGATATAATCACACGAATAGGTGTAAGTAATGGGTATATCAAACGTGCGATACAGAACAGTAGTAAGACAGTGGTCAATAAAAGAGACCTAAATTTATCACCTGCAAGAATCAATCTAGATTTGCGTCTATGACCGACACAGGCAATAACTGTGAACAAATTTAGAGAAACTCGGCGTTAATCCGGCCGCGGCAGACCGCGTGAATTAATAACTGCGCTCGCCGCGAGAGGCGCTCGCTCGCGATTTGGGAGCACTCAGTTAACGGGGGGATTGCCCGCAGAGTATTCCGGGACAGAGCCGGCTCGCACGTCACTTTGTGTCGGGTTATACAGTTTGTATGGAGCTTACACGGTCCCAGAGCAAGCGGAGAGTTTATAGACATGGCTTTGCGGAGCAAAATGACAACTCTCGATAAGATTAGGCAGTACTACTGTGAAGCTGGTTAGGTCGCAAATTCTTTATTACAGGTCACACTTCATGTATAGCGTGCCCTCAAAAATGCGGGATCTTTTAATCTATTACATCCTAAGATACACTTCACAGTAGAGGTAGAATCAAACAGGAACATTAATTATTTGGACTCTCGATAAGATTAGGTAGTACTGCTGTGAAGCTGGTTAGGTCGCAAATTCTCTATTACAGGTCACACTTTGTGTATAGTGTGCCCTAAAAATGCGGGATCTTTTAATCTGTTACATCCTAAGATACACTTCACGGTAGAGGTAGGCCACTATGGTCGGGGGTTCGAATCCCCCCTCGGGCATGGATATTTGTGCCGTCCTAGTTCGTAAGTAGTTCATAAGTAGTTTGTAAGTTTAGGGACTGATGACCCCGTAGTTAAGTACCATAAGCTTAACAACAGAAATAAAAATAAACGGTAGAGGTAGAATCGAACAGGAACATTAATTATTTGGACTCTCGATAAGATTAGGTAGTACTGGTGTGAAACTGGTTAGGATGCAAATTCTTTATTACAGGTCACACTTCGTGTATAGCGTGCCCAAAAAAATGTGGGATCTTTTAATCTATTACATCCTAAGATACACTTCACGGTAGAGGTAGAATCAAACAGGAACATTAATTATTTGTACTTGAACATATCCAGATGATCTACGGTATTTTGTTTAGACATATTTGGAAAACCCTCTACCTCTGATGTCATTATTGCAGCAGACTCGTACCACCCATGCGCCCATAAGAATACTTTCTTTCGGTCAATGTTCAACATGTTGGCTGAACTGAATCTTGACTTAGCAAGTGTTCATAAAGAAATTGATTTAATAACACGAATAGGTGTAAGTAATGGGTATACCAAAGGTGTGATAGAAAACATTCGCAAGTCAGTTTTGAATAAAAGAAAGAGACCTAAATCTACCCCCTCCAAGAATCAACCTAGATTTGCGTCTATGACCAACACAGGGCATTTCTGTGAACAAATTGCTAACGCCTTCAAGAAGGCCAATATAAAAATAGTATTCCGGACGCATAATAAAATTAAGACAATATTGAGTACGTCTATTGACAGCAAGGAGAGTAAATACAAAATATCGGCTGTCTACAAATAGCTTGTGCATCATGTGATAGTGATTACATTGGACAAACAGGGCGTGACTTCTCAGTCAGATTTAGGGAACATTGTAATAAAAATAATACAGCTATGGGGTGTCATGTACTAAATGTTTGTTCAACTTATGGGACCTAACTATGGGGTCATCAGTCCCTAAGCTTACAAACTACGTATAAACTACCTATGACTAAGGACGGCACAAATATCCACGCCTGAGGGGGGATTCGAACCCCCGACCGTAGTGGAACCCCCGACCGTAGTGGCTGTGCAGACCGTGACTGAAGCTCTCAGTCCCCTCGGCCACCGCGGCCGGCGGGTGTCGTCTCAGGACATAAAACACGCCGACGCTGCAGGTGTTGCTAGAGAAACTCGGTGTTAATCCGGCCGCGGTGGACCGCATGAATTAATAACTGCGCGCACCGCGAGAGGCGCTCGCGCGCGATTTGGGAGCACTCAGTTAACGGGGGGATTCCCCACTGAGTATTCCCTGACAGACTTGGCTCGCACGTCACTCTGTGACAGTTTATACAGTTTGTATGGAGCTTACATGGACATTGTGCGAGCAGAGAGTTTATAGACATGGCTTTTCGGAGCAAAATGACCACTCTCGATAAGATTAGGTAGTACTGCTGTGAAGCTGGTTAGGTCGCCAATTCTTTATTACAGGTCACACTTCATGTATAGCGTGCCCTCAAAAATGCGGAATCTTTTAATCTATTACATCCTAAGATACACTTCACGGTAGAGGTAGAATCAAACAGGAACAGTAATTATTTGGACTTGAACATATCGAGACGATCTACGGCTTTTTTGTTTAGACATGTTTGGAAAATCCTCTACCTCTGATGTCATTAATGCAGCAGACTCGTGCCACCCACGCGCCCATAAGAATGCTTTCTTTCGGTCAATGTTCAACAGGTTGACTGAACTGAATCTTGATGCAGCAAGTGTTAATAAAGAAATTGTTATAATCACACAAATAGGTGTAAGTAATGGGTATATCAAACGTGTGATACACAACATTCGTAAGTCAGTGTACAATAAAAGAAAGAGACCTAAATCTGTCACCTGCAAGAGTCAATCTAGATTTGTGTCTATGACCGACACAGGGCATTTCTGTGGACAAATTGCTAACGCCTTCAAGAAAGCCAATATAAAAATAGGTTCCGGACATACAATAAAATTAAGACAATATTGAGTACCTCTATTGACAGCAAGCTGAGTAAATACAAAAAATCGTCAGTCTACAAAATAGCTTATGCATCATGTGATAGTGTTTACATTGGACAAACAGGGCGTGACTTCTCAGTCAGATTTAGGGAATATTGTAATAAAAATAATACAGCTATAGTGTGTCATGTACTAAATGTTTGTACAACTTATGGGACTTAACTATGGGGTCATCAGTCCCTAAGCTTAAAAACAACTTATGAACTACCTATGACTAAGGGCGGCACAAATATCCATGCCCGAGGGGGGATTCGAACCCCCGACCGTAGTGGCCTTGCAGACCATGACTGGAGCGCCTCAGTCCCCTCGGCCACCGCGGCCAGCAGGTGTCATCTCAACGACATAAAACACGCCAACGCTGACGCCGCAGGTGTTGGGTTAAGGAGGGCACGAGGCCCGCCAGCAGCGCCACTCTGCGGCCGGCGGGTAAATCATTTACAGAAACTCGGCGTTAATCCGGCCGCGGTGGACCGCATGAATTAATAACTGCGCTCGCCACGAGAAGCGCTCGTGCGCGATTTGGGAGCACTCAGTTAACGGGGGGATACCCTGCAGTGTATTCCGAGACAGAGCCCGCTCGCACGTCAATCTGTGTCAGGTTATACAGTTTGTATGGAGCTTACATGGATCCAGTGCGAGCAGAGAGTTTATAGACATGGCTTTGCGGGGAAAAATGACAATTCTCGATAAATTTTAACGCCGTAAGCAATTTATATTTTGTGCCACTTATCATCCCAATACTAACTATCATCTCGGGAGAGATAATGATAAAAAAAACCGGAATCAAGAAGTCAATGATCACCACTGAACAAGTACGGTACCATATCCGCAAGGAACCGAGCTACAGAAGGAATAAATAAATAAAAAGTAAAGAGGGCCAGTTCTGTTAGATAGGACAGACAGGACGGTCAATTTGTAGCAGGCTTAGGGAACACTATAGGAGCTGGAGATTAAGAAAACCAGAGTCTGCCTTTGCTCAACACTGATTAGTACAAGAACACAAATACGCCGTAGATGTATAAGTCTTACATGTTGAAGGTAGAGGTGAAAAACTGACCCAACTAGAAATTTTGGAGATCAAAAAACAGATGCGCACAGTCTCAAATTTGATACTGAATGAACAGACAGAATTCAATTATTCACCTCTTTTAGACTACAAGTAACTTCTACATAGTAGATAATAACAATAGGCAAGAACCAAGGTCTTCTACTATATACTGTTCAATTTTTTCGAGGTATTATAATGATCAGTAATTTCACTAATAGATAATATTAGTACAATGGATAATTATGGTTATTCAATAAGGTAATGCAAGTGTAATAGTTCCTAAATTACATGGTAAGTACTTGAAAACGGGCTCATTACCCGAAACCTAGGTCGTAAAAATAAAGTTTTGTGAAACAAGGCAATAACAAGTGTTCAGTTATTTAAAAGTGAATGCCTCAATTACAACAGTTTCCTCTTTTCCACGGTTGTGTGTGTTGTCCTTATGTTAGTTTAAGCAGTTTTAGGCCTAGAGGCTGATGACCACAGTAGTTTGGTCCCATAGATATTCATATATTTGAAAATGTGATTGTTGGAATACAGCATTAGTAGTGTGCTGATTGAAAGAGTCGTGTCAATTAAATATCTAGGCGTAACGCTGCACAGATATGCGAAATGGTACGAGCATATAAGGACAGTCGTGGGGAAGGCGAATGGTCAACGGCGGTTTATTGGGAGAGTTTTGGGAAGATGTGATTCTTCTGTAAAGGATACCGCAAATAAAACGCATGTGCGACTCGCTGTTGAGTATTGCGGAAGTGTTTGGGATCACAACCACATCGGTTTAAAGGAAGACATAGAAGCAATTCAGAGGCGGGCGGCTAGGTTCTGTCAATGCGCGAGTCTTGCTGACATGTTTCGGGACCTCAAATGGGAATCAATGCAGAGAAGGCGACGTTCTTTTCAATAAACACTATTGAAGAAATTTAGAGGGACGGAATTTGGACCATAGAACGATTCTATTGCAGCCAACTTACATTTCGCGTAAAGTCCATAAAGACACCTAATCTTTTTTTTTTTTTTTTTTTCGCTTCATTTGGGTACTGCTTCTTCTATAGAGCGATCGGGCTGTAGATACGGTTTCGGTGCCGCGAAACGGAAAATTACGTTTGTGTTAATAACCAATGAAATGTGCAGCACTGGTCTTTAAATCTGGCTTTATTTTTCTATAGCAAATCGATTCCAGTTTCATGGTAACCATCTCCATTGCTGAATCCGAAATATCACGGTTTGTGTCAAATGAAGTACAGATTGACAAATATATATCCGCGGTCTCTCATGTCATAACATATATATTTACACTTAGATAATATTTTAAGGTGTTAGTTCCAAATAAAACAGGATACGCCACAGGTCTAGATTTGTTAATTTGTTCTTCATTTCTTATTTGATATTTATGTTTCAGCATTTAATATCGTTACTATGTAACTGAAATTGATTTGCTATAAATATATGCAAGATGGTCCTAACTTCAATGCTTATATACCGAAAAACCAGAGAAACTATTACACGTGCCTAATATCGTTTAGCGTCCGTACGTGCGCGCACAAGTGCCACTCTCGAGTTCGCATAGACTTGACTAATGTCTGAAGAGTGCTGGAAGCAAATAAAACCATATATCCTACAGTGCTGTCCCAAAAACTATGAGAGTACGAGGGGTGAAGGTCTCTTTTGAACAGCACGACGCAAAACATGCCAAACACGATCAATAATTTTCATGGATGTAGAGTCTGGTAGCCATCGGAGACATTCTGCAGCATTCTGGACGTGTTAGGTATCGCATTATCCTGTTGGAATTGCCAAAGTACGCCGAAATTCGCAGTGTCCAGAAACTGGTACGTTTGATCAGACAGGATGCGTACGTAAGCGTCGCACTTCAGAGTCTTATCTAAAGGTATCAGTGGACAAGTTTCCAATTGAACGCGCCTCCCACCATTACACAGCCTACACCAAACTCATCGATCCCCTGCTAACATGCCGGCTCCATGTATTCATGATGATATCTCCATACCTGTACACGCTCATTCGCTCTATATAGGTTGTATTAAATTCGCGCACTCGGGATTCACAGCGCGATTCCTGACATACTGGCAATAAAAAATGTCTGTCACAAAATTTTCTCCTGAGCATATTTCCCGCAGTAAATGGACGTCGATGACTCAGATGGATGTGTGTCTCATACGTCAGTGTGTTTCAGAATTACACTACTACATCAACAAACTTCTAGGGGATGTGATAGGTGTCTTGAGGAACAAAGTGAGCAGAGAAACCCATGACAGTAAACGTTATCCAATGACGCTACAGAGCGTCGAAGTTGCTGGAGGGGGTGTCTATTGGCAGGAGCTGGTGCCTGTAACTTGGACTCTCCGTAGCATCGTTGAATGGCGTTTCCGGGCATGGATTTCCATGCTCATTTTGTTCCTTAAGACACCTAATACATCCCTTACAAGTTTGTTGGCGTAATTATGAAGCACACTGACGTATGGAACACACAGCCATCTCAGTCTCTGACGTCCATTTACTGACGGAAATATGCGCAGAATGAAATTTTGTGGGAAACATTTTTCATTGTTGGCAGGTGAGGAATTGCGCTGCGAAGCTCGAGTCCGCAAATTTAGATTCACTCGAAAAGAGACGTCAGACCAGGCAACATGCTTCCACTTATCAACAGTCCAATCTCGATGCTTACGGGCCCAGGCGAGGGGTAACACGTTCTGTAGTGCAGTCAGCAAGTATACACGAGTGGGCTTTCGGCTCCGAAAATCTACAAGCTGAAAATTAGAACAGATGTCACTTTTCATCCAGCTGTTATTATTTGTTGATATTCACGGTATGTATGACATTAACTGCGAATGGATCCACAGTGGTTAGAGGCCAGCGCAACTGCCTAGATAGCATATACCCGGGTCCGAGTCCCGGCTGGGTGCATATTTCCAACTTTACCCATTTGCAGTTAATGTCATACGTTCCGTGAATATGAAGAGTTAATAACTGATAGACCAAAAGTGACGTCTGTCGTACACGTTAAAAAAACAGACGTCACTTACATGCAACTTCTATAAATGCTGATGACGGGCAATGATCCTTTCTTCAGGGCAGAAGCACTCCTAGGTTCTTACTCTTACGGGAATTAGTTTAAAATAACTACGAGTTTGCCTTCTATTGGGCAGGAGTGAAGTTGAGAATTTGCATCTGACTGGAGGCGTGCTTGAGTAATTCCGTGCAGGAGTGGTGATCGCTGCGACCCCAGTGGTGCAGAGGGCAGCACAACTGCCTAGAAGCAGAAGATCCAGGACTGAAACTCGGCTGGATGTTGTTGTTGTGGTCTCACTCCGCAGAGTGGTTTGATGCAGCTATCCACGCTACCCTGTCCTGTGGAAGTCTCTTCATCTGAGAAAACGTTCGGCAACCTATATCCTTTTGAATCTGCTTACTGTATTCGTCCCTCGGTCTCCCTCTATGACTTTTACCCCACTTCCTTCTAATGCTAACTTAACAATTCCTTGATCTCTAAGAATGTGTCCTACTAATCTATCGCTTCTCTTCCTCAGGATATGCCAGAAACTCCTTTTCTCCCCAATTCGGTCAAGCACCTCCTCATTAGTCATGTAATCTACCCATCTAATCTTCATCATTTGTCTGTAGCACCACATTTCAAAAGTTTCTATTATCATTTTGTCCGAACTCCTTATCGTCCACGTTTCACTCCCATACAGTGCTACACTCCAGAAAAATGCTTTCAGAAAGGACTTCCTAACACTTACATTAATTTTGAATATTAACAAGTTTCGCTTCTTTAGAAACGCTCTTCTTCCCAAAGCCACTCTGCATTTTATATCTCCTTTACTGTGACCATCAGAAGTTATCGTACTACCCAAATAACAAAACTCATCCACTACTTTCACTGTCTCATTACCCAATACAATACCCTCATCATCGCCTGATTTTCTGACATTACATTTCACTACCTTCGTTTTGCTCTTGTTAATGTTCATCTTATATCTTCCATTCAATTGCTCTTCCAGATCCTTTGCAGTCTATGACAAAATTAATATAGCATCAGCAAACCGCAAACTTTTTAATTCTTCTCCCTGATCTTTAATTCCCTCTCCAAATATCTCCTTACATTACTTCACTGCCTGCTCAATGTACATATTTGAACACGATTGGGGAAAGGCTACAACCCTGTCTTACCAGCTTCCCAACTCCTGCGTCCCTTTCTTGGCCTTCGACTCTAATAACCGCTCTTTGGTTTTTGTATAGGTTGAATATAACTCTACGCTCACTTTATTTTACCCCTGGGATACACATTTTTACTTCACCCACACACAGTTAATGTCATACATTCCGTGAATCTGAAAATTGTTGATGGCCCACAAATGAAATCCACAGCAATTTGTGAATGTGTTGCACTTCCGTCGTGTTGAACGATTCTCTTCAGTCGTCGTTGGTCCCGTTCTTGCAGAATCTATTTCCGGCCGCAGTGATGTCAGAGATTTGATATTTTACGGGTTTCTCACGATGCACTCGTGAAATGGTCGTACGGTAAAAATCCCTTCGTTATCGCTACCTCGGTGGTGCTGCATCCTGCCTATCATTCGATATCACCAAACTCAATTCCTGAGAACCTGTCATTGTGGCAGCAGTAACAAACCCATCGAACGCCTGCGCCAGGCACCTGTTATCTTCTACCGATATTGTTGGCGCGGCACCGTCCTCTGAGTGTTTCCATATCTATTATTTATATGGTGTCTGTTCTTATCGGACAAGTCCGAAAGAATAGACAGCATTTGTTGACATTTGTTGTAATTTTCAAATTCGGATTATTTAAACATTTCGACCGTTTCAGGTCACTGAAATAAATCCAATGGCACAGATGAAAATTTGTGCTGGACCGGGATTCGAACCCGGATTTCACGCTTTGCATCAGCGGCCGTCTTAAACAGTTAAGCTGTCCAGGCTTGCTTCCCTTCCCACCAAAATTGTCACCTTGTAGCGCACTACGATTGTACTGTCCGCTGTCCATTTGATTCCACTTACTCGCAGCATACACTGGATTCCCGCAAGGGATCAAGCATGTTAATGTGGACATGTCCGAAAAGAACAGACACCGTATAAGTAAGCCGCGGTGGAGTAGTCGAGTGGTTTAAGGCGCCTCGCTATGGACCTCGCAGTTGCCAGCCATCGGAGGTTCGAGTCCTCCCTGGGGCATGGGTGCAGGTTCGTTTACCTTAGTTTCAGTAGTTTATAAGGTACACACATGACCACGCAGTTTGGTCCAATAGATTTACAAACATTTGAACACGTGAGTAATTGTATATCTTCCCCAACAGGCAATGGAATCCAGTATAGGCAGCGAGCAAGAGGAATCAAATATGCTGGGGCAACACCAGCTAGAGACAAGGCATCATAACAGCCCGTTCTACGGTCATGCTGACCAGGCTACGGCCTCCAGCTCACTGGCTGGCCACTACGAGGAAGTGGGGGTGCCCAAGACAAGGCCTCACAACTGGCCGTGCCTACTTCACACCTAAAGGCTCGAGGCCAACGAGAGAGAGACAGGACGCAGCGCGCCTGTCAAATTATGTAAGCAAGGTACGTCTGAGCCGGTGCGGTCACTAGTGGATTGGCTGGGGCGCAGCCCACTGCCGCGCAGCAGAGGGCCACTCAGCTAGTGATCGCGCCGGCTGAAGCCTACCTTGCTTACGTAATTTGACAGGCGCGCCGTGGCCTGTCTTGTTGGCCTCGTAAAGGCTGCGGCCGCCAACTCACTAGCTGGTCGTTGGTCGCTGGGGCACACCCACCGCCGTGTAGTGGGCGGCCAATCTGCTAGCGTTCGCGGCCCTTAGGTGTAGCGTATGCACGGCCAGTTGTGAGGCCTTGTCTTCTAGGTGGTGTTGGCCCAAGCAGCCAGCCATTCAGCTGGCGGCCGCAGCCCGGTCAGTTTGTTTTTCGAGGCCTTGTCTTTAGGTGGTGTGGTATATGGCGTCTGTTCCGAATGAACAGACGTCACTTTTGATTCTGCAGTTGTTAGTCTTTCATTTTCACAGAATATATGACTTCAACTGCGAATCGGAAAAGCTGAAAATGTGTACCTAGCCGGGATTCTAGACAACTTGCGCTGACCACTACGCCAGTGGGGACACAGTGATCACCGCACCTGCAAGGACTACCTAAGCACGCCTCCGGCCAGATACAAGTTCCCAGCTCTACTCTGTCCACAGTACTCAAACTCGTAGTGTTTGAAACTAATTCCCGTAACAGTAAGGGCCCCAAACTTGCCCACCCATACCATTAACGAAAGGATCATTGCCCGTCACCGGCATATTATTTTTAATCGTTTTTTTTTTTTTAATTGGTGCAGTGCTGCTCGTTGCCATCCACACTCGCCATCTTAACACACTAATACTTCAGCGTGAAAAATTGTTGTTTGGCATTCCAGCTGTTGACATTTACAGTGCATCATATATCACAAAGCTACAAACGAAATCAGATGCACAGAAATGCAACCAGTAGCAGCCGTCCACTACAATCGAGCGAGGTGGCGCAATCGTAACACACTTGACTCGCATTCGGGAGGACGGTGGTTCAAATCCACCTCCGGCCATCAAAATTTAGGTTTTCCGTGATTTCCCTAAATCACTCCAGGCAAATGCCGGGATGGTTTCTTTCAAAGGGCACGGCTTATTTCCTTCCCCATCCTTACCCAAACTCCGAGCGTTAGCTCCGTCTCTTATGATCGAGCTGTCGACGGGACGTTAAACCCTAAGCTTCCTTCCTTCCTTCAACTACAATGGACACCATGCACCACAGGGTTAAGGCGACCGCTGGCCCAAAGCGGAAAATCTGGGATCGAATCCCGGTCCAGCGCAAATTTTCATCTTTGCCATTGGATTCATTCCAAAGCCCTGAAACTATCGATATCATTAAATATTTCGAATTCGTAATTCACGTATCGCTCTGCCTGCATAATCACGGCTGTACCAGTTTCATTGGCCATTCAGTGTAAAATTAATCAAGTGATTGCGGAGCACGACGTTCCAGAAGATGGAATCCGATGTGATGGAAAATTGCTCGTTTCGGGTGCACTTCGCAAACCTCTAATCAGACCTACACCTACAGGAGACACACACCGGGGCAGCACTTTGAAGAGGTGTAGCTAGTCTGCGGGAAACAGGGGGAGCGGCGGCAGTAGATCTGTCGGGACGGCTTCCGGCCCAACACTCGAGGAGCGACGTGGCTATCGATTGGGGAGCCGTCGAGCAATTACCGGCGCTGGCGCTCCCCCGTGGCACCCGTTCACCCCCCACCCCTCACCCCACCTTTAACACCCGTCACTGGCCGGACGCCTCCATCACGTATCGCCGCCAACGCCCCCACCCACCGCTCCCCAGTTACTTCGATACCTCGCCACTGCAGTTTCGCCCGGAAGGTCGATACACTGCCTCCTACCAACACCTACAAGGTACATTCGCTGTCTCACCGGTACTGAAATAATATCAGTTGGATGAAGCACATAGCGGGGGTTCCAAAAGAGACAGATGAAAAAATTAAATTAATGTACAAGGATAATTCAGTTCCTTGAGAAGTTACACGGCAGGTCCTAAGTAGAGGCATTGAATGAAAATTCGTGTTGTGGTCGGGATTACTTTTTTTTTTTAATTAAAAAGAAGAATATATTGACTCCATTGGGATTGTTTTATTTCCTTCTTTTTTATTATTTTTAACTGAGGAATTAATTTCATTTATTTAGTTTGCTTTCCTTCAGGTCATTGGATACACATGGTCAACAGATTGTATTGTACAGATGAAGGTGAAACAATGAATTAAAATTTGTGATGCTGCCGGGAACCGAACCCGGAATAGCGCCTCGGAATAGTCTAAGCGCCGGCCGCGGTGGCCGAGGGGATTGAGGCGCTTCAGTCACGGTCTGCACGGCCCCTACGGTCGGGGGTTCGAATCCCCCCTCGGGCATGGATATTTGTGCCGTCCTAGTTCGTAAGTAGTTCATAAGTAGTTTGTAAGTTTAGGGACTGATGACCCCGTAGTTAAGTCCCATAAGCTTTACAAACATTTGAACATTTGATTTGAATAGTCTAAGCACGATTTCCTTCACGTTACAAATTCAGCTTCTGTGATCCACAGAACATTGCCATGCAGCAGAATAGTACCTCAGCAATAAATATCAATGTAAATTGCCGAGGTGCTATTCCGCTCCATGGAGAGCCTTGGCAGTAGTGGCAATGTTCTATGTAACACAGAAGCTGAATTAAAGTTTGTGATGTGAAGGAAATTGTGCTTAGAATATTCCGAGGCACCGTAATCGCTTGTGATGGGGTGGTCTAGCGGTAAGACGTCTGCCTAATAAGTATGGAGGTCCTGCTTTGATTCCCGGTCGCGTCACAAATTTTAACCAATGCTTGAGTTTTATCATCAATATCTTTGACATATTCGAGACGAAAATCCGTGTGAGCGATTGTATATTTGTATTTACATTGATATTTATATAATGTACGAGGATAATTCAGTTCCTAGAGAAGTTACACGGAAGGTCTTAAAATTTAATACATATTTAATATAAGTAGAGGCATTAAATTGAAATTCCTGTTGTGGTCGGGATTACTTTTTTTTTGCTTAATTAAAAATAATTTGACTCCATTGGGATTTTTTTTATTTTCTTCTTTTTTATTATTTTTAGTTGAATAATTAATTTCACTTATTTATTTTGCTTTCCTTCAGGTCATTGGATTCACATGGCCAACACATTATATTGTTATCAATATTTTCTCGCAAAAGCGAATTTCTTTTAGCGTCACTGTATACGTTATGGATGTTCTACCAAATGGTGACATATGAAAATTTGTGTCGGGCCGGGACTCGAAACCGGGTTTCCCGCTTATCGCGGGTGGTTGCCTGAACCACTACGCTACCCGAACACGACTCCAGGACCGACCCAAACCTCCATATGTCACTGCGACTGCACATATGAGTTCTGGAGTCGTGTTCGGGTAGCCTAGTGGTTAAGGCGACCGCTCGCGAAAAGCGGGTAACCCGGTTTCGAGTCCCGCCCGGCACAAATTTCCATATGTCACCATTTGGTAGAACATCCATACCGTACACAGTGACGCTAAAAGAAATTCGCTACTGACTGAAAATATTGATAATATTATCATCACTGTAATTCGTCATCATACATTAATTGAACATTATATTGTCTTTGCAGCATTTGAGGGACATGGAATGAAGGGAATAAATGATTTATATTATTTCCCATAGGTGTTTTTGTAGGTACGCCATTACTCCCGTATTACTTATACAAAATTTATAACTGAGGTATCATTTTCCACGTTTCGTTCTCCACTAATGACGAAAAATACACAGATAGCTTAAAGTTGCCAGAGTGAAACTTTCACTCTGCAGCAAAGTGTGCGCTAATATGAAACTTCCTGGCAGGTTAAAATTGTGTGCCGGAACCGGGACTCGAACCTCGGATCTTTGACAAATCGCGGGAAAGCGCTCTACCAATGAGCAATCCCGACACGACTCACGGTGGCGCGCCACAACTTCAATTCTGCCAGTACCTCGCCTCCTACATTCCAAACCTCACAGAAGTTGTCCTGCGAAACTTGTAAGACTAGCACTCCTGGAAGACAGGATATGGTGGAGACATGGCTTAGCCACAGCCTAAGGGATGTTTCCCTGAAAGAAATACTGCACAACACGAAAAACACTACTTGGAATAGGACTAGAGGCTGCTGATAAGTAAGTGAGGTGTAGTATACACATTGATTCACAGATTCTCGTGTTGTGGGCATTTGTGCAACTGCGATGGATGCAGATAAACTTGTGCTTTTATCAAGAATGTCGGTATTTCGTTACACCTCAGGGATATTCATCCTGAAAAGGATTCCTGTAGAAATTAGAAAACAACACTATTTGCAATTTATGTATACTACATGGTCACAGAATATGACGAAGACAACTTTATCACTTTTATGGCGTATATGGACGCTGTATATTGGGGACGAGAACAGGCTCACAATAATAAGTCCTTCGCTAACATGATGGATATAATTATCCATTTTATTAGCATAAACAGAAGCTAACTGATTAAACAATTCCTAATTTAACACAAAAAGTGAAAGTTTCATTCTGTACACTGGCCGGAGTGTTTCAGATAGCTCCGTTTGTGCGTGCGAAAGGCAAAGGTCCCACGTTAGACAAACAGTTTAAATCTGCGGGGAGTTTCTTATCTATTTCTGTATTTTCTGTCTCTATGAGACTACAACACTGTAGTGTATTCCTATTTCAAATTTGGACGTTTTTAAGGTTGATTTTATATGCCTGCTCCAGTTCGGAAAACCTATCGTTCACTGACGTTTAATTATTGTGGGAAAAAGTACTTGAATATTGAACAGTTTCGGAAATTGTACCTGAGGTCATATGTGTAGGTCATCATATATTTCTAGTTTTTCACACTTTATAGGTACATCTAGCAGCAATCTTCAATCTATTACTGTTTCACATTATTTATAACACAATAAACGAATCTGAATATTTATGTTTCTTATCTATTCCCTTTATGCAGGTTTACATAAATTTATTTTCCTCTGCTGATTTATTTGAATAGTTTGTATCAAAATAATCTTCTATCTTACAATATCCACACATATTGTATTTACATAAATGAAAATGTTTTGGGGAAATAAATAAATAAAATTTAAACAAATAACTAAATGAGGACGCCGCTAATGATTCAAAAGGTCACAACTCTGTTTGAGGGTTAATATTTACTCCCTCTGATGACGCTTCTGCCTCACAGTAAGAAATGTGTGGTTGAATTCGGTCCAGCAGTTTAGCAGGAGATGTAGACTCAGTTCTGCGGGGGGGGGGGGGGGGGGGGGCTCGATTTAATTTGAAAGTAGAAGAGGAGTAACGCGGTGGAAATGGAAACTTCAGCAAAGCAGTATCAATAGCAGCAGCGACGGAGTGGCCAAGCGCATTGAGGCGCTATGCTGCGATGCGCGAGGCCGCTCCCCGTCGGGGGTTCGAAAACCACCCCTCGGGCACGGACGTTTGTGTCGTCTTCAGAATAAGGTAGTTTATAATTAGTTTGTCAGTTTAGGGACTGATGACCCCGCAATTAAGTCTCTTAAGCTTAACAAACATTATTATTATTTTTAATAGCAGCTGCAGCATCAAAGCTGGTCGCGGCGGCGTTAAAACCGCTCACAGTAACAGCAGCACACGTTCTCAGTGACGGCATCACGTTGGCGACCCATTCTCACGTTCACTTGTGTTTGGCAAATCAAAGTTACGATGTGATTTACTACACTTGTGACTCGCAGAGGGGCTTCACCTTGGTTGTCTTATATTTTGGTTTTAGCTTGTGACTTGTATGCTGTAGATTCGGCTTGACTTTCACAGTTGTAGTGGATGGATGGGTTCAAAATTTTATTTGTCGTCTCAATATGAAATTTAAGTTGGTAGACCTGATACTTCTTCGTAGTTAATAAAATTTATATCTTTGTTGATTTTTTATACTGTAAATATTGGTTCTGTGTATCATTTAAAATTAAAGACTTTTTATAATGTTTGAGCATGAAATCCCGTTTCTCATTTACTGTCGAAAAAATGAGCAGGACGAAATTTTGTGACAGACATTTGTTTATTGCTAGCATGTGAGGAATCGCGCTGCGAAGCCCGAGTGCGTGAATTTAGATTCACCCTGTATAGAGCGGATGAGCGTGTACAGGTATTGAGACATCATGAATCAGGGACTGATATTTAATAAACCGAAAAAATTGAACCATTGAGTCCCAGTAGTTCAGACAGTTTGAAGCCCGTCACAAAAGATATTATTTGTATCTGATTCCTTTTTATCGAATTATTCTTTAGAAAAAATTTCATTACAAGTTTCTTGTGATCAAAACTGTTAGATACTTTCTTTCACATATTAAGTGATTCATTACGAATTTCACAGATATATGTTCACTTTTAGAATCTTCTTGGACAATATTATGGAACTAAATACTTGAATAATTGTTTAAGACTTGTTTAAGCATCACAGATTCTCTATTCTGACTTTAATATTTACAACAAAATCATTTTCACAGAAAACACTTTATGAGTTCACAATCCGTGATTATTTTCGTCAAAGTCCGAATTATATTAAAGTCTCTGGATCCTGTTATATTGCTTACAAACTTTAACTCTTCCGGATATTTATTAAACTTGACAATAAGTTCAAATTCCAAAATCACGAATATTAATCAGTTTATTACGGGAGGCAGAAGTTTCTAATTCTCCCGTCCTAGCCTATCCCGATCAAAGTCCACAGATAATGTACGCATTTGCGTATCATCACAATATGAAAATTTATATTAATAAATGACTACTTTTTGTCGGGTTCCTTCCTATCTTGGAAATAAACCACGTATGCTACTTTGAAACTAATTACGGACACCTGGATCACATAGAGAGTTAAACACTTCGAGACCTAGGAAAAAAATAAAAAATAAAATAAAAAATTATTTTCATTCTCCATTCCGAGGAGTGGAGCAGGCTGTTTGAGATCCGGTCCATAAAGAGACGCGATTCTATTCAGCCAATTATCAGACAAGCTGATATTGAGACAAAGGGGGGATCCCAATTGGGAATACGTGGGAGGGGCTTACCAGTTCCGACATATGCCTTACAACCAAGGAAACCCTCCCGAAATCCTTGGTCGGAACCGAGGGATTGGGACCACTTTAATTTATCTCTGGGACGTTGCCCAGGCTACAAATGGATTATCGGGAGAACACGAGTGCACTCACGACAACTAAGGATCGGGCGCCCGAGTTACTCTCGTAAACTCGTAGAGATCAGCTCGACCAACAGTGGACTAGCATCCCCCTTAAGGAACCGCACACCGTGAGCACGGTATCCTCTGCGTCTGCGACCAGGATTCGAGATCTACTAACATAGAGAGCAATTAACGTAGAGAGAGAGAGAGAAATTCAACTGTGGATGCTATTTATAGTAGCAACCTGACAAATGATCTTTGATATACGTGGTGTTTTGACCTACGTATTCCCTGGATACTGTTATTCTGTATTACTCTGATCTAATTTGAATTTACAAAAAAATTTTAAAAATGAGAAATTTCTGCCTCTAAACAAATAATTAAAATTACGTAACGATGAAAAATGTTGGATTATGGTGATTCTAATGCTATGGTCGGGATGTGGTGTTACAAGGCGTACTATTTCAAATTACCGGTATCGACCTGTTAAAAAAAAATAATAATAAAATTAAAAGATCATGTCGTGGTGCTGGGGTGGCAGCCCCATTAGCACCCCACCCCGTGGCTGCGTCATTGCGTAGAACGCACACAGACAAACACATACGTCTATAAATATCTGTAGATGCATCGTAAAACAAAACGAACGAGAAAGAAAGTACTTAGTAGCACTAAAACAATTTAGCCATCGCAGAGTCCGTAATAGCCTCCCCATTTTTCAAATTACCTAACAGCTGCGGGTTCTTTCTCTCTTACGATCCCCTGAAGAGGCAGTTACATACGTCCCTCCTACAGGAATATTTCCGCGAGTGTGCAGGCCTCGTCACGACGTATTCGGCTCCTGCTCTGTCGCCACGGCTGCTAAAAGGTGGCACGTAAAGGTGCAGACGTGTGCCGCTAATGGCGCCCACGTAAGAAGTGCGGAAATGAGCCGTGGGGTGGCAGCACCGGCGGCGGCGGCGCTGTTCCTTTGTTCAGGTGAGCCGCCTTAATCGCGTTCCGGCAGGACCCGCCATGTCGTTTTCTTTCGCCGGTGCACAAAGCGAGCTACACCCAGGCGACTGCTCTCTTTTCTGTCTCTCGGGGCCCGCCTTAATTACGGAAGCGCCTTCTTTCGCAACGTTTAAAATTTACGCCACTTAGGCGAAAAAATTTCATTTACTTGAATGGAAACTGTTTTCTTTCTCCGAAGTGACATTCACTCTCCTTAAAACGCAAAAAAAAGAGAGGGGGAAATGCAAGGCTACAGAGGGAAAAGAAATGTCTTACTTGGGGTAGTAATAAATTCACTGAAAACGGAACACCAAGGGCGAGACAATATTGCTCTCGCTTTTCCTAAAAGGTGTCGCGAGCGTACATAAATAAAAGCAAAGCTGAGTAAAGCACGCTTAAATTGATATTAAGTTGAGTTTCTCCCTACTAATAAAGGGAGAGATGTAACAATTCACAGTTTCGACGTGTATACTGATTACGAGGTGACGCAATTCCTCTGGATATTAGTGTGCGCGTGATTACGATTATTGTTTGGTACATGAAACAGTATTTCACAGAAAGCCCTTTTTACAGCAGAAATGTAACATAAATTCCACTGACATTTGTCAATTAAGGACATTTTGAATATGTACCCCTACGTCTGAAGGTGATATGAGAGAATTTCGAAGCCTAATTACTATGTTTTTTTACAACCAACTGTATTACTATTATAAAACGAAGTAGATTAGTCATGTAACATATTGTTAGTGAACGTTACCTGAATTCTTCTATCGTAATAATTATAACAAAGACCGTCACCACTAAACGAAAGCCTTCGGCTCAGTTTTATGATAAAACATGTTTTATCTCAGACTGGAAAAAAATAGTCTACGATGATATGATTAAAGTACAAGAATAATAAGAAATTGGTTTTCCCAGAAGTCTACTTCGTATAAAGTTGATTCAGTCAGATATTTACAGTTCCATTCGGCAATTATGTATACTAAGGCAGAACACGGTAGTACTTAAATATAATTTAGTAATGAGGTGCAGTTACAAAGTTCAGTGAATGTGTACATTTTTGAAAACATGGTTATGACAGTATGAACGAAAATCTATTATTCTTCACGCCCACAGAAAAAAAATGTAACCCTTATCGGAAGCCTCCAAACTATGTAGACTAACTAGTTATATATATTAAAGTACATAACGTTTACTACATGGCACTACGTGATTCAAGTGTGTATTGCTGCATTGTGGTAAGGAAGCAATGTGGAAAGGAAATAAGATGTATTCTCAGGGATTTGGTCAGCCACTTGTAAGGTTTAGTTACATGTATATAAAATTAAGATTTATGTAAACTGATTTAATATGATTTTTTCGAAATATGCTAGTATAGATCATGGACTGTACAGCTTAATATTGATAGTATATAATAAAAATTGTTGCTTATGCAATATGAAGAAAGTATAATTGAAGTAACACATGTCAGGTTAATAAAAGGTGTGTGTGTAAGAAATTACATTACACAAAATATTATAAGACATAAATATATTTTTTATTTTATTGTATTTCTTAATTTTTCAGTTTTACTAATTTGTATCTAAAAATTCATCCAGTGAGTAGAACGAGTTGTCCTTCCGAAATTCTTTTAATTTGTTTTTAAATGCTGGTTGGCTATCTTTTGCTGCTGTTTGGTAGGTGACCGAAGACTAGTAGCAGCAGAATTCAAACATGCATAGTGAAGATCATCCTTTCTTCTAGTGTTATAGCTACGCACACTGCTATTACTTTTGAACTGGGTTGGATTATTAACAACAATATTCATAAATGAATATATATACTGTGAAGTTATTGCGAGGATACCTAAATCCTTAAATAGATGTCTACGATCTTCGGTGGGCTCCAGCAATTATTCTGATTACACGCTTTTGTGCAATGAATACTTTTTCACTCAACGATGAATTACCACAGCATATGATGTCATACGAAAGCAGTGAATAAAAATAGGTATAGTAACCTAATTAATTGAGATTGTTATCGCTAAAATTTGCGGTAATCATAAAAGCCTACGTAGCTAAATGCCACTGTGTGGTTGGTGTGTGTGACGCTGCATTTGGTATGAGTAACCAATGTGAAATAGGAATGAAATGTATTTATCTGGGTTTTGACCAGAGACTTTTGGCCCACTTTAGGTTACGGTAGTAACAGTAAAAGTGGGCCTTTGCGATCGTCTTTCGACAGCTCGAAATTGTAATGAAAATAACGGCTTAACCATTCATCTGACACGAAAATTCAATAACCTAGTTTGTAGAGGAGAAAATTCTCTACAACTTTTCCCTCTTATGTTTTTTTCCATATCTCGTATGGTTTCAGAGATATTTGCAAAAATAACGGCGATTTTTAAATGTCTGCCTATCCATAACTTGTTCCCTGTTTTTAAGACGAACCGTTAAACCGATCAGCACCAAATTTTACAGACATAATTGTAAGCCACCAGAGACCAGAACCTCTCTTTTTCAAATTTTTCGGACAAAAAATACGGTTGTAATACCAAGAAAAGCCGTTTGTAATATCATTGTAATTGCAAACGAACCGTTCATCTGACAAGAAAATTGAATAACCTAATTGGTATCGGGGAAAATTCTCTACAACTTCGCTCTATTATGTTTTTTTCATATCTTACATCGTTGCAGAGATATTTGCAAAAATAACGGAGATTTGACGATGTCTGTCTGGCTATAACGTGTTCCCACTTTTTAGGTCGAACCGTTCAACCGATCGGCACCAAATTTCACAGACATAATTGTTGGCTACTAGAGACCGGAACCTCGCTTTTTGAAATATTTCGGACATGAAGTACGTTAGTAATAAAAAGCAATTAAAATGTAATTTTAATTGCAAATAAACCGTTCATCTGACGCGAAAATTGAATAAACGAATTTGTAGCGGAGAAAATTCACTACTTGTTCCCTTATGTTTTTTTCATATCTCGTATCGTTTGAGAGATATTTGAAAAGATAACGAGATTTGACACCCTCCATTGAATTAACGAAAACCAGCCGTTCACAGATGTCACGTGACACTCCTCGCCCAGAACTCTCTCTGGCATACACCATCTTGCGTTGCGTTTTTGATGATTTCCTTATGTAACTTAAACGTTGTCATTTCAAAGCAATGGCACACTGAATAATTAACAATAACATGTCGTTCTTCGTACGATAAATGATAATCTAGTGTCTTCAAATGCCATATTAGCTTCAGTTAATATGGCCATCAACAGTACAAGATTAATGAACGTAATTCATAACTACTGGACGTAGCGTAGTGGGCAACGCATAGGACTGTGGCACTGAAGGTCACTGGTTCGGAACCCGGCACAACCTAATTTTTTTTCCTAAAAGGATTTCAGACACTCTTATTAGTTAATTTTTTTTATTATTTAGATTATTATTTTGGTCCAAACTGTTTGCAAAAACTTATAAAACTACAAATCCAAAGTGGGCCGTAAGACACGTCAGTGCGATTTTTTTGTTTTTTTTTGTTTTTCTTTTTGAATTTCAAAGTCCCTTATGGGGCAGGCGGGCAGGGCGTCGGCGCCATACTACAGCCGAGTGGATTAACAACTGCGAGGAGAATAAATACTTAGAAGGTGAATAAACAGAGATATCGACATACAAAGGAGACATAGGCACACAAATGAATTAAAATGCTGCAAAGTACATACATATTCAGTTAAAGCGGTTCCACAGTGGCTAAAAAACAAGTTAAAACCAATGCTGAAACGGCGACGAAAATCGGAGACAGTGCTTAAAATACACAAGCAACACTGGTACTTTCGCTAATGGTGGTTGTGGGCACTGAACTCACAACAGCACATCACAGTACACAGATAAAATCAGTGAAGATTAAAATGCCGAGCCCTAAAATCCTGCAGGGGATAAGAAAGGAAAGGAAGTGCGAAGGGATAAGGGGTGGGAGGAGACGGGATGGGAAGGGCGGAAGAACTCCTAAGGAAGAGGTAGGAGGGGGAGACCAAGAATGGAAAGGATGAGGGGGAGGTGATGAAAGATACTCTACGTCATTTACCTGACAACTGAAGTGTATATGCACTTACATAAGCATTTATAAAGAGATGAAAAATGACGAAACTAAAGACTCGTGGCAGAAATTCATGGAACTGCAACTGGACGACTAGCCGAAAATTTGGTATTTTTGAAAATTATTTATCCTTTTCTTTTCGAAAACTTTAAGTTTATGTCGCTACTCTTAGATGTGGCAAGCATGTTTGTGACGAAAATAATAAATTTGTCAGAGAAATACAATGGACCACAGATCTGGATTTTAGACAGGATGTCTCAGCTTTGTAGGAATATTGAATAGCTATTCAGGCTAGTCTGCAAGCTATTAATTCTAGTTGCGCTAAAATGTGTAGTAGGATTTTATCTTCTTCGTAACTTGATAACTGGTTTTATCAGCAAATTGAACTGGAATTGACGGAGATATCACTGGCAGAAACGGGAGCCAATGTGTGCTGTTCTCGTAAACAAACGTAATCCTCTAATGGCTGCGGGGATCAGGTTAGTCAATCGAATTCCCATCGCAAACTCAGAAGCTTAGTAGGACAAAAGTGCCATTTTCGACATTTAAACTGGTTTATGACAATGCTATATTTGCTGGCCAAACAATTAACTTTCCCAAAGAATTGAATTACACAGTTGTATGAGGTCAGAATGGCGATACTACGTTGAGTTTCTAAAGTTTGCTAAAGCGAGCAGAATACATCACCACAAATCCATTATGTGTGACCTTTCTTTTATTTTCTCTCTTTGCTGTAAATTTAATTTCGAACTCAGTTTCCTCTTTGCAAAAGGTCCCCTAAAATGTATGAAGTACTGAATTTGCTTTAGAAGTCAGACTACATATGTACAGTCTTGTGGGCTACACACCACATGATATTCTTAAATGACAGATTAATGATGCAGTCATAGGTAAATGACATTCATTATGGTATTCGTATTACACTATCACGTCACATTGTAACATTCTGAAATCTTGAATTGATGCTTACAACATCAAGATGTAATATTTTTGACATATTATCTCATCATCATTCTCGCAAAAAAGTTTCGACATTTTTCTGTCATCATCAGATCTTCAAAAATTTGTGTTAAATGTATCTACATAAAATGTTGAGTACATTTGTACCTCAACTGCGAGTACATTGTGTTGCGAACTACTCTAAAATCACTATTAGAATAGTTGTGGCACCACATATGTAAGCTGCATTAAGATATGACACCCAACAAAATGCACCTCAGATTGCAGTGTATGATCTGGCTTAATGTCAACACATGAGCATACATATCTGGTGCCATTAATGTTTAATTGTGATCCTACAGCCGTTTAGAACCCATTTAAGTCGCCACTGAAATTAAAATACACTGAACAAGTTTGCAGATACATTTAACCAAAAATTTTGTAGATCCGATAATGACATCAGACCTGTCGATATTGTCAGAAAAAATAATTAAAATGTTGTGGTAATCTTGGAATTCTAAAATTTCTTTCAAAAATTGCAGATTGCTGCGAACACACAAAGATGTGTGACCTATATCACTGTAAATCATTCTAATTTTATTTTATTTTTTTCAAATATTACCCTGAGTAGTGTTTACAGAGATCAAGTATATCTCACATTTTTATATGTTTGGAACCCAAAGTTTACATTTGTATTGAGAAACAGATTTATCACTCATTCGCCGGCCTATTATCTGGAATGTTATGGATGTTTGTGTTACTGCTTTATCATACTTTACAGCCCTGTAACTCATGATTCTCAACTGCATGTTTACTCAAAAATTTCTTCTCGTACAAATCTCTTTCCATTTTGTTTATTATACATTTCCTAATTTAATTAGACGAGACTATAATTTGTAGTTTAGTTCAACGAAATACGTAAATAATGTTTTGCTGGTTTACACTATATTTTCAAGTAGACAGCTTATTAAAACGTACAATTAAGTCTAAAGTTCTCGACTTTCATTCCTTTTAAACTAGAAGTTTAAAACCATAGCCTACAATAACGCTTCTGTCGTAACCTTTTTGAAAAATATAGATCTGTAGATTCAGTCCACAAAACAGTGGTACTTCTCCATGAGATCTGTTGGTTCTGATCCACGTACAATTACAATATACATCAGAGAATGATACTGGTTCGCTTAATTTTTACTAAGTTAACAAGTACTAGACTGCCTTAAATAGAAATTAAAACACTATCATGATCATAAATACAAGCAATTACTACAGTTATCTATGTTAGACGATAGCTGGAAAAGAACTGTGTAGCCATTGGCCTTAGACAGATGGATGGTTGGGTTCTAAACTGACCAAACTACTCTGGTCAACAGTCCCGCCACTGGTCTCTCCTTAGTGTTACCAAATATGAGAGTATAAGAGTGTCTTTGATGTACCAGTGAATAGTTTATAATTTTGAGTTCGTGTTATTTTCTTAAATGTCGTGTTTATCTTTAAAATGTTTGCATGTTTATACTATGATCTGCTTTGATTATTCAAAACAGGTTCTACGAGTTATCCCTTTGTGCCTCCACTGATAATTTGGTGATGCGGGAGGACCATTTTGACCATCACCCAATGTGTCAGGGGAGATGGGGTTTATAGTTTGCTCAATTTAGGAAAACGGAGGCTGATTACAGTGTGTAGTAATTTCTTTTTCAATCCATTATCTAGTCGGTTCCAACATATAATTCGCCTTTCATCGAAAATGACTAGCTTTTTCCCACAGATTTGCTTAAGTAATGCGACACTATATTATCTCCTCCACACTGTCACTGACCTCCCCCGCAGTATCAAAGTAACGTCCTATTCGCCTGCATCCATTATATCTCCATCTCTTCACCTGCTCCTCCCCGCTCTCTGTGAATCTGTCCTGCCCTCTCTGCCCATCTCTTCCACCCACATGTTTGTACAAGTCATCCTCCCGCCTCTACCTGTCTGTCTCTCTTCACCAAGATGTCTCTTCCTCGCTCCCCTTCTCTCCTCTCGTCCTGCAATGTATTAAATGCTTCTTTTACAACAAGTTTGACATGGAGGGCACCATAGATGACTATAGTTGAATAAACGATGTCTCCTTCGTGAACATAACGTTTAATTCCATAATGGCTGATCGGAAGATAATATGTTGCATGTCTAATAAATTTGTCTGCGATTGACTTTAGCGCTTTAGGAAGAAGAAAATGGAACTACCCATGTACCACCTGTAGCGTCCTATGTAAGCGACGCCATGTTGAATGCGAACTAAAACATTAGTGCAGTGATGTCAAAGATAAAGTGTTACCAAGGATGTCAATGAACTGTTTATTGCAACAAAGAAATTTTAATATCGTCGTGAATGTTATCTCAGCTCTTTGTTCGAGTACTATTTAAACAATTGTACAATATGTAATCCTTTTTGTCTTGTCTTGTTCCTGTATGTGTCATGTCGTGATTTGAAAGGACGACATCATTATTAGTTTGCGAGAGTCGCTGTTAGATTGTTTTTCTCAGCAATAGTAATCAAGGTCTGTTAAATGATTCTAAAATGTCATTTTCAGTATTTTCGCTCCAGGTGCAGCATCATCAGCATCACCCACTGAAATGCAGTCACCGGCCGCCATTTCATAATTAATTCTAGTAAATAATTATTAAATGATTCACAAACGGGACTTTTAAGAATCAATTTTCAGCTTGGACGACAATCCTGGACAGCGGTGGAAGTAATTGTAATGATTCAGATCTTAATGAAATTTACATAAGTATGTCTACAGACCAAACTGAAAGGATTCACAGAAGTGTTTTTGTGTATTGTAGCTTGGTCAGATCTTGAGTCAAAACAATTAAATACTGACAGGCAGTTATTACAGACTGAGTCTTGCCAGTGATTAAAGAAACTTTTTATTGTATTATTTTTCATTATACTGATTCATCAACTTTTTACGTAATAGTTACGAAAACAGGAAGTCTCAAATATTTTATTACAATCAGTTATTTGGCTAATGCACTCTATTAGCAATAAAAAGGATATAATAATTAAGTATTTAATAGTTTAGTAAATTTCAGTTCAAGTAACAGCACAGTTTGTACTTTTTTTTTTTTTTTAATTTTATTTGCTAGGACGCCACAGTAAACCATATATAGAAGGCATGAAGGCAAATTCTTATCTTACACAGCTACATAACATTGCTGTGCGCTGTTATACAACCATATTGATCACATTTCTATGTACAGATATGACATGAATATGTGAATTTATAATATCCAGATGGAAACCACCACCAATTGTAACTCTTGACTTTACTGGGATAAGGTTACAGTAGGATAATTGTAAGTCGTTGGATACTTTCCGGGAATACCAGCAGTGTGCTTGCAGTTTAGTTGAATGTTCTGTGGAAACGAAATTTGGAAGGTTCCACTTCCTTGTGAAAATCTTAAATATGTACACACAAACTCCACATGTAATTCGTGAGTAAGGTTCAAACTACAATTCTTAAACAATATTGGTGATATGTATTTACATTATAAAGCAGTGACCAAATGTTCAAATGTTTGTAAATCTAACGGACTCAGCTGCGTGGTCATTAGTCCATAACTAACAAACTATTTAAATTAAGGACAACACAAACATCAATGCCCGAGTGGGGGGGGGACTCGAACCTCCGACGGGGATCGGCCGCGCGCACCGCAGCACGGCGCTCCTGTATGCACGGCTAATCCGCCGCGGCAAACAGTGACACCTCCCAGCTTCGCACGCGTGTAGTTCATTAACGGAAAAGCGGAAGGTGTAAAAAAAAAAAAAAAAAAAAGAAAGGAAAATTAAGTACATTATCTCATGGAATGTCTATATCTCCAACAGTTATTTGCCATTCACTTAGTCGGTTTATTAAGAAGAGCTTCATCCGAATCTTTACTAAAATTTATTTGAATTGAAACAAAAAGATTTCATCCGATAATTAATTTATTGAAAAGAAATAAATCGGATTTCATATTACTGAGCACTCGCTGATGCAACGTGGTGTTGAGGAGTCTTGGACTCTGAAGCAAAGAGTTCAAGTTGGAAAAATCCTGTTTGTAAATTTTAATTTCAATACACCGTTTCAGCTTTTTCTTAAGTCAATGGGTAATTAGTTTTCAAATGTTTCTGTTAGTGAATATATACAGTGTAAAGTTCCCAGCCAACGAGATAAAAAGACAGAACGATATTAATTCATATAAAGGAAAATCTTCGTATTTTAAATGAGTAAAGTAGTATCCGAGGGAGTCATGTAACGTAGCTGCTGAACTATTCAACTGAAATGATACAAGTGTCATTTGGGTAAGTAAACTGAGGCAGTAAGTCAGCTTTCACCATGAATTGTAGCAATATAGCGACTATATGAAGGTGTGTGAGAACATTAGAAATGAAAGATGCAGTTGATGTAAGTGTAACACTTCACTACTTCATCCACAGAAGCTTTTTCCACAATTTGAAGACGCAAAACAACTAGGCTCACTACGTCTGGAGAGACCACTGAAGTCACGGTTTTAACTGTAACTGAAACTGATCACAAATTGAAAGGATTAAAATGTTGGTCATCGTTAGAAGGTGGTGTATGCCTACATCGGGATGAATCAGTGATACTTAGAAACAGATGGCCGTTTAAAGTATCTTCTTCACACGTGAAACTTCCTGCGCCGTAGAGAATGCAGTAATGCAGAGAACTGGAGACAGAAAATTGAGGTTGAAACACGCTAGAGACAATTGTTATCAAGGCCACAAAGCAAATAAGAAAGAGCTGAGAGTACATTATACAATGAACACAACAAACGAAGTTTTCCTTTTTTTCTCATACGTGTCCTGAAAGAATGAGAGAACTATTAATGGCATATTTTATTGTGTGCGGTACCATCATGACCCACTTAATTCTAATGCATGTTAATATCTCTACTAAGATTGATATTCATCACGAAGTTCAAAAAGACGCCTGTAATTCAAAATGAAGAACTTCAAAAAGGATTTTCTGTGCCTCTTGTGAAAGCTAATTAGTAAAGTCTTCTGCAGACAGCATTCCCCAGGCCTGCGGAGTAATTTCGTTCCCTCCCGCAAATCTTCCAGACAAGAACGATAAGAGTAGCCAGTGGAGACCGTAGAGCGTGAGGAGGCATACAGACCGCTGATTCCAGGCGTTTTCCCGTACTGAACCGGCCTGGACAAAGACCGGTCGGACGACATTAAATGTGCTCTCCTCGTGTGGCAATGCTTCTTGGGTCAACAAGTTAGGAATGCCCGTATCTTACAATAGACACGAATGATAATCCTATTCTAAATGTAGTGTGAGGCAAGTAAAAATGTTCAAATGTTTGTAAATCTATTAGACTCAACTGCTGGGTTATCAGTCCTTAGCTTACAAACTACTTAAACAAAGGTAAACTAATATTCATAGAATATATGACATCAACTGCGATTGGGCAAAGCTGAAAATGTGTACCCAGCCGGGATTCGAACCCGGGTCTCCTGCTTTCTAGGCAGTTGCGCTGACCCCTACACCACTTTTTTTTTTTTTTTTTTTCTTTTTTTTTTTTTTTTTCGGGTCTCCTTCCTCCCCTACAACCCGTCCTTCCGCTCACCAAATTCGCCTTCATCGGCGTCGGCTTCATCGGCCTTTGGCTAAAGTAATGTGCTCTTCTTCTGCACGTTAAGGTAGTGGATCTCTTTCCGTCTTGAAGTTCTCCGCAGGTAAGTGTGGAACTTCATCCAGAGGGAAACAAAATATATCGACAACTTCTGTCACAGGAAAATAACAATAACAATAAATAATAAAAATAATAATAACTAAAGGGATAAGATAAAGAAACTGACTCTTCCGTCTTCACACATGTCATTTCCAGCACGCTGTCGACTACCAGAGTTCGTCTTCTCGTAAATTGTGTTTGGTTGATTTCCGTTGGCGCATCAAATCTTCTTTTCGTAGAAACCACTAATCTCTGTCATTTTGAATCTGTTTTAATTTTGTCCTCTCTTAACTCCGATAGCGCCACGCACCGAAAGGACTGTGCGTCATGCTTCTTTGACGTTCTCTTTCTAAAGTCGTGTGTCGTCGGGTTCCACTTATACCTTTTTTTTTTTTTTTTTTCCCTTTCTGTTGAATATCGTTCGTTGCTCTTCGTTCTTCATATATGCGTCAATTCTAGCGCCACTGGGTAGTTTGCAAATAATGTTTTGTGTCGTGGATTGTTAAGGAGTTTCATAGCCTGATTTATACTATACAGTCGAAAATCGTGGTAGGTGCCCTCCGCTGGTTTATTAATTATATAATGTAATGTGTGGCCGACTAGCCAGGTCCACATGTTTTGTTTCGTCATTGGGAAATGGTTGAAATCAGGTTGTAGCATGGTTCCAATTGCTATTTCTTTGGTGGTCGTTCTGCCTATCAGAGCAAGTTTCCTCCGACACCATTCCCATATCTTCGTGTTCTCCCCGCATATACACCTGTGTTGTAGTGTGTCGATGAGGTCGCAACCCTTGCACGTAGGAGTTTTGGCCAGCTTTATTCTGTGAAGTTTTTCCTTCGTGGCTATTGTTTCGTTTACGACTCTGTACCATGTTGATCGGATGTCTGTGTCGAGGATCTTGTTGTTGATGTTCTTCCACACTGTGGGCCACCGTATTTGTGCGTATTTGGTTTCCATCCTGTTCTTCCTCCCGTTGTCATTCAGAAAATTGAATATCTCTGCGGTTGTTTTATTTCTGATTGTGTTGCTCTGCCTTCGCAGGTAGCTTGCATCAAGGAAGAACTGGCGAATATGAGCTAGTTGGTGTGGTACGGCACTAAGGTTAACCGGAGCCTCTAAACTAAGTGGTCTGTATGCGTTGATGACTGCTCGGAGAGCGCTGTGTGGTTGTTCTTCATAAATTTGGAGAGTTCGTCTTATCAGTAGTGCTCTGCATTTGGCGTCAACATCCGCTACACCAAGTCCTCCTTTCCTGGGCGGGAGTGTTGTTACATCTATTCCGACTTTAAAGATACTGCCTCGCCATAGATACCAACCTACCGCCGCCATCACTCTGCCAGCTATTGTTGCATTGACGGGAAGGATTTGGCCTACATACCAAATTTTCGATAAGATTTTGGTGTTAACGAAGTGAACTCTTTCAATTAAATTTCGCATACGACCGCAATTCTGTCGGAGACATGCTCTGGTCATATTTAAAATGTCCCTCCAAGTTGCAGCCGTTGTTCGCAGAGGGCAATTGTACATATTTATTCCGAGGAGTTTCAGGAAGTCGCTACGCGCGTAGTCTTCTCCATCATTCTCCGGGAACCCAGTCCCTAATGGCAGTAATTTCGTTTTCCGTATGTTCAATTTGGAACCTGAAGTGTGTTCAAACTCGCCAACCACCGTCCGCACGTCACGCAGTTCCTGTACATTATTAAGAACAACTCCCACGTCATCCGCGTACGCGATGCATTTGAGAGTGCTGCCGTAGATGTTCATTCCTTGGAGCCGTTGGCTGAGTCTCCTTATTAGTGGGTCGATAGCAATGACAAAGAGAGTCATTGACAAGGGACAGCCTTGTCGTACGGATTTCTCTATGGGGACTGGTTTTGTGAGATGTCCGTTTATCTTTACCCTCGACTTGGCATTGTTAAATAGATTTTTGAGCATGAAGACGAATTCTTCCCCAAACCCCAGACGCGTCATTATTGCAAAAAGGTATTGGTGCCTGATCCTGTCGAAAGCCTTGTTAAGGTCTAAGGATAAGAGTGCTGCTTCTGGACGTGTGAGAGCACAGTAGCTTATGAGCTCCCTATAATCAGTGAGACTTTGAAGGATCGTTCGTCCCGGTACTGCTGCCGTCTGACTTAAATGTATAATTTTATGTAACACCAGTTTGATCCTCGCTGCCATGACACGGGCTACTATCTTGTAATCCGAGTTGAGTAAGGATAAGGGGCGGATTTTATGCATGTCGTTACAGGGGTATTCTTTCGGAATAAGGACTATGATCCCCTCGTTGAAACCATCCGGTATAATTGTCCCGTCCTTAATTTCGTTGCACATGTCGAGGAAGCAGTTTTCCAATAGGTACCAAATTCTTTTGTAGAATTCTATTGGTAATCCGTCCGCGCCAGGTGATTTGTTTCCCTGTGCTCTTTTCATTGCTGATCTCAGTTCCTGTACGGTTACGTCCACCAGCAGAGATTCCGCATCTTGTGTATTCAGACGGTCAGGTAAGCTGTTCATAATCTGTCTGAGCAACTCGTCGTCGACGTGCTCCGAAGCGTACAATTCCGTATAATACTCGGTGACGTATTGCTTAATTGCCCGGTGATCTTTCAGCAGGTTTCCGTCTCCTCTTCGAAGGCTGTGTATCAGTCTATTACGCTTGTGACGTTGTTCCTTCACGAGGTGGTACAGCGAAGGCGCTTCCCCGGACAAGCTGTTGTGGTCTCTCGACCGGATTATTATGCCTTCCATCTGTTTTCTCTTTAAAGCCGTCAATTTGGCTTTCACTTTTTTAATTCGTAATATGGTATCCGCTGTTGTGTTACGACACTCGTGGAGTTCCCGGAGGCAACGGAAATAAAACTCAGACACGCTCTTTTCGTCTTGACGCCGTTGAAAGCAATACGTTTTTAAGCAACTGATTATCTTTGGTTTAGCACACTTGCACCACCATTGTATCGTACTTGGGAAGTTTCGTCGTCGTCTCATGCAGGTATCCCATACCTCTTCCACGCGAAGCCTCAAACTATCTTCTGGGAGGACAATGACGTTAAGTTTCCAGATGTTCCTTCCCCGAAAAATATCCTGTTTCGTCATTTTCAAGTGACAGTGATACGCCAAATGATCTGAGAAATACACAGGCCACGTTTCAGGTCCAGTGACATTTGCTGTTAAGCACGGTGTTACGTAAATTCTATCCAGTCTACTAGCTGAGGTCGGGGTATAAAAGGTAAAACATTGACGATCTCCATGAATAAGCTCCCAAGTATCGGCAAATCGCATCTCACGTATTACGCGGTCTAACTCCGCGCTGTAATTAAAGTTGGGATGCTGGTCTTTCCGCTTAAGCACACAATTAAAATCACCGGCTAAAACCATTGCTTCTTCAGCTCGTCGTATTAAATACAGGAGGTCCTGTTCATAAAAAAGTGATCTCTCAGCCCTGTGCTGGTTGCCTGAAGGAGGGTAAATGTTTATAAAACGAACGCCATGTATTAAACAAGACAACCCTCGGCCGTTTGTTGTGCGTTCTACATCAGAGACTACGATTCCCTCTTTAATCAGGAATGCCGTCCCAAAGGCACCATCCAGCGTCGTGTTTAAAATCGCGTCATAGCCGGTAATATTTAGCTGTAGCTCATAGTCGACCTCTTGTAACATCACGATGTCAACATCGGCGCTGTAGATGTAATCTCGAAGAGCGTCAACCTTCAGCAACGTCGTTATTTTATTGATGTTGAGGGTTGCTATCTTATATGTTTGGAGAAGTGACATCTATGGGGATAGGATCACATGTTCCCCTGTAACACGAGCGAAATCATGCACATGCAGGAAAGACAAATCATCCAACTAAGTGGAAATTCAGACACCCTCTGTCCGTCGGTGTTCATCGTGCAAGGATGCCTTTATGTAGAACATCGTAACTTTAGTAACTTTTAATAAAAATCCGGGTCGTCATCTCTTTCCCGCGGCGGGCCCTCTTGTCCAGGAGGCAGTCCGCCGTGTGGTTCCACCTGCATTGTATCAGCACCGCCGTGGTCTTCGGCATCATCTTCCATGTCCTGGTACCAATCCAGCGTACGGCTGTCGGGGATCGGACGTTCCTTCCCCTGAACCGTGGATACTAACGCTTTATTCTTATTTTCGGAACCTTTTGTGTCTTTCCCCGTGGAGGCAGAAATAGCCGCTTTTCCTGTTGTTCGGTCCGACATGTCTCCCGTCCGCGTTTTCTTATTTGATTTAGAAGGCTGTGAGGCGCCGGCCGTGTCCTTCGCCGTGATTTTCTGGCGAACTTGCGCCGCCCTTTCCCGCAGCGTCGGTGCATATTTTTCCGCTGCTTCATGAGCGATGCGACGCTTCTTGTGTTCCTGGGGAGAAACGTCACCTTCAGTGTCAGTTACCTCCATCATGTCCGTCTCTGATGGAGCGCTGTGTGCTTTTACCTCTAAAATTGTGCAAGCAACTTCGGACGAGCCGTGGTGTGCCGGTGTCACTGCGGCACAACTCTTATTCGCCACGCGATCGTCAGCAGTCGGCACCGCCGTGTCACAGGACTCCATATGCACATCGTCTGCCGAAGTGTTTTCGGCGACAGGTGCGTCCGTTGTTATCTTGGAATCCACCACGACACCGTCTGCCGAAGCGTTCACGGTAACAGTCGTGTCTGTCGCTACAGCGCTAGATTCTCTGGTTGCGCCTTCTACAGGCGTGTCCTCGGTGGCAGGTGTGACAGCCGCTATGGTCGGTTGTGTGGCCACGTGTCCGCGGGCCACCGCTGCGTACTTGAGCGGCAGTGAAGTTACGGCGGCCGGCGCTTCCGCCTCGCCTACCGGGGTCTGTGTCACTCGTCGTTGCATACATTGCGAGCGGACATGACCGGTGGAGCCGCATGCCCCGCACGTGCGTGGTTGACCGTCGTACATTACTATTGCCCTATAGCCACGAACTGAAATATAGGACGGAATGTGTTTCAGAAGTTCGATTCTGACTTGTCTAACGCCATTCAACACCTTGAATTTGTGAGCACCGGACCATATTTCAGCAACATTACTAAGAACGGTGCCATAACCCTTTAAAACAGAGTCGATATCCTCGGCGGTAATTTCAAAAGGCAGTTCGAATATTCTAACCGTCCTGATACCTAGACCCACTTGTGTTATGCGGACCTCTCCTATATTACCGTCGGAGTGCTTAAACTTTGAAATCCCTCCGCAAGATTCGACAACCGCGTCACATTTGGCTGCACTGAGAAGTTTCAAATAAACTGTACTGCTACAGAGCGACAAATGGTAACCAATGACATCGTCGGTATTCAATTGCAATGATTCTTCTATAAAATCCTCAATCTCAAATGATGTCGGTCGTACTAATTTCGGGTCAAACGTCAATTTCAATGTGTCTCTTCGTGGTGGTTGCGTCATCGTTAAGTCGTTCGAAATAGCATCACTAACAAGTAAACATGCTCAGCGGCGTGACACTCACCACACAAACAGCGCTCTGCCGACAGCGGCGAGTACGTAAACACCAGGCGTCCGCACTGCTCGCCCGCCGACAGCGGAATGCCCCACTGGGGACACAGTGATCACCGCACCTGCAAGGACTACCCATGCACGCCTCCCGTCAGATACAAATTCCCAGCTACGAGTTTGAGTACTGTGGGCAGGGCGAAGCTGGGAATTTGTATCTGACGGGAGGCGTGCATGGGTAGTCCTTGCATGTGCGGTGATCACTGTGTCCCCAGTGGTGTAGGAGTCAGCGCAACTGCCTAGAAAGCAGGAGACCCGGGTTCGAATCCCGGCTGGGTACACATTTTCAGCTTTGCCCAATCGCAGTTGATGTCATATATTCTATGAATATTAAATAATAACAACTGCAGGATCAGAATGTGACGTCTGTTCTTCGGAACAGACGCCACATGTATATATATAAAGGTAAACTAACCTAAGGACAACACGTAGACCCATTACCGATTGGGGGGAGGGGGGTACTCGAACCCCGACAGCGAAGAGTCGCGCGCACCGCACCACGGCGTCCCAATGCGCACGTCTAAATCACCGTGGTGGTGGGTGAGGAACAGAGGCACAGAGGCAAATATACCATATATTTTCTTGTGGGTGGGGGGGGGAGGTTGGTAGGGAGTTGTTAACACATAAAGATAATGATTTTAAGAATCCATCCTTCACCGGCGAATCCAAGTCTTTGCTTTCGCATCGTGTGTCAATCTGACACCTCAGAAGAGGCATATTGTCACAGACATGGTTTCTAAAAGAAATATACCGCAGTTATTTTTTATTGTATTCGTAATTTGGGGTAGGGTGTGGGACATGCCCCTTGCCTCCCCCTCTTTTACTCCCCATTGGCTACATGCTTTAAGGGACGTTATTACTGCTGACTTCTAATAAACGTATGCCCTTTTCTTAACCGTTTACGGGTAACCGATGAAAACAACCAGCAACGGGAAAAGTGCAGCATGCAGTAAATTAAGATACTGTTATGTTATGGTTTGTTTAATTGTGTAAGTTTCCTCACAGATATTCAAACATTCCACTGTCAACTTCAATGCATTTTGCTGCAACCTATAGTTCCTATTTTACACGCTTGTGCTCAATTGCAGGAATGCAGGACTTACCTCTGGTCGGCAGGACAACACCTCTCAACAAGAGCAGCAAAATGCACTGATATTGGCGGTGGGCTGTTTCAACATCTTCTGTGAGGAAAATTACACAATTAAAGAAGCCATAATACTAATATCATCATCCTCTTCCTTCTGACTCACTCCGTACATCTGTTCCTTCGAACAAATTTACCGTACGTTGGTAACGGTGGGAAGCGTATTCAGTTGTTTGCTGTTTGCTGATGACATAGGTACTACATTTCGATTTGAATTTTCTTGTTTTGTCTAAATGCGTTTACGAATTTTCTCATTTATTTCCCATTCATTTAATACTAGACTGAGCTACAGAAAAACGTGGCCGATATTAGCTAGTACTACTGTAACTATGGAAAAACTAGGTCAAAGGATTTTTAATAACGTAAGTCATTGCCTGTTTCATTTGTTCACGATAAACGTATGTTTTATTTTGACTTCCAAGGACGTAATTTAGTTAAATGGAAGGATGGAAGATTATTTTCCTAACGTCCCTTCTACATTGTCGTAATTTTTATCTACACCAACTTCAGTAGAAAAGCTACTGAGATTTTTTCCATCTCATATAAATTTCATTTTTTGCTAGCGTATTGTAGTGGATTTTGTTGTTGTGGTCTTCAGTCCACAGACTGGTTTGATGCAGCTCTCCACGCTACCCTGTCCTGTGCAAGTCTCTTCATCTGAGAATACGTTCCACAACCTACATTCTTTGAATCTGCTTACTGTATTCTTCCCTCGTCCTTCTACGATTTTTACCCCACACACTTCCCTTCAATGCTTGATGTCTCAGAATGTGTCCCACCAATTTATCCCTTCTCTTCGTCCGGATATGCCAAAGGCTCCTTTCTTCCCCAATTCGGTTAAGCACCTCCTCATTAGTCACGTGATTAACCCAACTAATTTTCATCATTCGTCTGTAGCACCACTTTTCGAAATCTTCTATCCTCTTCTAGTCTGTACTCGTTATCGTCCACGTTTCACTCCTATGCAATGCTACACTCCAGACAATTTAAATTAATATTGGATATTAGCAAGTTTCGCTTCTGTAGAAACGTTTTTCTTCACATAGCCATTCTGCATTTTATATCTTCTTTACTTCGACCATCAGAAGTTACCTTGCTAGCCGAATAACAAAACACATCTACTACTTTTATTGTCTCGTTACCTTGCAAATTCCTTCAGCATCGCCTGACTTTCTGATGATACATTACATTAATCCTTGTTTCACTCTTGTTGATGTTCATCTTATACCCTCTTCAAGACACTGTCCATTCCGTTCAACTGCTCATCCAGATCCTTTGCGGTCACTGACAGAATTACTATGTCATCGGCCAACCACAAAGTTTTTATTTAGTCTCCCTGAACTTTAATTCCCTTTCCAAATTTCTCCTGACATTCCTTCATTTCTTGCCCATTGTACAGATCGAACAACATTAGGAAAGGCTACAACCGTGTCTTACTCCCTTCCAAACGTCTGCATCCCTTTCTTACACTTCGACTCTAATAAGTGATATCTGGTTTTTATATAGGTTGGATATAACCTCAGGTAGTGTTCTTAATGTAAAAAATACGTATTTTAAATGCCTCTCCTTTTCCTGTATTTTACCCCTGCTGTGTTCAGAATTTGAAAGAGTTTATTCCAGTCGACATTGTCAAAAGCTTTCTCAAAACCTACAAATGCCAGAAATGTAGGTTTGCCTTCTCTTAGCCTATCTTCCAAGATAAGTCGTAATGTGAGTACTGTCTCCCGTGTTCCTACATTTCTCCTAAATAAATAATGATTGTCCACAAGGTTGCATTCTAGAAGTTTCTCCATTCGTCTGTAAATAATTCATGTTAGTAGTCTGCAACCATTAAACTGATAGTATTGCAATTTTCACATTTGTCTGCACTTACTTTCTTTGGAATTGGAATTAATATATTCTTTTTGAAGTCGGAGGGCATTTCACCTGTCTCATACATCTTCCATACCAGGTGGAACAATTTCTTAATGACTGGCTCCCCTAACGATATCAGTAGTTCAGAAGGAATATCATCTATTCCAGGGGCTTTCAGCGTTCTGTCAAATTCTTCTCGCAGTATTGTATCTCCTATCTCCTCTTCCTCCACTTCATCTTCCATTTCTAGAATACTACCTTGACGTTTATTTCCTTTGCACGGGCTTTCTACATATTCCTTCGACATTTCAGCTTTCCGCTCTTTGCTTAGTACTGGTTGTCCGTCTGAGTTCTTCATATTTATACAGCTGCTTTTCTTGTCTCCAAATATCTCCTTTTTTGCCTGTAGCTGGTAACTATTATTCCCCTGGTTATACATTCTTCTATGGTTCTGCATTTGTCTTCTAGCCACTTCTGTTTAACCTATCTGCAAGTCCTATCAGTCCCATTTTTCAGACGTCTGTAGACCCTTGTGCCTGCTTCACTTGACGCATTTTTATGTTTTCTTCTCTCATCAGTAAATCCTGTGTTATCCAGGGATTTCTATTAGGCCTTGTCCTTCTGCCTATATGATCCTCTGCTGCTTTCTCTACTCTATCTTTCAGAGTTACTCATTCTTCTACCACTGTATTACAGTCCTCTTTGGCAGACAGTCCTTCCCTAATGCTCCCTCTGAAACCCTCAATCACCTCTGGTTCCTTCAGTTTGTCCAGGTTCCATCTTCTAACTTTTCTACCTTTCTGCAGTCTCTCAAGTTTTAATCAGTAGTTCATAACTAGTAATTTATGGTCAGAGTCTTTAGCATTTCCTGCATATGTCTTACAGTTTAAAATCTGATTCCTTACCATTATAAAGTCAATCTGGTACCTTCCAGTGTCTCCTAGTCTCTTCTACGTATACAGCCTTCTTTTATGATGATTAAACCAAGTGTTGGTGATCATTAAATTGTGCTCTGCGCAAAATTCTAACAAGCGATCTCCTCTTTCATTTCTTTTCCCCACTCCATATTCACCGACAACATTTCCTTCTCTTCCTTTTCCTACTACCGAATTCCAGTCTCCGATCACAATTAAGTTTTCGTCTCCATTAATTTTCTGAATAATTTCTTTTATCTCCTCATACATTTCTTCGATGTCCTCATCATCGACAGAGCTTGCTGGCATATAAACTTGTACTACAGTGGTCGGTGTTGTCATTGTGTCTTTGCTACGATAATGTGTTCACTATGCTGTTCATTGTACTTGTACCCGCAATTCCTATTTTCCTATTTATCATCATAGTCCTGCGTTACCACCACTTGATTTTGTATTCATAAACCTGTACTCGCCTGACCATATATCCTGTTCTTCCTGCCACCGAACTGCACAAACCCCTACCATATCTAACTTTGACTTGTCCATTTCTCTTTTCAAATTTTCTAGCTTACCTAAGCGATTAAGGGTTAGAAAATTCCACGCTCGGATCCGTAGGATGCCTGTTTTGTTTTTCTTGATGACGCCATTCTCCTGAGAAGTTCCCGCCCGGAAATTCGAATGGGGGTCTATTTTACGTCTGGAATATTTTACCCAAGAAGACGCCATCGTCATATATTCATACAGTAGAGCTGCATGTTCTCAGGGCACGTAACTGCTATCTGCATCGTTGAGTCATGCATTCCACCACACATCAGCAATGTCTGTGGTTCATGGGGGTGGGTTTTAGATTCTTTATTTTTGCGTCTATTTCTCGTATTCTTGTGATCTTCTGGATGTCCTAGCTGCAGGTTGATATATCACACTAAAACATTTTACTGCATCTTTACAGTGACCCCCATTAATACAACATATTGCCCAGTTGAAATACTTAGGTCGGCTCGGCTACGGAGATGGCCATATTATAGATGTAACTACGGCGAAGGGCTTATCTATTGGAATCGACAGTATTGCTTCGATTTTGACCCTGATTTACCCTTATGATCGTCAAAAGAAGAGGAAAGTCACCGTCTACATAAAATTTCGTATGGCACATGCCCAATGGTACTAAAGGACTTTTTATTTTGATCTCGGTGAAATTTTGCAGACTTGACCTTCAGCAAGGTATCGTATGGTGATTTAACAACTGTTTGCAAAGTTGTGGGACCTAACTGTAGTGCTCATCGGTCCCTAAACATACGAGGACTTAAAGTAACGTATCCTAAGAACAACAAAAATACCCATGTGCAAGGGAGGACTCAAACCTCCGACGAACGGTCGCGCACCTCAGAACAGCGCCTTACACCGCGGCTGTGGGACGTGGCAGAGGGTATATTGCAATAAGTATTGCACTGCTGACAGAGAGGGGAAAGTAGAGGTATGTGACGTGTTTTCGGTGACTCTTTACAATTAACCATGCCAATTCCATATTGAACGACGCGAACCCTTTATAAGAGGAAAAAGCCGCAAGAAAAAAAAAAAAAGGACGAAAGGGGGAGGATTTGAAATGAGGAGTTGGACAAGAGACGTGGTGAAGAGATGGGCCGAGACATGAGGAGGATGAGATGAACAGAGCCAGGGGAGAGGGATAAAAGGACACGGAGGATGGAAGGGATATCTACCAACGAGAGTGAGGAATATATAAATACCCAGGAAACGCCAGTTTTTTAGCTAGTTATCAGCTAAAATAAGGGCAAATGACCACGAAAATACGTTTAAGTTTCTAAAATATGAAAAAATTATACACCTTCGAGAGGTGTAAGGGGTGTTTGGGACGACACTCACCAAGTGAGATTTTGATACGTCGCTTTGGGATAACGTATGCAATACATAGGGATGCACGAGTCGTCATCACCCCACTAAAAAAAAATAAAAAAATTAAAAAAAAAATAATAAAAAAAAATTAAGGCTGTGCCCTCAGCAGGCAAGGTGATGCTCACCGTCTTTTTCGACGACCGAGATCCGATACTCATCGGATTCCTCGAGCATGGAAATACCGTTTACAGTGACGTGTACTGTGAGACACTCCGTAGCCTACACAAGCTCATCAAGGTCAAACGGCTTGGGCTGCTCACGATGTGGTGAGGCTGCTCCGTGACAACGCGCGCCACACGTTTCCAGGGTCACGCGAAGTGTACTGGCCAAGTTAAAGTGGGAGCAGTTTGACTTTCATCCGTGCGGTACGCTAAATAATAATAACAAATAAACCCTCTCAACGAGAAGAGTTGCAACTCGGACAATGAACTGAAGGAAATAGTAGACGACTGGTTCTTGTCCCAGCCATAGGAATTGTTGAGAAGTGGAACCCTTAAACGGTGAGAAAGTTGAAACTTCCTGGCAGATTAAAATTGTGTGCCGGAACCGGGACTGGAACCTGAGACCTTTGCCTTTCGCGGACAAGCGCTCTACCACTGAGCTATTCCGACAAGACTCACGTTGCCGCCTCACAGCATCAATTCCGCCAGTACCTCGCCTCTTACTTTCCAAGCTTCACAGAAGTTCTCCTGAGAACTTTGCAGAACTAGCACTCCTGGAAGAAAGGATATGGGGGATGTTTCCAGAATGAAACTTTCACTCTGAAGCGGAATGTGCAACTTTCATATCAGCGTACATTCCGCTGCAGAATGATTCATTCAGTGAGAGAGTTGTCCTCAGAATTCTGGTAATAATGCTTCTGAATAAAAACTTCAATTACTATCACAGTGTCGATTTGTACTTTGTCATTTGAACACTCACCGTATAAACTTCCTTTTCGATGGGAAGAAGCACTATTTACATTAATAAGTTCGGAAAAATAATCTTCAAAAGTGAAAAGCCCAGATAGCATAATATTTGATTTGTGACAACTGATTTCAGTGGGATATGCCCCCATCGTATCGCCGTATGAAATTTTACAATTTGTTCATTTTATTTGAAAATGGAGATTAAATAGTACGTGCAACATAGCACTAAGTCTAAATATGAATATACATGTTAAAACATCAACAGTTTGTAAGAGGCACAGACATTGTTTCCCTTGTGGAAGGCAGCGAACTGGTATGAGGTTTTAATATGAAAATATCTGTCTAGTTTACAAAAATATATGACACATTATTTTATAATAAGGTAACCGGTTTCGATATTATGCTAAGATCACCCTAAGACCAATTTGTCTCACGTTGATGCAGTCTCCATACACTCATCGTTTCAGCATGAACGTGAGGCGAATCGGTTTGAGGATGATCATAGCATAGAATCGAAACCGGTCACCTTGTTATACACTCCTGGCCATTAAAATTGCTTCACCATGAAGATGATGTCCTACAGACGCGAAATTTCACCGAAAGGGAGGAGATGCTGTGATATGCAAATGATTAGCTTTTCAGAGCATTCACGCAAGGTCGGCGCTGGTGGCGACACCTACAACGTGATGACATGAGGAAAGTTTCCAAGCGATTTCACATACACAAACAGCAGTTGACCGGCGTTGCGATGCCTCGTGTAACAAGGAGAAATGCGTACCATCATGTTTCCGACTTTGATAAAGGTCGGATTGTAGCGTATCGCGATTGCGGTTTATCGCATCGCGACATTGATGCTCGCGTTGGACGCGATCCACAGGATATGTATTCGGTGGGTCCAGGAGGTCAATATGGAACGCCAAGCTGCATCCCAACGGCCTCGTATCACTAGCAGTCTAGATGACAGGCATCTTATCCGCATGGATGTAACGGATCGTGCAGCCAAGTCTCCATTCCTGAGTCAACAGATCGGTACGTTTGCAAAACAACATCTGCACGAACAGTTCGACGACGTTTGCAGCAGCATGGACTATCAGCTCGGACACCATGGCTGCTGTTACCCCTGGCGCTGCATCACAGACAGGAGCGCCTGCGATGGTGTACGCAACGACGAAACTGGGTGCACGAATGGCAAAACGTCATTTTTTCGGATGAATCCAGCTTCTGTTCACGGCATCATGATGGTGGCATCCGTGTTTGGAGACATCGTGGTGTACGTACATTGGAAGTGTTTATTCGTCATCGCCATACTGGCGTGATGATATGGGGTGCCATTGGTTACACGATTCGGTCACCTCTTGTTCGCATCGTCGTCACTTTGAACAGTGGCCGTTACATTTCAGATGAGTTACGATCCGTGGCTCTACCCTTCATTCGATCCGGGCGAAACCCTACATTTCAGCAGGATAATGCACGACCGCATGTTGCAGGTCCTGTACCGGCCTTTCTAGATTCGGAATATGTTCGACTGCTGCCTGGCCAACACATTCTCCAGCTCTCTCATCAACTGAATAGTCTGGTCATTGGTGGCCAAGCAACTGGCTTGGCACAATACGCCAGTCACTTGACGAACTGTGGGATCGTGTTGAAGCTGCATGGGCATCTGTACCTGTACATGCCATCCAAGCTCTGTTTGACTCAATGCGGAGGCGTGGTGGTTGTTCTGGGTACTGATTTCTCAGGATCTCTGCCTCTAAATTGCGTGAAAATGTAATTACGTGTCAGTTCTAGTATAATATATTTGTCCAATGAATACCCGTTTATCATCTGCATTTCTTATTGGTGTAGCAATTTTTAATGGCCAGTATCTATATCTATAAATGTGAATGTCTGTTCGGTATACGTTTATCAGTCTGAAACACAAGACAAAAGAAGCTAAATATTTGTACAGTTACTAATGTATACCCGGGGAAGGCTTTAGGCACGGTTTTATGGCGATGGGCTAGCTATTTATCTATATACTGATGTGAATGTTCTAGGCATGGTTTTATAGCAATCTAATAAATAATTAGTAATTTGAAGAATATAACGCGAAATGCGAAAAAATAATTAGTCTTTGAAAATTATGTTTAGTCTTTGAAAATGGTTTTATTGGTTGCATTGTTGCTTGATGGTTGATAATGATAAAATGGTGGAGTATATTGGGGTGGAAAGTTATCGGTGTATACAAAATTCTACGTGTGTGTGTGGTGTGTGTGTGTGTTATATTTCGCTCTGCAGCGAAAACTACAGAACGCAAACGAATTGTCTGTGTGTAATTGTTGTCCGAAGTCTCCCGTTGTACACCATAGCAGTACCATGCCGACTGCTATAACGGGGTGTAAGATATTGTGGTTGAAAGTCATCAAATTATAAAAAAATTCGGACTGAAGGCCAGCGATGAAGTTTGTGACTCTGTAGCAAGGAGGTTACATACAGCGAAACGTGATGCCACAGAACATATCTTTGGTCTATGCGTGCTATAATGTCTTCAGCTCTTTCTCTGTAATAATAACCATACGAATAACGAAATATAAGAATAAATAAAGCAGTAAAAAATAATTTATTTTAATAGACGTCTTAAAAAATCGATTTGACGTTTCCCGCATTACATTAAGTGATCGATCTGTGATATTATTAGGCCTACAATCATTATTGTTGAATTTCGTGATTGGATTCTTCGAAACGGGTGCATTTTTACGTGTGATTTGACCTCATAGCACACTAATGAAAGATAGCTTTTCTAGCCGAGCCGCGGGTTTAAGATAGTATACAATAAAGTATGAAAACTGTTTTCGAACTAGACTGATATTTCAATATCAAAACTATTAGCATTGCAGGGCAAGTCTGGTAAGGACCTGTAGCTGCCTGAGCAGACAGACGCTGGGTGGCGGTTAGAGACCATCCAGAGTAGTTCCCCTGGGGTGCTCTGCGGCAGCCGAGACGCCCTTAAACGGCGAAAACATTTTTCCTGCGCCGGCGGGCTGCCAGGAACACTGGAAGGGGCCGGTGTTCTTTGTGTGGGCCGCGCTAATACAGTCGGCTATCGATTTGACGGGTGGCGGAGCGGCGTCGCGACACGGGGACCCGACAGCCAATCAGCCGAGTGAGTCGCCGCCACACTCTGCCCCCAAAGCTGCTGACGACCGTTCTCCAAGGAAGGTGCGGGGGAGCAGATGCAGACATCGAAACGAGTTGCTACCCACATACAGCTACTGGTCACCAAAAATTCAACACCCTGAGGGAAGCTGCTAAATAGGGTGAAGTCTGTAACGTGTGAAATAAACCGCAATTTGCGATTAGTAATGGCTTCACTGTAGTAGGTTTGGATGGAATAGCCGCGGCGGATTAGCCGCGCGTCCTGGAGCGCCGTGTTGCGGTGCGCTCGGCCGTCCGCTGTCGGGGGTTCGAATCCCCCCTCGGGCATGGATGTTTGTGCTGAGTATGAGGTAGTTCATAAGTAGTTTGTAAGTTTAGGGACTGATGACCCCGCAGTTAAGTCCCATAAGCTTTACAAACATTGAACATTTTTAGATGGAGTACAAACGAGCGGTGCTTGAAAATTTGTGCCCGGCCGGGATACGAACCTGGGATCTCCTGCTTACTAGGTAGACGTGTTGACATTTTTTTTTTTTTTTTTGTGGGGGGTGGGATACAAGTGAGGATATGAGTTCATTTTATTTATTTAAAGTTTTACGCACTTCATTATATATATATATATATATATATATATATATATATATATATATATATATATATATCAATGAAAAAGAAAAGAAAAGGAAAGAGAAGAAATAAAAAGAAAAGAAAAGAAAAAATATCTCTTTATCTTGTGAGGATTTTCACTGGAAGTAAAATATCTCTACATGAAGTGCAGCACTAATAGCGTCTGACAGTGAACATAAATAAGACCGCCCCCCCCCCCCCCGGCAGAAAAAACATAAATGGTGACTGCAACCGACCACATGGGGATAGATGTTAGCTGAATTCCTGTTCCCTCACGTGAGTTCCGGGCACGTCTTCTCGAATAAATTGTTTTCAACCGTTACATAGGTTCATTCTTCCGAGGGATCATTCATACTAAAATTATCGTCTCATACCCGGCACACCCAAGCTGTGGGGAGGATCCAGGAAAACACTACCCAGAAAATTGGCATAGTATTGTCGGTGTCTTGAATTGTGTAGTAGAGACGTGAAGCGATCTTCGAGGAATGTCCAAAAATGAAGCACACTCTTTTCTCGATCGTGAAACAAATAATATATAGATGGGCCATTGATCCAGTTTACTGAATTAGTCTTTGTGTGGGAAAAACCTCTCGTCCGGAAATAGGAGTGACTGCGGACCACTCCGCCACCGAGGACACAGTGACCAGCACGACTGCAGAGAACTCTTCCCTGCACGTCTCCCGCCACACACAAATCTCCATTCGCCACGCTGTCTCTTTCCTATTACCACAGCCTATTTGTTCTGTAACGCTCGCAGCCACTATACTGTATTCCCGCATCTGGGAGAACAGACCATGAGGCATGGAGCCACAATTAATTTTCGTCAGAAGCCCAGCATCGGCTTGTATACCATTATATATATTTTTGGACGACGTTACACCGTTCAATGAATGAAATAAATCGCAATTTGAGATCAGTTAAAGCTTCACTGTACTTAGTTTAGATGTAATACCAAACAGCGGCGAACGAAAATTTGTGCCCGGCCGAGATTCGAACCCGGGATCTCCTGCTTACTAGGCAGACGCGTTGACCACTCCGCCACCGAGGACACAGTGACCAACCCGAGTGCAGAGGACTTTCCAGCAAGTCTCCCGCCACATCCAAATCCATTCGCCACGCTGTCTCTTTCCTATTACCACAGCCTATTTGTTCGCAGCCACTATACTGTATTCCCGTATCAGGGAGAACAGACAATGAGTTATCGAGACACAATTAATTGTTGTCAGGAGCCCAGCCTCGGCTTTTGTACAACTATATATATTATTTGACTACGTTACAGAGTTCAACGAATGAAATAAACCGCAGTTTGCCGCAATTTTGCATTCCGTTATGGCTTCGCTGTACTAAGTTTGGATGGAATACCAAATTGCGGCAAATGAAAATTTGTGCCGGACCGGGATTCGAACCCGGGATCTCCTGCTTACTAGGCAGACACGTTATCCACTCCGCCACCGACGACACAGTGACCAGCCCCACTGCAGAGGACTCTTCCCTGCTCGTCTCCCGCACACCAAAATCTCCATTCGCCACGCTGTGTCTTTCCTATTACCACAGCCTAATTGTTCTGTATTGCTCGCAGCCGGAATTCTGTACTCCCGCATCTGGGAGAACAGACCATGAGGCATGGAGACACAATTAATTGTCGTCAGGAGCCCAGCATCGGCTTGTATACAATTATATATATCTTTGGACGACGTTACAGCGTTTAATGAATAAGATAAATCGCAATTTGCGATCAGTTATGGATGGAATGGATGGAATACCAAAGTGCGGCGAATGAAAATTTGTGCCCGTCCGGGGCTCGAACCCGGGATCTCGTGCTTACTAGGCAGACGCGTTCAGCACTTCGCCACTGAGGACACAGTGACCAGCCCGATGGCAGAGGACTCTTCCCTGTACCTCTCCCGCCACACCAAAATCTACATTCGCCACGCTCCCTCTTTCCTATTACCACAGCCTATTTGCTCTGTAATGCTTACAGCCACAATACTGTATTCCCGCTTCAGGGAGAACAGACCAGGAGGAATCGAGACACAATTAATTGTCGTCAGAGGCCCAGCATCGGCTTCCATACAATTAAATATTTTTTGACGACGTTACAGCGTTCAGTGAATGAAGTAAATCGCAATTTGCGGTCAGTTATGGCTTCATTGTGGACACTGTGGACACAGTGACCAGCCCGACTACAGAAGACTCTTCCCTGCACGTCTCCCACCACACCCAAATCTCCATTATTGTTGGCGGCGATAGAGCCCTTCGGCACCTGTGCGAGAGGCGTGAACTCCAAAATATCAATCCGGGGAAAGGGGCGGGGAAAAAGTCATTATATAAGGTACTAAGTTTGATAGATAACTTAGATTTTGTCTACATCCGTCCACAATTAAGGTGTTCTAATAGCTCTCAGCCAGCCAGCTTCATGTAATCACTATATTAGCGCCAACAAGTTCTGCGTTTAATGAGTTTGTAAATATAGGAGACTTAACTGCTTCGTTTATCAGTCCCTAAACTTACAAACTATTTAAACTAACTTACGCTTAGAACAATACACACACACAAAACTCGAACCTCCGACGGCGAGCAACCACAGGCTCCAATGAAAGGCGCCTTAGAGCGCTCGGCCAAACCACCGCAGCGCATCCGGCGTCGAACAGATACTTATTTCTTCCAATCTTTAGTCCATTTCTCCTTGAGTTCTCTCCCTTTGTCCACCTTCTCTCTCTGTCTCTCTCTGCCTGTCTCACCTTTTCCCTCACTCCCTTTCTATTTATTTATGTTTTTATCATTTTTACAGGATCAGTAGATTAAATGGAATGTATTGCAATCCTGCGCACTATAAGAAAAAAGAATCTATAACATAACACATAACACACAAATGTAGAAAATGTAATCAAAATTGGACCAAAATTGTAGATTTGTACGCATTGCAAACAAACCTGTGCATGAATGGTTTATCACAAGTCGTACAATAAAATAATTTAGTAAGTACAATCACTGACAGAATGGGATTGGATTTGTTGCGAATACATTTAGTAGCAGAGGCGTAATAAACTACTTTGTTAATGCGCCAGATTTATAAGGTCATATCTCCTGAACTACATGCCGTACAGTTATGTAATTATACCTACAACTTTGGCGAAAGAGCAAGTAATATGTTGACGAAGTTTCATCGCAATTGGATGCACGCTAAAATACACAAACAGACAAAGTAACATTCATCTTTATATATTAAGATTAAGAGTACTCTGCATTACATTAATTTATTGTGGCAGGTTTCAATAGCGAGGATAGCGTTGATGGTCTGCCGTAAGCTTGATAGTTTCTCGCTTCTCCTTCTCTCTTACAAAATTTCCGTCTGTTGTGTATTTGAACTTGTTCTAGCCGACTGCCTTTGTACAACGTTATGTTAATCTGACTGCGTATTTTTAACTATATTCTATGTGAATGTAAAGGTATTGCAAAACCTATCTGAGTAATGTTTATTATAATAAGATACAAGCTGCTAGTTGTTTCTGTATGAAAATGTCGTAACAAAGTTAACTGTCTGAAAATTACTGATAATAAAAATCACTGACTGAACTAAGAATCTTTAACGGAATTTAACGAACACAGTATTTATCAATGGAATCTGACTCCGTGCAAACACTTGTTACCTGAACACTGTATGGATTGTCCTACCCTGAAATCTGTAAATCATACTGAACTGTAAGCTTGACAAAAACTGATTATTTCTCACCTTCACTTGCTGCATAAATCTGCGCAACACCAAACTGCTTCCAGCTTTACTAACTACTGGAAAACTAACTACAGAAAACATCTACGACACTTTTAATAAAAATGTGAGGAGGTATAAACTGGTAATCTGTTTAAGAAACTCGAACTAATTACGTTGTTGTTGTTGTGGTCTTCAGTCCGGAGACTTGTTTGGTGGAGCTCTCCACAATACCCTATCCTGAGCAAGTCTCTTCATCTCCAAATAAGAATGGCAACCTACATCTGTCTGAATCTGCTTACTGTATCCATCTCTTGGTCTTCATCTTCGGTTTTTACCCCACACACTTCCCTCCAACGCCAAATTCACAATTCCTTGATGTCTAAGATTGTGTCCTACCAATCTATCCCTTCTTTTAGTCAAGGTATGCCAGAAATTTCCTTTCTCCCCAATTCTGTTCAGTACCTCCTCATTAGTACGCGATCCACCCACCTAATCTTCAGCATTCTTCTGTAGCACCATATTTCAAAAGCCTCAATCCTCTTCCTGTCCGCATTGTTTATCGTCCATGTTTCACTCCCATACGAGGCAGCACTCCATACAAATGCCTTCAGAAAGGACTTCCTTAGGCTTAAATCAATATTCGATGTTAACAAATTTCTCTTTTTCAAGAACGCTTTTCTACCCATTGCCATTCTGCATTTTATATCCTCTGTACTGCGACCATCATTTGTTATTTTACTGCCCAAGTATCGAAACTCATCTACCTCCTTTATTGCTTCGTTACCCATTCTAATTCCTTCAGCATCACCTGATTTTCTTACACTGCACTCCATTACCCTAGTTTTGCTCTTGTTAATCTTCATCTTATATGCACCTTTCAGCACACCGTCCATTCCGTTCAATTGCTCTTCCAGGTCCTTTGCTATATCTGACAGAATTACTATGTCGTCGGCAAATCGCAATGTTTTTAATTCTTCACCCTGAACTTTACTTCCTTCTCCAAATTTCTCCTTGCTTTCCTTTATAGCTTGCTCAATGTACAAATTGAATAACAATGGAGAAAGGCTACAACCCTGTCTTACTCCCTTTCCAACCACCTTTCATGCCCTTCAACTCTGACAACCGTTGTCTGGTTTTTGTACAAGTTGTAACTAACCTTACGCTCCCTATATTTTACTCCTGCTTGCTTCATAACTTGAAATAGTTTATTCCAATCAACATTGTCAACAGCCTTTACCAAATCTACAAAAGCTAGAAATGTAGGTTTGCCTTTCCTTAATCTATCTTCTAGGATAAGCCGTGAAGTGAGTATTGCCTCCCGAGTTCCTACATTTCTACTGAACACAAACTGTTCTTCCCCGAGGTTGCCTTCTACCAGCTTTTCCATCCTTCTGTAAGTAATTCGTGTTAATATTTTGCAAGCATGACTTATTAAACTGATGGTTATGTAGTTTTCTCACCTGTCTGCACCAGCTTTCTTTGGAATGGGGATTATAACATTTTTCTTAAAGTCTGAGGGTACTTCGCCTGTCTCATACATCTTACACACCAGGTGAAACAGGTTTGTCATGGCTGGTTCTCCCAGAGAATTCAGTAGCTCTGAGGGAGTATCATCTACTCCAGAGGCCTTGTTTCGACTTAGGTCTTTAAGGGCTCTGTCAGATTCTTCTCTCAGTACAGTATCTCCTATTTCATCTTCATCTATATCCTCTTCCCTTCCTACAATAATTATAAAAAATGAAATATCTGATTTATTTTCTTTACTGTTAAGAAATTTAACTCGATTTACACAAACAATGTTACAACTATACCATATTTCAAGAACACTACCCATGAAATTCCTATTTCATAAAAAATGCAATTTCAAAACTAAACTATTACAATAAATACTTTTCCTAACGCAGAAAGGGATCCCTAGCATGAATTGTGAGACCACAAGCTAACAGCAAGATCTCTCCAGACCGTTACTGTTACCATCAGTTCAGCCTAACAATGCGAAGTTGTACCATAGAAAAATGCCAAGTATTTCAAGAAAAACTTTACCTTATGAAAACTTCAAAAGGTAGTTTCTTCAACGTCGTTTATTCCTTTTCGTCTCCATATCTTAAACAAACAGCTTAACTCTACTTTCAAGTCTCAAAATCTCATCTCCTCGGCTATCCCGCCGGAATGGCAACTGCACACAACCGCAGTCGTCACGCTTCTGCAATCTCATCCGCTCGCCTAGCAAAGTCTGCCCTCTCAGTAATCACAACCCTACTGTCCGGCCACAATACTATCACCGTCTCCAATACCGATAGTACTTCCATCGAAAAATAAGCCTGTAAACAAAGATAAAGGACCCATGCTTAACTAGCTCGACACTGGTCTCAAATTCGCGGTACATTTGAATATGAATGTACGAGGGGCGTCCAGAAAGTAAGTTCCGTTCTGTAATAAAATGAAAAATGTTCAAATGTTTGTATAGTCTATGGGACTTAACTACGGGGTTATCAGTCCCTAAACTTACAAACTACTTATGAACTAAGACTAAAAACGGCACAAATATCCATGCCCGAGGGGGAATTCGAACCCCCGACCGTAGTTGCCGTGCAGACCGTGACTGGAGCGCCTCAGTCTCCACGGGCACCTCGGCCGGCGGAATGAAATTGTACACAGATACAGAGGAAATTTTTATTGCACAAAATGCTACAACTCTTAAACTACTTTTCCACATAACTGCCGAAATTTTGCAGGGATTTGTCATAGCGCGGCACCAGGTTTTGCATACCTTATTCTTAGAAATCTGCCGCCTGTGTCTTCAACCAGTTGGAAACAGTTTATTTCAGCTCGTCGTCATTGGTGAAGTGATGACCACCAAGAAAAGACTTGAGATGTCCTGGATCTTGTCATCAATCGCGTGAACCAGTTCTTCTGTAACCAAAGGTGGACGCACACTTCGTTCTTCATCGTGCACATCACTACGCCCGCCATTGAACTGTCGGGCCCATCTTCTCACCATCGAATCACTCATAGCATTTGGGTCGTAAACATCGCAAATTTGCCGATAAATTTCACTTTCCTCGCATTCAGAAACCGAATCACCGACCTGACTTCACAGGCGGGATTTTCAATCAACGCCGACATTTCAAACAAGCACAACAAAGCGTACGTAACTGACAGCGAACTCTCCAAATGGCGCACGTTGTTCTCCTTGATACACATCGTCTACAGCGCATGTACGTAACTGCAATCGCAGCGCTGCAGTGGGGATGAATTGAAACGGAACTTACTTTCTGGACGCGCCTCATATACCTTCCCATCCAACACCGCAGTGCTTTACTGGGCATGGTCCTGTTTGGAGGTGGTATGCCGTTCCCTCCCTCCGACCTGACTTACCCAGCCAGTTATAGGGGGACCTACAGTTTAACGTGGGTTCCGAACCACGATGCTACTCGGATTTTTTCACATGATCAGTACTGCCAGACAAGTAAAAATCCTAGGACCTAGCGGGGATCGAACCTGCGACCTTTGGATTTGTAGTCTGGCACTCTACCACTGTGCAACAGTCCACAAAACACGTAACTGAAAATATCTTCCCCCAAAATTCTTATAATAAGGGTGGGTGGGCGGGGGCAATTTCTGCGTGCTCCGACTGCTGCTGTCTGGCTGCTGCAAGCGGGCTGGTCCATGGTTCTTCTATCCCATCCTCGTCGCCACTTTTGTGTCCCAGCCTCGTCGCCACTTTTGTGTCCCAGCCTCGTCGCCGCTTTTGTGTCTCGTTTCCGTCGTAGGTGTCGGTGGCGGAGTGGAATGAGACCGACACAGGAATAAAGATAGCACGCTGGTGCAGGTACGGAGGAGAGCAGCCAGAAACCAGAAACACTAGAGTAAATTAGAAGAGATATACATTGCACAGAATGTATAAATACTTAACTTTGACATAGTACTGCAGAATGTTGATACATAGTTGTTAGAGGCCTGCCTAGTGCCTGTACAATAGCCAAGTCTTCACTGGTGCCTATCTGATTCCGAAGGTCCTAACTGGTTGCTGTCTCAGTCCGAAGTGAACGATGTCGTTCACTGGTGGCCACGAGCGGAGTTGCCGCAGAGGGCGCTCGTGGCTGTCGTCGTAAGAACGCCGCGCCGTGCGTGCATGGCGGCGCGCGGCGAAAGTAGGTGGCGCGCACTTTGGACTTGTGCGACACCACATTTGTAGGCTAAGAATCGGGTCCTAATGTAGTAACAGATTTCCATTTGTTATCTCTTACTTCCAAACATATATAACATAACATTTCTAAATTTTCAACAGTTCTAATTGTTACGCTAGTGCCAATACGCGTTAAGTAATAGTCGAGAAAGTCAAAATAGATCATCGTATTTTCTAAAAGTACTGATTTCTTGTTTGAGTTCCGAGTCTTCTGTTTACTATATTGTTATGGCTTCCATTGATATTTGCCAATTATATGCGGTTCAGAAGTGTCTTCTCCACTCTACTAATGTGTTTCATTAATGTACAGACAAAAGTTCTCTTCCGACTCATTTCCTTTTCATTCAATTGCATACTATTAAATGGACTCATCTCCGAAAGTTCAGTGGAACAAATTTAATGAAGTTTTGCAAAATAAGCAAAAATGGTGTTGGTTTGGATACTACAACGTTCAGTAATTTACCAACAGTACCACAGGTGATTCTGCATAAAAGATTTTGCACTGGTAATAATGTCCAGAAACTGGTATCACATATCTTTAATCGATGAAACTATATAATTTCATACATTAAATGCCTTTAGAGAAAGAACATTTCCTGGTCGCTATTAAAGGAAATCATAATTTGTTAGTTATGTTCGCAGATCTAGGCTAATAATGATTACAGTGATTACAATATCTAATAACCGTTAACGTTAAAATATTGCCCTACATAATGGATTCAGTATTATTGTAATGGACCAGCAGAAGAATTTCGAAACGATTATAGTGAGCTGTACTTCAGAAGCTGATCCATTTCGACCATTTTCATAATCTGTGACGATCTGTAGCACTGTAAACAGCATCGTACATTTCCAACACGTTAATTAATATCGTTATTGGCTTGTTAAAGTTACACGTGCGGAAGTGTTATTAGGCAACACGGTTTTATTTCATACTTTCTTTTTTCTGCGGCATTTTTCCGGTATCGAACGAGTGAGCGGAAACTAAGCGAGACCGGTGGTGACGAGTCGCGTGGTTCGCGCTTCGCAGCTAGTTAACGGTAATTGGCTCTGACACAGATGACGTGGTAGAGGGGGGGGGGGGGGGAGCGGCATACTGAAGTCCGGCTGAGGCGCGAGTCTCGCAAACAAATACTCCACGATTCCCAGCGGATTGTGGGGCTCTACCCTTTAATTACGAAGAGAATTCCGCGACGTTTCTAAATTTGTCAGCCACCGTTGTGCAGACATATGTAATTGCCGTCGACTTGGAATCAACTGTGTTTGCTGAAAAATTAAAATAAAAAAATCGCACTGACGTGTTTACGGCCCGCTTTAGATATGTAGTTTTATACTTTTTGCAAACATTTTGGACCAAAATAATAATCTAAATAATAAAAAATTAATTAATAAGAGTGTCTGAAACCCTTTTAGGAAAAAAATTAGATAGTGGCGGGTTCCGAACCACTAACCCTCAGCGTCACAGTCCAACGCATTGCCCACTAAGCAACTTTTTTATTCATTTTTTATTAGAAAGTCACTTTTTTCATATTATCTTTTTGTTTTTACACTAGCATTTCCAAGCTACAAGACAAAACTTTGGAATCAAACTACATAATTAAATGCAACAACATAATATTTGTGTGTTTTCATTTACACATTTTTACTATTAGTCTATGTAAAAAGGTCAAGTAGAGCAAAATAAATCTTCAAGTTCACTGTCAAACAGCACACCAGCCATATACTTAAATTGGATTTGGCTGTCAAATGGAAAAACCTAAGTTCACTGTTTCAATAATACATTCATCTTTACCACACTGTTCCTTATTAAACTTCTCTCTTTGTTACAAAAACAGGATTGTGGCGACATATACTTGGTCCGAATTCTCCATAAGCTGCTTCTGTGTGCCACACCTGGTAAAATTCAGGTGTGGATCCAAGCATACTGTCATGCTACGGCTAAGTTAGAAGTTGCGTTCTTTAATCTCATACTACTGATGGCCGTTGATAATTGATACTAATATGTCATTTGTAGATACTAGATTATCATTTATCGTACGAAGAACGACGTGTTTTTGTTAATTCTTCAGTGCGCCATTGCTTTGAAATAACAACGTGCAAGTTACAATAAGAAAATCAACAAATACGCAACGCAAGATGGCGCATGCCAAAGCGAGTTCTGGGCGAGGACTGTCACGTGACATCTGCGAACAGCTGGTTTTCGTTAGTTCAATGGAAGATGTCAAAACTCCGTTATTTTTGCAAATATCTATCAAACGATACGAGATATGGAAAAAAAAAAAAAAAAAAAAAAAAAAAAAAAAGAACATAAGAGAACAAAGTCGTAGAGAATTTTCTCCTTTACAAATTCGTTTAATCAATTTTCGCGTCATATGAACGGTTAATTTGCAATTAAAATATATTACAAACCGCTTTTTTTGTATTACTAACGTATGTCTTGTCCGAAATATTTCAAAAAGCGAGGTTCTGGTCTCTGGTAGCCTACAATTATGTCTGTAAAATTTGACGCCGATCGGTTGAACGGTTTGACCTAAAAAGTGGGAACGTGTTACAGCCCGACAGACATCGTCAAATCGCCGTTATTTTTGCAAATATCTCTGCAACGATGCAAGATATATATATATATATATATATATATATATAAACATAATAGAGCGAAGTTGAAAATTTTCGCCTCTACCAATTAGGCTATTCAATTTTCGTGTCAGATGAACGGTTAAGCCGTTATTTTCATTTAAATTTCGAGCTTTCAAAAGACGATCGCAAAAGTCCGCTGTTAGTGTTACTACCGTAACCTAAAGTAGGCCAAAATATATTTGTAAAGGTTTGCAACGAAATCGCGTTTCCTTATTTTTGGGATGACCGGTTGCGACTTTACTCAGCGTCATCTTCTGATCTTGGTATTACTTGCTGTTGAAGACCCGTCTTATTGAAATCAATGTGCAACCTATATTTTGTAATCTTCTTTTGTAAAGTCAAAAAAGTGAACATTTTTCCAACACCTGGCGTGGCATTATGTTATCTGTGTAACTGATGATTTGTTGGGGGCGATCTAAATCAATTAGTACAGAAAAATGTTTAAATGTTCAAATGTTTGCGACGCTTAAGGGACTTACTGGGGGGAGGTCATTAGTCCCTAAGCGTACAAACTATTTATGAACTACCTTAAACTAAAGACGACACAAACATCCATGCCCGAAGGGGGATTAGAAATCCAGGCGTGGCAATTTGTACAAGATCGCCGGGCTGTTGGGAAAGTGTTCAATTTATAAAAGAAGATTACAAAATAAAGGCTGCACATTGGTTTCAATGAGATTTGTCTTGATAGCAAGTAATACCAAGATCAGAATGTGACGTCTGAGTAACATCAAAACTGGTAATTTTAAAAATAAAAAAGCGTTCTTAGCTGGAAATCTGTGCAAATTTATTCAGATTGCCCCAAACAAGGAGTTAATCGGAGCCCGGATTGCAAGCAGAAGTGAAAAAAGATGGGCAAAACAATTAGAATCGGGTTGTTAGAGAGAACTTTCGAGCTGCTCTATCTGTGAGGTTAATAGCTTTAATGTCCTTATTCTTAATAGTTTTATTGCAGTGAACATACATATCAACAGCGAACTGATGAAATAATCTGCGGCATTTCAGTATGTGATTGTACTAGCTTCGGTGAATCATCAAACGATAGGTATATAAATTCATACATTTGATCTTCTTGTTAGTTACTTTACCTGTAAGTGAATAATAAACTCTTATTAGGAATCTAATTGAAACACAATTAACAACATTGCTACATACCGGTAAAATTTGACATTCCGCGACACAGGCAACAGCTGTTGGATCATGGGAATGAAGCCGACCAATCGTGGCAAAGCTTGAGACAGCCAATGAAATTTTAGTTGACGACAGTTGTTGTCCATCATACTAAACGATATTATTTTGACAATGCACATAATAATTTAGTTTCAGACACATTAAACTTATTGAGGAAAATGATATTTTTCGTGTATAAGAAATCGACTTCTCTTGTGGAAACAGTCTCACAAATGCTAATCACTTATAACCACGAGAACAATCAATAGTGTTTCCATGAACGAAAAACGTAGTACTGGTAAGAAATCGGCAAATCTCATTGGATATTGCATACTATCACCCGATTGGCTAACAGCGACGTATCGCAATTTCGCCCAATCAACGGCTGCTGCCAACATTTCTCGCTAGGTCTGTGTAGCGGATTTGAAATTAAACCGTATATACCAGTTAATCCCTGGATCAAGCAATTCCCGCCCTTTCTTCTAACGTCCTTGGTGTATTTTTTTGCTCCGTTACAGCGTATTTGGTCGCTAGACCAGTATCGAATGAATAAGCTGATTGTTGGAGAATATAGAAAAGGTGCGAGCTAGAAGCGTACATTCAGTTATTCTCAAATTCTAATATTATCCGGTAGAAGAGAACAAAGAAAAGATCAGCGAAATTGGTGCAGCCATTCTCAAGTGATGCGCTTTCATACATGCGGCAATTTATTTTTATTAATATAGATAGATGTGTCACACATACAAAATTAAATAAATAGGTATCTAAAAACCATCCCATGTCCGTCTCCTGCTTCTAAACTACCTCCCCACCAATTTTGAGCCAGATCGGTTCAGACATTCTTTAGTTATAAATTGTGTAACTAACACGACTTTCTTTTATCATACGGATCGTTTGTGGAGCCATGTTCACTGTGTGTATGTATGTGTGTGTGTCTCTGTGTGTGTGTTCGTTTTTTTTTTTTTTTTTTTTTTTTTTTTCTATCAGGCGTCGCAACACGTACCGATATTACCATTGAGTATGTTGTGGAAATTTAGTCGACTGCAACAAGCCTTTATTTAAAAAGCAAAACCGGTTTCGGTTCTTATAGACGCATCATCAGATTATTGAAACTACACGAAAACAACAACATCAAAAACGAAAATTAAATATGTATGTGCATTTTAGACACTCCCCAGCGTTGAATGTTGAACGCTACCTAAGCAGTGGTTTTGCCCACCCTCTACCAGCAGTCACCATTATGTTTTCATTGACTACCGCAACAACGCTCACAGTTCTAATCGTTTTAACGAGAACGTGAACGTCAGTACCTGAATACTTTAAGCATTTCACGTGAACGCTGGGGACTGGATAAAAGTGCGAAGACAGGAAACTGGACTTAATCTCCACAATATGTACCGTTGATTTATCACTCATCACAGTAGTCTTACTGCTACGGTCGGAGTTTCTCTGTAATAGTTTTCTTGAGTTTCACGCAAAATGTATTGCTCTTGTTAATTTGCCGCCTAGAAATTCACGAATGAGCGACACAACATTCTACTGAAAATAGCAACGAACAGCAACTAAGAGCATACAATAATGTAGGTTCCGGCAATTACGCATTCAACACAGGCGCAAGCAGTGATGCAACCGCATTTCTCTCCTACACTAAATAGCTGTGAAAGTACGAATGTTCCGGAATTATTTAGATAGCCGTCGTGTACTGGTTTGCAAACTTAGGAAGGAAAATTGTTTCCGCATCACGTAACACCCCAGACAAACATAGGTCGTTGAATAAAGGACCAAACACAGAATAGCTATAGTTTTGCCCGGATAGAAACGGAAAAAAATAGTCATTAATACCAACATCATAATTCAAATACAAAAGTTAACTTTGAGCCACTGTGATTTTTTACGGTATCCTGGACACTACAAAAGGTGAGACACGGTTCTTCATATGTTTGTAGACCTACTGGATAAACTAATGAGGTCTGTCGGTCCCAAGGCTTACAAGCTATTTAAACGAACATACGCTAAGGAAGGAATCTGGGAAAAGAAGAAACGGGATGACGTAAGTTGCACTAGGACATTAAAATAATTCAATGACGACAACTTACAAATCGAACCCGGATGGGGTTTGAACTTTGGTCTCCCACTTTAAGCCAGTGGTTGCGTAAACCTCTTGTTTATCCAAACTCTCGCAAAGCTTAGCCTATTTTACGGCTGTACATTCCCCCTCAGCCATGATTTCTCTTGCTATGTATATTTGCAAGACGTTTTTCTACCATTGTAGGAATCAATACGTATTCGATTCCTATTAGTCGTTAAATACATACCCTATGAGTAACATTTATCTGGGCTGCTTAACAAAAGAAATCACAAGAATAAAACGAAAAATTAACGAGACCACAAGAAAAGTTTTGGCGTTTGCGAGATATCAGTGTCAGAGATATTACGGTGCTTTCGGAGTCATAGAAACAAATGAATACGCAAAGGAGGGAAAGAGTTTTGTGATAACATAAACTATCAAGTCTTGTTTGGCTATCAGAGTGTATAAATATAAATTATGTCACTTAAAGATTTAAACAATTGATAATTGTTTTTCTTTTGTCCACAGAATCACTTCATTCGGCAATTTCTTCGCTTCTCGTTACAGGTAAGTCATTTTATTTCCTTATGTTTTGATTTTATAAATAATAATCTATCTTTCCAACTTGATTCGAATCCGATCAATTCATAAAGTTTCGTTTATTATTGCTATTACACCGATCTTCTTAGTGATCTACGCTTCTCAGCAGCAAAGTCCAAAAATCTGCAAAAATCTTATCAATAGCTAAACCAGAGTATCTACATAAACGACTTGTATTAACAGGAATATTGGTGTACAAAAAATGTTTCTTTTTCACGTGAGATTATTCGGCTGCGTATTACCGCACATCTAGAAGTTAAATATCTATAAAGAGGCACTTGAACTTTGGAGAAGGATTAAAACTTATAAAGGTAGCGTCTCTGCTCAGAAAGTGTGTAGGTGACCAAAAAAAAAAAAAAAAAAAAAAAAAAAAAAAAAAAAAAAAAATGACGAACTGCCAATTTCCTCTCCAGATATTTTTTAACGTGCCGGCAATGATATTTAGTCATTTTGTGTCAGTGACTTGAACTACGGTAGAACATTTGCCATATCATACGATTCCGTAACTGAAGGGACGAATCCGTTAATAGGTACAACTTCTGACAACTAAGTTCGGAGAATGAGCTCAGAACGGCCAATCGGGCAACGCAGGCGAATCACAACGCTGTCCCTGCGTAGCGGCCCGTGCTGCCAACCTGCCCGCACCAAAGTTCAGTTGATCATCGCGTAACTTCTTTGTCAGACCTGTTGGACAAAGTGCCTATTTAGTGCCTTTCTGATCTGAGAATATGACAATGAACGAGCACAGGATCAATTTAAAGTTTTAAGCTTGGCAAGGTGCCTTACGAATAACACGCAATGCTGGTACGTGTTTGCATTGATAAGTATTGTCCATGAAATGTGTGTACAAGGGTTTCTCCAGTTTTCGAGGAGGCAGTCCTCATAGTGGCTAAAACTTTGAGAAAGGGAGGACAGTAATTACTACTTACGCTATAAGGGCCATTCCAAAATTTGGTGATATTCATCTCAGTAAATTAGCTTACTATGCCTATTTCCATTCACTACTTTCATATGGGATCATATTCCGGGAAAACTCAACATGTAGTAAAGAAGTGTTCATTGCACAAAAGCGTGTAATGAAAATAATTGCTGGATCCCACCCAAGATCATCCTGCAGATATTTATTTCAGGATCTAGGGACCTTCACTGTAGCTTCACTAATATATTCACTCATTAAATATGTTATTAAAAATCCCACCCAATTCAAAAGTAATAGCAGTGTGCAAAGCTACAATACAAGGAGACAGGGTGATATTCATTAATCAAGGTTAAATCTAACTTTGGCACAGATGAATTTTAGATAAAACTTAAAAAATAATTTTCAAAGAAATGAAAAAATTAAAATTATAAAATATTTAAAATATTGTCATGTAGAGACACATTTACTAAAATGACACATTCCACATCATTACGAAATCTCGTACATATGATCAATGGATCATGTATTAATTTAATGTAATGTAATCTACTGAGTGCATGATACGAGACTATTTACAGAGTAACCATAAATCCGTACTACAAATAGTTAATATAGTAAATTGAATGACACCAATAATAAATACAGACTGTAGCAAAAGTAGAATATTCAAAAATTTTAGGTGTATTCATTAATGACGGGTTCAAGTTGAAAAAAAAACAAAAAAAAAAAACCATTGAAGATCTGCTGAAAAGTTTGAGTTCAGCTTACTTACGCTATTAAGGTAATTGCAAATTTTGGTGATATACGTACCATGCATATTTTCATTCTCTGCTTTTGTATGCCATTATTTTCTGGAGTGATTCATCACTGAGTAAAAAAAGTATTAATTGCTCAAAAGCTTGTAATCAGAATGATTGCTGGAGCCCATCCAAGATCATCCAGCAAACACTTATTTAAAGAGGTAAGGATCTTCACAGTAGCTTATATATATATATATATATATATATATATATATATATATATATATATATATATATATTCTCTTATGAAATTTGTTATTACCAAACCCAATGAATTCAAAAGCAATAGCAGTGTACATCTCTACAACACTAAGAGATAGAATGACCTTCACTATTCAAGATGAAATATAGATTCGGCACAGAAAGGGGTGACTTATGCTGCTACAAAAGTCTTTGGTCACCTACCAAACAGCATCAAAAGTCTGGCAGATAGCCATCCAGCATTTAAAAATAAATTGAAAGAATTTCTGAATGGCAATTCCTTTTTAGATACAAGTTAATAAATCTGAAATAAAGACATAAAAAAATTGTGTCATGTAATATTTAGTACAAATTAATAATTTCTAAAGAAAGCTTTCATTAACCTGACACGTTCCACATCATTGCTAAGTGTCATATTCATGATCTATGGAACAAGTACTAATCTAATCTGATCTACGCAGAAGTTAGGGAAGAAGAAAACGTGTTGTCTTCACCCATACCACTTCACTGACGATTGTAAGGAGGTACACTTAGAGGATTCACTGGATTTGGTCGAAACGGCGGATTCGACATCCTGTTCCGAGAACCTAGTTCTTCCAGTACGACTTTGAAACGGCAAATAATGGCTTTGGTTTTCCATCTACTCGTCACAAAAATGTCAGAGCTGAAATTTCCCGCATAAAAATTACGCTCTTCACTTTTTTTCGATGTTATGTTGTGTTCTGGTCTTCTGTCCCGAAACTGGTTCGATGCAGCTCTCCACCCTACTCTTTCCTGAGCAAGCCTTTTCATGTCTTCGTAAGATCGGCAACCCACATCTATCTGAATCTGCTTACTATATTCCTCTCTCCGTCTTGACTTTTGCCCCACACACTTCCCTCCATTGCTAAAATTACTCCTTGGTATCTAAGACTATGACCTACCAATCCACCTTTCGTTTAGTCAAGGTATGCCAAAAATTCCCTTTCTCCCTAATTCTTTTCAGTGCCTCTTCATTAGTTACGCGATCTACCCACCTAATCTTCAGAATTTTCTGTAGCACCACATTTCAAAAGCCTCTGTCCTCTTCCTGTCTAAACTTTTTACAGTCCAAGTTTCACTCCCGTACAAAGCAACATTCACATAGATGCCTTCAAAAAAGAGTTCCTGACACTTATACGAATATTCAATGTTAGAAAATTTCTCTTTTTCAAAAACGATTTTCTTCCCAATTGCCATTCTGCACTTTATATCCTCTGTAGTGGGACCATCAAATGTTTTTATACTGCCAAAGTAACAAAAAGCCTTTTCCAAATTTTTCTTTGCTTTCCTTCAGAGTTTGATTTTTGCTATAGTCAAGGCATTATGCAGAAGGAATTCCTACCTGTAGGAACGACGTTGAACGAGGCAACGTACTTTGAAATATTGACCCGTTTCATTCAACGTGTACATAGGACACGACCAAATTATGCACAACGAGGTTCCTCGTTTTTTGTTGCCAATACGCGCCCTCTCATAGCCAATATCGTCAAACATTTCCTGATAAAAAAAGGGAGTGGTGCAACTTTAAAATACACCATAATCGCCGGATCCTATTCCCTCAACTCAAACTCGTTGTGAAAGAAAGAAGCTTGACGATATTCCTGACATCCAATGAAATGTGACTAGGCTTTTGAACACCGTCCCAAAGGAAGACTTGACCAAAGTTTTCAGGACATGTTTCGCAGAGCTCAGCGGAGCATGGTTATGGGAGATATTATTTCGAAAGATAGTAAGGTAACTGTAGGTCATAGTTCATAACACAGGACTATTCGCCATTACGTCAGAACTGAGTCGAGTGCGTAATTTGTACCTCAACACGTTTCAGAGTACGGACAGTTTCTGTACGCTTAAATCTGTATTAATGTAGTCTCAAAACAAATTTTAATAGTTATCGGATACTTAATAGTATCGTGTCGGGCCTGCTTTGGACCATAAATTGGCAGTGCTGAAGTTGACAATTGACAGTGCAGAATTCTGTGCAGGGGCTGACGTCTTCATTATGTCCAATTAATTTACTACAAGATTCATGTAGGCGTAAATAATTATCTGCAACTTGCAGAATATTATTCAGAAGCGAGCAATTGTGAACCAGTGATATTGCTCATTGTCATCCAAAACATTTTCCTCGGTGTTTCGAAACCTGAGGTCAAAGAATGGCTGAATACCGTCTCTACGTAATCGCCACAACCAATTCCAACCAATGACCCGGTCGTTTGTCCAAGAGTAACAAGGGTCCACTCCGTGTAGATACAGCTTATTCCATTGCGGAGCCGCTAGCTTTTGGCTTGTGAACAATTAGGTTCCATGAATTCCTGAGTTTTGCACCACACTGCAATTCTACCACTGTAAAAGGCTTCCAACCAGCATACGCATAACGTATAAGGATGAGAAGGTAGACCATGATAACAGCATTAAATTCCTGGGATTATAACTTGGTAATCAATTCAGTTGGGAGAAATACACCACAGAATTGCAAAAACACCTTAACAAGTCTGTATTTGCCATTCGAGTGTTAGCAGACGATTTTTTCAAGAATGTTTGATAGTTGTGTCTAATGGGTTTGGCTGTTTGTTATTTAAGTAGATTAGATTAGATTAGATTAGTACTTGTTCCATAGATCTTGAATAAGACACTTCGTAATGATGTGGAACATGTCAGGTTTATGAAAAGTGTCTTTACAATTTATTACATTTTACTAAATATTACATGACACAATTTATTTTTATTTTATTTTTGTTTCTTTCAGACTTACTAATTTATATCTAAAAATTCATCTATAGTGTACAAGTTGCTAGAAATTCTTTTAATTTATTTTAAAATGCTAGTTGTTTATTTGTCAGACTTTTGACGCTGTTTGGTAGGTGACTAAGCACTTTTGTGGCAGCATAATTCACTCCTTTCTGTGCCAAACCCAGATTTGATCTTGAAGATCGAAGATAATTCTTTCTCCTAGTGTTGTAGTTACGTACATTGCTATTGCTTTTGAATTCGGTGGTATTGGTAATAACAAATTTCATAAGTGAATATATATACTGTGAAGCTACCGTGAAGATCCTTAGCTCTTCAAATAAGTGTCTGCAGAATGATCTTGGATGGGCTGCAGCAATGATTCTGATTACACGCTTTTGTGCAATGACTGCTCAATGATGAATTATCCCAGAAAATCATGCCATAGGAAAGCAGAGAATGAAAATAGGCATATTAAGCTAATTTACCTAGATGTATACCACCAAAAACTGCAGTTACCCTAATAGCATAAGTAGCTAAACTCCAACGTTTCAGCAGAACTTCAATGTGTTTTTTTTTTTTTTTTTTTTTTTTTTTCAGTTCAACCCTCATCAATGCATACACTTAAAATTTTGAATATTCTACCTTTGCTACAGATTTCTGATCAAAGTCTACATTTATTAATTGAGACATTCCATTTGCTGTATGGAACTGTATGTACTGTGTTTTATCAAAATTTTATGACAGTCCATTTGTTGAGAACCACTTAATGATTTTCTGAAAGACGTCGTTTACAGTTTCTTCAGTTAGTCCTAGTCTGTCATGTGTGATAGCTATACTTGTATAATTATCAAAAAGAACTAGCTCTGTTTGTTCATGAATATAGATTGGCAAGTCATTAATATAGATTAAGAAAAGCAAATGACCCAAGACCGAACCTTGTGGCACCTCATTTTCGACTCTTCCCCTGTTTGAGGAATCAGCTGCTTTTTGCATATTATGTGAACTATTTATGTCAACTTTCTCCAATCTTCTTGTTAGGTGTGATTTAAAACATTTGTACATTGTCCAATTCATACCGCTATACTTTAGTTTATCTAGAAGAATTCCATGATTTACACAATCAAAACCCTCGGAGAGATAACGAAACATCCCAACGGGTGATGTCCGGTTATTCAGGACATTTAATATTTCATTTGTGAAGGTGTATGTACCATTTTCTGTTGAAAAGACTTTCTGAAAATCAAACTGACATTTTGTTACAACCTTATTTTTACCTATGTGTGAAGCTACTCTAGAATACATTACTTTTTCAAGAATTTTGTATAAGGCTGTCAGAAATGAGACTGGGCTGTAATTGTTGACAGTTGTTGACAGTTCTAAAATTCACGTACCATAAATATAAATAAAATTTAAAATCCGATACTCATGTGGTCTCCTTTTAAGAGACAGTTGTGAAGAACGAAGCAATTTGTTTTTTTGATCTGTTCTGTCAGAAGTCTTGCGGTGTTTCAAGTTCTCCGAAGAAAGACAAATAAAATGAGATGAATTGTGTCAGTGTATAGAGAACACAGCGTTTCTTATCCTCTGACAATCATTCTGCATTGGTAGTACGTGAAACTATGCTCGCCAATATTGTCGTGTGAATGGTGTTTTTCTGTAATTCTGTTACCACTGAATGAAGAGAAAATTGTACGAAAATACTTACGCACACTTTAATTTTTCTTATACTTTGGTCTTCCCTTTACACGTACGATGATTCCTGTGCTACGTAACAGTGTTAATGAATAATGTAAAGCGAACACAGCAGCGAATATTAACACACCAGAAAATTAATTTTTCTATGAAGACAAAAAAGCGCAAGTTACTTACAACTGAATTATGCACTCCGAGTGTTACTCTTTTCTACCCATATGAAAATCAGACGTACTGGCTGTACTGCATAAAGTTTCGTCACCCTTTATCGAAACAGCGTATTGACGAGCCTGGTAGCATATTTGCTAAAAATGCGGTAATGCAATATCACGAACATGTCAGTAGTACAGTTCCATTACGAACAGTAAACCAAGGTTTGCAATAACAACGGAAGTGTCGCTGTGAAAATATTTGTGGTTATTTTTATTAAACGAGCTGCGAAACATATAGTGAACTGTAATTGTTACGACGAACAAACGTTAACAACTGGTTTCATAAAGAATAGTATACATTTATCTTGTGTTTACTAAACGCATTAAGTCTACAAACGTGTAAAGGTGCTGTCAAAGTTTTGGGTTGTGAACTTTGGTGGACGAAAGTTGAGTACAAAGACGAAAGTGACAACAAAATACAGAAGTTAAAAATGCGCCTATGCCATCCCCTGCAAAAGCAGTGCACGTTGAAAAAAGGTGTCGTAATGGCTTTCCTTGTTGCTATGCTGAAACAACTAACGTTTGGTATGTGAAATTTGAATACAAAGACGAAAGTAACAACAGACTACTGTAATAAAAATACACCTGAATCAACTGGCACAAAAGAATTCCACAGCGAAATATCGTATCATTAATAACTTTCGTTGTTGCCACGCTGAAATAAGTATATATTTGTTGCAAAGAAGACAGACGTATACCTGTGAAAATATTCTGGCTGTTACTACTGCTTCCACACTTTGCACTAGTTACATGTCAACCATGTTCCATCAAATATTGTCAACAAGAAATTGTAATATTTTTAAAGAAGGTGTAGACGCTTATAAGTGTGGTTTCATCAACCACAGACGCAACAGAAGAAATATCTCAAAACTCACCAACACTAGGTAGAAAACAGAATTTTTTATCATGTGTACTTCAAGGGAATTGCAGGTTACGTCACCTGAAGCTTCACTTTTGAAGCAGCTAAGTGCCATTATTCAGGAATTTTGTTTGAGTATAAACTGACTGAGAGCAAACAAGGCAAAACATTTGGTGTTCTTGCACGAAGTACATGTTGCTTTATCACTTAGATATGTGCATGTAAATGTTGAACACACATTAGGCATATTTCAGCAGCAAAAACTGTACAGACAATACACAATAAATATAATATACACTAAATACAACGCTTCAAGCTCAAAAACAACATACGATAGACAGACTCCTTTTAAGTGTACTAACCACCAAAAATATGGTGGTCGAGTTTACAGAGGTATTCGCCACTCTATGCAATTTAAGCTCGTTGTGTTCTATACACCAAGTCTGACGTATTGTAGCATTACATTAAATATTTCCGCATAAATTATCTGCGACCACAGACATACATTACTAGACAGGCAATGCCGTATACAGCATCACTGCTGGCACTGAAGCCTATCCGCCATATTTCTTCCCATAAACGTTTGAGCAGTCATGTGTGTAATTAGTGAAAACTGTCGTCAAGATACTGATGAACTGATGTAACTGCGCTGTCTTTAGAGTTTTGACATAATGGTTAATTCGTGTGTTGTACTTGCCTTTAACTTATTACGCTAAATTAAGCTTTGACATATATTGTAATCAATTGCATTGATTTGCTGTTCTTATTAATGTGTTACTAATTACATTCAAGTTCGGCTTTATTCAGTGGAATAGTCGTTATAAATGTGCTATTTGTGGATGATATCACGTTGCTTTATAGTTTTGCGTGTTTTCGGCGTACCCACAGACTTCTATCGCTGTAACATCTTCCTCTCAAAACAGGATTCTACAATATATGTGCGAAAGTCCACTACTACTGAAGTAGGAGCTCAAGTGCAAAGCATGCTAAACCAAATAGTAATACTTAAATCATTTCGTGTCGTTAGTTCTTAGTAGTACCACAATGACAATTTTTGACGTTATGTAAAGCAATATGGTGGTGTCAGGTTTTTAGTCACAGAGACAAATTTGCTAGTCTAGTAACATATGTCTGTGTCTGCGACAAGCGTATCCGTTCTTGTTTCAAAGTACACCTCTGCTCAGCTATTGTTTAGACTCGCAAGCGTTCTTCGTCTTTTATATCTACACCGTGATACTGAACGGGCGTTTCTTCTTCACGTAGGTGTCAGCCATCCTTTTTTTATCGCAATAAACCCCCTTTTATAAAAAATGAAGCTCAATGTCCTCTCTTTCAACATTGATTTCACACTGCTCTTGGTTTTCCGAGCATACAATCAATGTTTATTTCCTTCAAAGTCCGACAATTTTTCCATTTCTTCACCTAATATGATGATTTTTAAACACGGCCACGAAACTTCATCAAGCAAATCGTAATAATAACCAAGCATCCCATTACGGCGGAAGGTTATCTGATTCTTATAATTATCCGCGCCATGTTATCACTTTCAGCTCATCACAGGCTCACTAGGCTAATGTTACAGAAACAGGTAACTTTTCGCCAATTTCCTCTCTGGTGATATGTTCGTGTGTTGTCTTAACAATAACTCCCGCCATCGCCTTATGCTGGATTCATCCATGTTCTGCTTTGGTGTCTCGCCTTTAAAATTTAATTCCTGCAGCATATATCCTGTTTCATACGCGGTTTTCAATATGTATCTGTACAGATTACATCATGAAGCATACATCGCCACACTCACTTAGCAAATCCCCTGACATTTCTTTATATTTTCCTGATTCAAGGCGTGGTGGATGGCGGGGGGGGGGGGGGGGGGCGAAGGAGCTGATGCAATTTCAGACTCCTTAAGAGTGTTCAATTCGATCAACGATCTGCCATTCGTGCACTGTTTCGTCGGGTATAACTATAAACCTCCGAATACTACCATAGGTTGATAAACGTGCCAGCCAAATAATGATAAATATTTCTTTTGGCATTACTTCATTACCCAAGCAGATCTCAAAGAAAAGAATCACTCCTTCGTAACTTGACACTGTCATACCATATACTTACAATAACTTAAAATATTTTTCAGTCGTTTGCACCTTTGGAGTTTCACTGTCGTTCACTTCAGACCAAAGAATTACTTCTGATTTTTGTTGTTACATCTCCTCTCCGCTCTTCCCTTTGTTTTATCTTCGTCTTAAATTGTTTTTCTTGAAGAAGAAACAAAGTAACCTCAAATACTGAAATGAGTAGAAAAAAAGTTATATACAACGGCAACAATGTAATGAATCATTGAACAAGTGTTAAAACATAGCTACTTTAGTGTTTTACAAGCATTACGCACCCTTAATTAGATAATTCTTGTTTCTGAAGTGCTTTTCTATAAAATGATCTGAGCATACTACGAGTCATATTTAAACGATCAAGCCTGACGTCTCTAAATATTACATGAAGATCTACTCTTCCGCCGTGAATAATCCACTGTTTACGTCTAAAAACCACAAAATTAAACTACAAGAAGTAACATTCTCAATCATACAAACAAAGCTAGCTGCTTGAGAAAACACTGCCCAACAATTCACATTCATGCTTAAATTTCTTAATACCGGTATAACTAAACGATATATCGGCGAGATTAGATTATAAACTCCAAACTATGGTACTACAACGGTTTGTACAATTGTTACATGTAGTGCAGTACAATTGTAACAAACCGTATGTATTCGGTACTGAGTAAAGAATACTTCGAAGTGTTGAATCGTTACTCTTAAATACATCTCGTTGCTCGCAGCTACCGCATCGGCACAAACTTGCCCATGGATATATTTCATTACTCGCCTCTAAGTTATAATTAAGCGAAAGCTTATATTCTGCGGTAATAATTCTGACGTAATTTATACAAATATGTGGGACGAATTTTATGCGCGTATGAGTAGGAAAAAAGTTATATGCAACGGCAATAATGTAATAAATCATTGAACAAGAGTTAAAACAGTGCTACATTACTGTTTTACAAGCATTACTCATCTTGAAAGTTATTTTAGTTATCAGACATTTTAGATTATACTTCTTGGTCAGTGTTTGCAGGTGAACCCTCGATGATCTAACGTGCGCCGATAACGGAAACACGTTTCATTTTATTTTCGGTTCAATGGTTAATTAGTTGTTTTTGATCTGATCTAGTGTTAAAAAGTATTTTAAAAAAACATCGACAAGAAAATTTTAAGTGTGAAATTAGGACATACTGCTCCCTGTATCTCCAAAACAACAATAACAGGGTTCTGTCGGTGGCTGCTGTTTATTAACATCAACAATTAAAATTTCTTTACAATCTTCGAAGCGCGACAGAGAAGCAACAGCAAGAAAGCAGCACCACGCTTTTTTGTGATTCTTGGAGCTTGTGTCACGAGGGATACCAAGGACAGTAGAGATGGCCACTGATTATTGTTTCGAAACAATGTTTCGATACGCAGAAATAATTCAGTGTTACAAACTGCCATGTTTGACGGTTTAGAAGTCGTGTTTCATTCTGCTGGGTTTCGGAATCACATTCGCTGTCGACAATGAATCGTATCGTCCTGTCGGTTTCACTGTTTCAAAACAGCGGTGTTTCAGACCAATAATACAAAAAAGGCGGAACCGACGAAGTGTATCCAAACAGTAGTGTTTCATTTTGCTGAAACTCGGCAAAGATACACAGTTAACTTACTAGTGTACGCACAGTTTAAAAACTAATTGGCAGACGTGACTCTGCAGCTTTAAATTACGTTTCTGAAGTGACTTCTGTATTCCGAAATCGACATGAGTGGCTCAGTGACATTGGTGCCTAACCCACATATACTTAGTTTTCAGATGTATTGAGTTAAAGTTCATAGCAGTACAGAAAATAACTAATGAATACAGAAGTCATATTTATTGCAATATAATAAGCACATTTCATTTAATGTGTTTCTAATTTTCCATAACTCCAGTAATTTAATGTAAATTTAGTATTTGTATTTTCAATCTGGTTGTCATTTTTGTCTTGTTTTCTCAAGTTAGAATACACGTGTTTGGCCTTCCGCCTTTGCGTAAACTTAGTATGTTTTATTTCCACACTGCTTTTTACTAACTTTTTTGTGTGGTGTCTGTTCCCGCGAGCATGCTAAATTCTCCCTCGGAATTTCTGGATTGATTCCGTCTCTCCTCTCTTGGTATGACGATTGAACACCGTGCTTTCGTAACGGTCATTACTTCGGCCTTCAGCCAGGCTATTTATTGATACCAGCTGTCTTCTGTTGAATTCTCGCGTGTGCTTTACTTGTTTCTTATAAATTAATTTCTCTTTGTAAATTCTTTGTAAGTCACCATGTTCGTACAGCATGTGGTACTTAAGGGCAGTATGCCGCTGTCTCCCCGGGCATGAGTTTTAGCTTGCATAGTATACTTTTAAATTGTGATTGTAACATCCGCCATCTCGTCAAAACGCCTCCGACGCTTCGTTTTTCAACTACTATTCAATTGTTCCCGATTGAGTAAGCTTGTTTATTTTTTTAAATAGGAAATAATCTAAATTATAATTTCATGCTTCCCGTCCCACGTTTATTTATCTATTCCTACTTATATATTATTTCGTGTTTGTTAAAACGTTGTCTGCTCCCTTAAGGAGTAAGCAATTAGATAAATTTCCGTTGTGCAAGTACTGTGGCCACCCGCAAAGTAATTTGGAGCATCAGTGAGTGTTTTAAATTGCATTTTCTGATCTCTTCCGCCAAAGATCTTTCAATAGAAAATTTAACAAGCTACGTTCAAGATAGTACACACAATACCTTTCGAAATTAGGCACTAGAATAGGCAAGAGTCAAACTGTATTAATTGTAGCTGCCTTGATGAAAACCAGTATATTAGACACAAAAATGTCAGTCGTCAGTTATAGGGTGAAGCCCTTGATGATATGGTCCAAATATAGTCGATAGAATACGCGAAACATTTATTCAGGTTTTCTTTATATAGGGTATTTGCTAAAACTTACCTGTGAGTTCTAATTTAAAGTTTCCTTTATGGTGTTTTAAATTATTCAAAATGTTCAAATGTTTTTAAAGCTTAAGGGAGTTAACTGCGGGGACATCAGTCGCTAAACTTACAAACTACTTATGAACTACCTTATACTAAAGACGACACAAACATCTGTGCCGGAGGGAGGATTCGAACCCCTGACGGGGAACGGCCTCGCGCATCGTAGCATAACGCCACAATGCGCTCGGCCGCTCCGCCGCGGCTTAAATTATTCAATTATTGATTTCGTTTGTCAGTCCTATTGAACAAATAACTAATTTTACATAATTTTAGAAAAAAAAATATTTTAGAGAAAATTCCAGGTGTAAAAAAGGTTCTCTAAAGTTAGGCCCATTATGCATAGTGCAGGAGCGGTCAGCAATGATTCACTATTGTTGTTGTTTGGTTATTTTAGGGGGACAAAACTACGGAGGTCATCTCTCCCCCATTCCATCATTGGGCGTCACAAGAAAAGGCGTGAACGTGTAAAAGAGCCCTGAGTTGAGAACAGCTAGGGGGGAGGAAAAGGACAACAAAGTCGGCAAAAGACAACGAAAAATGTGACAATCACACAAAGTCACCGAGCAACGACAAGAAATAAAATGCAATAGCCGACGTCTGTGGCTGACCGACCGTGAGACTGAAAACGGGAAATTGAACGACACGGAAGCAAATGGAAGCCTCCAATCGGAGGACATGAGAGGACGGACACAGACAGAATACTTAAGAAAAGCTTTAAATGGAAGGGTAAAAACCACTGTCCCGAATAAAACTTAAAAAGGTATCAGTCATTTTGGCATCGTCACTTAAAACGTGGGAAAATTGTGCAGCAAAATTAAAACTCCGCCGCAGAGTGGCTAAAACAGGTCATTCCACAAAGCTGTGTGCCACCGTCAGGCGAGCGCCACAGCGACACCTAGGTGGGTCCTCACCACGAATGAGATGGCCGTGTGTCAGCCAACTATGGCAAATGCGGAGCCGGCACAGGACTACGGAGTCCCGGCGGCAGGCCCGCATGGAGGAACGCCACACAGCCGTGGTCTCCTTTATAGCCCTGAGTTTGTTGGACTTTGTCAGGCTACGCCACTCGGTAGACCAAAGCTCACGCACTCGATGTCGCAGAACTGTCTGGAGATCAGAACCGGGGAGGCCGATCTCTAAAACAGGCGCATCAACGGCCTGCTTGGCCAGCATATCAGCACGTTCGTTGCCCGGAATACTGACATGATCCGGGGACCAGAGGAACACCACTGATCGACCGGACCTGTCAAGGGCAGATAGGGTCTCCCCAACACCAGAGGAGAGTGCGGATAGCACTGCTACTGCTCAGGGAATCACTGCAGATAACAAAACACTCACCTGAAATTGCCACCAGCTCTGCGGTACAGACACTGCAGCCATCTGGCAGAGAGTGTTCTTCAACTTGGTTGTCATGAACATATGCAAAACCAACCCTGCTCTCAACTTTCGAACCATCCGTGTAAACCAGGTCGTGCCCAGGAATTCGAGCTGCGACCGCTGAGAACTGGCGACAGAGAGCTTCAGGAGGAATTGAGTCTTTGGGTTCACGGGCCAGACAAATACACGCCCTTCGCAGGCGCCACGAAGGCGTGCGTAGCACTGATTTAAAGCCGTAGGTAATGCGTGGAGCCGGCCGGGGTGGCCGAGGGGACTGCGGCGCTCCAGTCACGGTCTGCACGGCCACTACGGTCGAGGATTCGAATCCCCCCTCGGGCATGGATATTTGTGCCGTCCTTAGTATAAGGTATTTGATAAGTAGTTTGGAAGTTTAGGGACTGATGACCCCGTAGTTAAGTCCCATAAGCTTAACAAAAATTTGAACATTTTTAATGCGTGGATTTTTTATTTAAGTGACAACCATGCAAGCTAATTAATTCCAAATTTTGATCTCCATTTGTCTCAGTATCTTCTTGTCTCATAATGGGTTAACAGAAATCTGACTCCTAATGGGCCAGAACTGAAACATAGGGTATGGTTCCTGTGAAACAAAGCAATCTCTAACTCACATGAAGTGATGAGTGCATTCGACAAGGTATCTCATACGGGTTCCATATTTCTGAATTTCTGAAAGGCTTTTGACACTGTACATCACAAACGGCTTCTAATCAAATTGCGTGCTTTTGGAATATCGCCTCACTTGTGCCACTGGATTTTCGATTTCCTGCAGCAAAAGACACAGTACGTATTAATTGACGGAATGTCGGCGAGTAAACCGGAAGTGATCTTTGGCATCTCCCATGGATTTGTTATAGGGCCACCTCATTACCTTTATAAACAATTTAGGAAAATCAAATGTTCAAATGTTTGTATATCTATCGGACCAAACTGCATGGTCATCAGTCCGTAGCTTACAAACTACTGTAAGGTAAACTAACCTGAGGACAAAGACACCCACACCAATGCCCCAGGGAGGACTCGAACCTCCGACGGCGAGCAACCGTGCGCTCCACAGCGAGGCGCCTTAGACCGCTCGGCTACTCCAGCAGAGGCAGGCTTAAAACAACCGCCTACTGACCGCCACTCTACGAGCCCGCAATGCTGTGTCTTGGGGAGACTAGTGACTAATGGGTTGTTTGTAACGATTCTCCGGTAGGTTGTATATTTTCTGGGTACATCTTTTACTACATTGAAAGAATGGAGAATTCGTCACTGCCTCAGTTTTTGCGGTGAAATGTCACTAAACCTATAGAAATTACTCGTTAAAATAGTTTGATTTTGAAAACTACGTATAAAAGTAGACGTAGCAAAAGTGGTGTGTGTTTGGAAGACAAAAGTACGTAGTGTGTGTATCGGAACAATCGTGACACTGTTCATGTTACAGTGACAGTGACAGTGCCCGAAAAATTCGCAAATCAATTTTCTGTTGTGGTTTTGACTAAGCAATTTGACTTAGTACCTTCCCTTGCCCTGTTAGAATAAATTATAATTGGCATGGAATGCAGTAATCTTACGTAAATGGGTTTTTTTGTTTTATGCGCAACGGATAACACTTTAAAAATGTACAGTAGTTAATAAATAAACTGCAATTAAACTCGTAATTTGCATACAGATTAATCTCGTGTGTGAGAATCAGTGTGAGCAAATAAAATGTTCAGATTTGCTAGCATGCACCAATTACATGTTAGACTGTACACGCATAATTCGACTGCGAAAGCCAACAAACCAGCATGCTACCACTGTAATATTTATCTCACTTGAATAAATATGATTTCAAATAAAGGCATTTAGTATTAATGGGATACTAAAATCATTGCTCTTGATTATGTGCCAGTCTGTACAACAATTAGCATACTGATTAAATGATGTATAAATGTCCTACACAACTGACAATGTTTTCAGAATATCACGCACTGCAAATATTACTTGTCTCATTGCGTGATCTAACTATTTCTCTTCTCATCAGACAAATCACTAACTGTTACTAACATTAAGTGACCTAATAATGTGAACTTTCATTAACACAGAGAATATCTGTAACTATGAATTTCACTGAACTACTCCATTCTCTCGTTGACAGAGAAATTGATCATATCCAAATTGCCTACACTGAACTGTTCTAATTAACACTTATGAAATTAATAACACTATTCCTATGCAACACTATCATAAGAAACAATGATCTCAAGGATCAGATCGAATTGCATGTTAACTGTCAAATTGGCGAAAGGAAGGAGGAACTGGTAAAATGACTCCGGGTTAAATGATAAATACAAGCTGCACTTAAATGCATTCATTAGTACAAAGACAAACACCAGCTACAATACTTCAAGTACAAGCTACCATTCATAACAATAGAATTGTACAAGTTTTACTTTATTAGTGACATTATTCATTAACATCAGCTTCCTTACAAAAATTACAATCTGCAAACTTGGCTGCGACTCTTCAAAACGGTTAAAGCCTTAATCTTGCCAATTGTTACTCTTAGAGTCTTACACACCAACTGACTTACTCGACAGATCCACGAAGACGTCTGTACGATTCCCTTTAACGCAACAACTGGGGAGTAAGACACACTACAAAGATACAACAAAGTCTTTGGTTTACAGCAGAGATATGCAAATGAGTACAGGATGTTATATCGATTAATGAAATGATACAAATAATTACATAAAATTGTTTTCTACAGAATAATATCTTAAGTTTCTGTAAAAAAAAAAAAAAAAAAAAAAAAAAAAAGAAGAAAAAAAAAGATTCTCAAAGCTAAATGACAAATAAAATTAAGTAAAAATTATATTACATAATCCTTTCAGTATTTATTTTTTGGCTTTATATAATATAAAAGAAGTGAAATAGCTGGCTAATACTCAAGCACAAACAAGTGTATGGTCGTACCACATGTTTTGACTCATGTACAACAGATGAAAACACGTTTACAAATTACAAGGGTGAGAGTTAAAGATGCAACAACTAAACGATATATCATAATTGTTGTTTTTCAGTTTTTGGAAAGGAATCGTAAAAGACTGTTATACTGAACTGAAAAAGAATTTTTTATTTGGTCTAAGGCTGAAATACATATATGGATTTTATAAATTTTAAAAATTACAACGTTCATATCCATTTCACTAGAAGATAAACAAATGAAGATATCTGAACAACTCACTAAAATTTATCTATCATTATTAATATTTATTGCGATGAATATTAATCAGTACGATACATTCATCTATATTATAATATTTCGTTACTTGATCTGAAGATAGTTACGGAAACATTATTTGAATCAGAGTGTGGAAAGTACTTTCCGGAAAAATTCTTGATTTATGTGGTCAAGATGTCCGTTTTTCCTTTAGAGTTATAAAGGGTATTTTTCGTCCGTGTATGCAACTTCCATACTGTAATAGTAAAATAATCGTCACACTTTATTGAAGTGTTGAAGGAAGGGCCAATTATACAATTCAGCCTGATAATTGAAGAAAACTGTTGGTTTCAAGTATTTTTTATTTGTGTAACAAATACATAGTGACTTCTTTTTTGCATGTTGTTCTCAGTATTGCTTACTCGAATTATTTCCCTACTGATATCGGGTGCAAATTAAAATTTTATGAATTTATGAAGGTGTACTGCATGAATGGTTTCTTTGTGAATTTCAGACCTTCCGGCCCTCCGACCAGTGTAGATTTTGGGCACAAATAACTTTTCGCATGTTGATAAATATTTCCGAAACTTTTGTATTTTAGATTATGGTCGGCCTAAGTAAGGAATAGCAGAGTATTTTGATTTGGCTACATTGGAAGGCAAATTTGTTGTGAAGTGGGCCAGTGAGATTCGTATTTATTTTCCTGCGTAACTCGTCCGTTGTTTTTGGATGGTAGCCATTATTTATAAAAAATGTTCAAATTTTAGTAAAAGTTTATGGGACTTAACTGCAAGGTAATCAGTCCCCAAAACTTACAAACTACTTATGAACTACCTTATACTAAAGACAGCACAAGCATCCATGACCCAGGGAGGATTCGAACCTCCAACGTGGGAGGACCATTATAAGAGCAACTGGTTTAATTAAAATGACTCCTCTTCGTAGATATAGGTACTCGTATATCCATTTTTGCATTTGGTGTACCAAAAATGGGATGTTAAGCATTAAGCTTTATTTGTTGGGAATAGTGAGAAATGCATAAAGAACTGGTCGGCGTTTTTGATCTCTGTAACTGCAGGAGAAACGTGCTCGAAAATTGTGTATTGGCAGAGTCCCAAGATAGCTACTTTACTTTACATGTATGACAACCTCAAACGACCGCAGCACTGATGGCAGAAGATGAGGCATTATTTTCCATGACCGGTTGGTATTTTTTTTCAATTCCAGAATTCCTAGGAGGGAGGCAATGCTCCTACTTCCCCTTCTTTCGGACGCCTACATATGTCAAAACGTAAAAAAAAAAAAGAAAAAAGTAACATTCTTATAAATAAGAGGATTTTTCTCCGAAAACACAATTTTTGTTATGCAGTGCATAAGATAAAGTATATTTTGGCCTTTATTCGAGTCATAGATAGGACTTTGAAATATAATAAAATTTTGTTTATTATTTTGTACTTTTTAAGTCTTTTTATTGAATTACAGTCTGTACATTAATTGCTTTCATTGTATCTTGAATATGTATGGCCAAGAACGTTTCCTTCGCTGGCAAGCCTTACCAAACTTCAGGAGTGAATTACAGAGAATTTAGACCTCAGAAACATTCTTTTTTTTTTTTTTCTTCTTTTTTTTTTTTTTTTTTTTTTTCTCTCTATTGCATTTCATGCCAGTTAAACTGGTAGGCTGGCAGCAGCAGCATATGCTGCTCTTCAGCCAAGAGAAATTAAAAGACATATATGAGGTGTGAATTAAAATACATAACAGGAGATAAAGCAACGGAGATACATTAACATAGACAAGGCGACAGTTTGAAGTACATTACAAAAGACAGATGATTAAAACCACGGCCGGCCGCGGTGGCCGAGGGGACTGAGGCGCTCCAGTCACGGTCTTCACGGCCACTACGGTCGGGGGTCCGAATCCCCCGTCGGGCTTGGATATTTGTGCCGTCCTTAGTTGTAGCTAGTTCATAAGTAGTTAGTAAGTTTAGGGACTGATGACCCCGTAGTTGAGTCCCATAGACTTTACAAACATTTGAACATTTTTTTAAACCACATTTAGTCAGTTAAAAATGATGAGCCACGGTACCTAAACCATGTAGGACGACAATAACACAGGACAGCGAGTACATGGAGACACTAACCAAAACACTCGGTGCGACGCTTGTCTGATTGTAGTGGACGCAGTTAAAAAAAAAAAAAAAAAAAAAAAAAAAAAGACATACACTTCACTGGAGCACTGCACACAACACTTGACATAGTACTGATAATACTGTCGGTCCAGGACCCCGAGAAGGGAGGGGGGGAAGCGCGGGGGAGAGGAAAAACGGCGGGGAAGGAGGCGGTAGGGAGGAGCCGTAGGGACTCCAGGGCGGGGAGGGGGTAACCAAGTGGGGGAGGGGTGGGGAGTGATAGGGGGAGGAGGAGGGGAGGGGGAGAGGGGCCCGACATCGACATCTACGAGGAGGAATCAGGGTTGGTAGGATGGGTATATGCACAGACAAATATATACAGACGGGAAACCTCCGTAAGGGCCCCGTCCTACAATCAGGGGTGTGGGGAGGGAGGGTTTCCAGCAGTTCCGTAAGATGTCCCATGATGGTGCTGCGGTCAGCAGCAGACTTTTAAACGCTAGCAAGCCGGACACAGCCGCTGCCTCGTGGCGGGCGGCACGAGCTCTCCCCTCAGTCTCCCCTCCACGCTACCCTCTGACGTGCGAGAGGCACCCTAAGCCAGCGATCCGCCTGACACCTGCTAGTATCTTACGGAACTACTAGGACAGCATAGGACAGTGGTGTAGGGGTGGTTTCTTCCCTGTATATGTTACTCTGTGGTATATGTCAGGACGGAGGACGTCATGAGGGAGGGGGAGGCGGCGGAAGCTACCCTGGGAGAGGACATGGAGGGTGCGAAGATGAAGGTGTAGTGTAATTGCTTGCCTGACTATTTAGGTTTGAAAAATTGGCCGTACAGAAGTTGTTGAACTATTTTAAAATAATAATCAGTGATTAAGCCTTCAATTTAGACGAACTGTTAATTAAAAAAATGAAATGAAGTGAAATGGCCAAACATTTAATAGTTTAAAACATCTTGCAGAGCAAGCAACCTACAGAATTCGACGAATAGTTACCTTAAACAGCGGTGTAGCTGATCACGTTGATAAGCTGTGGTGAGATTGGTTGTAATCCGAGTAACTATCCGCCGACATTGGATGGAGGTTCGGAATATTAAGATTCAATCCACGTGTAGCATAATTTTTGAATGAAGGTAATTTAATGAATGAAAATTAATAATTGATACAGATTAATGGCTATTCAGACTTCTAACTGTTCATTACATAAAAGTTATTGCAGGTTTTGAGCCAATAAATATTGCAAAATGTTTAGTTACAGTCAAAGATACTATGGCAAGCTACACGAGATACGTAAGTTTAACATGTTTAATTATCGAAACATTCAAAGTCGTAATAGTTAGTTATACCTGAAAACAGCATGATCACTAAATGGAGGGACTGGAAAAGTAACTAACTAACTGAACAGCTGACTGAAGTTAACGTCAAATAAGGAGATTTATTAATTTGAACAGAAAGCAATTACTGCATACCTGAGTATCCATTTTATATCTGAGGATTTTGTACAATCAGTTAAGAACAATAATCAATAGTTAATAATGTTCGTTTCAACATATTGTAGTGACAGATCTTATCAGTACAATTCAGACAACAGAACAATCAGAACAGAGCAGACAATAGAACAGAGAGCGAGCACGATTGGATTATTACTTTTATAGTAAAATCAGATATTTCAATTAGTTACAGTGATATTATGATTAGATTTTCTTTGTATATCTTTTACGAAGCCTATCGATTCCAAGGAAGAAAGAAATAAATTGAATATTTATCCTAATTACATTTTATCTGATTTAATATTTCAGATGACTTTAAAATATGTTATTTATGGCGTTCTTGCTATACGGTAATATTAGGAAGGGAAGGGGGTATAACGCGGTAGAGGCGTGGCAGAGGCCCAGCGTTGGTGAGGTTGGGGTGGACCAGGGGGTTGAAGTAACTCTGAACTTTCAGAAGTATTTCTTTCATTCGTTGTCGTATCAGGTCACGGTAATGGTTCCCGCTGACTGCAAGTTTCATGCTCTGCCTCCCTCTGAAAGAGGTTTGTAAACTGGACAACAATATGTCATCATTTCATTTGGTTTTTGTGTCACAACACGCAGCAACATAAAAACTTTGTGTAAGCCCCGCCAGACCTCTGCCTTAGCTGACTTCCGATTGACGGTTTCTCAATCTTCAGAGGCAGCTGTACCTCCTGCCAGCAAACTTCTTGACCGATACAACGTGTAACGCCTCGTTAACACTGTCGTGCTTGGACAGCGATCATTATTCATCGGCGACTTTGTGCATATAGAAGCAGGTTTGGCGCACGAAAATTCGTCTCACACGCTTACATTAATCAACAAGAGATTTATTGCCGCTCACGTTTCATTGTTGGATAAATAATTTTAGAGGTACCATGGAACCATCGTATTGGGGCTGTTATTGCGTACGTAAATATGGAAATACACTCCTGTGCACGATTTAGAGAGGGAGGAAGCAAATAGAAAATTTGAAAGATTAAAAATTGGAAGTTCATGGACATGTACACTGCCCTCCGTACGTTTAGAACCACATGCTGCGTATTACACGGAAGAGAATGGAAGTGATTTGTGTGAGTTATTGGTTCGAATATGGAATGGCATGTTCAAATTAAAAATTCTCAACGAACAACCCAGAACACATATAAACAAACGACTGCAAAGCATCGATTTCACTGATGAAATATATATATATATTCAAATTAAAAATGTTCAAATGTTTGTAAAGCTTATGGCACTCAACTGCGGGGTCATCAGTCCCTAAACTTACAAACTACTTATGAACTACCTTATACTAAAGACAGGACAAACATCCATGCCCAATGGGGGGGGGGGAGGGCATTCGAACCCCCGACGGGGAACGGCCTTGCGCATCGGAGCATAGCACCTCAATACGCTCGTTCGCTCCGCCGCGACGTAACATGGACAGTCGCAATATGGATACAACGTTAAAAGTAAATAAAGCATGTTTTCGTTCGTCTCATCTCGCAACCTGCAATTGTTTTCACTATTATTAAAACCAAATAATTTGTTTTCAAACAGTGAACTCGCCCAAATTGGTACACATGTAAAATGTTGAATGTTTCAAGCACCTGAAGATGGGCACAAGCCTGAAACCTGTGGTCTCATAAATAAATAATACGATCTTTAATGTGACTAGTAGAGGTTTTTATTCTGAACCATATATTAGGAACAAACACATCCATCATTAATAAAACACACGATTATATGAAGATTTATGACAGATCTTGATTGTTAGGAATATTTGAAGTTAGAATCACATGAAACCTATCTTAAGCCCTTTCAGGCCCTCTGGCTACGATTGTGTACATAACTTTTACAATGTCTAAGATAGATCAGAAATATTTTTTTCTGAATTGAAACAACATGCATATGACTGTGAGTGTTCAACCTTTTCATCGTGCACACTTACTGTCAACAGCGGAAGATCACTTTAAAAATACCAAGTAATCACTGTTGCACTGCTCACCAGCTTGTGAACTCCAAGGAACACGTAGGTTGTGGGTTACTTGTATTCCACTGTACAGCTGGAAAGTAGTAGTAATTATTTTGCATGCGAACTATTGAATGATCACTTTATTTAGCACAATAGTTAGTTCTACAAAATTAATTATTTTAGTCCTTAAAAAGTAGCCTTGCTTTTTAGCATATGCAGTTTTGTAGTACGTAAATGGATGCATACAACAGCGTAAATCGTGCTTCTAAAATAATTGAAAACCTAAATTAAGAGGAATACAGCAAAAAGAATAATTTCCTTCCTCCAGAAAAAAAGTCAGGTCTGAAAGGTTTAATAAAAATCAATTGCCCCATGCATGTATGCTTATCACTTGAGAACGTCGTGACCAATTTGGCTGAATTTTGTTGTTGTTGTGTTGGTAATACTCAGGACAAAAATTGTACGAAAGCGTAACTTTGTGAAATGTACCGGAAATATTGAAAATGTGAGGAAAACTGAAAGAGCCTATATCGGTGAGTTATTGAAGTTTTCAGGAAGCAACAAAATAAATAAATAAAGTGAATGAGAAGGAAAGAAACAAAATACGGGACGTTACGAACGAAAGTCGAATCACAAGTGCGGAAACGATAATTTTCGTTTGCACTGTATCACAACCATCAATAGGAAAGGCGTATTTGGTTTCATAGATCACCAAATAATTTGCCACGTTCCTGTATTTTTTTTATTATTTTTTTATCGAGAAGGTTTTTATGCTTTGCAAACCTCCGTATGGTGCATGGAGGAGGGTACCTTGCGTTAGCCTCTTACACGGTTTGATCACCTTCCAAGGAATCTTACAAGCTTATGTAATTTGGAAAATCTAGCGGGGAGGAGGAGGTAGACCGAGTAGGAGGAGACGTACAAAGATAGTACAGAGAAACGGGGGAGGAGCAAGTGAACATAGAGAAGAATGGTTGGGACGGACCAATGGTAAATTTAAATAAATACTTAATGTACCAAATGTTACTGTGAATTATATCAGAAGGATAAATGCAGAAACAAGGGGGTCGAATGGAAGGGTTGGAGGAGTAGGAGGAGATGGAGGAGACGAAGTCAGAGGTAAATAGATGGGAGGAGGTGATGGAGTGTGGAATAAGAAATATGCAAGAGGTAGCGAGAAGGTGACGCACGTAAATTGGGCGGGGGGGGGGGGGAGAGGGAGGAGAATGACATGGAGTAGTAGAGATGGGAAAAGTTGGAGGATAGATCGGAGAGCGCACAAGGACATATAACACATTATCGTTGATATTAGCAATTGCGAAGTTTTGCCATTAATATTAATTGCTTATCATTTTATTAGTCTTAATATTTTGATACCATATTGGTCGATGCTACAAGAAACCCATCCAACAGATTTCTTACTTCACTAGTTTCTTGTTTTACTATTTTTCTCCATAATTTATCGCTACCTGCATTTGTACACATCATAAGTTTCTTCTCTTTTCAGATCCTAAATCGAGCTTTGATGCCGTTACAATGCTGTGGTAAGGAAGAATAGCATAAGAAGCTTAGCTTCCGTAACAACATATGACATAATTTTTCGTAAGTCAATGAAAGACAATACTTCATTGAAGTAGTCACCTGACAACAATAACACTGAAATAGCTTCACAGAATATTTCAGACTGCTTTTGTATGTTGCGACGCTATGTGTACAAAAAGAGAAACATTAAATATAAAAGAAAAAAATCAATGGCATACAAAGCCTATTATTTGAAGCCGTCATGTCAGCGTACATCCGATTAAAAAAGAAAAAAATAACAGGATCATACGTTTGTGCGAAATACGTCATTCCAGTTAAATTAAATAAATAATGGAATAAGCTGCTGCTAATACCGATTAACATTAATATATTAGCACGAATACCGCGTGTTTTAAGAGAGTGCAATGATTTATTATTTATCAATAAGTGATACATTATTCTGTTAAAATCTTTTTCGCACGTATTCATTCCAGTCAAGCTATCAATCGTTAAAACTTTATATTTTGCTATTGTTGTTTGCAGATTTTCTTAAGGGGACTACATTTAGTTACTCATGGAAAATACTGAACGTACTAAAATTTATTCGGCCTTAGTATTGCCACAGAAACCTTGTTTTAGGGGCCATACCTTTAAACGCGCAAAGAAATACCTGGTAAGCCTCTTAGCGTGGTGGCAGCCAGAGCTTCCAGCGGTTTTGCACCGAGCAGTTCAGACCTCGTCCGGCGTGCAGTTGGGACTGCTAGGTGGCACCTAAAGACGGCAAAGGTATTTCAAGTAGTGGATTTCAAACACCAGTCCGGAGTTGGTGTAAACAAGTATTATTCCGCTGCCACAAAAACGGCAACGACCCGAAGGAAGCATCCAAATCGATCTACATAGATACTCTGCAAATCACATTAAAGTGCCTGGCAGAGGGTTCATTAACCACTTTCATAACTTTTCTCTACCGTTCCATTCTCTAATAGCGCGCGGGAAGAAAGAACACCCAAATCGTTCCGTTTTCGATCCGATTTCTCTTATTTTATTGGGATGGTCATGTCTCCCTAAGTAGGTGGGTGCTAGAAAATATTTTCACATTCAGAACTAAATGTCGGTGATTGAAACTTCGCTAACAGATAACGCCGCAATGAATAACGTCTTTCTTTTAATGATTTCCACCCGAATTCTTGCAATATTTCCGTGACGCTTTCCCCCCGGAACGTGATAAAACAAAACGAGCTGCCCTTCTCTGAACCTTCTCAATGTCTTCCGTCAGTCCAACCTGGTAAGGGTCCCACAAGGGGCAACAGTACTCCAGGAGAGGACGCACATGTGTGATGTGTGATGTAGGCAGTCTCTTTGGCGGAGCTGGTGCATCTTCGAAGCGTTCTGCCAATGAAACGTAACCTTTGATTCGCCTTCCCCACAATACTTTCTATGTGTTCTCTCCAGTGAAAGTTGTTCGTAATTGTAACTCCTAGGTATTTGGTAGAGTCTACGACCTTAAGGTTTGACTGATTTATCGCGTAATTAAAGTGCAGCTGATTTCTTTCGGTGGTCATGTGTATTACTTCACCCTTTTCTTTATTTAGTGTCAATTGCCAATTTTCGCACCATGCAGAAATTTTGTCTAAATCGCTTTGCAGTTGCTTTTGATCCTCAATTGACTTCACAAACCGATAAACGACAACATCATCCGCGAACAGTCTAAGGGAGCTATTCAGATTGTCTCCTAAATCGTTTATAAACACGAGGAAGAGTAATGGACCTATAACGCTTCCCTGTGTAACGCCAGATATTACTTCTGTTTTACTCGATGACTTACCGTCAATTACAACGAACTGTGTTCTTTCTGATAGGAAATCGTGAATCCAGTCGCACAATTGGGGAGATATTCCATAAGCACGCAATTTCATAAGAAGCCGCTCGTTGGGTAAATCGATGATATTAGCACCACGCATCTGCTGTGGAGACAGCACAGACGCACGTCACGGTTGCTTGAAACACCACCTGCATGCGCTGTTTCTACATCTAAATCTACAGCCACATTTAAATGTTTACTCTGCATATCACATTTATGGGCGTGAAATAGGGTTTATCAAACCTCTTTCATTGTATTTCTCTCCTGTTCCATTCTCTAATACCGCGCGAGAAAAATTTTCATCTAAATCTTTCCGATTTCGATATGATTTGTCTTATTTTATTAGGATGATGCCATCACAATGTAAAGTGGGAGCAAACAAAATATGTTCGCTTTCGTAGCGGAAAGGTGGTGAAAGGAAATTGGCCAATTGAGCTACAAACAACGAATAACGACTTTCTTTTAATTTCATCCGTGACACTCTCTCCCTTCTATCGCGATAATATGGAACGAGTCGCCTTTCTCTGAACTTTCTCTTACTATGCATCAGTCCCATTCAGTGGCGATCCCACAGTGCGCAGCAATAGCCATTTTTTTTTAAATGTAAATATATCGGACCAAACTGCGAGGTCATTAGTCCGTAGCTTACAAACTACTTAAACCTAGGAAAACTAACCTAAGGACAAGCACACACTCACCCCCATGCCCCAGGGAGGACTCAAACCTCCACGGCGAGCAACCGTGCGCTCCGCAGCGAGGTGCTTTAGACCGCTCGTCTACTCCACCGCGGCAGCAATACTCTATAACAGAACGGACAACTGTAGTGTGGGTTATCTCTTTAACAGAACTGTTGCTTCTTCTAACTGCTCTGATAATAAACGTAGATTTTCGTTGGCTTTCGTCACAATTTTGGAGCTATTACTGGTAATTTAAAAAAAATACTGTATTTTTGAACATCTGTTTCTTAGTCATTAGTAGGTCAAGAACACTTTTGACCAGTGAAATGTGTAGGAAATTTTATGCTCATTGTTCACGGGTATGTTCCGCAAAAAACGCATGGTTTAGAAGTTATAAGCAAAATAGTGAATAAAGTCCAAACATTTCGAGGTTTTTCAGCCCCTTGCAAAGTTAGCACAGGGTCCTCGTGCTCGAAAACTCACTCCACAGAGTACCTACACACAACAAACTAAAATTTCATTATGTTCGGAATACTTTCAAGGTATAAGTACTGTTTGACTATATTGCCTTACTTCAACATGGAGGTTAAATGTTCAAGTTTCCAGTAAGTCTCTCAGACAAAGTGCTTCGTGGCATTGTTCGAGTCGGCGCACAGTACTCTGAAACGTCCGAAAAGCTTCCCAAAAGTCGAAAAAGATTCGTATATTATTAGAAATTTGTTTATAAAGGTTTTTGAGGTGACGAATTTGAAGTACAGGGCTGATAGAAAATGGGCGAGTTATTTGATGGAAAACGTTGTAGATTTTAATGTAAATTTGTATGTAAGTATTTCTGGAATTGCAGATTAGAAATATAGTATTAACTAAATGCAAAACACTTTTGGAAATAACAACACAATAGGTTTTATTTTTAAACATTACAAAAAAGTTGTATTAATGCAACAAGTATGTGTAATTATAAAATTAGTCTGAATCGTTGTTGAGGAAGATTCATAATTGCCAACAATATTAATAATACGATGAATTTTAGATTCATCTGGCGGCAATGAAAGTTGTAAGGCCTCAGATGATCAACGCTTTCCTTGCTTGGGCTGCATACTGCTCAAGATCGTAATGAGTGGTATCCAAAGATATTAGTAGTCGGTGGAAACCACTGCCATGCTCTTTTCCCTGGAAAATTATCAGAAAAAGGCTTAAGACTTACCGAAAGATTATAATGTCTTTGTTCCGGGATTCCTGTGCGCCTACGGATAGCTGGCCGACTGGAAAACAAGAATTAATATTTCATGTTGAGCTGTGGGTATGTAGTAACACGCAAACAGCTGTACAAATTCATCCGCGTTCTCTGTACAATGTTCCTTAAATTTTTCAACGTCCACAGAAAGCACTCGCTGTCACCTGTATGATAACATCCCCTCTGAAACGTAACTTCCATCAGTAATTCCACCTCTCTAATGACTGCATTTCCAAAAATTATGAAACACGTTTTTTCTTAGATCCAAACAAGAATCCAAACACCAATTTCCGCAGTTCTAGCTTCGACAAAGCAGCATACTTTCAAAAAACCTTCTGTATCTGTTTCACTTACTTAGGGATGGAATTTCGAAAAATACCTTTGTAAATGCTGTCTACGGTATCAAATACTACACAAATTCAGGCTTATATCGTCAGTGGTTTTGGCTTCCTGGCCGCGCACTATTTCAGAAAATAGGCCAATATAATGATAACAGTAACAAACATGAGGCAATTCTTGTACATTTCGACATAAGATTACTTACGCTACATATTTCACTGTCGTACATCGCAGGATCTCCGGGCACCGTAATTTTTACGATCATCTATATGTCAATTGAGGACATTTTCATGTTATAATTTGACATGAGTTTTAATGCATCCACATAATACATATCAAATATTGTAATATGGTATAATAATGGAAAGTCCAGGTTGGAATAAATAATATAGTGAGGACAGTTTACTACTCACCGCAAAGACGTGGCGACGAGCTGCGACAGGCACATACAAAAGACACACACATACAACACATTCAGCTATCGGCCATGGCCTTCTTCAGAAATAGAGCACTCACGCAATCACACAGGCACACAACACAGTCATACAACCATCACCTCCGACTGCCACACTTCGAATCACGCTCTGCGTCCCCGATTCGCTGCAGAGCGTGATTCGAAGTGTGGCAGTCGGAGGTGATGGTTGTATGACTGTGTTGTGTGCCTGTGTGATTGCGTGAGTGCTCTATTTCTGAAGAAGGCCATGGCCGATAGCTGAATGTGTTGTATGTGTGTGTCTTTTGTATGTGCCTGTCGCAGCTCGTCGCCACGTCTTTGCGGTGAGTAGTAAACTGTCCTCACTATATTATTTATTGTAATATGGTACGAGTCTTAATTCCTATGGGCAGGCTAAAGTTGAAAATTTGTATGTAGGGGAGGTGTACTTGCGTAGTTCCGTGCAGGTGTGCTGCTCGCTGTGTCTCCAGCAGCCATGGTTTAGCGCGCCCAGTTGGAGGACGGAACGCTTTCAGTAATAAAAAAGTTGAGCCAAGTACCCAACGAAGAACGAAGAAGAACAAACGACCGCAAAACATTTGGAGTATTTCTGCCCGGTGTGGGATCCTTATCAGGTGGGTTTGACGGAGGACATCGAAAGAGTTCAAAGGAGGACAGCTCGTTTTGTATTGTCACAATACAGGGGAGACAGCGTTACGGAAATGATACAGGATCTGGGATGGGAATTATTACAACAACGGCGCTTATCGCTGCGGTGTGCGCTATTTAAAAAACTCCAATCGCCAAAATTCTCCTCCAAATGTGAAAAAACATTGTTGACTGCCACTTACATCATCAGAATCATAAACGAGAAATCGAACAGCGAGATTCAACTGTTCTTTCTTCCCGAGCGCTATTCGAGAGTGGAATGGGAGGTAAATAGTATAAAGGTGGTTCGATGAACCCTCTGCCAGGCACTTACATGTGATTTTCAGAGTAACCCATGTAGATGTAGATCTAAAGAACAAAGAAAAAAAGTGATGTAGGGGTCAGCGAAACTGACTTGAAAACAGGACACTCGGGTTCGAATCCCGGCTGGATATACATTTCCAACTTTACCCATTAGCAGTTAATGTCATATATTCCGTGAATATGAATAGATGGTAACTGCAGTTTCAAAATTGACTTATGTTCTTTACGACATGCAGAACAGACACCACATATGTCAGACGATAGCTTAAGTATAGGCAAACCAACGTCTTTAGCTTTTGACAGGTTAGAGAAAGCTTTTGACAATTTTGACTGGAATTCACTCTTACAAATTCTAAAGGTAGTAGGGGTAAAATATAGGGAACGAAAAATTATAATCGACTCATAGAAAAGACAGATAACTTTTGTAAGTGTTCGTGGGCATGAAATTGCCGCAGTGGTTGGTAAGGAAGTAATGGTTGCAGCCTTTCCCCAAAGTTATTCAGGCTGTACATTCAGCATGCTGTGAAGAAAAGCAAGGAGAAATTTTCAGAAGGGATTAATGTTCAGGGAGAAGAAATACTTACAAATTTTGTGGTTTTTCCAATGACATTGTAGTTCTGTCAGAGACATTAAAGGACCCACAAGAGCAACTGAACGGAATTGACAAGGTCTTAAAAGAAGGGTATAAGATGAACCCTAACAAGAGAAAGAGAAAGGTAATGGAATGCACATTGGATATGAAATGAAAACCATTTTTGAAGAAGATAATAATTTAAAATTCAAAAGTTATAAATATTTTCTGAAAGCATTTGGAGTGTAACACTGTACGTGATTGAAACGTGTTAGACTATAGCTTCAGAAAAAAAGATTATAGTTTCTCTGGAAATGTGGTGCTGCAGATGAACGCTGCAGATTAAATGGGTACATCGCGTAACTAATGATGAGGGTTTGGATAGAATTTGGGGGATAAAAGTTTCTGCTATATCTTGAGTAAAATAAGGTATCGATTGGTGGAACACATACCGAGACATGAAGCAATCGGCAATTTAGATTTAAAGAGTCAAATTCGCAGAGGGAGACAGATAGTCGAATACAGCTAGCAGACATGAAAGGAAGCAGTTTGCCGTTCTTATTCATATATGAAGAGGCTTGAACAGGCAAGAATAACGTGCAGAGCTTGACCAGATCGCAGCAACAACAACAATCTGAAATATTCTCGCATTTTATATTATAAAAATATTACAAGATACACATGGGATACTCGTTGTATCGCAGATTTTTTTTTTTTTTTTTATTTATTTATTTTTTTTTTTTAAGTAATGGGGAATGGGTTTGGAACAAAAGTAATTAAATTAAGAAAAAGAACTGTCTCTAAAATCAAATTGGCAGTATCGTTTTGCTACCTTTCACCAGAAAGAAAATATAACAGTAACAGCATCGCCGCATTAAAAGCTATTGTTAACATTTTGTCCATTCCTAGGGTTCTGTCTGCTTCGTTTACTCTCTTTTTGTTACTGTAATTCTAAATTGGCCAATAGGTAAAGAGAAATGCTTATTTCTCTTTTCCTCGGTCGACATTTATAGTTTTGGCCCACTATAAGTGTATATAATAATATATTACATTCTTAAATAAAAAACAGTTCACATTAAATTTTCAATATATAAAATACCTTATCCTTTCCTTGTAAGGAGTCTTTGTAGGCACTTTTCGAAGACTTAGGGTGACTGATCCGTGACGTATGCTAAAGAAGCTTGTTTGTGGGCGAACACATTGCATGTGAGAAACCCAGTACAGCATCCATCAACTCTCAAAGAATGGAATTTGAATTTCGTGCAGAATACTCAAAGTTCTTCCACTACCAAAATATTATGTTACACCAGTTTATACCATGCGTACAGTTTCAAAGGAAGAATGTAATTAGATCATATACTGGAACCTCGCATTCTCATCGTGATTGTCACCTGAGTCAGCATTAATTGCGTTTCAACAGAGCTCAGATTTTCTGCGAAGAACAGAACCAACGGCAGTCAGAGATCTGCGTCACACATATCCTTGTGCTCTCATAGCTACAGAAAGCTGGAGTTTACCGTGGAACAAGGTTCAGTAGAGATTTTCTTTGTTGGTCTGAGAAGAAATTTAATTACGGAACTTTCTTCCGTATATCAGTTGTCATGCTTAATTTACAGATAGAAAATCAACGACAAATGAAAATGATCAGTACTGTAACTCTGTACAGGCACGATAAAACACAGAGTAAGGCACGGTTTAAAAGAGATAGACCGTGACACTATCCTGTACATATTATGTCCTAGATTAGCACATAGATGACTTTAAAAAGTGTATCTTAAAAGTCATTCTCAGCGGAAGCATGAACTTTCGGAGCAGTCATGCGGTTAAAGTCATAACGTACATCAAGTGATTGGTGTTGAACGTTGCTTCGCGTTTTCATACAATTATATTTTATTTCTTTGTTATTGTTGTACTTTACAGGATCGCTAATTGTAGGTTTACGCTGTCATGGTGGTTATGGTAACTTAACAGAGCTATAGTAATCGAGAACAGAACAAATCGGAATTAAACGTATTGTAATTTTATGTACTCGCTGTGTTTTATTTTAGGTTACACTTACTTGGCTACCCTTATATATTGACTCAGTCGTAGGCTTTGATTAATTTGAATCTCTTATTATAGCAGGAAATGTTTTTTCTGGCTTAATTATTATTTAAGAAAATATTTTATCAATAGAGAAGTCAATCTTTTAATCCCAAATCTACTTTCAATATTCGTAGTACAGTTTTTGTCAGCTTGATTCAATTTTCTATTATTTTTTTTACTTAAAAACTTGGTTTACGATGACGTATGTAGGACTGTCATTGTCTGTTTGCGTGTATCGAGAGCCATTACTGTTTCGTATGAAATAGAAATATCGCTCACTCATGGGTAAAACCTCGTTCAAATTCCGGAGTTCTTACTTACTCCACTTAACATGTTTTAAAGGTGCCCTATGCTCTAAGAAATAATTTAGCTAAGACTTTTTCAATTAAGAGTTGAGACAGTCTGATACAGTACGTCGCAGACATTATTTTCCTCTATTTGGGCAAAGTAAAGCAATCGAAGCACAGGGCCGGCCCGAACAAAATCGGCGCCCTAGGTAAATTATTCTAATGGCGCCTCGTTTAATAAAATCGCAATGTAAAATACTCATTGCATCTTTTTTTATTCGAATATATAATTCTAACAAATACATTACACAAAATGGGGCACGTCGTACACTTATATACAACGATGTTATCTTTTCATCGTTTCTACATTTTGCAGTAACTAAATTAAGTACAACTGTTGATTTTTAAAATGTAGTCATTGAAGAAAAGACGTTGGTTTTGTCGTAAATGACAGAAGTTGTGTTACACCCGATTAAGTCATGGAGGAGGAGGAGCAGGGTGGTTTCAGCAAAAGACAGTTTCTCGAATATGTTTGTAGAAAACAGTTTGGATTCAGCCTTCACCCTGTCAGGCTTCACAATGTATATGTTAATACATGTCAATGAATAAAACAATTAAGTCGACATATTCACTTATTATCGTCACAGTGGGCTGCAAGGCAACTTTCTCTCAAAATCAAAATGTTCATATGTTTGTATAGCTTATGGGACTTAACTACGGGGACAACAGTCCCTAAACTTACAAACTAATTACGAACTAGCTAACACTAAGGACAGCACAAATATCCATGCTCGAGGGGGCATTCGATCCCCCGACCGTAATGGCCGTGCAGACCGTGACCGGGTCGCCTCAGTTCCCTCGGCCACCGCGGCCGGCCAACTTTCTATAACGCACATGTCACTATTGTGGCAAAGCAATTATTACATGAGTTTTCTGATTCGTGAACCTATTTAAACCATTAAATGGCAAATGTTCAAATGTTTGTTAAGCTTATGTGACTTAACTACGGGGTCATCAGTCCCTAAACTTACAAACTACTTATTCACTACCTTACACTAAGGACGGCACAAATATCCATGCCCGAGGGGGGATTCTAACCCCCGACCGTAGTGGCCGTGCAGACCGTGACTGGAGCGCCTCAGTCCTCTCGGCCACCGCGGCCGGCTCGGAGATGATTGCAGTGGTAAATTAATGTTCTTTGGTCGATAAGCCGGCCGGCCATTAAATGGCACTATACGTAAATAGTGCGATGTAAGAAACATACCTTACAAAGCTCTGAGCAACACTGAGCTTACTTTATTATTTAAAAACAAGCCCAGTGAAATTTTTTCGTCCACTCACGGAAGAGAACTGGACAGAAAATGCTGGGAAAGGTATAATCTATCAGTTTGTGCTCCAGCTCCACCAAAGAGACTGCCTACATCACACTTGTGCGTCCTCTCTTGGAGTACTGTTGCCCCTTGTGGGACCCTCACCAGGTGGGACTGACGGAAGATATTGAGAAGGTTCAGAGAAGCGCAGCTCGTTTTGTTTTATCACGTTACGGGGGGAAAGCGTCACGGAAATGTTGCACGAATTGGGGTGGAAATCATTAAAAGAAAGACGTTATTCATTGCGGCGTGATCTGTTTGCGAAGTTTCAATCACCGACTTTTAATTCTGAATGTGAAAATATTTTGCTAGCACCCACCTAATTAGGGAGACATGACCATCCCAATAAAATAAGAGTAATCAGATCGAAAACGGGACGATTTAGGTGTTCTTTCTTCCCGCGCGCTATTAGAGAATGGAACGGTAGAGAAAAGTTATGAAGGTGGTTAATGAACCCTCTGCCAGGCACTTAAATGTGATTTGCAGAGTATCTATGTAGATGTAGATGTAGAAACTAAAGAGCGAACGGTTCTCTGGGGGGAGGGGGGGGAAGGAGGGGGGGAAGGGTTTTCCCCGAAGAAAAGGTCCACATCAATAGTGTAACAGACTGAACCTCTACTTACTGTTGCAAGTAACCGCGGGCAAAGTGCGCTCAAATGGCGGCTGTAGGGGTAGCTGACATCTCACACGTTACTGAAACTAATCTGAAATGCTTCGTCCTGTTCCAATCTGCCTTCTATGGACGTTTAGTTCTACCCCAAAGAAGATACATAGTTGGGAAAGCCCTCTCCTGCTTCACTTGATGAGACATAGTGTAACGGCATTGCCACAATTCACAAAATTAAATTTGCACCTAAGAGTAATTATTCACAGCGTCGTTATGAACAAATAGAAGGCGATGTTTCTTACCAAGATACTGCTAACCTGATGGTAGCAGTAATATACAGGAGGGCTTACGTAACAAATTATTTATTGTATTTTCCCCTTTGTTGGTGTACAAACGTAAGGCACGCCTTGTGTTGTTTGGCGCACTAAACTTTCTACCACTGATGATGTGTGTGGTGTTATTAGCGCCCACTGTACACTACATAGACTGCAGAGCGGCAGACTGCGCGGGGCCCTGAGGGCGCCCCAGATATGATCACGAGATGATTAGTTGCAAACTGCTACTCGTCTATTCTGTAAACGCTTACTAGCAACATTCTGAAGAGTCAAAGGGAATGCATGTAACATTGACTTGCGTTTTGTCTCTCGCCTGTTGCTATGCCTGTGTATTGATTTGATTTTATTTGATTCTTTCAGGGAAGCCAAAACAGTCTTGGTCTAACCCGCCACTGCCCGCGCCGAAACTAAGTTTGCGGTATGTCCCTGTATGTCTAGTAAAGCCAACCAGTGCCCTTGAACAGTGCAAGGAGTCCCTTTACCAGTTCTTTATTAGACAAAATTTCTTCGGGTCTGGTTGTCCCAAATGTTCTGTGCCTTTTACTCACCAATGCAATGCATTCGAAGATCAGATGTGATGCAGTTTCATCACCGTCATCACAGATCCTACATTTAGGGTCCTCTTCTGTTATTCCCATTGCGTGTAGGTGTTTTTTGAAATACCCATGGCCTGTCAGCAATCCAACCATGAGTCTAATCTCTCTCCTGTTCAGACTCAGGATTGCAGAGCTTCTTTTAAAACAAGGCTTTGGCATCATTACCCTGCCATGTTTTTGTTGATGGACTTTGGTCCAATATTCTACGTGCTGTCTTCTGAGCCAGTTACGTAGCTCCAATTTAATCATTGCCTTAGTGATTGTCAGGAGAGGTTCCGGTCCAATAAATGGAGTCTCTGCCCCATCCTGGCTAATGTGTCGGCATGTTCGTTGCCACTGATCCCCGAGTGGCCAGGGACCCACAATAGGTTTACTCTATTGCTTGCCCCTAGCTCCACCAGAACCCTGTGACATTCTGCAACAATTTTCGACCTTGTTGTAGGAGCTGCCAGTGATTTCAGGGCTGCCTGGCTGTCTGAATAGATATACATGCTACGATCTTTGTAGCACCTACGCAAATTCTCCTCCACACATGCCCTGATGGCAGTGATGCCTGTGTATAGTAACCGGGAATTCGTCGCTCCTGGAACCGCAGCGCAACAGCAAAATAAACCACACCACGAGCGCACGAGGGTTGGTCGCTCACAACAAGTTTGCCTCCGCCCCCCCCCCCCCCCCAAATTCCAGCGCCATAGGCAATTGCCTAGTTTACCTATATGGACGAGCCGGCCCTGTCGAAGCACAGTCTAGATCTGTCATCAACATCAGGGGTTTTCAACCATTTTGAACACTCGATTCCTTTTCAAGTAAACTATTCCTGGCGTCCCTTCCCCAACCCCTTCATAAGCTTCTTAGCTATGTAAGTGTTTTAGTATGTCCATGGGGTAGAAGAAACATAAAGGCGAAGATTAAACTCAAAGGATTCCTGACAAATGTTGTCAGTGGTTAATGTAATCCGCCATTATAATATTTTCTTGAAGAAGAGTGGAAAATTTTGGTAGTCTGGCGTATTTTTAATACAAGGGGTGGGCAGAAAGTACTGATAGTGATTATTGTTCACTTAAGTGACTTTATCCACAGAGATACTTATAGTTACTCAACTCGCTCCCATTATTTACGACCTTTTGCCAAAATCATATAAGACATTCATGTAGGTTAGGTACAATGTTTATTCGGAATTTACCATTGCCAGCAGCGCAGAAGGCCCTGGACAGTAGCTTGTTGCACATTAATTGACATAAAACATACGGTATCGATCATGCTGAAACTGCTTGCCAGTGCGAGTCCCACCCTCCCCCCTCCCCGCCCCTCCTAAGCCAAGACTTTCGACCCACGGGGTGGTCGAGACCCATTGGTTGAAATTCACTTATACAAATGTTCCTATGTCCAAATTCTCAGTTCATCGAAGTCCTTCACACATTTCGTTGGAATTTTGACAAAATACCCACTGGAACACCGTCTATTATTTATGTAATACATTGGAAACGTTGCGTCAATGGTTCGTTTGCTCAAAACGGTTACTCTGCAAAAGTTATTGACTGATAACTTTTAAAATCTGTCACAAATTTACCATCCTCATATAAGGAATGGTTCTATTTTCCCACTCGTTAATATACAGGGTGAGGCACTTACAAACATTTTTTTTTTTGAGTTAATAAGAAAAATACAAATCGGATTAAGAAAAAAGTTGCAATGCAAGTTGTTCACCTCGAAGAGAGACATCCATTACATATTTTTGAAAAATTTTCCTTTCTTTAGTGATAACAGCACCCCTATATATACAAAATGTCTAGAGCGCAAAATTGATATTTATTTGCAACCACAAGGGTTGATTTTTTAAGTAAGGGCCGTTGGCGCGTATAGTCCCGTAGTTCGTGTGGACGCCGCAACAAGCCACCGCGCCACTTGCCAGCATCCTTCCCGTTCGCACTGATGCCAGTTGCAGCTCTGTAGCTGACGTGTAAGCATCGCTGTGCTTCTTTATAATGTTTATGATAATTAAATCACTCGCCACGTGTGAGATATGGTCAGTGATACGTTTTTTGACCGCGAGAAGCCTATCAGCTGCAGATATTCATCGTCAGTTAACAGAAGTTTATGGGTTGAATGCAATGAGTGAAGGTAAAGTGAGTCAATGGATTAGAGAGTTTAAAAATAGCAGTCAAAACGTCCATGACGAAGAACGCTCAGGCCGGCCCTCTATGATCACTGATGATTTGGTGGCTGCATTCGAAAAAAGATTCGTGAGGGCAGAAGATTCACAATTTCCACTCTTTCTTTGTAATTTCTACAAGTTTCAAGATCGGTTTTGTACAAAATTGTGTCTGAAAACCTAAACTTTAAGAAACTGAGTTCTCGGTGAGTACCCAGACTCCTCACAGAGGACGACAAAGGGAAGAGATTTGCCACTTCATTGGACTTTTTGATTCGTTACGAGGAAGAAGGATATGACATGTTGAGTCAAATCGTCACTGGAGATGAAACATGGGTATCCCATATCACTCCCGAAAGCAAGCGACAATCGATGGAATGGCGCCACACAACCTCACCCGTCAAGGTCAAATCCAAACAGACGCTGTCAAAGCGCAAGATTATGGCAACTGTGTTCTGGGACCGGCGCGGTGTTTTGCTAGTGGACTTTATGCCAAGAGGAACGACAATCAATTCAGATGCCTACTGTACAACTCTAATTGCTCTGCGGAGCTCGGAGACTGAGGCGCTCCAGTAACGGTCTGCACGGCCACTACGGTCGGGGGTTCGAATCCCCCCTCGGGCATGGATATTTGTGCCGTCCTTAGGATTAGCTAGTTCATAAGTAGTTTGTAAGTTTAGGGACTGATGACCCCGTAGTTAAGTCCCATAGACTATACAAACATTTGAACATTTTGAACATCTGCGGAGCTTCTTTAGAGTTGTACAGTAGGCATCTGAATTGATTGCCGCTATCTATTGACTAACCCTTGAACTACGACGACTCCGCGCATGTGCACGAATTACCACAGAATTGCAGACATCAAGTGTCTCAACGAAACCGTGCCCTTATAATGTGAACACTGTATATTATAGAACAACACCCTAAAGGTGGCCCAACATTGGGTGAAACTAGGAGGGTTGTCTTTTAAGTAAGGGCCGTTTATATATATATATATATATATATGATTTACACACTTTTACCTATTTTTCTACATAGTTGCCTTGTTTATTTAAGCACTTGTCATACCGTAGAACTAAGTTTTTAATTCCCTCTTCAAGGAATTCGGCCGCCTGCTCCGACAGCCAAGAGTTCACTTCATCGTCGTCATTGAAACGCTGCCCGCCAAGATGGCGTTTCAGGTACCGGAAAAGGTGAAAATCGCTAGGAGCAAGGTCGGGGCTGTATGGTGCATGGTCCAAAACTTCCCAGCCAAAAGAATCAATCAAATCCCGAGTCTTTTGAGAGGTGTGAGCCGTAGCGTTATCGTGCAGGAGCAAATCTCCTTTTGTCAGCATGCCGCGCCTTGGAGAAATATGCAATAAACCACTTAAAAATTAATAGCTATTGATCCATATATGTTACAAAGCAGTGCTTAGGCTCTTTTTAAAGATAGATACACCGATATAAACGCGCCTCCTGTCACTTTAATAGTTATTTAGTTGTAGTAACTCAAATGTATACCCACAATCGTCTGGAGCGGTGCAGGAGTTGCGAGTTTCTGAGGTGCTGTCACTGCCGGAGGGAGCAAGTTTTACTGCACATAACATAGCATAAGCTCCGTCCCTATGCCATGTCCAGCCCTCATTAGCAGGCAGTGAAAAGACTACTTACTTACATCATCTACATATGCTTACATCTTAATTACTCGCACTTTGAAGCTAATAGAAAAAGCTTTTCAAAGGTATACCAATCCATACCCTGAGAGGAATGTGCGTTCTGCAACGACTTTTCGCATATTGTCCAACTGTATGCTGTGTTCATAGAAGTTTCGGGTCGTCAAAAACATCACGCGATATTTCGGCCAGACACCTGCTAGCCATCCTCAGGTGAGTCGATGAAGACTGAAGAGTGGTTTTTTTTTTCCTTTATTGTAACTTTGAAGCCAACTGTGTGAAACAGCTGGCAGGCTGGCAGCAACTGCGGTGGCTGCTCTTCAGCCATGTGACATACATGTTAAGACAGAGAGTAAAAAACAATATATAAATAGAGGAATAAAATTGCGGAATGTAAAAACAATTGGCACACTGAGTTTTTGATGGACTAAAACGTACATGGACAAACGGGACAAACATATATCAGAGAAAGAGAACAGACGAGTAGTAATAAAACACACATAGTCAGTAAAAACAGATGGCCACGGCGACGATTTAAAAGTACACTGCAGAAAACACTAAGGACAAACACGAAGACAGTGGACGGCGCGCAGAATAAAACTTAGGGACGGCGATCACGGAGGCACTGATTAAAAACACACGACACTGGAGACACTGGCACTGTACACGTTGGTAAAAAGTCGAGACGCCCCCGCGGGGGATGGGGAGGGGGATGGAGGGGGGAGGGGGATAGGGGAAGCACGGGGGAGGAGGTGGGAGGGGAGGGAAGAGAGAGAAAGGAGGGGAAAGAGGACGAGACTCTGAGCATGGGAGAAGGGTAGCCAAGCGGGTGGGAAGGAGAGAGGGGAAGGGTGCTGATGCTACGGGGAAGGTAGAAGGTGTATATATCGGGACGAAGTTAGGTATCCGGTAAGAGAAGGGTGCGGAAATTGCCCTGGGAGAGAATACAGAGCGTATGTAGGTGAAGGCCGGGAGGGATGGTTTGGCAGGGGCGTGACAGAGGCCCAGGATTGGTGAGGATAGGGTATAATAGAGGGTTTTGGGACTCAATTTTGCGGGTTGTATAAAGGAGATGTTCGAGGTGTTGTAGGAGAGGAGGGAAGGGGATGAGGTCATAGAGGATCCGCATGGGGGAAGGGAGTCTGATACAGTATGCGAAGCGGAGGGCATGGCGTTCCAGGACCTGGAGGGATTTGTAGAAAGTAGGAGGGGCTGATATCCAGGCGGGGTGGAAGGAACAAAGTACGGGGCGCATAATGGATTTATAGGTGTTAAGGACAGTTGAAGGGTTGAGGCCCCACGTCCTGCTGGTAAGGAGTTCAAGGAGGTTAAGGCGGGACAGAGCTCATGGATTTGAGGCACGGGGTCCAGGACAGTTGGAGGTCAAGGGTGAGGCCAAGGTATTTTAGGGTGGGGGTGTGACGGATTGGGCGGTTGTTGAGGGTTAGATAGAAATCGTGGAGACGGAAGGAGCGGGTAGTACGACCTATGACGATTGCCTGGGATTTTTCTGGATTTACGGATAGGAGCCACCGGTTGCAACATGAGGCAAACTCGGTGAGGTGGGACTGGAGCAAAACCTGGGAGCCGGCAAGGGAAGGGGCGAGGGCCAGAAAGGCGGTGTCGTCAGCATATTGGAGGAGATAGACGGGAGGTTTGGGTTGAGGCATGTCGGCAGAGGAGATAGAGGAGGGGAGAGAGGACTGAGCCCTGGGACACCCCGACGGAGGGGTAGAACATACGGGAGTCGGAGTTGCAGACAGTGACATAGGAGGGGCAGTGGGTAAGGAATGAAGCGATGAGGCGGACGTAATTAATTGGAAGGGCGTAGAACTGGATCTTGAAGAGGAGACCGGAATGCCATACACGGTCGTAGGCTTTTTGGATGTCGAGGGATACAAAAATTTGCGGAGCGATGGGAATTGAGTTGGACAGAGAGGATATGAGTCAGGCGAAGGAGCTGGTCGTCGGCAGAGAAGGAGGGTCGGAAGCCACATTGGGAGAGGGGGAGAAACTGGTAGCGGTGGAGGTGCTGTTGGATTCGACGGGAAAGGATGGTTTCCAAGACCTTGCTGAACACAGAGGTAAGACTGATGGGATGGTAGGATGAGGTCTGGGATGGGGGCTTGTTGGGTTTGAGGAACATGAGAATATGGGAGGTTTTCCACAGGTTGGGGTAGAATCCAGTGAAAAGGATGACGTTGTAGAGGTTGGCAAGGACTTCATGAAATGAGAGGGGGCATGCGCGGAGGTGTCGGTAGGTCAGCCGGTGTTTCTTTTTGTGCGAAGAGTGTCGATTATGTCACGGGTAGGTAATAGGAGTGTTCAATTCTGAGGGAGGAATGTAGTCCAAGTACTGGAAACCAGGGGCGAGCGAAGGAGAGGAGGTATAGGTGCGCTCAAGGGCGACCGGGAAGAGAGAGTAGTCAAAGGGGATCATCAGGAATGGAAAATACGTCGGAAAGGTAGGAGGCAAAATGTTCTGCCTTACTGGCGTTGTCAGGAAAAGGACGATCATCATGGAGGAGTGGGTAGTGGGGGGAGTAGTGACTGCTAGTAAGGCGGCGGAAGGCACGCCAGTACTTGGAGGAGTAGACCGGGAGGAGAGAATTAAGGCGGGTGCATGTCTGACGCCAGTCCCGGCGTTTCTTCGCGGACAAGAGGTTTCTGATGTGTCTTTGGAGTTGCCGGTGGCGTTGGAGAGTATCCCGGTGTTCGGTCCGGAGGAAGGAGCGGTACAGACGGCGGGATTCGCGGATGAGAAGGACGGCCTGTGGAGGAAGGGTAGGATGGTGAAGATAGGTCGTCTGGGTGAGGAGGTGGGCATGGACCGCATCAGCAACAGTTTGCTGGAGGAAGGAGGAGGCATGGTCAATATCGGCGGGAGTATGGAGGGGGAGTCGGTGACTTGCGACCGAGGTGTCTATGGAGCGACGGTAGGCATCCCAAACAGCATGGGAAGAATCATGGACAAGTATGGGAGGGGGCATAGGAAGTGGAGCGTGGGCAGGGCGGGTTAGGTGGTCATAGGTAAGTAGGACAGGGGCGTGGTCACTGCCTATTAGGTCTAGGACATCGGCTGTGATGCGCCCTAGGAGGTTGGGGGATGCCAGAACGGCATTGGGTGTGGTATTGCTTTCGGGGCGGGTTGGGCGTGGAAGGGGAAGGATGACGCCCCGGAGCGAGGTGGTGACGAACTGACGCCACCGCTGGAGTTCAGCGGGGAGATGGGAATGAAGGTTGAGGTCAGCGGCAATGACTTAGGTCAGAAAGGTGCGTTCGACATGGGAGAGGAAATCGTACGTCAGCTGCACTGACTGGAACTGTGACCATAATTCTGATTGTTATGTAAACATTTTGATATACTTCTTTTTTCCCCATGGTATTGAAGAAGTTGTTTTGCAAGTATTTAACTAAAAATTGCGCCACTGCTGCACTCTTACGGTCATAAATACGGACAACTAAATATCTGACGGACAGGAATGGTCGAGCACACTAAGTCGTCATACTACGGTGAACGACATTGCTCTCGTCGGGAGTCGAATTCCACCCTTATTGTGTTCTTCCTTTTGTTAAGCCAGTGTAAGTTAAATGTAGGTCGTCGCTACAAAACCTAGTAGTTGAAAACCACAGTTAAACATCAAATTTAAGTTTAGAAAGGTGAACAGGTGGGGCTTATCAGCTTTGACATAATTGCAAAATGATATATTGACCATAGCTGTTTATTTTGTATCTCAGTGCTACCGGTTTCGGTCTGTTTACCCTTTTCAAACGTTAGCAGAGTTTAGCTATGACAAATACTTATTTCACAATTTTGCATTTTTGTGTTATGATATGTTAAGCTATTAGCTAAACTCTGCTAAGGCTTTAAAATAGGGAGAACCAGTAGCATTGAGATAAAAAAATCAACAGCTATGGTCAATATGTCATTTTGCAATTATCAAATATAAAAATAGCAAAATAAGCTAAAATTTTAACAATGTTTTGCGAAGCCTCCACAGGCGCTAGACAGTCGGAGGTTGCTGCGTCGCCGACGCCTAGCGCTGCCACAGTGTGTTGACTCTGAAACTGCCGGAAGTTTCATTATTGTACTCTGTTAGTTATTGTTCACTGCTGTATTGTGTAGAATGTTGTGTCGCACAGTCTGAGAACTTCGACATGGCACAGTTAGGAAGCAAGACGTATGCAATGAGTTTTCGTGAAACTCAAGAAAACCTTATAGAGACGAAACGAGGTAAATTATTCATGAAGCCTTCGTTGATGAGCGCTTAAGCCTTATCCATTACTACAAATGGTTCATGCCTCTTAAAAATGGCCAGAGGGTAGTAAAAGTATTGCACTGGTTCAGGACGCCCTTTGTGTCTACCGAAGACACTCATGTCAGTAACTTCACTCAAACTGTACAGAGGGGAGTAAAAGTATTGCACTCGTTCAGGAAGCCCATCGAGTCTACCGACGACACGCATGTCAGTAACTTCACCGAAACTGAACGTGCCAATCGAAAATAGACTGTCCAAACAGTTGCAAAAGAAAGTAATACTGCAGCTGTATCTTGTCAAGAAATCCTAACACACAGCATAGTTTTAAAATTCTCCCGGCGGATCGAATATTCATAGAAGTTTCGGGTATGCAGCCGGTCGTCGTGTAAAACATCACACGATATTTCGGCCAGACACCTGCTAGCCATCCTCAAGTGAGTCGATGAAGACTGAAGAGTGCGTCCAGCGTTCCACTATATATAGAAAACGTGGCGGTTACAGCGCATGCGTCAAAACATAAACAGACAGGCCACACTGCCAGACGGCAGCGCCCTCGCTGGTGGAGCCGCGGAGTTCAGCTGTCCTCTGTACTGCAACTGCCGCTCACAGCCGACGTCGGCGCTCTCTGTCGTCTTCGATCTGAGCAAATTTTAGTAATGACGGGATTCCATGCTTTGTCAAGTTTGTAGCCACTATCCCGATTCATCAAATTTTCCGCGACACGTATTTCCACAGATTCTTTGATAATGGAGTCCCAAAAAGATGTTGCTGTTGTCAAAATTGCCGTTTTATCATACACCATAGAGTGCCCTTGAATCAGCACCCCTTAAACCTACGGTGTTTTGGAGGTATGTAGATGATACTTCCATTGTGTGACCTCACGGGGAAGATAATCTAAAGAAGTTTTTACATCATCTTAACTCCCTTCATGATAACATCCGGTTCATCATGGAAGTAGAGGAAACTGGATGCTTACCTTTTTTGGATGTTTCAGTTAAAAGGAAGGATGATGGCTCTTTGGGACACTCAGTTTATCGGAAGCCAACTCATACTGATTTATATCTACAGGCTTCAAGTTGTCACCATCCATCGCAAACCAGCAGTGTCCTTAAAACGCTTGTTCACAGAGCCCATACAATCTCAGATGCTGATAGTCTGCCCTCCAGCAAGTGTTTCGAGACAACCGATATTCTAACCAGCAAATAAGTAAGACACTCTCACTTAGAAAGAAGGACAAGAAAGTGGAGAACGCGGAGGATACACCGGCAAAAGCCCTTGCTTTTCTTCCGTTTGTAGGCAATATTTCTTTTAAAATAGCAAGAATTCTCCATAAATTTCAAGTGAAAGTAATTTTCCGACAACCATCCAAAATTTCAGTCTTGCTGGGTTAGGTTAAGGATGACTTGTTGTTACGTAAGACTGGTGTCTACAAAGTTCCCTGCCGATGTGGTATGGCTTATATAGGCCAGACTACGCGCACTGTTGCAGAACGTTGCAGTGAACACAAGAACACAAACGCAACACACGCCTTTTACAGCCAAGCAAGTCTGCTATTGCTGAACATTGCATTTCCACCGGACTCTATGGTGTATGATAAATGGTAATTTTGACAACAGCAACATCTTTTTGGGATTCCACTATCAAAGAATCTGTGAAAATACGTGTCGCGGAAAATTTGATGAATCGGGATAGTGGCTACCAACTTGACAAAGCATGGAATCCCGTCATTACTAAAATTTGCTCAGATCGAAGACGACAGAGAGCACCGACGTCGGCTGTGAGCGGCAGGGCAGAGGACAGCTGAACGTGGCTCCACCAGCGAGGGCGCTGCCATCCGGCAGTGTGGCCTGTCTGTTTATGTTTTGACACATGCGCTGTAACCGCCAAGTTTTCTATATATAGTGGAACGCTGGACGCACTCTATCCGGCCCCTCCTACCTATGCCTCCATCACCGCATCTGCTCCCGCCTCTGCACCTGCCCCCACTGGCGCCATCCCCAAGCGCACCCAGAAACGGGGAAGTGCGGACCCTTCTCCCACCTCCACCAAGTCCAAGAAAGCTCGCCCCCCTCCCCACCTCCTCCTCCTCCTCCTCCGCCCCCTCTTGCTGACCCTATTGACACTGCCCCCGTCCCCCCACGCCACCAACCCGACCTGTTCACGTATGTACTACCCCATCCTGATCCCAGATTCCTCGAACACAAAAACCTCTCTCTCCAAATCCGAAAATTCTTCCCCTCCGCCTCCATCTCCCAAATTATTCCCCGCCGAGACTTTGTCCTCCTGAAATCCCCCAGCCCCACCCTCCACACCGACATCCTCGCCCATATCCCCAAGTTCTTTTCGGCCCTCATGCCACCCTCACCCCCTACTATACAGCCTCCTCTGCCCGCCAACCACCTCCTCCCTTCCGCCCTCCCTCACCGCTGTGATCACAAGGCTTAGTCCTTTGATCACGGAAGAAGAGGTGTTCTAACAACTAAACTCCCACCCTGACATCTCCATCCGTTCTGCCAAGCGGATCAACAACGACTCCGGCCCCACCCGTTTTATGCGGATATTTACCGAATCCGCATCTTCCCTTGACCACCTCTTTCTCGAGGGTGCGCTGATCTACGATCACTGCCACACGGTAGAACCCTCCCGATACCCCCCCCCCCAAACTTACCGCTGCGCCAGGTGCCTCGTTTATAACGATCACCTGACGCAGCACTGTAAAAACCCTCCCACCTGTCCCCATTGCAAAGACTCCCTCCAAAAACACTGTCCAAACCTCACCTCCCCCCGCACCTGCAACCTCTCCCTATTCCTACAAGTGCAAATCCGTCCCTCCCCCTGCTCCCTCCAAACCCGAACTCACTGTCCCCATCCGCCCCATAGATCCTCCCATGCACCCCAATCAATTATTGGTCCCTCCCCCGACCGCCGAAGACGTTATCCGGTTTGTCACCACCGTCCTCGCCAACATCCACCCCTTCCAACGTCCCCAAACCCTCCACCAGATTGCACTGGCCGCCAGGTCCGTATTCAATCTTGACACCTTCGCCACCTTCTCCCGTGCCCACTCCCACTTCGCCTTTTCCCGCCTAGAGACCCAAGTCTAAGACCCCCCCAGTCCCACTCCCTCCCCACCCCACCTCTCCCCTCCCCCACCCTCCTCTACCACAACATCCGCTCACTCCTTGCCAATAAGAACCTCTTCCTCCTCACTCTTTCCCAACACCGCGTGGACACCTTCCTACTCAACAAGACCTTCCTGCAACCCTGCCGTCCTGTCAACACCAATCCTTACCTTCTCCACCGCACCGATGGACCCCCACCCGTGGCCCGAGGCGGAGTAGCGGTCGACCATCTCCTTCACCACCCCGTCCGGCTCCACCCTTTCCTCAATGACCCCACTAAACACCTGATCCTCAGCCTCTTTCTTCCCTCCCTCACTGTCACCCTTGCCACCATTTAGTGAAGCTTCTTTAGTGAAGTGAAGCTTCTCAAAGTTAAAATTGATTAAGACTTAACTTGAGAAGTACAATGAGCCATGAAAGACTATCTGTGTTGTCAGTACTATCAATTGAAGCCGAAATAGTGGCTAGTATTAATTAAGATGTCATCTTACAAAAAATTCAGTGAGACGAAAAGCCGAAAAGTTTCTCTATTTTAATTTGTGTTTACTGTAATTTTTGTCATTGCAATAATACTTGTATATTTTACTGATAAAATTTTAGTATAATGATTATTGATGTATAACTCAGCTCATTTTATTTAACGTCTTCTTCCTTACTGAAAATATGAAAGGGACCTCGCAAAGACGAGTTCGCCGACGCCCAGTTTTCGTGTAGCGCCACCACTGTCAACAGAAGCGTGTGCAGCAATTCGATCAGTACTTCGCTCCCACACTCTTGTTGGCGCAAAATTACGAACGTTTCGAAACTTTCTGAACAGACCTCATATACAACCACAACTACAAATAATGAAAGAAACTGGATATGAAATAAAACTAAGATCATGCACCTAACAGCCAACACATCACTTTTGTACTGCGATGTTAGAAACAATATGCAGTCGCCACGCAAATAATATTTTGTACGCAGTGATCATAATGTAACATGAAGCTTTTTCGGCTGACAGAAGCATAACAGTGTAATTATATAACCATAGACCTGAAGATAGCTACCACAATCACCATAACTGATAGTCCATAATGAATAATGGCTAGCTCTGTGAGCTTCACATTTATGAGGAAGTTATAAATTTCATAAAACTTTTGTTCGGTCTGTTATTCTGATTATATCGGGTAATTACAATCAAAAATTAAATGCTTAGAGTTTTAATAATTGTATCTGATGAAAAGCGTCTACTATATTTCCTGAAGCACTGAGTTGAAAAATGTAATCCTCTTTGAAGAGATGCGGACTTAGTGTTAAACTTCCTAAATGGAAATCCAATTTAAGCCGCTTACGTGTTACACTTTGATGAGCTGTGCGCAGCACTGATAGATTAGACGGGAGGCACGTTAGACAAGAATCAGAGAGGCGCATACAGTTTCCGGCAATAAAGAAACTATAATTTCAATACATCATGATCAGCAGTAGTACAACGAATTTCAGAATGATATTTAATTAATGTCTTCAATTATAATTGTCAAATGTAAACATTTTTATACGGAGATGAAATGGTAAACATAAGTATATCACGACTGTATGGAACTATAGCAATTTTCATAAGAGACAAAGTTACAGAAATAGATTTTTTATTTATCGACAACTAGTTTATGGCGGCCACAGCCGATCCTTGAGTCATCCAGCGGGTGTTCAAATATCTTCGAAATATTTATATTTGTTGTTCTCCGATTCCCAACTCGTCCAATATATGCAAGGATATCCGAAATGTTCTGGGCAATAAAAGGCCCAACCCATAGTATTATGTATCCTGTGACGTCAGCTTTATGTTTAAGGAAACATGCTTAGGGATTATATCGCCGTACTTTTCAGTCTATAGAAACTGTAAGCACTCCGAAACTTGTGACGGTACAACTCACGCATTCCACAGCACGTCCATGACAATCTCAGTACCGAGGTAATGGCGATTAAAGACACATCAAAATGTGTTGCATCAACACGATTCTAGGGGGTCATGACACTTTACATGAAAGCGGAAAAGAGATAGAACAAAAACATTTCACTTCTCTTTATTTCTCATAAAAATTGAAATTGAAAATTTATACTATAATAACCTAGACGTATCCTTTGAAAATACTACTTACTTTTTGACTTTTCAGATTTACCACAGTTCTGATAATCGTTTTCTGTATTGCTATGTTCTAAGAAATATGATTCAGCGCAATGAGTGTAAAACTGATTCAATCCTCGCCGTGTTTGACCCATTTAAACCATTTTGTTAATTCTGTCAATAGTTTTTTTTTAAGTTGCTTATTATTTCATTTGTGTGTACTACATTTAGTTGACACATAAAAATGGCCTAGGAAGACGAAACCCGGTTAGTGACCCATTATATAATATTACTTGCAAAACATATGTAAGTGTTTTCCTTTTTTAATATTTCTGCCATGTTCTGTCAAGAAACGAAAGGAAAGTCAGTTAATTACATGTTTCGTATAAATTCAGAAGAAATATTTCTCTTATAACTGTATAAGCAGTTCAAATTCATGTCGATGTTAGGGGTTAATTATGAAATCTCAAAACTTGAATCATAATCCTCTTGTAATGAAATGTTAAGAACATTACTTCAGGAGTAAGGTTTGCGGTACGCTTCTGACAGGCTAGTTAACACGTTGTGCTTTTTGTAACTTGGAGAAAACTAACGAATGATTGCCAGTAAGTTGTATGTTAGAGAAATGGATGGGGTCATCCAGAAATCAAGGGGGAAAATTAACTTTTCACTTATAATATATGTGGTACAATCAACACGTTCTGACAGCATGACAGAGCTGTGCTGCACTAGAGCGCATAGGTGAAGCTGTGATTTGGTACCAAGTAAGTCAGTCTCTCGACCCTGCAAGGGACAGATGATTTCATACCCTGGAAGCAGAGTTAAGGTGAGTAGAATGCTACAGTTGGACCTTTACACGTCACAAAAAAATGTTCAAATGTTTGTATAGCATATGGGACTTAACTACGAGATCATCAGTCCCTAAACTTACAAACTACTTATGAACTACTTACGAACTAGGACCGCACAAATATCCATGCCCGACGGGGGATTCGAACCCCCGACCGTAGTGGCCATTCAGACCGTGACTGGAGCGCCTCAGTCCCCTCGGCCACCACGGCCGGCTACACGTCACTGTTTGACAGACGGGCAGACATATAGTTCTGCCAGAAATTACTCAAAACGCTGCCAAAACATTTTAAATGATGAATCAGGTTAGGACGCGTTCAGTAGCAGTGTTGTGTGTACGTGCGAGCGACGTTGTGCAAGGAGGGGGCAGTTTGGATGATGATGTGCTTACTAGTCGGCTATGAACAGTTCGAACGGAACGCAAGGTTCAGGAAGTGGCAACATTGGTGCGTACTAGCCGTTACCTGTCGCTAGATGCTCTCGCAGCAGTAGTAGGAGTCAACTGAGGTACTTCTCACAAAATTCTGGGGGCCGACCTCAACACGTCTCCTGTTACCCTGCACAGTGTGCCACGAATCCTGTTCCAAGACCAACGTGATGATCGCATGATCAACTGATCTCGCAACATATGATGTATTTTGTCTTTCCTCGTCTGAAAGCACTCCTATGTAGGCGCATATTTCGTTCGTCATAAGAGGACATGACCGTCACAAGAGAAGCCAAACGGAACATTCCTGCCAACTGTTTTTAGCGGTGCTCCCACAGCTATACCGTCGTTGGCAAACGGCCATGAGGGCTAACGGTGAATTTTGCGAGTGTATGTGGGTCTTTGTAGGTGCACGACCTGTGATGTGGCAGCATGTGCAACACAGAGTCGTGTGGGTGTGTGCCGTATAGGCGTCAATTCTCAGAACTTAATAAAAACTACTGAGCTAGCTTAACGTTATGGGATACAGTATGATTTTCGAAAACACTTATTGAGTAAAAATGTGCACTTTTACGCGATTGTCTTGCCACCGTTTGTGAGAAACATGGTACCAAGTAATATATATATATATATATATATATATATATATATATATATATATATATATATATAATTAATGTAGAAATCGTTCCATTCCATTTTTACATGGCGCGGTACAGCAACCGTGTTAAGTAGATTCTTTAATAAAAGAATATCTTGATTTCATAATTTTTTTTATTTAATGACGCGTTTCGCCCGATTAGGGTATCTTCAGATATCTGACAAAGATGAAAAATGATGCAGAACTTACAATTTTTACATGACAGTATTTGAAATTTTTTTAAAGAGATTTTAGCTACAAACCAATCTGAAACTGGTAATAGAGAATTGTGATAACGTCAGTACTAATGTTTTATCTACTCCGTGGTGGAGGGTGTTTAGATTAGAATGTGATCATCAGGTATCTAATACAGCCAATAATATGTAATCCCTTGATCTGTGGTAACACTGGACGTTAAAAACAAATTGATATATTTTTTTAAGTGAATGGATATTGAAATAATTAATATTCCAAGATTTACCTTTTGTGATGGATATCCAACAAATTCTACCACATGACGAGCAACCTATCAAAGAGCTACACGCGGCTTTGGGTGTTTATAAGCTTAAATGTGTAGAGTGTCCAGCTGAGTATGTGCGATAGTCAGGGAAGACATTCAAAACACGTTTCAATGAACATCTACTAACAAAAAAGGGGGCAAATGAAGAAATAGTCTCCTTTTGACGAGCACTTAAAGGCTTCTGGGCGTCAAGTCAAGCTCCTACCCTAGACAATTTAGAAATTTTGCATTGTGCTCATAATGGACGGAAGTTAATAATCCTGGAAGAATTTTAGATATCTAAGCAGGTTTATTTTAAACACCCCAGACTTCTAAACGATCAGTTGACTTCAAAAGACCAAACATTTTTCGAGACCTATATGGAAATTTTAATATCGCTTTTATACACCTTGGCATCCATGTGATATTGGGTATTTTATGTAAATGGTGTCCATATTTGAAATTAACAACTGTTATCCCACCGACCCAACACCTGCAGTGTTGCAGAGTACAAATTTGTACACTGCCCCAGGCAGTACCAGTACCTATACCGACGCATGGCGTATTAATGAGTTGACGACCTACTCTAAGGTACAGGGACAGCATACAAGGTAAATCTTGGAATATAAATTATTTCAATATCTATTCAGTTAAACAATGCATTAATTTCTTTTCAACGGTCAATGTTACCGCAAATCAAGGGATTACATATTATGGTTTCTGTAAGATACCCTATGATCGCATTTTAATCTAAACAACCTCTACCACAGCGTAGATAAAATATTAGTACCGACATTAACGCAATTCCTTATTACCAGTTTCAGATTGTTTTCTAGCTAAAAAATTTTAATTTTTAAAAAATACTACTATGTAAATATTGCAAGTTCTGCTTCATTTTTCTTCTTTGCCAGATATCTGAAGATGCCCTAACCAGGTGAAATGCGTCATTAAATAAAAAAATGTATGAAATCAAAACATTCTTTTATTCAAGAATATAATTAATGTGGGTATGACTTTTAGTGGTATCGTCTGAAATAATTGATATGTAGCATCTTTGATTAGCTTAAGTTATTTTAACATCATACAGATTAAATTTTAAAATGCCACAAATTTGTGGCAATCACAGGCGAGTTCTTTATAGTTGTTACTGCTACAGGCTGGTAATCACTTTTAACATTGAGAGGAAAAATACATCGCTATATTATGGTGTCATAGACTACACAAATCTGTTGTGTGCAAAAAAAAAAAAAAAAAAAAAATTCCGGCTAATTACTCCTGTAAACATTTCGTCCAACACACAGATATTTTTGTATATAATAAATGGAAGCCACCAATAAATGCAGTAGGTAAAATTGTCACAGTAATTAATGAAAATAATGTTTGACTGCAAGATGGCTGCCAACAACGGTCATTAAGAAATTGTCCATTCTAGGGCAACTGCGTAACTAATGTTGCACCAAATAATTAAAAATTTTTTTTATAAATATTATTAAAATTGCTCAGAGATTGCTTGAATAACCGCTAGATGTTGTTAGTAGATTATTTAGTCAATTCACAACATCTGTATTATAGTATGGATTTCCCTATCAGTAGCCTCCTGATCAAGAGCAAATGTTTTTATCCTGTGAAACATAGAGCGAAAAATGCTTTCTTTCTTTCTTTCTCTATTATTCACAGGATAAAAAATGCTCTTTATCAGGAGGCTACTGATAGGGTAATACAGATAGGAATGGCCAATGGTTTCAAAGAATGTGATATTAAGAAAATGGGAAAAAAGATACTTTCACAATGTCATGCAAACAGTGCAATAAAAATTGAAAAACATAATGTTAAAAATGCTGCTATGACTTATGCAGGCCAGTTATCATTAAAAATTACTAATGAATTTCTAGAAAATAATGTCATAATAGGATTTAACAATGTAATCATTTGAAAAAATTCCTCCGCCATAGTGTTGGAAAAGCTGTTAACAAATTTTGGTTATGGTTGGGTATACAAGAATAAATGTGGGACATGTGACTATTTCTATATTGGACAAACAGGATACAGATACGGAGAACGATACAGAGAACGTAGCTATCCCAGTCATGACAGTCCTCTAAGTGCCCATTTGCATCAAAATAATCATCAACTGCTTAATATTGAAAACAATTTGCAAATTCTTCATTGTGAGAATAAAAGCACATGTTTAGACATTTTGGAGCATTTAGAAATTTTTGTGCATAAATACACATTGAAGGACCAACTGCTTAACGAACAAGTTAGCAGCACAAGAGACTGGTTTTTCCAAATTTTCGAAGCAACATTTTTCAGTAATTAATTTTGAGGATTTCATTGTTTTTTGACAATTGTGGTATTTAATTTATTTGTGATACTTATTTAAAACGATAAACTTTATTTTGTCCTTGTATCTTGAATAAATAAGGCATCTGTTCAGCCTCTACTCTAACTTCCATGTTACTCACATGATAATGTACCATAGAACTTTTATTTTCTAAAGTATTATACGTATTTATTATGTTTATTTTATATAAATATTATCTTAATCACAATTGATATTTATTCGTATTTGGAAATACATAACAACAGTATTTTAAATGACAAATTGGAATGCATCAAAGCTAAATATATATTATATCTGTACGTAATTCCAAATTATGTAAAACTATATCTAAAAATATTTTATATTTTAATTATAAATTGCAAATAATTTTGTGTATATACATCTTGGGTGTATATGTATCTTATTGAAAGGTTAGCAGATGATGGGCTAAGCCGAAAACATGTTGTGAATTGAGAATAAATAATCTACTAACAACACGTCAACATGTAGTGATTATTCAAGCAATCTCTGAGCAATTTTAGTATCATTAAAAAATTATCATGAAGGTGGCATACCTCTACCAAGACTTTCAGTCGAAAAACAATTATAGATTAAAACTTTACTTTTTATGTTGTAAGATCATATATCCTTAAGCTCAGCAATATACACATTACGCACCACACATCAGTTAATTCTGGCCATAGAACAAAAGGAAGTGCAGACTGTAAAAAACACATGTCTACAACCACAAAGGACACGATCAAACAATAAAAAGACTATCTTAAAAAGAGGCATGCTCTTTTATAACTGAGCAGGGTATTTCTTTATGAACAATACATTCCATGATAATTACTAATGCACCAGAGTATATGCGTTACTTAAGACACAAACGTAGACGCGGATATTTTTATCTAAGACAGTACATAGTTGTACGTAAATTACCTTGATTTATATTGGTCTTTATTTTGGACAACCCCAGCGGACATCAATATGGAGAATGGTTCTACCAGGATATCTGGACATTTTTCAAATGAAAACCTGTAATCTAGGAAAATGGATAACCGAAATATTGATGCACTTCTGCTGCTTTTTTCTAGGTTACGTAAATGAGGCAAAGTATTGCATGATATCGAGAACGAATACTGCTACCTGTCATTATTTATTTTCTTACTTATTGTGATATCCAGTTCCTTGACTCCTATCTGTACTGACATTTATTCTTGCGGTTTGCATCTGGAAGTCTTGTTGTGAGAGCCTGTAATTTTCTGAGAGACGTAAGCTATAGGCATTTATAAAATTCATAATTGTATGAGAAGTGAGACTGCAACAGAATTTATAATATTAGATATGCTTTGCAGGGCCAGTTTCCTTCTATAAACAGTGTACATTGTACTCAATTAGAGTAACCGTAGTGCGATTTAATGTCATAGTTGCCGGTGGTATTAAACCCACAAGCAAGCTAAGTCCATCATCTCACTCTGATGTACATTGTAGTCACCGCGGTACATAGAGGACTTAATAATTTTCATCACCGTATGTTCTATTCACACTGGGTGGTTGGAAAGTAAGTTCCGTTTGGTAATAAAAACGAATAACGTAGGTACAGATAAGGGAAGGAATTTATTTCACAACAGTCTATAATACTTTTTAACACAGTGTCCGTAAATTTCTAGATATATTTTTCATAGCGTCCTTGGTCATAGAATGTTGCCACATGTGCCGTCGACCTATGATTTTTTCTTCCAATTCTTCCTCATTGTTGAAGCACTTAGCAATAAAGAATTTCAGACATCGAAAGAGACAAAAATCCCTAGCAGATAGATCGAGAGGTAACGAAGGATGGGAGAAAAGTACCAGCTAAAGCTTTGAAGGAGTTCTTTATCACATTGGCAGTGTGTATTCGGTCACTTGATCGCGCCCTGCCCTAAATTGACAGATAAATCTTCCGACCATTGAAGCATTTTCTCCATAAACCTAGTCGACGAATGTCACCTAGTTCAACGTTCTTAGCATTCATAAAATGAACCACAGAGCTTCACACGCATAGGGATTTTCCACTTAGGATGACGTTATAAAAGGTCCCTACCAAAGAACAAACCAAAGAGCGATGTCGAAATGTCGTAATTTCGTGGTGCTTGAACTAGATGTAGTACTGCGCATGAGCGGAATTGCGATTACAGAAGTGCCATGGAGAAAAATCAAAACGGAATTTACTTCCAGAACTATCTCGTGCTTTTGATCCAGTTAACAAAAACATCAGTACACAGTGAAAGCGTGACTCAGGAAGCAGTTTCCTCCGGCAACGTGCATATGTGCGTTCTACAGTGTGCTTTGCGTTCTCCGGACGTAGGCAGTCATTTCCTGCCCAGAATGAGGGCTCTGCGTGTCCCTTTTATGTTTACAACCTCCGTAAATTGGATTTCTTCTTCTGATTAAATGACGTTCGCAGAAATAAGAACAGGCGACAAGCACAAGGTTGGAACCACATGATAAAGGAAGTTCCTTTATACAAAAATCTATTTGCCGCAAAAGCACTGGGACTCAGAAGTTTTATTGCCAGAGGGTAAAGAAAGAGAACCAAATGGAAACTAACTCATATTTCAGGGAAATAACTTTTCTTTCCAAAACAACACTGTCTCTATGATCTTTATTTTACAGGTGGTCCGCATCGACGGCTTTTCGAGAAACTTTCAGAAATGGAACCATTATTACCGCAAATTGCAACTTGTTGTTTTCGCGGAATTTGATCAAACGAGGGGGTTTTCACTACCAGGTTGCGCCACGTGGAAAAAGACTTATTGAATAGTAGTTTGATTCTCAACTCTTTCAAGGTATTATTTCTTGTTTTTGCAGATGTCGACTGTTATTTCGTATTAATTGCTCAAAACCATGCGCAGTGCTCTGTACTACATCCTTCTTTGAAAAATATTGGATACAATATATTGAATACAGCACTGAGTAAGACACATGTGTAGCTATGTAATTTCAAATGTTAAAATAACTTTCACATATTTGGGGGCGATCTGGTATGATTTGTTATGTAGAATACGAAGATCGCTTTGTTGAAACCACTTTATTTCACTTCATTGTCAGACCTTGCTGCTATCCTCGAATGCTCTCACTTCATCGTCGTCGAGACGGGACTATGCTCAAGTTATAGAAATATTACCATAATAGCTCGTCACACCAATAAGAAAAGTGAAATAAAAAATTTTTATACGTCAAAGGTAAAATCACAAGCATCCTACAGCTTATCAGTCTTCTCCAGTCGTAGAGAGAACATGCTCAGGAATGGAAACTTTTGTGCTCTTCATTTTACCTTTGACGTAATCAAAATTTGTAATTCAGTAGTTTATCAGTGTTACGAGGCGATATGGTAATAAATTCGCTACACAGGCCCATCTCGATTACAATAAACTGAAAGCATCCTTGGACAGCAGCAATGACTGCTGAAATTGATTATGACTGGAAATAAATTAAAAAAAAATCTTTGTGAAGCTTCTGGGACTTAATTGCGTGATCATCAGTCCCTAAACTTACAAACTACTTATGAACTAGCTGATACTAAAAACACCACAAACATCATTGTCCGAGGGGGCATTTGAACCTCCGACAGGAAGCGGCCACGCGCATCGCAGCATTGCTCCTCAATTATCTCGACCGCTCCGTCGCGGCTGTAAATAAAATAGTTCCATCAAAGCGATCTTGGTAATCCATATAACAAGTATTTGTAAAACTGCAGTATGTCAAGAGTCCCTAGACTTGCAAACTACTTAAATCAACCTATGCTAAGGGCAACACACACACACACACACACACACACACACACACACCAATGCCCGAGGGAGGACTCTAACCTCCGAAGAGGATAAGCCGCGCACTCCGCAGCAAGGCGCCTTATACCGCGCGGCCATTCCCTGGTGTCCCTACTTAATTTGCCGCTACGTGTGTGGTTAAAGTAGGAAAAAAATTGCCACTAAAACTATCATAACGACAAATCTTCTGTCCGCGCTACTGTGTAGTTGACTCACGGTGTTAAATATAACGACAACTTTTAATAATTTGGAAATTATTAATATGCAGAGAGGGATATATTTCACGGAAAACGCATTATATCTGTTCAAACAGAAACCCAGATTCGGAAACTTACAGGTTGGGTACTGGGAGTCTAAGATGTGTGTGCGAGCCACACTGTGTCAGTATGTCCAACGTGATTAGCATATCGCGATGTCCACGTCACAAACACTATTCGAACAGCTTAGCTCTCCTGTAATTGCATGAAAAAAGTACAAATGTTTGTTAATCTTGGGACCAAACTGCTGTGGTTATCACTCCCCAGGCTTACAAACTGCTTAAGCAAACGAACCTAAGGTGTGTGTGTGTGTGTGTGTGTGTGTGTGTGTGTGTGTGTGTGTGTGTGTGTTAGGCCCTACTGTCACGCACAGGAGCTTTTATTTGTAGTTTTGTAGTTGTCTTTGAAGTATTTTATCGCTTCTTTGAATGGAGCAGTTATATCGACGGGCTACATTTCAGTAGTGATTTGTCCACAAAAATAACTGGCGAGAGATGTCAGCCGACGGGGGTTCGATTACCCAGTCAGGCATGTATGTTTGTGTTGTCCTTAGTTTAGTTTACCTTAGGTTAAGTAGTTTTTAAGCTAAGGACTAATAACCAAGCTGTTGAGTCCCATTGATTTACAAACATTTGAGCATTTTGAGAGATGTCAGATTTGGCAACCGTACTGACCAGACGAGTTATTCACTTCTGCCAATCTATCTATTGGGACATGCGACTTTCAGGTGATTCCGCACACCAACATCAAGTAGTGCTACAGTTTCGTGGTGTTGCAGCATTTCCAGTCGAACATTTAGTGGCACCAAATACAAGAGGGTATGGTAAAACTGAATGTGATGTACATCGGTCCTTTTTGTCTATTTGGAAAAAGATATCGCGTAATGACACGGGAACCAATTAACCCGGGCAGGATGTGTTGGTGATTTTGAAACACCTGCGCATGCGGATTTTTGCCCTCTCAAACATGTATGGTAAGCGAGTTCAGCATACCGTCTCTAGCAAACGTACATTCCACAGAGAATAGCGCCAATGTCGGAAAGTATGCATTGTTGTAACTACCAGTGCGCAAGCTCTTATACGTTGGTTAGATTGTGTGTTGCAGGGCCGGATCTAGGGGGGGGGGGGGGGGGGAACAAAGGGGGCAGTTGCCCCGAGCGGCAGAATTTAGAGGGCGGCAAATTTTGACCGACTATTTTTTTTTATTTCTTTTTAATTTTATTTTTTTTTTTAATTTTTTTTTTACAGTAGGAATTTTACAGGTATAATTTAATAAAATTAGCTGAGGCAGGACTATTAAAACTAAAATGACTGCAAGAATTACCGAAATCATTTAATAAAACTAAAATTCCTGGTTGCTGACTTCAGTGTTGCCCTGTCACAGGTACTTCAGCTAATCGAACTTTAAAAATCTTCTAGATATTAGCCAAAATGAGGGAGATGTTTGCATTATTGCATAAGTAAATGCACAATGTTTAGTAATTTGCATAAATTTCCTTTTTCAGATAAATGAATATTCATATTTCATATCAAGGTAATATTTGTAGAACAGGTGAATTTGAATAACGTTCCAGTCCTTATTAAAAAAAAAAAAAAAAAAAAAAAAAAAAGTAATTCAGGTGCGCACACTTCTTATTGAAAGTCAAGAGCATTAAGGATCTAGAGTCCTCTCTCGGTAGCGGTGCAATTGATAGATATCTACACAGAATACGCTGTAAATCACATTTAACTGCCTGACAGAGGCTTCATCGGACCACTGTTATACTATTTATCTCCCATTCCATTCTCGAATAGCGCGCGGGAAGAAAGAACTTCTGAATCTCTCTGTTCGAGCTCTGATTTCACGTATTTATTCAGATGATCTTTTCTACTTATGTAAGTGGGAGGCAACAATATATTTTCGCATTCGGAGGAGAATCTTAAGAATGTAGTTTCGTAAGTAGCCCACGTCGCAGCCATAAACGCCTTTGTTCTAATGATTCCCATCTCAGATCCTGTATCATTTCCGTGACGCTGTCTCCCCTGTATCACGACAATACAAAACAAACTGCCCTTCTTTCTACTCTTTCGATGTCCTCCGACAAACCCACCTGATAATTATCGCACACTGGGCAGCAAGACCAGATAAAACAGGACGAATCTCACTGTATTATTGATGTTGTTCTTTTTCTAGCTAAGCAAGGAAGTCCTTTTAGAGGAAGATGGAGATTTTGGTGATCCACATAGCGAAAATTTTTTAAATACAATTGATCTCATACCATACTATGTCCCACTTCGTCTGCGTATTGAACGCCACAAGAAAGGCCAGATTAGCTATTTTTACAAAAATATAAAAGCTGAGTTCCGTGACTTGATTGCTGACAAAATAAAAGATATAATTAAAGATATTTTAGCTGCTAAATACTTTGCACTAATGTTTGACTGCACTCCAGATATCAGCCACAATGCGCAGATGACAGAACTAATTCGATGTGTCAAGTCGAATGACTCAGAGGTTGTGGAAAGTTTTACTGACTTTTTTACAGTTACAGACAAAACAGGAGAAGTCCTTGGTCAAGAGATACTGCAAAACTTGGAACAAGATGGAGTGAACGTTAAATACTGCAGGGGGCAGTCTTATGACAATGGGGCAAATATGGCTGGAAAGTACTAAGGGGTCCAATCAAGAATACTTCAGAAGAATGAACTGGCCTATTTCGTACCATGTGCAGCTCGCTCTTTAAATTTAGTGGGAGCAAATTCAGCAGACATTCAGCAAGACTAGGTGATCTGCAAGAGTAGAAGCGGTTGAAGCTGTTTACAAGCATTTTCATAAAGTTTTGAAGGCCATGGAAGAACTAAAACTTATAAATTGTCAACACCAGAAACGAAGTCAGAGACAAGATCTATTTTAAAAAAGATGAGAAAACTCAGATTCATTACTGTAACTTGTTTCTGGTATGCAATATTAAAATAAATTGCTCATGTTAATCAGTTAATACTTTGCAATTGATAAAGCTGTTCGAAACATTCAAAGACTTTTTGGCTTTCTCAAAACTTCCCGGGATTCTTGTACCTCTGAAGCTATTTCTGAGGCCAATCTGCTAGCAGAAGATAATGAGGTATTCTCCGAAAAAGGATTCGAAGAAAGAAAATGGCCGATGAGCTTTGTGATAATGAAGTATCCAACATTCACAGAAAAAAATAAGGAATAATTGACAGAGCTTACTACCAGGTTTACCGCACTTGAGGAAATTGGTGCAAAAATTAGTTTTCTGTGTGGTGTGCAAATTCGAGAAATGGAAGTGGAGGACTTGAAGGCCAAAGCAGCGGAACTGGCAGAACATCTTAGCGAGGAAGAACTTGAAGATCAAAGTTTCAGACAACATGCGCTGACAGTAGACAGAGCCTTGCAAGATTCCACTGCATCATCAACATTGAGTTTAATGTACAAAAATAAATTGGTAGAGGGGTATCCCAACCTCACTACAGCGTTAAAATATATCTTACCACTCTAGTTTGATGTTTCGTCTGCAGAAGAAGAAACGAGCTGCTTCTCTAAACTATGATGATATCAAAAACAGTTTTGCAGCCCAAAAAAAAAAAAAAAAAAAAAAAAAAAAAAAAAAAAAAAAAAAAAAAAAAAAAAAAAAAAGAGCTCGAAAAGCAAAATTTTGAATTGATCTTTGTACTACGGGTAATCTTGTAATATTTTAGTATGTATTAAAATTGTTCTGTTTTTCTTTGATCTTAATTCAGTCAATAAAATAAGTTCAAGTTCTGAGATAGTGACTTTTATTTAGAAATATGTAACCCAATTAGCGTCAAAAAGTCGATTCTTACAGGAGGGGGGGGGGGTGAGAGAAGGGGCGGAAAATTAAAGCTTGCCTCCCTTGGCAAATGTCCAAGATCCAGCCCTGGTGTGTTGAGTCGTTATTGCTCTGCGATGGCTAATTGTTCAGATTTAGTGAAGGTCAGCACTCACTCGTGAAAGCAATTTTTTTGCTTATGTGCTATACATTTGAACTATTACACAATAATCATCAGTGTTATGCTTACATTCACGTATGTACAAGCAGTTAAGCTATTTAATTCTGACCTCAGTTTTATGCCCTAATTGGTTATTATGTTTTTTTACTATCTAATGCTCCAGTTCAAGAGATTTTTTTATCCTACTTTCGTCTACATAATATCCAATTTCTCTATTAATTCCAGTCTTGTATAAAAGTCAGAAATGTACCAGCAAGTAATGGATTTCTTCGGTGAAGTACATATAGTTTTTTTAATATTGCAATTATTTGACTGAATGTAGATGTGTATTACATGTACTGATATCCTTACTATTCAAATAACTGCTTTATGGTGTGTCGGTTTCAATTTAATGTATTTATTTTTCATTCCATTCCATGATGGTGGTGGTGGCGGCTGGTGCAGCAACAGTGTTGAATAATTAAATAATTCTCTGTCTCTGTTGCAATATTTTTATTACTGCAATTACGCGTTTCGCGCTATTAGCGCATCATCAGACTGGAAACAGATAAATGTTTTGTTACAGTCCGTGTACCTGGCGGGCAGCGAATCTAATGTGGCTAAGGTGAGTAAATTTTGAAAAGTCAGACTTACTTGGGTGGAGATGACTCACTTTAGCCACATTAGATTCGCTGCCCGCCAGGTACACGGACTGTAATAAAACATTTGCCTGTCTCCAGTCTGATGATGCGCTAAAGGCGCGAAAAGCGTAATTGCAGTAATAAAAAATTGCAACAGAGACTGAGATTTATTTAATTATTTATTTTTGCCTTTACGACTTTACTGGGGTCGTAGAATCAAGAAAGGAGTGTTGGTGGAACAAAGTTCATGTCAACTAGTACGTCAGAGCTATTACGTGAAGTCACCACTTTTAAAATTTTGCTGTTTCCACCTCGAACAACAGTTCCTTCCCTTTCTTTCCCATTTCCGTGTTACCACGACCTACGTGCACCTACGTCATCTTTGTACTAGCAATGTAGAGCACGTGAAGGACGTAGTTGTCTTCTACCGCGTCAGAATAGAAGAAATAGTATATCTTATAATGTTTCTCACTAAAGTAATGTCCTCTCAGATGATGTACCAGCGGAGATGGATGACGATCAGGTCGTAGAGCCGTTGAGTTGAAGTGAGACTGTAAATCTTAAGTCAGATGATGTGGACTCTGATATAAACTAATAATGCAATATAATTTTCCGAGATCCTGGTTACTTTAATTCTGACGTAGTAAAGTAGAAAACTACAAACAACTGCACAGGTATACAATTAAATAGGGGAGCTCGGGGTAGAACGGGATAGTGGAACACAACGGAAAATTGCTCATTTCTAGACTGGACAGTGCTGTAACTTGTTGTATGGGCTTGTAACTATTTCGCCGAATGGAAGGGAAGTCAGGGCAGCCATTTTGATTTAGTTTGAATTGCGAGATCTAACAAGGAAAGTACATGGGCTCGAACAAACATATTTGTATGAAAGTTTGGTTACTGGATCTCTACGTACACCTCAGTGTGCTGGTGGGTGTCGTTTTTCTGCAAAGCTCTGCAACCATGCTCTAGATGGCAGTGTAGATGTAATTGTAGACTCATACGTAATGCAGATATCTTAACTATAACTTATATAATAATCATCGTACATGTTCTCTAGCGAATTGTCATCAGAAGCCGTGATGATAGTTGCAACTTTAACCTTCTTCCCGAAAGACTGTTGGTATTCACTGCCAATGCTTCCATCGCCTCTTCCCGCACTTACCGTAGCACTACCGCTTACAATGAGTTGTTCGTCAGTATCATCCCTATTATCATTATTATGAGTTTGTAACAACAGTATCTAACTTATGCTCATATTTCTCTATCATAACAGATACGAGAAAGCATCCAAATGATTCATCTTCTACACTAATACCATCTTCATATTTCTCTATCATAGCAGATACGAGAAAGCATCCAAATGATTCATCTTCTACACTAATACCATCTTCACGAAGAAGGGTTCTTCGTAACTTCATCTCAACTAATCGCAATACATTAGCAGGATTGATTAGCAATCGCCGCCCCATCTGACGCTTCACCACACAAATAACATCGCAAAACGCAATTTCGGAAGCACACTGCACCGTCCCTACTGGAGAACCGACAGGTCAAAGTGCAATGTCGCATGGCACACGCGGAGGCCTGTATCGGACGAATGCAGAGTTTTGCAGATGCGGGAGTATCACTAGTGCAATAAGGGATCTTTACATTATCTCTCATACGATTTTGGTGTATATGTGTTTGTTCGAGCCCAAATACTTTCCTTGTAAGTGAAGTGTTGTCCTTCACGTTACCGCTTGCGTTTTTCTAAAGTCTGATGAATTTCAACGCCACGTAAGCTGTTAATTGTTAACTGCATACCCTAAAGTACATGTGCCTTTTTATACTTTAGTTGTTTAATGCTTTTAAATCCGTCAGTGGTATCAATAAGCGCAACTGCAATGGACAATGAACATTCTGGATCATGGACGTTACACTGCACCTCTCGCTGTACGACATTAACACACGTTATAAAATAATCACTTGAAAAACAGCTCTTCGTTTGGGGAAGATTTGGTAAAAGCTTTACTTGATGATGGTTTCGGCTTCACTACGGGAGCCTTCATCAGAAGTAAAACAGTTTTTTACGTATGAATGTATCGTCAGCAGATGGTCTTGAGCGATAGGCCTCACGTTAAAAATTAAAAAAACTTTGCAAATTGCAAAATGTTTAAAAACAAGTAAGAAAACGCGCCGCTAAGGGTCGCGTGTGCGGCCAGCACTTCAGGTGGCACAGACTGATCCAGATTAAACTAACTTACCCTTACAATAACACACACATCCTGCCCGAGGGAGTACTCGAGCCACTCGTGTGAGCGACCGCCTAGTTAGAAGGGGCCAATCCTTCGATGACTCAGCAATCACAACATCATGATATGCATCTGTTATCCTTATGTTTCTTAAATCTATTAATTAGCAATTGTCTATTTTGCCAGTGTATTTACGTAAATGTTGTGTAGTGCGAGTGGCCAAGCTCATAAAGGCTGACTTTTTTCTTGATTTATTTCATACTTTATTTGTACTGATGATAAACAGTAACAAGATGACAGAATGTTTGTAACTTTTGTATTTAATATTGCAGAATGTTATGTGGAAATGGTCAAAATTCGGTCAAAACAAAACTTTTCTGTCAAGAACTCTGCTACGTTTGGAGGGATGGCGACCTGCCAATTCGAGTGTGGCTCTGGCAGAAAACTTCTGTGGTCAACTGAAATACTAGAACGATGCGGGTGAAGAGCTCCTTGGGGGCTGGAAAAACACTATTACTTATGTATGGGAAGTGAGCGAACTGGTATATACTTTAGGATGAAAATAAAGGTAACGTTCTCAAAATGGTTTTACAATTTATTTGATAAAAGGGTGACTGGTTTCGATCTACTCTGACACCATCATCAGACCGACTCGTCTCACCGTTGATGGTGAGGCGATGAGCGTTTGTTCAAAGGGGGAGGACATGCCTAGTTTTGCGGTAAACGGCCGTTTTTTCGGGCCATTGGCTCGGATCGGGACGGTAAGTTTGCCAAAGGTTAATGTATGACGGCTTACATTTTTCCGATTCCGTTTCGGAATTGTTTGCAGATGTTTGTAGAGCTTATGGGACTTAACTACGGGGTCATCAGTCCCTAAACTTACAAACTACTCATTAGCTAATACTAAGAACGGCACAAAATCCATGCCCGAGGGGGGATTCGAACGCCCGACCATAATGGCCGTGCAGATTCTGACTGTCGCGCCGCAGAACGCTCGGCCACCGCGGCCGGCTTCGGAATTGTAACTGAACAGAAAAATTAACGAGTTTTAATAATTTAGTTGTCGGACTAAGACTTGAACTACTTTGAGTGACGATTACTTCGTGTTGTGTGATCACGAAAAGGACTTAGCATCGGGCATTTTGAATGATTACTTAGTTGGGGATTTTGCTACCTTTCTCATAACGCAGCTAAAGTGTTCAAGCAATATTAAAAAGTTTCGTTTTCTAATTTAGAACTTTTATTTGTGTAGGGCTACTTCCATCAGGTAACTCTTGTTTCATTTTTATTTGCACATGCAGCATTGTGAATGTCTTTTAAGGACATATTGATAATAAAAAATATACCGAAACGATGCTTTACGTGGTAGATGTTATTTAATGCTTATAAGATGTATAATGCTTATAAGTAATTCTGTCAGATACATCAAAGGACCTGGAAGAGCAATTGAACGGAATGGACTGTGTGCTGAAAGGTGCATATAAGATGAACATTAACAAGAGTAAAACTAGGGTAATGGAGTGCAGTGTAAGAAAATCAGGCGATGCTGAAGAAATTAGATTAGGTAACGAAACAATAAAGGAGGTAGATGAGTTTTGTTACTTGGGCAGTAAAATAACAAATGATGGTCGCAGTGCAGAGGATATAAAATGCAGAATGGCAATGGGTAGAAAGGCGTTTTTGAAAAAGAGAAATTTGTTAACATCGAATATTGATTTAAGCCTAAGGAAGTCCTTTCTGAAGGCATTTGTATGGAGTGTTGCCTTGTATGGGAGTGAAACATGGACGATAAGCAGTGTGGACAGAAAGAGGATAGAGGCTTTTGAAATGTGGTGCTACAGAAGAATGCTGGAGAGTAGATGGGTGGATCGCATAACTAATGAGGAGGTACTGAACCGAATTGGGGAGAAAAGAAATTTCTGGCATACCTTGACTAAAAGAAGGGATAGATTGGTAGGACACATTCTTAGACATCAAGGAATTGTGAATTTAGCGTTAGAGGGAAGTGTGTGGGGTAAAAATCGCAGAGGGAGACCAAGAGACGCGTATAGTAAGCAGATTCAAGTGGATGTGGGTTGTCGTTCTTATGAGGAGATGAAAAGGCTTGCTCTGGTTAGAGTAGGGTGGAGAGCTGCATCAAACCAGTCTCTGGAATGAAGACCACAACAACAACAACAACAAGTACAGCAATAGGACTATTTAGATTCTATGGCCATCATCAGGCTACTTGCGGATAAAGGTTTTTGGTTAAAATAAATAAAACAGAACTAATTACAATTCTCGTACATTTTTCGTAACATATTAATCCATACTTACGTCCATATTGCAATATGGACATATGTGTAAACGAAGGCTTCCGCGGCCGTTGTCATTGTTTATAAAACTCTTGTGGGTGTTGGACCACATCGTCAATATATCAAATAATTCACCAACGTTTCGGCCACTATTGCAAGCTGGCCATCTTCTGGGTGTTAAGTTTACTGCTGGGTGACGGACATATGGACATATGTATTGATTAATATGTCAGGAAGAAAAACGTACCAGATTTATAAGTAGCTCTATTTTACTCATTTTAACCTAAATTCCTTACCCGCAGATAGTCTGATGATGGCAATAGAGCCGAAATAGTCCTATTGCTTTATTTATAAGCATTAACCAACATCTACCACGTAAAGAAGCATTTCGGTATTATTTGTATATTTGTATATGCTCCTAAAAGATAAAGCTAGTGTTTAAATAAACATTATTCAACCAAATTATTTGATGTTGCCTACTTAATTAGCGAACGTTAGAATAAAACATGTTTCATTAATTAATCATTATCTGTATTTAAATATCCATATAATTTCGCAAATGTTAGCCTATGCATCGAATGTTTGACTGTAGGATCATAGGTGCAACGTATATCATTTGCTGCTATTGTAGTTGCTGGGCTTGCAAGCAGACATGTGCGACTCGGCCCTCGGACTACATCGAGGCACGTTTCATTTACTGAGCCGTGCATGGCCCAGTGTGTATGTTGTGTTTGACACAACTTCATGTGGTCGACCCACTTAAAGTCGCACTATTACATATTCATTACGAGTGCGCGTGTTTACTAAATTGAACCACATGTTTCTATCGATAACCACAAGAAATTAGTGTTGTTATAACTTGAATCCATCTCGTATGCTTATCTTCTTCTTTTACCTATGAGCCACTGTGGACTTCGATTATTTCATCTGTTTCTCCTTTCTTTTGTTCCATATTTCTCTCATCTTTTTCCGGCGTTTCTCTCTTCTTTCTTCGGTCCACTTGGCTCCAGTCGTCTTTTTCGGTTTTCCTGGAAACATTTGGCATTCTGTAATTTATTTCTGATTGGTAGCCATTTTTCGATATCTTTTTGGGTAATTTGAGCTCGTCCATGTACCTTCCAACTTCTGTCCATCTTGTCCATTTTTAATTCAATGAAGTAACAGAACAGTCTTTCTGTCAATCTATTTGGATTCATCCTTTGTATGTGATCGTAAAAAACTTTTCTTCTTTTTCTAATTACATCAGTGATATTTTCAATGTGTGTTTAGATTTCACTATTATGACGCATTCTGTATTGTGTCTGCTCTTTAACTCGCCCCAAGATTTTCCTTGATATTTATTTTCAGTAATTTGCAGTGATTCCAACATTGCCTCTTTGTTCATAGTCAAATATTCTGCTGCATATACTGCTTCTCTGGCGAATTACTGTAGAGTAGTGAGCCAGTTTAGCACTGATGGAAATTGACCTATTGTTATATATGTTTTTAGTAGTATGCTGTTTACATCTTTCTAACTCTTGCGTCAATGGCTTCGTTATCAGAAATATGTTGTTCAATTACTTCTCCTAGATACCTGACTTATTTCTTCTCTCAATGTTACCGTGATTAGTTATCATTATGTTTGGAGCTGTGTCCATGTTTGTCATAAATTTGTTTTTCTCAAAGGAGACATGTAAGCCTGCTTTTTCGGCTTGTTCTTTGAACAATTCAGTTTGTCTCATAGCTTAGTCATCTGAAAATGCTAAACAGTCTCTTTTTAGGTTGTCCCTAAAAAGCCATTAAAATTGCTACACCACGAAGATAAACGTGCTACAGACGCGAAATTTAACCGACAGGAAAACGATGCTGTGATATGCAAATGATTAGCTTTTCAGAACATTCACACAAGGGTGGCGTAGGTGGTGACACCTACAAAGTGCTGACATGAGGAAAGTTTCCAACCGATTTCTCATACACAAACAGGAATTGACCGGCGTTGCCTGGTGAAACGTTGTGATGTCTCATGTGAGGAGGAAAAATGCGTACAATCACGTTTTCGGCTTTGATAAAGGTCGGATTGTAGCCTATCGCGATTGGGGTTTATCGTATCGCGACATTGCTGCTCGCATTGGTCGCGATCCAATGACTGTTAGCAGAATATGGAATCGGTGGGTTCAGGAGGGCAATACGGAACGACGAGCTGGATCCCAACGGACTCGTATGACTTGCAGTCTTATCTGCATGGCTGTAACGGATCCCTGAGTCAACAGATGGAGACGTTCGCAAGGCAACAACCATCTGCACGAACAGTTGGACGACTTTTGCAGCAGCATGGCCTATAATTTCGGAGACCAATGCTGCGATTACCCTTGACGTTGTATCACAGACAGGAGCGCAACGACGAACCTGGGTACACGAATTGCAAAACGTCATTTTTTCGCATGAATCCAGGTTCTGTTTACAGCATCATGATGGTTGCATCTGCGTATTGCGACATCGTTGTGAACGCACATTGGAAGCTTGTATTTGTCATTGCCATACTGGCGTCTGAGCCTCCGTGATAGTATGGGGTGCCATTGGTTACACGTCTTGGTCACCTCTTGTTCGCATCGACGGCAATTTGAACAGTGGCCGTTACATTTCAGATCTGTTACGACCCGTGGCTCTACCCTTCATTCAATCCCTGCGAAACCCTACATTTCAGCAGGATAATGCACGACCGCATGTTGCAGGTCCTGTACGGGCCTTTCTGGATACGGAAAATGTTCTACAGCTGCCCTGGTGAGCACATTCTCCAGATCTCTAACCAAGTGAAAACGTCTCGTCAATGGTGGCCGAGCAATTGGCTCGTCACAATACACCAGTCACTACTCTTGATGAAATGTGGGATCGTGTTGAAGCTGCATGGGCATCTGTACCTGTACACGCCATCCAAGCTCTGTCTAGGCGTATCAAAGCCGTTATTACGGCCAGAGGTTGTTGTTTTGGGTACTGATTTCTCAGGACCTAAAAAGATAAAGCAGTCACCAATCCGAAGATTGATTTGAACATCACAGTGCTTTACTAGGCATGGTTCTGTTTGGAGGTGGTATGCCGTTGCCTTCCTCCGACCTTCGAACTGACTTACCCAGCCAGTTATATGGGGACCTAGAGTTTAACGTGGGTTCCGAACCACGGTGCTACGCGGTATTTTTCACATGTGCAATACTGCCAGAGGTGAAAGAAGTGGAAAGTGACAGATAAAAATCCCAGGCGGGGATCGAACCCGAGACCTCTGTATTTGTTGTCTCCCACTCTACCACTGTACAACCGCATCCAAATTACGTGAAAATGTAATAACATGTCAGTTCTAGTATAATATCTTAGTCCAATGAATACCCGTTTATCATCTGCATTTCTTTTTGGTGTTGCAGTTTTAATGGCCAGTAGTGTGACTCCTGTTTAATGGTATCTCGTATGCGTATTTTCTTTTATTTTATTATGATGACGAAGGAACCGGAAGAGGGTTCGTGAGGAAGTAAAAATATTGCATACAATAGACAGTTGTGTTTTATTCGAAATTTAAGAACTAGTTGCAATGCGTTGTAAAATTGAGATAGCAGAATTCAGACCACTCATGAATTATTTGCGGGACTCGATCGTATCCCGTCTGGAAGTTAGAGAGCCTACACGTATACACAGTACGTAGCCGACTGGGAGCGGTCAGTTGGAGGTTCTGCGCGAATGAACTCCGGAGTTTGCCGGGAGCGGGCAACTCTTCCTAACAGAGCAGCGCCCCTGCCGCTGAAAGGCGGTGAGCCCAGCAAGTAGTACTGGCTGCGTCCCACTGTTGACAGCGGCGCGCATTGTCTGCGGGCCTATGTGTGAGCGAGCACAACACAAGCACCGCCTCTGCCGCGCCTTTGTAGTCCGGACGCTGCGGGGATTTCTCAGAGCTGCACAGGGACCCGGCGCATCACTGCTGGGAGCAGAAGCAGTATTCGACGTTAACCCGGTCTGCAGTTAGCGAGCGGCTTCTGTATCCTATTAAACTTACATGTTTCGCTTGACGTTTCAGCTGCAAGAACAGCATGTACGTGTTAACAGTCTCTGTCTCTCTCTCTCTCTCTCTCTCTCTCTCTCTCTCTCTCACACACACACACACACACACACACACATAGACACACACCTTTAAGAGACAGATGTCCACGAATCCAGTTTTAGTATCCCTACTTTTGGATATTATGCTCCGATGTAGGGACCTGAAGATGGCATAGTGGAATTCCGAAACTGGTTGTGATAGAATAAATATTTTATTATACATACGGCTGTTGGTATCTCAGTTCCTTCAGACTCTTGACCAGTCGCTGTCCCGTTTCAACCACCGATGATAGATTCAATAAGACACACCTATAAGTCCCACTGGAGTAATGGTTTCCTGCGTTGTATTAATCTGTTTTTTATTTATTTTTTATTTTTTATTGTACTTTTTGATAAATTTCACATGGTGATTCAAAACGCCCTTGTAACGAAACTCATGTCAAATTGAATAGAACCAACTATCGTCATATAAAGGTGCATTAATATATTAAATCATATTTAAAACGACGACCTAATTTCCAGACTGTGCCGTTATAGGTGTCATTTATCATCGTCTCATTGAGAAATTGTACGTTGTGTCAAATGTTTGCAAAGTTATGGGAACTAACTGCAGTAGTCATCGGTCCCTAAACTTACCAACTACTTACATTAACTTATACTAAGAACAACACAGACTCTCATGCCCAAGCGAGGACTTGAACCTCCGACGGCAAACGATCGCACGCACAGCAAGGCACAGCAAGGCGCCTTAGTACGCACGACTATTTCGCTGCAGTCATATGTTATATATCCTTGACAAGCACTTCACATAATATTACTGATAGATGACCATATGCTTTCAAATGCCTTACGGCTGAAGACAGAATTTTAGTATATTTTTTTTTTTTTAAAAAGCGACTGCACTATATTAGATTTTGAAAAAAAAACTACAGACCTCAGTCGAAAGTTACAATAAATATGTTACCTAGGTTTCAATGTCACAAATGTCAGACAATATGAGTTAAAGGGTAAAAATCACACGTCAAATTTAAAAGAAATTAAAATTGCAATAACATATTTGCCATGGACAGAAAGTCATACCATAAAATAGAAGCAGCAGCATAGTCGCTAAGGGCTGCTGTTTGTATTTTATTTGATACTGTCCACGGCAGTTATGATATTGTAATTTGATTTCTTTCAGATTTGACATTTAATTTTTACCCTTTAACTCTAACTGTCTGAAGAAGGAGTCCTTTGTGACATTGACACCCACGCAACTTGCGACTGAGGGTTGTAGTTCTTTTTTTTTTTTTTTTTTTTTTTTCAAAATCCAAGGTAGGACAGTCGCTCATCGGCAGCCAAGCATACAGTATTAAGAATTTATATTGTTTGCGACTCGTATATTTTAAAAACAATTTCACATTGTTAAGGAAAGAGGTTGTCAAATATGGCTTTCTGATAATGTTTAAATATTATTGGTTTCTGATTTTGACATAGGCCGGTTTCGAACATTTATTCTTCATGACATTTTTACATACATTATTTAGATGTTTTATTCCTAATTAGCTAGAGAGTCCACTTTGTTATTGACCTCATACAATCGATTGCGAAGTCCGTAATATTTTCTGAGTTCTTTTACCTCTTTTATATACCTTTTTGCATTTATTTTAATTTCGTCACCTCCTCCTCCTCCTCAAGACTCCACTCATTAAATGATAATACGGACAAGGTCATTTTGTAAATATTGACATGTTTCTCATATAATCTAGTGGCACATAAGACACTATGTAATATTCTCCTTCCCTTAGTTATTATTGCTGGTTTACATTGTCTATGGATTATAATACCATTACAAAGGTTGTTTATGTCATTACTACGTAGGTGTACCTCTATTTTTAGTCCTTCCATAAAATACTCTTTCCTTTCTGTTATGATCTTAGTATGGTCAGCACACACACATCAGGTAGATTTAGTTTGTTATTGTTGATGATGGCTTCCTTGGGAAGTCGAAACAGGTTGTTGTTATTGTGGTCTTCATTTTAGAGACTTCGATGCAGCTCTCCACCTTACTCTATTCTGAGTAAGCCTCTTAATCTCCTGATATGGAGAGCGATGTACATCGATTAGAATCTTCTTACTGTATTCGTCTCTTGGTCTTCCTCTGCCATTTTTATCCCGCACATTTTATTCCATTACTAAATTCACACTTATTTGATGTCTAAGAATGTTTTTTAGTAATCGATCTCTTCTTTTAGGTAAGGTGTTTCAGAAATTCCTTATATCCCCAGTCCAGTACCTCCTCAGTAGCTACGCGATCTACCGACAGCATTAATTAACACCATCACAGTGAAATACTCTATCCTCTTCCTGTCTGAAGTATTTATTGTCCATGTTTTACTTCAGTTGAAGACTACACAGCAGAGAAATGCCTTCAGAAACGACTTCCTTACGCTTGAATTAAAATTAGTTGTTAACAAATTTCTCTTTTCAAAAACGTTTTTTCCCCATTGCCATTATGCATCTTGCATTCTCTATAATGCGACCATCATACGTTATTTGACTGCCCACGTAACAAAACACATGCACCACCTTTATTATTTCGTTACCTTATCTAATTCCTTCAGCATCGACTGATTTTCATGAACAGTATTCCATTACCCTTGTTTTGCTCTTGTACGCTCTTTTCAACACACTGACCATTCCGTTCAGTTACTCTTCCAGGTCCTTCGCTTTCTCTGATAGAAGTACAATATTGCCAGGAAAACGCAATCTTTTTTTTATTTTCATCTTGAACTTTAATTCCATTTCCTCATTTCTTTGCTTTCCTTCACATTTTGTTCAGTTTATAATTTGAATTTTACTAGAGAAATTCTACAACCCTGTCGTACTCCGTTGCCAACCAATGCTTCCCTTTCATTCTTTAAGACTAACAATTGTTGTCTACTACTTTTTTACTACTTGTAAATAACTTTCCGTTCCCTATCTTTTACCCCTGCTGACTTCCGCATTTGAAAGAGTCTATTAAACTAAACTTTGTCAAAAGCTTTCTCCAAGTTTATAAAATGTAGAAATACTGGTTTGCTACCGATACTGGTAGCAATATAAATTACTTATAAAAAATTCTATTCAGTTTAACATATCCTGACGAGCCGCAGTTCACAACCCACATTCATAATGTATCCAATAAATCAGGTACATATCGAGGCAGTGTTGCGTGCACAAGTTATAGGGCAGCGCTTTGCCTCAGCTGTCGTTCGTACTTAGGTGATTCCTCGTGAAAATATATCCGACATGCTTTTGAAAGAACGACTGGAATTAGCAGACTTACAACGTGAAATGGTATTTGCAGATTTGCGTCTGGAATATTTCATGTCGGAAATGTCGACGAAATTCTATATTCAAGTGGGAAGCGAAAATATCAAATTTCGGGCATTACCTCTCACCTCGGGCAACAGCGTGAGCTTAAGGAGAGAGAGAGAGAGAGAGAGAGAAGCGACTTTTCCGTAGAGAAGTCAGTGTTGACAGAGTAGGAATGCAGTGCGAAGTAGCCGCAGAAATCACTGTAGGATGGGAAGTATCCGTTCAGATAGTTTCGCATTGAAGGACTATGGGAGCATACTACCCGCTCGGTTGTCTTTTATAAGAGCACTAAATTGCTTGCAGGACATTTTTGGACACGTGACCATATCGGTTGGGCTGTAGCCAACTGGTAGCTTGGGCGGATGAGTCGGATGGCAAGAGTTGATCGTTGCGTTCAACAACAGTGTAAACTAAAAAATGTTCAAATATTTGTAGATCTATCGGACCCAACTGCGTGGTCATCAGTCCGTAGCTTACAAACTACTTAAACATAGGTAAACTAACCTAAGGACAAACACACACACACCCATGTCCCAGGAAGGACTCGAACCTCTACGACGAGCAACCGCGCGCTCCGCAGCGAGACGCTTTAGACCGCTCGGTTACTCCACCGCGGCAGTGTAAACTCTACGAAGTCGTGCACGTAAGTTAAGATGGTGGTTGTTCGCTAATGGTTTTGACTATTTTTATATCCAAAGAATTTCGTCGTCCAGTGGAACTGAATCATTCATTTACCATAATTAATATGTTCCCCTTCCTGGAGACCGTTCGCGGACTTCATGTTACCAGAAAACGATGGAACTTTTTTGTGGATGACAATTAGACCACAGTTGTTCGTAGTTGGTTTGAACAATTTCAGCGATTAGTATGACCAGTGAGGTCGTCTGAAATGTACCACACTGGAATTTTATTAGAGATAATCGAGATGTCTGTTGCAACACAAAAATCGTGCAACATCATTTTCCCGATTATGGACAACCAAAGAGGTAACAAGGCTCAATATTCCTGTTGAACATCGATGCAGCACCTCTCCAAGTAAAAGTACGTCAGACACGATATTAAGAGGTATCCCAAGCCGTTTGTCACGTCACAGTAAAGGGTTCGTGACCGGGCTGCATGCTGCCTACAAGTGTTCAACGCTGAACTGCGGTTTCTGCTCTGACTCTGAATTTCATCTTAAGCAAATGCTTTGCCAATGTTTTGGAGAAGCCTAGCGGTTATTCTTCTGGCGGTATGGCTCTAAGAGTCCTAACACATCAAAGCTTGTATTTATTGCGGGAACTCTGCACAGCGGTATGTCACAGACGTTCTGCAAACTCATGTGTTACCGCATCTGCTACGCCGTCTTCGTGCCAGTTATCATAAGTACAATACACATCCACAGATGGAAGCAGTACATATTAAGTCTCCGTGATGTTTACGTAACCTCGTGGTCAGCAAGTATCCACGATTTCCCAACACGAAGCTGGCTCACTCGAATATCGATTTCATCCCAATTTTACTATAAAGGGTGCAGCACCATTTTCAACAACTGTAGGCCACCTTTAATCTTCGCAGCATAAACGGCTATCTTATATGGCCCTTCGTAACCTAATCCGCAGGTATTCAGGACCGAGGGGTTCCAAAGTTTTAATTATATCAGGTCTCAAACTACCAAGTAACTCATAAATTTTATTTGCTGTTTAAGTAACTATAATATGATTACATACTCCGTGAACCCGTGAAGTTTCATGTTCTTTTCATCAGATATTTGGGTGGTTCATTATCTTCGTCAAGCAGTGTAGGTGAAAAAATTAGAAATATACAATAACGATACATTAATGTACGAATTATATAAACTCATTTATAGCACAGGAAGTCTGCATGTCAGTCCCAAATTATTTCAATGGTTTATTAAAATACAAGACGTATACTGATGGAAGAAGTATGGAATCCACCATCATGAACAGTAGACATTGCTGAGGTAGGGTGACTTGCTCGGCTCAACGTTAAAGATAGCCATAGGTAGGTACAATCACAGCGGAATGGTATCTGTGGAGAGGCCAGACAAACGTGTGCTCCCTAAAGAGGAGCAGCAGCCTTTTCAGTAATTACGGGGGCAACAGTCTGGATTATTGACTGAGCTGGCTTGTAACATCAGCTATCGTGTCTTTGCTACACAGTTACTGCGAACGGCTGAAAGCAAGGGGAAACTACAGTCGTTACTTTTCCCATAGACATGCAGCGGTATTGTATGGATATATGATGATGGCATCTTCTTGGGTAAAATATTCTGGAGTGTTGAAGATTAGGATGGGTACATCACGTAACTAATGAGAGGCTAATCAACAGAATTGGGGAGAAAAGTAGTTTTTGCCATATCTTGATTAAGGGAAGTGATAGATTGATGGCACACACTCTGAGACATCAAGGAATCGTGGAGGAAGACAGATGGACGAATACATTAAGCAGATTAAAAAAGAAGTAGGTTCCCATTTTTATTCTTAGATGAAGAGGCTTGCTCAGGACAGGGTGGCGTGGAGAGCTGCATCAAACCAGTCTGCACACTGAAGACCACGACAAGAAGTATGTGATATCCTGCATGACTTATTCAGTATGTTTTCGCTGCATTTCACTGTTATTTTCTACTGTTTCAGTAATACTTTACAATGGTATATCACAAAATACAAACTTAACATATAACCTTCAAAAAAGGAATCTACGCACTACCTCACTGAAAGGCACAAGTAGATGGTGTACTGAGTTTTGCTCTTTGCCGCAGTGTGTCGTGTAGTTTTACAGAGCACGAAATGAGTTGTGACTGAAGGCGTTTTCTTTCATACTCCTGTTTATTGAATACAGAAACCTTACACAGCTGCAACGCACGGACGTAATTACATTGTTTATAGAAAGTAAGAGTACTTTGGCTGGTGAAAACAGTATTGCGAAAAGACTCACGTTTTCGAAGTGGGCACATTAAAGACATTCGCGTAACATGCTACATTATTCCATCCGTTGATGTACGCAAAAGGCATGACACAAACCATAAGTCGGAAGAATCCAGATATCGATGTAACAGGGTTGCACTACCTGAATGAGAAATTTCAACAGCTGAGGTAAATGGTCGATATTCTTTAAGGTAGAATACGGTATTTAATTTGACACAAGTACGAAAGTGGTCTCGCATATACAACTTATCTTTCGTACTTTTATGATTTCAATAAACTACTAACATGAGACCCCTTTGACCTCAAGCCGTCGTAACGGCAAAAAACCATGATTAAAAAAAAAAAAAAACATTGGATGACAAAATTTTTGTGGTATTTGTTATTTCCATACAAAAAAAACTTCATTCAAACAAGTGGCATTTTAATAGATGGAAACGAGTAACTAGACATCCGAAAAGTGTCAGGAAAATTATCCGTAATGTAATTACATCGAGGTATAATTTTTCACTACATACTGATGAGTGTTTCAGGATAGATCGAGACCTGGTACCCTAGTATCGCTTCAGCAGTTGAACTGTAAATGTAATTATTTCATGTACTTTATACGCGCTGATTCAACAATAAATCGTGAGTGATTTGGAAACCTGTGAAAGAAAGTACTAAATTTAATTTCCGGTAGTGCCTGAGTCCTTAATGTGCATTTGTTGGATTTCGATGGTTTAAAACACAGTCGAAAGTTACATGTCCAGTTATTTGCAGTTATGGATGCCGTAAGTCAATCGGACTTTTGGAAAACCAGGTAACTGAATTTATGAAAAAAGCAATATTTGTAAAGTCAGAGTTTTTGTTGTTCTTGTTGTTCTCTGTTCTTCTGTCCAAATACTGGTTTGATGGAGCTCTCCACGCTACCCTGTCCTGTGCAAGGCCCTTCATCTCAGCATAAGAACGACAACCTACATCCCTTTGAAGCTGCATAATGTATTTGTCACTTAGTATCGCTATGCGATTTCTACCCACACATTTCCCTCCATCGCTAAGCTTGATTCTTGGAACGTGTTCCATCAATGGATCCCTTCTCTTACCCAAGATTAGCCATAAATTTTTTTCTACCCATTTCTGTGCAGCACCCATCTAATCGTCAGCATGCGTCTGCAGAACCACATTCCAAACCCTTCTGTATTCTTTATGTTTGAACTCTTCATCGCCCACGTTTCATTTCAGCACCATGCTACCAGCTACACAAAAGCATTAAGAAAAATATTTGTAACGTTTAAATTAATTTTGGATGTCAATAAATTTCGCTTCTTTAGAAATGCTTTTCCCCTCATAGCCATTTTGCATTTTATATCTCCTTTATTTCGAACATCGCTACCCAAATAAGAAAACACCTACTACATTTATGGTCTCATTACCTAATTTCTTCAGCATCGTCTGATTTTCTTACAATATATTCTTGTATCCCTGCTTTGCTCCTCTTAATGTTCATTTTGTAACCTCCTGTAAGACACCGTCTATTCCGCTCAATGGTTCTTCCATGTGGTCCACTGTCTTTGACACAATTACTATGTCATCGACCAAGCATAAAGTTAATATTATCTCTGAACTTTAATTCCGTTTATTAATTTCTCCTTGCATTCTTTCACGGCTTTCTCAATGTACTGACTGCATAACTAGGAAAGTCAAACTCTTACTCCATTCCCAACCACAGCATACACTGCATTTCTTCCATTCCTTTCGACTCTTATAAAAAGTTGTGTGTGACTTTTCTTTACCTATATTTGACCCCTACTACCTTAAAAATTTGAAAGAGTATTTTCCATTTAACATAGTCAAAAACTTTCCCCAAATCTACCGAATCTTAGAACCTCACTTTGCCTTTCCTAATATCGGTACCGCACCACGTGTACACACATTTCTCCTAAATCCAAACTAATTTTCTTCGAGGACGGATTCCACCAAATTTTCCATTCGTTTGTAAACAATTTGTGTTAGTATTTTGCAACAAAAGAGTTATTATTGGATTGACAGTGCTGTAATTATCACACTGGTTTGTTCTTGTGTTGTTTGACACTGGACATGTTACATTCTTCTTGAAGTCTGAGGATATTTCCCCTGTCTGATTCCTTTTGCACTCAATGTGGAAGAACTACTTCATTACTGGCTCTCTCAACGATGTCAGAAATTCAGAGGGAATATCATCTACTCCAGGGGCCCTCTTTCAGTTTATAGCTGTCAGTGACGTGTCAAATTCGTCTCGCAGTATCCTATCACTTAGCACATATTCATATACTTTCTCTTCCATTTCCACCTTCTACTTTCAAGTTCATTTCTATATACTCCTTCCACCTCTCAGCTTCCTCTTCTTTGCTTAGTACTACTTTTCCAGCTGAGCTCTAAATATTCATGCAGCAGACTTCCTTGTTTCAAAACGTCTCATTTATTTTCCTGTAGGCGATATCTATCTTTCCTCTAGTTATACATTTTTCTACGGATTTTCATTATTCGTGTAGCACTTCCTACCAACTTTATTTATCAGTCGTCTGTACTCTGTTTTACCTGGTTCACTTCCTGCATTTTTATATTTTGTCAACTAGTCCGTGCTTTATCCAGTGGTAGACCTTGTCCTTCTACCCTCATGATCCTCTGCAGCTTTCAGTACTTTATCTCTCGAAGCCCAAAGCCACTTATTCAACTATTGTATGACTTTCTCCTAGTTCGATCAATCCTAGTCTAATGCTCTCTCTCGTTGCGACAATTTATCCAGATTTCATCACCTTACTTTCCTACTTTTTTTAACTTACAGTTCATATTCAGTAAGTTACAGTCGATATATATATATATATATATATATATATATATATATATATATATATATATATATATATATATATATAATAATGGAAAGTCCAGGTTGGAATAAATAATATAGTGAGGACAGTTTACTACTCACCGCAAAGACGTGGCGACGAGCTGCGACAGGCACATACAAAAGACACACACATACAACACATTCAGCTATCGGCCATGGCCTTCTTCAGAAATAGAGCACTCACGCAATCACACAGGCACCCAACACAGTCATACAACCATCACAGTCATACAACCATCACCTTCGATTCGAAGTGTGGCAGTCGGAGGTGATGGTTGTATGACTGTGTTGGGTGCCTGTGTGATTGCGTGAGTGCTCTATTTCTGAAGAAGGCCATGGCCGATAGCTGAATGTGTTGTATGTGTGTGTCTTTTGTATGTGCCTGTCGCAGCTCGTCGCCACGTCTTTGCGGTGAGTAGTAAACTGTCCTCACTATATTATATATATATATATATATATATATATATATATATATATATATATATATATATCTGCCCCTCGATATGTCTACGGTTTATAACTTTGTTCTTACCAATATAAATTCTGTTTGGTTATTCCGGTGACTACTGGACTTCTTTCATGGTACTTTAACGAAGCGTTCGCGATGTTTCAATTGTTCTCTGCGCAAAATTCTACCAGGCGGCCTCGTCTTTCATTCCTTTTTCCCACTCCATATTCATTTACTATTTTCCTTCTCATCCTTACCCTAGTATCGAGTTCCAGTTCTCCATCATAGTCAAGTTCTCCTTTTCCTTAACTGTCTTACCTCATCATACTTTTTTTTTCAATCTCCTCATCACCGGTAGAACCATTTGGCATATAAATTTGGATTACTATAGTCGATGTTGATTTCGTGTCTTTCTTTGCTATGAGAATGTGTTCATTATGCTTATTGTTTATTTCGTTATGGATTATTTGCCTTCTGCTCCGTGTACCTCAATTGATCTGTAATTATACCTCTGTACCATCTGACTAGATGTCTTTTTCATCCAGTCAACGAACCTCACTAATCTCCATCATATCTGTCTTCAATCAGTTTTCTTTCTTAAATTTTCGAAATTACCTTCCCGCTTAAGAGATGAAACATTCCACGCTCCGTATGTAGAACACCTTTCTTGTTTTCCTTGAGGACAACATCCTATGAATTTAGAGCCCTGGAGATCGGATTGGGGGGACTATGTTACATCCGTAACATTTTAACCAAGAAGACACCGTCATCATATATTCGTATAGTAGAACTGTATGTCCACGGGAAAAATGTAATAATTGTTGTTTCCTCTTGCATTCGGCGTAGGAAAAACACATTAACTGACGCTACATGATCAGCTCGGTCAATCATTGGGACTGTTGCCCCTGTAACTACTGAAGAGGCTGCCGCCCATCTTTAGCAACCAAACTATTGTCTGTCTGCTCCACAGGTACGGCTGTCTATATCAATGAGGAATTCAAGCCACTCTTCCTCGACGAAGTCTGTGGTTCAGACTTACACATCCATGTACGTTTATCGTTTATATAGGTCATCATATTACAATAGAAAAATGTGTTCATTAGGAGAAGTCACAGACATTTTAGTACATGCGTACATATTTTCATCCAAATTACTGAATACTTCAACAGATTCACTAAATACCTACCGAACGTTACATAGGACAATCAGCGCTGTTTAATTTCGTTTTTGGCCTTTTTTCTCTTCTATGTCGCTACATCACGAATTAGTTATGCGCTTGTAGTGAACTGACGGTATCACAATGTTTACTTGTTTGAAATCAGTTGAAAACTGTATAAACGTTTTAATTGATACTGTATGAGATGGTTACGCAGTATTTTCTGCATCTAAATTTAGCTCCGTTTCATTCTGTTGTGTTTCCTACTCTTTATTTGTGTACAATTCATTTCAGAATTTTCGTCATCCAAAAAGATCCAAAAATCCAATCAGAAGTGATGTCACTGTTTGACATAATGGCTATGACAAAAGTACTTCATTTATATCCTGCACACTAGAATCTTTCGTATGGGTTAATGAATTTTTATGGTTTCGTTTCAGTATTCTACTTCAAATCTTGAATAAAGTCTTTGTTTCAGTTAAATCCAAGACGTCGTCAACCATGTAATAACACTCCTATATCATTTGCATGAAATATTCTGAAACTATTTCTTTATTGTCTTAATCTTCGGGAATCTACGTTGAAAATCTTTTATATAGACGAGATTACAAATGTTCTTGTTCGGCTTTAGCAATCCAGATAATCACGCATCCGTGTTACTAAGTCTCCACTATAAATGTATCATAGTTTACTCTGAGAGTTATCGCAAATTTTCTCCATCGAAGTATAAGAGTATGGTCAATGTGTTTGGCGAAATATGGTTTTTAACATTAACGTAGCCACATCATCATTTGAAAATATAAGTAGTTTGGCTTTTGACCTTTTGACGTTGTACTGCTTGAATGCTAAATTGATTATGAATAAAAACTTGGCTTCAGTGTGGTGTTTAAATTGTTGTCTTCCGCTATTAAAGTTATTTTAAGCAGAGGCCTTTTAACATTGTTAACTGAAAATGTTATAAAACGCTGACGTCAATGATTTGCGTATAATTTCCCTTTAACGATATTGATATCTCATTACGTCTTTCTCTCTGTGAAAATGTCACTTTACACAACATGCAATGTTTTGCGCACAAAAGACATACAATAGTATTATAAGCAGGGCATCGTGCCATTCTGAGAGTTGATGGTAATAGGTCTCCCATGTAAGTTTCCATTCAAATAAAAAGTATAATTATATCAACAAAGATCGAAAACGTTGTGCATGTGCAATATTTATTATATAATAACCAGTTGTGCAAACTATTAAAATAATATTTTTAATTTGCTTACAGAGCGCTAACTTCCATCAGGGGTGGTAATACACAACTATGACAGAATATCACTTTGTGATAATATGACCACTTCACTAGGCCATGGTTTAGAAGCGTAATTATGTCATTCCTTATTCTCATCTCCATCCAGATACAGCAAACGGCAAAAATCCACCAAGCATTGCAGGAAGAGGGTTGCAGAAACATGAGTCTTGCACTGAATATTAAAAACAGAAAAAAAAGTACCAGCCATGCCACATTTAATAACGCCGAATGAAAATTAATTTTCGACACCGCTATTCATGAGTAATTTGTGTTCGCTTCATGAACTTTTTCCGAGAGCAAACGCAATTTAAAACGAGCTCGCGGTAAGCCCTTTTTGTGACACTGCTTGTCGACGGAGCGGACTCTAATCATGTTTCTTTACTAAAACACACATGTGACGTACTGTCAACGTCAATTTATATTAGTCCTGTCCCTGCGTTATTATTGAATAACGATTTTTTAATAAAAGCAATGGACGTATCAAGCAGTACACGATGTTTGATATAAATACTTTTTAGACTACAGGTATATGTTTAAATTTTTCTGTTTCTGAAAGTTGGCAAAAATTTGACTGATCGATTGTGCCCATCGAATAAGAGTGTCGACGGCCTGTGGAATTGAGAACGCTTAGCAGTATACGGCCACGTTCTCCAGTCTTTTAAAATTCCAAATGTTCGAAAGTTTGTAAAGTTACGGGAGTTACCTGCTGGTCATCAGTCCTTAGCTCACAAACTACTTAAACTAAGTTAAATTAACCTAAAGATAACACATACATCCATGCCCCTAGTGGAGGGACTCGAACCCCTGAGGCGAACGGCAGCGCGCACCGCAGTACGGCGCCTCAGTGCGCACGGTTATTCCGTCGCGGTTTTAAAATTCCAGTGTTATGGATGAAGTAAAGAAGAAAAGATGATTTGGGGTCAGCGCCGTTCGATATTGTAATCGCTGGAGCAAAAGCTCGGATATTTGGTTAACGATGTAACAGGAAATCGACCATGGTCATTCGAAGGAACCATTCTGGCCTTTGTCTAGAGTGATATAGGAAAATCACGGAAACCTCCAAACTGAATGGTCAGAGGCACTTTTGTAATAGCCGACATGTGACTTCATTCAATTAATCTTCCGTCACGTGTGTTCAATTGTATGTACCTCTATTATCGAGATAATTTAATTACCTGTAACTATAGCTCAAAAATTGAAGAAGACATTCAAAACTATAGGATTTGGATACTTGGTTCTTACAACTTTGTTTCTTTACGGATATCCAATGCATTATTGAACAATTGCGTTTCTTATATTAAAGGCTGAGTGTAGTACCTTCGTTCACTTTCCTGACCTTAAACTTTACGCAAACATGTACACGGCTGGTCTTTGAGAATGCAACACTACGCAGGATGAGCCAAATGTATTTTGCAGCTAACATATTGTACTATTTAATACACATAAACAACCCCTGAGACTGATTTTCGTCTCGAATATATCAAAGAAAATACTGATAAATCTGAAGCATAGAATTAAAATTTGTGATGCGGCCGGGAAATGAATCCGGACCTCCATGCTTACTAGGCAGATGTCTTACCGTTAGACCACCGCATCACTAGCGGTTAGGGCGCCCCAGTATAGTCTAAGCACGATTTCCTTCAAGTCACAAACTTTAATTCGTCTTCTGTGTTCCATAGAACATTGCCACTACTGCCAAGGCTCTCCATGTAGCGGAATATCACCTCAGCAATGGACATATTTGAACAGTCCTTGTTAAGGTGATGTAAATATCAATTTAATACAAATAAACAATCCCGGAGACGTATTTTCGTCTCGAATATGTCAAAGACAAAAATGGTAAATCTGAAGTATAGAATTAAAATTTTTGATGTGATCGGACGTCTGCCTAGTAAGCATGGAGATCCGGGTTCGATTCCCGGCCGCATCACAAATTTTAATTCTATGCTTCAGATTTATTGATATAGTACTATGATCACGTGGTTAAAAATACAAACCCCACAGTAAGTGAGGAAGCTGATGAAATTAGTATAGCTCGTTGGCGATATCGTTGCTTATAACCGCTGCTACACGCCTCAATCCTGAAGTCTAGATGTGTTGGTCGATAATATCGACAAAGTTCATATGGCGTTGCTGCGATGGTGTATTCTGGGCTAGTCGTTCTGCATTGAATGACCTGCAGTTTTCTACGTCTACATACTACGCAATCCACTCAGTGGTGCGTGCAGGAGGGTACTCTGTTCCAGTACTGGATATTTGCTTTCCTGTTCCACTCCCATATAGAACGAGAAAAAACGAATGCTTGTATGCATCTGTACGAGCGCTAATCTCTCTTATCTTTGCGGTACTTACGCGAAATGTAGGTTGGCGGCAGTAGAATTGTTCTGCAGTCCGCCTGAAATTCTGGCCCTCAAATTTCAACAGTGGTTCTCGTAAATAACGTAGCCTTCCCTCCAGCGACTCCCATTTTAGTTTCAAATCAAATGTTTGTAGAACTTATGGGACTTAACTACGGGGTCATCAGTCCCTATGCTTACAAACTACTTATGAACTAGCTAAGTATAAGGACGGCACAAATATCCATGCCCGAGGGGGGATTCGAACCCCCGACCGTAGGTGGCCGTGCAGACCGTGACAGGAGCGCCTCAGTCCACTCGGCTACCGCGGCCGGCCTTTTGAGTTTCCGAAGCATCTCAGTAGCACTTACAGTAACAAACCTAGCCGTCCGCCTCTGAATTGCTTCTATGTCTTCGTCCAAATCAATCGACTGGTTGTTCCATTTCAATAGGTGTACAGCGTTACGCCTAGGTATTTAATTGACGCGACTCTGTCAAGTAGCACAGTACTAATGCCATGTTCGAACATTACAGGATTGTTTCTCCTACTCATCTACATCACCTTACATTTTACTACATTAAGCGCTAGTTGTCATTCCTCACGCCACCTAGAAATTTGATCCAAGTCATTTTGCATCCTACTACTGTCGTTCAATGACGACACCTTCCTGTATAACACATCATCATCAGCAAACAGCCACAGATTACAACTCACTCTGTCCGTCAGATCATTATCTATATGGGTGATTTGACTGACAGAGTAAGTTGAAAATAATACCGGTCCTATGACACTTCCCGGGACGACACCCTATTCTCTGATGAACCCCCGCCGAGACCGTCCACTTTCAAACCATTAGCCTCGGTTTTAAACCGCAATAAATACCAGTGCATGTTAAAATGGCTGCTGAAATTGTTGTACATTATGAAACTCTGTAGATATATATTTAGTTTACATTTAAAATTTAAAATGGCAGTTAAAACTTGTGTTACTTCCACGAGGGTGTACACTCTGGAGGCCAGTGGAAGTAACACCAGTTTTACCTCAATTTTAAATTTTAAATGTAAAATAAATATCAAAAGAGTTTTATAATGTACAACAATTTTAGCAGTCAGTCGCCCAGCGGACGTTATCCAGCGCACACCTCCATTGGTTTGGCAGTAAATTATCAGTTGTAAGTGTAACCGGCTTCTCTCTAGAAGCTACATATCTTGACTTTTCTGTGCGCTTTCCCTTCAGTTCATTAATTTTATTGCATGCTCGCGTTTTTATTTGATTCACATTTGCTTTGAAAGAGGGCTATCGCTTAACAAACAGTGTAGTCTTCCTTTAAGCGCATCGTGACTGTAGTTTTTGTTTTCTCAGCACTATAATCCTGAATAGGGACTGTGACTGCTGTGTGCGGATGCAGTCTGAGCTGGTGACACTTCGCTCCCAGCTTCAAGCTGTGTTAACCTCGGTTACACAGCTGGAGGCTGCGTTCGAGGGGCGTCGTTGTTGTTGGCCGGTAGTGGGGACCGAAAGGACTCCCGTCGTCCCCACCGATCGGCCTTCGGCAGCGACATGCCCTGATGCTGCTAGCAGTGAGGCAGACTCCCCACCTGTGGTTGCGTGGGAGGTCCCTCCAGTGCGTGGCAGGCGGCGCAAGACATCCCGGAGGACCGATCGTGAGGCCTCCCCGGTTCGTCTTGGGTACAGGTTTGCGGTGCTATCAGGACGACGTTTCTGAGTCGAATGATGTCTCTCACCCTGTCACCACCCAGCCTGCAAGAGGGTGGGTTTGCTTGTAGTTGGGAGCGCCAACGTTAGACTGGTGATGGAGCCCCTTAGAGAGATGGCTGCCAAGGAGGGGAAGAAGGCCAACGTGCACTCCGTGTGCATACCGGGTGGAGTCATTCCAGATGTGGAACGGATCCTTCCGGATGCCATGAAGGGTACGGGGTGCAGCCAACTGCAGGTGGTGGCTCACGTCGGTACCAATGATGTGTGTCGTTTCGGATCTGAAGAGATCCTCTCAGTTTTCGAGCGGATATCTGAAGTGGTAAAGACTGCTAGTCTTGCTTGCAAGATGAAAGCAGAGCTTAACATTTGCAGCATAGTTGACAGGACCGACTGTGGACCTCTGGTACAGAGCCGAGTGGAGGGTCTGAATCAGAGGCTCAGACGGTTCTGTGACCGTGTAGGCTGCAGATTCCTTGGCTTGCGCCTTCGGGTGGTGGGTTTCCGTGTCAGGAGTCCACTATACGCAGGAAGCGGCTACACGGGTATCGGAGGCTGTGTGGCGTGGACTGGCGGTTTTTTAGGATGGCTTCGGGGAAAAACAAAATGGGCAATATCAAAGGATGCTGGTGGAGCACAGAAGAAATGCAGATCTAGGAACTATCGGTATAACAGTTGTAAATTGTCGTAGCTGTGCCGGGAAAGTACCAGAACTCCAAGCGTTATAGAAAGGACCGACTCACACATCATTGTAGGCAGTGAAAGTTGGCTCAAGCCGGAAATAAGTTCAGCAGAAGATTTTGCAAAAGATCTAAATGTTTTTAGAAATGGTAGATTAAACATAATAGGTGGAGGCGTGTTTGTCGCTGTCAAAGGTAGTCTTTCGTGTAGCGAAGTTGAAGTTGATAGTTCCTGTGAGTTATTAAGGGTTGAGGTTGTACCTAAAAATCGTAAGAAGTTAATAATTGGTTCCTTTTACCGGCCTCCAAACTCTGATGATACAATAGCAAATAGGTTCAAAGAAAACCTGAGTTAAATTACACAAACGTATTCGACTCATACGATAATAGTAGGCGGAGATTATAATTTACCCTCAACCTGTTGGCGAAATTATATTTTCAAATCAGGAGGTACGCATAAAACATCGTGTGAAATTGTACTCATCACATTCTCTGAGAATTACTTCGAACAACTACTTCATGAGCCAACTAGAATTGTAAATGGATGTAAAAACACTCTTGTTCTCTTAGCAACAAACAATCCTGAGCTCATAACGAGCATCAAAACTGATATAGGTATTAGTGAACACAGAGCTGTCGTAGCGATATTGAATATCGAAAGTCCCAAAGTTACCAAAAATAAACGAAACGTATATTTGTTCCGGAAAGCAGATAGAAATAAAATACATTGCATCTTGAAAGATAGCCTCCAGTCGTTTCTAACACTAAATGTAGTTGTAGACCAGAAGTGGCTCAAATTCAAAGAAGTTGTATCGACAGCAATTGACAGTTTTATATCAAATAAATTAATAAAAGAAGGAAGTGATCCTCCTTGGTACACAAAACAGATCAGGTCACTGTTGCAAATGCAACGGAAAAGGCATACTAAATTTAAACGAACACAAAATCCCCAGGATTGGCGATCCTACACAGAAGCTCAAAATTTAGCGAGGACTGAGAACTGAGATGCCTACAATACTTATCAGAACGAAACTCATTCTCGAAATTTGACTGAAAACCCGAAGAGATTTTGATCATATGTTAAATATACTAGGGCCAAACACAAACAATACCCTCACTACGTGATAGTAATGGCGATCCTGACAGCGCTGCTAAAGCAGAGTTGCTAAACATAGCTTTTACAAACTCATTCACCAAAGAAGACGAAACCAATATTCCAGATTTCGAATTACGAACAGAGGCCGTAATGACTAACGTAGAAGTAGATATCATCGGAGTAGTGCAACAACAAAAATCACTTAACAAGAACAAGTCTTCTGGTCGGGATTGTATACCCATTAGTTTTCTACCTGATTATGCTGAAGCGATAGCTCCTTACTTAACAGCCATATATAACCTCTCTCTCAAAGAAAATTGGAAAGTTGCACAGGTCACACCTATATTCAAGAAAGGCAGTAGAAGTAACCCACTAACCTACAGGCCTATTTCATTGACTTCACTTTGCAGCAGGGATTTGGAACATATCCTGTATTCAAACATTATGAATTATCTCGAACGGAATGATCTATTGGCCCAAGGTCAACATGGATTTAGAAAATATCGTTCATGCGAAATACAACTAGCTTCTTACTCACACGAAGTGATGTGTGCTAAGGGTTCGCAAATTTATTCAGTATTTCTTGATTTCCAGAAGGCATTTGACACCATACCTCACAAACGGCTTTTAATCAAATTGCGTGGTTACGGTATATCGCCCCAAATTTTTGACTGGGTAGGGGATTTCTTCTCAGAGAGGACACAGTTTGTAGTAATCGATGGAAAGACATCGACTAAAACGGAGATGATTTCGGGCGTTCCACAGGGTAGTATTATTGATCCTTTGCTGTTCCTTATTTACATGCACGATTTATGGGAAAATCTAAGTAGCTCTCTTAGGTTGTTTGCAGATGACGGCGTCATTTACCGTCTAGTAAAATCATCTCAAGATCAAAACCAACTGCAAAACTATTTTAATAAAATATCAGTATGGTGTAAGAATTGGCAGTTGACTCTAAATAATGAGAAGTGTGAAGTCGTCCACATGAGTACGAAAAGAAATACGTTAAAATTTGTTTACATGATAAATCAATCAAGTGTGAAGGCCATAAACTCCACAAAATACCTAGGAATTACAATTACTTCTGACTTAAATTGGAAAGAACACTTAGATAATGTCGTGGGACAGGCGAACCAGAGCTGCGTTTTATTTGCAGAACCCTTGAAAGATGCAATAGAAATACTAAAGAAACTGCATACACTAAGCTTGTCCGTCCTTTTAGGGAGTATTTCAGCCCAGTGTGGGTCCTTATCAGGTGGGTTTGACGGAGGACATCGAAAGAGTCCAGAGAAGGGCAGCTCGTTTCGTATTGTTACGATATAGGGGAGACAGCGTTACGGAAATGATACTGGATCTGGGATGGGAATCATTACAACAACGGCGCTCATCGCTGCGGCGTGGGCTACTTACGAATCTACAATCTCCAACATTCTTCTCCTCCGAATGCGAAAATATATTGTTGACTCCCACGTACATAGGTAGAAATGACCATCAGAATAAAATACGTGAGGCTCTCCAGCCACGGTCAGCACGGCCACTACGGTCGGGGGTTCGAATCCCCCCTCGGGCATGGATATTTGTGCCGTCCTAGTTCGTAAGTAGTTCATAAGTAGTTTGTAAGTTTAGGGACTGATGACCCCGTAGTTAAGTCCTATAAGCTTTACAAACATTTGAACATTTGAATAAAATACGAGAAATCAGAGACCGAACGGAGAGATTCAGGTGTTCATTCTTCCCGCGCGTATTCGAGAATGGAATGGGAGGTAAAATAGTATAACGGTGGTTCGATGATCCCTCTGCCAGGCACTTAACCCGCGATCACTCGCGTTGTTAGAAAAAATCTAACATTTACGATTTTACTTCAATGCGACATCACATTTCAAAGCTAATGAACTGACCATCTAGAAATGCATTCTTTCATATCTCGTTATTCAATTAATCTGTGACTCGACAAACAAATTTCAATAATAGCTTGTTAGTTGTGGCATTATCTGAAGTGGCGCGCAATGTTAGATTTTTTTCTAATACGGGAGTCTTAACGTAACAATTACTTCTCGTTCCGTGGAATACCGTCTTGCTTCACTTTCAGTCTGTTTCTTGTACTTGTAACATGCGGCTGTGTTCGTTTGTTTTCTCCTGTTCAGCACATGTTACGTCTTTTATGAGCAAAGTAGATATTCTTATTGAGTTTTGCGAATTGAATGAAGCAATTGATTATACAAAGTACATGACATTCTCTGTCGGATATGGAAGTATATAAAACTGAAAAACAGTGTAAGTGGCGAGCAGTTTCTTATAGAAACACAATATTATGATTCGGAAGGTCGACAACATCTACACCTCCTTTTTTGAGATTGTGAGGCGTAATTTCTTCACTTTTGTTCCCTTCGCCACTCTCAGCGTCTACAGAACGTCGCTGTGCATGTTGTATAACATCAGAACGTTCTGTTTCTGTTTAGTTTTTTAGACGTATGAGCAAATGAAGCACTTATTGCTTGGTTTATCTCCAAATGCTGCTGTTTAGTTGCCTATATTTTACGACTAGAAATTCTGCTGGAATTTCTCTTTTATTCTTCCGTAGAGTATCTACTGATGTGAATCTATGGTTGGCATACATTTTGTTACCCAGTGGTATAGATGTGAAACAATTGTCCATCGTCCCGTTTCTGCCTGTTTGGTCAGTCAATCTGATCAATCGTAACACCACATGCTCTGCATCATTTGCTACTTGATATGACCCAGTAGGCTGTTTGCCTGCGTGCACTTCCATATGTAGCGTATAAAGGGTTCTGGCATCACAAAGCGTATGTACCTTGATGCCACATTTTGTTTGTTATATACTGCCTGAATTTGAAACTTCCGCGAACTGGTTCTAACATCTCGTCTATCGTTTTCAGTGCGTCGGTACTACAACTCTTCTTGCAAACATCCACAAATTCGTCAAATGACATGTTCCATACAATGTTTATACTAATTTATAATGCTTTGGTAATAACAAAGAAATGATTTATTGTATAAACGTGTCTTTTTCTGGCACAAACAGATGAAAAGGTGCAAGATCTCATTGTGACAACAATATACGCGAGCGACCGCGGGTTAAATGTGCTTTGCAGATTATCCCATGTAGATGTAACATTCGTTTGGATTTATTACGGTTTAAAATCGAGACTTATTGTTTGAAAATTGTCTCAAAACTGTACAACTGCAACGAGAAAATAAAAAATAAATAACATCATCATCTTCCTTTCAGGGATTAAACTGTTGCCTGTTCCGAATTCACAGTCATTGCCATCTTTTCCGTGGTCTTCCAATATCTCTTTTATCATTTGGTTTGTATTTCAGGATCTTATGGGGGATTCTGTCCTCTGGCATTCTCGGAAGGTGTTGCCTCCAGTGTTCTCGATATTGTGTGATTTTCTGATTGATGTTGAAAATATTTAACTCTTTCCTGATGTCGTCATTCATGATCTTGTCTGTTCTAGTGCAGCCCTTTGTTTTTCTCAGGAACCTCGTATCTGCGCTTTGGATTTTATTTTCTTGTCTCTTTGTAGTAACCTAAGTTTCGCTTCCATAAGACAGGGATTGCTGTCACTTCATATAATTTTAAACTAGTACCTTTTTCTACTCTGTGGCCAAGTGTTCTGCTTATGGTACCAAACAGCTTGGAACTTTTTAAATTTAATTTTCAATGTCGCAATCAAAATCGTAACTTATATCACAGCCGAAATATGAGATATTTGTTCTAAAGGTGAATTATCAAAGACAACGTTTGATCTGATTAGGTAGTTTCCTCGGAAAGCCATTATTTTAGTTTTATTACTAGAGATTTTAGAGTTATTTGCAAAAAAATTAAAAAGCTTCACATTGGGTAGGACCGTTACCGTAAGCGATTGACAGGACTGGTGTACTCTACGTATTGATTAGTATAACTGTTACATTAAAAAGTATTACTCTTAAGTAATACAACCCAGCCGTCCACTGTTTGACAGTGGTTTCCCTACGAAACCATGTACGATAATAATTGAAAATATCGTATAATTTTATTTCTCCTTAGCATATTTTTTGTATATTACTGTGTATATTTAGTATTTTACTGTGAAATAGGCTTTGTATTACATCAACCATATTCGAGAATCTTAAGGATTAGCTCATTCAGAAAGGGCAAAATACAATCAGTGGAACAATGAGAAACTGACAGTCTCGTTAGCGTCGCAAATAACGCAATTTTCCCAGCTCGTTGTGAAAGGAGGTCTCCAGAGGGTGTGATTCAAGTACAATCGTCCGTCCTTGTCACTTCCTGCATTCATCTCCGACGCGAATTGCCGAGATTTCTAATTTTGTTCCTAAATGGCAATTCTAGTCAATTCCTACAAACACAATGTTGTTTGAAAACATTAAAGAAATTTGTTTCTTACTTTATTACGAGAAGAATATTCGCGGAAAGATTCTTGGACTGATGTCTTCTAATTTTCGTACGCGTTCGCCAGTCGAGCTTATCTTGCTTCACAGATTCATGTTTCACATTAATACTTATCGTGAACGGCTTTCCGGCGATCAAATAAATAAGCAGTTACTCGTTTACTACATTGAGAATTATTTTTGTAACAGACTACTGTAATTGTACAACGGTACTGATAGGTTTTGCATTTGGTTTTTAAATTTATCGTAAGAATTATGCAAGTAAATAATTTTGGTTAATTTGAAGTAAATAGTTCGGATTTCCAATATGTGTTACCTGAGCATAAAGTTAATAAATCGTAGCCATGAAATACACTCTCAAACAGTTACCCATTGTACTAATTGTCAATTGTTTGCAAAAAATTGTATTTTACAAAAGTTAATTATGGATCAGTTTCTTTTCTTAATTTATTTGTGAAAAGCTTTTTCCAGTACTGACCGATATTACCACTTTATGAAGACTTACGCACAAGTCCTGCATACTACGAGGTGCATTCAAGTTCTAAGGACTCCGATTTTTTTTCTAATTAACTACTCACTCGAAATCGATGAAACTGGCGCTATTTCTCGACGTAATCGCCCTGCAGACGAACACATTTTTCACAACGCTGACGCCATGATTCCATGGCAGCGGCGAAGGCTTCTTTAGGAGTCTGTTTTGACCTTTGGAAAATCGCTGTAGCAATAGCAGCACGACTGGTGAATGTGCGGCCACGAAGAGTGTCTTTCATTGACGGAAAAAGCCAAAAGTCACTAGAAGCCAGGTCAGGTGAATAGGGACCATGAGGAATCACTGCAAAGTTGTAATCACGAAGAAACTGTTGCGTAGCGTTAGCTCGATGTGCCGGTGCGTTGACCTGGTGAAACAGTACACGCGCAGCCCTTCCAGGACGTTTTTGTTGCAGTGCAGGAAGGAATTTGTTCTTCAAAACATTTACGTAGGATGAACCTGTTACCATAGTGCCCTTTGGAACGCAATGGGTAAGGATTGCGCCCTCGCTGTCCCAGAACATGGACACCATCATTTTTTCAGCACTGGCGGTTACCCGAAATTTTTTTGGTGCGGTGAATCTGTGTGCTTCCATTGAACTGACTGGCGCTTTGTTTCTGGATTGAAAAATGGCATCCACGTCTCATCCATTGTCACAACCGACGAAAAGAGAGTCCCATTCATGCTGTCGTTGCGCGTCAACATTGCTTGACAACATGCCACACGGGCAGCCTTGTGGTCGTCCGTCACCATTCGTGGCACCCACCTGGATGACACTTTTCGCATTTTCAGGTCGTCATGCAGGATTGAATGCACAGAATCCACAGAAATGCCAACTCTGGAGGCGATCTGTTCAACAGTCATTCGGCGATCCCCCAAAACAATTCTCTCCACTTTCTCGATCATGTCGTCAGACTGGCTTGTGCGAGCCCGAGGTTGTTTCGGTTTGTTGTCACACCATGTTCTGCCTTCATTAAACTGCCGCACCCACGAACGCACTTTCGACACATACATAACTCCATCACCACATGTCTCCTTCAACTGTCGATGAATTTCAATTGGTGTCACATCACGCAAATTCAAAAACGAATGATTGAACGCTGTTCAGGTAAGGAAATCGTGGCAATTTAAATTATCTAAAACAGTTCTCATTCTCGCCGCTGGCGGTAAAATTCCATCTGCCGTACGGTGCTGCCATCTTTGGGACGTATTGACAATGAACGCGGCCTCATTTTGAAACAATGCGCATGTTTCTATCTCTTTCCAGTCCGGAGAAAAAAAAATCGCAGGTCTTAGAACTTGAATGCACATCGTACTACACTGTTCCTGGTTTATTCATTGGCCGTGTGGCTGAACAGTGCATACGTGCGAGAGGTTGACGTCCAGCTTAATAGAGACATGAGGATAATTAGTGGTACCTCTTGGCGACACCTCTTGAGTGGCTTCCACTTTGTGCGATATACCCCTCCCCTCTCCCTCCCCAGAGATTCGTCGTCAAGAAGCACTTATTAGAGTATTAGAAAACATTATATGCCCCGTAACTTCCCATCACGCAATATCTCCCACAAGACTTTAGCCGACCAGAAAACCAGAAGGGCGAAACAAACACCTCTTTCCCAGCCCATCCACTAAAGTGGCATGAACCTCCTTCGCAGGGAGTGGACTTTGCTGAATCGTTTTCGCACGGGAGTGGGTAGATGCAATTATTAGAAGTACCAATGGGAAATGACAGTAGATCAGCCACGTCATTGTGGAGCAGACACCCAGACTATGGAACACACACCAATAGACTGCCCCTGAGTCTAAAGCAGGACATAAGTGGCTGAAATCCTACTCACTAATAATTTTTATCCCCTGAATGCAAATACTATCCACTGTAGTATCAATAGTTTAATATGGTCACTGGCAGAAACCATACGATGATAATAATAATAATCAAGACTTTTGAAATTCTACAACAAGCAACAATTGTATTGTTAAGTAAAGCTAGCTGATACTGTGTTGAGCAAATTAATTATTATTCAGCACGCTGGCAAAATTACAAATCAGTTAATTACTACTTTCTTAATTTGATTTAGTCTCAGTAAAAAATGGATTAAGAAAGAACCTATCTGGACAATGACTGTGGTGAATCAAGTCTTTAACACGGGTGCTAAATTAACGTTTCCACTATTGAAAATTGTTGCACATTTCACTGGTTAGACAAACATGCTAATTCTGGTAAGCTGGACGGATCTTACTTTATATATAAGGCGTGAAGCTGCTGCAGAAGAGTGTTGAGGGGAACAGGCTCTTTTTGCCGTAACCTTATTCTCTTACATTTGGCAAATGAGAGATTTTCTAATTGAATTCTTGATATACTACAACATTACATTTGACTCAATAACTTTAGATGAAGTTCAACTATGAAAAACAGCGAAAGTTGTGGTCCAGATGGAATAAATGCTGAAGTTATAAAATATGGAGGGAAACTGTGGTTAACAAAGACTTCTACATCTATTCAATGAATGCTGATGAATCTATAAAGTCCATGAGAACTGGAAGTCTCTATTTTCAAAAAGGGGCAAACAAATTCAAGTGATAATTACAGGGGTATAAGTCTCACAAACTCAAAAATAATAAATAACATCCTGAAAGTAATAACAGATGCATGTTTGGGAGAAAAGCAAAACGGGTTCAAGAAAGGAAGGCTCATGCAGTGACAATATTTTTAGCATTAAGAGAATTTTAGAAAAAACAACAAGAGTTCGATTTAGAAACACAGGTAGCTTTTATCGACTTTGAGAAAGTTTTCGACTCTGTCATCAGGAGTAGACTCTGGACAATAATGGAAAAGCGCGGGGACCCCATACAACTTATACAAGTAATCAAAAGCCTGTATGAGGACACAAAATACACGCAGTTCTAAAACAGATAAAATAATAATAAATCAAGGTGTCAGACAGGGCTGCAGCATGTCACCAACCCTTTTTAACATTTATATTGATGACCTCATAAAAAACTGGAAGGAGGAAGTCCATGAAGGTATGCAGCTCAAAAGGAACTACCATCTAAGTGTTATCCTGTATGCAGAAGATGTAATTGCACTAATTGTACTACAAAATATAGAAGCACCCCTACAACGCTCAGTGTATAAGTTGTACGAGATGGGAAGAAAACACCACAATTAAAACATATCAGTCATTAAAAAAAGGTTGTCACCCACTACGGTAAATTCCCAGTTCGATCTAAGATTGTCATCGACAACAAGACACTTGAACAGTTCTCCGGTTTCAGTTATTTAGTCAGTGACATAGATATGGACGTAGACAGGGATATAGAAAAGAAAACCAACAAATTTCAAAATACATATGTGGAACTGAGACAGAAAAAAAGAAATTATATAAAACAATGGCCTTCCCTGTGCTCCTTTATGGAAGCGAATCCTTGATTGAAGGAAAAAGAGATACAAATAATATGCAGTCAGTAGAAATGAGGTTTTTAAGAACAGTCAAATGTTGCACAAGGAGAGACCACATACAAAATAATGACATTAGGGCAAAATTAGGACTCTACAGCTTAAACGAAAAGATAGAAGAATACAGATAAGAATGAAGATAACACCTTGGAAGACTGAAAGAAGAGATAATTCCAGTCGTGGTGAACAACTACAAACCCTTGGGAATTAGAGATATTGGACGAACAAGACAGAGATGGAGCTAACCGCGTGAAGTCGGAACTGGAATATTTCGTAATCCTTGAAATGAAGAAGAAGAGTCTTGATAGGTGCTTCTAAATACGATGTTATTTTGAATTTGCTGCTGCACGCTACATACACATTCGGTACACAATCGATTCACGTTACGTTTCTACGACCAATCCGCTTGGTGGCACTGAATTTACGAAGTTGCAGAAAATCACTGTGTGTTTCGCGAATACTTATGTTGGAATATGGTTATGCTCTGGGGAACATTCAACGTGGGCATCCACGGGTCAGGTGGAGCTCCTATAAGGTACCATAAAGACAAAAATGAATCGTAAACTGTTTTCTAAGTACGTAGAACGTTTCGAGAAAACTATGTTTGACAAAAGTAGTGGCATTTTTCAACAAGGCAACTAGTTAGCGGTTAGGGAACTCAATGGCCAGTTGGAAGTGACATGCTAGCCTCACAGTTGGCGATATCTCAGTCTTGTCGAACACATCTGGGATATGACTGAACGTGTTGTCAAAGCTCACTCCCTGTCGTTATAATTTACGGGATTTTTAGTATCTTGTCGGCAGATGTGCTACCAGATCGCTCAAACGTGCTAACAAGACCGCGTTGCTGCCATATGCTGTTGATGCTGATATTCGTGCGAAACTTAGAAGTACTGGATATTACGTAGAGGGTCATATTGTTCTGGCTGAACGGAGTATGATAGCACATTTCGGGAGTGGTAAATTCCTGTCTTTCAAACATCTAAGGTTACAAGAGAAAATAACATTATTGTAAATGCGACATGAAGTCGTGAAAGAGACAGGCGACCGTGATCAAATGAATTGGTAGTGATGCAAATATGACAGATAGGTCGGAAAAAATGACAGGTCACACTTCAAGTATAGTGTGACCACACACACTGCTGTGGAAGTTGTAACCAACTGACTGCTGCAACGACTATCGCTCCTAGTGGTGGATAAGCCGCCGTAAGAGTAAAATTTAATTGTCATAACTTTCCTAAATAATTAACCATGTAGTTTCTGTAAATTTTGTGATCCAAGTATTAATGAAATATCAAAAGACATAAATAATCAGGAAATTGATGAAAAACAGCCGAATTTCACGGGTTCTGGAGTATAATGAACAACGTTGTCATGTACAAAATACACTACTGGCCACTAAAATTGCTCCACCAAGAAGAAATGCAGATGAGAAACGGGTATTCATTGGACAAATATATTATTTATAAAGGAACTGACTTGTGATTACATTCTCATGCAATTTGGGTCCATAGATCTTGAGAAATCAGTACCCAGGACAACCACCTCTGGCCTAATAACGACCTTGATATTCCTGGTCATTGAGTCAAACAGAGCTTGGGTGGCGTGTACAGGTACAGATGCCCATGCAGCTTCAACACGATCCCACAGTTCATCAAGAGTAGTGACTGGCGTATTGTGACAAGCCAGTTGCTCGGCAGCCATTGACCACACGTTTTCAGTTGGTGAGTGATCTGGAGAATGTGCTGGCCAGGGCAGCAGTCAAATATTTTCCATATCTAGAATGGCCCGTACAGGACATGCAACATGCGGTCGTGCATTATCCTGCTGAAATGTAGGGTTTCGCAGGGATCGAATGAAGGGTAGAGCCACGGGTCGTAACACATGTGATATGTAACGTCCACTGTGCAACGTGTACTCGATGGGAACAAGAGGTAACGTGTAACGATTTGCACCCCACACCATCACGCCGGCTGATATGCTAATATAACCATGACGAATACACGCTTCCAATGTGGTTTCACCGCGATGTCGCCGAAAACGGATGCGACCATCATGATGCTGTAAACAGAACCTGGATTCATCTAAAAAAAAATGACTTTTGCCATTCATGCACCCAGGTTCGTCTTTGCGTACACCATCGCAGGCGCTCCTGTCTGTGATGCAGCGTCAAGGGTAACCGCAGCCATGGTCTCCGAGCTGATAGCCCATGCTGCTGCAAACGTCGTCGAACTGTTCATGCATATGGTTCTTGTCCTCCAAACATCCCCATCTGTTGACTCAGAAATCGAGCCTCTCACCTCGACTGCTTGTGATACGAGGCCGTTGGTATCGAGCACGGCGTTCCGTATTGCCCTAATGAACCCACCGATTCCATATTCTGCTAACAGTCATTGGATCGCGACGAACGCGAGCAGCAATGTAGCTATACGATAAACCGCAATCAAGATAGCCTACAGTCTTCTTTGTTGAGAAACAATTAGATTACTTTTGTCGTTTTAATGCCACGTCTGTGACGTTGTTCCTTCAGCAACAACTGTGTTGGCTGATTTGATAAGTTCAATGCTGTTCTATATACGTTTCCTACGTTCACCAGCCCCTGATTCGACCGGAATTGTACTGAAAAAACCTTAACGTTCCTTAGTATAAGAACAACGTATTTCTGTCAAAGGGCAGAACCTGTAGATTACCCAAATAATTGTAAATAGACTGTCTTGTAATATACCGTTTCGTACCTTGACATGGGCCTTAGGAAACTTAAAGAATAAAAATGTAGAAGTACTTTTAGTTATTACGTATTTTCATAGAACTACATACGTTCCCTAAAGGAAACAGTATTTTAGAATCATTATAAACGATACTATACGCGCCGGCCGTGGTGGCCGATGGGACTGAGGCGCTCCAGTCACAGTCTGCACGGCCACTACGGCCGGGGTTCGAATCCCCCCTCGGCCATGGCTATTTGTGCCGTCCTTTGTGTTAAATAGTTCATCAGTAGTTTGTGAGTTTAGGGACTGATGACCCCGTAGTTAAGTTCCATAAGCTATACAAACATTAGAACATTTTTGATACTATTCGCACTCATCCAGTGTCGTATTCATAAATGTACCTTCCCGACCGCTTAGAGTGCTGCAGTCGCAGAGTATAATAAAAACGAGTGGGAGTGTCGTAACTGTAGACTGGTATGTGAACTGCGTTACACGTAACAATATACAATGGTTTAATAATTATCAGTATATTGACAGATGTTATACCCTTGGTGGTAAATTGGTGTGTCATATGCAATAAGTTATTGACTATCCTTCATACCAGTAATGTAGTTAATATACATAATCTGATAAACTATGGCATCACTCTACGCTTTGTAATGACACTAGGTTGTAAGAAATCTCTTCTTGGTCAGCTCCTAAGATAATGGCGCTTGTAATCTGTATGTTGTATGTGTGTGTAAAACGAACAAATTTTTCAAACTCAAATTACATGCATATGGCTATCGTCACAAGATAAATATAACAGAATGTATATCACCAAATTTCCAATATCATAATATTTTTAACTTTCTACTGATATGTGCTGAATGAAAAAATGTTTATTTTATACTCTATATATCTATTTTATACTCTATCTATTTTATACTCTATTTTATACTCCATATATCTCTATATCTGATGATGGAAATGTCCGATACGCATCATTAAAGTCATACTACGCTTGAATTGCGATCTGTACAAATTTTCCTATCCAACGTACCTGTAACACTACCAATTAATTGAATTACCAGTATAAGTTGTTAAGTAGTGATTGAGTCGTGAAGCAGTTGAAAGGAAGATAAAGATTTCCTGATAAATTGTGGAACATGTTTATTTGATGTTCGTCGAAGTCTAGGGTATTTAAATGATAATATCCGAAATAAGGTTTACATTGTTCCCGCGTATCTATACTGGATGCAATCTCAGCCCCTGTGTTTATGTACAGTATTCATCAGTAACACAGTGTTGATCATGTATTTTCGGTAGTTATACTAAGATCAATATGGGACATTTTAAGAAGAGCGAGTAGGTACTGAATACATGCAGATGTATCCTTTCTAACTTAAGCGTGTAGGTTTTCTGTCGGCGTGTGTGTGTTTGACACACACACACACACACACACACACACACACAAACACACACACGGACATACACAGAAAGAGTGAGAGGGTTTCCCTCGTAAAGAGAGGTCGTAACTTGCTTGCTAGTAGCCTGATTACGAGGGGTAGTTTCTGGTAGTCTTTTGGCTGTGTGACTCGTAATTACGTACTTGATTATCAACGTTAATTAACATGAATTGTTGCTTCTAATTTGCTACATTTATATGAATAATGTTGGTGCGTTGTGTACGCAGATGAAACACATGATTTAGAATTCATTCTGGCCAAAATGTTGAAAGTTGATGTTCGAGCTTGGAACGACGAGGTGAAAGAGTCCTTCAGTCATGAAATGTAAATAGAGAAGCTGCCTATCTAATGAAGTTTTATAGACTCTCTCTCTCTCTCTCTCTCTCTCTCTCTCTCTCTCTCTCTCTCTCTCTCTCTCTCTCTCTCTCTCTCTCTCTTTCTGCGTGAGTGTGTGTGTGTGAAACGAAGCCCACCCACACAAACAAACCTCCACACACCCACCGCACACACAAAACAGAACGCACACAATCCGAGAAAGAGAAGCCAATGCGAGATTAATTGCTATGCGACAAATTTTTTTCCATGTGTAGATAGGCTAACCACAAAAGTTTTTTTTATTACAAAGATACCAAATAGCAAACAGAAAAATTGTTGATCATGGTATTCATAAAAATATGTTCAAATGTTTGTTAAGTTTAAGGGACTTAACTGCGGGGTCATCAGTCCCTAAACTTACAAACTACTTATGAACTACCTTGTACTAAAGACGACACAAACATCCATGCCCGAGGCGGGATTCGAACCCCCGACCGTAGCGGCCGTGCAGACAGTGACTAGGGCGCCGGAGGCCACTCGGCCACTGCGGCCGGCGGTATTCATACCAACATGCATGTGCCGTTGTTTACTGTGATGAACAATATTTCGTACCTAAAGTTCTGATTCAGTTCCATTATTTCTGCCACCTGTAAAAACGTAACTCCTATCTTCTTGAAAGGCTCAAACTGGTCGTCAGATTGGGATAGATAACGTAATACATTGAACCCTGACTACTTGAAAAAAATGTTCAAATGTTTGTTAAGCTTATGGGACTTAACTACGGGGTCATCAGTCCCTAAACTTACAAACTACTTATGAACTACTTACGAACTAGGACGGCACAAATATCCATGCCCGAGGGGGGATTCGAACCCCCCCCCCCCCCCGACTACTTGAGTGACTCAAAGTACGAAGAAGGTCTTTTTTGAGGAAACATTTCAATATTTTACGCTATGATACAGGGACCACACAAATCTAGTGGCCGTCAATCCTGAACTTTCAAATGTACTTTTTTGCAACGACAGTTCGGATGGTGTTTTCCAGATTATGCCTCAAAAAATCAGCATATGAAAGACCAGTGACAGGCACATATCAAAAGTAATAATCGTGTTACGTAATCAATTTAAAGTTTGTTTGTAGTTCTGCTACACATGAAATCCTTGCAGAAGAGCGTTTCAACAAGCCGCTACGGTAACCAAAATAAAAGAAGCAACCCTCTGACAAAATGGAGATGAACAGCGATACAGATCTTTGATTCTCACAGCGGCGTGCAACTGCACTCTGGTATGAGTATTTCACTGTGTGTCAAGATTGCAAAATCAAATGTTTGTTAAGCTTAAGGGACTTTAATACGGGATCATCAGTGCCTAAACTTACAAACTACGTATGAACTACCTTATGCCAAAGACGACACAAACATCCGTGTCCGTGGGGGAAGTCGAACCCCAGACGGGGAATGACCTCGCGCATCGTAACATAGCGCCTCAATGCGCTCGGTCGCTGCGCCGCGGCGTCAAGATTGCAAACAAGCTCTATTGTACGAGGGGTGTTCAAATGGAAAGGTACGAAATACCTATACAACCAAACCAGATGAAATTTGAATATGTCGCTTTGGGATAAAATTGTGGAACTTCGAGGGACGCGAAGCTCTCGTCGTTACCTCGCCCTAAAAGTTTTAATGCTGCAACCCGAGCAGGCACGTTAATGCTCGCCGTGTTTTTCGACATCCGAGGACCGATACTCAGCGAATTCCTCGAGAACGGAAAAGCCATTATCAGTGACGGGTACTGTGAAATTCTCCGTTACCTACGCAAGTCCATGGAGAGCAAACGGCCTGGGCTGCTCACGAAGGGGGTGATTCCGCTCCATGCTAACGCACGTCCACACGTCTGCAGCGTCACCAAAACTGTACTGCCAAGTTCAAGTGGGAGCAGCGTGAGCGTCTTCCAAACAGCCCGGACGCGTCGTTCTGTGATTTCCATGTGTTTGATCCGCTAAAAATCATCTCGAAGGGAGGCGCTTCAACTCGGACGACGAATTGAAAGACACAGTAGAGGAGTGGCTCTTGCTATAGGAATTCTGGGAACGGGGTATCCTTCGGCTCGTTAAACAGTGATATAGTTCTTCTCAGGCATCCGGTTATTACTTTTAAATAATGACTTCAATTGCAACCACAGTGTTATTTCTACATCTACATACATACTCACCGTAAGGTGCGTGGCGGAGGGTACACTGTACCACTACTAGGTATTTCCTTTCCTACTCCACTCCCAAATAGAACGAGGAAAAAAAGAATGCTTATATGCCTCAGTAAGAGCCCTAATTTCTCTTATCTTCTCTTTGTGATCACCACGCGAAATGTAAGTAGGCGGCAGCAAGATCGTACTACACTCAGCTTCAAAATCCGGCCCTCTAAATTTCCTCAACAGAAATTCACGAAAAGAACGTCGTTTTTCCTCCAGCGATCCCCAATTGAGTTGCCGGAGCATTTCTGTGACACTCGCGCATTGGTCGAATGTACCAAAAACAAACCTAGCTGATCGCCTCTGAACTGCTTCTATGTCTTCCTTTAAACTGATCTGCTGCAGGTCTCAAACACTTGAGCAATACTCAAGACGTGGTCGTACAAGCGTTTTATACGCGATCTCCTTTACAGGTGAAGTAGATCTTGCCAAAATTCTCCCAATAAACCGAAGTCGCCTGTCCGCCTTACTCACAGCTGTCCTTACATGTTCGTTCCATTTCATAACGCTCTGTAATGTTACGCCTAGATATTTGAACGACGCGACAGCATCAGAAACTCACTACTAATGCTGTATTCGAACATTATGGGATTGATTTTTACTACTCATGCGCATCACCTTACATTTTTCTACATTGAGAGCTAACTGCCTTTCTTCGCACCCACTAGAAATTTTGTCTAAGTCATCCTGTATGCTATTACAGTCAGTTAAAGACAACACCTTCCATACACCACAGCATCATCAGCAAACAGCCGCAAATTACAAGGTAGTATGTCCATCAGATCATTTATATAGATAGAAAATAGTAGCGGTCCTATCACACTCCCTAGGGCACGCTTGACGATACACTCGTGTATGATGAACACTCGCCGTCGAAAACAACGTACTACGTTCTATTTCTTAGGAAGTCTTCCAGCCAGTCACAAATTTGTTAACCTATTCCATAAGCTCGTATCTTCGTTAGCAGTCTGCAGTCTGCTGTGTGGCACCATGTCTAACGCCTTTTTGAAGTCGACCCTTTCATTTGAACACTCGTCGTGTAAATACGTGAACGTCAAGACTGAAATACCCACTTTTAACACCAATTACACAAGAGAGCAGTTGTAAATATTAATTCGAAAGGTGCTTTAAAATAGTTGTACATAAAATAAAAATCGTGTTTGTAAGTAGTCGCTAAGATTGGTAAAAGCAAGTAGTTGTTTTCATATCCATAAATCTATCCACATTAAACCCTTCAACTGTCATAACAACTGAAAATCGAAAATTCAACTGCTACCAACTTCTTTTCTGCGTACCGATGCAATGATATGGTGAAAATGACATACGACTTGTAACATTTCGTGAATTCGCATTCTAAAGACGTTCATGTTCAAATAGCTCAATTTCTTTAACAAACACATGTCTTGGTAGCCACAATATCACAACTGCTAGGTCGATGACGTTGTAAAGAGTAAGAATCAAAAGATCGTAGTAACGAAGTCTGTTCAAAATATTCTTTATTGATGTAGCTGTTTCGTTTACTTTTCCGTAAGAATAAGTTTATGGTCATTTCCTCCATTAGCTCGAAATTATGACTAAGTTCCTACTATTAAATTTGTTGGTTTTAAACAGTAACGAGCAGGGAAATAGAAAATGGACAAAGAGAGGGAATGGAAAGAGATTAAGAGGAGGAAGGATGGGATGGAAGAGAAAACAAAGGAAAGGAGGAATTAGCGACAGGAGATCCATAGAAAGGAGGGCGGGGAGGGGGCGAGGGGGCGTAGGTGTTTGATAGAGAAAAATGAGGAGATGGACAAAGTGTGGGAATGGGCAGTATATAAAGGCATAAAAGGGCTGCATTTCTCTAGGACAATTGTAAGTCACATGCTTCATAATAGGCAGAACTTTGATCTGCATATTTACGCAGAAAACGATCAAACAAGAAAACTTCGTTGATCCACTGGTTTTACAATAATTAAATGCTGTTTCAGAATCCATGTTTTCAACATTAACTGAATTTTCCTTTGTGCTTCATAGAACATGTTAACAGTATCAAACAGGAAAAATTCCTGATGTTGTACAAAATTATTTATTCAGTTACTAACCGGCTTTCGGTTTCTTAGGCGAACATCAGGTAACAACTGAATATCTCTAACATTTCGTAAAAGATGTGTGATTTACAAAGATAGTAGATGTAGATGTTCAAAGCTTAAATTCATAGTTAAAAGCAAGGAGGGAGGGGGGCGGAGAATTTGGCGGTTCTTACATTTAAAATAATACCGAAATGGCAACACTGGAGACATTTAACAAACTGATAACTGAAACTTATTTAGAGAGGATAAGGGAAACTGGGTTTGATGGTTCAATACTATACTGGAATTCTCTTTCATATGTTTATTGATTTTCAGTATTTCCAATAGTGACATCTTTCTGCTTTTCTTGAGAGAATGTAGGATTTTACATGCTACATCGTAAGTATGGTTTTATGTGAGCAGATATTCGGCAAAGATGGAATCTTTCTGTTTTAACCTCTAGCTTCTGTCAGCTTCTGATAATCTAATTGTTACAGCCCTGAGAGACTGACCAATATACACTTTTCCGCGATGTCTTTATGCGATATTTTACACAACACCCTGTGCTTAGGGCTGAATTTTGCCCCTACTGTTGAATAAATATTTTGAAATTCTGTTTATGATATAAACTTTTTAGCAAGATGATCTGAAATTTTGCCTAAAATGGGATAACAAACGAGTTTCTTGACTATTGACTTGTTCTTGTCAGCCACAATACAAACATGGTGTAATGTTTCTCATTTTCTTCTTATGTAGTATACTGTCAATCAGGTCAGGGTGTAGCCATAACTGGGTGCTATATTTATGATGACTTTTAGTTCTGTCTGAAATGCAGAACCATATAATGGATCTGATATGAGGCGATTTAACACTGAATGAAAAGCTGTATGTTTACGACTGTGTGGGTGCTGTGAGCTATCAGGGATAACTGTATCAGTTACTATTGATTTTCTGTAAAGGTTAAGTAAGTGTTTCTTGCTGATATCAATAGTAAGGTCCGAAAAGATATAAATCCTCCTACTTCTATTGTGAATTTAGTTTTTTTGCATTGGGAATTTATATGTTATATAAATATATACAGTTGTCTAGTGGTGCCAGTCATGAGATACTAGTTCAGGTATGTGGATGATGTCCTGTGTTTATGGACTAGTATCACTAGACAAATAAATACAATTTTAAAACATATAAATTCCAAAACAACAAAATTGAATTCACAATGGACCTTCGAGGATGTATGAATTTCTTAGACCTTACTAATGATATCAACACGAAAAAAAGAAAAAAAAAACGGAAACGATTTACTATGTTCGGAACTTAAATAGTTGCAGCTATTTATTAATAACCGTTAATTAAGTGTTACATATTTGCACCTGTTATTGTCCTCAAAAGTAGTCGCCAGCGTTGTGTAGAACCGTTGCCAGAGATGTGGAAGGTGCAGAATACGGTTAGCACAGCCTGTTCCGTTGATGGTACGATTGCAGCGGTTTACTTCATCTTCGGAATCAAAGTTATAACGACCTAAATTCGATAAACCGAATAGAAAAGCCACAGCTTGCGTTGTATGCGCCCACGCATTGTCGTGCAAAATGATGTGTGGGTTGCGCAGAAAGTGTTGCCGCTTCTTTCGCAAGGTTGGTGGCAAGCGATGCTCCAAAAACAGTACTACTGTGAATTGACGGTTAGGATATCACTATCACAGTCGTACACGGGAATCACAATAACTTTCACCATACTGGTTCTCTGAAGCAGTTTCGACTTTCGCAGTGACCCATAATAGCGCCATTTCTTGGATTGGCTTTTCAGTTTGGACTCGTACGTTGTGGTCCTTGTCTCATCCAGTGTTACGATAGGGCACAAGAAAGCCTCTCATTGCTATGTTCTGTTTTCTAGCGATGAAAGTTGTCCTTGTATGATTTGTGCAAATAAATATGTCATAGCTTAACCCAACATTGATTGGTGACCCGTAACGTGATCGTAAATAGCAACCGCGCTGTACGACGTGATATCGATTCGTCCGCCAATTTTAAAACATCCGCGTCGGTTACTTCCTGTGAGTAATCAGTCCACCGCGAGAAGATGAACCACAACCGCGCTAGCCGCGTCCCGCCTTTCCGGTACGTACTACACACAGAAACAATGGAATCACCATTAAATGAAGACGATGTGTTAGCGAGCACAATAGTCGACAGTACTGCTGTGAAGCAATCTACGTTCTGAGACAGAATCTGGTGCTATGGTTAGCTCAGTTGAAGAGCCAGTTTGTGTTAGCACATGGTGCGAAAATTAGCAATTGACTCTAAATAAAGAAAAGTGTGAAGTAATACACATGACCCCTAAAAGAAATACGCTGAACTCACATTACGCAATAAATGTCAAACCTTAAGGTCGTAAATTCTACCAAATACCTAGGAGTTACAATTACTAACAACTTTAACTGGAGAGAACACATAGACAATATTGTGGGGAAGGCGAACAAAAGTTTACGTTTCATTGGCAGAATGCTTCGAAGATGCACCAGCTCCAGCAAAGAGATTTACATTACACTCGTGCGTCCTCTCCTGGAGTACTGTTGCCCAGTGTGGGATCCTCACCAGGTGCGACTGACGGAAGACATTGAGAAGGTTCAGAGGAGGGCAGATCGTTTTGTGTTATCACGTCACGGGGGGAAAGCGTCACGGAAATGATGCACGAATTGGCGTGGAAATAATTAAAAGAAAGACGTTATTCCTTGCGGCGTGATCTGTTTGCGATGTTTCAATCACCGTCATTTCCTTCTGAATGTGAAAATATTTTGCTAGCACCCATCTACTAAGGCAGACATGACCATCCCATAAAAAAAGAGGAATCAGAAGGAAAACGGACGATTTAGGTGTTCTTTCTTGCCGCACGCTGTTAGAGAATGGAAAGGTAGAGAAAAGTTATGAAAGTGGTTAATAAACCCTCTGCCAGGAATTAAATGTGATTTGCAGGGTATCTAGGTAGTTGTAGATGTCGCAATCGAAGACCAAGAGGCTAGAGAAACTGCTGCGGACCGAAGAATTAAAAGGTCGTACACAGTCACAGTTCCTTCGACGTCTGCGAAAATTAGCTAATAGCGCAGTGAGTGATGACGTTTAAAAAGCATTTGGTTGTCACGTCTACCAGCAGACGTACAAAAGGTACTTGCAGTGTGTGCTGGAGACTTTGACGAACTTCCCCAGATGATCGCATTGTTGAGATGTACCAAGCTGAGAGGGTGGCAATATTATTATGAATTATCTCGAACAGAACGATCTATTGACCCAAGGTCAACACGGATTTAGAAAATATCGTTCATGCGAAATACAACTAGCTCTTTATTCACGCGGAGTGATGGGTGCTATCAACAAGGGTTCGCAAATCGATTCCGTATTTCTTGATTTCCAGAAGGCTTTCGACACCGTACCTAACAAACGGCTTTTAATCAAATTGCGTGGCTATGGTATATCGCCCCAAATTTGCGATTGGATAGGGGATTTCCTGTCAGAGAGGACACAGTTCATAGAAATTGATGATAAGGCACCGACAAAAACAGAGGTGATATCGGGCGTTCTACAGGGTAGCCGTATTAGTCCTCTGCTGTCCGTTATTTACATAAACGATTTAGGGGAAAATCTAAGTAGCTCTTTTAGGTTGTTTGCAGATAACGCCGTAATTTACCGTCCAGTAAAATCATCTGAAGATCAAATCCAACTGCAGAACGATCTGAATAAGATATCAGTATGGTGTAAAAATTTGCAATTGACTCTAAATAATGAGAAGCGTGAAGTCGTCCACTTGAGTACGAAAAGAAATCCGTTAAACATTGTTTACAAGATAAATGAATCAAAAGTGAAGGCCGTAAACTCCACAAAATATCTAGGTATTACTATTACCTCAGACTTAAATTGAAAATAAGACGTAGATAATGTCGTGGGAAAGGCGAACCAGAGACTGCGTTTTATTGGCAAAACCCCAACAGATGCAACAGAATTACAAAAGAAACTGCATACACTACGCTTGTCCGTCCATTTATGGAGTATTGCTGCCCAGTGTGGGATCCTTATCAGGTGGGTTTGACGGAGGACATGTAAAGAGTCCAGAGAAGTGCAGCTCGTTTCGTATTGTCACGATACAGGGAGACAGCTTTACGAAAATGCTACAGGATCTGGGATGGGAATCATTACAACAACGGCGCTTATCGCTGCGGCGTGGGCTACTTGCGAGACTCCAATCGCCAACATTCTCCTCCGAATGCGAAAAATATATTGTTGACTCCCACTTACATAGGTAGAAATTATCATCAGAATAAAATACGAGAGATCAGAGATCTAACGGAGAGATTCAGGTGTTCTTGCTTCCCGCGCGCTATTCGAGAATGGAATGGGAGATGAATAGTATAATGGTGGTTCGATGAACCCTCTGCTAGGCATTTAAAAGTGATTTGCAGAGTATCCCATGTAGATGTAGATGTACAACTGTTTGTTCACAACCAGTAAATACCTCTGCAGTGACGTTTACACCACTTCAAGCACCATTACAGGAACTTTTTGCACAAATCGCAGCTTTACAGACGATTAAGAGCTGAAGAGGACGTTCTCGTTTAACGAGGAGCCGTAGTCGCTCGTCTTCGGGTTCAAAACATTGCTGCTACCACAGACGATTCGGTACAGCATCAAAAATGTGCAGACCGCCGTGCGCGAAGGAAAACGCCGCAGGAGGTCAGTAATGACGGCTACTTACTCTCCGGGTAAGGACTGTCGGCTGTTAGTTAGCGAGCAGTACATAAAACAACTCTTCTTGCTGGACACAAGAGCGGATGTAACTGTTTACCCGGTCAGCCGTTTACCCCGCCGTAGACGAGATGATTACCATCTGTTTTCTGCCAAGAGTTCGACCATTCGTACGTACGTAAAGGGTAACTTTAATCTTCACTTGGTAACTTGTGCTAATTCTAATGGCAGTTGCTAATTGGCCAACGAGGTCTATCCGATAATAGGAGCAGATTTTTTATCAGTTTTCGGGCTGCTCCTGATCTCCGCTATCGCCGTCTACTGGACACGATGACAAACATGAACAGCCAAGGTCAACTTCGTCACAGTGACAGTGACGGAATTCGAATAATAACAGGAGATATATGAGTGCATGTTTTCGCGACGATATCCATTAATGAAATCTTCTCGGGTTACAAGCCGCGTCATGTGGTTTACTGCCCACGAGCTTTCGACAGAGAACTCCTCTGCCATTGTCAAGTGGATGACTGTCTATTAACGGCCGCTGCGGTGCTTATATAGCCACGCCGCCGCCAGTGACGTCACTGGTGCCCATTTCCGTGACCATATAAGGCAATGTTTTGGTCGCGCGAACACCGCGCCCGCTTCAACTCCGCAACTACGGGATTCCAAACCGCACTGAGCTGCAAACCGCCATCTTTATTGAGGGTGTTTTTAGAAATTTTGATCTCTACTGCCTCGTTTATTACGCTGTCCCAGAAGCTGTTAGTCCGTTTAATAATAGATGTCACGTCGAAAGCAATTCGGTGTCAGTTTTCCAAAACATGTTTCACCGCAGCTGATTTTTCGGGATAGCGCAATCGAAAACATCGCTCGTGCTTCATGCGTCGCTATTCAATAGTGCGAACAGTCTGGCCGACATAAAACTGCCCACACTCACAAGGAATTTTATAAATGCCTTGTGTTCTGAGACCTGCATCATCTTTCACGGGCTTCATCAGTTGTTGGATCTTTGCTGGAGACCTGACGATTGTGTCAACTTTATGTCTCTTCAGGAGCCGGCTAATTTTTACTGTTGTTGAGCAACAAAACGGCAAAAATGGGGTCTTCTTGACTTCTTCTTCAGATGTCTTCTTATTTCGTGCATTAAGTGAAACTGCTTGAGATATTTGTCTCATGCTGTAGCCGTTATCCTTGAAAACTTTGCGTAAGTGGCTAAGTTAGTTTGGCAGGAGAATCTCCATATATTGCAGTACTAAAATAGTTTCCAGAAATTACACGACAGTCACCAGTACTTGCGCCAGTGAAGCACAACACAGTGCATCACATATTGACAACGCCAGGTCCGCCGATTCACGCACTACCGCGTCGCCTGAAACCAGAGAAGTTGAAAGCTGCGAAGCAAGTATCCACGTATAAGTTGTCACAAGGAATCTGTCGACCGTCTAGTGGTAGCTGGGCGTCACCACTCCATGTTGTGCCAAAGGAAAAGAATGGTTGGCGCCCATGTGGCGATTATCGGCAACTTAATAGTCGGACGATACCTGACCTAATGTGCTCGACAAGAATATTTTTCTCCACAATATACTTAGTACTGCATATTATTGAATACCAGTGGTGCCAGAGGACGTCCGTGAAACGTCGGGGTCACCAATATATATTGGGTTAAACCAGGCATGGCCAACATTTCCGCCCGGCAGTCGCGCCTGCGCCCCACGGGCGGAGTACCCTGTAGTTGACCGCCCCGGCCGCGACCGTTTCGCTAGTGTCGGCAACAGAGCGAGAGAGGTACCTGCGGAAATAGTGAAACAGCACAACACTGCTCTGCGCTGGACTTCAAATGTCCAAATGTTTGTAGAGCTCATTATCTTAACTACGGAGTCCTCAGTCCCAAAACTTACAGACTACTTATGAACTAGCTAATACTAAGAACGGCACAAATATCCATGCCCGAGGGGGGGGGTTCGAAGTCCCTACCGCAGTAGCCGTTCAGAACGTGACAGGCGCGCCGCAGACCGCTCGGCCACCGCGGCCGGCTGCGCTGGACTGTCCCGTGATCGGATCCTACGTAAACGATGTATCAGGGGAAGCAAACCATTTACTGTTTAGGTAACAATTAGTGTTTGTATGGCAGAACCACTACGCGAAGCATTAGAAAATATCCTGAACACGAATCAAAGAAAAACGTACCGATTTTGTGACCCAAATTTGATTGTATTAGTATTGTACATGCACATTCGTCATATATACAGTAGGTTTCTTCTGAAAGATATATTTTGCTTAAATGAACTAGTATCATAAATATGCTAATCTAAAAATAACCTTATGTAAGGGCCATAAAGTCTCATTCTTACGAGTACATATTTTTTGTTAAAACACAAATAAAGACTGGTTTTAGGTGAACCCCCCCCCCCCCCCCCCAGTTTCTCTGAAAATTTGCTAGCGCACTTCGGGCGCGAGTCGTTTTGACGGACGCACTACTTCCCCCACCACTGCAATGCCTGCAGCATGTGTGCGAGTGAGACGGCTATAAGCCAAACGCTGCAAGAGGAAACGGAGGAAGTCATTTTTTGCAAGACACTGAGGCTCCTAAGTGGAGATGTCAATGTCGTACAGAACTTTTATAATCGGGATTTAGCACTGATAAATTTATTAATGGTGTCACGCCATTTACTGTATGAAACTGTATATACTAGGTTTTATCAAAATTTAATGAGAGTCTATTTGTAGAGAACCACTTAATAATTTTCTGAAAGATATCATTTAATTCCTGGTTGTCAGGTATGAAAACTATAATTGTATCATCAGCAAAAAAGAACTAGCTTAGCATCTCCGTGATTGTAGAATGGCAAGCCATTAATATTTATTAAGAACTTTAAAGGACCCAAGACTGAACCTCATGGGACCCCATTTTTTGATAACTCCCCAGTTAGAGGAATTAATTGTTTCTCCTAGATTATGCGAACTACTTATTTAAACTTCCTGCACTCTTCCAGTTAAGTATGATTTAAACCATTTGTGCACTGTCCCACTTATACTGCAATACTTAAGCGTATCTAGAAGAATCCCAGGATTTACACAATCAAAAGCTTTTGAGGGATCACAAAACATTCCACACAGCGATGACCGGTTATTCAGAGCATTTAATAATTAATTATCGAAGCGTAAATTGTCCAATTCTTTGTTCATAGCGCTATAAGAAAGAGGCAGCTCCTTCGTGTTTTTGTAGGCTTAAAATAGCTAAGTTTATAGCTTTTTGGATGATTAGACGAGGAAACACTAGTAGACGGTTTGAAAAAAAAAAAATAATACAGAAAAAAAGATGTCATAAGAAATTGCGCCATCTTTCAGCCGTAGGAAGAGGCCAAGATAATTTAAAATACCGTCTTGGTCCATTATTTCATGGGTGAATACCAACTTAGGATGTAACTGATTGAAGTCTCCAGTCAGGAGAGTCACCTCTTCATGGGAGCCTTTAAAGACAATCAAATTATCATGCACATACCTTTTCTGCAGGATAATTTTTTTACTCAAACGTGATTTTTGTTTTTATTTATTTTTTATTTTTTTTTATTTTTATTTATTTTTTTACCCGAAATATGTGCGCCGTGAAACAAGCTAATGGCATTATTTTTAATCTATTTAATTTAATTTCGCAACAGTTCGATTGTTGTTATTTTACCTTGTCACTTGTTTTATATTGGCATCTTCATTTCGTGCACATATTTAAATTTTTGTGTTTAAATTTAAAGACATCCCGATGTCTAATTGTTACAATATTCTTTTCATTTAATACTGCGTCTCCCTCTTTTACTTCATTTTTATGTTTGTTGTTAAATACATAATTTTCTTACTTTCCGCGGTGGAGTAGCCGACCGGTCTAAGGCGCCTTGCTGCGGTGAACCGTCAGAGGTTCGAGTCCTCCCTGTGGCATGTGAGTTATCCTTAGGTTAGTTCACGTTAGTTTAAGTAGTTTGTAAGCTACGGACTGATGACCACGCAGTTTGGTCCGATAGATTTACAAACATTTGAACATTTTTTCTTACTTGTGCGGAATAGCTTTTTTTGTTATGTTTCACATCTCTACTTTCTCCAGTATGAATTCATTAAACTTTTCTTAACATATATAACATCCTTCAGTTGTTTTTATTATTACTATAACGGTAGAGCCAAAGAATTATATCTTTATACGTGTGAGATAACAATTAGAAACAAAGTATCGAAAAAAAATTCAAAAAGAAGTTACTCGCAACGAAATTTTTAAATCTTCCACTTGAAATTCTTTTCTATCCGTCACAAGATAGCCGAAATGCCATGATGCCATCAGACAGTGATTTGTAAAATTTAGTCCGCGACCTAAAAGCGGGAAAACATTAGGTACAGACACAGAGAGACACACGAATATTGTCAAATCGCCCTTAGTTTTTTCAATTATCTCTGAAAAAGTAACAAAGCTAAGTTGTAGAGAAGTTTGTCCTCTGCTCATGCCTTTATTCGATTTTCGGTTAAGATGATATATGCAGTTAAATTTCGGACTCTTGCAAACGGCCAACTTACAATGTTACTGACCTAAACTTTGCGTAATTGTTCCTAACAGCATGTCGTAGCAGATTTAATGGTCAGGTGTGTAACATAGTTATTTGTCGTTAATGTTATGGAGACACAGTAAATCACAGGAAACGCGCCTCTATGAAGCTATATCGCTTAGAGCCCGGTCCACATTTCTCGTTAATGTTAAGACACTCCGTGTGGATCTTGGTTGTCTGCCGATTCGATGCTATTAGGCGTGGCCAGACTGAGTTACGGACGTGCCATTGACGTCACATGATACAACCCGCTTGCTGTACGGAGCTACTGGTATCCCAATTACGGGAGACAATGTGGGTATCGTAGCACGGCAGTGACGGTAACGACCAATTTCCAAGCAGCAGCGACAGGAGAGCGACGAAATGGCACGCTTCGGTGCAAGAACACGCAGCGTGACTTAATAAAATGTCGTTCTCAGCAAGTAGCATGAACTGAGTTCTTTGTCAATTTAACTTAGTACAAGATCTACATAAAATTCGGGAACACCTTAATTATTTATTGCACAAGAACCAAACATTGTACAGATATCCTTTTATGAGAAAAAAATCAAATGTTTGTAGAGCTTATGGAACTTAACTACGGGGTCATCAGTCCCTAAACTTAAAAACCTCGTATGAACTAGTTATTACTAAGGACGGCACAAATATCCAAGCCTGAGGTGGGGATTCGAACCCCGACTGTAGTGGCCGTGCAGACCGTGACTGGCGCGCCGCAGACCGCTTGGCCACCGCGGCCAGCTCCTTTGAAGAGAAACCCTGAAAGATTTTTGTTCATATATATCACCACAGCGCAGTTTGTTAATTCGCCGTTAATCAACTCTGGTCGCAAACATGGCGATTTCAGGTGCGGAGCGAGCTCTTTTATGAAATGGCTTCTCCGATCACCAGATCTTACTCCTTGTGTCGTTTCATACACATTAAAGCTCTAGTGTATGTACCGCCTCTATCTCGTAATGTTGCAGAACGTATCTTCAAAATACAGTGCGTATGACGATGTTTAGTCCTTGTGCAATAAATAATTGAAACTGTTCCCGCACTTTATGTACATCCTGTACTGGGTTTAAAAATGTTGTGTGTGAGTGCGCATATGCCACAGAGCAGAATGCTGTGATAAGCTTTGTCATCGTGCATCAGTGCTTCAAGGACCCGTAGCGCTACATTGTGCACTTAGATGTTGAATAACGATATATTCTCATGGTATGATAATACCTGGGAATTAAACGACCATATATATTTAAAAATATCGTTTCAGAGCACCGATTGTAGCCAATTACATGTTTATATTATCCATACTGGATCTTCCGAACTCCGAACTCCATTTTGTAAATGGGTGGCTCATTGCGTTAATCGCCAACAATAAATACAAGGCGATTCTGTGATGACATTACAATATCAGGGATAAAATACAACGAGGAGTTCATCAATTCGATGTAAGGGAAGCTAGTCCGGAAACCACCGAGGCGAAAGGTACTAGTGAAAATATACAGAAGTTGCGCCTAAAACTAACGGTATGAACTTCAGAAACCTGATGATTACAAACAGAATTCTCCCACGACATAGGGACTGATGACCCTGTGACACAACCGAGACTAATCGAACAGTCATGGGCCACTAAGTATGGCACCCGTGCTTGCCTAAGGACAAGACTTGGACCGAAACTCCCCAAAGATTTATCCAAACACGAAATAAATTGTGGAAGGCAATAACTATGTTTGAAATAGGTGTAGCCTATAGCAGTAAAAGAAATCTGATTACTATGAAACATAAAATTAAATAAAATACTATGGTTGTGCTAATTAAAATTATTAACAAAATCTTTCATTAATAAAAATTTATACACGGTCGCCAGCCTAATGACGCATAAGACTACCAAGCAGTTAAATTTAGAAGGTTGGTGCAGAATAAAGATAGGATGGAAAAACTTTGTCAACAGTTTCATAAGAGATAAGAAAGTACCAATCACAAAAATACTAAAGATTTAAATGAAAGCATTAATTATTTAAATTATTGTAACGATAAGACTCACCTCATCAGTTACTTTCTGTTACTTTCATGTCTGAACTATTTCAATTACATGAACTGATTGAAATTAGTTATGTGGCAAAACAGTAACTTATCCCTACCAATACTGTTTTGCACCACTGTATATAGTACTAAGAAGATTCTTCAAAAAATATTGATTTTTAAAATTGAATGCTGATTAAAAAAATGTGGATGACTCGGTTAATAAATCTTTACAGGTGAGGATCCCTATTCGGTTATGTGACTTGGGGTAAATTAGGGTTACGTACAAACTACTTTTAACAAAAGTGTAACCTCTTTTGGAAAACATTCAAAACACAAGTTAAATCTCTCAACGACCAGTTTATATACAGTAACAATAAATATTATGACCTTTTAGTAATGCGGAGTAGTGGCGAGGTGGCGGCGCAGCGTATACAACTCAGATTTAATCTTTATGCAGTTTGTGAGCCGATATTATAACCGGTTTCCAGTAGCTTCCATTTAGCTCCATATGCCGGCAGTACAAGTGTTACCATTGCATCTGCACGTTCACCGAGGCCATTGTAAGTAAATTGGTCTTCTGCCTCAAGTAAAACAAATATTTGGCCCAGAATACAGTAGCACCAGTCTGCCACTATGTCTTGATGCTGTGCACTCCAAACTCAGGCTCACTACTGCTGTGAGCTCCCACCACAGACTGACTGCTCTCAACTCCCAACTCGTACTGACTTCTCTCTGCGTTAGCTGCGCGCCAACACCACCTTTTCATTTACAATGGAATTCCGTTCACATTGGAAGCACTACATCTTTTACATATCATGCTGGTCGTGAGATATTAGAAATTTACATAATACTCACATACATAAAACGATTGCAAGATGAAATTGACATTACCTAAGCCAATTAAAATTATAAAATAATATGCAAAAATAAACAAGATGTAGATATTCATAAAACATGCAAAGCACATGAAGTACAGACATCACATACCATACAATAGTAGAATCGATTGTAACATAAATGGAATTTAGTATCTTACGTAGCATAAAAAGAAATATTATTACCAAAAACGGTCAAAATTGGGCTATGGCGTTATAACCCCGCAGTTAAGTCCCCTAAGCTTAACAAATAATTTTTCCCCCAAAACACTCCCGATACCCGGAAATATATGTCATTATTTGGTAGCTGCTTTCTTAAATCAGTTGCGACCCAATCGTATCGTATAAGACGGGGGTCTGGTGATCCAACTTGAGCTCCACAATCACACTCAGACGTCGACCGTTTCCTAAACCGACATTCGTATGGTATATAAGGACCACGGCCAGTGAGGGAGTGTAGCATTTCTCGGGGGGTTGAAAATAGAAGTCTTCATGGATGAAGGATCGAACGTTGTAAACTTTCCGACGCAAATCAGTGGGCTTTTTCTTTTGTTTCTCATCAAATACTTCTTCTGTAGCTACAGCACAAACAGACTGAAAAACTAATTTTACTTCAATGCAACTAAAATGTAGGTAATCACGAGACGTTGAAGGCTGTTGTTGTGAAAGAGTGGCGCTTTGAAAATTTTTAATTGAATGTCCTCTTGTAAATTCTTTCTTGCAAGACTTGTGAAGAACACTATGTTTCTTGATCAGAATACCTTGACCTTTCCCATCTTTTGATAAATCACTGGCATGAACCAATCCATTAATTTCTTTTTCTCCAGTTTCACATATGTCATCGACAATATCACTTTTACAAATTAAATACGTCTCAGCCATTGTTCACGGATGCCTTAAACAAGAAAAGTCACTAACTGGAGACAAGTACTCACGTAATAAACTCTAATTAATAATTAATCTTTATATATAAAAGGAAGTGTCTCGATTGACTCACTGACTGACTGATTGACTGACTGACTGACGCACCATCGCCCAGCCAAAACCATTGAAGATAGAAACTTGAAATTTGTGGAGGGTGTTGATCTTACTCTGTAGGCGTCATTTAAGAAGCGATTTTTCGATATTCCGTCCGTAAGAGGGTGGAATAGGGGATGAAACGTGTTTTGAAAATACGTAGCTAGGTAGGTAGAACTAAAGAAATCCGTATTTTAAGTCAGGGTTCGGCATTTTTTGAAATTCGATAAATAAGGGGGTAAAGTAGGTGACGCAAAAAATTAATTTTCAAAAATATGTTGCTGTTAATTCAAATTTAGCATTCGAGGGAAGTGTGTGGGGCAAAAATCGCAGAGGGAGACCAAGAGACGCGTATAGTAAGCAGATTCAAGTGGATGTGGGTTGCTGTTCTTACGAGGAGATGAAAAGGCTTGCTCAGGATAGAGTAGGGTGGAGAGCTGCATCAAACCAGTCTCCGGACTGAAGACCATAACAACAACAATTCAAATTTTAAGCTACAACTACGAAACTTCGGGTATGGAATCTTGATCAGGATTAAAAATCCATGACTTTTAGTGTTTTTGGAAATTCAACAAGTAAGAGGGTTAAATAGAGTATCAAAAATTCTTTTTAAAAACACGTTGCTGTTGATAGAATTTTGAAGCTAGGGCTGCAAAAATTGATATTTGTATAGTTGGTTAGACGTTAAAAAATACGTGTTTCAGTATTTTTGGAAATTCAGCCAGCAACGGAATGATATTGGAGAGGGGCTGTTTCTAGAAAATATGTTTCTATAAATTAGGTGGGTGGATCGCGTAACTAATGAGGAGGTACTGAACCGAATGGGGGAGAAAAGAAATTTCTGGCATACATTGACTAAAAGAAGGGATAGATTGGTAGGACACATTCTTAGACATCAAGGAATTGTGAATTTAGCGTTGGAGGGAAGTATGTGGGGTAAAAATCGCAGAGGGAGACCAAGAGACGCGTATAGTAAGCAGATTCAAGTGGATGTGGGTTGTCGTTCTTATGAGGAGATGAAAAGGCTTGCTCAGGATAGAGTAGGGTGGAGAGCTGCATCAAACCAGTCTCTGGACTGAAGACCACAACAACAACAACAACATTTAGGCAATTTTGAAGTTAGAACTACAAATTTTCGGCTTTGGGTTCGGGGTTCGAATTTAAAAGGTACGTGTATCGGTATTTTTGGAAATTAGACTAATAAGGGTGTGAAAAGGGGATGCAAAAATTCATTTCCAAAGATATGTTGCTGTTAACTCAAATTTCGAGTTATAAGTACAAAACTTAGGATATGGACTCTTGATAATGATTAAAAAGACACGTGTTTCGGTAGAATTGGAAATTCAAAAACTAAGGGTGTAAAAGAGGGGATCAAAAATTCTTTTCAAAAACATATTGTTGTAAAGACAATTTTGAAGCTATAGCTACAAAAATTATTATTGGTATTGTTCGTTATGATTTAAAAAATACGTGTTTCGGTATTTTTGGACATTCAACCATCAACTGGGTTAAATTGGAGGGGGGGTGTTCTTCGAAAATATGTTGCTATTTGGACAATTTTGAAGTTAGAACTACAAATTTTCGGATTTGGATTCGGGGTTCGAATTTAAAATACACGTGTTTAGGCATGTTTTGAAATTCAACCAATAATGGAGTAAAATAGAGGACGCAAGAATTGATTTTCAAAAATATGTTGCTGTTAACTCAAATTTCAAGCTATAACTACGAAACTTAGGATATGAACTTTTGATCATGACTAAAAAGACACGAGTTTCGGTATTTGTGGAAATTCAAAAACTAAGGGGGTAAAAGAGGGGATCAAAAATTCATTTCGAAAACACTTTGTTGCCAAGACAATTTTGAAGCTATAGCTGCAGAAATTATTATTGGCATTGTTCGTTATGATTTAAAAAATACGTGTTTCGGTATTTTTGGAAATTCAACCACGAAGGGGGTTAAATTGGAGAGGTTATGTTTTTCGAATATCTGTTGCTATTTAGGCAATTTTGAAGTTAGAACTACAAATTTTCGGATTTGGATTCGGGGTTCGAATTTAAAAGGCACGTGTACCGGTATTTTTGGAAATTAGACTAATAAGGGTGTGAAAAGGGGATGCAAAAATTCATTTCCAAAGATATGTTGCTGTTAACTCAAATTTCGAGTTATAAGTACAAAACTTAGGATATGGACTCTTGATAATGATTAAAAAGACACGTGTTTCGGTAGTATTGGAAATTCAAAAACTAAGGGTGTAAAAGAGGGTATCAAAAATACTTTTCAAAAACATATTGTTGTAAAGACAATTTTGAAGCTATAGCTACAAACATTGTTATTGGTATTGTTCGTTATGATTTAAAAAATACGTGTTTCGGTATTTTTGGAAATTCAAACATCAAGGGGGTTAAACTGGATACGGGGTGTTTTCTTGAAAATCTGTTGCTATTTAGGCAATTTTAAAATTAAAATTACAAATTTTCGGATTTGGTTTCGGAGTTAGCATTTAAAAGACACGTGTTTCGGTATGTTTGGAAATTAGACTAATAAGGGGGTGAAATACGGGATGCAAAAATTGATTTTCAAAAATATGTTGTTGTTAACCAAATTTTAAGCGACAACTACGAAATTTCGGATATGGACTCTTGATCGGGATTAAAAAGACGCGAGGTTCGGTATTTCTGGAAATTCAACAACTAAGGGAGTCAAAAATTCTTTTCGAAATCTCATTGTTGTCAAGACAATTTTGAAGCTAGAGATGCAAAAATTGGAATTTGTTAGAATTTAAAAAATACATGTTTCGGTATTTTTGGAAATTCAACCATCGAGGGGGTTAAATTGGAGATGGGATGTTTTTTTTCGAAATATTTTTGCTATTAAGGCAATTTTGAAGCTACAAGCATGTAAATTCGTTATGTGTTCTTGGTCAGAATTAAAAAGACACGTGGTTCTGTATTTTCAGAAAATTAATCATTTAGAGGGTGAAATAGAGGCATTTTTTTGTTGTTGTTGGAAAAACGTTGCTACTGTGTCAACTTTGAACCCAGAATTACAAAAAAATGATATTTTCACACTTGGTTGGAATTTAAAAGACACATTTGTGGTATGTTTCGAAATTCAACTATTAAGGGGCGCCATATGGGGTTTCAAGTAGTAAAATCAAATGTTCAAATGTTTGCAAATCTTAAGAATCTTAACTACGGGGTCATCAGTCCCTAAGGCTTACAAACTGATTAAACTAACTTAAGATTAGACTAACTTATGCTAAGGACAACACAAACACCCAAGCCCGAGGGGCGAATCGAACCCCCAACGGCGAACAGCAGCGCGCAGGGCAGCATGGCGCCTCAATACGCTCGGTCATTCTGCCGCGGCTACAAGTAATATCACAACATTTCATTATGATACTACTTAAGCTATATCTATGAAAATTTATATTCAGAGGGAGAAACAACTGGTGCAGACCAACCAGCCTACGCATGCGAAGCAGCGGGCGTTAAGCACAAACAGAGTAAAGATCTTCCACACACTCACTGAAAGAACTGAATCTGACGTAGAACTGACTGAAGCTGTTGGGTCGTCTTGTCGGGCGGGCGTTCGCACAGCAGAGTGAGGCTCTCTGTCATTATTGAGTCTCCTACCTGCCACATAAGGCTCAGCCGTCCATCCCCCTCCCCTACTCTTAAAAAAAAATGTTCAAATGTTTGTATAGCTTATGGGACTTAACTACGGGGTCATCAGTCCCTAAACTTAAAAACTACTTATCAACTACCTTATACTAAAGACGGCACAAATATCCATGCCCGAGGAGGGTTCGAACCCCCGACCGTAGTGGCCGTGCAGACCGTGGCTGGAGCGCCTCAGTCCCCTCGGCCACCGCGGCCGGCCCCCTCCTCTTATACCACACCACAAGTGCACAATGTATCCTATGACGCTGTCTGATGACGTATAGACATTTTTATCCGTTCGCAAAGTACATCAATCAAACTGAAATTATAACTTTATAAGATAAAAATTCCATTTTTAAGAATTTTCTCATTTTACTTCTCACGTATGTAGATAGAAATTATGAAGTGGGTTTTGTAACACTACATCGCAGTCATCGCATTGGAATATACATTTCAGTACATTTTACTTTTTATAAATTTTTGTAAGAGGCAGAATTTACGTTTCTTTTTTTTTTTAATTTTAAATAAATCTGTTATAGCTTTGTAAAGTCAGAATAGTTAAAGTCATAAAGTAACCGGGTCAAAACACTGCAATCAATGTTATCATTTGACGTAAATATAGTATAAATAGTAACCGCAGTAGCAGTGCTCTCTCTCTCTCTCTGTCATTGTTTTACGGTGTGTAAGGATTTCTCTGTAAGCGTCTCGCGTAATTGACTTGAAAAATAGCCTGGAATCATGTACATAAAAATTCCGGAACTTTTTAATTCTCGTTTAAATTATTCCTACAGAAATTAAAGACTTTGATAGTTAATAACCAATGATAGAAAGGTTACGCGATTGCGTGGTTACATTATCTATGGACTTTAATTCGGGATTAGGCTAAGGAACGTATAAAATATCTGCCTCCCGTCGAGATAGTTAATATTCCAGGGGACTTTAAAAGAAATAATAACTGACAATTAATTACATTGAGAAAGGATAGAGTGTATTAAGGAAGTTTAATTTGGCTTTGGGAGAAAATTCTGAACTTTGATTGTACCAGAGATATAATGAACTATCAATGTGAAGAAATATATTTTGAGAATTGTGTCTCAGATAGCGTGTTACTTTGTTCAGTGTATGTTGTAATTGTGTGCTTTTAAAGTGAAAGTATAACAGGAATTGTGTTTTAAAATTTTTTCTCGAAAACCCTTTTACGTAGATAGTACCCTTTCATCAAATCGATGATATTTGAAAATTACTTTTAAATAACATCCTTTGACTGTGTTTGATATAGGAATATGGAGTATAAATTTATTAAAAACATTATTCAGTAAAAAAAATCAAGGTTAAGGCCAATTAGGAAAGACTATTTTTCACGAAAGAATTAGTAATTAACATCTTATCTGACGTACTTCTATAAAATGAATACTGGGAAATATAAGATAAAAGTTTAAAAAAAGACTTTGAAATTTAACTAAAACCCCGAGAGACAGAATTCTTATGCTCAAACAGTTTAAAGGTTATCTAAGGAATGTAATTGGTAAAAAAAAAAAAAGGTGTGGTTCAGTTTGTGCTTACGTTAAAAACAATAATCCCTAATTCAATATACTATGAATTGACAGGCTTACCGATGTAAATTTCTGATGTACGACGCAACTAAAATTTTGAGAGTCTAGTAAACCAATACTTCGACGACGACGAAAGCCTTGCGCATCGTATAACCGTCACCTACGATTAAAAGTAAATAAATAAAAAATAAAATAAAAGGGAAAAAAAGAAGTACCAACAGTACGTCACAGGTTTTCTCAGTAGATTGTGTGAAATTTAATGTTGCACTCTCGTACTTTTTCGCTAAAGATAATGGTTTTAGAGTTATTTAAGAAAGACGGCCGTTCACGACGGCCTTCCCTACCACTGTATAAAAATTAGCGACTACACAATTTGTATCCCTATTTTTTCTTCGTTGACTGGACTATATTGGCTGTGTGCCGGCGAGCGTTGTCGTGCAACTTGAAAGTCCACCGTACTCGCCGTATCTTAATCCTCCACTTCTTCCTCTTCCCTCGACTCGATTTCGCTTTGAAAGAAATTTCGCTGTATTCCTGACGTCTACTGAAACTTTACAAATCTTTTGAACAAAATCCAAAAGTAAGACTTAGTGCAAAGTTCCAAGGACATGAATCACAGAGCTCAGCGGTGCATAGTTATGGGAGATGACTTTTTCGAAGTACAGTAATGCAGCTGTAGTTTATAGATCATCTACGTTAATGTTACAGGACTATTCACCGAACTTTGTTGACACAGGCTGTATTTCCGCCTTTAAAGCTTTTATTTGCACACTACAGTAGTTGTGTGAGAAAATTTAGTTTGTATTAGTTTATACATTAGGCGAGATAGACATCAATTTTTTGATACTCACAGATTCTCACTATAAAATTGCCACTGTAATTTAGTTCTGCTTCAAGTCATAATGCTGTGTAAATGTAAGTACTGAAGAGCATTACGTAATTACTTTTCAAATCAAAATTATTACGAACACATTGTTAAAAGAGATATTTTTTTAATATTTGATTACGAAAGTATGTCTGACTTTCGAACGCTTGGGAAGGAACTGGTAACTTTGACGCGGTGGGGAGAGGTTGTGACTATGGGCGGTCTGAAGCCACGTTACGAACTTGTTATTTGAAGATTCAAATGTTCAAATGCTTGAAAATCTATCGGACCAAACTGCGTGGTCATCAGTCCGTAGCTTACAAATTACTTAAACGTAGGTAAACTAACCTAGGACAAACACACACACCCATGCCCCAGGGAGGGCTCGAACCTCCACGGCAAGCAACCGCGCGCTCCGCATCGAGACGCTTTAGACCGCTCGGCTACTTAATTGAAGAGATAGGCATGTGTGGAATTCGAAAGTTTACGGGACTGTGACTGCAGTGGTAAACTATGGACGTAAGTAGGGCTGTGTAACTGTGATAATTCAGCAATAGTGTACTCAGGTGATGACAAAATGTGTTTTACATCAAATACTGTAATTAATCACGAATTAATTTGAAACTGCAATGTTCGATGGACTTCATTAACTTACGACTGATAATTTGGAACTTTTACTCTCGAGTGCGTGTGATACTTATTGTGCCTATGATGAACAATAGTTGCGAAAATATTCAGTCATTTACCGATGTATACAGTAGGACTACTTCCGCATTTTCATGTCCAAAAGGAGAAATAAACTCTATTTATAAAGAATTATTTCGTGACTGAATCACTTATTTATCTTAGAATCCATGTTGGTGATTATTCAGAAGTTTAATTTACGTTTGTTTAAATATATTTTCACGTCATAATATGCAGTTTAATAGACTGGCTAAACTACAGATTAATTATTGATCTTGTTTGAACAGTGTGGATAGGTGTTTATGGCATACAGGCCGTCACACATAACTCACCCCTATGAACAGAGACAACAAGCCGTAAACCTTTTACTACCCTGAATTATGTATAGCCCAATTCTTATTGGTGAGTACCGATAGCAAGGTCGCAAACTCAAAATAATTTGTATATTAATCAAAATAAATTATTTGTATAATTATCCATTCATTTTAGCACGTTCAAATATTTTATGTTTGTTTTGTAAACTACATTAATTGTAATTTTAACTGTAATTTGTGACAGTATCAAACAATGTAATGCAACATAGTTACTGTAGATATAATGTAACTCGACGACGTCTGCGCTGGTCTGAAAATCCACTTTTTTATCAAGATTTTGCAGGAGTTGGGTGCCGTTTTCGATTAAAAAAGGTTCTTGAATTTAGCGAAGTAACAAACAGGGACTCTACACACGCTGTTTATTCCAGGCAACCATGGCCTGGCCATGATTATCATCTACTTTTCGCTGTATCCGTTTAACTCTATGTGACGCGTACCTGAAGAATTAGGCTTCCTAACTGATTTTCGCACCTTTATTGTGAAATTATTTGTTTCGGTAGTAGGGGAATGTTACAACGTAACTATAATTAGTTTCTGATGTGCCTTCTTAGATGCGCGATGAGTAAAGTAGTGCTGACAGAGGTAACCGTACATGCGAGCCCACGAAGGACAGGAGCCCACGAAGGACAGTTTGCTAAACATGCTTCTCGAAAGATCGTCTGAATCTGCTGCGTCAACGCTCGAGTTAATACGATATGCCACTCCAACGCACCGTTGCGTTTCTGAGTTACCTCGTCGTCGTGTGGCGACCGTCAGAGCGCCAGCTCTCGGATTAAACCTGGTATTAACCCTCAGATACGAGACGCCTGTAAATACACCTCCTATCTGGTTTCAATGGAGAGGCTAGTATTAAACGTCTACTCAGGTGGATTCAGATGTCAACGAAGTCTGGTGTGCGTGTAACAGATCTCCACCAGCGCTGTCTCGCTTTGCTAAAATGGCTTATAGCTTCATGTCCCTCAAAAGACACACTGCAAGCGCTGCCTGCTGTAAGACAGATCTAATTTACCTCGTTCTCTCGGTTTATGACTTTTATTATGATCCAGCTATGAACATTAATTACCGGTCGGAAGCATGTAAAGCAACGTAGATTAGAGTCTTAAATAATATCATGTACAGAGGTATATTAATGAAAGGCTTAACACGAAGCTAACTGAATGTATAAATGTAATAGTACTGAAATGAGCGGAACAAAGTTTGTAAAATGTTCAACTTTTGCAGCTTCTTAGACTGACAATTATGAGAAATGCATACTCCAAAGTGGAATAAACGAGAAAGTGGAGTTGAACGTGAAAAATATTCATCCAAAATATTATCCAACGAGAACAAAACAGCGTTACTGATTGGCATTATACGCCTAAGTGATTTGGCCACGATCATACTCACATGCTCTCACCGGAATATTTTTTAATCTAGTAGTCCTTTCGTAGACTACGAGATGTCGGAAAGAGGCATACTTCTATAAACTTTTGAGGCTTAGACAGTCGGGAGAGCTGCTACGACATGGCCCCTAAACTGCTCCTCAAAATGGCCCAGAAGCTGACTGTATCTGCTGCGATACTTCGTATTCACTTCTCTATTGCGGCACAAAAATGAGAATCAAAATATCTGCCCCCAAAGCAAATAGTTGATGCGGCAAAGTTGACTGTTTCTAAAGGCCATTGTAGCTGCGTCTTCAGCCAGACCACTCCGCAACGTCAAATTATGAATCACATTTATCTCCATATAAACATTTTTTTTTTAATTTTAAACATGGCTGCGTGTCTTCAGCGACCGTTTACGGATTTAAATGGTGGTAAGACAGCATTCGGTCGCAGAGATAAAATGCATTTCGCCTGGTTTCGGCAACTACTAGCAGTGCTTTCATGAGAAATAAATGAAGCTGCATGTCATATGATAAAATTACATGTAGGTTGTACCTTACCGGGTCGTTGATCGAATATTCTTGACGTTCTCGTTGATCGTTGCTCTCGGTAGCTGCTGGCTGAAATTTTATGAGGCAAAACTAATCTGCTACAAATAACGTAGGCAACACGTAAGATAGCAGTTCATTGTAATTTTAATTCCCTATTAGTACTCAATTGTCCCCCTTTATGGCCAGTGTACAGTTCTCATGAATTACAGTACATTCCACATATCACTAACAAATATATACGGTTCATGTGTGGAATACATAACTTCGACGTGTACATTTTAATGTGGCGCAAATATTAATAGTCCATTCATAATAACGGTAGAAACAGTTTACACACGAGGAACACTGACGAACTTTTACATAATTGTTCAAAATTACAGTTCAAACTAGCATGGATTGTGTCTCAGATCGCGGCCAAAAACAATACCCTATTACATGCCGCGAACGCATCTTATTTGTATCTTCCAAACACTTGTACTAGAAACTGCGTAGTATTAGTACATTATATCTAGAGAGTTCATGGTCTGTCAGTTCGAGGTGAAACCCCAATGTTCAGTGGCATTTTGCTCTGATATCTAAGTACTTTATACAATTTTCTCATGGCAGGGAGCGATCTTATAAATATATTTTGTAAATAATGAAATACCAAGATCGTGGTATTTCGTCTTTATTTATGACAGACGACAGGTTTCGATGTACACAGACATCTTCTTCTAGTCTCTGCACTAAATAGTAACATGCATTTATAGTCTGTCATAAATAAATAAATTATTTACAAAATATATCTTATTACCTAAAAAGTAGATTGTTGGCCTTATTTGCCTAGGGTCTCATTGTTTTCGACCGCTAATGGTTGTCTGACTGGTGGCTATGGTAGTTGTGAGTCTAGGCACAAAAATGGCCACGATTCTGAATACGTCCGAGATGCCCAACCTTATACGAAAGTAAATGGTATCCGAATTGCCAGGAATTCTTACTTGGCTAATTTGCACATAGTTCGTGAACTATAACATGACTACAGCAATATACACCATGAATCAAGTTTGAAAGTGTATTTGTTCTGTTTGGAAGAAATCGGTGCGCTGTTTTACCAGCATATGCGGAACATTGCTGCAGGATGCGGTTTTTCAGGAATTTCATCGTTTATGATGTAATATTTCCGAAACTATGCATCATCGGTAGTTCGTAAGCAAAATTGATATAATTACCAAGTTTGTTGGGTCATAGACACACACAAACACAGCCGGCCGCGGTGGCCGAGGGGACTGAGGCGCTCCAGTCACGGTCTGCACGGCGACTACGGTCGGGGGTTCGATTCCCCCCTCGGGCATGGATATTTGTGCCGTCCTTAGGAAAAGCTAGTTGATAAGTAGTTTGTAAGTTTAGGGACTGATGAGCCCGTAGTTAAGTCCCATAAGCTATACAAACATTTGAACACACACACACACACACACAGAGAGAGAGAGAGAGAGAGAGAGAGAGAGAGAGAGAGGGGGGAGAGAGAGAGAGACAAAATACATGAATACATACATTTTTATTGGTAAGTATAGATGAACTATTTTTTGAACTACTTTTCATCTCTCAGCAGTCTTCGTATCTTCACTCGAAGGTTAATTTTTGCCTTAAGTGCTTTACTTTATGTTATGCAAGTAATTTTAAAGATTTTGGATGAGTAACCGTCCGGGTCTACCAAGTGCTGTTGACAAGTTGGGTACACTCAGTCCTTGTGAGGCCAACTGAGGAGCTACTTGCTGGAGAAGTAGCGGCTCCAGTCACGAAAACTGACATAGCGGCCGGCAGTGCGGGTTGCTTACCACGCCGCCCTCCATACTGCATCCGTTGACGCCCTCGGGCAGAGGATGACACGGCGGCCGGTCAGTACCCAGTGTGCCTCTCGGTGCCTTTCGGAGGGAGCTGAGTTAGATTATAAAGATTAGTCCAAATAATCAAATGTCTGTAAAACTATGGGACTTAACTACTCTGTTTAAAGTATCTTATGCTAAGGACAACAAATACACCCATGCCAGAGGGAGGAGTCGAACCTCCGACTGCGAGCAACAGTGCGCTCCACAGTAAGGCGCCTTGAAACTCTCGGCCATTCCACCGTGGCAAAGATTAGTCGCCATCACATCTGACATTGTGGCATCTCTATCCAAATATAACTGAGTTATTATACCATTTCAAAATGAAATTAACAGATGTCAGTTCAGTCTCAAGGTGCAACGATATCTCGTTTTACCTAACACTTCAATAAAACATTAATTACAGCAATCTTAAAACCATAAATTCACTCTATAATACAACAGATACCGCTCTACGAATAAGAGAAAATGTACGAGAAAAATGTACGTAACCCCTGTGACACGCTTCAAAGAAATTAACAGCGTCCTCCGCCAACCCCCTATCCAGCTAAACACCGAAAGGGTTGAAATCCGAGCACTGTTATTATTTATGGCGTATCATTATTGACATCCAGTATTATTATAAAGACGCGAAGATTTGTTGATCATGTAGAAGTACTAGTAAAATTCATGATTCAATGTTGTTGTGGGCTTCAGTGCAAAGACTGATTTGATGCTATCTCCATGCTACAGTGTCCTTTGCAAACATCTCATCCCTGAATAAGAACGGCAACCTACTTCTTTTCGAACGTGTTTACTGTATTCGTCTCTCGGTCTGCCTCTACGATTTTTCCCCATATACTCTTTCCTAGTGCTAAGTTGACGATTTCTTGGTGTCTCAGAATGACAACTAGATTTTATAGCATTAAAAGGGTGACATAAGAAGGCTTTTAAAGATATATACTGGTGAAAATAGAAAATTAAAAATTACAAGGCGAGATGAAATCACCCGTAGTCTAACACCGGTGGCCATGGTGGCTTAAACGGTACATAGACGTTAAAACATAACACTGAATGGCGACGAGAGACGGATATATGATAAAACATCAAACAACACATATTCTGCTGGTGTTGGGTGGTTGTATCAGTATTAAAAACGAATGAACACTGCACAGACGAGTTACAATCACAAGCACTGAAAAGCCAGGGTGGTCTGGGGGAGGGAAGGAAGAGGGCGGGGGCAGGAGCGAAGGACAGGAGCAGCATAAAGATTACAGGTGGGAATAGACGGGTGGGGGAAGAACAAGCAAGGGAGAGGGTTTTCGTCATATCCAGGGAAGGGGAAGGATTCGGGTTGGTAGGAGGGATGGATGTCGTGACAGAGGGCTCCATCTGGGAGGGGGAGGTGGCGGGAGTTATTCTTCGAAAGGATATGGACAGTGTGCAGGTGAAGGGAGACAGGTATGCATTGGTATAGCCGCAGTAGAGGCTGGGGACTGAAGAGGAGACAGCAGAGGCTGATGGGATTCCATTTTGCGGGAGACGTTGGGGATGCATATATCCTCTGGGAACTTGAGAAGGTTCCGACAGGGATAGGTGTAACATCGATAAGGTTTCGCATGGGGGAAGGGAGACATGGTAAGCAAAGGGGATGGCGTTGCGCTCATGGATTTGGATAAACCAATAATAAGCGGAGGGAATAGTGACATTCTTTTCTTTATTGTAATTTTAAAGCCAATTATTACAGTTATCAGGCTGGCAGCAGATTTAGTTTCATACATCGCTCATGATCCGATAGAAATACGTGGTAATGAAGTTTCTTGGGTTAAAGTGCAGTTTATGCGGCAGCGGCTAGCCGTCGCGTTCGCTAGGTTAGGGACGGCAGAGCAGCCAATCAGGAGTCGAGTTATGCCGGCCAATAAGATAGCGTTTTTCATGGCGAGTCAATTTGGCCCCAATTTCGAAGTTTATTCCAGGATTTCGGTGCGGCTTTTGTGTGATTGTAATTGATTTTCTATTTGTATGAGATTTTTATATAATTGTCGTATTACGGTCATAAGTGACCTATTATTAATACACCATTGAGCAGGTATAGTATGTTTTATTTATTTTATGACCTGTACGAAACATTGTTCATTTTAAGTGAAAGTTATGTTAGGTATAGGTTAAACGAGAAATTTTCTTAGTATGTAAGGGCGCGTAGCGCCCGAATCTCCGGTTCAGAAACACTCAAGCGATTTACAGTTGTACGTTCAATATATATATCATTTCAGTCCGAGCTACCTCGATTGCAAGCATTCTTGTAAATTACAGAAATTACTTTTACTGACCCGACAAGGGTACATATAAGAACCTGTCAACCATAGAGCAGGTATAGCATGTTTTATTTATTTTATGATATGTTAAAAACAGTGATCAAGTTACATCCATACTGATATCAACTGAAACCTGATCATGAAAAACTTCTGCATACATCGGTTCCGTTTGTTTACATAGTACAATTGTAACACTCTTTCTTATTGACCGCGGCATCGCGACTCCTGATTGGCTGCTCTGCCGTTCCTAATATTGCGAGCGCGATGACTAGCCGCTTCCTCAAAAACTGCAATTTTACCGTTTGTTGAAAATACAATGGAGTAAAAAAAGAAAACAGGTGAATTTAAAACGAAAAACGGTAAAAGTTTGAAGAACTAACAGCAGATTCAGATGATAAGAATACATTCAGTTATTGAAATTGATACGGCAATGGCTTCAAACGCACTGATCAACACAAAAACACTAGTTATCACGAAAATGGAGACACTGATTAAAAGACACAGGCGATACTGATTTGGTTTGCGGTGGTCGCAATTTGTTAGAAACACTTGATGGACGCACTGCTCAACACTAAATGAACGATGAACCAGTTAAAATCGTGACACTGTGGGTCTCATGTTGATGAGTGGGGTAGGAAGGTGGGGTGGGGGGGGGGGCAGTGGAAAGTAGCGGGAAGCGCCGAGGTACAGAATAGTGAGAGGAGGCATGGAGGAGGGGGCAGAAAATGGGGAAGGCAAGTGGGGTAAGAGAGAAGGAGAGGACAGGGGGAGGGGGCGTTGCACCTATCAGGAAGGAAAATATTTGGGCCAAAGAATGGATAGATGTCGCTGACACAGGGCGTCATCCAGGAGGGGAGGTGGCGGAAGTTACCCTGAAAGAGATTGTGGAGAGTGGGAAGGTGGAGGTAGGGGGGGGGGACACAATAGTGTAGGTGTGGCAGAAGCCCAGGATTGTTAAGGACAGGGTAAACCATTGTGTTGTGGGAGTCCATTCTACTGGAGATGTAAAGGATGCGGATATGTTCTATGAATTTCAGGAGGTTAGGGAAAGTATACAGAGGAGGGGAGGGGGGTGCGGCCGGCCGCTGTGGCCGAGGGAACTGAGGCGCTCCAGTCACGGCCTGCACGGCCACTACGGTCGGGGGTCCGAATCCCCCCTCGGGCATGGATATTTGTGACGTCCTTAGGATTAGCTAGTTCATAAGTAGTTTGTAAGTTTAGGGACTGATGACCCCGTAGTTAAGTCCCATAGACTCTACAAACATTTTTTTCTAGAGGGGTGCGGTAAGCGAGGTGGAGGGCGTGGCGTTCGAGGATCTGGAGGGATTTGTAACAGGCGACATCGTCACAAAGTGGAAAACTGCTTTATAATGGCGGATTTCCGGAACAGATTCTGGAGTATTTACATAACAAACCTAACACGGAATTGTTGATCTGTTTACGGAATCCTGTTTTGGGATCCGATGTAAATACTTTCAGTATTAGCCTCTTTCAGACATTTTCCGCTCATGAACTTACGAGGGTTGTTTTTTAACTAAGGGCCGTATAGTCCCGTAGTTCGCGCGGACGCCGCAACGAGCCACCGCGCCACTTGCCGGCATCCTTTCCGTTCACACTGATGCCAGCTGCAGCTCTGTAGCTGACGTGTAAGCATCGCTGTGTTACTTTATAATGTTTACGATTATTGAATCGCCCGCCGCGTGTGAGATACGGTCAGTGATACTTTTTTGACCTCGCGAAGCCTATTAGCTGCAGAAATTCATCGTCAGTTAACAGAAGTTTATGGCTTGAATGCAATGAGTGAAGGTAAGGCGCGTCAATGGGTTAGAGAGTTTAAAAATGGCCGTCAAAACGTCCATGACGAAGAACGCTCAGGCCGGCCCTCTGTGATCACTGATGATTTGGTGGCTGCAGTCGAAACAAAGATTCGTGAGGACAGAAGATTCACAATATCCACTCTTTCTTTGGAATTTCCACAAGTTTCAAGGTCGGTTTTGTACAAAATTGTGTCTGAAAACCTAAACTTTCAGAATCTGTGTTCTCGGTAGGTACCCAGACTCCTCACAGAGGACCTGAAAGGGAAGAGATTTGCCACTTCATTGGAATTTTTCATTCGTTACGAGGAAGAAGGGCGTGGCATGTTGAGTCAAATTGTCATTGGAGATGAAACATGGGTATCCCATATCACTCCCGAAAGCAAGCGACGTCGCGGTGGAGTAGCCGAGCAGTCTAAAGCGTTTCACTGCGGAGCGCGCGGTTGCTCCCCGTGGAGGTTCGAGTCCTCCCTGGGGCATGGATATCTGTGTTGTCCTTAGGTTAGTTTACCTAGGTTTAAGTAGTTTGTAAGCTACAGACTGATGACCATGCAGTTTGGTCCGATAGCTTTACAAACATTTGAACAATATTGTAGGTTCCGGCAATTACGCATTCAACTCAGGCGCAAGCGACACACAACTTCACCCGTCAGGGTCAAAGCCAAACAGACGCTGTCAAAGTGCAAGATTATGGCAACTGTGTTCTGGGACCGGTGCCGTGTTTTGGTAGTGGACTTTATGCCACGAGGAACGACAATCAACTCAGATGCCTACTGTGCAACTCTAAAGAAGCTTCGCAGAGTAATTCAAAACAAACGGCGCGGCACGATATCGCTAGGCCTCACACCTCTCAAAAGACTTGGGATTTGATTGATTCTTTTGGCTGGAAAGTTTCGGGCCATGCACCATACAGCCCCGACCTTGCTCCTAGCTCCTTGCTCTCAAAAGACGCGAGATTTGATTGATTCTCTTGGCAGGGAAGTTTTGGACCATGCACCATACAGCCCCGACCTTGCTCCTAGCGATTATCACCTTCTCCGGTACCACCATCTTGGCGGGCAGCGCTTCAATGACGACGATGAAGTGAAAGCGGCCGTGAACTCTTGGCTGTCGGAGCAGGCGGCCGAATTCTTTGAAGAGGGAATTAAAAACTCAGTTGTACGGTGTGACAAGTGCTTAAATAAACAAGGCAACTATGTAGAAAAATAGGTAAAACTGTGTAGAATAAGAGAATAATATTTTTTTTCTTTTTTTACAAAAGTATTTATATATTTTAATAAAAACGGCCCATACTTAAGGGAAAAAAAACTCGTAGCAGGAGGTACGGTCAGAAACTGCTATGACGCAAGGTTTCTTAGACGCTATGCGCTAGCGCGCATGAAGTGAGCGCCGCTGTTCCGCGGATGACGCCCGCGGCTGCGCCGTGGCGACGCCAGAGATGACAGAGGCGACCGCGCGGGCAAACAGCCGGTGTGTCTCTGGCGCGCTGTTTGCCGGCGACCACACCTGCGTCCCGCGCGGCTTTGTGGCGCTCGCGCCGCACACGCCGCTGCGTGCAAACAGGCCGTACGTGCCGGCTGACGTGCCTGCCCTGCCGTGTTAACGACAAGGTAAACAAGGGAGACGACACTGCAGTCGCAATGCCTTAGTGCAGGGAGTATGAAACTTTCACCTCCACAAATCAAGTATACGTACATTCGTTTTATTCGTGTTGTAATGATACTCGTAAATTTTATAAGCTTCTGTCATATCAGCTTTCTATGGATATTTCAAAGGGATTTATTTATTTATTTATTTACTTTTATTGTAAAAACACTTTATAAAAAAAACTCTGTACTGAACGGAAGGGATTTGATTTCTTAAACTACTATGAGCAACGCAGTGATCGCATTATCGTGGTCAAGATAGATACGAAGCCAACACCGACCACAGTAATACAGGTTTATATGCCAACTACCTCTGCTGATGATGAGGAGATCGAAGAAATATATGAGGAGCTAAAGGAAATTATTTAGACAATTAAGGGAGAGGCAAACGTGTTATGGGAGACTGGAATTCGGTTGTAGGACAAGGAAGGGAATAGAAGGGAAGATAGTAGGTGAATATGGTATGCCGACCGCGGTGGCTGAGGGGACTGAGGCGCTTCAGTCACGGTCTGCACGGCCACTACGGTCGGGGGTTCGAATCCCCCCTCGGGCATGGGTATTTGTGCTGTCCTTAGTCTTAGTTAGTTAATAAGTAGTTTGTAAGTTTAGGGACTGATAACCCCGAAGTTGTCCCATAGACTTTACAAACATTTGAACATTTTTTTGAATATGGTATGGGCAAAAGGAATGAAAGAGGAAGCCGCCTGGTAGAATTTTGCGCGGAAAATAATTTACTTATAACAAACACCTGGTTTAAGAATCACGAAAGAATTTGTATACGTGGAAGAGACCAGGAGACACAGAGATTCCAGAAACCTGATACCAGAACCTTTAGACATACCCACGGCAGATATAAACTCTAACCACAATGTATTGGTCATGAGTTGTAGTCTGAAACTGAAAAAACTGCAGAAAGGTAGGAAAATAAGGAGATGGGACCTGGATAAACTGAAGGAACCTGAAGTTCTTGGGAATTTCACAGGGTGCTTTAGGCAACAATTGACAGAAACGGGGGAATCTAAAACAGTAGAGAAGGAATGGGTAGCATTAATAGATGAAATAGTGAAGGCAGCAGAGGACAAAATAGGTAGGAAGGCAGGACAAAAAATCCTTGGATATCACAGGACATACTGGATTTGATCGATGAAAGGAGAAAACATAAAAATGCAGTAAATGAAACAGGCAGAATGGAGTAGAGAAGACTAAGAAATGAGATTGACAGGAAGTGCAAAATGGCTAAGCAGGAGTGGCTAGAATGCAAATGCAGGGATGTAGAAGAATGTATAAATAGGGGAAAAATAGATACAGCTTACAGGAAAATAAAAGAGATGTTTGGAGATAAGAAAAACAGCTCTATGAATATCAAGAACACAGATGGAAAATCAGTTCTCAGCAAAGAAGGGAAAGCGGAAAGGTGGAAAGAGCATATTGAGAAGCTCTACGAAGGAAATGAAGTTAGAGACAACGTGGTAGGAAGGGAGGAAGAGGTAGATAAGGATGAAATAGGAGATACTATACTGAGAGATGAATTTGACAGAGCACTGAAAGACCTAATTCGAAACAAGGCCCCTGGAGTAGATGACATTCCCTCAGAGCTACTGAAGTCTCTGGGACAACCAGCCAAGACAAAATTGTTTCACCTGGTGTGTAAGATGTATGAGACAGGTGACATACCCTCAGACTTTAAGAAAAATGTAATAATTCTCATTCCAAAGAAATCACGCGCAGATAAATGTGAAAATTACAGAACCATCAGTCTGATAAGTCATGGTTTCAAAATTTTAACATGAATTATTTACAGGAGAATGGAAAAGCTGGTTGAAGCTGACCTCGGGGACGATCAGTTTGGATTCAGGAGGAATGTAGGTACCCGGGAGGCAATACTCACTTTACGTCTTATCTTAGAAGATAGATTAAGGAAAGGCAAACCTACATTTTTAGCTTTTGTAGATTTGGAGAAAGCGTTTTACAATGTTCACTGGAATACTCTCTTTCAAATTCTGAAGTCAGCAGGGGTAAAATACAGGGAAAGGTGAATTATTTACAACTTGTAGAAAAGCCAGTCCGCAGTTATTAGACTCGAAGGGCATGAAAGGGAAGCATTAGTTGGGAAGGGAGTAAGACGGAGTTGTAGGCTTTCTCCGATATTATTCAATTTGTACATCGAGCAGGCGGTGAAGGAGAGCAAGGAAAAATTGGGAATGGGGATTAAAGTTCAGGGTGAAGATATAAAAACGTTGCGTTTTGCTGATGACATTGTAATTCTGCCAGGGACAGCAAAGGACTCGGAAGAGCAGTTGAATGGAATGAACAGTGTGTTGATGTGAGCAAAACAAAGATAATGGAATGCAGTCTTAGAGAATCAGGCTATGCTGAAGGAATTACTTTACGTAATGAAACAATGAAGGTGGTAGATGAGCTTTGTTACTTGGGTAGTAAAATAACTTATGACGGTCGCAGTACAGAGGATATAAAATGCAGAATGGCATTGGGAAGAAAAGCATTTTTGAAAAAGAGAAATTTGCTAACATCGAATATTAATTTATCCGTAAGGAAGTCCTTTGTGTGGAGTGTTGCTTGTGCCTTACAGACACTCGCAACCTAGCGCGGAATTCAATGCGAGAAACTTATAATAGTTTCCACAACGAAATTCTGTCTCGAAATCTTGCAAAAAATCTAAAGAAATACTGGTCATATGTGAAGTACCCTAGCGACAAGAAAACAAACAATGGTAATACCAGCGATGACAGTACTGCTAAAGTGGAATTGCTAAACACAGCTTTCCGAAATTCGTTCACCAAAGAAAACGAAGTGAACACTCCAGACTTCGAACCAAGAACAGCTGCCACCATGCAAAACTTAGAAGAAGATGTTCCTGGAGTAGTAAAACAACTTAAATCACTAAACAAAACCAAATCTTCCAGGCAAATTGTATACCAACTAGATTCCCTTCAAAGTATGCTGATGCAATAGCTCTATACTTAGCTATCATATACAACCGATCACTCAGCGAAAGATCCGTACCCATAGACTGGAAAGTTGCCCAAGTCACTCCAATATTCAATAGGAGTGAGCCCTAAAATTACAGGGCAATCTCATTGATGTCGATTTGCAGTAGGATTTTGGAACATACACATTGTTTGAACATGATGAATTACCTCGAAGAGAACGACCTATTAAACAATAGTTAACATGGATTCAGAAAGAATCGTTCTTGCGAAATACAGCTTGCCCTTTATTCATATGAAGTGTTAAGTGCCATCGACAAGGGATCTCAAATCGATTCCATATTTATGGATTTCCGGAAAGCTTTTGACATTGTACCTCACAAGCGGCTTCGAATGAAATTTCGTGTTTATGGAATATCGCCCCAGTTGTGCGATTGGATTCACGATTTCCTTCAGAAAAAACACAGTTCGTAGTAACTGACGGTAAGTCATCGAGTATAACAGAAGTGATATTTGTCATTCTCTAGGATAGCGTTATAAGTGCCCCACTCTTCCTCATGTTTACAACGATTTAGAAGACAATCTGAATAGCTCTCTTAGATTGTTCGCGGATGATGCTGTCGTTTATCGGTTAGTTAAGTCAACAAAGGATCAAAAGTATCTGCAAAACGATTTAGATAAAATTTCTACGTGGGGCGAAAATTGGCAATTAACACTGAATAATGAAAAGTTTGAAGTAATACACATGACCACTAAAAGAAATCCGCTGAACTTGAATTAAATGATAAAACAGTCAAATCATAAGGTCGTAAATTCTACCAAATACATAGGAGTGACAATTACGAACAAATGAGAGTGGAGAGAACACACAGAATATATTGTGGGGAAGGCGAATCGAAGGTTACGTTTCATTGGCAGAACGCATCGAAGATACAACAGCTCCAACAAAGAGACTGCCTATGTCACACTTGTGCGTCCTCTCCTGGAGTACTGTTGCCCAGGTGGGACTGGCGGAAGACTTTGAGGAGGTCCAGAGAAGGGCAGCTCTTTTTGTTTTATCACGTTACAGGGGGGAAAGCGTCACGGAACTGTTGCACGATTTGAGGTGGAAATAATTAAAAGAATGACATTATTCGTTGCGGCGAGATCTATTTGCGAAATTTCAAACACAGACATTCACTTCTGAATGTGAAAATATTTTGCTAGCGCCCACCTACATAGGGAGACATGACCATCCCAAAAAAAGTAAGAGAAATCAGATCGAAAACGGAACGATTTTGGTGTTCTTTCTTTCCGCGCGCTATTAGAAAATGGAACGGTAGAAAAAGGTTTATGAAAGTGGTTAATGAACCCTCTTCCAGGCACTTAAATATGATTTGCAGAGTATCTATCTAGATGATGTAGTACTTTGAAAGACTATTGAATGAGGAAAATGTACTAGAGAAGTATGAGGATGGAGATATATTTGATGGAATGACCCAAAGTAGATGTAGGGAAAAAGTACAACATGCGATGAAGAAAATGAGAAATGGGAAGGGCATAGAGGCAGACCAAATTCCAATAGAAGTATGGAAGAGTCTGGGAGAACAGAGAACTGATATTCTCCGGAATTTGATGCAGAAAATCTGGAAAGGAGAAAGAATGCCGCATGCGTGGAGAAGCGGTATACTGGTTCGAACGTGTAAGGGGAAAGGGGACATGCAAAACTGTGGACATTGTAGAGGGATAAAACTGATGTTACATATAATGAACATCTGGGAGAGAGCAGTTTGGATTTACGCCGGGAAGAGGAACAACCAATGCAATATTTGCATTGGGGCAACTGATGGAGAGGCACAGAGAACTACACTATGAAAAGAATAAGGCCTTTATAGATTTTGAGAAGGCATATTACAGAGTGCCGAGGCAAGAGATATGGAAGTCTGAGAAGTAAATGCGTGCCATGAAAATACATCACTGTGGTCGAATACATGTACGAAAGTGCATTGAAACAAGTCAGTAGCAGTGCAGGTGCTACAAAGTCATTTACAGTGAGAGTAGGACTAAAACAGGGATCTGCTCTCAGCCCATACCTCTTTCACCTTCTCGTGGATGTACAAGTCAAAGATGTGAAAAATGAGGCACCTTGGAGTATAATGTTTGCCGATAATGTTGTAATCAGTGAACCCACTTCGAGACAAGATTTAACAGTGAAGAAAAGCTCTAGACGAAGGTAAAAAGGTAAAGCAGTCAACAATCCGAAGATTGAACACCACAGTGCTTTACTAGGCATGGTCGTGTTTGGATGTGGTATGCCGTTGCCTTCCTCCGACATTCGAACTGACTTACCCAGTCAGTTACAGGGGGACCTACAGTTTAACGTAGGTTCCGAACCACGGTGCTACTCGGTATTTTTTACATGAGCAATACTGCCAGAGGTGAAAGAAGTGGAAACTGACAGATAAAAATCCTACGACCTGGCGGGGATCGAACCCCCGACCTTTGGATTTGTAGTCTGGCACTCTACCACTGTGCAACCGAGGCGCAATTAAGGGAAGGATATTTAGCAGGGCGAGAACAGAGTATTTATGTAGAAAGGATGCCAAAGATCTATATTATATTTATAACAAATATTTTTCTGTTTTCTACTGATAAACTATTTGCAGCATGGTAAGTTCGCATAAAGAATTTTGAAAACACAAACTGGGCTGAAGAGTTACGAACAGATTGGAAAGTAAAAGATTCCATGAAATACAAGGAAGTTAGGTAGATCTTATTTATTAAAAGAAACTACAAAGTCAGTCGGCCACACCAAACTACCCGGCCTATTTCCTTTTTTTTTTCAAAAAGCGAAAGGTATTCTTTCGCAAATTTTTCATCAAGTATCAGAATTAACTTACGTCTCTCCATCCTTCTGTCCTTGCATTTAATATTTTAATCGATTTGTTTTACGATATCTTTGGTTCTAATTAAGGTACGCAGTTAATTTTGATCCATCAACTCTCAGCGGATCAAGCTTTTTCATTTTCTCTTTAAAAAACTTGCACTGATCGTTTCTGATGAAATTTATGCGTAGACATTCAACTTTACTTCCATTTTCCCCAACTCTTTTGTCATTCCAGTAACAGTTCGAAGTATTCGCGCAGGTCATCTGGTTATTTAATAATGTACAAAGTTACCCTACTCTTTAACGTCACAGCAGAGAAAACTACGAAAACGCTGTTTGTAATATCCTCTCCCATTTGTAGTATGCTACCCCATCAAATTGCTCTTTGTGAAGACCTCTAAGTCAAAGAAAAATCAAACAATGTAACTTCTACAGGAAAAGCTTTCTTAAATGATAAACCTAATAAAAGGTGTCAATATAATTTAATGTCTGGGTCAATTATTTTATTATAATGCAACTTTTTCGTTATTCCTTATTTATTTATTTTAATTATATTTTCGTCAGTTTATCTCATTTTGTACTTGAAACTCCATATTTATAATACATTTGTTTCTATTTTGCAGATCTCTAGCGTGCCAACGACGGCATCACCCGTAGCAGTCGAGTAAGTGAGATCTACTGACTATTAACGTCCTTGGAAAATAAAAAGTACACATATGTCCTCCACGGTTTGTCTAAACTGTTTACGGCCGCAAATTTTTTCTAGGTTTACTATAAAGTACTATTACATAGATGAAACAAACAAACAATATTTGCAGTTACATCGGTATAAATTGTATTATGCATGACACACGTGTACAAATATTTGAAGTACAATAACTTTTGGAAATTATGCTTTTCCGAAGTAGTGATTTGGAGAAGTCCCATAAAATGTGATTTTTTTCTGTCAGTGTGCTCGTTCTGCAGAGATCAGAGCGTCGTGAACTTTATACACCATATGTTGTTACATAGCTGCAACGTAGCACATAACATTGCCAAGGAACACAAAAGTACTCGGCGCTGGGCGGAGTCGAACCTGCGACCCTTTCAGAACAAATCCCTATGACCACACTCCCACAAGGACAACTGATAAGATTTATATGGTGATAGATTCGTATAAAAATTCCTTTTACTTCCTAAACGGTTGGTCAACTTGAGTTCCCACTTTTATGTTTCACCAAGCCCCAAATATGTCACAAATTTGGACGAATTAGGCGATAATAAGTAAGCGTCCTCTCCGTGTAAGTTTCGTTGAAATGGATCCATTAGTTTAGGAGGATATGTAGAGAATTTTCGGATGTGCATAACTAAAGACCATGATAGTACCTATCAGCTTTAAGATATGAAGTCATTGGCGGCGGCATAATAAACGGAAATAAATGCAGAAAGCGACATTTCGAAACACAAAACAATACTCAAAATGTAAAACTTGCCAGGACGCGCGAAGAAACTTTCCTTTCCTATACTGTTTGGCCAATTAGTTCTCATTACGGATGATCAACATTTCGAGTGATTAGTGTTTTGGAATTAAAACATAGGACTCGTGTGGGTGAATAGGTGTATGTAAATTCAGCAGTTTGTTTAGAAAAACGTAATGTCACATTTGGAACAGAAAGAAAAGTCATCAATGTTTCCAGTCATAGAAGACAAGACACCAACATCACAGGTCAAAGCTGGTCTTCAATTGAACCTCCGAGTGAATAGGCAGCACTTCGCGAATTTGATTGTTTAGGAGGTCTTACTGCCTGAAATATGTGTCCAAGGTGTTCTTAACGTGACATCCATTGTTGTATGATTGTGGAGTATGCGTAGATATCGGAATCGAAACTAGCAGCGAATGAGAGATGAATTAAAAAAAAAAGTAATGAATGAAAAGGGAGACACTGAATTAAAATTTATGGCGGGGCTGCCTGCTTCTAGGCAGTCGGGTATTCAGTTTTTTTCTTTAAATCTACCAACATCGTTACTTATTTAGATGGAATCGCACATAAATCGTAGAAATGCACCAAATAAAGGAATAAATGGTATATGGCAACTAACGATACCGCAGCCACGACCTTATCGATAAAGCGAATGCGCGGAATGTCCTAAAGTACTCCCGCCGCCACAAAACAAACTTCAATTCTGTCACAATTTTCCCCTATGTGACACGTATCAATATTTCCGAGACTCTCCAACAGCGTGCTTTTGGACATATTGTCCATTCGCGATACGCATAAAGCCGTGAGGGCCGAGTGGATCCCATAGCTGGACAGTCCCGGGTGACGCTGATGATCACTGTTTAATAATTAGAAAAAGAACATGCATGAAGATGGTAATAAGTACTCGGGTGCCAGCCATTGGACTAGAACATGTTTCTTTTCTGATATTACAATAGTCGCCACCCACCATAATACCGGAAGGGTGCCTTCAGTTTCGTTATAGTCTGCTTCCTTATCAATGCTCTATAAATAGCTGTAGTGAATGGGTTAATTGAGTTGTAAATTTATTTGCCCTAAGCTACGTACATGAAATAAATTTAAAAGGCTGAAAAATAAGAAAAAAATATGGATTGGCTACAAGGAAAAAAAAAGGGAATAGACTGACAAGTAAACCGAAGGTTTCGGGTTGGAATCCTGGCCAAGCAAAAATTTTAATTCATTACCACTCCTTCTATTGAATGTCTTTGATGTATTGAGGCAATATATGCCTCTGCTAACTGATTTTCGCAGACAGTTGGTGCTTGCTGGTTGCTCTTACTACGCAGCTCCCATATTTTTCCTCATCTGGATTCTGTAAAGATACAATGACTTTCGTGTTGTCAGCAGTGTTTTACTTAATACTGTCTGGTCTGAAGATGTCAAAGTATAATTAACAGAAAATTTTTTGTGTACCAGTCATCCTAAATTGTATAGTCTAAGAGGAAATATATGTACAGTAGTCAATATTTTAAAAGTTTTACACAGCATCCATTTTAAGTTTTATAATTTAACAGAAAACATTTTTGTACAGCACTACGCTATTTAAAACTCTATATAAAAAATAGAGCACAGAGGGAATGAGTGAGTGCGTGAGTGTTCGTGTGTGGAGAGACAGAGGGAAGCAGAAAGAGTATCGCCATCTGGCGGATTTTCCGCTTAGCAATTGACTGTTTAGCAGCCTTAAGTTTGCACTTGACCATCCTACTGAGATTTTCAGGGGTGAATTGTAAACATCATTCATGTATGACATGTGTTTATGATATAAAAGTTTTATCAAAGTGTTGGATGGGATAATAATAATTTTGTCTTTTCACAGCCTTTGAAAAAGTCGTATGTCGAAACGTGTAAGTCCTTAACGAAGTGCAGTTGTGATCAAGACAGTTAAAGTTGTTACAAGTGTATCAGAATTGCCACCACGTCTTACAAATGTCCAATATAGACAGCAAGGCATTGAATTATTGTTTGAACAGCTGCAAGTACCCGGCTTTGACCGGGTTTAAAATAATATTTTCTGTAGGAGCGTACAAATCCGCTTATTTGCATGTAATAAAAGGGTACATTTATGTTAAAGCAACGTGATAAACAACATCATTGGCAGTTCCATTTGGAGTATGTACAAAAATATTTTCGTCTTTGCCCACTCTGGAGTAGGCCACATACAACTGTCCATGAGAGAAGCATGGAGTCTCTACACCAGCAATTAGATTATATTAGATTAGATTAATACTTGTTCCATAGATCATATATACGACATTTCGTAATGATGTGGAACGTGTCAGTTTAGTAAATATTGTCTACAGTTGACAATCAATATTTTAATGATTTATTTTTATTTTTATTTTTAATTTTTTATCTTTTTTAAGTTTTATCTAAAAATTCATCTACATTGTAGAAGGAGTTGCCTTTCAGAAATTTCTTTTTAAACACTAGTTGTCTATCTGTCAGACTTTTGATGCTACTTGGTAAGTGACCAAAGACTTTTGTGGCAGCATAATTCACCCCTTTCTGAGCCAAAGTTAGATTTAACCTTGAATAGTGAATATCATCCTTTCTCCTAGTGTTGGAGAAAGGATGATATTCACTATTCAATCCCAAGAGACTGTCCCTGCGACTTGATTGTCATGGCAAAGCACAGTTTCGAAGATAACTGTATTCTCTTGAATTGTTTGGTGTTGTCTGAGGAAATGATAGGTATGTTTTAAATGAACACGTCCCCATCCTTAGAAGTCCCTGTGAGTACTGCAGACAGTAACCTTCATCTTGTTTTCAAGGTCATGTGTACAAAATTTCATAATGATCTGAGCAAAACTGTGGATTTTGGGGAAATCCATAAGTTTTCTTGTCTTTAACACTGGATGAAAGCACTGATGTATGTGCACTGTGCATCAGCCACCCCGCACAACCCTGCTCCCCGCACTGCTGGCTCTCAAGGCCGCTCAGCGCTGCCCTCGCGGCTCTCGCTGCTCGCGGGCAGCTCTCGTGCCCACCCCTGGTCTACTACAACTTATGATCCAACTTCTAGGTATTTACTCAAAGAGGCAAATGTCCGAAATTGGGGGTTTTGGCTAAAAGCAGGAGCGCTGGTGAAGACAGACGGGGTGACCGCAGGAATTGCCTGGAAAGGGCCGGGGCTGCAGAAGCCATTCCAGGGAATGGAAACGTCCAGGCGGCTGCGCCTGCGGCAGCCACGAAGGTCCGGGGATACAATAGCCGCTGCCAACCGCACCAAAACTCGCATCTCAACACCGCTGAGGGGAGGGTCGCCAGGAGGGCCGAGGGGAAGATTCCACAGAAATTGAGCTCCGCCGGAAGGACCACTCCGATTTCGGCGCAGAATAAATGACATTCCCGCCAAGACAAGGAGATGGATCTACGAAGCGGGGACCAGACTGAAGGTTGCTATTCGACCTGCGTATACATTACACTTACGGCATTTCAAGTGGATGTATTTGGCACCGCTGATATTTCTACAAGTGCAAATGATGCTTTTTAACTGTCTTCGCCGGCCGCGGTGGCCGAGGGGACTGAGGCGTTTCAGTCACGGTCTGCATGGCCACTACGGTCGGGGGTTCGAATCCCCCCTCGGGCATGGATATTTGTGCCGTCCTTAGAATAAGGTAGTTGATAAGTAGTTTGTAAGTTTAGGGACTGATGACCCATAAGTCCCATAAGCTTAACAAACATTTGAACATTTTAACTGTCTTCAAAGAAGGTGAAGGTTCTCAATTCGATTGTTTTTTTTATTTTATTTTCTTTTGTTTTTTCTTTTTCTTCTTTTTTCTTTCTTTTTTAATATTTATTTTATGTTTGCTACCTCAGAACCTTCGACTATGTGTACCGATTTCGATGATTCTATTATTTGAAAGCTGGTGCTTCCCGTATGGTCCCATTTCTATTTGGTCCAGTTCTGAGAAAGACATCCATAAAGAAGCCATATAAGTCTTAAGTTTGCAACAAGTAAACCAATGTGCGCGACAAATGGACGAATAACTCAATATCACGCCAACCGTTTCCGATGATTCTCTTTTTATTGGAAAGGATGTACTTGAAGGGTAATTAGATGAGAGTTTGGTTAGGTTCTGATTATGGGATCCATGAAAAATTAACGGAAATCGTCAATTCGTAGGATCAAATTATCGATACTCGGCCGAATCTTTTATGGGCTATCCGGGTATTTGAGTCACCTACCGTAACGTCGTTATGGTCATGTAATTCCCTGGCCGCGGTGGAGTAGCCAAGCGGTCTAAGGCGCCTCGCTGCAGAGCGCGTTGTTGCTTGCCGTAGGAGGTTCGAGTTGTGGTGTCGCATTGTGTATGAAGTGCGCGCCACGTACTTTCGCCACGCGCCGCCATGCACGCACGGCGCGGCGTTCTGACGACGTCAGCCACGAGCGCCCCCTGCTGTAACTCCGCTCGTGGCCACCACTGCTGCATCGGCCACTTGGCAATCAGGTAGACACCAGTTAAGACTTGGCTATCGGAATCATCAGTAGGCAGGGCTCTATCTAAACTATGTATCAGCATTCTGCAGTCAAAAACTATGTAAAAGTTAAGTATTACCAAGACTCCACGAAATATATATCTTGTTCTAATTTAGTCTAGAGTGTCTAGTTTCTGCTGTCCCACTGGCCGGTCACCTCCGTACCTGCACATACGTGCATCATACCTCCTGTGTCGGTCTCTCTCTCTCTACTCGGCCACCGACTCCTACGACCACCGGCGGAACGAAACACAAAAGTGGCGACGAGGATGGGATACAAAACGAGACCTCCCTGGGGCATGGGTGTATGTGTTCGTCCTTAGGTTAGTTTAATTTAGTTTAAGTAGTTTCTAAGCTACGTACTGATGACCACGCAGTTTGGCCCAATAGATTTACAAACATTTTGAACATATGAAATTCCCTGTTGAAAACTTTTTTTAAGTAAAACCGCATTTTTGAAAGTCCATTTTTGCTCAATGTATAAACAAGCAGCCCTCGGTCGCAAATTAAAAATTATTTTACAAGGTTTCGGCAATGACTAAAATTGCCTTCATCAGAAAATATATATATATAAACAAGTCACATAATAAAATATACTATTCAGCTGTGTACCTTACGTCACAAAGTTTAAAAAGTAATTTTTTGGAAAAAGGTAGCCACTATGGGCTGCACGCTTGCGTCATCAGACGGCTGTTGACGTCCATATACACGTTATCTATATTTTCCTTGTGCAGATAATTTTTCTTGTGGCGAAAGGTTTTGGTTGTGGGGTGCGCTACAATATAAAACTGTAATTGCTTACTCGATGGTGCCGGCCGTGGTGGCCGAGGGGACTGAGGCGCTCCAGTCACGGTCTGCACGGCCACTACGGTCGGGGGTTTGAATCCCCCCTCGGGCACGGATATTTGTACCCTCCTTGAGGATTAGGTAGTTAATAAGCAGTTTGTAAGTTTAGGGACTGATGACCCCGTAGTGAAGTCCCATAAGCTATACAAACATTTGAATTTGAACTCGATGGTAAATGTGGCTCATGATACTGACAAATGTTGTGAACAAATTTTTACGATAGAATGCTTCTTGTTATTCATGTAGTTACGTCAAATGTCGGTTCCATTAAGTTGTATTACTGATTACTGCAGCTGTTGTTGTAATGAGAACTTTTTCAAATAGTTAAGTGGAGCACCATAGCGCGATTAACCACTTATAAACACACACACACACACACACACACACACACACACACAAACACACACACACAATCAAACAAACACAAACAAATTGTTTTTGCCACATAGAATACACAGATGGTTATAATGTCAAAACAACACTGTCGAAGATGTTCATATCTTTGATAAAAAACAAAAAGTTCTCATTGCAACAACAACTGCAGTAATCAGCGATACAACTTAATGGAACCGACATTTCGATATAAGTACATGAATAACAAGAAAAATTCTATCGTAAAAGTTTGTTCACATCAATTGTCAGTATCACGAGTCACATTTACGTTCGAGTAAGCAATTGCAATCACGTTTTGTATTATAGGGCACCACACAACCAAAACATTCTCGCTACATGAAAAATTATCTACATGAGGAAAATATAAATGACATGCATGTGGACGTGAACAGCACTCTGATGATGGACTGAAAGGTTCGAAACTGGAATCAGCGCTATTTAGTAAATACGAAACATTCGTTAAGCAAAATATATTTTTCTGTATGAAATCATTAAAAGAGGATATTGTGTTCTAAAGGCGAAAAACACAAAGAACAATTTCGTCCAAGAATTTAAAAGAATTCTGCAACAAAAAGATTACAATTTGTTTCCTTCGAGGTAACAGTTTGGTTACACTTCGTGGGAAGGGGGGGGGGGCGGGGGTTATCATCAGAATATTTTTATTTGGAAGGAGGTCCCCGGAATATTTTTACTTGGATGGGGTCGCACATTCGGAAAGATTGAAAAACACTGCGTTATACTATGCATGATTCAAGTGTCATCAGCATCCGTTCGGCAGTTTATAGACTTTGACGCCTTACGTAAACACTGTGTTTAATATGTTGAATCGTATTACGTACAACACGTCAACCAGTAAAAGTATTTAAATAAATGTCATAAATTTTAAAAATCAAAGAATAAAATACCTTTTCCGAAGAGTCTTCAAGTGTTCCGGAAGCTGTACGATAAACGTTGATATCAACTGTTACATGTTTCGAGTTATATACTTAACATCAAAAAATATCATGAATTACTAGGTACTTCTTCAGTATTCAAACTATTACCATACCCAATGTCATCGAAACCGGTTCAGCGGTTCAGTCATGAAAGCGTATCATTCTTTCGGGTTTATAGTAACAGTGGAATAGGGATTAAAGTTCAGGGGGAAGAAATAAAAACATTGCGTTTTGCTGATGACATTGTAATTCTGTCAGAGACAGCAAAGGACCTGGAACAGCAGTTGAATGGAATGGACAGTGAGTTGAAGAGAGCGTATAAAATGAACATTAACAAGAGCAAAACAGGCGATGCTGAAGAAATTAGATTAGGTAACGAAACAATGAGGGTGGTAGATGAGTTTTGTTACTTGGGTAGTAAAATAACATGCGGTGGTCGCAGTACAGAGGATATAAAATGCAGAATGGCAATGGGAAGAAAAGCATTTTTGAAAAAGAGAAATTTGCTAACATCGAATATTAATTTAAGGGTAAGGAAGTCTTTTCTGAAGGCATTTGTGTGGAGTGTTGCCATGTATGGGAGTGAAACATGGACGATAAGCAGTGCGGACAGGAAGAGAATAGAGGCTTTTGAAATGTGGTGCTACAGAAGAATGCTGAAGATTAGGTGGGTAGATCGCATAACTAATGAAGAAGTACTGAACAGAATTGGTGAGAAAAGGAATTTTTGGCACAACCTGACTAAAAGAAGGGATCGCTTGGTAGGACACATACTTAGACATCGGGGAATCGTAAATTTAGCATTGGAGGGAAGTGTGTGGGGTAAAAATCGCAGAGGGAGACCAAGAGACGCGTATAGTAAGCAGATTCAAATGGACGTGGGTTGCCGTTCTTATGAGGAGATGAAGAGGCTTGCTCAGGATAGAGTAGAGTGGAGAGCTGCATCAAACCAGTCTCCGGACTGAAGACCATAACAACATAACAGTGACAGTATGGACTGAATGATGGAATGACCGGGGCCTTAGGCCATCATCAGGTGTTAAAAAATCAAATCAGTTGTTCTGTAAATACTAGTAATATAGAAGAGTTGTTACATGTACTCTTATAAGATAATTACATAAATTTTTTAAAAAGTATTACTTACATTACTTATAATATTGTAGTCGTTTATTTGCTGCCCAGTTGATTTTAAAAGCTGATTTATTGCTTATCTATTGCTGCTTATGTGTATATGTGCAGCAGCACTGGTTAAATTATTAGATTTTTTATCAGTTTTTTTATTGTGGCAGCATCCAACGATATTATAAGTTTACATGGTTACCAGTAGCCGGCCGCGGTGGCCAAGGGGACTGTGGCGCTTCAGTCACGGTCTGCACGGCCACTACGGTCGGGGGTTCGAATCCCCCTCGGGCATGGATATTTGTGCCGTCCTTAGGATAAGCCTTTTGATAAGTAGTTTGTAAGTTTAGGGACTGATAACCCCGTAGTTAAGTCCCATAAGCTTAACAAACATTTCTTTTGTTGCCAGTAATTTATACATTAATATATTTGGTTTATTGGTTTTGTATTGCAGTTTTACTATGTATTTGGAATCTTTGGAGTTTATTCATTCTCTTGTTTGTTTATATTGCGAATAAAATATTCGATGTATTTTTTATGTTTGAGTACGGTCTGTTCATTTAGTACATAGTTCTGGTTGTTGTGTATTAGGGAATATAGTTCGATTTTCTCGATAATATTCATTTTTGGCCCTTTTTGTATAATGTGTAAATTTTTTAAGGCTTCCTCTATAGGTTTTACATCGTGTTTTTCCGTGATTAAATGTTGATAGAACTTAGATGGGTTATTTTCACTGTCTATAGAAATGTTTTAAATGTTTGTATAGTCGATGGGACTTAACTACGGGGTCATCAGTCCCTAAACTTACAAACTACTTATGAACTAACTAAGTCTAAGGATGGCACAAATATCCATTCCCAAGGGGGGATTCGAACCCCCGACCGTAGTGGCCGTGCAGACCGTGACTGGAGCGCCTCAGTCCCCTCGGCCACCGCGGCCGACCACTGTCTATTGTGTGTTCTTTATATCTAGCTTGGATATTTCTTCCAGTTTGTCCTATACGTGATTTTTGACAGGTGTTACACGTAATTTAGTAAATGCCTTGATTATTGTATTTTAGTGTGTCTGTCTCCTTTAAAAATTTTGTGGTTCAAACAGTGCTTGTTTTGATAGGCCAATTTGACGTTTGTGTGTTTGAATATTTTATTAACTTCGTCTGATATGTTTCCTATGTATGTTGTAGGTACGTATGTCGGTTTTTTCTTTGTTGGAGTGCCTTTCGTTAATGTTATTTCTCTGTGCAGCTTTGATATTCTTGCCTATGTTTTCTGCTGGTATAATTTTGATATAATTTAGGGTAATAATTGTTTTGTTGGGCTATGTGTTCTAAGGTGCGTATTTATTACTGAATGGCTTCAAATTCTAGTGGTTAGTTTATTATTTTGTTAAGCATGGTGTGAAAGGAAGCCATTTTGTAGGTTTTTGGATGACAGGAATGTGCATTTATGATAGTATCATAAATTACTCGTACTTACAGTACACCTGATGGTGGCTTAAGGCCGAAATAAGCTTATAGTGAGATAATAAAGTTCTAAAACAGTGTTAAAACATTTTGTAATTATTGTGGTAGTGAATTCCCAAAGTGCTATCCTTACAAAACCCATTGGCATCATGAACTGTTACTGACGAATTAGTGAAGCGGAGGGCAGTTTCGGTGTGGGCGTTTAATAAGGTGGCGGAAGAAGACGATTGGTTGAGTGACGTGATGTGGACCTACGAAGCTCATTTCACGCTACGCCGGTCTGTCAACGCCCACAACTGCTGAATTTTGGCTACCGAAAATCCTAGAACTCTCGTGGAAACTCCGTTGCACGACGAGAAAGTCACGGTATGGGTTGGATTTACCACATCTACCGTTATCGGGCCTTTTTTCTTCGAGAAACTGCGTGGTTCTGGTTTTGTAACTACTACCGTGATGGGTGAGAGGTACGCCGATATGTTAGAGAATCGCATCATCCCCGCCTGGCTGATAAACACCTGCTGGAACATACGATTTTTATGCAGGATGGCACTCCAACCCATATTGCTAGAAGCGTGAAAGATTTGCGCGCGTCGTTTGGTGATGATCGTGTGCTCAGCCGCCACTTTTGCCATGCTTGGCCTCCCAGGTCCCCAGACCTCAAACCGTGCGATTATTGGCCTTGGGATTACCTGAAGTCGCAAGTGTATCGTGATTAGGGTTGCCAGATCTCCGGGCGCCGCCCGGAGTGCCCGGGCTTGGAATGAATTCTCCGGGTCTACGGGCCAATGACTCTCATCTCAGGGTTTGAATGTAACCTTCATCATAACTTTTTTTACGACACTTTTTAAGTACTATGCTCATGTAGCGACGATCTAAATCGAACTTAACGTAACTTAAACTAGGGGGGGATTCGTACCCCTGGCGGGAGCAGCCTCGCGCACCGTGGCAAGACGCCTCAGTGCGCTGGGCCATTTCCGACCGGCTCCTCTCTAGTAATTGTGAATAACTTTATATAAATGTCAATTTCTTATTGCAACAAAACGCTACTTTTATGTTCTTCCTGTGAAAACTTTTCATTGTTGCGTCGGTAGTAATCGGCTAGCGCATTATTAAGCAAACACTGTTGCGGCAACGTGTCAACTGGCGACGTCTATTATTTGTGTTCGTTCGTTCATTGTTTATTATCAGTTTACCGGCAATTTTTGGAATACTCGGATCGTGTGAAAACAGGCAAGCTTACATTAACTCAGATTAGTGAGTAATAACAGTGAAATGAAGAGACGATATCTAAGTTCGTTCCGTGAAGAATGGTTGCAGAAAGAAAACTATAAAGAGTGGCTACAAAAAGACGATACTGTACGTGTAAGTGCAGAATATGCACTATCTCACTTACTTGCTGGGTGGGAGGAGATAATTAGGGTTTTCTTTCTTTTTTTTTTTTTTAGAATTCACGTTAATCCTGAGGGAGGTGGGGGGGGGGGGGGAGTTGGTCGCAGTTGGGTCTGGTCTCCGGGCCTGCCTCGAGTTCATCTGGCAACCCTAATCGTGATTGACCGACATCTATAAGGATGCTAAAAGACAACACATTGAGTTAACACTCAGGAGGCCAAATAAATAAATAAGTGCTAACGTCGCTACTGAACTCTAGCAGACACCCGCTCCGTGAACAGCCCCTGAGTTACCTGTCTGCCGTTTGGCTTTATCATAGGCCGCTTTGCGTGGGAGCGAATCTGCGGCAGTCCATGAGGCTGGAATACCGCCGTTAATTTGGATGCGGCAGAGAAGTGGAGGGCCTTTGCCCGCCAGATTGCCGCACTGACAGTTAATTGCTTCCGGGTCCGTTGCCCTTCCGCCGCGCTGTGAGCCAGCGTGGGCCCAGCGGCTCTTTGACTGACCCGCCAAAGTCAGCGAGTCAATGGGCGGAATGTTGCGCTCACGTCTGCGCTGTTTGAGCGAGACAACACAACGCGCGCCTGCAGAAGCCAGACAGAGAATATTAGTTTGTGTACGCCCGCACAACCGCGTTATGCCGCAATTTGATTGCGGGGTCGGCCAGTGCAGCGTTGGCAGTCAAAAGGGGATGTGAAGGAATGGTTGATTATAGTTCGACCCACGAACGGTGGCTGGTCGCTTATGTCTCAACAAAGATGAAAATACTTTGAATAGTTTCAAACGACAGTTAACCCTTAACCACCCGGGTGTAGTCTGTCAGACCACTGAGGCAGTGTTGCCAACCCTGAAGCTCAATTTCCCCTAAATCGTATGTGAAATTCCCGTTAAAAAAAACCTAAAAGTTTTTGTTACGTCTCGTTTTGCAGCTTTTAAATATTCTAGGAAAGACATTTATATATATATATATATATATATATATATATATATATATATATATATATATATATATATTGCACCGAAGCTGCTTTTTTATTGAAATGGTGACTAGTTTCAGGCTTTGTACATTTTCTTAAGCCACATTATATTATGTTTGGACACTGTGTAGATCATGCTGTTTATATATGTCTTTTCTAGACTGTTCATTTTTGTTCGTGAAACATTCCAATAAAGCTCTGCATGACGAATTAATGTATTCGTTCTACTAATTACTATTATTCTACTCTTCAGTGGTCACTAAAAAAAAAAAAAAAACAGTGGTATATAGGCTGCAGGGAGAAATTACGCTATATAAACGTGATTCATCTAGCTCATCATCTCAAGATATCTCTGAATCTCAAAGCTTAGAAACGGTGCCCATGTTTAAAATAGAGGATTACATTTGTGTTTCGAGTTCACCAGTTCCAGTTATGAAAACAGCTGCACGCACATCACAGCATGCTTCTTCCATCTCAAGCCACTTGGATTTACTAGACAGGGGTATGTTAAAAACATATCTCAAGACACTGGTAAGTACTGATAGGAAATTTTAACGGAACCAGTCCGTCATATTTTGATTCACTGGGGACCAAAGTTTATCCAAAACAAAAATAGCGACCTGAGAAAGCACTACACATTTTGCTGATGTAAGTGGTAAAACAAAAACCAGAAAATTAACTAGGACTGTTTTCACTCTCACGCCTGATGATGGCCTAAGGCCGAAATAAGCTTATAGTGAGATAATAAAGTTCTAAAGCAGTGTAGAAATAATTCATAATTATCGTGGTATTAAATTCTCATAGTGCTAACATCGCTACTGAACTCTAGCAGACACCCGTCCCTGAGTTACCTGTCTGCTGTTTGGCTTTATCATAGGCTACTTTGCGTGGGAGCGAATCTGCGGCAGTCCATGAGGCTGGAATACCGCCGTTAATTTGAATGCGGCAGAGAAGTGGAGAGCCTTTGCCCGCCAGATTGCCGCACTGACAGTTAATTGCTTCCGGGTCCGTTGCCCTTCCGCCGCGCTGTGAGCCAGCGTGGGCCCAGCGGCTCTTTGACTGACCCGCCAAAGTCAGCGAGTCAATGGGCGGAATGTTGCGCTCGCGTCTGCGCTGTTTGAGCGAGACAACACAATGCGCGCCCGCAGAAGCCAGACAGAGAATATTAGTTTGTGTACGCCCGCACAACAGCGTTATGCCGCAATTTGATTGCGAGGTCGGCCAGTGCAGCGCCGGCAGTCAAAAGGGGATGCGAAGGAATCGTAGATTATAGTTCGACTCACGAATGATGGCTGGCCGCTTATGTCTAAACAAAGATGGAAATACTTCGGCGCTTTCAAACGGCAGTTAACCGTTAACCACCCAGGTGTGGTCTGTCGGACCACTGAGGCAGTGCCAACCCTGAAGCTCAATTTCCCCTAAATCATATGTGAATTCCCCCATAAAAAAAAAAAAAAAAAAAAAAAAAATAAATAAATAAAAAAAATAAAGTTTTTGTTACGTCGCTACAAATTAGATGTAGGTACAATTCCGATCAACATAATTTGTCAGTCTCGTAGTGTTGGTAGCACTTTCCTTTGTGTGGCGTTGTAGTGTAGCAGGTTTCGACAGCTCCTCCTGTCTTTTACAAGAATACAACACTTTGCGCTACGGAGATATACATTTTTCCCTGTTAAGAGGTAAGTGGAGCAACTTCGTCGAACGCGCTCTTATAAATTATCTAGTTTCCACGCGATTTCAAATTCTACATTATGCAATGTTTGTTTCATAGAAGTATGCGTTGGTGCTCAAGGGAAAAAGTGCTTTTTATGTGGAAGAAGCCAGTGATCAAAATTGTACGAGGAAGTGATCATAATTGTACCAAGTGTGGTACATTTTCTATCTATATTTCACACTTCTGTAAACTTTTTTTTTGTTTATACCAACATTTGTAATGGTCTAGTATTTGTGTTACATATTCGTTAAACATCCAAGAAAAAGTGCCACAGTTAAAATTATCTCTTTTCTCAACATATTTCTAGTACTAACAACATTTGTCCGAAATGATCGGATTTGTACCACCTTACCGTATATATTTGCACCAAAGCTGCTTTTTTTTTATTGAAATGTTGACTAGTTTCGGGCTTTGCCCGTTTTCTTAAGCCACATTATTTTATGTTTGGACACTGTGTAGGTCACGCTGTTTATTTGAAATACCTATTTGAAATAAATAGCGTGATCTACACAGTGTCCGAACATAAAATAATGTGGCTTAAGAAAATGGGCAAAGCCCAGAACTAGTCAGCATTTCAATAAAAAAAAGCAGCTTTGGTGCAATATATATATATACAAATGTCATTCCTAGACTATTCATTATTGTTCGTAAAACATTCCAATAAAGCTCTGCATGATGAATTATGCATTCGTTCTACTAACTACTGATATTTTACTATTTAGTGGTCACTAAAAGAAAAAGCAGTAGTTTCTGCATGACATTCTAAGATGTAAGCCGTAGTATATAGGCTGCAGGTAGAAGTTGGGCTATATAAACGTCCCTGTTCAGCTATGCTAATAGAATCTAACAAACTGGGAATAAACGTACCTTTCAACAAGGGATCTGTTTCCCACGCCTTTGTCTATATCTGGGAATACTTTTTTCTCTCTTGACGCCATAGTCATTTGAATACACACACACATACACATCCAGCGTATTCACAATCGCCAATACAACAGTAGTACGGTACAGTAGACGTCGCAGAAGCGCCTTTGAAGGAGGGCAGTGCCAACGAAAACACAACAATGAAGTATATCATGTTAAGGTAGGGCTAAACAAATTTTGATAGGTATGCGTTATTCATGTCTGAGAAGCCCCTAAAAATTCCCCTCAAAGAACACTTCCTCCTAAATTTCCCCCTGAAGTACAAATCCCTCCAAATTCCCCCCTAGATAGCAGAGTCCCCCTACATTTAGGGGCAAAACCCCAAGTTTGCAACACTGCACTGAGGTTAGTACTACTGATTGTTTCTTTTATACCAGCCGAGTAACAATGCTGATCAAACACATGTTTCTTCATTGCTGCCTGTGTGTTTCGCTGCAATTTTCTTATTAGGTCCAGCTCTGTGACTTGACATTTTTTCTTCGTGCTCTAAGAGACCACACCTGGTTGTTAGCTATGTAATCGGCGGCTCCGTCTTCCCGAGTAGTTACAGTAAATTATCCAGATTTTGATCATGCATTTTTGCAGTGGTTCGAGAAAGAAGTTAGTGATTGTGGCAATAGCTGTGATGAAGAATTTGTGGTAGACTCAGATCGTAATTCCACTTTTAAGCTGGAGGTAAGCAACGATGATTAAAGACAATGAGCACGTTATTCAAACTAACAACGATGATGCATGTGAATCTTTTGCTATATACTCCAGTGTTCAGATCTTATCACGAAGATTTGGGCTATTTTATTTCGATTTATTTATTAATTTATTTTTGGTTACTGATGGAACTGGTACAGATATATGCCGGTGTGTCTTATCCAAGAACAGATTTGCATTTTCACTTGCTTGCTTCAGATTCGAGAACCTGTGTGACAGAGAAAAGAGGAAAAAACAATGTCTGTCAGCTTCGATTGCAGAACAGTTTTCTCAATTTGTACAGAATCACTGAAAACTTAAATACGTAGTATTTTTGTTCCAAATAGTTTTTTATTTGTTAGTTGTTAGCAGCTTTCGGCTTCTTAGGACATCGTCAGATAACTTAGTGCTAAACAGATAATCCATACGTAACATTGAGGTTACTTATACAAGGACGGTCTTTCAAAGATATGTGAATCTGCAAATTTTTTATGTCTATGAATCAATACGACAATCACTGAGGTTGCTTAATCAAAGATGGTTTTTCAAAGATATGTGAATCTGCAAATATCTTATGCCTATGAATCAAAGCTACAAAACAAATGGATTTTAAATGAACACATCTTAAATTACAATTGTTCTAAAACATTAAAAGTGTGGGATTTTATAAGAAAGTATTGTCCACAGGTGATCGTAGAAACAAAATGTGGATGTGTTATGAATTAGTATCAATACCACAGTACTTGCATAATATAAATCACAAATAGGGTCCGAATGGGTATATCTTACATCACTTAAGGTTACAAATATTATAAATGTCTAGGTGAGTGATGGGTGATTGTACAAGCAAACTGTAAATCTCAGAGAAACATTGAAGGGTGGGTGGAGGAATTATGACAAGGGGAAAGAAATTGTACAGAATTGTCAGGGAGTGTATAGTATAGGAAGCTGTGCCGCTGTGGATGAAATGTTGGTAGGATTCTGCGGACGATGCTTGTTCAAAGTGTCGTTTCCTAACAAGGTTGCCAAATATGGTCTTAAGATCATGTGTCTGACATGTACAGTGGGTACCTTCACAACAGCTACTTATACGTTGGGAAAGATTCTGATGATATAACTCTCTTCCAGCGGAAGAAGAAAAACTACATACAGGTGCCGCTCTTGTAGGAAACTTATTTGCCTGGAATGTACTGTAAAGACGTGTCAAAATAATTACCATACATGAGAATATTTTTCTGTTTGCATATGTGAGACAAGCAATCCAAAGAAGAGTTGTAATGATGTTTAACTGAAATAAGTAGCTATTCAATAGAACATATTGAATTTATATGTGTAATGCCGTGCTTGCAGTTTTATCGAATAAATATATTTATGCTCAAGTTTTACTTGTTCATAAACTAACAATTTCTATGAGTAAAGAATACAAAACTGGGTCAAAACCATAATGTACTACGATTTTTCAAACGGATGACACAAATTTTCAATTTTTGACACTCATGATTATACGTATTTCCAGTTATTCAGTTAATTTGTTTTTGATGTTTCAATGCAATGTTGAAGATGTTCATAAATTTTTTTTAAAATGTTCTATTACAATTATTTAGTTGCTGTGTAATAAATAATGTTTGTGGTGTCTCAGACCGCACGTGGGTAGTTACGCAAGTAATATTATACCTGGGTGATTAAGGGTTAAACTACTTGTACCGGGTGATCAAAAAGTAAGTGTAAATTTGAAAACTTCAAAAATTCAAATGTTTGTAAATCTTATGGGAGTTAGCTACGGGGTCATCAGTCCCTAAATTTACAAACTACTTATGAACTAAGACGGCACAAATATCCATGCCCCAGGGGAGATTCGAACCCCCGACCGTAGTGGCCGTGCAGACCGTGACTGAAGCGCCTCAGTCCCCTCGGCCACCGCGGCCGGCTTTGAAAACTTAATAAATCACAGAATAAGGTACATAGAGAGGTAAAATTGACACACATGCTTGGAATGACATGGGGTTTTATTACAACAAAGAAAAAAATGAAAGGTTCAAAAACCGTCCGACAGATGGCGCTGGACAGCAAAACGTTACAGAATCGCATCATCCTCAGCCTGGCTGATAAACACCTGCTGGAATGTACGATTTTCATGCCGGATGGCGCTCCACCCCACGCTGCTAGACGCGTGAAAGACCTCTTTCTCGCGTCGTTTGGTGATGATAGTGTGCTCAGCCGCCACTTACGTCTTGCTTGGTCTCCCAGGTCCCCAGACCTCAGTCAGTGCGATTATTGACTTTGGGGTTACCCGACGTCGCAAGTTTATCGTGATGGACCGATATCTCTAGGGATGCTGAAAGACAACATCCGACGCCAATGCCTCACCATAACTCCGGACATGCCATACAGTGCTGTCCACAACATTATTCCTCGACTACAGGTATAGGTCAGGAATAATGGTGAACATATTGAGCATTTCCTGTAAAGAACATAATATTTGCTTTGTCTTAATTTGTTATGCTAATTATTGCTTTTCTGATCAGATCTGTTGACATTTTTGAACTTTATATATATTTATTTATTTGTTCTAATAAAACCCCATGTCATTCCGAGCATGTGTGTAAATTTTTACCTATCTACATTATTCCGTGATTTATTAAGTTTTCAAATTTATACTGACTTTTTGATCACCCGGTATATACATACACAGCTCAAAACGGTTAGAGGGTCAGGTGAGATATCAAACAGAATACACATATGAAGAGTACACGGAAAAAACGGGCTCACCGACATTTATTTCAAAAATGCTGATCTCTCTACCATGTGTTACCGTCAGTGTGTATTTCCATAAGCACTATTCTTATTATGCGAAAAATAGTTCCCTGCACAGAAAATGACAAAAGAAAAAAATCTAATCCAGGGAACGGAAGCGCCCATCGACTTTCTCCAGAGTGAAAACGGGCTCATTGCATTGTTCAACCCAACAATAAAAGAATGAAATTTCTAAGACATGTTATATAAAGAGACATGAATAGTTAGTAAAACACAGGTTCTACATGGAATTAAATGTTTAAATTCTTCTCCTGAAAAATTTTTAAGCTGTCGATGAGCCCCTTCTTACTGTGTACCGTTCATATGGTAACGTATTTTATTCAGATATTGGTTCCAATTGTGATTTGTGTTTGATAAAGTCCGGTATTTTTCTGTCTCAACGTTTTACTTTAGGTTTACAAGGCGTTTACTTAGAGGGAGGCAGCATGGGGCGACCATAATGGTGGACAATTCATCCTCGTTGCCCTCTAATATTGTGCGCCTTCTCTTCGGATGGTCAGTTTTGTGCACAGCTGCGTGAAATGGACAGTATGAGGCAATCAATCAAGTCTTGATGGAATTTTGGCCATTCTCTCATGAGCGCAATATCCAGCTCTGCAAACGCTGTAGGGGCTCTGGTTGCAATGCATCTGCCAGGTGCATCGCACATACGCTCAACCGAGTTTAATTCCGGTTCGTTGAAATCCTTCAGCTTCAAGCATGTTGTCTGTGGAGACCAGCGTTATTGTGCACCAGAACTAATCCCCGTGTAGGGTACAAGAAAACGTAGAAAAATCTCGTCTCTATACCTCTGAGCAGTCAAAGCGGCAATCTGAATGACGTAGAGGTCCGTACGTTCCCCAATACTGTCTCCGGCCCACACCATTCGCTCACTACCTTGATATGGTGATATTTCCTGCACTTCAACATGATTGTTCCCAGTTTCACGTTTACAAAATCTTGACTCATCTGTGAACAGAACCCTCAGCCCAGTTTCTACGGGCTAAACGGCTTCGTGGTTTCTATGGGACACACACCATAGGCTTCCGTGCGTAGAGTCCACGTTACCGGAACCGATTTCTGATTGTTCCTGTTGACATTGCGCGTTCTGATGCTGCTTGGAGTGTGTGTTGCAGCTAAAGTGCATTCAGCACACTGTACCTCCGGACTCTTAACCAGAGATAACGGTCATGTCTTGCTGAAGTTACCCGCGTACGTCCTAGCCTTCTTTTAACAGTTCCTGTTGTCTGAAATCGCGTCCAGGTCCTGGAAATTACTCTTCGGGGCACTTCAATAGCTGGAGCCACCTTCCTCCATGTCTGTCCCGCTCCAAACTTTCCTATGGCTCCAGAATAACATTTTCACTCTGTGTAATGCTTCTTTCGTATGAAAATAGGTGTTACATATTAAAGCGACGCACAAGTGATTTTGATAAAAACAAAAAATTCACTAATGCATTATTACATCTGCAGCGGAGTTTGCGCTGGTATGAAACTTCCTGGCAGATTAAAATTGTGTGCCAGAACCAGGATTCAAACCTGGGACCTCTTCCTTTAGTGGGCAAGCGCTCTACGATTGTAGGAGGCGAGGTTCTGGCAGAATTGAAGTTGTGAGTACAGACCATGAGACGTGTCGGGATAGCTCAGTAGTAGAGCGCTTGCCCGCAAAAGGCAAAGGTCCCAGATTCGAGTCCCGGTTCTGGCACACATTTTTAATATGCCATGAAGTTTCCTTTCCGATGGCTCTCCATGCCATAGCATTGGGTAAGTCACGTTGTTGTTGCATTTCACTACCTGCTCACTACAGTATCTGAACCTAACTGCTTGTGTAACTCATTTGGTAAACAAGTCAATACCAACCCCCTCTGCAGCAGCCTTCTGTTATTACCACCATCTCGGTTGCCGTAATGTTTTCACCACTCCATAGAACCGACAGAAATACATCTAAATACTTTAGTTCAATCTGGCGATAATAATACTTCAGTACCTAGATATCCGAACTGCTCCCCTTGTGGCGCTATGCTACCATGCGCGAGACCGTTCCCCGTCGGGGGTTAGAATCCCCCCTTGGGCATGAATGTTTCTGTCGTCTTTAGTACTAGTTCATAAGTAGTTTGCAAGTTTAGGAACTGATGAACCTGCAGTTAAGTCCATTAATCTTCACAAACATTTGAATTTAGAACTGATGACACCGCAGTTAAGTCCCATAAGGTTAAAAGACAAACAAACAAAAACCTGGTGAAATGCAGACCGAGAAAATCAATAAATTTGAGGAAACATGCAGAGAGAGAGAGAAAGAGAAAACACGGAGAAAAGAAAATATGTGGACAGAAGAGAGGAAGAAGAAACACACTGAATGTATGAGACTTTTTGAAATGAAAGGAATGAGAATGTATACATTGATTGCTTTTCAGTGCTCTTTTAATGGGGAATTAATGTTAATAATACCAATTACGAACCGAGCTTGGAACCAGGAGTAACACAGCTCACTATCAAAGGTCATGGTTCTACCAAACAACGCGAAGCGCACCAACTCGTCAGCGGACGGACAGCAAGCGCTGTCGCTTCCGTCGCAGACCAGGAAATATTGTCCGCGCCGGACGCAATGGACTACGTCACGTGACCAAACATTTGAATGCAACCGCACATTAAAGCACGTCCCCAAAGTCCGCTGCGGGTAGTATATCGTGCTCTGTGTCGGAAGCAGCACCACTTGCAGTCCATCTGCTGTTGTGAAGCAGGGGCTTGGGAATACCATGTCCTTTGACAGTGCTCTTCTGTATTAACCTCAGTTTTGAATTCGGTTCTCAGTTTGTAATATATTTCAGAAAATAATTTCAAGTAATTTGACTAAGAACATTCGGATTGATCCAGGAGGATAGATTTACGTAATATGGAGCATCTAATGACTCGGCTTTAAAGTCGGTTCTGGGTAAAATTTACTATTTTACACTGCTTGTAAGTGAAATTTCTTTGTGATGACGATTAACGACCGTGGTCGCGTGACTGTAAGATTATATCTCATAAAATATAAAGTAACAACTGAATGTACCCAATTAACAAGTAATTTTCAAAGCCTGCAATTGCGATGACAAAGGTTTTTCCTTTCTTTTTAGATATTTTTAGAAACATTGACGCACTGGAAGGCTTCTAATCACCTGCCAAGCTCCACGATATCGAGGGAGTTGCAATCCTGAAGATGGTCCGGAAGAGGAACTAAATTACTTGATATAAATAAAAATCATTGCACTCTAGACTGTTTTTTTATATATAAATACTTCTTTTTATGGTTGCGTTGCCATTGAATTTATTCATTCCACATTGCTGCAGTCAATCTCCCTTCCAATCCTATCTCTCTCTATTTTCCTGTCCGTCTCTTTGCCTCTTTGCCTCTCTGTCCTCCACTTCTCTAAGCCCATCTACTACGCCCCCGCCCCCTCCAGTCTTTTCATCCTCTCTCTGTTCATTCCGCTTCTTAAGTACATCAGCCCCCCCCCCCTTACTATGAAAACTCACATATGTGACAACTTTCATGGAAATGAGTGAAACATTGTCAAATTGTACTGCAAGGTTCCCTGTGCCATGAACGATACGTTGACTTGCATTTTATAATAATCCACGTCATAAAATCATTCATAAATGAGGAAACATCATTATATAAATACGCTAACACGAAAATTGTGATACAGATTACTAATTTATTCGTACAAGAAGGCCAATGAAAGTTACATAATTCGAAATATTGTTTGTCGTAGATTTCACGAATATAAATATTATGTGTGCATTTAGCCATTAAAAGTGGTAAAAGGAAGTAGAAAGTTTCCTATTTACAGCTTGGATCAAGTTCTACATTCTCCAACAATCAGCTCACTGATTGGCTATTCGCCTCGACCAAAGACCCTGTAATGCAGCGCATCTGCGGTATTAAAATAACGTATTAAAATAAGTGAATATCGAAACATGGAGTGATACCAACCCACTTTCTTGTGCCGTTCAAATGCTTCATTTTCGCAGTGATTAAGTGTGGTTAAAGGAAATTGATATTTTCATATGAATGCTCATATAAAGGATGATGCGCCGGGAGAGGCATCTAGCGGTGCTCAGGTGGAACTACGAAGTCGAGAATGCCGATATAACTGATGGTGCGCCGGTAGATGCATGTAGCGGTGCACGGGTGGAACTACGAAGTCGACATGTTGTCAGCTCTGGAATTCTGAATTCTGAATATCGCAGTATCGAAATTGTAGTTCCATTTCAAATATTAGTCTAATGAAAGTTATGTAATTCGAAAATGGCATGAGACGTATATATTTCAGTTTTTATTTGTTGTTTTTGTGTCAGGCATTTTCCTTAACACATAAAAATAGCGTTTCATACCTCCCAGTGCAGATTAAATTTTACCAAGTATCCCAGCGGCCTCCTATGATAATGATGACAACAGATGCTGAATAGTGACAATCCAGGTGAGTGACTTCATTTTAACTACTCGCTTGACAACGCTTATATTTTCTCGTGGAATCTTCGCTTTACGAGGGCAATTATTTTTTTGAGCGGACGACGATAAATACAAGAACCTGTCAATCATAAAGAAGGAACAGCATTATTTGTTTACTTCAAGGTCTGTACGATATACAAATCGAGTCATTCTGTGTGGTTTGAACAAATGGGCAAAAATATTCTATCTGTTGTTGATGTTGCCAACATAATCACACGAGGCCGCCGACATGATACGTAAAATTTAACCCCAGTGACCATTGTAAACACAATTGGTCGATTTTCGACCGCAGGTAATACTAGTTCGAATAATTAGTGATACAGTATCAAACTGTATTATAAGGTATACTCTATTTTGATGCTCATGTGAGTAAATTTTCTGCAGGATAGGAAGAAAACACTAGATATGTGCAGACGTCTGTAAGTTAAATACCCTCCGTCATCCACCATACGGGATATTTTGTAGACAGTGACCGTTTTCAAGGTCAAGTGTACTAAATTTGATGAAGATGGGAATAAAACTATTCATATGTATGAATCGCAGACAAATTGACACAATAAGGGCCACTCTTTTTTTACAAGGTATGTCCAAAAATGTAAGTTCCGATTGGTTATATAAAACACACGTGTACTGAAACAGAAAAAAATAGTTATTGTACAACAATATACAACTGTTAAACTACTTTTCTACATAGCTGTCGATATTTTGTAGGCATTCGTCATAGCGTTTCGTCAAGTTTCTTTATGCCTTCTTCATACAACGTTGCGCCTATGTACTCGACCATGTGGTAACGTGTACCTCCACTCGCCATCATCGCTGATGTGTTGACCACCAAGTACAGTTTTTAGGTATAAGAACAGATGAAAGTTTCTTCTATTGTGGGAACTAGCTCATCAGTGGGCCTACCCACAAACGGGCTTCCACTTCGTTCTTTATCGTGCACTTGATCACGTCCTTCATTCAACAGGCCCATCTTCTAAAGATTGAATCACTCATATCATTTTGTCCGAAAAACCTCGCAAATTTGCCGATGTCCCAAAAGTAAGTTCCGTTCGGTTATATAAAACAAACATTTCAATTTCCTTTGGTTTAGCTTCCTTTGCATTTAGAAAACGAATCATAGATCTAATTTCACACATTACGGATGACATAAAGAAGCACTACAAAGCACACATCGGTAGCAGCGATCTGAAAATAGCGTACTTGTCTTCTCCTTGAGTCAGAGTAAGTGCCGCGCATCCTCGGAGCAGCGACCGTAGCGCTGCCGCGGATAAAAATAGAAACGGAACTTACTTTGTAGACGAAAGATAAGTTCAAAATTCGGTCCTTTAATTTTTTTTTGTTCACGTATTAACATTACGATGCATAGAAGGAGAATCAGTGTCCTCCAATTTCTCCTACTGCTGCAACTCCCAAACTGATGTGTATGACTTTCTTTTCTTACCACCGCTGTATTAAAGCGACAAGAGAAACTTACTCAAACTGGGCAAGCCATTTTTGAGTTTTAGCTACACTAACATACAACTATTCATTTTTAGATAAGAAGAACAAGACTATAAAGTCCGTAAAGTAGACGGTTTTGGATAAAGTCAAGAGGGTGAGGAATATATGAAAATGTTATTAAGAAATTGGTACCAGGTGACCCTGTCGATTTCCCAAGATTCGCGAGAATGCTTGTAAGGAAACCGCAATACTTTACGCGAAACACGCCGACTGCACAGAATCCACTTCCCTCCCTTTCTCCCCCTCATTGCTATACTTTTTGAAATTTCAGATCCCTAGTTTGACCGCAAGTTGTAAAATTTTATTCTTCATTCTTCAGAAGTCATTTCCTTCCAAACCTGTCTGCTATTCCTCACAGTATAGCTCAAATTCTTTATCACGGTGTTATACAGGACGTTTGAATTAGAGGCCCATCTATGTGTCTTAAGAATGAAATACGTTGAGAGTTCCTGTAAGCCAAGGCGAAAAGACAGCAGGAGAAATGTGGATATATTGAAAATGAAGTAATCGTTGCATGGCCAAACTGAGCATGCAGAAAAATCGAAGCGTCTTCTAGTGAAATTAAATGCATGTTTGGTAACATTAAGGATGACATTGGAATTTCACTTTTAAACGCGAAAGAGAGCAAATTGTTGGAAGCTGTACGCTGAAGGACTCTTTAAGGGATCAGACTTGTATGATGACGCTGCAGAAGGAAACATTGCAGATTAAATAGAAGACTTAGATGATTCTTTATTGGAATTAGAAAGAGCTGTCCAAGTCATAGCATTCCATCGAAATTTCTAACATATTGGGAGTAATTCCAACCAAACGAGCGTTGAAACTGATATATTGAATCTATGAGACTGGGGGAGTATCATCACATTTTCGAAAACATATTATTCATGTACGTACGTCCGAAGGAAGTATTTGTACATAAGTGTCAGAGGTACCGCACAATTTGATAGACAGCTCCTGCATGTAAGCTACTGACGAGCAGCATATACGGACAAATGGAAAAGAAAAATGAGGCTTAGTTTGGATTTAGAAAAGGTCCAGACACTGCGGTTGATAAATGCAGCAACCCATAGGAAAAACCAAGGCGTCTTCATATGATTTACTAATCTCAAACAAGCATTCGTCGATATAAAATCGTGGAAGATGAAGATTCTGATAATCTTTGAAATTTAGGTGCAAGCTACAGGGACAAAACCGTTAATATAAAATACAGAAGAATATGGTAAACCAGTTTTCAGTAAAGAAGGGAAAGCTGAAAGGTGGAAAGAATACGACGCTGTACGAAGGTAATGAACTTAGAGACAATGTTGTAGGAGGGGCAGAAGAAGTAGATGAGGATGAAATAGGAGATACTATACTGAGAGATGAATTTGACAGAGCACTGAAAGACCTAAGCCGAAACAAGGTCCCTGGTGTAGATAACATTCCCTAGCTAATGAAGTCTCTGGGAGAACCAGCCATGACAAAACTGTTTCACCTGGGGTGTAAGATGTATGAGACTGACGAAGTACCCTCAGACTTTAAGAAAAATTTAATAATCCCCATTCCAAAGAAAGCAGGCGCAGACAGTTTAATAAGTCATGGTTGCAAAATATTAACACGAATTATATACAGAAGGATGGAAAAGCTGGTAGAAGCCGACCTCGGGGAGGATCAGTTTGAGTTCAGGAGAAATGTAGGAACACGGGAGGCAATACTCACTTTACGGCTTATCCTAAAAGATAGATTAAGGATAGGCAAACCTACATTTCTAGCTTTTGTAGATTTGGAGAAGTTTTTTGACAATTTTGATTGGAATAAAGTCTTTCAAGTTGTGAAGCAAGCAGAAGTAAAATATAGGGAGCGTAAGGTTATTTACAACTTGTAGAAAAACCAGACAGCGGTTGTCAGAGTTGAATGGCATGAAAGGGATGCAGTGGTTGGGAAGGGAGTGAGACAGGGTTGTAGCCTTTCTCCAATGTTATTCAATTTAAGCTAGCTATAAAGGAAAACATGCAGAAATTTGGAGAAGGAATTAAAGTTCAGGGTGAAGAATTAAAAACATTGCATTTTGTCGACGACTTAGTAATTCTGTCGGAGACAGCAAAGGACCTGGAAGAGCAGCTGAACGGAATGGACAATGTGCTGAAAGGTGCATATAAGATGAACATTAACAAGAGTAAAACTAGGGTAATGAAGTGCAGTGAAAATAACAAATGATGGTCGCAGTACAGATGATATAAAATGCAGAATGGCAATGGGTAGAAAAGCGCTCTTGAAAAAGAGAAATTTGTTAACCTCGAATATTGATATAAGCCTAAGGAAGTCCTTTCTGAAGGCATTTGTGTGGAGTATTGCCTTGAATGGAAGTGAAACATGGACGATAAACAGTGTGGACAGGAAGAGGATAGAGGCTTGTGAAACGTGGTGCTACCGAAGAATGCTGAAGATTAGGTGGGTGGATCGCATAACTAATGAGGAGATATTGAACAGAATTGGGGAGGAAAGGAATTTCTGGCATATCGCGACTAAAAGAAGGGATCGATTGGTAGGACACATTCTTAGACATCAAGGAATTGTGAATTTAGCATTAGAAGTAAGTGTGTGGGGTAAAAAGCGCAGTGGAAGACGTGTGGAAGACGAAGTGGAAGAGATGGATACAGTAAGCAGATTCAGACAGATGTAGGTTGCCGTTGTTATGTGGAGTTGAAGAGGCTTGCTTAGGATAAGGTATTGTGAAGAGCTGCATCAAACCAGTCTCTGGACCGAAGACAACAATAACAACAACAGAAGACCCAAAAGGATATAATTAGTAAACGAAGAACAAAGAACTGAGATTAAAAAGAGTTATGCGGTAGGGATTTAGTCTACTGTTCATTATACACATCGTAACAGTAACGACGGAAATGAAAGAAGAGTCCGACAGTGAGTAAACGTTCGGGGTTGATGGGTATCAATGATAAGGTTCCGTCATGAGTTTCGTATCCTGCGTGAATGCGAAGAAGGATTACATGACATGTTCAATGGAATGAATAGTCTAATGAATGCTGACTACAAAATAATTAATGGCACTGGATTTAAGTTATACACCTATATGAACAGGTTGGCGCTTGACAGGGATTGGTTTCGTGCTAGTAAAATCAGTCGTCAGAATTTTTACTCAGTAATAATATATATCATGATATATTTAGAAAGCTTAAAATAATATCGGTTAAGCTTTTGTTTGTACATTGGTGACGAGTTCATTTCCTGAATCCGCCATAATGATAAATGATTTATTGTTACAAATATAGAAGTAGTAAGAATTTTTCGGGTTTCCGCAGGATTTTACATTAAATGTACACCATATTTAGTGCCTCGTTTTGATACTGGAAATTCCACAAGCGCCAAGCGCCAGTTCAGCTTAATGTGTTAAACGTAATTTGGAAATGCGGTCCCATTAATGCTAACCGAATGCGAAATGGAGGATTCAACCACTGCCCGACCGCAGCAACATCACTTCTCTCGACGTCGTTTCACGTGCACTGCAGTTACAGTATGACGTGGACAAGACAAATGCAATTTTGTGGGGGAAAAACATAAATTCAACCAGAACAACTCGTGCCGGGGCAGCAAGTACAGTTTCTCTCCTTTCATCTTACCAAATTTGAATACGTTTACAGTTGAGCACCGGATATTTCACTTTTAAAATCAACCAAAAATTGAAATCTCTTTCCACAAGTACTGAAATTCATATTTATGTAAGTATATATATGCATCTGAAAATATTAAGGATGCTGTGATCTTCCTTATGTTTTGAAGGTAAAGCGTGCAATCATTTTCACGATCAAAAGGAAACTGTAGTGTGTTGTTGATTTATGTTGTAAAGTGACTTCCGTAATCCACCGTACAAAATAAGTAGGAAGAGGGTTTCCTTTTGTTTAGAAGAGGAATTGTGAAATGCTTGTACTTTCGTTGATGTTGCTGACTTGGAGTCTTTGTTAAACCAATTGTCACCTCAGGCTTGCTACAAAATTAGGTATGTTCCACGTAAATTTTAATGCACAATCGTTGCTTTTAGTGTCATCTCCAACAAATTGACTGTGCGGCACATCGTTCTATCAGTGTAACATACACAGTCGCGACAATCTCTGCTGCGGAAGTTGTTGCCGACTGACAATTACAACGAAACTAGACCTCCTAGCGATGCGCAAGCCTCCATAAGGGCCATGTTCGTTTATAATTATTTTCTACGGAATATTTGCTATAATGTTTGGGTTTCAAGCATTACTAAATTATCAAGGCACATGAATAATCGTGGAATTAATGTATAAACAAACGAATTTCACTGATTTATCGATATAAGCAACTAGGTATTCATGAAAAAAATACTTACGAATATGTGTACCTTTGCAGCTTACTCCACAGAACTGCGATTAATATAAGCATATGGGAATTATAATTTTTTGATATGGTCTGTTTTTACTATGATACGTTTTTTATTTGACGCTTAATAATTCGGCATGGAGACTAATTACCCGCATACATTTACGCTTCATTCATGTTTCTTGCCGGCCGCGGTGGCCGAGGTGACTGAGGCGCTCCAGTCACGGTCAGCACGGCCACTACGGTCGGGGGTTCGAATCCCCCCTCGGGCATGGATATTTGTGCCGTCCTAGTTCGTAAGTAGTTCATAAGTAGTTTGTAAGTTTAGGGACTGATGACCCCGCAGTTAAGTCCCATAATCTTTACAAACATTTGAACATTTTTTTTCATGTTTCTTATCAATGTAGATGCTTTGAAGTGTAATTACTTTTCCTTAAAAAGCGAATGTCTTGAATTGACTTGGCGTTTCTGGGTAAGATATAGCACCAGTTGTAGAATTAGTTTCTTTCATGAGAAACGTGGTTTACCTTCAGCAAGAGATGAGGTAAATGTATCGGTACATTAAATAATGTGGGTATTGAATTCCGTATAAGTTTCCTACGTTCCACACACACTGATTTGACTGGATTTATAGTGAAGAAGTCTTAACATTCCTTAATAGAAAAGAGAAGTCTTTATACAAAATTTGAAATCTTTAGGTGTTTACAACCCATATTTAGTTCTTAATAGAAAATTAAATTCTTCAGTAAATACTTGAGGTTCCAGAGAAACCTATGTAAATGATCATGTATGTAGTCTACCGTTCCATACCTTTGCAGCTTATTAACAAATCTAAGTGGAGTTATTTTTATTTGTTACAGATTTTGAGGTAGTACGTACGTTCCCTATTGTAAAAGCTCGATTACAAAATAAATAAATAAATAAAATAAATACAAGAATAAAATAAACAAAAATTGAAAATAAAATAAAACATAAAAAAATAAACTGTACTATTGGCAGTCATTCTATATAGTATTGATGAATGTAGCTTGCTGACCGCTTGGAGCGTTGCTGTCGCAGTGTAGAATAGAAAGTCAATGGGAGTGCCTTCATTGCCTATGTTAGATTGTCGTACTACTCAGTCCAGCATAGCAACAGACATACAACAATGTAACTCCAGGGAGTTACACATTCCAAAATGGCTAACCTTATTTCTCCCCGACACTGTACTGGATCGAAATTACTAAAGTAAGTTCAAGAATATCTTGAACATACCTCGTACATAAATATGCCTTTCAGAGATTGAAATTTCCTTGTAATAACATTATTTATCTTAAAAAAGTTGTTATTCCGAGTCGTGTCCATGCATAACCGAAAACGCTGAAAAAAGTATATAAATAAAATCTCCCTTAACTGGCACTGCCGTAGAGACTATTTTGATTAGGTTATATCTTTCGACTGAAAAAACTGAGTGAATGGAGAATCAATCGCCAGACCAATTTTACATCTTATAAAATAGGCTGTATGTATGTATGTATGTTCCACATCTACTCCTAAACTACAGGACCGCTTTCAACCGAAGCTGGTACACATGTTCCTTAACATCAGGCAACAATCACTGTTGCGATAAGAAGCACCTACGACTCCTACGTAAGGAGATATGACGTCATAAACAATGAGATGCGCGAAAAACTGCTGCGTCAAACGACAATGCTGCACATTTTCTCCTAAACCAATGGACCGATTTTAACCAAATTTGGTACACATATTTTATACGTGAGATAAAAGCTGCTGTAGGAATACCAACCACGTACGGGACATGCTTCAGGAGATATAAAGTCATGAACAATAGGAAACGCAAAAAAACTGCTACATAATACGACGAGACTTTATAAATACACTATATGAGAATGACATTACTTGGCTCCTTGCAACAAACTTTAAACATGATTTCAAACCTTTATTAAAACTTTTTCTCGCAGACAACCACATCAAAATAATGAAAGGAAAAATCTTTCTCGCGTACTACTTTTCTGCTGTTCATGGAGCAAAACTATGACATTCGGTATAACGTTACAATTTATAATGTTTACACTACCAATTGTACTCACAGAAAATTTTGCAGACAGAATACTCACATAAAGCTGAATGTAAGTTCGAAAGTTTATCACTGTAAGACACGTAGTTCATGAGATATGAGGACGTAAAGAGTAGCGTTCAAGGAATACCGCCATATCAAGCATCACGTTTTAATCTATTACTTCTTTACTACGAACGTTATTCGCAACAGATTTTACCGACCTCCGACCTACAGCACTTATACAATTCAATATATTCCTGCAAAAGTTTATAATTGTACAACATATCTATACTAATAATAAATCTGTAAATGTAGGCCTGTCGCTGTTCGCTTCAATTTTCAAAACTACTGGACGAATTTTCATGCGGTTTTCACAGGAAACATGAGCGAAGATTCGTTCAGGATATAGGAATGATTTCATCAAAATAGAATCACGAAGTGGTTACATAGACTGTCTTGACTGTCTGTTCATCTATTAGAAACCGTTTCTCCAAAACTATTTCACTAATTCGTATGGGGTTTCCACGGATAATAATCGGATCATGGAAAGAAGAACATCACAATTTAACGTTTTTCATCGACAACCATCATGACTATCTTTCTCTTTCATCTACCAAACTAAGAGACGAATTTTCATGGGTTTTTCACAGGAAACGTGAGGATATCTCGCGGCTACAAATAAGTTTCATTTAACAAAATCGGATCAGAAAAGTAAGATATCACAATTTAAACATTTCTCTGAAAGCAATCGCATGTGTTTTATTTGTTGAGAGTAATCTCCAAATGTACTAAATGAACAGTCATGGGGGTATTGCAGATAAATAGAGAATATCCTGGTGCAACATATAGGCTTCATTTCATCAAAATCAGATCAGAAACGTAAAATATATTGTAATTTGAAGTTTTAGGTGTATTTCATGTTTGGAAAGAACGGCGTAGCGCAGCAAATAGATAACGCTGTTGGTATTCGTGTGAAGTTCGGGGCATCGATTGGATTATTACCCTTTGAAAATACTACTTACTCTTCGAATTTTCAGATTTACCATATTTCTGAAAATCGTACATGTACAACTGGTATGGAAGTTTAATTCTCACGCTTGGAGCGACAATAGCGCATCTAACGGTATGCGAGCCAACCGTAAGAATAATAATTGTTTTCAGTGATATTTTACTTCATTAGGGAAATACTTATTATATTTCAGCCCATTGTCCAGAGATATGAATGATCATGAAATAAATGTTTTAAATGGCGAATATTCATAAATGCATCACATTCATGAAGATATGCCTATTCCTAACACGCTTCGCAAACGTATTAAAAAACAAAAAACTAGTGACACAGGAAATTTGAGCTAAGATTGCGGCAACATATAGGCATGATTTCATCAAAATCAGACCACGGTAAAAAGATACATCGCAATCTTAAGTATTTCAGTAACTCTCTGTTCATCTATTAGAAATACGTAATCTTCTAAACTACTTCACGTATTTGCATGGAGCAACTTCGTTTCATAAAAGTGCAATCAGGGAAATTGTTTTAGATGTAGGTTATGTTTGAAGTATGGATTGCATAGTACAGCAAACAAGCGATAGAGGCCCTGTAGTGCACCAAAGAACTAATAAACACCGCTGCTGCATAATAAGTATGGGGTAGTACAACAAGGAAGCGAACGTCTGTGACAGAATTAAACAATTTTGTGACTACGAATACCAACAAACATTGAACATAGCGTTGCTGATTTCGCTTTGTGCATTAAATACTTAACGGCTTTTCTTTGCTTATTTTGGCACGTTTCACTATTGTATCAAAAACTTCATGAAGATACATCGTTTCGGACAATGACTTTTACTTACATTTGACATCTTGGCTAGCACAACTAAGTTTATTGACAGAGAGATCCAACAAGGATTCTATTTTTACTGACTGAGGTCTGTAACCCTAAAAAGCCATGATAGGCACAAGCCCTCCTTCAACAACCGTTGCGAAGCATGGGCATATAAGCTAGTAGTTTCATAAAACTAGCTATGGCCCTATATACGAAAGCTGATGCGAGCCATGGACAGGGGATATTGTGTAAAATAATGCAATCACTACGCAAATTTTTTTGAAAAGTCGCTATAGTGAGTGAAGGTAGAATGATAACCGCCATGGTCGAGAGCTGTGATTTTAACATAAATGAAAATACAAGTTATCAACCTCATTATTAACGAAGTTATTAAATGGCTGTCATGTTCTTTGATGGAATCTAATCGTAGATAAAAGAATTACCTATAAATGCGACGCGTTGATTGAGGTTGACTGTGAATAGGTGTACAACGTATTGTAAAATCCGGGAAGACAAATGTGCAAAATTCTACGATATTCTTGAAATACCCCGCCTCGTAAATGAAACTTTGTCGTCCTGCTGCCTAATTGGCAACAAACAGATTTTGCATGAGAACCAAGATGCGTGATATGTCAACAAAGTAAGTTCCGTTTGGTTCTATAAAACAAAGCGCACAGATAGAGAAAAATATTTATTGTACAAAAATCTACAACTGTTAAACAAATTTTCTACGTAGTTTCCAAAATTTTGTAGTCACCTTTCATAGCGTGGCACCAGTCTTTGTATGTCTTCTTAATAGAAGGTTGCCACCTGTGTATTTTTTCTTTCACCTCGTCATCATCGTTGAAGTATTGAACACTCAAGACAGATTTAAAGTGTAAGATGAATTGAAAGTCGCAAGGTGCGAAATCCGGGCTGGACGAAGGATAACCAAACATGTTGCAATAAAATTCGCATGAGAGTTGTTTGGTCACCTTCGTCGTGTGAGGTCGGGCATTAACGTGGAAAAAGAAAAACAACTTTTGGCAGTCATTCTCATAGCATTTTGTCCGTAAACCTCGCGGATTTCCCGATGTATTTCCTTTTTATTTAACTTTCTTTGCACTTACAAATCAAATCACAGATCCGATTTCACACATGGCGGCATTTTGAATTACGGCTGGCATGATAAAGAAGCACTACAAAGCATATGTCGGCAGCAGCTATCTGTAAATAGTGTAATGCCTTCTCCTTCAGTCAGAGTAACTGCCGTGCACGCTCTCAACTGCGATTGTAGCGCTGCCGCGGATAGAAATAGAAACGGAACTTACTTTGTGGACGACCCCCGTACACCACTTGCCTTGCACAGACAGGATTAGCTAGCAGACGAATTTACTAACGGCTGTGACTCTCTGAGGGAACAAGTGTTTACTGCTTCCGCATAGTACGGAGCAAAAGCCACACAAGGCGAGCAGTGTTTCAGAATTATTAAATAGCAATACGCTAATGGTTTCGGTGAAATTTTATTTATCCTGCCTCACCTCATTTCCATGTCGTTACGGGGGCATGAGATAAAAAAAAAAGAAGGGGAAAAAAGGCCTGTCAGTCCTTTGATAGCGAGGCCTCATTGTCCGTCCGTTGACGTGTGGATGAGAAGTGGATCACAGCAGCGAAATATCGTCCCCGCTCGAGCCTATATTCAGCATTCATTAATAATGAAAGTGGGACCGCACAGCGGTCAGTGGATGAGATTGAATGGCGTGGCGTCGCCCGCCTGACACGAGACTTCAGCATCAATCACAGTCGACGTCCACCGTTCAGCCGGCCTTATTCGCCAGATAAAGCGTATCAGCCGCAGCACTCTTCTTATCTCGACTTTCGCAAAATAATGCTGTACCGTGGGTCATTAACGGATCTGTCGATACACTAAATATGTATCACAGATGAAGTACAGGGCCAGTCATAAACGAGGAAAAATATTTCGTGCAAATTGTCACACACTGAGCCTCAAACATAAATTCGTTTTCCGCACGTTCCTATGTCAATAAATGACAATGCAATTTAACGGTAAAGTTCTGGAAATATGACATGGACTTTATGGTGTTACAGTGCACCGACATTGGAGAAGGGAACAGATCGGCAACGGGCACAACATGCGAGTGTTGTAGGTCGTCTAGTCGCTCACGAGAAGGCGAGACATACGGCGTCAAGCGACGGTCTGGGTGACACTGCGAGCAATGACAGCGCTCACATCTATCTTGTACTGTTTTCGCTGGCCGGTATTATGTATCGTGGCTAGTTGGCATAGGGAAAGGAACTTGTAGCCTGTTGCCGTGTTGCCGATCTGTCCCTTCGCCAATGTCAGTGCTCAGTAACACCCAAAATTCTACTACATACGAGGCGCGTCAAGAAAGTAAGTTCCGTTTCAATTTATCTCCGCTGCAGCGCTGCGATTGCAGTTCCGCACATGCGCAGTAGACGATGTGTATCAAGGAGAATAACGTGCGCGATTTGGATATCGCTGTCAGTTTCGTATGCTTTGTTGTGCTTGTTTGAAATGTCGGCGTTGATTGAAAATCCCCCCGCCTGTGAAATCAGGCCGGTGATTCGGTTTCTGAATGCGAGGAAAGTGAAACCAAGTAAAATTTATCGGCAAATTTTCGATGTTTAAGGACCAAATGCGATGTGTTAAAAAAAAAAAGTTCAAATGTTTGTCAAGCTTATGGGACTTAACTACGGGGTCATCAGTCCCTAAACTTACAAACTACTTATGAACTACTTACGAACTAGGACGGCACAAATATCCATGCCCGAGGGGGGATTCGAACCCCCGACCGTAGTGGCCGTGCTGACCGTGACTGGAGCGCCTCAGTCACCTCGGCCACCGCGGCCGGCATGCGATGTGTGATTCGATGGTGACAAGATGGGTCCGACAGTTCAATGGCGGGCGTAGTGATGTGCTCGATGAAGAACGATGTGGGCGTCCACCTTTGGTTACAGAAGAACTGGTTCACGCGATTGATGACAAGATCCAGGAAAACCGTAGGTTTACAATTAATGCTCTCGCTATGGACTTCCCTCATATTTCACGATCACTGATGCATGAAGACACAGGTGGCAGATTTCTACGAAGAAGGTATACAAAACCTGGTGCCACGCTATGACAAATGCCTGAAAAATTTCGGCAGTTATGTGGAAAAGTAGTTTAGGAGTTGTAGAATTTTGTGCAATAAAAATATCTTCTGTATCTGTGTACAGTTTCATTTTATTTCAAAACGAAACTTACTTTCTGGACGCGCCTCGTATTTTCAGATTTTTACCATTTTATTGCATTCTCATTTATTGACATAGGAACATGTGGAAAACGAATTTATGTTTGTAACTCAGCGTGTGACAATTTGTACGAAATATGTTTCCTCATGTATGACTCACCCTGCATATTACTTCGTAGCAGTGTTTGAGGTTTCAAAATGAATTAAAACACACTACTTAATACTGACGTTTCACATTGATGGTTGTACCAGCAGGATGGTTTCACTTGGATCACGTGATTCTGTTCTTTTGAATTTCGGCTCCATAATGGATAATGTGCCAGATCTCCACAATAATATGATAAAGGTAACAAATTTCCACCTTGGTCGTCTGACATAAAATATCTCTATAAAATATCACCCATCTATTTCGTTCACATTATTGAACATCGTCAGTGCAGTTTTCGAGTCCTTCTCTTTTGAACTTATAACAGAGTTTCATATACGAACAAAGTTTCACAACTACAGTCGCAAAATAACATAAATTGTTTTTCTTAATCAGTTTCTGCCAACTTTGCCTCCATTGTCAATAGATGATGACTTTACAAAATGTCAATAATGAGACAATGGATTTGTCCGGCTTTCCTCCTCTTTAAAATGCCTTGTCGTGAGAGACACACGGTATCGTTAATGAACTATACACAGTTTCATGCCTTACAAGTAACTGTCAATAAATATAATCATCAAAATTGGTCACTGTTTTCCAACAGAAATTTTGTAAAAATCTGCATCATATCTTTTTACAAGTAACAATATAAAATTTATGTTTTTTTTTTTTTTTCGATTGAAGCTGTAATATGAATGCCTGTTGTCATTTCAAAACTGTATCCAATTGCATTCTTTACCGATTATGTCGGATAATACTATGATACACGTTTGACGGTTCCTATCTCGTGAGTGCTTATGCAATCACACCGTAAAGTGTGCAGTTACAGTAAATGAAATAATTACAACAGACGATTTCTTTGTCACGGAAACAAAGCGAACTAACACAATAGAACACATAAAGTTTTTGCATTGTAATTGTCAAAGAAATTTGTTACACTGATTTTTATCTGTTATCAAGGTTTTTTTTTTAGTAATATAAAACTATCAGCCTTTTCCCCCACTTCTTTTTATCTTACTGTTAAGCCATATACACTACTTAAGACAATTAGGGTGAGATATCCTACACAATATACATGGTGACGTATTTGATTCAGATACTGGTTACCATTGTAATTTTTTGTGTAATTTTTGTGTGATACAGTACGACATTTTGCTGTGTCAGCTCTTTACTTCAGGATCGCGTGGTGTTTACGTAGAGCCAGACACCATGGGGCTACCATAATAGTGAAAAAATCATTCTAGCTGCACTCCAATAAGGTCTGTGATCACATCGGTAGGCCAGTAGAGTTGCAGAGTGCTTGTCATGGACAGTTTGAGGTTATCAATAAGTTCTTTAGAAATATTTGGCCACCGTTCCAAGAGAACAATATCTAGCTCTGCAACCGTTATATGAGGTGCTGGTCTGGCTCCTGTGCGTCTGTAAAGAGCATCCCAGGCATACTCACTCAGGCTTAAGTCCGGTGAACAAACTGGCCACTCCATTCGTTCAATTCTCAGAGGTTCAAGCTTGTTTTCCATCAGTGCAGTTATGTGGGAACGAACGTTATCGCCCACCAGAAAGAACCAATCTCCCATGGAACTAGATTAGGGCACAACAAAATGTTCAAATGTTTGTAAAGTTATGGGACCTAACATCAGTGGTCATTGGTCCCTAAACTTACAATGTAAACTATCTTATCGAAATAAGAACTCACACACACATGCCCACACACAGAAACACACACACACACACACACACACACACACACACACACACACACACACATGCTCGAGGGAGGATTCGAATCTCCGTCAGCGAACGGCCGCGCACACCGCAGCATGGCGCCTCAGTGAGCACGGCTATTCCTCCGCGGCACAACAAAATGGCGAAGGGTCTTTTCTCTGTACCTATGAGCAATGAAAACACCGTTCTGAACGATCTAGACGCCCGTTGATCCACCAATACTGACTCCTGCCCACACCATTCCATTCGTCCACCACCACTATGATGCTTAGTGCTTACTGCCCATAAGTTGGACTGTCCCGAGTTCTACGTTATTTCCAAATACAGTAGAACCCCTCCAATCCGACCTTGGATCGTCCGTCACTCCCGTTAGTCCGATCATTCTCAGGCTGGCGAGCCTGTGCAGAATTGCCACTGACTGGACGCCTCTCGGGTCATTGTAGCTGTGTCTATCACTGTGCGTATTGTTATACTGTAGGTTATTGTGCAGTTTTATCCTTTGTTGGGATTAGAAAACGTCATTGTTTGATTTATTCCGTGTTCTCTACAGTACTTACTACAGTGTAAAGTTTCAGATTCAACACGTAACTCTTTCACTAAGTGAAAACTTAGATTGTACAAAGGAGAATCCCTCCGAAAAAATTCTGTGGCTTGGTTCTAAAAGGGCCAATGTCAGTATTTATCAAAACTGATTTTATTGGTGTAGACCATAGTTTTACGTGGTATTCATAATGTTAAAACGACCACATAGGATGAGAGACACTGGGATTTTAAGATGTGAATCGGAAATAAACTGTTAATATTTTTCAAAAAATTACAGGAAATACTCACAAGCTTATACCGTAAAACTAAGGTTTTTTGACATTGGCCCTTTTAGAACCAAGCCACAGAATTGCACAGGAACTGAATGAATTAAGGATTGGAGGGAGAATCGGAAAGAAATTGAATCCTACACAGTTACGATTGATGTGAAAACAGTCTGAAGAATCGCAAAACATTAAAAAACCCTAAACTTGAACTGCTTGATAACGCACGTGGTTTTGTCGAGAAAGAAAGAAACTGCAACATCTGGGCCAATTAGAAAAAGCTATAGTTTTCCACAAAAAACTGGAAGCGGAAAGTACATTTCTTGCCAGTGAAGGCTGGATTGATCGTTGGAAACCTCGTCAAGTTGTTCGATTTCTTTCTGCAGTCAGTACAGTACTGTAATTTGTTTGTCGTTTTTCCTTTTAAAACAATACATATTATAGTGTGTGCAGTCGTTTTTTAGTTAATATATTGTTTAACACTGTGTAGGAAACATCTTTTTATATTACTGTAGACATCTTTTAGTTCTTAAATCGTTTAATTTTTTGTACTAAAAGTTTTTTTTATTTTTATTTGCGATAATTATTAGATATTTCGGATAATTCGACAATATTTTCGTTCCGATCATGGTTCCGGTCCCAAAGGTGACGATTTAGAGGGGTTCTACTGTAAGGGAAAGACGATTGTTCTGCTGAACACAAAGACTCACCTGTGAACAGAACACAGGGCCATTCCATGCGACTACTATGTTTGCGTTTCTCCACCCAGTTTCTGAGGTTTAAACGGTGTCATGATTTTAATGAGACGCAAACCATAGGCCTCCGTGCATAGAGGGCGCATTGCTGAAGACGGTTTCGGAATGTTTGTGTTGATATTGCGCGTCCTGTTGCTGCCTGGATGGTGCGTTGCAGCTGAGTTGCATTCAGCCTCCTGTCTGGACGGGCTGTGAACCACAGTTAACGGTCCTCTCTTGCTGATGGTTGATAGCCCGTCCAGAAAGGAGGCTGACTGCAACTCAGCTGAGACGCACCCTCCACGCAGCAACAGGACGCGCTATATCAACACAAACATTCCGAAACCCCCTTCAGCAATGATGCGTCTAAGTACGGAGACGTATGGTTTGTGTCTCATTAAAATCATGGCACTTTTACCCCTCCTCTACGTTCCTACGGCTGGACCTTCCACTACTTGCAATAAGTGGTGTATTATTCCTTATCTACGACAGTTATCACTGACTGTGGCCAAAACTCTGAAATCCTGTAACTACAGGGTTTCCTACTATGCCAGTAACACAACTTCCCAGTTTATTATCAGTAGCAAAGACAAGCCCCAACTATGAGCCAATAGCGCGGTATACAAAGTTATTTGCCCAAATTGTGATAAGTTTTACAATGGACAATCAGGTACGGACGTAGCAACTAGGATGAGACATCATGAACACAGTTGGAGGTTGGAAGGTCATGACTCCTTTTTCGCAGAACATGTTCTGAGTGAGGGCCACAGTCAGCTATGTTTGTAATAGGTTTCACTACTTCTGTACATCTGCTGTACATCTAATTTAAATTTGGTACAGCCACTGTTTAAGTTCTTTCTGTGTTAACACCAGTCTAGCTTTCCAGTGTACCATGCCCGCTTTGTATCTTCTTTGTTAGTACTATTATTCCAAATTATTCAGCTCTCTGTCCTTTCAGCAATTCTTTGTTTACTTGTTATCACTGTAATTTTATATGTTTATATTCACCGCTTTTTAGTTCGAGTAGAAACCTCCGATTTATTAAACTTGACAATTCTCTAATGCACCCTACCTTTAACCCTCCTATCCCACCCATATATTTCTGTCCGTTTGTTTATTTAATTATAATAGTGTCCCAGGTTTCTAATATCTATTCTACATTTCTTATATTTTGTGTCACCTTGGGTTTTGAACAACCCTTCAAGCTTTAGATATTTTATTTTATTTTATTTACTATAGTCATTATTGTAAATGTTTGTACAGCTACGGGGTCATCAGTCCCTAAACTTACAAACTACTTATCAACTAGCTAACACTAAGGACGGCACAAATATCCATACCCGAGGGGGGTTCGAACCCCCGACTGTAGTGGCCGTGCAGACCGTGACTGGAGCGCCTCAGTCCCCTCGGCCACCGCGGCCGGCAGTCATTATTGTAAGAATTTGTTATGTTTGCACTGTTTCTCGATATAGTATCTATGTTCCCTTTTACAGTACTATTATATTACAGATTTCATTTAAACATTTATTTACACTGTAACTGTTCTCACAAAGATGATAATTTACGTTCCTGCATGTAACGTCTCTTCTGGTTCGTTGACAACGCAAACTATTTGACTATCTTCAGTAAATGTCATGATGGCCTAAGAAGACGAAAATCGAGTAACAAATAAACAAACCTGTATAACAAACACAAAATTGTGTATTTTAATTTTCATAATGAATTTGTTCTACCAAGAACCGACGGAAGAATCAGTAAACACGAACCGTGTTGTCATTGAACAGGAAACCTCGTGTCTCTGGTGCCAGCCTGAAACGAAACGACACAGGATGTAATTGAGGTCTTCTATATCACCTCATCGGATAAAGTTCAGAACGAAAAATCAAGCATGAAAACGATGCTCATGACCTTTTACAATAAGGTATTACTGAAAAGGAATTTTTGCCTGATGGACCAGCTTTGACTGCTGTTAGGTATGTCCTATTTTTGACTCACTTCACGCAACGTCTACGCAGGCTACGCACTCAGCAGGCACAACAAGGATTTTGGATTTTTTTTTTATTCACGACAAAGCATTCCCACACACACAGCCAATATCGTCAAACACTTCCTGGTAATAAAAAAGCGGATGGTGCAAGCTGAACCTTCACCACACTCGCCGCATCTCGTTCTTCCCAACTTCTTCCTAGTCCATCAACTAAAATGCTCTTTGAGAGGAAAGAGATTTGACGATGTTTCCGACATCCAGTGAACCGTGACCAGGATTCTGAACACCATCCCAAAGCCAAACTTTGTGCAAAGTTTCCAGGTCATCTATCGCGGAGCTCAGCAGTGCATACTTATGGGAGGTGACTATTTCAAACTACAGTAAGGTAACTGTAGTTCATGATTCACCCACGCTATTGTTACAGGACTATTCACTGAAATTTATTGTCACAGGTCGTAAATTGTTAGCGCAATCAGTATCTGCTCACAGCTGCACTTTTAGAGTCCAATGTCTGATTTCGGATTCTGTGTGACACCATTATGTTATCCAGTGTAAAGTGTCCATGTTTATCGAGGGAACCAATGCATTAATTTCTGATGGAACGGGCACCGTGGCGACTACAGTTCTCAAATCGAGTACAAAAAATGTATTCGCAATAGCTGTCATGAGTGTATATGGTACATGGTGAAACATGAAAATGTAACTCAGACTGGGAGTCGAACCCCGTTTTCCCGCATTTTGCCAGTGGTCTAGTTATAGTCCAAGCATTAGTGAGACATGGGTGCAAACATTATTGCCTGGAGACAATAAGGGCACTGGAAATTAAATTATCAATAGAGTTTCAATCTAATGAAACTCGAGCCAAGATGGCGATATTTGTCAAAAAATTGCATAGTTGCAAATGTAGATATTTCTTAAATAAATAAAAAGCGATAACTCCGATTGAAACTGTCGTATTAGAAAGTTTTAGGCCTTAAGATTATTTATCGATTGCATAGTTGTACGTATAGATTGCCTTGTTGCATTTCGATATATATCTAAAAATCACTTAAAACCACAGGAACTGTATTCTTTATAACTCAACACTCACGTTTCCACACTAACTATTCTCCGCAAGTACGGCACGAGGTAAGTCAAAAAAGCGTTTCTTCAAAAAATTAAAAAAATATCCATTATTTTTCGAGACATTTAGAATTGTTTAAGGCTTTCTAGAAATTTGACTAGAGTTGGTCAGGGTATCGACCTAGAGTAACGATTTTGGTCTTGAAGAGTTGACATATCCCGCTATTCTTTTTTATTTGGCTAATTACAAATATTATAGAATGAACGTGAAAAACGTGCATATTTAGTGCTCGTTTTTTTCCAACTGATTATTACTATTTTCTTCATGCTATGAAATATGTTAAAGAAATTCATTGCTATTCTTACTGATTGTAAAACGAGTAATATTGCTCTACGATATTTGGGAGTTGAAATAAAAATTTTTCTTAGTGGAAAATATATTGCACGTAAATAACATTTTACAGGGATGTGGTTCATGGAGGGTAATACTGAACACTTGTACTAGTAATAAAAAATTCTGGAACACATGGAATTGTTGTTTTTTTTTTTATTATCACTAACCGATTAGTAGAGTTGAGCGTGCAAGAGCGTAGTGCCTTCAGCTAGACCGGGCGACCGACCGTTGGAAATGATACAGGATCTGTGATGGGAATCATTACAACAACGGCGTTTATCGCTGCGGCGTGGGCTGCTTATGAAGATCCAATCTCCAACATTCTCCTCCGAATGCGAGAATATATAGTTGACTGCCACGTACATAGAAATGATCATCATAATAAAATACGAGAATTCAGAGTTCGAACGGAGAGATTCAGATGTTTTTTCTTCCCGCGCGCTACTCGAGAATGGAAGGGTAGATGAATAGTATAAAGGTGGTTCGATGAACCCTCTGCCAAGCACTTAAATGTGATTTGCATAGTATCCCATCTAGATGTAGATGTAGATAGACGCACGGACATTCTCAAAACTTTCTAAACGACCAGCACTAGCAAAAAATTAGGATATTTTAGAAACATTTTTTTTTTCTTTTAGTAAACAGCGCCCTTCTAATTTTTATTTGAAACAATCTGGAGCGCACTGTAGTGTCAGCACCTGAAGGATCTCTCAGTTCCTGCTCCGCACCGTCTTGGAGCAACATCGTGAAGATGGCCCAGAATATGAACGAAACTAGTTGATAATCAACAACATATTTCCCTTTAGACTGTTTTTATACAAAAGATGATATTAAATAAAATCTTGATATCTCGTGAACTCCATTCCCTAAAACGACAAATATTAGCTCAACTCTCTCTACATGCCAACTATAGAGCTTGACTGAATTTTCGTTGTGATTAACTTACGAATTATTAAATTTATGTGAACTAAAAGTGTCAAATCTACTACTCTAGGTGAGTACTTGAAATATGTTCTAGATATTATTATACTTTTTGTGAAAAAATTTAATTCCTTAAGAAAAACATAACTTTTTAAAAAAATTCAATGTTATATGATAAAAAAGCTCATTCTCTGAAGTGATGAAGGAAGTGTTAAAGAAACCAGCAATAAGCTTGATTTAATTATCAATAATCAAGCAAAAAATTTAAACATAATGTTCTAGCAATAATACAGTATTAAAATGGCAAAAAAACGTAAAAAAATATCAGTTAAATTAAATGTAAATAATTTTTTTAAGTTTTTTTTTGCAATTTTAATGGTATATTTTAATAATATATTTTAATAACATATTTTAATAATATAATTTATTCTCTGAATTATTTACACTTCAGTTAACTGCAATTTATTTTACGTTTTTTGGCATTTTCCGTTTCCACCGTATTATGCTAGGTCACATGCATTTTAAAGTGGGCTAGAAGCCACGATCAAAAAGAGTTTGCAGTAGTGGGTGGTTTAGATTGTTTACAGACACTACGTTTACAAGCAACATATCTTCCGAAAGACTCAGAAGCGGTTTTCCGAGCCCACTTAGATATCAAATGTCGAAATATTTGTAAATCTATGTGATTTAACTAGTTTGTTTATCAGTCCCTAGCCTTACAAACTACTTAAACTTACCTAAGGACAAACACACACACACACACACACACACACACACACACACACACTTACACACACACACGACCGCCCGAGGTAGGACTCGAACCTCTGGCGGTGAGCAACCGCTCGCTCCGCAGCAAGAGGTCTTAGAACTGTCGGCAGCTATATCGCGTGCCACTCAGATATGGCGACTATACACAGCTGATTCAGGTCGTGAATTAGGCAGCACAATCGCCACTAATATATTTATACCACACTTTTATTCCAGAAAATGTCACTCTGTCCATATGAGCCGAAAATTCTTAACGAGAAAACATAGTGTGACAAGCCAAGAACGGCTGCGTTTACGTGGCCACGAGAGCCTATTGTGGAACTGCAAAATCACTTTACAGAAGTGTATTTTCAAAATCGGTTTTGGTGCGTCTACACGACCAAAATCGTATTTATGAAATCGGTTTACGAAATCCGGTTTCGGAGGCCATGCAAATGGGATGGGAGAGACGACGCGACAGCCTCTCCGCCTCCCCTCCCCCCCCCCCCCCCCCCACTCCCAGCCAACCCTTTTCACTTTACCAATTGCCGCTCGACCGCTCTAGCTCTAGGCACTACGCGCTTGCACGCTTCACTTTACTACAAAGTTAGTAATACTAAGAAACAATGCAACATATTATAATATTTTATCTTACTAGTATAACTATTCCATACTAAGCTCCATGAATATATTTTACGTTAAACACATTTTTCGAAGAAAATATTTATCTCAAGAAGGTTGTAAGGCAACAATTCATTTTAATCTGTCAAAAAAGGTCAGCAATATATGCTTTAACAGCTCGTTTCATAACGTAAGAATAAAAGTAGTCGGTTGAGAAAAAGAAAAGCCCATTAAAGCGCAAGTTTTAAAGTAATTCCGAATGTTCAAATGTTTGTAAATCTATGGGATGAACAGCTTGGTGATTAGTTTATGTGTATCCATTCTTTTGGATAGAAATGGGACGTCGACTGGTCAGTTCAGTTCTTGCAAAAAATTTTCCAACAGCTGTTCATGTTATAATTTTATTTAGACGACTAGTTTCGGTACATGAATTATACCATCTTCAGGCCCCATTAGTGAATATTTGGATAAGATCCTCCAATTCATAAGGTTGGACCTCAACTAGCATCCGTTTTACCAACCTCCAGTATGTGTCAACGCTGCAACCATTATCAACTGACAGGTCCAACCTTTTGAATTGGAGGAGCTTATCCAAATATTCTCAGATATATATATATATATATATATATATCTTTGTTTTCGTTATTCTTAGAACACAGGTTGCATGAAATAAAACTGTAAAATTTGAGAACAACAAAGTGCGTTTTTCATTATAACTGTGTTCCTATTGCATACAAATCTATAGTTTTATTACGATATTCACGGTGGAGGGTACTTAACATACGAAGTTTGACAAAATGAATAGGTTTTCTGAGATCTTGATGATTTTTTGCACACACGACCTTATAGCAAGAGGGAGATCACAAGATACATACCTGTTCGAATTGTACATGACAGAGGGTGCCTTGCAAGAAACATTGCCGAAAAAATGTTCAAATGTTTGTTAAGCTTATGGGACTTAACTACGGGGTCATCAGTCCCTAAACTTACAAACTACTTATGAACTACTTACGAACTAGGACGGCACAAATATCCATGCCCGAGGGTGGATTCGAATCCCCGACCGTAGTGGCCGTGCAGACCGTGACTGGAGCGCCTCAGTCCCCTCGGCCACCGCGGCTGGCATTGCCGGGAAAGGGAAAGGTGGAAATCAACAGAGACATGAGAAAGAAAGAGATGAATGCAGATAGAGGTGGGAAGAAGAGGTGGACTACGAGAGTGAAGAATAAATAAACACCCAGCCAGCGCCGGGTTTATATACATATATATATATTTGCGCCAAAATAGAAATTCATGCAGTGTAGGGTTAAAAGATGTTCTTCAAACCTAGCTCAAGGCACTATGCGCGTGCACGCTTCACTTTACAACACTGTTAGTAATACTAAAAAACAATGCAACATATTCTAGTACTATATCTTACTAGTATAACTATTCGGCTCGTCCAGTTTGGCAAATGTATGATAAGGTGCACTGCAAACGTTTATTTTATAGACGCCTGACTGGCAAAAAGGGTCTTTAACTAGCCATTCACCGTGGTGAAAGCGACAATCGGTCTACCAGGCTAACCTGGTACCCGTTGGACTCGCTATGTGCCTCAGGTTAGCAAGTTCTTGCTCAACCGTTCCATTGTTTTAAGGGAGGTCGCATAATCGGTCGTTCATGGAAGAGAAAAGCTTGTTTTATAACTATATGGGTGGCAGAATGTTGAGTGGATGACAGCGTCACTGGTTGTGGGCTTTCTGTAAATCGCAAATGTGATGTGATTGTTGGACACGGTGAGAGTTAGGTTCAAGTAGTTGATGGTGCAGTCAGGTGACATGATTTGATGGGTAAAACTCGTTTTTGGATGCAGACTGTAGAATTCGTTAGAGAGGGATGGTACTTCATCTGTGGAAGCATTAATTATGATGAAAATGTCATCCACGTATCTGCAATAGAAGAGTATTGTATTGCACAAAGAAGAGGCTTACATGAAATAACGGTTTTCAAGGGTGTTCAAGATATATCAGATAAAAATCCCGCGCGGGAGTTGCCCATTGCAAGGCCGTCCGCTTTAAATGGCTCCACCCAAGAAAATTCAGAATTTTCAGAATTTACTCAGCTTAGCCATTTTAGATTCACTGTCCGCCAGGTACACGGACTGCGATAAAACATTCTCTGATGATACGCTAACAGCTCGAAACGCGTTATTGGATATAATAAAGAATATTGCAACAGAGACGGCGATTTATTAATTATTCACCACTGTTACTGTACCAGCCGCCACCACCATCATGGAATGGAATGAAATGTATACAAGTCACGAAGTTGTTGCATTGCAATACCTGCTCACTTTGACTACCTGGAACCCACTCGATTGTGTAACTGCAGCAACTTTCTGTTACTACCACTACCTTGGTTGCCACAATGGTGTTGCCTCCAATCCACATAACAAACAGAAAGACGTCTAATCATTTTAGTTCATTATGCCGATGATAGTACTTCAGAAGCTAGATATCCAAACTGATTCTCTAATTGAAACCTTAATTTTTCGCAGCGTAATTAATGTTCAAACAACTTACGGGTATGCTGCCGGGTAACGTCGTCGATAACCGCCGATTATTTCGAGAGGAGGACACCCTGCCATTCTCAAGGCACAACTGAACTCATGGAAGCAATGTGCAAATGTGTTTAAAACCTCGGTTTGCAAAGTGTAAACAAGGAAGATAACACACACACACACAGTATAAGTCACTGCAGAGTCAACACAACCAGAGATTACCAATCATCAAAATATCGCTAGTGACAGTTAATCAAAAGGTGAGGCAGCATTAATTTTGTCCCTCTGTTTTTGACGAGACACAGTGCCGGATTCCAAGCAGAATTAAAACAAAAACCACCATCTCTATTTATAAGGTCGCTTGCTAGTTTAATTTCAACAGATTCCTTAATAACACTATCCCAATTGGTGGATGTGCATGCCAGAATCTCCGTGTTGTTGTATTCCATAGGATGAACGGTGCCAAGACAGTGTTCTGCAACAGCGGATTTGTTTGGATGTTGTAAGCGCGTGAAACGTTTAATACTCCGGTTTTCCACAGTCCTGATTGTCTGACCAATATATGACATGCCACAACTGCAAAGAATACGATATACACCTGCCTTAAGCAAATCAAGAGTTTCCTTTACGGACCCCAACAGGGCCTTCATCTTTGATGGTGGTGGAAACACGTTTCACATCATATTTCCGCAAAATACGACCAATCTTGTTGGAAATACTTTCTGCGTAAGGCAAAAAGGCCGTAGATTTATGTGCCACTTCATTACTATCGTCACTCACCCGTTGCACAGTAGGCTGATATCGCAACGCACGTTTTATCTGTCTCTCACTATAACCATTCTGACGAAAGATGATCTCGAGGTAGGACAACTCAGCTGACAAACTTTCATGGTCTGAAATGATTTGTGGCCTGCGAACCAAGGTACGAAGTACTCCTTCATGCTGAGCTGGATGGTGACACCTATCAGTTCGCAGATACAAATCAGTGTGAGAAGGCTTTCTATATATGTCCGAATGTAGCATCAACCTTCCTTCTGACCAACACATCAAAGAAAGGAAGACAGCCATCCGTTTCCACCTCGATAATGAACTGAATATTCGGGTGGAATGAATCTAGGTGTTGCAAAAAACTGTTTAAATTCTCACTACCACGAGGCCAAACGACAAAAGTGTCGACTACATATATGAAAAAACATGCAGGTTTCAGAGTCGCTGACGCTCTAGCACATTTCTCGAAATCCTCCATAAACAAATTGGCCACCATTGGTGTCAACGGGCAGCATACCTGTAAGTTGTTTGAAGATCCCCAAATTGTTTTGACCAGTGCAGGAATATCAGCTTGTCATTATCCAGGAGTAACAAGTTACTCAGTAATTGTACGAGTTGCAATGAACATTGCAGAACCGTTGACACTGTCAGCAGCAACAGGCCTTGACTCGCTCAGCGGGGCGATAACTTACAGCCGTCTACTTGCGGTCGGCGGCCAGTGGGGAGTGTCGGCAGCTGCCCATAAAGAGATTGGCTGCGCTGCACGCCACGCCCCGCCAGCCACTGGCGGAACAAGTGAATGAACTGCGCGCCGCCGCCCATCCATCACAGGCCCGACAAGCGCGTCTTAGGAACACTTCGCAAATAATCAAGATTGATTAACGGCAGAAAGCGACAGAGGCGATAGCCGCCCCAGCAGACGCCATCGGCAGTAGTCCACCACTGGTGACGGGCTGTAAGTCACTCGCCCAGACGTCTGATTCCATACTGAACAGGAGAAATTTGGGTACAAAGACTGAACATTTCCGAGGAGAAAGGTGAGGGGCAATGGATGATAAGCGTCGTACAAAGTCATGGCGTATGAAACTCCTTGGAGTCTGAGACCGACTTTAGGAGATCCTTAGTCCTACGAGCACATTATAAAGTATATCATTTAATGTGGTAACAGAAATGTAGTCAGATACATGACATAGCTTTATGAAAGTACATTATCATTACCTAATAAATTCGTTTACAAATATAACTAAAATTGTAATAAAAATTGTCACATATTGTAGGTGAATGAGATGAGCAATTACTACAGAGTGTCTCACGAAAGACGCCTGCCAGGCGTCCGCGGTTTGCGTGGTATGGCTCCCGACCGCCGCCATCGCATCCGCCGGTCACGGCAGCGCCCGATTCTCGGACTCTATTGTGCTACATGCGCATACACTGAGTTAAAGTCTAAAAACCATTGCCATCTGATTAACCTAAGCTTAGTTTTATTTACAGTAGATGTTCAAAATGATGTCCCTCTATGGAAAGAGCGGCCTGACATCTCTTGAACACATTTGCGAACACTCGACGAATTTCGGCTGCCGAGTTCTGGAAATCACTAGTCGAATCCTGTCTTCCAACCTGCTTGCATACACCTTGTCATTTAACATTCCCCAAAGATAAAAGTCACAGGGCTTTAGATCCGAATTACGAGGAGGTCAATCAACTATCCTATCATCAAAACACTTCGTATTGCTGCCATAGAATCATTGTCAATATGTGGTCTTGCATTGTCCTGCATGAAACAACCATGCAGCTTTTCGTCAGGTGAAAATTCTTGAAAAAACGAAACACCCGAACACTCTGTTATGCAATACGGAACACAAGAGCACGGTGATTCTACCTAACAACAATAGGGCCGGATCGGCACTGTTGCAAGTGTCCCACAACACGCGTGGCGGCGACCGGCTGGAAGAGCGGCAACAGTGGCAAAACGCGCCGCGATACTCGCGGACCTCTCCCATGCGCCTTTCGTGAGACATTCTCTATTTTATGAATGGAGTTAATTACTGTTCATTATGAAAGATGTACAGAAAGGTAACGTCGTCGATAACCGCCGATTATTTCGAGAGGAGGACACCCTGCCATTCTCAAGGCACAACTGAACTCATGGAAGCAATGTGCAAATGTGTTTAAAACCTCGGTTTGCAAAGTGTAAACAAGGAAGATAACACACACACACACAGTATAAGTCACTGCAGAGTCAACACAACCAGAGATTACCAATCATCAAAATATCGCTAGTGACAGTTAATCAAAAGGTGAGGCAGCATTAATTTTGTCCCTCTGTTTTTGACGAGACACAGTGCCGGATTCCAAGCAGAATTAAAACAAAAACCACCATCTCTATTTATAAGGTCGCTTGCTAGTTTAATTTCAACAGATTCCTTAATAACACTATCCCAATTGGTGGATGTGCATGCCAGAATCTCCGTGTTGTTGTATTCCATAGGATGAACGGTGCCAAGACAGTGTTCTGCAACAGCGGATTTGTTTGGATGTTGTAAGCGCGTGAAACGTTTAATACTCCGGTTTTCCACAGTCCTGATTGTCTGACCAATATATGACATGCCACAACTGCAAAGAATACGATATACACCTGCCTTAAGCAAATCAAGAGTTTCCTTTACGGACCCCAACAGGGCCTTCATCTTTGATGGTGGTGGAAACACGTTTCACATCATATTTCCGCAAAATACGACCAATCTTGTTGGAAATACTTTCTGCGTAAGGCAAAAAGGCCGTAGATTTATGTGCCACTTCATTACTATCGTCACTCACCCGTTGCACAGTAGGCTGATATCGCAACGCACGTTTTATCTGTCTCTCACTATAACCATTCTGACGAAAGATGATCTCGAGGTAGGACAACTCAGCTGACAAACTTTCATGGTCTGAAATGATTTGTGGCCTGCGAACCAAGGTACGAAGTACTCCTTCATGCTGAGCTGGATGGTGACACCTATCAGTTCGCAGATACAAATCAGTGTGAGAAGGCTTTCTATATATGTCCGAATGTAGCATCAACCTTCCTTCTGACCAACACATCAAAGAAAGGAAGACAGCCATCCGTTTCCACCTCGATAATGAACTGAATATTCGGGTGGAATGAATCTAGGTGTTGCAAAAAACTGTTTAAATTCTCACTACCACGAGGCCAAACGACAAAAGTGTCGACTACATATATGAAAAAACATGCAGGTTTCAGAGTCGCTGACGCTCTAGCACATTTCTCGAAATCCTCCATAAACAAATTGGCCACCATTGGTGTCAACGGGCAGCATACCTGTAAGTTGTTTGAAGATCCCCAAATTGTTTTGACCAGTGCAGGAATATCAGCTTGTCATTATCCAGGAGTAACAAGTTACTCAGTAATTGTACGAGTTGCAATGAACATTGCAGAACCGTTGACACTGTCAGCAGCAACAGGCCTTGACTCGCTCAGCGGGGCGATAACTTACAGCCGTCTACTTGCGGTCGGCGGCCAGTGGGGAGTGTCGGCAGCTGCCCATAAAGAGATTGGCTGCGCTGCACGCCACGCCCCGCCAGCCACTGGCGGAACAAGTGAATGAACTGCGCGCCGCCGCCCATCCATCACAGGCCCGACAAGCGCGTCTTAGGAACACTTCGCAAATAATCAAGATTGATTAACGGCAGAAAGCGACAGAGGCGATAGCCGCCCCAGCAGACGCCATCGGCAGTAGTCCACCACTGGTGACGGGCTGTAAGTCACTCGCCCAGACGTCTGATTCCATACTGAACAGGAGAAATTTGGGTACAAAGACTGAACATTTCCGAGGAGAAAGGTGAGGGGCAATGGATGATAAGCGTCGTACAAAGTCATGGCGTATGAAACTCCTTGGAGTCTGAGACCGACTTTAGGAGATCCTTAGTCCTACGAGCACATTATAAAGTATATCATTTAATGTGGTAACAGAAATGTAGTCAGATACATGACATAGCTTTATGAAAGTACATTATCATTACCTAATAAATTCGTTTACAAATATAACTAAAATTGTAATAAAAATTGTCACATATTGTAGGTGAATGAGATGAGCAATTACTACAGAGTGTCTCACGAAAGACGCCTGCCAGGCGTCCGCGGTTTGCGTGGTATGGCTCCCGACCGCCGCCATCGCATCCGCCGGTCACGGCAGCGCCCGATTCTCGGACTCTATTGTGCTACATGCGCATACACTGAGTTAAAGTCTAAAAACCATTGCCATCTGATTAACCTAAGCTTAGTTTTATTTACAGTAGATGTTCAAAATGATGTCCCTCTATGGAAAGAGCGGCCTGACATCTCTTGAACACATTTGCGAACACTCGACGAATTTCGGCTGCCGAGTTCTGGAAATCACTAGTCGAATCCTGTCTTCCAACCTGCTTGCATACACCTTGTCATTTAACATTCCCCAAAGATAAAAGTCACAGGGCTTTAGATCCGAATTACGAGGAGGTCAATCAACTATCCTATCATCAAAACACTTCGTATTGCTGCCATAGAATCATTGTCAATATGTGGTCTTGCATTGTCCTGCATGAAACAACCATGCAGCTTTTCGTCAGGTGAAAATTCTTGAAAAAACGAAACACCCGAACACTCTGTTATGCAATACGGAACACAAGAGCACGGTGATTCTACCTAACAACAATAGGGCCGGATCGGCACTGTTGCAAGTGTCCCACAACACGCGTGGCGGCGACCGGCTGGAAGAGCGGCAACAGTGGCAAAACGCGCCGCGATACTCGCGGACCTCTCCCATGCGCCTTTCGTGAGACATTCTCTATTTTATGAATGGAGTTAATTACTGTTCATTATGAAAGATGTACAGAAAGGTTTATTAATTAATCCTGAATTAGAGTAAAACTTCCACTCTACAGCGGACTGTGCGCTGATATGAAACTTCCTGTCAGATTAAAACTGTGTACCAGAACCGGGACTCGAACCTCGGACCTTTGCCTTTCTTGGGCAAAGTAGGAGCCGAGGTACTGGCAGAAGTAAAGTTTTGAGGACGGGCCTTGAGTCATGTCGAGATAGCTCAGTGGTAGAGCGCTTGCCCACGAAAGGCAAAGGTCTCAGGTTCCAGACCCGATTCCGGCACACAGTTTTAATCTGCCAGGAAGATTCAATCCTGAATTAGTATCCATTTACATCTTTCACTAATTCCTTTCGAAAAAAGTATTACATAATTTGAATTATTATGTCGACAATAATACACAAAGAATCTTTCTCGAACATGGTTAATATGAAAAACATTTTTTTAATGCAGTTAATTATTTTGAAACAAACTCGAATTTTATATATAACTAGTAAACAAATGAAATATGTGGAAATTACAGATCATTATGGCAAGCTATACATATGCTGTGACAGAAAGATAGATGAGAAAACAGCACGTGGTGGCGGATTTTACAGTATAGTGAAGAGGGTATCGGTTTCTTGATAAAGAATTGGGTATCTACACTTATAGCTTGTCATAATCGTTACGTTGCACAAGCCATTACCCATTACCACATCTGAACAGGTCAATATATTTGATTCAAGCCTTAACCGTCTTTTATTTTTTTATTTCCATTTTTTTTTTATTTATCATGTTCTGATGAGGAGCAAGTCTTTAAGATCATGGAGTGCGTCAGTGGATGAAATAAGTGTAACAGAAGAGTAGTGTACACAAATTGATACATTTAGGACACCCCTAAAACAAATCCGCAATCAATGGAATGAAGGCACACTTCATCCGCAACGCAAATCTCGGGACCTCGAAAAGTCATGTACACAGTTTTTGAGACACAAAACGCATTTCGTTGATTGCTTTCTTATCACGATGACAAACAATTAATGCACATGGTTACTCCGAGACCATTTAGAAATTTCACCGCGCAATACGGAATAAGCACTGAGGATTACTATCAAGATTTGTTTTTCACTATAATGCACGTCCTCACACGGCGAATGTGACCAAACAACTCTTACCTGAAATCTGTCAATGGTGGTCAATACTTCAGCGATGATGACGGGCTGAAAGAACGTGATACCACATGGTTCAATATACACAGGCGGCAACCACTAATGAAGAAGGCATACAAAAACTTTTGTCACACTTTGACAAGTACCTAAAAAATTTCGGAAGATTTGTAGTTTAACAGTTGTAGATTTTTGTACAATAAATATATTTTTCTGTATCTGTACACGTTTGTTTTATGTAAGCAAAAGGAGCTTACTTTGTGGACATACCTCGTATTCTGTAGACATACCGCTGAATAGACCTCCGAAATTATATCATAGTACGATACATGCTTCATGAGTTATGACATCATAAGGTCTCAGATTCGAGACAACGAAATTGAGAGGGCTAGAGAGTAGGGTGGAAAGCCATAGACAGAGAGTGATGAATGGGTAATGTAGTAAAGGCATTAACACACATCCACTCAACTTCGAGAATTATCGCTAGATTCACAATACTTTTAGTTCCGGTTCCCAGACCAGCATCAAGTGTCGTATGATACAGTAACATCTGGCCTAGCACAGATCAGCGGCTTATGGGGGTGCTAATGTGCTGTTACAATCAGAAAAGTAGTGTTTTTCTCTTATTAAACATCTCTAAGTCGAATGGAATTCAATAATTTAATTTGACAATATAGAATCCATTTCTAATGAGCAACCTTCAATATTTTACATTCCATCAATTATTGTTGTTGTCTTTAATCCTGAGACTGGTTTGATGCAGACCTAATCCTACTTCACCCTAAGCAAGCCTCTTCATCTCCTTATAAGAATGTCATCCTACACTCATTTGAAACTGCTTACTATATTCGTCTCTTGGTCTCTTTTCTGCAATTTTTATCCCACACATTTCCCTCCAGTACTGAATTCACGATTCCTTTAGGCATAGTACCCTCTTGAATGTAAAATATCTATGAAAACAAGAATAGACAATAAATATTTACAAAATAATAACATGTAATCTCATGTACATCTCACAGGTCCTAAATAAAATTGCCTCTGTGCATGTGAAATTGACAAAATAAATAAATAAAATAAAAAAAGCAATAAACAAAATATAATGCATATTTATTTAAAGGCACATAATACGTGTTACCAAATGAAATATGTTTAGTACACTTAGATGCAATTAGTAATTCTTAGGCTATTTCAGCGACACTTATTTATGATGATCGCATTTTTGTAGATGTCAGACTGCGAGTAGTGATATTTCCATGAGTACTTTCTGATGTGTAGTCTTGCAAACATTAGACTTTCAGCTAGTTTAGGATTATGAAGATTTGCAATTCCCATTAACGTATCACCTTTTTATCCTTTGTTGATCGTCTGTGAACTAAACATGTACAAAATAAAGAGATATTATACAACAGACCGAAAATCACGGTTTTTCAGTCAATAAAGTTTTCTGCTTGAGCTTTCTTACGTAGTCTTGACGACGACTAGATGGACATGCGCTTTAATTGAAACATTCGAGATGGTGTAAATGTTAATAACTGATTGGTATATTGCAATTTAATTACCAAAAACAGTCTCGATATATATCTATCACGGCAGTCGGTGACAAATAAGGTTATCATATCAGAAGACTGCTTCAGTGTTAGTTATTTCATTTCTTAGAAATAGCACTGATACAGCTTCTAACCGAAAGACATATCTTCAGTTGGGAATATCTGTTTATTTCATTTTGATCTTTACACGGGAACTGTCAATCAGATCCCATTCATTTTTTTCCATAAAAGTTTTGTGGATACGGCTGGTATCGAAAAAATCAGTTTTTAATGTTTTTAAGTACTGGTAACCGCATGTGAAGTAGTTAGTTCTGCATCGAAACAGAATTAATTAATTAATGAATTAATTAATGTAGAACACACACACACACACACACACACACAAACACACACACAGACACACAAACACAACGTATTGCAATAAATGCTATTTATTTTGTACTAAAGAAATGTGTCTCCAGTCCTATTTAAAAATTCTGGTCTCGCAGCTCATTTCTTTCAAAGCCGACTCAGAATCTTGGACGGTTCCACCGCAGCAAATACTCTAACCGCGATAGGACAGCACTGTACACGGTCAGCACTGTGTAGGAGATATATGTCAAATACATATAAAACAAAAGACTCGTAGCTAACCGAGATGAACATGTCAGTCTCGAACCGGTAACGGCTCTATTTAAAAATACACAATAGCCCACCCACAGTGACTGGCAGCTGTTAACTTCCTTTTTCTGGCAAAAATTCATCTAAATTCTGTGAACCATTTCCACGGCTGCCAGAGTAGTAGTTACAGAGAACTGGATGCACAAGCATTATCAGGTTCCGCGTTGTTCGAGGTTTTTTGTGCATAAAAAATGGCGGATGCATTTTTAAAGATGAGCCAGGAACGGAAAGAGTGGCGTACAATGCACAGCGAATCGTTCCAGCGTGGCCGCCTTTTTTTCGGTTAAGTTACGATCTGCATTTTCGCCGTGTCGTTAGTCATTGTCCCCGTGTCGACCGCGCGTCCGCACTCTGATTCATTTGCGACAATGTGTGGCGGCTGACGTGTTATCGATGTTGATGGCAGCTTTAAATCCGCTCGGCCATTGCGTCCCACGCTGCAGTGCAACGTAGCGTCGAACTGGATAGTCCCCTCCTACACTGAGTAACGAACTCCGTGCTATCTGTGGAACAGCGGTCAATGACCTTGATATGTAGGTTTCCTGAAGTTGAGTAGAACTTCAATCATGGATAACAGGTGTCGATGCTAAATGTCTTTCCCAGGTATTTTGTGTCACAGATAAACATGTAAACGTCCTCGACGGGGTTTATATTTGACTTTTCCTACAGAGGATATACAGAACTATCAGAGTACTAAGTCATGGTTGCAAAATACTGACACGAATAATTTACAGACGAATGGAAAAACTGGTGGAATCCGACCTTGGATTTAGGACAAATGTTGGAATGCGGGAGGCAATACTCACATTACGACTTATCTTAGGCTAAGGAAAGCCAAACGTACGTCTTTAGCGTTTGTAGATTTGGAGAAAGCTTTTGACAATGTCGACTGGAATACACTGTTTCAAAAAAAATATTCAAATGTTTGTATAGTTCATGGGACTTAACTACGGGGTCATCAGTCCCTAAACTTACAAACTACTTATGAATTACTTACGAACTAGGACGGCACAAATATCCATGCCCGAGGGGCGATTCGAACCCCCGACCGTACTGGCCGTACAGGCCGTGACTGGAGCGCCTCAGTCTCCTCGGCCACCGCGGCCGGCTACACTGTTTCAAATTCTGAAGTTGGCGGGGGTAAAATATAGGGAGCGAAGAGTTAAACTCAACTTATACAAAAACCAAACAGTGGTTATTAGAGTCGAAGGGCATGAAAGGGACGCAGAGGTTGGGAAGGGAGTAAGACAGGGTTGTAGCCTTTCGCCGTTGTTGTTCAATCTGTACATCGAGCAAGCAGTGTAGGAATGCAAGAAGAAATTTGGAGAGGGAATTAAAGTTCAGGGAGAAAAATAAGAGAATTTGCGGTTTGCCGATGACATGGTAATCCTGTCAGAGACCGCAAAGGATCTGGAAGAGCAATTGAATGGAATGGACAATGTCTTCAAAAGAGGTTATAAGATGAACATCAACAATAGTGAAACAAGGATAACGGAATGTAGCATCAGAAAATTAGGCGATGCTGAAGGAATTAAATTAGATAATGAGACAATAAAAGTAGTAGACGAATTTTGTTACTTGGGTAGCAAGATAACTGATGATGGGCGAAGTAAAGAAGATATAAAATGCAGAATGGCTATGGGAAGAAAAGCGTTTCTAAAGAACGCGAAACTTGTTGACGTCCAATATTAGTTTAAATGTTAGGAAGTCCTTTCTGAAGGCATTTGTCTGGAGTGTAGCATTGTATGGAAGTGAATAGTGTACAATAAGGAGTTCAGACAAAAAGGTTTTGAAATGTGGTGCTACAGACGAATGATGAAATTTAGGTGGGTAGATAACGTAACTAATGAGGAGGTGCTCAACAGAATTGGGGAGAAAAGAAATTTCTGGCGTATTCTGACTAAGAGGAGAAATAGATTGGTGGGACACATCCTGAGACATCAAGGAATCGTCAACTTAGCATTAGAAGGAAGTGTGTAGGGTAAAAATCGTAGAGGGAGACCGAGGGACGAATACGGTAAGCACATTCAAAGGGATGTAGGTTGCCGAAAGTATTCTCAAATGAAGAGACTTGCAGCGGACAGGTTAGCGTAGAGAGCTGCTGTTGTTGTTGTTGTCGTGGTCTTCAGTCCGGAGATTGGTTTGATGCAGCTCTCCACAATACCCTATCCTGAGCAAGTCTCTTCATCTCCACATAAGAACGGCACCCTACATCTGTCTGAATATGCTTACTGTATCCATCTCTTAGTCTTCCTCTGCGATTTTTACCCCATAAACTTCCCTCAAACGCTAAATTCACAATTCCTTGATGTCTAAGAATGTGTCCTACCAATCGATCCTTTCTTTTAGTCAAGATATGCCAGAAATTTCTTTTCTCCCCAATTCTGTTCAGTACCTCCTCATTAGTTACGCGATCCACCAACCTAATCTTCAGCATTCTTCTGTAGCACCATATTTCAAAAGCCTCAATCCTCTTCCTGTCCGCACTGTTTATCGTCCATGTCTCACTCCCATACAAGGCAACACTCCATACAAATGCCTTCAGAAAGGACTTCCATACGCTTAAAACAATATTCGATGTTAACAAGTTTCTCCTTTTCAAGAACGCTTTTCTACCCATTGTCATTCTGCATTTTATATCCTCTGTACTGCGACCATCATTTATTATTTTACTGCCGAAGTAACAAAACTCATCTACCTCCTTTATTGCTTCGTTTCCCAATCTAATTCCTTCAGCATCACCTGATTTTCTTACACTGCACTCCATTACCCTAGTTTTGCTCTTGTTAATGTTCATCTTATATGCACCTTTCAGCACACTGTCCATTCCGTTCAATTGCTCTTCCAGGTCCTTTGCTGTATCTGACAGAATTACTATGTCGTCGGTAAAACGCAATGTTTTTAATTCTTCACCCTGAACTTTAATTCCTTCGCCAAATTTCTCCTTGCTTTCCTTTATAGCTTGCTCAATGTACAAATTGAATAACAATGGAGAAAGACTACAACCCTGTCTTACTTTCTTTCCAACCACTGCATCCCTTTCATGCTCTTCAACTCTGACAACCGTTGTCTGGTTTTTGTACAAGTTGTAAATAACCTTACGCTCCCTATATTTTACTCCTGCTTGCTTGAGAACTTGAAAGAGTTTATTCCAATCAACATTGTCTAAAGCCTCAAATCAGAATTCGAACTGAAGACCACAACAACAACAAGAGAGAGGATATTGGTTGCGGCAGTTTTTACATATCAAGAGGAACAAACGAAACCTGTATTCGTCGGAAAACTTATCAGGTATGCTCCATGTCTCCAGTGACGTCGCTCCAAACTCCCTTACCACCTAGCCTATTTCTGTACATTTGAAAAGGTAGCAGAAATGGGAGATTTACAGGTATCCCATGCCCTAATAAACGCCGACGGGGTGTCACCCCGACACAGTTCCATTGATTCGTCAGAACCGACGAGGACTCAGATCTACCTTTTGAGTGTAAAGGAGGGGGCGAGGGTTTCAGGGTGGTGCGACGTTACCTATCTCGTCATCTACGACCTTGCATGAACCATTCTGCACACAGCCGTTGCACTGCTGAAAAAACTTTGGCCCTATATGGTAGCTATATGGCCGGAATTCGGACTGAACAACGATCTTGCTGCCGCCTACTTATATTTCGCGTAAAGATCACAAAGACAAGGTAAGAGAAAGTAGGGCTTGTACAGAGGCATATAGACATTCATTTCCTCGTTCTATTTGGCAGTGGAATAGGAAAGGGAATGTCTAGTGGTGGTACAGTGTACTCTCCGCCACGCACCTTACGATGAATTACATAGAAAATATGTTAGGTGTAGATGTTTGCATTCCGATGATGCGTCCTCTTTAAAACTCATTAATAGAACGGTACTTATCCCATACTTACTCGCGAGCCATCCTGCACGTCTGATCAAGTCTCAAAGGTCCATTAACTTCGATTTGTAGCGGTAACGATACCCGTAGGTACAATATTACCTGGAGGCGATGTTGATCTTCAACCCGCATGGCGACGTGGTCCTAATGTTACTCATGTTTGTAGAATATACTAATGGAGACATCTTGTGAATATGAAATTCCTGTCTCTGGTCTTTCAATGTGTTCCGATTTTCTAAACATGAGCGTATAAAATTAATCAACATGTCAGACTTTTTCCCAATACCTTAACTTCCGAATTCAGGCTATGCTGTGTGTCTTTCCAACTAATCTATGAACGTAAAACAACGACGCTTTAAGGCTTGTATATTAGGTCAGCAATAAATCATGGAGGGGTATCTGCGTCGGTACAGTTACTGCTTTTGGTCGACAATTCACGATAAAGCGATCACGTACGAACAGCTGTAATATTTTGGTTGGTGTGAAAGCTATGAATTTTTCACGACTACTGTGATATTTTTTCTCCAGATTTCCATAAGTAAAGGCGATGTTTTATTTCTAATATAACGTTAGACCTTGTTCTGAATTAAATGGTGCCGTTTAGCAATAAAATTTAGTTATAAATTGTGAATAAACCTCAGATTTAACAGCACAAATATTTTTCAGTGTTGGTGTTCCAGGCGCTTTCGTAGGGACGACGGAACGTTCGTGTCGACGTGATATCCGTAAGACCCGGTTCCGCATTGTTTGTCCATGTTCAGAGGCCGAGGTAGAATGGCCGAGCGCTCTAAGGCGCCCTGCTGCGAAGCGCGCGGTTGCTCCCCGTCAAAGGTTTGAGTCCTCCCTGGGGCATGGCTGTGTGTGTTGTCTTTAGGCTAGTTTCAGTTAGTTTAAGTAGGGGCATAGCCACAGTATTTACGTCAAATAAATTTGCAAATATTTGAATCTGAACACGTTAATTTATACCCAAGAAACATGCATTCGCTGTTTTTGTTCTAAATTCTTACTGGCACACGTTTCATAACAAAACGACGGAAAAATTTCTCGGCATAACCCAAATGATACGACAAAAATTTCCTTTTGTAGCATCACTTTTTAAATGGAGCGTTTTCTTTTCTTGACTGATGATCGTCCACGTTGCATGACAGTACAAGGGTAAACACCAGACACCTACAGACATAAAATACCGGTCATCAAAATTGATAATCCTTTGAATCAAGTTCCCCTATTACTGAAATTCACTTCAAGTAATACCAATCTGCATTCACATACTGTTTCGGAAACCGTTAGTGGTTTTGCTGTCACGATAAAAACTCAATTCCAGATAAAACTGATTTAGACGACATTCTCATACCGTTGTCTTACTGTTATATGTTCCCCATACAGTATTTTACTCGCAATACTCAAGTTATTAGCAAGTCCTTTGCCATTCTTTCTGTTTGATATACCACTTTCAAATTCAGACATTCGAGCTGCCGGCCGCGGTGGCCGAGGGGACTGAGGCGCGCCAGCCACGGTCTGCACGGCCACTACGGTCGGGGGTTCGAATCCCCCCTCGGGCATGGATATTTGTGCCGTCCTTAGTATTAGCTAGTTCATAAGTAGTTTGTAAGTTTAGGGACTGATGACCACGTAGTTAAGTCCCATAAGCTATACAAATATTTGAACATTCGAGTACTATTTCCTACTCCTGCTTTATTGAATCAGTACCTAAGGCTCATTTTTAAAATCTTGACTCTTGACTTTTCCAATGTAACCAGGTCCGATATTCTTCTTAACAGCTTAATTCAATTTATTTGTTTCTAATCTGCATCTAGGACGTAATAACATTTCCTGAATTTGTTTAACTGTTGACATTGTAGTTTTGAGAGCTATTTGAAACATTCCATATCCGCAATTCTCATTCATGTATGTCCTTCAGTGGTTCTTGCCCAAAATTTTGCGTTGAGAAATTGTACATGGTTTTCTTTTATAGACTGAGGAACCTCACCACTCAGTACTAATATGTTCACCATCACGTTCTTCATGAATGACGTTCTTCATAGTCTGTAACTAATTTATTCACAATTTAAATGAAGAAAACAGCACAAGTTACATGTTTTTTATGCTCAGCCTAAAGCTTGTCCGCAATTTAATTTCATTATCAGACGCATTTGGTTACATCGTTACTGTAGATTGTAGAATGAAAAGGCACAATACTTTATCACATAAGAACGGTCACACTATAAGAGAAACAGAACACCACGATTAGGCAAATCTACATGTTGTGGCGTAATGTCAGCGCCATACGCCAGACGCAAGAGAACGATCGTGGAGAAGGTACCAGATAACGACCGGCAGCCTATCGCACGCCGGCGCCGCGCCTCTTGGAGGGAGTAACCGTAGACGCGTGCCCTCTTCAAGATGCTATATCAAGGCCGACATGCGTCTGGACCAGAGCTGCGTTTGAACATGACTCGAACAGTTCGAACAATTTACGTCATAGTTCGGGAAATGTCAGGATATGTTCGAACATTCGCTATCTAGCAACGTCAGTACGTATTATCACTACGATTTACAGTGATGATATTCATAAATCTTTTCGGCGCTGTGCTGTAAGCTACTTATAACGAAGATTGTGTCATAAATTATTATGGGTAATAATAAGTATGAAATGCAGACTGTAGTAGCAGGTCATAATTAAAAAAGCAACGAATTTAATTTACGTAAACGATAGTAATTGCGATTTGAAATTCTAGTGCTGCAATCTAACGGCGCCTGTTGGTATTAAGTAAACAGCAGATCCTGCACTGTTCATTCCGTGGTCGCAGTTACAGTTCATTTTTGTATGAATTATTTCCGTTATTGGGTATTAAATTTCTAATGGTTTCTCTATGTCTTTTAATCTTGCTTTCCATGCGATTAAAATATAGTAATATTTTTATCTGTTACTGTACCTTATATACAGGAAACGGAATTGGAATTTGCTACCTATATCTTATTTCCACATTAAACGTAATCTCTACTTAAGAAGGATTCACAGTAATGTAACATAGTTCCAGAAATAACTTTTTTTTTCCTTTGACTGTTAGCTTTGCAGTAATTTGATGCAGTAATTCTGTTATAATAGCAGATATTTTGTTTAACAATGGATCATATCTTGTAGTGATATCGGACAGATCACTTATGCACGGTTTCAAACAAAATATACAGTTTATCATAGTGATGCCCATTTCTTACATATACTTCCTATGGAATCAGTTCTGTGCAAAGCAATAGTCAGGTAACTTCAAAATTTCCAACGTACTGTTTTCAGATACGCAGCGCGGGACATTTGTTATCTGAGTGTTCGAACAGTTCGATACTGTATCGAGCTCTCTGCTGTATCGGGAAATCCCGAGCTTGTTCGAACGCGAGTACCGCTTGCCCAGCCCTTGTCTGGACGGCCCGCCAGAACTCGGCTACGAACTAGGTTGTAACTAGGTCTCGGCGCAGCTAGCATCGTACAGAAGACGACGCCACGAGAAGAGAAAAGGGAGAACAGCAGTATTATTCAGTCAATAAAACTTGTATTAATAGTCTATATAGAATTGTTCTAGATGTCAACGATTCCTGCTCCGTACCATTCCTGACAACTACACCGGGACGAGTACTGAACAAATGGCAGCGAGGATGGTACAACACTACAGGCTGTACATTCAACTAATTACAGTTAGGAATTTAATTGGAAAGAATGCATATAAAATATCGTAGGGCAGGCGATCCAAAGGCTAAGTTTAATCGGCAGGACAAAAGTGCAACATTTCTATTAAAGCAACTGCCTACACTACATATGTGCGTGCTATTTCGGAGTGTTGCTGCGCATTCTGGGATTCTCACCAGGTTGGACTGCTGGAGCTATAGAGAACGTTCACAGAAGGGCACGTTTTCTGTTGTCGCGATGTAAGAGAGACACTGTCACTGAAAAGATGCACGACTTGGGTCCAGAAGCATTTCAAGAAAGTTGTTATTGTAACTATTTCCGAAATTTCTTTTCCGAATGAGAATATATTTTGTTAGCACCAACCTGCATAGGAAGACATGATGAGAATAAGAGAAATCAGATACAAAATGGAAGGAATTAGTTGTCTCTTTGTCCCGCACGTTATCAGAAATGGAGCTGTAGAGAAATATCATTCGTAATTCAAATGTTTGTGAATCTATTGGACTTAACTCATGTGGTTATTAGTTCCTAGGCTTACAAACTATTTAAATGAAGTTAAACTAACCTAGGACGAACCACACCCACACCCGAGGGAGGATTCGAACCTCCGACGGCAACCAACAAGGCGCCTTAGAACGCTCGGCCACTCCAACGCGACAGAAGAAGTATCATGAAAGCAGTTTGATGAACCCCCTTCCATTCACATAAATGTTATTTACAGAGTAATTTTGTAGATATATCTGTAGATGGAATTGGAGACATCACAATATATATAATAATAGTGTAACCAAATGAATCTGAAGATAAGAAATTCTCGAAACATTTTGTAATGACCACAAACTGCAAGTGCCTGTTGTTTCCTTCTACTGTCATCTTTGCATTTGGGTATTCATATTGTGGGGAGAAGGATCAGCAACATCATTTACTTTAGTTATTTGATTGTCCGTGACAGTTTCAAGTTACGTTATTAGTTACCGGTAACCCGTTTGGATTTTATATCCATGAACAGAAGTACATAAATAGTAACTGGCACATGCCTGCTTAACCAGTCACAAGTAAAACTGGTTGGGACACAACAATCTCATAAATTAAAATGTGGATCACTATACGTAGCACCAGAGTGATGAGCATTTTAATTTGTGCTGTTCGGTGCGGTAAATATAAAAGTTTTAGTATAATCACCATAATATTGAAGCTATTCTGACTCTTGTTATTTAACAAATATTTCAGTTTTTCTATAGGGGTCTGCCTTGAACAAAACACTGGTTTTTATTTTCACCCAAATATATATCGCTATGGTTGTAGAATCATCAGCACATCTTTTATTCTTCGTTCAGTTTTCATTCGTTTTTATTTATTTTTAATATTTCTTTTTATTATTTTTTTTTATTTTTTTTTTTTTTTTTTTTTTACAGTTTTACACCTGCCAAGTAAGACACCACCACACTTGCAGATGATAAACTGTGAAAGAGGACGTACTGAAAAATTTAGAATTACTGAACCACCACAACATGTAAAAACGTGGAATAAATATCCAATGAGATGCTAAAATTTAGAGAAACGTGTTTGGTAAAATAAAAAAACTAGTGGGTTTCTCAATGCACACACTCACTACAAAACGAAAGTTTCAGTGCCTTATTCTATTATTTTTTCACAGTACGCATTGGTTTTTTTTTTTTTTTTTTTTTTTTTTTTTTTTTTTTTTTTTTTTTTTTTTTTTCATACAACGATGTCGACGGGATGTTAAAACCTTAAATTACTTCCTCCCTTTGTACTTCTTACCATCACACGTCTCTAATTCCCACAGTGTATCACTTCAGCCTGTGCCTTTCTTTTCCTCAATCATTTAAGCTACCGATTTATGAATCTAACATTGCACGTGACCACCTGTCGAACATCATTTCCTCGATTACAGTATCCTCCTAACTAGTCTTTTTAAAAAAGGAGACTCTTTTGCATTCGTTATCCTTTGTTCAGAAAGATGTTACCAATTATCATCATAATGTCAAACCTGCATAATTTCAAATCCCTGTTTCAAATTTCCACTTCGCTTACAACTGTCTCAGTATAAAAATGTTCAAATGTTTGTAAAGTCTATGGGGCTTAACTACGGGTCATCTGTCCCTAAACTTACAAACTACTTATGAACTAACTAATACTAAGGACAGCACAAATATCCATGCCCGTGGGGGGATTCGAACCCCCGACCGCCGTGACTGGAGCGCCTCAGTCCCCTCGGGCACCGCGGCCGGCAGTATAAAGATATCTAGACACTGCTACATAATGGTAGTCAGTTAGCCAGACCACTGTGCATATTTTTAACTTTTAGAAAAGCCGCTACTTTTTTCAGGTACATTATTGTAGTTTCACTTGTCCGCACCCTTGTAATATTAGATCCCCTCGAGGGGATTTGCTTACATAAGGCTGCAAATCACTACTTATTTACATACTTTCATTGGTGTCGGTACAGCATATAGACAGTTTTCACTGACACTGACCTCCGCTTCAAGTACGAAGCTAACTCTGCTCTCAGCACGTAATGTGAAGCTAGTCGTGAAGTGTATATAATGTTTTGTTTATCTGTTGACACATCGTTTGTTTTTTTATTTTACATTCGATACCGTGTTCATAAAAACCTCTACAGTACACCATCGGTTTATTTATTATGATAACATTTGTTTCAGTCACGTATATTTATTTAGCTTGCCAGGCCCACGGCAGATTCCTGAAAATAATTCCTTCCGTTGAGTTATTTTTTTTAATATGCGTGACGATCTAAATATGATACCGCTGTGCGTAAGCTGATTCATCAGTTTGAAAACTTCGCTGTGATACAAAAACTTTTATTACTACATCATTTCCTTGTCTTATACGTACTGTAACATATGAAAATAATTTAGGTTGTGAATATATGAATGTTTCCCTATTTAAAATGTTACACGTGTTAATAATAGCTTACAGAGTTGTCTGACGTAATCAAAATGAGGAACATCGATAACAAATGACGAGATTAATCGGGTTGGAAATAAAAACGGCGTTTTCTTACTGCAGTACATTTATTTTCGCCAGATGCGTTTCGCCTTCTTAATGCAATGTATCTTCGGTGGGATTGTTTATCGTCTTTCGGATTAGGATTTTACTGTTCTCCGCATACTGACACAATATAATATCGCGCAGTTTTCCATTTCCGTCATCTATTCGCATTTTTATCACAAAAGCTTAAAGAAGCAAACGAGAAGAACTCGATTCTCGGCGTATCTAGTTCTTGTCATATTTTTACAACGTGAAAAATGCTGAAATTTGGAAAAATCAGACTGAATATTTGGAAGGAACCGCAAAATCCAAATCAGAAAGACATTGCACAATCCTACCATAGATGCTGAAAGTAGTAAAAGGCGAACTGAATCTGTGGAAAATATACTGCAGCAAGAAAATGGCGGTTTTATTTCAAAAATTAACTACTCAGCACTTGCTGCGTAAGGTGGCTACGCAACCAATATAATTCATACAGCTTTTATTTTGCACCTCTGCAGTATTTATTACAACAGCAATATATGAGAATCGGGTTCGAGACCCAAAAAATGTTCAAATGTTTGTAAAGTCTATGGGATGGGGTCATCAGTCCCTAAAATTACAAACTAGTTATAAACTAGCTAAGACTAAGGACGGCACAAATATCCATGCCCGAGGGGGGATTCGAACCTCCGACCGTAGTGGCCATGCAGATCGTGACTGCAGCGCCTCAGTCCCCTGGGCCACCGCCCGATAGAGAACACTGTTTAACCTGGCACGATGTTAGAAATCATAGTACATTCTCTTGTAGGATGTACTATCATTCTATAAGCTTGCGCTTGGGTGTGACGTATATTTTTGTCCAGAGGTTTTAATCAAAACAATGTTAGAGAATCTTTTTGGATTTTCGAAAGCGAGCACTAGTGGAAGTAAAGCGGTTAAATTTTGGCGTGACTCCTGCTTGGATAGCTCAGTCAGTAGCGCAGTTGCTAGCGAAACATAGACGTCTCACTTTCAAGCGCCGATTTTGCACGGAGTGTAAATCTGTCAGTAACATTAAGTAATTATTTGTTATTTATTTAATTTCTTTCTTAATTGTCTTTTCTTAGTAGACATGCGATGGAACCGTCTTTGACCATGGTATTGGTCTAGGAGGTTCCATTTCGACGACAGTAACTAGTGGCTAAAGGTCTGGCAGAGTTCTTCCAACGGCTTGAAATAACGCGTGGTCCATTTGTTGGTGTGAGTACATTACTGCGTTCCTCAAATTATTGTATCACTATTCTGATATTAACACTGATAGTTATACTGCTTTAAAATGTCCAAAATGGTATCAATAATGAAAGGATCCACCCCCCTCCATGAACACCAGACATTACCGAGGTAGGGTGGTTTGCGTGCCTCAACAATGCAGATAGTCGTACTGTAGGTGCAACCACAGCAGAGGGGTATGTGGAGAGGCCAGAAAAACGTGTGGTTCCTGAAGAGGGGCAGCAGCCATTTCAGTAGTTACAGGGGCAACAGTCTGGATTATTGACAGAGCTGGCCTTGTAACATGGCTTTGCCACACAGTTACTGCGAACGGCTGAAAGCAAGAGGAAACTACAGTCGTTACATTTTTTATTTTTTTTATGGGACTTTATTACGGTTGTCATCAGTCCCTAGTCGTTACATTTCCCGGGGACATGCACCTCCACTGTATGAATATATGATGATGGCGTCTTCTTGGGTAAAATATTCCGCAGGTGAAATAGTCCCCTATTCGGATCTCCGGGCGGGGACTACTCAGGAGGATGTCGTCAAGAAAAACAAAACAGGTATTCTACGGATGGGAGTGTGGAATGTTCTAAACCTTAATCGCGTAGGTAAGTTAGAAAATTTGAAAAGAGAAACGGGTAGGTTAAAGGGAGATATGGTAGTGATTAGTGACGTTCGGTGGCAGGATGAACAGGATTTCTGGTCAGGTGAGTACAGGTTTATACATACAAAATCAATTGGTGGTATCGCAGGATTACGTCTAATAATGAATAAGATAATACGAATGTGGGTAAGTTACTATGGACAACATAGTGAACGCGTTATAGTAGCAAATATAGACAGAAAACGAACACCGACGACAGTAGTGCAAGTTCTATTCCCACTAGCTCGGCCGATGATGAGGATATCGAAGAAATGTATGAGGAAATAAAAGAAATCATTCAGAAAGTTAAGGGAGACGAAAACTTAATTGTAATGGGGGACTGAATCTGGGTAGTAGGAAGGGGAAGAGAAGGAAATGCAGTAGGTGAATATGGACTCGGAAAAAGGAATGAAAGAGGAGATCCCTTGGTAGAATTTTGTGCAGAGCACAATTTAATGACCACCAACACTTGGTTTAAACATCGTGAAAGAAGGCTGTATACGTGGAGGTGACCAGGAGACACTGAAAGGTACCAAATTGAATTTATAATGGTAAGGAATAGATATAGGAACCAGGTTTTAAAGTGTAAGACATACCCAGGGGCAGATATTGACTCTGACCATAACTTACTGGTTATGGACTGCAGATTAAAACTGAAGATACTGCAGAAAGTTTGAAAAGTTAAGAGATGCAACCTGGACAAACTGAAGGAACCAGAGGTGGTTGAGAGTTTCAGGGGGGGGGGGGGGGTTCATACATTTATGGGATCTTTGCCTTTCACGGGCAAGCGCTCTACCAACTGAGCTATCCCGACACAATTCTCGATAGCTCATCACAACTTTATTTCTGCCAGTACCTCGCCTCCTACTTTCCAAACTTCACAGAAGCTCTCCTGCGAACCTTGCAAGACTAGCACTCCTGGAAAAAAGGATATGGTGGAGACATAGCTTAGCCACAGCCTAAGAGATGTTTCAAGAATGAAATTTTCACTCTGCAGCGGAGTGTGCGCTGTTATGAAACGTCCTGGCAGATTAGAGCGCTTGCCCGCGAAAGGCAAAAGATCTCAGGTTCGAGTTCCGTTTCCGGCACACAATGTTAATCTGCCAGGAAGTGTCATACTAAAAATTGCCTAAGTTTGTTTGTATGGATGTAAACAGTGAAATTTTGACAATTTTTGGTTTAATAGGTTACGAGGAAATCGAAACTAAATAATTGTAGAAGTATTAAGTTTTTTTATTTGTAACAATTAGAGTTTAAATTTTGAAAAGTGTTGTTTAAGTATCTTGTACCTTTGCTAATCACCACACAAAATTTTACTTGTTTATCTTCAGTATCTTAGGCACACCATTTCATAACAGGAGAGTATGCAATTCGAACACGTACCCTCTTAATATATTCACACCTTTTATGGGTTAACCCAAAATCTCCAGCGCAGTTAGCACTCAAGAGTACACATACACCGAAGAGCCATGGGAGCCAATACACCCGCATAATATAGTATAAGGCCTCCGCGGAGCACGCACAAATGGCGCAGTACGACGAGGCAGGGATTCGACTGATGTCCTAGGTAGCGATGCGGCGAACTGACACCATAGGGGAAAGGGTTGTACCTTGTGACATTTTTTACATTTCAATTTTTTCATAATATGATTTTTTTACAAGAAATTTGAAAATTTACCCCATCACAGGCATCAATTTTAGGTATTGTTGAACGAAGAGCAGTTTATGTTAACTGCAATGTTTACACAATTACTCGCCAATAAAGACTTTTGTTACACTTGTCCCAAGGTACAACCTATGGTTTCACTTTGGGACAGTGGTGGTTTTACATTGGGACACGGTGATTATTCCAATTTCTTAGTTTTATGAATGAAAAAATCATATTGGAATTAGAAGTAAGAGTTTGTTAGTCCAAATACAAAAGTTATTTTACCTTAAAACAAAAGATGGTGGGAATAAAATATTAGATGAATGAAACCCACAACACACCACTGGAGATAGTATTTCTTTCACTATATTACTGCGATTAACAATGATGATGTTCTCAACATTTGGGAATACAAAATGGTCCTTGGCTTCCTTAAGAATTTCACAGTTACATCTTCTTCTGTGCTTCCTAAAATTGCTCCTGCATAGTAAACACGAGATCTGCCACTGACGTCAAATTTTACCAAGACCCAACTACCTTGAGAACAAGAAAGTTTTACTTTTGTAGATGCAAAGAAGGACCTTCTTCAGATGACAAATCAAATTGCTATCTCCAGAGCTACTGCCAAGCTCGGGAATTTTTTCATCAAAAGAAGTGGAAGATGAAAAGTCATTTGTCCATTTAGTGGTTTCTTTCTTTGGGAAAGACTTCATTTTCGTGTTTTATTTTTCCTCTTCAATTCTTTGTTTTTCTGGTGTATCAGTGATTATCATACACCTTACAGGTGTCCAGAGGTGCTACCAGAAAAGTGTCCCAAGGTAAAACCAAATACACAATAACAGTATCCAATAAAACAGTATCCTAACCTTTGTACACATTTATATCTTTATAACTTATGGTATCGATAGCTTACTTAAAAATGCTCTACAACACTGTATTTAAGAAACATCAATAATGATGCTTTAGCTTATATCTTGTAAGGGTAGTGGCTAAATTTTACTTTCAAACACGAAAACTTTTAAATCCCCTCCTCAAATCTCAAACATCATCCAAATACAACATGTGCTCCTATTCCCTCTGAAAATAGTCCTGATAACTTTATTTCATACTTCTTACAGTTTCCACTAGAGTGCGCACTGCCTTTATTAAAAAGTGTCCCAAGGTAAAACCGTCCCAATGTAAACCCTTCCCCCTACACCTTGCAGCACAGCCCAATAATCAGTACGAGGTGATGGGGATCGGTCCGGAAAGATTTTAAGGCATCCCATATATGCACAATAATGTGAGGGCATGGATTGGTGGCCACTAGCCGTATGTATCTCTGATACTGGAGTTACTATGTAGCAATTCTGGAGGTGTGGAGTATCTGAGTATCCTGCTGGAGTTGTGCTAGTCCGACGGATTGCACGTGATCAGCTAGAATGCGTGCGTACGTGTCAGAGTGGACGCTCTCCAACTGCACACGACGCTCTCCAATACCGAGCCACCATCAGCCAGAACAGTTCTATGTCGACATGCAGGGTGCATGGATTCACGAGGTTGTAACGGACACGTCCGTTCGCTCGATACAATCAGAAACGAGACTCGTCATACCAGGCAACACGTCTCTACACATCAACCGTCCAGTGTCGGTGTTTATGGGCCAGAGCGAAGCGTAAGGCACGTAGCAGACTTAAGCGGATGGTCAGCGATCCGCGCGCGGTTGGTAGACACGTATTCGAATTGGGCGCCCCATCACACTGATGAGCTGACGGTCCGCACGCGGCAGAGCCCTTTGCACAGCCATTCCGCGCCGAAGTCCGTCCGCATCAGTTAAACCCACAGAAACAAATTGGTGCGTGCACAGTCCTGAGGATGCAGCAAGTGCCAAAAGCAGATAACATCATTTCAGCCGCAGAATTCCACTATAGTGGTTGCACAGCTGTTTTAAGTGGGTGTTTACGTGATTTCGACCGGCTTACCTGTGGTTGAAGGTCTTGCAGGATAGAAAGCTAAGGAGTGGACAAGATCTGATAATACTCTCTCATTAAGTCTTCTTTCCGTCTTAGATCAGGAGGAACGATGTTGCATAATATTGGGAGCCATTGAAGTTCTGGTATCCCGGAACGATATGTTTGAGAGCCCGCCAGACTACATGGACTATGACATTAGCCGTTAGACGGCGCGCACAACCTACTAGCGCTGCCATCGCCACTAGAGCGCTGCACGCCGTGGCGCGCCTACCGCGCCGGTCATCTGCGCAGAGAGCCGCACTATATAGGGCGGGAGCCACAGCTCGCTCCTCAGTCTTGTGTTGACTGCGCTATTCATTGGTTATCTGGCTTCGTAATCTGCTCTGTCACGGTTCCGATTTGGCTTTCGTTTGGAGCTTTGTTTTCGATTAGTTGTTGTTATTGTCGTCTCTGTGGTTTCGTGAAGTGTTTCTCGTTAGCGGCGACGCTTGATCGGTCGGTCGTCGCTAGTCGCTCCCGACCCAGTCAGGTCTTCGGTCACTATAGAAGTGGTGTAGCCATCAGAGTGCCACTGATCAATCGCATTGCTCTATTTAATTGTACATCAATGTCTCTCACATGAGCACTGTTGAGCCAGACAGGAGAACAGTATTCAGCTGCAGAGTAAACTAGGGGCAAAGCTGTTGTACGGAAAACCTTAGCACTGGCTCCCCAAGATGATCCTGCTAAATGCTGCAATATGTTATTTCTATGTGGAAATTCTTTCAGCAATCAGTCGTAAAAAATATATTTATTTATTCGCAAATTTAGATTTCGACCACTGTGTGGTCATTATCAACGCTTAAGAACAAAATACTTAAAAAACCTCCAACATGGAGGTCGAGATGTTTTAAGTACTTTAAATGTTTTTAAGCATTGATAATGACCACACAGTGGTCAAAATGTAGATTTGCGAATAAATAAATATATTTTTTACGACTGATTGCTGAAAGAATTTCCACAAATGAAATACAGTCGTGGAGCACCAATTCCAACATGGAATCAAGCCTGATGTTATTTCTCGGTTGACTTTGTCTGCTGTTTTTTAAAGCTGGTACTTAAAAGTGAGAGATCTATTCAAGATGACTCCTAGGTATTTTTGATGTACACTATGTTGAAGTTGAACGCCAACTACATGAGAGTAGCTTTTCACCTATATCGAACTGGGAAAGAACTTGGGATTCGTTTAATGGACAAAACAGTATCTGGACAGACGGTGCTCCAAGGAATGAACCTTCCCAGGAGAGAATGGTCTTTGACCAACCGCCTCCGAACTGGTGTTGGTCGCTGTAACTATTGGAAACTCAAATAAGGACAGGCAGACGACCAGTCATGTAGCTGTGGAGCAGACATACAAACGATGACCCACATAATTACTAACTGCCCATTACGATCATTCTCAGGAGGGATGACCAAACTCCATCTAGTCAGTCAGGAAGCTGTCCAGTTGTTAAAGGAGTTGGCTCTGTGACAGAGATATGTTTTATCTTATTAATTAGACACCAGTGTATTTTACTACGGTATAATATGTAGCTGCCATGAAACCATACGATATATAGTGGTAATACCAGTCTCCACAGTATTTTGTGACCTCTTTCATCTATACCCCACCTTTAATATACTAACAGCATCCTAGCCAATCTATGCCGTATCATGAAGATCAGTCCGTATAGACGCAAGTTCCGACACCCCATCTATCTCCAGCCCAATCAACATCGACAAGGGATCTCAAGTAGATTCCATATTTCTGAATTTCTGGAAGGCTTTGGATACTACCTCACTAGAGGCTTCTAATGAAATTGCGTGCTTATGGAATATCGCTCCAATTGTGCGAATGCATTGATGATTTCCTATCAGAAAGTACACAGCTCGTTGTAATTGACAGTAAGTCATCGAGTAAAACAGAAGTGATATCTGGCGTTCCCCAGGGGAGCGTTATAGGTCCCCTACTCTTCCTTGTGCTTATATACGATTTAGGAGATAATGTGAATAGCTGCCTTAGACTGTTCGCGGATGATGCTGTCGTTTAGCGGTTAGTTAAGTCAATAGAGGATCAAAAGCAACTTCAAAGTGATTTAGACAAAATTTCTACATGGTGCGAAAATTGGCAATTAACACTAAATAATGAAAAGTGTAAAGTAATACACATGACCACTAAAAGAAATCCGCTGAACTTCAATTACACGATAATCAGTCAAATCTTAAGGTCGTAAATTCTACCAAATACCTATGAGTTAGAATTACGAACAACTTAGACTTGAGAGGTCACATAGAAGATATTGTGGGGAAGGCGAACCAAAGGTTATGTTTCATTGGCAGAACGTTTGGAAAATGTTCAAATGTATTTTAAGCTTAAGGGACTTAACTGCGGGGTCATCAGTCCCTGAACTTACAGACTACTTATGTGCTACCTTATACTAAAGACGACACAAACATCTGTGCCCGAGGGGGGAATTCGAACCCCCGACCGTAGCGGCCGTGTAGATTATGACTGGCGCGCCGCAGAACTCTCGGCCACTGTGGACGGCGGAACGCTTCGAAGATGCACCAGCTCCACCAAAGAGACTGCCTACATCACACTAATGCGTCCTCTCCTGGAGTACTGTTGCCCAGTGTGGGACCCTCACCAGGTGGGACTGACGGAGGACATTGAGTGGGTTCAGAGATGGGCAGCTTGTTTTATAACGTTACAGGGGGGAAAGCGTCACGGAAATGTTGTACGATTTGAGGTGGAAATCATTAAAAGGAAGATGTTATTCGTTGCGGCGAGATCTAGTTACGAAATGTCAATCACCGACTTTTACCTCTGAATGTGAAAATATTTTGCTAGCACCAACCGATATAGAGAGACATGACCGTCGTAATAAAATAAGAGAAATCAGATCGAATACGGAACGATTTAGGTGTTTTTTCTTACTGCGCGCTATTAGAGAATGGAACGGTAGAGAAAGGTTATGGAGTGGTCAATGAACCCTCTGCCAGGCACTTAAATGTGATTTTCAGAATGTGGATGTAGACATCGTCTTTTTAGACGTCATAGTAATTATAGAAATTCAGTTGTAATACAATAAAATGTAAAATTATCTGCTACTAAACGAATGTACTGTAGTAAAGCTATGAATGAAAAAATTATATATGAAGATTACTTACCAGGCGGAGGAGCACAGGTAGGGATAGTAGCACGAATAAAACCCACCCATAGAGTCATAAAGTGAAGTTTCAACGGAACGCACGCCAGTCCCAGACAGGGACAGCTATATCTGACTAAGATCTAATTAAAATTGAAGAGGTGTGCTAAAGGAAACAGAATTTATATAACAATTTTTGTATTCTGAAAACGCTTAAGAAATGGGGAGACCAATTTAAAGTAATAAAAGCACACACTTTTCACATTCAAAAGGGAAAAGATGAACAGTAAAATTGCCCACCGTTTATGAAATTATTTATTTAGAAAATAGGACTAGATTCGGGGTGAGTAGACATACATTCATTCATACGCACTCGCCGAAGCTCACGCGACACTTAAACAGCGGCCAGCAAATGCAGCAATGAAATATTGGAGGAGGTCAGCTAGCTTGCAGCACGCGCAGATAAGTTGTAACAAAAAATACATTAATTTACACTTTATTAGTACTTTGTGAGATGAAGGAATGCGAGTAGAACAACTGTATTTAAAGGTGCACTGAATTTTCTCCATTAAGACTGTATTTTCCAACAACATGTGAAAGAATTCTACACAAGTTTCATAATAATTTAGTTACTAATATTGAATTCACAGTTTCTATGGTAGGTTGTGTTTTGTCACTTATCTATCATGTGGGGAAAATACCCTTTGAGTAAGAGCTTTATTTCCGGGAAGGCACAAGAGAAACTGCACCAGCTTAAGCCCAATTTAGAATGACACATGATTCTGTCGGAAATGAGAAATAATATGAATCCATCTTTGACCTGGAAAAGTGGTGTTAGCAGTCCATCCACTGATTTAACACTGGTATAATTTGTGCACGTATGCTCAGTAGAAACATTTTCGAACGGTTTCGTCAGTTTCTGATAATTACCTTAAGTCTAACGAACCTTTTGTCAAACCGTTTATCATAATAATTAAAACTAATAGTAAAATAGACCGTTACAGGTGAGATAAATATCTAAATCGGAACATAATTGTTAAATCTTCGACAAATAGGTGTACCGTATAACCTTTGAAAAAATTCGGTACGGTTAGTCACCTTACTTGGTACACACATACAATACCAACCAATGGCAATAACTAAGAACATCAATCGAACCGTTTACTATCTACTACTAGCTGAAAGCCCGGCGTTGCTCGGGTATTTATTTCTTTCTACCAGCCATTTTTAGGGTATATCATCATTTGAATACTGAAAGTATGTCTAAAATCTATTGGGAATACAGTTAGTAGTAAAGACGTAATAAAACTATGTGCCTGATGTGGCGGTTTTCCATGAAAGTTACTGTTTATGTGCTCATATCTCAAGAACTACATGTCGTACTGTGATACAATTTAGAAAGTACACTCAACTATATGAGTGTATACAGTCTGCAAATTTTCGTGCGGCTACAATTTATAATGTAGAAATTATGAATTGTAACGTCATACCGAATGCCGTAGTTTTACTACATAAACAGCGGAAAAGTAGCAAGCGAGAAACTTTTTTCCTTTCATCGTTTTGCTACGGTTGTCATCGAGGAAATGTTTAATAAAGGTTTGAAATTATTTTTAAAAGTTTGTTGCAAGTCACTAAGTACTTCCATTCTTATATCGCGTATTTATTAAGTCTCGCTGCATTATAAGGCAGTTTTTTGCGATTCCTATTGATTATGATGTCATATCTTTTGAACCATGTGTTGCGATTCTTAAACTTCAGCAATTGTTACCTCACGGTAAGGAATATGTGTACCAAATTTGGTTGAAATCGGTCCAGTAGTTTAGAGGAAAATGAGCATCATTGTCGCTAAATGCAGTGTTTTCCGCGCATCTCATTGTTTATGACGTCATATCTCGTGAACTATGTCTAATACGTGATTCTTACACTTACGACGACTGTCCTCATGGACTGAAGCTTACGTGCACAAAATTTGAAAAAGATGGGATCAAAACTGTAGATTTGTATTCAACACGTACTTACATACGGACACTCTGCTTTATATATTAGACTAGCTGAAAACCCGGCGTTGCCCGGGTATTTATTTATTTATTCCTATCATTTTTCAGGTGTATGTTCATTTATATAAGAGCTCTATGTAAAATCTCTTGGGAATACAGTTAGTAGTAAATAAGTAATAGATTAAAACTTGGTGTGGGAAGAGGCGATTTCCATGAACTTTACTATTTATTTGCTAATATCTCATGAACTATGTGTCGTACTGTGATACAATTTAGAAGGTAAACTCAAGTATGTGCGTGTATATTCTCTGTAAAATTTACTGCGTCTACAATTTGTAGTGCAGAAGTTATAAATTGTAAAGTCATATCGAATGCCGAAGTTTTACTCCATAAACAGCGGAAAAGTAGTAAGAGAAAATTTTTTTTCCTTTTATCATTTTGCTATGGTTGTCAGCGAGAAAAAGTTTAATGAAGGTTTGAAATTATGTTGAAAGTTTGTTGCAAGTCAATAAGTACTCTCATTCTCATAGAGCGGATTTATAAAGTCTCGCCGCATTATATGGCATTTTTTGCGATTTCTATTGGTTATGACGTAATATCTTTTGAACCATATGCCGTATGTGATTCTTAACCATGCAGCAATTGTTACCTCACGGTAAGGAATGTGTGTACCAAATTTGGTTGAAATCGGTCCAATGGTTTAGGAGAAAATGAGCAGCATTGTCGCAAAATGCAGCAGTTTTTTGCGCATCTCATTTTTTATGACGTCATGTCTGGTGAACTATATATGTGATTCTTACATTTAGTGCGATCGTCCTCAAGGATTGAAGCTTACGTGTACAAAATTTCATAAAGATTGGATCAAAACTGTAGATTTGTATGCAACACGTACAAACGTACGGACACTCTGCTTTATATATTAGAAGATAATTGCCTGTAGAAACATGTTTCTTCTAGTTTGTTTTTAATTTCAGAAACCTAAAACATGTTTCATTTAGGGCTGGTCTCGGGCCCCCTTCAACACCGAGTCCTGGACCCATGGGTCCACCAAGGCCTACCCGTGTAGGGCAATGCCAATAGTAGAGTTACCCTCCCCCACGCACTTTGCAGTCGACTGCAGAGTACATATGTAGGTATGTAGAAACGCTCAAATATTTGTAAATGTTTATGACTCATATGTCGACCAGGTCTGCCTAAAACAGTTAATTTTAAAAATCGACTGTGAAAATGAAATAACCCATCAAATACGTAAATGAAAAATAGCTTCTTACTTTGTAATTACAGCAACCAGCCACTACCAATATTTTTACGTTATAAAAGTACGATGTAACTGATTAATCTTTGCTTTTTTACTAAGTGCCGGTGACATTAGGGTAGCTAGTACAAAAAATAATATTTTAATGTTGTAAGCGAGACCTCTTACAGTAGTGTCAACTGCTTAATAGTCATATCGACATTGGGTTCAGTTTTACAATGTGTGTCTATGTGTATACACGGAACGATACACAGTTGTGCAAACCCATTCATTTTTTATACCTATATGTAAAGCATTCTGTATTACAAATTGCTAATATTAATTTCATAAACAGAACTTCGAACTTAGTGAGACAACTGATCGCCTGCCCCCACAATTGTTATTTTACATCACCAGAAAATGAAACTTTGTTTTCCTGTCTTTGGTGCAGTAACATGCTGCGTATCTCTCCACCATAACATTTCAAGTATACTGCAATATTCAAACAGTACAGGTGTGACTGACAACTGCAGTAGCTGACTAATATTCGATTTCTGTCTTAACAACACTCGTTTGCCACTATAATGGCGACCGGCGTGAGGAAAATGGATGAAGAAATTGAAAGTTTGACATAGACAGAAAGCGGCAGTGGGAGAGACAGCAATCAAACGGAGAAATACATATATACATACTGAGAGCGAGACAACATTGCTGACTACGTCGGCTTAACTGCGCAAAAGTATTTGCAAAGTTATGTGCAAAAAGTGCGCGAATACGTTTGAATGCCAAAATTTTTGGTGAGGAAGTCGGAATGAGGATTGAGGCACCTGGCTTCACACTTTTGTGTCAGAGAACATATTCGCCTTTTCTGTGATACGGCACGAGCATTTTTTAGCTGGTTATTTTTACATCATCTTTGCACCAAACAAAGAAACAGACGACAGGGCGGAAGACAAAGATGGTAACCTGACCACACGGCTCAGAGAGCATAAATCATGTGTGTTTCAAATGACCGCCACCGTAGCTCAGCGGTAGCTTCGCTAACTACCACGCAGGAGGCTCGGGTTCGATTCCAGGCAGGGGACTGGGTGTTGTGTATTGTCCTAATCATCATCATTGACACGTAAGTCACCCACACGGCGTCAAATGAAAAGACTTACACTAAGGCGGCCGAACAAATCAGCAACGGTTCTCTGGGCTAAGAAATCCATACGCTCGTTTCCATTTTTGTGTTTCAAATAATTGTATGTTGTTTTCTTCTCATAGTCCTCCTATCCACTCCCATGAACCACAGACATTGCCGAGGTGGGGTGGCTTGCGTGCCTCAACGATACAGATAGCCGTACCGTAGGTGCAACCACAGCGGAGGGGTATCTGTGGAGAGGCCAGACAAACGTGTGGTTCCTGAAGAGGGGCAGCAGCCTTTTCAGTAGTTACAGGGGCAACAGTCTGGATGATTGACTGAGCTGGCCTTGTAACATCAGCTAATGTGGCTTTGCCACACAGTTACTGCGAACGGCTGAAAGCTAGGGGAAACTACAGCCGTTACCTTTCCCGAGGACATGCAGCTCTACTGTATGAACATATGATGATGGCATCCCCTCGGGTAAAATATTCCGGAGGTAAAATAGTCCCCAATTCGGATCTCCGGGCGGGGACCACTCAGGAGGATGTGATCATCAGGAAAGACAATACTGGCATTCTACGGGTCGGAGCGTGGAATGTTAGATCCCTTAATCGAGTAGGAAAATTAGAAAATTTAAAAAGGGAAATGGATATGTTGAAGTTAGATATAGTGGGGATTAGTGAAGTTCGGTGGCAGGATGAACAGGATTTCTGGTCAGGTCAGTACAGGATTATAAATACAAAATCAATTGGGGATATCACAGGAGTAGGATTGATAATGAATAAGAAAATAGGAATGCGGGTAAACTACTATGAGCAGCACAGTGATCGCATTATCATTGTCAAGATAGATACGAAGCCAACATCGACAACAGTAGTACAGGTTTATATGCCAACTAGCTCTGCCGATGATGAGGAAATCGAAGAAATATATGAGCTAAAGGAAATTATTCAGACAATTAAGGGAGAGGAAAACTTAATTGTTATGGGAGACTGGAATTCGGTAATAGGACAAGGAAGGGAAGGGAGGATAGTAGGTGAATATGGTCTGGGCAAAAGGAATGAAAGAGGAAGCCGCTTGATAGAATTTTGCACAGAACATAATTTAGTTATAACAAACACCTGGTTCAAGAATGACAAAAGAAGGTTGTATACCTGGAAGAGACCAGGAGACACTGGAAGATACCAGATAGATTTTATAATGGTAAGACATAGATTTCGGAACCAGGTTCTACAATGTAAGACATACCCAGGGGCAGATATAGACTCTGACCATAACTTGTTGGTTATGAACTGTAGGCTGAAACTAAAGAAACTACAAAAACGTAGGAAAATAAGGAGATAGGACCTGGATAAATTGAAGGAACCTGAGGTTCTTAAGAATTTCAGAGGGAGCTTTAGGCAATTGACAGAAACAGGGGAAATTAAAACAGTAGAGGAGGAATGGGTAAAATTGAGAGATTAAATAGTGAAGGTAGCAGAGGACAAAATACGTAGGAAGGAAAGACCTACAAAAAATCATTGGATATCACAGGAGATATTAAACTTAATCGATGAAAGGAGAAAATATAAAAATGCAGTAAATGAAACAGGCAAAATAGAGTACAGGCGACTAAGAAATGAGATTGACAGGAAGTGCAAAATGGCTAAGCAGGAGTGGCTAGAAGGCAAATGTAAGGATGTAGAAGAATGTATAAATAAGGGAAAAATTGATACAGCCTACAGGAAAATAAAAGAAACATTTGGAGATAAGAAAAACAACTCTATGAATATCAAAGACACTGATGGAAAACCAGTTCTCAGCAAAGAAGGGAAAGCTGAAAGGTGGAAAGAGTATATAGAGGGGCTCTAAAAAGGAAATGAACTTCGAGACAATATTGTAGGAAGGGAAGAGGATGTAGATGAAGATGAAATAGGAGGTACTGTACTGAGAGAAGAATTTGACAGAGCCCAAAGACCTGAGTCGAAATAAGGCCCCTGGAGTAGATGATATTCCCTCAGAGCTACTGGAGTCTCTGGGAGAAGCAGCCAAGACAAAATTGTTTCACCTGGTGTGTAAGATATATGAGACAGGTGAAATACCCTCAGATTTTAAGAAAAATGTTATAATCCCCATCCCTAAGAAAGCAGGTGCAGACAGGTGTGAAAACTACAGAACCATCAGTTTAATAGTGGTTGGAAAGGGAGTAAGACAGGGTTGTAGCCTTTCCCCAATCTTGTTCAATTTGTACATTGAGCAAGCTATAAAGGAAAGCAAGGAGAAATTTGGAGAAGGAATTAAAGTTCAGGGTGAAGAATTAAAAACATTGCGTTTTGCCGACGACATAGTAATTCTGTCAGATACAGCAAAGGACCTGGAAGAGCAATTGAACGGAATGGACAGTGTGCTGAAAGGTGCATATAAGATGAACATTAACAAGAGCAAAACTAGGGTAATGGAATGCGGTCTTAGAAAATCAGGTGATGCTGAAGGAATTAGATTGGGAAACGTAGCAATAAAGGAGGTAGATGAGTTTTGTTACTTCGGCAGTAAAATAATAAATGATGGTCGCAGTACAGAGGATATAAAATGCAGAATGGCAATGGGTAGAAAAGCGTTCTTGAAAAAGAGAAATTTGTTAACATCGAATATTGATTTAAACCTAAGGAAGTCCTTTCTGAAGGCATTTGTATGAAGTGTTGCCTTGTATGGGAGTGAGACATGGACGATAAACAGTGCGGACAGGAGGAGGATTGAGGCTTTTGAAATATGGTGCTATAGAAGAATGCTAAAGATTAGGTGGGTGGATCGCGTAACTAATGAGGAGGTACTGAACAGAATTGGGGAGAAAAGGAATTTCTGGCATACCTTGACTAAAAGAAGGGATAGATTGGTAGGACACATCAAGGAATTGTGAATTTAGCGTTGGAGGGAAGTGTATGGGGAAAAAATCGCAGGGGAAGACCAAGAGATGGATACAGTAAGCAGATTCAGACAGATGTAGGTTGTCGCTCTTATGTGGAGATGAAGAGGCTTGCTCAGGATAGGGTATTGTGGAGAGCTGCATCAAACCAGTCTCCGGACTGAAGACCACAACAACAACAGTCCTCCTATTGAGTTAAACTGTATATAATTTGGGAATGATGTTCGTTCCCACCAGGGCCGACAATCTTTTCAGTTGGGCTCCCACTCCCGGAAGAGTTTAGCGAGACTTATACGTGGTGAACCTTGATTAACGCTCCGCATCGAAACGTTTTTATTGTATCCTTTTTACGTAGTGTTCCTGTAATACGTTTGCTGTCAGTTAAAACCATCCAGTTTCATTAATCTGGATACTCGTAGTTCGATCACGTCTCTGGATCTCACGCTATCTCTATGAGCTAGAAAAAGAAATTTTAAGCAACGTAGCGAGAGTCATGCTATTTCCATATCTGTAATTAGGAATATTAAATCGAGTGTATGAGATTTCACGTCAGATATAACTTCTTCTGTTTCTAATTACTTTCTTCTCACTGTAGATAATTTAATTACTATGTAACACAACAAAAATACTACGAGCTCACTTTTTACATTTTAACGGTGACCTACATTTATAAGTTCCAGACTGCAGAAAATTTAGCACCAGACAACTGCAGCGTTCCATTCAGTTAGTCGACGATTCATAGATGGAGACAATTGCGTAATGCAAAACGGGAGGCATTCCTCGCTGGAAACCCAGATTTGTGTTACAATTAGAGAGAAAGAGATATAAAGGAAATAAATATTCATTCGTATGAGGGACGTACAGCACAAAGTAAATGCATATGTATGCAGGACATAAATATTGCTGTCCTGCGGTCGTGTTGGAGATGAAACAGATTTATTCATGTATTTGCAGGCGATAAATTACGAATACAGTTTACTTGGAACAAAAGAAATAGAGACATTAAGTGTAGAATAGTAAAAGCGATTGAAGATCTTCAAATGTTGAGGAAATATGAGATGTTATGCCTGACTACAATATAGAATATAATAAGCAAAGTTCGCGTAGTTGCTTGAACCTGAAACAGGAATGTAATCCACGCTAATGACTACACAAGGGCTGGACAAAGTAAAATGAACACCTGACAGAGACTGAATGTTTATTTATATGTTAGGATCTGGCTCACAATTGACATTTAGAACATCTACAACTACTAACAGTTCAATTATGTTTATACACGACGAATTTGCTGGTCTTGGGGGATGTCTTATAATTTTCTGGTGCTGTTCAAAGCAAGCCTGAAACTTTTGGCAGTGTGTGTGTGTGTGTGTGTGTGTGTGTGTGTGTGTGTGTGTGTGTGTGTGTCTGTGTGTGTGTATGTGTGCGCGCGCTTTCTTTCACAGTTATCCGACCGGAGTAGGTAATGACAGAAGTCGGTGAATATGACGTAAAAGATGCCAAAATCATCATGGAACATTCCCCATGCTCCACTGTAGGAAGCAGGCTACGTATAGTAAGTTTCATTTCGTGTTTTCAGTACATAAACACGGTCGTTTGTGGGTATCAATGTAAACGATGGTTCATCGGACCACAATACATACTTTCAGTCATCAAGTGCCCAGATTTTATGATCACGGCACCATTCATTTTGCAGCTTTGCTCTGAACTACGTTGTTAATATTTTGAAAGTAATGTCCTTCCATTAATGTTAAGCGCGAGCCGTACTGTTTTTATGAAACTAGCTGCCCCGGCAGACGTAGTTCTGCCCTATTTTTTTCTCTAAACAACACTACATTGATTTTTTATGTTAATAAGTCTTCCTCGACAGACTTTGTTATGTCAAAAGTTACTGGCTCTTCGCAGTAATAAAACATAGTTTAGAGTGATCATTTTATTTATAGATTCGTGTCTCCATAATACACAACAATTAATTACAAATATCAGTTTTCTATTTCGTACATTGCAAGACTTTAGTAGTATTTGTCGTAATAATGTGATATTTTCATCTTAATGCCTTATGGTACACGATATTTTTTGTGTCATGTCGTGACAGTGTGTGTGTGTGGGGGGGGGGGGGTAGGGGTAGGAGGGGGGTTTCGTTTTGTTCGAGTACTACACAAATGAAATATATAATAGTAATTTTTACGATAAGCGCACGGATTTTTTATTTATTCGTAATTTTCTATATCTTATAAGTGATTGTTAATAGCGACGTTTCAATCATAAAAACGTAAGATACATTTTCTACAGTATTGGCTTCACTATAATCCTTGATTATTCAGTTTGTGAAGAGCCACGACACTCTTTTTAGAAAGTCAACTAATGGCTTTCCAAGCATTTAACCAACTCATCTATCGTTTTACGTGACAAGGTTTTCAGCTCGTGAACCTATACTGACACAACACCTGAGATCCAAAAATGTTTCATATAACTGAATTGGGAAAAGAAAAAAAAAATCTATCTGTCGCAGTAGTATTCGAACCACCGACCTGAGGTCAGGACGTTATAACCAAGCTACACAGGCATATGCCGCAACTGTTAATTATTGGTACTTAAGTGTACTCTGCAAAACTTCAAAGTCGATTTCTCGAGAATTTTTGAGAAGTGCGCCGAATGGCTTTGATTGTTATTTCAGTTCTGAACTTCACGGCTGGAGATATCAATATTGTTAAAATTTTCCAGGCTATTATGCCGTGGTCTTGTGGATCTGTTATTAAAACCCAACGTTTGGACCCATCTGCGGATGACATTTTCAAGGGAGTATCGTGGCTCTTTTTAACATCCGATACAGAGACTCGTTCGTTAATGACTGCAACCTAATTCCTTTTACGTGCGCTGAGGTGAGGCGCCAGATGTTTTGGATAGGCCCCCTAGCAATTTACTGTTGCCGTTTGCCGTTGTTTGTTGTTGATATCGTCCGGTGGTGGAAGACTGTTACATTTCAACACCGGAATACAAATTTCATTCAGTTTCACGCCTGCCTCTATCCTACTGAAATTATTGGAGTGTCTGACAATTTCTACAGCCACTCTGTACAGCCTTTCGTGATATTCGTTTGTAGCTGCCAAACCCTGAGTCTTATGAAATTGAATAAGGTGGTCTCCTGGTTGAAAAACCAGAAACAGCTGACCTGTCAGTCTCTCCCCTTCTACAGTAATCCTTGTGCTCTTCTAGTGGCTGTTGACTGTTTGTGGTACACACGTATACGTCTCCACAGCTACAAGGAATCCTATAAATGACTGTTTTTTCCAGCGGTTTGCGAGAATCCTTTACCGATTTCAGGTGATCCCGTATTTTCCGACAAGGTTTGTATATTATGGTGAGATTCCATTTCGTCAAAATTGTATCAGTCTTCTATCATAGGACGATATCGACAACTAACAACGCAAATCTGCAACGGTGAATTGCGCACGCATGGGTAAAACATCTGACGGTGCACCTCTGCAAGCGAGTACGCTTAAACGGTATACGACTGCTATCAGTAACGAGCCAGGGTGTGTATCGGATGATAAAAAGAGTCACAATTTCTCCATGAGAATGTTCTCCGCAGATGGGGACGAAGTTTTGGGTTTTAGTAACAAATCCACAAGACTACGGCATAATAGCCCGCCATAATAGAACATATACTTTCCTCAAATATTATAAACTATTATAAACTACCTAGAAGAGAACAATGTATTGACCGATAGTCAACACGGAATCAGAAAATATCATGCTTGTGAAACACAGCTAGCCTTTTATTCACATGTTGTGATGAGCGCTATCAACAAAATATGGCAAATATATTCCCTATTTCAGATATCCGGAAGGCTTTCTAAACTGTACCTCACAAGCGTCTTCTAATTAAACTGCATACTTATGGAATATCGTTTACAATTGTGCGATTGAGTTCGTGATTACCTGTCAGAAATGATACAGTACGTTGTAATTGACGGAAAGTTATCGAGTAAAACGTGAGTAATATCTGATGTTCCCCAGGGAAGTGTTATAGGTGACCTACTTTTCCTCACTTTCATAAACGATTTAGGAGACAATCTGAGTAGCTCCCTTAGTCTATTCACGGATGATACTGTCATTTATTGGTTAGTGCACAAGAAGATCAAAACAGTCATTGTATCAGTATCTCCCCAGTTTATGTACATGTGTTAAAGAAGTATACAATGCGTTGTATTTCATGGCATGTTCTCGAAACAGAACAGATGCGCTTTTCAGAGAAAGTGCTGTTACCTTTGAACAACTCCGAATCTTGCAGAATACAGCTGCGTTCAGTTAACCAGAGTGTGCGAAAACCTTTTAGGAAGCAAGAGGAAAAATAAAGTGGGACATAAAAATTGACAGTGGTGGTTATATATGGTTTATTTTTTCTTTAGTGAAATTGATGCTTTGCGGTCGGTTGTTCGTATTTGTTCTGGGTTGTTCGTTGAAAATTTTACTCGGTTTTTTTATTATTGATGGCGTTGAACCAACACCGTCCTAAGAAAAGGCCTGTGCACTGCCGTGCCACATCACGTCACGCAGAGTAGCTCGCGATCGCGTAGCTGACTGGCTGACTGATGGGACACAGCCCAACGCCTCACAGCGGTCAGCCAGTGAGCTACGCCATCGCGACCTACTCTGTGTGATGTGACGTTGTACAGCAGTGCACAGGCCTTCTCTTCAGATGGTGTTAGTTGAACCGTCTTTCGTTTTCTCTCTTTTGATTGGTTCGTGGGATAGAACGGGCGGGTCATTGGCTTGTTTTGTCCTATTTTGATCGTTTCGGATAAGTCAGTTTTCTCGTTACAGAGGACGTCAAGCTACCATACCGGCAACCCTTTGACCGAGCGAGCTGAGCAACCACGCCCTAGTAAGCTTTGAACCATCATCTAAAATGTTCGTACATCACAAACTAATTCCTAGCCTCTTATGCTATGGCGAACAGCTGCTGGAGTTAGGTAGGGAAAGAAAGATGGCGTACGCAAGAGAGATTTTCGGACGAGGAATGTCACGTGACTGATTTACGAACGCCAAATGTACGCTGTTTTCCATCCAGGCTATCGTCACTAGTCCGAACGCCAAATGTATGCTACGTTCGTTCCAGGCTATAATAATTCGTAATCAGTACAGGCAAAGAAAATCAACTTTGAACTACCAAGGCAAGAGATGTGATAACATTTTAACGAAAAAATGTAAAGAAAATGTGGTAGAGATATTAAAATGTAAGTTAAAAGTGGTAAAAGTTATAAAGAGTATGTTTTTTAAAGCTGAACTTAAGTATCATATAATTTGACTCTTTGTTAAAATACGGTCAGAAAGAATATTACGAGTTGGGTGCACAGATATTATCACAATAGTAGAGTCGTAATCTATCACTATCATTTATTATTTACATTATTATTTTGGGCCGAAATGTTTGCAAAAAAATTATAAAACTACAAATCTTAAGTGGGCCGTAAAACACGTCAGTGCGATTTTATTTATACTGTCTGCACACTTCGTTTCTGTGTATTGTTCTAATTCTAAAAATCACTTTCTGGTTTGGCAGATAATGGCTTTATATACGTCAGTCATTTACAAATACAGTGACATTATGGGAATGTTATACCCCAAAAAAATGTTTGGCAGCATACTTGTGTCATTTCAGGGAAATTAGCAGAAAAATTATAACGACCAAAGCCTGTAAATTCAGTTTAAGAACTATCAAGTCTAATGTATTCCGCTTCATTGTATCTGGATGCTGTTGTTCGTAATTTTCAAATAATAAATAATTACGAGAAAAGAGGAAAGTTAGGTAGCAGCCTCATCCAAATAACTGCATAAAAGTCGAATGTATAATGCGACTGATTTTCCTAAGCCCACAAACCACAGATTGTCACTTTGTTTTCTTATCTGCGCAAGTTTAACCGTATCTTTTACCAATAGTGTGGTGTTTTTTCTTATAATGGGGCAAATTTGTTGACGCAGTTTGACTTTTTCTTCAAATATAGGCGTTGTACAGCATAAAAAAATCAAGGGATGAGTTTAACTTTGAGTATTTATACATCAATAAGCTTTAATAGTCAAATTATGTGGAGCAGACTACATTCAGTATAACACGATACATTAGATTTAAGGTAGCCTGGACCGAATTATGAAAATGTTCTATAGCTCTTAATTTCTCATCGTCTGAGCATTAAAATTTCACACCTGACGTTGCTGTGTAACTTAATAAACGTAGATTACACAACGACCCGACATCTAATAGTATTTTCCAGTAAATGATGCATAAATTATGAGAAAACTTCAAAAGACGGAAATTTTCTATTCACTACTGTCGTTAAATTTTCTTATTGTCGTCTCCATCTTAATTCTCAGAGAATATGTCTGAAATCTGAAACTCCTCAGTCACAATTCTCCTAGAATTGTAAAGAATAGCCTGATCGAATGTAGCTAAAGTGGATGAAGAATGGCAATGGAATATTCTGCCAGTAACGATGTTTCCATCTTTGTAAATATTAAGGTTTAACAAAGCCCTCCGGATGCACGCCATAGAATGTATTAATAGTATTCAAGTCAGGCATTTCATCCGATGAGACTGGTAATGACGTTTTGACTATTCAGGTCTGAGACGCTTCATAGCAGAAACTTCTCCGTGTACTTTAATGAAATCTTTAGAATACACAAAGAAAGGGCTTTTGAAAATCCATCGTTGTATTCAAATGCGCTTTAATAACGTTTTTCGTGGAGCAGATTTCTCAGTACCTGTTATGAGGATTAGTCAATAAGTTTTACTATCTGAAACGATCTAGCAGGGACCGTGAAACTAGATGACGACGTTAATCTCGTTCTACATGTTCATATTACTATGTGTCACATTTTTTCATATAAGGATGAGATGAAGAAGGACTTGATTGTGGATGTCTGTAATTTGGCTATTAAGGAAAGTTTCCTGTTATATCGCTCGTCATCGGGTTTGGATTAGAATGCCTGGGTGTATTTGCTGGAAGTGAAGACAATATGTTGATACATAAAGCACTGATGAAATGACAGAGCACATACATATGATACTCTACTTTGGAACACATATGAAACCTACTGGTACGTATTCTTTCACAACACAATTCAGTGTCCTCACATACAGTTCTGAATATTTCTCTCCTATCGAACACTACTACTTTCCTGGGAATATAAAGGGATAAGAAGAGTAGAAGATATCACAGAAAAAATTATTTGAAAGACGTCACGTTGAACAAAGCATATGTAACTGATAACTCAGCCCATTTAAAGTTGGTGTAATCAATATTTGGTTTTGTAGCTTTTATTTGCTATAACCACTGCTACACGTCTTGACATTGAACGATAGAATCTCTGTATGTATTGTAGGGGTACAGCAGGTTACGTTTCTGCTATAGTGGATCTGGTGTAACAATCGTGGTCTAAACGTTTTTGTCACGCGAAAGATAAGAAGAATGAGGAGGCCAAGGTGGCAACGCAAAATGATAGGCGATTAAGAAGGCTTGAACTTTGCGTTAAACTTGAAGTCTCGTACTATTCTGTTGCAACGTGGCAGTCGGCAACTTCCGAAGCTATGGGAGGACAACAAGCTGCAACACATCGGATATGTGACACCCTGGCTGACTAGTGTCCCGACAGTGTGTGGTATGAGGATGCGGAGTGGAAACCAATACCAACCCAAACTATATTACCTGGTGGCATAACCAGCATGACAATGTATAAGACAATATACAATGCTCCTGCTGTCTGGGATACTCTGAAATAACTGTGGAAATCGTGCAAAGTTATATGCAATAAATTATATTGTTAAAGTTCCACCTACTGCACTGTTTCCAACTGCTTTCCAAAAATACCCAAGGATCCCGAACAGTAATGCGCCCTTTCGAGAGAATTACCGTGTGCTTAGTAATGGATAATGGCATCAAACTTTATACTTGGGGAAATATTGTAACACATGCAATACTGGTGTGAAAATTAATGCTTACTTGTACCAAAGTACCAAGAAATTTAGTAATAATTACGATCGCCAGACTATGTAGTCAAATTAAGGTTGAAAATGATTTAATAAACAATAGCATCAACTATGTGAATAATGTTTTAACTTTGGAACAGGCATAGAAAAGCGCAAATGGTATCAGTACTCAAGCATGTACTCTATTATGAAAGTAAGTTTGAAAATCATTTAGTTATTTTGCAAAGTTTGGAATCAGAAAGTGAAAAATAGATCCCAGAACAATATACACTGCTCCCAAGATGTTGTAGCAAGTATTTGACTGTATAACCAGTTTGTAAGAAGTATTATATCTTCTACATGTTCCGCCTAAAATGGCTGCTCGAATAAACACTGCCAACGTTGTTAGTATCAAAATATTATAATTGTATATTTTGATATAGGCTGTGTATTTCAGCACTAAAACACTTTCCCTATATTAACAATGTACTTACATGGAACAAACCTTTTCATTCCATTGAAATAAAATGATTTTCAAGCTAAATATTATTTTCAGTATAAGTCTGTAGTTATCTTTAACTATCGTTACTGTTGCCCTTCAGTAAACTAAAATAACGCAAAATAATTCATTTGAAAAGCAGAAAAGTTGACGCTGATATACCAAATCTCAACAGAGCATGAAATACAGAAATGTACTCTGTCGTTATCTAGTGTAAAGTGAGTAGACTATCTTCTAAATCAGTAAACAGTAAAAACAACACTGTAAAAACTAAATTGCTGAATGGTCACAAATGTAATACTATCTTTGAATACTCTATATAGAAAGATTATTATGAAAAAGCCACAAATTATAGCTTTCGTCTTGTTTTGTAATTTGAATCAAAATCTGGTAATGTAAACTTCAATTTAGACTATCTAAGAAACTTTACACGTATTTTGTTTAGAACACAATTATGAAGAATATGCATCAGTTGCTTTAAACTCCACTGAAATACTAAAAATTTAGTATTTAGTCTTTTGCACTTATAAGGTTGGGAAACTACATAGGTCAGTGACACAGGATACTGACGGATGGAACACAGGTTAAAATGAAATTAGGTTGTTGTTCATAGCACACACACAAATGTGAGTCTCTGCGTGTAGTTACAATAGTAATAAAGTTTGCATTGCTCGTGTTCGCAGAGAGGAACAGGTGCGTGGTTCGCTGTTGCGCGATCGTACCAGTATAGGCTCATACAGTCATTTTGTTTCGCGTATCTCGCTAAATTCAAATGTTTGTAAAGCTTAACGGACGTAACTGCGGGGTCATCAGTCCCTAAACTTACTTTTTAACTACCTTATACCAAAGACAGCACAAACATCCATGCCCGAGGGGGGATTCGTACCCCCGACGGGGAACGGCCTCGCGCATCGTAACATAGCGCCTCAATGCGCTCGGCCGCTCCGCCGCGGCAGTCACATTTATTTTCGAATCATGTGCAACCTTCATGTGACTGGCGACAGCATGACACACACTTTAACCAGCAGTCATCTCGTTTCGTTTCACTGTTGTTTTCTGTACATAATACACAACAATCACCACCCCAGTCACTTTAATAGAAATTATAGTTTTAAATGTTATTGTTATTTTAAGATTCTAAGTATTAAGTAAGTTCTTTCTCCTTTTTCGTTTTCTTCCCTTTATTACCCGTTGTTTGCTACTTCTGCTTATTTGCTCGCTCCTATTTCATTTTATTCCCTCACATTTTTCTTTTCCTCATTTTTCTTCTCCTTTTCTTTTTTCTTTTCTTCTTTTATCTTAGTCTTTGACTCTTCTACATCTTTGACCTTTTTAAGGGCAATTACGTTTTCTGGAGGGCTTAGAACTATTGACATAGTGTGCTTTCTTTTCAGAGTATTAACTTTATTGACACAAGGCACTGTATGTATTTTGTACAGTAACTTCCAAAGGGATACATTTTCACGTAGTATTATATTTTCTATAGGAGCCAGGCACAGGAACATCTTCATAGCTTCTTGACGCATCAGCACAATTAGTATTTCTTGAGCTTCTGAGAGCGGCAACAGCGACATCACTTCTTGGACTACTCCAGACTTTGCTAAGTGGGCCAACTAGCCCAATTTCAATGGTCTATCAATTCCAATTGTCAGGGATAAATGGACCTGCTCCCTGTTCAAGCAAAGAACGCTACAGGCACGCAGTATTAGGGTAAGATTATACCCAAGTATACAATAAAGTTACAGAATTGATATTACGTTCAAATCATTTTAGCTCAGTAAACAATGTAACAAAGTAATACAGTGTAGTAAACTTTTGAACTCTCCAAAAGAAATAAATCTAGTTTTCTTGTACAATACATTCGCAACGAACGAGTAAAGCTAAAGGTGTGTCTTTCTATTCAAGAAGAACAGCCCCAAACACTAACTATAACTATACTTTGGCGGACCAGAGGAATATTCGAATGGACCGTCTATACTGGTGGTCCATCTAACCCGGACTTACCCTATGCTTCAACAATGCCTTGCCCTTATGAACATAAAATGTGAGTACCACAGTCCAAAAGATAAAATAAAGCCGGCCGCAGTGGCCGAGCGGTCTGCGGCGCGCCAGTCACAGTCTGCACGGCCGCTACGGTCGGGGGTTCGAATCCCCCCTCGGGCATGGATGTTTGTGTCGTCTTTAGTATAAGGTAGTTCATAAGTAATTTGTAAGTTTAGGGACTGATGACTGATAACACCGCAGGTAAGTCCTATAAGCTATACAAACATTTGAACATTTTGATAAAATAAATCGGACCGACAAGGTCGGCGGTACTGAATCCGTTCGTTTCCACGGACTGACACATTTCTAGGTTTGGTTGACTAGAGGTGAAGCTTAGATCAAAAGTTTTTTCCCGCCAAAAATTTTTTAGGAACCATAGGATTGATTTTTAATGATTACGGGAAACCTTGTTTAAGGTATTAATTGGAAGTATCATCCAACTCAGTGGAGAGTTATATTTTATCTTATGTTTTACGTTTGTTTCTTACAATTTCTGTATAGGTGGTTAAGTTTTATTATATGGTTTATCACATCGTAATGCCTTTGTGGTTTCTTTTTATTCACGTCTACTAGCTAATGATGTGTCAGCAGATCACGAAACCGGTCGTTCCTTTTTAAGAACGTCTGTTGTATGAACTATAATTTGCTGATACTAAAAATATTTAAATCTGTGATAAAAACTGAAATTAATGTTACTGTTTGTAAAAGCTTAAATACTGGTGAAGACGTGCCAATGTAGAAGTGGATTGCTGTGGAATCATACCATGAAGGCTTTCACGGCCGGCGTCTTCATCAGTAAACACTTCCGGGCTGAGTTGCCGTGGTCGATCTATAAAACTTCCTCTCCCTCACGTTTCTTTCTCGACTATGGAGAACATCTTCCGAGGTTGAATCGACTCAACCTCGGAAGATGTTCTCCGTAGTCGAGAACGAAACGTCAGGGAGAGGAAGTTTTATACATCGACCACGGCAACTCAGCCCGGAAGTGTTTACGGAAAGCTGTGGAAGTTCATGGTGCATTGTTGTTGTATAATTTGAATATGTAAATAGATGTAAAAAAGATAAAAACGGACTTGAATACACCATCCGAGTTTATGAACACATTCCCAGTAGCGGGAAGCAGGAGCAATCAGTTTAGTTTCGTCGTATAACATCTTGTGTCCCTCATTCAGACAATGTTCAGCAACAGCTGACTTTTCAGGCAGAAGCAAACGAGTATGACGGTGGTGTTCCACACACTGATCCTGAACTGTGCGGATCGTTTGGCCGATGTTTTACCACAATAACATGGAATACTATAAACACCGGGTTTCCTCAGTCCTAAATCATCTTTGACTGACCCAAGGCGGGCCCTACTTAGGTGGGGGCATAAAAACACTTTTAATGTCAAATCTTCTTCAAATTCTTGAAATTTTTGAGGAAATATTCCCGACGAAAGGTAAAAAGGAAATATACTTGTAATTGTCCTCTAATGGTTCAACTTTCGGACCAAATTGAAACGCACGATAAATTTGTTGATCAGTGTACCCATTCTGTTTAAAGACTGAGATGCTCCAGTTCTTCACCCAGATATTCAGCATCAGAGATGGCTACGCTCTTTCTAATAAAGTACGCAAGACCCCCATACGTTGGTGTGCCGGATGACAGCTCGTCGCATGAAGGTAAAGATCGGTATGTGTGGGCTTGCGATACACTCCATGTTCTAAGTTCCCATCACTGTTCTTTTGAACCAAAACATCCAGAAAAGGAAGTTTCCCATCTTTTTCTACCTCCATCGTAAATTTAATATTACGGGGATGGGGAGAATTAAAATGATCTAAAAATGATTTAAAGCATCCATTCCATGAGGCCAAACTATGAAAATGTCATCGACGTATCTCCAAAATCAGGTAGGCTTAAGAAACGACGTCCTTAAAGCCATGTCTTCAAAGTCCTCCATAAAAAGGTTTGCGACTATGAGGGAAAGAGGACTCCCCATAGCCACCCCATCAGTTTGTTCAAAAAACGTATCATTAAAAAGGAAATACGTCAAAGTCAGCACATGACGCCATAACTTGACTGTTTCATCATCCAATATATTACTAATTAATAACAATGACTCTTCAAGAGGAACCCGGGTAAAAAGGGAAACAACGTCAAAACTGACAAGCAAGTCTGATGGACCAAGACAAACTGACTTCAGCCGCAGAATAAAATGTGACGAGTTCAATTTGTGATGATCACACTTTCCAACATGAGGAGCGAGAACAGAAGCTAAATATTTGGCCCAATTATAGGTAGGGGCACCAAAATTGCCCTCGCTAATGATACGTTTTTTTGAATAAACTGACGGGGTGGCTATGGGGAGTCCTCTTTCCCCCATAATCGCAAACCTTTTTATGAAGGACTTTGAAGACATTGCTGGAGGTCTTGCGTACTTTAGTTAAAAATAGCGTACGCCATCTCTGATGCTGAATATCTAGGTGAAGAACTGGAGCATCTCAAAGTTTTCTTTAAACAGAATGGGTACACTGCTCAACAAATTTATCGTGCGTTTCAATTTTGTCCAAAAGGTGAACCATTAGAGGACAATTACAGGTCTATTTCCTTATTGCCTTTCGTCGGGACTATTTCTTCGAAAATTTCAAGAATTTTAAGAAGACTTGACATTAAAAGTGTTTTTATGCCCCCACCTAAGTAGGGCCCGCCTTGGGCCAGTCAAAGATGAATTAGTACTGAGGAAACCCGGTGTTTATAGTATTCCATGTTATTGTGGTAAAACTTACATCGGCCAAACGATCCGCACAGTTCAGGATCGATGTGTGGAACACCACCGTCATACTCGTTTGCTTCAGTCTGAAAAGTCAGCTGTTGGTGAACATTGTCTGAATGAGGGACACAAGATGTTATATGACGAAACTAAACTGATTGCTCCTGCTTCCCGCTACTGGGAATGTGTTCTTAAAGAATCCATAGAAATTCGTATGGCCGATAATATTATTAATAGGGACAAGGGCTTTCCTCTCAGTAAAACTTGGAACCCGATCTTATCTGACATTGAGCAACAACGGTCTCCATTTCGACCTGCTGTTTCTTTTAACTAGCCTTGTTTCGACCCATCGTTTTTGCCGATTTTCTCCACCGGCGCGTTACTAGTTCTATTGCGCCTAGGTGGCCTCTACTTTGGTTTCGTGCACGCGCGGTGGGTCGTAGCGGTGTATAAAGGGGCCGCCGTTTCTTGTTCTGCCTCAGTTTCCGGCAAGTAAGTGGATCAGCGCTCTCACCTGAAGATGGCAGCCAGTTGGTCTGCCGAAATATCGTGTTTAATTGACAACGGTATCCGGCTGCACACCCGAGATGAATATTATCAGTTATTACGCCGGGAAAGTCTACGCAACCACATTATGATCTCCAGTTTGCATAGTACTTTGTTTACAACTTGGGTCCAAGTCTTCGTAGATCCAAAGCTTCGAGACCTACCACGGGCTTATACCAAGTGGTATCCAGTCTCCTAAGATCCATCCGATACGGTCATGAGCCAAGGAGAAGCGCTGCAGACAGTGGCGTAACCAGGATTTTTTTTTTCGGAGGGGGCCCACTCATATATAATGATATATTTGACATTGAGTGCTGAGGCACACACATATGACATTTCGGGAGGGGTCAAGGCCCGGTGGGCCCATAGCTAGTTGCGCTTATGGCTGCAGATGACGTCGTGTAAGTGACAGACACACTCAATTCGGTCGTCCGCTGCCATGGCCCAGAGCGCTAAACACACTGGCCTCGCAGGTAGTTTCTTCGTACGTCTTGAGTTTATTCGTACCGTAACGTCATGCAGTGTTGTATGTCTATTAGCACTGACACCTCTACGACAAGCCTCTGCTCTAGATCATTAATCGTAAACCGTCCACTACTGTGTGGGAAGTTATGCTTGAAGTAATGCCTGAAATTCTGTAAGGTCATTTCACTCTTGCCATTGTGGCAGTAAGAATACTGGATTACCATACAATTTCAATACTGGGATGTCTTACGTATGTGTCTACCTTCAATAACTAATACATGTGCCTCGTGTATCAATGCCATCAGTTATTGTGTGCCGGCCGCTGTGGCCGAGCGGTGTGCGGCATGCCAGTCACGGTCTGCACGGCCGCTGCGGTTGGGGATTCGAATCCCCCCTCGACATGGATGTTTGTGCCGTCTTTAGCATAAGGTAGTTCATCAGTAGTTTGTAAGATTAGGGACTAATGACCCCGTAGTTATGCCCCATAAGCTCTACAACACTTTAACATTAGTAAAGTAACTGTGCATGTCGCTAGCCAAAGACTTTTCTCACCTCAGAGAGTGAGCCTAGTTGCCCCGGACGTTATAAGCTCTTGCTGCTTACGAGAACATACATTTGCGCCTCAGAACTGCTTACAAATGATGCTGAGAGGGATTCTACCCGTTGTTTTGTCAACAGTAGCACCACCACATATTACAATAGCTTGAATGTTCCGTGTCAAGTAAACCGAAAAGGGAAGTATGAGTTCATCGTGCAGTCATGTCTGGGTAGTCAGACGATTACGTTGTTCGGCTCGAATGAATGTCCTTTCTTCCCAGAACACGTTGTATTGGCAGCTGAGAGAGCTAAATACGAAAACGTCTGCTGGTCCGGATGGAATACCAGTTCGGTTTTACAAAGAGTATTCTGCAGCGTTGGCCCCCTACTTAGCTTGCATTTATCGCGAATCTAATTCAGCGCAAATTTCCTAGTGATTGGAAAAAAGCGCAGGTGACTTCCGTTTATAAGAAAAGAAAGAGAACTGACCCACACAATTACAGGTCAATATCGTTGACTTCAGTTTCCTGTAGAATTTTGGAGCATATTCTCAGTTCAAATATAGTAAACTTCCTTGAAACGGAAAAGCTTATTTCTATGAATCAGGAGGGGTTTAGGAAACATCATGCGAAACTCAGCTTGCCCTTTTCTCACATATCTTAAGAGCCATGGATGAAGGGCAACAGGCAGATCGTGTTTTTCTCGACTTCAGGCGTTTGACGCGGTGCCACACTGCAGACTGCTAACGAAGATACGAGCTTATGGAATAGGTTCACAGATTTGTGACTGGCTGGAAGACTTCCTAAGTAATAGAACGCAGTACGTTGTTCTGGACGGCGAGTGTTCTTCAGAGACGAGTGTATCGTCACGCGTGGCCCAGGGGAGTGTGGTAGGACCGCTATTATTTTCTATCTATATAAGTGATCTGATGGACAGAGTAACTTGTAATTTGCGGCTGTTTGCTGATGCTGCTCTAGTGTATTGGAGGGTGTCATCTTTAACTGACTGTAATTGCATACAGGACACTTAGACAAAATTTCTAGTTAGTGTGAGGATTGCCGGCCTCGGTGGCCGAGGGGACTAAGGCGCTCCAGTCACGGTCTGCACGGCCACTACGGTAGAGGGTTCGAATCCCCCCTCCGACATGGATATTTGCGCCGTCCTTGTTCGTAAGTTTTTCATAAGTAGTTTGTAAGTTTAGGGACTGATGACCCCGTAGTTAAGTCCCATAGACTATACAAACATTTGGTGTGAGGATTGGCAGCTGGATATCAATGTAGAAAAATGTAAGGTGATGCGCATGGGTAGGAAAAACAATCCCATAATGTTCGAATACAGCATTAGTAGTGAGCTTCTTGATGCTGTCGCGTCGTTTAAATATATAGGCGTAACATTACAGAGCGGTATGAAATGGAACGAACATATAAGAACAGTCGTGAGTAAGGCGGATAGCCGACTACGGTTTATTGGGAGAATTTTGGGAAGATCTGTAAAGGAGACCGCGTATAAAACGCTTGTACGACCACGTCTTGAATATTGCTCAAATGTTTGGGACCCGCAGCAGATCAGTTTAAAGGAAGACATAGAGGCAGTTCAGAGGCGAGCAGCTAGATTTGTTACTGGTAGGTTCGACCAATGCGAGAGTGTCACGGAAACGCTCCGGCAACTCAATTGGGGATCACTGGAGGTAAGCGACGTTCGTTTCGTGAATTTATGTTGAAAAAATGTAGAGGACCGGAATTTGAAGCTGAGTATAGTACGATCTTGCTGCCGCCTACTTATATCTCGCGTAGTGATCACAAAGACAAGAGAAATTAGGGCTCGTACGGAGGCATATAGGCATTCTTTTTTCCTTGTTCTATTTGGGAGTGGAATAGGAAAGGAAATTCCTAGTAGTGCTACAGTGTACCCTCCGCCACGCACCTTAGCGGATAGCGAAGTATGTATGTAGATGTAGATTCCGTGCGAACACCTTTTTGTACGTAAATCCAAGGCAATCCGCCAGCTTGAAGGATTATAAAAATAATTAATTGGGGATTGGAAAGTTATTTAGCCTACTCCACCCAATAGTCTGCTTTGAAGGCATGACATCGATTCGGTTTAATGGCCGTAGAAAATTAGCTTTTATGCCCGAATCGCATGTTTTCATTAATGAACTTTTAAATTAATCAACTAGCAGGCGCCTACCCAATACCAATCAAATCGTTAAACCGCCGGTAATGCGAATCAGCAGTCATATTACGTTAATTAATTCTCTCTCTGTATCTCTCTCTCTTTCTCTCTTTTTCTCTTACTGGCCATAGAGAAGGCACTTCTGTAATTATGCCAAGCACATGATTAGCACATGCTGAAAAGTCTAGTCGTTTCAGTTTTCCGGACACATATAAACTGTAGTTTTTGTTTTGTAAAGATATAGAGTTCTGACTCTTTGCTTTTTATTGATGTGAAAATAGCTAATATCTGTAGGGTAAACAGCAGAAATTAAACACGCGGGGAGAAAATAAGTTATTCTGTAAACATCTGTTACGTTTTTACTTCAAGGGATGCGGATTGATAGAGTCCTTTACTGTCCTTCAGGAGACAGAGAGGTACCTACGTACCATTTATGCTTACAGATAAAGTAAATTATCGGATCTGAGTGTAATATGTTCCTATAAGATACATAGCCGTGCCACTCTGATGATATAAAGTAGTCAGCTGTTGCGTCTAGCTGGTTCCCATTCTTGTGGGACATATTGAAAACAGTTGAGCTTTTTTTCACTCTGTCTTCCATCCAAAATGGTCATTAGTACGCGCTATAGTTAATCCACAAATATCCAAGACATTTTCTTCAGTTACTAGATAACAGATTACTAAATATCCAGAATGCAACAGCACGGGGAAACGGAAGCTCATGGTTAGCTTAGGAAACTTTAATCACTTGTCAGGAGTGGTAACAACCGAAATATATCAATCCAGTTGACGTTTGGAAAGAGATAGCAGTTTTAGTACATTCCGTTCGAAAGAATTCAGTTGCGTAAAGTGAAGGAGGAGGGAACATGAACATCTTCAACCCCCACAAAACGAACTTTTGCGTTATAGTAGACATAAGTGAAATTTTCCGGTAACAAATGTTTTCTCCATATTATTCATTAGTGTTTATGACTCAAAGTCAAGTGAAAGAAGTTTCCTGTGTACTGTTGATGAAAAACTGCAGAGAAACATTCGGAAATCTATATCAGGCTTCAACTCTTGCAATGCAGAGTATATTGTGAACATTTTTCACACCTCAATACATTTGAATTTGCGTAAAGATTTCTGTGAAGTAGAAAAGGATGCGTAGTGTGGCTTTCTTTGATTTCAGTCTCAGGGCATACGTAGCCACACAGAAAAACATTTTGGTGCAGAATGACTGCGTTTGAGCTATTTTGTAACAGAATATAATAGACTCAAAATTATCTTTGCTCGAAAACTTGTGTGACTTAAGTAGATGCCTTTCATCTAGAAAACATAGCTCGTTATTTCACTAACTGGAACAGGGATATCAAAGCGAAACTAATAATCAATCAAATCCACCTCCGGCCATCCAGAAAGGAAATTTTCCGTGATTTTACTAAATAACTCCAGGTAAATGCTAGGATGTTTCCTTTGAAAGGGCACCGCTGCTTTCCTACCCCATGCTTACCCAAAAAATGCATAGCTTGAGCTCCGTCCATACTGACATCTCTCTCTGGAAGGGACGTTGAATCCTACGCTTTCTTACTTCCTTCAGATAAAAATTGATTTAACTAGTGCGTTTTGGATAGATCAACTCACAAGAAAGCTTTGAATCCACTGAGTTACTGGAAATTGATATTCAGCTGAGTTTATCAATGAAGAAATAAATTTAGTACGTTGCATCCCTACTTCAAATACTGCAGTTCTTCAAACGAAATACTATTAAGCATTTCATTCCAACTCTACACATTTCTAGGCATCAAAAATGTATTTAACGAGATAAATATACCTACCGTCTAAAGTCAGCAAAAACAGTCATAGCTGAAGATCGATTCAGCGTATAAAACGCGTTTCACAGATCTGACTTGGCCTTATTGGTTTCAGGTAGAACTAGCTGCAAATTCTCTATAATGGTTACCCAGTTCTGTTCACTTGTTATTTATAAGCAAAACATCAGACGGGATTCGTATCAACTTAATATAATAAAGACTATCCCTAATTTGCATATTTCAGAATGGTTTTTCCGCTGTGTAGATGCGCTACATTAAATTATTAAAGGGGAAAAGCATGAACTGGATAATTTACAGGGGATGCTATGACTAAAATTAGCTCTCTATCTCAATATTGGCCACTCATAGAAGTAATGAAACGCATTAGCCAGCTATTTAAGAGGAAAAAACTGTGAAATTCAAGCTGCAGATTTGTATATTCAAAATATTTTCGTGAAGATTAGATCTTAGCGAGAGCAAAGTCCCACAGTGCGTTCATGAGTTCTATAACAGTAACCACGTAAAAACCTATTAAACAATGAATTCCATTACAGTTAAGAAGTGCTAGCGTCGGATGACTACATGTCCCCTTTTGGGCTATTAATGACAGAATTTTGTGGCACGTAATAGTGTTTTAAAGAATATCGCCGTTTGTGCGATATTTTGATGAACAACGTGGGATAGGCAAGTTTACTTTTATGTCCAGATTTTAATTTAATGTTATTTACGCTGATACATATCGTTCCACTGCTTTGTGAAATAAATATTGCCACCCTATCTCCACATGAAATTGATGAGTGAAAATTGAATTACAATTCTTGACCGTCAGTTGCTACCTGTTATTATTGTTTCATTATGTGCGTGTTAACCTTATTGCATGTCGCAGAGCTTGAAATATTTGTAAACGCAAGGGACTCAACTTTTGAAGTCATCGACCCCTTGCCTTAAAAATTAAACTAACGTATCATAAGGGAACACACATACTTCTGCCCAAAGAGGACTCGAACCTCCGACAGAAGCAACTGTGCATAGCGCGGCCATTTCCACTCGCCTCTCTTTCGATCTTCAGTGCGTTTCTCTAATATTCCATTTGATTCTGTCTGGACTTTTTCTAGGTCCTTCGTGACTTACTGGAACCATTTTATGTTCTTTAGCCTTATCGTATAAGTTATGATGTTGTGCGTAAATCTTGTTCTTGGAAGTATCTGAACACGCATATAATATATTATATCCGTTTTCTGTTGTCTACTGCTAGCTTGGATAGTCCTTAAGTCACTTTCCCTGATTTTTTCCTGGGAGAACACTTTTCCTAATAGCCCGATCATTCTTCAGGATGTGTTCCAAATTAACTTTTATATAAGGAAGCAACGTTTCAATCGCGTACGTAATTTCAGTGTATTGTAGTAACTGACTTGTGTGTGCAGAAATACACTTGGTCTTGTAAATGTAGCACGTTCTACCGTATTCTCACTTCATTTTTCTATAGCCGGACTCTCTGAACTTCCTTTTATAGTCTGTTTGATTCGAGCATCACACGGAGGTGAGTGAGGAACCCGTCTGATATGCCAATAACTCGAGGGAAATAATTTAATTTTCAGTCACTAAATATAAACTGTAAAGAGTCAGACTTGTTAAAATTAGCTTTCCAATTTTGCCCCCTCCCATTACTCAGAAAAAAAGCCTGTATGAGGGCCAACTCCTTGCGGAAAACGAGCAAAGAAACATTTTCTTTTGCCTTCCAGGACAAATCAATGTCGTCCCACATTACAGCCATTGCACAACAAAAGCTTCTTATTGTTACATTAGTGTACATGGTCTAGGTTTCCTACAATTCTTCTGAGATACGGATATGCACTGCGTCACGACGAGGGAAGAAAAAGACACTGTAACTGGAAACATCCACATAAACTGAAGTGCGTGAGGCAGTTAGAGTCGTGGGGTAAGCGACTAAACTGCTTACAGATTCTCTGTTAAAATCTGGCAGCACCTGCACCAAATGCAATGATGCGCCATACCATAGTAAAATCGTGCTAATACTTTCACGAAGGACACATAGACGTGGGAATGCTCATAGGGGAGGAAGGCAGTAGGTAACGACCACAGAAATCGAGAAACACGTTAGCCATAATCGCAGATTTTCCGAGGATGATGCCGCACAAGAAACTGTCGGATAACTGTAACCAAGGATCGGGATTCTATGAAATGGTATATATCAATCACTTTTTTCCCTCAAAGGTGATTGCGTGTTTCTAACGTATGGTTATTACTGAAGCCATATGCAAAGGTGCACTGTAATTATAGTATGGCAGCGAAACCTTCGTATATACGCTCTTGCTTTAATGTAGAAGCGACGTGTGTCGGGAAAAAAGATAGTTTTTGTTCCCTAGCTGCAACTTTCGTTTTATGAATGCAAGAACAGACGTATAGAAATGTAGTGATATATAACATATTAGAAACGGGACGTTGGCAGAAAAAAATCAAAGAAATGAGCTCATAATGTTCCTGTCGGAACACACTAAATGAAAATGTGCTACTGTATGAATAACTTTGACCGGAAAGTGGGAATCCAGCTTCATCGCACCTCATACTTCCTCCACCTTTGACATGCGAACTTATTCGCAATCTTTTAATACAGAATGTACCAATGCTGTTACCCACTCTATTCACGTAGAGAGATACTAATACGCAGCCTATGTCTGTCCAGATGTCTCTCTCTCTCTCTCTCTCTCTCTCTCTCTCTATCTATCTATCTGTCTGTTTCCTTCTTTTCCCATTGTCCTGTAAGTCTCTCTCACTTTCTTCATCACTTTCTCTCCTGCTTCCTGACCACCGTCTCCTAATGTGCCTCTTCCACAGTTTCTCTGTAACTTTATTTCATCGACGTTGACTTTCCAAGTTTATTTTCTTTTACATCCCGCTGTTCTCGCTCTGCAGTGAATATTGTCTCCACTCTACGCATGTCCTTGCATGCAAATTTTGTTGCAGGTCCCTAACTACTCCCATTTTCCAATAATTGACGCATACATCTGGGTATTCTCAAGCTGTGACCTTTCAGTATTTATGGTATTATATCTCCTCAGACGTTGTATCTCCACAGACAGAAGCGCCTGGGTGCACGAATGGCAAAACGTGATTTTTTCTGACGAATCCAGGTTCTGTTTACATTATCATGATGGTTGCATCCGTGTTTGGCGACATCACGGTGAACGCACATTGGAAGCGTGTATTCGTCATCGCCATACTGGCGTGTCACCAGGCGTGATGGTATTGGTTACACGTCTCGCTCACCTCTCGTTCGCATCGAAGCACTTTGAACAGTGGCCGTTACATTTCAGTTGTGTTACGACCCATTTCTCTACCCTTCATTCGATCCCTGCGAAACTCTACATTTCAGCAGGATAATGCATGACAGCATGTTGCAGGTCCTGTACGGGCGTTTCTGCATACGGAAAATGTTCGACTGCTGCCCTGCCCAGCACATTCTCCAGATCTGGCACCAACTGAAAACGTCTGGTGAATGGTGGCCGAGTAACAGGCTCGTCACAATACTCCATTAACTACTCGTCATGAACTGTGGTATCGTGTTGAAGCTGCATGGGCATCTGTACCAGGACACGCCACTTCATGGCATTGGCAGTGCTAATGCTTACATATTTACCGGTTTGGCTGAAAAGTAACTTTATTCTTAATGTAATATATATACTCAACATCGGTTTTCTTGAGTCCTTGGAAATAAGGAGACAAAACAGATTTTTATGTGTGTATTAGAGTCATATGTAGGCCTACAGCATCAAAGGTTCTATCACCTGTCTGTTGCTTAACTATTTATTAATCTTCTAGCTATTCTTTGTTGCCCACATTGCCCTGTCGTTTCCCACAAAAGTCAAGGCATGTGCCATTCTTAGGAGGGTATGTAAATCGATGTGTTACAGGTAGCACCGGAGAATCGTCTTCCTTTCCACTTCTCTTCCTGACATGTTATTTACAGTGTAATTTCGTAGATTTTACAGGTGTAATAATTGTTGTTCTTCACCGGTTTGCAGCCGGATTACGTCGTTCTGCTGGCACGGTATTTTGGCGGCCCACCTGGACGCCATCTTGAAGTGTGACTGGTGCACAATCAAGCCAGAAGGAAAGAAACGTCAGAGACGGCGCCTCCTTTATACCGCAGGAACAGGCCAGTGCGCGTGTGCGTGAAGCGAAGAGTATTGCAGCGACACCAGCCGTAAAAGTTGGCGAAAGCGATCAATAGAAAATTAAGAAATAGCTGGTCGAAAACTAGGCCGTTGTTGTTAATATCTGATGAAATAGTATTCCAAGTTATACTTTATGAAAGGCCGTATTTCCTGTTAATAAGATGATATGATAATCGTATTTTGATTGATTCCATAAGTACACAATCGGGAGGCTGTAGCAATAATTTTCGTGTCTCTGAATGACATGTTATGTCCTTCATTGAGGCAATGTTCAGCCACTGCAGACTTTTCTGGTTGGAGCAGACGTGTGTGCCTCTGATGTTCTGCACATGGGTTGTGAATTGTACGAATTGTCTGTCCAATTTATGCTTTTCCACAATTGCATGGGATTTTATATACTCCAGGCTTCCTCAATCCCACATCATCTTTTATAGATCGTAGAAGTGCTCTATTTTTTGCCAAGGACAATAAGACACTTTCCATATGTTTAAAGTATTCTTGACATTTTAGAAGGGATACTCCCCGCATAATATAAAAATGCAACTGATTTTGAAGCATTCGTGGATGGTTCACGTGGTGGTCCAAACTCGAAAGCTCGACTACGTTGATGATCAGTGTAGCATTTCTGCCTGAAAACAACCTTAGGATGATCCAATTCTTGCGTCAAATAATTAGAATCAGAAATGGCATAAGTTATCATAACGAGTGTACGTAGAACTCCCAACTGTTGACGTGGTTTTATTGAATTCATCATTACTGGCGTAACTGGAACTGCGGCGGGTCTAGATTAAGTAGGAAGTATGATACCAACAGCCGTATATTTAACAGAAACATTTATTCTTTAACTATAAGTTTCGGCATTCCATTGTGCCATCTTCAGGCCTCTATATCGAAGTATTACATCCATTAAATAGGGATCGAAATTGATTACGTCAATTTCTGGAAGTCCTTGCTGTCACAGTTGTTGTTGGTTCTTACTGAAAGCTAGAAATCCACGCAACCAGTTTGGATCCCCATTTTAATGAACGTAAAATTCCGATATAGGGGCATAAATATGGCATGATGGAATGCCGAAACTGGTAAATACGGAATAAATGTCTCTATTAAATATACGGCTGTTGGTATCCTACTAACTACGAAGTTGATGTGGTTGATGAGAACTAGTCGTGTGGAGTCGTATACGCGGGTTTACGGTATACACTGTGTCCCAATGTCGCATTTTGTTTTCTCTGAACTAAAACATCCAAAAAAGGAAATTAGCCACCCTTTTCAATTCCCACCGAAAACTTTATGCGTGGATGAAGACAGATAAAATGATCACATGTTTATATATAAAGTCTAGAGTCCAAAGAATTTTTTTCGACTAGTTTCAGTCTTATTTTAGACCATCTTTAGGAAGTTATGCGCCATTGATGTTGTGGAGCTGCCACGAAAATTGGAGCCTTCTAGTGCGTCACTGCACTCTAGACTGTTCTTTATATATAAATTTAAATAAGAGGCTGTTCCCCATAAGTGAAACAAAAATGTTTCCAAAAATATGTGATCACGTGTTTGTTGAGCTTATGGGACTTAACTGCGGGTTCATCAGTCCCTACACTTAAGAACTACTTATCAACTAAATTACACTAAATACAACATCAACAATCATGCCCGAGGGAGAGAAGTCAAGCCCCCGACGGGGAACGGCCTCGTGCATCGGAGCATAATGTCTCAATGCGCTCGGCGAATCCACCGCGGCTAAAATGATCTAGAAACCGATGAAGGGCTTTTATCTCATATGGCCAGAGAATGAAAATATCATCCACGCATCTGAAAAACATGAAGGCTTAAGAAAAGATGTGCGTAGAGTGATATCTTCAATATCCTCCATAAAAAGACTGGCGAGGGCTGGGGCGAAGGCACCTTGAAGACGGCGGCCAGGTGGACCGCTGAAATATCCTGTCAGCAGAACGGCCGCAATCCTGTGAAGAACACCAGCGATTTTCAGTTGTTCCGACAAACACAAATCGCTGCACTGTTTCGCACCGTCACGCCTCTGGGCGGCAGGGCTTCGCTAGTTTTTCCTGAGCCATTTCTGGAAGACGTCGGCCTTTCGCCTGGATTCCTACAAACTGCGCTGTTCCCTTTCCCTGCTATTCATCTTCGGTCAGCCACAGGTGCGGCTCGCGTCAGAACCCGTGATGCCAGCAGCGCCTCCTCTGCCACGCCTTAAGCGCGCCTCTAAGAATACAGAATACTGAAAAGGAGCAGCCGCACCAGCTGCCATATTCCAGAATCGGACCCAGGAAAAGTTTAGTCTGTATGAATTGCTGTTCGTTAGTCTCGCCAAAACTCGAGAACGGCTGAAACGATTTGGCTAATTTTAATCTTGAAATATTCGTGCAAGTTCAGGGAAGCTTTAAACGGTGATAAAATTTCGAAAAGTTGTCAGGAAAAGAGGAAAATCGGGAGAAACTAAAACAGCTTTTTCCAGTGAGCTATCAATACCGTTCGTGCAATTGCGATAAAATTTTGTACATTTCATGTTGAAAGCAAGAGGAGGGTACACATCAAATAAAAATTTGGAAAATCGCCCAGAAAGTAAGAAAATTTAGGAAAACCCGAAAGCGATTTTTTTCTATGAATAAAAATCAATTGCTAAATGGTTGTAAGTGCATCACTTGAGTACGGCTTGACAGAACAAGTTTTGTATTAAATAATATTTTTTGGAAAATCTACCGTAAAATTGGAAAATTTGAGAACACCTGAAAGTGCGTTTTTCAATGTGTTTTTGATTGAATTCAACACTGTAACTGACTACTCGCACACTGTTCATTGTGGTCTTGGAAAACTTTCGAGTAAAAAAAAAAAAATTTTTTTTAATTTAAAAAAATAAATAGAAATAAAGGAGGGACAGTTAAAAAGGAAAGTCGCAAAATTCGAGCTAAGTTCCTTTTTCATTGTGTTTCTAAATGTACTCAACACTATAAGCTGAGAACCGTTCATCCGATGGCGATAAAATTTTCATCATTTGACGTTCAACGAAAGATGAACGTTCTTATGAAGTAAAAATTTGGGAAAGTTATCCGGAAAAATTTGAAAATTTGCGAGAAACTGAAAGAGCTTTTCTCAATGGGATACTGTTTTGTATATTTGACAAAATATTGTCAAATTTTTTTTGTATATTTGACGTTCAAAGCAAGAGTAACGTTCTTATGAAATAAAACTTTGAAATAATTTCCTGGAAAACAGGAAAATGCAGAAAAAATAGACAGACATTTTTCTATGAAATATCAATACCATTCATCTGATTGCGATAAAATTTTGCACTTTCGACGTTTGAAGCGAGAGGAAGGTTTGAGTGAAGTAAACGTTTGGAATAGGTGGCCAGAAAATAGGAAAATTTGTGGAAAACTGAAAGAGATCTTTTCTTTGCGATATCAATATCAGTCGTACGACTGCGATAAAATTTTGCATTTTATGTTCATAGCAAGAGTACATACATATTAGCAATTGCAAAGCATTGCCGGGACGACTAGTATCTACATATAAAAGGCTTCTGTCCTGACGAAGTTTTCTCTACGACAAAACAATGCCACTCACACGTGTGAGATAGCCAATGTCCTCATGCTCTTAGTGAAAAACTTTCGTAGCGGCGCATGGCAGTGGGAGTGTGTTGAAGCAGAGGTCCCCCTCTCTGTTAATGGTTGGTAATTATCAATAACCGAATAACAGGCTAAACGTTTTTGACCGTTTCCAAAGTAATAAGGGCTGATCGATTGTTTAATTGTCAAGAGAGTTTCAGCAGAAATTTAGGTTGCTCAGTAACAATATTACTGAAAATTGAGTTTTCCAGAAGGCGTACTTAAGGAATTCCGTGCAGGAACAGTGCTGTGTCCCCAATGGTGTGGAGTTGAGCGCAACTGCCTAGAAACCAGGAGACCCATGTGCCAGTCCCACAGTGAATATGAAAATATATCAGTTCATAATGTGCAATTTCCGATGACTTTAACAAAAAGAAAACCAAATTTTCATTAATACTGTTACTGAGCAACCTAAAATTCTGCTGAAACTCCCTTAAGTATGTGTGTGTGTGTGTGTGTGTGTGTGTGTGTGTGTGTGTGTGTGTGTGGCGTCTGTTTTTTCGGACGTGTCCGAATTGTAACTGATATATTTTAATTAAAGACGATGTTAATGGCATGGCGCAGAGAATGAGGGATTTTCGTCCTAAAATTAGACGTTTCCAACATGATGTTGTGAACATTTTTTTTTTTTAAATCGTTCACTGTTCAATACAAGAAATTGTTTATTATTTTATTTATTTACTGCATGTTTGAAGACTTGTCGCCTACTATTATAAGTAGGTAGGATAATTTGCCATTTTACATGTTGTATCATACTTTGTTACGCGCAACTGTTGAAGACCACTCTCATTCATGAATTAATGTGAAGAATGAATATTACCAAATACACAGCCCCATCAACTATGGTCAAACGTGCCGCAGCGAAAGATCAAAACAGCATGAGGGCGTGCATCGCACCCAGAAGGAGTGCGACAGCCTACTGGCCTGCTGGCAATGTTCCAGCTGTAATTGTATACGGCCTTGTCTCTCTCATTCCACACTGTAACCACTTCAGTTAAGTCCCATGTTCCTGCATCATACGTTGTTTGTTTGTTCGTAATTTCTACAAATCTATTGATTCACACGATCATGATAAACTTTTGCACAATTGACCTTAGGAAAGTGTACATATGATTTCATGCAGTGCATACTTGAGGGTATTTTATAACATATATCGCAAACGTTTGTCGATGATCATGAAAAACTGGCACATGTATCTCTGTTTCCATGGATAGAGCTTATATGGTAATTGGCAGAGATTATCTTGTAATAAACTATGACCGCGGTGGAGTAGCCGAGCGTTCTAAAGCGCCTCGCTGCGGAACGCGCGGTTGCTCGCCGTGGAGGTTCGAGTCCTCCCTGGGGCATGGGTGTGTGTGTTTGTCCTTAGGTTAGTTTACCTAGGTTTAAGTAGTTTGTAAGCTATGGACTGATGAACACGCAGTTTGGTCCGATAGACCTACAAACATTTGAATATGAAATGACAGAGTGAAGAAGGAAAGGGAAATAAGATGGACAGAGACGGTGGCAGAAGGTGTTGGGGAATACGGATATGGACTAACATAAGTATGAGATGAATGTATGCCCTATCAATAACAGGGCTAGTAATCTGTACACCGATTCAGATAATTTGGAAGAAAAATATTCTTAATAGTACAAGTAAGTGCTTATTCTCCGTATGCTAGAGGTTAGGTAAACAAAGTGACAGCATATAATGTCAGTCGAAGTTGGGCAAAGGTATTTATTTTTTGTAGGTTACCGACTTTACACGTTATATTAATTTGTAAACCATCTCGTAAGTATAGCTTACGACAACAAACACACAACCGGCCGCATCATTTCACTGAGTATATAGCTGACTATACGTTAACGTGAATAACAAACGTTTCTTAGTCATCTTGTGTGTTTCCTGTTATGGGCTACTTACGGGACGGTTTGAAGATGTATAAAATGTTCGTGACCGATAAACTATAATACAATGGGATACTTCTGCTGAATTTCGACTGCCATTAGTTGTAAAAATCACTATGAGGAACGGGAAGTTCTTGAAAAACATTATGTATGAAATATAGACTAACTCCCGATTCGCACAATGAGTATGCGTAATGTTTTTATTTTTTGTTCTGAAAAACTTTCGTGAAGAAAACATTGGGACAACTACGATCGAAAGTTAGAAAATTCCGACAAACTGAAAAAAAAAATCAATTTTTGTATGAACTTTCGATTGTAACTAACGGCATTGCACACAGATAAATTTGAAAATTGTAAAAGAAAACTGGATTTCCAAAAGCTCTTAGAAGTCTTCCCTCAATTAATAATTTTAAAAAAATTGTAAAATGATCACGGATCGGTCAGTGACGAGATATAAGACGTAAATTTTTAGTACTATTCCAGAGGACGCATATCTTTTATACGGTTGTAGTTAAAAAAAGATAAAACTTGGTGCAGCAAGTAATTCAAAGTAATGTGAGCATTTACCTTCACGTAACACCTAGAACATGTGTCATCTTGCCCCCAAAAAACCTCAGTGACATAGTTACATAGCTTACTACATGAATGGCAGAAATACCTACAAGATTCGCATCCTGTTGAAAGATACACCGTGTAGACATTTTCGTCGATCGCGGTCTTTTGTCCAACCGCCTAGCTCCGAGCACTAAACACTCTGATAACTGGCTCGCTTGACAAAGTTGTGTTGTGCGTATCCTTCATGCACTCAACCTTGGAAAACTCCAACTATCCATTCGGCAGCAATTAACAATAGCCGATATCCAGAATGAAGCGGAGTGTGCGTTGATATCAAACTTCCTGGCAGATTAAAATTGTGTGCCGGAATCGGGACTTCTGTGAACTTTGGAAAGTAGGAGGAAGTAAAGTTGTGAGGCGGCATAGTCCGTCGTGTCGGGATAGCTCAGTCAGTAGAGCACTTGCCCGCGAAAGGCAAATGTCCCAGGTTCGAGTCCCGGTTCCGACACACAATTTTAATCTGCCAGGATGTTTAATAGCCGATATGTTTCCTTACCACACTATTATCCAATCTCAACAGAAAATACTTTGCTGATTTTACATTTGGCATTACTGTTGTTCAAATGTTTGTACAGTCTATGGGACTTAATTACGGGGTCATCAGTCCCTAAACTTACAAACTACTTATGAACTAGCTGCAACTAATGACGGCACAAATATCCATGCCCGAGGGGGGATTCGAACCCCCGACCGTAGCCGTGCAGACCGTGACTGAAGCGCCTGAGTCCCCTCGGCCACCGCGGCCGGCTGGCATTACTGTCTGTGGCAAAAAAACATAAAAGTATAACACTTATATTGTGTTAAAATAGGCCATTATGGATGCAGACTACTTTCAGTTTTTATTAATGCATTAGCAGTACATTTCACATACATAGTTGCAAAACAGTAAGAGAATTTACGTTCCTTGTGAGACTAATATTTCGTCTTCTACTCCTGTGTAAGCTACAAACTAAAAGACTCAGTATATCAGAAACAATTGTTCGCTTAAGAATAGCAGTTCTGTTGCTTGTGTGATGTCAATATGTTTAATTTATGCATATGTAAAACTTGTAACCATCTCATTATTGTTGGAAATTGAGGAGAGCTAACGCTAACTGTACTACTAAATAACAACAGTGCGATAACACGGTTTATTTTACAATCTACGCTTTGAGTACAAAGGAGAAAATTAATAATTTGCATCACTTCCCACTACTAATTAGCGAGAGACCAAAGATGTCATTGTTCGTAACTAGGAATGGCATATCCTGCTTAGCGCTGGGCAATATTAACTGATTAAACTATACACTAATTACGAATCACGCCTTTGTTCGTTCGTAAACTATATCTTTTGATCTACACTTTGACTTCAGAGGTAGGATTCATTAAGGTTTACGGTAAAACACCACATACATTTAAGAAGTTCGCCTCTTCTCGGTATTTGTGCTATACTAATTTCTGATGCTGCATTGCTCTTTAAGTTTAATTTTTTACTGAATTTGATTTTATAATACTTAACATTTTATGCCAGTCGTCAGTTTGTTCAACACAAAAGCAAACTACCCCTACATTGTGATAAGCAAGTACGTAATGTCGCTAACTGCAAACATTTGTATTTGACGGTCTGCACCCTTTTACCGTTTTCGTATTGAACAATACTTCATGATTTTTGACTCTTCGATATTAACAGACAGTGCTCTTGTCAATTTAAAACTTTTTATATCTGATGTATGCTCGAAGGCACACCTCGTTTTTTTTTACACGCAAATTCGGGTACCTATTTCATGATCTACACATTTCGCAGATGCGCATTACTGTGAATTCGTTTCGTTTAGCCTGGATATGAAGCTTTTCATTCCTGAAGACAAATGGAATTGGCAATCATTTTACTTACGTCTGGCATCTCGTGTGGCAATACACATTGTTCACATGTCTATTTATTGAATTACAGATACTTGGTTTTTCATTTAATTTGTTACTATAGTGTGTATCAAAAACTTAACTAACTTCAATGCTCGATTATTTACCAGATCGCACCTTTACATCGTAGTGTGTGACTGCAACAAAAAATAGTATTTGATCTCTCTGTGAGTTGCGAGTGGTTCATGGTGTTGTTTCGTATTCCCATGTCCACATTCATGGACTACTGGCAACGTATCACTGACCAAGTAAGTGGACCTGACAGCCGGGATACCATTTACTCTGGAACAATGTTGAGCATCTAGGACATATTCTAAATAGTGGGCTCATTTATGCTCAAACCTTAGGGGATCCTGGGTCTACTTATTGCAAATAATCGGGTTTCAACCTCCGTCCTAGGTAGTTTTATATGATTCTGGCAACCACTAGAGCTAAGTACTTTTGTACTTTGGAGGTGCAGTCGCACCTCTAATTTACATATCAGAATCTCCTCAGATACGACTTCGCAAACGATCTGGAATCAGATTTAGAACTATTAGCACCAACGGGGGTTACGCTGTGAAAAGAAATAGAGCTGGCAGAGGCTGCAAGTAAGTTGGGGTTAGACGTTTCAATTGGTTTTGACGTTCGGGTAAAGGTAGAGAAAGAAGAAGAAGTAGGAGACTACAAGATCTACCTGCCAGGACACAGGACTCAAAGCAGAAACAGCACAAAGGGATGTGCTTCAAATCAGGAAACAATCAAACCCAGCGTAGTTGCAGTAAGGCATGTAAACGATTGATGCCGATTTTTTGGGCTGTCTCCAGCAAGATAATTAGGAGTGTGCCAGTATATTCGCCAACCGAAGGGCGGATCAAGAAGAGATGGATTTTACCTTATTTTGGATTTCTAAGACAGTGCCACTTCAGCGAAGAGGGAACAGAGAGAAAATGGCGAAGACATCTGTGTAGAGCCAAGCTGTTCCAGTTCGGGAGCTCAACAGTAAGCCGTGGGGGCTCGCGTGTATTGGTGAACAGGATAACATTCGCCGCATCGGTAGTCTAGTGGACAGCATGGTGGTTTGCCACGCAGGGGGCCTGGTTCGATACCGGGTCGGTTTGGAGATTTTCTCCGGTTGGGGACTGGGTGTTGTATCGTCATCGTCATCATTCCATCATCAGTGACATGCCAGTCGTCGCAGTGGCGTCAGCTTAAAAGACTTGCACCAGGCAGTTGCAGTTGCAGACCCCAGTTGCGTATAACGGCCATAAATGACACACAATCATTATCATGAGGATAATATTCAATATCGTACAGGAAAAAGCTACGAACGTTTTACTTATTTTGAGAAACACACTTCTGACAATTCACGACTGATTAGGATTTTTATCTGTCACTTTCCACTTCTTTCACCTCTGGCAGTATTGCTCATGTGAAAAATACCGAGTAGCACCGTGGTTCGGAACCCACGTTAAACTGTAGGTCCCCCTATAACTGGCTGGGTAAGTCAGTTCGAAGGTCGGAGGAAGGCAACGGCATACCACCTCCAAACAGGACCATGCCTAGTAAAGCACTGTGGTGTTCAAACCAATCTTCGGATTTTTGACTGCTTTACCTTTTAAAATATTTGGTGTCAGACTTGATCTGCCGCAAGGCACAGATTAACGTTAAGTGTTGGGTTGTCAGCGTATACCCTTCCTGCAACTTTTGCTTTCTTCATTGTGGAAAACTGCTTGCCGCGGCGAATTAGCCGTGCGCGCGGCCGTTCGTCGTCGGGGATTCGTGTCCCCCCTCGGTCGTGGGTGTTTGTGTTGTCCTTAGGTTAGTTTACCTTACTTTAAGTAGTATGTAAGCTACGGACTAGTAGCCCAGCAGTTGAGACCGACAGATTTACAAACATTTGATTTTTTCATTTATTTTTTGAAAACTGTTTACAACAACAAGTAGAGCTAAACATATACATGTCAGCTGCATTCTTATTTAATTTTGGAAATTTTTCTGCATGACGATCACAAAGTGATGTTTCTGTTGTTTTGAAGCTCAAGAGTGCCAAATATCTTCAAGATCGGTATTTTCCATATCTTCCACCCATTTATCGTTATCAACCCTCTACCACCATAGTGCACTATGGGACACTGATACCTACTAGAACATTCAAACACTATACGTTTGTGATGTGTAGCTTTGGCTGCAGAGTGAAATATAGGCACAAACGTCTCAATTTTTATATATATATTAAGATGTTTTCCAAACTCATTAGCTATTAATTGCTTTGTTTAAAAATATGAAGAGAGTGCTCTTAAAAGATTTGAACAAGAGAAATTGGACTTAAATATGTGTGGCGTCCGGGACTCTAACCGTGGACTTCCTGCTTACTAGCCAACGCTACAACCATTAAGGAACCGCTACCTAATGGCTACAGTGATTCCCCTCCCCCCTCCATAGGGCTCACGGTTCTTTCATGATTACGAGAGAGAGTAACATGGGAACCTGAGCTAGTGCAGTCTTTCTTCCTTCTTGCCTCCCTGGTCTGCATTTCCTTTCCCTTCCCTTGCTATCTTTCCTAACCCCTTCCTTTCTCCACCTGGGGATTGATGGTGTATGCAGTTTGGTTCCCCTTGTCCCAAACCATTAACCAACCAACCAATGAGCGATTGCACGGACTGTCGTAAAGCACGTCACCCTCCTCAACACAAACTTTAACCCTGAAGTAGCGGTGGCTTCGTGGCAATTAGATGCCTCTCCTTCAATCAATATATATATATATATATATATATATATATTACAGGCAAAACCCGATTTTAGGATGAACTAGTTTGGCTTACGCCAAACCAGTTCTCCCTACATGCGGTAGGACAAACCAGTTTAGCCTAGGCAAAACTAGTTCATCCTATTAACGATAGGAGAAACCAGTTTACCCTAGGTCGAATCGGTTTATCCTAGTTCCAATTTACATGCATTAGAATAAACTGCTACGTCCTAGTCTAGGGTGACCAGATGTCCCATATTTTATGGGATCGTCCCTTATTTAGCTTAAGTATCCTCTTGTCCCGATAAAATAAATACGGGATGTAGATTGTCCCGTATTTTATTAACCGTCCCATATATTTTGAAATAACGTGTGTCGACAAGATTTTTCATTATTTCCACATACCTTTCATGCATGTGGAAGAGCCAAGAGACTTTTCGGACTTTTCTGAAGTGGAATACTAAAAGGGGCTTGGTCGTGTAAAAATTGCCATTCTTTCGATCTGGTTGTTAATAGAAATATCTGGTCACCCTATCCTGGTCTCAATTCAAAATGTTCAAATGTTTTTATAGCTTATGGGACTTAACTACGGGGTCATCAGTCCCTAAACTTACAAACTACTTATAAACTAGCTAAGACTAAGGACGGCACAAATATCCATGCCCGAGGAGGGATTCGAACCCCTGACCGTAGTGGCTGTGCAGACCGTGACTGGCGCGCCTCAGTCCCCTCGGCCTCCACGGCCGGCTAGTTTCAACTAATTTTGCCTAGTCGGTACGAATGTCGCTGTCCCTCCGAATCAAAAAGAATGAAACCTTCAACTGACAAATCCCATCCACCAACTAACATTGGAGACAACGTAACCATACCATACTGATGAGGGTCTTTACAAAGTTGGAACCAAACATGGCGTACTTGAAAAACATTGTTGCAGGTATAATTTTACTAAGATTTCCCATAATTTTCTGAAAAAAATATTAAAAACATTTGTACATTATTATTATTTTTTAAGGACTGATTTCAAAGTTTGTATTCAGAACTTTTTAGATGTGGGAGATATTAACCAGGATATTGAAATATCTTTAAGAACTGCAGCCACAAAACATTCTGTTCGATCAGGGCAAGGCTTCGTGAAATACAGCTGCATGAAAGACTGTACAACAAACAAATGCATTTGTAAGAAAAACAAAGAACTGTGCAATTCTAAGTGCCACCAGAGTAAACCTTGCAAAAATAAATAAATAAGCAAATTTCAGATAAAGTGATATCTGTGGATTAATATATCATAAGTTGATACACATGTGAAATTACTGATTCGTTAATAAATAACTTTTATAAATCACATTGACTGTTCTATTTCTATTCCTTTATTGAGTTTGCTTTGTAAAGCTATTAGAAGATACAAAGTAGGCAAAATTAGTTCAGACTAGGACATACCCGTTTGTCCTAAAGCATGTATTGCCGCATGTATGAAAGCGCATCACTTGCGAATGGCTTCACCGAATTGACTGATCTTTTCTTTGTTCTGTTCGTAATTTTCTGTGAAAGTTTTGCATGACAGAAAATATTTGGAAAATATACCGGAAAATATCAGGTTTTGAGAAAAACTTAAAATATGCTTTCAGCTCGGATCATTTCATAGATTCTCCAAAAATCAGCTTATTTATTCGCTACTCGCATAGCAGCCAAATACGCTGTAATGGAGCGAACAAATACGCCAAAGAGGTTGGAATAAAGAAAGATGGTGTTATGCACACAAAGTTAAAGCAGCCAGACATTTTTTATATGAAACGTTGTTTCTTTAGAAGTCACTGTACTATTCTTACCTCCAAGATGTTATCGGTGGTTATTATATCTTTGGACCTTTGAAAAGATAGAACTGATGTCAGTTCTTGGTATTTTTAAGTGTTACAAACAGATCATGGTTAATTTTTTTATAACAATGCGTCCATTGTGGCGTCGTAATATCGGTCGGCCTACACTCAACCCAATGCTATTACAGTTGTACGTGGCGTGTTCGAGAGTAGGTAAACTGTCTGCGCCGTTCGTTTTCTCTAAGGACTTATAGACAAAATATATCGTGAATCAACAAGCATTACAATGAATACAACACCAAGACATTCGAAATGTTATATTTCCATTCCATTAATTGTATATCAATGAATTGTGGATCATGCTACAATTATTTTGTTTTCAGTTCAAAAACGTTTCATAAAGAGCATTTCTATTGGACTCCCTATCAGGCGTGATGATCTTTGGGTAAAGCGCTAGACTGAAAACCGAAAGGTCGCGGGTTCGAAACCAGGTTGGACGGCTAATTTTTTTCAGTCTGCGTTGTAATCCATCCTTCACCACTCAACGATGTGAGGAGTCGCCAGAAACGACACTTGGTTCGGATTCCCCATTAAACTGTACGTCCCCTTTCCGAGATTGGAGTAGGCTAGGGACACATAAGTCGCCGAAGTGGTGTCCGATTGAAAGACTTGCATCAGGCCAATGAGTCACACGAAATTATTATTATATCTGCGGGCTGCGAGAAAAGCTAACCTGTGCTGTAAAACGTGCGATTTTGTTTTCCTCTTCCTAGTCATTTATAAGATGAAACAGCCGGTCGCGGTGTCCGAGGGGACTAAGGCGCTCCAGTCACAGTCTGCACGGCCACTACGGTCGGGGGTTCGAATCCCCTCTCGGGCATGGATATTTGTGCCGTCCTAGTTTGTAAGTAGTTCATAAGTACTTTGTAAGGTTAGGGACTGATCACCCCGTAGTTATGTCCCATAGACTATACAAACATTTGAACTTTTTTTTTATGATGAAACGGGAAAGTTGTTTTTATGACTGAATTTATAGTCATAGCTGTTCGTAAAATACAACCATTAAAAGTGCGGCCAATAAAGCTACTAACCTCACAAATAGAGTAGCTCGAAAGGCCTCTCCAGTCCCGATTATAGCGATAATAAATAAGAGAACAGAGAGGAAGAGGAGGGGATAGAGATTGGGATAAAGAAATGGATTTAAAAATAGGGGATGGTACATACGCAGAGAGGAAATAAGAGCGAATTTGTGAAGGTGATGGAAAGAGATAGAGGGAGGAGTAGCTAAACAAAGAAAGGGGGAGGAGACGATGGGAAGGTAAAGGAGGGAGGAAAGGATAGACATAGGGAGAAGAGGAGAAGCGTTGCCCGGTTTGCTAGTCTTTGACATATATTGAGACAAAATGTTCCTGGACTCTGATGTATTTTTTGACAGCGTATTTGTTAAGTATTATCACTTATGAGTAATATTCTAAAACGTACGTACGAAATCTCTGGTGATTAGATAATTATTATAGAGCTTTGGATGCACTGTATTCGTGCTCTTTTATTCATAACGCTTTCATTTCAAAATTAGGCATTCCTATACAGCCTGCTCAATGTATAGATTGAAAAACATTGGGAAGAGGCTACTACCCTGTTTTATCCCTTCCTAACCACTGCGACCCTTTCATGTCCTTCGACTATAATAATTACTGTCTGGTTTTTGTACAAGTCGAATATAACTCTTCGCTCCCTGTATTTTACATCTTCCACCTTCAGAATCTGAAAAAAGTGTATGCCAGTCAACATTGTCAAAAGCTTTCTGCAGACCCAGAAATGCTAAAAACATAGGATTCCCTTTCCTTAAACTATCTTCTGAGAGAAGTCGTAAAATGTTCAAATGTTTGTAGAGCTTATGGGACTTATCTACAGGGTCAGCAGTCCCTAAACATACAAACTACTTATGAACTAGCTAATACTAAGGACGACACAAATATCCATGCCCGAGGGTTATCGAACTCCCGACCGTGGTGGCCGTGCAGACTGTGACTGGCGCGCCTCAGAACGCTCGACCACCGCGACCGGCAAGAAGTCGTAATGTGAGTATTGCCGCGTGTTCCTACATTTCTCCTAAATCCAAACTGATCATCCCCAATGTCGGATTCTACAATTTTCTCCATTCGTCTGTAAGTAATTTGTGATAGTATTTTGCAACCATGACTTATTAAACCGATGGTTATGAAATTTTCACATTTGTCTGTACTTGTCTTCTAACGTAGTGGCATGATTATATTGTTCTTCAAGTGTGATGGTATTTCTCCTGTCTCATACATCTTGCATACCAGGTGAAACAATTTCTTCCTGACTGGCTCTCCTTACGATGGCAGTAGTTCAGACGGAACATTATCTATTCCTTTCCTAAACTTCGCAAAGTTGGCGCCACTTACTCGCCTTTGTCGCGACGTGAGATCGCCGTGTTGCCATTCGTCGGCTGACCGGCATCGCTGTAGTCGCCGGATCTCACAAATGAACGTCTCTCGCCCCTTGACTTCTGCAACGTGATACGCGCACGTGCAGACAGGTCCTGTTGTTTTTCTCCGCCTTCTGCATCCGGCAACAGGGCAACCTTACAGCCAATCGGAGTGCATGGCGCCAAGTTTCTGCAGTTTAAAAATGGCGCGTTTTCGACCTACACAACATCAGTTGTCTTGCTTCCTACTAGTTTCAGCTATGCAGGGTTAAAATTTCGTGAGGCAATTTTTCTCTAACCTGTAAAGATGAGTTGCGATAATTTTAAAGCTTTTAAATGCACGTGTAAGAAGTAAATGTAAAAGTGAAACTTCCTGCAGACCGGAATTCGGACCCAAGACGTTTTTCTATCGCGGAGAGCGATCTACAAACGGAGGTACCTGAACGCGGCTGTACTTAACATCTGTAGTTCCGCCAGACCTCGCCTGCTACTTTCCAAGCTCCACAGACGCTCTCCCGCGGACCTAGCAGGACTAGAATCCTCGAAGAAAAGGCACTGTGGAGACAAGGTTTACCCGCAGACAAGAGGGGAAGTTTGCAGAATGAATGTAGTGGAGCATACACCGATATGAAACACCTGACAAATTAAGGTCCTGGATTCTAATCCTGATTTCGCACAACGTTCTAATCTGTCAAGAAGTATCATATCAGCGTACTCTCCGCTACAGATTGGAAATACCATTCTGGAAACAGTGAATGTAACTGTAATAACATATGTAGCTGATGTAGTTACTTATGATGTACTGTAACTACAGCTGTAACATTGCAGCATTACATTTAATATTTTTTTTTAATTAAAAGTATATCTGCGACGCTTGTCACTAGCATCCGTTCTTTCTGCGAGTAAATCTTGATTATTTTGTTTCATAAGAGACTTTCAAATTTTTTCAACGATCTGAGGAGAAAACGAAGTCGCTTGACGTCCTTCATCTTCTTACTGTTCAACAGATCGGACGTCTCTCTTTTGGTCCCTCCACATTGACTATGTAAGTGTGAGCATTTCATTTGTTAATTGTAATAAATACCACAGTTCAACTGAAATTAATGTTTAGTATAAAAAATTCTTTCCCCATTTTTCATTTTTATTTATTTATTTATTTATTTTTTTTTTTAATCTTTGTTTCCAGCATAATTTGTAAAATGATGCTTGGCTATTGTAAATTGCTACGCGATTGCGGAAGAACATTCCAGACGCGAATTTCACTTACGCACATTTTGTGTTGAATTTTGTTTCAATGCCTGCAGTAATTCTTCTTTTCATTAAACGAGGTCCGATAATTTTGCAATTTTAAATACTAATCGTAATTGGAATTATACACGGTCATGGAACTTTAGTATTCGAAGCTTATACAACCAAGCATCAGTTTACAGTAAAGAAGAAATTTATTGTTCCGTACGGTGTGATGACTCCAATCCAAACTGTATTATACTGCCAGGTAAAAAACGGATTCCGCCACTTTCTTTTGCAATAATGCTTTCTGGTGTTGTCTTTGTTCTAACTTCTATTGGCGCTAAATACTGATGGGGAACCTTTCATATTTTTCTCAGTGTCTATATCTTCTCAAAATTAATATTCACTGCAATATTTCACAGTTTGTTAAATTTCAATAAGGGTACTTAACTTTAATCTTGTCGACAACACCAGCTAAAAAGAAAAGGTATCATTACAACCTTTCCTACAAAGTAAATAATTAACAGCAGCTATTTTACATTATGGAAAGATGGGAAGTAGGATTCCCGATCCTTGTTATAGTGAAAGCATAATCTTTGCACTTAGCGTTGATTCCATTAGTAGTATGTTTATTTATTAAGCAACAGTACAAAAATAGACCAGAAGAAGGGCACTCAAGCGCCCGAAACCGGTCGATAAAGTTCAAGATAAATAACAACAAGCAACTGGTTGCTACATTTCATTAATTTATTTATGAAAGCAGAGAATACGTCCCTTTATTTACTTATTTATTTTAAGCTCAAATATTGCAGGAAACCGAGTTCAATAGAAAGTATTCTGATGTCTGGGAAACATGGAGAGGGAGAAATTGGTACAATCTATCATGCATCAGAGCTATCAGAACGTGTAGCCATAAAACTGAATGCCGGCGCGCAGCGCGAAATTTCGAGTCATAACGACGGGTGCCCGGTTAGGGCTCGCTAAGTGCCAATAAAAGCTCGGCCCGAGATCCGCCACTGCCGCTCAATATCACTCCGCGCACCTGGGGCGGCCATTCAAAAAATACCCCCCGCCCCCGTCCCCCAACCCCAACCTACCAGGGTTGGCCCGTTCCTGGTACACGGCAACACTGTAACGGCACTGCATCGTCCGCACTTTATTTGCTTCAATCAGCTACTATGGCTTCACCCGCACTGCACCTGTATCCGTATCTGAGCATTCAGATCTGAACGAAACGTTTTCGGGGTGAATGAATGGTTATGATATTTCATTCGGAGCGTGACCCGTGGCAGAAATGCAGCATTACAATAGCGGGAAACCTGTAACGATATTGGTCCGGCCGTAGGTTATGTGCTTCATTCTGTCACTTTGGATTCATGTAGAACCAACCCGATCGAGTTGTAGAAGGACCTATATTTTTACTAAGTCCGTCACCAACGGTTTCGAGACGTAAATCTTACCTTCGTTGCTCATTAAGAGTAAACTATGTTGAGAAACATGTTCGAGAGGAATGTAAAGCTTTGAACTCTACTGTAAATAGGGTCATGTAAGCGTGTCATTGCCGCCCGGTGAAAACAGTAAACAAACATAGGTTACGGGTGTTTTTATGTGACTGGTGGGATTCATTTACTTTTAATTCGCATATTAAGATGGGATTTGCGCCATGGTGTCGGTCGTTACCGGCTGAGTGCAAAAATAGTAACTATGAATTGACAACTAGAGTGGATTTACTTAACACTAGAAAATCTCCTCGGCCTTCGCACAAGTAATCTATCTAAGATTACCTGAGATAGTCGGGTCTGGAGGCGATCTTATCGTTTTATGTTTTCAAAATGACAAGCCAAGATCGCACACTAACTTTTATTAAATGACGACCGGTTTCGGTCACATACATCTTATAATGTGGTCATCTTGTTAAAAAAATTGGGTTTAAAATAACAAGTGCAATATTCCACTTAGTCACTATATAAAAAATATACATAAGTTAAAATAATGACAGCTTACAAAATTATTTTTTTATATTGTGACTAAGTGCAATGTTGCACTTGTTATTTTAAACCCAATTTTTTTAACAAGATGACCACATTATAAGATGTATGTGACCAGCTGATGAAGACACAGTGCACCGAAAGCGATAGTCATTTAATAAAATGTTAGTGTGCGATCTTGACTTGTCATTTTGAAAACTAGTAATCTATATACATGTAAATGAGTGTTTGTCTGTATATCCTCTATGTGTTCATAAACCATTCATTCGATTGCAATGAAATTTTGTTGAACCGTTCACTGTACGCCCACGAAGGTTCCTGACCAAAAAAAAAAAAAAAAAAAAAAAAAAAGCACGACACATAGCTCAGGAGATATGACGTCTTAAATAATGACAGGCCACCTCGCGAGAATATCCAGATTTATGTGTCAATTATTGGAAAATTGGAGTAGTTAGGGACATGCAACAAAGTTTGCATGCAATTTCGGACGTTTGTGAAGCGTTTTGTAACTAACCCCCCCCCCCCTCCGCCTCACAAAATGATGAAACTAAAAGTCTACCGCTCACAACAGTTTCTCTGTAAATGCCGTAAAACTGTCGAATCAGGAATGATATTGTATCAAATAAAGTTAGCATTACAGATTTGCATGTTACTATTTACTTTTGTCTACAAGTCTCCCTTCTCTTGCATCCGAAATGAAGCAATCTCTTTTCTTGATACCTGTCTATATACAAGCGAAAGGACACTCACCCACTCATTCACTGACTAAACACGAATTCTCGAAAACTACTTCAACTATGAAGCTGAAATTTGGCAGGAATATAGATTATAGGAACAAAACATCACCTAAGAAAGTATTTTGTGGTAGGTGCATGGCGGAACATACTTTTCCTACAGACTCACGAAATCTACAGTTTCATTCCGATATTTACGAAATTTCGCACGCTTGACTTCAAAACAAGAGGATGTTCACCGTTTACCTTAAGTTTCATACGGTGCATGGGGGAGGGTACTTCGCAACATAATAATGGTTCCCCAAATACCTTGGTCGCGCCATAGCTTGAGAACGGCTCGATCGATTTGACAGGTCCTTTTTTTGTCGGTTTGTTATTCTCAGGACAAGGGTTGTTTGAAATAAAACTGGAATATTTGAGAACAAAAAAGTGAGTTTTTCAATGTGACCCTATAGTTTTGTTCCGATATTGATGAAATTTCGCACACTTAACCTTAAAAAAAAGAAGAATATCACTGTGTGTATAACATTTCGTTCGGTGCATAGTGGAGGGTATTTAACATACTGAATTATATAAAATGGATAGGTTTGCTCCAATCTTTATGACTTTTTGCACATATGTCCTTTAAACCAAGAGGAAGATAAATGATTGTATGGTTAACGACAAAGGATACCTTGCAGATAACTTTGCCGAGAAAGGGAAAGATGGAAACGAACAGAGAGATGGGTGAGAAAGAGGTGGATACAGAGAGAGAGGGAGGGGGAAGGGGAGGTGGACTACAGGAGTGTAGGATAAACAAATACCCAGGCAACGACGGGTTTACAGCTAGTACAATATATAAAAATAATGTTTGTTTGTTTGTGTCTTTGTTCGTATTGTATGCACGGCCATGCCGTACATCCGTCTGCGATAAAACTTCGTCAATTCATTGTTTGCACTCGCGGAAGGTTATAGGCATACTAAAATTAACTTCGTATGATGGTTGGCGCAGGGTACCTTACAGTGAGTTAATATGATTGATACTCCAGAATGAAACTTTCACTCTGCAGCGGAATATATGAAACTTCCTGGCTGATTTAAATTGTATGCCGGAACCGGGACTAGAACCTGGGACCTTTGCCTTTCGCGGGCAAGTGTTCTACCGACTGAGCTACCCCGACACGATTCACGATGCTGCCTCACAACTTTATTTCCGCCAGTACCAGGCCTCCTACTTTCCAAACTTCGCAGAAGCTCTCCTGCGAAACTTGAAAGACTAGCACTCCTGGAAGAAAGGATATGGTGGAGACATGGCTTTCCCAAAGCCTAAGGGTTGTTTCCAGAATGAAACTTTCACTCTGCAACGGAGTATGTGCTGATATGATACTTGATACTCCTTCATGCTGAAAGGGATGGACAGATTTGAATGAAATTGTGAATGAAAGTAGCTTACAGCCTGCAATAATACAGGGGTTACCTTTCGTAAACCACCATACAGTTCGTGGCGTATTGTACCTTTGTATTATATTGTCACGTAAATTAACATTTTAATTACATAATTTTCACAGTTTAAAGTGTACGGCAAAGTTCGTAAGCCACAGAATATATAGTTTTTCTTATGAGTATCTATTGCGATATTTCTGGGACTTTTGCTGCACACACTCACTCATTACCCCTCACCTTAACGACTTACACACATTCGCCGGCCGCGGTGGCAGAGGCGACTGAGGCGCTTCAGTCACGGTCTACACGGCCACTACGGTCGGGGGTTCGAATCCCCCCCTCGGGCATGGATATTTTTGCCGTCCTTAGTAAAAGTTAGTTGATAAGTAGTTTGTAAGTTTAGGGACTGATGATCCCGTAGTTAAGTCCCATAAGCTTAACAAACATTTGAACATTTGAACACTTACATTCCTCGTGAATCCCACCGTCCATTGGTAAAAACCGTATGAAAATCACTCAGTAGCTTTTCAGTTTAATAAGGACGGACAGACGCGCTGGGATGACTTTGAGTATAGATGCAAATCTGCAGCAACAGTTGTTTTTTTCCAACAAAGATTATTTCATGACTTTGAAATCACCCGTACTGTATCTGTGCATTCTTATCTGCTCCGAAGTTTTTCGAGATGAATGAATGGTTATGTTTCATTCGCAGATCAGTACAGTAACTTTTCTTGTCACGTGACCCAGAACAGAATAGAAACATTGCAATAGCCGCAAAAATTAAAACTGAGTTGACGATCTGTGAACAGTGATATCACTGCGTTTCCCAGTTCTGGTAAAGGGTAGAGGTGTATCATTTCAAAAATTCCAATAAATTTACACGCTTTCGTCTTGATGTTTTGCATTATCACTAAATACTACATTAGGAGAGTTGTGGCATATCGGATATATATATATATATATATATACATATATATATATATATATATATATATATATATATATATATATATATATATATGTGTGTGTGTGTGTGTGTGTGTGTGTGTGTGTGTGTGTGTGTGTGTGTATGGCAGACAAGGCGAGTCTCGTCCAAGCGGGGAAAAGCGTTTAACTTTCGTTTAGCAGTGTGCAGCGAAAGATAATGTTGCCCTCAGCAACCACTTAAAACCCAGTAGAACATTGATGGGCAATGGCAAGCCGTCAAATGGGGTAAACCCGTAATTCCAATGGAGATGAAGCGACAGGGCGCATTCTTAATGGATGCTCTGGCAAATACTTATAAGACAGACACTTGTTTAAAAATAAATATCAGTATTATGTTCCCATTACTTCTGAAGGAATCTACGATGTAAGACAAATTAGGCACATCACATTAACGAACAATAATTTTAAATTCTTTAAAATTACAAAAGCTAATTTTCACCGTATCTCAATATAGCAAAATTAAAATTACCAACTTATTTATGCGTCATGTAATTTCAACAATCTGTGTGTTAGATGATTGCTGGTTACCTCAAACTATCGTCTTGAAAACAACATCTCTTTATTTAAGGATTTATTACACTTGTTATATCAAACTGTGAAGGAAATATACGCAGATCATTGTTTCCTCTACAGAGATATTTCAGCATCATGATATGCCCCTCTTGTCCTCAAATTAGTGTTAATGCTTTTCTAATATCTAGTGACTTCACGTAAGTATTGTGTAATACGAGTTGTCGATCTCATGATAGCTGGCTTGTTTCTGTATTTCAAACATTATTTGTACTGCTAATAAATAATGCGAAGGTGGTTGTTTATAATTTTTCTACTGAATCTTGTTAAAATGTTTGTTAATATGTAAGTGGTCAAAGGTAGGTCAAAACAAATCATTCATGTTAAGAATTTCGCTAGTTTTGGAGGTAATCGCGATCTGCCAATGAGAGTGAGGGTCGGGCAGGAAACTGCTGTGGTCAAGTAAAACACTTGGACGGTTGGTGTGAAGGCCTTCTTGGGGCTTTAAGAAACGCTTTATGTTTTGTCCTGGAAGAAGGAAGTCCTCCCAGCGTTGGTGAAGTCATTCGTTCGCGAGAGTGATACAATCTGCGCAGCAAAGGGCCGTGTTTTCGGGACCTCTGAAAGGGCGAATGAGTGCCAGTTTAAGAACTTTACATTTTCAGTTTCCATTACGGATTTATAACTGAACAGTGCATATGATTCTACACGAGATTTACCAGTGTTTATATGTTATTCGCCAAAATAAGATTTGAACTAATCTGAGCTAACAAAACTCTTGAGAGTTCGCGGAATGAACATCATGTCTGAGCATCGTCGATGATTTAGTTGAGAATTTTTCTACCATTCTTAAAACGCAGTTAATACATCTGTTGTGCTAATTTATAAGGTTTAATTCTATTTTTGCTATTGTTTGAGGACGTGCACTTCCTATAGCCCAAAACGTATGACTGGAAGAACATTATTCGACAGTGATTTTAAAAAACGCCTGCATCATTGTTCAAACGTTAGAATAAAACCTTTTTCATTTATTCATCAATTATCTTTATTTTTATTTCATTATTGTTTCTGAAATGGTAGCTTATGTACAGGATGTTTTACTAAGTACATGGTAGTATTTGCAGCTACTGCAGAGGCTGGGCATGTAAGCAGACGTGTACGATTCAACACCGAGACTACATCGAGCCATATTTCTTTAACAGAGCCGTACATAGCCCAGCAGGTGTAGGTTGTGTTTAACAAATGCAGCATAGTTCGGGCAACACATACGGACAACATAAAGTCGCACAGTGTATCCGGTAGCTTTCGGTGTTTCGACGTGACGTCACTGTTAAGACATGGTAGCAGCGCGAGTGTATTTCACGTTCGTGTGTGACATTATAGCTCATAAACTAATAACGTAAGCCTTGCAACTTTATGAGTTATGTTTGGGTGTAACATATGACTACTCAATAAAATATAGTATATCAATATCATTTTGAGTCGATGAAAAAATTGCTTAACATCCTCTGTTAAGGAAATACCAAGTTCACTATCGTTTAATATGCAGTCAGCTTTATCGATAAAACACATCTTCCAGGAATTGTCCCGTTGAACCGAAGTTGACCATCCTTATATGTGTACCATTAAAATATTACTCTGCAGCATTACGCCTAGATATTTGTTAAGAATATAATCATATGCCAAGATCGCTTGTTGAGCATTTTATTTTAAATGACCCGTTTCGACAATCTTAGTTATCATATTCAGACCTGCAACTCTAATTGTAACGAAATAGCACCTCACGTGACATAGTGCTAGATGTCTCAGTTATAAAAGATATTTAATCGAAGAGACTATGTTAAGCATCACACTACAAATGCTGTATTCGAAAATTACTAGATTATTTTTCCCACTCGCCTACACCAAGTTTCATTTCTCTGCAGTTAGAGGTAGTTGTTATTCGTCACACTAACTAGATATTTTTTCTGCCACCCTGCATTGTACTAAAATAATTCAGTGTCGACTATACCACAACGTCATCAGCAAACATCCATAAATTGCAACTCACCCAGTTAGTCAGATCATTTCTGTTGATAGAAAATAATTACCATCCTATCACACTTCCTGCGACACTACTGACGATATCTTTGTGTGTGATGAACACTCGCCATTGAGGACAAAGTACTGGGTTACAGACTTTTGAAGTCTTCTAGGTACTCTATATATCTGGGAACCTATTCCATTGGCTCGTACTTTCGTTACCAGTGCACTGCGACATCGTGTCAAACTCTTTTGGAAATCTAGAATATGTTATTCGCCTGTTGCTTTTCACTATGGGCTCGCAAGGTGTCGCGCGAGGAAATGGAAAGCTGTTTCACACAAGCGACGCTTTCTAAAAACGTACTGATGCATGAACAGAAGCTTTTCCGACTTTAAGAAATTCACAACATCGCAGTGACAATACGTTCAAGAATTCTACAGCAATCTGGTCTGTAATAACACGGGTTCGTTCTTTAACCTCCATGGCAGTCAGTTACAAATCTTTACAGTCGATTGGGTCTCTGCACTGTACCAAATATTCAAGCTAGGTAACGGATCAAGGCCGCAGAGTATTCGTTGAAAAACCGAATTGGGATACCCTCCGGACCTGGCGATTACTTTTTTAGCTCTATTAGCTGCTTCTCATCTCCGCGGATGCCTATTACCATGCCCTCCATTAAGAAGTTTGTGCGGTGATATAATGACGGTATGTTTGTATGGGCCTCCTGAATGAATGATTTCTTAAATGTGGAATTTACAATTTCAAATTTCGTAAGCACACCAGAATGATCAATGAGAGACCAGATAGTGGCCTTTGACCCGCTTATCGATTTTACATGATTAATATGTTAGTTATGTTCCATTATCGTACAACCTTAGCAACAGCAGTCGTGATACATTCATACAACTTTCAGATACCTTCTTCACTAAACCCTGACGTTCGTTTTCAGCCGAGCACAATTCCTCTCTTTTGTATGCCTTCTGATTCATTTCCACGTAGGCATTACGTCCAATATAATTCAAGATCTATTGCATTTACGACATCTTCCACATAGGACTGGTTTCATGGCACCTCTTAATTTGTTACTCTAGCTAATTGTCATCATCATCCTGTCACACCTAATCTCGAGGGCTTCTAGCAGTCTTCTTTCTTCCCCACTGTCCAGGTTTCACTTCCGTATAGGGCCATACTCCAAATAAAACCTTCCACGGTAAGGTTCCTTATTTTCCAACTGATATTATTGTTCGTGAATTAGTCCTTTCTGAAATTAAATGCACTGTTGTCCTGCTGTTCTCTGCTAACAATTTCTTTCCAACTTCTACCATCCCTTGTGTTTTGGCTTCCTAAATAGGTACATTATCCTAGCAAATGATTAGTTTTCAGAGCATTCACACAAGGTTGGCGCCGGTGGCGACACCTACAACGTGCTGACATGAGGAAAGTTTCCAACCGATTTCTCATAAACAAACAGCAGTTGACCGGCGTTTCGAGATGAAACGTTGTTGTGATGCCTCGTGTAAGGAGGAGAAATGAATACCACCACGTTTCCGACTTCGATAAAGGTCGGATTGTAGCATATCGGGATTGCTGTTCGCGTTGGTCGCGATCCAATGACTGTTAGCAGAATATGGAATCGGTGAGTTTAGGAAGGCAATACGGAACGCCGTTCTGGATCCCAAAGGCCTCGAATCACGAGATGACAGGCATCTTACCCGCATGTCTGTAACGTATCGTGCAGCACGTCTCATCGCTGAGTCAACAGATGGGGACGTTTGCAACACAACAACCATTTGCATGAACAGTTACGCGACGTTTGCAGCAGCATGGAGTATCAGCTCGGAGACCATGGCTGCGGTTACCCTTGACGCAGCATCACAGACAGGAGCGCCTGCGATGGTGTACACAACGACGAATCTGGTTGCACGAAAGGCAAAAGGTCATTTTTTTTTTCGGACGAATCCAGTTTCCGTTTACAGTATCATGATGGTCGCATCTTTGTTTGGCGACATCGAAGTGAACGCACAATGGAAGCGTGTATTCGTCATCACCCAGCGAGATTGTGTGTGGGTGCCAATGTTACATGTTTCGGTCACCTCTAGTTCGCATCGACGGCACTTTGAACAGTAGCCGTTACATTTCACATCTGTTACGACCCGCGGCTACCCTTCATTCAATCTCTGCGAAATCCTACATTTCAGCAGGATAAAGCACGACCGCATATTGCAGGTCCTGGACGGAAAATGTTCTACTGCTGCTCTGGCAAGCACATTCTCCAAATATGTCACCAATTGAAAATGTCCGGCAATAGTGGCCGAGCAACTGGCTCGTAACAATAGGCCAGTCACTTCTGTGCATGAACTGTGATATCGTGTTGAAGCTGCATGGGTATCTGTAACTGTTTGACTCAATGCCCAGGCGTATCAAGGCCATTATTACAGCCAGAGATGGTTATTCTGGGTACTGATTTCTCAGGATCTATGCACCCAAATTGCGTGAAAATGTAATAACAAGTATAACATTATTGTCCAATGAGTATCCGTTTAGCATCTGCATTTCTCATGGTGTAGCAATTTTAATGACCAGTAGAGTATTTATGTTTCTGCTTTACGATAAGGAGTCTCACAACGAGAATCGTTTTTGTTGTTTGCAATTCCCTTCTCAATAAAGGGGTCGCAGAGCGATTTTAGCTATTGTTGGTTAATTCTGGTTAGGGGAACTGTCCTCAGATTGATTCAGTTATCTGTTTCCATGATCCCTTGAATATAAGAACACTCCAGTTAGGACTTAAATAACTAACATGAGAAAATTTCACGGTTCACGAGACTTACACTGTCTCAGAACTACTACTCATTATCTGTTTCGTAGCAACAAAGAAAGTTCTACTTTAGCTGCGAAGCGAGACGGCGGCAGGGCTGCGCACGTGTTCAAGAGCGAAGCTTTGACGTCGCCGAGTGGCCCCATCCATTGAGAAGAGCGTCCCAGGCGACAGGGCGGATTCTGCGGCCGTGGTCGCGTCAATGACAATCCGCTCCTAAGAAGACGCAGAAAAAGAAATGAGGTAACAGCTGGATCGCAGCTTTGACGTCATTTCAAAGATAAACTAATAATGCTACTTTCTTGGAGTGGAGGACACTTTTTCTTTTCAGTGACTCTGTACTGTTCTGCCAAGAATGGAACTGGTATCCGTTTTTGTTCACTCTTTGGAATTGATAACGTGTGTGTTAAAGGATTTCTATGAAGCTCCAATAGAATAAGAGTACTGTACCGATGTGCCGCATCTAGTGATCATGTATTTATTATATTCAGAGACTATCCCCATGGTTCCACTCGCGTACATGTTAGTACATATATCTCTTCCTGACTCCCTACGTTGGTTGATCTCCTTACCTCCTTCTTCTCACTTCTCCTTCCCTCATCATACTGTCCCTGTTCATCCCAACTCCTCCTTATCCCGGTCTCTGTCCGTCTATTTCTTCTCCCCAATCTCTGTCCCATTCCTTATCCTCTCATACTCCCCACACCTGTCGCTTCTTTCTATTCTGCTCTCCCTCAAACTCTCCATATCCATTTACCATTTCTATCCACCTACATTCTCCACAACCATCTGCAACAGCCCGTGGACATGGGTCGATAAAACTGAGGGATACTCCTCGTTGTGCAAGGCAGCCTACATACAGGGGCTTAAAGGTAATGTCAACTACTTTTTGAAAACCAAATATATTAGCCTCTTGATTTTATTATCTACTAGCCTAAAACCCGGCGTTGCTCGAGTATTTATTTATTTATTTCTGCCTTGAGTTTGCACTTCTCCTATCCCTTCTATGTCCATCTCGTTTTTTTGCTAAAATCATGTTATATTTATCAGAGAATATATAAGAAATAACGCTGGCTTGCATAATGTACAAAATTGTAAGTTCACTATCCTAACAAAGAAAGATGGTAGTCAAAATAGAAATGATATAAAATTCATACGATCGCATATTAATTGAAATATATGTTGTACAATTGCAGAATTTACGATTCCATGAAGAACAAGCAGACATACGTTGAAATGACCGTATCTGGATGCAGCGGTGTAAAAATTTCAGATCAGTAGTTCAAGAAATTTCTGAGATTTCCTGTTTTTTTTTTTTTTTTTTTTTTTTTTTTTTTCATAAGTTTTCCAAAAGTTGTCCTATTTCTTGCAAATTTTGTTAAAACTTTGTATTTGAAATCGCGCGTGGTTCTATATAGCTTCCAATTTACTTCGTTTCCGAAATTCTTTGCGCATAGCAATAGTACTGAAGAAGTAATAAAACGAAAATCCATGTCTGTCGCGTCAGTTTTTAAAACCATTTCAACGTTTATGACATTATATCCTGAAGTATGTGTCGTACAGTGATATAAATTTGCTGCAATATTTTGTGATACATATCGATAATATATGCAAAATATGTTGCGTAGACAGCAGTAATCAAGTAAAACATCACAAGGTCATGCTTGATGCGACACCGCCAGTTCCAGCTGCAGAGGGGCGGCTCATCAAACCGGATTGACAAACTTATGACAAACACGCAATGAAAATGGTACCGAGCTTGCACGATACCCAAAACTAACATAACCAAACCCTTGCATGATCTGTCGCAGATAGCAATGATACTGCTCTTACTACGCGCTCCTGACTATCGCAGAGGTTTTTTTCCCTTGGCACTTGCCTTGGCACTTTTTTCCCTCTGCCCTTAAAACCGCTCTTGTTTCAAAAGCTTTCGACCACTTCTATCATCCAGATGGACCGTATTAATGGGTAATCTTACCCACACGTACGGCATACATCACAGTACCCGCTCCTGTGACTCCTTACTTTAGAAATATTAACACCTGCAGAGGTGAGAGTAGAACTATTGAGTTGGTCACCATGCTAGTGCGAGCGTGGAGGGGCTACACTCCTTTGAAAAAAAAAGTCTTACGGCATCTACAGCTAAACTGTTGTGAGCGGTAGACTTGTCTCCCGTTCATCATTTTTTGTATGTGTGTGTGGGGGGGTTAGTTACGAAATGGTTCATAAACGTCCGAAATTACATGCCTAACTACTCCCATTGTCCAATAATTGACGCATAAACTGGGTATACTCACGCGGTGGCCTCTCATTACTTATGACGTCATATCTCCTGAGGTTTGTTTCGTGCTCTTTTGTTTTTGGGTCAGGAACCTTCGTGGGCGTACGGTGAACAGTTCACCGAAGTTTCATTGCAATCCAATGAATGGTTTATGAACACATAGAGGACACACAGATAAACATTCATTACTACTAACACTAAGGACAACATACACACATATGGACGAGAGAGGGCTCAAAACCTCGCCGGGTGCATCGCCCAGTACCTATCATGATGTCTTGGAACACATGGCTAGACCTACGCGGCGTTGCTTATCACGATACATGTTTAAATGACCTAGTAGATGATATCAGATCTTCAATGAGGCTCTTTTTCGGTTAATATTGTAGTTGATTGAGAAGTCACGGCACTGGAAAACAGTAGCGAAATGCAGGTAGATTCTAAGCAAATAGACGCACAGTGTGACGAATGACGATTGAGCCTGATCAAAACAAATGTAAACTGCTGCATTTACATACACAGCAATAGCAGGACAAACACTGGAAGCACTTACTTGCATAAAATAACCGAGAGCAAACATAACTAGCGGTTTAAAATTCTACGACCACAGGCTCAGATTTATTCAAAGAATCAAAAGGAACTGTCGCCCGCCAGCAATGGAAATAAGTAACAAAATAATCGTTCAGCCAGCGCTTGAGAATTGTTCATTAGTGTGGGATCCGTACCAGTTTCGGCTTACAGAAGACACAGAGAAATCCCACGAAGAACAATGTGGTTCCTTACGAGCACATTTAATAGGCACGAAAGCGTCACGGAGATGACCAGGAAAATGACGATGCGAGAGAGGCGCTCAATATCGCAGTGCGGGCTTAATTCAATGTTCATAGATCACACATTTCTCGAGGAATGAACCAATAAATTGCTTCCTCCTACGTATATCTGGCGAAACGACCATAATGATAAACTCTGAGAGATTACAGTTCACACAGAACCACACTGGCATTCCTTTTCCCACGAAACATATGCGACTGGAATGGAAGAAAGAAGTGACAATGCTACACAATACACTTCGCCACATACCATAGTGAGGCGGATAGAGAAATATGTATCTACGTGTAGATGTGAACACTGTGTACTGATTTTATCACCTTCTTCACTTTACATACGACTCTATTTTCAATCTTACGATTCTTGTTCGATGTATTATCGCGGAAATAAATTTTACCGTAATACGAAGGCGGTATTGCAATGCTATACATTTGGTCCACCGGTTTTGAATAAGAAGTCGTTCGGAGCCACGTCTTTTAAATAGAATGGGTGAGGAATCAATCGGAATACAAAGTCGTGCAGACTTGCCAATGCGATGGCTGTTGTGTGGGCTGGAGCATAGTCCAGAAGAAACAGCACTTTCTTCCTTGACAATTTTGGACGTTTTTGAATTAGTTCCTGTTTCAAAAGATCCAGCAGAGTAGCATAATCTGGTACAAATATGGATTTCCCTTTTTCCAAATAATCCATTAGGATTATAACCAGGGAATACCAAAAGACAGTTGCCATCACCTCCCCAGCTCACCAAGTCTTCTTTGGTGTACTCTTCCTACTCTTCGTCTATTGTTTGGACTATTGCTGTTTGATCTCTGGAGTGTAACTGTCGATCCAAATTTCATCCGCAGTTATGAATCTGCGCCTGAGTAGTGCGAGATTCCGATCAGAAATCTTCTTTAGTTTCAGATTTTGATCTGAAGTGAACAGGATCGGCCTCCATCGCACGCAGACTTTCATAATCTCCAGTTTTTCATGGAGGTTGTAATGACTCGTTCAGTTGAGATGCCTACATTGCGCGTACTTGTAATCTTCGATTTTGCATTACCATATTATGCACTTTATCGATGGTATCTTATGCGGTGACTTCAACGGGCCAATCGGAGCGTGCTCTATCTTCCTTGCTTCTCCGGCCACGTTTAAACTCATTGGCCAAAGGTAAATGGTCTTCAATGTTCGTGCAGAGCCCACATGGATCTCGCCCAACTCGGATTTGATCTGTGCAGCTTATAAGAATCCTACCCTTTGCCAATCTCTATAACAGGTCCGGAAAACTGTGTCCGAAGTACAACCCACAGTTTTATTAGGTGGGTTCACTTGTATTTTAAAAAATTGGTCTTTGCACTGAAAAAACCGTCGATCCAGGATCTTGCCGCAGTACAGTTCACCTTGTACATAGCACTGGAGGTAATCGATGTTAAATGATGTTAACAAGTTGTTATTCTTTTCCTCTTATATATGTATTTCTATTTAAAACATTTCTGCACTTGTTGCATAATCACTTTCCGCAAAGCGAGACATTTATATTGGTACATTATAAGCATATTCTGTAACTATGCGTAATGTATTTTTAGTGTTTGTGATAGTTATTCACGAAAGTATCAAAACTCAATATTACGTAACGAGATAGAAAAAGTTTAGTTTAAATTTACTATCTCTTAAATGTGTTTTACCAGTAGTATTTTTAACAGTGTGAAAAATTTTACGCGCTCGGTGATAAACTTTACTTAAGGTTCCTAAAATGTTGTGTTTGTGATGTTGGAAATGGTTTGTGAGGAGTGCGTAACATGTTAGAAACGTTACAAACTGGCCAACCCTTCAAATGAAAATGTTTAATAACCGACGAAATTCATTTTTCCCCATCATAAGGAACTAATTATGCAATTATCACTTCAACTAGCAGCCAATAATCAACTACTAACAGCTGCTAATCGAAACTTGCTGTAATATCTGTGGAAATATCAGGCTTACCAACAACAGTGCTGGTTCCGAAAATTTAGCGCTCTTTCATACAAATTTACCAGACGTATGAAGACACTCTCGTACATCCTCTCCGTGATGTTTGCGCAGATCGCTATATGGGTAGCCTAGTATCAAACCTGGACATCTGACCTAATGGTCGAAATTTAGTTAGCAGTCGAGAGGAAGTTTTTCCGCTCTTTTCATCGGTGGAGTCCGGTTTTTTTTTTTTTTCTAAAATTTGACGTAAGTGTGATAAATCACACGATAAAGTTGGCTGTTCACATCAAAAGCGGACACCCACATAAGAGCTTGATATCAAATTCGGACACTTGTTGAATAATGCAGTGTGCACCAATGGGAATACAATATATGGTCACATGACCTCGAAAGTCAGACATGGCGACAGTATGTGCCAAGTACTAAGAGATATTAGCCCGTACTTACGTTTTTCAGTAATTTTTATAGTATTACTACTAATAACCATCTTAAAGCGACTGAAATGGAACATATCACCAGCGTCCGAAGGAAAAGCTGGGAAGCGGTTGACACAATCTGAAAAGTGGAAAATAAACATTTCGAAGAAACGGAGGTAAGACGAGCTTGTAAACTACACTGTTCTATTGTAAGGTGTGTTATACGAAATAAGTTCGATGTCACAAATAACGTAAGGATGTTTACGGAAAAATCTGGCGACAGTTTCAACAGATCTTATGCTAATAAATTTAGAGATTCAGTGCCGTAACATTTCATTTTGCATATAAAATTAAAAAGATTATCATGATTATTGTACGTCTTCATTTTTCCAATATGTAATAGAGTTCACAATTTGATATTTTCCACTGTATGTTGATATTCCTATAATTTCCCAGATTATACACTTGTAAAGATTCTCGTTAGCACTAAGCGAATCACTGTGTATCAAAATCGTACATCTGAAAGCGTCTTCCCATCAAAAGCGGACATCTACACGTTTTGGTTTCAAAGACGGACATCTGTATTTTCAAACACAATTTGAAAGAGCTTGAGTAGTGAAATTGATATAAGACACTTCCAGGTGTAAACCCTCGAATATTAAAGGTGATAATGCTCAAATCAGCTTATAAATATATTAGCTCTAGGTTTCGCAATAAAAAAATGACATTTATCTTAATTTCTGGCAAACGTCAAATGTCCGTCTTTGATAATCTCGAAGAGAACGACCTATTAGCCAATAGTCATCACGGATTCAGAAAGTATCGCTCTTACGAAACACGGCTTGCCCTTTATTCACATAAAGTGTTAAGTGCCATCGACAAGGGATCTCAAATCGATTCCATATTTCTGGATTTCCGGAAGGCTTTTGATACTGTACCCCACAAGCGGCTTCTAATGAAATTGCGTGCTTATGGAATATCTTCCCAATTGTGCGATTGGATTCACGATTTCCTATCAGAAAGGACACAGTTCGTTGTAATTGACGGTAAGTCATCGAGTACAACAGAAGTGATATCTGGCGTTCCACAGGGAAGCGTTATAGGTCCCCTACTCTTCCTCGTGTGTATAAATGATTTTGGAGACAACCTGAAAAGCTCCATTAGACTGTTCGCGGATGATGCTGTTGTTTATCGGTTAGTGAAGTCAACAGAGGATCAGAAGTAACTGCAAAGCGATTTAGACAAAATTTCTACTTGGTGCGAAAATTGACAATTGACACTAAATAAAGAAAAGTGTGAAGTAATACACGTGACCACTAAAAGAAATCCGCTGAACTTCAATTACGCGATAAATCAGTCAAACCTTAAGGTCGTAAATTCTACCAAATACCTAGGAGTTACAATTACGAACAACTTTGACTGGATAGAACACATAGAAAATATTGTGGGGAAGGCGAATCAGAGGTTACGTTTCATTGGCAGAACGCATCGATGACGCACCAGCTCCACCAAAGAGACTGCCTACATCACACTTGTGCGTCCTCTCTTGGAGTACTGTTGCCCCTTTGTGGGACCCTCACGAGGTGGGACTGACGGAAGATATTGAGAAGATTCAGAGAAGGGCAGCTCGTTTTGTTTTATCACGTTACGGGGGGAAACCGTCACGGAAATGTTGCACGAATTGGGGTGGAAATCATTAAAAGAAAGACGTTATTTATTGCGGCGTGATCTGTTTGCGAAGTTTCAATCACCGACTTTTACTTCTCAATGTGAAAATATTTTGCTAGCACCCACCTACTAAGGAAGACATGACCATCCCAATAAAATAAGAGAAATCAGATCGAAAACGGAACGATTTAGGTGTTCTTTCTTCCCGCGCGCTATTTAAGTGCCTGACAGAGGGTTCATTAACCAATGAACCCTCTGTCAGACACTTAAATGCGATTTGCAGAGTATCTATGTAGATGTAAATGAATTATCACTTCTACGAGCAGCCAATAATCAACTACTAACAGCTGCTATTCGAAACTTGCTGTAATATCTGTGGAAATATCTGGCTTACCAACAAAAGTGCTGGTTCCGAAAATTTCCCGCTCTTTCATACAAATTTACACGACTTCTCAAATTCCCCTCGTACATCCTTTCCGTGATGTAAATAAACTTGAAAAGATTATCATGATTATTGCAGTTCTTCATTTTTCCAATATGTAATAGAGTTCACAATTTAATATTTTCCACTGTATGTTGATATTTCTATAGTTTCCCAGATTATACACTTGTAAAGATTCTCGTTAGCACTAAGCGAATCTCTGTGTATCAAAAACGGACATCTGAACGCGTCTTCACATCAAAAGCGGACTCCTACACGTTTGAAAGTGCTTGAGTAATGAAATTGATATTAGACACTTCCAGGTGTAAACCCTCGAATATTGAAGTTGATAATGCTCAAATCAGCTTATAAATGTATTAGCTCTAGGTTTCGCTATAAAAACTGACGTTTATCTCAATTTCTGGCATACGTCAGATGGGCCGCGGTGGCCGAGGGGACTGAGGCGCTCCTGTCACGGTCTGCACGGCCACTACGGTCGGGGGTTCGAATCCCCCCTCGGGCTTGGATATTTGTGCCGTCCTTAGTATTAGTCAGTTCATAAGTAGTTTGTATGTTTAGGGACTGAAGACCCCGTAGTTAAGTCCCATAAGCTATACAAACATTTGAACATTTTCTTTTTCTCTTTTAGAACAAACGTCAGATGTCCGTCTTTGATAACAGGCTATTGATATATGCGACAGGTCGACGTCAGCGATGTCACCAGTGGTATTGAGGTGTTAGGTCTCGCGCTGCCCAGACGTGTGCTTGTAGCGTGCAGCAGGTGCCGTCGTTACGTGACTGGGCCGGCACTGCGCGTGCACGCCTCGGCGCCTGCGGTAACAGCGCGCTCCCCACCACGAGCCTACCCCCTAATGGTGAGCATCCCCTAACAGGGCGCGGCCACCGTCGCCTCCCAGCCCGTTAAAAACGACGCCACACCCTGCGCCATCCGTGCCGCTCATTACCCCATAGCTTACGTGCCGTGAGAAGTTATCGACCGCCGTAATGACTTCCGCGCGGTGGAACGTCGGGCGTGTTAAGTCAGGAGGTAGTGCCGCGGGTCCGAAGAAAGTTTGTCCATCTCTTTCTCCTCTCCAAAATGCGTCCTCTTCTAAGAAGCCGAGTCAGTCACACGACGTGGATCTATCGCGCAGTAAGACTTACTGCCAATTACTAAAATTTATACTGTTTGTAGACATTTGTTAATACTATACTTGTTCCTGCATGGTGTTTATTGTCCTCAGAATTCTGGTGGTTCACTTGTTTATAGTTTTCTAATGTTGTGGTGCATAATGTTAATCCCCTTCCCTCCCACCGCGTGCTTGCTATTTATTCTTAATTTGTGTTTCATGCACTATATGTCTTACCGTTGAATATTTCCTGACTTTTCTATCTTCAATTTTTGCGTGTATGCACGTATATATATTCTGCCATGCACATGAGTCGGCTCTAGATTTCTTTGCACGTTATTTCTCATCTGATTTCTCATCTTCCTTTACCTTATCTGTTTTCTGTCAGTATCATATTACACATAGTTTTCTTCTCTTCAAATTCCTTCGCGTTCGCGACTGCACGCACGCCCATCAGCCCTCTTGGCGCCACCTAGTACGGGTCACTATTGTTCCTACGCCTCTACCACTACGCAGTGCTAACTCGACCTGTGTAGGGCCGTTCTCCACAATTTTATGTTGTAGACAAGTTTTAAATTTCACTTTCTATTCTATGACTTGGAGTCAGCCACATTTTATTTAACAACTATTTTAATATGAGCTAAATGTAAGTACATTTTTATTTAATGCTGCAATTTTAATCTCTTACTTATATTAGAAACATTTTTGTATTTCAGCATTATTCATATGATTTAGGTACTTTATTTTATTAGGCAATACTTCTGATGAAGGTAAAATTACTTTTGCCGAAACCTAGGTCAAGGTTCATGCACGTAAATCATTTTTGCAACTGGTCGACTGAAATTTTGTTGACTTTTGGACTGACAATTACTATTAATTTTCGGAAGTATTTGACCTCAGAAACCTCTGTCAGCAACAGACGAAATACATTCGCCCATATATAATCAGATCGTTTTATGGTGATCAGATACAGAATTTATTAGTAACTGGCTATTATCCAAGGCGTCGTCCGCGTCGATGTCATTGCATACTTGCTACAGACCATCTAAAGTGCAATAATTTCGTACCTTCATTCTTAAGTTGTGACCAGGACCATCAAAATAAAATAAAAGCTTCAAATTTTCCGATTTAAATATAAATCGTGCATATAATGAATGTAATGGTGTGGTATGGACATCCTGTCTTATTATAATAATTTCGTGTGGCTTAGAGGCCTGGTGCAAATCTATCGATAGGACGCCGATTAGGTGACTTGCGTGTCCCTAAATTTATCTTGGAATCCGAACTAGGTGTCGTTTCTGGTGCCCCTCACATCTTTGAGAGTTGAAGGCCGGGTTAAAAACGCAGACAGAAAAATTACATTATCCAACCAGGTTCCTAACTCGCGCTCATCGGTTTCCATTCGAGCGCTTTACCCTGAGACCACCAGGGTCGCCGGCCGCGGTGGCCGAGCGTTCTGCGGCGCCCCAGTCACAGGCTGCACGACCACTACGGTCGGGGGTTCGAATCCCCCCTAGGGCATGGATATTTGTGCTTTCCTTACTATTAGGACGGATGACCCCGTAGTCAAGTCCACATTTGAACAATTTGGCCGCGATGGAGTAGCCGAGCGGTCTAAAGCGTCTCGCTGCGGAGTGCGCGGTTGCTCGCCGTGGAGGTTCGAGTCCTCCCTGGGGCATGGGTGTGTGTGTTGTCCTTAGGTTAGTTTACCTAAGTTTAAGTAGTTTGTAAGCTACGGACTGATGACCACGCAGTTTGGTCCGACAGATTGGCAAACATTTGGACATTTTGAACAATTTGAACCAGCAGAGTCGACAGCTGCCATGGATACACTTCCATCACGATATTTGCGAAAGTGTGTGCTGCGTAGAAGTGCAGATGTTTGTCTTGATGTGTGAGAATGCTTACGTGACTCTTGCAACCAGCATCGTTAAATATCTCATGCTGTACGTCCAATTTGTGTGGCAGTTCTCCGAAAGGACCATAACGCCCTCGGAATATCACAAGTTTACCAATTTTAAACTAGCTCAGATGGCTGTAGGACGCGCGATTGCGTCTCCGAGGTATAGGTCTGGAAATTTGATATCACACGGAGCCTATTAATCAAATGTTTGTAAATCTATGCGACCAACTACTGTAGCCGTCTTCCTAGGCTTACAAACTACTTAAAATAACTTAAAATAACCTGACGCCATGCACTGAAATTTGATTAGCGGAGTATTTAAATAGATGTAGGTAGAAGGGCAACGAACACACCCATGCACAATGGAGGACTCGAAACTCCGGCGGGAGCAGCCTCGCAGTCCCTCACGAGGCGTCTGGAACCGCTCTGTTTTCCCCGCGCGACAAGAGCCTTGTTAACAGGTACTCACTGGAGCTGTGGCACACCGTATGTATTCGTTACTGAGTAACGAATACTTTGAATAGTGAATCGTTACTCAGAAATATATTTCTTTACTTGTATCTACCGTATCGATGACTCGGTAACGAAACCCTACACAGAGAATGCTTATACTGGAATGCGGCAACGGTGAATGTGGTGCGAATGGTACGGATGGGAAATGTACGGCATTGCCACGGGATTCGCCATAAACGATGTTTAAAAACTAAATGGCTTTTAAAAAAGGCCTTTTATGCAGTAGAAGAATTCAAAATTTGTTCTAAAGATGAACTACAAAATAAAGCTATTAAATGAATAGCGAAATTGACTCCACTTAATTCATCGGAAAACAAAGAATTAAAAATATTAACAGCATCATGTTGGCACATATGACACAATAGGCCTACTTCTTCAAATGAGAAGTTGTATATTACCACGAAACACATTCATAACCACAATACTAGAAATAGATATAATTATTATAAACTTATCATAAACTGAAATTGGCGGATAGTGAGTCTGTAAATGCTACACTGCCTCTTATCATAAAGGAACTAAGTACCTTCCAAATAAATCAGAAAGAACATCTTACAACTGTATGTTAGTATCACCTTAATGAGTAGCCTACTGAAAGGAAAGTTAAGTTCAACACAAGGAATAGAGCAAAATACTTTCCATTTCGCAAAAGAAAGAAAAAGGCAAGTAAGTATGTGGGGATGGATGTAGTTTTATTGAAATTGTGTAAACATTATTACTGAAAATTTTTGTAATTATTTACGAGGGATATTCGAAAAGTAAAGTTCGGTTAAAACAAATCATCCAAACTCAAACTTGTATCCAACGCAATTGTTGTACTGACATCCCATTCGTCTCGCTCTATTTTCTACTTAATCTCCATACTTATTTAGACATTTGCCATATCGTTCAACAAGCTTTAGAATGCCTAAGTCGTAGAAATCGGCCGACTACGAAGATAATCTTCAACAGACACAATTCTGTATAACGTAGTTTTACCCAAATTCTGGAAATGCACGTCTAAACCTGAAATAGTGAATCGTCGATAGTCAGGAATTTTGTCGTTAATCGCATCAACCGACTCGTCTGAAATCACGGATTGTCGCCCGGAGCGTGGTGCCTCGTGGGCATTTCCCCGTCCTTCATTAAAGGCTCGCACCCACTTGCGCACTTCACTGTCACTCATTATGTTAGGACCATACAGTACAGTAATCTGCCGATGGATTTCTGCCTCTGAATTGTTCCTTGCAGACAAAAATCATATCACTGCCCTTCACAATCAGCGGGCTGATTGATTGTCTCAAAAATTGTGAACTGACACTATCCACAGCACGCAGCAACAGTAACAACGATACTGGTGGCGCAAGGTATGCCAGGTGTCGGTACATATGCGTGTTTTGTCCTTGACGCCGCTTTCAAATGTTCACGGAAAATCGGACCTTACTTTTCAAAAAACCCTTGTATAAATGATAAACGTGTAAAAATTAGTTTGCCACTTGTAGAACTGTAAACATTGACATGTCCAAAATCATTGAAAATTATGCTCTACAATCGAAACAACCGAGCAGATTCGAGTGAGCCGAAACCATCTCAAAGTTCAAAATGTTCAAATGTTTTTAGAGCTGATGGGACTCAACTACGGGGTCATCAGTCCCTAAACTTACAAACTACTTATGAACTAGCTAGCACTAAGGACGGCACAAATATCCATGCCCGAGGGGGGATTAGAACCCCCGACCGTAGTGGCCGTGCAGACCGTTACCGGCGCGCCCAGTCCTCTCGGCCACCAGGCCGACCATCTCAGACTACGGTATCGTAAGGTTACTATATACACACGTATAAACTCGTCACGGCACCGTACTTTTGTGCTCGGATCTACTAACTAGGTTCTACTCGGCTGTTTTCGGAAGATTTAAGAATGTGCGCGCGTCTCTAAAGAACATTGGTTTTGTGGTGTACAAGACCTGTTACGCATTTCGATTTAGTTTCATTTTAAATATGGTTTTTTGAGTAATTGGAGAATTCTGTGATAATATTTGCTTTAAGGCGAGTAATTTATATAGACATAGTGACTATTATTAAGCGCGTATTGCGTAGCTCTACGATTGTAGATGCTTATTTTCGTTAGTACACCTTTTAGGTTATAGTTTTGGCATGTGTTTTGAGGTTAATTGTCGATGACCTGACGTCCATTTTTGATGCAAACACATGTTTCATTGTATTTTTTACGTATAAAATATTCGGTTTAGTGGTTAATTATTTGTTTTTGATATGGTGTACTATAAGAAAGTTTAGTAAAAGTACTGAAAAGTTTTCATGTACACCGCTATAGAGAAGAAAAACCATGCTCCATACTTTGTTATGGTTCGAAAAGCTTACGTCACGAGCGATTCCAAAGACAGTGTAGCGGCAATATTTATAAGTGGCACTGGTAACGACTGTAACGATACGTTTGTAATGAGTAATGTTTCTTTTAGGAAGGAAAACATACGGATACCCTTTTCTCTTTACTGTAACAGCTCTGGGACTCACAGATGGTGACTGACAGCTGTATCACTAGGCCATCTGTTGACAGACGACATTGGAACCGTGAAGAGGATTTGTTTGTCGCTCAGGTGGTATTTGTCGTCATCGGCCGAAATAGCCACTGCCTACCCGGTTTTACCAATTGTTTTTCCGGCAGTGGAATATTGCGTTCGTGGCTGCCTATGACAGTAACAGAGGTGTTCTTGATATTATTATAGCACACTGTACTTCTCGTTTTCCAGATCAAAATCTTTTCGGCATTTAAGACGATAAGTTAATATGCAAACCATCCGGGGACACACACACCCGCCACATCTGAAACCTCTTGTCCGCGAAGAAACGCTTGGACAGGCAACAGACATGCACCTGTCTTAATACAACACTCCCCGTCAACTCCTCCAAGTACTGGCAGACCTTCCACCGCCCTACTGGCAGTCACTCAACACTTCACTACACACTCCTCCACGACAACCGTCTTTGTCCTGACAACGCCAGTAAGGCTGAACACTTCGCCTCTAAACTTTCTGACATCTTTTTCCATCTCTGATAATCCCCACTTCGATTACTTCCTCTTCCCCGATGTCAACGAGTGTCCCGCTCATCCCATCACATCCCTCCTTCATAAGTTAACACACCAATCGCGTCCCATGACATGCAAAACATTATACGCACCAATTGCAACACCTCTCCCGGTCACGACCGTTTAACATACAGGCAACTTCGGGTCTGTCCCCTATTACACCGCACTCGCTTCCCTTTTTACAGTCATCCTCTCACTGGCTTCTACCCCGATCTATGTAAAACCTCCTGTATCTTCATGTTCCCCAAACCCGACAAACCCCAATCCCAAACCTCATCCTACCATTCCATCAATGTCACCTCCATGATCAGCAAGGCCCTGGAAACCATCCTCTCTCACCACATTCACCAGCACCTCCGCCAACACCAGCTGCTCCCCAATGTGGTTTCCGGCCCTCCTTCTCTGTTCATGACCAGTTCCTGCGCCTTACCCAACTCCTCTTTGTGCAGCTTATCTCACGTCGCTCCGCCATCTTTGTCTCCTTCAATATCAAGAAACCCTACAACAATGTATGGCATTCCAGTTCCCTTTTCGAGCTCCAGTTCTATGCTCTTCCTATGTTCGCCTCATTGCTTACTTTCTCATCCATCGCCCCTCCTATGTCACTGTCTGTATCTCAAACTCCCGTATGTTTTGCCCCTCCGACAGGGTGTCAAAGAGCCCCGTCCTTTCCTTCTCCTCTACCTTCTCTACTACACAGATATGCCACAAACCCAGTCTCCTGTCCACCTCGTACAATATGCTGATGACACCACGTTTCTAGCCATCGCCCCATCCCTCACCTGCTCCCAGCATTTGCTCCAGTCTCACCTCACCGAGTTCATTGAATGCTGTAACCGATGGCTCTTTACGTGAATCCAGATGTCACAGGCATAGGTCTAACCACCCCCTCCTTCCACCTCCATTTCTACCTAACCCTCCATGATCGCCCTATTCGTCACACTCCCACCCCAAAATACCTCGATCTCACCCTCTCCTGAACTCCCAACCTCCGCAGTACCCGCCAAACAAGCCGTACATGGGGACTCAAACCCTCCACCACCCTACACACCTACCGTTTAATCAATCACCTTACAACACATGTGGATTTCCGCTCCTCCCGCCTACTAGGAATCCCTTCAAATCTTCGGAACACTAGCTTACCGTATCCGCTTCCCCTCCCCCACACAGATCCTTTACGAATTAATTTCTTTCCCTTCTACAATTTCATGATCATATCCGCATCCTGTACAAATCCATAAAACAGAATTCCATATCCCCTTGGTCTACCCAATCCTCACCAATCATGGGCCTCTCCCACGCCTCCACCATTATAACCCCCCCCCCTCTGTCCACCTCAGCGCTCTCATCCTCTCCCAGGATCACTTCCACCACCCTCCTCCATCCCGATATCTACCCCTCCTACCAACCCTTAAACCTTCCCACTACCCTCCCAATACATTCAACGCCTCCCATTCCACAATCCTCTGCCTATCCGTTCCCCCACTTGGCCTTCCCTTCCTTCCTCATTCACAGAGACCTTGCGCACCTCCTTACCCTCCGCTCCCCTCCCTTCTCTCAATCTTTCTTCCCCTTTTACCTCCCCCCCCCCTTGCAGGACCCACAGTGGTACGGTTCTTTAACACTTTTGAATCGACATCAGTGCTGTGAAGTGCGTCTATTTACTGTCTTTTAACTCGGTGCGACCGCATAATGTATTATGTAGCAATTCAGTTTAGTCTGATGATGGTCATGTAAGTGACCGAAACCGGTTACCAGTGAAATAAAAGAAACTGTGATATAGACATTTGTTATGGGTACTTGAATTAATAAATGTTCAAACAGGAAACTTTCACTCTGCAGCGGAGTGTGCGCAGATACGAAACTTCCTGGCAGATTAAAATTGTGTGCCGGAACCGAGACTCGAACCTGGGACATTTGCCTTTCGCGGGCAAGTTTGGAAAGTGGGAAGCGAAACTGGCGGAAGTAAAGTTTTGAGGCGGCATCGTGAGTCGTGTCGGGATAGCTCATTCGGTAGAGCACTTGCCTGCGAAAGGCAAAGGTCCCAGGTTCGAGTCCCGGTTCCGGCACACAATTTTAATTTGCCAGGAAGTTTCAAATGTTTGTAACGCTTATAGGACTTAACTGCGGGATTCATCAGTCCCTAAACTTACAAACTGCTTATAAACTACCTTATACTGAAGACGGCACAAACATCCATGCCCGAGGGGGGATTGACTATAGCACCTCAATGCGCTCAGGCAATCCGCCGCGGCGCTGTGAGTTTTTCCTGGGGCTCTTATGTCAACAACCCTGTAGGTATGATAATAGAATTCAGTAGGTCTTTTACAAACGTTTCTGAAGCGTAATCAATTAATTTCACGCGCATAATGCAGGTTCCAGCTCACTGGAGCAAAACAAAGGACATCGAAAAAGTCAGTCTCCACGCTGCACAGTGAACGGGCAACGCACCCGGAGGCGTTAAACGGAAACCGATGTTAGAACAGGTAGGTGACGCGCCGTGTCGCGAAGTAAACAGCGGGGTGCCGTGTTGCAGGAACGGTCGTGTTCCTGGCAGGATTTCCTCGGACAGGGAAACTCACAAGAACTGGCCGTGCCGCTCTCGAGTCGCGTGTCGATGCGAGAAGTATTTTTCCGCGTCCGGAGCGGGAGAGACGGACGACGCCTGCCGAGACGCTCGGTATGAATTATTCAGCCGCACCTTGCGCGGAGAGCCGAATATGTCACCGCCCTGACGGCTCGCATGCGTCCTGCGTGCGTGTGTGCGTGTGTGTGTTTGTGTGTTTGTGAGTGCGCCGGAGAGCCCACGAGAGGCGCAGTTCGTTACTGTCACCTCGACACCGCCGCTCCGCATTATCTCGCATCGTCTGCTAGGGGAGTAGAGTGTCTGCGCGGTGTGTAATCAACGGCGAAGTCCACGAATGCTGCACTGCAGCAGTGGAAGTAAGAGTCCGTGTCTACATCTGCATGTACATACACATCTATATGTTTACTCTGCAAATCACATTTAAGTGCCCGGCAGAGGGTTTATATAACCACTTTCATACAATCTCTCTACCGTTCAATTCCCTAATAGTGCGGGTAAAAGGAACACACAAATCTTTTCGTCAGATTTGTTTTACTTTATTATTAGATTAATGATGAAAATTCTCCTCAGAGATGATAATTATTTTTCAAAAGAGATAGATTGGCTGGCCAGTACTTACCTTTGTGCTGTTCATATGTACAAATGTTTGTATAGCTTATGGGACAACTACGGGGTCATCAGTGTCTAAACTTACAAACTACTTATGAACTAACTAATACTAAGGACGGCACAAATATCCATGCCCGATGGGGGATTCGAACCCCCGACCGTAGTGGCCGGGCAGACCGTGACTGGAGCGCCTCAGTCCCCTCGGCCACCGCGGCCGGCCCTTTGTGCTGTACCGCCGATAGTTACACAAATGAAGAAACAGAAAAAAAGAGGACGGACAAGGACAAGCCTTCCTCAAGTGGGATAGAAGGGAAGAAGAAAGGATGGGAACGGAAGGGAAAGGTAATTCACGTCCTAGGTCATGAAGAGATACAGAGGTACAGTATCTCTGATGTCCACACACCTGAAACACTACCTTCATGACCTAGAACGTGAATTACCTTTCCCTTCCCTTCCCATCCTTCCTTCTTCACCCCTCGGGCATGGATATTTGTGCCGTCCTAGTTCGTAAGTAGTTCATAAGTAGTTTGTAAGTTTAGGGACTGATGACCCCGTAGTTAAGTCCCATAAGCTTAACAAACATTTGAACCTTCCTTCTTCCCTTCTCTCCCACCTGTGGAAGGAACTGTGTTCCGAAAGCTTGTCCTTGTTTGTCCTCTTTTTTTTCTGTTTCTTCATTTGTGTCACTATCGGCGGTACAGCACAAAGGTAAGTACTGGCCAGCCGATATATCTCTTTTGAAAAATTACTTTATTATTGGCATCATGTCTCCTTATGTAAGAGAGACCTCAAATTTAACAGAGGAAAAGAAGCGGAAGGACGGGGGCGCGGGACTAATAAAATCAATTTAATAGCTTTTACCATTCCAATCTCATACTAGCCAGGCTCTGAAAAACTGATATTTTACGAAACAGTCAAAATACATTAAAACAATCATATATTATCAAAATTATCAAATGTAATTCCTTGGTAAGTTTGCCACAGCTTTAAGCAAGCAAGAAACCTAATTTTCTTAAAGGACTTCAGCTTTAAATTTAGATAACTGTATTAATGCAGTTCCAGAGCACAGATAATGAATAGATTCTTAAAACGCCCAAATTTTTTAACAGTTAGTAAATAACACTTTGAAAGTAGCTTGTTAAGTTTTTTTTATTAGTAAGATCTCTGGCGGTAGAGATCAGAAAAGGCAAGTTAAAACGCTAACTGCTGCTTCAAATTACTTTGACAGTGGACACAGTTATTGCACAATGAAAATGTATCTAACTGCTCACTCCTTAAGGGAGCTGCCAGCGGTTTAACAAACACAAAAATAATGTACAAGAAGGAATAGATAAATAAACATTGGAGGGTGAGCATGAACTTATAAAGTATAATTTTGATGCTTTATTATCTATTCAAAAAATAAACAAGCAGAACCAGTGCGGAGACCAAATAAGCTAACCATTTGAAAACTTTATTTCCTTAGCTGAAGCATGCGGCATGCTTCGTTCACGCCATTTACGGGGTTTGTGACTCTACAAGGAACGACTACGACTTCGCAAATAATTCCATGTCTGCCATGAAGAATATTACTGAAATCTCCGAGTCGTGTTGTTGTCTATTTGGAAACCATCAGCATGCCTCTTCCACGTTTCTCGGTCATTACTCTTTGTGAATTTTGGATTGAGTGTGCTTCTTGGAGCTTTCGATCCAGCAATTGCAGGTTCAATTTCCAAGGCTAACTTCTGTTACCGGAAAAAATAATCTGCAGAGAGAACTAAATTGTGTCCATAGTTACAAGTGCCTGGACTGCGGCTATTTTAAGGACTGGAGGTACAACGTCTGGAAAATGAAAAACATTGGCCTATTTTTACTTCTTTACCGGGACATTTAGAATATTTTTTTCAAAGATATACCTTGATTCTAATCTTCAGACGAACCAGACATTAAGGATTCACCATATCTGTAGAGTGGCCGATCAGAGTTGTATGCAAGGTTTGCACCTTTAGTTTCTCTAGATGTCAAGAGAAGCTTTAGTATCTACAAAGACATTCTAAAAGAAACTGATTTAGTTTTACAGATGTAGACATTCTCAATGTTATGAAGTACAGCAGCTTCATATTTTCTCCTTCTTTCGATGAGAAACAATTTCATGTACTTGATGACAGAGAAATCGTTGAATTACTCGAAGTTGAAAAATCAGCACATTTCATCATATTTTTAACTTATTTGAGAATCTCTCTTCTTTATTTTTTTCATCTGAAATACAACTACAAATCCTACCCTGGTCTTCATATTCAGCTTTATTTTTTAATTTATACAATCTTATAAATGTGATTCAAGACACAATGTATTTTATCTGTGGATATGGGAAAAGTACAAGTTACAACTCAATCCCAGATGGGGCAATTTTTAATTTTTTTTTTTTTTTTTTTTTAAGAAACGTTCTCAGGCCTTGTACATCCTTCCTGAAGCAAATTCAAGAAAGTCAAAGGAAGATGAAATTTACTGCTGTTTCACGAACAGCTGTCTCAGTATATGTAAGAAAATAATGTAGACATTTGCATCCATAAGAATTGCAAATATCTCCTTCCGTTCCGCCTTCCACCCCGCACTTGCGCCGCGAGCTGGAAACATTGCTAAAAAATTCTCTTGATTTTGTTAGATGGAAGTTGTCTGATATTCACGCGAAACGAAAGCTGCCGCAAGAAGGTATTCTCCTTTACAGTGTTGTATGACAATGTTCATTTCAATATGAGATGAACCTTTTCTGCAGCTATAATAAAAAACGTAAGGAGCCTTTTTTTCTTTTCTTTTTTTCCTGGATAGCATGATCCCCTTGTTGTTCTGCTCCCAAGACGCTATTATCATTATTTCACATCTTTGCAGCCACATACAAAATACATTGTGAAGCGAACAGAATACTTTCGTAGTGGCGCTTTCTCTTTTGAAATACAGTGGTAAATTTTTTTTTAACATTCCCTGAAAAAATTACAAAAAATATCAAATAAACAATGTCCAGAGACATATTTTGTCTCGATGTCTATTAAAGGTATTCAGCTGAAGTTGAGGCACTGAATTAAATTTTATGTCGCTTCCGGAATTCGAACCCGGGACCTCCTGCTTACGACGCAGAATTTATAACCATCTTTTCAGTCATTTATTGTTCCGTTTTATACAATGATGTTGATCAATAAATTGGCAAAATTCTTCTTATACTTGGTTTTGCTCACAGTCTTGTGGTGCTCTATAGGTAGATACATCACGATACTTCCCGTCAACATATTTATAAGAAAACATGAGGCAGAACTGAAGTTTGTGTAGTGCAGGGGGACGTGCCTTAAGACCATATCCATTATGTCTCGATGGCCTAGTGGTTAGCGGGGCGGTGTGGCTTAGCGCGCCGTCTGCAGTACAAGAATCTGAGCCAAGACCACACCGAACAACAACGAACAAACATGTTCAGAGACTGAACTACCCATATAGGGAAAAAAGTGGTTGTGGCGTCCACCTAGTAAGTAAGATGTCCCGGGTTCGACTCCCGGCCGCAACATAAACTTTATGAAGATTAAAATACACAATTTTGTGTCCGTTCTACGGTTTTATTTATTTTGTGAATCGATTTTCGGCTTATTAGGCCATCATCAGATATTTACTGAACTTCAGTCAAAGAACTTATCAGTAAAACAGTAGACATGTTACATAGGTAAAAGCAAATTAACTTCTTTGATAGAGCTGTTACCGCGTAAATAAATATTTGAATGAAATCTGTAAATTAATAGTACTGAAAAAAGGAAACATACATTGATGTATGAAAAAAGGAAACACAAATACCATACATCTATATTTGAATGAAATCTGTAAATTAATAGTACTGAAAAAAGGAAACATAAATACCATACACAGATGTATGAAAAAATACCATACATCAAAGAAGTTAATTTACTTTTCTCTATGTAACATGTCTTCTGTTTTACTGACAACACAAGTTCTATGATTGAACTTCAGTAAATGTCTGATGATGGCCTAATAAGCCGAAAATCGATTCACAAAATAAACAAAACCGTAGAACGAAGACAAAATTGTGTATTTTAATCTTCATAATGAATAAGTTCTACCAAGAACCGACGGAATAATGAGTTAACATAACATAAATTTTAATTCAATCTCTCCGCTTCAGTTTAATATTTTTTTTAGATATCGATACAAAATATATCTCTGGTCACTGCTTATTTGATATTCATATATCACATGTGGCTGAGGTGTAAGGCAGCTTCATTCCCATCAACGTACTTTCCTGGGGTGCTATTCTACTGTTGGAGAGCCTTGGCAACTTGATTCTTATTTATAACGGAATATGAGGCAGAGTTAAAGTTTATGCAGTGGAGGGGGTGTGCCTTAATACCGGCCGTGCCGTCACCATATCAATTAAGTCTCGGTGGCCTAGTGGTTTGCCGGACGCCGCGGCTCAGCGTGTGGTGTCGCACAAGTACAAAGTGCGCGCCACTTACTTTCGCCGCGCGCCGCCATGCACGCACGGCGCGGCGTTCTCACGACGACAGCCACGAGCGCCCTCTGCGACAACGCCGCTCGTGGCCACCACTGAAGGACATCGGCCACTTCGGACTGAGATAGCAACGAGTTAGGACCTTCGTCATCAGATAGGCACCAGTGAAGACTTTGCTATTGTACAGGCACTAGGCAGGCCTCTAACAACTATGTATCAACATTCTGCAGTACTATGTAAAAGTTAAGTATTATTACATTCTGTGCAATATATATCTCTTTCTAATTTACTCGAGTGTTTATAGTTTCTGGCTGCTCCCCTCCGTACCTGCACCAGCGTGCTATTTTTGTTCCTGTGTCAGGCTCATTCCACTCGGCCACCGACACCTACGACGAGGCTGGGACACAAAAGCGGCGACGAAGTTGGGACACAAAAGTGGCGACGAGGATGGGATACAAAAGTGGCGACGAGGAGTGATAGAACCTTGGACCAGCCCGCTTGCAGCAGCCAGACAGCAGCAGTCGGAGCACGCAAAAATTGCTCCCGCCCACCCACCCTTATTATAACAATTTTGGGGAAAGATATTTTGTTACGTGTTTTGTGGACTTTTTTTTGTTGCAGAGCGAGTCCTCTTTCATATTGCATTTGTGTTTTGTTATAAGTTACTTGTATACGCGGCGCCTAATCGGTCAGCATGGCCACTACCCCGAACCCAAACTTAATGGAAATTATTCAGTTACAGACGGCGCAAATAACACAACTTCTCCAGGCCGTGTCGCAGTTGACGACACAGGCTGCTCACCAACAACAACAGTCGTCACATCAGCAGCCCACACCTGCCGCCGCACCGCTTCCGACGTTCCGCCAGTACAACGAACGTGAGGAAGAATGGAGCGACTATTTCGCACAGTTTCAAGAACTTGTCGCGGCTCATCAAATTACAGGTCAGAGAGTGAAGAACCTTTTCTTATCGATTGTGGGCCCCCAGACTTTCGTACTATTGCAAAAACTTTTCCCTCTCGCATCTCCTCGTGATGTAGACTTTGAACAAATTGTAGATGCACTGAATGCTCATTATGAGAGAAAAGTTCTTGTAGCCGCTGCACGATACCGATTTTTCAGACTTAAAAAATTACCGCAGCAGTCACACCAAGAATGGATCACGGAATTGAAGGGCTTAACCCGTCAATGTAAATTTACTTGCTCTTGTGGACTTTCTTATAGTGACGTGATGTTGAGGGATGCGATTACGCAGAATATTCAGGACCCCAGAATTAGAGCAGCAATTCTGAAACAGTCTGACCCCTCATTAGACAGTGTACTGCAGCTTATAGAAGCGCATGATACTTTTGACTTAGCAGATGTAGAAATGCAAAGCCACAGTGTAAATTCAGTGCGCCACAACGGACGCTTTCCTAGCCGTAGTTCTCAGTATAGCACTAGTGATTCTTATTTTTCTACCGGCCGTGCTGAACAGACAGTGAACAGTAGCCAGAGTAAAAGTGCGACGCAAAGGTCGCCCTGTAGTGTTAGACACAGTAAGTTGCATAACGGGCGCCAACGCTCATTTCAGAAAAATGTTCGTAAGTCTTGCCCCCAGTGTGTGTCTCGCCACAAGCGTGCTCATTGCCCTAGTCGCAACGCAACCTGTTATCAATGTGGGAAATTGGGACATGTGCAGTCTGTGTGTATGCAAATTAAAAACTCAAAGAACAGTAAAGTTAGAAACAGTGCTTCGCAGAGTGCGAGGACAGTTCATTCTGTAAAAGTTATACGGGCTGTGGAATTGAACACTGCTTTCCTTGGATCTCAATTGCAAGAAAGTAGTTCTGCGCCTATGGCAAATCTATATAGTGCACCACGTAGCAAGCGCCGACGAGCGCGTAAAACAGTGCAACGGAAAAGGGTTCGGGACAAGCAAAATGACTATGAGCAGTGCATTCCTGTAGTGAAAATAGTGCCTTCTGCAACTTCCTATTGTAAAAGTGCCCAGTACTGTGTAGCTAGTAACAGTAGTCTTGGTGTAGCTACTCAAAGTAATTTTAGTGCAGTAGCCTCGCAATGCGCGGACGCCGATCCGGCGGTAGTGCCATCTAGTGATAGTCTTGTTAATCCGCTGCATGCCGAGTCTGCGCCGCTTACTTCACTACGCGGCCCGCGCAAGTGCAGCAAACAAACCGTAGCAGACGTTGCCCACATTCGCGCACCTGTCGTGCGCCAGAAGCACAAACTTTTTGTAAATCTCTCCATAGAAAATAAGACTGTGCAATTTCAGCTTGATACTGGTTCCGCTGTCACATTAATAAATAAAGATACTTATGAACTTCTGGGTTCGCCAAAATTGTCGCCGTCACAGCAAGTGTTAACAGCGTACACAGGTCAAAATATTCCCGTAATAGGAACGTGTAGCCTGCCTGCCTCTTTTCAATGTGTAACGAAAACAGTTTCTTTTGTAGTTCTTCAGGCCAAATCGACACAGAACATTTTTGGACTAGATGCTTTTGACTTATATGGCTTATCAATTCAAAGAGATGTGCTTCAAATTTCGTCAATAGTGCCTCAGGATAAAATCAATGCATTGTGTGACAAATATAGTGACTTGTTTTCGCCGGAACTAGGTTGTGCAAAAGACTTCGTGGCACATGTAACTTTAAAAGAATCTGCAGTTCCAAAGTTTCGTAAAGCTAGACCAGTGCCTATCGCCTTGCGTGATACAGTTGCCGAAGAACTTAAACGTTGGCAAGATAGTGGGGTGATTTCTCCTGTTTCTGCGAGTCAGTGGGCCTCGCCTATAGTAATTATACCCAAGCCGTCAGGAAAACTTCGTCTCTGTGCGGACTTCAAATCAACAGTGAACAGTCAAACAATTGTAGACACTTATCCCCTGCCCAGACCTGACGAACTGATGGACAAATTAGGACAGTCTCGCTTCTTTTCTAAGATTGATTTAGCAGAGGCATACTTACAAATTCCGCTTGATGACGAGTCAAAAAAATTTTTCGTCATTAATACTCACATGGGCCTTTTTCAATTTCAACGCCTATCCTTTGGCAGTTCTTCCGCTCCCGCTATTTTTCAGCGCTTTTTGGAACAGCTGACAGTTTCTGTACCGTGTTGCTCGAATTATTTAGATGATATTGTGGTATCGGGACGTACAGTTGAAGAACATTTAGCAAACCTGGAGTGCCTTTTCAAAGTTTTGACTGCAGCAGGTCTACGTTGTAATAAAGCAAAGTGTTCGTTTTTTCAAACTGAAATAGAGTACCTAGGCCATGTGATTAATGCCCAAGGAATCCATCCTTTACAGTCACATCTTCGAGCAATCAAAGACTTGCCTCCTCCTAAGAATGTGCACGAATTGCAAGCAGTAATGGGGAAGCTGAACTATTATTTCAGATTTATTCCCAATGCCTCTCAGATTGCAGCTCCACTGCATCACTTACGTAGGAAGAATGTTCCTTTTGTATGGTCTAAAGATTGTCAGGTTGCCTTTGACAAATTAAAGTCTGCACTACTCAGTGATGCATGTTTGATTCCCTTTGACCCACAGAAGCCTGTAGTGTTAGCAGTTGACGCCTCGTCGTATGGTCTGGGCGCTGTAATCTCACATCGTGTTGGATGTCACGATCGTCCTATTGCCTTTGCATCCAAGCTACTGACGCCGACGCAACAGAATTACAGTCAGATAGAAAAGGAGGCATTAGCAATCATTTACGGCGTCGCAAAGTTTCATCATTATCTCCATGGCAGAAAATTCTATTTGTTGACTGACCACAAGCCTCTCACTTCGTTGTTCTCGCCCACAAAGCCAATTCCGCCACGAACGGCACAAAAGCTTCAGAGATGGTCCTTGATATTGTCTAATTATCAGTATGAGATTTTGTACCGACCTACCACTAAACATGCTAACGCGGACACACTTTCCCGACTTCCGGTTGGCCAGGATGTATCATTTGATTCTTCAGAAATGGCATGTTGTCAGATAGACTCCAGAGATGCTTCCGCTGTCGCAGACTTTCCTTTAAACTCTCGTCGGGTCGCACAGGAAACAGCTGCGGATGCAGACTTAAGTGTGGTAGCACGTTTTGTTCGCATTGGTTGGCCTGCCAGAGCTAAAGACATTGATCGGCCTCTGGTTCGACGTTATTTTGCACAACGTCATGCATTATCTTTAAGTCGGGTGTACTGTTGTTGCATACCGACAAGGACCAAGCAATAGTGATTGTTCCTCGTTCCCTGCAACGAGAAGTGTTACGCCTCCTGCATCAAGGACATTGGGGTATTGTTAGGACAAAGCAACTGGCTAGACGTCATTGTACCTGGGTTGGTATGGACGCTCAGATAGAGAACATGACGTCACAGTGTGCTGTTTGTGCGGAGCATCAGGCGGCTCCTCCGCAACGTTTTTCAGACTGGCCACGCCCCAAGGGACCATGGCAACGTTTACACATTGACTTTGCCGGACCTTTCTGGAATACGCGATGGTTAATTGTTGTAGACGCTTTCAGCAAGTTTCCTTTTGTGATTGCCATGAACTCAACGACGGCGTCTAGTACAATCAGTGCCTTAACATCAGTGTTTTGCATCGAAGGCTTGCCTGAAACTATCGTCAGTGACAATGGACCTCAGTTTGTTAGTGCGGAATTTCAACAGTTTTGTCGTGTGAATGGCATTCAGCATATTACCACTGCACCTTTTCACCCTCAGTCCAATGGTGAAGCAGAACGTTTCGTTCGAACATTCAAGTCACACATGGAAAAGATGAAAGGTCAGCACTCCAGGCTTGCACTCCAAGCTCTTCAAATTTTCCTGTCTACGTATCGGTGCATGCCACGTGACGGCCCGTCTCCTGCCGAGCTGCTACACGGCCGCCGTCACCGCACTCTCCTTCACCTGCTGCAGCCTCCCACGCACCGAGTCGGTTCGTATGGCGCTACGCGTTTTCAGGTTTCTACGCCGGTGCTGTACAGGGTGTTTGCTGGAAACAAGAAGAAATGGATGCCGGGCATCATTCAGCGCGTGCTCGGGCGCAATATGTTTGTTGTACGTTCTTCCACAGGGTCGGAGCTGCGGCGCCACGCAAACCAATTGCGTCTGCACAGGCCGCGCGATCCTGTCTCCGGTTTCTTGATTCCAGACCCAGTTCACCGCCAGGGAGCACATCCACATCGTTCGTCGACGGGTCCAGCGTCCCCGGACTACGAGATCGTCCCGATGGAGATCGACGCGACTCCGCCGCTGTCGCCGCCGCAGATGACAGCGTCACCGAGAGGGACTCCGGGACCGTGCGGACCCCCCCAGCTTGGGCCACGCACCTCAGAAGAAGATGACCTGCTCCCTCTGGGCGGGGGCGGGCGCCCTTCCCCAGGTTTCGGCGGGTTCGCTGGAGGATCTCAAGGCAGATGCCGGGGCGCGGACGGCGTCTCGATCCCGGCCTCAGCTACGACGTCCGTCCCACCAGTAACGCCCCCGCCCAGGTCCTCCTCCCAGTGCCGTCGCCGTGGCCCTCAGCCCTACGCCACGACGGCGCGGCGGTTTGGGGGGGAGGGGTGTGGTGTCGCACACGTACAAAGTGCGCGCCACTTACTTTCGCCGCGCGCCGCCATGCACGCACGGCGCGGCGTTCTCACGACGACAACCACGAGCGCCCTCTGCGACAACGCCGCTCGTGGCCACCACTGAAGGACATCGGCCACTTCGGACTGAGATAGCAACGAGTTAGGACCTTCGTCATCAGATAGGCACCAGTGAAGACTTTGCTATTGTACAGGCACTAGGCAGGCCTCTAACAACTATGTATCAACATTCTGCAGTACTATGTAAAAGTTAAGTATTATTACATTCTGTGCAATATATATCTCTTTCTAATTTACTCGAGTGTTTATAGTTTCTGGCTGCTCCCCTCCGTACCTGCACCAGCGTGCTATTTTTGTTCCTGTGTCGGGCTCATTCCACTCGGCCACCGACACCTACGACGAGGCTGGGACACAAAAGCGGCGACGAAGTTGGGACACAAAAGTGGCGACGAGGATGGGATACAAAACAGCGCACCCGCTCAGAAGGCTTAACGCTGTCTGTAATGAAAAAACGGAGCCAAGTGCGCAACGAACAACCAAGAACGAACAGAAAAAGCGGCCGCAAAGCATCGATTTACTAGAAGAACGAAATAAAGTTGTCATGGCGTCTGCCTAGCAAGCCGAAGCTCCCGGGTTCGAATCAAGGCCACAAAATTAATTTTAATTCAATGCTACTACTTTAGTTTAAATTACAAAAAAATTGATTTTATGACTTCATTAATTATTATGTAGCTCAGATGAAAGCAGATATACAGTTCAAAAGAGATGTGGTTATAAGAATTTTAGATGTGGTGTGGCAGACTCTTGCAAATTAGATTGGCAAATTGCGTAGCTAATGACTAATTGGAAAGGAAAGAAATTTGTGGCATAATTTGACTAAAAGAAAATCAATTTAGTATTCCAGGGAAGTGTTAGGTATAAAGATCGCCGTGTAGCCACCGAAATGGCGACAGTAAATAGGTTAAAATGTAACGTGGATTGCCGCAAATGAAGAAGCTTCACAGGATCAAGTAACGTGGAGAGATCCGAGTAATCAGCGTAAGAAGTACAAATACATGAAAAACAGCGACGCTGGCAATATTTCAGAGTACATCAATATGACATGTTAGTAAAACGCACGAATACCTTGGGGAGGTAGAGAGGTTTTGGCAAGTAGGCGAGTAGGAAAATTATGTGTCATCCTTCGAAAGTATTTTCCCCCAACATAAACCAATCTAAAACGTCCTATGTTAGGTCTTATTTCATCGAGAAATCAGACGTTCACAGAAACTGTTTTCAAGTTATAAAAAATTACATCAGTCACGAGCAATTAATATTTGTTTCTAATGGCAGCGTTATCCCTGCGTGACTAATTTCAGTGTTGAAAAATATCATAGAAAAACCTATTAGAATTAGGTAACAAGTATAGTGAAAACTGTCCACTTAATAAAGCATACTTATTATCTTATAGTAGTGCATTTATTTATTTTTATTTATTTATTTACACTGAGGATTGAAACATTGATTTAAATCAGCATATGGAATATACAATTAGGAGATGCTGACTACTGTAATTTTTTACAAGTGCATGTAACTGTCGTGTTCGTCTGTCCGAGGACAGACCTCTCAAAATTCAAATGTTTGTAAAGCTTATGGGACTTAACTACGGGGTCATCAGTCCCTAAACTGACAAACTACTTATGGACTAACTAATACTAGGGACGGCACATATATCCATGCCCGAGGGGGGATTCGAACCCCCGACCGTAGTGGCCGTCCAAACGGTGACTGGAGCGCCTCAGTCCCCGCGGCCACCGCGGCCGGCAACAGACCTCTCCACGCTACCCTATCGTGTACAAGTCTTTTAGTCTCCAAATTAGAACGGCACCCCACATCGTTTCGAACGTACTTACTGTATTCCTCTAGACCTCTCCGTTGGCGGCTGTTACTCCCCAAACTTAGAAAACTAATGTGATTCCTTGATGTCACATAATGTGTCTCACTAATCTTCATAAAATCGATTTCTTAAGAAATACTTTCTGTCGACTGCAGTCTTGAATTTTTCTTCTGCAATCCGACCATTAAAACTTATTTTCCTGCTCAAGTAATAAATCTATCACCTTTACTGTTGCATTTCCTAATGTAATTACCACTTCATGCTTGATTTTATTCGAATTCGTTCCTTAACTCTTGTTTTGTTGTTCTTAAGGTCTTTTTTATACCCTCCTTTCGTGTCTGTCCATCCGATTCTACTGTTCTTCCAAGGTCCTCTGTTGTCTGTGACATAATTAATTTGTCATCCGAAAACCGCAGAGTTTTCATATCTTAGCCCTCAACTTTAATATCCACTCCAAATTTATCCTTGCCTTCCTTTCTAGCTTTCTGAACATTGGAGAAAACGCCACGACCTGTCTTACCCACACTGAAATCAATGGGTCTTTTCATGGCCTTCGACCCTTACAACTGCCACCTCTTTTCTGTACAAGGTGTAGACAGGACGTCCACAGAGGAGTAAATAACACGGAATTATTAGTTTAATAAACACGCTCTTAAAACAGTAACTAGATTAATGATTAACTAATTGTAAAAACAGGTGACAGCTTTCCGAAGAAAATTGGAAATAAACAAGGCACCATGTTTTTGAAAATAGATGAAGGCAAAACAAAACTATGTTTACAACATTGGAGATTTGAAAACAGTTTCTTATGATATTAACGAAAGCACTTTCAATTTATGAAGGCAGCATGCGTGAATTCTGCAGAGTAATAGGTTATTTATAATTTGCACATAATCCAAAAGGCAGTTATAACAGTGGAAAGGCATAAAACAGAAGTAATGATTGGACAGAAATTCACTCTGTATATTAACGAATCTCATTGAAACATTTGAGAAATTTGCCGAAGAACTTGTAGTTCAGGTATAGCAAGGGAGAATTTTGTGTTTTCCTATGATGTTGTAATACTGTCAGAGACAGAAAAGAACCAGAGAGAGCGACTGAATGGCATGGACAAGATGTAAGGTCAATATAAGAAATTCAAACCAAGATTAATAGAATTTAGTCGCATTAAATCAGGGTATGTGAGAGAATTGGATTGTGAAATTAGACCCTAAAACTTGTAGATATACTTCATTATTTTGACAGAAAAAGAGCTTATAACGGCAGATGGTAACTGGGCATTGCAAAGTAAATGATATATGAAGTAGGGAAACTTGTTTACATCAAATCTAAAGCCTGTGAGCAGTTTAGAAGATTAGATGGGCAGATAGCATTACTAATGAGAACGTACTGAAGATAAATGATGAGAGAAGAAATTTGGGCATCATTTGACTAAAAGAAGGGATAGGTTAATTGGAATCATTCTGAGACATCAATAATATGTTTGTTTACCAATGGGGTGTATGAATGTTGAAAGGGGTGGAGCTAAGGGAGATCGCAGAGGGAATCCTGGAGACATGTCGAGTAACCGGGTACAAATGGATGTGGGTTAAATTTGTTGCTAGGATATGAAAAAGATCGCATAAGTAGCTTGAAGACATACAGCTAAACAGTCTTTGGAATGAAGGCGAGAATAACAACAACGAAAACAGATCATAACTAGAAGTCCTTCAAATTCGGGAAATTGTGGAGCACAATACTTGCTACGGTGCCTTGATAAGGCAACAGCTTCCACAAAACATGCAAGAGTGCAGTTAAAATCACGTATTAAATTCTAGTTTGTAACAATGCATTGTTCTCCATATGTTTTTGTAAGTATACGAACCAATCATTGCAACATAACTATCCTCTGATAAGGATAGGGGAGGGGACTTGCCATAGATAGAGCTGTGTTACTTTTATTTTGATTTAGCCAAATTCTCAAGTACTTCATTATTTACCGACGTGTATATTACGTGCATATATGCAAGTCTTCTGAATAATTGATATTTTCTTTTGTTCGAAAAACTCGGTTAGATTGGACTCAGTATGGTTCATAGCATACGTGATCTATCGACAACCTTTTTTTTTCATATTGCACCAATAAAAACATATATCAGATCTGATGACCGTATTATTGAGTAAAACTACACAATCTGCAAATATCAATATATTCGTTACAGAAATGGTTGGATAATTATGATTTAACATTTTCGTGGATAAAACAGCGTTGACCTTCAAACAAAAATATACAATCAGAACCAAAATTATAATCAGCGATATTATCTTAAAACAAGGTATAGATTTTAAGTACTTAGCAACAAGCGGTACTTACGAATTTGAAAATGATTTTAAAATGAAATTCCCATTTTCCTACAAACATGGTGTACAAGAAAATCAAGCATTTAAATCAGAACGTGAGAGAAACACGAATGAAGTTCTACAAAGTAATGGTTGTTCCTTCTTCTCTATGTCTGCCTCAAATATGATAGTTGAAAAAAGCTGACGAAAACTAGATACAGGTGCGCGAAATGAGACTCTTAACACAGTAAAAATAGGTACACTTTCAGATATAACTGCAAATTGAAAATAAGGAGAACTAGAAATTCATTATTTAGAAGATAATCTTGCAAACAATAGAAATGACTGAAAACAGCATGTTGAGAGAATGGCGAAGGATCAGATCAGAAGAATAATGGCTGTGGGCCTAAGGAATGAAGAATGCTGGGGGAGGCAAGAGAAGATGGTAATATATCAGTTATGAAGTCAGCAGGGGTAAAATATAGGGAAAGGAGAGTTATTTACAACTTGTACAAAAACCAGCCGCAGTTATTAGACTCGAAGGGCATGAAAGGGAAGCATCAGTTGGGAAGGGAGTAAGACAGGGTTGTAACCTTTCTCCGATGTTATTCAATTTGTACATCGAGCAGGCGGTGAAGGAAAGCAAGGAAAAAATTGGAATAGGGATTAAAGTTCAGGGGGAAGAAATAAAAACATTGCGTTTTGCTGATGACATTGTAATTCTATCAGAGACAGCAAAGGACCTGGAACAGCAGTTAAATGGAATGGACAGTGTGTTGAAGAGAGCGTATAAAATGAACATTAACAAGAGCAAAACAAAAATACTGGAATGCGGTCTTAGAAAATCAGGCGATGCTGAAGGCATTAGATTAGGTAACGAAACAATGAAGGTGGTAGATGAGTTTTGTTACTTGGGTAGTAAAATAACATGCAATGGTCGCAGTACAGAGGATATAAAATGCAGTATGGCAATGGGAAGAAAGGCATTTTTGAAAAAGAGGAATTTGCTAACATCGAATATTAATTTAAGTGTAAGGAAGTCTTTTCTGAAGGCATTTGTGTGGAGTGTTGCCTTGTACGGGAGTGAAACATGGACGATAAGGAGTGCGAACAGGAAGGTAATAGAGGCTTTTGAAATGTGGTGCTACAGAAAACTGCTGAAGATTAGGTGGGTAGATCGCATAACTAATGAAGAGGTACTGAACAGAATTGGTGAGAAAAGGAAGTTTTGGCATATCCTGACTAAAAGAAGGGATCGTTTGGTAGGACACATTCTTAGACATCGGGGAATAGTAAATTTAGCATTGGAAGGAAGTGTGTGGGGTAAAAATCGCAGAGGGAGACCAAGAGACTCTTATAGTAAGCAGATTCAAGTGGATATAGGTTGCCATTCTTATGAGGAGATGAAAAGGCTTGCTTAGGATAAAGTAGGGTGGAGAGCTGGACTGAAGACCATAACAACAACATGTTATGAAAACATTGTCTCATCCTTGGACTGCACACGAGGAACGCGAAGAAGCAGAGAAAGTAAAATGGACGGGAAGGAAATTTTTTCTATTCCTGGGAATGTGAATGTGTGCTAGAAACACTGTGTGTGGAATGTGCTCTATGGAAGAACCTGAAGAATATAACAATGATTTATAAATAAAAATGCTGTATAAACAAGGATAAAGAGTGGCGAAATACATATCACTAACCATTGTAGAGGAAGATGCAATCTTGAAATCCGCTACAGAACGTAACAGAAATGATTTTTCGTATCTATACAAGAACAGCGCATACGGCTTGGGTAAGTTCGTAGCGGCGTCTATCTGGAGGTTCTCTTACCGCGCCCTGGCTGCGGAACTCATAACGAAGTGGGAAATGGCCCTCGGCTTACGAGAGACTACCCCTTCTTATACGGGCGGAAAGAAATGGGGAATGGGAAGATTTAAGACAACAAATAAAAATCCGTCTCTGGCGCCATCTTTTATTTGCACCGGGACACAGCAGCGACACGGCCCCACTACTCTAGAACAATCCACGAAATTTTAATGAGATGTCTCCGGCTCAACATTCCTTCAGCAAACCATAAATTTGCATTCTACAGTAAAGATTTTGATAAATCTTGAAAGTTTCTTGCTTGTCCTTCTCTCTTACAAAATTTACGTCTGCTGCGAAAGTTATGTGTTTTACCAAACGATCTAAGAAATGTAACTGACTGACGCTTCCTTAATGAAATGTAACTGAATGTGTTTGAACTTGTTTTGTCTGAATGAATTTGCACAAAGTTATGTTAATGTGATTGCGTATTTTTTAACTATATTCTATGTGAATGTCAAGGTATTGCAAATCCTACCTGACTGCATATTGTTTATTATAATGAAACACAAACTGCTAATTATTTCTGTTTGAAAATGGCGTATCAAAGTTAACAGGCTGAAAATTAGTGATACTAAAAATCACTGTGTTAATAATTCTGGCCCTACAAATTTATTTCTGACTGAACTAACAATCTTTAACTTAATGTAACGAACACAATATTTATCAATGCAATGTGATTCAGTGTAAAACATTTGTTAACCTGTACTGAACACTGAATGAATTGTCCTACCCGGAAATCTGTAAATTATACTGAACTGTAAGCATGACAAGAAAAACTGAATCTTTCTCACATTCCCTTACTGCATAAATTTGTGCAACATCAAAATGCTTCCTGCTGTACTAACTACTGGAAAGGTAACTATAGAAAACAACAGTATTAAGTCAAAACAGTGCTATTAGGACGTTGTGTAAAATTATGGGGCACAGATAGTGATGTAGTCATTCGTTTATTGACGCGTTTCGATTGAATCATCTTCAGAATCGTGGAGGGGGCCTTGACGCCATACAATTTTATTATGTTAACCCCTCCCCCTTCCATAATTCTGAAGATGATTTAATCGGAACGCGTCAATAAACGCATGACCACATCACTATTTGTGCCCCTAGAATTGTACACAGAGATGCCAGAAATGGAGGAGTCAATTGACTGAGGAGATACAGTAGGAGTTCCTCAGAAAGACGAAGAGGTGACGCAGAGAAAGTGGACGGTGGAGGTGTGAAGAAAGACGGGCTGGAGAAGATGAATAGAGGGGAGGTGGGGGGATTAAAAGGGGGAGATGAACAGGGAGAGAGAGAGAAAAGAAAAGAGAAGGTAAACAGAGAGAAAGAGGAAGGAGAGGTGGACTAATTTACGAGCGAAATCAGTAAGTACCTGGTCAACGTCGGGTTTTTAGCTGGTGTGTAACAAATGAAGAAGGCGTGCTTTGCCAATGAATTACAGGTGTTCTGAAGTACATGAATCAAAGGCACTCGCAAACACACCCCCAGAAAAATATGTTACTGCGATGGAAAGTTGTTCAGAAACTTGACGCAGTCGCCGAAGAAACGGCACTAATTCCGTCCACTTCCCGAAATTGTCGCTTGCTTTACGAGGCATTTTTTGCGAAGTGTTTGGGGTGTCCCGGGGCGAAGTATAGACGAATGGGTGGCGCAGGGCGGCAAAGGGCGCGGCGGCCCGGTTATTACGGCCATTAGGGCTGCGGAGACGGCGGCCGGCAGTTAGGGGGAGTTAGCAGCGCGCAGAGTGCGCCGACAAACAGCCCGCCAGCGCAGAAGAAACGCCGAATCACTGCGCGGCCAGCGGTTCCTGTAGTCCGCCAGGCGCGCCAGCGTTAACGGAAGGCAACCCATTTGATGCCGACGTCCCTATATGAGTTCGATCGAATGTTAACCCTTAACGTCCCATGTGCGGTCTTACAGACTGCAAGCGCTTATTGTTGGTCAATTGTCAACAGGGGTGGAGAAGGATAATACAGTGTTATGTAATTGTTGCTTCCAACACCTGCACTGTTTTCCATTGTCAGTAGCCACGTTAACTCGGGTCGGATCAATATTATTACGTCTTTTGTGCTAGCTTTCTCAGAGAGCGCACCTCGGCCTTTGCGTTGTGGATTCAGCACCGAGCTCTTCCTCTACTGTGTGTGCTACAGACCCTCATTTTGAGGATACTGTTTTTCTAATGGTTTTAAGACCCTTTGGGAAAATGATATGGGATCAGGCAGTGACATTGAGATTCGAAGTGAACATAATTCAGACGTAGAACAGTGTAAAATTGAAGAAGAAATTGTATTGCCACCTGTGACACGTAAAACATGCTCCACGTGTGACCCAAAGAGGAAGAGAAAGACTTGTTATTTTTGCCATTGTTCCAAGAAGACCACCTGCCTTCGGTGTTCTACGAAAATCTGCATCGAGTGCAGAGAAAACATTAATTGGAAAGACAAAAGTTACCAACAAAGTAGTAGTGAAATATATATATATATATATATATATATATATATATATATATATTTTTTTTTTTTTTTTTGAGATTTTGTCTGTTTTTCCCTTTACATGCATAGTAAACAATGAAAATATAGCACAAAGTAAAATTTAGAGGCCAGAGTATTTGACTTTTTACCGTGTTAATAAAATAATGTTACGTTAAATAAATGTATTGCAGATTAAAATTGTGTGCCGGAATCGGGACTCGAACCTGGGACCTTTGCCTTTCGCGGGCAAGCGCACTACCGTCTGTGCTATCCCGACACGACTCACGATGCCGCCTCACAACTTTACTTCCGCCAGTACCTCGTCTCCTACTTTCCAAACTTCACAGAAGCTCTCCTACAAACACGCAAGACTAGCACTCCTGGAAGAAAGGATATGGTGGAAACATGGCTTAGCCACAGCCTAAGGGATGTTTCCAGAATGAAACTTCACTCTGCAGCGGAGTGTGCGCTGATATGAAATTTCCTGGCAGATTAAAATTTTAATCTGTACATTGTAGTTTGTAGACTCCTGAAGAAAGGTATCTTTGTTCGTTGTGTGGGAGAATTTGCTGTATTCTCAAAGGGCTACTAAATACGACTTGTACATTTGTGCCACGAAAGAGTTTAACCAGGTCACAAGAAAAATATCCCATGAAATGAATGGGGATACGTATAACTTCATCGCTAGGTGTTGCCGAGTGAAGCTGTGGTACATCTATAGAACGTTTTTTATTGTACATTTTGCGAACCAAGGACGGGTTGTAACCATTCATTTCGGCGATTTATTCCAGATTATTTATTTCTTTATTGATGGAAGTTTCAGAAAGGGGAATCTCAAAAATTCTGTTAATCATTTATTTGCAATTTTCAATCAAGACGCTTTGAAGGAATATTTATTCTAACTGATTGATGTTGTACACCATGGATTGGAAATCATTTCACATAATAGTTGGCCGCCAGAGACCTGAACCTCTTTTTTTCCCATATTTCGGGCAAAAATTACGCCAGTAACACTAAAAATAAGCCGTTTGCAATGTAATTTTAATTTCGAATAAATCGTTACTCTGACTCGATAATTGCATAACCGAAGAATATTCTCTACAACTTTGCTCTCTTAAATTCTTTCATAACTCGCATCCGTGTTGACCTTGGATATATTCCAAAACCCTGCTACAAATTGATGTCAATCAAATAGGCCTGTTGTTTAGAGGATTACTCCTGCGGCCTTTCTTGCATATAGGTCTGACCTGTGCAACATTACCGTCTTTTAGTATAGATCCTTCTTTGAGGGAATGGTTGTGTTTGGCTGTTAGGAAAGGAGCTATTACTTTAGCATAATCAGATAGAAATCTAATGGGTAAACAGTCCGGAGCACAAGTGACTCATTCTGGCCTCTGTTTGTAATTCGAAATCTGGAATAGTGGTTTAGTCTTCTTTGGTGTATGAGTTTCTAAAAGCTATGCTTTAATAGCGTCATCATCGGCTTGATCGCCATTAATATCAGTGAGGGTATTGTTTGTGTTTAGCCCCCTTGTATTTTTAACATATGACCAAAATCTCTTTGGGTTTTCAGTCAAATTTCGAGAATGGGTTACGTTGTGAAAAGTGTTGTAGGCATCTCGCATTGTTGTCCTCGCTAAATTTCGAGTTTCTGTGCAGGATCGCCAATGCTCAGGATTTTGTATACGTTTAAATTTAGCATGCCTTTTCCGTTGTTTTTGCGACGTATTCTGACCTGTTTTGTGTACCAAGGGGGATCACCTCCATTTTTTTATTAATTTATTTGGTATAAAACTGTCAATTGCTGTCGATACCACTTTTTTGAATTGGAGACACATCTGGTTTACAGTTACGTTTAGTCTTTCAAGAAGCAATTATTGTATTTCTATCTGCTTTCTTGAACAAATATACTTTTCATTTATTTTTGCTAACATTGAGACTTTCGATATTCAGTCTGTCTACGACAGCTCTGTGTTCACTAATACCTGTATCCATTTTGATGCTCGTAATGAAAGTATTATTTATTGCTAAGAGATCAAGTGTGCATTGACATCCATTTACTACAATTCTAGTTGGCCCATGAACTAATTGTTCGAAGTAATTCTCAGGGAATGCGTTTAGTAGAATTTCGCACGATGTTTTATGCTTACCTTCTGATTTGTAAATATAATTTTTCCAAAAGATTAAAGGCAAATTAAAATCACCGCCTACTGTTATTATGCGAGTCGGGTACGTGCTTGCAATTAGACACAGGTTTTCTTTCAACCTTCCTGCTATTGTATAGTCAGAGTCGGTGGATCGGTAAGAGGAACCAATTATTAACATTTTACGGTTTTCGAGTGCGTCCTCTACCCATAACAACTTACAGGAACTATCAGCTTCAACTTCACTACATGATAGACTACTTTTGACGGTGACAAACACGCCTCCACTTAGTTTAAGCTATCCTTTCTGAACACAATTAGATCTTTTGGAAAAATTCTGTTGAACTTATTTACGGCTTAAGCCAACTTTCCCTACCTGTAATTACGGGTTTCGGTGCTTTCTATGTAGTTACCAATAGCAAACTGGTAAGGAACGAGATAATCGTTATTTACCACAAATATCTATAAAAATATTAAACGAGTAGAAGTATAAAAAAAAGCGATGTAATGGCCACCAACAACATAGTTGTAGCTACCGGTGGTGCCGGACGAAAATGTTGTGAGGATACATAATTCACTCACGGAGGTAGCTTACAAATCCCTCGTTCAACCGATCCTCATCAGGATGGGATGCTTGCCAGTTGGGATTAATTGAAGGGATAGAAGACTTAAAAAAAGAACCTCGTGTTATGTCACAGCTCGCGTAGAGTCAGTGAAGTGGCAACAAGAACACACCCGTGCGGTGATTCATGAATCGAAGATCAGCTTACCGAATACTGGTAAAAGATGACAATCCAAATTGGTTTCTAGAATGTCGTGTTATACATCCACTCTGTGGTCGCACTATCGTTCTGACAAGAGTCGGCTGTCAAAGTTTTGTGATATTACGTTATTTACTGTTATCTGATTTTAAGCATTAAATTAGCTCGTTGTCACTTTCAGTCTATAGGCACGACAAGGTAAATGCACGTAAGTACATTAGGTGAAAGACTGACAAACATACAGTATCGGTTGCGAGATAAACTTACTGGACATAGTCAGTGCAGATTTCCCCCCTATATTTGTGTTCCGCACGTTTCCTGCTTGCTGACAAACAGGTGAGTATGAGAGCCATAGTAGCGTGGGAGTGGCCGTGCGCTCTAAGGCGCCTTCCTGCGGAGTGCGTGTCTGCTTCCCATCGGAGGTTCGGGCCTTTGATCGGCCAAGGGTACATGTGTGTGTGTGTGGTGTGTGTGTGTGGGGGGGGGAGTTGGGTGGGGGCGGATAGGTGGGTGGTGGGTGGATGTTTATGCGTGTGTGTGAGTGTGTGTTCTTCTGACCATAGCTTAGTATAGGTACATTGTAAGTCTAGGCACTGATAAGCACTACAGTTTGGTACCATAGCTTACAAACATATGAACATTGAATTTTACAGCCACTAATTTTTCATTCGCACATAATTTTTATGGAACGATAACGTTCTTCGTTCAACAAGTACGTTAAAAACGAAGTAAATTTGAAAAATATATAGAACTCTCGGCGAGTTTAAGAACGCGAAACTCACAAGTAAGACATCTTTGGAACACTCCTTCTTCCCTTACGAAGTACGCTTTATACTAGTACAGCACAGTTTTTACAGATTACAGAAATAAATAAGAACAAACTGAGTACGTTAATCTGTCCGCAAGCCGGCCCCCTCGGGCATGGATATCTGTGCCGTCCTTAGTATTAGTTCGTAAGTTTAGGGACTGATGACCACGTAGTTAAGTCCCATAAACTATACAAACATTTGAACATTTTAACATTTCTGTCCGCAAAACATCATGTTCTCCAGCAAGTGCGTCTTCGCGTTTCGGCGCCGCAACGACTGATCCATATAGTTTCGAGCGTGCAGCCCAATGAATTTTGTTTCCTCTAATATTTCGGTTACGTGACTTTCAGCCAACATCAGAGTGATCTACATCTACATTATAAGTGGGATTCAACGATATCTTTTCGCATTCGGAGGAGAATGTTGGCGATTGGAGTTTCGTAAGTAGCCCACGTCGCGGCGATAAGCGCCGTTGTTGTAATGATTCCCCTCCCTGATTTTGTATCATTTCCGTAACGCTGTCTCCCCTGTATCGCGACAGTACGAAACGAGCTGCCCTTCTTTGGACTCTTTCTATGTCCTCCGTCAAACCCACACTTCAGTTGCTCAGTGACCGGCGGCCAGTGCACACGTGACCCGCAGCAGCTCTACATTGTACGGTAACCGGCTTCTTAATAGAAGCGACTTATTTACATTTCGTGTGTGCTTTCTCTTGCAGCTCTTTATACTTTAGTGTGCTCTCGTGTTTGTTTATTAAGAATCGCGTTTATTTGTCAGCTCAGTTACTGAATTTTTGATTTATTAGCTCGCGTATATATTTTTCAGATTCGCCGTTAATAAACAGTTCAGCGTTAGGTTTATACCTTGCAAAGCTCGTTGTTTATCAAACTTCTTTTGCTGCTGTGTATATTTACTTAGATTCGCGTTCAACTAGTCAGTTCAGTGTATTCATCCGCAGTGTAAATCCGCCACTCACTGCTTCTGTTTTGTTTTGATCGTACTCGCGGTTGGTAGTCCTACACTTCAGTTTCTCAGTGACCGGCGGCCAGTGCACACGTGACCAGCAGCAGCTCTACCTTGTACGGTAACCGGCTTCTTAATAGAAGCGACTTATTTACATTTTGTGTGTGCTTTCTCTTGCAGCTCTTTATACTTAAGTGTGCTCGCGTGTTTGTTTATTAAGAATCGCGTTTATTTGTCAGCTCAGTTACTGAATTTTTGATTTATTAGCTCGCGTATATATTTTTCAGATTCGCCGTTAATAAACAGTTCAGCGTTAGGTTTATACTTTACAAAGCTCACTGTTTATCAAACTACTGAGTCCTCTGACGTACTTACTTGGAAGAAACAAAGGTTTTTAGAATGGCTAGGAACTGTGACTGCTGCGAACGGATGGAGGAGGAGTTGGTGACTCTTCGCTCGCAGCTTCAGGCGGCGTTGGCTACGCTGGCAACGCTTGAGACTGCGGTGGGTGGGCGCCGCTGTTGTGGGCCGCTCGCGGGGGTGCAGCAGACGCCCTGTGCGTCTGTTGTGCCCTCCGATCGGCCTGCGGCTGTGGCCAGCCCGCTCACTGCCCGCGATGGGGTAGCCCCCCAATCCGTAGCGGATTGGGAGGTCCCTTCAGCGCGTGTCAGGCGGCGTAAGACTTCCCGGGGGACCGAAGTGGAGGCCTCCCCGGTTAGTCTTGCCAACAGATTCGAGGCGCTGTCTGTGGCAGGGGATGTTCCTGATGCGGATGGTGTCGCTTGTCCTGTACTCGCTCCTCTGCCTTCAAGATCCGGGCACTCACAGAGGGTGGGTTTGTTGGTAGTTGGGAGCTCCAACGTTAGGCTGGTAATGGAGCCCCTTAGGAAAATGGCTACTAGGGAGGGGAAGAATTCCAATGTGCACTCCGTGTGCATACCGGGTGGAGTCATTCCGGATGTGGAACGGCTCCTTCCGGATGCCATGAAGAGCACAGAGTGCAGCCAACTGCAGGTGGTGGCTCATGTCGGGACCAATGATGTGTGTCGCTTTGGATCGGAAGAGATCCTCTCTGGTTTTGAGCGGCTATCAGAAGTGGTTAAGACTGCCAGTCTTGCTTGCAAGATGAAAGCGGAGCTCACCATCTGCAGCATTGTCGACAGGACTGACTGCAGACCTTTGGTTCAGAGCCGAGTGGAGGGTCTGAATCAGAGGCTCAGACGGTTCTGCGACCGTGTCGGCTGCAGATTCCTCGACTTGCGCCAAAGGGTGGTGGGTTTTCGTGTTCCGCTAAATAGGTCAGGAGTCCACTACACTCAGGAAGCGACTACGCGGGTAGCGGGGGCTGTGTGGGGTGGACTGGGCGGTTTTTTAGGTTAGATGGCCTCGGGAATACACAAAATGGGTCTCAGTCTCAAAGAGGGCAGGTCAGACACGGGAAGAAAGTAGACATAAAAACCATTGGTGTAACAGTTGTAAATTGTCGTAGCTGTGTTGGGAAAATTCCAGAGCTCCAAGCGCTGATGGAAAGTACTGAGGCACAAATCGTTATAGGTTCTGAAAGCTGGCTGACGCCTGAGACAAATTCGGCCGAAATTTTTTCAAAGGGCCAAATGGTCTTCAGAAAGGATAGAAAAAATAAAACAGGGGGTGGCGTGTTTATTGCTGTTACAAACGGTTTATCCTGCAACGAAATTGAGGCAGATATTTCCTGTGAATTGTTCTGGGAAGAGGTTATACCTGACCACCGAAATAAATTAATAATTGGATCTTTTTATCGGCCCCCTGACTCAGACGATGCGGTTGCAGAAAGGTTCAAAGAAAGCTTGAATCATATTTCAAATAGGTATCCGAAGCATACTGTTATAATCGGTGGCGACTTTAATTTACCCTCGATATGTTGGCATAATTACGTATTCAAAACCGGAGGCAAATATAAAACATCGTCCGAACTAGTTCTGAATGCTTTTTCTGAGAACTACTTCGAACAGTTAGTTCATGAACCCCCTAGAATAGTACGTGGTTGCGAAAATACTCTTGATCTCCTAGCAACAAATAATCCCGAGATAGTAAAGAGCATTAAAACAGATACAGGGATTAGCGAACATCGAGTTGTAGTAGCGAGACTGAATATCGAAATTCCCAAATGCACCAAAAATAAATGAAAAATATATCTATTCAATAAAGCAGATAAAAATTCGCTTCACGCTTTCCTGAGTGATAGTTTCCAGTCCTTCAAAACTAAAAATGCGAGTGTAGATCAGTTGTGGCTTACTTTCAAAGACATAATATCAGTAGCAATCGAGAGATTTATACCAAATAAATTAATAAAAGAGGGGGCTGACCCCCCGTGGAACACAAAACAGGTCAGATCACTGTTGCAGAAACAAAGAAAAACGCATGCAAAATTTAAAAAGACACAGAATCCGCAAGACTGGCAATCTTTTACTGAAACTCGCAACCTAGCGCGGACTTCAATGCGAGAATCTTATAGTTGTTTCCACAACGAAATCCTGTCTCGTAATCTTGCAGAAAATCCAAAGAAATTCTGGTCATGTGTGAAGTACACTAGCGGCAAAACACAAACAATACCTTCACTACGCGATAGCAATGGTAATACTACCGACGACAGTACTGCTAAGACAGAATTACTAAACACAGCTTTCCGAAATTCTTTCACCAAAGAAGACGAAGTGAACACTCCAGTATTCAATCCAAGAACAGCTGCCAGCATGCGAAACTTAGAAGTAGATGTTCCTGGAGTAGTAAAACAACTTAAGTCACTAAACAAAAATAAATCTTCCGGGCCAGATTGTATACCAACTAGATTCCTCTCAGAGTATGCTGATGCACTAGCTCCGTACTTAGCTATAATTTACAACCGATCACTCAGCGAAAGATCCGTACCCAAAGACTGGAAAGTTGCCCAAATTACTCAATATTCAAGAAAGGCAATAGGAGTGATCCCCAAAATTACAGGCCTATCTCATTGACGTCGATTTGCAGTAGGATTTTGGAACATATACTTTGTTCGAATATTATGTACTACCTCGAAGAGAACGACCTATTAACCAATAGTCAGCACGGATTCATAAAGTATCGCTCTTGCGAAACACAGCTTGCCCTTTATTCACATGAAGTGTTAAGTGCCGTCGACAAGGGATCTCAAATCGATTCCATATTTCTGGATTTCCGGAAGGCTTTTGATACTGTACCCCACAAGCGGCTTGTAATGAAATTGCGTGCTTAAGGAATATCTCCCCAATTGTGCGATTGGATTCACGATTTCCTATCAGAAAGGACACAGTTCGTTGTAATTGACGGTAAGTCATCGAGTAAAACAGAAGTGATATCTGGCGTTCCACAGGGAAGCGTTATTGGTCCCCTACTCTTCCTCGTGTTTATAAACGATTTAGGAGATAATCTGAATAGCTCCCTTAGACTGTTCGCGGATGATGCTGTCGTTTATCGCTTAGTGAAGTCAACAGACGACAAAAGCAACTGCAAAGCGATTTAGACAAAATTTCTACTTGGTGCGAAAATTGGCAATTGACAATAAATAAAGAAAAGTGTGAAGTAATACACATGACCACTAAAAGAAATCCGCTGAACTTCAATTACGCGATAAATCAGTCAAACCTGAAGGTCGTAAATTCTACCAAATACCTAGGAGTTACAATTACGAACAACTTTGACTGGAAAGAACACATAGAAAATATTGTGGGAAGGTGAACCAAAGGTTACGTTTCATTGGCAGAACGCTTGGAAGATGCACCAGCTCTACCAAAGAGACTGCCTACATCACACTTGTGCGTCCTCTCTTGGAGTACTGTTGCCCCTTGTGGGAGCCTCACCAGGTGGGACTGACGGAAGATATTGAGAAGGTTCAGAGAAGGGCAGCTCGTTTTGTTTTATCACGTTACGGGGGGGAAAGCGTCACGGAAATGTTGCACGAATTGGGGTGGAAATAATTAAAAGAAAGACGTTATTCATTGCGGCGCGATCTGTTTGCGAAGTTTCAATCACCGACTTTTAGTTCTGAATGTGAAAATATTTTGCTAGCACCCACCTACTTAGGGAGACATGACCATCCCAATAAAATAAGAGAAATCAGATCGAAAACGGAACGATTTAGGTGTTCTTTCTTCCCGCGCGCTATTAGAGAATGGAACGGTAGAGAAAAGTTATGAAGGTGGTTAATGAACCCTCTGCCAGGCACTTAAATGTGATTTGCAGAGTATCTATGTAGATGTAGATGTAGATGTAGATGTAGATGTAGATAAGGATCCCACAGTGGGCAGCAATACTCCAAAAATGGACGGACAAGCGTAGTGTATGCAGTTTCTTTTGTAGTTCTGTTGCATGTTTTAAGGGTTCTGCCAATAAAACGGAGTCTCTCGTTCGCCTTTCCCACGACATTATCTACGTGTTCTTTCCTATTTAAGTTTGAAGTAATAGTAATTCCTAGGTATTTAGTGGAGCTTACGGCCTTCACTTTTGATTGATTTATCTTGTAAACAAAGCTTAACGGATTTCTTTTCGTACTCATGTGGATGACTTCACACTTCTCATTATTTAGAGTCAATTGCCAATTTTTACACCATACTGATATCTTATTCAGATCGTTCTGCAGTTGGTTTTGATCTTCATATGATTTTACTAGACGGTAAATGACGGCGTCATCTGCAAACAACCTAAGACAGCTACTTAGATTTTCCCCTAAATCGTTTATTTAAATAAGGAACAGCAGAGAAAGAATAACACTACCCTGTGGAACGCCCGATATCACATTTGTTTTAGTCGATGTCTTACCATCGATTACTACGAACTGTGTCCTCTGTGACAGGAAATCCCTTATCCAATCGCAAATGTGGGGCGATATACCATAATCACGCAATTTGATTAAAAGCCGTTTGTGAGGTACGGTGTCAAAAGCCTTCTGGAAATCAAGAAATACGGAATCGATTTGCGAACCCTTGTCGGAAGCACCCATCACTTCGTGTGAATAAACGACGCTGTGGCAATCGGTTTGTCCTTTCAAACCCGCGGACCATACCACTGCGCATTCAGCCACACATGTATTAGCACCAGCCATGTTTATCGGCGGCAAATAATACAACATATGTGTGGGCTATGTCTTAGGTTGCGTTGTCGATCCTAGCCAAAAAATCGATTTCTGTGGCGATGTTTTAGTATGTTCATTAAATTTAGTGCCGGATTCCACGTTTTAGGTAAAGAAACGCGCTACTTCTATTAATCCGTCGCCAAACGTATTTCAGCGACTTCTTTCATCACTGAGTTGCAGAAAAGTCGCGACTAATAACCAGAGGGACCTGTAGAAAGTAAAAATTGAAGAAGAAGAGAAATATTGAAAAATACCAAACAAATAATAGAGGAATGTGAGCATAAATGTCACTGACATAGGAAAGGAATTCTTTGCGCAATCCATAAAATGATAATTACAGACTTCGTGCAACGCAACAGATACATGTTTCGTAGGATAATTATACTTGATATCGAGAGCTCAATATGTGATTATTAAACGGCACCTCAACTAACAGGGATTCTTAAATAAGAAAATAACCTGTATTTGCAGTTTATGTAAAGAGCAGGCAGCTTCAAAATTTAAATCAAATTGTGTCATAATCACATTCAAATTTTTTCATCAAGTTTCAAATTTTTGTAATCAAGTATTAAATGACTATGGCAGTGTTCAAAAAAATGTTAAAAATCTCGTACGCCTTCTCAGCTTCTTCACGGAGACAACATCAAACGTTATCGTGCATCGAAATGCCGCATGGATTGGTCCTGTGGTCTAAGATGTCTTGCTACTGTCTAGGCGGCCGTTCCCGTCTGAGAATCGAATCTTCCCTCGGGCATCTTAATGTAAGTAGTTTGTAAATCTAGGGATTGACGACCATAGCAGTTTCATCCAATACGTTTACAAACATTTGAACATTTTGTGGTTCGAATGCTATCATTGTTGACCTGTGAAGAGATCACATATTGTCGCGGCGGATTAGCCGCGCGTGCTGGAGCGCCGTCTTGCGTTGCGCGCGGCAGTCCGCCGTCGGGGATTCGAATCCCCCCCTAGGGCATGGATGTTTGTGTCGTCTATGGTATAAGGTCGTTTGTAAGTAGTTTGTAAGTTTAGGGACTGATGACCCCGCACTTGAGTGCCTTAAGCCTTACAAACATTTGAACATTTTTGAGATCATATATTTAGTGGAGTACAGGTCACGCAATTTGTCGTGGCCCCTCGGTGATCGGCGGAAGTCGGGGTTCGCGTGGCTACGAAATGTTTATGTTCTCTACCAACTGTACCTCATAACAGCATTGTACACAGTAGACATGGTCAATGTATTGTTGATTTGTGCTTGGTATTGATTACTGTCTTTCACTTTGTTACTTGCTAAAATAAATCCACATACCCCGACGACGTATTTTAGAAAAAGGAAGACTGTCCTTGAAAGTCGTATGATTAATGTTAATTCCGATTGTTATTCAGTTACGACAATAAAAGAGGCAGAAACCGTTGCTAAGTCCCTTTAAAATACCAATATTTCGTAGATATACGTTCCAGTTTCCTATTACACAAACATTAAAGTGATACTTAATTTCGTGTTCCATCTGTGACGCTTTAACCCCTTACATGTTCGTTTTAAAACATGTATGCTATGGGCCGTAAGTTGGCGGCAGTGGGAGAAAGAGGCGGGGCTTGTTCTAACAGCCAATGCGCTACGGGCTGAATGCAAGCCTCCCACGTTCAAGTGCGTGAACTGTACATGGTTCAGACACTCCGTACAAAGATTAAATTTAACAAACAACTTCATTTCATATGTGAAACAATGAGCCAGATTTACCATTTCCTTCGTTGAAGGCCAACTCCTTACGTTTCGTAACAGTTTTCCGCAACTACGAATTCCGCCACACGAGAGGAAGCGGCTGAAAGGCGCCATTACGTAGAGTACGGAATGGGTGGGGTGACGTACGGATCTCCGAGAATGGAGTCGGCCGTCTTTCAGAGGACCACAATGGCTGCCGGGCCCTCTGTAGAACAGCGCGCACGCCCTGCGTCTGCTGAAACTCAAGACATTCCTCATCTGGCAGAGTGCATAGCGGGTCCCCGATCAGACGCCTCAGTCACTCTCGCTCCCGATCGGAATCGACTAGCGGGATGAAAAGAACAATCCGAACCCTGCTGTATCGGCGTGGAACGTGGCCCGACAAGATGGCAATATCGCACATACACACCCAGACCAAAGGAACAGAAATTCTTCCGCTATTGCATTCATCTCACTTGAAAACTTTTATCAGCCAGTGATCGCTGTAATGTATACATATTCATAAAAGCTTCTTGCAAATTCAATTTAATTTTTAATTTTAAATGTATTGTTCCGAAACCGATTATCGATAATGATATTCTGTTGTGATCATTGACAAATAAAAGTTTAAAATAAGATGAGGGGAACGATTAAATTATTGGCCCGCACCTCAAACAAGCTGCCGATATCAGGTAAACATGAAAAATTAATTCATTGTACCGAGATGTTTTTGTTCCAGTTATTAATTTCGGCCGCAATACGCCAGAAAGCTGTCCTCAGAAATATTTCGTTTTATATTTTTACTTACTGCATCAACTGGGAACCGTAGATTTATTGCATTATACGTAACAATAACTTACTGCCGTGCCGGTACCAGAGAACCGTATCAGAATCGAAAATTGAGATTTCTTTTTATTTTTATTTTTATTTTATTTATTTATTTATTTATTTATTCTTTTGTTTGGTTAGGCGGGGGAAAGGGCACAGGGTTCAACAAGTGCTTTATGTCACTAAAGGAATGATCTGTTCTGTCATCCAACAGCGTCATTTGCAATTGTGCAGAACCGGAATGTGAAAACTACGGAACCAGAAGGCACGGATTTTCAGAGCGATGAAATATCGCAATTTAAAAATTCATTTGTCTGAAAAGAACTACTTTGGAATAAGTTTGGAATAATCGTTACTTGACTAACTGGGAAATAAACTTTATTTCATCATAATGATTCAGTGGAAATATACATTGGAATCGGACTGACTGTCAAATATTCTACATCTATCTACATCTACATACATACTCCGCAATTCACCGTAAGGTGCGTGGCGGAGGGTACACTGTACCTCTACTAGGCATTTCCGTTCCTATTCCACTCCCAAATTGAACGAGGAAAAAAAGAATGCCTATATGCCTCCGTACGAGCCCTAATTTCTCTTATCTTGTCTTTGTGATCTTTACGCGAAATGTAAGTAGGCGGCAGCAAGATCGTACTACACTCAGCTTCAAATTCCGGCCCTCTAAATTTACTTAACAGAAATTCACGAAAAGAACGTCGTCTTTCTTCCAGCGATCCCCAATTGAGTTGCCGGAGCATTTCCGTGACACTCGCGCATTGGTCGAACCTACCGGTAACAAATCTAGCTGCTCGCCTCTGAACCGCCTCTATGTCTTCCTTCAAACCGATCTGCTGCGGGTCCCAAATACTTGAGCAATACTCGAGACGTGGTCGTACAAGCGTTTTATACGCACTCTCCTTTACAGTTGAAGTACATCTTCCCAAAATTCTCCCAATAAACCGAAGTCGGCTGTCTGCCTTACTCACAACTGTCCTTACATGCTCGTTCCATTTCATATCGCTCTGCAATGTTACGCCTAGATATTTGAACGACGCGACCGCATCAAGAAGCTCACTACTGATGCTGTATTCGAACATTATAAGATTGTTTTTTCTACTCATGCGCATCACCTTACATTTTTCTACATTGAGAGCTAGCTGCCATTCTTCGCACCAACTAGAAATTTTGTCTAAGTCAACCTGTATGCTATTACAGTCAGTTACAGACGACACCCTCCCATACACCACAGCATCATCAGCAAACAGCCGCAAATTACAACTTACTCTGTCCATCAGATCATTTATATAGATAGAAAATAATAGCGGTCCTATCACACTCCCCTGGGGCACGCCTGACGATACACTCGTCTCTGATGAACACTCGCCGTTGAGAACAACGTACTGCGTTCTATTACTTAGGAAGTCTTCCAGCCAGTCACAAATCTGTGAACCTATTCCATAAGCTCGTATCTTCGTTAGCAGTCTGCAGTGTGGCACCGTGTCGAACGCCTTTTTGAAGTAGAGAAAAACACAATCCGCCTGTTGCCCTTCGTCCATGGCTCGCAAGATGTCATGTGAGAAAAGGGCAAGCTGAGTTTCACATGAACGATGTTTCCTAAATCCGTGCTGGTTCATGGAAAGAAGCTTTTCCGTTTCAAGGAAATTTACTATATTCGAACTGAGAATATGCTCCAAAATTCTACATGAAACCGATGTCAACGATATTGGCCTGTAATTGTATGGGTCAGTTCTCTTTCCTTTCTTATACACGGGAGTCACCTGCGCTTTTTTCCAATCACTAGGAACTTTGCGCTGAATTAAAGATTCGCTGTAAATGCAAGCTAAGTAGGGGGCCAATGCCGCAGAATAGTCTTTGTAAAACCGAACTGGTATTCCATCCGGACCAGCAGACTTTTTCGTATTTAGCTCTCTCAGCTGCTTCTCTACACCGGAAATACCTATTGCTATGTCCCCCATTTCGGAATTAGTACGTTGATCAAATGATGGTATATTTGTGCGGTCCTCCTGCGTGAGGATACTTTAGCAACAATTAGAAGACTCAAATAGTTTTTTCAAGAGTTAAAAATGATCGTTGGTAGCTCTGTGCAAGGCCAGACGTGGGGTGTCAATGTACTTGGAAAAGGTAAGTAATTTAAGTAGAATTAAAACGTAGTTTAATACTGATAACTAACTAGGTGCGTTTACTAGTGTGCTTTTCAAGCTCACCTTGAAAGATTTTTTTTTATTCGCGTTCTGTTTCAGCAATAGCGAAAAGTTGTCTGTGTGTCAATTTTTTAGTCATCCGACCATTCACACTTGCAAACCTCTGGCCCTGCGTTGGTACATTTAATTTCTCAGTGTAGAGTATGAGATGGCACTCTGACCTCCCTTTATTTTCACGCAAGTAATAAATACACTGACTTTAAATTATAACATTTTATTTGACTAATATAGTGAATGTTTGTCTGTATGTAATCGTAATCCATTCTTTCGATTACAATTAAAATTTAGTGAACTATTCACCGTACGCCAAGGAAGGTTCCTGACCTAAAAACAAAAGAGCACCACACTTAGATCAGGAGATATGACGTCATAAATAATGAGATGCCATCGCGAGAGAATACCCAGATTTATGCGCCAATTATTTGAAAATGGATTAGTTATGGACCTGCAACAAAGTTTGCATGTAATTTCGGATGTTTATGAAGCGTTTTGTAACTGATCCTTCCCCTCCGCCCCCCCTCCACCATACACAAAATGGTGAAACGAAAAGAAGTCTACCGCTCACAACAGTTTCGCTGTAGATGACTTAAAACTGTCGCATAAGGCATGACCTAGTATCAGATAAAGTTACAATTACAGATTTGCATGTTACTATTTATTTTTGTCTGCAAGTTTCCCTTAATTCTCTTGAATCTAAACTTAAGCAATCTGTTTTCTTAATCTCTGTCTATATAAAAGCGAACGAACACTCACTCACTCACGTACTAAACATGAAATCTCGAAAACTACTCCACGGATGAAGCTGAAATTTGGCAGGAATGTACTTTATAGGTAGATAACGTCAGCGAAGAAAGTATTTTGTGATAGGTGCATGGCGGAGCATACTTCTCCTAACGACACACAAAATCTACAGTTTCATTCCGATCTTCACGAAATTTCGCATGCTTGATCTTCAAAACAACAGGGAGATCACCGTCTACCTTAAATTTCATACGGTGCATGGGGGACGGTACTATGCAACATAAAAGACAAAAACTCATCGGAAAACCGATGCTATGATGATTTTTCAAGAATCTAAACTACTCACATTGACGGATCCCTAAATAACTTGGTCGCGCCATAACTTGAGAACAGCTTGTCTGATTTCACAGATTTTTTATTTATTATTATTTTTTATTTTGGTTTTTCTTAGAACATTGGTTGTATGAAATAAAAATGGAATATTTGAGAACAACAAAGTGCGTTTTTGAATGTGACACTGCGGTTCTATTGATTGAAATCTAAAGTTTTGTTCCGATATTGATGAAATTTTTCACACTCTGCCTTAAAAACAAGAGGAATGTCACTGTCTGTACAAAATTTCGTTCGGTGCATCGTGGAAGGTCCTTAACTTACTGAATTTTATAAAATGCATATTTTTGCTCCAATCTTTAAGAATTTTTGCACACATGACCTGTAAACAAACAGGAAGGTCACTGAGTACATAAAAGTATGGATTTGACAGAGGGTACTTTGCAGTAAACTTTGCCGAGAGACGGAAAGGTGGAAACAAGAGAAAGAGGTGGATGCAGAGAGAGGGGGGAAGGGAAGGCGGAGTACGAGAGTGTCGGATAAATCAACACCCGGGCAATGCCAGCTTTACAGCTAGTATACTATATACACAGTCCTCAAGGTGCATGCGAGCTGCGGTCGTCAATTTCAGAGATCTTCGTCTGCTTGCTGCAGACCAATTGGGCGAACCCTCTGCCTTGCACATACATGTCATTTTCGAAGTATTTATGTAGTTGTTGTGTTTCGGTGAGAAGAAAAAAACTGAAAATAGTCTCAAAAAATATTTTCGTAATAACTGTCGCTTTTCAATGTGCTAGCTCTAGTTCATTTGATAATGTAAGTGCGACAACTGTAGAGGACATTTTACACCTCAATTAGTAATATTTTTGCTACGTTTGAGACTTTGCTCTGAAATTATGTGACTCTGGTGATATTCAGCAGAACTTGCAAAGCGAAATGTCAGACAAGTGGAATGTTACACGGTTTAATCGTAAAGCCGGGCCTTGTTAAATGTCAAAAGCAGGACAGAGCCGAAGTTGGCCAAGCCCACTGTATTCGTGAGTCTGCCGCTTACCTTTTAGATGAAAAAATGAAATATTTTATCCCTCTAGTAAAACGCAATCAAACGTATGAAGTGGTGAACCTTTTCTGGGGATTTATATGCATTGGTCCCGCGAAAACTATAAGTTTTATATTTATATTGTGTTTAAATGTTTTCGATCTTTGTATCCTTACGTGTCGTAAGAAAATAATTTAAAACTTGGTGTCGCGTATCTGTTGCGTTATATGTAGCGTTACTCTAACTGGCTGCGTTTTCTTGAAATAGCTACTAGACTGTACTTTGTGTAAGAGCTTTTAAAAGTCGTGGTTAAATTACGTGTGCTGAATTTTCCATTCATCTCAAGCTTCAAGTATATCTTTAGTCATAAAATAAAATCCTAAATATTATTACCATTATTTTATACAAATTTTATTCTCTTTTACTATATATATAGCAATTTTTTTATACTGAAGACAAAAAGAATACAGTCACTTTCGAGAAAACTTGTCTCGAAGCAAGTGCATCTGGTCAGCCATCCGAGCCAATGTGCCTATGGTTTCTTTCCTTTTTTAAAAGTGTTTTAATATTGTTCGATGCACTTAAAACAATTCGTACAACAGGGCTGACATTCTGAGTAATTTCCTCTGATTTTGTGAAAACAATAACATTTGCCGGAGTAGCTGAGTTTATCAGTGAAGACGTGGGTGAAATACTTTTCGATAGTCTGATAAAACGCAATAATTAAGATAAAATTTGGATTAATTTCATACGAACTCTTGAATCTTTGATAATCCACTCTCAAAATTGTACAAAATTCTTCGGACAGATATAATGAACAGCTGCAACCGTTCACTCAGAAGAGGTATTTGGTATACAGAAAATCTTCTGTTCCAGTCCCTTTATCAAAACGAAATGAGTGTAGTACCTCATCATTACGGATAATGTACGTGCACATCGTGGGAACAAGACGGTCGCATTATACAGTATTTGTAAGTGACTGTAGCAATAGCAGGAAGTTCAATGCGCGAAGGGAGAAGGACATTAATAAACGGAGCACTACTGAGGCCTCGTCGCAAACGCTGCTACTAACGTACCTTCCCTTTCGCACTGCGGAAACCCAGATTCATTGTAGGTAGTTCCAGTAACAGGGAATTCGCATGACAGCGGAGTAGCGAAACACGGCCAAACAATACATTGTGGTAATTAGTTTCGCAGACAATACTGCACGAGTTCTCTAGTGACGGGCAGTAACAAATGTAACGGCTTTGTCAGACATACGAAAGCTGCTTGTGTGGGTGTCTGTGTCCGTGTCTTTTGTGTGTGTGTGTGTGTGTGTGTGTGTGTGTGTGTGTGTGTTTGTGTGTGTGTATTGTGTTTTAGCGTGAAAGGGAAAGTGTAAGCTGAATAGTCGTACCAGCCTGTGATGAATCTTGCGGCAGCTGCCTCATGGAGAAGTAATTATCCGAGATCCGGTGTCACTCTCAGAAGATTAAACTGTCTCCTGTCTTCTGAGCTTGACATCTTTATTTGTCGCCAAAGATAGGACAGGAACTCCGTGATCAATGAGAATGTTACTGGATAGCAACTAGCAATGGAAAGTTCAGATTGCAACATGACTATATGACGAGGATGGTGTGCATCTAACCGTTAAGACGTACGACGATCCACGACAGGCACATGAAACAGACATACGTAACTTAGCATTCAGGGACAGCCTCTGAGGAGCTGCTCAGATGTACTCGTTGAAAATCCAACCATTCGGGCGCATAAATGTTCTGATGGGGACTCCAAAGCTACATTATTTACTGATTCTGTTACTTACTTTTAGTGATACTAAAACGCAGCAAGGAAAGTAAAATAGTCTGAAAATGCCCAGCACAAATCGTTAGTGCACGAAGAAGCGCATTTTTTCAATTGAGCAGTAGGGACATTCGCTGTGTCGCTTCCCAGCTGCATTCTACCAGATGTAAAATTGTAAAAGAGAAAAAAAAAGCAACAAGATATCAGTAGCATATGAGGAAAATTGCTCCTAATTCAACGATGTCAATGTACCATAAAATTTTCAGTCAGCCGCTTAAAGTGACAATAAGAGCGCAAAACACATCTAATACAACTAACAGTGCTTATATTAGTACTCAAATTGAGTTGTAGAATATGGATGAAGTTATCGAAACAATTGTGAATATAACAATGTGCACACCTCACTAAAACCGCAATTTTACATTCAAAATCACTCTACCATTCTAGCAGTCTAATACAATTCTTCTAATATTTGATGTGCTTAAAGATCAGAAAAGAGCAAGTGGAATCAGGTTGACCCTGATCCCATTTACCTGCCTTCTTTCAGCAAAAACTCAATGCTCACTGGCGGGCAGGAGCGGTACTGCAAGGCATGTTAGCTGCAGTTTAAGGACCTTTCTGTAATCCACAATTGCCCTAGGGGATAAAGCCAGAGGTGCCCACAAGGGGGAGTGGGGAGGCCATGACGCATATTGCGACATTTGAATTTCTGTGGTGGGGGGGGGCGGATTAAAAAAAGTACTTTTGGCCAGCCGTGGGGAGAAAGGGGCTTTATAAAACAATTTACAAAAGTTGAGATAAAAGATATTTATTTTCTATATTAAATGGCAAAACAGGACAAAATATCTCACGTGTGTATGTATGGGCGCGGGGGGGGGGGGGGGGGGGGGAGATTGAGCCGCGGTGGAGTAAACGAGTGGTATAAGGCGACTCGCTGCGGAGCGCTGTTGCTCGCCGTCGGAGGTTCGAGTCCTCCCTAGGGCATGGGTGTGTGTGTGTGTGTGTGTGTTGTCCTTAGGTTAGTTTACCTAGGTTTAAGTAGTTTGTAAGCTACGGACTGATGACCACGCAGTTTGGTCCGATAAATTTACAAACATTTGAACACATGCGGACTGATGCAGAGCGACGCCGCCCGGTCAGCTACCCCACTCGCTCCCGAGTCGACAGTTCCTGCCCACGCGCGTGCGCGCGCCAAAAGCTCAACCGCCGGTTTTTTTTCCCTACGTCATCAACTTCCCATGTGAGCCGTTCTAACATACTTCCAACGTACAGCGCTCAGCCAATACATTTCTAAAACTATACTTAAAATCAAAATAATTACTCTACACATTAAATAAATATCTTCTTAGGTTTTTATGTTGGTATAAACATCCTTTGTACTATTTATCACAATCGTGCAATTTCTTATATCACAGATAAGTGATTTAACTGAATATTTCAAGATAAAATACACAAGGTTAATTGAAAATAAAATGAGAAATAGTTAATATATTACTTTTATAAACAAACATTGCCATGCTAGTTGTGTAACTGTCCTGTATTCATTGGTAATTTATTACTTTTCATTGTCAATTAAACATATTACGTCAGATGTGACTATATCAGCTAATGTATTGTTTATTTGTCAACAGGCTATTTTGTAATGAGGGCCTTAAAGGTTCCTAACTGCATCATATTACTTCAAATGCAAGTAGTATTAGAATATTTTATTTCACGCTGTGCACTGCACTGCACCTGGCACTCGCCATTGTCCCACTCTCCCCTCACCGGAAACGAAGCCTGGAAAATCCTAAGCTGGAAGAAGCCACCAACGTCGGCCTGCTCGCTGGCCTCCCGTCAGCTACAAGCACACAGCAAATCTCAACGTGGAGAATTTCTACCTTTAGCCTAACTGTAAATGTTGTCACCCAACTGCGTACATACATTGCTACCATAATTAATAAGATTAAAATTGTGTAACACATAATGCATTGGCATGGTCAATGTTTGCAGTGAACTTCATACTGTTTAATTATCAAATGCTATTAATTACCAGTATTTCTATTGGGCGGTAATCTCACAGCACCAAAGGAAATGCAATAATGAATGGCATCTTCCTGAACCCACCTACCTAATCACATAATCAAGTAATATGTGGTACAGTCAATAAGTTCTGAGACTTAACGCTTGGAGGGTAGACAGCCGCAGAAGTCTTTACGTATCACATGCTGCTTCATTTCATGGCATTACATGGCAGCGTGTGAAACTTTCGGAATCGTGTGGATGCCTATACTCTAGGCATCAAGTCTGAGAACTTATTTACTGAGCCATGTATAAGTGGGTGTTAAAGTCATAATCAGACAATCACACACTTTGAGAACTAACATATCCACCATCAGGTGTGAAAGGCATGTGTGTTTCGCAATATTATAATCACTTTAAGCAATATTATAGTAATTGTTGATTTACACTTTAATGATATACTGACGTAACTGAATATGTACGACCTAAAATGTGTCCTAGTCGGTGAGTTGCAGAATCTTGATGTAGGTGCAAGTTCTGCAGTAGTTACAACGACGGAACATAAAGAGCTCTGTACGATGGTTGGAACTTACATAGTGGCAACACTGCTATGGAGACACTATGCAATGGAATCTGATAGCACACGTTGTTGACATGCCTACCTTACCTCCGAGGAAATGGACTCGCCCGTCCCACGTCACCGGTTAACGCACTATCGAGGGAAACAATTGTGAGCGAGCGGTCTAACGCAACGGTGTCACTATGTTTTCTAAATAGGAACAGATTGAATGTGCCAGAGGTTGTACAGCATGACAGTGTCTTCAAGTTTTTTCTCAGACGCACTCTGAGCGCTATTAGCGCGAAGAAAAGGCTTTCTTACACCGTATCGTTAACACTGGATGTGACATGGGACACATCGCACGAGCCAAAACTGAAACGCCAATAGAACGAATGGTGTCACTATGGGTCGCCGCGAAAGTCGAAAGTGGGTCAGAACCCCAGTATCGTGAAAGTTATGATGATACTTATGTAGACTGTGATGGAGTTATCTTAACGAATTACCTGCGACCAGCTTTGCTAAAGTAGCGGCAACATTTTCTGCGCAACTAACCTATCATGTTACTCGACAATGCACGGGCACATACAGCGCAAGCTGTGGCTGCTATGTTCGGTCTATGTGACTGGGAAGTGCTGTACGAAATTAAGTCCCATTAAGTACTCGTGACTTTGATTTGATTCCGAAGTTGAAGGAACCACTTCGTGGCATTCGCTTCAGAACTGTTCAAGAGTTTGGACAGGTGGTAGACCGCTCCATCCGCACCATCAACAGAACAGGCTCTGCTAACGGTATACTACGCCTTCCACATCTATGGTAACGGGTTCTACACAACGCTCGTGACTACGTTCATGGACAGTAACAGGTGCAAACATGTAACGCATTTGTATCGATTGTTTATGTTCCAACCATCGTAGATAGCAGATAGATAACTAAATTCCGGTACCTTTATTACACAAAAGTACAAGGTGTTCTAAAAGAGGTAGGGTCTTTCTGGTCTCATGGTTTAATCCGCTATCAAAATTCAACACACCAGGATCTAGTCAGATGTTTTACATCGTACGAAAAGGGTTAAATACTTATCTACAATCGTTTGTCAGTAGAGACAAGTAATTTCATTATGAACATTTCAAATTGTAGCATGACATATCTTCAAGAAAGATCGTATTTAAGAAATATCCCAGGTTCCCTTCTTTTCCACATGTCGGACAGGGAACTATTGTTCAATAGCAGTAAGAGAGAATGAAGACCGTAGGTTTTGAAGTCCCGTGTGCGTAAAAACGTAATGTTTAGTTTTCTATCTTTACTGTTAGATTTATGAGTTAATTGTCCTATATGTTATCCGTTTCATAGTTTTGTGAGGATGGTTCGCGTTGTTTCGCGGCTAGCTTTTTCTTTTTTTCAATTGTTTCACTCTGTTCGAGATAATATTATTATAAAATCCGAAACAGGTCGTGTGTGCAATTAAATATCGTATATTCAGCAAATCAAGAGTGGCTTATTGAATTTACACAATGTATTTGTAATGTTGCGGTTACCCTATAAGGACTTGCAGCAGATAAACGAAATTTAATATAAGTCTTATCCTCTTCCTGTCTGGTGAGGTATATAACTTGATTCATTCCTGTTTATTTAACTTCACTCTACTGACAGATGTATTTTCCTTTTTTTTTTAGGGCAAGTCAGACCATTTCTCAAATTCATGGTCAAAGTCTCGACGTACAGCTAAAGGTAACGAAACTCCAGTTGCTCTCTTTCTCTGCGTCTTTGTCTTTCCCTATGTGTGTGTGTGTGTGTGTGTGTGTGTGTGTGTTGTGTAGAACACACAATAAACTAACTTTTTGTATCATAGGTGCCATATTATTCCTGTTATATTTGTTACTGTAGTCAAATCTCTCAGTAGAAATTATGAAACTGTATAGTTGTATTATAGTCAATAAAAATAGCAGTATCACAGTATTTAAAATTTGCTATTCCCAAATTCTCCATGGTATATACCCTAACCTAAGTGCTATACCGAGTATTTCGTGACACTGAAGAAAGCTGTCTAAGAGTCAGATTGTACTCTGTAGCATTTCCTAATAGGCAGTAGCTTTAGGCGATATGTTTCTTCTCTCACTGAAAACTTAGTTGCTGGATGGATGACATTGTTAATTACGTCTTTTATATAGGACTATTATTACGTGAGTAATTTAGTTTTTGGCAGTCGCAAATAGGAATTATTCCAATACTTGTTCTTGTTGCTTTCTAGAAATTTTAAATGCAATTTACTTTCATAATAGAAAATATGTACCAGAAGGAGAGCTGTAATGTTCTGAAGAAATAGTTACTTCATATTATAATTTCAAAATGATAATGGGACTACTTTGTATGTTCAACCGTTCTTTAATTTTTAAATACCTATAATAAACAGGTGATAATCTAAAACAGGAGAAAGTAAGTGTCTTCAGGCCGTGCCTCAAGGATAAAATTTATAAGATTACGGTCATCCAACCGTATAGGAGTAAAAGTATTCGAAAGATTTGATCAAGTATGTTTTAATGTACCTTACTTGTGAATCGTATTTCGCGTAATTTATTTTATCAGAGAACACACAGTTTGACTATTTTACTAATTTAGCCATATACTACGTAAAACGTATAACAAAACAAACTTTTACAGAATATTATTCTCTTTGCTGTATTCACATAAATGTGTGGCATACGCATATTCTAAATTATTCAAAAATATTTTTGTGGTGGATGTGTCTTGAATGACGTAACACACAGCTTATTTCACTTATTTCATATACAAATTTAGCCCTATATCCGTACGATCAATATAAAAGTGAACTTTCCAGCTTTTCTATTAGCTACGTTCTACTGCTACTGTTTTTTTATAATGGTAGAACATAGATTCCGGAACCAAGTTATAAACTGTAAGACATACCCAGGGGCCGATATAGACTCTGACCATAACTTGTTAGTCATGAATTGTAGGCTGAACCTGAAAAAACTGCAGATAGGTAGGAAAATAAGGAGATGGGACCTAGATGAATTGAAAGAACGTGAAGTTCTGGAGAATTTCAGAGGGAGATTTAGGCAACAATTGACAGAAACAGGGGGAAATAAAACAGTAGAAGAGGAATGGGTAGCATTGAGAAATGAAATAGTGAAGGCGGCAGAGGACAAAATAGGTAGAAAGGCAAGACCTGCAAAAAATCCTTGGATATCACAGGAAATACTAAATTTAATTGATGAAAGGAGAAAATATAAAAAAATACAGTAAATGAAACAGGCAAAATGGAGTACAGACGACTAAGAGATGAGATTGACAGGAAGTGCAAAATGGCTAAGCAGGAGTGGCTAGAAGCCAAATGCAAATCTGTAGAAGAATGTATAAGAAGGGGAAAAGTAGATACCGCCTACAGAAAAATAAAATAGACATTTGGGGACAAGAAAAGCAACTCTACGAATATCAAGAACTCAGATGGGATACCAGTTCTCAGCAAAGAAGGGAAAGCTGAAAGGTGGAAAGAGTACATAGAGCAGCTCTATAAAGGAAAGGAACTTAGAGACGATGTTGTAGGAAGGGAAGTGGAAGTAGATCAAGATGAAATAGGAGATACTATACTGAGAGATGAATTTGACAGAGCCCTGAAAGACCTAGGTCGGAACAAGGCCCCAGGAGTAGATGACATACCCTCAGAGCTACTAAAGTCTCTGGGAGAGCCCGCCATGACAAAACTATTTGAACTGGTGTGTAGGATGTATGAGATAGGAAAAACGTAATAATCCCCATTCCAAAGAAATCAGGCGCAGACAGGTGTGAAAGTTACAGAACCATCAGTTTGATAAGTCATGGTTACAAAATTTTAACACGAATTATCTACAGGAGAATCGAAAAGCTGGTAGAAGCTGACCTCGGGGAAGATCAGTTTGGATTCACGAGGAACGTAGGAACCCGGGAGGCAATACTCACTTTATGGCTTATCTTAGAAGATAAATTAAGGAAAGGCAAACCTACATTTTTAGCTTTTGTAGATTTGGAGAAAGCGTTTGACAATGTTGACTGGAATACACTATTTCACATCCTGAAGTCAGCGGGGGTAAAACAAAGGGAAAGGAGAAGTATTTACAACTTGTACAAAAGCCAGACCGCAGTTGTTAGACTCGAAGGGCATGAAAGGGAAGCATCAGTTGGGAAGGGAGTAAGACAGGGTTGTAGGCTTTCTCCGATGTTATTCAATTTGTACATCGGGCAGACGGTGAAGAAAAGCAAGGAAAAATTTGGAATAGGGATTAAAGTTCAGGGGGAAGAAATAAAAACATTGCGTTTTGCTGATGACATTGTAATTCTATCAGAGACAGCAAAGGACCTGGAACAGCAGTTAAATGGAATGGACAGTGTGTAGAAGAGAGCGTATAAAATGAACATTAACAAGAGCAAAACAAAAATAAGGGAATGCGGTATTAGAAAATCAGGCGATGCTGAAGGAATTAGATTAGGTAACGAAACAATGAAGGTGATAGATGAGTTTTGTTACTTGGGTAGTAAAATAACATTCGATGGTCGCAGTACAGAGCATATAAAATGCAGAATGGCAATGGGAAGAAAGGCATTTTTGAAAAAGAGGAATTTGCTAACATCGAATATTAATTTAAGTGTAAGGAAGTCTTTTCTGAAGGCATTTGTGTGGAGTGTTGCCTTGTACGGGAGTGAAACATGGACGATAAGCAGTGCGGACAGGAAGAGAATAGAGGCTTTCGAAATGTGGTGTTACAGAAGAATGCTAAAGATTAGGTTGGTAGATCGCATACCTAATGAAGAGGTACTGAATAGAATTGGTGAGAAAAGGAATTTTTGGCATACCCTGACTAAAAGAAGGGATCGCTTGGTAGGACACATTCTTAGACATCGAGGAATCGTAAATTTAGCATTGGAGGGAAGTGTGTGGGATAAAAATCGCAGAGGGAGACCAAGAGATGCGTATAGTAAGCAGATTCAAGTGGAAGTGGGATGCCGTTCTTATGAGGAGATGAAAAGTCTTGCTCAGGATAGAGTAGGGTGGAGAGCTGCATCAAACCAGTCTCCGGACTGAAGACCATAACAACAACAACGTTCTACTGATGTGATATTGAAACTTTTGTAATAGATATGTCCTACGTACAGTGACAGAAGTATTAAACAACACAAAGACTCATAAACTCAATTTTCCCAGCCATATCTTCGTACTGGAAGCGTTTCATTTTTAAAATCCAATATATATCAAGTGTTCGTTGGTCATAGAGAATATTTCACTTCTAGTTGTACCTACTAAACATCAAGAACTGGGCATATTGAGAAGTTATTTGCATTATCTGCCTCTATTCTATGTTATAGCCCATTCTTTGACTTCCAAAAACGTGACGGACTCATCAGTCCGCAATATAGTCGCAATGTAGCCTTTCTGTGATGTTTTCTCTTTTTGATTTCAGAGTAACAGTTCCGTGAGAACCGACCAGAAATTCCCACTTTCTGATTGACTTTTAATTGGAGTAGCTACATCTTGAGCTTATTTCATGAAGCGCGACAAGAATGTACGTAAATGTAACCAGTAAATTTACTACAGCATACACTTGTTGAAAACACATTTCCAAAAATACGTAAGGCCAGAAATTACAAGTAGCAGTAATAAGCAGCAGTACTTATCATAAATCCGGTTTAGTTTCTTATAACATAAAAATGCGACTCGTAAAAGGCTAAGTCTTATGGATGTTAACTCATAGCTAGGAACAAAGGACATAACCTAGTAGGTAGTCCCCTTTAAACATCCAACAACAGCAACAAAAATGCGACATTTTTGTAATCACATAAAAACCGCTGCTCACACAGTAAAACATAACGCAGTGGATTCAAAATTAAAAAAAAAGTAACAAAAATATGTTCGCAAATAATGTATATGAAATTAATGAATCCGTGATTTCTAGTTTAAGCTACATGTATATGCAGGATGTTGTTGTTGTGGTGTTGTCCGGAGACTAATTTGGTGCAGCTCTCCACCCCTCTATCCTGAGCAAGCCTCTTCCTCAAAAGAACGGCAACATACATACATCTGAATCTGCTTACCATACTAATCTCTTGGTCTCCCTCTCCGATTTTTATATCACTCACCTCCCTCCAAGGCTAAATTCAAAATTCCTTGATGCCTAAGAATGATTCCTATCAGTCGATCCTTTCTTTTGGCAAGATATGCCAAAAATTCCTTTTGTCCCCAATTCTGATCCTCGCCTCAAAATTAGTTACGCGATCCCCCCCACCTAATCTTCAGCATTCTTCTGTAACACCACACTTCAGAAACCTCAATCCTCTTTCTGTCCGCACTGTTTATCGTCCTTGTTTCACTCACATACAAGGCAACACTCCACACAAATGCCTTCAGAAACGAGATTCTTACAATTAAATTAATATCAGATGTTAAAAAATTTCTCTTTTTCAAAATCGCTTTTCTTCCCACTGCCATTCTGCATTTTATATCCTCTGTACTGCGGCCAACATTTGTTATTTTACTGCCCAACTAACAAAACTCATCTGCATTCCATAACCCTTGTTTTGCTCTTGTTAATCTTATATGACCCTTTCAACACACTGTCCATTCCGTTCAATTGTTCCTCCAAATCCTTCGCTGTCTGTGACAGAATTGCAAAGTCATATGCAAAACTCAAGGTTTTTATTTCTTCATCCTGAACTTTAATTTCTTCTCCAAATTTCTCCTTGTTTTCCTTTATAGCTTGCTCAAAGTACAAATTAAACAACATTGGAAAAAGGCTACCACCCCGTCTTACACCCTTCCCAACCTCTACATCCCTCTTACGCCAACTCTAATAATTGCTGTCTGGTTTTGTATAAGTTGTAAATAACCTTCCGTTCTACATCTACATCTACACGGAATACTCTGCATATCACATTTAAGTGCCTGGCAGAGGGTTCATCGAACCACCGTATCTTGGGAGGTGTGTTTTTGCAACAATTATAAAGTATGTGATCAAAAGTACTCCGACACCCAGAAAAACACAAGTTTTCATATTAGGTGTATTCTTATGACAACTACTGCCATGTAATCCAGATCAACGAAATCATTAGTCATTAAACAGCGTGAGAGCAGAATAGGGTGCTCAGCTGAATTCGCGGACTTCAACGAGTCAGGTGATTGGGTGTCACATGTTTCAGAAGTCTATATGTAAGAATTCTTCCATACTCCTACAGATCTCTAGGTCCACTGTTTCTGGTGTGATAGTGAAGTGGAAAGGGTGAAGGGACACGACGGTACCCGTACAGCTTTAAACCATAGAGGCCGACCTCTTATGTTCACTGACAGAGGCCTGCCGAAGAGGGCGGTACTCTGTAATCGGCAGGCATCTATTCACACTATTACACAGCAATTCCAAATGGCATCAGTATTCCCAGTACAACTTTACTGTTCATTAAAATTCCTATACCAAGAAAAAAAATGCAGATGATAAACGGGTATTGATTGGACAAATACATTATACTAAAACTGACATACGATTACATTTTCACGCAAGTTGGGTGCATAGAGTCTGAGAAACTAGTATCCAGAACAACCACTTCTGGGCATTGAGACAATCAGAGCTTGGATAGCGTGTACAGGTACAGATGCAGTTCATCATGAGTAGTGACTGGCGTATTTTGACGAGCCAGTTGCTGAGAGATCTGGAGAATGTGCTGTCCAAGGCAGCAGTTGAACATTTTCCGTATCCAGAAAGGCCCGTACAGGATCTGCAACATGCGGTCGTGTATTATCCTGCTGAAATGTAGAGTTTCGCAGGGATCGAATTAAGGTAGAGCCACATCTGAAATGTAACGCCCACTGTTCAAAGTGCCGTAGATGCGAACAAGAGGTGACCGAGATGTGTAACCAATGGCATACCATCTCGAAGGGTGATTCGCCAGTATGGCGATGACGAATATACGCTTCCAATGTGCGTTCACCGCGATGTCGCCAAACCCGGATGCGACCATCATGATGCTGTAAACAGAAACTGGATTCATCCGAAAAAATGATGTTTTGCCATTAGTGCACCCAGGTTCGTCGTAGCGTACACCATCGCAGCCGCTCCTGTCTGTGATGCAACGTCAAGGGTAATTGCAACCATGGTCTCCGAGATGATAGTCCATGCTGCTGCAAACGTCGTCGCTGTGTTCGTGCAGATGGTTGTCTTGCAAATGTCCCCATCTGTTAACTCAAGGATCGAGACGTGGCTGCACGATCCGTTACAGCCATGCGGATATGATGCCTGTCATCTCTACTGCTAGTGATACGACAACGCTGGGATCCAGCACGGCGATTCCATATTATGCTAACAGACATTGGATCGCGACCAACGCGAGCAGTATTGTCGCGATACGATAAACTGCAGTCGCAGTAGGCTACAATCCGACCTTTATCAAAGTCGGAAACGTGATGGTACGCATTTCTCCTCCTTACACGGTCAACTGCCGTTTGTGTGTGAGAAATCGGTTGGAAACTTTCCTCGTGTCAGCACGTTATATGAGTCGCCGCTGGTGCCAGCCTAGTGTGAATGCTTTGAAAAGCTGATTATTTGCATATCACCAGCATCTTCTTCCTGTCGGTTAAATTTCGTGTCTGTAGCGCGTCACCTTTCTGGTGTAGCAATTTTAATGTCCAGGAGTGTATGACAGGCGTTAGGTGAGAAAACTTAAATTTCATGGTCGATCTGCTGTCTATAATTCACACATCACGCAGGTCGATGCTAACGTGTGTCGTGCCAACAGTAAAATCGGAGGCAGTGGTTGTGTATTCATAGAGGGGTGCTTACACCCTTCGTTGTTTTGTTCAGATATTCAAATTTTTGTAAATCTATGGCACTTAACTGCTTGGTTATTAGACCCTAGCTTACTAACTACTCACAATAATTAAACTAACCTAATCACAACACAAACATCCTTACCCGAGGGACGACTGGAACCTCCGACGGCGGACGACGGCACGCTCCTCAGTGCGCACGGCTATTCTGCCGCGGCTCGTTGTTTTGCGTGGCACTATCACAGCACATGACGATATTGATGTTTTAAGCACCTTTTTGCCTGGAGATGGCGACTGCATCTTTCTACAAGATCCAGCACCTGTGGCGGAGTAGTTGCACTACAATGACATCCCTGTAATGTATCATATTAATATAATATAATATATTATATAATATATCATATAATATATTATTTTCAGCTACCTTTCTGGATACTATCGATACATTTATAACAATAACATTACAGCTCCACCAATAACACTGACGCAAATAGGTTTCGCGAGATAACAATTTGTGTTATTTCAAGAGTACCTTTCTTTCATTGTAAATTGACCAATAACACGGTTGATCCATTCGATAAACAAACGTTTCTATTGGCAGTATCGCCGTTCTTCCTGAAAAAATACAAATAAAACTACCGCAGTCACATCTATTTGCTGCAGTATTTTGTACACAGAGTGAACTAATGGTTGGTGGCGTGCACCGTCTGCCTACATACCAGACATCGATAAATAACAGTATAGGGTTAATTCCATACATGGGTAATGGAGTACACAGTATATTCAGCTACAAAACAACGCGCTGCTGAATCATGCATAAATTAGCGTCGGCTGAATCGCGATCCCCGACAGCGCAATAACGCAGCGAGCGAGCCTATGGAAATGGGCAATTACATTAGCGATGGCGCACGGTGCGGCCGGCGGTCATCTGCATTTTATGAGCGCGACTCGCCATAAACCAGGCGGCACTTATGAGCCGCGCGGGAAGCCGCCGCCGAGCTTCCGGACAACTTTTCATATTAAGGCGCACAAACTAATTTTTGTCCTCATTCCGGGAACGTTGTAGTGAACAGCTGCATACACTACAGTGTCGGCGGATCCTGTCTCTTAACTGGTTAATTGATCCCCGGGAAAAAACTGAGCTTGCAAAAAATATGTTTAAACTACCACTCTATTTATACACAAAAACAAATCGCAAAAGCGTAGGCTTGACGTCCACGAATCAGGCGCTTGTCCCATGCAGTTACCGTATGGGACAAGCCCCTGCCTCGTGGACGTCAGGCCTACTTCACATGGATCCGAAGATGGCCCTGTAAAAAGGCATGGGAAAAGCGCCTACTCCGTGGACGTCAAGCCTACTTCACATGGACCTGAAGATGGCCCTGTAAAAAGGCATGTGACAAACGCCTACTCCGTGGGCGTCAAGCCTACGCCACATGGATCTGAAGATGGCCCTGTAAAAAGGCATGTGACAAACGCCTACTCCATGGACGTCAAGCCTAAGCCACATGGATCTGGAGATGGCCCTGTAAAGAGGCCGAAACCGGCTATCTTTTGTGTATAAATGATAGTTTTTGCGATTCGTGCCTGTTTTTATTTAGAAATTCTATACATAGATCGCTGTTTTCCCAAAAATGCTGTTGTTGTCGTCGTTGTTGTTGTGGTCTTCGGTCCGCAGACAGGTTTGCTGCAGCTCTCCACGCTACCCTGTCCTGTGCAAGTCGACAACCTACATCCTATTGAATCTGCTTACAATATTCGTCCCTTGGTCTCCCTCTACGATTTTTACCCCACACGCTTCCTTCTAAGTTGACAATTCCTTGATTCCCAAGAATATGTTTTCAAAAATATCACTCTATGTATCATCCTCGTATCATGTCATTTTATCTGCATTTTGAAAGTGTTTTTATCGTATTAGAAACATTTAAGTCGTCAAACAGCACGCATACGTCCCACAGCGTTCATACTCTCGTCTGAATCTCCTGAGTCAGACTACAGAGTGACGGAAACATCGCTACTGAGAAGCGCCAGATGTAGGGGAGGGGGATGGGGGGAGCAAGACATGGTGTTTGCCCCTGGTTGCACTTGCAGAGGGGAGCCAAGTGGGTGGAGGGGTTACAATAACAGCGACGTAAAGTGGGGGAAGGTTTGGGCCAAAAGGATGAATGTTGAGTGGGGGGGGGGACGGAGGGTGTCAAAATTGGGTGGGAGCCGCCAGAAGGAGAGGTGCCAATTGGGGGGAGGGCACCTAAATGAGAGATGTAGAATGGGGGTGCTCCAAAAGAGAATTGCCAAGATTGGGGGAAGGGAGACACTAAAATTAGAGACGTCGTTCAATGGGGTGTCAAACTGAAAACACCGAATGTGGGGCATGGAGAGGAGACAGGTTGATTATAGAGGAGGCACCTAAAGGAGAGACGCCAAGCGGAAGAACACGAAAAGTAGAGACTCCATGTTGGGGTCGCCGAAAGGAGAGACGCTGGGGAAGGGGACGCCAAACAGAGAGACCTTGAATGCAGAGGTGAGGCGTTGAGTGCAGACGTGCTTTTGGCGTGACGTCACGAGTGCTGGACTGCTGTGCACATCGCTCTCGACTTTTTATATAATTTTAGGATTAATATAATTATTTTAATTGTTATTTCGTGACAATATTCAATCTAGAAGTGTTCTAGTAAAGTTTCGTCAGTTATTTTAGCGTTTGTTGTGCCGTAATTGCTTTAAGTGGTGTTATTTGTGTTCGCGTGTGCGCCGGCATCGACGTCTTACTGCTTTGTTTACATCTGGTGGCGAGTGGTTCCAGCCGTAGCGATCTCCGAAAGCTAAGTTCTAATAAGTGTTTGTGTATTGTAGTTAAAGTATTAAAGTTTTAGATTTCAGGAGGTGTTATCGCGCTAGTTGTTTATTAACTTTAGTACTTTTCAACAGGTGACTTGCTGTTTTTAACGTAGTTAAGGTTGGGAAACTTTAAGTTACGGTATTTGATAACTCTTGTACTCTCACAGTGTTTAGTTGTTTTATTAGTGACGCTTGAATTTGAACTTGTTTATACAAGCAACAGTGTAAAGTTTCTGTGGTAGTGTTATTTGCTCTTTTCTGATACTATTAGTTGTTGTTACTTGATTTGTAGAGACTGAGGTTTGTTGATTGCTGTAGTTAAGAGGTACTTCCTACTTATTTTGTAGAAACTTAACTTCATAACGTAGACGTCTAGTTTTTCTTAACAAATTATTGTAAAATTTTACCATGAGTGAAAAGTGTGGGCTCTGTCGTAGGTTCGTGCGTAGTGGGCTGCAGTGTGGGATTTGTAGTAAGTATTTTCATGGGGGGGAGTGCAGTGGGGAAGACAGTGGGCATTGTGGTGAGGTTCTCTCCTGGAACTGTAGGATTTGCAGCAGGAATAAGTTGATAGAGGAGCAGGAGCGTTTGATCTGCGCCCTTCAGGTGCAGTTGAAAAACGCTGAAGAGGAACTAGGTAGGTTGAGGAGGGGAAGGGGGGCTGGGGAATGGGAACTGGCAGTTGGCAAGAAGGTAGCTAGGAGAAGGTATTCAGATAGCTTTACATTGCAAGTTGCAAATAGGTTTGACCAACTGTCAGAGTTGAGTGGAGATGAACCTCCTGTAGCTGTAGGTGTAGGAAGTACGCAGCAGACCTCAGCTTTTGGTAAGCCGAAATCTGTAGAGAGGTCTCTTAGGAAGAAGAAGGTTCTGCTGCTAGGTAGTTCTCATGGCAGAGGTGTTGGCCAACAGTTGCAGGAAGTACTTGGGAGTGAGTACCAGGTCACCAGCATAGTGAAGCCTAGTGCAGGGTTAGATCAGGTCACTTGTAACATAGGGGACTTATGTAGGAATTTTTCAAAAGAGGATCAGGTAGTTATAGTGGGTGGGGCCGGGAACAGTCTTGATAGGGACGGGGAATATGATATAGATGGTGATCTGGAAAGGATAGCAAATGAAACTGGTGGCACGAATGTGCATTTCGTGCAGCTGTTTCAGCGTCATGATAGGCCTTGTCTTAATACGGCTGTCAGCCGTCTTAACATGGGGCTTGAAAAGGCGCTGATGACGGAGGGCATGGATCACATTGCAGTGGTGCCAGTTGAAACTATCCAAAGGTCGGATTTTACTAGGCACGGTCTGCACCTCAATAGGTATGGGAAGGGGAGGTTGGCAAAGCTCATAGGTGACAGTGTAGTAGGGGGTGGGTGTTTCACTCATGGAAAAATTCCTGTAGTAGTTGGTGTTAGGGCTGCACCTTTTTTAGACTGAAGACAGCTGATAGATATTCCTGCTTAAAGGAAGTCCCTCTAAGAAATGAACCACCTTTGACAAAGTCTAAGAATATAAGTAATAAGGGAATTACTGTTTTTCATCAAAATATACAGGGTATCAGAGATAAAGTTAATGAAATGCTTATTGATACTGATTCTGACATTATTGGTATTTCAGAGCACTTTTTAAGTGGTGTGACAATTCAGAGACTTCCTTTGCCAGGATACAGGTTAGCTGCCTTTTACTCTAGGAGTTCCTTGCAGTGTGGGGGAGTGGCCATGTATGTAAAAAACGATTTTTCATCGGAGTCAATCGATTTTTCTAAACACTGCACAGAACAGATATTTGAATGTTGTGCAGGAATTGTTAATGTTAATGGAACTAAACTCGTAATAGTTGTTATTTATAGATCCCCTGACTCAGATTTTAAAATGTATCTGCCCACGCTGGAATTGGTTCTGGGTTCACTGTATAGGAAGTATAAAAATTTAATTGTGTGTGGAGATTTCAACATTAATTGTGTAGGTGATAGCTCAAGGAAAAGTCAGCTGTTAGATCTATTTAATTCCTATAACATGATGCAAACAGTATTTTTTCCAACGAGAGTGCAAGGCAATAGCAGTTCTACCATTGACAATATTTTTGTTCATTCTTCATTATTAGAGGGGCACTCTGTCAGCAGAATAGTAAATGACCTATCAGACCACGATGCCCAACTTTTAATTCTAAAAAGTATTTGTTCTCAAACAAATGTTAAACATAAATATCAACTACTCAGAAAAGTTAATCCAGTTGCAATTGAGACCTTTTTAAGCCTAATTAAGGAACAAGAATGGCAGGATGTTTATAGTGCTGATAATGCAGATGATAAATATAATGCTTTTCTGAACACATTTATTATGCTATTTGAAAGTTGCTTTCCACTAGAACGCTCAAAACAGGGTACTTTCAGTAACAGACAGCCAGGGTGGATGACAAAGGGGATAAGAGTATCATGTAGAACTAAGCGGGAGTTGTATCAAAATGTTAGAAGCAGTCAGAATGAAGATGCAGTAGCTCATTACAAACAGTACTGTAAGGTTCTGAAAAATGTCATTAAGAATGCAAAAAGTATGTGGTACGCAAAAAGAATAGCAAACTCTCGGGATAAAATTAAAACTATCTGGTCAGTCGTGAAGGAAGTGTCTGGTCAGGAGCAGCAGGTAGAAGATATAACGTCAGTGCGTAGTAGGAATGTTTCTGTTACTGACAAGTTAGATATATGTGCAATATTCAATAATCACTTTCTGAATATAGTAGAGGAACTAAACAAAACTCTAGTTTCTACAGGTAATCATATAACGTTTTTAGAAAATGCGTTTCCGAGGCTGTTGCCTGAAATGATCCTTCATGATACTTCCATAGGTGAGATTGAGTCAATAATTAAATCACTAAAGACTAAGGACTCTTGTGGATATGATGGAGTATCTAGCAGAATTCTAAAGTACTGTTCTCCATATGTTAGCCCAGTACTAAGCCATATTTGTAATTTTTCCTTTCGGAATGGTCAGTTTCCTAACAGATTAAAGTACTCAGTAGTGAAACCGCTTTATAAAAAATGTGAAAGGGATAATGTAGACAACTATAGACCTATTTCTATGCCATCGGTTTTTTCCAAAGTTATTGAAAAGGCTGTTTATTCAAGATTAATTGATCATTTCAGTTCACATAATTTCCTGTCAAACGTACAGTTTGGTTTTAGAAGTGGTTTAACGACCGAAAACGCTATATTTTCGTTTCTCTGTGAGGCACTTGATAGGTTAAATAAGAGGCTACGGACATTAGGCGTCTTCTTTGATTTAACAAAAGCGTTTGATTGTGTTCATCACAAAATATTGTTGCAGAAGTTGGAACATTATGGAATACGGGGAGTAGCCCACAACTGGTTCACCTCTTACTTTAATAATAGACAACAGAAGGTAATTCTCCGCAATGTAGAAAATGGCTATGACGTGCAATCCCAATGGGGCACAATTAAGTATGGGGTGCCCCAGGGGTCTGTTTTGGGACCATTGCTGTTTCTTATTTATATAAATGATATGCCTTCGAGTATAACAGGTGATTGTAAAATATTTTTGTTTGCTGATGATACCAGCTTGGTAGTGAAGGATGTTGCTCGTAATATTGACACAGTATCAAATAATGCAGTTCAAGAGATAAGTTCATGGCTAATAGAAAACAAGTTGATGTTAAATCACAGTAAAACTCAGTTCTTACAATTTCTAACACATAATTTGACGAAATCTAACATTATGATTACACCTAATGGGCATGTGATAAGTGAGACTGAACAGTTCAAATTTCTAGGTGTTCATATAGACAGTAAGCTGTCATGGAAAGCCCATGTTCAGGATCTTGTTCCAAAACTAAATTCTGCTATATTTACCATTAGAACAATATCTGAGATAAGTGATTTTTCAACACGAAAAGTAGTCTATTTCGCTTACTTTCACTCACTTATGACGTACGGCATTGTTTTTTGGGGTAACTCGCCTGATGCAAAAAGGATATTTCTGGCTCAAAAACGGGCGGTTCGAGCAATATCTGGTGTAAGTTCGCGAACGTCATGTCGACCCCTTTTCAGTAGTCTGGGAATTTTGACTCTGGCGTCACAATACGTTTTTTCTTTAATGTCGTTTGTTGTTAATAATATCAGCTTATTCCCACGAGTTAGTAGCTTTCACTCGATGAATACTAGACAGATGTCTAATCTACATTTGCACCGCACCACCTTAACACTTGTGCAGAAAGGGGTGCAGTATTCTGCGGCATCCATTTTCAATAAGCTGCCACAAGAACTTAAGAATCTTAGCACTAATCCACATGCTTTCAAATCTAAATTGAAGAGTTACCTCGTGGCTCACTCCTTTTATTCTGTCGAGGAACTCCTAGAAAAGTTAAACAATTAAGCTAATTTATTTTTTCTTTATTGATTCTTTTCACTTTTTCTATTACCATTATTGTGTAACAATTAATGTATTGACTTGTTCCATGACCATGGAGTCTTACTCCTGAAGTGGGTCCTATGGAACAGAATAAATAAATAAAATAAATAAATAGAGGAGACAGCTAAAGGAGACACGCCAAGTGGAGGGATGACAAAAGTACTCTGATTTAGGGGTCACCAAATGGATAGATGCTGGGTTGGACGCGCCAAAGGAGGGAAACGCCAAGTGGAGGGTGGCAAAGGTGAAGATGTCAAGTGGGAAAGCGCCAAAAGGGGAGACACCGAGTGTCGGCGGCAAAAAGAGAGATATTCAATGCGAGGGTCACTAAAAGGAGAGACATCGAGTGGCGTGCACTAAAAGTAGAGACGTCGAGTAGGAGGCTGCCAAAACGAGAGGAGAAAAGTTGAGTACAGAGGGGTGCCAAAATGATAGACGTCAAGCGGGGTGAGAAGACATCTAAAGTTTATGCCCTGATTGGAAAATCTCGTATATCTGGCATTGCTAGTACGATGCCTGTTTGAACTTGTGACAGAGACGGCTGCTGTGCTACTCGAACTCTGACGGTAACTTACGAATTAGCCTCAACGCTATCTCGTTGTAGATGAGAGGATGTGTGCGTATGTGTGTGTGTGTGTGTGTTTGTGTGTTCCTCGGGTAGATCGGTTCATTGCCGACATTGTATCATAACAGTCTGATGTTGCCTGTTCAATTCGTGGCTCTCGTTTTAGAGAAAGGCATCCACCCCTATCAGGGAAAGTGCTGAGCCATAGCATCGACACCAGCTACATTACTTTAAGCATATGGCCGCTGTAAAAATGCGCCAAGCAGGACCAATCCCTCATTCATATATTGTGGAAAAAATACCTGTGATTGCCAATTTGCTGTTGATATGGAAACCTAAGATGCACTTTATTGTACTTTGATGTTCTATTTTATCAACGTAATTACTGATCCATTGATATTTATTTCATTTGTGAGTCTTGTAATCAAATTGTATAAATTGTAGGATATATGAATAGGTATTATTTCAACAAAAAGTTTAGACTTATTAATATGTTTAGGTCCTGTCATATATACCAAACTGTAACATACTGACTGATCATTATGAATGCATGAATTGCATTTAGTCCTATTTATCTTACTTTTACATCTTGTATATATCCTAGATCCTGACCAAACCCCCTCCCTTCTTTTCTACCTGAAGGATTGGTCCTGCTTTGCACATTTTTACAGTATTGACGTAATTTGTGGCGGTGCAATGTGATGCTTATTTATTATTTAGACAATATTTTACAATGTGTATTGCTTCACAACGTATATATATATATATATATATATATATATATATATATATATATATATATATATATATATATATAATATATAAAAAATAGACGAAGATTACTCACCAGGCGAAGGAGCACAGGTGTGACAGCATCACAAATAAATAAATGAATACACACACACACACAATCGCAAGCTTTCGCAACCCAGTTGCGTCTTCAGGCAGTAGGGAAGGAGAGGGAAAAGGAAATGATGAGGGTTTTAAGGAAGGGGGTAAGGAGCCATTCCAATCCCGGGAGAGGAAAGACTTACCTTGGGGGAAAAAAAGGAGGGTAAACAAATGCACACATGCCCACACATTCACACAGACACAAGTACACCTAGGCAGACATACTGTAGAAAGCAAAGAAGTTGAACTTCTTTGCTTTCTACAGTATGTCTGCCTAGGTGTACTTGTGTCTGTGTGAATGTGTGGGCATGTGTGCATTTGTTTACCCTCCTTTTTTCCCCCAAGGTAAGTCTTTCCTCTCCCGGGATTGGAATGGCTCCTTACCCCCTTCCTTAAAACCCTCATCATTTCCTTTTCCCTCTCCTTCCCTACTGCCTGAAGACGCAACTGGGTTGCGAAAGCTTGCGATTGTGTGTGTGTGTGTATTCATTTATTTATTTGTGATGCTGTCACACCTGTGCTCCTTCGCCTGGTGAGTAATCTTCGTCTATTTTTTATATTTTATTTTTCCTGCTAGGAATTTTTCGTCTTAATAATCGTTTCATATATATATATATATATATATATATATTCTACACCCATATGATTATATTTTGATAGCATGAGTTACAACTTTGTAGTCTGTAGGTTACCTAAACATAATAATTCATCTATTCACTGTAAAAAACAACACAGTACTCATTCTTCATAGATAATCCATCCATCCAGCAATATATTCCCGGAGACACCATTCCAAATCCTTGCAGTTGTCTTTGTGATAGTCTTTGATATATCCTCTGTCCTCATGAACCAGTTGGCTTTATGATCTTATGGCAAAAGCATGCCTGTATTATTATTTTAAAGTAAGATACGGGGACAAATAAGTTACCCATGTTATGCTTCTGACATGGTTTCAACTCCAAGTGTTTTTATTGATTTTATTATCATGACCACGACATAAGGAAACCTGTCTGACAACTTTTATGTAAGTAACTAACTTATCCCACTTTAATGTGCCTTATATTTGTATTTTATATTACTTTATATTAATTCTAATAATTTTTTATGATATGCACAGCACTTGAAATGGCCTAAGGCTGAAACCTGGTTGTGACAATAAACATAAAATTATTAGTCAAATGGCGGTCAATTCTTTTAAAAATTTTATATGACTGAGGCTCCTGAGCATACAAAATCATAAGATCATAATTATGTTCGACGTGTCCTCATAAACTAACATACTACATATAAGGTGAAGTGTTTAAGGGGAGACTCCACCAGAAAATTTAACTTTTCTTCTACTTGGGCGACAGAAACAAAAATTTTAAATTGTTTCTATTATGTAAAGATGTAGCAATTCTCAAAGCATTTGGTCCACACCTTCATTGCTTTCGACTTCTAAATTTTTAATTTGCTGTAACGGTATTCTAGAAAACCAAATTTTTGGTACTTTCAGATGACAGATTTTGTATGTAAATTCAGGAGACACAGTTATGAGTTGCGTGAATTCGTTTTATGTGATTACTGATCATATGTTTTCAGCGTTCATTTCAAATTTCAACCTTAAATTTTCTTTAATTATTGGTAATTGAACGTGATCATAAAGTTAAATTTTCGATAATATTAATGCATTGAGGTATGCAAACATATCAAGACTATCTCTTGTAAAATTTCATTCAGATTGGTTAACAAAGAAGATAAAAAACGTTTGCACCAAGTTAAAAAGTATACTTCCGATAAAATGAATTTTAACTCTTTATTTTTAAAAAATGATTGTTACTGCAAGACATACACACGTTAAAATTTACCGGACCATAACCTTTCCGCTTCGTGCTTATATGAGGCTACTTCTCGTAATTTCGACACCAGCGTTGCCTTTTTCTTGAATTTTCTGACCAAAAATCTACTGCCTGGCATCTTGAGGAGGAGCAGGGGTTCGATTATGTGATTGTAAGCCTCTGCTATTTCCTTAGAATTCTTTGATTGTACTAAACAGAATTTCAGTGTATTCCTTAATTTATATATTTACAAAGTCAACAGACAAAGTAATTGCTATGCAAAAATTAGTTGCTCTTTGTTTCGCTCAGTTTCCCTGGAAATCTTCCAACTGGTTTCTCCTTGTTTGTGTTTATATCAAATTAGGAGTAAAAATAAAAAATTTATCTTTATCATCTCTCGGTGTGCCACAGTCCCTCACACAGGCCGGATCTAAATCATTTCTTAGAGATATTTGTATTTCGAATACAGACTAATGGTTTTAGCATCTAAGAATATTACCCCAAATGTGTTTGTCTTTTTTTTTAACTTAAGCTTGAGGGTGAAGTCTTCAGGTAAAATGCAGAGTAGTTATTTTTAAAGCAATGAAAGTAGTATGATGAGAGTGTTGACTCCGCAATATATTTCTGCAGGGTGCCCAATTTGTTTATTCAGTGGTAATTTTTCTAAATAAAATGCTTTTAGAAGGTATGATTGAAGAAAGTCGTCATATTTTGGAAGAGATATAAACGTCTGGAAAAGTGGTATCATTGTTCCTTTAGTGAAAAGGAAAATGATTAATATTCATTGACATTCTGTGTTTTTAATGTTTAAATGAAATGATAATGACATATAAATTTGTCAATTTAAATTTCGTCCTAAAATCACTCCTAATGCCTATTCCCGGATAATTTATGGAATTAACTGCTTCCAGGCTCTGTCTTTCTATGTATTCGTAGCACATTACACTTGTCTACATTGAGATTCAATGGCCATTCCTTGCACCATGCGCCAATTCGATGCAGATCCTCCTGCATTTCAGTACAATTTTCCATTGTTACAACCTCTCTATATACCACATCATCATCCGCAAAAAGACTCAATGAACTTTCGATGTTATCCGCAAGGTCATTTATATTTATTGTGAACAGAAACGGACCCACGACACTCCCCTGTGGCACACCGGACTTCACTCTAACTTTGGAAGACTTCTCTCCATTGAAAATGACGCGCTGCATTCTGTTATCTAGCAACTCCTCAATCCAACCACACAATAGGTCTCATAGACCACATTCTCTAACTTTGTTCATTAAACGTCTGTTGGAAACCTAAGAACCCGTGTCTATGGCCCTCTCAGTCTCGTGGACAAATAGCGCCTTTTTCGAAACTCACGCTGATTCCTAAAGAGTAGATTTCTTGTCTCCAGACATGTCATTATACTTGAAGAACATAATACATGTTCCGAAATTCTACAACGGACCGACGCTACAGATGTAGGACTATAGCTCTACACATCTGTTCGACGTCCCGTCTTGAAAACGGGAATGACCTGCACCATTTTCCAATCATTTTCCTCTGTATGATAGTCTTCTTAACGAGCTACTGCAGTTTGATTCTGACTGCTTCTAAGATTTTGATACAATTTTCTGTTTTGAGCGTTCTAGCGGAAAGAAACTTTCAGCATGAGAAATGTGTTGAGGAAGGCTTTGTATTTATCATCTATATTACCAGCACTATAAACATCCTGTTATTAATTTTCCTTAATTAGGTTTAAAAAATTGCAACTTGATTTATTTATAACAGCTTATCTACGTTATTAACCAAAGAGTTTATGTAATTTTTGGGTTCCAACCATTAGTAAAATATCGAGAAGCAGAAATAATCGTGAATAAATTTAAAAATAAACTAATTTTACTGATTCAGTAATACAAAGAACAACTCATCGGGGAGGAAATATTTAGGAATGTCTGTATATTTATAGCTTATTCAACTAAAAGTAATAGAATATAAACGTACGAGACACATAAATTCGTGTTACAGTCTGTTCCCACATGACAGGAAAATCCTTTGACGTGTAACAGTACGGTACTGAGTGCAATTTTTCCAGTGTGTTTACACATCACTCGTCTTTCGTTTACACACATATACTTCTAAGTGTAAATACATTTGCTTATAAAACGAATGTCTTGAAGTTTCTTACTGATTGTGGGCAAGATGTAGCATCAATTGTGGATTGGTTTCCGCTTTTATGTGAAATGTTTTTTTTTTTTTTTTTTTTTTTTTTTTTTTTTTTTTTTTTTTTTTTTTTTTTTTTTTTTTCCTTTGCTTTCGACGTTTTATTGTCACGTCTGTGAGGATTTTCCTTCAGCAACAGCTGTGGTGGCTAATCTAGTTCAAAACATAGTGTAGGTAATGAATTGCACGGAAGTTCCTTTCATTCAGCACTTACTGAATTGACTGGAATTGTAACGAAGGAACCTTGGCATTTCTGGGTAGAAAATCGACGTCATTCTGCAAAAGGTCAAGTCTTTTGCTGTATATTAGCCATTTTTGTCCTTCACAGAAAATGAAATTCTTCATTAAAAGTCGTAAATTTCAAGAGAATCTTCAATAAACTAGGCTGCAACTTACAGTTTCATACCTTCCAATCGTTCTTTGGAAACCAAATCAAAACAAATGTGGAGTTATTTTGTAGTCATGAACACATTGTCTATTCTAAGAAGTAATTCAAAATCAATTTACACGAAAGTCATAAAATGTCGTATTCAGAAAAGTACCTCACCGGCTACTTGGAGCGCTGCTGTCGTATGGTACAACAAAATTCAGAGGGAGTGTCGTGAGTGGATGCTTTATACTGCGCTAACGCGATAAATCACACAACCGTCATACATGTGAGTTTGCAGAAAAGATGTGCATGTGCAAAATTCGCTCTCTGCATATCTTCTCAAAAAGTTTGTGTACCAACGAAGAAGAATACAAAATATTTTTAAAAATCCTCCATTTATATAGCCATGATGTCCGTAGTTGCTTCTTAAATATGAAGCGTATTTTTTGACCCTCTATGAAATTACAATATGATGCAATCCCTTTTGTCACCATACGCGTTTCGTTGTATTGAAAATACAGCATCTTTTGAGGCCTGAAATTACACGCATCAACAATTTTAGTTTTCCAAGATAAAAAAAAAAATTGTTAAAGCTCTGCAAAATGTTGATTTTTGTACTTATGGAGATTTCATTTTAGATATTCGCCTCATGATGTGACGCTGAAATTTAAGATGGTATCTCCGTAAATATAAAATCAGCATTTAATTGACTTGGACAAAATCTAAGATGAAATTTTTGTAAGAGAAAATTCGGAAAATCACGCATTTTAACCAGCTGTTTTTCGATCTAAGTAAAAGACTGTATATATCATGATACATATTTCAGGCAGACCACAGAAGACGTCATTAATTCCTCGTGTTATCTAACGCGCCATGCTGCGGAGTGAGCGACTTCTTCCTGTCAGAGTTTCGACTCCTCCGACGAGCATGGGTGGGTTTTTTGTTCTTACCATAAGTAGTTTGTAAGTCTAGGGACTGATAACCACAGCAGTTTGGTCTCATAGCTTTACAAAAATTTTATTTTGAACAAAACAAATCACGTCTGGTGGGAAAAAAGTTATAATGTTTGTAAATCTATGGTACCAGACTACGGTGGTCACCAGTCCCTAGTCATACAAACTACTTAAATTAACCTAAGGACAAAACGTACATCCATGCCTGAGTGAGGACTCGAACCTCCAGCGAGAGCAGTGTGGAAAAAGATCAGATTTCCTTGCAGTTTCATAGACGGACCAAAAAAAATCCTAAAAAGTCTTTAATGATCATTTCAGAAATCTAAGCTGTACCATTAGGTTTCTGCCTAACCACACGTTCAAGATTGCGATGTATTCGGAAATAAATTAAAGATATTTTTGACAAATGATGAATTATAACAATTACAGTTTTTATTCAGCCTAGGAACTCGCGACATTTCGGCGCCGGTGGACAAATATTTGTGACACGTAAGAATGTATACATGTTTTTGAAGGTTTTCCAATCTGATAGAAGCAAGCAGATGAGAGAGAAAAAATATCCTATAGCGGGACATGAACCATTAATCACTTTCTTCTGCGCCACAGCTTGACATCTTTAATCATACGGCCTTCCTGGCCATTGCTTTTAACAAAATTTAATACATGTTTGTATCTCCTGTCGGCTTTTACCGCCAATACGTTATTGATTGATGTACAGTTATAAGAAATCTTACCAAGAGTGACGAGTTTGTGATAAATATTCGGAGAGAAAAGAAACGACATGTTTGCGCTCTTTGAGAAGGATAGAACACTCTGCAGCATCTCATGTTGTTTAATAGGATGATTTGATGGAATCAGAGAATCATAAATGTTCAAATTTGTGTAAATGTAAGGGATTTAACTACGTTGGTCATCAGTCCCTAGGCTTACAAACTACTTAAACTACCTTATGCTAAGGACAATACAACACCTATGACCGAGGGAGGACTCCAACCTCTGACTCCGACCAACAACGCGCTCCGCAGCAAGGCGCCTTAGAACGCTCGGCCACTAAACTGCGGCTTGTATCGGAGATATTTGCAGCATATGTAGCTCTTCATACTGTTAACTGTGCCCGTCATGAATCAAATCTACACGTACACACACACACACACAGAGATAGAGAGAGAGAGAGAGAGAGAGAGAGAGAGTAGACCACTGTACGTAATAAAAGCTTAATTCTGGGAACAGTCATCCAGATAAGAGATTACTGTTATAAAAAAGCTTAATTTTAGCTGTAAAATTAGCCAGAGACCTGTTTCAACTAACGGCTACTCCCTGCTGTAAGACCTTGTTCTCTGGCCCTAATTCAGAACTGACTTGGTTCAAATTACTCTAACAACAGGTAGTTAACGACACAGTGACCAATACACGTAGCAGCTCATAGTAAATTAGCTCATTAGACATTAATAAACGAACCACCACAATTAAAGTTATTTCATGAAGGTGGCTAAAAATCGTTTATGGAGCAACGGAACTTAAACATAAAAAATTACATCTGAGCTTGTTCTCAGCACTGGTGAAAAAAATGTTAAATAAAAGAGGGAAGGTGCTCGAAAACTACAATTTATAGTCAAGTCAAAATTATACTAAACTTAATTTGTTTATCAGGTCGAACACAAGCAAAATTGGGAACCAATTTTGTTAATACAATTAAAGTGCATCCCACTGAAATAATGTACTTAGCTTAACTTATCTTACACAGAAGATGCTCTGCATTGAATTTAACTTAAATTACACAGAAATTAACGCTACTACGGGAGGATTTACAAACAACACTCACTAGCTCACACACACGCAATGCAAACTTACCAAAATTAGCGTGCTGAAACGAGGCGGAAGCAGGCGCCGCTATCGTAGGCGAAATTCAGCAAACCCAGAGGTACCACACAACACAATATATAATAAAACTGCGAAGATGGTTCTGGTCTTTCGTTCCTGATTTGAGATGGCGCATGATTATAGCAAAGTGAAGTTGGATTTAGATTAGACCGCGAGCAAACACGCTAACGGCGACACACAGCTACGTTACATGATCGTACTCCAATGAAGATGAAGTGGTTAAAAATCGGATTCATTAAACAAAATCACGGCGGACTCTTAAGTTGCAATGTGAGAGTAAACTATCTAGGCACTGGTTTTGTGATAAGTGGCCTGAATTCAGGTGACTAGCTGCAAACCCTGAAGTCGGAGCTCGGACCCACGTGGTTTCGAAAAGCGATAAAAATGTATAAATTCAATTTTCGTAAAGTAAAGAAAATTAACTACGGCATGCAACCCCTAAAACTGCGTAGAATTTCATAAGGAAGCTACTGAAATGCAGCAACATGCGATTGGGAGCGTTCACAGAGACGGTAAAGGCCAGTCTCAAAACCCGGAAAAGTGAGATAATTACAAAGTCGAAAAAATAAAAACTATGGCATGCAACCCATAGAAATGTTTAGAATTTAATAAGCAAGCTATTGAAGGAGCTTGTACAAGGCTCGCAGAGAATTACTGACGAAGACTGAGTGCATACTACAAGTTCGGAGAAGAAACAGCAAGATTAAAAATAGCCAGGGAGAGAAGATCGCGAAATGTTAGTGGAAATCAGAAGGAAACATGCATAGTTGCTTGCCTGATGGGCATGGAACAAATAATGGTGGAAGCTGAAGTCTTTGTTGTAAGAACCAACCACGTGGAACACATATCACTCATGAAAGGAAACGATAAGAAACATTTTTACAAGCACTGTACAAAAAGTGTACGTATCATCTGTTAGAAATCGTGCCCCCACAAAGCTAGAAAGAATTTACACAGAGTTCGTGACCGGCACATAATCACAAAAGGTTTGAATATACCAGGCCGTTATCAAACTGCAACTAGTGCCACCGGGTATATCTGTTGGAAATCATTGGATTGAAAAACTAGAACACATTTCCGCGCACGATCCGAAGCAATATTCCAAAATACGAATTTAAGTTCAAGAGTCTAAGTTAAACATGCTAGGCAACGAAACGCTACCATCTCGTAGGCACAAGAGAAGAACCAACCTTACCACGATCCCAGCACAAAGTGAAGACCTAGCGGCCAGGAGGCGCGGGAAAACCTTAGGGAAACCTTAGGAAAACAATGGTGGTGGGGAGAGAAGATCGCATGACCCGCCCTGGAGAAGACTCGTCGACTAGCTTGTAACCAAAGGGTGTAGAAACCTCTTTGGTTGCATCAGCATTAGGGGTTGGTAACGAATGACTATCGACTCTGAGCCTGAGTGAACCATGCAAAGCGAGCTATTGCTACCCACATTCAGACAGCCATTATTCTCGAACATCCACTTAAAAGTAAAGCAAGTACACATTCTCACAGAGACACTAATAAATTATTAAAATAACATAATCTTAGCAATATAACATTTCAGAAACTAATACTTTAAAACATGAAATAAAATGCCATTCCTCATGCCTTGAAAAGAGCGGGGTTATAGTTTTAACAAAATGCTAATCGAGCGACATCAAATAAATTACACTTTTATAAAAAAATATATGGAAGACGACAGACGGTCGTCTTTCAAGAGAGAGAGAGAGAGAGAGAGAGATACATGTCAAGCCTTCATTTTTTAAACATAGGGATCATTCCATGTCAACCTGGCCCTTTCAGATTTCTTTCAAATTCGGTGCATTCAATGAGCCAGATAAGAGATGGAAAAATACCAATTTGCAGGGCTGTATTACAATTGCGAAGAAAGTCACAGGTCTGGAAAGTTTAGAATGTTTGAGAAATTTACATGTGTCGTACTCAACATAAATGAACAGCAATGAAAATGGTACCATTGGAAAGCTAATGAATAGACCTTTACATTGATATGCCACGTAGCAGGTTTCTGAATATTGTTATTCTAAAGGTGATTGACCCTGGCTATTACCCTTGAATATCTCAAAACACCCCAACTTCAAATTTTCTGGATAAAATAGATTTCATTTTTCCATTATGTTACTACAAATATGGTAAATATCAATTTGGCACACCAATGGTATCATTCACAAAAACTTATTTTGTCAATTTAAGTGTCATTAAGTAAAATCTGATAAGCGAAGAATATTTTGATCAGAAAATTTCCGAGTCATCCTGTCTGCGTCGATGGTGTGCGGTGATATTTGCTCATTATTGCTCTACACTTGAATACGAAAGCGAAATTTGCAGTATGAACCCAATTTCTGGCCGAGAAATACACGGAAAACACATTTTACATCGAGGGCGAATGTTGTACATGAACATATTTTAAATCTCTGTGCTTTTTGTTTTCTATGTTATTGTTCAGTTGTACATTGTCATATAGTTTCACGTATATTCGATTGTTAATAAATATCCTGATCCTCTATCTGAAGATAAACGGCCAATAGAGATAAATGGGCTGTGTAATATTAATCCTCTTGATTTCAAAATTTCAAGAAGAGACAGTGTTTCGTATATTAGTGTAATAAGATGGAGAATTGAAACCGTATCAAAGAGAAAGGTAAACAGCAAGTGTTTACCAGACTGGGAGAGCGCTGCATCGTTATACTTTGGACCCTGGATGAGGCCTTCCGCTGTGTATCTATTATCCAGTGTGTGAATGAAATTACAGCATGAATCGTCCTGGCTGATTAAAATCGTGTACCGGAACCGGGATTAAAATCTGGAACCTTTGCCTTTAGCGAAAAGACAAAGGTCCCAGATCGAATCCCGGTTCCCGCACATACTTTTGATTTGCCAGGAAGTTTCATATCAGCCCACACTCCGCTGAAGAGTGAAAGTTTCATTTTGGAAATTAAGTCATGGTTTGTCGTGCAAGGTACAATGGAATCAAATTACTATGGATATATATCACAAAGGAAAAAATTTCTAATAAAAGGAGTTGGAACATGGATAAAGCGAACTGGTACGAATATTGACTAATTTTTAAATAAAGTTAAAATTTGGAAAAAAACCAACACTCTCATGGAGCTTACACACAGCTGTGTGTCAGCATACATCATACGACAAATGAAGTTATTCCAAAAATACCAGTAACAACAAAAGCCAGTAACTTATCTACAAATCTTATCTACAAAAATAGATGTGTGTTTGTGTATGTATATTCCATATAGACTCAAAAGCGGCTGGAGGAATTTTGGGTTAAATCTTCAGCAAATATTTAGGTTAGCCTAGTGGGTGATTCTGTAAAGGTTGATAGCGATCGTATCAGGATATTTATTAACACCAGTATTGCCTATGGTCGAAATTCGAACAGTTGTATTTGCAAAGTCATGAAAATAAAATAAAAGATAATGTAATTGGAATTTATTGAGCAATGCAAATTTATAGGTTTTATGTGAAAGCTATGACACCAAGTGAAAGAAAGGGCAAAGAGGAAACAAGAGAGAATGAAAGACATAAATAAGTGGATTAATTGCTTTATTTCACAATTTAGCATTATGAAACTTCAGTAAAAACAGAAGTTTTCTTAAAGTTGCTTTCAACATCGCTACATTTCCTTGTTCTCTATGTTCACAAATATAAAATTTCAAACCATCAAAGGATCGAACTCTAGTTGTTGCATCATATAGCTGACCATATGTGAAAACTGGTTTACTTAATAGAACTCCAGTATTTCAAATGTTTGACCTTGAGACTTATTAAAATACTAGGACTGATAACGTAGTTGTTTAGTCCCCTTAAAACAACCAACACAAGAACCATATTAAAATACTGCGTTCATAAACCGAATTGTGTAATTATATTTAAAAGTTAAGAATTGAACATCACGAAGAATTAAAAAATTGGGGGCAATGGGAGGATTTCGAGTACCATTCTGAAATTTCTTTTTTTACCACTCTTAACGGTTACGTGCACTCATACATTTTTTATTCGCTACATCTATGACAAACCACCTTTAAATTATTCACGTTTCATTGGCCTTTTTGTATGATTAATATTAAAAATCTGTAACCTCAGTTTCGTTTTAGCATTTTTTATATACTGATATTCGTAAAAGTTTACATCTAGCTTTTAGTACGTCACCAGCCCCCCAACTCAGCCATTCGCCATTCTTCCGTAACTACCGTGCTGCCGCTTGGAGCGCTAGTAGTATCGCTTCCGCGACTGCTCGTGATTAATATCTGCAGTGAACAGATAAGATTATGAATTATGACATCACTCAATAACTACCCAAAATCTCATCAGTGTTTTCCCAGCTGGAGCACCAGTAACTGCACTGTTCATAAAATATTTTGGTACACTTTATCTTACGGTAGCAACACTGAAAGTGGGCCTTTGCGATCGCCTTTTTACAGCTCGAAGTTTTTTATTACTAAACACATCGTGCGATGACAACTGCATGTACACTGATGATTGAAACACAACTACGCTTTCATGGATATAATTTTAAGAGAACACAATAGGCAGATTGATGGTGGTTAAGTAGTTGCGTCTTTGACTCTGATATAATGGTTTTCGGGCTCTAAGCCAATTTGGTGTCCCAGTTTTTCTCCCTTATCAACAGTTGTCTCTGCTGCAACAACCATAGAAAAACACTACAATACCATAACATACCGTTTCGTTACTTAAGTTTTGAGAGCATTATAGTCTACTGTTGGGCAACAGAAGTATATGATATTATTATTTTCTAATATTCAGGCCTTACTGAAAGATAAAATGCACCTTAATAATTATTATAAACAATACAGATCTTTTTCCTATTTACTTTCTTTCGCCTTTACAACATAAACGTTACGATAACATTGCATATCGATTAATATCTGGGGTCGAAACGGAATTATTAATTCGAGTGTCGATTTTAGTGATGGTGTCAATCATCTTCCGTGCTGCCACAGATGAACGTTGAACCAGCTTCTGCTAGGTTTAGTGTTATTCAGTAGTGAAGAGCCCTGAAGAAAGTTTAATTTCTGGACTAACGTAAGATTTGAGCTTCAGTCAGCGATGTTTATACAATTGGCCCGTAAACTTTTAAATATATGTTAAACTGTGTTATTAGTATGGATTAAAAAGGTTGAGGATTGTGTAAGCATAACATGAGCTGCGTTTAACAATGTTGCGTAGAATACAGTAACGAATACAATACACACACACATAGATTTTTTATAGGTATAGAATATAAATTCCACCCGTGCGAAGCCTCGCTGTGTCGCTAGTAGGTTATAGAAATACAACGCAGATCAGTTATACGCGAATATGGTAACGAAACTAACATGAACAACTTTTTGAACTACAACGAACCAGCAACCAAGAAAATATTGAAATCAGTCGAGAGTGGCTGGGTAATATTCTGACATTACAAATAAGAACACTAACCTGTCAAAGATACAATAGAAAGTTAACAGTTTCAGGATTACAGACCCTACATGCTGTGGACTGGATACAAGGAACTTACAACCTCATTGCTCCAAGTGCTCGCAATAAGCCATTCAAAAGACAAATGGAAAGACCAGAAATTCGCCAGCATCTCACTGCATCGTCATCACTGCATCATCTGCAAAGGAAGCCTCACTACAATTCCAGGAATGGATCATATCATTCATCATATGATGCAAACTAGGCTTAGGAATGTTCTAAACAACTGTCCCAAATATAAAATGAAGTCTGGATATATCATCCAGAAATGGAAGACAAAGGTCCTATGCCTCTTTTCCAATATTGGATAAGATCTTCTGACAGATAAATCTTACAGACAGATCGTACTATCATCTTCAGTGCTAAGGCAATAGCAAACTATTTAAAAAAAAGCGACTGTAATGGTAGAATCCTTATCCTTGCCGGCTTTTTTTATTTCGTTTATCCTGCAAGCAGAAATTGTATGGAAAATATTTCTAGGTTACTGCTATCCGATTCGCAGAGGCGTTTGTTGTTAGCAACAGGCAGCGCGGTATCGGTCAACACTGCATCAACTTTTATGAACTTTGATACGACGTGGTTGATACATTCCCGTGATGCCAACACATCTATAGCACATTCCGGAAAACATGGCGTCCACATAGCCATGGTATCTCGTGATGAGGGAAGCGACTTTTTGCCGTAGTATCCCCCCCCCCCCCTAAATCTCGTTACCGCCACGTCGGCCACGGCTGCGGCGAATGGCGTCGGAACTCAATGCCCCGAGGCGTCATAGAAATCTTCGGACCGTGAAAAGTTTTGACCCCTTTGTGCGGAGACTGCAGCCCGCAGAACCTTTTCAGAGTCAACGCAGACAACGACAAAACACGAACGTGGCGCCGATAGTGTAGGGAAGTGTGATTTGCCCTATCAGCGACTTCCTATGGTCAGCAAGGCGCGAATACATGCACCGCACCGTATGCAGTATATGACGCAATTACGCATTCAGTGCTATGCAAGTGATGTTCGCAGAACTGAATAGCTAAAATTCGATTCAAAGCTTTTTTTTTTTTTTTTTTTTTTTTTTTTTTTCAGAAATCACGTGGGAGAAGAAACGAATGAGCGTACTAGGAGTATCTTCACGACACGTCAGACACAAATTCTACAGAGATGAAGCATTGCTCGTGTAGCAGGTGGTATGCGCGAGGGATCGGAACTGTTACGCCTCCCGTTAAAGAGATCTAGAAGATTTATATAGCAGGATACATTACTACAGGTACTGAAATGCGTCCGATAAGAGCTAGGTTTGACCAAGTAGCACGTGAGTCAGCGTGGTGCAATTAGCAAGGCGCTCGACTGACACACAGACGACCCGAGTTCAAATCTTCGTCGTTTAAAGTTAGGCATGTATTCTTGGCAACTACGTATACTATACTGTAATTATTAAGAGTAAATCGCTGTGTGACTTTTTGCACTACTTGTCAAGTGAACAACATAAATTAATGAAAATCCCAAAGTACAAAGATATGTTTCAAAAGTATCTAGTTGTTTCACTATCAACATAAAACATTTCATGGGCACGAAAAATTGACGACACGACATGCGAAATGTAAGAAGTCTATATTATTTTCATTTGATTATTATTATTTTCCATGGTTTTTAAGTTGGCTGTCATTCCTTTTTGACTACTGTACGCCCCTTTCGAGGTACAGTAGTGTAGTATATTCCACACAGTGTTGACGTTTGAAGTCATGCGTCACGCTTCAGGGACAAATCTTTCCCTTACGGATAGGAAATATACCTTATTTGCCTTGTGAAGGAAGCCAAGAAAGGCGAATGTCATATAAACTATATCAATAAATAAATGAAACAAAAATCCCAGCACCTCCGAATAAATAAATAAATAAAAAGTGTTGTAGAGGTCAGCAGAACAAAGAAAAACAATTGCGCAGTGGTAGAGTGTCAGAGTACGAATAGAAATGTCGGGGTTTCGATCACCGTCAGGTCTTACTATTTTTATTTCTCAATTTCCACTTCTTTCATCTGTGGCAATTGTTACTGATATGAAAAATATCGAGTGGCACTGTGGTTCGGAATCCACGCTAAACTGTAAGTTCAAATGTTCAAATGTTTACTTATGAACTAGCTAATCCTAAGGACGGCACATATATCCATGCCCGAGGGGGGATTCGAACCCCCGACCGTAGTGGCCGTGCAACGCTAAACTGTAGGTCCCCCTATAATTGAAAAGTAAGGTCGGAGGAAGGTAACGGCATACCGCCTCCAAACAGGACCATGCCTAGTAAAGCACCCATGGTGTTCAAACCAATCTTCGGATTGTTGACTGATTTACCTTTTTATAGTGACTAGAAGCCGCATCTCGAGTACTTCGTTATCATTTTCGGTGCCGTGTACTAACAAAATACTTATATAGCTGAATGTTACTGAATCGTTCATATGTCAGATCCGTTCACAAGAAAGTTGCATGTGCATATTTAAATTGCATCACCCATGAAGGCTGCATGTAGCTCTCGTTAAGAAAATGTTGCTTCTTTAGAGATCATCGGAAAAATTTCATCTATATTTTCTACTACAAAAGGAAATATTACGCAGCGTTTCATAGGTCGGGCGGAGTTTTGCTACTTGGTTTAATCCAAAGCTACAGAATTCTATTTTTATAGTTTTCCTTCAACGGTCTCAGCACGCTCATTAATCATTCCTATGAACAGTTGTCACTTACCGTATATTTCCTCCATGCTAAAACGTTAATACGATATTAATGACAGTGGTAGAGTGTCAGACTAAGAAAAGGCAGTATCAACAAATCTCGTGCATGAATGATGTGTTGCACGACTAACTACGCCCCCTTTCTGTAATGACAGCGAATATTTCATTCCCATGGTACGAAAATTAAAAAAAAAAATTATTATCAAAATATCCACGGGTGTACTGCCGGTCTACAGTGTCCACCGGAGGGCGTCGCCAAGAAACTGCTACATCAAGGTCCGGTACCGTCAAGACTTTATGGACTCCCAAAGGTTCACAAAGATGGGGTGCCGTTACGCCCAATTGTCAGAAACATCAGAGCTCCTACATATTTGTTGGCCAAATAGTTGACGGAAACATGAAGTCCTTATATGGGTAAATGCCCTCATCACATCCGTAATTCCGTGGATTTTGTTAAACGCCTTGACAGCTTCAGGCTGGATGAGTCCGATATCATGGTGAGTTTTGACGTCGTTTCGTTGTTTACGAGGGTACCCCTTCGAGAGGCACTAGATTTTTAGATATGTCTTGACCTCCACGTATTTTCTTTTCATTGGCGAATACTACGAACAAACGGAGGGAGTTGCTTCTCTCCTGTGGTCGCAAATTTGTACACGGAGAATTTCGAGAAGGAAGCCCTGGTGTCATCTGAATGGAAACCTACTTGCTTTTTCCGTTACGTGGACGACACTTTCGTCATCTGGCCACATGGTATGGATAAACTCCTTGACTTCCTTACACATCTGAATTCCATACACCGAAACATCAAATTCAATATGGAGACTGAAACGCAGGGATGGCACCCTGGGTCATGGTGTGTATTCGAAGACAACGCACACTGATCTGTATTGACACGCGGACAGTTGTCACCACCCTTCACAGAGGATTGGGGTACTTACAACTCTAGTACATAGGGCGCGCACTCTTCCGACGCAGAGAGTCTACCCCAGAAATTAGAACACCTGAAAACTGTATTCCGAAAAAATGGGTACCCAGAGTGGCAGATTCAGCTTTCCGCCCAACCACTACAGCACAACCTGTGGAAACGGATGAAAACACGAGGGAGCATGTAGGCACTGCGTTCATTCCATATACCGGCGCACTCTCGGGGAAGGTTGTCCGCATTTTGAAGAAACACCAGTTTGCAACTGTCTTTTGTCCGCCGAATAAAATTCGCGCACTGGTGGGGAGCGCCAAAGCTGATCTCGGTTTGAGGAAGGCCGGCGTGTACCAGATTCCGTGTCAGTGTGGAAAGTCATATATTGGACAGACGATGCGAACCGTCGAGGATCGATGCGTTGAACACCAGAGGCACAGACGATTGATGTATCCGAGCAAGTCGGCGGTCGCTGAACATTGTTTGTCGGAGAATCATGCGATTGAGTATAAACGCACTAGGATTCTGGTACAGACGTCGAGATACTGGGACTGCGTCGTTGAGAGGCCATTGAAATTCGCACAAATGAAGCAAAGCTTGGGAACCAGCGATTGGGCTAATTAAGAGTAAATCTAGCAAACGTAACGAAGTGACGATCACGGCGGACAGAGCCCTCACACCGACGTCATCTCAGACGCCTTCGCAATCGGTTCCACTGCGCGAGCGCGGCGCGGGGCGCGGACCGCGGAGGGGTCGCTCCGCGGGCCGAGGGGATTTAAATGGCCCGCTACCGGGCTAGAACCCAGTTCCCTTCAAGCCGCCGTAGCGTGCGGATCTCCGTGCCGGCGCGTTTCCAGGAGCTCAGTCCGTCAGTTCACCTGATGATGGCGACATGTATGATCGCCGAAATATTGTGCCCGTTGGACGCTATAGACCGGCAGTAGACCTGTGAAAATTTTGATTATCAAATACGCCGGGAGAAACTCGTGGATTACAAAGTGATTGTTAGTACAGCATGATAACGCCCACCTGCACCCTGCTGATTTGACAGACTACCATGAAAAATCTAAATCAAAATGCATTTCTAACATATAAGAGCTAATATGCGTCCGTTTTCTGTTGTTAAATTATGTGAGAGATAATATTGTTTTCTATTATGTTAGTAATTCTTCCTTATTTTTTACAGTTCTGTTCAACAACCTAATGAAAATCCAATATAAAATATGAATGTTTCTATTAGCCAACATGATAAGTTTAGGACGGACGTTAGTTTAGTGAAACATATATGTATGATTGTAGCTAAACTGTCAAAAATTAGTAAAATACCAGTAACTCATCGATTGTTTACATTACACCGGTATTGAATGTGATTGACTTTTATTGTGCCCTACACTGGTGACATAAGAGATGGGTTCCTTCTGGTGGACGATATCGCTCGTTCCTATAGAGCTACACTGGCGGACAACATGATTGAAGCTAAGGAAACTGAACGAATGGAGTGGCCAGCTTGTTCATCGGGCTTATAAGATTAAGCATGTCTAGGATGCACTTGGCAGACGCATTGCAGCCAGACCAGCGCCTCCCGCAACGGTTGCAGAGCTGCATATTGCACACGTGGAAGAATGGCCAAATATCCCTCAACAGCTGATCGATAACCTCATACTGTCCATGACACGCATGTGTGCAACTATACTGGTCGTCCGAAGGTATCACACACCATATTAGAGGATAATGACTTTTTCACTATTGTGTTAGCCCTGTGGTACCTCAAAAATTTTTGTATAGTCTATGGGACTTAACTACGGGGTCATCAGTCCCTAAACTTACAAACTACTTATGAACTAACTAAGACTAAGGACGGCACAAATATCCATGCCCGAGAGGGGATTCGAACTCCCGACCGTAGTGGCCGTGCTGACCGTGACTGGAGCGGCTCAGTCACCTCGGCCACCGCAGCCGGCCCGTGGTACCTCATTCTAGGTAAACACCATGTAAATCTCAAGTAAAGAGTTGAGAAAGTAAAATATACTATATTACACAATTTACAGTTGAAACCGGCATAACTGAAGACTGGGTTACCACCCGCCAGCTTTGAGCCATGATGTCATCAACATGTCTGAAAACCCGTATACGGGATAACATCTTAATACTTATGTAGTATTAATATAATAGTATAATACATTATCTGTGGTTATCGTCGTAAATTACAGATTACAACAACAGAGTGTACAATCGATCACAGGTGTCAGCCCACCTCTTGTTTAACTATATCTCACTACCAGAGTGAAGCTACAGATCACTTAATCTATAACCTATGCTCTGCTACAGATCACGTAATCTATAATCTATGTCCTGCTTGTAAACAAACTATCATCTTTAACTCAGCCACCACGTAATTACTCACGCTACCTACAAACACACACACACGCCACCTACAAACACACACACACGCCGACGCCATGGGCCAAAGTTAACGGGCGGTATCCTCGTCTTCAGCTGAGCCTTGAAACCAATATCTGAATCAAATACCTTACTATAGTGTGGTTTCTAACGTTATACGTCTTGAACTATGCATCGTATAACGGTATAATTGCTGTAATTTGTTTATGTATGCAAACTGCTTGAAAATAGAGTTTGTAGTAAACTAGTAAAAATTGGAATGCCACACCGTAAGCTGAATTTCGACTGTGAAAAATGGAAAAAAACACTTATTTTCTTTTTCATCTATTGTGGTGTGTGATAGTGGAGAAACGTTCGTTGGATGCCTTTAAGTGCTCTGAGTATCAAACACTGGATCAATAAATTACGAGGACATGCGGGCTGTCGGTCACGCTGTCTCAAGAACACACAATTGTTAACTGCATTTGAGCTAAGCTTCTGACGTACGCGTTTATAACAATGTTTAGGGCAGCGTTTTAAATTTTTTTAATTTGTTCAATACTTACCGAAGTACTGAAAGTTATTTTCTGTCCTACGAAAGTGTGCGGACGAAATTGCAGGTTCCATATCTCGGGAGTTCTCGATTAGCAGCACACTGCCTGACATATAATGGATTGAACCAATGAGGAATGGTTGGAAGTGACTGAAACTACACTCGATGAATGGAGGTACTAATACGTTCATCTGTTCATCAGAGGAAAAGCTTGTTGCTTAGTCATTTCCATCCCTATCACAGGCACTGCCATGTCGCAGCTGTTTCATAGTACAGGGTAAACATTAAATGTTCCACGCTTCATGCAGCTCAGAAAAATGATATGGAGCACATGTTAGGAGCTAGTTGGGGTGATCAAAGAATTTAGTAACTATTCATCGTAATTACAATAGAATCAGTGATCTCGTATTGAAACTATTAGTTACCAAATAAGTTGACTTTCGTAAATTACGTGTGGTCTAGGAGCACTTTAGGCCGCTTAAAAATCCACCATACCTTCATCGGTAGTTCCTGACCGAACAACAACAATTTATTTATTTATTTTTTACTGAAACTAAAGATTGTGTGGATGGATAATTTTATAGCTCGTTATATTTCGAAATCTTTACTATCTGTTCTTGGTATTCAACAAGTAGTTTATTTTTATTTTATTTTATTTATTTATTTTTCGCTTCAGGATAATTTACTGGTGTGCAGCTGAATTCCTTACTGCTCGCATACGCGAGTAGAAAACTAGTGACGAGCACAGGTGCAGGCAAATTATTCATGCTGCTGGTTCTTCCAGATACCTAACGTACTGACGCCGTGTTGAGCATGTGTTAGGTGGTAACATGCGCGAAACAGCAGACGTGTAAAACGAGTACGTTATCTGAATAATGCGAGACTAGCTTAACTTTTAATATCATTGAAATGTAGAGACAATAATTGTTCATTTCTTTAATAGTGTTGCTACTAGTAATATAAAACGTAAAGCCACTCTCGCCTTAGCCAGAGTACGTAATCGTTTCACACTTCGTAAGTTAGAAGCTGTTTCTGAACATTTATTTCATTTACGCCTGAAGATTGGATCAAGATGTTCTTCTTTCAGTTTGAACTGTCTTTTGGTGTTTCCTAGGCTAAAGGCAGATTCAGCCCACAGGGAAAGTACAAACAGACAGACTGTAGTGCGCTTGCCCGCGAAAGGCAAAGGTCCCAGGTTCGAGTCCCGGTTCCGGCACGCAATTTTAATCTACCAGGAAGTTTCATATCAGCGCACACTCCGCTGCAGAGTGAAAGTTTCATTCTGGAAACATCCGTTAGGCTGAAGACAAAGAAGTCGAGAAATATTTTTTTCATTCTCAATAAGTATCCTGAATTTTGATGACATTGTCTGGAGGAAGAGGAGCGAACTCTGATGAAATGCGTTTGGATAAACGAACATTCAAGAACACACAAAAAAAAATTATAAAAAAATTATTTTGTGGTTTCGACTTAAGTGATCCTCAGAATTTAAAGCCTCCATGATTTATGCTGGCGGCTGTTACAAAAAAAGCCTGTAAACCTTTTGGACCAAGCTGCTGTGGTCATCAGTCCCTAGACTTCCGAAATGAGGGCAATACACACACACACACACACACACACACACCCAAAAAAAAAACACACACACAAAACACACACACACACAAGCTCGAGGAACGACTCGAATTAGCGGCTGGAACGACCACCCAGTCCGTAGCATGATGTCTTTGACCTCGCGGCCATTCCAGGCGGCTGGCGGTGTTTGGCTTGCACATGTGTTGGTGGCATAATTGAAACAGTTCTACTTCTACCGGCACCCGGGAGACCGCAAACGTCACCCCACTAACCAACAACCAACAAGAGGCGTAATTTACGATTTATCAAAAGACACAGTCTTCATTCATGTTGCAGTTACTATTGGCCACTATCGCCTCTGCTGCCATGTTGCCATCAGCACCACCAACGAGCTTAAATTTCATAGAGTGGCTAACACATGAATTACAGCGCTCTTTGCGGCGACCTGTGTAAATTCGACCGCCATATTTTAGGTGGTCAGTATACTTGACAGGAGTCTGTCTATCGTATGTTGTTCGTGAGATTGAAGCGTTGTATTTATTGAATATTGTATTTAGTGTGTATTGTCTGCACAAATTTTGCTGCTGAAATATGTCTAAAGTGTGTTCAATATTTAAATGCACAAATCGAAGTGATAAAACGACGTCATTCAAGAACACCAAATGTTTTTCCTCGTTTGAGCTCAGTCAACATTCTTGACTAATGGCACTTAGCTGCCCCAAGAGTTAAGTTTCAGATGACCTATCTTGCAATTCCCTTGAAGTACACACCATAAAAAAAATGCTCAGTTTTCGACCAAGTGTTGTGATTTTGAGTTATCTCTTCTTCTGTTGCTCCTGTGTTTGATGAAAACACAATTTTGACTGTATGCACCTTCTTTAAAAATATTTCTATTTATTGTTGACAATAATTGATCGAGCAAGGTTGGCATGTAACCAGTGCAAAGTGTGGAAGCAGTAGTAAGAGACAGAATTTTTTTCTCTTGTATATGTCTGTGTACTTTACAACAAATAAAGACTAATTTGAACAAGGTAACAAAGAAAGTTATTTATGATACGTTATTTTTGTGTGGTATGCTTTTGCGGCACTTGACCGAGGCGCAGTTTTATTGCAGTGTTCTGTTGTCACTTTCGTCTTTGTACTCAAATTTCACGTACCAAACGTAACTTGTTTCAGCATGACAACAAGGAAAGTTATTAACGACACTATATTTCGATGTGGAATGTTTTTGTGGCAGATGAGTTTGGCGAATATTTAACTGCAGTATTTTGTTGTCACTTTCGTTTTTTAACTCAAATCTCGTCCACTAAAGTTCACAACAAATCCCATGGACAGCAATTTTACAAATTTTTACACTTAATTCGTTTTGTAAACACAAGATAAATGTATATTAGACTTTATGAAAGCAGTTGTTATACACATTAACAGCAGATGCAAATTCGTCGTAACAATTACTGTTCACTCTATGTTTTGTGGCCCGTTTAGACTATGTACTTGCATTAAAATCAACACGAATATTTTCACAGTGGCACTTTCGTTGTTATTGCAAACATCAGCTAACTGTTATAATTTGAACTGGAACTGTATTACTGACAGGTTCCTGTTATTTCATTATCACATTTTTACAGATTATATTACCAGTCTCGTCAATTCGCAGCTTCGATGAAGTCTGACGAAACTTGATGCACATCAGTACACAATACTCAATCCTTATTTAAAACGTGGAACTGTAAATAGGTAAAATTTTCGAGTGGATGTGGCGTACCAGCTGTCAGCCGATACCTCAAATAACAAGGCGGACGGCAGTTCAATTTGCCTCAAATATAGCAGACCTATCGCCACTCTATGAAATTCTAGCTCGCTGAGCACCACTTACCTCAGCTTTAGACTCTGTGGTGACCACTAAAAAAAATTTGAAACCAGTAAATAAATTATACTTTCTGCGATCTTGAGCGTTATTTTATCCGAATACAGCATAACATTTGCCTCTGGGTAGCCTAAATATCAATTCTTACTTAAACAGCCGATTGTGCGAAATTACAAATTTCGCAATTTTTTTATATTTTTTTTATATTTTTTTTATTTATTTATTTATTTATTTTTTTATTTTTTTTTGCATCAATGTTTCCTCGTAATTTTGCATCCGCTACAATAAAGCAAGCATGCAAGAAAAACTACGGACTATACGCCAGCAGTGGCGTGGTAGTTAATAACATGAGTTGTTTCTAGGAAATATTACATTTCCGTAATTCCATTTGCCTAGTAAGCCCCATATAAGATCATCGTCAATTCATCAAACACGTGCGCTTCTGTACCACCAGATGGGTGTTTGTGCTAAACACTTTAATCGTGATTGACAGTCGTAACATTGTTTATTCTCCTGTGATACACTGTAGAATCTCTTGTGTACTCACATAATCACGATTTTCACTCCTAGGTCAGGTTTATGAAGACGTCTGCGAACAGAACAGGAAGTCTGTTCTTAGTTTCTTTGATGTGGCGAGCGCCTGTGTTTACTGCAGTACTCACGCGTCTGCAGCGTTGAAAGCGACCAGTATTGCGCGTGGTTGGGCTCGTCTGCGAATCAGGAAGTTATAAATGGAAACCTCCTGCAGCAGAAAACTACCGCAGCATGATGTTTCATCACTTCACTTGATCAGGTTCTGTTTCCTTCAAATACTTCATTGAACCCACTCAGCGTCTTTTTATTGAAAACATTTTGAGGGATGCTGGATTGCTTTCAGATATAATTACTAAGGCATATTCCATTTATCAATAATAGATTGGCAGTCCACTGATATTTTTATACGGGTAAGGATACAGCGCAGGTCTCCACAAATCAAACTATGTTAACACCTACATAACAGAATTACATTGGATTACGCTCGCTGACGTTCTAGCTGTCACTCCTGATATTTAATTTTTAATGAATTTATGGTTTACAATACAGTATATATAGCTAAAACAGACGAATAAAGGACATTAAGAGAAACGGTACAAGGTATAAGTGCGTCTTCACCAGATATAAACGTATATTTATACTTATCACTCTACTGTATTAGACATATCAAAGGCTTCAAGTACTTGTCGCCGTAAAATTGGAATGAAAGTAGATTTTATAATTTAGACTTGATTAAGACACCGCAAAAGTCAGAAATACAGTTTTTGGCAATTCAAAACTACTACATTCTGCCAGTGCCTATTTCAGAAAATGTATGCATTTGAATTACACTTCATTTTGCCTAAATTCCCCACCATGGCTTCATTGCCTCAGTTGCAGAACATGGCTAACAACGTCAATTTCAAGCCTCAGATTTTGTGAAACAATTAGGTTAGAGACAGGAAATCATAGATAAAAATATACAGATTACGTTACCCGCGAGCACTCGCGCGTGAGCATTTTGCTCGCAGTCAGTTTAAAACAATCGCCTTTGAACCAATTTTAAATAGTCAAATATGCGTGTTTTCTTATAAACGCAACGAAAAGTAGTTATTTAAACATATTACGTACATTACAAAATGTTCTTTGACTGTCAGAAAAATGCTATACACGAGATCGATCGCGTAACTTTTAAAGACGCGAGTTCTCAGGATTTATACGAGTATTAAAAAGCACTGACAGCCTATAGAGGTACTTATTTCAGTAAAATACAAACTCGAAAATTAGATCCAAAACGTCGAAACTAACAATTCCTTTCACGCGGTTAATATCTTTCTCAAACAGAGGGGGAATCTAATCTGTCTGCTGTACAATGCTGCCACTTTGGGTATGCGTGCGTGCAGATATTCAGCATCTGTGGTATAAATTATACACAGAAGTATATAAGGTTGTAAATTCATACATTTGTTCTCGTTTAGTCACATTCGTTAAAAATATATTTGTCTGTTTCACGAACAGGTTTACTGCCCTACTGTAGTAATAAAGTTAGTAGATCACTGAAGTTGGTAGCAGTAGTAAGTAATAAAGCTAAACTAAGCATCGATTACAACTTACAGACACCCTGGTACCTCTCTTTGTTGGCAAAGTTTTCAGTCTAACTCTCAGATTCATTACACAAATTAATGTCAATTTTTAATTTTAGGACAAGTGACAAAAATAAAAACCGTTCTGGTGAAGCGCGACTTCATTGTGCTCACGACAGTATTGACTCTGAACACGTGTTACAGATTCAGATTTAGCAAGCCACAGGACATACCGAACATCCCTCTATACCGTCCACATCCTAACTGAAATGGCCTGACCCACTGCAGCCATGTGTAGGTACTTTATTTCAATGTCACGTCATTAATTGCATATACGCAACAATGAAAATTACATAACCTAAAACGGATTAGTGCTCCAAAAATCGAATACCTGTGTGTGTGTAACAATATTGAAGTAGGAAGCAAACAATCTGACACAGAAAGGGAAGCCACGCGGGAGTGGCAGTGGGCTCTTGACGCCTTTCAGTGTGGAGTGGCCGTCTGCCCCCGTCGGAGGTTCGAGCCCTTCCTGAGCCATGGCGTGTGTGTGTGTGTGCGTGTGTGTGTGTGTGTCTTAGCTTTAGCATATGGTAGTTTACGTAGTTCGTAAGTTTAGGGATCGATGACCACCTCAGTTTGGCCCCAAAGCTTTACACACATTTCATTTGAACAGAAATGGAGAAGCGAACTTGTTATTAACAGTTTTATTACACCCAAAAACATATTCTTTTTTCCTAAGGGACAAAACTTCTGATTTCATCTATCCCTAACTTACACACTAATTAAGGTAACTTATGCAAAGTATGACACGCATACTCATCCCCGATGGAAGTCTCGTACCTCCGGCGGGAGCGGCCGCAAAATCCATGACGCAGCGTCGCAGACTGTGCTGCCAGCACCGCGTTGCAGAGATTCGTGCCAGAGACACCATAAAATACCTAATAATAATTTAAAAAGAAAAATTATGCACATGTGAAGAAAGGTTTCTACTCATCCTTAGCCCAGAAGAAGGCTATGTAGATAGCGTTTGGTTGTGCCGACATTAGCTCCTCAAAGGTACAATGTGAGAGACTAAGCGGGCAGTTATACATATGGATAGTTGTTTGAATGGCTCCACAGTCAAAGAGGGTGGAATCATTTTGATAGCCTCATTTGCTTAGGTTTACTTTAGACCTTGCTATGTCGCTGCGTCATCGGTTCAAAGACTTCCACGCTGTCCAGCTTTCATTGTGTCCAGCAGATAAGGCTTCGGAGGGCTCCATGCACGGGTGTCTTTCCGCATCCTTCCAGTCTTCTACCGTTGTTCTGTAGTCATCTCCTTCTCGGTTAATGTGAGAAAACTGTTTCTAGAGTTAAGCCTCTGTGCTGCTGGCTCCATCCCATGCAGTGGGTGCCACTTGGAGACTTCAGATTGTTGTCTTTCTTTATATGCTGCATGTTCTCTTCGAATTGCTGGAGGTGCAATACCGGCAAGGTGGTAGATTTTATTTACAGGGGTTGGCTGCAGACATCGTGTAACTATTCGGGCAGATTCATTGATGGCGACGTCGACTTTTTTGGCGTGTGCTGACCTGCACCAAACTGGGCTAGCGTATTCGCCAGCGGCGTAGGCTAGAGATAGGGCTGATGTTCTTATAACCTTTGGTCTTGCGCCCCAGGTCGAAACCGTCAGTCGTCTCAGAATGTTATTTCGACCACAAACTTCCAGTTTGGTAATAGGGCAATGTTGTTTATATGTCAGAGCTCGGTCTAAAGTAACGCCCAAGTATTTAGACAGATAGTTTATAAGCTATCTTACTTGTATTAATTATGCTACGGTGTCACTGAAGGCATCACAAGCTTCGTTGTACATATATTATGCAGTAATCCTCTTTTCCTTCCCGTTGTGCGTATATAGAGGGTGTTCCACTCAATCGTTTCACCCGAGATATCTCTGGAACTACACTTATTGCATGGTGTTGCCGTTTGGCAACGCAAATTTCTGTTACATTTTCAGGCATACATCTTGCTCCCAGATAGTAACATCATGCCTATTGTATACATTAGAGTCTCTTCTAAGCATTTAGTCTATCGTTTCCTCCATAGATTGCAGCGCTGTCATGAACAGATGAGAAATGCAACAAAGAGCGTCCGGTGGATATTACTGACTGTTGAGCATTAAAAACTGATACGACTTCTGTCCAGTAAAAAAATTGTATCATTTTGCAGATATCCCATAGGAGTAGAAAACATGTTAAATTCTAATATTGTCCTTTAAAGAAAGTTTCTGTGCATGATATTGCCAGATGGCAACAGATAGTAAATAATGACTTTCCCATTGTTAAATGAGTTACAGAATTTTTTTCAATATTTTTCCCCTGCTTTGTTGAACATTTTCTACCATGTATATTTTTTCCCGCTACGAGTGTAGGGTTAAGCAATAAATAGAATGAAAAATGACAAAAAAGAATGGCGTTGGTTGCATCGCGATGCGTCCATTACATCCGCAGAAAGTGCGAAGCGAAATTGACGTTTGAAATACAAGATGCGCGCTGCTAGCGCGTATCCCAGACATCCGTGAGTCTCGCTTGAGTCTCTGGATGCGTTAGCTGTGCACCTTATGTATTTCAAACGCCAACTTCGCTTCGCAGTTAATCCGGATGTAACTGACGCATCGCGATGCAACCAACGCCATCCTTTTTGTCATTTTTCATTCTATTGATTGCTTAAGAAATCGTAAGGGGGTATCCATTTAAAACAACATAAGTTTTCGAGAGAAAATAATACATCTTTACGTTTCAGAGAGTCTCATAGTACCTACTTTCATAAGCCCTGCCGTACGTTGATCACCGAGAAAGTCGTGGCCTGCCGCGGTGGCCGAGGGGACAAAGGCGCTGCAGTCACGGTCTGCACGGCCACTACGGTCGGGGGTTCGACTCCCGCCTCGCATGGATATTTGTGCCGTCCTAGTTCGTAAGTAGTTCATAAGTAGTTTGTAAGTTTAGGGACTGATGACCCCGTAGTTAAGTCCCATAAACTATACAAACATTTGAACATTTTGAAAGTCGTGTTTCAATATCTCTTGTAGTTCCAGAGACACCTCGGGTGAAAACGTTGAGTGTCACACCCCTATAAAGGAGGCCCCAACCATAAACTGTTGTGCCAGTACATTTTTGTCAAGAGCGTGGTAAACAATATATTCTAAAACTGAGATAAAATTCCACATGCTCCTCTGCTTAAAATAAATATATCTGGTTCAGTATTGAGATCCGTCGTCAGTGACTCTACATGTAGTTTAGTGAAAGTGAGTGGACTATCTTTTATGTAGCACTCAGAAGATGCAAGACATCTCTTTACACTCACCACAAAAAAACTCTAATTTATCGAATCTTTTGTTAGAAGAATGAAGTAACCTCCGTTAGTGACACAGTAGTGGGGTAATTAAACGTACCAGCGATGTTACATTTTGTCTGAGGTTCTCTGTTACATTCTAAGGGTAGTGGTTGACAACTGAACAATGCGATTATAAGTATATACCCACCCATGACATTATTTAATGCAGCTTCAATTTTTATTTCGTCTATTTGAGATTCTTGTCTACATCCACAGATTTTTCGATCTTGCACTTCCGTGTCACCCTCAGTTATGTGGACCGGATTGAGTGGACCCTAGCCTAACAATAACAAATGAATAAAATATGTTAACATTTGCGTTATGCGTTACAACAGAAAAATACGTCAGAACCGTGCAATAATGGCGCCACATAATAAACCACAACACCAAACATTAAGGACAATGAAGGAATAAATGATGATAATCTGTATTAAAATCACTAATCACGAGTAACTGAAAATAATGTTCAGTCACTTTTACACAGTGTAAGAATGGAGTAAAATAATGTCTCTGATCATAGTACAAAACGTGCTGAATGATGTCTGGGAAGAATAATACAAATTTTCTCGTATAAGGCGGAAAATTCTCACCATTAAGAAAATAAAAGTTTTAACGTCACTCTCAGCTATCTGGGCAGCAGCTCCCGTTGAGTAGAACACACAGGGGCTACTTATGGGCCCTACAGCGCCTACGGCACAAGTTTGGCCAGTTGATTCCTATGCCTGCGCATCACCTTCAGCGTATTTGTTTCAATTAGAAAAAAATGTTCAAATGTTAGTATAGTCTATGGGACTTAACTACGGGGTCATCAGTCCCTAAACTTACAAACTACTTATGAACTACTTACGAACTAGGACGGCACAAATATCCATGCCCGAGGGGGGATTCGAACCCCCGACCGTAGTAGCCGTGCAGACCGTGACTGAAGTGCCTCAGTCTCCGCGGCCAGCGCGGCCGGCTTTCAATTAGAATCAGAGCCATGGGGCTCATGTCAGGTACGAGAATGGGCTGGAAACTGTAAGCTTTTTTGAAACTCCGTGAGCTACGGTGATTATCTCAGATTTTTCTGCCTGTCGCTGGAATGATCCAACTTTCCAGGGTCGAATCAGGGTGGGTTGGGGCATCACTTCCATCATTTTAATATGGCACCGAAAAGGAGAAATAACAAGACATTGAATGGCTTGATGGAATGAAGAAGATTGAGACTTGGAAGTACAATTCATTGATAAACTTTAGTGTCTTACTGGAGTTTATATACAGTATTGTGTAAACGACTAAAAAGAAAATTCTGGAGATTGACTGGTTATGGGCGTCCTTCGAATTAGCGTTCTAGACACAATAATGGCAGATACAGGGCGAAGTCCGAAAAAGTGCAAAGTTTCAACAAGGCTGTCCAGATTAAAAAATCTGTACCAGACACTGATATGACAGCACTTGTAAAGAAAATGAAACATGCTTGGGTGATAAATAGATATAAAATCGTCAGCAGCATGCATTGAGGTATTCCTTTCCTGAAACTAAAACTTTTGTATATTCAAGTAATGAAAGAAAGGTTAAGGTTTATCGCCCGTCGACAGCGTGGTCATTGGATCACAATCTCGGACTGCCAATGTCAAGGATGGAGAAGGAAATCGGCTATATCCTCCTATCAAAGGAAACATTCCGGCATTTATCTGGAGTGACTTACGGAAATCACGGAAAAAAACAGGTTGGTCGAGGGCGGGTTTGGACCGCCGTTTTCCGAATGCTATTGCAGTGTGTCTCCTTGTCCTGTACATTCAGTTGCTGCCAAAATGGCAACAACAAATAATGTGTCCTCGATTTGACTGCTTCAAATCCTACTACCATCTCAAAGGCCATTGAGAATGCCGAGTATAATTAGTCCAAATGAACAATGTTAAGGGTTTGTTTTGGGTTACAGGTTTTGCACACTGTACTGTTTGATTACATTCCAAAAAACCTTCTATTATTCTATTATGTATTTTTATGTGTAAACTAAGTGCTATGTTGCACTTATTACATAATCAGGTAAAGTAAATAATAATAAATAAATAAATAAAACTATACCTACAACTGAACCTGCTAATATTTGTTGAAAGAGGACTATCATTCTTAAAAAATGTTCCTTGTGTTACTTAAACCAGTACGTAGCAAATCCAAATTTCCGAAAGATTGGGTTGTGGCCAGACATGTTTTATAAGAGCATGTTTAGTAACAGAGTCTTTTGCAGGCTGCTTGATTTGATAGTAGACAAGAAGTTTGTGCTTTTGAGCATGTTCGAATGAACAGACACCTTATCTATTATCTATTACAGAGGCAAATAACAATTTCTGTGAAGGAGAAATTGAAAGTTGTCTCCATTTGTAATATCGGTGACAGTAACATTTCTGTGATCAAAGAGTGAACGGAATGAGTTAGAAAAGTTGCATCTCCCCCAGTAGCAGCAGTAGCAGTTTACACTCAGTAGTTGTATGCAGAGTGTCACAATGTAAATATGGAGATTAGTTATGAGACTGCTTATAAAAGGAACTTGTAAATATCAGATGATAAATGTACATCTACATCTACAAGGATACTCTGCAAGTCACATTGAAGTGTATGGCAGACGATTCATCGAACCACTTTCATGATATATCTCTTTAGTTGCATTCTCTCTTATCTAGTGGGAAAGAAGAACACCTAATTAAATCTTTACTATGTAGGTGCATGGTAACAGTATATGTTCGCATTCTGAAGAGAAAGTTGGTGAAAGGATTTTCGCAAATAGGTCTCGTCGCAAAGAATAACGCCTACTTTGCGAAAATAGAAAACCACCTGAATTTTCTCTAAATCCTCTGTCAGTCCCATCTGGTGTGGATTCCACAATGCGGGACAATACTCCAAAATAGGACACAAGTGTAGTGTAGGCAGATTCTATAGTAGAACTGTTGCATCTTGTAAGTGTTCTGCCAATGAAAAGTAGTCTTTGGTTTACCTTCCCTACAATATTTTCTGTGTTCTTTCCAATTTAAGCTGTTCCTAGTTGTTACTCCTACGTATTTAGTAGAATTGTAGGCCTGTAGGTTTGACTAATTTATCGCTTAACCTTAAACTTAACGGATTCCTTTTATTGGATAACCTAACAGTTAGCATTATTGAGGGTCAAATGCCAATGTTTTCACCTTTCTGATATCTTATGTAAATGATTTTGCAGTTGCTTCTGATCTTATGGTGACTTCACTAAACCTACTCAGACTGTCTCTTAAATCGTTTATAAAAGTAAGTAACATTAGGGGCCTTATAACAGTTCTGTTTTACTCGACGACTTACTGTCAATTACAACGTACTGTGTCCTTTCTGACAGAAAATCATGAATCCATTCGCACAACTGTGGCGTTATTCCATAAGCACGCAATTTGATTAGAAGACGCCTGTGAGTTACACTGTCCAAAACCACGCGGAAATCTAAAAATACGGAATCTATTTGGCATCCCTTGCTGAAAGTGCTCATCACATCATATGAATGTGTGCTTCACAAGAACGATACTTTCTGAAGTTCATAATATTTCAGGGAAGTATATGTACTAAAATCCTGCTGCAAACCCACGTTAATGATACAGGCGTGTAATTCTACGGATCATGTAACATCAATCTGTTCTGTATTTCTTCAGGCATTGTAGACATTGTAGACATTGTATTGAAAATAACATTCAAGTTATATTTTAAAACATCACCAGTTCGCTGTCTTTCAAATAAGGGAACTATGGTTTCCAAACTTATTATATTGTTGTTATTGTATGTAAGACAGGATCTAGGTAATAATTTAGTAGCATTTGATATCTCATTTCCAATAATTCTGATAATTCTTTAGAAAATTTCTTTTTAAACATTGTGACGTAAGCTTTACAGCTGAGTAGTATATTTCATTGTGTGACTTGTTTTATTTTATTTCTGATGAAGGCTATCTTAGTGATTGCCGAAACCAGGTCAAATAATTTTTAATTTGCGACACAGGGCAGCTTTTTTATCCATTGCTGAATTTGCAGTGTTTGATTGTATACATTGTGGTCGTCCAAGATAACTTTTATTTACATTATTACAATTACAATGAAAATAAAATAAATAGCATTGTTTATGTCGGCTATGGTCGTCTCTCAGACCAATGATCCGTTCAGAGCGTGTAATTGAGAAACCCAACACAAGTGTTTCAGAGTTTTTGAACACATAAAAAAGTATAATGAAAGTGTCGATGAATGAAACTAAGGTGAATACTACTTGTTACATTGTTTCTTCGTGCACCGAGTAGAATAAGATTACGAATCATAGCAAAAAGCGTAAGAACAATGGTGGTTGCAGTTTCTAAAATAATAAGCAGGAACACTTTCTGCGTAGAGCTAACTCGACGACTGCTGGACAAAGAAACACGTGCCAACGAGTGGAATTATTTGTTGAAATCGCGCTGTGGTGTTTGCTACCGCACAATGGCTTTCACGCTTTTGTTTGGCAGAGCCAGTGGTCGAAGGTTCACCGCCACAGTTCGCAACTCGGCATTCAGGAACGCGAATGGGGCGTCAGGTACTGCAAACTGTTACCGCAGGCCTCTGGTCGAAGAAGCTGTTTTGTGAGTGGTTCAGTTCCGTTCGGTGGATGGTAACGCATAAGAGAGTTTGAAAATACGCAGCAGTAGAAACAAGAAATGGATACACTTAAATAGTAGTAATATTTGAATTTCCTTGTGTGTAGAATAGTTCACGTAAATGTTCTGCTGCATTTTGCCTCAAAAAGAAGAGTTACCTTTGGTATATTCGATGGTTACTCAGAACTGAGCGATGGGACAATTTCTGGCCGCGAGGGAATGGCTGTGCGCTTCTAGACGCTATGACAGGGACTCGCCGCTGCTCACGCCAGACTTTCGAGTCCTTCCTCGGGCGTGAGTGTGTCGTTGGCCCCAAGGTTGGGTTTAAGTTAGGGATCAATGCAACCACACTAATATTTAATTCCATTTGTTTAAAAGCATTCTCCAATTTCTATAATTTGGTTTGAAATATCAACTGTTACTCATCAGTACCATTATATTAATTACACAACAATGTATATATCGTGAATTAAAAATCCAACAGTAAGATACAACTAACTATAAAATTTTCATCTGACTAAGTTAATATGTTACATAAGAGACTTTTAATTACGTAATACCACAAAAGTGTTATTAACATATGAACTTCAATCAATACCAGTTTAATTTCGCCAACTGTGCACGTGCAAAAGCTTGTTTCCTCGTGCTACTAATTCCCGTCAGAATCTACAACTATATGGACTTTCATTGACATATCATAAATTAGTCCCTATTATTTTGATTACCACGTGCAATGTAACAGGATTACACACATATCAATCAACGTAACACCTGACCATCCCCGAAGATTCACACACTACCGGCTAGCATTCTCTGGCTTTATAAGAAACCTCTTTGCTGATCTCTGAAAAAGCAAAGGTTGGCTATCCTGCCTAACACCAACTGTTTCTGGCGTCCGCCTCCGTAGCTCAGCGGTAGCGTCGCTGACTACCACGCAGGAGGCCCGGGTTCGATTCCCGGCAGGGGACTGGGTGTTGTGTGTTGTCCTAATAATCACCATCTCATCATCATTGGCACGTAATTCGCCCACGCAGCGTCAAATATAAAGATTTACACTAAGGCGGAGGAACAATCCCGCAAGGGATCTCCCGGCCAAGAAAGCCATACGCTCATTTCCATTTACCAAGTGTTTCTGCTAATTTGCCACCATCTCTGTTTTCAAAGCACCTCAGGTGCACTCTCACACATTTACTGAAAGATGGGGGCTGTGGAGCATGATTAGATTAGATTAGATGAATACTTGTTCCATACATCATGAATACGACACTTCGTAATGATGTGGAACGTGTCAGAATAATGAAGGGTGTCTTTACAAGACGTTACATTATACAAAATATTACCTGACACAAATTATTATTATTGGATTTACTAATTTATATCTAAGGACTCATCCAATGTCATTCAGAAATTCTTTCAATTTATTTTGAAATGATAGTTGGCTATCTATCAGGCTTCTGATGCTCCTTGGTAGGTGACCAAAGACTTTTGTAGCAGCATAATTTACCCATTTTTGTTCCTTACTCAGATTAAGCCCTACATAGTGGAGATCATCCTTTCTCCTGGTGCTATAGCTGTGCACACTGCTATTACTTTTAAACTGGGTTGGATATTTAACAACAAATTTCATAAGTAAATATAGATACTGTGAGAACATATGAATCCATAAATAGATGTCTGCAGGATGATCGTGGGTGGACTCCAGCAATTATTCTGATTACACATTTTTCCGCAATGAATACCTTTTTACTCGCTTAGAGACAATGTAAATTATTGATACCAAAGAGGCTGCTTTTTCTTAAATTATTTAATACGACAGGTCTGTTTCGGCGTGAATGCCATCGTCAGGTGTACTGTATAATACAAAGGTGGGTATACTATTTAATTTAAGAAGGTAATTGAATTTTATACATACACTGGTAGCACTTCTTACCATTGTAAGATCGCTGCTTCTTTTATATGTATAGGTTCTTATTTACATATGTAACAGAACTGTTGTTATTATATCTGTTGTATAGCTGTATATATACTTTTTTTTAAATAATTCTTATATACAGCTATATAACAGCTATAACAACAGTTCTGTTACTTATGTAAATAAGAACCTATACATATAAGAGAAGCAGCGATCTTATAAGGGTAAGAAGAGCTACCAATTTATGTATAAAATACAATTATCTTCTTGAATTAAATAGTAGTATACCCACCTTTGTATTTTACAGTACACCTGACGATGGCATTCACGACGAAACAGGCCTGTCGTATTAAATAATTTAATAAAATTTATTTGGTATCAATAATTTACAATGTCTCTAAATGACATATACGATATGACGCAGTGGGCCAAGAAGATTATAAACCTTTTTACTCAATGATCAATTACTGGAGAATATGGTGCCATACGAAAGCAGTGAATTAAAATAGGCATAATAAGCTAATTTACTGAGATTCTTATCGCCAAAATTTGAAATAACGCTAACAGCATACGTAGCTGAACTCAAACGTTACAGCAGGCCCTCTATGTGTTACTTCCAGTTTAATCTCTCATCGATCCACACAGCAAAATTTTTTGAATATTCTACCTTAGTTACAGACTTCTGTTCAAAGTCTATATTTATTACTGGAGTTGTGCCATTTACTGTGCAGAATTGTATATACTGTGTTTTATCAAAATTTAATGAGTCCCTTTGCAGGGGACTACTTAATTATATTGTGAAAAAAAACATTATTTACATCGCTTAGCTCTGTTTTTGGATGTAATTACTATATTTTTATCGTCATAAAAAAGAACTAACTTTGCCTGTTGATCAATGTAGAATGGCAAGTCGTTTATGTACATCAAGAACAGTAAATGACCTAAGACCGAACGTTTTGGCACACTATCCTTGATAGTCCCCCAGTTTGATGAATCGGCAATGGCATTACATTAACCACTTATTTCAACTTTCTGCACTCCTTCAGTTAAGTATGAATTAAACCATTTGTGCACTGTCCCAGTCAAAACATAATGATTAAGCTTATCTAGAAGAATTCAATTATTTAAACACTCAAAGGCCTTTGAAAGATCACAGAAAATACCAATGTGTGATGTCCGGTTATTCGGAGCATTTAATATTTGATCGGTGAAGATATATATAGCATTTCAACTTGTTTTCAATATCCTCTATCCGTAATGTTTGTACATTATGGAATACGAGGAGTAGCTCACAACTGGTTTACCTCTTACTTTAATAATAGAAAACAGAAGATGATTCTTCGCAGTGTAGAAAATGGCCATGACGTACAATCCCAATGGGGCACAAGTGTGGGGTGCCCCAGGGGTCTGTTTTGGGACCATTGCTGTGTCTTATTTATATAAATGATATACCTTTGAGTATAACACGTGACTGTAAAATATTTTTGTTTACTGTTGATACCAGCTTGGTAGTGAAGGATGTTGCTCGTAATATTGACACAGTATCAAATAATGCAGTTCAAGAGATAAGTTCATTGAAAACAAGTTGATGTTAAATCACAGTAAAACTCAGTTTTTACAATTTCTAACACATAATTTGACGAAAGCTGACATTTTGATTACACATAAGGGCATATGAAAGTGAGACAGAACAGTTCAAATTTCTAGGTGTTCATATAGACAGTAAGCTGTCATGGAAAGCCCATGATCAGGATCTTGTTCCAAAACTAAATTCTGCTATATTTACCATTAGAACAACATCTGAAAAAAGTTATTTTCCAACACGAAAAGTAGTCTATTACGCTTACATTCATTCATTATAACGTACGGCATTGTTTTTTGGGGTAACTCGCCTGCGGCAAAAAGGATATTTCTGGCTCAGTATGTGGTGTAAGTTCGCGAACGTCATGTCGACCCCTTTTTCAGTAGTCTGAGAATTTTGACACTGGCGTCACAATACGTATTTCCTTTAATGTCGTTTTTTTGTTAATAATATCAGCTTATTCCCACGAGTTACTAGCTTTCACTCGGTGAATACTAGACAGAATTCGAATCTACATTTGCATCACACCACCTTGACACTTGTGCAGAAAGGTGTACCGTATTCTGCGGCTTCCATTTACAATACGCTGCTACAAGAACTAAAGAATCTTAGCACTAATCCACACACTTTCAAATATAAATTGAAGAGTTACCTCATGGCTCACTCCTTTTATTCTGTCGAGGAACTCATAGAAAAGTTAAACAATTAAGCTAATTCACTTCCTTCTTTATTGATTCTTTTCACTTTATCTTAAGATTGTCGTGTCCAAAGAACTACTTAAAAATTTTCTATTACAATTCTTGTGTAACAATTAATGTATTGACTTGTTCCATGACCATGGAGTCTCACTCCTCAGTTGGGTCCTATGGAACAAAAAAAAAAAAAACAATAAACAAATAATAAACAAAATAAAGACCAAAATTGTCTTCATAACTGTTTCCATTAATTAAATGAAGAAAAATGACGAGCAAAAGTAATGAAGCGATCTAACAGTACCGCTTCAACCTGTAGGGAAGAGCGGGGCAAGATGGGGTGGAGGTCAAGGCGGGGATTTTGTAATTTCTACCACGACAGGTATCGCAACCTAGTGGCGAATAGTTGAAGTTGTAGCTACTTGCTATATGGGTGCCTGAGAGTGCTGGCAGCCATTTTGAGCAAACCAATTTAGGATGAATACATCCAAACGTGTTTTCGTCTGAGCTGATATAATTTTTCGTCAGTTTCAGACGTGAAGAGGTAAGAGAAGTAATTGCTTCTCATACTCTCAAGTGTTATCAATGAAAAAACAGCTTGTTTAGCAATAAATTAATGCATGCAATAACTAATTGAATATATCCTTGGTGCTATAGTATTAACCTAAAGTAAAAATGGTATCTGGGGGCAAGACGGGGTACCTAGCGGCAGGGCAAGCAGGTTATTTCTACTTGCAGTCAACAGAAGGATGGATGTCATGCGTCTCTTTAAAAAATGGGCTCGATGGTCATGTTCGGGAGAAGAGGATGAGGATGCCGAGGTACATCATGTGTGTGAATTTTGCTTACAAAACGACGATAATAACTGAATAGCAATGAACTTAACTTGAACATCACACAATGTTTACCCCATGCATTTTCATTAATGTTAGAATAATTCTTTTATAACCTGTTATTATTATTTATTATTTAACATGCCCCATTACATAGTAATATTACATGTTTGATGGTTTGATTCAGGCGGTTACATCAAATATTTTTGCAAACACAAGTACAGTATATAAGTTGACAGGGTTTACAAAGGAACAAACAATTTTATACATTAGGAAATCTTATTGAATTACAAAAATTGTAAAAGTTTGTAGTGAATTTATGTACTAAGTCATATTTACTGACGGGCCATTCTCCTCCTTTGGCAGCTATTTTTTCCTGAGATGGTCCCTCTCTTTCAATAAATTGCAGCAGTCAAAAAGCACGTGGTCAATAGTTTGGACAGCACTGTTACATGTGCACGTTCCGTCTTCAATTATTCTGAACCGCTGATAGTAGGCTTTCAGTTTCCCATGACCTGTTAACATAGCTGTAAAATTCGGAGATATTGGAAGTTTAATGATTAAACGTTGTCGGATCGTAGGAAAATACGGTTTAGTGCTTCCCCCGTTTTTTGTTCTGTGCCACTCAATGTCCCATTTGTTCCTAAATTCTTTTCGAAGTTCCTTCTTTACGGCACTTGTAGGTATTTTGTTATAGCGTGTTGATTGTCGTGATCGAGCTGCTCTTTCAGCAAGGTTGTCAGCTAGTTCATTTCCCCATATCCCTTTGAATAATATAAATACCTTTACCTTATACACTTTTGAGGTAACCCATCTTGCCCCACCTGCGTACCCCATCTTGCCCTCACTGTAGGGCAAGATGGGGTACTTGGTAAACCCTGGGAAAATAAATTTTTTTTAATAGTAAATACTAACAATTTTGGTCCATTTTTTTATAAACTCTAGAAATACTGAAGTTTAAGGTGGAATATCTGGTATTTTACTAGAGAATTTGTAAGCCTACAAAAAATTGTTAAGTGCTTAAGTACCCCGACTTGCCCCGCTCTCCCCTACGCATCTTATTCTAGCTAATACAGAACAGGGGCAAAGACTTACTACTGATTTGCCATCGTACGATGCCAACAGTAATTATACGCGGCCAACAACAACGAACAAAGATGAGAATAAGCTACTGCTGAAAACACTTGGTTTGGGAGGAGTCATTCATTACGTAGGACGCCTTCCCCCAAATGAAGACCCGGGAGGCGGGAACCCGCAGTGAATGCAGACAAAAGGCGAGCGCGCAGAAGACGCGGCGTCGACGTCGACGCCTCGGTGACGGTCGTCACTCCGGCAGGAACCGCTCCTGCACAGTCGTCGGTTTAATTAAGGCAGGGAGCGCGGGAACCTCAAATTGCTGCGCGCTATAAAAAGACGTTTACCTCTGGCTCTGTGATTTCGCACAGCCCGGAATAGCTACCCCAGCACTCCTCTGGGGCGAATCTCATTTAATTTTTTTTCTCCCAAATGGGAGTACAACAGAAAAAGCACTCATATTGGTCGTTACGATTCGCTTCTCCTGGATTTTTGTGCAAGGTATGATAATAAAATCATATGCAGGGTGTTACAAAAAGGTACGGCCAAACTTTCAGTAATCATTCCTCACACACAAAGAAAGAAAATATGTTATGTGGACATGTGTCCGGAAACGCTTAATTTCCATGTTAGAGCTCATGTTATTACTTCTCTTCAACTCACATTAATCATGGAATAGGGTATTTACCTGTGTTGAAAATGTAGTTGGAATTGTTGTTATTTTGAATGAATATAACATTCAGGTAGCATTCTCGCTAATTATTCTTACAAAACATCTGCTATTTTTACGTAATTAAAGTTTAAAAACCATTAAATTTCGCGATTAGGACACGTGACCTGTTATTGGCTGAACGACTGGTGACGTCACAGACCACTACGACGTGGCAACTAGAAGATGGAGCTGTATCGTTTTTAGCGTCTCCTTAATTTCTCAACGTAAAGTTAAGTTTTTTCGTGATGTAACGCCTTTACAGCTTTTATACCACAATGGAAAAGAATTATGTGAAGGCTGACAGCGGAAACTTCCCTAAAGTTGATGTATTTATGGTATCTTCATTCTTCAAAAACAATCCACATTTTTACTTGCCAGAAGTAAGAAACGAGAAAACTGCATTGTAAGGCACACATACCTACATTTTAAAGTTAATTATTGCTAGAGATATTTTATAGAATTGTAAAAAATTAACCTACTTTTTGGTGTCAGCAGACTTACTGTGAAGTCACATATTATGCAGTAAATGGTAAATTTTTAACTTCTATCCACGCAGCCTCCAGAAATTATGTTGTCAACAGCAACAACACGATAGAAAATCTTTGCAAAATTGTTCGGACCACATAAAATGAATCGATTAGTGTTTCGTACAGACCATAAAGTAAATAAACAATGCTGTTCCTGCTCTATGATTGACAGGTTCTTGTATGCATCCTTCCCCGGTCAGTGAAAGTAATTGCCTTCGTACAAGCAAGGTTTCATGCCAAAACATTTGCGTTGTCACTCGATTGGCTAATGGCGACGTCACATGATTCTCGCTATTCAGAATCTGTTGCCAACATTATCACTAGAGGCCGCCGGAATGGTTGGTAAAATTCAACCCAGTAAAGCACACAGTTAAGGGACTAATTTCATTTTTAACTACTTCAATACTGGTAGCAAGGTGTAACATCAAAACCTGTGGAGTACAGCAAAATGTCTTGTGTATAATTATACAATATCTCTAAACAAACGCATTTTTGGGTAACACATTTAATCGTATTTACACTTGCATATTACGAACGTTTAAAGGATAAATGAATCAACGCATTAAAGACATCTCCCATATACTATAGAGTGTGTTGTAGTAACGTAACCAGAAAGGCGTTGTCGATGTATAAAACGATAGCCCATTATTGAAACGGTTGTTTCAATAAGTTCTGCTGGCGATAAAAGTGCACTTACTAAAGATGAATAATCAGTGGACTAAAACAATATTCATGTTGTAATTTCATCAAATATATTAACAAACGGCTTTAATTAGACATAAATCGTAGGCGTCTTACTTCGCAAACGTAAACGTCAGCTCATTAACCTGTAGATGATACAGTAAAACACTTTTGCAGTAGAAGAGAATGATACTTAAAGTGAGCTAATCGAATAATATTAAGTGTTTACCTACATCAAAATGATCCTCATAGAAATAAACACAGTAAGTGGCCGCTATTTCATTTGGACCTCTTCAAGCGCGTGTCAACCATATTTTGCGCATTTTCTACTTTTTTTGAACTTGCAAAAACAATTTTTCTGGTGTCCTTATAGATCTATTACTACGCAATATTTTAGGTCATTTTTCGAACGTGAATGCCCAAATATATAATACTATATGTGTTTCTTACGAGAGTAGCTGCTGCATCGTGGTTTCTGACGTCACAGGCATCACGTGACTCAAATGGAGCGTTTTAGCGGGCTTTCAAATTATTTCAATTTCATTTCGTTCTTTAGGTAGAAAACCATGTTCCGAGGATAATATGACATAATTAACAATTTAAGACTATTTCTAGAAAATAGTCAAATACCCTATTGAAACACACAGCAACAGAACGTACCACTTTGTTACAGTAAATGTTCAAAATGTCCTTCGTTAGCGAGGATACATGCATCCACCCTCCATCGCATGGAATCCTTGATGCGCTGATGCAGCCCTGGAGAATGGCGTATTGTATCACAGCCGTCCAAATACGAGCACGAAGAGTCTCTACATTTGGTACCGGGGTTGCGTAGACAAGAGCTTTCAAATGCCCCCATAAATGAAAGCCAAGAGGGTTGAGGTCAGGAGAGCGTGAAGGCCATGGAATTGGTTCGCCTCAACCAATCCATTGGTCACCGAATCTGTTGTTGAAAAGCGTACGAACACGTCGACTGAAATGTGCAGGAGCTCCATCGTGCATGAACCACATGTTGTGTCGTACTTGTAAAGGCACATGTTCTAGCAGCACAGGTAGAGTATCCCGTATGAAATCATGATAACGTGCTCCAGTGAGCGTAGGTGGAAGAACATGAGGCCCAATCAAGACATCACCAACAATTCCTGCCCAAACGTTCACAGAAAATCTATGTTGATGACATGATTGCACACTTGCGTTTGGATTCTCGTCAGCCCACACATGTTCATTGTGAAAATTTACAATTTTATCACGTGGGAATGAAGCCTCCTCCGTCGCATATCAACAGAGGTACGGAAGTCAACATTACCTTCCTTCAATTGGACCAACTGGCGGTGAATCGAGGTAGTACAGTACATACTAACGAAACAATTGGGTGTTTTGACAATTGTCTGCACGAATTATTTCAATTTACATTTAAAGGGAAATACTAATATGAGCTCTAACATGGAAATTAAGCGTTTCCGGACAAATGTCCACATAACATATTTTCTTTCCTTGTGTGTGAGGAATGTCTCCTGAAAGTTAGGCCGTACCGTTTTGTAACACCCTGTATATCATTTCACATCGGCGTTTTTTGTGGGTACGCCAAATCTCCCGTATTACGTATCCAAAATTAATGATTGAGGTATCATTTTCAATGTTTCGTTCTCCACTAATGACAAAAAAATATACAGATGGGTCAGAAAGTCAGGCGATGCTGAAGGAATTAGATTAGGTAATGAGACAATAAAAGTATTAGATGAGTTTTATTATTTGGGTAGCAAGATAACTTCTGATGGCCGAAGTAAAGAAGATATACAATGCAGAATGGCTATGGGAAGAAAAGCGTTTCTGAAGAAGCGAAATTTGTTGGCATCCATTATTAATTTAAATATTAGGAAGTCCTTTCTGAAAGTATTTGTCTGGAGTGTAGTACTGTATTGGAGCGAATCGTGGACGATAAGGAGTTCAGACAAAAAGATGATAGAAGCTTTTGAAATGTGATGAAAATTAGATGGGTAGATCACATAATTAATGAGGAGGTGCTTAACCGAATTGGGGAAAAACGAGTTTCTGGCCTATCCTGAATAAGAGAAGAGCTAGATTGGTGGGACACATTCTGAGACAACAAAGAATCGTCAACTTAGTATTAGAAGGAAGCGTGTCGGGCAAAATCGTAGGGGGAGACCGAGGGACGAATGCAGTAATCAGATTCAAAAGGATGTAGGTTGCCGAACGTATTCTCAGATGAAGAGACTTGTACAGGACAGGGTAGTGAGGAGAGCTGCATCAAACCAGTCTACGGACTGAAGACCACAAAAACAGTTTAAAGTTATTGTTTTAGCAAAAATATTTTGAAAAATATTTGTACTGTTTGTACAATCTGAGTCAGCATCCGGCGAACGATCACAATTGGGACATGTATTTACGGCTACCCCCATCACCCACCGCACGGAGTATCAACTTAGGGCCGGCCGTGGTGGCCGACCGGTCTGCACGGTCGCTGCGATCGGGGGTTCGAATCGCCCCTCGGGCATGGATATTTGTGCCGTCCTTAGTTGTAAGTAGTTCATAAGTAGTTTGTAAGTTTAGGGACTGATGACCCAGTAGTTAAGTCCCGTAGACTCTACAAACATTTGAACATTTTTTATCAACTTAGTTTGCGTGGCCAATATAAAAGCAAAGTAGAGGGTGCCAGCTCTTGTAGTTGTTTGGATTCTTTATGCAGGCCAAAGACCTTCTATGATGCAAGTATAGTTTATCACACGATTTTCATTATACACGTCGATGTAACGACGGGAATTCAAAAATAGTTTAACTAACAGGCACGACAACTATTTCAGTTGTTTAGACCCTTTATGCAAGGGTAGTTTATCACGAGATTTCTGTTTCACACGTCGATGCACAACAGCTGTTGAAATTGTTCACTTTGTTCGAGCAAGCGTTGTGTACTTCGCGAATGAAATGAATTACCTCAACGTTCATGATCACAGGTAGGTACCATTTAAAAATATCTGATCTTGAATATGTTTCAAAATTAATCATACTGTATTTAATTATATAAATTTTCGTACAATAATATTTGTTACTACTATTCAAAGTTTATTGTCTTTTATACATATGTAGTTTTATACATCTGCGTTTTCTCAAAAATATGTTCAAATGTTTGTAAATCTTAAGGGACTGCGGGGTCAACAGGCCCTAAACTTCCAAAGTACTTATACTAAAGACGGCACAAACATCCATGCCCGAGGGGGGATTCGAACCCCCAACGGCGGACGGCCACGCGCACCGCTAATCCGCCGCGGCTGCCTTTTCTCCATCACTATCGTATCTATCTGTGATCAGGATAGAGTGCGATTTATTCGCTCGGGTCAACTAGTATGATTTAATAACACAGTTAAATACTTAGCTTTTCATAAATGAATCAGAATTTTGTGAAAAACATAATGCTCAGAGTGAAATAAAGGAGAGAAAGGATGATATAGGAATACTCTAGTGGTCGTTGTCTGAAAACTGGTCTGTTGTAAACTTCTACATCATTCTAATCTGTACAAACTTCTTCTGTGAAGAACTACAGCCGGCCGCGGTGGCCGAGGGGACTGAGGCGTTCCAGTCACGGTCTGCACGGCCGCTACGGTCGGGGGCTCTAATCCCCCTTCGGGCATGGATATTTGTGCCGTCCTTAGGATAAGCTAGTTGATAAGTAGTTTGTAAGTTAAGTCCCATAAGCTATACAAACATTTGAACATTTGAAGAACTACATCCATGTTGTCCTGCTTTATGTAACGGAGCCTAACTCCTTCCATTACCAGTGTGAAACTTTGATACATGATACAGTTCCTCCTATATACGATAGTACGAACGACATAGTGGCAGATAGGGATACAGAGCTACTGAAATCGCTTAGCAGAAGAGAAGCCGCTGGAAGTGATGGGACAGCAATTCCATTTCAATCGAAGCATGTGACGTAACTTGCCCACTCCCCCCATTTCTAACAGCAGTGCACTGCAGGTATCTAGAGAAGCGGAGCGTTACAACTGATTTGATAAAAGTGCTGGTCATTCCAGTTTCCAATAAGTGTCCTTCCCCAAGGAAATGTCATAGGAGCGTTGCTTTTCACAAACACAGGGTGAGACATTTAAAACTGTTTTTCGAAATGTTTGGGAAAATACGAAGGTTGGAACTTAAATAGTGGTAATTTTGCTTTGGAGGCACTATACAATTGTTGTTGATAGCACACGTTGTTGATGTACCTACTTTACCTCCGAGAAAATGGACCCGTCCGTTTCACGTCACCGGCGTGTGCACAAACAAGGGAAACATAGTAACTTGTCAACGAGCGGTCTATCGTAAAGTTGTCACTACGCTTTGAAAACAGGAATGTGCTAGAGGTCGAACAGCATGACAGTGTCATCAACATCTACACCTACTCTGCAAATCACATTTAAATATCTGGCAGAGGTTTGAAAGAATCGCTTCTACAACTTTTCTTTAACCCTGTACCAGTGGGCGTGGAAGAGGTAAACCTAAATCTTTACGTTTTTGTCTGATGTTTCTTGTTATATTGTGATATTAATGTCTTCCTATGTAGCTCAGAGTAAACAAAATATGTTTACTTGTGGTAATTTTTTCAGCAATCAGTCGTAAAAAATATAAATTTTATTTGTTTGCAAATATAGATTTCGACCACTGTGTGGTCATTATCAATGCTTAAAACCAATTAAAATACTTAAAATATCTCGACCTCCATGTTGGAGGTTGCGTTTGTACAGCTGCGTCAGTACAAACACAACCTCCAACATGGAGGTCGAGATATTTTAAGTATTTTAATTGGTTTTAAGCATTGATAATGACCACACAGTGGTTGATATCTAGATTTGCAAACAAATAAAATTTATATTTTTACGACTGATTGCTGAAATAATTACCACAAATCAAATACAGTCGTGGAGCACCAATTCCAACGTGGAATCAAACCTGATAAAATATGTTGACGTTTGGAGGAAAAGTTGGTGAAAAAGATTTCGGAAACAGATCTTACCGAAACGAATACCGCTTTCCACCCAAAACTGTCTTTCCGTCGATTATTAGGCCTACGTGCTGCGTCCTTTCTGACAGGAAATCAGAATGCAATCTCACAACTCACACAATGTTCCAAAAGCAGTTCATCTATTTCTCCAAGTTTGATGTTTCTCAAATATTTGAAGGTATATAAGACATCGCCGCATCATCTACATCTACATTGATACTCGACAAGTATTGAATGGTAGAGGATTCATCGAACCACTTTTATAACATTATACAGTTCCATTCTCTAATAACTCGCGGGAAAATCGAACACCTAAATCATTAGGTTTTCCATCTGATTTCTCTTACTTTATTATGACGATCATGTCTCTATATATGATGGTGTTAACAATACATGTTCGCTTTCTGGACAGAAAGCTGATGAAAGAAATTTCGTAAATAGATCTCTCCGCAACAAATAAGGACTTTGTTGTAATGATTTCAACCCCAACTCCTGCAATTTTTTTTTTTTTTTTTTTGACATCTCGCCCCTATATCACTACAACACATCATTCTATAAATTTAACTTTTTTAAGGTAATTATTAACATTCCAGGGGAAACTCACCACCGACACAAAAGGTGAACGCGAGTTATTGCTGAATGTATCCCAGAGGCCCAGCGTGTGGCCAGTGTGTCTCTCCGCGACAGTGCTTGGCAAGTCTAGTTTTCCTCGCTGAAGACCACGGCACGACATTTCAAGTGTTGTCTGACCGTAGCAGTCTGCGTTGAAGTTATACGATCTGCCACTGCTGCCTTTCCAGTACGACAGTGATGGCAGATGACTACTCCGTGTACGTCGAGAACCTCCCCTACAGGAGTGGGAATGCTCACTTAAACACAGCAACCTGCATCGTTGCACAACTGTCGCAGCACGTCCAAACTGTGCGGCAATTATTCGTCAGCAAGTCCCACCACCCAGGAGGCCACACACTGACTGAACTGAAACCTGTCTCAGTAGACTCACTATTGCGTTTCGTGGAACGCAGCATTTTTGCTTCACGTGTTGATATGATACTGAGTCTTGTGGCCGTGAACAATCCCTATTAAAGGGTACACGAATATAGCATCCTGGCAACACTATTCAAAACAAGTAGGGGGTCAGGTGAGTCATACGCAGCCGCGTTGGAGTAGCTGAGCGGTCTAAAGCGTCTCGTTGCGGAGCGCGCGGTTGCTCGCCGTGGAGGTTTGAGTCCTCCCTGGGGTATGGGTGTGTGTGTGTGTGTGTGTCTGTCCTTAGGTTAGTTTACCTAGGTTTAAGAAGTTTGTAAGCTACGGACTGATGACCACACAGTTTGGTCCGATAGATTTACAAACATATGTGATTTTTTGTGAGTTATACGCAATTATTATTTAATTATTGTTGTTGTTTGGACGTTTTAGGGGGACAAAACTGCAAAGGTCATCAGTCCCCCATTCCATCAAGGGCGTCACACATATTTTATTCAGGTATTGGTTAAAGTTATCAGTGTGTAATACAGTAGGATATTTACCTGTCTTTACTGAGTTTTACATGACTACTTCGAACGTGTCACCAAAATAGTAAAATTCATTCTCGTTGCCCTCTAATAAGTGTGTGATCACCTCATACGCCAGTTACAGTCGAGTTGCACACTTGTGCAGCATGGATTGTATCAGGTAATCTATCAGCCCTTCAGGGATATTTGGTCATTCTCCCACGAGTGCAATATCCAGCTCTGCAACCGTTGTGGGAAGTGCTGCTCAATCTAGTTTACGTCAGTTGAACAAGCTCACCCCTTCAACTGAAAATTTCCCCCGCGTCAAGCACATTGTCCACCAGTGCAGCTCTGAAGGGACGAGCGTTATCGTCCATCAAAAGGAACCTAAGGTACCAGCTTAGGGTAGAATGAAAGGTCGAACGACCTTGTCTCCATATCTGTGAGTCGTCAAAGCCCCAATACTGACTTCTGACGTCACCATCCGTCCACCGATAAGGTGATATTTCCAGCACATAAGCTGGATTGTTCCGAGTTCCACGTCCTTTACACTAGAGGGATGGCGATTATATGCCCGAACAAAAAGTCTTGATTCATCTTTCAACACGCCTGTCTCCATTCGTTACATCTCCAATCGTGATATTCCTCAGCTCTGTTTCTGCGAGCTAACCGGTGTCGTCGTTTATTGGGACACACACCATAGGCCTCCAAGCGTAGAGGTCACATTTCTGAAGGCGATTTCGGCCTGTTAATTATTGCGCGTCCTGTTTCTGCCTGGAGGGTTACTTGCAGCTGAGGTTGTGTTCAGCCTCCTGTCTCAACAGACTGTTAGTTACAGGTAACGATCATCTCTTGCTGATGTTGCCAGTGGACGACCATGGCTTTGCCTAGTTTCAATGGTTCCTGTTGCCTGAAATCACATCCAGACCCTGCAAATTAAACATTGGGACACTCCAATAGCTGCAGCCCTCATCCAACGTTCCTATAGCTCTCCATGCCATAGCTTTACACGTTGTTGTTGCATTGCTGTAGCTGCTCACAACACTATCTGAACCCAACTGTTTGTGTAATCCGTTTTGTAAACACAAGTCAACACCAACATCAAATCTCAGTTGTTGTCTTCGCTCCATAGAACTTCAAAAACGACTTCGAATCATTGTACCTGGTGATCAAAAAGTCAGTAAAAATTAACAAAAAAAAAAAAAAAAAAAAAAAAAAAAAAAAAAAAAAAAAAACCTAATAAATCACGGAACAATGTAGATAGAGAGGTAAAATTGACACACATACTTGGAATGACAAGGGGTTTTATTTGATAAAAAAGTATAAAAATATCCGATACATGTCGCTTCATTTCATCAGAAAAGCAATAATTAGCATAACAAATTAAGACAAAGCAAAGATGATATTCTTTACATGAAATGCTCAATATGTTCACCATCATTCCTCAACAAAAGCCGTAGTCGAGGAAGAATGTCATGAACAGAACTGTAAAGCATGTTAGCATGTTAGCATGTTAGATGAGGCATGGACGTCGGATGTTGTCTTTCAGCATCCCTAGTGATGTCGGTCGATCACGATATACTTGCGACTTCACGTAACCCCAAAGTCAATAATCGCACGGACTGAGGTCTGGGGACCTGGGAGGCCAAGCATGACGAAAGTGGCGGCTGAGAACACGATCATCACCAATCGAAGTGATCAAAAGATGTTTCACGCGTCTAGCAATATGGGGTGGAGCGTCATCCTGTATAAAAATCGTATATTCCAGCAGGTGTTTATCATCCAGGCAGCGGACGATGTGATTCTGTAACATTTCGACGTACCTCTTTCCCGTCATGGTGGCAGCTACAAAACCATTTTTTCTATTTGTTGTAATAAAATTCTATGTCATTCCAAGCATGTGTGTCAATTTTTACCTCTCTATCCACATTATTCCGTGATTTATTAAGTTTTCAGTTAGATCACCCGGTACTTCATACCGCCTGTGATAATACTTCTAGATATCTGAGGTGCTGCTGTAAATCATGGGGTAAATCATTGACCGACAGAAAGGCGTCGAACCATTCATTTCATTTTGCCGATGACAAAAGAAACTACGTATCTCAACTGATCCCCTAATTGATTTGACCTGTTTAAGTGTAGTTGGACGACTTTGAAACTAACATAATAACTAATATAATTACATGTATTATCCCCCCGGGTGGATCTGCCGGCATTGGATCAAAATCCAGGTATACTGTATCTCTCTCCATTTCTTCCGTTTTAAATTGTTCTGGCAATTTATAGCAGAGCTTTCAGCGTCAGGTCCCGAGAGACTCTGAGCACAGCAAATCTCCTGCATCTCACTAACTTTCGGAAATCCAGTTGCCTTGTTCCAGCTTAGGTCTTTCAGTTCTCTGATAAATGCATATACCATTTTCACTGCAGCAACTCCGACATTAAATAGTGCAGTTCCAGGCGTAGGAAGAGGCCCGACCATATCTCTGTTTTTTCAGTGACAGTAATGTACAACAATGTACGAGAGATAATCTAAAAACTATTCCATAGCCAGTGTTTGCCTGGGGGCTCGTACCTCCCGCGCAGCTTGGGGTCCTCGGCTCGCACTAATCCCAGAATAAAGTTGGTGCGCATGCGCGCGGGATAATTCGGGCTTACCGCAGGCGCAGAGGTATTTGTCCGGCAGGCTGGCTGGTCCGGCCGTCCTAAACTAAAGTTAGGCGCAACGCCCCACTTGCCCCGCTTTTATTGCCGCGCGCGGAGCAGGCAAGTTCCCCGCATAAATACTTGCCGCCCATTCGGAGCCGCCAAACTCGCTGTTCCACTCGACTGCTCCGAAAAATAACTCCGCCGCCGGCTTCCGGTCCGCAGAAGCGGCTTCTTAGACGGTTAATGCCTGCCGGAGAGAAACGTGACAGCCCATCTCGCTACACGTCGATATAAGAAATGGTAAGACAACGTAAACAGTGGTTAACTGAGTGCGGGAGCATTCCGGATAAATCTCTTCTACCGTTGGCATAAAAATGGGCTTGTACATCGACAGAAGCAAACTACTATACTTCATCGAAATGATGCGCCATTAATTCCCAGAACGCTTCCACAGTGATGAACGTATTTTTGAAAACGTCCTCCTCAGTTTTGTTGTGGTCTTCGCCGCGGTGGAACTACCGAAAGCTTTAATGCACCTTGCTGCGGAGTGCGTGGTTACTCCTCGTCGGAGATTTGAGTCCTCCATGCGGCGTGATTGGCATGTCCAAAAGAACATATGCCATATATATATATATATATATATATATATATATATATATATATATATATATATATATGCCGATGACGGGCAATGGTCCTTTCTTCAGTGCGGAGGATCTGCTAGTCCCTTACTCTTACGGGGATTAGTTTACAATAACTACGATTTTGAGTTCTAGTGGGCAGGGGTAAAGATGAGAATTTGTATCTGACGGGATGCGTACTTCAGTAGCCCCATGCAGGTATGCTGATCGCTGTGTCCTCAGTGGTGTAGTGGTAATCGCAACTGCCTCGAAAGCAGGAGACTCGGGTTCGAGTCCTGGCTTGGTACAAATTTTCAGCTTCATCCATTTCGTTCTGTGAGTGGACGTGTGGCCACTCCTTCAGCGGGATCCGAGCAGGTGCACGGGGCAGCTCCAATGTTAGGCGCGTGATGGATCCCCTTAGGCAGATAGCGTCGAGATCCGGAAAGAATTACAAAGTGTACTCGGTGTGTCTGCCGGGGGCCTCATTCAAATTGTGGAGGCGGCCTCCCTGGCGGCTCGAGCGTACGGGGTATGGTCGGCTGCAAGACGTGGCTGACGCAGGCACCAATGACGCTTGCCGCGTGGGTTCTGAGGACATCCTCAGTTCCTACGGGGGCTGGCGGAATTTATGAAGACTGCTGGTCTCGCCCGTGGGATGCAAGCAGAGCTGTGGATTTGTAACATTGTTCTCAGGGTTGATCGCGATCTGAATCCGAAACTTCGCCGACTCTATGACAGTAATGGCTGCAGATTTCTGGATCTGAGTTATCGGATGTAGAATTGTAGATCGCTCGTAGATAGATCAGGGGTGCACTACACAAAGGAAATGGCTAGTGGAGTACTTGTGGACTGCGCAAGGGGGTTATTAGACTAGGTGCAAGCCCTGATGAGCACTCGTTGGTCAACATTCAGACAGTGAATTGAGGCCGCTTTCAGAACAAGAATTCGACTATCAAAATATTAGCCGAAAAATTTATTCCCGAATTTTAGTCATTCAAAGAAAGTCTACCGCAGGTAGATCGTTGGTAACCAGGCCATGCAATATTACTCGGGGGGACTTCAACCGTTATAGATTGATACCTCTAGTTTCATTTCCGCCGGTACAGGCAAGTAGTCTTGCGAACTACTATTGGACAAGATTCCCGAAAACTGTCTTGATAGTGAAACCGACAGTAGAAGTATTTTAGACATTATACTTACAAAGAGGCCTGACCTTATTAACGATTTCAGTGTAGAGACAGGAATTAATTATCATGATATAGTCATAGTGTCAAAATTAATAAACCAAACAAGAAGGCTGGGAGCGCTTTTTTCTTAGATAGAACTGATAAGCAATTTTTAGCATCACACTTAGATAATGAATGGACATTAGTTCCGGTACAATGGATGTAGAGGACTTGTAGACTAAATTTAAACGTATTGTAAGGGTTAGATAAATATGTGCTTCAAGTGTCGATTAAGGATAGAAAAGATCGTATAATAATAATGTTAGAAAGGAACTGAGAAAGCAAAGGCTCTTGCACTATCGGTTGAAAAAAGAACACGCAGATGATGACAATCAAAATTTAGTAGAGATTCATGAGTGTATAAAAAGATCTATGCGCGAAGTATGCAATAATTACCGCAGCAATACCTTAGCAAAAGATCTTCCCGGGAACCCGAAAAATATTCTGGTCGTATGTAAAAATCGATAAGCGGATCAAAGGCCACTATCCAGTCACTCGTCGATAGAAGAAAGCAAACGGAAAGCTGAAGTTCTAAATTTTACCTTTAAGAAATCTTGCACGCAGGAGGACCGTACAAACGTAATATAATTTGATCAACTCAGTAACATCCAAACGGAGTACATAATAGTATGTATTTCTGGTGTAGAGAACCAGCTGAGAGAACTGAATAAAAAAGGTTTCCTGGTCCGAATAGAATCCAGTTAGGTTTTACGAAGAGTATTCTGCGTCATTGGCCTCTTACCTAGCTTGCATTTATCACGAAAGTATTTGTTAACCTTATTGGACTTAACTGCGGGGACATCAGTCCCTGAACTTATAAACAAACTTATACTAAAGACACCCCATACATCCATGTCCGAGTGATGATTCGAACCTCGGACGGAGAACGGCCTCGCGCATCGGAGCGTAACGCCTCAATGCGCTCGGTCAGCCCGACGCCGTAAAGGTAAAGGAAATGGTACACATTGTTACAGGCCAATACAGTTGACATCAGTTTCCTGCAGAATTTTGGAACACATTCTCAACTCGAAAATACTAAATTTTCTTGAGACGGTTAAGCTACCTTCTATGAATCAGCGTTCGTTCATAGAAAGAAACATCGTTAATGTGAAATTCAGGTTGCCCTTTTCTCATGGCATCTTGCGAGTCGTGGATGAAGGGCAACAGGCAGATTTTTTTTTTTTTTTTTCGATTGCAAAAAGGCAGTTGACGCGGTGCCACACTGCAGACTGCTAACGAATATACGAGCATATGAAATAGGTTCATAGATTTGTGACTGGATGGAATTCCTATATAATATAACGCAGTACGTTGTTCTCGACGGCTAGTGTTCATCAGAGACGAGTGATTCGTCAAGCATGCCCCATGGGAGAGTGATAGGATCGTAATTATTTTCTATCTACGTAAATCATTTGAGTGACAGAGTAACTTATTGATTGCTGATGATATTGTAGTGTATGGGAGGAACTTTGATTTTTTTTTTTTTTTTTTTTTTTTTTTTTTAATTTATGTGATTTAACTTTGGGGTCATCAATGCATAAACTTACAAACTACTTATGAACTACCTTATACTAATACAGCACAAACATGCATAGTTGCTGGTAGAACTTCCGAGTTATAAGGCCGTGATCCATAAAACATTTCAGTTTTTCCTAACGTTTCGTCCAGAGCTGCGTCGGTCATCTTCGGAGGTCTTCTTACTTCCGTTGAGTCTTGCCGACTCAACTGCAGGAGTCAACGGAAGTAAGAAGACCTCCGAAGGTGGTAGGCGCAGCTCTGGACGAAAAGTTAGGAAAAACTGAAATGTTTTATGTGCCACTGCCTTATAACCTGGAAGTTCTACCAGCAACTATGACATCCGGTCGTGAAAGCCTTCATTGCACAAACATGCATGCCCGATGGGCGATTCGAACCCCCGACTGGAAACGGCCTCGCGCATCGGAGCATAGCGCCTAAATGCACTTGGCCGCTCCGCCCCGGGTGCTACGTTCGTTACTGGTAGATTCTACCAATGCGCGAGTGTCCGGGAACTCAAATGGAAATCGCTGGAGGAATGACGACGTCCTTTTCGATACTTCTGTTGAGGAAATTCAGAGGACCGGAAACTGAAGCTCACTGTAGAACAATCTTCCTGCAGCCTACTTATATTTCGCTTAAAGATCATAAGATAAGAGAAATCAGGGCTCCTACAGATTTTCTTTTTTCTATCGTTCTATTTGGGTGGATTGTGGAGTATATAATTATGTAGATGTACAATTTAAAGAATTATTCAAATGTTTGTAAATACCACTTAACTGCTGTCGTTATCAGACCCTAGGCTTACAGACTACTTCAACTTACTTATGCTAAGGACAACAAAAGCACTCATGTCCGAGGGAGGACTCGAACCTCCGACGCGAACGGTCATGCCATTCGAAACCTACACTCCATACCGCACGGCCATTCCAGCGCGGTGATAGAATTTGACGATTCCAGGATACTCGACAAGCAGCTCGGCATGGTTAAACGCATCCCCTTCCTGGCTTCCAGCCATCACAAAGTAACTGGCCGCACTGACTATAAACCACGTGAGGTTTATCAGCAAGGAACTTCCGCCGCGGGGCCCGCACAGCCAGTAGAGGAAAAACCGAAGTCCTCACCTCATACGCCGACGACCGCCAATCATGGCTCCCTGTGCAAGGAACAGAAGACTACGGCTCATGTCCACTCTTTCCACCACAGAATCCTGTAAAATAAATTTTCCACTTCTCCAGCCAAAAATTAAACAATGAAATCAATGATTTTTAAAATTATGACATAATGACACAGTTGAGTATAATGACGACATATACAGTGATCCGTAAGTACTATCTCACATCATTATTCCCAGAAGGCCACTGTAACGTTGTTCGAAACGTTATTTGTTAAAGAGCCATATTAAATTATGAAAAGGTACAATACCACGAAAACTTTTATGTGTGCGACCACTTACATTATCCCCTTAATTAATTACTTTTTATTTCTACTTTTTTCCTATCATTATCCTATGTTTTTTCCTATTTTTCATACTTTTTTCTTTATTATTCTTATTGTTTCAAATCCCCCTGCTCCCTCCTCACACTCCTCTACAACCTTTTATTCTTTTCCGCCCCCTTCCTATCACTGTATTCATTGCCGCAATTCAAATTCTCGCTTATCAGTGCCTTTACAATCCATCATACAACGCGGAAATTTCCATTCCCACCTTTACTCGGCATCCTTCCCCCCCCCCCCTCCACACCTCACTCACATTCTAGATCAGGAATGGGCAAACACCGCCCCGCGGGCGTGGGCGCCTACGCCACGCCTTTCAAATGTTTGTAGAGCTTATAGGACTTAACTACGGGGTCATCAGTCCCCAAACTTTCAAACTACTTATGAACTAGCTAATACTAAGGACGGCACAAATAGCCATGCCCGAGGGGGGATTCGAACCCCCGACCGTAGTGGCCGTGCAGACCGTAACTGAAGCGCCTCAGTCCCCTCGGCCACTGCGGCCGGCATGTTACACTTTCTGAGGAGCTATGAACAAAGTTTATTGTATCATTTTCCAAAGAATTACAGAACAAAGATATATATTTTAAATGGAACAATAGTTTTTTCTATCTTGCATTGGATTCGTTGAAACCAGCTACGTCCAAATCAATTTAAACTACATTCCTGTCACTGTTAGTTTGGGAGCTACAACCCTTCAAAGTTTAGTGGGGGGGGGGGGGAGGCTACGACAGCGTAGCTGACTGGCTGGTGGTCATGAGACAGTGAGCCGTGCCCCAGGGGATAGCCACTCGGCCAGTTAGCTACGCTATCGCACCCACCGCCCCCGAAACTTTGAAGGGTTGTAGCTCCCAAACTGTGATAGGTATGTAGTTTAAATTGTTTTGGACTCAGCTGGTTTAAACGAATCCAATGCACGATAGAAAAAACTATTGTTCCATTAAAAAAATTATATCTTTGTGGTGTAACTCTTTGGAAAATGATACAATAAACTATGTTCATAGCTCCGCAGAAAGTGTAACATTTCTTGTGTTGACCTACCGCATTAAAATTTCCTGGCACCTATTATTTTATAAGTTACAGAGGCAAACACACTTAGCGAAACACCCTGTATATCTCGAATGTGCATATAAATAATAATAGAATCAAATTTGTGTCACGAAAGTACTAAGTTTTTCTTCGATTCGTGTTTTTTATATTTTCTATAGCTTGGCGTAGTGATTCTGCCTTACAAACACTAATTGTTACCTAACTGTAAACGGTTATCTTGTTTTACCGCTTTTCGACCACATCACAGAGCTTCCTCTGTTACTTCGTTTAGTTTGAATCTAACCGCGGGACAGTCCAGCGCAGAGCAGTGCTGTGCGGTCTCACCCTTTCCGCATCTATAGCTATCTCTCTTTCGCTCCTTTGCCAACACTAAGTGACACAAGGTAGCGGCGCGCCTCCGCCGGGCGGAAATGTTGGCCATGCCTGGTCTAGATGCTTGTGGCGCTGGAGCGACCAGTAATGGTGGTTGAATGTGTATAGTTGTCTGAATGATTGTGTGCATGAATGTGTTTCTTTTTCTGACGAAGGCCATGACCTAAAATTTAAGTTGAGTAACTGTGAATATTTTTGCGTCCGTCGGCAGCTCAGCAAGCCTCTTTACGGTGCGGTTTATTTATCCTCCATTACTGACAATCAAGTCGGATTTTCCATTGTTAAAATTTATGTGCATACATTATGTTTACAACGCTACGAGCAGTTCAGACTGAAAAGCTTCAATTAAAATCTATGTTATAAAAGCCGTGGCGTTATATATCAACGTCTGTTCTTTCTGGCGTGCCTGAAAGCACAAAAGACGCAGTTCTTAATTAATTTCTCTTCTTGTAGTTTCGTAGGCTTTCGCGGCGTAATAGTTCATAGTTTTTCCAGGTTTGCTGCCAGATTTTGAAGTCAAACTGACCCAATATTTCGGCGGAACACCTGTCCGCCATCCTCAGGGGAACTGCTGCTGCCGGCCGCGGTGGCCGAGGTGACTGAGCCGCTCCAGTCACGATCAGCACGGCCACTACGGGCATAGATATTTGTGCCGTCTTTAGTCTTAGCTAGTTCATAAGTAGTTTGTAAGCTTAGGGACTGATGACCCCGTAGTTAAGTCCCATAAGTTGTACAAACATTTGAACATTTTTGGAACTGCTGCTGCTGGACTCGCCGACAACTGATGCCGAGGGCATGGAACGCCGTCCTATATAGGCCTGCGAGTGATGAAGGCGCATGCGCGGCCTGCCACAGGTACTGCACACAGACAGGTATTGCGGCGCCGCCGGTGGCGGAAAGGCGGTGCTCTCGATATATCTCAGTCATCGGTTGTCTTGCAGCAATCTGGTGGGTTGCATATAAGATCGATGTTTTTTTTCATATTTGATAAAACCGGGTTCCACGCCCTGCTAAGCTGAAAACCCTTGTCTCTATTAATTAAATTTTCTGACAGCCTGATTTCAATTGACTTTTTATAAACATTGTCCCAAAAACCGGACGTGCTGGCCACAATACGAATATCATCGAACAACATCCTATGTTCCTCGTTTAGACAATGTCCCGCAACTGCTGATTTTTCGGGCTGTAGAAGCCTGAGGTGACGGCGATGTTCTACACATCTCTCATGAACAGTGCGGATCGACCTGCCAATGTACGCCTTCCCACACTCGCATGGAATCCTGTACACGCCCTGTTTTTTAAGGCCCAAGTCGTCTTTAACATGATACCAAATGTTCAAATGTTTGTAGAGCTTTTGGGACTTAGCTACGGGGTCATCAGTCCCTAAACTTACAAACAACTTACGAACTAGCTAAGACTAAGGACGGCACAAATATCCATGCCGGAGGGGGGATTCGAACCCCCGACCGTAGTGGCCTTGCGGAACGTGCCTGGCGTGCCGCAATCCGCTCGGCCACCGCGGCCGGCAAACATGATACCACTTTCTTTCATTTAGAGCACTTGTACCATTTTTACTCCCAGCAGCTATAATTCAAGTGTTCTAATGTTCCTGTTCATAGGTAATTTTTATAGATTTGCGCAATAATGGTTTACCTGTGTTCATGCAATATGGAAAACAAATATAATTGCTGAAATTCATTTCATCACGGTAAACGTTATATGCACTTTCCCGGTATATACACAAATGTCACTTGTACCACATTTTTTTCTGGCCCCTTCACTTTGTATTATCCATACCATTATATTACGACACTTAAAACGAAAATTTTAAACAAATTGCTAGTCTTCATTTCATGTTATTCTTTATAGACTCATAAAAATCACGCTTGACCTAATGCAATATTTAAGTAAAAAATACTTCTTGAAGCTGTATTTTGTAGAAAAATGGAAGGGGAAATAAAGGAACATTACCGTTTGTCGTCACGTCGGCAGCGTGGTAATAAGAGATAGGGCACCAGCTCTGGTTGTTTTATTAAAAATAACGAAGAAATTCGACGCTTTGATAGGAACCTTTCCCTTAAGGGGAAACCTAAATGTGGTTGGTCGGAGATGGGTTTGAGCGTATGTCCTCCCGAACGCAAGTTTAGTGTGTTAACCATTGTCCCACCTCGCTGGATAATGGGTGACAAGAACAGATAAGGGAGAAATTCCTTCCCAATAATTCACTGCTCTGGAAGATCTACTACGACGGTTTGAATACCTTCTTTAGAATTAAATTCTGACTCAGATTATGTCAGCAACAATACACACAATTAATGGATTTTTGATTGTTACATGAATCTCGTTACACACTGCTCTGAAGTTAGAGTTGTTCTCTAGCATTTTTATTCCAATTTTACTTATATTTTTCAAAACTAGTGTGTAGTACACTGTGATATTATTGGGAGTGCGTGAAAAGATCCCATCCGAGTAGAATGGTGAACCTTTTACCCTTTGAAGAATTCTCCCTCGCAAAGTATAAAATTAAAATACGTATCTGTACCTATCGCCAAATGACAGGAGACAATTACTATTTGCATACAATGCAAAGAGGATTTTAGCCTAGATTTTTTCCGTTGTTTTCATTATAGCTTTATTGATGTTCCTGCTTGATTTCATCCCGGTCAGTCAATTTGAAATGTTGTGTAGTTTATTGTCATTTCATAGCAACACGTGTACAAGATCACGTGCTTTAATAACGCAACTGTAACACTCATAACATTCATACAGTATTATCAAATGAAATTACCCGGTGATTATTCAGCCAACGCATAAATATTTATGGCCTATTGTATTACGAAAACGAGTGAAGCGCCACCAAGCGTTAAAATACTGGCATTGTGCCCTGCTCATATTTATTATATGGTTCATAGTATTTTATGATGTTCCTCTGTTCATAGCCACATTATTACATATAAAGGCATTTGTTAGTTCCAAAATAATGCTTATTGATGCAGGTATACAGAAATCTGACCATAAAGTGTTTTCAGATATACCAGTGTTACTGCTTGTACATTATTAATTTATTGCTCGTACTCAACTACTGACTGAAAATTATTGAAGTGGTAGTACGAAATGATACTTTGCATAGCATTATGCATTTCTCTCAAAGCGTTATTCTGAGATTAAGAGCTTCGCACAGTAAAGGCCAGATATGCCAGAGATAAATAATCGGCGACTCGATGATAACCTTCTTGCGACTATTTGATGAGATGAAGCGATCTTGAGAATTGTAGAAAGAACTGCTAACCACAATAAACGCAAGAAAACAGCTTACTTAAGTCATTTGATACGAAATGTGAAGCATTATCTTCTTAAACCGATAATCGAGGGGAAGATTGAAGGCAAACGAGGAATTTGCAGGCAGAGGATGTCATGGCTCCACAATTGGAGAGATAGTGGACGGGAATAACAAATGCTGGGGACTTGATCCATGCTGGAAGAGATAGAAAAGACTGAGCAAATGTGATGGCAAACATCATGTTATATACAACAGAAACAAGAGATGATCTGTATCTCTATATATTCTCTGCTTAACTTCCACAGTACAATGAAAAATAATATATCAATTACTAATAACCAAAAACAAACACAACTTCTTTGGATAAACTAAAATAGTTCCCTAGAAGCAAGTCTTCCTGATAATTATTTCTGACTCTTGGACAAAGTAGAGGTTCCTCGAAGTTCGGTGTCCTCTGCTTCGGGACCTCGGCAGGAAGCGGCAGCGGCAGAGTCCGGCAGTCGGTGGCCAGGCGTAGCGGGAGACGTGGCTTCGGCGACGGTCCGGCTGCGGCGGTGCTCCCTCGTGGTCCGCGGTGGCTAGTGCCCTTGCGCCGCTATTTGCGTGCTGTGACCGCTGATTGGCCGCTGAGACAGTCATACTGTCTACGTGTGACGTGTGAAGAGGTCCCTCGCGTCTGCGCGGTGAGCGGACCTGGAGACTTGGGGCGGTGCAGTGCCGCCTGCCGGAAGGAGCCGGGACTTGGTCGTGGCGCGCGGTTCGAACCGTCCGCCGCTGCCGACTTATCGGTGCGCGCCGTGTGCGTCTCTAGAGCTGGCGCGCGCAGGGCTTCGCTGCGGCGCCACGTCGTGGTTCTGCGGGGCGCGCCACGGCACATCCATTAGTGGATTTGCAGTTGAGGAAGAAGAATTTGATGTTCGTCTTTAAACTGCGCTGAAGAATATGTCACATTCAAAAAAGATTCCAAATTGATGGTACCTACTTATAGGTAATAGTGAATGAGACAGTAGACACAAAAGAGTGTAAACTATCTGCCATGCATTGAGGTGGCGCAGTGGTAACACATAGAACTCGCATTCGGAAGGACGGTAGATCAAATACACCTTCAACCATCCAGATTTAGGTTTTATGTGGTGTCCCTGGATCACTCCCGCCAAATGCCGGAATGGTTCCTTTGAAAGGTCTCGGCCGATTTCCTTTCCCATCCTTAGACAAATAATCTGATTGTGAGCTGCAACTCTGTAATGACTACGCTGTCAACGGAGCATTAAACCCTAATCTTCTCTTCCTATTAACACCTGCCGAACTTTCACGACCGTTACACTAGTTGTGCAATAACTGTTGTAATTACAAAAATATTTTCGGTGAAATAGTTGAGAGGGGTACCATATATATATTAAAAGAAAGTCACAAGATAAGTTGTTCAGCTTGAGAAACTACATCCATGAAAATGAAACTTGGCCCCCTTGTACCAACCACGAGGGTAGTTCATAAGTAGTTTGTAATTTTTGGGACAGAAGACCCCGCTTAAGTAACATATGAACATTTAAAAATATATATAATAGCGTTAGTTGTTTCACAATAAGTCAATTACATCCGGCGAAACTGTGAAGCGAAGTTGACGTTTGGAATACATGAAGCACGCTGCTAGTGAGACTCAATCCAGATCCACGGCTGACTTTCGGGACATGAGCTAGCATCGCATTTCTAAACGTCAACTTCGCTTCGCAGTTTCGTCGGATGTAATTGACTTATTGTGATGCAACTAACCTCATTCTTTTTGTGATTTTTCACCCTATTGATCGCTTAAGAAAGAATATGGCGTATCCATTAAAAAAAGTAATTTTGTGTTGTAAATAATAGACCACTTGTTTATATTTTAGACTGTCTCATAACATTTGCTACACAGAAGAGCCAAAGAAACTTGTACACCTACCTTGCTAGTGTTCACTGTGACAATATCTTTGACCAATTTTCCGTTCCCATCAGAGGTCGAGCCACCTGAGAAAGAAGCCGTGTGATTTACCAACTCTGCTGCAATCACTGACAGCGTTTTATATTGGAATGAGGACAAACCAGCTATCCATCAAGATGAATGGCGAAACTGTTGCAGAAAGCAATATGGAGCACCCTGTGGCACAGAATGGGGCTGAACACACCACTACTGATTTCAATCGTTGCTTTACTACCCGAGTCATCTGGATCCTCCTCCCCTCCACCACTATCTCTTCTGAACTGTGCAGATGAGAGTTTCTCCTTCAAAACCTTCTACGGTCCCGCAACCATCCTGGCTACAACCTAACAATCACTCCATCTTATGCCTAACATTATTCCCCTCCCCTTTCCCCACAAATTACGCACCGTTCCTCCAATTCATGTCTTCCTTTTCGCCCCTTACAACTTCCCCTTAATGTATTTTTCTTCATTTTTTCCTTTCTTTAAATTATATCTTCCTTATTTTATCGTATTAGTATCCCCCCCCCCCCCCCACACACTGCTACTCCCACTCCTCTACACCCACTATTTTTCTTTTACTCTCTCGCCCCGTCACTTTACTGTATTGAGTGCTGCCTCTCATATTTCCGCCTATGATAGCCTTAACAATCCATCACGCCACGCGGAACGTTCATTCCCCCCCCCTTACCCGGCACACCCTCCCCTCCCCCCCCCCTGGCTCGCCTCACTCGCAGTCAAGATGCTTGTGGCGCTTCAGCAGCCGGTTGTGATCGTGGTATGTGTATAGTTGTCTGAGTGATTGTGTTAATGTATGTATTTATTTTTTTCTGATGACGCCATGGCTGAAAATTTAAGTTGTGTGACTGTGGTTGTCATTTTTCCTGCCTGTCAGGGTGTTTCACTGCGTTTGCCTCTGTAACTTAAAAAATAATAGGTTACGGTAAATTTTAATGTGGTAGGTCAACACAAGAAATGTTGCACTTTCTGCGGAGCTATGAACATAGTTTATTGTATCATTTTCCAAAGACAACACAAAGATATGATTGTTTAAATAGAACAATAGTTTTTTCTACCGTGCATTGGAATCGTTGAAACCAGCTGTGTCCAAATCAATTTAAACTACATTCCTATCACTGTTAGTTTGGGAGCTACAACCCTTCAAAGTATCAGGGGCAAATACCACAGATACCCAGTTGTAACGTCGCCGGTGTCACGGAGCGAGAAGCTTCCTCGATACGCTGTTAGACTGCCGACTGTCGCCGCACACAGCGGTATACCCGACAGTTGAAGCCACACAAACAACCGGGGCTCAATATACCACAGTTACTGATATCGGATGACAATGGCATACACGAACAACGAGTACGTTGATATATTGCTGATGCTCTGCGAGTGCCGACACGATGCCACTGTAGCAGCCACGGCGTATGCCGTGAGATATCCTAGGCGAAGAGCCCCGGCAGCCATTTCGTTCTTACGTGCCGGACAACGACTTCGGCAACAGACAGCTTGGTAATGCGCCGCAGTAACGGCGACGGAAGTGTTTGTTTAAGCTGCACTACACCAAGATCCTCATGTCAGCTTACGAGCCGTTGCTGCAGTCGCTGGTGTCAGTCTCACATCTGTGTGGCGTATAGTACACGGCCACAGATTTCAACCGTACCGCCTGTCACTGACCCAGGATCTAGATGGGAACGGTCTCCGTGCAAGAGTGACATTCTGTGAGTGGGCCATGCGTAATTTCACGCTGGAGTCTTTGCAAAGTGTTATGTTCCCTGATGAGTCCACTTTCACAAATTATGGTGCAGTGAATTACCATAACATGCACTACTTGGCCGCAGACAATTCTCGGTGTGTACGACCTGTCGACCGTCAACGTAGGTGGTCTATTAACGTGTGCTGTGGAATCCTTGGGGATGAAATCATCGGTCCACACTACTTCCCAGGTACACTGACAGGTGAGTTATATCGCGCTTTTATAGCCGACAGATTGGGTGGTCTCCTTGAACATGTGTGTCTACACACGAGAGTCCATATCTGAAATCAGCACGATGATCATCCAGCCCATTCTTCACGTGCTGTTGAGGAAGAACTAAACAACAGGTTTGCAGGAAGATGGTTGGGGCGCCATGGTCGTCATTCATGGCCCGCTAGGTCGCCCGATTTAACACCAGTAGATTTCTTTTTGTGGGGATATCTAAAGGATCGTGTTCATGTCACTGAACCCACATCCCCAGATGATCTAAAATGGCACATCGAGGACTCACGTCGCTCCGTCACACCGGCGATGTTACATCTCGCCCGCAGATCATTTCGACGGCGTATTGCATTATGCATTGAGGAACATGGACACACATTGGAACATCTCATGTAAATCAACTTCCTACCGCCATAACATCCATCACCCACTACACAGCCATGTATTATGTACAGCGTGTGGTATCTGCCTCCCAAACTAACAGTGATAGGAATGTAGTTTAAATTGATTTGGACGCAGCTGGTTTCAACGATTCCAATGCACGATAGAAAAAACTATTGTTCCATTTAAAAAAAATATATCTTTGTGGTGTAACTCTTTGGAAAATGATACAATAAACTATGTTCATAGCTCCGCAGAAAGTGTAACATTTCTTGTGTTGACCTACCGCATTAAAATTTCCCGTCACCTATTATTTTATAAGTTACAGAGGCAAACAAACTTAGTGAAACACCCTGTACATATAGTAGTTGTCCTCAGACCGAAGCTGGTTTGATGCAACTTCAAATGTTCAAATGTTTGTACAACTTATGGGACTTAACTACGGGGTCACGAGCCCCTTATGAACTACGTAATACTAAAGACGGCACAAATATCCATGCCCGAGGGGGGATTCGAACCCCCTACCGTAGTGGCCGTGCTGACCGTGACTGGAGCGCCTCAGTCACCTCGGCCACCGCGGCCGGCTTGATGCAACTCTCCACGCTACCAGAATACGAATGGCAACCTGAATTCTTTTGAATCTTCTTACTGTATTCGTCCCTAGGTCTCCTTACACGATTTTTACCCGAAACAATTCCTTCTAATGGTAAACATGACTCACAATGTTCTCACCAACCAATTCCTTCTCTTAGGATATGGAAGAAACTCCTATCTCCCCAATTCTGTTAAGCAACTTCTCAGTAGGTACGTGACCTTCGCATCTAATCTTCGTCGTTTGTCTGTAGCACCACATTTCAAAAGCTTCTGTCATCTTTTTGTCTGAATTCCTTATCGTCCACGTTTCACTCCCATACAACGCTACACTACAGACAAATATTTTTAGAAAGGACTTCCTAACGCTTAAAATAATATTGGATGTCAACAATTTTCGCTTCTTCAGAAACGATTTTCTTCCCATAGCCATTCTGCTTTTTATGTCATCTTTACTTCAGCCATCAGAAGTTATCTTGTTCCAAAAATAACAAAACTCATATACTACTTTTATTGTCTCATTACCTAATGCCTCATTTTGTGCCACTACATTCCATTACTCTCGTTTTACTCTTTTTAATGTTCAACACCATGTCAACAACTGCAGGGGCAGCTCCTTGTTACCAGGGACATACAAAATATTGTCGAAAGCACTTCTAAATAGAATAGAGAAACAAGTAGGATCTAATATAAGAGAATACCAAGCAGGATTTAGGAAAGGCAGATTATTAATTTAAAAACCATTTTGAGAGTGAGAGCTATCCAAAATAAGAACACACTAGTTACTTTCGTAGACTTCAAGAAGGCTTACGACTCAGTTGACAGACAATCACTACTTCAGATACTGTACGAATCAGGGATAGATGAAAATACCAGAAGACTAGTGGAACTAACACTCACAGATACAACATCAAGGATTAAGTTTCAATGCGAAATTTCTGAACCATTCAAAATCAAAACAGGTGTTCGACAAGGAGATGGACTTTCTCTTCTGGATTCTCTTTAACTTGATTCTAAATAAAATAGTCAAAACATGGGAAAACATTCTAGAAACGAGAGGTATAAAAGTTATAAACATGGGACAAGGAAAGAACAAATTTGAAGTAAAATGTTTAGCCTTTGCGGGTGATACTGCACTGATAACTGAAAACCAAGCAGATGCAACTGTTATGCTTGATCTATTACACGAAACTCCTGAAAAGACTGGAATAAAAATATCTTACGAAAAAACGGAATATATAGCACACAACAAACAAACATAATGGAGAAAAAATTATGAAAACAAAGTATGGGAAAATTAAAAGTGTTGATAAATTTAAATAAGGGGAATGGATCCAAGCCAACTGTCTAGATAACACAACAAATAAAGAAAGAGTAAAGGTTAGAATTTGATTACAAATTAACACAAAACTACTACAATAAGAAATCAATATCCATCCAAATGAAGCTTAGATATAATTCAGTTATTAAGAAACAAACAACATATGGCTCAGAGTGGCTCACATTGAATAAGAAATGTGAAGTACGAGAACTAGAGAAAAGAGAGGAAAATACTAAGAAAAATTCTGGGTCCCGAGAAAAACAATGAAAACATATGGAAGAGAAGGAGGAATGAGGATTTATACAAAAATACAGAAAAAATCACAGATACAATGAGGAAAAGACGGCTAAAATTTTATGGACATTTAAAAACAATGGGAGACACACAAATTACAAAAAAATTTTAATTATGTTAATAAACTGAAGAAAACAGTAGGATGGATAGAAGCAGTGAAGAAAGATGCAAACAAAATAGGTGTTACAGAAGAAATAATACGTGACAGGAATCGCTTCAGGCTACTGATAGAAAACGCAACCTATGAAAAAGAAAAGCTCAAACCTCGACCAAAGAGAGTGTGGACAGATGACCAGAGACGAGCAGTTGGAGAGAAAATGAAGAAGTACTGGGAAGAAAGGAAGAGAAAGAAACACCATTAGTCTTAAGTTGTATGCCGTCCATAGCTGGCCAAATTCATAAATAAATAAACCCATGTCATTCCAAGCATGTGTGCCAATTTTTACCTCTCTATCTAAGTTTAGGGACTGATGACCCCGTAGTTAACCCTTAAATGCATGATGTTTTAGTTAAAAAATTATTTCCGCGTTTTATAAGTTGTACAAACAAAGGGAAAAATAGTAAAAAAATTCCTATGTTGCTAGTTTAAAAAACACATATGCAACATACATAAGCTTTTATATAATTTTCAAAATTGGATAGTATATACACATTTTGTGCTTATTATGGTTCCCCATACCAGTCTTAATTGGTGTGATTTTTTCCTCCTTCCAAAACTGTCTCTTTATATGGAAAACAAAATTTCAAAATCTGCAATATTTGCCATTTTCTCCAAACAGAAGCAGAAATGTTAATAGAAGTTCACATTGCAGCCAACCTTGACACAACAAACGCCACATAAACTTTCTACAAACTCTGCTGCATCTGTTAAACACGTGTTAGTCCACAAAATTCCCACTAGACGCGGATAAAACAATATTATAATCGATGTTGCAGATTTGCGACACCATGCATTTAAGTCGTTAAGTCCCATAGACTATACAAACATTTGAACATTTTTTTGAATATTAACGTGAACAAGCTGAAATCACCTTCCGGAATGTGGCCTCTACGCATGGAGGCCTATGGTGTGTATCCCAATAAAATATAGATGCTGTATTGGCCCAAATGTATTGCAACGGATGGGATCTCTGCTCTGAGGATGGGCAAGAGGAGCAGCGTGGGGTGACTGAGGCGCTGTCGGATTTGGGCTCAGCGGCGCGTTCAGGGCGGTGGCCGCAGGGCGATTAGGGCGTCCCTCCCCCTTCCTCCTCTGCTTCCGCTTCCGGTCTCTGCGCCGTCGGTGGTGCGACGGCGGTGGTTGGTGGTCGGGGTGTCCCAGGAGAGGAGGCCGGCGGCAATCAATAAGCGATCGAGTGCGAGCATCAGCGGCTGGACCACGGCCTGCCGCCCAATGGAATTAATGCGACCACTGCACGTGGTGGCCAGCACCTGCCGCTGCACACCTGATGCGCGCAGCCCAAACACTGGGGCACGCGGAGCGCACCTGCCTTCCAGGTCCCTACATCGGGACTATAGTTCGTGTAATATTACTAGCTATATTGATCAAACGAACTGGTGGATTTTATTTTATTACATGCTTATATTCCCCTGCTTCGCAACGGTTGTTGAAGGAGGGTCTGTGTGTATCATGGCTTTTTAGAGTTCCGGACATCAGTCAGTAAAAATAGAATCCTTGTTGGATCGCTCTGTCAATAAACTCACAAGGAAAGTACTTGGGCTCGAACAAACACACATACAGCAAAATCGTATGAGAGATAATGTAAAGGTCCCTTATTGCACTAGTGATACTCCCGCATCTGAAAATCTCTGCAGTCGTCCGTTAGTGTGTGCCATGCCACATTGCACTTTGACCTGTCGGTTCGCCAGTACGGACGGTGCAGTGTGCCTCAGAAGCTGCGTTTTGTGACGTTATTGTGTGGTGAAGCGTCAGATGGGGCGGCGATTGCTAATCAATCTTGCTGATGTATTGCGATTGGTTGAGATGAAGCTACGAAGAACCATTCTTCGTGAAGATGGTATTAGTGTAGAAGATGAATCATTCTCATGGTTTCTCGTATTTGTTATGGTACAGAAATATGAGCATAAGTTAGATACTGTTGTAACACTAACACATAGTGATGATAATAGGGATGACAGTGACGAAGAACTCATTGCTAGTCATAGCGCTACGGTAAGTGCGGGAAGAGGCGATGGAAGCAGTGGTAGTAACTACCATCAGTCTTCCGAGAAAAAGATTTAAGTTGCAACTATCATCACGGCTTTTGATGACAATACGCTAGAGAACATGTACGACGATTATTACATAAGTTACAGTTCAGATATCTGCATTACGTATGGCGTCTACAATTACATCTACAGTGCTATCTAGAGCATGATTGAAAAGTTTTGCATAAAAACGACACCCACCAGCACATTGAGGTATACGTAGACATACTGTAACGAAACGTTCATACAGATATGTTTGTTCGAGCCCAAATACTTTCCTTGTTAGACACATAAACATGAATATATTTTGGGAAGTGAATGCAGAGGTAGGGTGTGTCTTTGGAGAGGGGGGCGGCGCTGAGGGCTTTGGCAAAACATTAATCAGTAAGTGAATCTGAGAAGAGGGGATATGTTGTGTTAGTTAATTTAATATTAATTCAGGGCTGTGGGCTAGATGTTTATTGATCTCTAGTGCTTCGAACATGTTGAGCTTTCGTCCTTTGTTTGCTTTGTGAAGATCATGGGACTGTGGATGGTAGCTGTGTCACTCAGTACATAAGCAGCAAATGTTGAGTCATTATTCCGCATCCTCCAGCTACGTTCATGCTCAGCCAACCTAGTTGTAATATTTCTGCCTGACTGTCGAATATAAATCTTATCACAGTCTGAACATGTTATTTTGTATACCCCACTATTGGATAATAGCTGGGCCTTTTCTTTGCTATTGAAGATACATTGTGCTCCCTTAGACTCTTCGCGAATGATGCTGTCGTTTATCGGTTAGTAAAGTCAACAAAGGATCAAAAGCAACTGCAAAAATTTTGTGGGGAAGGCGAACCAAAGGCTACGTTTCATTGGCAGAACGCTTCGAAGATGCACCAGCTCCACCAAAGAGACTGCCCACATCACATTTGTGCGTCCTCTCCCGGATTACTGTTGCCCCTTGTGGGAACCTCACCAGGTGGGACTGACGGAGGATATTGAGAATGTTCAGAGAAGGGCAGCTCGTTTTATTTTATCACGTTACGGGGGGAAAAGCGTCACGGAAATTTTGCACGAATTGTGGTGGAAATCATTAAAAGAAAGACGTTATTCATTGCAGCGTGACGTGTTTGCTAATTTTCAATCACCTACTTTTAGTTCTGAATGTGAAAATATTTTGCTAGCAGGGAGACATGACCATCCCAATAAAACAAGAGAAATGAGATCGAAAACGGAACGATTTAGGTGCTTTTTCTACCAGCGCGCTATTAGAGAATGGAACGGTAGAGAAAAGTTATGAAAGTGGTTAATGAACCCTCATCATAAATGTGATTTGCAGAGTATCTATATAGATGTAGATGCTGTGGTGTTTGCGTAATAATCCTGTAACTGTAGTATTTTAGTGACTCGGACCCAGTTTTTGACATCTGTCCTAGGTTCCTGGAAGATTGTAACGTTGGATGTGAATTGCAGTTTCCTGATTAAGTTTCATGTAGTCTTCTCAGTACCAACTTTTTTTTTAATGTATCAGGCCAAACTCTAATGTGTGAAAAAATTTCATCGGTAGCCATTAAGGACTTGGCACAACGCATAATGTTGGCTTACCTTTTCTAAGACTTTCGTGGCAGACAAAGGCTCTCCTAAATGAAATGCAACATAAATGATTATTATCGGGACATTGATTTGCACTCCAATGTGAATGGATTGCCGCTTCCGTCAAATGTACGAAAACAACGCGTTCCACAAATGCTTGACAGGTCAGCTCGCGTATAATGAAGGTGTACGGCTGGAGACGCGGACACCCACCCACACACACACACGCCTAGGTCAGTGACCACCCACGCTCTGCGTTAGATATGCATTCCGGCCACAGGCGACGCTAGAGGCCCGAGCGGCGTGGGCGGCCCTGCATTATGTACGACTGCCTGCATCCAGCGCTCCACGCCACACAACCACCAGTTTTGTGTTCCCGCTCACCGCCACTGTGCCTCTATGATGGATGGTCTAGCCCCGAGTACTGAAATGTGCCGCACGCTGCCCCTACTGCAGCGATGAAACGATAAGCGTGTACAGCAAGCAGCCGGCTACAAAGAGCGGGAAGAGTTATATAACTCGACCGCACTCTCCGGTGCGTAAGTGATTTGTTAAGTCGCTTAATGCAATATTCGACACCTCACAAAAAAGCCACCCACTGGGAAGAAAATAATGCAAGGCAAATTATCTCTAATGAACAAGTATCCTGAACAATGATGGTCGGAAATAAATGTTATCATCGGCTTCTTGTGAAATTAGTTATGTTCGATTAATATTAATGGATGTCGCTGGGTCTCTAACGATATATACCGCACCGTGAAATTGTAAATCGATCACGAGAGGTATGAATTGTATGTACATTGATCAATAAAGAGAATGAGCGCTGTACGTCGCTCATATATAGATACATTATAGCCAGCATGCTGTGTGACCATTGATCTCGATACTACCCGGATGTTGAACTTCAGCTGTCTGAGCGTGCCAGCCATAAATGTTCATAGTTTCTTGACAAATTCAAACATGGCTGCTATGAAGGATTCTTCATAGACACGTGATAGATTTTGTGTCCATATAAAATAAATCATAGAGGAAGGGTAGTTGAGGGGGGAGGCACCGATGTCAGTCGACCAAATAAAAGTAATCGTTATGATGTGGGGGCATTAAAAATGTCACGTGTCTTTTTTTACCTTTAGGTTTTATCGACAATGCTGTAGTCAAAATCACGCGACCACAGGTCCCACATTTTAACGTTTATGGTTTTTAATCCTGAAAGACACCGTTTTGATATTGGACTTGAACCCATTATTCGGCCCTATTTAATGTTTAATCAATTGACGGATGAAAGCAACTAGAATGTTGGGACTCAGTAACGAATTATGATGAGAGAAAAAATTGTAAGTAATACCTTGTTCAATTCATGTATCCCGTTTATCAAGTTATTGGTCCTGTAATTTTTATTATTGTTTTGTTATTTAACACAGTAACACCTGAATATGCGTCTCTAATGACGTGAAACTTCTAGTAGACCTATATAATAAAAGGATCTCAATAAAAACAGCTGACGCGGTTCCAGAATTTATTGGTTGTTTTATGAGAGAACATTTTTAAGTCAATCTTCCAAAAAAGTGTTTCTTCTACTATATAAAGTCTCACAATCAATTTTTACAACAATTGATAATTTATTAAAACAATTGATAAATTCAAAAAGAAAATGTATTTACTCAGCTGCGGATGCCCCAATTACAAAATAATCTGTAAAAGAAAATACGTTTTCATTCCGCTAACAAACCATCAGCCTGTTACATCGCATATTGAGTTAAATTCCAAATCAAGACGTAAGTAAGCAATTCTTTGTCACGTAATAACTGATGGAAGAAATGCGAAACTCTGTGTAAAACATAAGTATGTGCAGGCACGCTGTAATTCTACTCTCAGACACCTGAGTTGCACATCCTGCTTCTATAGAGATCACTGTGTGTGACCTATCTAGTTGAAAGATAATCTGTGTCTTACGAAGTCATGACACCCGACGCCATATTGGTAAACTTATGTATCTCTCTCTCTCTCTCTCTCTCTCTCTCTCTCTCTCTCTCTCTCTCTCCAGTAGTCAGTATTACATTCATAAAGAGATTTTAAAATCTTACTTTTCTAGTCGTTTGTTCATCTTGCTTTCGAGGAAACTAAATCCTATCAAATAGCCGCTACCTGTTCTAAAATGTTTAGTAGTATTTAAACAAAAATAGTCCAGACATCGAATAAACGATACTCCTGCAACAAAGCAGCAATATAAGGCCTACAAAACGTATAGGTAAGTTATATTTTGATTCAGAACTAGCGTTTGTACCACATTCAATTTAATGAATAAATTGCAGCCGGCCGCGGTGGCCGAGGGGACTAAGGCGCTTCAGTCACGGTCTGCACGGCCACTACGGTCGGGGATTCGAATCCCCCCTCGGGCATGGATATTTGTGCCGTCCTAGTTCGTAAGTAGTTTATAAGTAATTTGTAAGCTTAGGGATTGATGACCCCGTAGTTAAGTCCCATAGACTATACAAACATTTGAATAAATTGCACTTCCCATATACAAACGAAGATGTAAAAATATCAGATTCGAGACGTCTGAGAAAAGCACGATATTCCCCGCAGCGTCAGCACAATACTGAAATCAGTACAAGCAAGAGGCAAATGTATCTCCTGTCTCATTGTCTACCTCTTCTTCCATTTCCAAAATACTGCCTTCATTTCTGTTGTACAGCCACTCTATATATCCTCCCCACCTTGCAACGTTATCTCCTTCACCCAGTACTGATTTTCCATCTGACGTCTTGATATACATACAGGTGCTTTTTTCGTTGTCTATAAATACATTTTATTCAAATGTTCAAATGTTTGTTAAGCTTATGGGACTTAACTACGGAGTCATCAGTCCCTAAACTTACAAACTACTTATGAACTACTTACGAACTAGGAAGGCACAAATATCCATGCCCGAGGGGGGATTCGAACCCCGACCGTAGGGGCCGTGCAGACCGTGACTGGAGCGCCTCAGTCTCCTCGGCCACCGCGGCCGGCGAAATACATTTTATTCTCCTTATGCGTTATTATTCTAGATATACATTCTCGGATAGGGTTCCTCTCCTACGTTGACAGTTTGCACTTCTTCATTTTTTAGTCGCCTGTTCTGTTTCATATACCAGGGGGAGTTGCGAAAATAATTTTTCCCTGGCGACTGAGGGCAGAATTGTGTATGAAAGGAAAAATATAGAATGAGACATTAAAGATAAGACATATCTGTATTCTTCTACATAATTTCCAAGTGCCGCGGCGGAATGGCCTAGCGCATTGAGGCGCTATGCTGCGATGAGCGAGGCCGTTCCACGTCGGGGGTTCGAATCCCCCATCGGACAGGGATGTTTGTGCTGTCTTAAGTATAAGGTACTTTATAAGTGGTTTGCAAGTTTAGGGACTGATGACCCCGCAGTTAAGTGCCATAAGCTTTACAAACATGTGAACACTTTTTAATTTCTAAGTATATTGAGACATTTGTCAAACCACTTTATAAAATTCAGAAATCCGTCCATGAAAAACTTAGGGCGTTTCATTCGGAAGAAGCGTTTAATGGCTATGGAGTGGAAACAACCTTCATCACCTGTCCGAAGCAACATCAAAAGCTATCCGTATGCAGGTAAAGTGTTACTCAAAATTTTCTGGGACGCCCAATGAGTTTTGCTGCTGGATTTTTTTGACGATACTGCGCGAAACTGTTCCACTCTGTCGAAATCGAAAGATGTGATTCGGAAAAGCGGCCTGGCCTTCTGCAGTTGGATGACAATGCGAGACAACGCTCGGCGACGGCAACGCAAAACAATAATTGCAACTTTTGGTTGGGAACGCCTACACCATCCGCCGTACAGTCGTAATCTCGCACAGAGTGGATTCCATCGTTTCCAGCTTGTCTTAATGTACTTGGAAATTATGAAGAAAAATAAAGATATTTCTTATCTTGAATGTTTTTATTTTTTTTTTATTTTTTTTATTTCATACGCAACTCTGACGTACTGTCTTAAATCCGTGTTAACGTTTTGCAGTCACTGTGTCTTTACAAACAGGAAGAGGTAAGGGTCAAAACGAGGCTATGAGGCTTGTCGAGATACGTATCTGGGTAGCTCAGATAGTAATAGAACGGTTGCCAAAGGTAGGGGCGATCTTTCTAAACCTCAAGCACATTTCGTTACTTGATGAGAACGTTGTCTGCCTCCCAACTTCATATTACTTATTGTTACGTTCTTAGCAAAAACTTTCTATTGGATCTAGCTTTCATATATCAAATGTTCAAATGTTTGTAAATCTTTCGGACCAAACTGCGTAGTCATCAGTCCGTAGCTTGCAAACTACTTAAACCCATGCCCCAGGGAGGACTCGAACCTCAACGGCGAGCAACCTTTCATGTATCTCCCGCATAAAGCTCTAATTGAAATAAATTAGCAACACTAATAACAGTGTATACAAGTTGCTTCACACAACCACACAAGATAAAATCAAGAAGCCTAAAGTCTGGGCTTAGTGGTAGCCATTCTTTAACGTCAGAAACAATTAAGGCGTTATGTCGGGGAGCGCTGTCTTGTTGTAAGATGACACCTTCACCTTCGGCACGAGCATACAATTGCATCATTTCGAAGCAGTTGTTTGTTGTCACATTTGCACCACAGAGAAATCGATCATAACCGCACACTTCAGGGAAGTTACGGCCCAGATTCTAATGTTATAGTGATGAACATGATCGCATGTATGGAATGTGACCTCTTTAGCAATTATTCATCGTTGTCATGAAGTATCTATGAAGCCAATTCAGATTATTAGTGCCTCTCAGATTGGTGAATAGCGTGTAACAACTGCAGTCTGTAACGTGCAGGACGGAGACGTTTCTTAAACACTAGTATTGCCTGTGGTTGAAATTCGACCAGTTGTGTTTGCAAAGTCATGAAAATGAAAAAAAATTACTGTAATTGGAATTTATTGCGCACTTCAAATTTATAGATTTTATGTGAAAGCTATGAAAACAGGTGGAAGAAAGTAGAAAGCGAAATATGAGAGAATGAAAGACAAAAAGGAGGGAAAAATATTTTTATTTCACAATTTAGCATTACAGAACTTCAGTAAAAACAACATTTTTCGTTAAAATCCTTTCATCATTCAGAAAATGTCTTTGTTCTCCATGTTCTCAAATATAAAATTTCAAACCATTAAAGGATCGAACTCTATTTGCTGCAACATATAGCTGGCCATGTGTGGAAACTGATTTCCTTAATAGAACCCCAACTTTTTCAAATGTTTTCCCTTGAGACTTATTAATAGTAATTGCAAATGCAGTAATAATTGGGAATCAAAATTCGCCTATTTTCTGTGATTCCAGTTAAAACATAGCAATTAAAATAATTATTGTACAAATTTTGCAGTAACATTGTTATGCCGCAGCACTTCGAAATTCCGCTATGGTCTATGGGTTACTCAATACTCAAGCACGCCTGCTCGAGGCTTAACTCTTCATTCAAATTTGTTCTTGCGATGTTTCCAACATTCACTTCACTATTAGAAAATCTTTGTGCCTGCCGCGGTGGCCGAGGGGACTGAGGCGCTCCAGTTACGGTCTACGCGGCCACTACGGTCGGGGGTTCGAATCCCCCCTCGGACATGGATATTTGTGCCGTTCTTAGTATTAGCTAGTTCGTAAGTAGTTTGTAAGTTTAGGGACTGATGACCCCGTAGTTAAGACTCATAAGCTCTACAAACATTTCATTTCAAAATCTTTGTTGGGTTACCGTTATGCCATGAAACTGTGTACTTATGGAAAGTCAACAGAGACACTTGAAATGCGTTGTTTAAAAAATTGCTCTTTAAACAAATTAATTGAAATTATTGTAATGAATCTGAATATATTAATACTGAGTTCATAAACTGAATTGTTTAAGTATATTTAAAAACTATGTTTAAAAATTAAGAATTCAACATTACGAAGAATTTTTTTTAAAAAGTGAACCCAGCACCTTAACATTGGAACTACAAGCACTAACTGCCTAAGCTAATTTTACCTGTACCAATATGCCACCTATAACGGGTTATAATATAGTGGCAAATCTTATGGAGAATTTGGAGTATCATACTAAAATTTCTTGTTCTTTTTTTACTCTTAAACGGCCATGTACACATATATTTTTTACATTCGCAGTATCTATGATAAACAACCTTTCGAATTATGTACGTTTCAACGTTGTATTGGCCTTCTTGTATGATTAATATTAAAAATCTGTATCCTCAGTTTCGTGTTAGCGTATTTATATAATGACTAGCTGAAAACCTGGCGTATTTATTTATTCCAGCCTTGTGTTAGTACTTCTCAATCCCTTCTCTCTGTTTGTCAATCTCTTTTTTTCTTCTAAAAGCATGTTATATTAATGGGAGAATATTTTAAGAAATAAGGCTGTCTTGCAAAATGTACAAAACTATAAGTGCAGTATCCAAAGAAAGATAGTAATCCAAATACAAATGAAATATAAAATTAGTACAACCTCATATTTATTGAGTAATATATTGCAGAAATGTATAATTTTTCAGGGATACATTCATTGTGTAAGTCCTATATGTCAGTGAAATCTGTTGCGAATACTATTAGTAGTAAAGAAGTAATAGATTAAAACTCGGTGCGTGACGGGGTGGTTTGCCATGAACGCTACTGCTTATGTGCTCATATCTCATGACCTACGTGTCGTACTGTGATACAATTTCAAAGGTACATACTGCCTGTAAAATTTCCTACTGCTACAATTTGTAGTGTAGAAATTATAAATTGTAACGTCATACCGAATGCCGTAGTTTTATTCCATGAACAGCAGAAAAGTTGCAAGCGAGAAATATTTTACCTTTCATCATTTTACTGTGGCCGTCAGCGAGAAAAAGTATAATAAAGTTTTGAAATCTTTAAAGTTTGTTGCAAGTCGCTAAGTATATTCATTCTGATACAGTGTATAAATAAAGTCTCGTCGCTTTATGCAATTCATATTCAATATGATGTCATATATGCTGAACCATATGTCGTATATTATTCTTAACCCAGAAGGAACTGTTACCTCATTATAAGGAATATGTGAATCAAATTTGGTTGAAATCGGTCTAGTGATTTAGGAGGAAATGTGCAATGCTGTCGCGTGATGTAACAGTTTGTCTCATATCTCATTGTTTATGACGTCGTATCTCGTGAACTGTCTGTCGTACTATGATAAAATTTCGAACGTACGTTCAGTGGTATGTGTTTACAATGTTTGTAACATTTCTCGCGAATACGATAAATATTGTACGAGTAATAAATCGTCACATTATGCCAAATTCCGTAATTTTACTACATGAACGCCGAAAAAGTAGTAAGGGAGAAACTTTTTCCCTTTCATCATTTTGCTGGGGCTGTGAGCGAGAAAAAGTTTCCAAAAGGTATGAAATTATTTTTAAAGTTCGTTACAAATCGCTAAGTACTCTCCTTCTCAAATAATGGACTGATAACGTCACAATATCACATGCCGCAAGACGGGGACGTTTTCATTGTTTATGACGTCATATCTCCTGAACTATCAGCCCTATTGGAAAATCGTTTCTTAGCTGACGTCTTCTACCTATATACTATATTCCTTCAAAATTTCAGCTTCATTGGTGGAGTAATTTTTGAGATTTCGTGTTTAGTCAATGAATGAGTGAGTGAGTGCGTGAATGAGTGTCCTTTCGCATTTATATAGATAGAGATTTTAGTCTTCGATTAGTTCTCGACCAGGTGTACGCACTGATTGCTTGGGTTTCTTTATGTAGGTACCCTTATAACTTCTACAATTTCGTCACTAATCGAAGGCGTAAGATATCTTTTTCGATCCAATAGAGTGCCGCTGATTCAGATCCTACAGCAAGCGTAAGGGTAAAACGAAGCTATGAAACTTGTCGAGAGTCATATACGGATAGCTCAGACAGTAACAGAACGGCTTCCGAATGTATGTGTGATCTTTATAAAGCTCAAGCAGTTTGCGTTACTTCACGAAAAAGTTGCCTGCCTCCTATCTACTTGTTGTTAGGTACTTTGGAAAACTTTCTATTGCTTCCACCATTCATATGTCTCCCGCATAACTCTCTAACTCAAATAAATTTGGAACTGAACACCGACAAAGTATAATACCTTGTAACGAGAATGAAAGTAAAAAGAGTTTCCTTTGTAGCGGGGTCTCTCTTCTCCAGAGCAGCGGCGGTATAAATAATGTCGTGGGTTAGGGCAACCGTAGTTGGGCCTTTCTGGGATGGCGCCAAGAGCGAGTGAGCAAATTCGCTACGCTGCAGGGTAAAAACTGACGTTAAAGGATTTGAGCATTACGATGGGCGCTAGTTAATTTGGGTGGCGCGAGGTAAGGGGGGGGGGGTTATGCTCGGGCCAAAGAGGCGTCGACGTCGGCATTTGTTACGCTGCCGTCGCCATTTGTCTCGCCACGACGCCTGCTAATTATTTAAAAGGAATCAGGAACTTGGAAAAACGCTACACCGTTCTCCATTTACCCCGTGATGAATGCACCTGGGGCCGCGGAGGAGGCGACGAGGGCCGGCAGTAACTCAGCGAAGCGTCCGCGACGCATCACCCTTTTTGGGAGCCAACTTCTTTGTTTGGGTGAGGACTGCAGCGCAGGGAGCGATGCACCCATTAGCCAGCCGCCGAGTCCCAGTTTCTGCGAGATGAGAGTTTCATTTTCCTGTCTCAACTATCTTATTATTCATAGTGGTCCAGAATTCCGAGGAAGAAAATAGCAAATAGAGCACATTTTTCTTCCGTTCATATAAACAGCTGGGAAGGAATTTCAAACAAAGTGACACGCAGATTTTTCAGCGTTTCTGTGTGGCACATTAAGACTTTCTTATGTAGTCGAATGGCTCAGGACCTGGTACGAGCCATCTCCGTTACACTTCATTCGGTTGGCCTGCCTGTGCAGCACCTTAACTCGTGCTCCTATCAGTGACTGTGACGAATTTATGGTGCGTGAAGATGATGACTCTTACGCTCCATTAAAGTAAAAGAAAAGCCACTGCTAATTAAAAGACAGACAATTAACCAATAAAAAATTAAATATAAGGAGAGGCATTGAATTAAAATTTATGCGGACTGTCTTACAGCACGTCTCCCTCCACACCATATACTTTAATCCTGCTACAACGTGGTGGTGTTAGCTGAATGGTGCCGGGCGCCGTGGCTCAGCGCGCCTGGTCCGGGGGCTGAACGCCCTCTGTAATAAAAAAAAGCTGAACCAACCATTCAACGAGCAACCACGAACAAATTAAACGAACAAGCGTGAACCACAGATCTACCCCAGATGGAAAAAAAACAACAACAAAAAACTGTGGTCTAAAGCATCTACCTAGTAAGTTGGAGGTCCCGGGTTCGAATACCGGCCACCGCGTAAATTTTAATTCAATGCCTCTCCTTATGTTTAATACAAATGGTATAATGAGACAATGTTTCAAGGGATTATATTATTTGTTGATATTTATATCACCTCGGCGTGAGAAACAAGGCGGGATAGTTCCTATTCGCGTTCTTTGCTGTGGTGTTATTGCAGTGTAGGAGAGCCCTGGCAATTTGATACGCATTTCACAGGGAACAGGGCAGAAGTAAAGTAGCAGAATTAAAGTGTATGATGTGGAGGGAGACGTGCTTTAAGACAGTCCGTGTAGTTGCTTTGGATATAATGTGATGTTAGCTGAGTGGTGTAAAGCACCTACCTACTTAATAGGAGGTCCCGGGTTCGAATCCCAGCCCTCACTTAAATTTTAATTCAGTGCCTCTCCTTGTGTTTAATACCATTCGTATAATGAGGATTGTATTACTTGTTGATATAAAAAAATTATAATGAACAATTAAAACACACACAACAACAAAAATTATAATAAATATTATAAAGGGCAGAGAGTGAAACATTGACTCTTTGCAAGTAGCCATCTCTTCTCAGACGTGTATAAAAGGGAACCGCCTAGCTAAATGTTCATATCCGAGGGACGGATCAACGTTATCACGTGATGTACGAGACAGTGACGGAAGCTGCAAAATGTAATCCAGAACATAGCACGATGATCAGAAATTTTCGTGCTACAATATTTCTTATGTGTGTCTGTAAGCATGTTTGAATCGATGTGTCGCAGCAACCGTAGGTGATTTTTTGACAAAGAAAAGTCAGTATCGAAATAAATGTTTATTATGGATCGATTTTATCAACTATAAACTGAAGACAGTAGATGATAATTTCTCTAGCATTTTTTATGATGTACTGTAAGATCAACAATCCCCCTCGCCCACGCGAAAAGTACTGTAGCCGAGATATACGTATAATTGTGAGAAATATCTCTAGAGAACCTGTATAGGGAGAGAGTGGCCAACCGGCCGGCGTCTGCCACAAATAGGTCGCCAGCACTATCTGTGCAACATGAAGTTAATGAACTACTAACCTCTTGGTTAGGTCTGATGCAACAGTCGGTAGAGCGCTTGCTCTCGAAAGGCAAAGGTCCCAGGTTCGAGTCCCGGTTCCGGCAGACAATTTTAATCTGCCAGGAAGTTTCATATCAGCGCACACTCCGCTGCAGAGTGAAAAGTTTTATTCTGGAAACATCCCTTAGGCTATGGCTAAGTTATGTCTCCACTATATCCTTTCTTCCAGGCGTGGTAATGTTTCGCAGGAGAGCTTCTGTGAAGTTTGGAAAGTAGGAGGCGAGGTACTGGCGGAAGTAAAGTTGTGAGGCGGCATCGTGAGTCGTGTCAGGATAGCTCAGTCGGTAGAGCGCTTGCCCGCGAAAGGCAAAGGTCCCAGGTTCGAATTCCGGTTCCGGCACACAATTTTAATCTACCAGGAAGTTTCATACCAGCGCACACTTCGCTGCAAAATGAAAACGGAAGATTGCGACATACAAGTTCCACACTACTCTTTCTACGAAAATAATGAAGTCTGATTTGCTGACTTTAAATAAAATTGAAGAAAAATTAAGATTTTAAAAATAGACCCGATCAGTGATAAATCTATTTGACTGATTGATTAGAGGTAAGTAATGCACCCAACAACGGACGCCACTTCAGATTAACACTTACTCACCTGTATCATTTTTCCTCATTAGCAGGAAAACATTTGAAATAACTTTGATTAACTTACACTTAAATTAATACTTAACTCCCAATCACTTCGTCAAAGCAATGGAATCTCTGGACATGAACAACGCCAAAATACGAACGAACAATCAAAAACAGTACAAAACATTAAAAAATTAATACTAGTTATTTTAAGTTTTATCCGTAAGTTTTCATTAGTGCCTGCCTCCAGTAACAAGAAAGCTATATTGTTAATCTTTCATTAAATTTTAGTCTCTTATTGCATCACCAAATTAATGAGATCACACAAAAAAAAGAACTTTGAAAAATTAAGTTTTTCTGGCTTGGCACTTGCATTTTTTATATTTTTCTTTTTTTTTTTTTTTTTTTTTTTTTTTTTTTTTTTTTTTTTTTTTTTTTTTTTTTTTTTTAGCAACGGCAATAGGTCTTCACTTCACGGGACAGGATAGGACCCTATACAGGTAATAATTTGGGATAATGAACGTCTAATTAACTTCAAATGATCGTTATTATTTCAATCACTGGACATAAGAGTTCTGGGTAAGCGCCTTACAAACTGGCTAAACGTTTGTATGGTCTTACAGTACGTCCACTTTGTTAGGAAGCCGGTCGCGCTGTCGTCGACAATGACGGAGTTGAAGGTACGGTCACACTTCCATTCAGTCGGCAATTATAGGGGAGGCTCTTGAAGAGATGAAAGCCTATGACATCTGCCCTCACTCATCACTTGATAAACGCGCCACAACTCAGAACTCCGCCGACGTAGGCCTGGCAGCCTGGGACACGGCAGCCCCGTTTCCGCGACTTGGCTATCCCTCCATTACTTCAAGCGACAGCACACGACTTGCGTAAGCGTCCTCTCGCGCTCGCTCGCTCCTCAAAGACCACACTCCAGACAATGGAAATCTTTGACAAATATATTGTCCCTACTTTTCATAACAACGTATACACAGTGCAGTTACAAATTTCTTTACAGCAAAATTAGTCTTGAATACACAAAACATTATTACGAAAAATATAAAATATTGCGAAGTACCCTCAGTCCTTAAAAAAATGTTATAATCCCCATTCCAAAGAAAGCAGGCGCAGACAGATGAGAAAACTACAGAACCACCAGTTTAATAACTCATGGTTGCAAATATTGACACTTATTATTTACAGAAGGATGGAAAAGCTGGTAGAAGCCGACTTCGGGGAAGATTAGTTTGGGTTCAGGAGAAATGTAGGAGCACGGGAGGCAATACTCACTTTACGGCTTATGCTGCAAGATAGATTAAGAAATGGCAAACCTACATATCTAACTTTTCTAGATTTGGAGAAGGCTTTCGACGATGGTGATTGGAATAAACTCTTTCAAGTTCTGAAGCAAGCAGGAGTAAAATATAGGGAGGGTAAGGTTATTTACAACTTGTACAAAAACCAGACCCCGGTTGTCAGAGTTCAAGGGCATGGAAGTGATGCAGTGGTTGGGAAGGGAGTAAGACAGGCTTGTAGCCTTTCTCCAATGTTATTCAATTTGTATATTGAGCAAGCTATAAAGGAAAATAAGGAGAAATTTAGAGAAGGTATTAAAGTTCAGGGTGAAGAATTAAAAAATGTTCATAGAATATATGACATCAACTGCGATTGGGCAAAGCTGAAAATGTGTACCCAGCCGGGATTCGAACCCGGGTCTCCTGCTTTCTAGGCAGTTGCGCTGACCCCTACACCACTTTTTTTTCCTCTCTCTCTTTTTTTTTCTTTTTTTTCAGTTCGTATTTGAAGTACCGTTCTTGGTACTTTTTATTTTTATTTTACATACTTGTTTTTTAACTGAAAGAAATATGCCTTTCTGCATTTTAAAGACAAACGTGAAATTCCTTATCCGAATACCTTGCTTTATTAATAGTTTATTTGAATAATACGGAACTAATGATATTTTTCAAAAGGAAAGAAAAGTAAAATTAAGAAAAATAATCTTCGTCACTTTACCTCTTCTCATGCATTTGTATAGTTTTCCAGTACTAATTTCGATTACTGAAATTTTTTCTGTTTCCATTTCTTCTTCAGCAGAAATGCTTTTTCGGGGTTCTGTTGAGGCCTTCACGGCTACCGTAGCGGCCCCGGGGCACACGAAGTCCCCACCGTACTTCACCCTCAACAGCACTCCCCTACTTTGGCATTCTACCTTGTTCTGTCTATTTCATGATATGTAGATATTAACCTATACCTTGTTTTTGAAACAAAATTTTCAACATGTTTCCAAAATTCTTTTTATGGTCTTTTTTCTTGTATATTTTGAAGTATTCTTCTTTTATATATTCTCGATATTCTAGTACATTGTCGGTTCCTTTTTTGTTGACTACATAATTTACAAAGTTTCCGAATAGCCATAATATTACGTTGTTCTTTTGTGATGGGAAAGAAACATCTTCTGGGAAGAGTAAATTGTTTATTGTTAATTCCCTTCCATCGCTCCGTTTGATGAAAGCGACTTGAAATATAACGTCTTTCCATATATTTTGTATCCGTTACAAATGAAGCGATGGCTTAATGAGTCCAAATGTTTGCATTTTGGGCACTCGTTGGTCGCGCTTAGTCCTATTGAATAAAGTTTTTCGTTTGTACTAACGACATTATTTATTACTCTGTACCATGACGCTTGCACATCTGTTGTCAGTATTCGGTTATTTATATTCGTCCAAATTTTCCCCCAGTTTTTGTTAGGGTATTTCAGCTCCATCTTATTTTGGTTATCGGTTGATTTCAACTTATCTACTATATATTTGCTTGTCCTCTTGTGTTTATCCCTTAGAATACATGTCAAGTAGCTTAGCTCTACGTAAAAAGACTGAATGTGCTTCAGTTTGTAGCTTATTTCACTAACATCTACTGGTGGCTGCAGGCTGCCAGGTTTCAGAAGGTCGAACAGAGCAGCACTTATGCTGCTCGGTTGCGTCTCTATAAGGTTGAGTGTCCTTTTAATGAAGAGGGTCGTGCTTTTCTTCCGAATGTCTGTCAGTCCGAGGCCTCCTTTTTCTGGTCTCATGGTGGTTGTTCCTACCGCTACTCTGAATATATGGCCTTTCCATACATATCTGCAGATAGTGCTCATTATAGTTCTCGCAGTTGCAGGAGGTGTAGGTAAAATCTGAGCGACGTATGCCGCTTTTGATAGAACTGCACAATTTATTAGCTTAATTCTCTGCTTTATATTTAAACCTCTCGTTTCGTTCAGTATTAAGTTGCCTCTTATTTTTCCTAGCACCTGTTTCCAATTTGCGGCCGTTGTTCTTAACGGGCAACTGTAGAACGTTATTCCTAGAGTCTTGTGGTGTTCCACTGTGTGTGCCCACGGTAGCTGCACATTTTCAAGTCCCTTTAAATTTAAAAAAGAACTTTTCGTCTCATTGATCCTTGCACCAGTTGCTCTTCTATAAAGCATTAACGTTTCCGTTAGTTTTGCACAGTCTTCATTGCTCCTCACTAAAACTCCCACACCGTCAGCGTATGCGTTTGTAACTGTCTTGAGTCCGGCTACTGTTATGCCTTCTAAGGTTGCATTCAAACGCCGTAGGAGAGGTTCTAGAGAAATTACATAAAACAACATAGACAAGGGACTTCCCTGAGGAACTCCACTTAATATCAATATCTCGTTAGTATATTGTCCATTTATCGAGATTTTGGTTTTGATACCCCTGACGATGTTCATTAAAACCGTTAAGTTGTTGTCCTTTAAGCCTATGTTTTTCAGAGTTTTGAAGAGGTATTCGTAGTTCACTCTATCAAATGCTTTAGCAAAATCAATGAAGGCAATGCCGCCGTTAGCTGACGATGTTGCGAAAAGAGCAATTATGTCGCGATATTCACATACAGATTTAAAAATGGTACGTCTGGGGAGACAAGTCTGGTACCTTACAATAACTTTTTCTAAAATGGGTTTCATTCTTTTTTTAATTACACGTGCAACTACTTTATAATCGGAATTCATTAAGGTGATCGGCCTCATATTATTAATATCTTTTATGTCCGTGCTCTTTCCCTTTGGTAGTAATACAGTTACACTTTCCTTAAATGCAGGAGGAATATCCACGCCTCTCAAGACGTCATTAATGACTTCCGTGAATTCGTTACCTATTAGTTGCCAAAATGTTCTATAAAATTCCACCGGCAAGCCGTCTGGGCCTGGAGACTTCCTCGAAGGCGAAGATGTAATGATGTCAAGGATCTCCTCATTCGTAATGTCTAAAGTAAGACCTCTATTGTCTTCCTCTGAAACTATCTCTTCTATTTCAGAGCTCTGTAAAAGCTCTTGCACGGAGTTGTCATCAGTAGCATTTCCAGAATACAACTGCTGATAATATATATGTGCTTCATTTAAAATATCTTTTTGGCCTGTTAGTACTCTATTACCTTCCGTTCTGAGGCTGGCAATAAAATTTCTTCTTCTGTTCTTTGTGTGTTGTATCAAGTGATAGATGGAGGTATTTTCTTCCTCTACTGTCGTTCTAGTGTGTGATTTTATTTGCAATCCTTCGAGATGTTTCCTCTTGATACTTATCATTTTGGCTTTAATTTTTTTAATATTTATAATGGCCTCTTGAGATATTGGTTGGTCGTAAAGGTCCCTTAGACAACAGTAGTAGAATTCCATTTTGTGTCTTGACCAAATTGCTCTTTCCTTTGCGTAAGATATCAATGCTGCCCTTAACTTTCTCTTGGCGGCCATCGTCCACCATTCGATATTTGTTCTATACTTGTTACGCGTTCTTAAAACAGCTTCCCAAGTTGCTTGTATCTTTAAAGCCAGAGCATCTTCTGAGAGGGTATTGATGTTCAATTTCCATAGTGGGCGACCCCAATAAGTCTTTTGCCTTGTTAATTTGACACTGCATTTCACTGCTAAGTGATCAGAGAAGGCAGCTGGTATCACCTCAATGCTACTTACTTTGGTCTCTAGATTGGGGGTGACATATATCCTGTCTATTCTACTCTGTGTAGTGCTAGTGATGTACGTAAATCTAACGATCGTAGGATATTTAATTTCCCACGTGTCAAACCACTTCAAGTTTTCGACCAATGCCTTCAGTTCTCGAGAAAAATTAAAATTTGGTCGCTGGTCCTTTTTATTCAAAACACAATTAAAATCTCCCCCTATTAAAACTTCTGCCGGGTTCTCTTTGAGTAGATATAAAATGTCACTCCTGAAAAAGGTCGCCCTCTCTTGTCTTGCGTTGTTGCCTGATGGCGCGTAAATGTTTATAAAAGTGGTGTTAAAAATTTTACAGCTGATTCCCCTCCCTGACTCTAAAAGACACACATTCGTTATCTCAATCCCTTCTTTAGCTAGGATCGCTGTCCCACACGATTCCTCTGTAGCTACATTTAACACCTCCTTATACCCAGAAATATATAAATCCTTTATGTTAACTTTCTGCAAGAAAGCGATATCTGTATCTGACTGATACAGGAAGTCTTTCAGTGCAGCCACCTTTGGTTGACTCTGAATTTTGTTTATGTTTATAGTGGTCACATTATATGTATGTTCCACTTTGCAACGCTACAAGACGTGTAATAGAAGACACGTAAATGGAGCCTCTTATAATAATTTTTTCCTAGTTAAATTTTTCTTTCTTCGTTTTTCTTTCTTCTATTTTTCTTTCTTCTATTTTTCTTTCTTCTTTAGATTCAATGCACAAATTTTAATAAAAACATTCTTCCTCAAAGGCCCCTTCCGTTTCCATTGCATCAGTCTCATCTTCCTTGTCATCCGCCCAGTTGATTCTTGTTTCCTTGGTGTCATGTCCGTGCGCATGTCTATGTCGGGTGTCATCGTCTATATCCGGTTTCGTCTTTTCATGCAATTGTTCGCATGATCCGTGCGGTGTAGCAACCTTTTCCTGTTTCTTTTTCCGATCAGAGCACGCAACTACTCTTTGCGTTTTTGTGTCTTCTTTTCTCTTGTCAGGGTCCTGTATCTGTCTCAGCCACTCTCTTAAAGGAGGAGCCAAGATCTCTGCAGCTTGATGTGCGATTCTCCTCTTTTTCTTGTTTGATGATTTTGGTGAGCTCTCCGGTGAAATCTTTGGTGAACTTTCTGGCGATTCCATGGAAGATCGCCGAGAGCCTTCCTCGCCTTTCTTCTTAGTAGAAGACTTTTTAACTCCGTTAATTTCGCAGTCGAATGTTGCTTCTTTTCCTTCGACACGTGAAGTTGGTGGTGCTTCGGAGTCTTCTTGTTTTTGTCTACCTTTTGCCGGTAGATTGGAGTTATCTGTTTCTTCCTGTGTTACCTTGTCATCCGCATGGTCTTCCTTTGTCACTTTTAGTGTGTCTGTCGTTGGACATTCATCCATTGTAGGCCCCTCTAAATTACTGGCATCGTCGTGTGCGACTGTCGTTACATTTTTCGTCACGTCTACATCAGGTGTCGTCTGTGAAGCTTGTCTCTCATTTGAAAAGTTTTCGGTTTCACAAAGCAAGCGTGTTGCGCTTTCAGTGACGTCATCATTGGCCGGTATCGGTTCGCCTCCTTTGCCCAACTCTGTATTCCTTCTGGTTTCCGCGCACGCGTCGGAAGGTCCCGCCTGCTCGGCCATACTCGGTGGAGAGGGGGCCCGGTTGACGGCCGCGGCAGCGTACGTCACTTTCATGCTTACGGCCTGCCCTGAGACAACCGCCTCGTTATTCGGTAGTTGAGGGACTCGCCTTTTCGTGCACTGATTTCTAACGTGCCCGATGGCATTACATAACGAACAAGTCCGCGGCTAACCATCGTAAATTACGAGAGCGCGATGCCCGCAGATATTCAAATAAGAAGGTATATGCCTCAAAAGCTCAATCTTAATCTGTCTAATTCCATTCAGAACAGGAAACATCTGTTCCTCTGACCACTTTTCGGCAATATTCGATAGAACCCTACCATAAGGCTGAAGCGCAGCATTTATTGCTGCAGCTGGAACCTCGAATGGCAGCTCGAAAACTCTCACTGTACGGATGCCTAGCCCGACATGAGAAACAATAACTTCACTAACGGTTCCGTCCGAGTGGCGAAATTTCATTTTACCACCACACTTGTCAACAATAGAGCAACACAATTCAGAAGAACTCAATTTTAAAAAGACAGAATTTGTTACAAAGGAAAGATGTACTCCAATAATTTCCTCTCGTGTGATGTTAACCTCTTCTGATAACCATCTTTTTACCTCGAACGCTTTCGGTCTTGTACAGTTCCAATCAAAGGTAAATCTAATCGTATCTATTCTTGCACATTCAGTCTCGTTCATTTTGTCATTTTAAATCACTTAAAGACGCAATAGTACGCAAAGCGCTCTACTGACCTTCGTAGCAGCCACGCAGCCGTTGTTTACTCCAGCACGTCTAGCGCTGCCGCCGCGCGTCCGTCCACCTCGGCAGCCGAGCGCCGAATGCACTGGGGACACAGTGATCACCGCACCTGCAAGGACTACCCATGCACACCTCCCGTCAGATACAAATTCCCAGCTTCGCCCTGCGAAGTACTATGGGCAGGGCGAAGCTGGGAATTTGTATCTGACGGGAGGCGTGCATGGGTAGTCCTTGCAGGTGCGGTGATCACTGTGTCCCCAGTGGTGTAGGGGTCAGCGCAACAGCCTAGCAAGCAGGAGACCCGGGTTCGAATCCCGGCTGGGTACACATTTTCAGCTTTGCCCAATCGCAGTTGATGTCATATATTCTATGAATATTAAATAATAACAGCTGCAGGATCAGAAGTGACGTCTATTCTTTCGGAACAGACGCCACAGATATATATAATTAAAAAATGGTCTTTTGCCGACGGCATAGTAATTCTGTCAGAGACAGCAAAGGAGCTGGAAGAGCATTTGAACGGGATGGCCAGTGTGTTGAAAGTTGCATATAAGATAAATATTAACAACAGAAAAACTAGGGTAATGGAGTGCAGTCTAAGAAAATCAGATGATGCTGAAGGAATTATATTAGGTAATGAACCAATAAAGGTGGTAGATGAATTTTGTTACTTGGGCAGTAAAATATAAAATGATGGTCGTAGTACAGAGGATATAAAATACAGAATGGCAATGGATAGGAAAGCGTTCTTGAAAAAGAGAAATTTGTTAACATCGAATATTGATTTAAGCCTAAGGAAGTCCTTTCTGAATGCATTTGGGTAGAGTGTTGCCTTTTATGGGAGTGAAACATGGACGATAAACAGTGCGGACAGGAAGAGGATTGAGGCTTTTGAAATATGGTGCTACAGAAGAATGCTGAAAATTAGGTGGGTGGATCGCGTAACTAATGAGGAGGTACTGAACAGAATTGGGGAGAAAAGGAGTTTCTGGCATATCTTGACTAAAGAAGGGATCGATTGTTAGGACACATTCTTAGAGATCAAGTAATTGTGAATTTATTGTTGGAAGGGTTTGGGGTAAAAACCGCGGAGGAAGACCAAGAAATGCATACAGTAAGAAGATTCAGACAGATGTAGGTTACCGTTCTTATGTGGAGTTGAAGAGGCTTGCTCAGGATAGGGTATTGTGGAGAGCTGCATCAAACCAGTCTACGGACTGAAGACCACCACACACAAAATACGTAAGTATTAACACATATATAAATTATGAAACAAGCATTTACATTTGAAAGTTTTTATCTAGACACATCTGGATTAAGGTGTTACATTGTGTTAATAATATCTGTAGGACCTGTTGTAAAAGTAATGTTGAACAACAGCCTCTTTATATGTTCTTTTGTCCGCACACCTGCTGAAACCGAACCCGGTAACTAACCGTGTGCTGACAGCTCTACCGAAGCGTGGTGTGAGGCTACGCCTCGTGTGCACAGCGCTACTGCACTGTAGGGGAACCGGACAGCTTCGCGCCAGCGGCCGTCTGTGTCCGTTCATGTGTCTCTGCAGGTAACACGCCACGGCCCTCTGCTTGCCTAATGGTGGAACCTTGTAACGCCGCCCTTTCCACTCGCCGAGTGAGCTCACAATGAGTCGCCGACACCATTCGGCGTCACTCGAATCACGTAACGCCCCGACTGTGCGCACGCACACGTGAGCTGTTTAGCTTGGCGGAGCTTCCAGTTTTGGTGCTGAAGCTGCAGAGGCCATCGGCCATTTGAAGTTTTTTTTTTTTTTTCTTTTTTCGAGAAAGTAATATACTTGCGTGGTTACCTTTTCCTTGATAAAGCACTTGTGAGAGTCGCCAAGCGTCAAAATATTGCACAAGCAAACGACACATTAAATACAGAGTGTTCAGTTTTAACCGGTCACAGGAGACAAGACAAAGATGGAAATAAATCTTTACCAAAGAAAGAAATACTCGTTCAGGTTTGAATAAACCTTTAACGCAGTTCGATGTGTCTTCCGTTTGGCACTCTACACACATATAAACGATATTCTAGTTTGGAAGTAGTTTTGCTTTTAAATAATTTCAGTGACTGACGCCACGACATAAGGACTACACAACCTTTACATCGATTCTACTATTTGAGCAAGTGATCAATTAACGCCTAATCCGATGATAAATGACCCTGGGTCGATGTACAGTTCATCAAATGTTCAAGTGTTTGTGGCGTCTATGGGACTTAACCCCATCTGTCCCTAAACTTACAAACTACTTTTGAACTACCTTATATTAAAGACGGCACAAACATCCATGCACAAGTGGGGATTCGAACGCCCGACCGCAGCGGCCGTGTAGACCGTGACTGGCACGGTGCAGACTGCTCGGCCACCGCGGTCGGTTCGCAGTTCTTCCACTCAAATATTATTATTGAAATTTACACAGTTATCCCCACGTGAATATTCCAAAATATGGTCATTTAGTGTAGTTCTACATTATTAAGAAGAATTCCTAGAGTTTAACAAAATTATTTACTAAATACTGGCAAAAAATTGTCAATATTGTTACTTTGCAAACTGCAGGTAGTACGGAATTCGAAGGCTGATCGTTAATAGAGCAACACACTTTACACTTAGAACACGTTTATTACCAACACAAGCGTACACTCAGTACAGACTGTCTCCTGCTTGGAGTGCTCCACTATTTATACAGAGAAAGAATTTTCTGGAACTTACAAGTACATAAAACATAAGAAACTTGAAGAAGATCCTAGAAATAGTAGCATCATCACCATCATCATCATTAGAGACTGATTATCCCTTTCAGCGTTCAGTCTGGAGCATAGTGCCTCTAATAAAATTCCTCCATGATCTCCATGGAGGTAACATTGGTGGTAACATTGGTGGTAACATTCAGTGGTAACATTGGTGTTTCGTCTCATGTTAAGCCTTTTACTTCAAAATCATTCTTCACCGAATCCAAGCACCTAAATACAAACAAATAATTTTTTTTCTGTCCGTGGCGGAATTTGAACTGGGAACCGCAAGCAATCTGCGATGCTAACCACGCTCTCCGTCGGAGTCGAGGAGGTTAAAATAGAGGGAGACGCCCTTACGCTGAAAAAGTGAAGCCTGCCTCCGCCATATTGCTAAGTTTTGGAGAAGTGTTCGTATTTTACAGCTAATGTTTTATGTCACAGGACTAAAACGTCCGACCGTTTTGCTGTGGTGTACAACATATTAAAAAAATGCAAATTAACCGTTAAAATTATTTAAATATATTATGGTGAGTATTTAATACTATTTATTCAAGAAAGTATATTGTTTGAAAGTACATGCTTTGCAGTGACTGTGCCGGCCGCGGTGGCCGAGGTGACTGAGGCGCTTCAGTCACGGTCAGCACGGCCACTACGGTCGGGGGTTCGAATCCCCCCTCGGGCATGGATATTTGTGCCGTCCTAGTTCGTAAGTAGTTCTTAAGTAGTTTGTAAGTTTAGGGACTGATGACCCCGTAGTTAAGTCCCATAAGCTTTACAAACATTTGAACATTTTGCAGTGACTGTGAGTTCAATACTTTAACAGTAAGAAAAAATCTTCAAATGTTTGTAAATCTATCGGAGCAAACTGCGTGGTTATCAGTCCGTAGCTTACAAACTACTTAAATCTAGGTAAACTAACCTACGGACAACACACACACCCATGCCTCAGGAAGGGCTCGAACCACCACGGCGAGCAACCGCGCGCTCCGCAGCGAGACGCCTTAGACCACTCGGCTTAACAGTAAGAGGATCGACTTAACGCGTAGTTTTAACGGAGAAATAGCATTCCACAACACACAAAGAAGGCGGACAGGCTTCAACTGACGTATGTCCTCGGCATAGATAATGCCATCTCCCATTATTCTAACCTCCTTGGTCGGAGTATTAGTGGCAATATTAATTAAACAGTAGATTGATGCTTACAGTAGTCACTAGAGCAGTGTTTTTCAACCTGTGGGTTGTTCGGGGGATCGCCGTCACAAGGGGAAGTACTTGTACCACAAAATAACTAGGGGTTCAGTAATACAAAAAACGTATACCTAATTGAAATTGCGGAGTTGATTGTGTAACGTTGATTATGAAGTAAATAGATGATAATTTTTTTTATCATACATTGAGTTAATGATGAATATGCGCAAAGCCTGAAAACTGTTTTCAGGAACAAACCTATGCGCAAAAGAACATGGTACAATAAGTAATTCTAAAAAATTCGAAAAAAAATCCTTTATGAATTGTCTATTCAGTTAGACCTTCTTTAATTACCAAAAGTCGCGTCTGAGTCTTGCCTGAAATGCAAAACACTGCGAAGCAAAATATATTTTTCTGTCGGAAATCTTGTAAAATAGGATAATGTTATCCATTCAGAAAAATAAACTAAAAGTAACGTCGTCTAACAATTTAAAAGTCGGTTCAAATGGTTGTTACGCTTATGAGACTTAACTGCGCGGTCATCAGTCCCTAAACTTACGAACTACTTATGAACTACCTTATACTAAGGACGGCACAAATATCCATGCCCGAGGGGGATTCGAGCCCCCGACGGGGTGCGGCTTCACGCACCGCAGCGTAGCGCCTCAATGCGCTGGGCCACTCCGCCGCAGCAATTTAAAAGAAATAAGATTAAATTTGTTTCCTTTGAGATAACATAGTTTTGTTACGGTTAGTGTCAACGGGGATCATATATTCGAAAAGGTTTCAAAACACTTTTCTATAGAAGGGCAAAGCTAATGAGGGACGGCCGGCCGCGGTGGACGAGGGGAATGAGGCGCTCCAGTCACGGTCTGCACGGCCACTACGGTCGGGGGTTCGAATCCCCCCTCGGGCATGGATATTTGTGCCGTCCTTAGTATTAGCTAGGTCATAAGTAGTTTGTAAGTTTAGGGACTGATGACCCCGTAGTTTAGTCCCATAAGCTCTACAAATATTTGAACATTTTAATGAGGGACGAGATGGAAAGATATAATACGAGTACATAGCCTATTGACACCTTCTTGAGTCAATACTGAAACTCATCTGAAATTGATACATACGATTGGGAGTCTGTCGATATAACTACTGTCAACAAGTATTATTGTGAAGCTCCAACGACAGCGGCACTGATACTGCCTTGTTATTATTGTAACTGGCAGACTGAAGTTATTTAGCTCCTGATCGTAGCCGTGAGTGTGTCAGCTTTTTTATGCTGATGTAGAGCGGCGATAGGCACCAAGCTACGAAATCGTAGTAATGCACAATTGTTACCAACAAGTGTACAAGTCGCCAAGTTCAGCTTGAAATGGTTGAGGGTGTAAGCTGAACACTTCGTGCGAATATAACTGTAAATATTCACAAAACGTCAACTGTTACAAAATGTTTTTAAATAGGGATAGAACAACTAGGTTCTTATAGCGACACTGCACCACTCATAAATGTTCAGCAGAAGACATCACCTTTTATATAAACACCAATAGTACACACTACAAATTTAAATTGGCTTCCTTTCAAGCAGTCGCACTGAGATATTACCTCCGTCACTAAGTCCAAAATAGTTTTCATATTGAATACTAACATCACGTAACCGTTCACAGCATTGGCGCGTCACCCATTTCACAAACGTCAAACATTCCTAGCTAGTTTAGCTCCCCCATGAAACACAGACATTGCCGAGGTAAGGTGGCTTTTGTGCCTCAACGATACAAATAGCCGTAGCGTAGATACAACCACAACGGAGGGGTAATTATAGAGAGGCCAGACAAACTTGTGCCGGCCGCGGTGGCCGAGGGGACTGAGGCGCTCCAGTCACGGTCTGCACGGCCACTACGGACGGGGGTTCGAATCCTCCCTCGGGCATTGATATTTGTGCCGTCCTTAGTGTAAGGTAGTTGATAAGTAGTTTGCAAGTTTAGGGACTCATGACCCCGTAGTTAAGTCCCATAAGCTTAACAAACATTCCTGAATTCTCAACAAACTTGTGGTTGCTGAAGAGGGGCAGTAGCCTTTCCAGTAGTTACAGGAGCAACAGTCTGGGTAATTGACTGAGCTGGCCTTTTTTTCTTTATTTATTTGACATGCCCCAATACAAAGTAATATTACATGTTTGATGGTTAAAGCCGCGGTGGAGTAGCCGAGCTGTCTAAAGGACATCGCTGCGGAGCGCGTGGTTGCTCGCCGTGGAGGTTCGTGTCCTCCCTGGGGCATGGGGGCATGGGTGTGTGTTTGTGTTTTGTCCTTAGGTTAGTTTACCTAGGTTTAAGTCGTTTGTAAGCTACGGACTGAGGACCACGCAGTTTGGTCCGATAGATGTACAAAGATTTGAATATTTTTGATGGTTAAATTCAGGCGGTTATATCAGTTAATTTAGCAAACACAAATACAGTACGTAAGTTGATAGGATATGCAAGAGAAAGCGTTTTGGCTACACATTATTTATTGTCGCTTTACATAGAGAAACCAAGTTATTATATACATCAGGAAATCTTATTGAATTACAGAAATTGCAAAAGTCAAATTTACTGACGGAACATCGTACTTCTTTGACAGATTTATTTATTTATTTTTTTTTTTTTTTTTTTTTTTTCCTGAGATGGACCCTCATTTTCAGTAGGTTTCAGCAGTCGAAAAGCACGTGGTCAACAGTTCGGACAGCTCTGTTGTATGTGCACGTTCCGTCTTCAATTATTCTGAACCGCTGATAATAGGCTATCAGTTTCCCATGACTTGTTAATATAGCTGTAAAATTCGGAGATATTGGGAGTTCAATCATTAAACGTTGTCCGGTCGTAGGAAAATACGGTTTAGTGCTTTCCACATTTTTTGTTCTTTGCCACTCAATGCCGAATTTGTTCCTAAACTCCTCTCGAAGATTCTTCTTTACGGCACTTTTAGCTGGCCTTGTAACATCAGCTAATGTGGCTTTGTCACACAGCTACTGCGAACGCATGAAAGCAAGGGAACACTACAGCCGTTACTTTTCCCGAGGACATGCAGCTCTACTGTATGAATATATGGTATCCTCTCGGGTAAAATATTCTGGAGGTAAAATAGTCCCCCATTCGGATCTACGGGCGGGGACTACTCAGGAGAATGTCGTCATCAGGAAATGATCAGAATTGGGGAGAAAAGGAATTTCTGGCATATCTTGACCAAAAGAAGGGATCGATTAATAGGACACACACTTAGACATCAAGGAATTGTGAATTTAGCGTTAGAGGGAAGTGTGTGGGGTAAAAATCGCAGAGGGAGACCAAGAGATGAATACAGTACGCAAATTCAAATGGGTGTAGGTTGTCGATCTGATGAGGAGATGAAGAGGCTTGCTCAGGATAGGATGGACGGCTGAATTCAAACCAGTTTCTGGACTGAAGACCACCAGTTTAGCTCACGTATACTGACGAAATACATCTGCCACTTATTCACTGGTTCTATCAGTTCAGCATATAAACTTTATAACCACACACACACACACAGACACACACACAAACAAACACACAGTGTTCGCTGTACCAATGTACCTAATATAATACAGCTTACGTCATAGTTCAGAAGAAGTATTTTCAAAAGATCTAACGGTATTCAGAAAGGATAGATTAAACAAAATAGGTGGGGGCGTGTTTGTCGCCGTCAAAAGTAGTATTTCATGTAGCGAAGTTGAAGTTGATAGTTCGTGCGAGCTATTATGGGTAGAGGTTGTACCCGAAAATCGTAAGAAGTTAATAATCGGTTCCTTTTACCGGCCTCCCGACTCTGACGATACAATAGCAGAAAGGTTCAAAGAAAACCTGAGTCTAATTACAAAAACGTACCCGACTCACACGATAATAGTAGGTGGTGATTTTAATTTACCCTCGATCTGTTGGCGAAATTATATTTTCAAATCAGGAGGTAGGCATAAAACATCGTCCGAAATTGTACTCAACGCATTCTCTGAGAATTACTTCGAACAATTAGTTCATGAGCCAACTAGAATTGTAAATGGATGTGAAAACACACTTGATCTCTTAGCAACAAATAATCCTGAGCTCATAATGAGCATCAAAACGGATACAGGTATTAGTGAACACAGAGCTGTAGTAGCGAAATTGAATATCGAAAGTCCCAAAGTTACCAAAAATAAACGCAAAGTATATTTGTTCAGGAAAGCAGATAGAAACAAAATACATTGCTTCTTGAAAGACAGCTTCCACTCGTTTCTAACACTAAACGTAGGTGTAGACCAGATGTGGCTCAAATTCAAAGAAGTGGTATCGACAGCAATTGAAAGTTTTATACCTAATAAATTAATAAAAGAAGGAGGCGATCCCCCTTGGTACACAAAACAGGTTAGGACACTGTTGCAAAAGCAAAGGAAAAGGCATACTAAATTTAAACGAACACGAAATCCCCAGGATTTGCGATTGTACTCAGAAGCTCGAAATTTAGCGAGGATTTCAATGCGAGATGCCTACAACATTTATCACAACGAAACTCTTTCTCGTAATTTGACTGAAAACCCAAAGAGATTTTGGTCATATGTTAAATATACTCGGGGAAAGTCACAAACAATACCTTCACTACGTGATAGTAATGGCGATCCTGCCGATGACAGCGCTACTAAAGCAGAGTTACTAAACTTAGCTTTTAGAAACTCATTCACTAAAGAAGACGAAACCAATATTCCAGATTTCGAATTACGAACAGATGCCGTAATGAGTAACATAGAAGTAGATATCATCGGAGTAGTGCAGCAACTAAAATCACTTAATAAGAACAAGTCTTCTGGTCCGGATTGTATACCCATTAGATTTCTATCTGATTATGCTGAAGCGATAGCTCCTTACTTAACAGTCATATACAACCGCTCTCTCATAGAAGGATCTGTACCAAAAGATTGGAAAGTTGCACAGGTCACACCTATATTCAAGAAAGGCAGTAGGAGTAACCCACTAAACTACAGGCCTATTTCATTGACGTCAATTTGCAGCAGGGTTTTGGAACATATCCTGTATTCAAATATTATGAATTATCTCGAACAGAACGATCTATTGACCCAAGGTCAACACGGATTTAGAAAATATCGTTCATGCGAAACACAACTAGCTCTATATTCACACGAAGTGATGGGTGCTATCGACAAAGGTTCGCAAATCGATTCCGTATTTCTTGATTTCCAGAAAGCTTTTGACACCGTACCTCACAAACGGCTTTTAATCAAATTGCGTGGTTATGGTATATCGCCCCAAATTTGCAATTGGATAGGGGATTTCTTGTCAGAGAGGACACAGTTCGTAGTAATCGATGGTAAGGCATCGACTAAAACAGAGGTGATATCGGGCGTTCCACAAGGTAGTGTTATTGGTCCTCTGCTATTCCTTATTTACATAAACGATTTAGGGGAAAATCTAAGTAGCTCTCTTAGGTTGTTTGCAGATGACGCCGTCATTTACCGTCTAGTAAAATCATCTGAAGATCAAAACCAACTGCAGAACGATCTGAATAAGATATCAGTATGGTGTAAAAATTGGCAATTGACTCTAAATAATGAGAAGTGTGAAGTCGTCCACATGTGTACGAAAAGAAATCCGTTAAACTTTGTTTACAACATAAATCAATCAAATGCGAACGCCGTAAACTCCACAAAATACCTAGGAATCACTATTACTTCAGACTTAAACTGGAAAGAACACGTAGATAATATCGTGGGAAAGGCGAACCAGAGACTGCGTTTTATTGGCAGAATCCTTAAAAGATGCAACAGAACTACTAAAGAAACTGCATACACTGCGCTTGTCCGTCCATTTTTGGAGTATTGCAGCCCAGTGTGGGATCCTTATCAGGTGGGTTTGACGGAGGACATCGAAAGAGTCCAAAGAAGGGCAGCTCGTTTCGTATTGTCACGATACAGGGGAGACAGCGTTACGGAAATGATCCAGGATCTGGGATGGGAATCATTACAACAACGGCGCTTATCGCTGAGGCGTGGGTTACTTGCGAAACTCCAATCGCCAACATTCTCCTCCGAATGCGAAAATATATTGTTGACTCCCACTTACATAGGTAGAAATGATCATCAGAATAAAATAAGAGAAATCAGAGCTCGAACAGAGAGATTCAGGTGTTCTTTCTTCCCGCGCGCTATTCGAGAATGGAATGGGAGATAAATAGTATAATTGTGGTTCGATGAACCCTCTGCCAGGCACTTAAATGTGATTTGCAGAGTATCCCATGTAGATGTAGATGTAGATGTAGATAATTACATCACTTCATGTGACGCACAAAAGTTTGTAAAATGTTTGTATAGCTTATGGGACTTAACCAAGGGGTCATCAGTCCCTAAACTTACAAAATACTTATGAACTAGCTAATACTATGGACGCCACAAATATCCATGCCCGAGGGGGGGGGGATTCGAACCCCCGCCCGTAGTGGCCGTGCAGACCGTGACTGGCGCTCCGCAGACCGCTCGGCCACCACGGCCGGCGACACACAAATCTCAGAATATTAAACTTCATACAATACCTATATATAATGATTTGTGTGAAATTGAGTCATTCGAAAAGTTGCGAAGAACTTTGATAAACTAATGCAGTATAACTGACGAGTTTTCTTTCTTTTCTAATAAATATTCTAATGTTATTATTAATAAAGTTGTGATGTATGTATAGCAAATTAACGTTAGAAGTAAGCGTCTTACATTTGACGATAAAGCACAGAATAAGATATATGAACCTCAGGTTCGTATGGAGAAAGTTGGGATACCGTGTTCAAATAAAATACATGTAATCTCAATCCACATTTGTCTACTGGTGTTGGATAGCGTAAATATACAGGTAGAAACAAATTTAAATTTGTTACATATAGTGAGCCTACAACTAGAGTAGATTGAGCTGCTGTAACTAATTGGAAAGATCTTGAGAATAAATGTAAAGTAAAGAATAAACTATTCCAAAGTACAAATCCATGCTATATCGGTATACAGGTTACTAGTGATGAACCTTCAAAACAGATCTGGTACATTTTGAGAAAAAGTATTTGACATTTATTGTACGTAACCAATTATATATGACATTTTGTAAACGAAAAGGTAATGTAATATTCTGAATAAAGATATTTGTTTGCAGCTAATATCTGCGTTGGAATTCTTCTATGCCAACTGGGACAACCTATGCACCTTTCATGATGAAATTCGTCGTGGCTTCATTGCACCAATTTGATGGAGAGAGAATTGATATAGTTTTATGAAAACAGGATTAACCTGGCAGCAGCTTTAGTTGTTTTAAGTTAACTGTGGTATTATAATCCAAACAAGGTCGCTTTGCTGACCTCTGTACGTGCATCGTATAGAAACTACACATTAATGCCGAACGGTGTTAGGTGTCGCCATCCGTATTATGATATAAGACAGGGTAGTATTAGAGCCTCAATAGAGGAAAAAAAAGTCCTTCCTCAACGACACAGCGAAGCCATCCTAAAAAATGGACTCACGGGTAGTGAGGTCTCCTTGCCAGGGTGGAAAATTTAAAGTTGGAACCTGTGTGTGTAAGGAGGAGTGGTGTAAACATTATCGAGTACATGTTCTGAAAGTACTGTACGAGGTGTTATTTGTTACAGGTTGGAGTACCAACTATGTTCGGTTGTTGGGTCCAAAAAGACGAAAGGAAGACTGTATGAGGTTTCACAGAAGGTGGAGCGTGGTTCCGTTAATACAGAACCGAGCCCTGGGTATAGAACGAACATTAAATCTTTGAAATACATCGACTGTAAAAGTAAACAAAATACAATATGGGCCGAATCCAATTGTAAATGGAATCTTATATAAAAATATGATGACACTTTCAAATTGTAATATACATCAATAACACTAATGAGGTGAGTTGGATTATTTTTAGTGCTTTAAGTACAAATCAAATGGTTAGTTAAAAAATTCAGAACAATTATATACCCTCATAAGCTCTTCGAGTTCCAAACCAGGGAAGGGGTCATCAACGGAGACTGCGGCTACAATTTGAGCAAGGCTTGGGAAGCCTTAATCCAAGAAGAGGACATTTATCAAAGAAAACGATCTTTCAACTAGAGATGACGAGGCAAGTACATCGACGCGACCACATACGCCGCCGACACAAACGTCTCAACGAACACCAGTCCGTGCCAGCGGGCGGACCACGGAGAGTTCAGCTCGCGGTGGACTGGGATGAAAGACGGTCGCCAACGCTCAGGATCTCAGTTCGTCAGCGCACCTGATGATGGCGACATGTCTGATCGCCGACATAGTGTGCCCGTTGAACCGGCAGTTCACCCGTAGACAGATCGAACGAAAAGGAAATGTTCATTGGAAAGACTGGTTCAGATTCGAAGAGAGTGAAAACAACCGTCGGTAAAATAAAAAAAAGGGTGTTAGTATTAAGACTGCAATGGGAATCCCACTATTAAACGCAGAGTAAACAGCAGGTAGGCGGGAAGAGTTCACTTAAGGTCTCTATGAGGCGAAGAATTATCTGATGTGCAAGAAGAGGAAATTGGTGTTGATATCGAAGACGTTGGGATCCATTATAGAAGGCCGCGGTGGCCGAGGGGTCTGAGGCGCTCCAGTCACTGTCTGCATGGCCACTACGGTCGGGGGTTCGAATCCCCCCTCGGGCATGGATATTTGTGCCGTCCTTAGCGTTAGCTACATCATAAGTAGTTTGTAAGTTTAGGGACTGATGACCCCGTAGTTAAGTCTCATAAGCTCTACAAACATTTGAACATTTTTGGATCCATTATTAGATGTCCATAATAAACAAAACAAAGGAAGAATAACGCATGCTCATTGTTCTAATAGTAGGTTTTGGTCTTCAGTTCATATAACAATTGCATTAAAATAGATAAATAAGAACTTTCAATTTTCCCAGAATTATTCAGTTTTTCAGGGCAACTTTTGCAATTTCTTTTTTCCAGAAAACCTTACTAATAATTTTAGAAATATTCCTGGAAAAACAGTTATCCAAATCAACCCAGCAGTTCTCAATTGATGGTGATGATAATTCGTATTTATACAAATTTGAAATGAGGCTAGTAAGTGAGAAACGTTGTATAATAATGTTAATTGACCATGAAATACCGACATGTTTCTGTGTACCTCTTGCTATTATGCCAGCAAAAAGTGATCCTAGTGGCAGTTAGTGTCACTGTATATTTTCGATAAATTAGCAGAAGCTGTGTGCGGTGGAACGCTTACTCCAATCTACTTGCAAAATATTTTAGATGTATTGTCCTGAGTAATGGCACTGAAATATTGCGCTGTTCTGCACTGAATACACACTGCGTCGAATCCCGCACGCTGGTGGAACAACACATATGTTAGAGAGTTACGGTTGCGTGGAACCCGCAACACGCAGCCTGGTGGCTGGCCGTATAGTAGCCAGTAATTACTTGTTTGTCAGAACTAGCACAATAAACCGCGCAAATAATAGTTTCAGACTTGCCAGCACAGCTAAACGTTACAGAGCGGGACTGCCACGCAGTTGTGTGACCTCAATAGTTCACGCGATTCGTTAGGGGACATTCATTTCGATGAACGATATATGGTAGGGCTAGGACTACTGCAGAGAATTTACGAGGCGCCATATTTAAAGTGACTTATTTATTGGTTTTTAAATACTAGTAGCTAGTTGCAATCAATTAGTTTAATAACCCTGCCAGCTTATGTAAGATGATGGCCACTAATTGCCCAAAACCGAAAATTAAATTACATAAGTGCAACTTATGATACAATGTAAACTTTCACGGCCGGCGTTGTCTTCAGGTAAAACTTCGGGGTTGACTGGCCGTGGTCCAGGTATAAAACTTCCTCCCGACGTTTCGTTTCCAACTGCGGGAGACATCTTCCAGGGTCTTCTGGTATGCTATCTGCGACTGATCATGCAAGGTTTGGTAATGTTTTTAAAGGGTATACCTCGGTGCCATTAACTTTACTAGGTTTGGCATAAAGAATCAGTACGGTTGATGCGAGGTTCTGCTACAGCTAAGCTCCTATGAAGTCTCCTGAGTCGGATGGTTTCCCTGCTTTGCCTGTTGGTCGGCTGTGAGCTCAGCTGGCATTGTCAGTCAGTTTGCTGTTCTGCAGGGGTTCGCCATATTCATCGTGTTTGTGAGTTGGTGGTCCCTATGATCGTAGGTGGTTAGTCTCTGAGGAGAAGTGTTTTGGGTCGCTTATGTTTCCACCTATGGTTGTTATCGTAGTTCAAATATGTTCAAATGTTTGTATAGTCTATGGGACTTAACTATGGGGTCATCAGCCCCTTAACTTACAAACTACTTATGAACTAACTAAGACTAAGGACGGCATAAATATCCATGCCCGAGGGGGGATTCGAACCCCCGACCGTAGTGGCCGTGCAGACCGTGACTAAAGCGCCTCAGTCCCCTCGGCCACCGCGGCCAGCTGATCGTAATTCCCCAAGCGTAGTATGAAGGGATTGTTCGAGTGTCTCGAATTTTTGTACAGTCGTGTAGCGAGTTACTTGAATACCACCGAGAGTCGCTCTAGGCGGTATTCATTGTGAAGATCCACGGTGCGTGTGTATCGTGGAGCGTTGTTTATATCGTAGTACCTTGTTCTCTATGAGCTCCCGGCGGTGTAGCCGTGTTGGCGCCGCGTATGCCGAGCACGGAGCACCGTACGTCATCAGAGGTCTAATGTGTGTCATGTAAAGGTTCCTAGACACCCGGCTACTCAGTTTCCTTTTCCTGTTGAGCATTGGGTAGTGTTGTTAGAGCCTTGCGTTTTCTCGGTTCGTCATGTGTTGTATGTGGTCCCCCCATGTGAGTTTCCGGTCCAGCCAGACACCGAGGTATTTGACTTCCTCACGGAAACGTATTGGGCGTGCATGTAGAGTAACTGGTCTACAGGTTTGGTGTTTGCGCAGTAAGTTCGGTCTGCGTGTGAGCAGAACTGCGTCGCACTTGTCGACGTTTACTTTAATACGCCATTTCTCCAACCAAGGTTCGGCAGTACTAAGTGCAGTCTCTAGGCGTGAATTAATGTTTGATGGCTTCCAATCTTGCGCCATGGTGGCGGTGTCATCTGCGTAGATTGCAGTCATCGAGTTATGTGTGGATGGAAGATCGCCACTGTGGTCTGAGGAGTTCTCGCATTTATAGAGGGCATAGAGGGCACCACCAAGAGGCTGACTTTGTGGCTATCATTGGATGACGTCGTCATTCGATTGTCATATTGTTGGTGCTATGTAGACATCCATATTTTATATAACTTCAGACCTTCTTCTTTTCTATTAAAATCATTCCGGTGTTTGTGAATCTCTATTGCTTCTCTATACATGCGTGCATGGTAATGCGATGTTCTAGCTAAAACAAGGAATCGAACCATCATCCGAGGCAAAAATGAGGTATCATTAAAACCTTGGTCGAGAGAGCTAACAAAATCTGTGAGCCAGTTTACTTGAAGGATGAACTAAATCACCTACGGTCGAGAAAAATGCATATTATGGCAAGGAAATCGAGCTCTCCATCGAAGAAGAGAAGAATCCAGAAGTTCCGAGCAACAACGACAACCATCTGGAAAAGTTTTCCTTCCGTACGTTAGCAGAATTACTGGTCGAATCCGGAAAGTAATGGCCAAACATGGAGTCGATCTACAGACCCACCAAGAAGGTAAAAGAATACTTGAGATCAGCAAAAGACGCACGTCACCCCCTAGCAACACCTGAGGTATACAAAATTCCTTGTAGCTGTGGTCAAGTAAATGTTGGAACAACTAAAAGAAGCACCAACACCAGCTTAACTGAACATAAAAGGAACTGTCGTCTGGGCCACACGGAAAAATCGGCAGTAGTAGAACATGTTTTTCAACATGGGGAACATCAAATAAAATTTAATGAAACGAGCTTTTTAGCTAGAACATCACACTACCATGCACGCATGTATAGAGAAGCAATAGAGATTCACAAACAACGTAATAATTTTAATAGAAGAGAAGAAGGTCTGAAGATAGGTAAAATTTGGACGTTGACATTGCACCAACAAGATGACAATCGATTACTTTTAATCGAGACTGACGACATCATCGAAAGGTAGTCACACAGTCAGGTTCACGTGACGTATGGTGGTGCTCTCTATGCCCTCTTGCACAATCGCATTAATTTGAAAGCGGAAGATGAGCAACGTAGTGGAAATGGAATGTATATAATCAGCTCGTAAAACAATTATGCAGCTTGTGGGTCACTAGCCAAAGAGAACGTTCTTTACAGTTTAATTAACATGAGTCCCTTTGTGTAAAAAATCAACTAAAATAACACTACTATTGTTCATATGATTCCACTCGGTGGAGCCGCTGGCCTGTTAAGCAGCGGGTCGCCGCATATGAACAACCGCTCTTAACTTCAGCATAGCAGTAACAACAGCGGCAGCATCAAAGCTGGTCGCGGCGGCATTAAAACCACTCACACTAACCGCAACATCCGTTCTCAGAGGCGGCATTACGTTGGCGACCATTGTCGCGTTCACTTGTGCTTGGCAAATTATAGTTAGTAGTGGTTTATTACATCTGTACTATTTCGGTACTTCGTTACCGACCTGTTTGAAAAAATAAAAATTAAAAGGGGGCTTCAGCCCTTTTAGCCCCCCCCCTCCCAACATGGCTTCGCCACTGGTCTACTCCCAGATGTTTTATGTAAATTCAGCACTTTACACTTGTTCATGTTGAAGGTCAATTGCCATTCCCTCCACCATGCTTCGATATCCTGCAGATTATTCTGTATTTCGTAACCCATTTCCAGTGTAGCGACTTGTTGATATACTGCAGAATCATTCTATAAAGCCTCATTGAACTTTCTGCCTGAGATTCGTCCATTGTAAAGTAATGTAGGAACATCTTGTGTATGGTACCTGTCGTACTGTTGGTACTCCGATAGATGCCGAAAAGTTATGCGCGCCGTCCGCGCTCGACTCGAACACTTTTGTTGCGGGAGAACGTGCTGAGAATGCAGCCACCACCACCCAGGAGGTTGTGCAAGCGTCGCACTCAAGTGCCGTGTGGCGCGTTGTCCATGATTACCAGCTCCATCCCTACAATCTGCGGAAATTCGAGTCATTACGGGAGGAGAATTACTCACTTCCGCAATAATATTTACAGCAATGCATACTCCAACCACAATTCCCGAACCTTGTTGCTATTCACGGATGAATGAACGTTTACCAGAAACGGAATGGCAAAAATTCACAACGTGCATGTTTTGGGTGGACGATAATCCGCATGGCGAGGTGGTTCACAATCACTAACAGAGGGTCGTTATTAACATCTGGACCGGGATAATTGGTGACAGTGACATGCAGGTGTCAAAAGAAGAGCAAATTTGTGTTGTTCGTTGTCTGACAACGGGAAGGGTAGGGAGAACAGACATCATCGATGAATGTCGCATGTGTACGGCGAACACTGCAGGTCCCTTACGAGGGTCAATGCGTGCCACAAGCGTTTCAGCGAAGGACGGTTGTCGTTAATCGATGATGCACAGTCTGCACTGCATTACCAATGACATCGTCTAGCTGGCTGATGCGCTCATTAACTAGGGCCGAAAAGTGACAGCGAAAGCCCTAGCCGCAGTAGTTGTTGCATTGAGCGTCGGACGTGTTCACACCATCATGAATAAACGACTGCCCAACGGGTGCTCCATGGTCTTCAACCATACCAGAAAGCATGTCGAATGGCCCATTGTCTTTGTCATCTGCAGCGGTATAGAATAGAATAGAATGTGTTCCTGGCACATGTGGTGGCTGGAGGTGAGTCATGGTGTCATTACTTCGAACCCGAATCAAAACAAAATATCCAGTGGAAGCATCTAGGCTCACCACAACCAAAAATGACAAGGCCATCCACATTAGTGCAGGAAAGATTATGCTGACGTTCTACTTTGTCCTCTTCTGATTCACTTCCTGCAGCACGGGACAACAAGTGAATGCCCAGCATTACTCGCGAATCTTGTCCACCCTTGCCCGAGACATCAAATCAAAACGACCGGGCAATCTCACCCGTGGGGTCATTCTGCTCGACAACAAGGCAATGCCTTATCCAGCCAACACAGTCGTAGCACTCCTCCAGAAATTGAAATGGGAGATTCTCGGCTACCCTCCATACAGTCCAGACGTCTCTCGCCGTGATTAAGCCATATTTGGTCCCCATAAAAAGGCTCTGAGGAGGAAACATCTCAGACAATGACGACGACGTCCAGCTGTACTTGTGTAACTGGTTCACATCTCAGCCCCAGGAATTTCATGAGAAAACCATTTACTGCCTTGTGTCACAGTGGGACAAGTGTCTCAACAGCCAGGGTCCATACTTCTAACATACAGGTTATGCTTCCGGATCGTACTTCTTTAAATTCCCTTATAGCTTAACGCACTCCAGACCACAGGCAAGGGTGACGACCAGAGTGTCTTATACTAATGCACTCTACGAGGCAGTGCTGATCAGGTCTACTTCGTACGCGCATACGACCGTCACTTGTGTGCGGGGAGAATCTGCTATCACCGTTGAAGACAACGGACCGATGTTCCAAGTGATCATATGAGGCATCAGATAAGCCATGCATTTTATAATGTGTTTAAAGGTGAAAAAGGTGGTGGTAATGTCTTGAAAGTTCGAAAAAGTTAATTATTTAACACTAGAACGGCGGAGTTTTTGACATTCCTAAAATGGCGGAAAGGGGTCATTTTGACCCACACATAAAATATTTTCATATTAGACTTAAATCTTTTTTGTTAATCCACACCTTTTCTCTAACAGGGACAATAATTATTAAACACCATGATTAATAATAATAAATAATTATTTATTTAAACAGTACAATATCTTACAAATTTATTGCTGCTACTGCTAACAAGTTTCCTATTTGTATAAACTTGTAGACACATTTAGTATACTTGGTACATATTACTCTCGTACGTGGTCTACACACACCTTTGTATCACTTTTCCCTCAAGTTACTGGAATCTGCTTCACGCACTTAGCCCATACGATATCTGTACTTGTGTACGCGCACATTTTCCACACTCGTCTTTGTGGCACTTTACACAGTTTTCGATGGTCTTGTTGCCTTTGCAGAGGTTGATTTGGCACTTCCTCCACTTTCTAGTTGATTTCGGTCCAGTATCCTCTTCCTTTCTCTGATGTTCTTGCTCTTTCATTCCCTGGAGTTCATTAGCCAGCTGAAGTATGAACTACTTCCTTTCCATTTTCTGGTTTGTTATTATGTTGTAAATGACCCATGCATTTATTGCCGCCATGTCCAAGCTGCTGTAAAAGACATGCATTGGATCTCCTACATGCAACCTTTGTAGTAAATTTATGGGTCATTTGATCTACCACGTCCACCCCATACTTTGTTGCATTGTAGAATGTTACTGTTTCAGGATTCTTCTTTCCTTCCTTGCTTATTGCTACTTCAGAATGTAGTGTACTCAGAAGAATGACGTTTTTATTCTTCTTTGCTTGGTATACAGTCATGGTGCATTCTGGGTTGCCGATATGGTGCAGGATGCTGGTGGTGTGTATTTCAGCATTGGACTTCCTTACTGCATTAGGGATTTCACGACGGATCTTGTTCATTGTACCAACTAGTGAATTTTTTTTCCTCTTTGAGTTTCTTGGCAAGTTGAAGAGATGTAAAGAAGCTGTCTGTCGTCACATTTCTTCCTTGATTTACAAATGGCTCCATGAGACGCAGAACGACGTACTCTGCAAGTGGTTGCTTCTCTCTATGCATGTCCTCTTTGCCGAGGTATGGAAAAGCATTACATATATACTTTGTCTTCACATCGACAGCAAACGAGAATTTGAGGCCCTATTTGTCTGGTTTGTTGGACATGAACTGAGTGAACCTGCACCTTGTTTTGCTTGGTAATAGTTGCTCATCTATGGTTATATTTTCTCTAGGGCGGTAAGCACAAATACGGTTTTCAATGAACTTTCCCCAAATCTCACATACAGGAGCGAATTTGTTGGCTGCCAGGCGTTCAACTCGAGTTGATTTTTCATCGAAACGGAGGAATCTGAGAAGCTCCTGAAATCTGTCCGTCGGCATAATGTCCTTGATAAAAGTAGGCCACCAAGAGTGCGACCAGATATCATCCACAGACATACCTTTTGTACAAATAACTCCCCGAGCATACATGATGGCTATCAATTTCTCCAGTTCCTCAAGCGGAACAGTCAAGTTATTGTTTTTCAGTACTTTTCGTGCATTTGATTCTGTGCATTTCTTCATGAGACGTAGCATTGCTTCGTCAAAAACAAGACAGAAGGCACTGGTGACAGACAAGCATAAGAAGTGGGTCCTCCTTTGTCCTTCAGAACGTTCACAGCCGACCTCCTTCCAGAAGATGAAAAATTGGTCGTCTCCCACACGGTTCCATCCCTAGCAACCATATTTGAAGACGCTGCCAGCTGTGCCTGCTGTGATGAAAGACGTGATGACTGATGTAGATCAGCACGTCAATCCTCTTCCACTAATCGCTCCTCATTCACTATGTCTTCATCTTCACTTGTCTTGGGTACATAATCATTATCTTCATCAATAAAGTCCGATTCCAATTCAACTTTGGAATTCTCTAAGAGCTGTAACACTTCATCAGAAAGTCCACGCTGACGATACATGTTCAAAAGCGTGTTTCGAGGACAAAAACTATCAGCAGAATGACACGATATAAACTGTGGCAGACTGGAATGAACACGTGCCAAGTTGCAACAATGACAGGCAACTACTCTGCAATACTGCTGACAGTTGCCACCACATTGTTGGCATATATTCAGAAGGAAATTACATTGTAGTCAAATTGACCCCATCCGCTGTTCTAGGTATATCGATAGAAATGTCAAAGAAAATATACTTTTTAAATTCTAATGCATCATCATAAAGAGGAGAAAAAATTAGGAAAAGTCATATGATTTCATTAGGAAAGTAAATAAAATGAAATGACAATGAAGGAAAAAAGTATGTCAGGGGTCATTTTGACCCCTTCCGTCGTTCTAGTGTTAAAAGAAAGTTTCCAAATTTTTCCTTCTTTAACACTCGGTCCCGTTACAAAGACACTTCGTGCTAATATTTCTATTTATGACAGAAAAAAGCAATAAACGTGAGGGGCCGTATTGCTTTACACTTCGTCAGCGCACAAAGAAGAGCGTTCCTGTTCTCTAGCTTCGTATCTCCTTCCGCTGCTGTTGTCCCATGCGCAGTAGCAGCACTCGGGTCGTAGATCCTTTGTTTCTTGATGTGAGGCTGAAATAGAAATATAATGCGGCTAGCCTGTAATTCTATAATACAGTGTTTTTCAGTCTTTTTGAAAATGCGACCCCCTTACCAGTAAAATTTGTCTGTCGAACACCTTCCAAATGAAAGTATTCCGGCGCCCCCCCCCCCCCCCTCTTCACAAATCATAACAAAACTATGTTATCTCAAAGGAAACAAAATTTTATTTCTTTTCCCTCAGCTTTCTTTCAAATTGTTGGATGAAGCGTTTGTGTGTATTTTTCGGGATGGAACACATAATCCTATTTTTACATTATTTCCGACAGAAAAATACGTTTTACTTAACGAGTGTTTCGCATTTCAGGCAAGACTGAGAACCGAATTATGCTCATCAAGAAGGGTCCAACTGCATAGATAATTTGTACGGAAGTAGATCTCTCTCTCTCTCTTTCTCTCTCTCTCTCTCTCTCTCTCTCTCTCTCTCTTAATTTTTTAGAGTACGTTATTGTATCATGTTCTTTTACCTATTGATTTGTTCCTGAAAACAGGTTTCAGTCTTGTCACTTATTCATCATTAACACACAAGATTATAAAAAAATATGTGATCTATTCAGTTCATGTCATTAACTTCCTCATTGTTGGGACTGCAGTGTGATAAATGTCGTAAAAGGACATTCTAATGAAAGTTCCAGACCACTGCTTATACTTTATTAAATAACGCTACAGCTGTTTCAGCTGTTTGCCATTATCAAGCGCGTCTACGATGTTTTGACGTTAGTTACAAACATCTGGGACGACTGTTGTAAAAACTACAGTGAAATAACAACGTATTTCGCAGTTGTATACGTTTCTAGCTTGCAGGTTTTATGCAACTTGTTACGCTATGGCGTTAAAATACAGAAAACTTTTTATATTTTGTGAAATTAGCAACAGTTCTGCTAAAGATGTTTTACATAGACATATGTGCCGTGTGCCTGCTGCTGGAAGACTCCACACGCATGTTCCCGACACCTGCATGTCGATACGGCAGTCATTGGTTGCTCGGTTCTACTGACGAAGGTGCGCCACTCTCGGAGAATCGGCAGAACCCAGCCACCAATCACGAGCCAAAAATGGTGATCACGTGGGACACGCTGTGCTGAGACCTCAACAGCAAACAGAAGAACGGACGCTCTCTTTAGCCCCGGCCTCCGACTAGACTAGACCAGCTCCCTTGAGCTCCGATTATACCATACCTTTTTTCTCTAACAAGTGGAACACCAAGTATGGTACCGACGGAATTTTATGGGTCGTAGGTACGTTGTGAGGGAATTCCTCCAGACCATCAAGCTAAAAGGATTTGTTCCAATAGGCCTTGATTTCTAAGAAAATAGAAATCAAATTCGCAGCAAATTACCAAGCATAACGTGTCTACTTATACATGGCGGTTACCGGTCAGCGATACAGCATGGTGTAATCGGCAAGATGCGAGGCTGCCCTGCAGACGACCTCGGTCAATTACTTTTCATTTTTAATGAAAGTCCAGCTCCAGTTGCAATTAGTTGTGCTTTATTTAAGCCCACACTACCGGTTTCGGCCTCTATGTTAGGCCATTTTCAAGTGTGACAGACCTGCATATAATGTGTAGCAATAAGTTTACAAAAATTATATGGTAAAGATAGAATGATACATATGTAAAAAGGTACTGTACAGAAGCAGAAAGAAACTTACGTTATGCCATAGAGAAAGCAACGTCAAGTAATTAAAACGATAGAACTCAGAGAATTTAAAACTTTTGGCGCCCAATGGCGATATAAGAAAAATGGGCGTGTCATTTTTTAACATTCCAGAACATTATAATCGGCATGATCTGATGTGTTCTGATATAAACATTACATCATTGCATGCTTAAAATTATAAACATCAGTTGATAAAATGTAAAGGTCAATAGTAAAAAATTACAATTGTCAGTTAGGATAAAAAACGGAAATGTAGCGGCCAATGAGGCTATGTGAAAAGTGGGCGTGTCGTCAATTTAAAATTTTAACATCCAACGATGGAGAAACTAATAATTACTTTTCATACCTGTCCGATGATTGTTCATAATTATGCATTTTTATAATCATTCTTATGTAAACGTTTGCAGTAAATGGTCAGGATAAAAACTTGTAACACATTTTATGTATTGCGCGACGATTATTTTATTCCTTTTGTTTTTTCGAAGCACAAGGCGATTGAAGCATATTTAGAAATCAGTAAACAGTCTTTTGTTAATACCTATAATATTTGGGCAACATTTAATACCTGTGTTTATAGTTCCTGACCGTGCTGTTTTTAACTCCTCCTATGATGTGTTTACCCACGTGACGCGTCCCTGTGGACTATTATGCATTTATTAGATGTGCGTGGTGCTACAATGTTCTATGTTTTCGGTGCTTCTATAACATTTATCACCCAGAATTTTGTACAGGTGTTAAAAGGTAGTGACGATGGCGACAGTGAGTAAATAAACCTGCGCAATAAGTAAACAGTTGCTACTGTGTTATTTGCTATTATCCTGACTGTTTACTCAAACTGTAACATAGGAGTGGGTATAAAGGCATATAATTATGCACAATAAAAGAAGACAAATGAAGAAAAGTGAAAAATAAATGATACGAAGGGGAAAATTTTTTACTTTTTTTTTATTTTCTTGGTTATTTTTTTTAATCGTATGAGTTCATTACTTTTGTTTTTCTTTCTTTATATCTTTTTCCTTACTAAATTATTTGTTTATTATCTTTTTTTATATAAAAAGTAGAAATTACAACTTTTAAAAATTGTTCTACCGCCAGGTATCGAACCCACGTCTCCTGCATTTCAGCATAGCACCTTGCTGATTACACCACGCTGTCTGGCTGAGAAAGAGCCCCCACGTATTAGTAGACACGTTACGCGTGCTAATTTGCTGCAAATTTGATCTCGATTTTCTTCGAAATCAAGGTTGATGGTCTGGAGGAAGTCCCTCGCAACATACCTGCGACCCATGAAAATCCGTTGGTACCATACTTGGTGTTCCTCTTGTAAGATGTACCTTTAGGGACAGGCGTCGATGTCCTCCCGGCTCCCCTTTAGTAACATGTAATAGTTTCTGAAATAAAGCCCACATTTAAGTTACTATAACTTCAAGCCTCTCTCATTTAACTCGTCTCGAACGCCGCGAGTGTTACTGAGAAGCTTCGGGAACTCAAATGGGAGTCGCTGGAGGGAAGGCGACATTCTTTTCGAGAAAAAATGTTGAAGAAATTTAGAGGGACGGAATCTGAGGCGGACTACAGAGCGACTGTACTGTGGCCAACCTACATTTCGCGTAAAGACGACAAAGATTAGATCAGAAAAAATAGGGCTCGCACGGATTCATACAAAAATTCGTTTCTTCCTCGTTCTACAGGGTAGTCCATTGATAATGACCGGGACAAATATCACAAGAAATAAACATCAAGCACACTTTTTATGCTGTGTGATAGATGGCGCTGTAATAGTCACAATTGTATAAGTAAGTAGTATCGCGTAACATTTCTCCAGTTCGGACGGTATTTGCTTCGTGATACATTACTCTTGTTAAAATGGACCGTTTACCAATTGCCGAATAGGTCGAGATGGTTTTTATGTATGGCTATTGTGATCAAAATGCCCGACGGGCCTTTGCTATGTATGTTGATCGTTATCCAAGTGTCCGGAACTTTCGTCGGATGGTTACCTTATTTAAAGAGCCAGGAATTGTTCAGCCACAAGTGAAACGTCAACCACGACCTGCAACAATCGATGATGCCCAAGTCAGTGTTTTAGCTGCAGTTCTGACTAATCCGCACATCTTTAGCAGACAAATTGAGGGAAATCGGGAATCTCAAAAACGTCGGTATTGAGAATTAAAGAGTTGCAATATTTTATTATCGAATGACGCGTTTCGCGCTGTTAGCGCATCGTCATACTGTAAAAATACAAATTTTTTGTTACAGGCCTCCTCGAACAATTGTTACGATTCCTCCTACACAGCTATAGATAGCTCTGTGGCTCCAACTCCGCCCAAGTAAGTCTGAATTTTCAAATTTACTCACCTTAGCCACATTAGATTCGCTGCCCGCCAGGTACACGGACTGTAACAAAACATTTGTATTTTTCCAGTCTGTCGATGCGCTAACTGCGTGAAACGCGTCATTGGATAATAAAATATTGCAACAGAGACTGAACATTTTTAATTATTCAACACTGTTGCTGCACCAACCGCCACCACCACCATCATGGAATGGAATGAAATCGGTATTGAGAATTCTACATCACCATGAATTTCACTCGTACCATATTTCTATCCACCAGGATTTGCATGGCGAAGACTTTTGACGTCGTGTACAGCTTTGCTACTGGGCACAAAATAAATTACGGGACGATAACAGATTTTTTCACGCGTTCTGTGTAGTGACGAAGCGTCATTCACAAACAGAGGTAACGTAACCGGCATGATATGCACTATTGGGCAACGGAAAATCCAAGATGGCTGCGAAAAGTGGAACTTCAGCGACCTTGGCGGGTTGATGTTTGGTGCGCCATTATGGGAGGAAGGATAATTGGCCCCTATTTTATCGATAGCAATCTTAATGGTGCAATGTATGGTGATTTCTTATGTTCTACCGATTTTTCTACAAGATGTTTCACTGCATGACAGAATGGCGATGTGCTTTCAACATGATGGGAGTCCGGCACATGTCTTGCGTGCAGTTGAAGCGGTCTTAAATGGAATATTTAATGACAGGTGTACTGATGGTAGAAGCACCATACCATGGCCTGCATGTTCACCGAATCTTACATCCGCGGATTTCTTTTTGTGGGGAAAAGTGAAGGATATTTGTTATCATGATTCAATGAAACCGCCTGAAAACATGCGTCAGCGCATTGGCAATGCACCTGAGAACATTACTGAAGGCGAACTAATCGGTGTTGAGAGGAATTTCATAACGCGTACTGCCAAATGCATTGAAGCTGGAGGACTTCATTTCGAGCATTCATTGAAGTCATGAGGTAATAACAGGTAATCACGCAGTAACAGCATGCGTTCTCATAATGTATGATAATTTCACAAATTACATGTATCACAATGGAACAACCGAAATAAAGCTCACACGTGCATACGTTCTGTATTCTAATTTAAAAACCTTCCTGTTACCTACTGTTCGTTTAAAATTGTGAGGAATATGCTTTTGAATATTACAGGGCCATTCATCACAAAGCAAAACAAGTGTTCCAAATAAAACATTCATATTTATTTAGGTACTGTAGGATATTTATTTTTATTTATTTATTTATAATTACAATAACAATTTAGGTCTGTTACCTGGATAACTAAAACAGACCTTTACAATCAATTATTATACATTACAAATTGTTTTATTAGATTGTTACATTTACAAAACAAGGTAAATTACACTACTTCTACTAGTGGTGCACTGATTTACACTATCCATCTCCTTTGCACCATTGGATTTCTAGTCTAGATTGGATTTGGAAGGTAGCGAGGCAGCCAACACCAGAGACCTTATTCCAGTGACTTCTCCCTTATACCTTGCTCACGCAAGGCGGGGAAGTCGTCCAGCTCTTCACTCCTTGCCTCAACTTACCTTCCGGTCATATTTAGTTCCATCCGTGGTGCCAAACCGACGTTAGCCGGCCAGACGCCAGGGATGTTGATGTCAACGTACGCAGTATATTGCTGGCAATGTATACCTCATAGAGGCATGCACGGCTTTTCTCTCCTGTTGTTTCGCAGCAGACTATCCTCGATAGATCTGCTGCGCGTGGGTTGACATTTTCTCAGAGGACCTCTACTAACTCATCGTTGGGTACTAGAGGAATATGTAATAAAAATATGGGTACCTATTTAAAAAAATTAAGTTGATATCCGTTTGACCTATGGCACCGACATATAGCGGGCCAACCATAGTGCCATCTGTTTTCCCTGTTCAAGCTAGCATTGTTCTTTGTAGTTTTCTCGTTTGATATTTCGTGAGGTATTTGGCCCGGTCAGTATCAACGGACCATACTGTATCTGGGAGTGGAACAGAAAAGCAAATAACTACAACTGGTACTGAGCACCCTTCGCCACGCACCTTTGGGTGAATTGCGGAGTATGTAAGTAGCTTTAAATGTAGACCTACATGTGGCATCAGCCGTCATCAGATCAAAATGGACGTCGTCTTTACATGAGTACAATTTTTTTTCCGGCAATTTGATTAAGCGTAAAGGAAAACCGTAATGGATAAACGTACAAATCGCTAACGTTATGAGCAGTCGCAGAGTAAACAACTTTCTTTGGCTTCGTGACAGCACGGAGGGCACGTATCAGTCAGTTGTTCACGGAAATCATTTCCGCTATGCAGAGGGGCGCTCGGAGTCGGTGTGTTTACAATAGCCGCGCGGCCGCGCTTCGGTGTTTACACCGGGATGCCAGTGGGTATGCTGGTCAAACAAGGGAAATCAATCACTTAGCGGATACGCCAGAGACGAGCAGATCTGCAGGGGCGCCCGTTTCATACACAGCAGCGTGCTCCCACGTGTATACCGCTTTCTGTCCAATGACTCTTCAACATCGAACAAACCTATTACATAGCAAATAGCCATTTCCTTTCTTATAGCCCCCGTATGTCCCTGGATTCCAATGTATTTTCCCTGTTTACAATTTATTCTCCGTGATTTATTTTACCACTTACCATTTATATACGAGCGTTATACGATATATTCTCGCCGCATTTAATGTGAAGTGTTGTTTTTTAAAGTCTGGATGAGCAGGGAAGAACGTAAGTGGCGAGCGTCAGTAGGTCGTGCATCACTGCAATGAATTTCCTTATGTAAGGGAACGAACAGATCAAAAAATGTTCAAATGTTTGTATAGCTTATGGGACTTAACTACGGGGTCATCAGTCCCGAAACTTAAAAACTACTTATGAACTAGCTAATCATAAGGACGGCACAAATATCGATGCCCGAGGGGGGATTCGAACCCCCGACTGTAGTGGCCGTGCAGACCGTGACTGAAGCGCCTCAGTCCCCTCGGCCACCGCGACCGGCCTAACCTAAGGACAACACACACACACGCCCCAGGGAGGACTCGAACCTCCACGGCGAGCAACCGCGCTCTCCGCAGCGAGGCGCCTTAGACCGCTCGGCTACTCCAACGCGGCAACGAACATCTATTCCAAAAATGGTTTACTAAAGAAATCTGACAACTTTTTAAATAAAGTATACAAAATTGAGATAGCAAGCATTCCATATTTGACCTGTATTTTAAAGAACCTAAAACATAATATTTTATACGAAACAAGCTAAAACCCCTGGGTTGTCCGCGTATTTATTTATTTATTCCTGCCTTGAGTTAGTTCTTCTTCTATTAATTCTCTCTCTGTCCCTTTTCTTTTTTTCTAAAAACATGTTATATTTGTCGAAATATATATAAGAAGTAAGGCTGTCTTGCATAATATTCAAAATTGCACGAGCAGTATCCAAGAAAAGAAATAGGGTAATCAATATAAAAACGCGTAAAATATTCGCACGATATGTTGTACAATTGTATAATTTTTCAGATATATATTCATTTGTACAAGTGTATGTCTGAATAACTGTTGCGATTACAATTAGTAGTAAAGAAGGAATAAATTAAAACTTGGTACGTGATAGAACGGTTTTCTATGAACGTTGCAGTTTATTTACTCGTATCTCAAAAAGTGCGTGTCATACTGTGACAGAATTTCAAAGTTGCATTCAGCTATGTATGTGTATACCATCTGTAAAATTTCCTGCGGCTACAATTTGTAGTGTAGAAATTATAAATTGTAACGTCATACCGAATGCCGTGGTTTTAGTCCATGAACAGTGGAAATGTTGTAAGCAGAAACTTTTTTCCTTTCATAATTTTGCTATGGTTGTCGCTACGTACTATCATTATCATACAGTGTGTGAATAAATATCGTCGTATTATGTGGCAGATTCTTGAAAATATATGGTTTATGACGTTGTATTCCTGACCCTTGTGTCCTACGTTTTTCTTACCTCGACAGCATTGTTATCTCACGGTATGGCATATATGTGCACCAAATACGGTTGAAATCGGTCCAATGGTTTAGGAGGAAATGTCCAAAACTTTCCTATGACGCAGTAGTTTTTCGCGCACCTTACTGTTTATGACGTCATATCTCGTGCACAACGTGTTGTACGTGATAACAACACGGCGACCGTCCTCTTGGACTGAAGCTTACGTGTGCAAAATGTCATAAACATCGGAATAAAACTGAAGATTTATAAACAATACGTACATACAAACGCACAAATATACGGACACCCTGCCTTATGTATAAAGATTCCTAAAAAAATATGGACATTTTACAGCAAATGGAAATTAGATACAATGATACGATACATGAAGGAAACAAATTTTAAACGTGAAAGATACCCGGAAAATTGGTTTACTATATTGCAAGGAAAAAGGTAAATTTTGCATAATTCACAATAGAGCACTGAAAAATAAACACAATAATTGTAGTAATCGCTGTACAACATGGACTACAACACTTGAAACATATATGTTAAATAAATAGAATAAAGATTCTGGATCGGGATCGGAAGCTTGAATGTGTGTGAGTGATTTTGCTTCTGTTTGAGTGTATGCAACAGTGCCTACGTGGATAGATACAGCACTTAGAATGTAAAAACTGATCTGAATGACTGCAGTTAAAGTACGAGTAAATATTATGATTAATCAGCATGGCATTGACTTTTTGCATTGTGTATGGCCCTGTTAGTGCACTTAACTATCTACAACACGAATCTGGTAAAACAATTAAATGTTCAAATGTTTGTAGAACTTATGGGACTTAACTACGGGGTCATCAGTCCCTAAGCTTACAAACTACTTATGAACTACCTAATACTAAGGACGGCACAAATAACCATGCCCGAGGGGGGATTCGAACCCCCGACTGTAGTGGCCGTGCAGACCGTGACTGAAGCGCCTGAGTCCCCTCGGCCACCGCGGCCATAGATGGTGTTTCTTTCTCTTCCTTTCTTCCCAGTACCTCATTTTCTCTCCAACTGCTCGTCTCTGGCTCAGCTGCCATCACCCAGTTCATAGGAGCAGCGTGCTCAAAACATTGGTACATAGGGCTCGCACTCTCTCTCTGATGATGGTAGTATCAAGGAAGAAATTGAACATCTGAAAGCTGTTTTCCGGAGGAATGGTTACAATGAGTGGCAAATTCGAAGAGCCTTACGCCCTACACTCCCTCACAACCGGCGGAACCAGAAAAGGACGCTCAGGTAGACGTAGCCATGGCATTTATTCCTTTCTGTGGCGCGTTATCCGCGAAAATATGACGAATTCTCAGGAAGCACCGCGTGAAGACAGTCTTCCACCCACCAACTCGGGCACTGCTTGGAAGTGTTAAAGACGACCTGGGACTGCGAAAGTCCGCTGTATATCAGACCCTCTGCCAATGTGGTGAAACATATATAGGTCAGTGCGTACTGTCGAGGATCGGTGCCGAAAACAACAACGGGACACAAGATTGCAGCAACCTAGAAAGTCGGCAGTCGCAGAACATTGTTTGACGGAAATCTACATCTACATCCATACTCCACAATTCACAGTAAGGTGCGTGGCGGAGGGTACACTGTACCACTACTAGGCATTTCCTTTCCTATTCTACTCCCAAATACAACGAGGAAAAGAAGAATGCTTATATGCATCCGTACGAGCCCTAATTTCCCTTGTCTTTGTGATCACCACGCGTAATGTAAGTAGGCGGCAGCAAGATCGTACTACACTCAGCTTCAAATTCCGCCCCTCTAAATTTCCTCAACATTCACGAAAGGAACGTCGTCTTTCCTCCAGCGATCCCCAACTCAGTTGCCGGATGGGATTGTTTTTTCTACTCATGGCGCATCACCTTATATTTTTCTACATTGAGAGCTAGGTGCCATTCTTCGCACCAACTAGAAATTTTGTCCAAGTCATCCTGTATGCGGAATGGATTACGATCGCACCAACGTTCTGACACAAGTGTCCAACTTCCGGGACTGTGTCATCAGATAATCTGTTGACATAGTGTAAGAGAACCGCAAATAAATCGTGATAGCGGGTACATACGCAAGGCATTGGATCCCACTATTAGATTGATGAAGAAGAGGAACGAAATATCTGACAAAGAACTGACTTCGGGGATAGGTGGAGGAACAGTAGAAGAGCCGCCAGCACGCGCAACTGGGCGCGGACCCCCCATCAGTCAGTTCATCAGCGCACCTGATGATGGCCACGTGGTCGTTTGCCGAAATATTGTGCCTGTTGGACATTGAATCCCGGCAGCTTACCCACCAATTATTTCAATACTTATTGTGTTGTCAGCAAGTGGTGTAATTAACATCTGTATGAAAAGGCATGTCAGACGACAGACAATAAATGGTGGTAGCTACCCGATAAACTAGTTCGTTACGACTTCTACAACTGAAGTGAATGACATAACACAAGTGAACAATAAGCAAGTGGTGTAATTAATGTATAGTGTACTTTCCACGATTGGCAAGAAATATTGGTAACTACCTGATAAACTAGTTGCTTACGATTCTTGTAACAAAAATGTAAGAGCAAAATAAATCGACGTACTAAGTGTTTGCGCATTGTTTAACAAAGAATCAACACTTTGCTTCTCTACTCGGAATACGAATGAAGAATAAATTTAAATTCACTCACCTCTTTTTCCGTAGACAACACCTAGGTGTCTTTCAGAATATTAATGATGAAATATAAATAAAAGTGAGCTTTGTATCTACCCTACCGTTAGTTTTAAAAGTCACAATCTAAGACAACTTGCTACTGATGCTGAGTTCAAAAAAATGAGAATGAAGCTTTTCTCTAATTGAAAGGAAATTCTGAATTATGATTTATAATTCTTATTATTATTACCTTTTAAACATCACAATTACAGTAAAAATACGAAGCAAAAATCAAAGTTATCAATAATCTTAACTGCTTACAACAACTTTCTCAGTCTATTGGTCCCCATGAACACCTCACTCCGTCAATCCACTTGCACCCTCAGACTCCTTCTCCAATACTACACGCTACCGCCGACCACAGTTCACAGCAACCAACCTCTCTGACCAGAGAGTAACATAGACAAAGTACAGTGTTGCCACTTATCACACTGATATCTGAAATAGAACTACAGCATGGATACTAATTCGTTAATTTAGCTTCGTACGTTATTTTAGCAAAATATTTTCCAGCTGTTTGTAAGTGATAAACAAGAAATTTTGTTTCCGTGTTGTAGTGACATTTCGTAACAACCATGCTGCAGTTTCGCTAGCATCATAAGCAGAGTTAACATCCATTTCGTAAATAGATCTGGTTCTATTCTAAACATAAACTATCATTGGAGCTAGAGCTTTTCAACAGCAGCTGTCGAATGTAATTCACCTGTACCAAAAATGAAATTGATATAAGATGTACTCATATTAGAAAGATACATTATGCTTTCGCTCCAAGATGCGATATGGACTACTAAAATTACATTATTATGCGTTATATATGAGAAACAGCAATCTTAAAACCTATCATAAGATACGTTGGTTACGAAAAAATTGTATTAATAAAAATTCTTCAGGTACTGAATATAGGTTTCAATTTATTACAGCTATTTTTTCGAAGTTAAGAATTTTATTTGTAACTGTTACAATTTTAGTTATACTTCTCACGCAGCTAGACCTTTTAAAAAATATGTAGGTATGTTAGTAGGTTTCGAAACTGTTTGTTGATGCTTCTTGATTAGTCGGATGCGTTATTAGTCTCTAATTTTTCTTTTATACACTGGCATGGACATTAGTTAATCAACTTAGGTTCCTATGATATCAGAAAGCAAGCAGGTTTGACGCATGTGTTTTAGTTGTGATATCATGACGTAATGTCTAAGATACTTTTGGTTAGATATTCTGCAGACATGTATGGTTTTATGATATATAGTACATTACCACAAGTCAGTATTAACATCCCTCTCGCATGCCTTGGTCCCTTTAGGCTATACCTGTAGTAATCTTCCTTCATTTATATAGAAGTTCGCGTAAAATATTCAAAATTTATCAAAAACCTTTTAAAACGCATGTTTGTTGAATTAAACAGAATAAAATATCAATATTACTTCTAGCTTTTTCGTTTCACGGGATCTCAGTGTGTTTTTCGCAGAACTAAGGAAAATTTTGTATTAAACTCGTAACGAAATAAACCGTCAGGTCAAAGAGCAAATCAAATTAGACTACCGAGAATTTTGCGAGGCACGAAAGAAAAAAACTGCGTGAAGGCTCGCCAAGCCTTTATGTTGGTTTCTTTCTGCTTCTTATAACATTACAGGAGCGGAATTTTCTGTGCAAGGAAATCTTTTGGCCATGAAATATAAAAAAGTACAACAGCGTGAATATTCCATTAATGTTGACCTCAAACAATCTCCTGCAGGAAATTGCAGTCTCAAGTATCACCTAACTGGAAACTCAAAGGCGAAGAAAATTTAACTTTAAGAATTCATTCCCGCCGGCACAAAATAAATGTTTGAAGCTGCTAGCGATGACAGCGGGATATTCCATGAAGGACGAAGTAAAATACTCTTTACTTGTCACATGAAATCCAGCATACTGTGAGAGATATAAGCAAACACCAGCCCTAGTGGTTTCATAAAGCTGTGAAAAAACGTTTCAAGCTTTGAGTCATTCATCAAATTAGTCAATTTGTACAGTTTTATGCCTCTAAAATCGTATGAGGTACTTACACAACTTTGTTTGGTCTACGTATGTTTTCATAATTTAATGTATTATTGCAACGAACACTGAACATGTAAAAGACGTGAACGTCATCGTATTGATCTTATAAGATACACGTCAGAACTAAATTATATCATGTAATTTCAAACTGTTTCACTGGTCATAGCCATTAAGCTTTTATAATACAATTAGTGCAAATTTCTAAGGAATTTATACCTGTTGATTAATGGAGTAGAAATGGGATCTTTGCTTACCAAGAAACTAATAGACATTTTATTTATATCAGTAATTATTAATAATCTCCTCTAAAAGGTTGGACAATTTATTGGAGCTTCGTGGGAGTAGCCGCGTGGCCTAAAGCATCAAGCTATGGTCTGGGCGGCCGCTCGCGCAGGAGGTTCGAGTCCTCCCTCGGGCATGGGTGAGTTTGTTTTGTCCAGTTTAACAAGTTTGTAAATTTAGGGAATGATGGCATAGCAATTTGGTCTAAACGGCTTACAGACATTTGAACATTTATTATTTATTGAAAGCGATATTTATATCGTTCTGTTGCATGGGAATTGAATACTTCATGTAAAAGAATCTAAGCCTTGTACACCAACGTTGTATTGATGTATGTATGTTCCACATCGAATCCTTAAATACAGGAAAAATTCAAAGAAACGTAAACTGGAAAAACAGGTAGATAAATGTCGTGGGAAAGGCAGAACCCTTAAAAGATGCAACAGAATTACTAAAGAGACTACGTACACTACGCTTGTCCGTCCGTTTTTGGAGTACTGCTGCCCAGTATGGTATCCTTATCAGGTGGTGACGGTGGACATCGAGAAAGAGTCCAAATAAGGGCAGCTCGTTTTGTTTTGTCACAATACAGGGAAGACCGTTCTACGGAAAAGATACAGGAACTGGGATGGGAATCATTACAAAAACGGCGCTTATCGCAGCGGCGTCAGTTACTTACGAAACTCCAAACGCCAACATTCTCCTCCGAATACGAAAATTTATTGTTGACTGCCGGTTACATAGCTAGAAAATATCACCAGAATAAAATACGAGAAATCAAAGCTCGAACGAAGAGATTCGGGTGTTCTTTTTTCTCGCACGCTATTCTGTAATGGAATGGGAGTAAATAGTATAAAAGTGGTTCGATGAACCCTCTGCCAGGCACTTAAATGTGATTTGCAGAGTATCCCGTGCAGATGTTGAAACTTGGTACACATATTCAGACTACAATCGCTGTGCAAGTTAGTTCATAAAGTATAACCGCAGTCTAACATATACAGTCACGACACTTCCATTGATTTCTGTTACACGTCACGACATCAGTACTCCAAGCGGCTGACAAGGTACATTTCTGAATACTGTATAGGTTGAGTGCGAATAGTGTCGCTTAAAATGATTTTAACATACACGTTTTACATCGGAGAACGTATGTAGTGCCATAAAATAGGTAATAATCAGAAAATAACCCCACATGTCTCTATGTGATTTCCTTAGAACCACTGGAAGGTATGAAACGGTACTTTGCAGGACAGTTTATTTAAGATTATCTTGAAATTACGACTTTTTAATCAAGAATTTCAGTTTTTATTAAGAGCAAAAATTGCTAATAAACAACAAAAGACCCAATGAAGATGTCGGTTTTCTACTCAGAAACGTCAGGATTTCTTCATTACAATTCCAGCCAAATCAGTAGGCGTTGAACATAAGAAACTTATATGGAATGCGTTACCTACATTATTAAATGTACCAGATCAGCCACAACAGCTGTAGCTGAAGAAAAATCCTCACAACAGTGACAATAGAACATCGAAAGCAAAAAGATAGTTTTTATAACAAAGCAGAAACAAATTCCACAAATGTTACTACATATGAGCCACTAACGGCAAGACTCTTCAAGATATTCGTTTTATAATCAAAGGTAAGTATACTCAAATGTATATGGTTGTATAACAAAGACGAGTGAAGTGTAAAAATCTTCGAATAATTCGACTCCATATCGAATTTTTAAACGTGAAAGAAAGTTACCGTCATATAGGAACAGAACATAACAGGAATTAACGTTTCTCGTCTCATTCTCTCAATTTCAGAAGGGTAGGCTACAAAATGTAACGATATTCGTAAGTATTACCTCACGAATAAATTGTATATATCACTGAGTAATTGAACCTCGCCAGTTTTTACATTAATTTCATGATTATTTACGTCTCTCGATATTTTATTAATGTCTGTAACGCAATATTACAGAAACTATTTGGTTAATTACGTAGAAAAGTAATTACAAACAATCATTTCTGTTACGGCACCTTGCCAACCACAAGTTGCACAACTGTCATAGCAGTGATTATCGTGACTATGACAGTGGTATAACTGTGACAGTGGTATCACTTCATAAAGAATGAGAGCCTCAAATAACTGCCACTGGAAAATAAAAAGAATTGATGAATTGATAAAAAAGTTGAAATGTTTAAATACTTAGGTGAAATAGTAAGACATAACCTGAATGAAAAATCGTAATTGTTATCGGAGTGATCTATGGTGAGAGTGCGCCGATACACTTTGAGAGAAATAAAACATTAGTAATTCATGTGAAATTTATTTCATTTAAATGAATGATTATCTTGTTGTTGTAAAGTACACGCAGACTGATAAATACCAGATATAGTGCGTTAAAATTCGTTTCCTTGCTGCCCTTAATAACTATGTGAATACAGGCATTGCAACAAGTTCGCTGATCACGGTGATCCAATATCGAATCAAACTTGATAACACTGAAGCACCTAAGAAGATGCTCAAACCAGGTATTATCAGGAGTCATTTAGGATCCGTATAACAAGAGTAATACCACTTTTGCGTGTACAGTTTCACTGCCCACCCCTTATGCACTGCTCCACAGAGTGGAAACCCTAGAACATAGAGAGCCAAACATAAAGAAATAAAACAATTTTTTTTCAATTATTAACGATTTGAGTCTTATTCTACTGGTCTATTTGTCTCTACGACCAACTCCATTCGCAAAAAATTTCATTCATAGTTTTGTAATATTCTACTGGAAGATAATATAGTTGTACCACGCGTAGTTCACAAGATATCACATCATCAGGATTGAGCTACATGAAAACTCAAATGGATAGAGAGTGGATCAGAAGGCAATGGACGAAAAGGAAAGATGAAGATGCATTAACTTATAAAGGAAAATTCATCTTTTTTTTATGCGACTTTCTTAATAACTGGGTACACTATGCGAAAATATAAGGTTATATTACTCTGACACATCGGTTATGAAACTTAAAAAGGATAAAATGAAGATAATACAATATCCGTTTGTCTAAATATAATGCAATCTTTGACCAAGTGAAACGGGGCAGACTGTATACCAACTAAATTCCTCTCGGAGTATGTAGCTATCATATAAAACCAATCAGTGTAATATCCATACCCAAAGACTGGAAAGTTGCCCAGGTCACTCCAATATTCAAGAAATGCAATAGGAATGATCTCTAAAATTACAGGCCCATCACATTGACGTCAATTTACAGTAAGATTTAAAAACATATTTTTGTTCGAACATTATCAACTACCTCGAAGAGAACGACCTATCAACCAATAGTCAACACGGATTCAGAAAGTACCGCTCTCACATGAGTTGATAAGTGCCATCGATAAGGGATCTCAAATCGATTCCATTTTTCTAGATTTCTGGAAGGCTTTTGACACTGTACCTCACAAGCCGCTTCTAAAGTAATTGCATGCTTATGGAATATCGCCAAATTGTGCGACTGAATTCACGATTTCCTGTGAGAAAGGTCGCAGTTCGTAGTAATTGATGGTAAGTCGTCGAGTAAAACAGAAGTGATATCTGGCGTTCCCCAGGAAAGCGTTATAGGTCCACTACTCTTCCTTGTGTTTATAAACGATTTAGGAGACAATCTGAACAGCTCCCTTAGATTATTCGCGGTTAGTGAAGTCAACAGAGGATCAAAAGCAACGGCAAAGCGATTTAGACAAAAATTTTACATGGTACTAAAATTGGCAATTAACACTAAATGATGAAAAGTGTGAAGTAATACACATAGCCACTAAAAGAAATCCGCTGAACTTCTTTTACACAATAAATCAGTCAAACCTAAAGGTCGTAAACTCTACCAAATACCTAGGAGTTAAAATTACTAACAACTTACGCTGGAGAGAAGGCGAACCAAAGGTTACGTTTCGTTGGCAGAACGCTTCGAAGATGCAACAGCACACTTGTTACATCACACTTGTGCGTCCTCGCCTGGAGTAGCTACTGTTGCACAGTGTGGGCCCTCACCAGGTGGGACTGACGGAAGACATTCAGAACGTTCACAGAAGGGCAGCTCGTTTTGTTTTATTACGTTACAGAGGGGGGGGGGGGGGGGAGCGTCACGGAAATGTAGCACTACGTTATTCGTTGCGGCGAGATCTATTTGCGAAATTTCAATCACCGATTTTTACTTCTGACTGTGAAAATATTTTGCAAGCACCCTCCTACATAGGGAGACTCGACCATCCAAATAAAATAAGAGAAATCAGATCGGAAACGGAACGATTTAGCTGTTCTTTCTTCCCGCGCGCTATAAGAGGATGGAACGATAGAAAAAGGTTATAAAAGTGGTTAGTGAACTCTCTACCGGGCAGTTAAAAGTGATTTGCAGAGTATCTATGTAGATGTAGATGAAACGTAGGACAGAACATCCATTGTTAACAATAATATACTGTTGTATTTTAACAGTAAGAAAGTAACATATCGTGGAATATACCAAAGTGAGGTTTGTAAGATGTGTGAGGAGACATACAATTCAAAACCACTACGTCATGGCGTGTTTCGTACCGTGACATAGAGCAACAAGGAAATTCGAGTTTTCTTTAATGTGAGCAAGAGAATTAATGTCACAATAAGCAACAATGAAGGAAACTCACAACAGCTGAAAAATATGTACTTACAATTTATCGATGAAACTTTGGATATGATAATGTAAATGACAGAACACACATATTCGTCATAGAAGAAATATTCAGGACTGTAAAGAATTTTCAGCTTAACAAAAAATTTCATAATGAAACAAACACAATATAGATGCATAATAGAACAGCTATAGTGGAAAAGGATAAAAGCGCATGGCAGGAAGGCTAGGAATAAATGTGCTGAAATAAACAATACTATTTAAAAATTACACTTATGTTCAGAAAAAAAGAAGATAGGAAGTTGATTTTCATTGGACATGTACATTAAATGTTCTGTTGAAATTACTAGCAATTGAACCGCGTCAATCCGCGGGTTCAAGGTCATATGGATACCACCTTGCAGTAAACTGTGCCTGCGGCTCTCACTGTCGCTGTAAGCCCAATATAATGGAAGACGTATTGCATAACTCGCAGACGCATGGGGGGAACCTTGCCGCGACGCGTTATTGACGTTAGAGAATGTGATGCATCCATCCGGAAAATTGCTCTTCGTATGGGACGAAGTGTTTCGGCAGCGCACCGGCAGTGTGCAGAAAGGTTCTTGAAAGGCCGTGGAACATGGCGAGATGCGCCAGGTCACACCGCCCAGGGAACCTCCGGAAAGATCAGCACGTCGTCCGAATATAACAGATTGGTGTCCTACTCGACTCTGGACCAACAGAGGAGCAGCGCAATACATCGTGTACCCTCATGGGCGACAAGAAATCACCGCTTATTATGACGTGTGTTAAGTGCGCGTCCTCACATCCCAGCCTATATTTGAATAATGTGCAGAAATATACTAGGAAACGAAAGGGAAAGATAGATACCGCCTACAGGAATATAAAACAGGTAGTTGTATACAAGAAAAACAGCTGTTTGAATATCAACAACTCAGACGGAAAACCAGTATTAAGCAAAGAGGGGAAAGCTGAACCGTGGAAGGAATATATAGACGGCCTATACAAAGGAAATAAACTTGACGGTAGTATTCCAGAAATGGAAGACGAAGTGGAGGAAGAAGAGATAGGTGATTTGATACTGCGAGAAGAATTTGAAAGAGCTCTGAATGACTTAAGTCGAAACAAAGCCCCTGGAGTAGATGATATTCCGTCTGAACTACTGATGTCGTAAGGAGAGCCAGTCGTGAAAAAAAATGTATCACCTTGTATACAAGATGTATGAGACAGGGGATATACCCTCCGATTTCAAGAAGAATATCGTAATTCCAATTCCAAAGAAAGCAAGTGCAGACCAGTGTGAAAATTACAGAACTATCAGTTTAATAAGTCATGGTTGCAAAATACTGATTATTTACAGGCTAATGGAAAAACTTGTGGAATCCGACCTCGGTGAAGATCAGTTTGGATTTTGGAGAAATGTAGGAACACGGAAGGCAATTCTCACATTACGACTTATCTTAGAAGACACTCTTCCAAGCAGGGGTAAAATATAGGGAGCGAAGAGTTATATTCAACCTACACAAAAACCAGACACGGTTGTTAGAGTCGAAGGGCAAGAAAGGGACGCAGAAGTTGGGAAGTGAGTGAAAGAGGGTTGTAGCCTTTCCCCAATGTTGTTCAATCTGTACATTGAGCAGGAAATGAAGGAATGGAAGCAGAAATTTGGAGAGGGTATTAAAGTGCAGGGCGAAGAAATAAAAACATTGCGGTTTGCCGATTACATAGTAATTCTGTCAGAGACCGCAAAAGATGTGGAAGAGCAATTGAATGGAATGGACATTGTCTTGAAAGGAAGATGTATGATGAACATTAACGAGAGTAAAACGAGGGTAATGGAATGCAATGTCAGAAAATCAGGCGATGATGAAGGAATTAGATTAGGTAATGAGACAATAAAAATAGTTGATGAATTTTGTTATTTGGGTAGCAACATTAGTTCTGATGGCCGAAGTAAAGAAGATATAAAATGCAGAAAGGTATGGCAAGAAAAGCGTTTCTAAAGAATCGAAACTTGTTAACATCCAATATTAATTTAAATGTTAGGAAGTCCTTTCTGCGTTTGTCTGGAGTGTAGCATTGTATGGGAGTGAAACGTGGACGATAAGGAGTTCAGATGAAAAGTTAAAAGCTTCTGAATGATGAAAATTAGGTGGGTAGATCACGTAACTAATGAAGAGGTGCTTAACCGAATCGGGGAGAAAAGGAGTTTCTGGCATATCCTAACTAAGAGAAGGGATAGATTGGTTGGACACATTCAAAGACATCAAGGAATTTTCAACTTAGCATTAGAAGGAAGCGTGTGGGGTAAATCCGTAGAGGGAGAACGAGGGACGAATATAGTAAGCAGATTCAAATGTTTGTATAGCTTATGGGACTTAACTACGGGGTCACCAATCCCTAAACTTACAAACTAAGGACGCCACAAATATCCATGCCCGAGGGGGTATTTGAACCCCCGACCGTGATGGCCTTGCAGACCGTACTGGAGCGCCTCAGTCCCCTCGGCCATCGCGGCCGGCTAAGAAGATTCAGAAGGATGTACGTTGCCGAACGTATTCTCAGATGAAGAGACTTGCATAGGACAAGGTAGCGTGGAGAGCTGCATCAAACCAGTCTGCGGACTGAAGACCACAACAGAAGCATACTAGGATGCAATGGCATAATTTAGTGCTTTCAGACAGGCCCTATTCATTTGAAAATGGCCGCATTTTGAATCGGTGTAGCATTGCAGAGACTGCATTCCAACAAGCACCAACACAAGGACTTAAGGCTTGCGGTGCTATTGGGTGCAACCACAAAATACAGATGGCGCGAATACAGGGCGCTGTGGTCAGTTGGTCCTAGGTGAATAAAGTCCTGCAGCAGGTAAACATTGCCTTCCTGCACGACTCCCCAGACGCCGTTTGTCAGCAACACATGCACGACCGCTTGCTGTCGCAGGATTTCAGCCTTTTGCTCCAGACAGTCAGATCACCAGACATGTCGCCATCTAAAGTGGGTGGTATATACTGGAAGGACGGATGCAGCACTGTTAGACAATGCCAATCAGCACAGGTGATCTTTGGAACCAGGCCCGCTCCCGCCTGATATCCAAGTCCTCCGTGGCGCATGGTTGCACAGGTCACACCTATATTCAAGAAACGCAGTAGCTGTAATCCACTAAACTACAGGCCTATTTCATTGACGTCAATTTCGAGCTGGGTTTTGGAACATATCCTGTATTCAAATATTATGAAATATCTCGAATAGAATGATCTATTGACCCAAATCAACACGGATTAAGAAAATATCGTTCATGCGAAACACAACTAGCTCTTTATTCACACGAAGTGATGGGTGCCATCGACAAGGGTTTTCTTGATTTCCAGCAGGCTTTTGACACCGTACCTCACAAAGGGCTTTTAATCAAATTGCGTGGTTATGGTATATCGCCCCAAGTTTGCGATTGGATATGGGATTTCCTGTCAGAGAGGACACAGTTAGTAGTAATCGATAGTAAGGCATCGACTAAAACAGAGGTGATATCTGGCGTTCCAAAGGGTAGTGTTATTGGTCCTCTGCTGTTCCTTATTTCCATAAACGATTTTCGGGAAAATCTAAGTAGTTCCCTTAGGTTGTTTGCAGATGACGCCGTCGTTTACCATCTAGTGAAATCATCTGAAGATCAAAACCAACTGCAGAACAATCTGAATAAGATATCAGTATGGTGTAAAAATTGGCAATTGTCTCTAAATAATGAGAAGTGTGAAGTCGTCCACACGAGTACGAAAAGCAATCCGTCAAACGTTGTTCACAAGACAACTCAATCAAAAGTGAAGGCCGTAAACTCCACAAAATACCTAGGAATTCCTATTACTTCAGACTTAAACTGGAAGGAACACGTAGATAATGTCGTGGGAAAGGTGAACCAGAGACTGCGTTTTATTGACAGAACACTTAAGAGATGCAACATAACTACGAAAGAAACTGCATACACTAAGATTGTCCGTCAATTTTTGGAGTATTGCTGCCCAGTGTGCGATCCTTACAAGGTGGGTACGACGAAGGACATCGAAAGAGTCCAGAGAAGGGCAGCTCGTTTCCTATTGTCAGAATACAGAGGAGACAGCGTTACGGAAATGATATAGGATCTGGGCTGGGAATCATTGCAACAACGGCGCTTATCGCTGCGGCGTGGGCTACTTACGAAACTTATCGCCAAAATTCTCCTCCAAATGCGAAAATATATTGTTGACTCCCACTTAGAAATAACCATCAGAATAAAATCAGAGCTCCAGCTGAGAGAATCAGGTGTTCTTTCTTCCCGCGCGCTATTCGAGAATGGAATGGGAGATAAATAGGATAATGGTGGTTAGATGAACTCTCTGCTAAGCACTTAAATGTGATTTGCAGAGTATCCCATATAGATGTAGATGTTTGGGTGTGTGTGTGTGTGTGTGTTTTGTCCTTAGTGTAAGTTAGTTACAGTAGTTTTATTAGTCTAGTGACTGATGACAATAGCAGTGTGATACTACAGATACAGGGGAAGCTGATTGTTTCCATGTGAAAGGTGGGTTTTACCAGGGTGTTGGGTTCCCCAGCCGGCTGGCTACCAGTTTCTACCTAGTGAATGAGATGCAGCAGGTACTCAGGTCTTTCCTAATGTGGTCGGAACTGGAAGCATTATTTTTTTTATTTATTTTTTTTATGGGACTTAACTACGGGGTCATCAGTCCCTAAACTTACAAAATACTTATGAACTACTTGCGAACTAGGACGGCACAAATATCCATGCCCGATGGGGGATTCGAACCCCCGACCGTAGTGGACGTGCAGACCGTGACTGGAGCGCCTCAGTCTCCTCGGCAACCGCGGCCGGCAACCGGAAGCAACGCACTTGAATGAGCTAACCCAGAATGCAACTGAAATACAATATAGCCACTCACATTATTCTAAAAATCCATATAAAATCAAGCAATGATCATACGGATTCAGGAGACTTGGGAGAATCAAACGCCATAATTACTATTTAAATATCCGTTACAGATAAAAAGCCGATAAATGTAAGTACTATAATAATAATATTATAAGACTTATGTTTACAATTATTGATACGCATTGTTTATCAGTAACAATTTAAGAGGAAAATGGACAGCATTGCACCACGCTACCTATCTTAAAAGACGTACCACGCTATTTGCGTATTCTTTCAATAAACTTTGTTTTACACTGTGTTTGTCGATGGGGTAATAATATTCTTGTATCAGAACATAAATTCCACCACAGAAACACAAAACATAAACCAAGCAAAGCGCATTACTTTTTTATATGTATTATTTTATATTATTCTTAGTATCGTTCATTTTTATAATGTAGACTGCCGCTTAAATAATAGATATGCAGCAGATAATTTATATATAAACAAGTATATGTATTTGTGGACAAGAACGGAGTATATTTGCTTAAAATCCATGATGAATTAAATATTAATTGTGTAACTATAGTTCTACGGCGGCAGTATATTTGAACAGTGAAACGCCACGCTTAATTAGCAAAGAGCTTCAGTCTCAGCCGTTTTTAGTATTGTTGAATATACATTTCTTTGTTAAATGTAAATAACATTTTTATGGAGGTGGTGAAAGCATTTAATTCTGTGATATTCAAATGTATAATATTTTGGAAGTGAACTTGTATTTTAAAGATGAGGCATTAGGATGCGCGGAAGGATACAATTTGGGAGCAGGGAGAGCACACTTTTCGAACGCTTGGGAAGAGACTCGTAACTTGGACGTGGTGGTGAAAGGTTCTAGCGCTGGTCGGTTTGAAGCCGCGTTACGAATTTGTGATTTCAAGGGATAGGCACGTGTGGACTTAGAAAATTTACGGGACTGTTACTGCAGAACTTAGTCTCTGCTTGAAAAGTGATAAACTATGAGCGGTAGTAGGGCTGTGGAACTGTGATAATTCAGCAATCGTGTACTCGTGTGATGACAAACTGTGTTCTATAACAAATACGTTTATTGCGGATCAACTTGGAACTGCAAAGTTCGATAGACTACTCTAACTTACGAGTGATAATTTGGAACTTTTATACTCGCGAGCGTGTCATACTTATTGTGCCTCTCATGAACGATAGTTGGGGAAATATTTAGTTATTTACCGTTGTATAAAGTAGGACCATCTCTGCGCTTTAATAAGATTATTATGGGGACAACAGAAAAAACAGCTTTATGAATGAAATAACCAGTTATGAGCAAAGAAGGGAAAGCTAAAAGGTGGAATGCGTATGTAGAGGGACTCTACAAAGGAAACGAACTTACACTCAATATTATAGGAAGGAAAGACGAAGTAGATGAAAATGAAAAAGGAAACATGGAGATGAATTTGACAGAGCACTGAAAGACCTGAGTCGAAACAAGACCCCTACGGTAGATGACATTCAATTAGAGCTGGGAGAACCAGCCACGACGTAACATCTAACTCCCCTGGTGCCTAAAATGTATGAGACCCGCGAAATGAAATACTCTGAATTTAACAAAAATGTAATAATCCCCGTTGCAACGTAAGCAGGCGCAGACAAGTGTGAAAGTTAATAAGGTTAATAAAGTGGTTGGTACAAAATACAGAAGATGGAAGGGCTGATAGATGCTGACTTCTGAAAAGTTCAGTTCAGATTCAGGAGGAATGTAGCAACAAGGGGAGGCAATACTCACCTTACGACTTACTTTAGAAGAATTATCTTCATATGTAGAAAGCCAAGACCGAACATTTATTTTATAACGACCGGTTTCAATTGTCTATGCCACCATCATCTGGTCATATATACACTGTAGTCATACTACGTTATTTGGAAAAAAGTAAAATGGAGGTTAAATAGTACGTGTAATATACCACTTGTAAAACAAACGGTAGATATGTTTCACGTACTATTTAACCTCCATTTTTATATAACGTAAGATGACCGCATTATATAATTTTATGTGACCAGATGATGGTGGCATTGCCCACTGATACCGGTCGTCATAAAACAATTAATTTTAATGTGATCCTGGCTTTCTACTTTTGAAGATAATTAATCTATCAGATCTCTTTCAATATCTACGATGTCAGGTAATGTCAATATGCTATAAGATAGGCTAAGAAAAGGAAAATCTACATTTCTTTTGTAGATTTGAAGAAAGCATTTGACGAAGTTGTTTGTTTCAAATTCTGAATTCATCAGGGGTAAAATATAGGGAATGGAAGGTGTTTTTTCAACTTGTACATCAACCAAACAGCAATTATTAAAAGGACATGAAAGACACGCAGTGGTTGAGAAGGAAGTCAGAGAGGGTTGTAGCCTTTCTCTAATGTTATTCACTTTGTACTTTGGACGAGTTGTGAAGGAAAGCAAAGAGAAATTTGGAGAATGAATTAGAGTTTAAAGACAAGAAATAAAACCATTTCGTTTTGCTGATGACATTGCAGTTCTGTCAGAGACAACAAAGGACCTGGAAGAGCATTTGAACGGAATTGACAATCTCTTGAAAGGTACATGTAAGATTAATAATAGAAACATCACAACAAGGGTAATGGAATGCAATCTTAGAAAATCAGGCGAGACTGAAGGAAATAGATTAGCTAACAAAACAATAAATGTGGTACATTAATTTCGTTACTTGGGAAGTAAAAGAACACATGACGTTTGCATTATAGGGGATATGAAGTGCAGAATGACAATGTTAAGAATTCATTTTTGAGAAAAGGAAATTTACTAATATCGTAAATTCATTTATGTGTATGGAAGTCTTTTCTGAAAGCGTTTTTATGGAGCGTTGCCTTGAACAGGAGTGAAGATAAGATGGGTTGATCACGTAACTCATGAAGAGTTAAGAAATTTGCGGAGAAAAGGAATTTTTGGCAGATCTTGTCTAAAAGAAGGGATCGATTGGTAGCAATCAAGGAATCGTATTTAGCACTGGTGGGAAATGTGTGTGATAAAAATTACAGATGGAGACCAAGAGGCGGCCGCACTGGCCGAGCGGTCTGCGGCGCGCTAGTCACGGCCGCTACGGTCGGGGGTCCGAATTGCCCCCCTCCCTTCCGTCAGGCATGGATGTTTGTGTCGTCTTTAGTGTAAGGTAGTTCATAAGTAGTTTGTAAGCTTAGGGACTGATGACCCCGCAGTTAAGTCCCTTATGCTTAACAAACATTTATTATTTATTATTTAACATGCCCCATTACATAGCAATATTACATGTTTGATGGTTTGATTCAGGCGGTTACATCAAATGTTCTTACAAACACAAGTACAGTATACAAGATGACATGGTTTACAAAGGAACAAACAATTTTATACATTAGGAAATCTTAATGAATTACAAGAATTGTAAAAGTTTTATACATTAGGAAATCTTACTGAATTACAAAAATTGTAAAAGTCAGTAGTGTATTTATGTACTAAGTCATATTTACTGACGGGCCATCCTCTTCCTTTGGCAGCTATTTTTTTCCTGAGATGGTCCCTCTCTTTCAATAAATTGCAGCAGTCAAAAAGCACGTGGTCAATAGTTTGGACAACACTGTTACATGTGCACGTTCCGTCTTCAATTATTTTGAACCGCTGATAGTAGGTTTTCAGTTTCCCATGACCTGTTAGCATAGCTGTAAAATTCGGAGATATTGGAAGTTTAATCAGTAAACGTTGTCGGATCGTAGGAAAATACGGTTTAGTGCTTCCCCCGTTTTTTGTTCTGTGCCACTCAATGTCCCATTTGTTCCTAAACTCTTCTCGAAGTTTCTTCTCTACGGCGCTTGTAGGTATTTTGTTATAGCGTATTGACTGTCGTGATCGAGCTGCTCTTTTAGCAAGGTTGTCAGCTAGTTTATTTCCCCATATCCCTTGATGTGCCTTAACCCATTCGAAATGCACCAGCCAGTTGTGTGTCATTTTTGGAGACCAAGAGAAGAATACAGTAGGCAAATTCAAATAGATTTGGTGGGTTGCCGTTCTTTCGAGGATATGAAGAGGCTTGGTCAGGATTGAGTAGGGCGGAGAACAGCATCAAATTAGTCTGCGGACTGAAGACCACAACAATGGACAGAAAACACCGCCTGGTGGGCAATGAGGTTAGTAAAGAACTCTCCTCAATTCAGACAAGTTTTTTGAAGATGGTAGCGAACTGGGGTTATAAAGTTTGAGCGTGTTAGTGAGTGAGGCACATTCTGCTTTGTGTCTACAGGTTGGATCTAAACATTAGGAATGCATTGGCCTATCTCCTTCTGCTCAAGGGTACGGCGGTTGGATGGTTGAAGCTCAGCTCTCTCGACATTTCTGGATGACAGCTAAGTAATGGGAAGTCATCGAGTAAAACGGAAGTTATATCAAATGTTCCCCATGGAAGTTGTATTGTCCTCCCCGTCCTGTCTTTCAGGAAAGGATGTGCTCAGGACGCGTGGTATGCCTGGACATAAAACAGCTATACAGATTAGTAATACTAGTTTTACTTACTAATGTTATACCAAATACTCCTAGAAAGCATGTCTGTTCTCGCGGAGGCCTCTTCTTCTTGCCCGATGCTATCTGCGATCACACATAGTCACTGTCTATTTCGGAGCCGAGTGCCGAGTGCCCTTCCAGACGCATGTCGGCCCAGATATAGCTGCTCGTAGAGGGCGCGCTTCTCTGTTGCTCCCTCCAGGAGGCGCGGCGACGGCGTGTGATTGGCTGCCGCTCGTCCACTGCCTTCTTCACCATCGTTTTCGTGCGTCTGGCGTGTGGCGCTGACTTTACGCCACAACGAAAATGTAATAGGACATCTACTGTTCCTTGCTTCATAAACGGTTTAAGAGACAAACGGAGCCTCCTAATTCAGTCAAATCTAAGGGACGCAAACCTACCTAGGAATTACAATCACGAACGACTGAATTTGGCAGAACACACAGAAAATGGTGTAGTGAAGGCAATGAAAGGCTGAATTTCATTGGCGGTAGACTTAGAGCATGCAGCAATTCAAATAAAATTATTGCCTTCGCTACACTTGGAGTCATAATTTCGAATGTTCGAATGTTTGTAAAGCTTATGGGACTTAACTACGGGGTCATCAGTCCCTAAACTTACAAACTACTTAAGCACTACTTACGAACTAGGACGGCACAAATATCCATGCCCGAGGGGGGATTCGAACCCCCGACCGTAGTGGCCGTGCAGACTGTGACTGAAGCGCCTCAGTCCCCTTGGCCACCGCGGCCGGCGAGTCATAATTTGGAGTATTGTTCCGCAGTGTGGGATCCTTACCAGGTGGAAGACATAGAGAAAGTACAGAGAACGGCAGCTCGGTTTGCATTATCGCGATACAGGTGAAAGAGAGTTCAAATGTTCAAATGTTTGTAAAGCTTATGGGACTTAACTATGGGGTCATTAGTCCCAAAACTTACAAAGTACTTATGAACTACTTAATGCTAAGGACGGCATAAATATCCATGCCCGAGGGGGGATTCGAACCCCCGACCGTAGTACCCGTGCAGACCGTGACTGGAGCGCCTCAGTCCCCTCGGCCATCGCGGCCGGCGTGAAAGAGAGTAACTGAAATGGTGCACGAGTTGAGATGGAAATAATTAATTCATCTCGGCCAAATCTATTTACGCAAATTCTTTCACAATTTTGTCCTACAAAGGAACACATGATCATCACAATTAAATAACAGAAATTAGACATAAAACTTTTCTTGCGCGCTGTACGAGAAAGAATAGATTTGTCGTCAGTTTACATGATTTCTTCGTTTTGCCACTTTGCATGTGTAAATGAAACTAAAGGCACTGCAATGAAAATGAGCCCACTGAAGCACTTGCTCATTCTTTCAGTTTACGAGTTTGTCCATTTCATATTTTCAATCAGTAATTTATTTTCTTTCAAAATGATGGATAAATTAAAATCAGTTTTCATCCTACATCTATTAATCTTTAGAAGGAATAACCACTTATTGTGCGCCATTATATGTACATAAGCTAAGGTGATATATTGTAGGATTTCCGCAGAGATTGACAACAAAATAAACAGACTCATTTATTATTCGTACATTTACCAACGCTACCTACACAGGAGAAATTTTATCTATGGATGAATGTGTATCGAAACTACTGCTTTACATATCGTTCATGCCATTGCTGTTTGCAGCAGTAATCAATTTTCATCTTACCAACCGTAAACGAGCCTCTAGAAACCATTTCAGGTCTCTTTCACCTTGATACTTGGCAGCTGTTTTCTGTATACGCCAAACGACTGCGGAGAAAGGCGCGTGGGTGGTCGATATGTTTCAGATTGCTTCGGGAACTGCGTGGGAGGCCGAAACCTTTCCAGAAGGCTTCCGCTAAAAGCCTCGTAAATCTACGAGGCTAATTCCTTGCTGTAAACACATTTGTTTCTCAGTTCCTATTCTAGATGTGACGTTTTAATTATAACCGACAGCAAGTTCTGACAAAATGCTCCCATGAATTCTGACAGATGATACTTCATCGTCGATACTAAATTTTCCTTCTTCTTCTCGGTTCTTTCTGTTCGCAAATATTTTACTTCTAAGTGAGTTTACGACAATTATATGCCACAAAATCCAATTTCTGACTATTCTAGCTACCTCGGATTTTAACCAATTTGCACCACTGCACCATTATTGTGATGTGGAGAATGTATATGTGCCCATTCTATTATTTCGAATCCAACAGAGTGAGCGGAAAGCTGAAGTCTTTTACGAATAATTTTGTCCGCTACAGAGGAGAAGCTGACACATTAACAAGACCTCAACTTACTATGGTAGTACTTGCTCCAGCTAAGGATATTAAATAATGGCCAAACCTCATGAAATGGAAGTGTATGATAAAAGGACCTAGACGTCAAGGGCTTTCGTTTTTAGTAAAATTTTCATATTTAATAAGCCCAAAAGTTATAGAGGTGCCGGAATGAACCTTTAACCTAATAATTAATAAAGTTTTTGCTCTTTGGGGCCTGCAGCATAATAAAGGTCATATAATGACATTTTACTAAAGAATTCCAATTTGCTGCTAAGTTTAGATATTTTTTTTCGGCGCATTAATGCCATTTTAAAGTGACCTCTAGATGGAATGACGTGCATATATCATCGGATCTGACTGTCTTCTGGTGTTATAAAATTTTTAAAAATATTTTAAATTACATTTGACAGTTCGATGATGTCACTTGAAAATGACATTAATGCGCCGAAACAGTCTGTTGAGACTTCATCTAAACTTAGCAGCAAATTGGATTTTCTTTAGTAAAATGTCATAATAATTAATACATCATGACTCCAGGTGAAAAAATTAAACTGTGGTATACATAGTGAAGCGAATATTGATGTTTTCTCACGTTCTGAATTTCGTGTAAGTATTACTTTAGGAACACTGTACTGACACTCTATTCAAAATAAAAGGTAAAAACTAATGTTAATCTTTTACTGATTAACATGTCGAAACTATGAACCAGTAGTATTAACAAATGTGATTTTCCGAATATTTAAAACAAATGTTTTTACAAATGAATTTTTCTCCCAATGATGATTCCATGTGGCGTTTTTGGCCGTTAGCCCTCAACTGTGATCGTGTTCGGCCTGCATGGTGCAGATCAACGCCACATGGCATAAGAGCACGTCGATGATGAGGACAACACAACACCCAGTCTCCGACTGGAGAAATACCCCTACCGGACCGGGAAACGAACCCGGGCCCTCTACGTGGAAACCCACCACGATGTCCAGGTGACTTCTCTCCTAATGAATTAAGGAACTATGGAAGACTCCAACTTAAAAATACTGAACACATTGTTTAATAATGTGGATCATTGTGCAGAATTACATCTTATTAATGCAAAATTTTGTTTCTGTGGACTTGTTATTGGATGACATAACGATACCTAATCACGCAGAAACGTTGATTACGAGAATTTGAAACTAAAGATTTGCTTGTCGTTTCTTTTCTCAGTGATAACGTTTCAAAACATTCCTTTTCATAACCGTGTTGAATCTGAGTTTCCTTATCATCTTATTTAGTTTTCGTTCTTTTCATTGTTATTCTGGCCTCCTTAGTCATGCTTTCAGCAGTTTTTTCAGCTTTACCGAAACGTTGCCCGTCCACTCATAGCGGATCGTTTTTCATATTGTCCCCGTTTTCTATTCCTCGTCTGCTCGTGGTTTCTAATATGATTCTTACTGCATCATTATATTATGCAAACACACTAACTTAAGCCAAGATCGCTAGTTTAATCATTGGTTTTCCTGCCGCTTTCGATGAACTATGTCATCATCTTCAGAAACAATTTTTATAACAATTTTCTCTTATTATCAATAAAATAATAAGAAAAAGAATATTGTCAAACGATTAAAATTTGCATCACCAAAGTGGATCGCCATATGTATTGCATATTTAAAAATTGTATGTGTTCATATTACAAGTAACGAAGAGACTCATTGTGTGTGTTCTTGTCACAATGAGTCTCTTCGTTACTTGTGACAAGAACATACACAATTTTTAAATGTGCAATACATATGACGATCCACTTTGGTGATGCAAATTTTAATCGTTTGACAATTTTCTTTTCCTGATATTTCATTTTCAAAAGTAACCATTTTATTGAAAATAGGAGAAGGTATAAAAAATTGTTTCTGAAGATGATGACATAGTTCACCGAATACGGTAAAAAAAAAAAAAAAAAGGAATTAGTCATCTTGGTTGAAGTAAGTGTGTTTTATATAAATTTTGATCGCTCTACATAGGCATAATATGCCATTTAACTATTATGTTATGGCATCCATCACGCCAATCTGAGAAACATGCCAACAAAAATAGTTTTTCGACAGCTTTCCCAAATTCAACTGTTAAATCTTTTGTTCGGATTATGTGTTATGCCATGTACACTTTTTTCAAGGTGTTTAGGTTCTGAAAGATATCTACGTATTTACTTTCGTTCCGCCATAACAGTTCCAGGCAAAGGGTGTTTACATATACGATTTGTCCATTTGCTTTTGTGTTTGACAGTTGTGTGCAGCTAGGCATTCACAGGGTGGCCAAAAGCGCATTAATTTCACATGTCCTTTTTTTTATCTCTTTGTCCGGGGTCCGGCTGGATTTATACATTGTATTTATTTTTAGCAAAGTTCAGGGTGATAAAATTATATACATAATTAGTTACGTTCTGTAAAATGTAAACTTTCACGGCCGGAAAGTTCAATATTACTAAACATTTCGCCGGCCGCGGTGGCCGAGGGGACTTTCTAAGTAATATTACAATCTTTTTGTTGTCTAAAAATACGAGCCCCTGACTACCAATCTATTCTGTGAGAACCACACATCAATCATACTTTACGTTTCCGCAATATTTGCGGGGCAAGTCTTAGGTGATTCACTATATATAATGATTTTATTAACTGGCAACCAGTTTGAGAACCTCATTCGCGCCATCTTCGAAACATGAAGACATCCAGGATGAAAATGTGGTCTATATGGCTGAATTAAAACTGGATTCACTGCTTCCATATGGACACATGTATTGTGTATGTATAGTCCATGTAGAAGCTGTGAATCCAGATTAATTCAGCAACATAGATCACATTTTCATCCTAGATGCTGAAACTGGTTGCCAGTTAATAATTGTTACGGCTGTTAGTTTTTTACATGTATTTTTAATACGCTTCGATCGCAGTTTCAAGCAGCCATTGTCCCACTATCAACATTAGTACAAGTATGGAGCTACATGAATTATCCATAGTTGATACTGAAAGCTAGTCGAGATTTTCTACTGATACAAATATCAATTTAATACAAATAAACAATCCCTGAGACGGATTTTTGTCTCGAATATGTCAAAGACAATAATGATAAATCTGAAGCAATGAATTAAAATTTGTGATGCGGCTGGGAATCGAACCCGGACCTTCGTACGTATTAAGTAGACGTCTTACCGTTTTTTTTTTTTTTTTTTTTTTTTCTCTTTTTTATTTTTTTTTTATTTATTTTTTTTTTTTGTTTTTTTTTTTTTTGTTTTTTTTTTTAAATTATAGTTATTTTTTTTTGTTTAAAAAAAAAAAAAAAAAAAAAAAAAAAAAAAAAAAAAAAAAAAAAGCTAGTGCCACCGCCACTTTTACCCTAACCTCAAGTATAGAACGTACGCAAACGCTCCAGTCGTGCTCGATGGAAAAGAAATAAATAAATAAATAAATAAGTAAAAAATAAAAATAAATAAATAAAATGAAATAAAAATCCTCCTCCGCATCGGCCCATAAAAATATATTTAGATTTGTAATGGGGAAAAGGGAGAAATAAATAGTTGCTTCATGTATATTCTTTATTAGTATGTATAGTTCTGCATTTTTATGTAGAAAATACTGCCGTTCCACATCCGGCGTAAAAACAAAATAAAGAGGTCGTCGCATTACGACATGGTGCGTTCCAAGGAAGGTCTAGCTGCGGATTATCAATGAACGTCTTCTCGATTTCTTTCGTTGCCGGTTGTAGTTCAATCAGTGCTTCTGTCGTTCTGGGGTCAACTTCTCCTTTCATCGATATTCCAGCTGCGAGGCGGGTTATGGAACGCACTCCAAAGAAAATTGGAAAAATATTCGCGGTACTTGGGGTTCCTAACTATTGCACAATGTCGCTCGTTCACATAGTTCCAAAAATCAAGTACAGTCTTCTCTCCATCGCCGAATAAATAGTGTACAGCGTGACCACATATCCATTTGACAGAGTTAGTTTTCGCTCTCGGGTAATACGAGTCTTCTGGAAAGAGAAGCGATTTGGTAGTTATCATTTCGGGGGTTGTGCGTGTGAAGAAAGCCAGTACCTGGCGCACCAAATACCAAACATCCTTCGCCGATCCACAGTCAAGGCGATGCTCATCTGTATCCACGACTCCGCATTTGGTACACAAAGGAGAGTCCGCAAGATGAATTCGGTGGAGGCGATACTGGCACACCTGCTTCCCGTTGACTGTGATGTACCACGCAGACTGTACGTCTGTGTTGAGAGTGGGCGCGCTCACCGCTCGCCACACAACACGCCAGTTAATATGGGGGTGTTTTGATTCTATCACGTTCGGGGCTCTGCTCAGTTCCATTGTGTTGTATATTGCCCTCGCCGATATCAATTGTGTGGGCGGAAGTGCGGTGCGCATGTAGCTGAGGTCGAGGAAGAATTGCCCGAAATAAAAGAAAGGGGCTGGGATGTCGGATAGTGGTATTGGAGGGGTGAGGGAGATCGGCCTTAAGGCCTCTAGCAGCAGGCTTGTAAGACTCGTCGGACACTGTCGCCATATCTTCATGTGAGAGCTTAAAAATAAGGCCCGTGCTCTGTCCGGAACGTGAAAAAGTCCTAAACCACCTCTGTTCCTCGGTAGTGTGAGGGAGTCGTAACGAATCTTGAAGAGCATACCGGTACTTACAAAAGACCCCATAGCCGCCAGCATGCTGCGGGCCAGATATGGCGGGATCGGCAGTGTCTGCGCAACATGGGGGATGCGCGACGCCAAATAGACGTTAGCATATCGCACCCGTTGCAGAATGTCTAGTGTTCTAAGACGGTGGTCGCCTATCCCTGCCCTAATCTGTTGCAATAGGCGCCTACTGTTGAGGGCAATCGTCCGCCGCAGGTCAGTTGTAAAATCAATGCCCAAACAGCGCATTGTGTCTGTTATTCTCAATGGGGCCACGCACCTATCGGGCAGCCCGTCACCTATAGATAGAGCGTGCGATTTGTGTACATTCAGTTCACTGCCCGATGCTGCGCCGTAGGTCGCCACCCACGCCAAAGCTGCGCGGACGTCGTCTTCACCACGAAGAAAGAGAACCAGATCGTCGGCATAGGCAGTGCAGCAAAAAGTATGTCCACCGAGTGTGATCCCTGTCAAGCGTTGTCGAAAGCCACAGAGCAACGGTTCCAAACCGAGGGCGTACAATATCGTTGATAGGGGGCACCCCTGTCGCACCGATCTCTGGATGAGGATCGGCGGTGTGAGGCGTCCGTTGTACAGTACTCTTGATGTCGCACCGTGAAGGAGACGTACCAATAAGTCTACGATGGTCTCGGGATAACCCATCTGTTGCATTACGGCCTTTAAAAATGTGTGGTCGACTCTGTCAAAAGCTTGGCTGAAATCGAGGCAAGCCAAAACTCCAGGCATTTTATTTGTCTTGGCAAGTGCGATCATATCGCGATAGCGGCAGAGGGCAGTGCGAATGTTATGACTGCCACCTAAAGATGCCTGATCCTGTGAAACAACGTATCGGACCGTGTGCTTGAGTCGTGCTGCCAACAGTCGAGTGAAGATCTTCATGTCGCTATTCAGTAGGGTCAAGGGGCGGTAGTCGTTGATGTTGGTCCCACCTCGTGGTTTGCGTATAGGTATGATAAGCCCTTCGCAAAACGTCTCAGGGATCTGCACCGTGGGGGACATGAGATCGCGGCAGATTTCCGTCCAGACTGGTACTAGCAGTTGTTGAAAGGCCCTGTAGAACTCCAGAGGGAGGCCGTCAGGGCCTGGCGACTTATTGGCGGGTCCCATCTGTATCGCTTCAGTGACTTCCTCCTCTGTTATATCGGCTGTCAGTTCAGTAGCCGCAGCTTGTGGAATTTTGCCGTATGTGAGCTGGGATACCGCTTCGATTACTTCTGGGGGGTGGCGGAGCTCTGAGTACAGCTGCGTATAGTGAGCGTGAAGGACATGTCCTATATCTCTCTGGGTGTCGTATCGTCCTCTATCTGTAGTCAGCACATGTATCAAGGCCCTTCGTCGACGCCGTCGTTCTCTGATGATATGGTACATGGAGGGACTCTCTTGAGTTACTCTGTCTTCAGTACGGGCTCTGACTATCGTTCCTTCAAGATGCTGGCGTGTAAGTCTGATGATTTGGGCTTTGGCGTGATTCACCGTAGTCTGCCTCGCAGGTGAATATGGCATTCTGGTACATTCCCTTAAAATATTGAAGTAAAAGTCCTTTGTTTGTCGCCTCCATGCCGCTACGTCTCTCCCATGCCCTATCAAAGTCTTCCGCAGGGCAGGCTTAGCACAGAATAACCACCAAGCAAGGGCAGACTGGTAGGCGCCGCGTCGGCGTTTGCAGTTGTTCCATGTGTTCTCTACGAGCTGCCGACATTCTGGAGAGGCGAGATGGGACACATTCAGCTTCCATGGACCACGGCTGTGCCATACTTTCTGACGTCTGAGGGTAAGGTCGCAAATATAGGCTTCGTGGTCAGAAAACGCTACAGGCCATACTTCGGCTGCTCTCGTCCCTCTGACAATGGAACACGAGATGTAAATCCTATCAATGCGGCTAGACGAATGGCTGGTAAAATGCGTAAAGCCAGGCCGGTCGCCATGAACATGTTCCCATGAGTCCACCAACCGAAGATTGTGGACGAGTGATCCGAGTTCCATGCACGGAGAGTGACGAGGTAATTGATCCTTCGGAGCTTGAGTACAGTTGAAATCCCCTCCTACTATCAAGGCGTCTTGTTGTCCCACAAAGAGGGGTGTGATCGCTTCTGCGAAGAAGGTGGATCGTTCACGTCGGCGTCCTGATCCCGACGGCGCATAGACGTTAATTATTCGAACTCCTTGGACAGTGATAGCCATCCCTCTGGCGTCAGGAAGGTACTCGACATCTTCAGCAAGAAGACCTTCACGGAGGATGATCGCCACTCCACTGCCAGTGGCAGACGCATGGGAGATGCAGGTCGTGTATCCGTAGGGTTCTGTGAAGTCTTCTACATGCACCTCTTGAAGGAGGGCAATGTCGATGTCCGCTGCATTGAGCATATCCTGTAGCATGGCCAATTTGTGGCGTGCACGTATGTTATTGATGTTAACGGTAGCGAGCCGGTATGTCTGTGCGCCTAGACCTTCTATTGAGTTGTTCAATACATCGTCAGCAGGCGGATCCGGCGGCGCCATGGAAGCTGTTGGTGCAGCCTCAGTCATTGTGATAGGGGAGTGCGGGATGCAGCCGAGGGAGCACTTCTACCCTCGACTCCCTCAAGACCTTCCGCTTCATTCTCGATATCGTCTGCCCAAGCGTCAGACGTGAAACTTCGTAGTTGTGGAGGGGATGTTTCATCCTGAGTCTCATGTTGGTGTTCAGTAGCAGGTGAAGGTGAATCTGAGACAGGAGCAGGTGTTGTCGCTGCTGTATCGTGACGTGCCAGACGGGGAGTGATGACACCGGACACCTGAGAGGCAGAGTCAGTTGCTTCATCCGACGTCGGTTCCTCGTCCTTATCTTGCATCTGATCATCAGAAGGCGAATGGCGCCTCTTCTTGCGTTTCCGCGGGGTGCGCTGTTTGCGGACGTGGTGTTCTGTATCGGAGGTCGGTCGGCAGTCATCTGACGCCGTCTCCGTAGTGATGAAGGCAGACGTCGGTACTACTTCAGTTTCGACATCCATCTTCTCAATAGTGTCAGTCTGGTGGTGTGGTAGGTCGGTGCCTTCGGGATTTTCGGCCGGGTGCAAGAGCGACGACTGTACGTTGGCCGTCGTCTTGTCGTCTGTTGTCGATTGGTGCACTGCTGTTTGGTCTTTTGTAAGAACGTCATTAGGCACTACCGGTGATGTGGCGTCCATCTCCTCAACCTGAGACACCTCATTATTCGTTGGTGGTGTACGATCGGTCGTGGACGTAGTTTCCAGTTTGTCCTCGTTTCCTTCGTGCGCTACAGCGTTCAGTGAGGGTTCCTTAACGTACGTCGGCACAGGATGCTGGAGAGCCTGAACATACGTCACCGGAAGAGTCGTCGGTGCAGGCGGGAGCTGTTCATCCCCAGGTGGCAACTGTGTGATCCTGCGCTGCATGCACTGGGAACGTAGGTGTCCTTCTTGTCCACAGCCTGAACACGTCTTCGGCTGGCCGTCATAAATTATTATTGCACGACATCCACCGATGGTCAGATAAGATGGAACATGTTTTTTCAGTTCAATACGTATTTGCCGCACCCCATTGAGCACGGGGTATGTGGTAAACTGTGCCCATTTTTCAGCTTCGTGACTGATCACATGCCCATAAGGGCGAAGCGAGGAAATCACTGTTTCTTCTGGCACCTCAAATGGAAGTTCAAATATCCTTATCGTGCAGAGACCCGTGTGTTCAATTGTCACTTCACCAATATGTCCGTCCGAGTGACGGAACTTCAGTCCACTTCTGGTCGCGTTCAGAATTCTCTCACAGACCGCGTCGTTGATGAGCTTTAAGTACACGACACTGCTCACTATCGAAAAGTGAATACCTACAACTTCGCTGCAGGCAACTTTCACTTCGTCTCTAATAAACTGTTCGATGTCCAGTGCCTTCGGTCGTGGATATGCTTTCGAAAAACTGATCTTCAAGGTCGAATGTCTCCAGGATTGAGCCATGCTTGCTCTATCAAGTAAGTCGCGAAGAGGCGGCTGAGTTACGTAAACAACCTCAGGCGCGAGACACAGCGGCGGGACGTAAACACGCCAACCGCACCGCTGCGCTGCCTGACGCGGACTGTGTGTTAGACCACCATATCACAACCGAATAAAGCGCCTCGGAATAGCCTATGTATGATTTCCCTCCACATCACAAACCTTAATTCAGCTTCTGTGTTCCAAAGATAAATGCCACTACTGCTAAGGCTCTCCATGCAACGTAATTGCACCTCGGCAATGGACATATTGGAACAATCCTGTTAAGGTGATGTAAATATCAATTTAATACAAATAAACAATCCCTGAGACGTATTTTCGTCTCGAATATGTCAAAAACATGGAGGTTCGGGTTCGATTCCTGGCCGCATCACAAATTTTAATTCTACGCTTCAGATTTGTCAATATTGTCTGTGACATATTAGAGACGAAAATCCGCCTCAGGGATTGTTTATTTGTATTAAATTGATATTTATATCAACTTAACAAGATTGTTCCAATATGTCCATTACCGAGGTGCTATTCCGCTGCATGGAGAGCCTTGGCAGTAGTGACAATTATCTATGGAACACAGAAACTGAATTAAAGTTTGTGGTGTGGAGGGAAATCGTACTTAACGCTATTCGCAGGCGCTTTAATTGTTAGTGGTGTGCTGGTCTAACACCCTCTGTAATAAAAAAGCTGAGCCAACAACACACCGAACATGAACGAACACAAACGATCAGCGTCCGCAACAAAGAGAACTACGCATAGGGGGGGAAAAGCGGTAAGACGTCTGCCTAGTAAGCATGGAGGTCTGGGTTCGGTTCCCGGCCGCATCACAAATTTTAATTTTATGCTTCAGATATATCATTATTTCTTACTGATTTACTCCGCAACTTGTGAGCCGCATATTATTACTAGATTTTCGTAAAATTTGTTTAGTTGCTATCGTCCTTAGTACTGCCAGACGTAGAACGTATTTTGCTTCGTCATAATGGCGCAGAATTTCTTCTACCGGGATATCGGAAATTGAAGAGCGACGTAGGGATAAAAATATTATCTTTGTTGTTGAAAAAAGTGAAGTGTTTATCGGAGTGTGTGCGGATCGGCTCGGAGGCAATTCCCCGCCAAGGTTGCCAGCTGAGGGCTTTAGAGCGACTGACAGGGCGCCGAGGGGACGTCACCCCTTTTGTTACCGGGGAGCCGGGCGTGCAATAAATGCGGTGATTAAGTCAAATTTAATATTCATTCCGGAGATAAAAGGCCAGCGTTTTAATTTAACGGCGCCGGGTTGGCGGCACTGCGCACTGCAGCCCGGTGGCCGTGGCTAATTAATACTCGCTCAAAGCGACACCGCCACGGCCAGAGGTAAATAACTCCAGGAGAAAGGGGTGGGAGGAACTACTTGTAGAAGCCGGGGTGAAAGGTGCGACCGGCATTCGCCCAGGGGCGCAAGAGCAACACGACGCGAAGAGAGAAAACAGAAACACGGGTACTCAGGCCACCAGTAATTGTTTCTTGTGGAAATTAGTTTCGGTTTCTGCTGTCTGTTCTGTTCTTCCTATTTTGTATTTAAATTCACAAAGACAGTACCTCATTAACACCCGCGCCAACGGTCTTTCAGTAAGCCAACTTCGTACAAATGAAAAGGAAAGGGTCTCCTCCGCTCTTTGCGTGAGTAGTGCATCACATACATAGAATTGCCATACACGTAAATATGTCGTGCAAGAAAATCTCTTCTACATCTACATAAACCCTCTGTAAGTCACAGTGAGGTGCATGGCAGAGGGTTCATTGGACCGCTTTTACCATATTTATCTACAGTTCCACTCTCTAATATCTCGCGGGTAAAAGGCACACCTAAATCTTTCAATTTTCCATGTGATTACTCTTATTTTATTCTGATAATCATTTCCCCCTATGTAGGTGGGTCCTAACGAAATATATTTGCATTCGGAAAAGAAAGTTGGTGTAAGAAATCGCCGCGGTGGAGTAGCCGAGCGGTCGAAAGCGGCCGGCCGCGGTGGTCGAGGGGACTGAGGCGCTCCAGTCACGGTCTGCACGGCCACTACGGTCGGGGGTTCGAATCCCCCTCGGTCATGGATATTTGTGCCGTCCTTAGTATAAGGTAGTTGATAAGTAGTTTGTAAGTTTAGGAACTGATGACCCCGTAGTTAAGTCCCATAAGCTATACAAACATTTGAACATTTGGTCTAAAGCGTCTCGCTGCGGAGCGCGCGGTTGCTCGCTGTGGATGTTCGAGTCCTCCCTGGGGCATGGATGTGTGTGTTGTCCTTAGGTTAGTTTATCTAGGTTTAAGTAGTTTGCAAGCTACGGTCTGATGACCACGTAGTTTGGTCCGATAGATTTACAAAAATTTGCACAAACAAACATTGTAAGAAATTTCGCAAATAGATTTCTTCGCAACGAATAACGCCTTTCAAAAAATTGTTCAAATGTTTGTAAATCTATCGGACCAAACTGCGTGTTCATCAGTCCGTAGCTTACAAACTACTTAAAGTAAGGTAAACTAACGTAAGGACAAACACACATACCCATGCCCCAGGGAGGACTCGAACCTCCGGCGGAGAGCAACCGCGCTCTCCGCAGCGAGGTGCCTTAGACCGCTCGGCTACACCAACGCGGCTAACGCCTTTCTTTCAGTGATTTCCATCCTAACTCGTGTATGATTCCCGTGACTCTCCCAAATATTTCAATAATAAAAAATGAGCTGCCCTTCTCTGAACTTTCTCTAAATCGTCGGTCAGTCCCACTACGTGTGAATCCCACAATGTGCAGCAGTATTCCAAGATAAGACACACAAGTATGGTATAGGCAGTTTCTATAGTATAGCTGTTGCATTCTGCTAAGAGTTCTGCCAATAAAACGTAGTCTTTGGTTCGCCTTACCTACAATACTTTCTGTGTGTTCTTTCCAATTTCAGTTGTTCGTAATTGTTACTTCTAATTGAATTTACGGCCTGTAGATTTGACTAATTTTTCGTGTAGACGAAGTTTAAAGGATTTCTTGTTAGTGGTCTTAAGGATGACTTTAGAATTATTATTAAGGGTCAATTTCCAATTTTGACCTCATGTAGATATTTAAATCATTTTGCAGTTGCTTTTGATCTACTGGTGACTTTACTAACCAATAAATGACAGCATCATCCGCCAACAGTTTAAGCGAGCTACTCACATTGTCTCTTAAATCGTTTATAAAAATAAGGGAAACTTCCCTGGGGAACGCCAGACATCACTGGCAATCGATGACTTTCCGTCAACTAAAACGTACTGTGTCCTTTCTCACAGAAAATCACGAATCCAATGATACAACAGCGGCGATATTCCATATGCATGCAGTGTGGGTTGACGTCTGGTGGTGAATATCTTTTGTTGGTCTAGTGCAATTTGCTGAAATAGTCTCGAGGATTATTATTATCATTATTATTATAGCAAAACGTTCTATAATACTGCTTTGTATCTTTTCTATCTTTATGCCCTGTTTCACTAAGTTTAGTTTTTAAACATTTCTGCTGTTCCGACTTTTTTCAATGTACTGAACCGAGTCCATCCATTTTCAAGGGCAGGTCACGCTTGACCAAAAATAATAATGCAGAAAGAATGTGTTCACATGAAAGCATTCCAATGTTCCTAAAAGACTACTTGTTATCGTTTTTATTATTGTCTATCCCGCTTTTACTTAGTTTAGTCTTAATGAACCCTCAGCCAGGCACTTAAATGTGATTTGCAGAATCCTTATGTCAAGGGTGCCAATGGCTATCTTGCTAAAATACAGAAGGAAGATGTCAAATTTTCGGGACAGTCTTTCTTCTTAACACGTCAGAATTATGTGTTGTGTATGCGAATCAAAAGCTTGAGGTGCTCTTTGCCACCAAATAAAGTTACCCCAGGTGCTTTGCCATATGGAGATGACTATATTCAGTACTCCATTCACGATTCAGAACGAAAATGCTGCTATTAAAGGAACAGATAAGGCTAATAAGTCCTGCCCAGACTTAATGATGTCAAAGAGAACTAGTTTCTATCTAGCAGCTCCGGAAACATTTAAAGAAAAAAATGACGTGTTTTGTTTATTTTACGAATTAATCCTGATTAATTATCACAGTGAGCTGTCGAAAGGGGAAATGGGATATAAGTATCCCACATAGAGGATGCATTCACCTAAACGGAATTCCTTATTATGGAATTAGTAAATAAAAGCAACCTGACTGTGATAGGGATAAATACACATTCCAAAAGCGAGAAGATTGCGGTGCAGACACAGATCCAATATAACTTAATATTCGAAATCAAATGCTTGTATATCTATGGGACCAAATTACGGTGGTCATCGGTCCGTAGGCTTACGAAGTACTTACACTAACCTAAGGACGAGGCATACTCCTATGCCCGAGGGAGGACTGGAAATTCCGGCGGGAGCGGTCTCGCAGACCATGACATGGCGCACAGAACCGTTCGGAATTTCCAAATGTTTAGTCATTTTGCTTTCAGCAGTAGATATTGTAAAGCAGCTTTACGCCTACATTTACTATAGTTGCCACTAATGAGGTAAGTTACATTTGACATTAATTTTTACAGATATTCAGAAAGCCTAATGTATTTTACAATCCAAAAATTATAAAATGCACAATCATTATTAGTAAAATTACCAATAAATATCTAGGAAGTCGCTTAAATCACCAAAAGTAAAACAAATTTACTATAGAAACTACATTAAAAGTGGATCAGCTGTAGTTGATAGAATGAGGTATGTATACACATTACTGGATGTTAGGTTAACTGATATTCAGTTATAAAAATCATACCACAAACTGAGAAAGCAATTGTAACATTAAAGACAATAATTTTGTGTGAAGGACAAGACTACCAACAGCGAAAAAGCATTTCTCACTTTTTAAGAAAAAAAAAAAAAAAAAAAAAAAAAAAAAAAAAAAAAAAAAAAAAAAAAAAAAAAAAAGATCGCAATATGATTAATTAATTTACTGATGAGCGGTTTCGATGGCTATTCCATCATCATCTCGTCGTATAAATTCTACAATGTGGTCATCTTACGTTTCTTTATAAAACTGGAGAAACATAAGATGACAACATTGTAGAATTAATACAACCAGATGATGGTGCCATAGCTCAACGAAACAGGTCGTCAGGAAATTAATTAATGTTGCGACCTTCACGATTTCCATTGCAGATAATTAATCTGTGCAGATAGTCTCCAGACTGCAATGCCAGGTAATGTCTACTTTATAAGTTATAAATGAAAATAAATTTGAATTCAAGAATTAAGAATCTACCGTGGATACAATTGGAACGCTGATCGTAAACGTAGAGGGTAGAATGAAGGACATTTAGTTGTAGCAAATTTAGTATGCATAAATCGGACATTTTTAATCTAACACTAACAGCCTACGTAAATCGCTCGCGTTTGATGCCCGCAAGCTAACAGTTTGTACGGATGTAATAACCCATAGTGAGCAGTCGCTTCTTTTATTTTATTTTCTGTCGATATTGGGTGCTACGAGTCAAAATTTCCTTTTAATATAAGTAAACAATCCCAAGCGTTGTGTCAGATATTGCTATCAGTTACAATAAATTGTGTTCCCTTTGGTGTATACGTCCAGACTGCTATGGTTTTATAATTTTAAAGACTTTTTACTCCTTCTCAGACATTACAGGAACTGTATATCTCATGTCGCTAAACAGTAGGAAAGAATATCATGGAGAAGTCGCTTAGCTTCAGCCAAGAGGTCGTTTGTAGAATTAATCTTTCATACTCCTTAGTGTAGTGTGTGCTGTCGTGAAACTAGACTCCCTAATAAAAATCCTGTTAGAATTTAGGGCGAAGAAAAATGTAGAACTTGGAGGTCGGGTTGAAATTCCACGTCCCTCCTAACTAACACAATCAGCTCGGATGCATTTTACGAGGAGTTGTATGAACCAGAGAAACTGACAACACCATTACATCGTGCAGATAATTATAAAGTACAGAGGAATATATATGAGTCACACTACGTCACCAGCCCATTGAATAACTGGTACACCTAAACCATATAATATACCACGGCACTATGGCTCGAATTCTCGTGCCGGTACAAGCTTCCTTAGGGTTTTATTTGCGGAGAGAGAAGTTAATACTGCTTCCTCCCACAAGTCCCCAAAAACCTCCACATCCTTGCGGATGCTGTTGCGTAGCAGTGTGCGTTTGTACCGCCCTACAGTACGCACGAGGTGCTGTAGTTGCTGTCCAAGACTTTATGGACAGCATAGAGTTCTGACTAACCTGTTGTCTTCTATAGTTGTGTTCCCAGCGCAGAAGACAGCACACAGGTCGTAGGTTCTTCTACAGCATACAAGTGAGGCTAAAATAAGTGATGTATGATGGAAGCATAAGAAACGACTCGCGAGATTTTTAATTGTCAGGGATGCCATTTATTAACTAAATAATAATAAAAAAAGGTAACTATTGTCAATATGATACGGCCTATGCTGCCCATAGCTCATGTTGAGACCTCGACTGTTTTCACTATTACAAAAAATCTTTACTCATGACCGGCGCAGTCCGGCGCGTATAATGGTCAGCTCGAGACAAACTGCGGTGCGTTGCGAGAGGGCACCTGACGCTCTATTTCGCGCCAAAACAGGGCCGTCGTGCGCCTTCTGCAAAATCGCTCTTCTCTTGTTACAATAAGAGAAGACAACTTAAACTTTTTAAACTGTCCAAATCTAGCCTGTCCTTGAGAGATGTTTATAATAAATTCTCAGCTCTGAATAATTAATATTTAGTTTATAATAAACAAAAGTAATTTCACGTGACGTGAAATGCAGCAGCCAATGCGAGGAGAGCACCAGTAACATAGGCGGGCTTTCCCACGGAAACCAGCACCTACTACGTCATATGCTACTGCTCCCCACCCCACAGTTCAACATATGCTGCACTGCTGTCTTTCTTCCGCGTTTAAGGCACGTACAATGTTAGCAAAGAAACGGCCAGCGGCCAGAAATATGAAGTGGCCACAGGCCAGGAATATCACACATCCCCTTCCTTCGGGGATTTCCAAACTTGGAATGTTCTCAAAGACAACAGACAAGTTGGAAATAAGAACCCTCTAAATTTTGAAAAATAGTACCCATTATCTCTCAAGAACTTACATAAATATTGAAACCATTTCTTCTAAATCTCCCCATCTAAATCAAAAATGATTACACAAAAAGGTAAAGAAACATCAAAATTATAACCCTGCCTAAATTGAACTTGGGCAGCTATGAATTAGCTAACTTTACAACATAAGAAACTACATGTTAATGCTGATATACACCTAAATATCCTTCTGAAAATACACACACACAAAACTTCAAAGTTACAAATTACTTAACACATTGTATGAAAATGCACAGAAAACAGACGATTAAACAATAGATAAGTAACACTATTACTTAGAATTATTCCAGGAAATACAGCAGGCATGAAGCCTCTCAATAGTTGTGATTTAAAATCGGCGCCTTGCCGTCCATGTTTACAAAATTTATTGGCACCTTGCCATTTGAATATATTACATTAGACTTTCGGCTCATGGCCGCTTATAACCAACTAAATTCTCGGCACATTGCCTTCCATCAGTACCACCCCCACACATAGTGTATTGCATTACATAAAATTACTAACTTTCGGCGCATTGCCGTCCATTAAAACGACCAGAACTCTCATTGTTGACAAAACAAATGAATCTATTTTTGGCACGAGGCCATTTATCACTTATATCGGCACAATGCCGTCCACCAAGCCTATCAACAATTTCACTTTTTATTAATTGCATTGCCTACTCACTTTCGACACACGCATTGAGTGCAAATTCAACTCTAGGCACTCATTACTTTATACTTTTAATAACATATCTCATAGTCTACATTGCAATTCTGACTTCACACTATTGTACATTCAAAGTATATACATAAAGTGGTACATAAAATATATTCATACAAATACACTTATCAAATCAAATCAATGCAGACATCTTGCATATTGAATCAAGAATAATACACATTCAGTGTTTGGTAATTACCCATCAAGTTTAAGGTCATTGACCTTTCCTATATTTCTTCAGTTACCCATTCAGTCATAAACTTACGTTTAATTATCTTTTGTGACACACTTCAAGATACATTCAGTCATATATATCTGTTTCCTAATTGGGTCACTGACCCTTCATTCATTGACAATACTCTGTTGTCAACAAGTGTTACCTCCATTCACATATTACAATTGGCAACACATGCCATGTCTAATATTTAATACCTTACTGTTGGCAAACAGATGCCACATTTATATTCACTGTAATAACTCGAGATAATGCTTAATATTTAATGCAAAATGCAGATCACAGAAATCAACAGAAACCATTTGCTGCTTAAAGGCAAAATATAGTTCCGACTGACGGGTGGTTGATTTCATTGACAGCTGACCGTGAAATTCCATTACTTATGATACTTATATTTCATAGTATATTTGTTTATCGCTCTGATGTGTTATGATTACCTGAGGTTTATGTGGAGACGAAACAGGTCAAAATATCATATAATTTATACATCTACTTACTCATAGATGTGTATGTGTAAGAGCATAGGACAAATGTATCCCAAAATGGTGCCATTTCTGCTACTGTGTATTCCTAATTTAAAAAATGTAGAGTGAGGCACACACTGCGTCCCCTATCTATTTTTAATATTCCACAAATGACGACTTCACTGCCGCCTGAAACACCATATATTTAATCATAATGAGTCGACTTCCAGGCCAGATCCACCAGTCACCTGTGCTTGACCCTTCTTACCACCTTACTACCTTCTTAACTACGAGCCTATTTCCAGGCCGAATTTATCAGTCACCTGTACTTGACCCTTCTTACTACCTTCTCAATACTTGCTTACAACTACACATAGCAGACCATACACCTCGTTTCTCATACCATTCATAATAAAACCATGTTTTACATTGCCTATGTCCAACAGCCATTTCCACTAAGTTCACTCACTTGTTGTTGCGTCGTCCTCTTCTCAGCGTCATATATTATAATAATCAGAGTAAACAGTGTTGGAATAAAATAAATAAAAATCCACCAATAATGTAGTCAGCTATTTTCAATGTTATGTTTCGTTCTGAGAAGATCTGTATCTGCCAACTAACTTTGTAAAGATAACTCGTGCTATGCAGATGATTACTGCTGAGTTACAATATTTACCATACTCCATATTGTTACATACCCACATTAAGCCAAATTCAGTACGTATTAAGTCCGTAAATCTCTTATTTCTGCTTACTCATGTCAAATCCTGTTTTTATTTACTCGTCTAAATTAGTGTTTTCGTGCAATCTGTAGTTTGGATAGAGAAGAAAGTAAAGAAGATAGAAAAGAGTTCATACCGAATAGTAAGAGGAAGAACTAACAGCGTGAAAGGAAAAGAAGTAAGCTGCTAGTTAACTAGGGTACCTGGTAGGCGTCAGTTACCTGGCAAAGCAAAGAGCGCTATTGCCCCCTGAGGTATGGATAGAGAAGAAAGTAAAGGCGATAGAAAAGAGATCAGACTGAATAGTAAGAGGAAGAACTAACAGCATGAAAGGAAAGTCTGGTATCCCGGAACGACATGTCTGAGAGCCCGCCAGACTATGACAGCAGCCGTTAGGCGGCGCGCACAACCTACTAGCGCTGCCATCGCCACTAGAGCGCTGCACGCCGTGGCGCGCCTACCGCGCTGCACTATATAGGGCCGGAGCCACAGCTCGCTCCTCCCCTCCGCCTCGCCTACCGCATCCGGCTCCCGTCCACCACGCGGATCCTGTATGACCTGATCCCGTTTCCCCACCTCCTCGAATATCTCCAGCGTATCCGTATCCTCTATAACACCCGTAAAATTGACTCCCACAACCCCCTGGTCCACCCCATCCTTACCAACCCTGGGCCTCTGCCACGCCTCTACCGCGTTATACCCCCTTCCCTTCATCTCCACACCCTCCATGTCCTCTCCCAGGGTAATTTCCGCCGCCTCCCCCTCCCTGATGACGTCCTCCGTTCCGACATATACCCGTCCTACCAGCTCTGATCCCCCACCCATAGATAAAGTGCCCCCTCTCCTCCCTCCCCCTCCACTCCCTCGCTTGGCTACCCCCTCCCTGCCCTGGAGTCCCTACGGCTCCTCCCGGCCGCCCCCTTTCCCCGCCGTTTTTTCCTCTCACCCACGCTTTGCTCCCCCCCCCCCCCCCTTTCTCGGGGTCCTGGACCGAGAGTTTTACAAGTGCTACGTCAAGTGTTGTGTGTTGTGCTACAGTGAAGTGTGTGTTTTTTAACTGCGTCCACCGCAACCAGACAAGTGTCGCACCGTGTATTTTACTTAGTGTCTCCGTGTACTCGCCGTCCTGTGTTCTTGTCGTCCAACATGTGCTTTTTAAGTCACCGTGGCTCCTCGTTTTTAACTGACTACATCCGGTTTTTGTTCACCTGTCAACTGTTTGTACCTCCAATTGTCGCCATGTATGTGTCATTATTCCTCCGTTGATTTTTCGCCTGTCATGTATTTCAAATTTTCATCTCATCAATGTATTTTATTCTCTCGGCTGAAGAGCAGCCTCTGGAGCTGCTGCCAGCCTACTGGTGTAATCGCTGGTGTGGAAATACAAAAAAAAAAAAAAAAAAAAAAAAAAAAAAAAAAAAAAAAAAAAAGCTCGCTCCTCAGTCTGGTGTTGACTGCGCTCCGTTTACTTTCGCTATTCATTGGTTATCTGGCTTCGTACTCTGCTCTGTCACGGTTCCGATTTGGTTTTCGTTTGGATCTTTGTTTTTTCGATTAGTTGTTGTTATTGTCGTCTCTGTGGTTTCGTTGAGTGTTTCTCGTTAGCGGCGACGCTTGATCGGTCGGTCGTCGCTAGTCGCTCCCGACCCAGTCAGGTCTTCGGTCACAATAGAAAGGAAATAAGCTGCTAATTAACTAGGGTACCTGGTAGGCGTCAGTTACTTGGCAAAGCAAAGAGCGCTATTGCCCCCTGAGGTATTTGTACCTATTTTGTGTATGAAGGCAGACGTTGATATTTTCAAACCAAAAGGCAACACTCTGAACTGACAACACCTTCCTCCATATGTAAAAGCAGTATATTTGCAACAATTTTCCTTTACAAGTGTTTGCCAGAAGCTAGAAGTCAAGTCTATGCTTGTTAATATCTTGACTCCATGAAACTTCTGAACAAGTTCCTCCAGTATTTTGGGCCTGACTCTAAATTTATACTTGTAGTCTTTCGTTCGGCCTTCAGTGTGTATATTATTTTGTGTACTTTCAGACCGATATTGGTTGAGAAATGCAGTGAAAAATTCCTGATATGTTTTACAGATGTTTATAGCTCCTGTTCCCCACGAAATTATATCACCTTGAAATTTACAATTTCATCTTTTGTTGTTCTGTCATGTTATTAGGAATAACACTATCTAACTGCCTGATGAAAGCAACAGGATGTACACTACCGTCTTTGAAAAATTGTGAAATTTGTATGAATAAGGATTATTTGCAACATCAACTATGTTACTTATACCTTTCTTACGTTCTTGTTCCACCCACGCTTCAAGTTTTCTCCTAAGTTCATTTTCAATCGTGCTAATATTTTCCACTAAATTACACGAATCTGGCAGCTCATTCAGTTTCTGCTCAATCTCTGTTAATTTACTGTGAAGTGCATTTGCATTACTTGTACATGATGTGCCTACCTGTGACACTTTATTGTCAATTAATGCTACATTTCTGTTCATTTTTTCGATGTCTGATTGCTGTGAGAGACATCCATCTTTAAATGTTTTACTAACGTTAGCCTGTTTCTTCCTCAAACACTCTACCTTATTTGTAACAGTATACAGCGTGTCACTATTAACCTGTAATCTTTAATTTTGCTTACTTCAGAGTCCACCCTGTGCACAACATTTTTACAAATATCCCATTCCTTTATTTTCAAATCTAACTGTTTAACAAACTTTTCTGTTTTTTCTTCATTAACAATTACCCTGTTTTCTAAGCCCTGGAATTTATTATTTACACTAGCCATTTGTGTACGCATTTTCTCTACCGCACGGTGTAATCTCTCATTGTTTCGTCAAGTTTCTCTGCTAACTTATTTATGCTTTGTTTTTGTTCTTCTTTGGTTTGATCAAATTTTGCATTAATTTCGTTTGCCAACTTATTTATGCTTTGTTTTTGTTGTGTTTTAATTTCATTCACCAACTTATTTTGTTCTTCTTTGTTTTGATCAAACTTATTCATGCATTGATCTAACTTAGTAAGGATGTTTTGATTTAATTTAGCTATCATATCACTAAGCATTGATATGTTATTATTGTCAATACCAGTTTCCTTCTCTCCATTACTTTCTACTGACAACGTATCAGCTTAAGCTGTGCTATGGCTTGTGTCACTTAATACGTCCTTCTGCTCGTCTGTTATGCAGGCGCCAGACACATTTTCTCTGACAGCTGCATCCAGATTTACCACGTCAGTATGGTTAAGAGCGACAGATTGACAAACTTGTGTATCTCTCTGCACGTCACTTACGAAATTTTCAACAGCACTTTGTTCTACACTATGTGTGCTATTGATCTGATTAACATCCATATCCTGGACAATATTAAATTGCAATTCACTCATATTCGCTACAAAATATGGACTGATATTTTCACCCTGCATCTAAGGTTGTTGACCTGAATGATCATTACCTATATTTTGAACACATTCTCCCTCCCTACTTCTGAGATAATACCTGTTATCTCCCACTTTTTCCATCTCTAATTTACTTTTTACGCTAGTTTTTAGTTGCAATTTTTTAACAGATATATACAATTAATTATAATTTACAGGAGTTGGCACTTACTCCCGTTTTTCCTCGCTTCGAGATGTGCAGTTGTTGCAACGTGAAGGCTGGTGATTGTAGCTCCGCTAGTAGATGGAGTCGTCGTCTGCCGCTGCTGGCGATGTTTACGGCTGTTCCTTTCAGGCGCCGCACCCCTCTTCTGTCTGCTATGGCGCTGAGCGTGGCTGTTCCGTCGACGTGCCCGGTGATGTGTTGCGACGCCGCCGTTCTGTAGTTCGTCGATTCTTGAAGTTACGTAATCCAATGGATCGCGAATTAAACACTTGCACTTGCTTCACTCGCGTACAACTGGCTAACGGTCACTTTATTTGTAAAATTCTTGAGTCTAACAGTTCGCGAATCACTTCCACCGTTTATCGCCTCACTGTATCTGTCTATTTCTTTCCGAAATGTTCTTTCCCGCCAGGGATGCCATGTACAAGCTTCCTTAGGGTTTTATTTGCGGACAGTGAAGTTAATACTGCTTCCTCCCACAAGTCCCCAAAAACTTCCACATCCATGCGGATGCTGTTGCGTAGCAGTGTGCGTTTGTACCGCCTTACAGTACGCACGAGGTGCTGTAGTTGCTGTCCAAGACTTTATGGACAGATAGAGTTCTGACTAACCTTTTGTCGTCTATAGTTGTGTCCCCAGCGCAGAAGACAGCACACAGGTCGTAGGTTCTTCTACAGCATACAAGTGAGGCTAAAGTTCTTTATGATGGAAGCATAATAAGCGACTCGCGAGATTGTTAATTGTCAGGGATGCCATTTATTAACTGAATAATAATAAAAAAGAGCAACTATTGTTAATATGATACGGCCTATGCTGTCCATAGCTCATGTTGAGACCTCGACTGTTTTCACTATTACAAAAATTCTTTACTCATGACCGGCGTAGTCCGGCGCGTATAGTGGTCAGCTCGAGACTGAAAATGCGGCGCGTTGCGAGAGGGCACCTGACGCTCTATTTCGCGCCAAAACAGGGCCGTCGCGCGCCTTCTGCAAAATCGCTCTTCTCTTGTTACAATAAGAGAAGGCAACTTAAACTTTTTAAACTAGCCTGTCTTTGAGAGATATTTATAATAAATTCTCAGCTCTGAATAATTAATATTTAGTTTATAATAAACAAAAGTAATTTCAAAAGAAATCACGTGACGTGAAATGCAGCAGCAAATGCGAGGAGAGCACCAGTAACATAGGCGGGCTTTCCCACGGGAACCAGCACCTACTGCGCCATATGCTACTGCTGCTCACCCCACATTTCAACATATGCTGCACTGCTGTCTTTCTTCCGCGTTTAAGGCACGTACAATGTTAGCAAAGAAACGGCCAGCGGCCAGAAATATGAAGTGGCCACAGGCCAGGTATATCACACCGGCCGCGGTGGCCGCGGGGAATGAGGCGCTCCAGTCACGGTCTGCACGGCCACTACGGTCGCGGGTTCGAATGCCCCTCGGGCATGGATATTTGTGCCGTCTAGTATTAGCTAGTTCATAAGTAGTTTGTAAGTTTACGGACTGATAACCCCGCAGTTAATTCCCTTAAGCTTAACAAACATTTGAACGTATTCTCGTCAGGGCCCTTTCCTTTTCCTTAGACATAGTTGCTCTTTTGTACATGTGTTTTAAACGTAAACCGGATACGATTCTGGAAGATAATCATTTGTCTTTAATCTGGATGGCGAACCTCAAAATATGTCACTCTTTTCACCATATATATATATATCAGATTAGCAGCAGTTTAAGCAGATGAACTTTTGTATCTTGGATGCAATCCAGTCCATGCCTTCCCTTCGGGTTCTAATTCTTCTATGAGTCCATCTAGTACCACGGTATTTTAGCCCCTCCTGATACCTAAATTCTTGTCCTGTTATCCTGTCGCGTCGTTCTGTCAATGGTCTCCAATTACTTCATTCATCGTCAATTCCGCAGAGATCCTCCTCATTTCTCATTATGCCAGTTCGCTGGATTTTTAACATCTATAGCACCATCTCAGATTCTGTTCTCTTTCCATTTTGTAACACAAGTGTCGAAATCTTCTTCCTCAAACAACCAATGAAGTTACAAATTGTTTGTCTTCTTCTGGAAAGCTATCTTTGATGCTTTAGAGTTTTATGTTCTCCTTGCTTCGTAAGTCGTCGGCTTCCAAGGTAGAAGAACGGCTTAATTTGGACTTCCTTTTCAAACATTTTGCATTAAGTTCTTCACTACTTTCATTTTTACTACTCATTATTTTTGCCTCGCTCCATGTTCTGTACTCTTAATTCTACTCAACAGATTCTGTAACGCTGCCACACCTTTACAGTGTACAGCAGTGTTATTTCTATTCAATCATTATTTCCTTTATTGTTTCTTTAATGTTCAGCCTGAACAGAAGCATTTATAAACTAAATCATTTATATCCTGATGAATTAGTTGGATTTTATTATTTTCATTCTCGTCTACCCTCTTGATTCTTGTACTTACTGCTAGTCTGCCTCACAGATTACGGCTTTCAACGTTTCTGAGGCTTTCTCCGTTTTATATTGCTGCATAATTTTCTCATATGAACGAGCCGACGACTAACGTTTTATAAATAACGAGATGGCGCACCGCTTACCACTGTGGATGCTCATTGGAGAGGACGGCTATTCAGACCAACCTCAGCCCAAGCAAATTTGGATTTTCCGTCTGATCCCTTAATCACTCAGGTGAAATGCCGATGAGATTCTCTTCAGAAACAGTCTTATGTTGTGCTCCGTCTCTATTGACCTCTTTGTAGAAAGGATATTAAATCCTTATCACCAGTCGCTCCTTCCTTTCTCGAGATGTTTTATCAGACTTAAATCACGTACAATGCCGTAAAGCTAAACTTATATTGATTTGAGTATTAACATTCCTTATTATCTGCGTTTTAGTATTATCACTTAATTGCATGGATGAGCTGTTACGCTGTTATAACACTTTTCTGCCCCTGGTATCTTCACAAATACCGTCTAAGCTCCCACTGATTCTTAACTTTGCCTTTCGACTGACAGAATACCTCCTACTGCACCTTGGACGCGAATTTGAAGGATTTATTAGTAATGTTACATTAAGGCGTCCATTTTCATGACAACAAAGTCGATTATCTGAAGTGGATGAAGAGAGACTATTACATCAAATATTTTTTAAAAAAATAATAATGTTCAAATGTTCGTATAGCTTATGGGACTTAACTACGGTGTCACCAGTCCCTAAACTTACAAACTACTTATGAACTAGCTAATACTAAGGACGGCACAAGTATCCATGTCCGAGGGGTGATTCAAACCCCCGACCGTAGTGGCCGTGCAGACCGTGACTGCAGCGCCTCACTCCCCTCGGCCACCACGGCCGGCATCAAATATTCAAATGTTTGTAAATCTATGGGACTCAACTATTGATGTTATCAGTCACTTATCAGTCACTAGGCTTTCAAACTACTTAAAGAAACCCAAGACCGACATACTCACGCATTCCCTAGGGAGGACTCGAGCCTCCGAAGGGGAGCAACGGCACATTCCACAGCAAGACACCTTAGAGCGCTCGACAATTCACCCGCAACTATGATATGCATAGGGTCGGAAAAGTAGTGTAATATAAAATTAACGGGTAACATTGACTTGATCAAAAAGTAGCTACGTTTCATTAGCGTTAGATGAAGATTTTTGCATTTGCCGCGGTAACAAACCACAAAGGTAAACAGGTTCACTACAACCACGGTTTATGCAAACATACAACTTTTCAAATGGGACAATAGTTGTTTCTATCATGAACTGGAATTTTTGACATCAACTGTGTCCAATGATTTTTGAATGGCATTTTTATCACGTTTAGTTTGACAGCTACAACCATTCAAAGTTCTGGGGGCGGAGGCTAAGACAGCGTAGCTCACTGGCTGGTATTCATGAGACAGTGGACCGTGCCCCAGGGGCTAGCCACTCGGCCAGTCAGCTTCGGTTGTAGCTGCCAAACTAAACGTGATAAAAATGTCATTGAAAATTCTGGTATCAACAATTCCAGTGCATGATAGAAACAACCATTGTTCCATTAAAAAAAAAAACTGTATTATTGCATAAGAAATACACTTTGTATGTAATATCACAATCTGTTTGTTGGCTAAAAATACGACCCCCTGACTACCAATCCATTCTGTGAAAACCGCACATCAATCGCACTTTCAGTTTCCGCAATATTTGCGGTGCAAGTGTTAGGTGATTCACCTTGTATAGTGTACTGAACACATTTACACACATGTTTATGAGAAACTACTTACAAAATACGTATTACTTGCACTTTTGAAAATTGTTAATCATAAGTTTCCTTTAGATAGATTAAGAATAGCAAATTGAAGAGACACAGCTGTAATGGAGATATTTATTAATGTGGTATTTTGTAGGAAGTTTCTCACAAACATGTTTAGAAGTTTACTTAGTATGTAATCTACTAATTTTTAAAACACGTAGTACATGTTCACACATTATGTAGTCTATTTATTCCTATCCTGTACAAGAGACCCGCAGATGGCCTGAATTGGGCCGAAATCGATAGTTATTAATAAATATTTCCGGTACAGCCGTGTCATTTCATATGCAATTCTTAATGTATCTACAGCTGTCCAGCACAACTTACAAAATAAATTACAAACTACAAGTTAAGCGGATGCTTTCTATCATAATCTTCGATGAACTGTGAGGTGGTACTACAAACCGTAAAAGCGTGACAGTTTTGAGAGTTCTTTATATAGAAGAGAATTGATGTTTTTAACGGTTCATTCAAGAAACATTTCATTCCATTCCGTGATGGTGGTGGTGGCGACGGCTGGTGCAGCAATAGTGTTGAAGAATTAAATAATTTGTGTTGTCATTGGGCCCCTTGTCGTTTTCGCGACAGGTCCTCGTTTACAACTGGTAGTATTGTTAATAACTGCGGAACATAAATGCGACCGTTAAACAAAGCGGTATGGGCAGAGTTACGCCTGCGAGAATGAGCGGCTTGCCAAGCGGTAGCTTGGTATTATCAGAGATGTTTGTGTCGTGGGGGAATGAATCTTGTGAAATGATACATAGTGGTAGTGAAACAATAATAGATGAATGAAAACGAAATTATTAGAGGCCTGGGGGTGGGGTGTAAGAGAGATGTTGTGAGGCCGGCCGCGGTGGCCGAGGTGACTGAGGCGCTCCAGTCACGGTCAGCACGGCCACTACGGTCGGGGTTCGAATCCCCCCTCGGGCATGGATATTTGTGCCGTCCTAGTTCGTAACTGGTTCATAAGTAGTTTGTAAGTTTAGGGACTGATGACCCCGTAGTTAAGTCCCATAAGCTTAAAAAAACGTTTGAACGTTTTTGAGATATTGTGAGTTTTCAGAAGGGAGGTCATTTTGAAAAAAAATATGGATAACGTGATGCCGTAAAAAGTTTGAATTTTTGTAATGAGCTGTTCGTTGAGACTGTGTTGTGGGGTTCGTTTCATAAACTTTGTGATTTCTAATTCTTCAAGAAGTGAGAGTATTTTCGTTTGGGGGCGATGTGAAGAACTTGCAATTTGTGTAGGGAGGGGGGGGGGGGGGGCTCAATTTGTTTGCTTCTTTTGAGATGCTCGGAAAAGGCCGAATTATTTTTGGCAGCGCCTTTCTTAGTTAAGAGATGTTCTTGGAACCTAGTTTTGAAAGCTCGTTCAATGTATGATAAGGGGCATTGCAACATCGTATTTTGTAGACGCCTGACTGGCTACCTCCACCACAGCCGTAGATAGTTCTGCGGCTCCATCTCGCCCCAAGTAAGACTTTTTAAAATTTACTCACCTTAGCCACATTAGATTCGCTGCCCGCCAGGTACACGGATTGTAACAAAAAATTGTCTTTTTCCAGACTGACGATGCGCTAACAGCGCGAAACGCGTAATTAGAGAATAAAAATATTGCAACAGAGACTGAGAATTATTTAATCATTCAAGAAACGTAAACGTAAATTTATTCTGTTGACCTCAGCACAGAGATTTTGAGGTATCACATTAAATCGTGTTCACGGTTTCAATTAAGCACTCTCTCTGTTTATTGGGGTTCAATATTGTTTCCCTCCCCTTCCCGCGTCCTCATTTTGCCGCCCCCACAAACAGCCACAACACGGAGCTGTGCTACGTCGCGGTTTAAAACCGACCCGGCCACATGATTGGAATTCCCGAATATCGACGTCACCGCCGCGGAATGTGAAATTCATTAGCAGCATTAGCGCCGGCGCCTGCCGGGACCGCAGCAACATTACTGTCGCAGCCAGGCTGTTTGCGAGGGGCGCGCGAGCTACACTGTAGCCACTCACCAGTCTCCCAGGGCACTGCGCTGCGTTCAGGGAAGTTCCCGAGGAATATTCACTGCATATTTTGACGATCATAACTGTTAGTTACAACAGGAACGTGTAACGGTTGAAAGACGACCGTCTGTCGTCTTCCATATATCTTTTATAAAATTGTAATTTATTTGATGTCGCTAGATTAGCATTTTGTTAAATTAGAACCCCACTCTTTTCAAGGCACGAGGAATAGCACTTTATTTCATGTTTTAAAATATTAGTTTCTGAAATGTTAGTTAATATTGCTAGGATTTTGTTACTTTAATAATTTATTATTGTCCCTGTGAGAATGTGTACTTGTTTTACTTTTAAGTGGATGTGCGAGAATCTAATGGCTACCTGAATGTGGGCAGTGATAGCTCGCTTTGCATGGTTCTCTCTGGCTCAGAGTCGATAGTTAGTCGTTACCAATCCCTGCTGCTGATGTGACCAAAGAGATTTCTACACCCTTTGGTTACAAGCTAGTCGACGAGCCTTCTCCAGGGCGAGTCATGCGATCTTCTCTCTCCACCACCGCTTTACTCGTGGAATTTCGCAATTTCCGGTAGCTTTCCCCCGCCTCCTGGCCCCTAGGAGCTCCCTTTGTGCTCGGATCATGGTGAGGTAAGGTTGGTTCTTCACTTGTTCCTGCAGAGATGGTAATAATTTGTTGTCTAGCATGTTTAACTTAGACTCTTGAACTTAGATTCATTTTTTTCGAATATTCCTTCTGATCGTGCACGGAAAGGTGTTCTAGTTTCTCATTCCAGTATTTTTCCAACAGATAAACGTGGTGTATGTGTTACTATTTTCAGTTTGATAACGACCTGGTATATTCAAAGCTTTTGTGATTATGTGGCGGTGTACGAACTCTTGTAAGTTCTTTCTAGCGTTGTGGGCCCCAGATTCTAACAGACAATATGTTAATTTTTGTACAGTGCATGTAAAATTTTTCTCATCGTTTCCTTCCGTAAGTGATGTGTGTTCCACGTGGTTGGTTCTTAGAATAAAGCCTTCAGCTTCCACTATTGTTTGTTCCATGCCAATCAGGCAAGTAACTATGTGTGTATCCTTCTAATTTCCACTAACATTCCGCGATCTTTTCTTCCCGCCTATTTTTAATTTTGTTGTCTTTTCTCCGAACTTGTAGTATGCACTCAGTCATTGTCAGTAGCAACCTCCTTCAATAGCTTACTTATGAAATTCTAAATATTTCTAAGGGTTGCATTCCGTAGTTTTTATTTTTATTTTTCCGGCTTTGTAATTATTCCACTTTTCCGGGTTTTGAGACGAGATTTTTTCCGTCTCTGTAATCGCTCCTTAACTCGTGTAGCTGAATTTCATTCGCTTCCCTTCGTAATTGTAAACAGTTGTAAAGGTTGCATGCTGTAGTTAATTTCCATTATTTTTCGGAGATTGAATTTATACATTTTTATCGGTTTTCGGAACCACGTGGGTTCGAACTCCGACTTCAGGGGTTTGCAGCTAGTCACCTGAATTCACGCCACTTCTCATTAAACCAGTGGCTAGATAGTTTACTCTAGATTGCAGCTTAAGACTCCCTCGTGAATTTGTGTAATGACTCCGATTTTTATCCACCTTCAGTGGAGTGCGACCATGTAACGTAGCCGCGTGTCGCCGTTAGCGTGTTTCCTCGCGGTCTAATCTAAATGCAACTTAACTTTTCTACACTCACGCACCATCTCAAATCAGGCACGACAGACCAGAGCCATCTTCTTAGTTTTATTGTGTGGTGTGGTACCTCCGGGTTTGCTGAATTTCGCCTACGATAGCGGCGCCTGCATCTGCCTCGTTTCAGCACGCTGATTTTGGTGAGTTTCGCTGTTGCATTGCGTTGTGTGTGTGAGCGAGTGAGTGTTGTTAGTAAATCCCCCCCCCCCCCCTTCCCAGTAGCATTAATTTCTGTGTAATTTATGTTAAATTCAATGCTCGGCATCGTCAGTAGTAGACTAGGTAATGAGACCCATTTTTATTGTATTAACAAAATTGGTTCCCCATTTTGCTTGCGTTCGACCTGAATAAACAAGTTAAGTTCAGTATAATTTTGATTTGCCAATAAATTGTAGTTTTCGAGCACCTTACCCCTTTTATTTAATATTGTTTATCACCAGTGCTGAGAACAAGATCAGATGCAATTTTTTATGTTTAAGTTCAGTTGCGCTATAAATGTTTTTCTTAGCCACCTTTATGAAATAACTTTAATTGTGGTGGCTTGTTTATGAATGCGTGTGTGTAATTTCGTGTGAGCTGCTACGTGTGTTGGCCACTGTGTCGTTAACTTTTTGTTATTATAATAATTTGAAATAACTTTAATTGTGGTGGCTTGTTTATGAATGCGTGTGTGTAATTTCGTGTGAGCTGCTACGTGTGTTGGCCACTGTGTCGTTAACTTTTTGTTATTATAATAATTTGAACCAAATCAGTTCTCAATTCGGGCCATGGAACAAGGTTTTTTAGCAGGGAATATCCGGTAGCTCACACGGATAGTTTGCTAATTTTATTGCTAAAATTAAGGTTTTTCATAACAGTAAATTCTTATTGGATGCCTCCTCTCAGAATTGAGCATTTATTTCGTACAGTGGCCTAATTTTACGGTACGGACCCTTAATTCAACTAACTTTGTCTTAGGGGATGACTTATTCCTGCTACCATTTGGCTCTTTGCTTTTATTTGTAAAACTAAACTTTTAATTTCCAAGTCCGGGAATTTTCAATTAGTGCGGTATTTACTAAATAGCTGGCTACAACATGTTGCGTTTTTACTAAAATTGTTTATTGCCCATTGCATGATTATGTCTGGCGAGAACCACCAAATTTGTTAGACTCCGTCTAGTATGATTAGCTCGAGCTCCAAATATTGCTAACAAAATAGACATATGAATATTTAATCATTTGGATAATGTTCCCAAAATGATCGCTATAAAAAATAAAAATAAAAAAGACCAAGTCAGAAAGCAATCAATAATTTCTGAGTTGTCCGTCTCCGTAGCTCAGCGGTAGCGTCGGTGACTACCACGCAGGAGGTCCGGGTTCGATTCCCGGCTGAGGACTGGGTGTTGTGTGTTGTCCTAATCATCATCATCATTGGCACGTAAGTCGCCCACGCGACGTCAAATAAAAAGACTCTTACTAAGGCGGCCCGGCCAAGAAAGCTATACGCTCATTTGTTTCATTTCTGAGTTACGACTACTGTTCAAAATCAAAGTCCACATACGTCCGAAAATATTTCAGAGTCCAGCACGGCGGATTCTGCGGCTATGTTGAACACACATCGTCTCACTCGATTTCACTGCACTCGCAACACACGTCTGCCATCAAGATTCATCTGCCGCAGACTTATACCACGGCCGTTCCTCGCAGCCACTTATATACGATCTGTGACGTCATTCCGGGTTCAGTCGTAGTAGTGTACAAAATGTTTTAAATAATGGTTGAAATGTTGATATGACGATGCGCTAAGATTCTAATGCAAATACGTACATTAATTTCTAACATTAATAATACTCCCAGAAATTTAACCCTACACTACATAGTATTGCCGTCTGGCAATGCAAATTGGAGTCTGTTATAAGAATGTAGTTGATATTTTCCTCCATAGAAGGCAGTGCATGTCATGAATTAAGGAGAAATAAACAAAGAGCGCTCCAGCGGATTTTACTCACTGTTGAGCAATAATGTAAAAACAAACTGATCATGTTTAAGGTATCTAATCGGAGTAGAAAACATGTTAGATACCAATATTATCCTGCAGAGAGACGTATGTCTAAATGCATGATGTTGACAATGGGAACAGTTAAGTAATGATTTTCACATTATAAAATGAGTCATATATTTCTTTCAATATTTTTCCCTTGCATAGGTGAACATTTTATACCATATACATATTTTCACCCCTGCACTGTAGGGTTAAGTTTAAACAAATTAATGTTCACAAAATGACCGATAAATAAGTTTTTTCAGCCGTTAGCACATGAATTTCTATGTAATCACTTGGGTAAAGTGTTTTACAGGTAGATTTTTCCAGTCCTCTTTCCAATGCACTGTTGCATATTACTGTGCTCATAAATTTAAACAAATTACGTTCGATAAATTTCGATTAATTTATTTTACACAAGGACAACATATTAAAATAAACCAAAATAATATATTCTAAACATGTCATAATGTGTGTTTACGACACCTGCAACTTATCACTGCCTCGCTGTTTGTGTAATTAATTGTTATTAACAAATCATTATTGTCTTTCCTTAAAACCGTATTATTCTGGGCAATATAAATGTTGCAGATAGTATGGATATACCAAACTTTGCGTCTCGATGAGATCTTTCATTTCAGCCCTCGGTCGTTACTGTAGTTCACTTAGTTTAGTCTTTGGATTTTTCCCAGTGAATAAATATAAGTTTTCTGAATGAAATTTATATAAATGATGTCAACACATAATCTGAATTTCACTTTTCTCCTCGTTCATTTGCTTCTCCGTGCTAGTTTATAAGTCTAATTGTGTCAGCTTACTATCTAAAAATACAGACAATGTCGTTTTTCGGCGGCAGTTGGACATGACTTCACGTCCGCCAGCGTGCTTTCCTCCCCACGAAGCGAAACTGAGCGTCTTAACTCCTCGCGGCGGCTGATTGCCTGCGCAATCGTCGCAATTTTCGACGCTCTCCGCTGTCAAACTAGCACGCCATGTGCTCCAAATGGTGTTGCACGTTTTTGTAACGTCACGAATGGTACAACCGACACACAAGTTCAATAATTAATACAAATTTCATCACCTGCTTTGCTAAGATAGACGAAACTGTTGTATTCAGCAGCTGCTTCTTACTATCAATTTTCTCCTGAAACAATTTTCCCTGGCATCCTTGGTTCTTTATATTAATTGAAGGTACATTACTGCATCTTTGACTTATATTTATTACGTTCAAGATTATAAATTTGCATCGGTTTAAAAAATTAAACTGGTACTACAACTTGGTGTTATAATCACTGAGCCGAACTAAAGACTAAGACGAATCAAACACTGAAACTGAGACAATTAAGACCAACTGTGATCCGTCTCACTCGTATTTACAGACAATGTTAAGATTTAGAAAGTTCCAGAAGAAGGTTGGTACACTTTTAATGAAGCATTTTGGGATTTATTTCCATCTGCGTTCATTACTGCACCTTCCTATACCACTGTTGCATAATAACAGATATGAATGTAATTAGTCCATCAATTCCAAAACTTTTGTTATTTTTTCTAACGTGACTAGCTGAAGTCATGGCCATGTATCGTTCCATCCTTGATCTGAGCCACGATCCACGCCAATAAAGAGTCTAATTTCAACAATCACGTAAAAGTTAATCAGTGTTAGTCGTGTGGAAGGTTTTTCTACCGTTATGATTGAAAGCTAAATTCTTCCGTTCCACGCTGTATAGCTCGGACTTTTGTATTCCACACACAAAATGTGTAAATTTGTATTACTGCATTAATGTGTGGAATGTACGTACTGGATTACATTGATTATAATTAATGAGACTAGTACGATGACCATAAATGCGGGCAACTGAGCACTAATGAATCACTAAAGTGGCAATGAACTGTAATTCTACGTGTTGGCTACATTATTTGTATCAGATTAGTTTTGTCCCATCGAATTTCAGTCTGCCTTTACCGAGAGCGCCGATTTACGAGAACTGCAAGAGGAAAAGACTAAAGACAAAAGACCCGGTACGTTACACACTAAATTTCCTAAATTATGTTTCCGTAATTAAATTAGACGCCCTTCACAAATAAGATATGCATCAGTCCAATCAGCACAAACAGTTGACGTGTTTGCAAATATTTATAAATCTGAAAAAATTATCTACTAAATGTAAACGCAAAGAATGATAAGTGATTAATGATTAAATAATGAAAAAGTCGTACAGTTTTACACAGTCAAAATGTCAAACTATTTATCGTTTCTTACAGAAATAAGAAGCTTTACTAATTATATTCTTGTAGTAATATGCGTAATTGCTTCGTGTTACTAGCCAACAACGATATCAGTGTTAAAAGCTTTTTATAAACCATAATTAAAAGAAAGTAATTTGACAGAGAATGATCAAGACGGTAAAGTTAAACGTGTGAAAATTATTCAAATGTTCAAATGTTTGTATAGTTTAATGTTCAAATGTTCAAATGTTTGTACAGCTTATGGGACTTAACTACGGGGTTGTCAGTCCCTAAACTTACAAACTACTTATGAACTAACTAAGACTAAGGACGGCACAAATATCCATGCCAGAGGGGGGATTCGAACCCCTGACCGTAGTGGCCGTGCAGACCGTGACTGAAGCGCCTCAGTCCCCGCGGCCACCGCGGCCGGCTGAAAATTATTGTTATAACATTCTTTGCAGTGGTACAGAATTATGAGCCATATCAGAAAACTGTTGGTTCTGAACAATACATTTCAAAATGCTAACTACATTAATATTTCAACAAATTTTGAATGAAAATGAAGTATTGGCAGATAAAGGATTGTGTCAGTAATTATAGTGTACATAAAATTGTAGTATCTGAGTCTCTGTAGCGAATGGATTTAAAAAATAAGGATACAGTAAACGCCCTTCTTCAGTTACACACATAGAACTAAAGGGTATCAAAAGTTTCATTAACCAAGATAAATGGGTTCCCTAGAGCGAAATCCATTACAATTGCTACTTGAACTCTCTAGGTACTGATGCAAAATGAGTCAGTCACTTTAGAACTATTGTACAATTCTCCATCTAAAATTACCATCGTACTCACAATTTCCAGGCTTCTCCTGCTCAATATTATCAATTACCAAACAACCTCACTCTGAGTGTTCTCTCACTATTTTACTATATCTACGTCTTGATGTATATTCCCAAGGGATTGCGTGATCTCTCTATCACTCTCTCTCTCTCTCTCTCTCTCTCTCTCTCTCTCTCTCTCTCTCTCTTACACACACACACACACACACACACACATATATATATATATATATATATATATGCACTTCAGAGTATTTCAAAAAGTACGCAATAGAAGAATTTATGGAAGAGATATTATTACACTTTGTGTTTGTTCAGCTATTTTTATGTCAGTTTTATTGTCTTTTAGTCTTATTGTCTACTAGATTCGTAATATTATTGGGTAAGTAGTTAAAGTTTTTTATGGGTAATAACTCAGCCTTTCTTGTGTTGTCGAGCTAACAGTGGTTGTTAAACTACGGAAAGAAACGAATATGATGCGGTGTTGTTGTCGAACTGCACAAGTAAAATGTTTAAACAAGGTTTTAGAATGGTTCCACACATATTTAATTTCATAGAACAATGACATATTGATCACGGTATCTCTTTAATGACATGCTTTTCCTTTCGTCGACGAAAATGTTCTATACGTATCTGATATTAATTTCAACGGGAGTAATTCCTAATCTGTAAAACTGTATTTGTCTTCCAGAATAAAAGCAATGTTGATTAAATTTACCACAACAAAATATTTTATGAAAATTCGGTAGCAAGTTCTTTAACATAACACATTATGGATAAAACAATGGTTTGTACAGTACTTTGACATAGCGCTTAAATTTGAGTACTCTTTTGAACAAGTATAGGGTGTAAATTGCCTCTGTTCAGATTGTCACAATTATGATGAGAAATCAAATCTGTGAAACTATTTATTTGATTGCAAACGAATCTTAAAGTGTAACTGTCTGCAGACGTATTGTTCTATTGTAAACGGTGATTAGTTTTATTGACCCTGTTTCCCACTAATTATCTGTTGAACTACGAAAAAACTATTCGTTGATTAGTATAACTGTCTGCAGCGTGTGTAGCAATTATCTGTAACTAACACTGGTTTCAATATAAAAAACTACTTTAATCGTTTAACTAGAGGCAATCTGTAAGAGTAATTAAATCGTTATATAATTGCAAAGCGGCGACAATGCTCCAAAACTAAATTAAAGCTGCAAGCCAAATGTAACTACTAACCCCACTTATGTAAAATGTGAGATAGCTGAAACTAGTATTTTCAAAAAAGTCTAGTGTTCGTAAATCATAATTTACTTCTCGTAATTGTCTTAACATAGACGAGACGTGTTTCACTCGCAACTACGAAGATTCTGAAGATATCTTGACGGATCGAAACATGCAGGAACAAATGGACATATATTATTTTCCTGGCACAGAACATGAAAGGGCGATTATTTTGACGAACGATAGGTTTAGAAATGATTTTCATACGACGAAGCTAAGTTGCGCACTTGTTCGGGCGTTCCAGCGTATGACTATACGTCACATTTTTTCCTTGTGACAAGACGGAGTGCACCTGAAGATGTCTAATCTTCTCCAATCGCCGCTGATAGTAACTTACCACAAATATGTGGTCATGATGTTCAAACGTTTATTAGGCATACGGGACGTACCTGCAGGGTCATCAGTCCCTAAACTTACAAACTGCTTGTGAACTAACTTCATCGTGAAACGTAAACACAACCTTTATTTACACGTGCGTCTTACATAGAACGTATACAAATCACAGAATACATGAAACTAACATAAAAGGCTCACAAAAATAATTCTTAAACATCGTTGTTATTCCGCCACATCCACCCCACCGTGGTCGATCTCCAGTGGTACGACCAGTTGTAATGGGCGGATGATCTCCGTTCCATCGCTGAGTCTAAGGACGAGAGTCTCGCCCTCCCGTCACGGCCCGGTCTCACTGCAGAGAAGCGAGCTCGCCTCCATAGGTGACATGGTCGCAGATCGTCTTGAAGCAGGACGACATCACCATTCCGGCACTTCGTCGATCTCCCGTCTGGTTGACGCACCTCGTGGAAGCTTCTCAGGGCTAGAAGATACTCCTTCTTCCAGAAATCTTCTTGCACCTTTGTCCTCAGCCTTGCCACTTTTCTCAGCTCGGTATTGATATTAGGTTCTGGACCTGCGGGTAATGTTGTCAATCATCCCCCGTTTATAAAATGACTTGGTGTTAGTATGTTGGGACCGTCTTGTATAATTAGTCTGCTGTTAATAACGGCTTCTATCTCTTCTAGTATTGTTCTGAGAGTTTCCTCGTCTACTTGAGATGTGCCCAACACTTTCCTCAAACAACGCTTTGTTGTGCCCACCATTCGTTCCAGTCAGCCTCCCCACAAGCCGCCCGTCGAACAATAAAAATAAACTTCCAGGACACGCCGTTGTGGGCGAAATTCTGGCTGGTACGTGGATACGCGAAGATGTGAGAATGTTCTGAAAGTTCTCTGCTTGAAAAGTTCTCACATTGTCTGAATATATGGTGTGAGGTAATCCAAGTCTGCTGGAGAAGTGGCCTATTCTTTTTTTTTTTTTTTTTTTTTTTTTTTTTTTTTTTTTTTTTTTTTTTTTTTTTTTTTTTTTTTTTACGGCGCACAACTGCTGTGGTCATTAACGCCAAACACTGCCCATAGTAAAACCGCACCGGGGTAAGAACTTAAATGGCTTTCGCCATATTTGCACGATGTATAAAAAGTAAAACTCTGTTAGCAGAATGCGGATCATCAGCTAAAATATCAGACATTTCAAATGGTAAACATAGGTCATGACGGAGACGATTAAAAAACGGACATTGCACCAGAAGATGGTACACAGTAAAAGGTTCATCACAGTGATCACATAAGGGAGCAGGATCACCACGTAGTAATACTGGTGGCTATAACGGCAGTGGCCAATACGAAGCCGGTCCAGAACAATCTCCTCTCGGCGAAAGGTTCGAGATGACGTTGGCCAGAGATCAGGCACAGGTTTAATAGCTCGCAATTTGTTCCCTGGCAGGTATGACCAATGTAAAAACCAACGGGAGATAATACGCTGGGAGACACCAGCGCGAAGGTCATCAGAGCTAGTAGAAAAGGTAGATAGCCGAGGAAGGAGAACTGCCTCCTTGGCAGGCGTATCCGCAGAATCATTCCCCAACACTCCCACGTGGCCAGGGACCCAAAGAAACGTCACAGTAGTTCCCCTCGCTGAAAGAGAGGTAAGGCAATTGCGGATACTTTGTACCAGCGGATGGGCAGAATATAGCGTGCGGAGGCTCAACAGAGCACTCAGAGTCCGAGCAACAGATAGTCTTATTGAGCGAGTTTCCCCGGACGTATTGGGCGGCTTGATAAAATGCATACAGCTCAGCTGTAAAAATGGAACTCCACTCAGGAAGACGATATTTAAACGAGGCATTGCCAAGCACAAAGGAACACCCAACACCCTGGTATGTCTTTGAGCAAACAGTGTAGATGAACAAATTATCATCAAATTTGAACCGGAGTGCGAGAAATTCTCTCCGGTAAACGAAACTAGGCGTGGAGTCCTTTGGAGGAGAATGAACACAGATTTCGGGGCTTCGCAACGGTGGAGAGGTGGTCCCTCCAGTCGAGAAAATTGCAGGCATTGTAACGCCGAGCTGGACGAGTAACGAACGCAAGCGTACTCCCGGTGGTAGCAGAGCAGACGGGCGCATGACGAAGAGACTGTCAAGTGAGTCATTAAAGAAAACTGCGTACGTTTGGCGTCCTCGGAGAAGTGTCTGAACGACATGATGAATTTTTTCGTACTCACGTCAGATGCTAATTCTAGGTACAAAGCCCTTGTAATGGCGCTAGTAAACAGTACAATAAAAGATTTTTGTAACACGCTCCCCTCCCTGACATATAGTGGACCGGCGAAATCTACTCCCGTGACTTGGAAAGTTTCAGTTTATTTTAGGCGATCCATAGGTAGGGGTGCTTCTATTTCGTCTACGCGGAGGTTCTTGACGATCTTACAAGGGAGACAAGTGTGTATAATTTTTTTTATGGACTGGCGTGCCTTTACGATCCAGTACTGTTGGCGTAGCTCACTTAACACAATTCTCACTCCAAGATGCTGTAGGTTTATGTGCGTCTGCTTGATCAAAAGTTTTGTAAAATGTTGAGATCCATCGAGGAGGAGTAGATGCTGCTCTTGAGATCTCAGGTCTGCATGATGCAGGCGTCCCCCCAGTCTGATGAGATTGTTCTCAAGGAAAGGATTATAACGTACCATTTTTGACTTAAATGGAAGATTAATTTTTTCTCGTACATATGTGTGTTCTGCGCTAAAGCTTCCCAGTTGTGCAATGTAGATCCAACGCAATTTTGCAGTTTCCAGCTCCGTGGCAGTTAATTCACTGTCGTGTTTCTCCGTGCTTCGAACGTTCTTTATAAATCGTAGCATCCAACCCATGACTCGAATCATCTTCCAGTACGAGATGAATCGGTTGGCGTTTGTGAGACATTCCCACGTGCTAACCATTAATACTTGGTCGTTCTTCCGTGCCTCAGGAACTGGGGTGGTTGATATCGAGTGTTGAGGCCAGACGTTGGGAGCGTTTGGAAACCATCGTGGGGCATGCCACCATTGTGGGCACTGTAACTCTTTCGCTGACATCCCCCGATATAAAATATCTACTGGATTGTCTTCGCCTGGACAATGTCGCCATTGTGCAGTATTGGAGCCCTGCTGGATTTCCGTGACACGATTTGAGACAAATGGTTTCCATCTATTTGGGTAAATCCAGCCTGCCACCATATAATCACTCCACAGCGTCGTCCTCGTGTTATCATATCCTGTAGATATCTGCAATTATTATATTTTATGGACACTGACAAGTGATACAACGATTTTTTTTTGACAGAACATGAGACTTACAGCCTCTTATTCAAGGTAACATTTATAAGTTTTGTACTGATTTTCGAACTGCTAATAATGTATTATTTCGACGTTGTATACAACGTTGTATAATATCACATTTGTTACTTTACAGCTGTTTATAGGAAATGTCTGCTTTTTGTTGTTAAAACAAGATAAAAAAATTTATTTTGAAATTGTTAGCTGTGTCTGGTATACATTAATTCATGGAAAATATAAAACAGACACTGGTTCCGGCAACTGAACGAAGAACGACGGACATGGACAACGGAATGGAAACATATTGTTTTCACCGACAGACACCGAGTCTGCCTGCACCACCCTAGTGGAAACAATGTGGTGAGACCTTTAAACTGCTGTCTTATACATCGCGCGCTATGCTGGTCCAGAGTCGGTACTAGGTTCCAATACCGCACCAATCGGGGCCCGTTGATCATAAGGGTCTTGATGGCCCAGTCGAATTAGTTCATACAATAGAAGCTAGATAATCTTATAAATCAATCAGTGGATTGTTAGTGTGAGATTAAAGCCCAATACAAATACTGGTAATTAATAGCATTTGATAATTAAACAGTATGACGTTCACTGCATCTCATAAATTATGGTAGCTATGTATGTACACAGTTGGGTGACAACATTTATAGTTAGGCCATAGGTAGAAATTCTCCATTGAGATTTGCTGTGTGCTTGTAGCTGACGGGAGGCCAGCAAGCAGGCCGACGTTGGTGGCTTGTTCCAGCTTAGGATTTTCCAGGTTCGTTTCCGGTGAGGGGAGAGAGGGACAATGGAGAGTGCCAGGCACAGTGCAATGCACAGCGTGAAATAAAATATTCTAATACACGATGCAGTTAGGAACCTTTAAGGCCCTCATTACAAAATAGTCTGTTGATAAATAAACAGTACTTTAGCTGATACAGTCACATCTGGCGTAATATGTTTACTTGACAATGAAAAGTAATAAATTACCAATGAATACAAGACAGTTACACAACTGGCATGGCAATGTTTTGTTTATAAAAATAACAAATTAATCATTTCTCATTTTATTTTCAATTCATCTTGTGTATTTTATCTTGAAATATTCAGTTAAATCACTTATCTGTGATATAAGAAATTGCACGATTATAATAAAAAGTGCAAAGGATGTTTATACCAATATAAAAACCTAATAAGAAGAAATTTGTTGAATGTGTAGTGCAATTATTTTGATTTTAAGTACAGTTTTAGAAATGTATTGGCTGAGCACTGTACGTTGACAAGTACCGGAAGTTGATTACGTAGGGAAAAAACCAGGCAGTTGGGCTTTTGACGCGAGCGCGCACGCGGCCCAGGAGGTGAGGAGTCGGGAGCAAGTGGTGTAGCTGGCTGGGCGGCGTCGCTCTGCACGGTCGGCATGTGGATCACCAGGTGGAGACTATAGATTTTTGTGTGGCAATTGCCAAGTGTGGTTGCTCGTCGTAGACTGCACCAAGTTGAATCGAGTGCTACTGTGGGTTGTGAATATTTGGCCGGTGGAACAAGGTGTGCATCGCACTGAATTAAAGTGACTGTGTTTTGTTAATGTAACACGTGTCGTCGCATAGGCATGAACAGAAACGGTGTTTGAGACAGGCATATGATGCGAAAACTATTTACGACAAATATTCATTTTATCTGGGGGCTCACGAGCTATAACTTTATTTGATAAATGTGTCGACGTACAGACGTATCAGCCACAGGGTTTTAATATGGTGTAATAAACAACATAAAGTGAACTTCCACGTGTTTTCAAAGATAGTAGTTAGCACACCCTTTTTCTCAGATGAACTTATTTTATTATGAATTTTTTTGTTAATCATATGCAGGGAAGGAAAGCTGCGAACGTGTGATATCATCCCCTAGAAAACGAGGCAAACAGTAGCAATAACAGTTCCAGTGTTTTTGCATGTTTAGGAATTTGGTTCGCAGTTGGTGGTTGTGAGTTTTAAAAATTAAACTTTCCCTATTTTAAACTCTTCACCCCGACCTTCATACTCGCAGTAGCACTGTCCCCGTCCCTGTAGAGGACTAGTGTGGGCAGATGAGCTGTTTTGGACAAGCCCCAGTGAGTAATTGTTTTTGTGTGTCTTTCTTTAAAATTCTACTCGTTGGTTATATGTGTGTTGTTTACACTACTGGCCATTAAAATTGCTACACCAAGAAGAAATGCAGATGATAAACGGGTATTCATTGGACAAACATACTAGAACTGACATTTGATGACATTTTCACGCAATTTGGGTGCATAGATCCTGAGAAATCAGTACCCAGAACATTCACCTCTGAGCACTGAGTCAAACAGAGCTTGGATGGCGTCTACAGGTACAGATGCCAATGCAGCTTCAACACGATACCAAAGTTCATCAAGATTAGTGACTGGCGTATTGTGAAGAGCCAGTTGCTCGGCCAAAATTGACCAGACAATTTCAATTGGTGAGAGATATGGTGAATAATAGTCGAATATTTTCCATATCCAGAAATGCCTCTACAGGACCTGCACCATGCGGGGTAGGGTTTCGCAGGGATCGAATGAAGGTTAGAGCCACGGGTCGTATCACATCTGAAATATAACGACCAGTGCCGTCGATGCGAACAAGAGGTGACAAAGACGTGCAACCAATGGCACCCCACACCATCACGCCAGGTGATACGCCAGAATGGCGATGATGAATACACGCTTCCAATGTGCGTTCACCGCGATGACGCTAAGCACGGATGCGACCATCATGATGCTGTACACAGACTCTGGATTCATCCGAAAAAATAACGGTTGGCCATTCGTGCAGCCAGGTTCGTCGTTGCGTACACCATCGCAGGTGCTCCTATGATGCAGCGTCAAGGGTAATCGCAGCCATGGTCTCCGAACTGATGCCGGCCGCGGTGGCCGAGGGGATTGAGGCGCTTCAGTCACTTTCTGCACGGCCACTACGGTCGGGGGTTCGAATCCCCATTCGGGCATGGATATTTGTGCCGTCCAAGTTCGTAAGTAGTTCATAAGTAGTTTGTAAGTTTAGGGACTGATGACCCCGTAGTTAAGTCCGATAAGCTTTACAAACATTTGAACATTCCGAACAGATAGTCCATGCTGCTGCAAATGTCGTCGAACTGTTCGTGCAGATGGTTGTTGTCTTGCAAACGCCCCCATCTGTTGACTCGGGGATCGAAATGTGGCTGCACAATCCGTTACAGACATGCTGATAAAATGGCTGTCATCTCGACTGCTAGTGATACGAAGCCGTTGGATCCAGCACGTACTGTCCTCCTGAACCCACCAATTCCATATTCTGTTAAAAGTCATTGTATCGCGACCAACGCCCGTATCAATGTCGCGATACGAAAAACCGCAATCGCCACGGGCGACAATACGACCTTTATCAAAGTCGGAAAGGTGATGGTAAACATTTCTCCTCGTTACACGAGGTATCACAACAACGTTTCACCAGGCAACGCAGGTCAACTGAGAAATATGAGAAATAGGTTGGAAACTATTGTTGTTGTAGGGGTCGCCACCGGCGCCAACCTTGTGTGAATGCTCTGAAAAGCTAATCATTTGCATATCACAGCATCTTCATCCTGTCGGTTAAATTTCGCATCTGTAGCACGTTATCTTCGAGGTGTAGCAATTTTAATGGCCAGGAGTGTAACTTTAGCTTACTTTAGACGTAACAGGCCCGTAGTATATTTATAGGTCGTAGTTTAAAGATTACTTCTATATGATATACAATAAATCGTTTCAGTGGTTTTATGACTAATAGAGTTTATTGTAGCCGGCCGCGGTGGCCGAGGAGACTGAGGCGCTCCAGTCACGGTCTGCACGGCCACTACGGTCAGGGGTTCGATTCCCCCCTCGGGCATGGATATTTGTGCCGTCCTTAGTTGTAAGTAGTTCATAAGTAGTTTGTAAGTTTAGGGACTGATGACCCCGTAGTTAAGTCCCATAGACTCTACAAAGATTTGAACATTTGATTAGAATTTATTGTATACTTGACGATAGTGCAGCTGTCTCAGAGAGGACATGGCACCATGGTTAGTCGGGCCAACCCTCCCAGTCCTATAGAGCCTGTGTTATTTTAAACTCGATAAAAGTTTATTAATTTTAATTATAGTCATATTTATATTCGTCGAGTTTATTATATTATTTAAAAAGTATCGAAGTCGAAGATACGTTGATGCTTTGTATGGTTGTGTGACCATTCCGTAGCAGCTGTTAAAATAAAGTATAAGAGGTATTCCGTCCTATACTGTACATAAAAATTCTTGTCAGCATAAGACGGAAAACCTCTGTGAGTTAATGTTTCGATTCGTTTCAGAGGTCAAAAGATTGTCTTATTCACGAGATAAGAATCGTTTTAATAGAAAACACCATCCTATGAAGTTGGTTTTAATGTTAAGTAGCGATGAGTAGTCATAATCTAGTTCATTTCCTAATTTTTAAAACATCTGAGTTACGGCCTGTTTTAAACCGTTGTTTGATTTATAGCATCACAAATGGTGTGAAATTATAAAAGAAACACTGAAAGAGGAATGATTTCTGAAGATACGATGCTAAAAGCAGTTTTAGAGGTAAAAGGAAAACAAACATGCTGTTAATGATGCGTTTGAGAATTTAAGAAAATGTTTGGGGAGGTACTGTGCTAAATACAGACAGACCTCATGTCATCCTACACAGTCAACTGAAAATCATAAAACTCAAACTTAACCTCAAACCATGCCATTGGACCCAATAGAAGGCGAAAGCGTTGGAAAGAACAGTTACATAACAGGCTACAAAAGCACTTTTTCGCAATGAAAGTACGAGCAATGGAAGACTGAAATTAACTGAATAAACAGCAGGAGGCCAGAAACCAAGGTGACAAGGTGTCGAACGTGCACCAAGTCTTTTTTAATCAGTCGACTTGGAGCACAATGCATTACGTACACAAACTGCAAGCGTTGGAATCATCTGTCACGCGTGAAAAATGAAATCGGTGGACTATTTCATGAGTATGGAAACAGTGTTGCTCCTTTGGATGTGGATTAAGTTGACAGTTTTGTATAAAGACTCTATCAATCGTAACAAGTTGAAGCTTTCCAGTTTCATAGTAAAAAAGGTAAGTATTTAACTCATTATTCAACTTAATATTATGAACATTGAGATATGTTTCTTAACTATCAGTTTTATTCTGATTTCCTTTAGTTATACTACTTTGACCCATGAAATCTTTTGATAAACTCTGTGCCAACTTACCCCGAGGTAGGGGCAGATTGACCCACTTGTCATATCTCCAGTCATTAATTTTTTCTAATATTCTAAACCATACTTTCAAGCTTAATAATTTACGTCCATATTCAGTAAGGCGTATCTAAAATTTAACAACAATTTCATAAATTTAAATACGTAAAATAAATTAAAAGAAAATTATGTCAAATATGTCCCGGTCTGTCCTACTCATTGCCGGAAAACACTAACCAACCAGCGTTACATATCTGAAGTATTAGAGCCTGTTATCCTCCAATACCTTTGAAGATCGCGCCTCATTGCAGTAGGAAAATGCGCGACCACGCGTAGCACGAAATGTTCAAGACTTCTTCATCAAGCATCTGTTCTCCAAAATAAAACTCTACACCATATTACAGGAGCTCTAAAACACCGCCAATCATAGTTCTTCAAGAAGATCACTAACATCGAAAATTATGAGACTGGCACTACTCCAGTATGAAAAATTAACAACGCAATGTTAGCCGGCAGAAATACGAAAAGTTTTTATGCATTGCACTGGCACTTTAATAAAGGAATAAAGAATATTTCGACCCACCAGCCTGTCCCTTTGTGCTCAGTCAAATACTCCAAATACTTCAACTCAATAAAAGAGATTTAAAGCGGAAGAGAATTAAGAATACCTTAAAAACACGTCTTTAGAAACAACAGATACTGACCTTAAACAAACAGAATGGCTACATATATACACAGGTGGACTCATGACTGAGATGGAGTGTATAGTGAATTATTGTGCTTTTACAATTCTGTTGGACAGTATCATTCCCATTTCGATGGAGAGTTGGATGCAATAGAACTGGCGCTAAAGCTAGTTTCATTTTATGATTAAATTTCTGCGATTCAAGCGATAGCATTCTTCCAAACACCTCTAGGTGTTAGCATAAATTGAATTAAATCCTTCATTTTCCCAGTTATTAAATCTCGTACAGCAACAGCTTTTCAGTGAATACCTTCTCAAAGGGAATCATGAAAATGAAATGGCAAATCTTTTAGCCAAGAAAGGAATAACTATATCTCCAATGAGTTGCCCAAAGTTATCCCACAATTGCATTAAAAGTCACATTAATCATAAATTCAAGAAGTTTTATGACAACTTGAGAGCAAGGGAAAGGAGAAACGTGGCTATTACTGTTAGAGGATAAGGCCGCATTTCCTAAACACCTGCAAAGGGAAAGTGAAACCCACCCTGAAGCTTAAGGAGGTCAAACTTTAACTCGTGTGATAGTGATACAGTTGCTTAAACTTAATTTCAGAGACCTTTGTTACACAAGCACTCATTGACCAATTTATCGGAAGCTTAAATACAAAACAAGATTTACAACAATTATGTTTGTCAACCTTACAGCAGCTAAAGAATATTTCAGCAAAATTTAAGTACTTTAAATCTTCCAAAACGAATCACAAAGGTCCCCTCTCTGGAACTACGGATACCATTAAAGAATTAACAACAAATTGTAAATAATGTAAGTTTTCAAAACCCATTCACGGTTTACGTATTGACAGGTCCCTCCTCAGGAGGCACCGACACTCTTTAAGGAACTCACAGTGAATCTTCAGTGAACTAATACCAGTCCCAGGTTAATATGTAAAAGGTCCACCTTAAAAACATGTACATCAGGAACAATTTTAACAGTTTGGATTGTCACATGACAACTTCAGTGCAACTGCAATTTAACAATTCCCCGCGATATTTTGTGAGTGAAATATCCAAATCCAGTATCAAGAAGAACGCTTGTCACAGTCTCTCAACTCACAGAACCATCTTAGAGTTACCAATTCCGCAACTATCAGCAAACCCACTCATTTGGGTTTTCTAAGAAAACAAGTTTTGATAACAAACTAGATTTTTTTTTCCTTTTTTACAATAACATGCAGTTCCCTTAAGAAGGATACACTCTCCGCAAAAATTGCTTCTCGTACTCCAATGGCAGCCTGGGTATGGGCAGGGTGGGGGGGGGGGGGGGTGCACCTAGACCTCGGCACCAAGCTCTTTAATATTACAACAGTTGCCGGCATCAACTGTCTCAGCTTCGAGGCATTAACTGGTGCAAACAAAACTCGTATTCGACTCCACTTTTACACAGACACCGAGCAGTTTGGCGCAGTTCTTACACACTGGAATCACATTCAGTAGGACGGTGGTTGAAATCCACCTCCATATTTAGAATGTTCATGTTTTTCCTAAGACACTCCTGGCAAATGCCGAGATGATTCATTTCAGAGGGCATGGCCGATTTCCTTCCTCATCCTTGCCCAAAACTCCGAGCGTAGTTCCGTCTCTAATGACCACGTTGTCGACGCGACGTTAAACCCTAAGCTTCCTTCCTTCCTCCTTTTATACAGACGCTCGCAATACTGACAGTATGAGAGTTGGCCCAGGAACCTAAACCTCAAGCACCCTCACCCAGTACACTATTCAGACTGTTATACTGCACTCGAGCACACACACTCTCCACCTCGCACCGAGGACGTTATTTTCTAAAGGACACACCCAGGACACAAGAAGTTTCACGGAAAAATTGTTAAAATTCCTAACTTATGCTACGAATACATACAAGGCACATTTTAGCAAATGGCCACGTGAACAACCCGAAGGGCTCTGGGGGGGGGGGGGGGGAGACTGAGAATGTCCTGACTGGATAATGGCGTGGAAAAAGGGTGTTGAATAGTGAAAAAAGCAGATTTGTTGATTTGACAAAGGTATCACAGATGTATACACGTTGGGTGACATCGGCTGCGGAGCGATTTCATATTCAGATGGAATAAAGCGCAATTTCCGCTCTATCACGCCAACGTAATTATTGCCCCGCTGGGAAAATTAGGTCTGCCGCAAACTCGTGGCACACCTCACTTCATTTCCCACAACTCGACTGAGCAGCTTTTCTTTTCAGCAACAAGTGTCAAAGTGCAGGTGCCACGTACAAGTTTCAACTAATGGCGTATAGTGTTGTAGTGAATCTGATGTCCATGCTTGTGAGGGTTCCAATACTTAGATAGAATTTTTATTTTATCTTATTTTATTGCAAAAGTTATTAACAGAATTTTGTGCGCCAGTCGGCTTTAGGACATAATCCGCAACTGTCTCGTAAGAATCATCTTCTCAACATCAGCCTGAAAATTATAATTGTTAATTTCAAAGACAGTAATCAGTCTTGTATTATGGTGTGGTTAGTAATAAAGCCCCGGATTTTATTTCATCTCTTTTAATAGCACTTCCAGCAATACTCCAGTGTTCTCTCTAGCTGCGCAGGGATTACATCTTCGAGAGCTCTTCCTTCCAAACAGGTAGGATAAACACCTAAAAGAAACACCGAAAATAAAAAAAAGGAATTAGCTTGTTTAACTTTTATAGGAGTTCTTCGACAGAATAAAAGGAGTGAGCCATGAGGTAACTCTCCAATTTAGATTTGAAAGCGCGTAGGTTAGTACTAAGATTCTTTAGTTCTTGCGGCAGCTTATTGAAAATGAATGCTGCAGAATACTGCACACGTTTCTGTACGAGTGTCAAGGTAGTGTGATGCAACTGTAGATTCGACTTCCGTCTAGTATTCACCGAATGAAAGCTACTAACTCGTGGGAATTAGCCGATATTATTAACAACAAACGACATTAAAGAAAATACGTATTGTGACGCCAGTATCAGAATTGACTACTGAAAGGGAGTCGACATGACGTTCTTTTGAATGAGAACCGAATTTCAAACACGACATAGCTGTGTAGCAAACTAGTACAACATTTCTGTACTGCTTCGCGCACTCATAACCATCCACACAATCATATGCTGCCTGACTGTTCAGCAACATATTTTATGAAAGCAGGTTATGTAAATGTCTGTTATAAAGAAGAAAATATAAGTGGCTCTTTAACTAATGACTCAGAATTCCAGTAGCACCTGTAACCACCTACTGAATTTTAATTGAGAGTATACCTGATCCGGTGGGACTCAATTTTAAGTTCGCCATTGTAACTTAAAGCTGCTCTGTGGTCCACTACACCCAAGGTTTGCATACTAGTGTTAAAAAGGATTTTTGTGTTACATTTTTAATGTTCTTAATTCAAAAATGTTTGTTAAGCTTATGGGACTTAACTAGGGGGTCATCAGTCCCTAAACTTACAAACTACTTATGAACTACTTACGAACTAGGACGGCACAAATATCCATGCCCGAGGGGGGATTCGAATCCCCGACCGTAGTGACCGTGCTGACCGTGACTGGAGCGCCTCAGTCACCTCGGCCACCGCGGCCGGCTGTTCTTAATTCTTATTTCATTGTTTTACTTTGTTTGTAATATTATAGAAATGAAAGTGTCTTTTCAATGACTGGCTGCTGTTCTTAAAAGCATTTAATAAGGAGGTAAGTGTGGAATGCAAAAAATGATAAAGAAAATAAAATTCCTCGAGGCCGCAAATTCTGCATCTTACTCCACAATCGGCGCTGCCTTCTTAGGATTACTTCTCGAAATGTTGAGAAGTTACCTTTCGTGAATTCTGTAGTGACTGTATAATTTTTCATCTCTTGCCATGAATAATCCAGTTCCGGGCAGATAGTAAAAGATATTTGAAATGAACAGACACCATACCAATAATTGTAAAATATGCCCCCTACAGGCAACCGACAATTCAAATGAAATGAAACGATCATATCGCGTTTATTGTCGTGGTATCCAGTCTGAGATTGTGCGGACGCGTTAATACGCTCGATCTCTTGCGGAAATCCAGTATAGGCCGCGAGCAACATGAACTAATGGACCATCGTAGTTGTACTACCAGTTGAGAATTTGGGTTGGAAGGGAAGCGTTTCTGGGTAGCCTACCTGGTTAAGGCAACTGCTGGCCCGAAGCGGGAATTGTGGATTCGAATCCCGATCCAGCACAAATTTTCAACTTCGTACTGATTTTTCACTGCCGTATTCCCCCTTTTTCCATCCCAGAACAATTGAAAAACTTTTATCAGTATCGAGACTGAGCTTAAATAATGTAGTTTAAATATTTTCCCACTACGTATAAGACTATCGAGAATTTATAACACAAAAAATACAGGTACAAATGCGAATGTCTTCACTGCATGGAAGAGTAGCGTGAAAATCGGATCTAGTGCCGCCAAGCGACGAAACTGGTGAACTCGACAAGAGATCATACTTTCTATCTTCTGTTCATTATGGTGCATGTGTGACCTGAATAATCTTTTCTACATATCAAATTAATTATCAGCCAATCAGTTGCAACAGTAGTGCTTTAATAAGACTCTGCCGCGGCGGAGTGGCCGAGCGGTTTGAGGTGCTATGCTCCGATGCGCGAGGCCATTTACCCGTCGGTGGTTGGGATCCTGCCTCGGGCATAGATGTTTGTGTTGTCTGTTGTATAAGTTAGTTTATAAGTAGTTGGTAAGTTATGTCCCATAAACTTAACAAACGCTTAAACATTTTAATAAACTTTATTTTAAAAACAGCAATGGATAAAAAACAGCCCTCGGTCCAAAATTAAAAATTGTTTAACCTGGTTTCGGCAGTTACTAAGATTGCCTTCATCAGAAGGCGTGCAGCCCATAGTGGCTAGCCTTTCCTCAAAATTTCTTTTTAAACATTGTGATGTAATCTTTAGAGCTGATTTGTTTTATTTTACAATTTCTGATGAAGGGAATCTTAGTAATTGCCGAAGCCAGGTTAAACAATTATTAATTTGCGACCGAGGACTGCTTTCTTTATCCATTGATTTTCATAAAAGTTTACAGTGGTTTCGGCTGATTTAAAGCCACTTTCTTCAAAATAACATGTGTGATCTGAAGATAAATTTCAGTAGATGAAACAACCCTATAAGTAAAGGAGTGTCGCCGGCCGCCGTGGCCGAGGGGACTAAGGCGCTCCAGTCATAGTCTGCACGGCCACTACGGTCGGGGGTTCGAATCCCCCCTCGGGCATGGATATTTGTGCCGTCCTAGTTCGTAAGTAGTTTGTAAGTTTAGGGACTGATAACCCCGTAGTTAAGTCCCTTAGACTATACAAACATTTAAACATTTTGTAAAGGAGTGTCAATTACTACGTAATAAGAAATTATAGTAAGTACCAGTTATATTCTGTCAACCGTACTTCACGAAGTTTAAGACTTCCCTTGATACTCGTATAATATCAGACATGATGCTTATGAATTTGTACGCGTAAATTACAAATTCATAAGCATAATCTCTGCTATTATGCGTCGTACCAGGGCTAGTCTGAAACTTCGTGAAGTACAGTTAATAGAACAAAACTGGTACTTACTATAATTACATATTACATAGTAGTTGACATTCCATCACTTTTAGGGGTGTTTCCATCTACTGAAATTTGTCTTTAGATCACACATGTACTTCTGAAGAAGATGGATTTCAATCAGCCGAATCCATAATAAACGTTTATTAAACCACTATTATTGCAACTGGTTGACTAATAAATAATCTGATATGTAGAAAAGATTGTTCATTGTAGTAGGTGGTCTTTTACCTTTGTTTCAATTCAGGCTCTTTTTACAATCTGGATACCTATGTGTTGTGCTATTAAGGCACCTATTAGATAGAAAGATTCATAGCGCATGCTCGCCCGGTGTCACATGAAGTTCATTGCTCTAATGTTCAAATGTTTGTAAATCTTATGGGACTTAACTACGGGGTCATCAGTCCCTAAACATACAAACTATTTATGAACTACTTACGAACTAGGACGGCAGAAATATCCATGCCCGAGGGGTGATTCGAACCCCCGACCGTAGTGGCCGTACAGACTGTGACTGAAGCGCCTCAGTCCCCTCGGCCACCGCGGCCGGCAGTTCATTGCTTATTTGTCTTAATATGTTGTATCGATACGAAGAAGGAAAATACTGCATAGAAGTTAGTTAACTTCTTGCCAATCAGTCTTTGATGCCACAAAGTCAGAAATATCTTTGCAAAGATATTATTATTTCTGCAGCTTTATTTACTCTTTGGGATATAAACAACAATTTTGTACAGATGTCTTGTTACAGCTAGCAAATCGCAGTCTAACATGATTAACATGAGGAGCCTTACGGTCGTATTTCCTCTAACGCATAGTAAAAGAGGAGCAGAGCTTGAAAAAATCTTCCAACAAACCCTCCACTAATTAAACTTCCGTAGAGGAGATACGCCTGGCTTTCGCCACTTTGTGCCGCGGTCGAAGACGACGCAGTAAACAGAAAAACAAAAGGAGAGCTTTAGCGGTATTTCGCGGACAGAGGGTAGTGCCGGTCCCAATAATCCCCACTTAACCCTCAGTGGCAGTCATGAAGGGGGGGGGGGGGGGGGGGGGTGGTAACCGCCAGGGTTACCGGATCCGAAAATAGAAAAGCTGAAGTCGGCATTATTCTAGCCAAATATTTCGGACTAAGAACCGTAGTGCCTGTTTAAAACGTATTTAGAGACAACCGTTCATTGTCTTTATTTCCACGGTTCCTTAACGGTCATTCATAATTTATTTTCTCTACAAAAATTCTACGCTAATTACATTTAAGTGCATGGGAGAAGGTTCATCGAATCGATTTCATCATATACAAGAAACAATTAATTCCTCTAACTGGGGAGTTATCAAAAATGGGGTCCCACTAAGTTAGGTTTTGGGTACTTCGCTGTTCTTAATATATATTAGTGACCTGCCATTCTACATTCACGAAAATAAGCTAGTTCTTTTTGCTGATGATACAAGTATAGATATAACACCTGAGAAACAGGAATTAACTGATGAAATTGTAAACAATATCGTTCAGTAAATTGTGAAGTGGTTCTCTACTAATGGACTCTCATTGAACTTTGATAAAACCCAATATATACAGTTTCATACAGTAAATGGCATGACACCATTTATAAATTTAGACTTTCAACATAAATCGGTAGCTATGGTAGAATATTCAAAATTTTTTGCTGTTTGCATTAACGAGGGATTGCATTGGAAGAAACACACTGAAGATCTGCTGAGTTCAGCTACTTATGCTATCAAGCGTCATTGCAAAATTTGGTGATATACATCTCAGTAAATTAGCTTACTTATGGAAACTCTTATAAGCTTCTCGCATTCAAGTTCACGCTAAATTTCGAGTTTCTGTAAAAGACTGCCATCTTCGAAACTTTGTGTCTCTTTAAATATGGCATGTATTTTTCATTCGTTCTCGAGGAGTGATCAAACCTGTTTTGTGCAACTCCTCTTTTGTTGATTTATTTGACATAAATCAGTCAATAGCTGTGCATATTATTTGTTTGAAGCCACATCTTGTCTACAGTCACTTTGTTCGTTTTTAAGGATTGGATATTCTCACTCAGGAAAGCTTTAAGACTTTTTGTAAGATTGATATTCAACGTGTTTCAACAAAAATGTTTAAATGTTTGTTAAGCTTATGTGACTTAACTATGGGGTCATCAGTCCCTGAACTTACAAACTATTTATGAACTACATACAACTAAGGACGGCACAAATATCCATGCCCGAGGGGGGATTCGAACCACCGACCGTAGTGGCTGTGCAGTCTATGACTGGCGCGCCGCAGACCGCTCGGCCACTGTGGCCGGCGTGTTTCAACAAGCAAACCTTTCTGAAAACCACCTTAATCGGCAATGTCAGCTGCGTGATATGTCAGTTGCTTTCCGAGGATAATCAACTGTCAAACTGATCTGTAAATACGTCATGAAACATAAGATCCACGGCTCAGTGACAATACGAACACATTGAATTACGCGGGACGGAGCGCCACGATTTTCTACCAAAGGCGGAACGCAATATGTTAAACGCTCGTACGGAATCGTGTCTCAAGAAGAGTAGGAGCGACGTCGATATTGGTGGGGTGTGGTAACATTGCACCCTTTGATCGGCACATTACACTTTGCCTCGTTCGCTGTCACATCTTTTGATTCTGATTGCGTGTTAGGCTCGCTCGTCGTACGGCAAAGAAATAGTTGTTACAACCTTATAGAGGTTGTGAGGAATAAGGGCCGAATACTTTGAGATTAGGTAGTACTCATCAAAACAAGTTATATACGTCCAATAAACATAAATGCGGAAATACATCGTTTCAAAGCTAAAAGGTGTTCTACGTGGCATTGCCTCCTGCCCTACGGCGAAAGGAATGACACAATATATAAAATACAGGGTGTCCAGAAAAGGACTCCCTGATTTCAAAATTAAATATCTCGAAAACAAACATCGACTGAGGAACGCAGTAAACGGCATGTTTATTTTGAAAGCTGTAAGACGTTTCTACAGCAGTTTGAAATAATAGTTACAAAAGCTACTAACAGATGGCGCTGTAATCGCCATACGTAATGCCTAGTATAAATAATGAGCCGAAGCCCAGAGCGAGGAGTTCCACTATTGAAACGTGAAAGGAGGTTAACGTACCGAAGGAAGAGATTAAAACCATGTACTCCATTGAACAGCACATTTTTCTGGTGGTAGAGTACCACAGGTTAGAAGAGAGTCCTACGGCAACAAAGCGAAGTATTCAAGCACGATTTAATGTTCCAAAAGGACCCAATGCGAAAACCATTCGTACGCTCTTCGCAAAATTTCAACGAACAGGCAGCGTAACTGATGATCTGTGGGGCATGTTGGCCGCAAGCAAACCGCAGTTACGCCTGAAAATATCGCCACAGTTTCTGGAACTATTCAGTGAAATCTAATGTCATCCGCCCGTAGAATTGCATCTGAGACTGTTTTGCAGCGTTCCAGCACGCAGAAAATACTGAGAAAGAGCCTAGACATGTTTTCATTCAAAATTCAAATGCACCAGGCCATACCCGTACGAGCTGTGCAACAAAGGGTTGCCTATGCTAATCAGATGCTCACAATGATTGATAGTGAAGGATTTAATGTTGGCTGCATCTGGTTTACAGATGAAGCACACTTCCACCTCAATGGATACTGAAAGTAGAAATGGCGATTTTGGGGATTCCGAAAAGCCATGTTGGTGTGAAGCGAAACCCCTGTGTTCTCCTAAATTTACTGTGTGGGCTGCAGTATGCAGCAGAGGAATTATTGGCCATTTTCTCATTCGAGAAACGGTCACTGGTGCACGTTACGTTGCAATTTTGGAACAATTTGTCGCCACACAGAAAGCGTTAGAGAATCGACCAGGTACAGAATGGTTTATGCAAGATGTACCGAACAAGTGTTTCACTTTCTTGAGGAATACTTCGGGAATCGAGTCATTGCTTTGTAATATCCCAAATTTACTGGGTCAGGCATGGATTGGCCTCCATATTCGCCGGAGTTGACTCCCTGTAACTTTTTGTGGGGCACAGTGAAAGACATGATGTATCCGAAGCATCCCCCCACGCTGGACGGGCTTGAATCGTCGATCTCTGTGGTATGTGAATCCATTTCGGTTGAGATACTACGAAATGTGATGGCGAATTCATTCTCCGTTTGCGCCACCTCTGAAGTGCCAATGGTGAACATTTTGAAAATATTGTGATGTGATTGTTTGCAAATATTGTTTTTATACGATTATTTTATTTATGATGCTGATATGAGCTGTACAGCGTGGCACGTTTTCCAGTAAGGTAGGCAATTTATTAATGGGAAAGCCAGAAAATATGCCCCATTTAACTTTTGTGGTAGGGCGTATCTTTCATCGAGTATGCTAATATCCGCAACCTGGCGTCCCGCAGCCATTCGTGTTTATCTATGAAAATATACATTTCTGAACCGATGTTTATTGAACTGAGTTTTACCGCCGCTCGACGTATTCGACACTCCGTTTGAAGACCCTGTATTATACATGGTAAGTCAGGTACCCTACCGACGACGTTTTATGTAACTCGCGCCCCACTTTAAAAAAAGCCTCTTTACGCAACTTCCATGTCTGTGTCACCGTATCTCAGTGACGTAAATTTGTTATACGTTACCTGTTTAATTTTTGGATGGGGTATTATACAATAACATAATTCACTTTTGTATCCTGTATCCTGCCTTGATTTTCCTATATTCTTCACCTAACTTATTTCATCTGAACAAATTTTCAATCGTCTTTCAGTGGAAATAATAATCGGCACCTCTGTTATAGATGCTGATGCACTAAATGTACTTTTTGTGTAAAATGGAGCCGGTAATCCACCTGGTATTAAATTAGTACAACAGATTTAACATAATCGTAAATAGGTACATTGTTAAATTCAAATTTAGATAAAACTGGACTTACCGCCTTAGAATAACACTGCGTTACTTAGGTAACATAAAGTTTGCCATAAACGTTATCTTGAGTATCTTTGACATCTCTCCAGCTATAACCATAACCCCACATTGAAGTAGATTAGTAAAATTTTGCCACCATCTTGTATTACAATCTCACTTTTCCACGCAAATGAGATGATGATTACTCCACATTCCTAGTACAACCTCCAGTACCGCAACAACTTGCAGTTAAACTAATATCTGAAGAAGGGACTTCAGCCGTTTTGTTATCTGAAATATCTTTACATAGTTGCTTACACTCTGCTGGAACTGGCCAATGAACTTCTAAATCTTTACGTTTTACTGCAATATATTTATCTGCTTGGAGTATGCAGTTTGTTGAATAATACCACGGAATCAGATTGTTTATCTGAAAAAGAATTACCATTCACAACACCAGCAGTATCAGAAGCAGCAGATAATCACCTTTAACTATTCCTACCTAATTCCAAGGTACAGAGCGTTTTCCACATTTTTAATCTACTATGTTTACGATTTAGGCATTTTGATTGTTCGTAAAATAAAAAGATCTTCAGTCACAGTCGTCATTTATTAACGCCACGTTGCATTTCAAGTCCTAGCAACTGATCTTCAGGTGCCTCATGAGCAATTTACATTTGTTTTCTGTCTAAGAGGCACCTGAAGATGAGCCTCCTGGGTTCGCAATGCATCGTGACGTTAAAAAATTACGAGTGTAACTGAATGCAAGTTATTTTCATGTTAACAACAACAACAAAATCAGCAAAGAAAAATTTTTTCTTAATAATGGATAAGACTGAAAGGATATTTATTACAAATACTAAATGAATCAGCATTCGCCATAAAAAAAACCTTTTGCATTTACTATCGCAGATCGATTTCAGTTACCTAGTAACCATCTGTCTCTACACTGAAGATGGTTACTAAGCAACTGAAATGGATTTGCGACAATAAATGCAAAAGATTTTTATGGCTAGTTCTGTTTCATTTAATATTTGCAAGAACTATTTTGTGGCCGTAGAACATATCATTCCATATAATCGATCAGACCTTATTGACAAACAAAACACGTTTTGTCTCTATACGTGTATGACTGCCAGAGACGTGTGTAGGGGCAAAACATGTTTCATTTTAGACAAATTGGTACCAGACAGTGTGGTATGCCATATTGGTACCATAAAACGTTAACAATAAGACAATAGGTTACAAACTTTATTGCAACGGCGGACAAGAAGCCAAAATTGAAGGAGGTGTCATAGTACAACCAACTTTAGAGGAATGGATGCAGTAGAACACACAACACAGTTTTTATGAAGATACAAGGACAAGGAATGGAATGAAGGATTCACCACAAACAGAAAATAACGTGGATTTTCTAGAGAAATTAGAGAATATAATTACAAATGTGGAAGCTGTTGTAATGGGGGACCTAAATGTGCAGATGATCAAGAAAAGGTTAGGGACGAAGGAGATAATTGGCCCATGTGGATATGGAAGGATAAATAACGAAGTATTGAAATTGGTTGATTTCTATGAATGTGGGCAAAACATGGTTCCGTAAGAAGAATAGCCAAAAGATAACGAGAGAGGGATAGGGTGATAAACGGACGAATACAGCTATCGATTACTTTCTGGTGGAGAAGAAAAATCGGAGACACTTGATGGATGTAACCGTACTCCCAGATGAAGATATTGATGGAGACCATGGTGATGGCAAAAATAAGGTTCGCTAATTTGGAAAACATAAAGGAATAAAGGGAAAATAATATAAAAATGTGGAAAATGAAGGACAGCAAGGTACAAGAAAAATGTATGGAGATACTGAAGCTAAAAGTCCTTGACATTGAATGTGGCAAAGTGGAAAATAAATGGGGTAACTACAAGGAAGAGTTTGTACGCTCTGTTGAGTGAACCTGTGACAGGGTATATGGAAGGGTAAAGGAAAAGGAGATACAAATGTTCAAATGTTTGTATAGTCTATGGGACTTAACTACGGGGTCACATCCCTAAACTTACAAACTACTTATGAACTACTTACTAACTAGGACGGCACAAATATCCACCCCCGACCGTAGTGGCCGTGCAGACCGTGACTGGAGCGAAAAGGAGATACCATAGATGAAATAAGAGGTACAGGAGATAATAAAATGAAATACGAAATACATGGAAAAGAGACCGAACAGAGGAAAATAAAGGGAAATACCAGAATAGTAAGAATACGGTTTCGTTGCACAGAGTATGAGGAAGGAAAAATATACACAAAGCGGCTGAAAGGGCTATTAACGCAACCAGAGCAGACAAGAAAAACGTGGAAAGAGTAATTTAGCAAAATTACGAAACTTGAACAACACCAATGGAAATAAAAAATATGTATGACCACGAGGTAGGTTTCTGGAAGGAGGATGTAACGATTTTAGAACAAGTTCTGCGAATAATGAAAACAGGAAACGCTCTTGGGATAGATGACATTACTGTGGAGATGATAAGAGCAGCTGGACCATTTGGGCAAACGTGCCTATATAGACTAATAAATTTGCATTTGGGCTCAAAAATGTGTATCTGAAGAATGGGGAAGTGGAATAATAATTTAGGTTTTAAGAACGGTTACAGAAAAGGGGGATCACACCGATATACCATGTAGCAAACATAATAGAGAGGACAGTGGAAAGAAGAGTAAGGAATAAAGTGGAAGAGCAGTTAGAAGAGGAGGAGTATGGGTTTCGACGTGGTAGATCAACTGTGGATCTTCATTATGCGACAGTTGATGGAAAGGGATTGGGAGTACGGGAAAGATCTGGTAGGGCATTTCTCGACCTAGGGAAGGCATATGACGCTGTTGCCTGAAAAAAAATGTATGAGCTACCATGGATGAAAGGGAGTAGCAACACAAACACGTGGTATCCTCCAGGAAAGGTAAAAACCTCCAGTTGAGTCCAGACAGAAGTCGGAAGAACTGACTGGTTTAAGAAAGTAACGGGGTTGGTTAAACGGGTTTGAGACAAGGAAGCGTGACAGCCCCATTACTATTTATAACTATAATGATGAAACAGTGAAAGAGACTAAAGAAGACTATTGAAAAAGGGAGATGAAGCTTTAATTAATTCCTGGCGATGTTGTGGTGTGGAAACAAGCAGTAATGCGATAGAACAACAAATAATCCTAAATGATGAGACCGATTATTATGGAATAAAAAGTAATGTTGAGAAAACAAAGAACACGGTGGTAACCAGAGGAGACAGAGAGCATACACGCACAAATTCCCGTTGAAGGACGGGATATTGAATGTTTGGACAATTTTAATATGCTGGTAGGTGTGCTAATGGAGAATGCACATGTGGAGGCAAACATGAGTACGATAATACAACAAAGCAACACAATTTATCAAGATGTGGCTGGTTTAGTATGGGGTAGGGGTGCAAGTTTGTGCTATACTAGAGCTACTTGCCAACCATATTAACATATGGACCAGAGACTTGGACTTTGTCTAGAAGAGAGGAGAGTAGGATACGAGGCAGTAAAAAGAAGAAAAAGGTAATACGAGCAGAGTCAGAGTGAAAAATGAAGATGTTAGGAAGGAAATTATTGAGAAATTGAATGATAGAATGGAAAAGAACAGGTTAAAGTAGTGCAGGCATGTGAAGAGGATAAGACTGAGTTGCCGCGGCGGAGCGTCCGAGCGCATTGAGGCGCTGTGGCACGATGCGCGAAGCCGTTCCTCATTGGGGGTTCGGATCCTCCCTTGGGCATGGATGTTTGTGCTGTCTTAAGTATTAGTTCATAAGTAGTTTGTAAGGTTAGGGACTGATGACCCCGCAGTTAAGTCCCTTAATTTTGACAAACATTTGAACATTTGGTTTTTGAAGATTAAATGCAATAGATCAAATGGACGACCAAGAACAAGACGAATAAACGGGAGCAGAAACCCGGAAGGGAGCAAAATAGTGGAAGAAGAATGGTGGCAAGACTGATAAAAGTGGAGAAGTTCAATCAATATCCCATCCCGGCGAGATGTTGGACAGAAGGGAAACGAAGAAGAAGATGATGAATATGGTAGATATTTTTTATTGAATTTTTTTGTTGGTGAGAGATTATTTGCTTCCACAAGTTTGTTTATGGCGATCGTCGACAGCGATATATTTCAGGAAATGCATTGTACTCTTTGGCAGCAAAGTGTTCAATGTATTTCCTGCTTCCACAAGGTCAATAAAGTTTATAAATGAAATTTTCAAATATTTGTATAGCTTATGGGACTTAACTACAGGGTCATCAATCCCTAAACTTACAAACTACTTATGAACTAGCTAATCCTAAGGACGGCACAAATATCCATGCCCGAGAAGGGATTCGAACCCCCGATCGTAGTGGCCGTGCAGACCGTGACTGGAGCGCCTCAGTCCCCTCGGCCACCGCGGCCGGCAATAAAGTTTACACATGAGGCAGGTATATATCGGGACATACCGATTAATGTCGTAGGAACTACTTAGTTCAAGAAATAACTTAAAAAATCCGATCTTGGATTAATGTTCTTAAAAAAGGATGCGAAAAATAAATAATTTTATACAGTGGCTCGACATAACCACGTAAATCCGGACAGGTCTGACATGTATACACTGGTCCGACACGTTTGTTTAAAGCCGGCATGTGCTAAACGCCCCTACACACGCTCCGAGTCATATTCCGACCAAACAACTAACCAGGAAACCAACCAAATTCGTCGCAGCCTACACACGTTCCGACCAAGTGCATGCGGCGATTGCAGCGCTTCCCAGTTCTGGTGTCTGTTCGTCGAACTGTTATTGTTGTCGCGTGTTTGCTGTGTGGACAGCAGACGATCGCAGGCAGGTACTTGGTCGGGTACCGCTACACACAGGACAATTTGTCGGGTAGAGAGGTGCAAGGACGTAGACACAGTAGCATCAGGGATCGGAGACGGAGGAACAGGCTCCAGCGATACCCCAGCAATAGCCTCGTGTGTCTAGAGGACACTATAGCCCAGGGCAGCAGCCTGACGACCATGGTCAATACAGCCTCTAGGTGCTTACCGACAGTGGCCAACTCCTCCTGAAAATACCTGTCAAGCTGTGCTGTTATTACTGGTAGTCTTATAAGAGTACTCTACGAAGGAGTGGCCATGAAAGGAATCGAACATAATTCACAGTGTAACATGAATCTTTGTAAAAGAAATGAGGTAAATTATCATTGAAACACCGTGAGGAATGATGATAAAAAAAAAAAAAAAAAAAAAAAAAAAAAAAAAAAAATCAGAAAATTCCACTTTAAGTAAAATGCAAATGTAAGAGCTACTTTCACTAAAGGTGCAGCTTTTTAAAATTAACATGTGGAACCTGAAGCACGTGAAGCTTCACTTAAATTTCCCAAGAAATCGGATGTCGAACGGTCAGGCACGACCAACCATCGGACCGACGATAAATTGGTGCCGACGAATCGGACCGTGTGTAGTGGCCGGCACGTGGCGGCCGCTGCCTCTCGGTCAGTGGCTGGCCAGCTGGCGGCAGAAATACCCTGCGCCGGCGCCGACGCGCCTCATTAGAGATGTCCGTTCGCCAGGTAGCCAGCGGTGTTGCTCTGTGCCAGCGGCCAGCACTCGACAAAGTGCCGCCTAGTCTGACGCGAGCCACCTCTCGCTCACTGCCGCCAGGCACCAGCGTCTAGGCCTAACATTAGTCTCCCGTGAGAGGCTGTCAAATGTGGCCCGCTAACTGATTATGATAAGTAAACATCGTGAAATGTACAATTATCATTTATTCATTCACTGTATGCAGTACATAATCTACATCTACATGTCACATTGAAGTGCATGGCAGAGGGTTCACAGAATCGCTTTCATGATAGCAAAATCTGAACTGTTTTAATTTTTTATTTTATTTCTTTATATTTCTATTTTCTGCTTCATTCGTTGAAGCTGCAATTGCCTTATGATCTAGGATTCCATGATCTACGATAACTGAATCAATAAGTTAAAACACGTCCACATAATGTGTTCCATTTAATTGACTCCCCATGAACAAAATATGCTTGCAAGCTTCAGACATTTTTATTTTTATTTTTTTTTTATTTTTTAGTGTAGCAAGAAACTCCACTCGCAATATGCGAGATACCAGGCATTATATATTGATTTAGGTCTATCTGTATGTAAAATTCTAAGTGTCTATGTTGTACACGAGGCCCCAAATATGTATTTGTGTGTACTGTGAAGTGCTCCCACTGGCCCTGGCTTCCACAACAAGAATGACACTTTGTATGTAAGAAAGTTTAGCAAGTGCTAGGCACACCTCGTCTGTTTTGTGTCGTCGTTTCTTCCAAACGTTGGTGTTGAATGTCTCTGGGCGAGAAGTACGTTTGACAACTGCTGAGCAGAACCCAGTCTTAGCTAAGATTCCTAGTGTAGCTTGCTCTTAACCTCCTTGGCTGGGAGTTGGTTAGGTTACCTGCCTGACGAACGGTAACGCTCTCTGGGCTCCCCTCCACTACCCCTCCTTGGTAACTGTTAAGTGGTGGTCAAGAGATCGATTCATTCGCTTCTTTGTTCAGGCTCCATAGTTGTACTTCTGCCTTTTCGCGAGTTTAATTCCGGAAGTAGCAGCTACACTATGTGTAGTAGTGACTTTTGCGTAATGTTGTTGTTATGGTCTTCAGTCCGGAGACTGGTTTGATGCAGCTCTCCACCCTATTCTATCCTGAGCAAGCCTTTTCATCTCCTCATAAGAATGGCAACCCACATCCACTTGAATCTGCTTACTATACGCGTCTCTTGGTCTCCCTCTGCGATTTTTACCCCACACACTTCCCTCCAATGCTAAATTTACGATTCCTCGATGTCTAAGAATGTGTCCTACCAAGCGATCCCTCCTTTTAGCCAGGGTATGCCAAAAATTCCTTTTCTCGCCAATTCTGTTCAGTACTTCTTCATTGGTTATGCGATCTACTCACCTAATCTTCAGCATTCTTCTGTAGCACCACATTTCAAAAGCCTCTATTCTCTTCCTGTCCGCACTGCTTATCGTCCATGTTTCACTCCCGTACAAGGCAACACTCCACACAAAGGCCTTCAGAAAAGACTTCCTTACACTTAAATTAATGTTAGATGTTAGCAAATTTCTCTTTTTCAAAAATGCTTTTCTTCCCATTGCCATTCTGCATTTTATATCCTCTGTACTGCGACCATCACATGTTATTTTACTACCCAAGTAACAAAACTCATCTACCACCTTCATTGTTTCGTTACCTAATCTAATTCCTTCAGCATCGCCCGATTTTCTAAGACCGCATTCCATTATTTTTGTTTTGCTCTTGTTAATGTTCATTTTATACGCTCTCTTCAACACACTGTCCATTCCATTCAACTGCTCTTCCAGGTCCTTTGCTGTCTCTGACAGAATTACAATGTCATCAGCAAAACGCAATGTTTTTATTTCTTCCCCCTGAACTTTAATCCCTATTCCAAATTTTTCCTTGCTTTCCTTCACCGCCTGCTCGATGTACAAATTGAATAACATCGGAGAAAGGTTACAAACCTGTCTTACTCCCTTCCCAACTGATGCTTCCCTTTCATGACCTTCGAGTCTAATAACTGCGGTCTGGCTTTTGTACAAGTTATAAATAACTCTCCTTTCCCTATATTTTACCCCCGCTGACTTCAGAATTTGAAACAGTGTATTCCAGTCAACATTGTCAAATGCTTTCTCCAAATCTACAAAAGCTAAATATGTAGGTTTGCCTTTCCTTAATCTATCTTCTAAGATAAAACGTAAAGTGAGTATTGCCTCCCGGGTTCCTACGTTCCTCCTGAATCCAAACTGATTCAGCTTCTACCAGCTTTTCCATTCTCCTGTAGATAATTCGTGTTAAAATTTTGCAACCATGACTTATCAAACTAATGGTTCTGTAATTTTCACACCTGTCTGCGCCTGATTTCTTTGGAATGGGGATTATTACATTTTTCTTAAAGTCTGAGGGCATTTCGCCTGTCTCATACATCCTACACACCAGTTCAAATAATCTTGTCATGGCTGGCTCTCCCAGAGACTTTAGTAGCTCTGAGGGTATGTCGTCTATTCCTCGGGTTCTTGTTCCTACCTAGGTCTTTCAGGGCTCTGTCAAATTCATCTCTCAGTATACTATCTCCTATTTCATCTTGATCTACTTCCTCTTCCCTTCCTACAACATCGTTTCTAAGTTCATTTCCTTTGTAGAGCTGGTCTATGTACTCTTTCCACCTTTCAGCTTTCCCTTCTTTGCTGAGAACTGGTTTCCCATCTGAGTTCTTGATATTCGTAGAGTTGCTTTTCTTGTCCCCAAATGTCTCTTTTATTTTCCTGTAGGCGGTATCTACTTTTCCCCTTGCTATACATTCTTCTACAGATTTGCATTTGGCTTCTAGCCACTCCTGCTTAGCCATTTTGCACTTCCTGTCAATCTCATTTTTTAGTCGTCTGTACTCCATTTTGCCTCTTTCATTTACTGCATTTTTATATTTTCTCCTTTCATCAATTAACTGTAGTATTTCCTGTGATATCCATGGATTTTTTGTAGGTCTTGCCTTTCTACCTATTTTGTCCTCCGCTGCCTTCACTATTTCATCTCTCAATTTTACCCATTCCTCTTCTACTGTTTTATTTCCCCCTGTTTCTGTCAATTGTTGCCTAAATATCCCTTTGAAATTCTCCACAACTTCACTTTCCTTCAATTTATCTAGGTCCCATCTCCTTATTTTCCTACCTTTCTGCAGTTTTTTTCAGTTTCAGCCTACAGTTCATGACTAACAAGTTATGGTCAGAGTCTATATCTGCCCCTGGGTATGTCCTGCAGTTTATAACCTGGTTCCGGTACCTATGTCTTACCATTATAAAATCTATCTGATACCTTCCGGTGTCTCCTGGTCTCTTCCAAGTATACAACCTTCTTTTGTGATTCTTAAACCACGTGTTTGTTATGATTAAATTATGTTCCGTGCAAAATTCTACCAGGCGACTTCCTCTTTCATTCCTCCTGCCCAGTCCATATTCACCTACTATTTTTCCTTCTTTTCCTTTTCCTACTACCGAATTCCAGTCTCCCATCACAATTAAGTTTTCCTCTCCCTTAACTGTCTGAATAATTTCCTTTAGCTCCTCATATATTTCTTCGATCTCCTCATCATCGGCAGAGCTAGTTGGCACATAAACCTGTACTACTGTTGTCGGTGTTGGCTTCGTATCTATCTTGACAATGATAATGCGATCACTATGCTGCTCATAGTAGTTTACCCGCATTCCTATTTTCTTATCTTATCTCTAAGGAAACAAATTTAATCCATTTTCTTTTGCTTCATCTTTCTTTTAAATTGATGGAGGGAGGAATTATTTTTTTTTTTTTTTATTTATTTTTTTTTTTTTTTTTTTTTTTCGCAGTGGAACATACGAACCTATTACATATGATTTCAGACAGAAATTTATGTTCTCCTTAATAAGTGTTTTGCATCTAAGAAAATACTGAGAAGCAATTTATGATCATTCAGAAAGGACGCACTGTAAAGACAATTTTTAAAGAAGTAGATATTTTTCGAATTTTTCAGAATCACCAATTGTCGATTGGTTTCCAGAAACAGTTTTCAGGCTTTTCATTGATTTATCATCTGTATTATAAATATCTATGAATTATTCAAATCATAATGAATACTAAATCCTCTCTGTAAATAATTCCTCTTGTGACGGCAACCCCTCGAGCAAGACTTTGCGACCCCCAAGGGATTCGCGACCCACAGGTTGAAAAACACTGTGTTAGTCTGTGACGAACACTGACCGCTGTGCTACGGTCGCCTATTGTCAAAGCTATTCCCCAATTCCAACCAATATAGGGTAGACTTGCGCATAATAGTTCACGATCGGGAGCGCTCTGCCGCGAACTAGTTCGTTCTTTTAGTTCGTTCGCTCCCAGTAACGGCTGAGCGGCGTGGTCTGCGCATGCAGGTGGAAGGAGAAGTTCCCTCGCCTAGCTGCTTCATGCGCATGCTGCTTGAGCCGCTACCGATATCACGCAAACCAAAAGAAACAGTTTGTGGATCATTTCTCGCGTTTAAGTTTAGAGTTATCTCTATATCTTGGCATTACGGAATTTATTAGTCAGATATTGCAGAGTGCAGAATATTTTAAAGCAGAAATTTTGTTGCACTGAACTATGTAACCTAGCAGACAGACGCTAACCTCAAAATGGCTTTTATCAGCAGAAGGCAAACACGTGATTTTTAATTCTGTTCGCGACCTATCGCGCATCTATTAGTTCGCGACCAATCGCGCATACTTTAGTTCGCGACCTATTGCGCATATTTTAGTTCGCTACCGGTAGCTCTCTTTTTAGTTCGCAGCTCAGCCGCGAATATATAAATATACATATATACAAATACATATATATAACATATACTTTGTTCGAATATTATGAACTACCTCGAAGAGAACGACCTATTAACCAATAGTCAACACGGATTCAGAAAGTATCGCCCTTGCGAAACACAGCTTGCCTTTATTCACATGAAGTGCCATCAACAAGGCTTTTGATACTGTACCCCACAAGCGGCTTCTAATGAAATTGCGTGCTTATATATCTTGGAATATCTTCCAAATTGTGCGATTGGAATCACGATTTCCTATCAGAAAGGACACAGTTCGTTGTAATTGACGGTAAGTCATCGAGCAAAACAGATGTGATATCTGGCGTTCCACAGGGAAGCGTTATAGGTCCCCTACTCTTCCTCGTGTTTTTAAACGATTTAGGAGATAATCTGAAAACTTCCCTTAGACTATTCGCGGATGATGCTGCCGTTTATCGGTTAGTGAAGTCAACAGAGGATCAAAAGGAACTGCAAAGCGATTTAGACAAAATTTTTGCATGGTGCGAAAATTGGCAATTGACACTAAATAAAGAAAAGTGTGAAGTAATACACATGACCACTAAAAGAAATCCGCTGAACTTCAATTACACGATAAATCAGTCAAACCTTAAGGTCGTAAATTCTACCAAATACCTAGGAGTTACAATTACGAACAACTTTGACTGGAGAGAACACATAGAAAATATTGTGGGGAAGGCGAATCGAAGGTTACGTTTCATTGGCAGAACGCTTCGAAGATGCACCAGCTCCACCAAAGAGACTGACTACATCACACTTGTGCGTCCTCTCCTGGAGTACTGTTGCCCCTTGTGGGACCCTCACCAGGTGGGACTGACGGAAGACATTGAGAAGGTTCAGAGAAGGGCAGCTCGTTTTGTTTTAACACGTTAGGGGGGGGGGGGGGGAAGCGTCACGGAAATGTTGCACGAATTGGGGTGGAAAGACGTTATTCATTGCGGCGTGATCTGTTTGCGAAGTTTCAATCACCGACTTTTAGGGACTGATGACCCCGTAGTTAAGTCCCATAAACTATACAAACATTTGAACATTTTTTTGAATCACGGGCTTTTACTTCTGAATGTGAAAATATTTTGCTAGCACCCACCTACTTAGGGAGACATGACCATCCCAATAAAATAAGACAAATCAGATCGAAAACGGAACGATTTAGGTGTTCTTTCTTCCCGCGCGCTATTAAAGAATGGAACGGTAGAGAAAAGTTATGAAAGTGGTTAATGAACCCTCTGCCAGGCACTTAAATATGATTTGCAGAGTATCTATGTAGATGTAGATGTAGAAGTAGGTCGCTCTTTTTAGTTCGTCCGCTCGTTTGGCCATTTGTTACCGCTACTAAAACTACAGCTGAGCTGCATCTCAGCTAGAAATGACGGCAACTGGCAGAAGGGAATCACGCGATTCTGCGCGCTCTCGCTTGCTCTCGCTGTTACCCGTCAGTCTTCGGAAAAGGAGCGGACGAACTACGAGTCGAGGGATCTGCGAACTAGTTCGCGTAGTTCGCCTGTGGGAGCGCTCTTCCGAACTAGTTATTTCGCCAACTACACAAGGCTAGGGGTATCGTTCTGCGTACTGTTGGAGTACCGCGCCGCGGAGATTGCCCGCCTTTCCGGCGTTATGAATCTGGAATTCGCAATAAGCCGTTTCCTTCCCACGCTCCGTTGCGTGCCTCTCGGAATCGGGAGGCGGCGCCCGATAAATCCTAAGTCCCGCGTTAATTTCCCACCGAGCTCTTCCATTTTTCTGTCGGCCGCGGAGCCCGGCCTGTTTGTACTGGCCGGCCGAGTACTTGCTTTCGTTTAATAAATAACGTGATGCACGGCTGCACTACACGCAACACTTGGCCGCGTATTTCTTTCGGCCCGGCGGCGTTCAGAGCGTCCGTGATGGACGGTCTCCGCACCCGCCTCCTGTACATATATATATAAATATACGGCGGCGAGCATCTGCGCGATATTTATAGTGGGGACGCGGTCCGGCCAGTAGCTCACTGCTGAATAATTCCGAGGCGCGACGGCCGTGGCGGCGCGTCGCTCACCTTGGCTTTCATCGCCAATCCGCGCCAGCAGTTTGTTCTCCGCCGACTGCACAGGCTCAGGGATGCAACGATACATCGATGTTTTGAAAACATGTTTTGAAAACATCGATGTTTCGTCCATAATCATCGATGTTTTGAACAGAGATGTATCGCCGATGCATCGACGACAGAAGTCGAAAACTATCGACATCGTTCAACAATTGACTGGCAACTCCATTATTACTTTATTAGTTGCTCATAGAGATGGGAAAACTGAAACACCTGACGGTTTCGAAACGAATGAAACCGTACCATCTGTGGTTTCGAAACACTGTTTCGAAACCATGAAACCGTGAAGCAATGTATGTTTTGTCATGAAATCTTCGTTCTAGGAGGGCAATATTTTTCACTATGTGGACAATGGTACATACAAGAACCTGTCAACCATAGAGTATATATTTACTTCTTCGTCTGTACGGACCATGTTGATAAGGATTTTCTCCCGTGTTGTTGATGTTGCCAACATAGTCACACGAGGCCGCCGGTATTGTAGGTAAAAGTTTACTCCGTTAGGAACTCACAAACTGCAATACGGTACACATATTACAGTGATGGATCATAAATGCCACTTTCTATACATACTAAATAAATGATAGGAAATAAAGGGCAGACTAAATAATCACAAATAATGCTGTGGAATTACAAAAATAATAAAATAAAAGTTCACTATTTGTACGTCTTGACCGTTACATTACCGCCGCAATTCTTTTAACATGAGTGTCGAAAAATTATAACGACAGTAGGTAACTTCGTTTTCGCTCATAAGAAACCAACTCTTTAACACGAAATTAAATATGCGATCTACCCTTGTTAGTATAAAAAAATGTCATTTCAGGCTTTATGTTGTATCTTATTTTAAAGAATGTAGCTTCAGTCGTGTGTTTTTAATATGGAAGATAAACCTAGAATTTAACTGGTTATTTCAATGCAAATAGTGAACGTTGTTTTATTGTTATTTTACATTTATAAAGCAGACATTATGTCATTTCGGAACACAGCAGTCTCTTGCAAACGAATCTTGATATCAGTAATCGTAAGCTGCCGACTCAAGAATGTCAACTGCTATTGGACACTCTCTAAATGGTTTATATACCAGTAAGTTATATGTGTATCTGCGTGGAGCTTCAGTAAGATGAAAAACCGATGTTGTGAAACCGACATGAAATCGTGAAACCGACACGATACCGTGAAACCGACAGGAAGAAACGGTTTTAGTGTATCGACAATCGACCGCGAATGTGATCCGAAACAGAACGGAATGAAACCGCATGGTTTCGATACCGTGAAAGATGCCGGTTTAGAAACACTGAACCTGTTGTGTGTATCGAAACCTGGTTTCGAAACCATGAAACCGTAGCCAACTCTAGTTGCTCAGTCAGCGTCAGCTCAAGTGTGGTGCTCCTGCTGTCGTCGCTCGTCGCTGTTTTCATACTTTTGAAATAGTAGGTAAGTGAAATATGAAACAATCTTATGATTAATCTTATGTTTGTCCAGCACGGGCTGCTGGCATTGTTGAAATTTCACCCTCCAACATCAGTGGAATCGAATCTTTGACAGTGTTACCCAGTCAGATTGATATCGTACTGTCAATACGTCAGTTAAAACATCAAACAAAAGTCGACGACAAATCCGAGACAAAAGCCAACAAGCCAAGTATAACATAGATTTTTATTTCAGCAAGGTACATGATTTTATAAAAGTCATTGCTGAATATTCATTTTAAAAATACTTTATTAAGTAATAACTGAAAGATGCATAATGTTTAATTTTCTGCCGGCCGCGGTGGCCGAGGGGACTGAGGCGCTTCAGTCACGGTCTGCACGGCCACTACGGTCGGGGGTTCGAATACTCCATCGGGCATGGATATTTGTGCCGTCTTTAGTCTTAGGTAGTTCATAAGTAGTTTGTAAGCTTAGGGACTGATGACCCCGTAGTTAAGTCCCATAAGTTCTCCAAATATTTGAATATTTTTTTTTAATTTTCTCCATGTCGACAGCTAAGAAAAATGCAATACGTCAACAAAACACAAGTTATTTTGCATTTAATGAACAATTCGATGTATATCCAAAGTAAAATCAGCGGAACAGGTAGCGAAAACCTTATTCCTAACTTCTTTTTCATTCTAATCTGCCATTTCGCTGTGTATTCGTAGCCTAGTGAATGAATATAAATAAGGCAGATACTTTCTGGCAAAACAGCCTCATTTCAGTGTGTCTTTCTTAATATTTCTTAAACGTATGGAAACATCGGAAAAACATCGATGTATCGTTTTTCAGGAGCGATGTTTTTTTAACATCGATATTTTTCTGCTGGAACATCGATGTCTTTACATCGATGTTTTATCAACGATTTTGCATCCCTACACAGGCTAGCCGCGACGTTCGCCTGTCCTCGCTACCTGTATACCCGGGACGCTGAAACTTTGCACTTGACGTTTCGCTTTACGGCGACGTTGGCTACACTGCTTTAGTGATGTTGCAACACTAGCCTCTATACACACAGCAGACGGAACGGATTTCAGTTGCTTCTCGTAAATGTAAGCTACTGAGCAATAAAAGTGCATATAATAATTCGTTCTTGAGCAGCAATTAATTATCGGCATATTAATGAAGACCAGAGTACAACAATGCACACGCTTTCAATAACGGATCAAAGCAATATAGAATATAAGCATTGGATCACGACAGATACGAAATAAACAATAATCAAGATGAAACTTCCTGCCAGATTAAAATTTTGTGCTGGAACCGGGACTCGAACCTGGGACCTTTGCCTTTCGCGGGAAAGTGAAAGGCATAGGTTCTGGCACACAATTTTAATCTGCCAGGAAGTTTCATACCAGCGCACACTCCGCTGCAGAGTGAAAGTTTCATTCTGGAATAATCAAGATAGTAACTTCTCTCTCTACGTTTTATGATCACAATGCTTTTCACTCACCAATTTACTGCGACAATGGTACAATTACACCCAGCTGCCCACTTCACTGTTTTAGTCACTACCAAAATCGTCATAACCAAGACAAATCATTCCCTTCCATTGTTTGCACTGCCCGAATCAGTTTTTCAACGTGCTCGACCCTTTTTTTTCCAAGACGCAGTATCCACATTGGTAACAGCTTCATGCTACAGCTTTTCCAACTCTGTTATTGTGAATGACTTATAGTTCCTTAAGTAATTTTTCACGTCACCCCGTACCAATTTTATAGGGTTAAAACGGCAGTGAAATAGGGGCAGATTTATATAACTGTGACGCTGCTCCTTTGCGATTTCGTCTACTGCCTATGTGTGTGTAATAGGCTTATTTTGTTTCACGAGCGAATATAAAAAAAAGTTTTGACATTGACATATCTGCAGCAACATTTCTTTCTTGTAAACACTGCACCATAACGTCTTTCCGATCTTTTGAAGCGAGAATGAACTTCCTGCTCAGAGCATAAGCTTCGAAGTTTTTATTCGTACGAAATTGAGAACTTACTCAGAAAACGTCACTAGACAAACGTTTATTCGGTGACATAATCCAATTACTTGAACTCGGAAAGTCAAGGTTAAATCACTCACAGTAAAACAAATCACAGCGAAAAAAGCACACACAACATAAACACGCGGTAAAAATGATAGACAACTTTGTTTACGTTAGCACTGAACAAAGCCGGCAACGCGGGAACGTTGACGTCACGGCACGTCATCACTGGAAGTGTTTATTGCGCTGTGATTGGATCGCTCCTAGTGACTATCGCCTCGCGCTTCTTGCTGTTAACTTGTTATTTGTAAACGTCAAGTGCAAAGTTTCATCGGCCCGGGTACAGGAAGTGGAAGTCCGGTCCAGGAACCAGAGTACAACAACACGATGGGCTTATTTGGTAATGTGTTTCTACGCAGACCGCAGTGAGAGGAATGTTAGCAGTCCGTCAAGAGCTGACAAGTGTCGTTTCACCATGCTGTTGTCCTTAAAAGTACTGTATATTTCCGCAGATAAGACGACCTTCAGATTAGACGAGGTACAAATTTTCATCAAAATTTTATAGTTTAAGCATATATCTGGCCTATAAGAGGACCCCCAATTTACTGTATTCACCCGAATGTATTGCCGCACTTTTTTTTCAGTTTTCGGGATCTAAAACTACGCCTGTGACTTGATTACGAGGCAAAGCTTCAGGAAGTTCCAAAAAATACCGTTAGAAGCGACCATAAGTAGTTTACGTGATTGGTACACCCTGATTTCACCCTTTGTTGCAGTGTTTGCGGTCTGCTTTTGAACTTACGTGCGTGTAGTGCCACGTTGTATCCGATCGTGAAGAAGCATGTTGTTTTTACACCGAGAAGTTTAAAAAAAAAAAAGTAATCACGGCGATGCGTATATTATGGGTGAAAACAACGACAAGAAGGAGTTCGAAGCTGCAATTGTTGCGTATAGCTCCGAAATATTTTAATCATTTCACTGCTCCGTACGTAAATATAATTGTTTCAGTGTGACATAGGATATATTGAGAAATTATTTTTTACATGCGACATTGTAAAATCAAGCTGCATTCTAAATAATTCATTCTGTCCACTGAATAAATTAATGAAGCTCGAAAAGCGATTTTTTTAAGTTGCGTATAACTTTGTTTTCGAAAATCTTTCCTCCACGATGTAAATTTCATCAGTGCAGTAACGCAGATGTGCTGCATAGCGCGTTTATAGCGAGGACTCGACCTGCAGACGATATATATCGAATCGATATGTTTCGAAACGATATTATGGAATTCGCGAATGTTTCTGATCAGGATATTCGCGCGCTACGGGACCTCAGGTCCTAAAAACAAAAAGTCTTGTTTGAATTGTACCTAACCAAACTTTCATTTTTAAAAAGGTTAGGTATAGGTTAAACTAGAGGTTATTTTTAGTACGTGAGGTCGCGTAGCGTCCGAATCTACGGTTCAGAAACACTAAACCGATTTACAGTTGAATGTTCGATATATATCATTTCAGACCGAGGTACTTCAAGTGTAAGCTTTCTTGTAAATTACCCAGAAAGCTGTGCTCTAAGGTTCCTGCCTAACCATATCCTTTAAAATCACGACATAGTCATAAATATCATAACATTCGCCTGTTCGATACGTATCGTTCCGATACTTAACCACTTCGATATATATTGTTTGGAGGTCGAAACCGCGATATGCGGCACATCTGCGAAATTACCAATTTCGGACTAAATTTCAAACTAATATTTTTTGTACCGTCATATAAGACGGATTTCGGGACCTTTTTTATGATTCAACCATCGTCTTATCAGCGGAAATATACGGTAATATCCACTCTTGATGCGTCGTCTCATGATAACAAGATGGATAAAAAATTGCATTTTTCATTGTAGTTTGGTAAAAAATTCCTCTTATAACTGCAAATAACTTACTGCTCCTATTGAATTACATAATGGAAGTGTGCTAATATGTGGTTTTCGGCCTATAGCTATACTATCTCATAGTATATTTATTGCTGATGTTATTAAACTGCAGAGCCAGGGAAAGTGCAGTTGATGCGGCTGACCACATTAAAGGCATTAAAGACTTGTGATTGTGTAAATCATGGGATTCTTGTAGATAAGCTCAAGTATTGCGGTATGAGTGGGACAGTACTCAAATGGTTTAAATCATACTTAACTGGAAATGTGCAGAAAGATGAAATAAGCTGATCACAAAACACAGAAGAAACAATTAATTCATCTAAATGGGGAGTTATGAAAAATGGTGTCCCACAAGTTTTGGTCTTGGGTCCTTTGCTGTTCTTAATAAATATAAGTGACTTGCCATTCTATATTCACAAAAATACTAAACTAGTTCTTTATGCTGACAATACAAATCATGCCTGACAAACAGGAGTTAACTAATGAATTGTAAATGATGTCTTTCAGAAAATTATTAAGTGGTTCTCTACAAATGGGTTCTCATTAAACTTTGCTAAAACCCACTATATAGTTTCATACAGTAAATGGCATGACATCATTAATAAATTTAGTCTTTGAACATAAATCTGTAGCAAAGGTAGAATATCCAACATTTTTAGGTGTTTCCATTGATAAGGGATTGAATTGGAAGAAACGCATTGAAGATCTGGTGAAACATTTGAGTTCAGCAACTTATGCTGTCAGGGTCATTGCAAAATTTGGTGATATATATCTCAGTAAATTAGCTTATTATGCCTATTTTCATTTACTGCTTTCATATGGGATCATATTCTGGGGCAATTCAACATTTCGTAAAACTATATTCATTCCACAAAAGCGTGTAATCAGAATAAATGCTGGAGACCAACCGAGATCATCCTGCAGACATTTATTTAGAGATTTAAATATATTCACGGTAGCTTCATAATATATATATATATATATATATATATATATATATATATATATATATATATATATATATATATATATATTCATGAAATTCGTTACTAACAATCTGACCCAATTCAAAAGTAGTAGCAGTGCGCATAGCTACAACACTATAAGAAAGCGTGATATTCACTATTCAGGTTTAAATATAACTTTGGCACAGTAATGGGTGAAATATGCTGGCACAAAAGTCTTCGGTCACTTACCTAGTAGCATAAAACATCTGACAGATAGTCAACTGGTACTTAAAAAGTAATTAAAGGAATTTCTGAATGGCAACTCCTTCTACACTTTACATGAATTTTTACATAATACTTGAACAATTAAAATAAAAAATAAAAAAAATAGAAATACAAAAATTTTAAAAATGGAAAAAAACTAAAAAATCCTTACAATATTGTGATGTATAGACACCATTTACTAAACTGACACGTTCCACATCATTACTAAATGTAGTATATATGATCTATGGAAGCCGGCCGCGGTGGCCGAGGGGATTGAGGCGCTCCAGTCACGGTCCACACGGCCACTACGGTCGGGGGTTCGAATCCCCCCCTCGGGCATGGATATTTGTGCCGTCCTTAGTTGTAAGTAGTTCATAAGTAGTTTGTAAGTTTAGGGACTGATGACCCCATAGTTAAGTCCCATAGATTCTACAAACATTGAAACATTTGATCTATGGAACAAGTATTAATCTAATCTAATGTAATCTAACTGCCACATATAGATGCAAGAGATAAATATATTGTTGGCCTGTGATTGCATCTTACAATATTCTAGGCTCAACCACTCCATTGTACTGTAGAAACAACTAAATCCAGAGTGAAAAAGAAACATTCTTTACAAAGGAAGAACGTTTTATTAAGGGCCGAGGAGATAGGAAGACTTGTTAGTCCGTACATTGAATCCAAGAGACGGTTATCACGAAATAAAGCAGCCACTTGTGTTTTAAGAATGACACAAACACAGGACTAGTCTATATCCCGCCCCGTATCAAGCCGTCACATTCCACTTGTTTCACCTATGGCAGTGCAGCTCAAGTGAAAAATACCGAGTAGCACCGCGGTTCGGAACCCACGTTAAACTATAGATCCCCCTATAACTGGCTGGGTAAGTCAGTTCGAAGGTCGGAGGAGGGCAACGACATACCACCTCCAAACAGGACCATGCCTAGTAAAGCACTATGGTGTTCAAACCAATCTTTACCTTATCAAGCTGTAGCAACTCCAAGAAAAGTTTCAACTGAGTCAGGTGTTAATATTCTTTATCTTGTCGTGAAAATAAGACTTATAACGTGCACATTTTCTAAGAATTATGTATGCAAATGTCATGTTGTATATTGCCGCCCAAACTGTAGGGAGTAATCTTTCACTAGCAGTCTGTATACAAAGCTAAATTAGTGTGCAGAGCTGCATCTAACAAGGCTTCGGATAGATGCTTTCAGTAACATTAAGGAATCCATTTTATATTGAATTACATACAACAATCAAAATTTTTATAATTTGATGTAGAACAAGTTGTCGTAGCTGAATTTTGTTCGCAGAAGTATGATTTTGTTTCTTCTTTTCTTTTTTCAGGTCAGCATTATTAATTTCTGGGATATCTCGTAAGTCTAAATGGCACAGTGGTTAATACACATACCTCAGACTCTAAGATAACCGAAATCAAATCCCTGTTCGCCCTTCCATAAATTTCTAAGGTTGATTCCGAACTGGTTTCTTTTAAAAGAGGAAGCTTCACTAGTCCAATCTAGTTTCCGTTGGATCATCGTTGAATGGCTGACAGGTAATTATACACTTTCCTTCTCTAGATACTACAGTTTTGAACCAATTTACGTTTCGGTAGTAACACTAAAAGTGGGTCTTTGCGAACGCCTTTGGGAAACTCGAAATTTAAATGAAAATAACCGTTCATCTGACATGAAAACTGAATAAACGAATTCATAGAGAAGAAGATTCTCTACGACGTTTATCTCTTTTTTTTTCCATATCTCGCACAATTCAAGAGATATTTGCAAAACTAACGGCAATTTGACGTTCTGTCTGTCAGTCTGTAAAGTGTTCTCACTTTTTAGTCGTTAAACCGATCGTCACCAAATTTTACAGACGTAATTGTTGGCCGCTAGTGACCAGAACCTCTCTTTTATAAATGTTTGGAACAAAATGTAGCACAATAAAATTAAAAATAGGTCATTTGAGATCGCCTTTTGACAGCACGAAAATTAATTGCAAATAATACCGTAACCGTTTATCTGAGACGAAAATGGAATAAACGTTTTACTAGAGGAAAAATTTCTCTTCAACTATGTAGGGGAGACCGGGGCACATTTTCCAGAGGGGCAGGTTTTCAAACTCCCTTTAATTTCGAAACAAACCGCTAGATGGTACCACCGGGGGTACGGCACGGGGGGGAGGGGATTATTAGTTATTGGGAGCTCCAATTGGGAGCAATTGAGTATTGCTCAAGTATTTGGGATCCGCAGCAGATCGGTTTGAAGGAAGACAGAGGCGGTTGAGAGCCGAGCAGCTAGATTTGTTACCGGTAGGTTCGACCAATGCTCGAGTGTCACGGAAATGCTCCGGCAACTCAATTGAGGATCGCTGGAAGAAAGACGACGTTCTTTTCGTGAATTTTTGTTAAGTAAATTTAGAGTGCAGGTATTTGAAGCTGAGTGTAGTACGATCTTGCTGCCGCGTACTTACATTTCGCGTAAAGATCACAAAGACAAGATAAGAGAAATTAGGGCTCGTACGGAGGCATATAGGCATTCTTTTTTTCCTCGTTCAATTTGGGAGTGGAATAGGAAAGGAAATGCCTAGTAGTGGTACAGTGTACCCTCCGCCACGCACCTTACGGTGAATTGCGGAGTATGTATGTAGATGTAGACCGTTGATAATGTAGGAAGTAGCAACTAAGCACGGTTCACTTAGGAAATTTTCAGTGCTGTACCAGCAGTCACAACATCGACAGGGCCGTTTTCGTCATTTTTGCAAAGGTGAGTAAACTTTCAAGTTTGTATTGAAACTTCAAATAAACATACTAGCGTTAAAACCATTATTTTGACACTGCACGCACTAAAAGTGGGTTTCTTTCTTCACGTAACTGTGCATTTGTTTTGTAAATAGCTTACACGGTCACTGATTGGCGTAGTGTTATAGTTCCGAATATGGTGGCGGGGCACGTTTTTCCAGAGCATACGGGGCACATTTTCCTTATTGCTTTGAGTCTTAACGCCAAGTCTAAAGCAAATGAAAAGTGGGTACTGTGCACGAACTGCAAGAAATGGGTGCATGGAGACTGTACGAAAGGATATGTTGCATTTTTTTGTTTGCCTACATTGTCATTCAGACAATAAGTATGAGTTTTGTTAAAAAAAATGTCGGTAGTTGTGAAATATTTGAGTCACATATTTTGTAAAACCTGTCAGTAGTATTTATTTTTATTTAATGTGGTTACTTTTACTATCCTTCTTTTGTAATGCATTGTAAATGCATAATAAAAATACATATTCAATGAATTCAAGATAATTATCTCTGTTTTACCATTTAAAGTATAATTGGAAAATTTGCCCCTGCAATTTTTACGTAAGCTGGAAAACTTTCCCCGCATAAGGGGCAAATTAATCCAACGCAACATGTTCAGACAAAATCATTTGTTGCCAAGAAGGATATTTACTATTTTCAAAAATATCTGTACAAGACTGTAGATAAAGGTATTGGAAATATAATGTTCCGCTGTTTACCTCAAACCGATAAAAATAAAAAGTTTAAAAATAAAAATGTAAAATGGTGGAAAACGTGCCCCGGCCTCCCCTAATTTATTTTCTATAACTAGTGCCGTTTCAGAGATATTTGCAAAAACTCGAGAGATTTGACACTGTCACTTGACTGTAAGTAAACCAGTACAGGCAAAGATATTAGAGTTAAAAAAAGGACAAACTACCTACGCAAGACCAGTGACATTATTTTAACGTAAAAAGGTAATTACATTTAGGGAAAGATATTAAAATAACAGTTTCAATAGGTGTAAGTTAATACCAGAGTACTATTGTCAAACTTTGGAAGATCAGACAATTTTGGCTATCTGTTAAGAGAATATTGCGTGTTGAGTGCATACATATAATTGTTGTACGAAATACTTGCTAAGAACTCATAAAACTACAATAAAACGTAAAGTGAAAACGCCATTGTGAATTTTTTTTATTTTTCATAACTTTTACGGATGTGGATTACCGATAAACGTAATTCCGTATTTTTTCGAAATACCGTTTCTCCTGCAATTTTAAGAAATGATCTATGAGAATTTCATCGTGCGGTATAAAGCCTCTTTCTTTATTTTTAGATTACAAGTATCTGATTTCCACATCATAGTACGTTTCATACAGCCGTTGACACGAATTTAAATTAACCTGTTGGCTAGAAGGCTAAAACAAGTGAAAACCCTGTAGACAGTTAATTTCCAGGAGCTTTGAACGTCGCCAGTACTGCAACTGATGTGTTCTGTCATCTTTTGTCGGTCGATGCCGAACAATTTCCGGAAATTATACCACAACAGATACTCCTGACAGCACTGAGAGAGGCGTCTAAGCTTCCACAAAGGGGCAGTCTGGCAGTTAACAGGCACTGCGACGTCAATAGTTGTGTCATCGCTTGCGAGGCACACGAACGGGTTTCAAATGTCTCAGGATTAAATGTAAATAAATGGGGAGGCTTAATGTGCAGCTGGGAACATGGACCCACTCTGGGCCTGACTGAAAGTTCGTTTTGTGGCAGATGAATGAATGTTTACAGCGTAACAAAGATAAATCCGAGATCGGTTGTGTCATAATCGAAATTTCATCACAACTGTTCTCTCTTCTCTGTTATATACTGGTCAAAACAATTACAGAATGTGTTGAGATATCTAGGTTATGAAGTATTGGCATAGAGAGAATGGTTTGTCGTCTGTTTGTACTACGACGTGTAGAGAACAACATTATAGCAACTTAGATAGTGGTAACAAAACAAACTTGTTGCATTAGAATTTGGCATTGACTTGTATTTGCCAAAAGAATTGCGTGGCGCGTCCAGAAATTAAGTCCGTTTGGTAATAAAATGAAATTGTACACAGATAAAGAAGAAATTTTTATTGCACAAAATTCTGCAAGTCTTAAACTACTTTTCCACATAACTGCCGAAATTTTGCAGGCATTTGTCATAGCGTGGCACCGGGGTTTGTATACTTTCTTCATAGAAATCTGCCACCTGAGTCTTCAACCAGTTGGAAACAGTTTCTTTCAGCTCGTCGTCATTGGTGAAGTGATGACAGCCAAGGAAAGACTTGAGATGTAAGAACAGATGAAAGTCGTTAGGAGCGAGGTCAGGGCTGTACGGAGGATGGTCACTTCGTTCTTCATCGTCCACATCACTACGCCAGCCATTGAACTGTCGGACCCATCTTCTCACCATCGAATCACTCATCGCATTTGGTCCGTAAACATCGACAATTTGCCAATAAATTTCTCTTGGTTTCAGTTTCCTCGCATTCAGAAACCGAATCACCGACCTGATTTCACAGGCGGCGGGATTTTCAATCAACGCCGACATTCCAAACAAGCACAACAAAGCGTATGTAACTGACAGCGATCTCCAAATGGCGCACGTTCTTCTCCTTGATACACATCGTCTTAAGCGCATGTGCGGAACTGCAATCGCAGCGCTGCAGCGGAGTTAAATTGAATCGGAACTTACTTTCTGGACGCGCCTCGTACACAAGTAGTTGGGTTCAGATAGTGTAGTGAACAGGTAGTGTAATACAACATCAACGTGACTTACCCGGAGCTGTGCCATGCAGAGCCATAGCAGATGACTGCAGCTATTGGGGTGTCGCAAAGTGTAATTTCTAGGACATGGACACTATTTCAGTCAACAGAAAACGTTAAAAGAAGGCAAGGCTATAGCCGTCCACTGGTAACATCTGCAAGAGACCAACCAGTCGGCCGGCCGCGGTGGCCGAGGGGACTGAGGCGCTCCAGTCACGGTCCGCACGGCCACTACGGTCGGGGGTTCGAATCCCCCTCGGGCATGGATATTTGTGCCGTCTTTAGTATAAGGTAGTCCATAAGTAGTTTGTAAGTGTAGGGACTGATGACCCAGCAGTTAAGTCCCTTAAGCTTAACAAACATTTGAACATTTGAACCAACCAGTCGAGACAGGAGGCTGAATGCTACTCAGCTGCAACGCACCATCCAGACAGTACTTTATTCTTTTCAAACTCCACTACGAGGAGTGGTGCGGGCTGTTTCAGAACCGGCAGATATAGAATCGCGGTTCTATTCAGTCAATTATCAGGCGAGCTGATTGTGGGACAAAGAGGGGTCCCTACTGCAAGTAAGTGGGAGGGGCTTACAGTTCTGGCTTACGCCTTACAACCAAGGATATCTCACGGAAACCTCGCTCGGAACTGGGGTTTTAGAAAGCGAAATATCACAACAGACCGAAGTCGCCTACGGAAATGTGGCCTCTACCCACGGTTGCTAATGGCGTGAGTCTTATTAGAACCATGACATTGTTTAGCCCCTAGAACCTGCGCGGAGAAACATCAGGACTGAAGTCGTCACGAATGGCGCTGGGTTCTGTTAAAAGCCTAGTGAAGATTTTATTTTCAGTCGATTCCCCATCTGGAGAGAAAGGAACTCTGAACAGTCCTGCTTATGCGCAGGAAACATCATGGTGGAGGTACGGACCTCTATATCATTCAGAATGGCGCTTTGACTGCTTAGAGGTATAGAGACGAGATTCTTCGACGTTTTGTTGTGCCTTATTGTGGTGCCATAAGGACCCGCTCGGTTAGCCGTGTGTTCTAACGCACCGCTTTCCGATACGGGGAGGCGTACCAGTCCTGGTTCGAACCGCCCGGCGGATTAACGAAAGGGGTCGGAGTGCGCGGCCAGCCTGTATGTAGCTTTTAGGCGGTTTTCATCCACCTAGGTGAATACCGGGATGGTCCCCAACTCCGGCCTCAGTTAAGTGACTCGCAAACATTTCGTTACACTTTACACTTTCACACAGACACACACACATATAACACTATACGCAGACATTTGGGGTTGGGGTTTACATTTCCACCTGTGGGGCATGGGATGGCGGCAGGAAGGGCATCCGGCCACCCTGTAAATATTAACACATGCCAAATCCGCGTTTAACACTGTGCCGACCCTGCATGTACGGGGTGCATTAAGACATAGGTTCCTTTAGCAGGTCGATAACGCTCATCTCCACAGATCTGCAATCTTGGACAACATTCTTGACGCTATCGGAATGGAACGAATGGAGTGGCCAGCTTGTTCATCGGAGTTAAACACGATTAACCACTTCTGGCATGCACTTGTGAGGCGCAATGAAGTCAAACTTGCACCTCTCACAAAGGGTTGAGGAGGTGGATATTTCACTCATGGAAGAATGGGCAAATATCCCTCAAGAACTGATTGATAATCTCATATTGTCCATGGCACACAGGTGTGAGACCGTATTCATCGTCCGAGAGGATCACACACCATATTAGAGGGTAGCAAGAAAAACGTATTCCCTATTATGGTAGCCCCAAGATGCCTCGCTCTAAGTAAACGCCAGGTAAAACTGAAGTAGAGAGTTTAGACAGCAAAATTTCGTACTGTATGAAAATGTTCAAATGTTTGTATAGTCTATGGGACTTAACTACGGGATCATCAGTCCTTAAACTTACAAACTACTTATGAACTAACTAAGACTAAGGATGGCACAAATATCCATGCCCGAGGGGGTATTCGAACCCCCGACCGTAGTGGCCGTGCAGACCGTGCCTGGAGCGCCTCAGTCCCCTCGGCCACCGCGGCCGGCTCGTACTGTATCACCCACAAATCACAAATGTACACAATATCTGAATATAATACTTTATCATATATGTATTGTATATAATATCTAACCTGATCGCCTTATTGCTTATAACTCATTAGAAAAGTATGTGTATTGTATGATAAAAATGTTGTGCGTAATTCGGTATTGAAGAAGTAACTACAAGCTTCAGTGATTAAAACGCTTAAACGTTAAGGATATCCATCATTTTTCCCAACAGATTGCAGAGAATATGTTTAGTTAAGAGAGACTTGCTATGTCGTTTTGAATTTTCATGTATGGAATTGTATCATGAATCTATTTCGAAGTAGCGAAAAGTATGAATCGGAAATAAAATGTACAGAAATGAGAATACGGCAATGTCTGAAAAAGATACGATTTTTTCAAAGGGTTTGGTTTCAATAGTCTCCTTCGACAACTATTAGAGTGATCTGAAGCTCTTTAAGTTTGTTCGAAGAAATCCGGCTGTTCCTGCCGGAGGTTGGAATCCTTCATCGAGCATGTGTGTGTTTACGTATTTCTTAGGTTAGTTTAATTTTGGTTAAGTAGGTTATAAGCCTAGAGACTGATAACCACAGTAGTTTGGTCCCATAGATTAATAACAATTGTATTTGAACTATTCAGAATCCCAAATAGTATACTCACGAAATTGTCACTGTTATACCGTTGACTGCGGCATCACTCTGGTGGACTTACATTATTGCCTATATCGCTCGTTTCCAGTCAACAGCTGTCTCAGATAATCTAGTGACACATAATTCATAACGATTACAAATTGGCCACGCCTAAAGTAATACCCGGCAACTCTTTGGGGTAGAGGAAACATATTCTTTAGCTAACATTCAGATGGCTTTGATGGCTCATCTGTTCTTTGAATTTTCAAGTCATCATTTGATGTAATCTGAGCGTCATCAAAAACGGGATGTGCGTGTTCATGTTATGCGAAATATGTCTTTCCTGTTGTCTTCCATTAGCATTCTACAAACATTTCTAATGGTTCCTTTGTGATGAAATAGCCTCATTTACCCGGCTGTGGTGTTATCCTCTATACACATGTCTAATACCACATTTCAACTCATTAACCCCAAACCATTGCTAAGAATAACAGCATAGTCTTTATACTTTAATACGAATCTCCATTGACTTTCACATTTGTCGAATCTCTGAAATGAAAACCTTTACAGAAAGCAGACAATTGGCTTCTCTTCCTTTTCCGCGCGACATTTTGTACTTTGTACTTAAAATGCATCTGCGTCTCATATCCATTACTTCATGTAATTGTACAGGATGACCAGCCAGTCTAAAATAGTTTACGGAAATAATTCAAAATTTTATTTCAAAACTTCGCCTAAGTTTTACAAGTGTTCTTTCACTGCGCCATACGCCTTGACAACGTGACCAAGCCTGTCCACCTTGCAGGACAGAGCCGGCCAGAACCAGTATTGAATGCTGATTCTAAAATCACGCCACCCTTCTGGCGTCCGTGCTGAAACTACTGACGTTTCCATGCCACCGTGGAGCCAATAGCAGACACCCACGTTTGATCACGTGTGCTACTGCTGGAGGACTCCGAGGTGCGAGAATCACTTTCTTCGCTTCCTTCAGTTTGAGTTCTCGTACAGAACAGATGCTCTCCAGAGGCTCAGCGTCTGTGCGGGGCGAACGGCCGCATGCCGCCCGCTCCCGCCTAGCGGCTGTTCGGTATCAGCCACCAACTGTGTGAACCGTAACCATTACCATTACCGTAACCTTTCCCATTTTCTAATCCGTTTAGACTGGCACTCATTCATTACATCCGTATCCGTACCAGTGCGAGTACCGCCATGTATCCCGTATTTCAGAATATACCAAATATTAACTTGAATTCTATCTTTTATTTGCCAATCAGCCACACTTTCCTAGGGCGCCCACAAGCCTTCACCGCTCCGCCTTCCATCCTGACAACGCTTCCAACCCATTTTATTTATATGCAGCACTGGGATGGTTTGTATAATTTTCCTATCATCCGTAGGATAAAGAGTAAGTGCTGTACATAATACTCAACTTAAGCAGTTCTGAACTTTGTGACACGATGTATCGTTTCATATAACTGTGATGAATTATTCAGCAGTTACGTAAGAACCTGATGTTTCCAAATGATATGTATGGTTGTGTTTGGTATAAAATAGAAAATCTGGATTAATTGCTTCAACTTCAGCTGCATGGTTTTTTAATAGTATCGACAGAATTTATGGTCCTTATCCACTCACTCAAAGATTCTGTAGTGTCACTGTCTCTTAACTCTACGTGAGTTTCTCATTATCTATATATGCATACATATATTATACAACAAAATGCTCCCGCGTCTGGAAGTGCAGGTGTATAATTCTTTAAGGTGCGTGGCAGTGGATGAGCCAATGACCGAAAATCCGCTCTATAGGACTATAGGTATTCTTGGGAAATTCTGTTTATTCTGTGAATCGCGAACGTTACCGTAAATTTGAAAATGTGTTTATTTTTTCACAATACGATGCTTGTGTAGATTCGCCTTTCACATTTTAATAACGATGAAGACATGACGTCCAGTAATATTGACGTCAAACACATCAGTTTCCAATATCTCATAGCATTTTATTTTCCTCAGTCATCATTCACTAATGATAAACAAAGGCATAAAAATGTAAAAAGTAAATAAAATGAAAGTAAAAAAAAAAAAAATTACAGACTCAATAATGAAAGATAACTGCGAAAAATTCCGTGATTCACTACTACATCGATATGCAAATGTTCCATTATAAATGAAGCCCTCTTAACATTTTACATAAGCATCTCTCTGTGCTCTGTGTTACTGGCTGTATGCGGCGATGATTGTGAAAAGGGAGCGCTGAAGGAGATTATAGTCAGAGATTATCTACATTTCCGTTTCCGGACAATGATACAGCGGCTGCTTTTATCATCGGGATTTGTTGCCACCTTTCATAGCCAGCTGCCATATTTCTGTTTGTACGCCCCTCGTCCATCACCAGCAACCTGCCTCTGCGGGTGTCGCATTTGTGGCACAATTTAGGAAAGTCCTCATTCATGCCTTCATTCAAATTCGTGCTTTGTTACTGTATGTCCGGCACTTTTTGTCATCGCCAAGGCAAGAAGGGGTTTACCGTTTGATGAAATTACTTTATCTTGCTATGGTTGCAAGCCAGTGTAGTACTGTGAATAGAGATTTTCATTACACTGCAGTACTTACGATGAATTTTAATATCATTCACCTTAGATGTGCTCTCAGTTGTTTGCTAAATGTACAGTATCACATATTATGTTTCAAGATTTTCCTTAGCGAGATTTTTAGTTTGTTACGCTCTCATGTTTCGGTATTTAAGCAAGACGTATTATATGTTTTACATTTGAATCGTGGATTGTGCACATGCTATGGACAATTTCAGGCAATCGGTATCTGAGGCAAACCAGAACGTTTTTACGTTCATCTCGCGTAAGAGCCATAAGAATAACATAAGAGGTATGATGGGTCGTATATAATGCAATCATGTGTGACTGGAATAGTGACGGGAGTGACTTCTAAAGTACAAAGCACCCTCCATGTTGCTGTCTACATTGGCTTGAGAAGATTTCTTGGTGGATGTATGTCTGGAATTTGGTGCTTGATTATACCAATTTATAACGACACAGATTAACTTCGTCGTCATTCACACGTTTTATGAGTATTTTATATCCGTTGGGATCCAGCACGGCGTTCCGTACTGCAATCTTGAACCCACTGAATCCATATTCTGCTAACAGTCATTGGATCGCGACCAACGCGAGCAGCAATGTCGAGATACGATAACTCGCAAGCGCGATAGGCTAGAATCCGATCTTTATCAAAGTCGGAAACGTGATGGTACGAATTTCTCCTCCTTACACGAGGCATCACAGCAACGTTTCACCAGGCAACGCTGGTCATCTGTTGTTTGTGTATGAGAAATCTGTTTGAAACTTTCCTCGTGTCAGCACGTTGTAGGTTTCGCCGGAGTCGCCAACCTTGTGTGAATGCTCTGGAAAGCTAATCATTTGCATATCACAGCATCTTCTTCCTGTCGATTAAATTTCGCGTCTGGCACGTCATCTTCGTGGTGTAGCAAAATCAATGGTCAGGAGTGTGTATAGACATTTTAACCTATGGATTCACATTACTTTGTTAGGACACCAATGCATATTTGAAATCAACACTACCGTCGGATGATGGACTCATACCCGAAGCTAGTAATGGTGAAATAAATTGATTTACAAAAATCTCGTTGCTGGCTGCAGTATTTCTTTACTACAGTATTACCCGTAGATTTTGTCTTGAAAATGTCCAGCAATAAAACCCCAGTATCTCGCGTGTTCAACAGGTTATCTATACGATTATAGGTGTATTTGATACAGCGACTCCTGCAGAATTTTTTCACTCACGACTCAACTACGTAGTGCAATAATATGACGATAAAATGCAAATAAACCGAACCCAAACAATTATACATATGAGGTCCTAATAAACAGGTCCGCAATAAACCGTGAGGAGTGTGGCGGAGGGTACCTCGTACCACTACTAGTCATTGGGTTTTCTGTTCCACTCTCATATAAACGAAAGCTCGTATTCCTTGACACAAGCCTTAATTTCTCTTATCGCTATGGTCTTGACGCGAAATGTAAACTGGTGGTAATAGACTAGTTTTGCAATCAGCTTCAGGGTCCGGCACTCTAAAGTTCAATATAGTGTTCTCAGTAAGAACGTTGCCTTCCCTCCATCGACTCCCATTTGAGTTCTCGAAGCATCCCTGGAACACTCGCTCCTTAATCGAATCTACCAATAACAATCAAAGCAGTCCGCTTGTGAATTGCTACTATGTCTTCCTTCCCAAACATAGGAAAAATTCTTAAGGTAGGGTCGTACAATCGTTAAATACCATGCATCCTTTACAGATGACCCGCGTCTCGCCGAAATTCTCCAAATAAAGCGAAGCCGACCATCCGCCAACCCCACGACCGTCCTCACATACTCGTTCGTTTCATGACATATCCTTCTGCCACATACGCCTACATACACAGAGTGAAGAAGTCGCACGAAATTTTAATCCTGCCAGTAGGAACCAAAATTACTATGTTGTGTAGGTCATAAACGCCCCTTTTTCTAACTACGTATATTTGTGCCGTCCTAGTTCGTAAGTAGTTCATAAGTAGTTTGTAATTTTAGGGACTGATGACCCCGTAGTTAAGTCCCATAGACTATACAAACAATTGAATTGAATTGATCTAACTACGGAAAGTTGGTGCCACGCACTCCGATTCTCAGCGGTCATGCATTGTCCAAGGCATCTGGAAACAGGGTAAGATGGCGGCCAATCGGAGCGCGTCGCGCCAACCTTCTGTAGTTTAATGATGGTGCTTTATTGACCTAAACAACATTAGTAACTTGAGTTCCCACTGGCATCAGCTATCCAGAGTTAAAATTTCATAATTTTTCTCCACGCTGTATAATCGACGCGACTATGTCAAGCAGCCCACTACTAATGCTGTATTCTACTCATCTGTATAACCATCCACTTTTCTACTTTTAGAGTAAGTGATCTTCAATCCTACTACAGTCACAGAATGACTTCACCTTCCCGTCTACCACAATATGATCAGCAAACAGCCGCAGATTGCTATTCACTCTGTCCATCAGATCATTTCTGTAGAAAGAAAATGACACTTCTTTTGCCCTCTCCTGACAATACGCTTGTCTCTAATGACCATTGCCGTCGAGGTCAACTTACTGACTTATGTTACTTAAGAAATCTTTGCCAACTCCCATATCTGGGAAGTTAATCAAATTGTTGCACCTTCGTTAGCAGACTGCAGGGGGGGGGGGTGGGTCTAACGCATTTTGTAACTCAAGATTCGTACATTTGCCTGTGCTGTTTACTAATGGTAGCGCGCCGCAGACCGTTCGGCCACTGCGGTCGGCTCTTAGAATTAGAAACCCGGTTTCGAATTCCAAGAGGTGGCTTCCTCTTTCATTCCTTTACACCGATCCATGTTCTCCTTCTATTTGTAGTATGACTAACATAACTTAAAATTTAACTGTGTAACAAATAAAATTATATCGTTCATATATTATAATTCGTGCAAATTTAGAGTCGTTAGCTCACAGTCGTCCGTACATTTCCAGACAAAAGCACCAAATGCCTGTGTGAACTGTACGTTACTTAAAAAAATAGTGTTAGTTACACTGAAAAATAATTTAGTATAATGCCTAAAATTGTTTTACACATTCCTAACAAGCAACGTAAAGAATATAAGTGATGGGAAGACGATATTAAATTTTTGGAAAATTTTGCCCCAATCCTGAAGAATGTAGTTTTCTGACAAGGACTGATTTCGTATGAAGTCTTTTAATTAAACTTTTATCGTAAAACAACACAAGAACAAGTGGCATGTGGTTTTCTTAAGTTAGTTGAGAAGAACGTCAAACGACATAGAAGCCTTATTTTATAAGTATCAGATGACGGGCATTATTACACGTAATTTAAACTCTTAGGTGTTTGCTCTGTTTTGTCGTTTTTCGGATATTTACGTCAGTAACAGGAACTAACATTGCTTTCGTAATGCATAGTAAATAAAATATATTGGGCACACAAACTGGACCTATATGAAGAACTAATAAACGATCTTTACACTGATGAGTGCATGCTGACCTGATGGTAAATGACAAACTTGAAACCAATAATATTAATTTCTTTAAAAATATTCGCTAACGTTATTTCATTAGCAAGATCAGATCAGTATATGTTATTACACACGTACATTTAAAAGTATGTTTCATTTTCACTATATAGTAATTTATCTTCTTTTGTAAGAATATTTAGACCATTATGAAACTCTGACAAAAGAAAGTCTGCTTTTGATGTGTTTATAACTGTGATCTTGTGTTGAGTTTGCCAGTTAACCAGACTACCAACTAAACTGTATATAAATGCATGATCAGGGCCGGCTTATCCATCCAGGTACCCGGGCGAATCGCCAACGGCGCCCTTAGTGGGCGTCCATTAATTACCCGAGTTCTTTTTTTTTTTCTTTTTTTTTTCTTTTTTTTTTTTTTTTTTTTTTTTTTTTGGAGGGGAGAGGGGTCTCGGCAAATCTCACGTAATTTTTTCCCGCGAGAAACAGTAAAAAAGTCACTATGATCCACCACGGAAGCACAAACCCTGCCTTCGCCTCGTACTGTCTCTGAGATGTGTGTGTAAATCGTAGAGCTGCCAACATATGCAGTCCTACACACATTGGATGGCGCTGTATTATTTCAGTACATTAGGGGAGTATTCTCGATGAATGCAGTGTACGATCTATTAATTTCTGTAGATGAGTAATTAAGTCACAAATATTCGATTTAAATCCATTCAAATTAATTAATTTCAAATGTAATGACTACTTCACAGTCCGTCTTTTCCTTTATTTGGACCGGCAGCTACTAGTAGTTTTTGTGTTGCACGAGAGATGGCACAGCTGCATGGGCGCACCCTTTTGCAGTTCTTGAAACAAATAACAGACGCGCTGTGGTAGACCCGTTCCCCAGACGTCAGACAAAGCTAGCGTGAAACATGGATGGATGCAGCCAATAGGAAGATTGCATTCGGCAGGTTTTCTCTTTTGATATCCTTAATTCAGCGCACGTTTGTGAGACTAACGACATACGTTGAATGAGATTGAGTAATATTTTATTTTCGCGTGATGGATGACTGTAATTTGTATATTTGTTACAGTACGGTACCGGCGTGTTTTGGACAATCGTAGGCGTGCGCTTCGTCCCACCCTAAAGCCGGCGCTGTGCATTAGCCAAATAATCTAAACATATAATATATACAAAACAAATGTAAATTCTTAATCACACATAGATTTCAATACATATCCTCTTTGGAGCACACAGCACATGAATATAACGACACTGTAATTCATCTGCAAGTGTATAAAAGTACCTAAAGATGGCAGTATGTTGCGGAAACGTGTAGTGCTATTAAAGTATTTCTCAATAGTGATTTCTGCAGTATATTTACTTCATAAAAGCTTACGTATTTCTCTTTAGGCTACGAAAACTATGAAAATTGGTGAGTTTAAATCAATAAAAAGTAAAGGCCGTAAACTCCACAAAATACTTAGGAATTACTAATTACTTCAGAGTTAAATTGCAAGGAACACGTAGATAATGTTGTGGGAAAGGCGAACCAGAGACTGCGTTTTATTGGCAGAACCATTAAAAGATGCAACAGAACTACTAAAGAAACTGCATACACTACGCTTGTCCGTCCTTTTTTGGAGTATTGCTGCCCGGTGTGGGATCCTTGTCAGGTGAGTTTCACGGAATACATCGGAAGAGTCCAAAGAAGAGCAGGTCGTTTTGTATTTTCACGATACAGGGGAGGCAGCGGTACGGAAATGATACAGGATCTGGGATGGTAATCATTACAACAACGGCGCTTATCGCAGCGGCGTGGGCTACAATAGCCAACATTCTCCTCCGAATGACTCCCACTTACATAGGTAGAAATGATCATCAGAATAAAATACGAGAAATCAGAGCTCGAACGGAGATTGTTCTTTCTTCCCGCGCGCTATTCGAGAATGGAATGGGAGATAAATAGTATACCGGTGGTTCTATGAACCCTCTGCCAGGCACTTAAATGAGATTTGCAAAGTATCCCATGTAGATGTAGCTTCTTTGGTACTTTTAAAAACTTGACTTTTAGATTGGTGAAAACGAATTTCGTGACTAAGCGATCCTATTGGCGTTTTAACCAATGGAGTAACCGAGCCCTGAAGTGCGCTTATATGTAAGGCCCTTCTGAAACTTCCGCTGCAGACCAAGGGCGTATACTCAGTCGCGAACACATTTAACGCGCAAAAGCGAATGCAGTAGTAAGAGCGTAACGCGGCGGCAGCAACAGCCACGGAAGAATTTCCCAGTCGCAACTCATCAACAGTTTCGCTCGTGCCGGCTGAACTTGGCTAATTAGTGGCGCGTCGGCGACTGCAGCAAGTCGGACGCGGGTCGCGGATTGGGCGCGCGTGTTTCGCGGGATGGCCGCGCGGCGCGCTGCGCGCGCTCCGCCGGTCTAATGGAGCGTCTGGCCGCCCGGCTGAGTAATTGCGTCCGCCTCTGCACGCCGACGGCCCATTTCGCAGGTGAACCCCCCCCCCCCCCCCACCTCCCACCGACTGCCCGTCCACGCGCGTACGCATTCACATCGCCGCGACGCAACGGAAATACTCCGCCGCGGGGGAAAAAATTCCCGACTTAATTAGATGGGCCGGCAGCACAACTCTGGCCCCAGCGGCACTGCGATTCTGACTTATTGGCTCCCGTGGTACAGTCCTGCCAAAATGATGTGGGCCACACTCTTTCCGAATGAAATCGGAAAGTTTAAAAAAATGCATATTGCCAACCTTCAGCCATATCTATGTCACACAATAAAAGTGGATATACGTCACTGGCGGCGCATCCTATATGTTCACTGGTTCAGCTTTTTTAACTTATGAGACTTAATTACGGAGTCATCAGTCCCTAAACTTACAAACTAAGGACGGCACAAATATCCATGCCCGAGTGGGGGATTCGAACCCCCGACCGTAGTGGCCGTGCAGACCGTGACTGGAGCGCCTCAGTCCCCTCGGCCACAGCGGCCGGCCCGGACATAAGCTTCTGAAAAAAAGTAGATAAATAAAAAAAATAAAAAGTGTTTTCAAACTATCATTCTTCGTTTCGTTCTTACAAGGGGAGGCGGCTAACTGTGAGATTCACATTCGATTCATACTGCGCATAATAACAGCTCATGGCCAGAGGTGTAATTTGGCAAAGCACCAAGATACACTTCTCAGCCGTTGTCGAGAAAATCGACAATTAAAAAAAAACCGTTGCGGTGAAATACTCTCTACGACTAATAATTTTCTACAGCGGCGTGGTGCAGCGGTAAGCGCTCGGGTTCGTAATCTGAAGGTCGCCGGATGGAATCTCGGGGCATGCAATTTTTTTTATTGTTTGTTTTTTGTTATTCTAATACACACACACACACACAAACACACACACACACACACACACACACACACACACACATATATATATATATATATATATATATATATATATATATATATATATATATATATAATCTCCCGGCAATCAGTTTCAACAGTTATGCATATAATAAGTTGTTTGAAAGTCGTTTGTCGTGGAGAAATAATACTTGAAATAAAAAACAATATCACAAATAATATTCAAGTAGATACATTAACAATTAGTGAACAGAAGTAGCTGGAGTATCGCACGAAGCAGAATGATAGTTATCATAGAAACATGGAAAGCTGAAAACAGCACGACATCGAGCACATCTGATGAACGATGCGTTTTTACAATAACAATTGTTTTCTAAATTATCTGTTGGGAAACACACCTGATTGACATTCTGAAAAATTGTTCTATCGTTCGTCAGGTTTGATGCACATCACGCGTATCGTATCATATCGGCAAAAATCGGAGAATTGGTGGTGGACGATGGATTGGATTTTTATACAATCCTCCCTGGAATTGATGTCACGGTTGCGCTCGATTAAAAAAGCAAAATTTTAAGGCGCTTGATCAAATTTTTTACCTGCCTGTTATATATATTTGAATTACAAAAAACAATTGATTAAAAACGTATGCCTCGAGATTCGATCCGATGACCTTCGGATTACGAACCCCAGCGCTTACAGCTGCGCCACGCCGCTGTAGAAAATTATTACTCGTAGAGAGTATTTCAACGCAAGTTATTTTTTTCTTTTTTTTTTTCTTTTTTTTTCTTATATTGTCGATTTTCTCGACAACGGTTGAGAAGTGCATCTTCGTGCTTTGCCAATTTACACCTCTGGCCATGAGCTTTTATTATACGCAGTATAAATCGAATCTGAATTTCACAATTGGCGGCCTCCCCTTGTTAGATCATTTTATACGCACATTCGAAGTATTTTTATTGCAGGAGAAACGTTTTATGTCGCGGAGACAGCACGTATACGACTCGTAGCGCTCCAGCCTAATAAAGGCAGCAGTGGCCGTAGCGTTCCAATGCGCATGCGCGGCTCTGTCATGTCATACAAACATTTCTGTACCCAGTGATCTTCCTCTTCTTGGTTCAAAGGTCATATGTGCAAAAATTCATAAAGATTGGAGCAAAACTATGCATTTTGTAAAATTCCGTAAGTTAACTACCGTCCACCATGCACCGAACGAAATTTTATACGGACAGTGACTTTCCTCTTGTTTTTCAGGTATAGTGTGCAAAATTTCATCAATATCAAAACAAAATTATAGACTTGTTTAGAACCTGTTGAAGCGATGTGGAAGGCACAGTATACCGTTAGCAGTGCCTGTTCTCTTGATGGTTTATTTATTTATTCTTATATTTCCTTATTCGTATGTTTATCCTTACAGAGAAAGAGGTGAAAACATTGTAGCACACATAGACCAAAGGGGTCTGTGGCATCACCTTTCGCTGTATGTAACCTCCTTGCCATACAGTCGCAAACGTCATCGCTGGCCTTCAGTTCGAATTATTTTATAATTTGACGACTTCCATCCACCATATATATCTTCCACCCCCTTATAGCTATCGGTATGGAACTGCTATGATGTACAACGGGATACTTCGGACAACAATTACACACAGACCGTTCGTTTGCGATCTGTAGTTTTCGTTGCAGGGCGAAATATTAACACACACACACACGTAGAATTTTATATACACCGACAACTTTCCATCCCAATATACTCCACCCTTTTATCATTATCAACCCTCAAGCAACAATGCAACCAATATAAATATTTTCAAAGAATAAATATAATTTTCTAAGAGTAATTATTGTTCCGCGTTTCGCGTTATATTCTTCAACTTACTAAATATCTATCAGATCGTTATAAAACCGTAGAGTAATTATTGTTCCGCATTTCGCGTTATATTCTTCAACTTACTAAATATCTATCAGATCGTTATAGAACCGTACCTAAAACCTTCCTCAGGTATAAATTAGTAACTGTACAAATATTTAAGCCTCTGCGTCTTGTCGTTCGGACATGATAAGCATACACATAACATACATTCACATTTATATATATATGAATACATAGCTATTCGATCGCCATAAAACCGCCTTCCCCTGATAGACATTAGTAACTGTACAAATAAATTTTTCGCTCTTTAAGTCTTGTGGTTGAGACGCTATAAACGTACACCGAACAGACATTCACATTTATAGATATAGATTAACAATGTTCAGTATCATACAGAAACAAATTACTCAGCTTTAAGCTTGGAAAAAAGCCTGAAATAAGGAAGCGTGGTAGGCCAACGCCTCAGGTCGTTTTGAACTAAGCGAAAACAAACCTAAGTAAGACTTTCTGCAGATCTTTTAAAGGTTGCGGGTGTGTGTGTGTGGGGGGGGGGGGGGAGGAAAGGGAGATGGGAGCAAACCGGGGCGCTTTCCCCCGATGACACTTGCAGAAGTGCGCCAAATTGTCTCTTGCCGAAACGTCGACCCGCTGAGGGGGAGGGGCGGTGGTGCTATTATCAATATCCGGCACACAAAGAAGTGAACACCCAGTCATCCAAAGAACCAGCCGCTACTAGCCTACGTAAAATGTCACTTGACACTAAGTCTTGATGATAACTAAAACAGTGGCAGGCAGGGTATAAGAATTCAAAGAGTAACTAACAAAAATATAAAGAACTACATAATTGCTGTGATAAATTAGCAGCAATTGAAGTATTTGTGGTGTGAAAATAATGTATCTTTGACAGCCATCACAGGACATATTTTTGTTAAGGTGTCATGGATATACCCGGCCGTGGTGGCCAAGCGGTCTGCGGCACGTCAGTCACGTTCTGCACGGCCACTACGGTTGGGGTTTGAATCCCCCCTCGGGCATGGATATTTGTGCCGTCCTTAGTAATAGCTAGTTCATAAGTAGTTTGTAAGTTTAGGGACTGATGACCCCATAGTTAAGTCCAATACGTTGTACAAACATTTGAACATTTTCTCATGGCTATGTTCCATAACACTCCGTTTTTAGTACCATTTCGTTTACCTTAATACAGACTTTGACAGACAATGGGTATTACGTAACTTTTATTTATTTTTCACACGGTCCAAACTGTTATTTACGTAATGACTATATGACACTCTCTGTATCAGCAATCTAATCTAATCTAGTCGCCATGACACATCATCAAAGATCTGTTTTGGCTGTCAAAGATATATTATTTTCACAACATGAACACTTGGATCTCTGCTAACTTCATCACATCATGTACGTAGTTCTTAATATTTTTGTTAGTTACTCTTTGAACTCTTAGACCATGGCTCACTATAATGCAACGTGGCATTGTTTCATTTATCATCAACACGTAATGTCAAGTGACTTTTTACGTACCTTATGTGCTTGACGTAGATAGGGTGACGGAAAATGTATAAACATAATCAGTCTGTTTAATTTGTAATTTCTGGATGAATCTACTGGGTAATGTCATAATTCATGATTGTCATTTTTGTTTCACATACTTTTCTGATGATGGTTAATAACCGAAATCGATAAAGTTGTAAATAAATTAAACAGCTGATAGTTACCAATATGCGTTTTTGAATGTATATTACGGCAGTTAAAACATCTCAAGAAAAAAATTGGAAATTTGAAAGAGATTTTTTGATGAAGTATATTATTAGGATAGAAAGACAAAGTGAAAAATAATTGCCGCGGCGGAGTGGCCAAGCGCATTGAGGCGCTATGCTCTGATGCGCGAGGCCGTTCCCCGTCGGGGCTTCGAATCCCCCCTCGGACATGGATGTTTGTGCTGTCTTTAGTGTAAGGTAATTTATAAGTAGTTGATAAGCTTAGGGACTGATAACCCGCAGTTAAGTCCTATAAGCTTAACAAATTTTTTTTTGGAAAAATAATTAGAACATTTTTTAGCAATAAATATGACGTAAATAGGCATTGATGAGTTTCAAATGAAATGGAATACAAAAAAGTGGAAGCAGGAAGGAGAACGAGCAGGATGAAACGCATCTCATTCTTTTGACATCTGATGAGACCTCAAGAAAACATAATTAGTGACATAATATTAAAAAATTGTGGAATAGTAAAAGCAACATTAAATGTAACACAGAAATTAAGAACAATTTAAGAGAACACTAAATTATAGTAGACAATCTAACAATAGAAAAGCAGACACACAGACACACACACACACACACACACACACACACGCACGCACGCACGCACGCACGCAGGCACACACACGAGAGTCGAAACGAAAATAAAAATAAAAACGCAGTACGGTAAGAGTGATCTCAAATGAAGAGAGAAAGAAAGTATCTGAAAGAATGAAGAAATGTTGAACTATATTACTGAATAACAACTTCTACAAACCATTTTACTATTAACTAGAGTTCCAATAACAAAAATAAATTATGAAAAATTTTTCAACACTCTCAACTTAGAAGAAGTGGCTATAGAGATCAACCTACTAGAAAGGATTGTGGTGTCGCACAAGTCCAAAGTGCGCGCCACCTACTTTCGCCGCGCGCCGCCATGCACGCACGGCGCGGCGTTCTCACGACGACAGCCACGAGCGCCCTCTGCCACAACGCCGCTCGTGGCCACCGCTGAACGACATCGTCACTTGGGACTGAGATAGCAACCAGTTAGGACCTTCGTAATCAGATAGGCACCAGTGAAGACTTGGCTATCGTACAGGCACTAGGCAGGCCTCTAGTTCAACTATGTATCAGCCTTCTGCAGTACTATGTAAAAGTTAAGTATTGTATAAATTCTGTTCAATATATATCTCGTTCTAATTTACTCTAGTGTTTCTAGTTTCTGGCTGCTCCCCTCCGTACCTGCACCAGCGTGCTATCTTTATTCCAGTCTCGGTCGCATTCCACTCGGCCACCGACACCTACGACGGAACCGAGACACAAAAGTGGCGACGAGGCTGGGACACAAAAGTGGCGACGAGGAGTGATAGACGATCCGTGGACCAGCCCACTTGCAGCAGCCAGACAGCAGCAGTCGGAGCACGCAGAAATTGCTCCCGCCCACCCACCCTTATTATAAGACTTTTGGGGGACCATATTCAGTTACGTGTTTGTGGACTTATTTGTTGCAGAGCGTCCTCTTTCATATTGCATTTGTGTTTTGTTATAATTTACTTGTATGCGCGGCGCCTAATCGGTCAGCATGGCCACTACCCCGATCCCAAACTTAATGGAAATTATTCAGTATTCAGTTACAGACGGCGCAAATAACACAACTCCTGCAGGCTGTGGCCCAGCTCACAGCGCAAGCAGCTAACCAACAACAACAGCCGCCGCTTCAGCAGCCCACACCTGCCGCCGCAACGCTTCCTACGTTTCGCCTGTACAACGAACGTGAGGAAGAATGGAGCGACTACTTCGCACAGTTTCAAGAACTCGTCGCGGCTCATCAAATTACAGGTCAGAAAGTGAAGCATCTGCTATTATCTGTGGTGGGCACCAACACCTTCGTGTTACTGAAAAAACTTTTCCCCGTCGTATCTCCTCGTGATGTAGACTTTGAACAAATAGTAGAGGCACTAAATGCTCATTATGAGAGAAAAGTTCTTGTAGCCGCTGCACGGTACCGATTTTTCAGACTGAAAAAATTACCTGAACAGTCACTCCAAGAGGGGATCACCGAGTTGAAGGGCTTAACCCGCAAATGTAAATTTACTTGTTCTTGTGGAATTTCTTATAGTGATGTGATGTTAAGAGATGCGATTACGCAGAACATTCAGGACCCCAGAATTAGGGCAGCAATTCTGAAACAGTCTGACCCCTCATTAGACAGTGTACAGCAGCTTATTGAAGCGCATGATACTTTTGACTTAGCAGATGTAGAAATGCAAAGCCACAGTGTTAATTCAGTGCGCCGCAACGGTCGCTTTCCTAGCCGTAGTTCTCAGTGTAGCACTAGTGATTCTTACAATAGTACAGGCCGTGCTGAACAGACAGTGAACAGTAGCCAGTGTAAAAGTGCGACACAAAGGTCGCCCCGTCGTGTTAGAAACAGTGATTTGAATAACGGGCGCCAACGCTCATTTCAGAAAAATGTTCGTAAATCTTGCCCCCAGTGTGTGTCTCGCCACAAGCGTGCTCATTGCCCTAGTCGCAACGCAACCTGTTATCAATGTGGCAAATCAGGACATGTACAGTCTGTTTGTACGCAAATTAAAAACTCAAAGAACGGTACCGTTAGAAACAGTGCTTCGCAGAGAGCGAGAACAGTTCATTCTGTAAATGTTATACGGGCTGTGGAATTGAACAGTGCTTTCCTTGGATCTCAATTGCAAGAAAGTAGTTCTGCGCCTATGGCAAAACTATATAGTGCACCACGTAGCAAGCGCCGACGAGCGCGTAAAACAGTGCAACGGAAAAGGGTTCGGGACAAGCAAAATGACTATGAACAGTGCATTCCTGTAGTGAAAATAGTGCCTTCTGCAACTGCTCCTTGTAATAGTGCCCAGTACTGTGTAGCTAGTGACAGTAGACATCAAGTAGCTACTCAAAAGTGTAGTGCAGTAGTTAGTACATCTGGAGTAGCTTCGCATGCTTGCGCGGACGCCGATCCGGCGGTAGTGCCACCTAGTGACAGTGTTGTTAATCCCCTGTGTGCCGAGTCTGCGCCGCTTACTTCACTACGCGGCCCGCGCAAGGGCAGTAAACAAACCGTAGCAGACGTTGCTCACATTCGCGCACCTGTCGAGCGCCGCAAGCAAAAACTGTTTGTGACTCTCTTCATAGAAAATAAGACGGTGCAATTTCAGCTTGATACTGGTTCCGCTGTCACATTAATAAATAAAGATACTTATGAACTTCTGGGTTCGCCCAAATTGTCGCCGTCACAGCAAGTGTTAACAGCTTATACAGGTCAAAATATTCCCGTGCTAGGAACGTGTAGCCTGCCTGCCTCTTTTCAAGGTGTAACAAAAACAGTTGCTTTTGTAGTTCTTCAGGCCAAATCGACAAAGAACATTTTTGGACTAGATGCTTTTGACTTGTTTGGTTTATCAATTCAAAGAGATGTGCTTCAAATTTCGTCAATAGTGCCTCAGGATAAAATCAATGCATTGTGTGACAAATATAGTGACTTGTTTTCGCCGGAACTAGGTTGTGCAAAAGACTTCGTGGCACATGTAACTTTAAAAGAATCTGCAGTTCCAAAATTTCGTAAAGCTAGACCAGTGCCTATCGCCTTGCGTGATACAGTTGCCGAAGAACTTAATAGTTGGCAAGATAGTGGGGTGATTTCTCCTGTTTCTGCGAGTCAGTGGGCCTCGCCTTTAGTAATTATACCCAAGCCGTCAGGAAAACTTCGTCTCTGTGCGGACTTCAAATCAACAGTGAACAGTCAAACAATTGTAGACACTTATCCCCTGCCCAGACCTGACGAACTAATGGACAAATTAGGACAGTCTCGTTTCTTTTCTAAGATTTATTTAGCAGAGGCATACTTACAGATTCCACTTGATGACGAGTCAAAAAAGTTTTTCGTCATTAATACTCACATGGGCCTTTTTCAATTTCAACGCCTACCCTTTGGCAGTTCTTCCGCCCCCGCTATTTTTCAGCGTTTTTTGGAACAGCTGACAGTTTCTGTACCGTGTTGTTCGAACTATTTAGATGATATTGTGGTATCCGGACGTACAGTTGAAGAACATTTAGCAAACCTGGAGTGCCTTTTCAAAGTGTTGACTGCAGCAGGTCTACGTTGTAATAAAGCAAAGTGTTCGTTTCTTCAAACTGAAATAGAGTACCTAGGCCATGTGATTAATGCCCAAGGAATTCATCCCTTACAGTCACATCTTCGAGCAATCAAAGATTTGCCTCCTCCTAAGAATGTGCATGAATTGCAAGCAGTAATGGGGAAGCTTAACTATTATTTCAGATTTATTCCCAATGCCTCTCAGATTGCAGCTCCACTGCATCACTTACGTAGGAAGAATGTTCCTTTTGTTTGGTCCAAAGATTGCCAGGTTGCCTTTGACAACTTAAAGTCTGCACTACTCAGTGATGCATGTTTGATTCCCTTTGACCCACAGAAGCCTGTAGTGCTAGCAGTTGATGCCTCGTCGTACGGTGTGGGTGCAGTTTTGTCGCATCGTATTGGATCTCACGATCGTCCTATTGCCTTTGCATCCAAGCTACTGACGCCAACGCAACAGAATTACAGTCAGATAGAAAAGGAGGCCTTAGCAATCATTTACGGCGTCACAAAGTTTCATCATTATCTCTGTGGCAGAAAATTCTATTTGTTGACTGACCACAAGCCTCTCACGTCGTTGTTCTTACCCACAAAGCCAATTCCGCCACGAACGGCACAAAAGCTTCAGAGATGGTCCTTGATATTGTCTAATTATCAGTATGAGATTTTGTACCGACCTACCACTCAACATGCCAACGCGGACACACTTTCCCGACTTCCGGTTGGCCAGGATGTGTCGTTTGATTCTTCGGAAATGGCATGTTGTCAGATAGACTCTAGAGATGCTTACGCTGTTGCAGATTTCCCTTTGAACTCTCGTCGGGTTGCACAAGAAACAGCTGCGGATGCAGACGTAAGTGTGGTAGCACGTTTTGTTCGCTCAGGGTGGCCTGCCAGAGCCAAAGACATTGATCGGCCTCTGGTTCGACTTATTTTGCACAACGTCATGCATTATCTTTTAAGTCAGGGTGTTCTGTTGTTGCATACCCACAACGACCAAGCAAGAGTGATTGTTCCTCGTTCCCTGCAACGAGAAGTATTACGCCTCCTGCATCAAGGACATTGGGGTATTGTTAGGACAAAGCAACTGGCCAGACGTCATTGTACCTGGGTTGGTATGGACGCTCAGATAGAGAGCATGACATCACAGTGTACAGTTTGTGCGGAGCATCAGGCGGCTCCTCCACAGCGTTTCTCAGACTGGCCACGCCCCAAGGGACCATGACAACGTTTACATATTGACTTTGCCGGACCTTTCTGGAATACGCGCTGGTTAATCGTTGTAGACGCTTTCAGCAAGTTTCCTTTTGTGATTGCCATGAACTCAACGACGGCGTCTAGTACGATCAGTGCCTTAACATCAGTGTTTTGCATCGAAGGTTTGCCTGAAACTATAGTCAGTGACAATGGACCTCAGTTTGTTAGTGCGGAATTTCAACAGTTTTGTCGTGTGAATGGCATTCAGCATATCACCACCGCACCTTTTCACCCTCAGTCCAATGGTGAAGCAGAACGTTTCGTTCGAACATTCAAGTCTCACATGGAGAAGATGAAAGGTCAGCACTGCAGACAGCAAGCTCTTCAAATTTTCCTGTCTACGTATCGGTGCATGCCACGTGACGGCCCGTCTCCTGCCGAGCTGCTACACGGCCGCCGTCACCGCACTCTCCTTCACCTGCTGCAGCCTCCCACGCACCGAGTCGGTTCGTATGGCGCTACGCGTTTTCAGGTTTCTACGCCGGTGCTGTACAGGGTGTTTGCTGGTATGAAGAAGACATGGTTGCCAGGCACCATTCAGCGCGTGCTCGGTCGCAATATGTATGTTGTACGTTCTTCCACAGGGTCGGAGCTGCGGCGCCACGCAAACCAATTGCGCTTGCACAGGCCGCGCGATCCTGTCTCCGGTTTCTTGATTCCAGACCCAGTTCACCGCCAGGGAGCACAGCCACATCGCTCGCCGCCGGGCCCAGCTTCCCCGGGCTACGAGCTCCCGATGGATGTCGACGCGCCTCCTACGCAGTCGGCCCCTCCGCCTCCGTCGCCGCCGCAGATGACAGCGTCACCGAGAGGGACTCCGGGACCGTGCGGGCCCCCCCAGCTTGGGCCACGCACCTCAGAAGATGACCTGCTCCCTCTGGGCGGGGGTGTGCGCCCTTCCTCAGGTTTCGCCGGGTTTCCTGGAGGATCGCAAGGCGGATGCCGGGGCGCGGACGGCGTCTCGATCCCAGCCTCAGCTACGACGCCCGTCCCACCAGTAACGCCCCCGCCCAGGCCCTCCTCCCAGTGCCGTCGCCGTGGCCCTCAGCCCTACGCCACGATGGCACGGCGGTTTGGGGGGGGGGGGAGGGGTGTGGTGTCGCACAAGTCCAAAGTGTGCGCCACCTACTTTCGCCGCGCCCCGCCATGCACGCACGGCGCGGCGTTCTTGCGACGTCAGCCACGAGCGCCCTCTGCCGCTCGTGGCCACCGCTGAACGACATCGTTCACTTCGGACTGAGATGGGAACCAGTCAACACTACGGAATCAGATAGGCACCAGTGAAGACTTGGCTATCGTACAGGCACTAGGCAGGCCTCTAGTTCAACTATGTATCAGCCTTCTGCAGTACTATGTAAAAGTTAAGTATTGTATAAATTCGGTTCAATATATATCTCGTTCTAATTTACTCTAGTGTTTCTAGTTTCTGGCTGCTCCCCTCCGTACCTGCACCAGCGTGCTATCTTTATTCCTGTGTCGGTCGCATTCCACTCGGCCACCGACACCTACGACGGAACCGCGACACAAAAGTGGCGACGAGGCTGGGACACAAAAAGGATCGCTGTTCAGATAGGATCTCGAGAGAGACGACCAAATTTATGACAAGAGACAAACATGCACCATAATTCCTTGACAGAGAGTTTGAAAAGATGGAAAAGGTAAAAAAAGGCAAATACCTCGGTTAAGCCATACAAGAGATCGGACTAAGGAAGCTGGTGTGGAGGACCGGCTCTGAAAACTGCTAGGAGCTTACGGAGTAACGAAAGACATTTCCATAAATTTGGCATCTCTTGGAATTCCGAAATAAATAATTACAATGCTGTGCTAAGAAAACGGTGACTGAGTAAGTGAATGCGTCTCAGTGACTTACAATTTGGAAAAGCTGAAGAAAATATTACGGAAAAGCATGGGTCTATTTCAGGTTATAACTGGCGCGAAAATACGGAACAACAATGAAATCCAGAAAAGAGTAGAAAATCTCAGAGAGCATGAAAAAGAGGATGTTATCATTTCTAGGACAGCCGTACAGAATGGACAAAACGAGACAAACCAAACCAGGGGAAAAAGAAGACAACAACTACATGGATTAATAAGAGGCTCGAAATGGAAAGATTCCACCCTGGAAGTTCAGATGTTTAATAGGGATATGTTTCGGAAAGTGATTCAAAATTTGGACAGATTTTACGTCTAAAGAACTAAGGAAGTCTGGAAGAGCCTGGACGTATGAACAGAAGCAATAGCATAGCGTACACATGAAGGAGTACTGGAGAAAGAGGAAAGTTCAGCCAAAGAAGAAATAAAATCGTGATCTAAAGTGCTCAGTTCAAAAAAAAAGTACCGAAAATGTCACATTTGTTTAGGACACTAGTACAAACTCTCACTCGAAGCTTGTCAAGTGCTACTCGGAGTTAAAAAAAAAAAAGGGGGGGTGGGAGGTGGGTAAAAAGAATAACAAGTGGTAGTGTGGCTTGTTCAGATGCTCTCGCAAACCAATACAACGAAAATAGTGCTCTAAGGCGGTTACCCGTCGAGGGTTCAAATCATCCCTCGGCCATGGACGTTTTTGTTGTCTTTAGCATAAAAGTAGTTTGTAAGTTTAGGGACTGATGACCCCGCAGTTAAGTCCAGTAAGCTTAATAAATATTTTTTTTTTAAATAGTGCTATAATTTCCTTGACAATTAGCGTGTAAGTGCGATACTACGGATAATTTTCCCCACATGTTAAGCTAAAGCACGTCTGTAACTCATCTATTTATTTAAGACTTCATATCTATTCCCTAATTGCGTCCAGTTAAGCACGTAGATACAGTATATGCTCACTGTGATGGGAAAAGCTTTCGTAGTACAGAAGTAATAAAGAGAAATGTTAGCAAAGCAATATAAGCAGAAGGAAGTTTCACAGTGTTTGTCACGTCATATTTCCTAAATCATGTGCCTTAAAGCATTGCAGTGTTCGTGGATTTGGTGATGTATGTAAATAAAGTCTGCAAAGTTTGTTGCTGATATAAAGTAATAAATTCATGGCATTTGCTTCAGTTGGACTGCATGAACAGCGCAAATGTAGTAAGCGATAAACGTTTTATCCTTTCATCAATTTGTGGGGATGTCAGCGAGGAAAAGTTTCGTATGGTTTTTAAATTATGTATGATGTTTGTTGTAAATCACCAGGTATCGCCATTTTCGAGATATGGATAAGAAAAGTTTGATTCTTTGAGTGCCTTCAGTTTCACGAAAAACACATACTTGCACTTTCGTGTTATACTAAACACAACATTTTACCTCTTCATGAAGAAATTACGACCATGTTGCATCAATCCATGGTTCTTGGTTGTACTGCCGAGATTAATCGTTGAAGTCCATCATCACCACCTGATGTTGGCAGGACGGGTGTTCGTCGAAACATTGTGGAATTTTCACGATGCTATATAGCAGTACACCCAAGAACTAGGGATGGACCATATACACTGGGAGGCTTCAGATCGCATAGATGACCATACAGTAACTTTTTAAAGTTTGATCAGTAATTACGTGAAACCAAGTCTTGTTTCCACTGTCCCAGGACACCTAAAACTTTATTTTATATTCTATAGGGTGATCAATCCTCAGCGCAACTGCTTTGCAGCGTGCGGCCCGCCAGGGACGGCAGCTACAGCTGGGGTTCCCAGTTAGCTGGCCGACGTCCGCACTGAATTTAATATGGGTTGGCGCGCAAGTTATTTCTGACATACGTAACACAAACACTTAGAAAGAAAAGTTTAGTTACTCACCTGTATTACGCAAGCAGGTGGTGGAACAACCTCCCTTCGTTGTTCGAGGATCTCTGATTCCTGCTGAGGGAGTTGCTCATTACACTCATTGATTCTGAAAAAGGTGCATGACGAAGAAACTGGACCGAACTTAACTTTCATTTCGGACGAATCATGGTTCCACCTAAGTGGGTATTTTAATTCGCAAAATAATCGTGACTGGATTTAGGAAAAGCCTCCTTTTTCTTCACGAACAGCCCCTGCATAAAAAAAAAAAAAAAAAATAAAAATAAAAAAAATAGGACTGTTGTGCGCTGTTGGCGGTGAGAGAATAATAGGCCCTATATTTTTTCTGGAAATAACAGTGACAGGTACGTTGAAAACATATTGCGACCTTTATTTGCGCAATTATCTGAGACAGAACGAGCTTTCGCGACATTTCAACAAGACTCTGTGACTGCACATACAGCCAGCTTATATCTACGGGAAATTGCTAATGTGTTCAGTGAAAGAATTATCGCTAAGAACATTTAACCCCCTAGTTCTCACGATTTAACCCCGTGAGATTTTTATCTGTGGGGAGCATTAAAAGAGAAAGTCTACAAATCAAATTCCCACACTTTAGATGAACTGAAAATAAACATTCGTTATTAAATGACTGCAATTTCTGAGAGGCAATGCTCGAACAACGAAAGGAAGCTGATCCAGCACCTGCTTGCGTAATACAGGTGAGTAAATAAACTTTTATTTCTAAGTGTTTGTGTTACGTATGACAGAAATAACTTGCTCGCCAACCCGTATTAAATTTAGTGCGGGCGCCGGGCGGCCCGCTAGTGGGAACCGCAGCTGCCATCGCCGGCTAGTGACACGCCCCAAAGGCGGTTGCGCTGAGGATTGATCACCCTGTAGAATCAGGTCTCTCGAAGGGGATAAAAGTAATAAAAGTGTGTAGAAACATTTGGCTACATGACCCAAGAAACCAAACGGTTTGCATGAATATCCCACTTGTAAAACTAGCTAAGTACATTTTAAAATAATTTTCGAAAAAGCTGAGATAAGTGCCTTGCTTTCACAGCAATAATTAAAAGGTGGTTAACATCTCACTAAACAGGAATGAAAAATAACGATCTAATGATAAATGTCTATAATCCGACATCAACCTCTTATTCGTATTTTTATATCAAAATTTGTACTCTTGTTTTTCAACCGAATGATCCAGTTAGCCTTTTCTGCAACGTCAGCGGCGGCCATGATGGAATACAGTGGAATGCAAACCGGCCGGGCAATTGATTTCCGTGCTTACCTGGATATGTCGGTAAGAATGGTAGACTACAGTAGTATATTAAAATAATGTGATAGGGAGAAAATGATACTAACAAATCGCTGAAATATTGTTTTATTTTAAATATTTAAAAAGATTTAAACCTAAAAATAGTAAACGTGAACTATCACAAGGTCTAATAATAATATAAATCACATTCAATCACTGGATTCAGTCTGGACACCTGTGTGAGTTATCTTCGGAAGCAAACCATGGGAAAATGAAATATTGCAAGAAACGATCAAAGGGTAAAGTGAATACAGTGTCTAAGCTGTGTTTGGGAAACATCGTCATTTAAGAGGTGAAAATCCGTTTTGACTTTCGGCTGTTTCCAAAAACCCTTGCTGCTCAAAACCGCCTTTGTTGAATTTTAAGTCGTTCTCCTGCCAGATATATGCAGTCAGATTGTCTTCCTTCTGAATGCCTACAGAGTAACCTGTGCTACCTGATGTGGGTTCTTTGGGAGGAATAAAATCTTCTGGCAGTCATAACTTAAAATAAGATAAGCCTCGTTGTCTTCCACGAGGGTGGGAACGTAAATAGTGGCAGGTATTGTTTCACAACTGATTCAAAAGCGGTACATGTTTGCACCTGTTACTATCCTTCAAAGTAGTTACAGTACCAGCGACTTGGAAGGCTAATAGGTTTATACCTTTAGCAGAGTTCTGTTGGTGGTGCGAATGGATCGGTCTACTGCCTGACGAATATCTCTAACAGGTCTGAAGCAAATGCCACCAAGTGGTTAAGATTCTTCAGATTCTAATCAGAGTCACAAGGACTTACGTCCGGGGAGTATGGTAGATGGTACAGTACTTCCCATTCCCATCGACCGAACAGAGCAGCCACAGCTTGCGCTGTATGCGACTGCGAAGTGTCATGCAAAATGATGGGTGGGTTGCACAGAAAGTGTTGCCGCTGCTGTCGTAAAGCTAGCACGACTTGACCGATGCATGTCTGCAACATTTTTCGAATTTCATTGAAGGCTTTTACCCAACTTGCCACTTTTCTGTACGGCATTGCTGACTCCCCGCACGCCTTTGGAGGCCTTGATGACACTTCCGTGCTGTACGACCTCTAGCACAGTCAATCTTGATCCAACTCCATTCCTGTTTCGGAAACATAGTGACACCCTTACGTTAGACCCCTCGCTCACAAGTGACTGTGTTTCCCTCGATTGTGCGCACGCCCCGGCTACGTAGGATGGGCGAGACCATGTGCTCGGAAGTAAAGTTGGTATTTCAACAACGCGTGCTATCAGCCACATCAGTAGATTCCATTCCATAGTGCCACTATCTAAGTTCCAACCTCGTGTATCTACATCTCTACAAAACTACCCAGCATGTCACATTGAAGTGTATCGCAGTGTTCAACCAACCGCTTTTGTGGTATTACTTTACAGTTCCATTCTCTAATAGCTTTCGGTAAAAAGGAAGACCTAAATATTGGTGCTAAAATATGTTCGTGAAAGAAATTATGCAAATAAATCACGCCGAAACATTTCCATTACACTCTATCTCCTATAGTACAAAACGAGCTGATGTTCTCTGAACTTTCAGAGCACTTTTCAAATGATGTGATAAACTTAGAGACTTCCTTTTCCAGGATACAGCTTAGCTGCCTTCTTCTCTAGGTGTTATTTGCGGTGTGGGAGAGTGGCCATGTATGTTAAGAACGATATTCTATTTCAATCCATCGATGTTTCAAAACACTGCACAGAAAAGATATTTGAATGTTGTGCAGTTGTTGTTAATGTTCAACAAACTAGTAATTGCTGTTATATATAGGCCCTCTGACTAAGATTTTAAAATATTTCTGCCCAAGCTAGATTTGGTTCTGAGTTCACTTTATGGAAAGTACAAAAATTTAGTTGTATATGGCGGCTTCAACATTAATTGTTTAAGTCATAGCCCAGGAAAAGGCCGTTTTTAGATTTCTTTAATTTCTATCAGCTAATGCAAGGCAGCAGAAGTGACAAGATTCTTTTGTTTTCCGTTCTTCATTTTTAGAGGGGCGTGGGGAAATCTGTCAGCGGAGTAGTAAATGAACTTCCAGACATGATGCGCCAATTTTAACTATAAAAAGTCTTTGTGCTCAAAAAAATGTTGAATATAATTATAAACTACTTAGGAAAGCTAATTCAGCTGCAACTGAGAACTTTTTAAACCTAATTAAGGTACAAGAACGGCAGAACGTTCAAACTTCTGATAATGTAGATAATAAATATAATTCTTTCCTCGACACATTTTTCACGCTGTTTGAAAGTTGCTTTCCGTTAGAACGCTCGAAATAGGGTACTTCTAAGAGGACTGATGATCGCGCAGTCTAGCCGCAATAACAGGGTACTTCTAATAACAGGCAGCCAGGTTAGCTGACAAAGGTGATTAGTGTATCATGTAGAACAAAGCGGGAATTGTATCAAAATGTTAGACGCAGTCAGAAGGAAGCTACGTTAGCACATTACGAACGGTACTGTAAGTTTCTGAAAAATGTCTTTAAAAAGACAAAAAGTATGCGGTACGCAAAATGAATAGCAAACTCTCGGGATGAAATTAAAACCATTATGTCAGCCGTGAAGGAAGTGTCTGGGCAGAAGTTATTAGGTTAAGGATATAAATTCAGTGCGTAGTAGACATGTTTCTGTTACTGATAAGTCAGATATAAGTTCTGTATTTAATAATCACTTTCTGAGTATAGCAGGTAAACTAAAGAGAACCATAGTTTCTACAGGTAACATTGTTAAAGAATAGCTTTACGAGGCTGCTGTCTGAAATAGTCTTCCAAGTTACATGCAAAGGGATAATTGAATATATAATTAAATATCAATAGACAAAGGACTCTTGTGGATATGACGGGATATCTAGCAGAATTACGAGTATAAAGTACTGTCCTCCATATGGTAGCCCAGAACTTAGCCATATTTGTAAGTTTTCCTTTCAGAATGGTCAGTTTCCTGATAGATTAAAGTACTCAGTAATGAAACCACTTTATAAAAAAGGAGTAAGGGATAATGTAGATAACTATGGACCATTTACTATGCCATCGGTTTTTTCTAAGTTATTGAAAAGGCTGTATATTCATGGTTCACTGATCATTTCAGTTTACATAATTTGTTGTCAAATGCACAGTTTGTTCCGAAAAGTGGTTTAATGAATAAAAAGAAAAGGCGTCGTCTTTGATTTAACAAATTCGCATGGTTGTGTTGATCACAAAATATTTCTGCACAAGTTGTAACACTACGGAATAAGGGGAATAGCTCAGACTAGTTCACCTATTACTTCAACAACAGACAGCAAAAAGTAATTCTGGAAATGAAGAAGCCGAAGAACTCGTGCTGTCGTGTATAAGGCTATCGTCAATTTGGATCTTACCAGCGAAAATAATATTGGTGCTCAAAAAATACTGAAACGACCGTCTATGACGTGCAGTCACAAAGGGGCATAGTTATATGTGGGGTGCCCCAGGGGTCTTTTCAAGGACCACTGCTGCTTCTTATTTATATAAACGATATGCCTTCGAGTATAACACGTGATTGTAAAATACTTTTGTTTGCTGATGATACAAGTTTGGTAGTGAAGAAACACATTGACACATTATCGAATAATGCATTTCAAGAGAAGCTTTCTTGGTTTGTAGAAAATAAATGGATGCTGAATCACAGCAAAACTTAGCTTTTACAATTTATTAGACACAATCCATCAAAAGCTGACTTTTGATTTCACATAATGGGCATATGATAAGTGACACTGACCGGTTTGAATTTCTAGATGTTCAGATAGGTAGTGAGCTGTCGTGGAAAACCCATGTTCAGGGTCTTGTTCAAAAATTGAATTATAGTTTCATTTACAATTAGATCAGTATCTGAAAAAAGTGATTTCTCAAGTAGTCTACTATGCTTAATTTCATTCACTTATGACGTACGGATTTATTTTTTGAGGTAACTCTACCGCTTCAAAACTATTTTATTTTATTTTATTTATTTATTTGCTCCAGAATAGGGCAGCTCGAGATAAATGTGGTGTAAGTTCGCAAACGACGTGTCGACCCTTTTTCTGAAGTCGGGGAATTCTGACATTGGCGTCACAGTACGTATTTTCTTTATTGTCATTTCCTGTTAACAATATGTTTATTCCCACAAAGGTAGGAGCTATCACTCGATGAATACCAGACATAAATCGAATCTACATTTGGATCACAACTCCTTGAACACTATGCAGAAAGACGTGCAGTATTCTGTGGCTTCCATTTTTAATAAGCTGCATCAAGAACTTAAGAATCTTTGTACTAACAAACACACTTTCAAATGTAAATTCAAGACTTACCTCATTGCTCACTCCTTTTATTCCGTCGAGGAGCTTTTGTAAAATTTAAGCTAAGTCCTTTTGTTCGATATTGATTGTTTTTACTTAGGCTTAAGATTGTCATGTGCTTGGACTACTTTAAAATTTTCTCTTGCGATTATTCTGTTAAAATTTCATCTACTGGCTTGTTCCATGACCATGGAGTTCTGCTCTTCAAATACGTCCTGCGGAACAGAAAACCATATTGTTATTATTATTTTTAGAGTAATATTTGAGGAAATTATATATTATGGAATGATGCTGCAAACCGACGTCAATGATATAGTTCTGTAATTTTGTGGATCACCTGTGCAACTTTCCAGTCTTTGGGTAGGGATTTTTCCCTGAGCGGGCCGTTGTATGTCATATATAGGTATGGGGCATTGCGTCAGAATAATCTGAAAGGAATCTAATTGGTATGTCTTCCTTTAGTATTTCACAGAAAACATCGCTCCGCAGTTGGTGAGCTGTAGGCTGGTTTCAAATTTTGCTTTTAAATTGGTCGATTTCCAAAGAAAATCATACTTCGTAGGCACGAGCATGTAGAGCTTGTGTGAAAATAGGTTGCTCCGAAGTCAGTATAAATGAACGATTTTAAAGCAACGGGCACCCAGATGAGGAAACAGGAGAACTAGTCCACTTCTGGGATGGGAAGCAACTGAAGACTGCATGAACGTGTGTGGAAGCGCTTGAGCTTATAGCAGACATCTCAGATGTGACAAAATCTATGCCAAGTGACGTGTAGTGATGGATACGTCCCCACAAGTGATCATACAAACTGAAAGGAAACAAAGTTGCTCAAGGTTTTGTAACAGAAATAGTCCAATTAAGTATGAAAGATGGATATCACATCTCACGTAACCATATTGATAATGGGAAGCATCGAAGTGCGAAATGAAGGTCAAAGATTTTGTCCCTCATTGTAAGTAACTGGTTATGCTCGCTTAAAATAAGAAATGTGCATTTGTATCCTTGGTAGGGAGGTTACACTATGGTACATTTTTAGGGTGGTTTCCGTAGTGCACATAAGCCGAGTGATTCCTTTGAAAAAGTCACTGGCGATATCATTTTTCATCCTCCCACAGCCCGAATTTGCGCTCCTTCTCTAACGACGTCGAATAGAACGGTATCATTAATATTGCTTATAAAATTCTACCAGATATTGAGACTTTATGTGGTTTTAAACGGTGTTATAAATACTTGAAAGCTACACATTAATCGAAGAGCTAAATAAAAAAATAAAAGTAAAAAGAAGTCTGATTTCGTTGCTGCATTTCAACACGAATCTGCTAGATTACAGATTTGTGGCAGTTTAGTTTTCCCTTTCGCGTTACGTTTTCGAACGAATCTTTATTCGGTGTCACAGATTTGTATTTCTGTCCCCGCTTCCAATTTGTCGGAGGCAAATGTGTGTCCCACGAAATCAGGTGGTGTATTAATGAGATGGGGACAGATTTTTAATTATCGTGAAATGTCAGGCTTTGAAACGCACAGCCGTCCACCGGGGGCTTTAACTACCCATTCAGCCGGTGCAGGCTGACTGATTGAACGGTACGGTTAGAAAGGAGAACTCAGGCACAGCTGAATGCAGGTAAACGAAATATGCGAGACCAGAATAACACGCCGGCCCGACAAATCAGTGTGACATGTATGGACGCCGGAAAGCTTTTTCGCCGTTAATATCTCGTTACAATTCACTACATCGGACGCGGGCAACGCTCCGTGTAAATGTGTTGCAGAAATTTTGTGCCTCGCAGAATAAACACAAAACATGCTACAAAATCACGGAATGCCCGTGTTTTGATTCGACAATACTAGCAACTTCTTCTGTGATTATTTTTGTTACTGATGCGTTGATTTGCACGCATTGCTTTTGAAGACTATGCTCAATTCGTGTTTCTAAATATAGCACCATTTGTAAAGCGAACGCACAGTCGATTCTGCAATGAACAACAAAAATTGACATCTTCTGAAACAGCGCCAGTGTAGTGTTTCAAAGAATAAAAACCATTGACAGACTGTCAAATTGTTACGAAAAATTAGAAAAATATTCGCGCATGAATGTGTATAACAAAAGTTGTTGTGTGTGTGTTTGACTTTGTGTGTGTGTGTGTGTGTGTGTGTGTGTCTGTGTGTGTGTTTGTGTGTGTGTGTGTATTCCACGTCTCCCAAACTACTGCACCGATTTCTACGGAACTTCATACACATATTCCTTGCCGTGAGGCAACAATGGTGGTGTGGTTAAAGCCAACTAGAACAAATAGTTCAACACATATGACGTAATAAACAATGCGGTACGCAAGAAACTTCCTATCAGGTGACGCATAAATAACGAAACTTCAATCGTGCATTGTTCGAGAATGAGAGCACTTAGCAACGTGCAGCTAACTTTTCATGAATTTTTGAACTTATTCGAAAATTTTATCGGCGAAAGAAGATTATCGCTTACTAATTTTCCACTGTTCACGAAGTGAAACTCCGGCATACGGATTGGCACTACCATTTGTTACTTCTACATGACTAACTGTAAGATGAAGGACGGTTAGAGTGACTCAAACCAATAAAAATAAATAATTAGTTTATTTAAAAAACTGAAACCCGCGCAGATATTACAACGACAGAATCATTATGAAGCCGCTGAGAACATACAACAAAAACATACTTGCATGGTTGATATACAGTCATAGACAAAGAGAGACTTTGTGGGGCGTTTATGATGTGTTTCAATATTTGGAACCTAATTCAAAATACCGCTTAATTGTTTCAGTGATACATTACGTGCCATTTGTTTTGACGCTTTTATATTCCTTTCTTTTTCTATGCAATGCATGAACTCTGTAGGTATATTATTGCTTTAAAAATGTTCAGATGTCTTTTCAGCTTAAAGGACTTAACTGCGGGATCATCAGTCCGTAAACGTACAAGATACTTATGAACTACCTTACACTATAGACGGCACAAACATCCATGCCCGAGGGGAGATACGAACCCCCCCTAGGGGGAATGGCCTTACATCATAGCATAGCACCTCAATGCGCTCGGCTGCTCCGCTGCGGCTTGCTTTTTTACATTGATTCCTGAAATATGAATATTTCTGCAGATTGAAACACGTCCACATAACGTGTTCCATTTAATTGACTCCCCATGAACAAATGTTGAAGAGCTTCAGACATTTTTTTAGTGTAGCAAGACACTCCACTCGTAATATGCGAGATAGCAGGCATTATATATTGATTTAGTTCTATCTGTATATAAAATTCTAGGTATCTATGTTGTCCATGAGGCCCCAAATATCTATTAGTGTCTACTGTGATGTGCTCCCACTGGCCCTGGCTTCCACAGAATGAATGAAACTTTGTATGTAAGAGAGTTTAGGAAGTGCTAGGTGCACTTGTGTCGTTTCTTTCATAGTTTGGGCGTTGAATGTCTCTGGGCGAGAAGTAGGTTTCCAACTAGTGAGCAGAACCCAGTCTTAGCAAAGATTCCTAATGTAGCTTGCTCTTAACCTCCTTGGCTGGGGGTTGGTCAGGTTACCTGCCTGACGAACGGTGACGCTCTCTGGGCTCCCCTCCACTACCCCTCCTTGGTAACGGCTAGGCAATGGTCAAGAGAGCTATTGATTCTCTTCTTGGTTCCTGGTAGGGTAAGTATCTCTGGGTTTGGTGCTGTTGTGTCCTCTTGGCTCGACTTAGTTCAGTCTTCATAGTCGTACTTATACCTTTTTGCGAGTTTAATTTTGGAAGCAGCAGCTACACTATGTGTAATAGTGAGATTTTGCTTAATTTCGTACAGGATTGCTAATTTTATGTAGATTTTTGCTGGAATCTAATTCAGAGGCTCTGATGGTGTTTAGTTAGCATAGTTCTTGCACTTCATAACTTTTAAATCACTTCTTCACCTGTTTAAATATGTTCTATGCCTTCGCATTCTTATCGTAGTTGAATTCCAATATTTTCGGGGATTCGCGATGCCTATACTGTTCGTATTTTGTCCACAGAACACGTGGACGATATCAGACTAAGCCTTCAGCTTTTCCATCATTCGGCGCACATGAGTGGTTAATAATTTTATAGCTAATTTGCTAAGGTGTTTCCTAGTGAGTGTATCGTGATAATTTTCCCCGAAAATTGTCCATTCTAACTTGTAATCTGTATACTTGTCGGCCCACGTGTGCGCCGATTAGCGTGTTCCCTGTCGTGGTTATTACTATTAAATAAATCTTATTCCTCTGTGTAGAAGGAACCGTTGCACGACGTATATCGTGTTTTTAATTTTCATGAAATAGAATTATTTCACTTATCTGAATTTGTGTGACCGAACTCTGTATTGTGCTGTAGCAATCTGTAACCTTGCTTATCTAATAGATATCATTCCTCTGAGCAGAAAGAATGGTTACACGATATATTTCGCGATCTTATTCTTTTCGAAATTGTTTTTAACTTTTTGCATATTTTGTGTTCCGACTTAGTAGAGTGCTGTATTGATCTAACAACTTTAACCTTTTGTAGGTATCTTCTCCGTGTGCTAAACGAACGACGGAGCGACCGTTTTTAGATATTATTTAATGAAATCTTGATTTAGTGTATAGTTAGAACTTCTAGGGAAATTTTAACTTCCATCTGTACACCGCACTTTGTGGTCTTAAACCAAGTGCGTTTGTTTCTGATAGTTGATCATGAGCCTAAGCCACTAGCTTGACACGTTATGGAAGCGAATTACTGTTTCATTGTACGCGAGTGAACCTTCGATCTGCTTTCTCCGCATTGCTTGGCTGTCGTCTTGGTGTATTGGTGTTGGGTGCTTGGTAAGTACCTGCATGGCTTGGCGTATGAATCTGTGTGTGAATGTGCTGCAATTCCTCCGTTCCCCCGTATGAAACGTGATAGTAATTAACCTGCACTCAACTTTGCAGGTGGGCAATTTTAGGGCAATGTAATTGTGGATATTTTCAATATTTTGTAAGGTGTGTTTTATTGCAATTAAAAAAATGTAGTCATCCCCCTTGTTGTTGTTATTTAGAACAAATAATTAATTTGTTAAACTATAATCCTTTTTGCTAATTTAAATTCTACCGTCATCATTTATTTTGGATTAATGTGAGGTAATTTGTTCATGTATCTTGTGTCTCTGCTCCCTTCTGGAGTAGAGAATATTTGCGTCTCCGTTGCCAACATTTATTTTTGATTTACATCCATGACTGCGGATCATTATTTAGTTGTGTGCAGTTTCCTCTAAAGATTACAGTGATGGTAGAACTGTTTTCTTAAGTTATAGAATCAGAGTTTTGCTTATGGGAACTGTATACTTCCGCCGCTGTGTGAATATCGCCGTAATTAGATTTTGTGGGCAAGCAGTCAATTGTTAACTTCACAAACACGGCTATTTAAAAAAAAAATGAAATTTGTAGAACTGATTTGACTAAGAAACGGTCGTTTCCGCCGGAGGTTTGAGTTCTCCGTCGGGCGCGTGTATGTGTGTTTTGTCCTTAACGTAAGACAGTTTATGTAATTTGTAAGTCTACGTACTATTGACCGTAGTACTTTGGTCCAATAGGTTTACAAAATTTTGAACGTTTCACTGTGGAAAACGTGAATGTATGTATTTAACGTAATCATGGTACTTACTTTCTTACCCTTCCAGTTCCTAACCTTTTGAATGAACATCTTAATTGATTTAATTTATTGGTTCTAGAGTCCCGTGGTACATTATATGCAAACTAACAACCCGCCCGGCTTCAAACGCACAGTATGGGATATATATGCTGTTCCGCAGACGACTCTCTAACTTTTTACGAACAGTGTCTCTCGTGGTCCAACGCTAAGGGAATTTCTGTCTACTCATAACTTCCATTCCCTCGGCTCCATCTTTTGAAATCTGAAAACTTATGTATTTTATGTCAACATGAGGCCTACACGATGACATGTCTTCACCTTTATTAGCCCTCCAACGGGCACACCTGCAGAAGAAACAAAATCGAGCGCACTTGGCCTGAAACGCCACCAACAGATTTTGGAGATTAATTCCGTCATGTTAATTCAGATTCAAAACTCATGTTGGCCAGACTTTAAGAGGATCTAAGGGAAGGGGTTACAACAAATTCAAAGCAGAAGAATGGATGCAGAGTACACCTTAAACTAAAACAACAAAAATTGCCAGTTTCCCACAAACAGTATTCAAAATTGATTGAACAGACATACATAGAGGTAATAAAATTATTTTTAAAAGACATTAGGCAGTCTATTCTGTCGTGGAATCATCTTTTATTACCACATCTGCAGCCCAAAACTGATGCTGAGGCTCCCAAATGAACAAGTGAATCACAGATTTCTTACAAAACTTTTACGCGGCTCAAGCAAATTGGTTGATGACAAGCTGAACATTCATTATCCTTCATCCTACTAAATTTTTTTTCAGTCTTGCATGGTCGACACTTTCGCCACTTCGGAGGTAATGAGGGAATTTTTCATGTTTCTTGTAAGGTAAAAATCTTCTCAGACGGGCCTGCAGTTAAATCGACATTGCACTTATATTCAAACTTCTTCGGAATAGTTGTCCAATTAGTTGGAAGGTTTTGCAATCTGTTAGCAGCATTTGAAGCCTCACCATTTACACCAGGATGTTGTGTCATGATGTAGTGACTCATTATCCTATGAAAAGTAGGTGGTTCCTTGGCCCACTTCGTTGTCTTATCTTTTTTAAGATAAAACTTCTCACATATATCCTTTTTGCCTTCTCCTACCTCGTCCTAAGAGAGGATGTCACTAATTGCCTAAATCTTCTACGCTAGAATCATCCTCGAGGAGGCCCATTATTTCCGGAACACCATTAGGCTTAGACAGATCATATACTTTTCTAGGCATTTCACCAGTAAATATGGATCTGATAACGTATGCGAAGGTAGAAAAACTAAAGCTGGAACACGATCAGGCGCACTCAGCCAGCAAGGCCAGGTTTGTCAGAGCATTCTTTTCCCAAGGTAACGACGTAAATCACAGAAAAAAGACTTAGTTTGGGTGAAACGAACAATTGAAATATATCTTAAGAAACTCACCCTCAAAATTATGACGCAATCGGGCGCAGATGGCCTGTGAGGCCAAGTGAGTTTCCCGTGAACCGTGTGAAAGCCGATGACAGACTGTGAATCGACATTATGTGTGGTTCCTAAAGTTATGCGAGTAAATGAAGAGGCGGGCTACTACACCACCATTGTTAAGCATAGAGATGAACAATGTATTTTACTGGCCTGTAAGGCCGACTGCGCCCAATTGACGGTTAAATACGAATGACCAAACACGGAAGTATCGTATTATGAAACAAGAAATGTATTTTCACAGACTATATAGCTTTTCCTAAAAGTATTTATACCTCGGTTTTGCGTAGGTTTACTGGCCAAACTCAATCACAGCCACGCACCTTAATGAATTATACACTTAAACCTTCCTCATGCATCACACTGCCGATTGCTGAAAGCCGTCAAAAACTTGTTACATGGTTTTGGAATTTATCAAGGACAAACAGACTCTGAGATGCGGTGTGAGGACTTTCTTTTGTAATACGTATAGATACCTAAAAAAATCTAGGTGTATATTTTGGTGGTTGTTATATTCACATAATTAATTAAAAATAATCCATACTTTGCCTATACAATCCTTATCGTCTTTAATTCATATTTACATACCAATTTCACAATCTAAGGTATTTGTGAAAGTCTTCCGGCACTAGGGACAGACGCGGTGGAGTGGCCGAGCGTTCTAAGGCGCCTTGTTGCTGAACGCGAACTTGCTTTGAGTCCTCCCTCGGACATGAGTGTGTAAGTAGTTTATAAGTCTAAGGACTGATGACAATAGCACTTTGGCACAATACGTTTACAAACATTTAAACAAATTTATCAGACGGACTGACAATTATGCCTTTGCGGAGAGTCAACTGTAGTGGCAGTATCAACACGGTCACGGAAGCGACGCTGACGCTCCAAGCGGCGGCATTGCAGTTATAGAGGAAACATTTGATACTATAGTCGGTGTCATGTAAGAAGGCGCTTCCCCACATAGAGGCGGAGCGATTGGGGAAAGAATGGAGGGGAGGAGCTACTGCCGAACGCCAATGCGTAACTCTCAGCCAGTCATGCGCCTAGAGAATGAAGATTACTGGCTGCTAGTGCAGTAATGGAGGGGATGCACACTACAGCTGGAAACTGGAGAACCTTCATACGTGATGCGGAATACAATGTTTTGCTCTTTCTCTGCCAGGGGGACAACTATCGTTCCAAGAGCCATTCTGAAAATGTCATCATAATTACTCCAGCTGTCTTGGAGCCTATAGGGGAGAAAGAGAGAGAGAGAGAGAGAGAGAGAGAGAGAGAGAGAGAGAGAGAGAGAGCCTCACACCACCTGTCCACCCCCTCTGAAACCAAGGAATTTGTATAAAATGTAAAACGCAATACCTCCTAGTAGTAAGTGTACGATTGATTGGTGCCATTTGCAACTACCGATTCCCATCGGAAGTGAGCTATTCCAATCGTAATTCATTTCTTTTTTTAAATGGAATAGCATATCTTTTCTTACTGACTTTGATTCTATGCTGTAAATAGAGAATGTTTCGTTAACATTTTTTCCTAAATCCTCATTCTTCAACGTGCCTTCTGCAGTGTTATGGCCCATCTCAAAATTGGCATGCATAGGTTACTTAATGTGGTTAGATATAAAGCTAAATAAATTTAATAATGTAAGGTGCATATACTGTATTCAGTAGTACCTTGAAACACAAGGTGAAATGATATGGGCCCATGCGGATTCCAAGTAGTGTCTGGACGCATAAACACGTACTCACGCTTGTAAGATGGACTGAATCAGATCAAGTAGAAGGCCATTTATTGAAGACATCCTTACTGTAGAAACCACCTTGATGATGTCCCTGCTAGTAGTGTGCATCATTTTTTCGCGAGACTTCACGGGTTAACACCTACATATCGTACGGGAGTTGTAAGTCTAGAATGACGATTTAGAATTTTTTTTTAAAAAATCCGTTTTGGCTTATAATAGAAGTCAGTAAGAAAAGTATGCAATTCCATTTTAAAACCAACTTCCGGTCTCAATAGCCCACTTACGGTGGCAATCGGAAGTTCAAAATACCTTCATTCGATCCTACATAGTAAACCTACAATTAGGACGTATAGCGTTTTACATTCATAAGACTCAAGAGTGTATAACAGGTGGACGGGTGGTCTGAAACAAACTGTTTATATATTTAAGTAGCTGTTTAGAGACGTCAGTGTGAGTATCTATATCGAAAAAAAGTTCAAACGTTTGTAAACCTTATGGGACCTAACTACGGGGTCATCAGTCCCTAAACTTACAAACTAATTATTAACTAGCTAATACTAAGGACGGCACAAATATCCATGCCCGAGGGGGGATTCGAACCCCCGCCCGTCGTGGCCGTCCAGAACGTGACTGGCGCACCGCAGACCGCTCGCCCACCGCGGGAGGTATTTATATCGAAAAAAAAAAAATTCCAGTAACATGCGAACATTTAATTACTTATATACATGTGGTGTCTGTTCCGGAAGAACAGACGTCACTTCTGCTCCTGCAGTTGCTTTACTTTCATGTTCGCAGAATATATGACATCAACTGCGGATCGGCAAAGCTGAAAATGTGTACCCAGCCAGGATTCTAATCCGGGTCTCTCGCTTTTTAGGCAGTTGCGCTGACCACTACACCAGTGGGGACAAAGTGATCCCGCACATGCAAGGACTACGTAAGCACGCATCCCGTCAGATAAAAATTCCCAGCTTCACCCTGATCACAGTACTCAAACTCGTAGTTATGAAACTAATTCCCGTAAGAGTTTGTGGCCCTTACTCGTACGGGAATTAGTTTCATTTCAACGAGTGGGCAGGGTAGAGGTGGGAATTTGTATCTGACGGGAGGCGTGTTAGGTAGTCCTTGCAAGGGGTGGGGGGGGGGCGGGGGTTGAGGGGGAGTGATCACTGTGTCCCCAGTGGTGTAGTGGTCAGCGCAACTGTCTAGAAGACAAGAGACCCGGGTTCGAATATCGACTGGGTACACATTTTAAGCTCTGCCCATTCGCAGTTGATGTCATATAATCTGTGAATATGAAATTTAATTAATTGAGTTACGAAAGCACTGACTTTGGGAAAGGGTATGCAACACGGTTTTGCTGCTAGAAACAAGTGCAGGCTTCGGTGGAATTACCGCGAGCCGCGGCGTGGCGCATATCGCACAAACCCCTCCCCGCCCCTCCCCTCGGCGCAGTGCAGCGCACAGTAGCCAGGGCGGCCATTGTCTGCGGCGCCAGATAACAGCACAGCGCCCACATAACGCCACACCCTGGCCTCGCCTAGCACCGCATCGCACGGCGTATGCGGCCAGTGGCGTGGCAACACACGCCAGCTTATGGGACACGACTGTTGCTGCCGGAAAGCTACCTAATTTCACCAAAGGAAGACGACCACAAACAATTCACACTGATGAAACAAAAAATTATGGCCACCTGATTTCACGGATCGATTTTAGAAGCAGCTGTCTTACTTGACACAAAAACCAATCTCGATCGAAATATAGAATTGACCAGGTGAGTAGCTTATTATCAAAGACGAACATCTGTCGTTTACCAGAAGCTGGGATAAACGTAATTTTCTTATTGCGAAACGTAAATATAAATGTTGAAATGTTTGTTAAGCTTATGGGACTTAACTACGGGGTCATCAGTCCCTAAACTTACAAACTACTTATCAACTACCTTATACTAAAGATCGTGACTGGAGCGCCTCAGTATCCTCGGCCACCGCGGCCGGCACGTAAATATATTTACAAGCTGATACGAGCATTATCATCTTTAATACTCGAGGATTTATACCTGGAAGTGGCTAATATCAATTTGATTACTCAAGAACCTTCAAATTGTGTTTGAAAATACACAACACCAAAACGGTAGGTCAGAACATGTTTTCAGAGCCGGCAGCGGTGGCCGAGGGGACTGAGGCGCTCCAGTCACAGTCGGCACGGCCACTACGGTCGGGGGTTCGAATCCCCCCTCGGGTATGGATATTTGTGCCGTCGTAGTTCGTAAGTAGTTCATAAGTAGTTTGTAAGTTTAGGGACTGCTGACCCCGTAATTGAGTCCCATAAGCTTGAGAAACATTTGAACATTTTTGAACATGCCTGCAGAGGTGCGTTTTTGATACACAGAGATTCGCTAACTGCTAACGAGAATCTATTACAGGTGAATAATGTGGGAAATTACAGGAATATCGACATAAAGTCGAAAATATTAAATTTTGAACTATATTACATATTGGAAAAATGAAGACCTACAATAATCAAAATAATCTTTTTAATTTTATATAAAAAATGAAATGTTACATTTTCAGTAATCTGAGTAGTAGTAAAACTTTTTGTATTTTTGAAGTTACTATAATGTGTGGGAATTTCCCAAGCAACTTAAAATTTTACTTTATATTTAAAGAGCCGAGCGGGAGTAGCCGAGCGGTCAGGAGCGCCACGTTGCGGATCGCGAGGCCTCCCGCATCCGTTTGAATCCTCCCTCGGGCATGGATGCGTGTGCTGTTAGTTTAAATACTTTGTAAGATACGGACTGATAACCACGCAGTTGAGTCAGATAGATTTACAAACTTTTGAAACATTTATATTAAATATTGTTCTATTGTAAGGTGTCTTGTACGAAATTATCACTTGTTGTAGAGAAGTTCGATGTCAAGAATAACGTAAGGATGTTTACGGAACAATCAAGCGACAGTTTCAACAGACCTTATGCGATTTTGGCGATTCACCCGTTTTAATGGCAATTTGAAATTACACATCTTTAAATTTAAAAGATGTGTAATTTCAATTTCAACGGGATCATCGCCAAAATCGCAATCGGATGTGTTTGATCTAGATTATATTTTGCGAGTTGATGAGTGAGGGTGTTCGGCTGTGGGTTTAGAAGCCTCGCAACGATTTTTCTTCACCCCTTGCCTTCTGATATGATGCACTATCCTGCTGAAAACGTAGTATGGTTCTTTTCGGCCGTTGTGGTACCTTTTACGAACTCCACTGGATGCACACGTGAATGTTTCCAACAATATAACTGAACTACCGCCAGTTTGTCTCTGTCCCCCAGTACAGATGCCAAGGAGCTGTTACTCTGGAAGAAATCCGATTCACGCACTCCCGTAGGCATGATGATGAGGGTATCGCGATTCATTAGGTCACGTAACACTGCAGTGACGATGCTCACGTGCCCAGCACACTCACAGTGTTAACATCGACACATGCATGAGTCGTCAGCAACCGAAGTCCATCAACATCTACATCTACATGGGATTCTCTGCAAATCACATTTAATTGCCTGACAGAGGGTTTATCGAACCACAATCTCCCATTCCATTCTCGAATAGCGCGTAGGAAGAAAGAACACCTGAATCTCTCCGTTCGAGCCCTGATTTCTCGTATTTTATTCTAATGATCGTTTCTACCTATGTAAGTGGGAGTCAACAATATATTTTCGCATTCGGAGGAGAATGTTGGCGATTGGAGATTCGCAAGTAGCCCACGCCGCAGCGATAAGCGCCGTTGTTGTAATGATTACCATCCCTGATCCTGTATCATTTCCGCAACGCTGTCTCCCCTGTATCGTGACAATACAAAACGACCTGCCCTTCTTTGGACTCTTCCGATGTCCTCCGTCAAACTCACCTGATAAGGATCCCACACCGGGCAGCAATACTCCAAAAACGGACGGACAAGCGTAGTGTATGTAGTTTTTTTAGTAGTTCTGTTGCATCTTTTAATGGTTCTGCCAATAAAACGCAGTCTCTGGTTCGCCTTTCCCACGACATTATCTACGTGTTCTTTCCAATTTAGGTCAGAAGTAATTGTAATTTCTAGGTATTTTGTGGAGTTTCAAGGCCTTCACTTTTGATTGATTTATCTCGTAATCAAAGTTTAACGGATTTCTTTTGTACTCTTGTGGACGACTTCCCTCGTCTCATTATTTAAACTCAATTGCCAATTTTTACACCATACTGATATTTTATTAAGATCGTTCTGCAGTTGGTTTTGATCTTAAGATGAGTTTACTAGACGGTAAATGACGGTTCATCTGCAAACAACTAAGAAAGCTACTTAGATTTTCCCCTAAATCCTTTATGTAAAAGTAAGGAACAGCAGAGGACCAATAACACTACCCTGTGAAACGTCTGATATCACCTCTGTTTTAGTCGATGCCTTACCATCGATGACCACGAACTGTGTCCTCTCTGACAGGAAATCCCGTATCCAATGGCAAATTCTGGGCGACGTACCATAACCACGCCATTTGATTAAAAGTCGTTTGTCAGATACGGTGTCAAAAGCCTTCTGGAAATCAAGAAATACGGAATCGATTTGCGAACCCTTTAGGAGTAATCGGCGTATTGAGAGACACCTGCAGTCTGTCCACAATTGAGGCATGGTATTAGTTCCGCCACAAATCCTCCTGGCTTCGGTCAACCTCACATAGATTGTGCGGCTTTCCCTATCTACACACGAAAAATGCGGTACCTATGATACATGCACCATTGTGTTTCTGCCTGTCTTAACTTTCCTCGTCAGGTGATTTTGCTATCGACTGAACGGGCTCATATCGATAATAGGTAGATGGTGGTTATGTTCTGGCTGATCACTGAGGGCACCAACTTTGTTTTAACAAATGAAAATTTGTTATTAATGCGGCCGTATCTCGACGACACAGCCTCCTTTCTAGAGTAGCGTAAATGTTGTGTAAGCCGTACTTACTGAATGGAGGGCGCTCGTTATTGTAGATACATGACCAAAAAATGTTCAAATGTTTGTATAGCTTATGGGACTTAACTACGGTGTCATCAGTCCCTAAACTTACAAACTACTTACGAACAAGCTAATACTAAGGACGGCACAAATATGTATGCCCGAGGATTCGGAATTCCATCAAGGATTCGAACCCCCGACCGTAGTGGCCGTGCAGACTGACTGGCGCACCGCAGTCAGCTCGGGCACCGCAGCTGGCGATACATGACCCGACAGCCAGAACAATCTAAAATTTCTTTTTAATTTATTGTATTTGTCTCTCTAAAAACTGCAGCTTTGCGGTAAGAAATACAGGAGTTTCAATTCACATAAAAACAAAGTTGACGGCTGTATCTCGGTTCTTAGTTGCGAGAATGCATTGTAAGATGAGGGCCCAGTAACTGTCCGTCTAGGTGCAAACGAAAGCGTTGCAGATGTAATTTAAGTCAAAAGTATTTCCCGGAAACAAGATCAGCTCTATTAGAAGCTTGATATTGTGCCTAGAAGAAATAGAACTAATTTTACAGTGGTTATTAATACTAGCAGCAAATGAACGACAATATCTTTAATTTCCACATTATGTGATCAAAATTCTGGTGATAGCTAACAGTCGGTCTTTTCTTGTTGCAGGCTGGAGCGCTACGTGTGGCATCTGCGCAGAGGTAATTTGCAGTAATTTTTTTTTCGTTTTCTAGCAGATGTTCGTAGTACAACTTTTGTTCTATTCCTAGGCACATCACATTTCTTTCAGGTCGGTTACACGAATGAATACGACTACATTCGCGCAACCTTCCTTTTTGCTCCGTCCGCTGCAACCAAGAAAGACGAGACACACAGCAAACAACTGCGATTTATACGGTGCCATTCATTAACAAACTCTGCATACTGGAAAGATTTTTGAATTGTTAATCTGTCCCTACTTGAGACAATGTAAACCTAACACTATTTGCCGTGTGGGTTCCTAACGTCACGGGTCTGATGTTAGCACTTTGGGGTTCAGGATTTGCGTTCTTATTACAGTTAATGTCAAGACTAGTGATTTAAAATGTCTAGAAATTTATAATTTGGGGTAAATTCCCAGATAAATTGCTGGGTAAACCAGAAAATTCATAAATTCCCGGGAATTTTTCAATTTTAAAGTTCAATTGGTAAATTGTCCTTATAAAAGAAGGCTCAGATTTTGTAATGGGAAACTCTCTTGTCAATACTGTTTCTATAGTGGTTGGGTAGCCAGATTGAAAAATCTGCTTGAGAGCAAGGGGAGAGATAGCAGAGGAAATAAATTGGATCTTAAACTTCTTTACCAAGTCAATTCCTGGGGTAGTACAACATGCAAAATAAACTACGCTCAACCATAAGATTTATTTTTATTTTAATTTGATTTTTTAAAGGACACCTAAATGTCAGTGTAGGCTTTCCCGTCGTATAAAGTTGATGAAAACTTCTCAGGCTTCTAGAAAGGAGCCATAGTTTTCAAATCGAGACATTTCTACGAGTGACACATACTTCGCTTAGAGAATGATTATACTTATTTACTTTCTTTACATTTAGTAGCTCGTATATAGGTAGTATTTTTACTTATATTCTACTGGTTGTAAATTAAAAAAAGTTCCCAATCTCTTTATTGAACATCATATTTTGAAGAAAAACCTTAAACCTCTGACGCTGCCTCAGATTCTCCTGCATCTGATTCCTCGCTGACTACTGTCATACTTTTCATTTTGTCTTTGTTTCGACTGATCAGTATGAGTTTTCCCTTGCGATCAACAGGCACAGACTTAGAGTCATGGAAGAGGTAGATTTGTTTTAAAACTCTCTCTCTCTCTTATTTGAGACTGTTTCTTTTTTTCTGTTCATTCATTCAAAAGTGCCGAAGGAACGCTCTATAGCAGAACAAGTAACCGGTTCGCCCAGAATTTTTGTGCCATCATCTTACAATTCTCAAAATCCAATAGTCGAGTGCGGTTGGGGGGGGGGGGGGGGTGAAGGGGTAGAGAGAGAGAGAGAGAGGTTAGCACACTGGAGTCGCATTCGGAAGGAAGGCGCTTAAAACCCGCCTCCGGCATCCAGATTTAGGTTTTCCACTTTAGCTCCAGACAAATGCAGGAATGGTTCGTTTGAAAGAGCGCGGCCGACTTCCTTCCCCGTCCTTGTGAAAACATTCCGTGCTCGTACTGCATCTTTAATGACTACACTGTCCGGAGTACGTTAATCCCTAATTTTCCTTCGTTCCTTTTCAAGTTCCTACTAAACCAATCCAAGATAGTTTCTAACTTTCTGAGGGTGAGGAACAACTCCTTTCCCCACAAAGTGATACAGTGTTCTGATTCAATCAGTACTTTGAAACTGTTGTTTCAATTGGCTAAGTTTGGATGCCAACTAGATTATTGTTTAGGAACATTAATGTTTAATGTTAATAAAATTTGTGCCTAGTTCTGAGGGTATTGAGTGTACCCACGTCACTCGCGAGACCCGTCCTTTCACTCCAGGATCCCTGTATCCAAGTCCTTTCTACGCTAAGGTTGTTCCCCCGGGTTTTTTCGATATTATCTACATTATTATTGAGGTCTGAAAGTACGAAACGGCGCAAATGTAACAATATACGAGGCGCGTCCAGAAAGTAAGTTCCGTTTGGTAATTAAATTAAATTGTACGCAGATACAGAAGAAATTTTTATTGCACAAAATTCTACAACTCTTAAACTACTTTTCCACATAACTTCCGAAATTTTGCAGGCATTTGTCATAGCGTGGCACCAGGTTTTGTATACCTTCTTCATAGAAATCTGCCGCCTGTGTCTTCAACCAGTTGTAAACAGTGAAATTTGGGTGAAATCCATAGCGAGAACACTAATTGTAAACCTTCGTATATATATATATATATATATATATATATATATATGTGGGACTTAACTACGGGGTCATCATTCCCTAAACTTATGAACTACTTACGAACGAGGACGGCACAAATATCCAGGCCCGAGGGGGGATTCGAACCCCCGACCGTAGTGGCCGTGCTGACCGTGACTGGAGCGCCTCAGTCACCTCGGCCACCGCGGCCGGCCCTACGGTTTTCCTGGATCTGTCATCAATCGCGTGAATCAGTTCTTCTGTAACCAAAGGTGGACGCCCACTTCGTTCTTCATCGTGCACATCACTACGCCCGCCATTGAACTGTCGGACCCATCTTGTCACCATCGAATAACTCATCGCATTTGGTTCGTAAACATCGCAAATTTGCGCGATAAATTTCCTCGCATTCAGAAACCGAATCACCGACCTGATTTCACAGGCGGAGGGATTTTCAATCAACGCCGACATTTCAAACAAGCACAACAAAGCGTACGTAACTGACAGCGATCTCCAAATGGCGCACGTTCTTCTCCTTCATAGACATCGTCTACAGCGCATGTGCGGAACTGCAATCGCAGAGCTGCAGCGGAGATAAATTGAAACGGAACTTACTTACTGGACGCGCTTCGTACATATTTTCACATTTTTCACATGCACAGCAGAATTATAAGTCTCAGGGAATATAGGTTGTGACCCACTTTAGTGCCCTTCACACCAAACTGATTTCATTTGCATGGCAAGAATGCAGGTTTTTTTTGTAATCCACATGAGCAATTCGGCTCGTAATACTTTTGTCGTCATGTGTTTCATATAACTGTGTTTTTTCCTTCTTGTGATGAAGTTGTCCGTAGGACCACGAAACCTAGGTCAACTACCTTAAAACTACGCAACCGGTTGGCTGTTATATAAAATTGTTAAAAGTAATTGGACTACGGTTGCTGTTAACCAGCCATGTTCAAAGTTGTAATAAGTAATGGTTGCTAAATTCTAACATGGATTACTTACATAAGAACGGAAAAGCTGATAGAAGGCGACCTCGGAGACAATCAGTTTGTATTTAGAAAAACGTAAGAAAGGCACGAGGAAATAGATTACATCTGTAGCTTCTGGGACTCAGGACGTGTGCTAGCCGTGCATTTCACATATTTGAAGCGACAACTTCTCTTCGCAATATCTCGGGACGTAATTGACGCATTACGATGCAATCAACGTCATTGTTTATGTGATTTGTCTTGCTGTAGATTCCTGATAAAATAATATAGGGTGTCCATTGAAAATCATTTTAGAATGTTTACGTTCAAGAGCCCTTGCTTTACACTGACCCCGGTGAAATTCGTTTTTCAGTAACTGTTTTTGTTCCAGAGATATTCTGGGTGAGCAAGATAACTAGGACACACCTTACGAGATTAATATCGTACGTAAGCTGTAAATTTGTCACTCAAAGGTAATGTAAGTAATTCATCTCCAAACACATATACTGGGTATGTATTTGGTACATGGTCATAATTTCAACGTGCTGCCATTTTTGTGAGGTGTGGTCCTAGTCTTGCGGACTCAGATGTTACTACGTCATCTCACTGCTTATTGCCCTGAGTGTTATACTACTCAGAATGGGTAAAACTAAGCTGCATTTTAAGTACTCATTTTAATTGTAAATTAATTTGCGTGATAAACGTAGGACATGAGGAGGTGTGATAGTTCTAAAGGAAATACGTTAGATGAAATAGCTTCTCTTAAGAGTACCCGATAAGACGTTGATGCCCCTAACGTTCCAGTTACTGCCACGCTAACGTCAGCGACTATTTCGTGAATTTTAATTATAAATTCCCTGCTGATGAGAACGCGGGGACGTAAAGTCAGGCATTCCCCAGCAATAAGATGCTAACTGCACGCAGGCAACATTTTGCTGTTAACTACCGCACCGAATACGTCAATACGCTGTCCTCATAACTAATTCATCGTACTGTCTCACTCATTTCTCCTCTATGAATACAATAAATAAGTTCAGACGTGAGTTGTATATTCATTTGTTTATGCCGTAAACGGCTTATGGTACGCCTATCAGGATCAATACCACGAAATGTCATTTCTGAGTAGACATACAAAGACATGTGATACTAAACGAATTTTAATTTGAAACTATTAACACTTATATGAATACTGCAAGATTCTAATTACATACTCCAATTATTTATGCCATTTTCAACACCGGTGTCTGAATAATAAGAATATGTAATTTATAGAGATCATTTACATCTGTACTGTTTTATTTCGTTCTTGATGAAATTTTGTACAGTTGGTTTTCTTAAAAAACGGGAACAGATTGTCTATACAAGACTTCGTACGGTTCATTCTGGATGGTGGCCTAAAACGTTCTGGGTCACCTATATTTATTTACTTATTTTGGTATTGATGAAATATTACACTCTTTGATTTCAAAACAAGAGGAAGGTTACTAGCTACATACAGTTTTACGTAGTATTGCAAAAAGTCACATTTTTTTAAACATTTTTGCTTCACTTATGGGGAACAGCACTCTTATTTAAATTTATATATAATGAACAGTGTAGAGTGCAAAGAATTTTTTTTCGACTAGTTTCGGTCTTATTTTAGACCATCTTCAGGGAATTAAGCTCCATTGATGTTGTGGAGCTGACAGGAAACTTGGAGCCTTCTAGTGCGTCACTGCTCATCAGTCCCTAAACTTACACACTACCTTATACCAAATACGATACAAACATCCGTGCCCGAGGGGGGATTAGAACCCCCGACCATAGCGGCCGTGCAGACTGTGACTGGCGCGCCGCAGACCGCTCGGCCACTTCGGCCGGCACCAATGTTCGTATCTTGTAAATAAATTTATATGCAACTTCAATGATCAGCATTATCGTTAACGGAGGTGTATAGTTTTCCACAGATGGAGCAGACAATGGGCTGAGAAATTTAGGGATGAGTTCGAGAGGGAGATGAGGAGGGGAAGGTGGAGATGGGCAAAGTGATGGGTACGAGAACAGTGAAAGAGGGGGGGGGGGGAGGCAAATGAGGAGATGAACCGAAAGATTGAGAGGGGAGGGAAGGACATTGGCAGAGGGAGAAACAAAGCAAGCGAAGGTGGGCAAATAGAGAAAAAGAAAGAAAAAAATAACACCTGGAGGACGACGGGCTTTCGGCTCTAACATGTATAATTAATTCGACGATGGATAGTAAAAAATTCTTACTTTTCAAGGCTGATGCATATGAGGTTCGGCTAATCATGTCCGCGAGTAAACGCGAATTGTGACCAGTGGACACTACACTATTAGAGTAGGATATAAGCTGAGATTCTTGATGGTTGGGGACGTGCCGGGGTAGCTCCTGTACCTGCGGTATCCAACGTGACTTAGTGGATATCGAACCTGCCTAATAAGCAGAACACCCGGGTTTGATCCCGTGTCTGGACACAAATTTAATTCATTGGCTACAAAAGCAGTTAAAACGTCCCTGACAACACTTACTATAAACATAATATCCATGCTGTCCCAAGGTTAAACCACAAGAAAATTCGTATAATAGTTTTGGACATCATCATGTTAGATTCAGGCAGATAGACACAAGTTGGTTTCAGATAGAGAGTTAGATTACAATAGATATATTCTTTCCGTAATTTTATTTTTGTTAATTCAAAATATATATGGCCCTAAACTACCATCAGCTTAGAAGTGTGAACTCCAGTTGTTACGTAATTTTATTCTAAAAGCGAATTGCCAGACACGATGCAAACAGACAGAAATTTGAATCAGGATATCTTTTCTTCCCATGATCCAATTGGGATGAATTATAGCCTTTATATTACTCTTACATGTGGATAAACTGTTTACACTCGTCTGGTAGTTCCTTAGATTTGTGTGATCAAATAGACATACAAACAAATGGTTACAGATAAAACTTTAAATTACTGTGTTCCTTTTTTATTCTCTCATTTTTATGAAATAATGTCTGTGTGTTATCCCAAAAAACGTGAAGTAACCTGTGAAAATTGCATAAAATCTGTCGAATGTGATCAGTGCGTTCAGAATAATGATAGAAATGGTGGTTTTCCAGTTTAATGACAGAAATTGCTATTACACACTGGTAGCAATTCTACTAAAAAAGATCAATACTTTAACACCTTTATATTTTTTTATACAACTTCTTCTTAAATGTAGGTTAACAGTAAAGCGAAAAGAATCAGATAACAAGTGCATAGGTGATCAATTTCTAATAAACTGAGAAAGACAGCATTCCGACCGAGGACTATACATTAACAAGGATGAAATATGACCAACTCTAATAAATAGGTTACTCTCATTATCAGCTAAATTGAGCTCTTCCATAGATGCTCTCTTAATAAGCCCCGAAATTAAACACATTATGATAAACCGTGTTTATCACATCAATATAAAACAATATTCCTTTCGCTTCAACTGTATGTCACGAAATGCATCCCTTGTTCGACGACGACTAGTCGTCTTCAAATCACAAATAGCTTATTGTTTTGTCTTCATGCTCATCAACCATCAAAAAATTTTTATTAACGGGAATGCTGCGAAGAGATTGGATTTATTTCAAATGTTCAAATGTTTGTTAAGCTTATGGGACTTAACTACGGGGTCCTCAGTCCCTAAACTTACAAACTACTTATGAACTAATTACGAACTAGGACGGCACAAATATCCATGCCCGAGGGGGGATTCGAACCCCCGAGACAAGTTGATAACAAAAATATCATCAGATGCAGGGTAAGAACTACTGAAGAAATAAGAGAGTTGTACAAACCTCTTAACGTTTTTGAAGTGCTACAGAAAAATGTCGAACCGTGCAGCCACGCAGCAAGAATAGCAGTAAATAGACTAAGTTGTCAGCAGGAAAGTAGATGAAAGCAGAGTAAGACGAGACCCATAATTAGGTGGCAAGATAACATCATGAAGGGCACAGTTAGGATGAATACTGGTGCTGATTGCACAAGTAGGGCACTCAAGAGAAAGAATGGTAGGGGCAGATGTAAGGTAGATGCCACATGGTATCGAAGAAAGAAAATAGATATCAAAACGACGCCACTGCATCAAGAAGCTCACTACTAATTCTGTATTCGAACATTATAAGAATGTTTTTCATACTTATGTGCATCACCTTGCATGTCTCTACATTTATAGCTGCCATTCTTCACACCAACTAGAAATTTTGTCTAAGTCATACTGTATGCTATTACAGTCAATTATAAACGAAACCCTCCCATTCAGCACAGCATCACCAGCAAACAGCCGCAGATCACAAGTTACTCTGCCCATCAGATCATATATATATATAAAATAATAGCGGTCCTATCACACTCCCCTGGAGCACGCTCGACGATACACTCGCCGTCGAGAACAACGTACTGCTTTCTATTACTTAGGATGTCTTCCAGCCAGTCTTAGATCTGTGAACCTATTCCATACGCTCGTATCTTCACTAGCAGTCTGCAGTGTGGCACTGCGTCAAAAGCCTTATTGAAATCGAGAAAAAATGCAGTCTAGATTTTTCCCTTCAGCCATGGCTCGCAAGATTTCATGTGAGAAAAGAGCAAGCTGAGTTTCACATGAACGCTGTTTCCTACACCCATGCTGATTCATAGAAAGAAGCTTTTCCGTCTCAAGGAAATCTAGTATATTCGAACTGAGAATATGCTCCTAAATTCCATAGAAAACTAATGCCGACGATATTGACCTGTAATGATGTGGGTCAGTTCTTTTAACTTTCTTATAAGCGGGTGTCACCTGCGCTTTTTTCCAATCACTAGGAACTTTGAGCTGAATTATTCGCGATGAGAGGGATCTTTGAGTGTAACACCAGACAGAAATTGTACAACGTCAGAGATATTATTAACTTTCCTTAGCTTCAACAAGTTTTCAATTATGTTTACAGACCACCTCAACGCGTAGCTCTATCCACGCTTGTAAAGTTGAACGACAGTACCCTATGTCGTTTATTTGCCGGCAGAGCTTGCTGGCAGGTAATCCGGGGAGGCCATAAAACAACCAGCCTCCGTGTAGTTTCCTGGCAGCCAGGGGACTATGCAACGCCGTTTAACTGCTAGTGGCGCCATCCCGTGATTTATGTGAACGAGGGTAGCCAGGAACCGGTCGCAGTCAAGTCGGGCGCCGATGGGTAGGTTACTGCAACAAGAAGCAGAGCACTTCTCCGTAACACTGAACCGACAAAAAGCGAGCATTACAGCGAAAGCTGAGAGCTTTTTCTTGTCGGACAAATTCACAGCCGAGGTCAGTAAATCAAAGTTGTAAATAAATGACTAGCGGTAGCAACCTCAGCAGACACGTTTTTTAGTCCTCGGTGACACACTCCTGGCTATAAAAATAGCTACACCCCGAAGATGACGTGCTACAGACGCGAAATTTAACCGACAGGAAGACGATGCTGTGATATGCAAATGATTAGCTTCTCAGAGCATTTACACAAGGTTGGCGTTGTTGGCAACACCTACAACGAGCTGACAAGAGGAAAATTTCCTACCGATTTTCATACACAAACTGCAGTTGCCTGGTGAAACGTAGTCGTGATGCCTCGTGTAAGGAGGAGAAATGTGTACCATCGCGTTTCCGACTTCGATAAAGGTCGAATTGTAGCCTATCGCGATTGCGATTTATCATATCGAGACGTTGCTGCTCGCGTTGGTCGCGATCCAATGACTGTTAACAGAATATGGAATCGGTGGGTTCAACAGGGCAATACGGAACGCGGTGCTAGATCCCAAAGGCCTCGTATCACTAGCACTCGAGATGACAGGCATCTTTTCCGCATGGCTGTAACGGATCGTGCAGCCACGTCTCGATCCCTGACTCAACAGGTGGGAACGTTTCCAAGACAACCATTTAAATGAAAGGTTCGACGACATTTGCAGTAGCATGGAGTATCAGCTTGGAGAGCGTGGCTGCGGTTATACTTGACGTTGCGTCACGTAAGGAGCGCCTGCGATGGTGTATTCAACGTCGAACCTGGGTGCTAGAATGGCAAAACGTCATATTTTCGAATGAATCCAGGTTCTGTTTACAGCATCAAGATGGTCGCATCCGTGATCAGCATCAAGATGGTCGCATCCGTGATTGGCGACATCGCGGTGAACGCACATTGGTAGCGCTTTTTCGTCATCGCCATACTGGCATATCACCCGTCGTGAGGGTATGGGGTGCCATTGGTTACACGTCTCTGTGACCTCTTGTTCGCATCGACGACATTTGAACAGTGGTCGTTACATTTCGGATGTGTTACAACCCGTGGCTCTACCCTTCATTCGATCCCTGCGAAAACCTACATTTCAGCAGGATAATGCACGACCGCATGTAGCAGGTCCTGTACTGGCCTTTTTGATACGGAAAATGCTCGCCCTGGCCAGCACATTCTCCAGATCTCTCACCAACTGAATACTTCTGGTGAATTGTGGCCGAGATACTGGCTCGTCACAATATGCCAGTCACAGCTCTTGATGAACTGTGGTATCGTTTTGAAGCTGCATGGGCATCTGTACCTGTACACGGCATCGAAGCTCTGTTTGACTCAATGCCCAGGCGTACCAAGATCGTTACTACGGCCAAATGTGATTGTTCTAGGTACTGTTTTCTCAGGATCTATGCACCCAAACTGCGTGAAAATGTCAGTTATAGTATAATATATTTGTCCAGTGATTACCTGTTTATCATCTGTATTTCTTCTTGGTGTAGCAATTTTAAGGGCCAGTAGTGAGTTCTTATGACGTATCCATTCTACGGGAAAGGGATACAAGCTTTACATTCGTCCATTGACTGAGTTTCAACTGACATGTCAAAGTAGTTGTAGTAATATTAACTGCTTTACACATACCCGTGCCTACATACGTTACACATCTGCGCACCGCAGTTCGCTTCATGGAGTGTAGTAGAGGGAATTCTGGAATCATTTTTTTTTCTCCATCTTCTAATGGTCCAACCACAAATACCCTCTGCTACAACTCCGCTCGTGGCCACCACTGAACGACATCGTTCACTTGGGACTGAGATAGGAACCAGCTAACACTTCGGAATCAGATAGGCACCAGTGAAGACTTGGCTATCAGATATGCACTAGGCAGGCCTCTAGCTCAACTATGTATCAGCATTCTGTAGTACAGAGCTATGTAAAAGTTAAGCATTGTATAAATTCTGCGCAATATATATCACGTTCTAATTTACTCTAACGTCGGTTATTTAAGTAATAGCCTTACATCATGACGTGGTACAACACCCAGAAAACTTTTATGTCATCTGACTCTGGCCGCGGAAGCCTACGTAATTATACTTAAACCTAGGTAAACTAACCTAAGGGCAAACACACACACACCCATGCCCCAGGGAGGACTCGAACCTCCACGGCGAGCAACCGCGCGCTCCGCAGCGAGACGCTTTAGATCGCTCGGCTACTCCACCGCGGCAGATTAGAGCCAACTTGGAGGTACATCTTTTATATCTACAGCTACACCTATATGCGATACTCTTCAAATCAAGTAGGTTTCTGCAAAGAGTTCTTCAAACTTCATATAATTTATGTACCACTTATAGCATTACTACCAAAAATAATAAGTAAACTGATTTCCAGTTGTGCTCGTACTGTCAGAGCCGCGACAAAGATGGCGCAATTAACATTTATGGTAGCGAAATGCTAAAACATCTCAGCAGCTTTCATATAAAATATTTAAAAGTTCAGTTGGCTTCATTGTCTTCGTAGGATTATTCCGCATGGGAAAAGGTCCAGATTTTAAACAGAGTATGATGTTTGAGTAATAGCCACGAGAAATATGATTATTTCACTTTAATTTCGATGTTCAAAATAAACACTTTGACATAGTTCCGCCATCTTGGCTCACAGATTTACACTAATACAGTTATCACCTTCTTAAGTACTTTGGAATTTGTTTTGTTTCTAACGTTGCGTGTCGACAACACTGTGTCAAAACGTCAACTGGCCCAGATTTCAGGCACACTTTGCTTTTATAGAAATACCAAGATCATTCACTGTTATCTTTGGTTTTGGACTAAATTACATATGCAAATACTAAATCTTAAAATGGAATCAGCTAATATCACTTTTAGAATCATTTAAACCCCATGACATTAAAAGTTACGTTTATAAACAGTCTACTATGTGAATTTGATAGCACCAATTTTGGATTCTGTGGTAGTTTTCGAAGTGTCCTGCCAGTAAAACACAGCCACTGCTTCGTCTTCCCCACATTATTTATATGTTCTATCCAATTTAAATGTATCGTGATGGTAATTCTTTGATTATTACTTGAATATCTTGCCTTGAGATGTAACTTTTCTTGTGTACGAATTTTATTTGATTCCTGTCAGTATTCACCTGGACGACTTCACACTTCTCATTGTTTAGTCCAATATACGGAACATAGATATAAATCGTTCTGCACTTGATTTTGATGTTCTGATGCCTTTACTACACTATGAATGACAGCATCATCTGCAAAGCTCTAACAGGACTGCTCAGATTTTCTCCAAACTATGTACGAATGTTGGAACTTAAATAGTGACAGTTATTTGTTCACAACCGATACAAAAGCTTTACATGTTTGCACCTATTATTGTTCTTCAGTCTCCAGCTTTGTGTAGAAGCTATTCCAGCGATGTGGAAGACGTAGTATACTGTTAGCACAGCCTGATCTGTTTATAGTGCGAATGGAGCGGTGTACAGCCTGTCGAATCTCTGGAACAGTTCTGAAGAGAATGACACTAAGTAATTCCTTCATCTTCGGAATCAAGTCAAAGTCACCAGGACTTAAGTCCGGGGACTATGGTGGGTGGTACAGTACTTACCAGTTCCATCGACCGAACAGAGCAGCCACAGCTTGCGTTGTATGCGCCCGAGCATTGTCGTGCAAATCGATCCGTTGTTTGCGCAGAAAGTGCTGCCGCTTCATTCGCAAATCTGGTCGCAGGTGTTGCTTCTAAAGCGAATAAGTAATACTGTTTACTGACGGTCTGCCGTGGAGGAACGTAATGCGTTAGGATAACACCATCACAGTCGTACACGAGAATCACCATAACTTCCTTCATACTGGGGCTATTTACCATTGTTCTGTAACGCGGTAACAGTATTTTTCTTCAGACACCCTAGGGCGACCTGCCCGATGCATATCTGCCACAGTTTGCCGACTTTCGATGCAGGCTTTTACCCCACGTGCCAATGTTCCGTATTGGAATGCCGATTCAAATGTTCAAATGTTTGTTAAGCTTATGGGACTTAACTACGGGGTCATCAGTCCCTAAACTTACAAACTACTTATCAACTACCTTATACTAAAGATGGCACAAATATCCATGCCCGAGGGGGGATTCGAACCCCCGACCGTAGTGGCCGTGCAGACCGTGACTGAAGCGCCTCAGTCCCCTCGGCCACCGCACCCGGCCGTTGTCCCTTAACAAGAAACATAGTGACACTGTTACGTTCGATCGCTCTGTCACAAGTGACGCGATTAATTTTAAATAAAGTAGAATTTTGAAGCGATTCGCCCTCATGTGAAATGAAATAATCGTATGGCATTTTTGGCCGAGAAATACCGCATGGGATTGTTCGGCCATCTAGAGCAAGTCTTACTTGTCGCCACTTTGGCGACTTGCATGTTGACGATGATGAAAATGAAGAGGATAACATAGAATACACAGTCCCCTGCCGGAAATTAAGTGCATTACTACTGTTTTTTGGTAACCTGTGTAACGTGTGAAGTGAAGCTTTCTTGCATTTACTTTCGTTGAGAGAGCAGTTGTATATATACGTTAAATATGAAAATGTCACCGCACGGAATGGCCGTTTGGTCTAACGAGAAGACCACATGGGTATCGGATCTTAGATTTTTTTTAATTATTTATGATACGTGGAGTTCTGAACTTCAATAACAACCAGCCAAAGCCATGCGACGCAACTCTCAAAAATTCTCGAGAAAATCGAGTTTGAATTTTGAAGATTTGCAAGTACCAATATTTTTACAGTTACAGAATCTGTCGATGTAGCTCATGGCATAGCGTTTTGGTCTGTCGAGCTGAGCAACTTGTTGTCGCCTAAAACGAAAGAGTAGGTTGTCTGCTTGGAAAGCCATTTCCAAATGTTCAAATGTTTGTTAAGCTTAAGGGACTTAATTGCGTATGAACTACCTTACACTAAAGACGACACAAACGAGAGGGGATTCCAACCCCCGACCGTAGCGGCCGTGCAGACTGTGACTGGCGCGCCGCTGACCGCTCGGCCACTGCGGCCGGCAAACCTATTTCCAAAAACAGCGCCTTAGCTCTTCAGAAGGAACAATCAAAGACAACCGTCGTCAACAAATAGTAAAGTCAATACTGTAAAAAAATTAACTTATGTTTCTTTACAATAACACTGCTACTCCTCAAGAGACGGGCCAACTACTCACGAGGACATGATCTGAGGATGATATTTATTGATCGAAACCGGTCATCATAATAAAATAAAATAAATTTCATATTGCGTTGCAGGCCGCTGTAATTATTACATTATCCAAAATTGTTTGATCGCTGTCTTAATTTCCGCAGGAACAATGCCCCATAAAATATTACGTTTCTTTGAAGGAAACCATCATTATTAACAATTATAAAATACAGAAAAGTACGAATAAACAAAAATACGTTCATTTTTCGTAAATAAGACCATTACATATTAAAACTGTGCAAGTATTCGAACACAACGAGAAAAAAAATCTGTCACGTCGGGTTTCGTACCACTGACCCTGTGGTTGTAAGGTAAGAACGCTACCAACTGAGCTACACCGACAGATGTTGCAAGTATTCTGGGTATGAGGTCCGCCTGATATATATTATACATCCAAACTAGTTTCAGCACCTCTGTGCCGTCATCTGTGGGTTTTCCATTTATTTAATGCTTATTTTACATTCTGTGGTCACGTTAGAGCCTTTAACTATGTAGAAAGGGTCTCACATGACCACAGAATGTAAAAGAAGCATTAATTAAATGGAAAACCCTCTGATGATGGCACAGAGGTGCTGAAACTAGTTTGGATGTATAATAAATCAGGATTTTGCATATCAGGCGGACCTCATATCCAGAATATTTTTACTGCAAACACGGCAAGAACAAGAGCTGCAAACTGAGAAAATGATGGATGCTGCAAGTGTTTTAATTGTTGGTACTTTCGTGTACTCCTTCAAAAATTCGAACTCGATTTAGTCGAGATTTATTGAGAGTTGCGTCGAATGGCTTTGTATCGTAAATATAAAAAATTCTAAAATTCAATACCCATATGGTCATGCTATGGACTGGGAGGCCGTTTCCGCCGGAGGTTCGAACCCTCCCTCGGGCATGGCTGTGAGAAATGTCCTTAGTGTTAAGTAGTTTGTAAGTCTAGGGGACTCATGACCATCGCAGTTTGGTCGAATAGGTTTACAAACATTTGAAAATTTTTATAAAGCTCTCCCATTTCTTCTGGTATTGCATTTCCCTTTCGCCAGTGTACTGTATCAACCACCCTGCGTCCTCTCCTAGACAGGACCCGCTAGCTGCAGTATTTGCAACTGGCACAGGACGTTCCCACACTGCAAGAACTAGCGAGTCCCAGCGGTGACACACACGCGCGGTCAAGCACGCGGACACAGTTTTCTTGCCTTCCAGAAACACTGTACTTAATGCCGGCGAGCGGTGCGTTGTCGCCTCGTGATTAATGCGTCCCACGGCTCTTAACACGTTCGTTATCTGCCTCTGCGCTCGCGACGTAGCCGAGCCGCGATAAATTATCAGCGGCGGTAGGCTACGGCTGCGTTCTGAGGACTGCGAGCACATTCATTAGCGTCTACGCGACAGCACTCATTAATCAGCAATCTATGCAGCACGCGGCTTTTTCACCGGCGGGCATTCGCGGCTATCTGGGGCCAGCCACGCCTGCCTACACTAACACTGACGCTCATGTTTATGAGACACGGCGCCCGATTCCGTTCGATACGTGCAACTCGCTGCGCATGAGCTACGCGGTAACTCTGTGCGGTAGTTTCGTGTAGTTAAACTTTTTTCCCCACACAAAGTTCACGTTGGCGTCTTTCTTAGCAATCATTCTCCGATATTTATTAGCATATCGTGACAGATACAGCATCGTTGAAGTTATCGCACTGAGCAGGACTTATAAAACACGGCGATATTTTCATTTGTCGTTAATCAAAAAGGGGTAACGTGTATATTGCACTTTGAGATTCAAGCCTGATTCGTAATAAGTAACTTCGTGGAAGATCGTACCTAGGACCAAGAACAGACCTAGGTAAAATGAGACATGTTGCAATTTTTTCGGTGGGTGGTTTAGGCATTAATATATAAGGACAATTTTCGCTGCACATCTTCCTTGATTCAGTTAAGTGGAAACGGGCACGAATATGACCAAAATTGTGAAAAAAAATTTTAATCGCTCTTCATTTATGACATGGTAATGAAATTTAAATTACGAAATATTACGTTCATCTACATCTACATCTGCATGGGATACTCTGCAAATTACATTGAAGTGCCTGGCAGGGGATTCATCGAACCACCTTTATACTATTCATCTCCCATTCCATTCACGAATAGCGCACGGGGAGAAAGAACACCTGAATCTCTCCGTTCGAGCTCTGATTTCCTGTATTTTATTCTGACGGTCATTTCTACCTATGTAAGTGGGAGTTAACAATGTATATTCGCATTATGTTGGCGATTGGAGTTTTCTAGGTAGCCCACGCCGCAGCGATAAGCGCCGTTGTTGTAATGATTCGCATCCCAGATCCTGTATCATTTCCGTAACGCTGTCTCCCCTGTATCGCGGCAGTACGAAACGAGCTGCCCTTCTCTGGATTCTTCCGATGTCCTCCGTCAAACCCACCTGATAAGGATCCCACACTGGGCAGCAATACTCCAAAAATGAACGGACAAGCGTAGTCTATGCAGTTTCTTTAGTAGTTCTGTTGCATCTTTTAAGGGTTCTGCCAATAAAACGCAGTCTCTGGTTCGCTTTTCCCACGATATTATCTACGTTTTCTTTCCAGTTTAAGTCTGAAGTAATAGTAATTCCTAGGTATTTTGTGGAGTTTACGGCCTTCACTTTTGATTGATTTATCTTTTTAACAAAGTTTAACGGATTTCTTTTCGTACTCACGTGGACGACTACACACTTCTCATTATTTAGAGTCAATTGCCACTTTCTACACCATACTGATATCTTATTCAGATGGTTCTGCAGTTGGTTGTGATCTTCAGATGATTTCACTAGACGGTAAATGACGGCGTCATCTGTAAACAACCTAAGAGAGCTACTTATATTTTCTACTAAATTGTTTATGTAAATAAGGTACAGCAGAGGACCAATAACACTACCCTGTGGAACGCTCGTTATCACCTCTGTTTTAGTCCATGCCTGTGTCCTATCTGACAGGAAATCCCCTATCCAATCGCAAATTTGGGGCGACATACCATAACCACGCAATTTGATTAAAAGCCGTTTGTGAGGTACGATGTTAAAAATCTTCTGGAAATCAATAAATACGGAATCTATTTGGGAACCCTTGTCGATAGCACCCATCACTTCGTGTGAATAAAGAGCTAGTTGTGTTTCGCATGAATGATATTTTCTAAATCCGTGTTGACCTTGGGTCAATAGATCATTCTCTTCGAGATAATTCATAATATTAGAATACAGGATATGTTCCAAAACCCTGCTGCAAATTGACGTCCATGAAATTAACTCCTGTAGTTTAGTGGGTTACTCCTACTGCCTCTCTTGAATACAGGTGTGACCTGTGCAACTTTCCAATCTTTTGGTACAGATCCTTCTATGAGAGAGCGGTTGTATATGACTGTTAAGTAAGGAGCTATCGCTTCAGCATAATCAGATAGAAATCTAATGGGTACACAGTCCGCACCAGACGACGTGTCCTTGTTAAGTGATTCTAAATGCGAAAAATTTATAATTTGCAATATCTTGCAAAGGGCCACGCTTTCTTCCTTGTTTTTAATTATCTCGTATTAACTTTTTATGTGACTTTTCTTTTCAGAATGCAGGGAATGTCCGTATACTACATTAATAAGACTGTGGAATAACAGCCCTCCCAAGAAATGGGTTAATGGCAAAACGCATAATCCTAATTAGTCTCTGAAAGCCCTCAACTGAAAACGTTGTCCCAAAACTACATTCTCATTATGCAAGGTAGTTAATATTGCAGTTTTTGATGCGGTTATTGTCTTTAATGGTGGCAGCTCAGACAGGATAAGAGCCCTTGTAGAGAATGGGCATGAAGCCCGGAGTTTTCCCTCGCGACTTCTTGATAGGGATTGACATTCAATGTATACTTGAAAGCATTAAACCCATTGAAGACCTTGCAGAGCAAACAAGACAGAAAAGAAGAAGCCAGAAGAGAAGAAGGAAATGAAGACATTCACTACAGAACTGGAGGCTTTTGAACGTTGGAATGGCAACGAAAAAGCATGTTTAAATTTAAAATGTATTTTCTCAGAACTATGGTTTTCATTATTAATATCTTTTTTATACGCCAAGATGGAGTATGAAGAAAGTAGAATTTCTATGTCTAGTTTTACAATTAAAACTAATTAAACCTAAAATTTCACTAAATATCAATTAATTGAAATGGTGGTTTTTTTAATGATAGTTGAGATTATACTGCAAAAAATTCAAGGCAATTTCGGAGAAACTTTGTTAGTAAATTGTAACTTTTTGAATAATGATTTCATAAACTTAAAAAAAATTAAAAATTTAAACTAAAATTACAAAACAATTTCAGTAGATTATTTGAACTACCATCAACCATTGTACATAATTTCATGTATGTAACTCAAAAATTGTGGAATTTTTACTGGTTATATTCATACTTCTTTTTCGTGTACGTCCCCCCTTAGCTCAAATGTGCAAATCTACTTCTCATTTCATAGTTCTTTTTTATTACATATTCCAGTTTCCACCTTAATGTTTCTTTATTAGTGTTTTAATGCTCTTCCAACTGTACAATGTACTATATCACTTCCTGGCTCTTCTTATAGCATGATGATACCGAGCGTTTCAAAAATCAACTGCATCACTCATTGTGATTGACATTTTACTGTACCTGTATCTGTGTATTTCTTTTGTAACTAATGCACCTGAAGACTGATATAAGCTGTTTGTTGTCTCGGCTTCCTACCTGGAGAAGCGTCACTGTCTAATGTACCTTACATGTCCAAGTGTTTATGACAAACGGTAAATAAATCCTGGAAGGTTAAAACTGCACGCCAGACCGAGACACTAGCTCGGGAACTTAGCCTATTTGGTGCAGCCGACTGATCCACTCAGGTCAGCCATTCGTCTTCACAGATTAGCTTCTGCCAGTAACTCGTCTCCTACCTTTCCAACATCACAGAATTTCTGCTTCGGACCGTACGCCATACACCAGACACGAAAGCGACTTCATATTGCAATGTCATGCAGTTCTGAGCTATGCAGAAAAAGTCAGATCTGTATCTCATCGGAAAGTTAGAAATCAACTATATACTTCATTACGAATAGTCATCTTCAGTTTCACGGTGCTTGGACATTTGCTCACTAAATGCTCTCTTCAGCAGCTGAGTGGCTGTGCGAGCTCACACAGCGATAATTTTGCATTGGGTGATGTTGTAAGAAAAATGTCAGTGGTTCGTATTATCACTTATAATTACATAGCTCGAGCCCGCTGGGCTAATGCACAACGTAACTATTTTAAGCATCCTCACAAAATGACATTTATTCCCACCAGGGCTCCGTGAGATATCTTTGGGCTGAGTCAGAATGGGCGTCAATCATATCCATCGAAATGTCCCAAAAATATGAAACAAAATATCAGTACTAGCAGGTAGGAATGATCACTGAAAGTAGGCTAAGGTTCTGCTTCTTAATCTTTCTTTATTATGTGTCGTTTATTCAGGCAACATTTCATAAACACGAACGTTTAAGTCCTTTACTCGACTCCAGAGTCTACCCAAGTTATCTAAAGGCACCAACTAACAAATATCAAAGTTTATCACCGGAAATTTTTCTAAGTTATCTAAAGGCACCAACTAACAAATATCAAAGTTTATCACCGGAAATTTTTCTAAGTTATCTAAAGGCACCAACTAACAAATATCAAAGTTTATCACCGGAAATTTTTCTAAGTTATCTAAAGGCACCAACTAACAAATATCAAAGTTTATCACCGGAAATTTTTCTAAGTTATCTAAAGGCACCAACTAACAAATATCAAAGTTTATCACCGGAAATTTTTCTAAGTTATCTAAAGGCACCAACTAACAAATATCAAAGTTTATCACCGGAAATTTTTCTAAGTTATCTAAAGGCACCAACTAACAAATATCAAAGTTTATCACCGGAAATTTTTCTAAGTTATCTAAAGGCACCAACTAACAAATATCAAAGTTTATCACCGGAAATTTTTCTAAGTTATCTAAAGGCACCAACTAACAAATATCAAAGTTTATCACCGGAAATTTTTCTAAGTTATCTAAAGGCACCAACTAACAAATATCAAATTTTATCACCGGAAATTTTTCTAAGTTATCTAAAGGCACCAACTAACAAATATCAAAGTTTATCACCGGAAATTTTTCTAAGTTATCTAAAGGCACCAACTAACAAATATCAAAGTTTATCACCGGAAATTTTTCTAAGTTATCTAAAGGCACCAACTAACAAATATCAAAGTTTATCACCGGAAATTTTTCTAAGTTATCTAAAGGCACCAACTAACAAATATCAAAGTTTATCACCGGAAATTTTTCTAAGTTATCTAAAGGCACCAACTAACAAATATCAAAGTTTATCACCGGAAATTTTTCTAAGTTATCTAAAGGCACCAACTAACAAATATCAAAGTTTATCACCGGAAATTTTTCTAAGTTATCTAAAGGCACCAACTAACAAATATCAAAGTTTATCACCGGAAATTTTTCTAAGTTATCTAAAGGCACCAACTAACAAATATCAAAGTTTATCACCGGAAATTTTTCTAAGTTATCTAAAGGCACCAACTAACAAATATCAAAGTTTATCACCGGAAATTTTTCTAAGTTATCTAAAGGCACCAACTAACAAATATCAAAGTTTATCACCGGAAATTTTTCTAAGTTATCTAAAGGCACCAACTAACAAATATCAAAGTTTATCACCGGAAATTTTTCTAAGTTATCTAAAGGCACCAACTAACAAATATCAAATTTTATCACCGGAAATTTTTCTAAGTTATCTAAAGGCACCAACTAACAAATATCAAAGTTTATCACCGGAAATTTTTCTAAGTTATCTAAAGGCACCAACTAACAAATATCAAATTTTATCACCGGAAATTTTTCTAAGTTATCTAAAGGCACCAACTAACAAATATCAAAGTTTATCACCGGAAATTTTTCTAAGTTATCTAAAGGCACCAACTAACAAATATCAAAGTTTATCACCGGAAATTTTTCTAAGTTATCTAAAGGCACCAACTAACAAATATCAAAGTTTATCACCGGAAATTTTTCTAAGTTATCTAAAGGCACCAACTAACAAATATCAAAGTTTATCACCGGAAATTTTTCTAAGTTATCTAAAGGCACCAACTAACAAATATCAAAGTTTATCACCGGAAATTTTTCTAAGTTATCTAAAGGCACCAACTAACAAATATCAAATTTTATCACCGGAAATTTTTCTAAGTTATCTAAAGGCACCAACTAACAAATATCAAAGTTTATCACCGGAAATTTTTCTAAGTTATCTAAAGGCACCAACTAACAAATATCAAAGTTTATCACCGGAAATTTTTCTAAGTTATCTAAAGGCACCAACTAACAAATATCAAAGTTTATCACCGGAAATTTTTCTAAGTTATCTAAAGGCACCAACTAACAAATATCAAATTTTATCACCGGAAATTTTTCTAAGTTATCTAAAGGCACCAACTAACAAATATCAAAGTTTATCACCGGAAATTTTTCTAAGTTATCTAAAGGCACCAACTAACAAATATCAAAGTTTATCACCGGAAATTTTTCTAAGTTATCTAAAGGCACCAACTAACAAATATCAAAGTTTATCACCGGAAATTTTTCTAAGTTATCTAAAGGCACCAACTAACAAATATCAAATTTTATCACCGGAAATTTTTCTAAGTTATCTAAAGGCACCAACTAACAAATATCAAAGTTTATCACCGGAAATTTTTCTAAGTTATCTAAAGGCACCAACTAACAAATATCAAAGTTTATCACCGGAAATTTTTCTAAGTTATCTAAAGGCACCAACTAACAAATATCAAAGTTTATCACCGGAAATTTTTCTAAGATATCTAAAGGCACCAACTAACAAATATCAAATTTTATCACCGGAAATTTTTCTAAGTTATCTAAAGGCACCAACTAACAAATATCAAAGTTTATCACCGGAAATTTTTCTAAGTTATCTAAAGGCACCAACTAACAAATATCAAATTTTATCACCGGAAATTTTTCTAAGTTATCTAAAGGCACCAACTAACAAATATCAAAGTTTATCACCGGAAATTTTTCTAAGTTATCTAAAGGCACCAACTAACAAATATCAAAGTTTATCACCGGAAATTTTTCTAAGTTATCTAAAGGCACCAACTAACAAATATCAAAGTTTATCACCGGAAATTTTTCTAAGTTATCTAAAGGCACCAACTAACAAATATCAAAGTTTATCACCGGAAATTTTTCTAAGTTATCTAAAGGCACCAACTAACAAATATCAAAGTTTATCACCGGAAATTTTTCTAAGTTATCTAAAGGCACCAACTAACAAATATCAAAGTTTATCACCGGAAAGTTTTCTAAGTTATCTAAAGGCACCAACTAACAAATATCAAAGTTTATCACCGGAAATTTTTCTAAGTTATCTAAAGGCACCAACTAACAAATATCAAATTTTATCACCGGAAATTTTTCTAAGTTATCTAAAGGCACCAACTAACAAATATCAAAGTTTATCACCGGAAATTTTTCTAAGTTATCTAAAGGCACCAACTAACAAATATCAAAGTTTATCACCGGAAATTTTTCTAAGTTATCTAAAGGCACCAACTAACAAATATCAAAGTTTATCACCGGAAATTTTTCTAAGTTATCTAAAGGCACCAACTAACAAATATCAAAGTTTATCACCGGAAATTTTTCTAAGTTATCTAAAGGCACCAACTAACAAATATCAAAGTTTATCACCGGAAATTTTTCTAAGTTATCTAAAGGCACCAACTAACAAATATCAAAGTTTATCACCGGAAATTTTTCTAAGTTATCTAAAGGCACCAACTAACAAATATCAAATTTTATCACCGGAAATTTTTCTAAGTTGAACAATGCCACTTAAGCTGAAAATTTAAAGTTCAGAGTTACACACCGCAAAATTTTCTAATTCCATCTCTGAAAATCAGCTGAAAATCGAAAGTCTCACAAATGAAATATTTCTAAGTTCCATACTTGGCGCGCGCGCGCGCGCGCCGCGCGCGCATCTTCGCACTCTGAACGACGCGGATACACTCCGCTCCTAAACCAATATGGCCGTCCCCTTAAATACCCTCGTAACGATACTCTGGAGTCAAATCACGGTATATTCAAGTTGCTCTTTTTTACACTTAATATCAATGATAAAATATATGTTATAAATATCAGTAAAACAGAATTTTTCCTCTTAATTCGAAAATGTTATGAGAATCTAGATGCATTATTTGGTTTTTTAATTATTTAATAAATACAAGGTTTTCGTTCATGCTTGAAAATCACATTTCGGCCCCTTACATAAATTCCCTGGGTTTGAGAAAAAAAGGTGTATACACCACTTAACATTACCGAATGAGGGCTTTCATTTGAGCCTTTGTTTGAGCAATTTGCTCAAAGCAATTCCAAATACACATTACCGAAAAGCGATAATAATAGCATCGTGAAATCACGATTGCATCATAAAATAAAATAAAAATCAACCGCAATCTCCGTATACGATTCTTTCCTAATTCACGTTTGTTTTCGGAATTATTTAGCGGGTAGAATCATAATATGTGGCTGCCATGACAGAAGATGACGTAACAGAACCGTTCACCGAAGTGTTAGTGGCCACCCAACTTAAAACACTGAACACGAAAAAGACAAGAAGCAATGATAACGTGAATGACATGTTATTAAAAATGCTCCCACCTGCTATCCACAGGCCGTTCGTAAACATATCAAATAACATACTGTAAACAGGAGTCTACCCCTCAGTGTAGAAGCATGCAGAGGTGGTAGAAATTACCAAAACCAATCTGTCTCCTCCCTCCACTCTCAAAAGTCTTTCAGCGCCTCTACGCAAAAAGACTGCTCCAACACATAAGCGAAGAGGGAATTATCTGCCATGAACAGTTCGGGTTTAGGAGTGTATATTCCACGACACACTGCTGAGGCTATATGAGGATGCAATGCGATCAGTCGAGAAGCGAGAATACGTAGGGTCGGTATTTCTCGATGTATCAAAAGCGTTCGACTTCGTGTGGCACGACGGCTTGGTGTACAAATTAATCACACACGGGCTGCGACGTCGCACGGAGTCCTGCTCAAATCCTACGTGGAAGGGAAGACCTTCCACGTTAGGCCTGGCGATGGAATGTCCACAGATAGATCTATACGCGGAGGAGTACCTCAGGGGTCAGTACTGGGACCCCTGGTATTCTCTATATACACATCGGACGTGCCGAGAGTGTATCGGGTGCAGCTAGCACTATACGCGGATGACACCGTACTCTACACCCGAAGTACGCAGCCGGAAAACATGCACCATAAACTTCAAAATGGATGTGATGCGCTAGGAGCCTGATCCACAAAATTGAGGTTCAAGTATAAGGCAACAAAATGTCAGGCCGTTATATTCACCAAGAGGCGCATACCAATCCTCCCATCATGAACACTCCGATACCCTGGAACAAGTCAGCTAAATATCTAGGGGTTATCCTCGATCAACACCTGATATGGCAGCTCCTTATACTGAAAGTAAGAAGCAAGGCACTGGTCCGCATACGCGCCCTGTACCCCATCCGAAACCCAGAATGCAAATTGCCTCCACGACACGGAATCAGTATATACGGCCGTGGTCTGGCCAGTAATGAAGTAGCGTCCTCAGTGTAGAGCAATGCAGCCCCAAAAGACATCCACTCTTTGCAAAGGGTGCAAAACACAGCCCTAAAACAGTACTTCACAAGGATCCTCCATGAGGACAGAGGGCTACAACTGCTACAGGACATATTCATACAAACGGGAACAAACATCTACAAAAGATTAGAGATTAGATTAGATTAGTTTTTCGTTCCTTAGATCCATGTTGAGGAGATCCTCGCGGATGTGGAACATGTCAAAAAAATACAAGCTGAATAATAGATAATACTAATAATATAAATACAGATACATACATACATTTTTAAGTTTTTTTTATTTATACATTTATTTATAATGTCGGTACAATTTAGAAATTCGCCAATGGAGTAGAAGGAGTTGGCCACCAGAAAATCTTTTAGGCTCCTCTTAAACTGATCTTTATTTCTAGCTAAATTTTTATACTTGATGGTGAATTATTGAAAACGTGTGTTTCTGAGTAGTGGGTCCCTTTTTGAACTAAAGTAAGCGCTTTTAAGTTATTGTGCAAGATCATTTTTGTTCCTAGTATTGTATGTATGAACTGAGATGTTTGTTGAAAATAGGGATATAATATTATTTATGACAAATTTAATTAAGGAATAAATATACTGACAAGCAGTAGTTAATATACCCAGTTCTTTGAAGAGGCTTCTGAAGGACGGCCGTGAATTTACTCCACAAGTAATACGTATTACACGCTTTTGGACTCTGAAGACTTAACTGACTTGAAGAGTTACCTCAAAATATTGTACCATATGACTTTACGGAATGAAAGTAAAGAAAGTATGCAAGCTTTTTTATTTTTATGTCTCGTATATCTGATAACACTCGTATTGCTAATACAGATTTGTTAAGTCGTTTCTGCAGTTCTGTGGTGTCCTCCTCCCAACTGAATTTATTATCAAGCTGTAATCCCGGCAATTTAATACTGTCAACCTCTTCTATCTGCTCTTCTTCATACTTAATACATATGGTGGCGGGAAATCTCTTAGATGTTCTGAACTGCAGACCATTTATTAATGTTCATGAAAATATCATTAGCAGATCTTTCTATGCTTGACGTACTTTTTATTGCAATACTTGTATCATCTGCAAACAAAACGAACTCTGTTTCTGATAGTGTAACTGACGAGAGGTCATTAACGTACACAAGAAAAAGCAATGGTCCTAAGACGGATCCTTGTGGGACATCACATGACCAGAGAGTTCGTCAAACAAAGTAACAAAGGCATTAGGGAAACCAGTACAGAACAGGACAACTACACCGTGGCTTGATCTCCTCAGGGAATAACAAAATAAACACCCACCAAAGAAGCTAGGCTCGGAACCAACCCTCCCCCCGTCACAAATAGGGATGCAAACGATACATCGATGTTTTGAAAACATCGTTGTTTCGTCCATAAACATCGATATTAACATCGATGTTTTGAACAGCGATATGCGCCGATTCATCGACGATAGAAGTCGAAAACTATCGAGATCGATCAACAATTGATTGACAACTTCATTATTACTTTTTTAGTTGCTCAGCCAGCGTCAGCTCAAGTGTGGTGCTCCTGCTGTCGTCGCTCGTCGCTGTTTTCATACTTTTGAAATAGTAGGCTAGTTAAATATGAAACAATCTGATGGTTAATCTGATGTTTGTCCAGCACGGTCTGCTGGCATTACTGGAATTTCAACCTCCAACATCAGTGCAATCGAATCTTTGATAGTCAGACTGATATCGTACTGTAAAAACGTCAGTTACAACATCAAACAAAAGTCGACGAAAAATCCGAGACAAAAGCCAACAAGCCAAGTATAACATAGATTTTCATTTCAGCAAGGTACGTGATTTGATAAACGTCATTGATGAATGTTCATTTTATTAATATATTATTAAGCAATAACTGAAAGATGCATAATGTTTAATTTTGTCCACGTCGACAGCTGAGAAAAATGCAATACGTCAACAAAACATAAGTTATTTCGCATGTAATGAACAAATCGATGAAAATCCCAAGTAAAATCAGCGCAATAGGTACCGAAACCTTATTCCCAACTTCTTTTTCATTCTAACCTGCCATTTCGCTGTGTATTCGTAGCCTAGTGAAAGAACATAAAGCCGGCCGCGGTGGCCGAGGGGACTGAGGCGCTCCAGTCACGGTCTGCACAGCCACTGCGGTCGGGGGTTCGAATCCCCCCTCGGGCATGGATATTTGTGGCGTCCTTAGTATTAGCTAGTTCATAAGTAGTTTGTAAGTTTAGGGACTGATGATGACCGTAGTTGGGTCCCATAAGCTATACAAACATTTGAACATTTTGAAAGAACATAAATAAGGCAGATACTGCCGGCCGCGGTGGCCGAGGGGACTGAGGCGCTTCAGTCACGGTCTGCATGGCCACTACGGTCGGGGGTTCGAATGCCCCCTAGGGCATGGATATTTGTGCCGTCCTAGTTCGTAAGTAGTTTGTAAGTTTAGGGACTGATGACCCCGTAGTTGAGTCCCATAAGATTTACAAACATTTGAACATTTTGAAGGCAGATACTTTCTGTCAACACAGCTTCATTTCAGTGTGTTTTTCCTAATATTTCTTAAACGTATGGAAACATCGGAAAAACATCGATGTATCGTTTCTGAGAGCGATGGTTTTTAACATCGATATTTTTCCGCAGGAACATCGATGTCTGAATATCGATGTTTTTATCAACGATTCTGTATTCCAAGTCACAAATCAATAAAGGTCAATTTTAAACATACAGGTAAAAATATCCCACGCAAAGAAAAGGAACAGTAGGGATTACTTATAAGTTTAGCCTGCAAATGCGTGAAGTCGAGTGGCTTGCCGATCCAGTCGAGTAGTACATAGAATCAGTTTTTGGCACGAGTTGAGAGAACATGGTGTACCATCAGAACGGCACGCACAGTTTCACCTACAAGTCGGTGGAGATAGAAAAACGATTGGGTAATGACGAAGCCACTCTTCAGTGGCAACTGAACTGCGATCTTGGCAGGCGGGTTGAGACTCTCGACGAGGCCGTGTCGCGCTGGGCTACACAGAGGTCGCGACCTTCCTGTGAGCACACAACGCGCTCTGCCATGGCGTCTAATTACGCCTGCAGACGTCAGCCGCAGTGGCGGCGTCTGAATGTTTCAAGGGCCGCGCCACTGACGCGATGGCATTCATTACCAGTAGCTCCGAGGTAGCGCGCCGTCTCTGCTGCTCTAGACAGTTACGTAAGTGACAGGCGGCTGCATAACGCAACAAAGGCGTTTCCATTTGGCTGTTAGACACGTTTCTCCCGTCAAACCAACCAACAATGTGAATCACTTAACACGTGCACCGCAAATGTTGCGGAAACGGGAAGTTAGATCTATGTATCTTGACTAAAACAGAGGTGATATCGGGCGTTCCACAGGGTAGTGAAATTGGTCCTCTGCTGTTCCTTATTTACATAAACGATTTAGGGCAAAATCTAAGTAGCTCTCTTAGGTTGATTGCAGATGACGCCGTCTTTTACCGTCTAGTAAAATCATCTGAAGATCAAAACCACCTGCAGAACGATCTGAATAAGATATCAGTATGGTGTAAAATTGGCAATTGACTCTAAATAATGAGAAGTGTGAAGTTGTCCACATAAGTACGAAAAAAAAAATCCGTTAAACTTTGTTTACAAGATAATTCAATCAAATTTGAAGGCCGTAAACTCCACAAAATACCTAGGAATTACTACTACTTCAGGCCTAAACTGGAAAGAACACGTAGATAATATCGTGGGAAAAGCGAACCAGAGACTGCGTTTTATTGGCAGAACCCTTAAAACATGCAACAGAACTACAAAAGAAACTGCATACACTACGCTTGTCCGTCCAATTTTGGGGTATTGCAGCCCAGTGTGGGATCCTTATCAGGTGGGTTTGACGGAGGACATCGAAAGAGTCCAAAGAAGGGCAGCTCGTTTCGTTGTCGCGATACAGGGGAGACAGCGTTACAGAAATGATACAGGATCCGGGATGGGAATCATTACAACAACGGCGCTTATCGCTGCGGCGTGGGCTACTTGCGAAACTCCAATCGCCAACATTCTCCTCCGAATTCGAAAATATATTGTTTACTCCCACTTACATATGTAGAAATGATCATCAGAATAAAATACGAGAAATCAGATATAGAACAGAGAGATTCATGTGTTCTTTCTTCCCGCGCGCTATTTGAGAATGGAATGGGAGATAAATAGTATAATTGTGGTTCGATGAACCCTCTGCCAGGCACTTAAATGTGATTTGCAGAGTATCCCATGTAGATGTAGATCTACATCTACAAACATAATCCGCAATCCACCGGAAGGTGCTTGGTGGAGGATACACTGTACCACTACTCGGCATTTCCTTTCCTGTTCCACTCCCAAACAGATCGAGGAAAAAAGGAATGCCGATATGCCTCGTACAAGCCCTAATTCCTCTTGTCTTTGCGATCACTACGCGAAATTTAAGTAGGTGGCAGCACTCATCTTAAAATTCCGGCCCTCTAAATTTCCTCAACAGAAATTCACGAAAAGAACGTCGTCTTTTCTCCAGCTATCCCCAATCGAGATGCCGGAGCATTTCCGTGATTGATCGAACCTACCAGTAACATACCTAGCTGCTCGACTCTGAACTGCTTCTATGCCTTCCTTTAAAATGATCTGCTGCGGGTCCGAAACACTGGAGCAATACGCAAAACGTGGTCGTACAAGCGTTTTATAGGCGGTCTCCTTTACAGATTAAGGGCATCGTCGCCGCGGTGGAGTAGCCGAGCGGTCTAAAGCGTGTCGCTGCGGAGCGCGCGGTTGCTCGCCGTGGAGGTTCGAGTCCTCTCTGGGGCATGGGTGTGTGTTGTCCTTAGGTTAGTTTACCTAGGATTAAGTAGTTTGGAAGCTACGGACTGATGACCACGCAGTTTGGTCCGATAGATTTACAAACATTTGAACATTTAAGTGCATCGTCCCAAAATTTCCCAATAAACCGAACGACGTGAATGCATCAAAAAGCTCAATACCAATGCTGTATTCGAACATTATGGGATTGTTTTTCCTATTCATGCGCAGCACCTTATATTTTTCTACATTGAGAGCTAGTTACCATTCTTTGCACCAACTAGAAATTTTGTCTAAGTCATCCTGCATGCTACTACAGTCAGTTATAGACGACACCCTCCCATACACCACGACATCATCAGGAAACAGCCGCAAATTACAAGTAACTCTGTTTATTTATATAGACAGAAAATAACTGCGGTCCTATCACACTCCCTTGGGGCACGATACACTCTGATGAACACTCGCCGCCGAGAACAACGTACTGCTTTATATTACTTAGGAAGTCTTCCAGCCAGTTACAAATCTGTGAACCTATTTCATAAGTTCGTATCTTCGTTAGCAGTCTGCAGTGTGGCACCGCGTCAAACGCCTTTAAGAAGTCGAGAAAAACACAATCCGACTGTTGCTCGTCATCCATGGCACGCAAGATGTCATGTGAGAAAAGGGCAAGCTGAGTTTCACATGAACGATGTTTCCTAAACGCGTGCTGATTCATAAAAAATGCTTTCTGTCTCAAGGAAATTTACTATATTCGAACTGAGAATATGCTCCAAAATTCTGCAGGAAACTGATGTCAACGATATTGGCCTGTAATTATGTGGGTCAGTTCTCTTCCCTTTCTTATAAACGGGAGTCACCTGCGCTTTTTCCCAATCACTAGGAACTTTGCGCTGAATTAATGATTCGCGATAAATGCAAGCTAAGTAAGGGGCCCTGCTTCTCTACATCGGAAATACCTATTATTATGTTCTCCATTTCGGAATTAGTACGTTGATCAAATGATGGTACATTTGTGCGGTCCTCCTGTGTGAAAGATTTCTTAGAGGTTAAATTTAGAACTTCATCTTTCCGTTTGCTTTATTCTAATACTGCTCCGGAATAATCGAGTGACTGGATAGTTGGCTTTGACCCTCTTATCGATTTTACATAGGAGCAGAATTTTTTCGGGGTACGGAAATATCTTTTGCTAAGGTGTTGGCTGTGGTAATTATTGTATGCTTCGCGCATCGATTTATTTCATAGACGCACGAACCTCTACTAACTTTTGCCTGTCATCATTTGCGTGTCCTTTTTTGAACCGAGCGTGCAACAGTTTTTACTTTCTCAGTAGCGTTCTAAAATTATTATTATACCACAGTGGATCTTCCCCATCTTTAATCGACTTCACAAGCACATATTTCTCTAAACCGTTATGTACAATGCACTTAAATTTAGTCCACAATTCCTCTACATACGTAGTACCGCAACTGAACGATGCCCATTCATTTTCTAAGTGCGACTCTAACAATTGCTTATCTGCTCTTCCCAACAAAAACACGCTCCTAGCCGTCTTGATTAGTTTATGAAATTTGGTCACTATCAACGCTATGACGGTATCATGATCACTAATTCCTGTCTCTGCACAGACATCGTCAATAAGGTCAGGCCTGTTCGTAGCTATAAAGTGTAAAATATTTCCAATGCGGTTGGGTTACCGGTTTAACTGCTCAAGACACTCAGGGGCTCTTATTTTTAGCCAACAGACATATTGCAATATTACTTAGAAAGTGTATTTTTTATGCAAACATACAATTTTCAAATGGAACAATGGTTGTTTCTATCATGCACTGGAATTCTTTACACCACATGTGTACAAATAATTTTGAATGACTTTTTATCACGTTTAGTTTGGTAGCTACAACCGTTCAAAGTTTCGGGGGCGGAGGCTGCGATAGCGTAGCTGATTGGCAGAGTGACTAGCCCCTGGGGCACGGCCCACAGTCTCATGACCACTAGCCAGTCACCTACGCCATCGTAGCCTCGGACCCCAAGACATTGAATGTTTGTAGCTGCCAAACTAAATGTGATAAAAAAAGTCATTAAATATTCTTTGTGCACAGCTGGTGTCAAAACTTCCAGTGCATGATAGAAACAACCATTATTCCATTTGAAAAATAGTATGTTTGCATAAAAAAGCACTTTCTACGTATTTTTAGAATCTGTTTATTGGCTAACAATACGAGTCCTTGACAACAAATCCAATCTGTGAAAACCGCACATCAATCGCACTTTCCGTTTCCTCAATATTTTCGGTGCAAATGTTAGGTCATTCACCCTGTGTATTGTAGTTGGTTACTGATAAGTATAGAAAACTGGGTCAAATTTTAAACAAGACAGATCTTACATTTTGAATTTTTCAGAACTATTGTCATCAGTTAGTGCATCCCTTCCAAGCAAAAACTATCTGACGCTTTTGTTTTCTGACGACCTCCCTTCTCATGACACGTAACAAACTTATGTTTTTCCCAAGGAAACAATCGTTAATTCTCTTGATGCAGCTTTCTTTTAAATTGTTCGACGATGTTTTTGTGTGCATTTTTCGGAATGTAACATATTATAACTTTTTTACATGATTTCCGGCAGAAAAACATATTTTGCTTGGGGAGTGTTTCGTATTTCAGCAACACTCAGAAGGGAATCAAGCTCATTAAGAACGGTGATAAGTAAATCTTTTTATTCGAATTTTTAAGAACGATCTATTGTATGACGTTCTTTTACCTATCGATTGGTCCCTGAAAACCGTTTTCAGACTTTGTGCTTATTCACGATTAACACAATGTATTATAAAACAACATATGTGCCAGTCAATTCATAATGAATGTTACACAAGGAACTGCGCCGTTTTACCGTTAAATATATTTCATTTAGACACGCGGTTTTGTACTACTGAACCCCTAATTATTTTAGGGTGCGACCCACAGGTTCAAAAAATACTGGTTTAGACCCTCAGTACAGTACTCAATATTTCAGATATAATGCAATCCTTATTTAGTTGACTTATCTGTGCTCTTTTAAAGTTGTTGGGCATCCCTTTTACATACTTGTCGTATTAGGAGAACTACCTTACCTACGGCCATGAATGATCTGTAAAGACAGCTTCATCCTCATGTCACATCAACACCGAGTAACGCAATTTCCTGCTTTTCCAATTACATAAAAATATACAGTGGTGTGTAGACATATGAAGACATTGCCTGAGAATAAGATGTGTATTAAAATATGAGGAGAGAATGGGTAACTGTACTTCGCATGTTCTGTATTAATATGTTCTTATTTTGGCGATGAAGGAAGAATAAGGACTGAGGCATGTGGTCTCCATCTTTACAGTCAGTGTCTTCTCTAACAGAAGCATTTCAGCTGGCTTCCTTCTATTCCTTGCAACAGCAGGGCGTGCTATTATGGAAATTAAATTCCGTAGATCGATAAAATTTGCCAATTTCTTTCCATACTTAGACGTATTTTTAGCTAGCTTAGTTCGAGAAGATAATGGTAAGAATATAATGAGCAAGATTCCCATCATTTCTAAGTATAGAAGTTTCCATCCACGCAGTTCGTAGTTTTGGTACGAAAAAAAATATGAATTTTCTTAGTTTTCTCAGGAACAGCCCACGTACAAAGGGTGCTTATGCAAGCCGTATAAAACCTGCCCTAGATCATATGTAATTTACAATGGGGGACAAAACATTACCCGACCCAAATAAAAATGTTCAAATGTTTGTATAGCTTATGGGACTTAACTACGGGGTCATCAGTCCCTAAAATTACAAACTACTTATGAACTACCTTATATTAATAACGGCACAAATATCCATGCCCGAGGGGGGATTCGAACCCCCGAACGTAGTGGCCGTGCAGACCGTGACTGGAGTGCCTCAGTCCCCTCGGCCTCCGCGGCCGGCCGGCCCGAATAATTTTTAGTCCAAGGTCAGAGCACTTCGCATGTCCGAGAACATAAGGGCAAGTGTTGCCAACTCCAACGGTGTGTGCAGCTTCAGCCTGCTGCTGATATCATCAAATAGAAGCAATACAACTGTTGTAAAATGTAATCTTTCAAGGCCGGAATGGTCAAAATTACTAAACATTTCCGAGCTATTATGCCGTTGTTTTATGGATTTATTACTCAAACCCAACGTTTCGCGGAGAACATTTTCAAGGGGGATCGTGGCACTTTTGTATGTCCGATGCACACCCTGGCTCGCTACTGACTGCAGCCAAACTCCGTGTACGAGGGCTCGCGCGCAGAGGTGTAACGTCAGGTGTTTTAGATATGCGCGCGAAATTCGTCCTTGCCGATTGCCGTCGTCTGTTGTTAATATCGTCCCATGGTAGAAGACTGTTACATTTCTTGTTCAACACCGGAATCCAGATTTCATATAGTTTCACGCCCTCCTCCATTCTATTGAAATTATTGGGGTGTTTTACAATTTCTATAGCCTCTCTGTACAGTCTTTCGTGGTATCCATTTGTGGCTGCTCAGCCAGGAGCTACGTTTTCTTGGAGGTCTAGATATTACATTAAAATATTCGTCACTATAGCACTTGGAGTTGTCATGCTCACATTTTACAGCATGAAGGAACCACTCTTCTACGTAAATTTGAGAACTGCAGGTAATCCATTGCTGTTATTGTCGTTATGATTTCGGCTACTTCCTTTACAATCACTGAACAATAGCGTAGTTTTGTAAAACATATTGCTTAACGTTATTGCTCAGTAGTTTCAAATGAACAAATGTTTGTACGAGATACAATTCCACAGTGTCATATAAGACATACACGTGAAGTTAATGCAAGAAAATAGGAAAAAGTGTTATGTTAGTGCTACAAGGAGGTACCACTCCATTAACAGAGAGTTGAGAATGTTATCGCTTCAAGAGAGTTTCGATATGAATACGTGAATGAAAACAGATTTGTGGAAATTAGGCAATTAAACCGAAGGATTGCAGGATTGGAGTTTGCTACCTGCACCACAGCCTCTTGAATTCCATGGAGTAAAATTAACCCAGATAGAGCTGTCATGGCAATTTACTTTTTCATTATTGTATTTAAAAATTCGTGCATAATACCATATTTTATTTATTTTAGTAGCCTGCTCGCTTAGTAGATCAATTTAGCTTGTATTGTTGACTGTAACATGGTTTGATACGGCTTCGAAGTTGAGTTTCATACAGAAGATATTGAAGATTTTCTTGTAGTTGGGTTTGTGTTTCTTAAATATTCTTTAATTTTTACATATGTATACATTTCATTTTAAATGGTATTTTAATAATAAATCATCAGATTAAAGTTATAAAACATTCATTTTGTCGTGCTTCCAGAAAGAAGGGTAGTATGGTAAATATAATGGCAAAAATAATGGGATGATTGTGAAAAAAAATCACTTATAACGATCTTGTGCAGTCATATGAAGGAAATTAATAGCATCCGAAAAAAAATAAACAAAAAAAAATAATAATAATAATTCCGCTCTGTCTGGGTTAATTATTTTTGTTGGCATACATTAGTGACCACAACTTTCACATTTATTAAATTAAATAATCAACTATGGAAATTGTATGTTCTCTGTGTCTCCGTTTTTTTTTTTTTTCAAAACTATTTTGCAAATGAGACCACAAATGCGACAGATTAAATTTAAATTGAATTAATGAGAGTAATTTCGCTGGCTACAAAACGGCTAGCATCAAATATCCAGTTCAAGGAAACTAATTTATTATTATTACCACCATCATAACTATTTCACTGCTGCAGACAATTAGGTGATCAGTTGAGATATCATACACAATATACATTTGATATCATTTAAAATGTAAAAACAGGAAAATCTCTGTCCTACAGGTCTCGTAAAGCCCAATTGGTTCCAACCAGGCGCCGGGTTGTCCTCAGCTCGAAAGCATCAGCTGTGATACGATTGCTCAGATGAAACTCTGTTGTTTTACTAACGATTTAGAGAATTCGTCTCACGTGCTTTCATGCGCAGTCACCTTTTTTATTCATAATTCTGGATCCATGATTATGATTGTGGATGGGATTGATTCAGTTTAGAATGTGCGTGCGATTGGGGGGTGGACTAATTAGCTCCTTGGCCATCTCTCTGGATACGCTACTGGTAGTAACATTATTGCTTGGGGCACATATACTGGTTTTCAGACTTTTTTTTTTTTTTTTTTTTTTTTTTTTTTTTTTTTTTTTTGGCTCTATTTCTACAGATGTGTCGGAGGTCCTGCAGAACCTGTGTTGTTACACTTTTTGAAAAGAACACCGAAACAAAAATGTAAACATGCTAGGCGTCATGAAAAAGGAAAGACGCCCAAGCGCCATAGTTAAAACTGTGTTGTGATAGACTTGGGTTAAAAATTACAAATGAATTTTATACGTATCACTTACTATTTGCTGATGACACAGTAGTTAATAAGACAGAATGGGGACGATGCAAATTATTTATGTAATTTGCTAGCAGTGGAATAAAATTAAAAAATGGACTTTGGTAACTATCAGAAAACACAATACCTGACTAATGATCTAGATAACTTGTAAAAGAGGGGAAACCAAATCTCTTGCTCTTCCTCTGCGATTTTTACCCCACACACTTCCCTCCAACGCTAAATTCACCATTCCTTGATGTCTAAGAATGTGCCCTACCAATCTATCCCTTCTTTTAGTCAAGGTATGCCAGAAATTTATTTTCTCCCCAATTCTGTTCAGTACCTCCTCATTAGTAACGCGATCCACCCACCTAATCTTCAGCATTCTTTTGTAGCACCATATTTCAAAAGCCTCAATCCTCTTCCTGTCCGCACTGTTTATCGCCCATGTCTCACTCCCATACAAGGCAACACTCCATACAAATGCCTTCAGAAAGGACTTCCTTAGGCTTAAATCAATATCCGATGTTAACAAATTTGTCTTTCTCAAGAACGCTTTTCTACCCATTGCCATTCTGCATTTTATATCCTCTGTGCTGCGACCATCACTTGTTATTTTACTGCCCAAGTAACAAAACTCATTTACCTCCTTTATTGCTTCGTTACCTAATCTAATACCTTCAGCATTAGCTGATTTTCTTAAACTGCACTCCATAACCCTAGTTTTGCTCTTGTTAATGTTCATCTTATATGCACCTTTCAGCACACTGTCCATTCCGTTCAATTGCTCTTCCAGGTCCTTTGCTGTATCTGACAGAATTACTATGTCGTCGGCAAAACGCAATGTTTTCAATTCTTCACCCTGAACTTTAATTCCTTCTACAAATTTCTCCTTGATTTCCTTTATAGCTTGCTCAATGTATAAATTGAATAACAATGGAGAAAGGCTACAACCCTGTCTTACTCCCTTTCCAACCACTGCTTCCCTTTCATGCTCTTCAACTCTGACAACCGCTGTCTGGTTTTTGTACAAGTTGTAAATAACCTTACGCTCCCTATATTTAACTCCTGCTTGCTTCAGAACTTGAAAGAGATTATTCCAATCAACATTGTGAGAATCATATATAAATCGAAATTGGAGAGTATACTTTTCTATAAAGCAGAGACATAGACAATTAATCTGAAACACATTAAAAAGCTGCAAACATTACAGATGGATTTCTGGAAAAGATCAGCAAGAATTTCCAGAAAAGAGAAAGCAGGGAGCAATTAGATAATTAAAATAATGGAAGAAAGGGAACGAATACATGGCGTGATGGATAGAAGAAAGTTACAGTGGTAGGGGCATGTAAGAAGAAAGGAGGAAACCAGAATACCGAAACAGCTAGTGGACTGGGAACAGTGTAGCTACAAAATGTACAGCGCAGACTTGGCGCAGAAGAAGAACATTTACGAGATTGAAACATCTGCAGAAACATTCTAAAGAAAGAGTTTCTAGATTTTATTTACTAGAGATAATAATTCCCTACCAGTTATTATGTTGGGGAAAACGTTTCCATAGAGGAGAAACCTCAGGACACAAAGATCCAGCTATTAAGGGGACAAGTCGTCGATAACACGTTTCAGTTATTCAGTGCACCATATAAGGGGCCCTGGGCCATGAAACTAGCGTGCCTGTATAAAATTGGTGCAAGTGGCAGTTCTTTGTCCTTGTAAATATACTGGTCAAAACTTCAGAACTTACATATCTTAACAGATCCCATAAACTCAGATTTTAGCTATTCTTCTTTCCACACTAGTGGTGTGTATGCTGAGTATCGTCTAATGTTGTTTGTGGAAGCTAGTGTATTTCGCTTTTCAGGGGTTTATCAATATGCATCTGTTTACAGCCGTCCATGGCAAATAGAGGACTGAAGCTATTTTAAAACTTTAACAATGATGATGCTGTAACGAAATAATTAAATAACTATAGATGTAATGAATGACTTAAATATTTATGCATCTTTTTACCACTCTGACATCGAGTTCAATTCTTGAGAAATGAATCAAAATAATAGTGGTTTATCATTCCGTAAACATAATATAGATCCGTTGTGAAATGTTCGGGAAAATAACTAATGGTTATTGAATTACACATACTATCAGATATGTCTGCGAAGACGAACGTTTGGGATACGGAATTGTCATAGTTATATCTAAAAGTTTACATATATTTTAAAACTTTTTAAAATTATGTTATGTGTGAAAAGTCAAAACTAATATGTGTGCTTTCATAATATTTCACTGAAATGTGTTTCTGAAACAGTATTCTGGTGACACAAAGATCGGAATGAGCAACAAAATGATTATGGATGGAAAATAAATATTCTGAGTAGTAAAATTAATAAACATAAGATACGTGAATATTGAATACATTTAAATTTACGTGTAGGGAGTAATCAATTTTTAATCTCAATGAAAAATTCTGTTTTGAGTATAGAGCTGCAACTTGCATTCAGATTTCTTTTTAATCATTTATTATTTTGTAATATGGCAAACAAATTTTGCATCAGCCCGTATGAGAGAAACAATTTATTCACTTATTTCTTATTTCTAACATATTCCAACACGCTTTCTGACATGTTTAAGTGAGCGCGGAATCGAAAACTATTCTCGTTATCCAATTTTTGTGACATTTCTTAGGAGACAAGTAATATTTCCGATAACGGATCGAAATATAGGCATTTGTGGCTTGCTTGGTCAGACAACTTTAGTGTAACATCATTGGGCATAGTTTAATAGCTCAAAATTAGCATTAAACAGCTTTCTATAATGTGTGTAAATAAACAGCATCAGTCGTTGTCCCAAATCAACTAGCGGGTAATTCTGACAAAGATAATAGAAGATAACTTACCTTTCTTAGAATATTCTTCCAGGAGTAAGGTGAACCTACAAACATTTACCGTTATAAATTAAAAACCTTCAGCCGTTACTTTTTGATTTTAATGACTTGTTTCGAGAATACACTGTTCTCTTTTTCAGAACAATAAAAAAAGTCAACAACAACATAGGTATATGGGATAAAATATTAAGTTAGAAACATCACATCTGATGATTGTAATGAAATAACTTTGAAAACTTGACAATGGTCAAAGTGTGTGAGTAAATAAATTAAACAACACAATTCTGTGTGAGTTCTACAAGTTTATATTTGTTTACTTAACCGGTTTTCGGCTTATTAGGCCATATTCAGAGTATTTTCTGCTGTGTCAAAGAGGTTACAATGCTTAGATACAGTATGGGAAGAGATGTGTACAGGATAAAACAAGGAATAAATTTGAATATAACCTGGGAACTGAAACTACCACCTGTTACAAACAAACTGATAATGCTGATAAATAAATACATATAAGTGCCTCGTTAATAATGTTCAGAGTATTTACTGCTGTGTCAAAGAGGTTACAATGCTTAGATACATTATGGGAAGAGATGTGTACAGGATAAAACAAGGAATAAATTTGAATATAACCTGGGAACTGAAACTACAACCTGTTACAAACAAACTGATAATGCTGATAAATAAATATATATAAGTGGCTCGTTAATAATTCTGCACGATAATTATAGATGGTGTTACATATGACTGTTGTAAGGCCAGGTTTGGAGTGACATCAAGAACTTAGAATGAATAGTTACTGCATTAGATTAAACTAAAACAAATCTGTCTAACATTCTAAAAATTCAGGTAGATGAAAATGAATATAATGTTATAAACTACACTGTGACAGAATTTTGAAAACATAACAATAAATCGTAATAAATAAATACACAGGAGTTCGGGACTGTGGGGGTAAACAAGGAAACCAGTTTTTAGATTAATATTGAAACTGTGATAGTCTGACTTTGATCTATTAGTTATACAAATAAATAAAATGCTACGTCTACATTTAAGGATGTGTTTTTTTTTTTTTTAAATGGAGGAATGGAAAAGCCAGTGTGAGAGTTGATGGAAAACTTAGGAAATTTATTGTACTATGAAGAAATGTATGAAGAGACTGGAACTGACAGGGTAGGAGATAATGTAACTCAGGGGCTAATTAAGTGAAATCCAATGGGTGAACTCTTTAGTTGTGTTTGATCATTTAATACTAAATCACGGGTATGGGCTAGGTGTTTGTTGATTTCAAGAGCTTCCAGTAAGATAAGTTTTTGGCCCTTGTTTGCTAAGTGAAGGACTTGAAACAGTGGCTGGTAGCTATGGCCCTCACACAGTACATGCTCAGCAAATGTGGACTCCTGATTCTGTAGTCTCCAGCTGCATTCATGATCAGCTAGTCTAGTTGCTATGCTTCTGCCTAACTGACCAATATAAAACTTATAGCAATCTTGACAAGTAATTTTATATTCTCCACTGTTGTTTAGTAACGGAGTCTTGTCTTTGCTATTAAAATGCTCTGAGCTGTGGTGTTTTTGATGTGGTGGGAAACCCTGTAGTTGCAGGATTTCAGTGGTTTAGATATTAGTTGTGACATTTGTCCTAAGTATGGTATTGTACAACATTTCCTGCATTCACTGGAGTTGAAGTCATAGGGAGCATAGAGGAGGGGTATAATTTTCTTCTTTTGTTTTTTGTACAAAATTCCATCAATCAGGGCTGGATTGTAGCCATTGGTTGTGGAAATAACTTTTATGGTGTCTAATTCTGATCTGAAATCCTCTTTAGACAAGGGAACAGATATGAGGCGATGCACCATGGAGTGGAAAGCTGAGTGTTTTTATGTAACTGGGTGTTGTGAAGAGGCAGGTATTACTGTGTTTGTAGCTGTAGTTTTCCTGTAGATTTTGAAAAAGTGTGTATGTTTAGTTATATCTGTGGTCAGATCTAGGAAATGTATGGATTTGTTACCCCTCTCCATTGTGAACTGAATGTTTTTGTGTTGGCTGTTTAAGTTTTGAAAAAAATGTGTTGAGCTGTCTTGTGGTACCTGTCCACAAACACAGTACATCATCAACATATCTGTACCAGTATTTATGTTTGAACTTAAGGGTTCTTTTCTCAGAAAATACTGGTACAGATATGTGGATGATGTATTGTGTTTGTGGACATGTAACTCAAGACAGCGATAAGTTTTATATTGGTCATTCAGGCAGAAGCATAGCAACTAGACTAGCTGTACATGAACGCAGCTGGAGACTACAGAATCAGGAGTCCACATTTGCTGAGCATGTACTGAGTGAGTACCATAGCTACCAACCACTGTTTCAAGTCCTTCACTTAGCAAACAAGGGCCATAAACTTAACTTATTGGAAGCTCTTGAAATCAACAAACACCTAGCCCATACCCCTGATTTAGTATTAAATGACCAAACACAACTAAACAGTTCACCCCCATTGGATTTCACTTTTAATTATTCCCTGAGTTACATTACCTCCTACCCTGTCAGTTCCAGTCTCTTCATACATTTCCTCATAGTACAATCAATTTCCTAAGTTTTCCATCAACTCTCACACTGGCTGTTCCATTCCTCCATTACAAAAAACCTAAAAACCTTGAATGTAGACATAGAATTTTATTTATTTGTATAACTAATAGATCAAAGTCAGACTATCACAGTTTCAATATTAACCTAAAAACTGGATTCCTTGTTTTCCCCCATTGTCCCAAACTCCTGTGTATTAGATCTGTTTTAGTTTAATCTAATGCAGTAACTATTCAGTCTAAGTTCTTGATGTCTCTCCAAACCAGGCCTTACAACAGTCATATGTAACACCATCTATAATTATCGTGCAGAATTATTAACAAGGCACTTATATACATTTATTTATAAGCATTATTAGTTTTTTTGTAATAGTAGGTAGTTTCAGTTGCCAGGTTATATTCATATTTATTCCTTGTTTTATCCTGTACACAATGTATGTTCATTTATTACTCTTTAGTTTTTAAGTTGATAACTGTAATAACACAATGTCCAAGAAGTGTTATACTATGTATGTCGATCTAAGTGGAGACATTTGTCATCTCTTCCCATACTGTATCTAAGCATTGTAACCTCTTTGAGACAACAGTAAATACTCTGAAGATGGCCTAATAAGCCGAAAACTGGTTAAGTAAACTAAAATAAACATGTAGAACTCACATAAAATTGTGTTTTATTTATTTATTTGATTATGGTCTACCAAGAAGTGACGGAAGAATCAGTCAAAATGTGTGAGTAAAATACAGGCATAAATTGCATGGTGAATATGTAAGTAATGATCGCAAATAATCGTCATTACAACTGATTGAGTAGCTGCATCTATCATAGCATTTAAGATAACTGAACTAAATGCTAATTGTAAGGTGAAAATCATTTATAAATTATTCAAACAACAAACAGACACTAATTACACAGTGTATATAAAATAAGTAATAGCCTTCAATCCGCATAAGAACGGTTGTAAAATATCTGACAGATTTGCAGAGTAATATAAAATATGTGTAACAGACATGGTTAAGATTAATGTAGTAAGGTTGTAGCACTGTTGAATTATCACTGTATAGTTAAGTATTACATCATACCGAATTTCCACTACAAATAGTACAGGTACTAGGGTCTTACGTTGAAGCAAAGAAAATAAATATATTTGTCAAAATTGAAACAAAATATGGGATAGGGGTTGCAGGGAGGGGGGGGGGGCGGGGAGAAGAGTGGTGGGTGGGAAAGGGGAAAGAGGAGGGTTGATTGTGTACCTCCATAAATGTAGTTCCGGATATGACTAGTAGTGGAATAAGGACTCGACAGTAATATTATTATAGGAATTATACTATTGTCGCTGGGTGAGAATGGGGATTGGTGCTGTAAAGCATAATAATGTATATGGTCAGTTAATCATATAGTAACTCAATCGTAAAACTCTGTAATGAAATAATATTCGTGTCTGTCATAAAACACCGTAAAAAATAATATTCATGTTTGTATTGATTTCAAAAAGGTGTGGCAAACGGAAGGAGGGAAAGGGAAGAGTGGATATGAAGGGGGTGGGGGGGCGGGATGGAGTTGGTGGCATGCGTTGAACATCTACGAATATATCGTTAAAACCATAACTAGTAACATAAGGATGTAGTATTCAAAATAACTCCATCGTTTAACTGCAATTATACAGCATCGAGTCTTTCAACACAGTGTAAGTCAAAGAGTCACTTGGGATCAGGGCAATGTTATGGGAGCAACATGGACAATGGACAACAACCAATAATCAAATGGTATCGGTCCTATACATTCGAACGTGAGAGAGAGAGAGAGAGAGAGAGAGACTGGTTATATATTCACATCCCTCATCGTCAACCAAAGTGTTCAAACCCTATCTGAACCGTGAAACTGCATAAACGAAATGCCTACAAGTCACAGAACAAATGGTGTGGCCCTGTATACAATCTATCAACGTCAATCAAACATTCTAACCATCTGATACGTACATGTATATGTTGTTGTTGTTGAGGTCTTCAGTCCGGAAACTGGTTTGATGCAGCTCTCCACAATACCCTATCCTGAGCAAACCTCTTCATCAACATTAGAACGGCAACCTACATCTGTCTGAATCTGCTTACTGTATCCATCTCTTGGTCTTCCTCTACGGATTTTACCCCACACACTTCCCTCCAAGGCTAAATTCACAATTCCTTGATGTCTAAGAATGTGTCCTACTAATCTATCCCTTCTTTTAGTCAAGGTATGCCAGAAATTTATTTTCTCCCCAATCCTGTTCAGTACCTCCTCATTAGTTACGTGATCCACCCACCTAATCTTCAGCATTCTTCTGTAGTACCAAAAGCCTTAATCCTCTTCCTGTCCACACAGTTTATCGTCCATGTTTCACTCCCATACAAGGCAACACTCCATACAAATGCCTTCAGAAAGGACTTCCTTAGGCTTAAATCAATATTCGATGTTAACAAATTTCTCTTTCTCAAGAACGCTTTTCTACTCATTGCCATTCTGCATTTTATATCCTCTGTGCTGCGACCATCACTTGTTATTTTACTGCCCAAGTAACAAAACTCATTTACCTCCTTTATTGCTTCGTTACCTAATCTAATACCTTCAGCATTAGCTGATTTTCTTAAACTGCACTCCATTACCCTAGTTTGTTCTTGTTAATCTTCATCTTATATGCACCTTTCAGCACACTGTTTATTCCGTTCAATTGCTCTTCCAGGTCCTTTGCTGTATCTGACAGAATTACTATGTCGTCGGCAAAACGCAATTTTTTAAATTCATCCCCCTGAACTTTAATTCCTTCTCCAAATTTCTCCATGCTTTCCTTTATAGCTTGCTGAATGTACAAATTGAATAACATTGGAGAAAGGCTACAACCCTGTCTTACACCCTTTCCAAACACTGCATCCCTTTCATGCCCTTCAACTCTGACCACTGCTGTCTGGTTTTTGTACAAGTTGTAAACAACATTACGCTCCCTATATTTTACTCCTGCTTGCTTCAGAACTTGAAAGAGTTTATTCCAATCAACATCCAACAATAATCTACAAGACATAGTGGATATGTCTAGGAGTTAAGAAAGTTACCCTATAACCTATTCATTACACCGCACTAGTCCACATGTCTGTTTGCACACAGCTGATGTTCAAATGTTCAAATGTTTGTTAAGCTTATGGGACTTAACTACGGGGTCATCAGTCTCTAAACTTACAAACTACTTATGAACTACTTACGAACTAGGACTGCACAAATATCCATGCCCGAGGGGGGATTCGAACCCCCGACCGTAGTGGCCTTGCTGACCGTGACTTGAGCGCCTCAGTCACCTCGGCCACCGCGGCCGGCTGCACGCAGCTGAATATCTCCGCAGACGTAAGATGTAGTTGCGTGAACGATATTTAAGGAGGTACATAATGCATCCTCCTCCCCACTCCCCCCCCCCCCCCCCTGCAACCGCTATCACCCATTTTGTTTTAATTTTCACCTATATATTTCCCAGTCGCCTGCTTAACAGTGATAATAGTACCTGTATGACCATTACAGATGACTATATTTGTAGTGGAAATTCGGTATGATGTAATACTTAACTGTACATTGATAATACTACAGTCAAGGCACCTTGTGCTAAAACTTTTCTACATTAACCTTAATCATGTTCGTTACAGAGATCCTATATTACTCTGCAAATCTGTCAGATATTTTACAACCGTTCATATGCGGATTACAGGCTATTACATATTTTATATACACTGTGCAGTTAGCGTCTGCTTGGTATCTGGATAATTTATAAATGATTTTCGCCATAAAATTTGCATTTAGTTCAGTTATCTGAAATTATATGATAGACACAGCCACTCAATCAAGTGTAATGACGATAATTTGCGATCGTTACTTTTATATTCACCATGCAATTAATGTCTGTATTATATATTTTTACACACACACGTTGACCAATGTTAACATTTCAAAGTTATTTCCTTACAATCAACAGCCGTCGTGTTTGTAACTTAATATTTATCCCATATATCTATGTTGTTGTTAACTGTTGTTATTGTGTGATACAGGTTCTGAAGAAGAGACTAGTGTATTGTCGAAACTAGTCATTAAAATCCATAAGTAATGGCTGAAGGTTTTTAATTTATACAATAATAAAACGCTGTCGTCCCAACATCCATCAAATCAAGATGGCTATACTAAGTACAAACATTCATGTCATTAACGATGTAGAGTTAAAAACGTTTCATGTCAGGTGAGACGTACAGCACACAGCTAATTCATAAAGTACCTACACCCTTTATAAACGGTGTAACTGTGACGTAAATTTTAAAATATCTTGGAACAGCAAAGGAATAGGAATTGATGAATATATCTTGGTACGAACAATTTCACTATAACCTACAGATAACTCTTAATGACAGTTCTGGTATCACGTAATCACCAACAAAATTGAGTCTTTCTATACGAGGAAACTCGAAGAGTAACTGTTGGGTGACAAAGGAACAAAAAAAAGGAAGAGTACGAGTTCTTACTGAAGATAGCAAAATACTCACAGAAACTAGTCCAGGGCTAACGTATAGAGTTCAAGAAGTTGGAAGCATGAATTGCAGGAGATTTTTCTTACAGGTATACAGTAACATAGGCTAATCTTGATTTGGAAAGGCAAACTGCTTGAGTGACCACCACGAAATTCGTCTTTTCACGGATCACTCCGACGATCTTGCATAATCTCACTTCCTAGAAAGAAGAATTTCCAAATTTTTCAAAGCGAGCAAGTCATTCTTTTTTCTGTTACTCTTCAAACACCATAGACTAATTGGATTTCCGTGACGTGGGGTGTAACAGCAATGTAAGAAATCTGTCAGTGTTCGGAAAAAGTATTAGTTTTTTCCTGCTTGACATAGTAACACCAATCAAATATCTAGACGTAACATTGCATTGCGATAGGAAAAAGATTAAGCGCATAAAGAATACTCTTGAGGAAAGCGAATGTTCGACAGACAGCTTGCTTGATTGACACAATCAGAGCAGCCTGTAAAAGGATAAAGAAAGCATTTCAACCATGGTCCCATACTCAAGCAGACAGATGAACTTATGTTGAAGAAAGAAACAAAGCCAAGAAGATAATGACAGCATCCAAACTGACATCGTGCGAAGACTTTGGTTGGGAACTTTAGATCAAAACCCTGGAAAATATTTTATGCTGTTTAATTAACAGTCTTCGAACTGGAATCAAGATGTAGGAAAGATAATGCATTACGTAATGAGCTACGATCTACTCTCTTCTGCTAAATGGTACTTAGTACCATATCTAAGCAGTACACCGTTCAATTCTTCGACCATCTTCGTTGTATGAATGAAAGCTGGATAGATACAAGGTACCTCATCAATAAGATTGAGGTTACAGACATGAATGTGGCAAGAGTGATTTCTGGTACTAATAGATAGGGACTATGACAGGAGGGTGTCTGTAATGAAGAAATCAAGGAAAATTGGGAATTAACACTATAGATACAGTTAGAGCAAACAAGCTGAGATGATTGGGTCTTGCAACATGAATGGGTGAAGCAAAATTACTTAAGAAACTCATGTCGATGGTAAGGTAACCGATACATGTTAATGAAGACTATATTTTGAGAAATTTATTCATTTAAAAATGTGTGGAATGTTTACGTAATTTTTATGTTGCATAAATGTCACCTCTTTGATGATGTACAGTGTAATATTTGTGTATTCTATGTAAACGTAATGACTTGTTCTCCTCTTTTCAGTATAATGTATATTTTATTTGTCAATGTCTATTTTTTTAAATAGTTGTTTTGTAAGTGTATTTTGTACTAGTTGTATTATTTATGATGTCTTGTTTAATTATGTAAAATGTTTTACTTTGTGTAGAAATTTAAATATCTATAGTTGCATAAAACAGCTCCTCTCAGACCAAAGACGATGTTAGACAGTGGTGCTTGTTAGTTGTAGTGTAGACAGCACAGCAGTATCTTCCTCCCCGCGACAATTGTTGCGGCTCTTGGAGTGCTCAGGTCTGTAGTGAAACAGTATTATTTTGAAAGTGAAAAGTATTACAATTACAATTGCTGAAAGTGAAATAAGTGAAATATATTAAATAAACAAGTTATTCGTTCGTTCTGCTCAAGGCAGAATCCGTGCATGCAAAATCGCTTTCCGTCGTGTCGTGCGAAACGGTTATAGCATCGTCCCGGACGCTAACGGTACTGGATAAATACGCGATACGCGAAAATAAATCATCATACTGCTGATAACCTGTGGAATGAGGAGAAAAGCGAATATTCAGTGTTAAAGAGAAATCTTGTAAGCTGACGATTGTATTGGAGAGAAACCATTGTCAATGAAACTGTAATGAACATCGCTTTTCTATTAACTGAGATAAATAGCAACTGTATATGCATGTCAAACTATTTGTAATTAATGTTAAATGTAACTTTGCTTGCTGAATTGAATATTTTCAAATCTATAGTTAAATTTATGTAACTTCTTTTGTAATGAGCAGTAACCCCATTCTTAATCTATGTAACAAAGCACATTAAAGATAATAGAACGATCAAGTCTAAACTTTGAAATAATTAATTCTCTAGAGATAGAAAGAGAGAGAGAGAGAGAGAGAGATAACTTGAATGCTGGGTCAGTAATGAGTAATTATTTTGACTGTGAATTTTGATGAACTTAATTGCACTTGAACTTAGAATGGCAGACGCCAGTATTACAATACCTATTGATGATCACTAAATGAACTCTGATAAGACTTTGATAATCACTAATATTAATCAAACATTATTTTAAATAATAACGATTTAAATTTTATTAATTTGCTTAACTTAATTATTACTGGCTCACTGAAAACTAAGTTCAACAATTCTTGCCACCGCCAAAATCTATCTTACCAGAACCAATCATTTTTTCAATTAACGAATGCAAATATTTTCAAAGCTTTATATACGTAAATGTTACAATTTTACCAAAAGAAGCGCTATTTATAAAACATTAAGATTAGTGGTTGGTTTGCACCCACCAATCGCCTTGATTATCATAGAAAGACATTATTCAAAATTAATGCTATCATACGCGTGCAAATTACAAAATATGCATCGCACATACGCGGTAGATTAATTTTCAGCTATCAGGTGTGTGCACGTCTCCGAAAGGAGGTTGTAAGGAAGGTGAAAATGAATGAAATCTTTTGTAAAATTGTCAGATCGGGCCATAGCTTTGTTAATTACACTAATTGGTTTACAAAGTAATCACAATTTAATTACATTCACTTGACATTTTATTTGCGACTTTAAAAGTAGCTAACAACGAGTTTAAGATTGGGTCAGTTATGTTACCCAACCATTATTGTACACAATACACGTTTACTTATCAAATCAACAAATTAATTTCAGTAACCAAATCACCAACCCATCTTCCTTTCCTTACAGACCTTACACGATGTAGACCAAGGAAAAAGTTCTTGGGTTGAGTGTAGAATGTTTTTGAAGTATGAAGCTGAACATCAGAAGAGGGATTAGTGTAGGCGTTGTATAAGGGATGAAGGAGAAGTTTTAGAAGGCACACTATGCTCCAGACTGAACGATGAATGGCATTATCAGTCTTGATGATGATAAAGACCACAAACGTAAGATCAGAGGAAATGGAGTTTGTATGGAAGCATAAAGACTGTTGTGTTTCCCTCCATCTATTTGCGAAAAGAAGAGTGAAGAAAGATTATACGTTAACGTCCAGTGGACAACGTGGTCATTACGAAGGTTGGACCTTGAATAGTGTCAACTATTTATTTACATCAGATACAAAAAATCAAATGTTTATCGGACCAAACTGCGTGGTCATCAGTCCGTAGCTTACAAACTACTTAAACTAAACTAACTTAAGGACAACACACACACCCATGTCCCAGCGAGAACTCGAACCTCCACGGCGAGCAACCGCGCGCTCCGCAGCGAGACGCTTTAGACCGCTCGGCTACTCCACCGCGGCTCCGATACAAAAGCGTTACATGTTTGCAACTGAAATTGTCCTTCTAAGCTGTAGAACCAGTTGTCAGCGATGTAGAAGCGTAGTATATCGTTAGCAGAGCCTGTTCTGTTGATTGTGCAAATGGAGCGGTCTACTGCCTCTCGAATCTCTGGATCAGTTCTAAAGCGAATGCCAAGAAGTGGTTCCTTCTCTTTCCGAATCAAATCAAAGTCACAAGTACTGATTAATGTGGAGTATAGTGGATGGTGCAGTACTTCCCAGTCCCATAGACCGAACAGAGCAGCCATGCGCCCGCCAATTGTCGTACAAAATGATGGGTGGTTTGCGCAAAGCTAGTCGCTGGTGATGCTACAAAAACAAACAGTAATGCTGTACACTGACGGTCTGCCGTGGAGGCACTTATTGTGTTAGGATAACACCATCACATTCGTATGCGAAAATAACCATAACTTTCACCATACTTGTGTTCTGACGTATAATGACACCATTCATTGGATTGGCGTTTTCGGCGTTTTAGTTTTGGCTCCTACGATGTGGCCCATGTCTCATTCAGTGTTACGATATGGTGTAAGAAAGCCTTTCCTTCGAGCACATAGCACTCCAAGTGCGTCTGAGCAGCGTCGTAAAGCATTCCCGCACGCATCTAGAAGACCATCTATATCTACATCCATACTCCGCAATCCACCGTAAGATGCGTGGCGGAGGGTACGCTCTACCACTACTAGGAATTTCCTTTCCATTACACTCCAAGATAGAACGAGGAAAAAACGGATGCCTATATGCCTCCTACGAGCCCTAATTTCCCTTATCTTGTTTTCGTGATCATTACGCGAAATGTAAGTAGGCGGCAGGAAGATCGTCCTACACTCAGCTTCTAATTCCGGTCCTCTAAATCTCAACAATTTCTCGAAAAGAATGACTTTCCTCCAGCGATCCCCATTCGAGTTCTCTGAGCATTTCCGTGACTCTAGAGCATTGGTCGAACCTACCAGTAACGAATCTAGCTCCACGCCTCTGAACTACATCTACATTGGATACTCTGCAAATTACATTTAAGTGCCTGGCAGAGGGTTCATCGAACCACCTTTATACTATTTATCTCACATTCCATTCTCGAATAGCGCGCGGGCAGAAAGAACACTTGAATCTCTCCGTTCGAGTTTTGATTTCTCGTATATTATTCTGAAGATCTCGTATATTATTCTACCTATGTAAGTGGGAGTCAACAATATATTTCCCATTCAGAGGAGAATGATGGCGATTAGAGTTTCGTGAGTAGCCTACGCCGCAGCGATAAGCGCCGTTGTTGTAATGATTCCCATCACAGATACTGAATAATTTCCATATCGCTGTCTTCTCTGTATCGTGACAATACAAAACGAGCTGCCCACCTTTGAACTCTTTCGATGTCTTCCGTCAAACCCACCTGATAAGGATCCCACACTGGACAGCAATAGTCCAAAAAGGAAGGGACAAGCGTAGTGTATGAAGTTTCTTTTGTAGTTCTGTTGCATCTTTTAAGGGTTCTACCAATAAAACGCAGTCTCTGGTTCGCCTTTCGCACGACATTATCTACGTGTTCTTTCCAGTATAAGTCTGAAGTAACAGTAATTCCTGGCTTCTATGTCTTCCTTTAAACTGATATGCTGCGGGTCCCAAAGACTTGAGCAATACTCAAGACGTAGTCGTACAAGGGTTATACGGGGTCTCCTTTACAGATGAAGTACATCTTCCCAAAATACTCCCAATAACCCGAAGTCGGCTGTCCAGCTTACTCACAACTGTTCTTGTATGTTCGTTCCGTTTCATATCGCTCTTCAGTATTACGCGTAGATATTTGAACGACGCGACTGCAACAAGAAGCTCACTACTAATGCTGTATTCGAACATTATGCGATTGTTTTTCTTACTCTTGCGCATCACCTTACATTTTTCGACAGCCTTCGTGCTGTACGACCTCTGGCACATTCAATCTTGATCCAACTCCGTTGTTCCTGTTTCTAAAACCTAGTGACACAGTAACAGACAGTTCGCTTACAAGTGACTGTGTTTCCTTTGTTTGTTCGCAGGCCGGTGACCTGCGAAGGGGTCGTTGATTTCAAAATGTTCAAATTTTTGTAGAACTTATGGGACTTAACTACGGGGTCATCAGTCCCAAAGCTTACAAACTACTTATGAACTACCTAAGACTAAGGACGGCCCGAAGGGGGGATTCGAACCCCCGACCGTAGTGGCCGTGCAGACCGCGACTGAAGCGCCTCAGTCCCCTCGGCCACCGCGGCCGGCTCGTTGATTTGCTCGGAGGTATGTTAACTACGTGTGCTATCTGCGACAATAGGAGATTCCCATTCATAGTGGTGGAAAGTTGCTGCTGTTTACGTTTTAACCTTAGTACATCGTTTGTACCATATTCTAAGGCGTTAAAAAGAAAGAAAAAAACTTTCCGTTTGATTCGTTTTTCCACACGTAACGAATTACAGATTACTCTTGTGTAGGTGTAGGTTTTGTCAGCAGTGTGTTACCTGATTCACGAGGCAGGCAACACAGAAGGACGACAAGTACTTTGCTATTAACCACAGAGGGATCACTAATATGAACCAGTCGTTCGTGGTGAAACAGCTGAAGGGTGCTCTCGACCGGGTCGGCTTCAGAAGAGAAAGCCCGTCACGAGTGGGGGGGGGGGGGGGATTGACAGCCGCGTCGTTTCAGTAAAAAAGGGCTCGCGAGTCGATGGCGTGCCCGCGAAACCCTTTGGTTTTAATTAGTCGCCGATATTCGCTCGACGTCGGCGGTCCGATAAAAAGAAGTTAATTACGCTTTCAGAGTCGGGCGAGCGTGACGTAAAAGTGCCATAACCCGGGCATTAGTTGGCTGGCTGCCGTCTCTGCGAACGCTCCGCTCTCTGTCCTTCTGCAGTTGACAGAGTCTCCGCCGGAAAGTTCGCCACTGCGCTGACTTCCAATTCATACCTACACATACAGTCGTAAAAATATTTGTGCACTTGTAAAGACGACGTCAATTTTGTTACGGCGACGGCAGATGCCACGTGGGAGTTAGTAGGTGTACTGATTACGGTTGTAAACATTCCCCGTTAAAGGGAACAGACAGATGGCACTCTGCCAGCTGTGTCTCCGCGCTATAAGTTGGCCGACAATAACAACTTAAAAACATTTAATGTTTGCAACCGACTTTTCATCTGAGAAGGGATGTTTAATGAAGGAAGTGCCCGAAATGTTCGGCACCAGTCTGCGAACAAAATACACTACTGGCCATTAATATTCCTACACCAAGAAAAATGCAGATAATAAACGGGTATTCATTGGGCAAATGCATTATACTGGAACTGATATGTGATTAGATTTTCACGTAATATGGTGCATAGATCCTGAGATATCAGTACCCAGAAAAACCACCTCTGATCGTAATAATGGCCTTGATACGCCTGGGCATTGAGTCAAACACAGCTTGGATGGCGTGGATGCTCATGCAGCTTCAACACGATACCACAGTTCATCAAGAGTAGTAACTGGCGTATTGTGACGATCCAGTTGCTCGGCCACCATTGACCAGACGTTTTCAGTTGGTGAGAGATGTGGAGAATGTGCTGGCAAGGGCAGCAGACGAACATTTTCCGTAACCAGAAAGGACCTGCAACATGCGGTCGTGCATTATCCTGCTCAAATGTAGGGTTTCGCAGGGATCGAATGAAGGGTAGAGCCGTGGGCCGCAACACATCTGAAATGTCATGGTCACTGTTCAAAGTGCCGTCGATGAGAACAAGACGTGACCGAAACGTGTAACTAATGCCACCCCCTATCATCACGCTGGGTGATACGCCAGTATGGCGATGAATGCATGCCCAACAATGTGCGTTCACCGCATTGTCGCCAACCACGGATGCAACTATCATGATGCTGTACGTGATGCAGCGTCAAGGGTAAGCGCAACCATGGCCTCCGAGCTGATAGTTCATGCTGTTGCAAACTTCGTTGAACTGTTCGCGCAGATGGTTGTTGTCTTGTAAACGTCCCCATCTTTTGACTCAGGGTTCGAGACGTGGCTGCACGATCCGTTACATCCATACGGATAAGATTCCTCTCATCTCGACTGCTAGTGATATGAGGCTGTTGGGATCCAGCACGGCGTTCCGTTTTGCCCTCCTGAACACACCGATTACATATTCTGCTAACAGGCATTGGATCGCGACCAACGCGAATAGCAATGTCGTGATACGATAAACCGCAAGCGCGATAGGCTACAATCCGATCTTTATCGAAGTCGGAATCGTGATGGTACGCATTGCTCCTCCTTACAAGAGGCATCACAACAACGTTTCACCAGGCATTGCCGGTCAACTGCTGTTTGTGTATGAGAAATCGGTTGGAATCTTTCTTCATCTCAGCACGTTGTAGGTGCCGCCACCGGCGCCAAACTTGTGTGAATGCTCTGGAAAGCTAATCATTTGCATATCGCAGCATCTTCTTGTCGGCTAAATTTCGCGTCTATAGCACGTCATCTTCGTGATGTAGCAAGTTTAATGGCCAGGAGTGTATGATTAACGCAGCGGGAGACGATGCGCACAAAAATCTACAACTACTTTTCTACGTAGCTTCCGAAATTTTTAGGGACTTCTCATAGCGTCGCGCGGTAGTATCCGAGCGGTCTGGAGCGCCACGTTTCGGAACGTGCGGCCTCCCGCGTCGGGAGCTCGATTCCTCTCTCTGGCATGGATGTTTGTGTTGTCCTTAGGTTAGTTTAACTTAGTTTAAGTAGTTTGTAAGTCTAAGGACTTATGTGCAAAGTAGTTTGGTCCAATAGAATTACAAACATTTGAACATTTATGAACTTGTCATAGTGTGGAAGAAGTTTATATATGCCTTCTTCATAGAATGTTACCGTGTGTGTGTTCAACCATGTGGTAACATGTTCTTCCAGCTCGTCATCATCGTTGACGCATCGACCAGGTGTAAGAAGAGATGAAATTCAAGGAGCGAAGAGCGAACCATACGGACCAGTGAAATTCCCGCATTTCATCGTGCACTTGATCACATCCTTCATTGAACAGTCTGACCCATCTTTTAACAATTGAATCACTCGTAGTATTTTGTTTGTAAACCTCGCAGATTTGCCGATGAATTTCCTGTGGTTTAACTTTATTTCCATGTAGAAAAAGATTCACAGATCTGATTACACACGCGGCGGCATCTTCCAATACGGCTATCATTTCAAAGAAGAACTACAAAGCACAAGTTGACAGCAGCGGTCTGAAAATGGCGTACATGTCTTGTCCTTGAATCAGAGTAACTGCCACGCATGCTCATGACTGCGTTCGTAGCGCTGCCGCGGATAGAAACGGAACTTACTTTGTGGACGACCTTTCGTAAATATACGAACAACGCCGGACTTACAGCACATATGGTGATTTTTACACCGTGGACCAACACCAGAGCTACAACCGTACTTTGTCACTACAGCTCCATAGATTCTTCGTCACTACAGAGACTGGATAGCATCAATGACGATAGGTCTAACGATGCAACCTTGTGCCCGCGGTTCGTTTGCATTTTCAATTTTCCTTTACGGAAAGTTCTGGGATAGAATACTCAACCATTGTGTACAAGGCTATTTCACATCCACTACAATGCGACTCCGCAGGAGAAGTGAAGGACGGAAGGAAGCCTAGATTTTAACATCACGTCGACTGTGTGGTCATTAGAGATGGCAGGAGGAGTGAATCTGTCAAATTACTGGTTACTATGGCAAGAGTGGAGGAACGTACCACCCCTAGACGGAAGTAATGCATATTGTAACTATGGCTACACTATACAGCGCTTATTAGATTTCAGTGTCTGTAGTATTATGTATTTTTTATTTATTTATAAAAAACGAACGGTTTCAGTTTGTTGAATGTTAAATGTTCAAATCCCTATTTGATATAACTGCTAAGTTCATCTGTTCCTAGGCTTACAAACTACTTAAACTAACCTACACTAAGGTCACCAGAAACATCCAAGCCCGATGGAGGACTCGAACCACCGGCGGGAAAAGCCACCCACTCCTTAGAATGACGCCTTAGACCACGCTGCCATTCCACGCGTCTGAGAGGCAAGTGTCCAAAATTTCGGTGACAACCAAATACAACTGTAAATGTTTTCGGAGTCTGTTGTAAAGTTCCCTCCGCCAAGCACCGTACGAATTTAATGTAGTTAATTGTAATATCCCTATAACCTTGCTTGTGCAAACAGTTTGTTAAGAAACCTCTCGTCGTGGTTGGATTATCGATAGAACTGAAAACACGGCGCACTAATTTAGATCACTTTATTTGGAATGGATAAGTAAGGTTGTCATTAGGACAAAAACTGTCCTAGCTATTAAGCTGCACCTGACCAAATACACTGTGACCGTCACGGACAAACATTGTGACAATCAATTTTTTCAAAAAAGTTCAAATGTTTGTATAATCTATGGGACTTAACTACGGGGTCATCAGTCCCTAAACTTACAAACTACTTATGAACTACTTACGAACTAGGACGGCACAAATATCCATGCCCGAGGGGGATTCGAACCCCCGACCGTAGTGGCCGTGCAGACCGTGACTGGAGCGCCTTAGTCTCCTCGGCCACCGCAATCAATCTTTTAATATTACTAATATTTTCCGGGCTATTTTGCAGTGGTCTTATTGATTTATTACTGAAACCCAACGATTCGTCCCCATCTGCGGAGGACATTTTCAAGAGGGATCGTGGCACTTTTGTACCCTGGCTCGGTACTAACTGCTGCCAAATTCCGAGGGCTCGCGCGCAGAGGTGTAACGTCAGATGTTTCGGATTGGCGCGCGCACTACGTCGTTGTCGATTGCCGTTGTCCGTTGTTATATCGTCCCATGGTGGAAGGCTGTTACAATTCTTCTTCAATATCAGAATCCAGATTTCATTCAGTTTCACGCCCATGCTTTTAAAATTATTGGACTGTTATACAATTTTTATAGTCTCTCTCTACAGTCTTTCGTGATATCCATTTGTGGCTGCCAAAACCTGAATCTTATCAAATTGAATAAGGCGGTCCCCTGGTTGAAAAACATGTTCAGTAACAGCTGATAGCCGGCCGCCGTGGCCGAGGGGACTAAGGCGCTCCAGTCACGGTCTTCACGGCCACTACGGTCGGGGGTTCGAATGCCCCCTCGGGCATGGATATTTGTGCCGTCCTAGTTCGTAAGTAGTTCATAAGTAGTTTGTAAGTTTAGGGACTGATGACCCCGTAGTTAAGTCCCATAGACGATACAAACATTTGAACAGCTGATATGTCAGTCTCTCCCCTTCTACAGTTACCTCTGCGCTCTTCTAGTCGTTGTTTGACTGTCCTTTTTGTGGTACCCAAGTATACGTCTTCACAGCTACGCGGAATCCTATAAATTCCTGCTTTTTCCAGCGGTTTGCGAGCATCCTTTGCCGATTTCAGATGATCGTATGTCTTCCGAGTAGGTTTGTAAATAAAGCCAACATTCCGTTTCGTCAAAATTTTACCGATGCGGTCGGTGGTGCCGTCCTTAATAAAGGCCAGGAAGACTTTAGATTTCACAGGAACCGTTTCATCGATTTCAATTCTACGTGTCGGTCTCAACGCTCTCCTTTTCTCTGTGGACGAGTAGCCATTCTTAGGTAAAGCATTACTCAGATGTTTTAATTCCGCGTCGAATAATTCCGGCCGGCCGCGGTGGCCGAGGGGACTGAGGCGCTCCAGTCACGGTCTGCACGCCCACTACGGTCGGGGGTTCGAATCCCCCTCGGGCATGGATATTTGTGCCGTCCTAGTTCGTAAGTAGTTGATAAGTAGGGTTTTTTTTTTTTTTTTTTTTTTTTTTTTTTTTTTTTTTTTTTTTTTTTTTTTTAGTATTTCCGGTTCACAGATCTTCCTCGTTCTGTCCGCCAAAGATCTTAAAGTGCCCCGCTTTTGCTGTGACTGGTGTTTTGAATCCCGGTGACGATGCGGACGAAACTTTGGATGTCAGTAATAAAAGAGTAAGACCACGGCATAATAGCACGGATAATTTTAGTAATTTAATACAAATAAACAATCCCTGAGACAGATTTTCGTCTCTAATATGTCAAAGACATTATAAATAAATATGAAGCATTGAATTAAAACGTTTTTGACATATTCGAGACGAAAATCCGTCTCATGGAATGTTTCAAATGTTTGTATAGGTTATGGGACTTAACTACGGGGTCATCAGTCCCTAAACTTACAAACAACTTATGAACTACTTACGAACTAGGACGGCACAAATATCCATGCCCGAGGGGAGATTCGAACCCCCGACCGTAGTGGCCGTGCAGACCGTGACTGGAGTGCCTCAGTCTCCTTGGTCACCGCGGCCGGCAGGGATTGTTTATTTGTATTACACTGGTATGTATATCACCTTAACAGGAATGTTCCAGTATGTCCATTGCCGAGGTGCTATTCAGCTGCATTGAGAGCCTTGGCAGTAGTGGCAATTATCTTTGGAACACAGTAGCTGAATTAAAGTTTGTGACGTGGAGGGAAATCGTACTTAGACTATTCCGAGACGCCTTAATCGTTAGTGGTGTGGTGATCTAACGGTAGCCGGGAGCCGTGGCTCAGCGCGCCCGGTCAGAGGGCTGAACGTTCTCTGTAATAAAAAAGCTGAGCCAACTGACCAACGAACGACCAAGAAAGAACAATGATGTAGTGTCGCAAAAGTCTAAAGTGCGCGCCACCTACTTTCGCCGCGCGCCGCCATGCACGCACGGCGCGGCGTTCTTACGACGTCAGCCACGAGCGCCCTTTGCTGTGATCCCGCGCGTGGCCACCACTGAACGACATCGTTCACTTGGGACTGAGATAGGAACCAGTTAACACTGGTTAACAATCAGGCAACAGTGAAGATTTGGCTATCGGATAGGCACTAGGCACGCCTCTAGCTCAACTATGTATCAGCATTCTGCAGTACTGAGCTATGTAAAAGTTAAGTATTGTATAAATTCTGTGCAATATATATCTCGTTCTAATTTACTCTAGTGTTTCTAGTTTCTGCTGTCCCACTGGCTGCTCACCTTCGTACCTGCACAAGCGTGCGTCCTTTATTCCTGTGTCGGTCTGACTACTCGGCCACCGACACCTACGACGTAATGAGACACAAAAGCGGCGACGAGGCTGGGACACAAAAAATGAAAAACGACCGCACATCATAGATCTACCTGAAATAAAATAATATTAAATTAAATAAAAAAAAAAAAAACAACGGTAAGACGTCTGCCTCGTAAGCATGGAGCTTCGTGTTCGATTCCCGTCCGTATCACAAATTTCAATTCATTGCTTCATACTTATGAAAACTTAAGTAATGTTCACCTTCCCAGCCGTGAAAATTAACATTTTACAAATAGTATTTTTATGTACATAAACATTTTATAAATATACAGCCAACGCCAGGCACGGTCTCGTGTCAATTAAAGCGGAACGCCATGCCACGGCCCGCACCGAAGGGAGAATAGAGGGAGAAAGGGGGGAGGGGGCGAGAATTGCGATCCCGACAACCGCGTCCGCAGCGAATTGTAATGGTCGGTAATCACGGCGCTTGCGGCCGAAATCGCCGAGGGGAGGCTCGCGCTCGGCAAACACGCGAGCCGGGGGTGCTATTTGTGCGTCCCACGGGGTGACTACCTCGTGTGTGTGTGTGTGTGTGGGTATAGCGCGGTAGAGGGGTGGGCGCCGGCGAGCAGAGAGCAGATTTGTGTTCGTGACTTTAACTGCCCGTGTTTGTGAACGCACGCGAACGCAGACGTGCGGTGGCGGCTCTCGCTTCTTTCGGGTCTCGCCCTCAATTTATCACCGCGGACACTCACCTGTGTGTGTGTGTGTGTGTATGTGTGTGCGTCGCCGCGTGGCGGCAGCACCGGCGCATGGGGGTGAGATCATCCCAGCTCGCATTGTGTGCGCCGTTCCAGTTCCACGCTCACTAAATCGGCGGTCTCTCCGGATTTTTATTTTTTACTTTTTTGATAACACCCTGAGAAGCGCTAATTACTTTTTTTTTCTTTCTGTTTCGTCCCCCTTCGCAGCTGCATCATCTACCTCGCCTTTTTCCTCCCCGTGCGCAACCGTATGCTCTTCGCATATCGTGAGAGGAGAGAGGAGATAGCTGCACAGCCCCTGTTGCGCTTCTGGGGGTGGCAGATATACTTTTTATTTATTTGTTTTCCTTTTTTTCCCTCTTTTTCTCTTTCTCCCTTTGCTATCTGCAGAATTAGATCCCAGCGCTCTGGCTGTTCTTTCCATTCTGGAAGTGTTTATGGAGCCACCCTGATAAGGTTGAATGGCCTAAAGTACTTTGATACGAAATAATCTCTTTCTTATAAACAGGTTCGTCATCACGTTTCCTTAGTATTCCAAAGTACTTTCAGCTATAGGACAGGTTAAGACAATAAAGTTTCGTAGGAATTTTCTAAATTCGTACAAAAATTGCCTTAAACTACTATTTTTAAGTACAGTAAATGAAATTCAGACATACCCTATTAGGTCACAAATAAGTTTCATACCGTTACAGAGGGATAGTAATTATTAATACGTACATCTTTTTGTCCTCAGTGTGACGTCCTAGCTAATAAAATTAAAAAAAAATACTAACTATGCTGTACTGTTACTTAAATTGATAGTTACTGTATTCAGTTTATGATGTCCTTTTTATTGCAAATAGAGTGCACTAACTAAAGAACTGGCATTAATAAAATTTAAGGCCTTACTTTTTCGTCACTATTGCGGAAAACCATGATCAAACACACACACACACACACACACACACACACACACATATATATATATATATATATATATATATATATATATATAAAACTTTCCACTGATCACTGGCTAGTCTCAATAGTCATACTTTTAAGCATGAGAATCTTTAACTCAAGATCTGTCCTAGACCACAATAAAGAAGAAACTTCTTTGAAACCCTTATGTTTGGTCCATAAACCTACTTCTGTAAATTTCATAAAGATCTGAATAATTACAATTTATTCCACCGCCGTCCAGTCCATGATCGTCGTCCAAGCTGCAAAATAATTCCTAAAAGTCCTATTTTATTTAAACACCCGTCCCTGGATCATTTGGTAATTATTTTCTTGAATTGCTATGAGTGGAACAGGATTCTATTTACGTTTTATAGATATAGAAAAGGCTTATGACCATATTCCTAGGAGGAAGCCGTTGACAGTTCTACAAGGTAATGGAATAGGAGGCAAACTTAAAAGAAGGCAATTAAAGGTCTGTACGTAGACCGTAAGGCAGCAGGTAGAGTAGACGGCAAATTAAGTTCATACTTTAGAATATACTTACAAACTACGTACACTAAATTAAACTAAGGACGACGCACCCATGGCCGAGAGAGTACTCGAACCTCCGACCAGGAACGGCCGCGCGCACCGCAGCAAGGCACCTTGGTGCGCTCGGCCCTGCCGTCGGATAAGCTTTGTATAAAAGAAAACTTTGGGGAAACTACCCGCAAAATAGGAAAATTTAAGAGAAATTGAAACCACATTTATCTAACGGATTTTTCGTGAAGTATGAACAAAAGATCTTTGGAAACACTTAGATATAAACCGGAAGTTGATGTAAAATGTGTTAAATAGGTAATGGCATTTAAATACCGATTTGTACAGTGACAGAAAAGTCGAAAGAGAGACTAGCAAAGGAAAAAAAAATGTATGTTGTCTAACCACTTCAACTGGAAAATCAATAATACGCAGCAAAAATGCAAAGTAAAAATATACAAAACAATAGTGAGACAAATAAAGACATAAAATCTGAGACAAGACCTGATGCGTCAAAAAATAGAAGACCTTTCGAAACCATAGAAATAAATATCTCTGAAAGTTTGGGGGTGGGGGGGGGAGACACCGAGAGATACAGATCAAATGAAGAGAAATCATTAGTGAAAGATGCAAAGTGATATCCAGAAATGAATGAGTAGGTACGACAAGGCGCGAATGGAAAGAACAAGTAGGCAGAATGATTGATCAAAAGATTGTGGAAACATAAGTCGACAATCGAAATCTGGAGTCAAAACCTCAGTGAAGCCTGAAGCGTGATGAATGTTCAAATGTTTGTATAGCTTATGGGACTTAACTACGGGGTCATCAGTCCCTAAACTTATAAACTACTTATGAAATAGCTAATACTAAGGACGGCATAAATATCCATGCCCGAGGGGGGATTCGAACCCGCGACCGTAGTGGCCGTGCAGACCGTGACTGGAGCGCCTCAGCCCCTCGGCCACCGCGGTCGGTTGTAATGAATGAAGCAAACATCAGCCAGGAAAAAAAAAAAAAAAAAAAAAAAAACGAAGGATAGGACTTTTACTGTGAAATTTTCCGTTCCGGCGAATTTAATAATTATAGTTTAATAATTATAGTTTTGAAGAGTCAATTTGCTAGTATCACGAAATGTAAACTTTCGATTGCATTGTCTTAGAAGCCTCAATACTTTGCTTTACAACAAGCGACAGTAGATTTCAGTATGCGACATAAATTTCCATTTCACACCTCTCACCCTTCCTAAGTAATATGGAGTCTCAACCGTCGGCAGACAGACTTATAACGACATAAGGATTCCATTCTTAACTACTGAGGTCCATAGCCCAGACAATGTGTAAATTTTAGGTTAATTTTTTTTATTTTAACTACGTCTGTATAACTTAGAAAGTAAGGGAAATTAATAAATCTATCACGGATTTCTTTGAGCGTTCGTGAAATGTTGCATTGTAACATCGACTGGGCTAAATATCTATTCTTTTGTGCGCCGTCGTTCAATTCACCGTAGCGTAACGGTTGGACTCTCGTTGTTTGGAGCACAATTACGACAGAGGACGTCAACCCGCTGGCAAGTAGAGCGTGAAAGCGCGCAGCTTTACAGAATGGATTACTCAGCGCAGTACAGGACGGATTTATTCAATTACAAAGAGAGGCTGTTCAACATTTTGCTGAGTAATGGCGATTGCAGTAAAGTCTAAAAGTGGTGTGATGTAAGTACTGTGTTAAGTTACCGTACATTTCAAAATTGCTTTTTACAAAAAGTCTGCAACGAAACTTATTGATGAGAGTAGCATTCTTCAAACAAGTTTTAATCAGTTAATTGTGTTATGGGTAATGTACTAAGTTTCAAGGCGTGGCGTGAGTTAAAACACCTGATAAGGATCCCACACTGGGCAGCAATACTCCAAAAATGGACGGACGAGCGTAGTATATGCAGTTTCTTTTGTAGTTCTGTTACATCTTTTTAGGATTCTGCCAAGAAAACGCAGTCTCTGGTTCGCCTTTCCCACGACATTATCTACGTGTTCTTTCCAATTTAAGTCTGAAGTAGTAGTAATTCCTAGGTATTTGTGGAGTTTACGGCCTAAACGTGTGATTTATTTATCTTGTAAACAAAGTTTAACGGATTTCTTCTCGTACTCTTGTGGATGACTTCACACTTCTCATTATTTAGAGTCAATTGCCAATTTTTACACCATACTGATATCTTATTCAGATCGTTCTGCAGTTGCTTTTGATCTTCAGATGATTTTACTAGATAAATAACGGCGTCATCTGCAAACAAGAGAGCTACCTATGTTTTCCCCAAATCGTGTATGTAAATAAGGAACAGCAGAGGACCAATAACACTACCCTGTGGATCGCCCGATATCACCTCTGTTTTTGTCGATGCCTTACCATCGATTACTGCGAACTGTGTCCTCTTTGACAGGAAATACCCTATCCAATCGCATAGTTAGGGCGATATAACATAATCAAGCAATTTGATTAAGAGCCGTTTGTGAGTTACGGTGTCAAAAGCCTTCAGGAAATCAAGAAAGACGGAATCGATTTGCGAACCCTTGTCGATAGCACCCGTCACTTCGTGTGAATAAAGAGCTAGTTCTGTTTCGCATGAACGATATTTTCTAAATCCGTGTTGACCTTGGGTCAATAGATCGTTCCGTTCGAGATAATTCATAATATTTGAATACAGGATATGTTCCAAAACCCTGCTGCAAATTGACGTCAATGAAATAGGCCTGTAGTTTAGTGGGTTACTCCTACTGCCTTTCTTGAATATAGGTGTGATCTGTGCAACTTTCCAATCTTTTGGTACAGATTCTTCCTTGAGAGAGTGGTTGTATACGGCTGTTAAGTAATGCGCTATCGCTTCAGCATAATCAGATAGAAATCTAATGCGTATACAATCCGGACCAGAAGACGTGTTCTTGTTGAGTGTTTTTAGTTACTGCACTACTCCGATGATATCTACTTCTACGTTACTCATTACGGCCTCTGTTCGTAATTCGAAATCTGGAATATTGGTTTCGTCTTCTTTGATGAATAAGTTTCTGAAAGCTATGTTTAGTGACTCTCCTTTAGTAGCGCTGTCATCGGCAGGATCGCCATTACTACCACCTAGTGAGGGTACTGTTTGTATTTTGCCCCTAGTATATTTATCATGTGACCAAAATCTCTTAGGGTTTTCAGTCAAATTTCGAGAAAGAGTTTCGTTGTGATATGTATAACATTAACTACGATAATTCGTAGAGTCCGATAGTCTGTTTTTAACTGGCATGAGCAATTTAAATACTTAATTCGAGATGGTTAATGGATGGGTGTGTGTACATCCTTCTGTATGTCCGAAAGTTGTAGAAAAAAATGAAACATCGGAGCTTGGATGTTATGCACGGGTGGTGGCATGCGACAGTGATTCAATAATAGATGCTGGCATACCTTTCAGATGAATATGTTATGATGAGCGGAATCAAATGCAGTAACAGTACAAGAAACTAAAATTCAGACAACTGACGTGTCGTGTTTAAGTTTAAAATATTATATATAATTGACAATACTCAATAAATATGTCACTGTCTTCCGATTTTGACAACATAATAAACATACAATGAAACAGGAGCGTTGATTTATTACCAAAAAACAGCATAGTTAAGCTTAAATAAATTTTGAAAAAGACGATGTTACCTAATGTTACCTTTGTGAAGTAACTGTTATCACTAACGGCGTATTAAGTAACTCGTTATTCCCCAACCAGTGATGAAAGCCTTCCCACACAAAAATTATTTTTGCGGTTTCTCACTTCCATTAAGTATGCATGCTTCGAATATAGATATTGTATTTCAATACATACAGCTTTCATATCAAGTTCTACATATTTGTTTGAAAATGATAGATTTTCTTTACAAGCGTAGCTGTTGGATTAATTTATTAACTGTTTGAAGAAAGTATTAATCTTCTCAGTTGAATGAAGTTAGTTCCTAAACATTAGAATGTGTCACACGACATTCATTTTATCCATACTTCAGTCCACATCGCCCTGTACAGCAATGTAGTAAAGTTAAAACATTGTATGATTCCCATGAAATGAAATATGTTGTCATTTGTTTACAAATGCACGGAAACCACACTGATCAAAACAATTAAGGGATCAGGATATCATACAAAATATTCATATCGTAACGTATTCAGATATTGGTTACAATTGTAATTCTTGTGTGTGATACTGTACGATATTTTGCTGTCTCAACGCCTTACTTGAGGTTTACATGATAGGCATCATGGAGCTACCATAATAGTGAAAAAGTCAGTTCATTCAAAAGTATCAGCTTCAAGTATGTGTCCACCAGTGCAGCTCTGTGGGGAAGCAACCCATCTATGGCACCAGCTTGGGGCACAATAAAATGTCGAACGATCTAGTATCTAGATGCCTGAGCAGTCCAAGAGCCATTCTGAACAATATAGTGGTCCGTAGGTGCGACAAAATTGACTCCTTCCCACACCATTCGTCCACCACCGTGATATGGTGATGTTTCCTGCGCATAAGGAGGATTGTTTCACGTTTTCTCCATACGAACACAAAATGTTATCTCATCTGTGAACAGAACCAGGCGCTATTCATTACGATTTCAATCCTGATATTCCACCGCCCGGTTTTATTGAGAGGCTCTACAAAGACAACATTGTAGTAAGTGAAGACGAAATAGATGAAGATGAAATAGCAGATATCATACTGAGAGAAGAATTTGAGAGAGCCCTGAAAGACCTAAGTCGAAACAAAGCCCCTTTAGCAGATGACATTCCCTCAGAACTACTATAATCTCTGGGAGAACCAGCCATGACAAAACTATTTCACTTTCTGCGTAAAATATACGAGACAGGTGACATACCCTCGGACTTAAAGAAAAATGTAATAATCCCCATTCTAAAACAAGCAAGTTCAGACAGGTGTGAAAATTTCAGAACCATCTGTTTACAATGTCATGGTTGCAAAATTGTAATACGAATTATTTACAGAAGGATGGAAAAGCTGGTAGAAGCCGACCACTGGAAACATCAGTTTGGATTCAGGGGAACTGTAGGAACACGGGAGGCAATCCTCACTTTACGGCTTATCTTAGAAGGTAGGTTAAGGAAAGGAAAACCTACATTTCTAGATTTTGTAGATTTGGAGAAAGCTTTTTACAAGGTTTATTGGAATGCACTTTTTCAAATTCTTAAATTAGCAGGAGTAAAATATAAGAAACGGATGGTTATTTATAATTTGTACAAAAACCAAACAGCAGTTATCAGAGTTGAAGGGCATGAAAGGGATGTAGAGATTGGGAAGGGAGTAAGAGAGGTTTGTAGCCTTTCTCCAATGCTATTCAATTTTTACATTGAGCTAGCTATAAAGGAAACCAATGAGAAATTTGGAATAGGGATTAAAGTTTAGGGTGAAGAAATAAAAACATTGCTTTTTGCCGATGACATGTCAGAGACAGCAGAAGACGTGCATGATCAGTTGAACGGAATAGACAGTGTGTTGCAAGGTGAGTGTAAAATGAACATTAACAAGAGTAAAACAACGGTAATGGAGTGCAGTCTAAGAAAATCGGGCGATGCTGATGGAATTATATTAGATAACGAAACAATAAAGGTGGTAGATGAGTTTTGTTACTTGGGCGTAAAATAACATGCGATGGTCGCAGTGCAGAGAATATAAAATGCAGAATGGCAAAGGGGTAGAAAAGCATTCTTAAAAAAGAGAAATTTGTTAACATCGAATATTAATTTAAGTGTAAGGAAGTCCTTTCTGGAGGAATTTGTGTGGAGTGTTGCCTTGTGTGGGAGTGAAATATGGACGATGAACAGTGCGGATAGGAAGAGGATAGAGGCTTTTGCAATGTAGTGTTACCGAAGAATACTGAAGATCAAGTGGGTGGAGCGCGTAACTAAAGAAGAGGTGCTGAACAGAATAAGGGAGATAAGGAATTTCTGGCCTACCTTGACTAAATGGAGGGACCGAATGATAGGACACATTCTTAGACATCAAGTGATAGTGAATTTAGCATTGGAGGGAAGTGTGTGGGGTAAAAGTCGCAGAGGGAGACCATGAGATGAATACCGTAAGCAGATTCAAATGTATGTAGGTTTCAGGTCTTACAAGGAGATGAAGAGGCTTGCTCAGGATAGAGTAGGGTGGAGAACTGCATCAAACCACTCTCCGGACTGAAGACCACAACAACAACAAACGGTGTCATGGTTTTAATGGGAAACACACTATAGGCCGTGCGTAGAGGCCACATTCCCGAAAGACTGTGTCGGTATTGCGCGTCCTGTTGCTGCATTGTGGGTTCGTTGCGGCTGAGTTGCATTCAACGTCTTGTCTCGAGTGGATGTTAACCAGAGATAACGATCAACTCTTTCTGGTGTTACCCGAGGACGGCCTTGGCTTTTCCTTCCTTTAACTGTTCTTCTGGTCTTGAATCGACTCCAGGTCCTGGAAATTACACTAAATCACCCTGTCTGCCTCTCCCTATGGCTGTCCACGCCTCAGATTCGGGTAAGTGATATTGTTGCATTGCACTACCTGCTCACGACACTATCTGAACACAACAGTTCGTGTAATTCATTTAGTAAAGTAAACACAAGTCAACACCATCCCATCTACAGCATTATTTTGTTATTACAACTACCTCGGTTGTTGTCTCCACTCCGTAGAACCGACATAAAGACGATAACTGTACTTCGGAACCTGGAAATCTCAACTGATCCTCCAATTGTTTTGACCAGTGAAGTACTCCTGATTAATATCGTGTAGGACGTGGACGCAGAAGTGTCGGAATGCGATGTGGTATGGACTCGACTAATGTCTGACGTAGTGCTGGAGGGGACTGATACCGTATGTTCAGCAGGGCTATCCATAAATCTTTACGTGGGGAAAGAGATATCTTCTCAACACCACGTTGCAACACATCCTACATCTCCTGAATAAAATTCTTGGCTGGAGAGGTTGGTGGGAGACGGTTAAACTGGAAAGAGTGTTTCTGGAACCACCCTGAGGCAATTCTTGACGTGCGGATTGTGACATTGTCCTGCTGAAATTGTTCAAGTCTGTTGGAATGCAAAATGGACATGAATTTATGCATACGATCAGCTAGGATGCGTATGTACTTGCCACCTTTCAGAGTCGTATCAGGTCTCAGATATCACTCCAGCTGCAAGTCTGTGACAGTGCCCCCAACGAGTAGCACTTAGTCATTATGTTTGGAGAAATTTATCATGGTAGATTAAATGGACCGCAAACACTGACCTTGCCAATGCGCATAATTGTTACACTCTTTTCTTTTATTAACTTTGGTAGCATTATATCTTTGTAGACAGGCGATACTGATGGGAATGCATTCTCTGTATAAATCTGTAATTTGGGAAAAATCATGTTAAACAGCCGTGAAGCTAGGGCTCATAGTGGGCTGCCCAGCGGAGAGCTGGTGTGTGTGTGTGTGTGTGTGTGTGTCTGTAATGCGGAAACGGCCGCTCGGGGGATGAACTTCGCGCTCGCTTGGAAAGGCCGTGACGTCAGAGGAAATTCACCGAGCAGCTAGCAAGGCGGCAGTGTATTGTAATACGATAAAGTTAAATTTAAAAATAAAACATAATTAAGACAGAGAAGTGCGACACAGTTTCTCAGTGGGTTTCATATGACACAGACACCCCTCCTATTATGTTCATATAAAAAGTTTTAATATAATGAAAATACGGCAATTCACTGTGTAGTTACAAACAATCATAACTTGTAAGCCATTTAAGACCCAGAGGTGAGCGAGGGCTCATATAAAAGGCCTCAACAAGGTGCATCACGTGATACGCTTACAGTAAACGTCAAAATAATATTGATCACATAAAACCAAATTCACTATTACGATTGTATAAATTTGTTAATAACATAAAGTGCAGGACCAAAGTGGCAGTGTTTGCTGACAGGTGCCGCATTAGAAAATGATTATACCACAAAATGACATTGTTCAGTTTTACTTACGCGTGTTTAGTTTCTTTAAATAATTAATTTTTATTTAATTGTTTACCAGGAGAAATGAAATGTAATGAAATGAAACGTTAACTACGATGATCAGTTTCATTTTTATTTGTTTTTACTGTGTTTAAAGTTGTATATATATGAATGTACGGTATACTTCGCAAAGTATTGTACGTTGGCCACGGTGGCAATGGGGAAGTTCGTGACGTATGGGTTTCTCCAGTGGACAGGTATAAGGGCTGGGCTGTAGACCCACGTGGGGCAGTCTGTAGTTTGGCTAGCATCGCGACGGCGAAGCTATGCTGGTATGTGCTGCGACCTGCGGAAGAGTGAGACTTTAAAAGTTATCAGAGTGTAAAAGTGCAGTCGCACCTGGAAAAAATTATTGAGTGTGGCGAGTTACTGCTAAACTTGCAAGATTTTTTCTTGAGTTGCCGAGAGCTACATTGGATTTGAAGATTGCAGTGAGTGAAGCTTAGGCACTGTGACTTCAATACTGATTGTAAAAGTGCATCTTTTCAGGAAGTGCTAACTGAGTTCTCACAGCCGGCCGCGGTGGCCGAGGGGACTGCGGCGAGCCAGAAACAATCTGCACGGCCACTACGGTCGGGGGTTCGAATCCCCACTCGGGCATGGATATTAGTGCCGTCCTTAGTGTTAGCTAGTTCATAAGTAGATTGTAAGTTTAGGGATTGATGACCACGTAGTTAAGTCCCATAAGCTCTACAATCATTTGAACATTTTTTTTAGTTCTCATAAACATTCATTCGATATCTGTCGTTGAACATTGTTTTTGTCAAATAAAATGTGAAGATAAAGACAAAGTATTCGCAGTCAGGCACAGACAAATGGAACGTTTCTTTATGCGATGAACAATAGGATACATGTACAAGAGGTATTAAACTTGCTGGTTTGCGACAGTCAAAAAGGAGTGCTGTGAGTGATTAAGGGGCGTGTAGACTTGTCAGAACTGTGCGACGAATGTATAACACGGAGTCTTTGACCCGAATGTCAAGAAGACTCTAACCTCCCAACAGACGGGGGCGCGCCATAGCTTCATAATATATTCAGTATATAGCGTGTCGCCAGATAAATCTGCCACATAAAGTTCGCAAACTTGTGGGACATCATCGAAGAAAGGGGAAAGATTTGTTCAAGAAAATAATCTTTACTCAACACATAGGTTTCCAGGACTTGAACCTTGTGAAGTTGCTCCCTGAATCTTATCCGTGGCGGATTTCCAATTCATTGCAGTCATCTTCAGCGGACACTTATAAATTATAATGCCTAACGATCTGTGGTGGGGTACGGTTGACGCCCATGGAATCTCAGACACCTCAAATCCTCGCATTTTCAGTAATCGACATCTCTGTTCATTAACACGGGTACCCGTTAAATGACAGAAGGCATCCAACACTTCTTTAAACACCGGTATGTAATGATGAGTGCGAAGGAGCACCGCCGGCCGCGGTGGCTGAGGAGACTGAGGCGCTCCAGTCACGGTCTGCACGGCCACTACGGTCAGGGGTTCGAATCCCCCCTCGGGCATGGATGTTTGTGCCGTGTTTAGTATAAGGTAGTAGGTAAGTAGTTTGTAAGTTTAGGGACTGATGACCCTGTAGTTAAGTCCCATAAGCTTAACAAACATTTGAACATTTGAATTTTTGAAGGAGCACCATAACATCAAAAGTGTTAAAATGTTTGTAAATCTATCGGACTGAACTGCTTGCTTATCAGTACGTAGCTTACAAACTACTCAAACAAAGGTTAACTAAGGTCAACACAAGCACCCATGCCCGCGGGGAGGGGGGGTAGGGGGGTGGACTCGAACCCCAGACGACGAACGGGGTTGGAACACTTGCGGGGAGTGACACTTAGGAGGAACCTGGGGCCCTTGGGGCGGCTAATAGCTTTTCCTGGGTACAGGCACACCAAGAAGTCTAGTACTGTCAACATAACACGAAAGTTGTTCTAACTACAAATTAATTCGTTGAGTGTTCCTCCTAAAAACAAAACGGTATTTTAACAGTGATAATGTTTGGAGAGTTATTAAGACATTCTCTACTACTACAAGACGACGACTTTCAACAGTCATACCTCCTAAAAGCGTATTATTCAGAACACTAAGCATATGAAGACACCTGCGCAAGCAATAAATATATTAGGCATCCTGCACAGATACGTTGATGTGATGTAATTGACCGCTATGTAGTTAACCCCACTATCACGCAACTTCCATCTCTTTAAAAACAGCTACTATGTTTTTAATAGGAGACGCAGCCTTAATCCTTCAATTAAAAAACGTTAATAATAAGTCAATGAGTATTTTACATACTTGATGCGTTTATTATTTTTACTCCGAGCTTGGTATAAACCAACAGGGAGAAACAAGTTGCAAGACTTCCAGGAAAAATGAAGCGAAATTGGCAGCCAATAGTTGGTTATAAATTGCATTGCCTGTTAACTGTATAAATATAAATTACGGATTACGCGTTTACAATCAGATGTCCGTATGACTCTCCTCCTCAAGAAGTCTTTGTGAAGATTTATATTCAGAACATTCAAGAAAAAGGCTACTGTGATGTTGAAGCTACAAGAAGGAGGTCATTTATTCAGGAAGGGAAAACGTTATGGTGCCCGTAAATTTGAATAGCTGTATCTCTTGTAGTAACATTCATTTTTTGATAAAATGTTAAAATCCAATGTACCAGAATTTTGTTTTTCTAAACTCAGTGCCAACTTTTTTTGTCGAAATGTTTTCAGGAAGTAGTCTTGATGTGATTTCATACTTCTATGCATTAAATTGATATTATCAAACATGTAATTTGTGTCACAAATTGCGCGGCCGGTCCGGTGGGCCTTTCCCTGAATACGGCACAGGTAGCGGCTGGAGGGATTGGAATAGGGGTGGTGTATCCCTACTTCTGGAACACCCTGTTCACTACCTGTAGCGTCCGGGTCTCCCCGCGAGTGACCACACATTCCCTTTCCCCGCAAGTGTCACTCCCCGCAAGTGTCGCAAACTCGGACCGCGCGCACCGCAGCACGGCGCTGCAGTACGCACGGCTAATCCACCGCTCCACCATTACATCCTACGCATAGGCGCGGACTTTAAATATTTCTCCCAGTAGCGACCAGCAACTCAGACGAGAAGCTATAGATCGCAATAACGGTTCCACAAAAAGCACTAATAGCGACATAAATAAGGGACTCCCATGCAAAACGCCCTGACAGACTTCTATGGAGGGGATTAAGACGACCATTCACTTCAATAGACGCGTGAATACCAGTAATTAAAAAGGTAAATACCCGACGTACATCATCGTTAAACCTAACAGCTGTTAACACTTGCATTAGAAATGCGTGATTAACGCCGTCGAAAGCTTGATGGAGATAAATAGAGAGCAAGGCGCCTGTGACAGGTACGGCGGAAGCAATCGAAATAAGATCGCGGCATTCAGAAACGGTAGTCCTAAGAGTACGACCCGAAATACCACTTTGATGGCTCGCAATGATGTCAGGCAGCAAGGCTGATAGTCGACTATTTACCGCTCGCGCTACTATTTTTTAATCATAGTTAAGGCATGTTATAGACCTGATCTAGAAGCAAACGTCCCGCTTTATTGGGAATTAACACAATCTTAGCGACTTTAAAGGATGGCTGGATTTGACACCCATGCATTACTTCATTCTCTATAGAAATTATTGTATCCCCTACCAGAGGCCAGAAGCGAACATAAAATTCCTACGTGATACCATCGACGCCAGGCGACTTGTGGGAGGGTAAGTGTGCCACAATGTCAATATGCCATCACGATGAAATATTGAGAGAAATTCCTCTTGAAGAGCAGGCGTAATGACATTATTATGGAGAGAATTGAAAGTAGTAAACTCTAGAGCATCGGAATCCACTGCAATGTAAAGGTCGGGAAATAATGATAAATTTCACGCATAATATTACATTGAGAAGACATCTCGTTTCCATCAAGAGAAAAAATTGCAGGATGACACGTCTCCTAAGATCGCTTGTGATGCTGAATAAGGTGGTTTAAGGAGGCTAACTTATCCTACGGGATTGAACGATGCTGGGCGCGCAACTGAACGCCATTCAATTGCCTTCGTTTTAATTGTGAAAGTTTAGCCTTCATACGGTGTACATCTACAACCCTCACTGAGGCGGCACAAAGATATGTGAACCTAGCGGGAAAATGTCAATTGACAGAAGCTAATCCTCCATCAGCACCGTATCTTTTAGAAGAGACGTCTTCAAAATCCGCACCGTCCTGAGGGCCCCAAGGATGTAGAGACCACACCTGAACGCACTGGTAATGAGGGGAACTCTTGAGGCGTTGGGGATAATGTGCTCCCTACATCGTCTGAATCTACAGACAGAGTGACATCACATGGCGATGACACTAATCCTGCTGACGTCAATGGATAACGTTTTTGATAAGCAGACTTTAAAAACGTAACACGACACGGACAATTTGATCTGAGATGACCACTTGCATTACTATAAAAACATGTTCCCTCTTGCCCTTCATATGTCACGTGGATGCTGTAACCAGAAACTCTCGAGTGTGACGGAATATTCTTTTTAACACACATACCATTATAAGATTGGGATCGATGTTGCGGTGACCAGCGTTTCCACCGGATACTTCGTATGACTGCAGACGCAAGCAACGTTGCTTTAAGAAAGGAATCGCCTAACCGGTACATATTCGAAAACCGCGTTTTCGAGGATAGCTTGAAAAGCGGAACTGTCATGATGTGTAAACAGCACACTAGAACCAATCCGAGAGACAACCCGGTCTAGCTGTGAAGGATCAAAGAACTACACAAACAATGCATACAAATCAGAATCAACGTAAGCAGTATCTACCTGATCTGGTGTAACAATAATCACTTGAGCCAAGAAATCATAAATTACCTACAGAGCTACTGAGCTCGCGTGTTCTTGTCAAAACTGAAACGAACCGTACCGAACGTGGAACAGACTTGAGAGAAACGACAGACATCATGGCGAGGGCAGATGACACTGCTGTCAAGACTAAATCAACAAGTAAAACTAGTACACAAGGCCAACGTGACACTGACCGAAGCGCATACTACAAGCTTGGAAAGTAGGAGGCGAGGTACTGGCGGAAGTAAAGTTTTGAGCGTCATCGTGAGTCGTGTCGGGATAGCTTAGTTGGTAGAACGATTGTCCGCGAAAGGCAAAGGACCCAGGTTCGAGTCCCGGTTCAGGCACGCAATTTTAATCTGCCAGGAAGTTTCATATCAGCGCATACTCCGCTGCAGAGTGAAATTTTCATTCTACAATGAGGAAAGTTCGACACATGCGGCGCTGTGGCACAGGCGGATATAGTTACAACTTGCAGAGCGGCAATACATCACTGGGTCCGACACAGAAAATGACAGCTGTTAATGACAGCCCAATGGCACCCATCAAATTTCATGCAACTAAAATGCTTAAAATTGGCAACGAATCAAACAACGAGTTGTTGCAAGCCCAAAATTCGACAATTTCAAGAAATGGGACTTATAGATACCTACCTTAACAAGGAACCAGTTTTTAGAACCTATTTTTGTAAGAAAAAACAGTGCGTCTGAACATTTATAGAACGCAATTCCACCCGGCAGCTTTGACCCGTGACGTCCTAGCAACGCGGTTAATTTTTTGGTGCGTGCGTGCGTGTTTATGTGGTGGCTGAGTTAAAGACGATATTTTGTTTAAAAACAGATTATAGATTAATATTTTGTGTTTAAAAAGTGATCTGTAGCTTCCCTCATATGGTAAGATATAGGATAGTTTAAAGGTTTCTTTTTCACATTTGAGCGCAGAAGGCATGAATATTTGGGCTGACATCTATTATCGATAGTACACTCTGTTATCTGTAATTTACGAGGATAATCACAGATTATTTATTATCTACAATATAGAAGTATTAAAATGTGTCGTTGAAACACGTCCAATGATTGTGTGGTCGTGTTCCATTTTGATTTATTCTTTAACCTAAAGTGTTTCAGCATCATTAATGTTATCTATCTGTGTGTTAATTATTTTATACTTTTTATTAATAATCAATGCCCCATGTTTATATACCTTTGCCCCACATTTATATATCTTTCCACCTGTGTGATTGAACTTGTGTGTTCATGTAAATGTGAATGTGTGCTCTTAAAATTGACTGCCGCCTCCCGCTTTAGGTCTCGTTTTGCTGTAGTTAAGAACGCATGGCGTCGTTTTTCGTCTGCGCTGGAGTCTGCTGGCTGACCAGAGACAAGCTTACTTGGCAAGATGGCAAGGTGGCCGTGTTCTTTAGTGTCGTACCAACCTAATCTTGGAGGACGAAAGAGGTGACAAGAGACCTATCTGGGAGCAGTTGTAGAGGGAATTGTCTTGGCCAGGTAGCAAGGGTTGGTAAACACTAGTCTCTGAACGCGCTCTGCGTCGCTTTTAGCGCCCTCCGGTGTGTGGGAGGGGGAGGTTTTCCAAGGCCTTAGTGCTTCACTCTTCTTTGTGGCTTTGACGACTGTGGAAGTATGTACTGAATCATGCTGAGGGGAAGGCAAGCTGTTAAGACTTTGACTTCTTTGTGATCAGGCAGTCTTAGTTTTTCAGTGATAGTTCACTTGAGTAATTCTTTGGCTATGCTAGGTGAAGTGTTCCTTAATTTACAGAACTCGAGTAAATTAAGTGTAACTTTATTATTTTTATTTGAGTGATGATTGTGTGTCTGGTTTTGCTCAAGTTAGATTACACATCTGTGGCCTTCAGCATTTGTGTAAACTTGGTATGTTTGAATTTCCTTCATGTTTTTTTTCTAATGTTTTCGTGTATTTCTGTATCTGCGAGTATGCTAAATATTTCTCAGATTTTCTGATTTGACCGATTTGTCTTCTATGACCGATTGCTCCACGTGCTTTTGTAACGGTCGTTACTTTGGCCTTCAGCCATGATTTTGTTAATACTAGTTTTCTTCTATACAAATTCTCATGTGTGCTCTATTCGCTTATTCTAAATTAATTTGTGTTTGTAAATGCTATGAAATTCGGCATGGTCGGACACCACATGGTACTTAAGAATAGTGAGCCACTGCCTCCCCAAACATGAGTTCGATTAGTGCACAGTGTATTTAAAAATTTGTGATCAAGACACCTGCCATTTCGTCAAGACGCCACCGATGCTTCGTTTCGCCGCTGCTTTCATTTGTTCTAGCAGAGTAATGTACCGCCTAGCTTTATGTGCATGACTGTGAATGAATGAATGTGCTTTCAGCTACCATTGTATGTTTGCAAACTTCCTCCCATGTTACCTCCATATTCATAAAGGGCAGATAAATTTTATTACAGGCAGTAATTATGTGAATCAGTTCACTTTTGTACAAGCTGTGTGCTTAATTTGGTCTCCCCATATTTATTTGGTTTTTTATTTTACTGAATAGATTATAATTTTAAAGTATCAAACCCCTGGTTTATGATTTCATGCTCCCCACCCATGTTTTATTATCTTTTCCTTTATTTTTAACATTGATTTTGTGTTTGTTAAAACGTTGGCTGCTCCCTTAAGGAGTGAGCAGCTAGATAAATTTCCATTGCGCATGTACTGTGGCCACTCAAAGTAATTTAGAGCAGCTGTGAGCGTTTTAACTTATATTTGCGGATCTCAACTGCCCGAGATCTTGCTTATTTTAATAACAGGCTACTTTCAGCGTATACGGGTTTTCGGACATGTTGATGGCGTCATGGGTCAAAGCAGGCGTGTGGAATCGTGTAGTTAAATATTGCCGAGTGCCTCTTACACGCCGGTAAATATGGAACACTGAACTACAACTAGAAACGTAAAATCATAGAATGTACCCTTAATTTGAAACGAAATAGCCGGTCACAAATAAGAAGGGATAACAATATAATTCTAGCTCAAGATTAGGAAGATTACTTACAATTTCAATGAACTGTAATTTCTTAATGAAAACGCACGGTCGGGACACTAAATAAATGTCGCCCAAGGTGAATGGACCCAGGCGTGCCCCAGGGGAGTGTGATAGGACCGCTATTATTTTCTATCTATATAAATGATCTGATGGACAGAGTAAGTTGTAATTTGCGGCTGTTTGCTGATGATGCTGTGGTGTATGGGAGGGTGTCGTCTGTAACTGACTGTAATAGCATACAGGTTGACTTAGACAAAATTTCTAGTTGGTGCGAAGAATGGCAGCTAGCTCTCAATGTAGAAAAATGTAAGCTGATGCGCATGAATAGAGAAAACAATCCCATAATGTTCGAATACAGCATTAGTAGTGAGCTTCTTGATGCTGTCGCGTCGTTCAAATATCTAGGCGTAACATTGCAGAGCGATATGAAATGGAACGAGCATGTAAGGACAGTTGTGAGTAAGGCAGACAGCCGACTTCGGTTTATTGGGAGAATTTTGGGAAGATGTACTTCACCTGTAAAGGAGACTGCGTATAAAACGCTTGTACGTCTTGAGTATTGCTCAAGTATTTGGGACCCGCAGCAGATCGGTTTGAAGGAAGACATAGAGGCGGTTCAGAGGCGAGCAGCTAGATTTGTTACCGGTAGGTTCGACCAATGCGCGAGTGTCACGGAAATGCTCCGGCAACTAAATTGGGGATCGCTGGAAGAAAGACGACGCTCTTTTCGTGAATTTCTGTTAAGTAAATTTAGAGGGCCGGAATTTGAAGCTGAGTGTAGTACGATCTTGCTGCCGCCTACTTACATTTCGCGTAAAGATCACAAGGACAAGATAAGAGAAATTAGGGCTCGTACGGAGGCATATAGGCATTCTTTCTTTCCTCGTTCAATTTGGGAGTGGAATAGGAAAGGAAATGCCTAGTAGTGGTACAGTGTACCCTCCGCCACGCACCTTACGGTGAATTGCGGAGTATATATGTAGATGTAGATGTAACAGAGGCGACCATTTATAGAAGAAGGAGTTAAAATGCTGCTACAATGACAGGATATCACGACTGAAGTGAGTTTGAACGTGCTATTATAGTTGTCGCATCAGAGATGGCTCACAGCTACTCGAAGGTTGTGATGAAGTAGCTATTATGCAGTCAAGAGCATTTCACGAGTGCATTGTGAATTCGGTGAAACGTGGAATTTCCGACATCTTGCAGAATCAGGACCAACGACCACTAAGTCGAAGCGTTCAACGTGACGAAAGAGCAACCCTTACACATATTTATGTCGATTTCAGTGCTGGGCCTTCAACAAGTGACAGCATGCGAACTGCTCAATGAAACGTAATAGTCATGGGCTTTCCGAGCCGAAGACCCATTCGTTTAAACTTGCTGACGGCACGACATATCTTTCGCGCCTCGCCTTGTCCCGTCATCACCGACTTTAGAATGTTGATAATTGGTAACATGTTGTCTGGTCTGACGATCTCGTTTCCAGATGTATCGAGGGGAAGGGAGTTTACAGGTATGGAGACAACCTCACGATTTCATGGACCCTGAATGTCACAAGAGGACTGCTGAAGCTGATGTAGGCACCCTAATGGTGTGGGGCTTGCGACCTTTTGTAATGAGAGCTGTCTGTGGAGAATCTAATATTAACACTAACAATTTTACTGCACTTTAAGTTCTGTTCTGTCTAGGGGATGATGAAAATTTGTCCACATTCCCCACCTGCATATGATTAATTAAAACGCAACCAAAACTGGGAAAAGGGCGCAATACATACAAATAACTTCCACAACACTTGTTTAAATTTTCAAGCAATCTGTTTATTTATCGGATCAAAACACCGTCACCGGTAAAAACATTGTACGTTGGTGTATTTAATATAGCTCGTAAGCTCCCAGACAAAATTTACTTTGCCTAAAATATTTTGAATGAGCCTACCAGGCATATTAGGATTTCCTTTTTCTTGAGGTTAGGTATATATAGGAGGGACATCACTTCTTACCGGCGTATTTCCGTCAAAATGCTGTTATGCCGATTTCCGATTCCGCATTGTCTTTGCACGGTGGAATTCCAATGGTCAGAAACGGATTGGAATGTTGTGCGGTCAATCGATAGTATTCCTGTATTTCCGACTGACGTGGCGTCCTCATGGTATCAGGTGGTCAATGATTTAATTCCTACTAATGATCGACGTTTTCGTATTGGTCTCCAGCGACAGACCTATGCAGACGTTACCATGAATTTGATATATGATACCATAGGTTGATCTTCTGTAGTCATGGACAATGGAGGTGGCTAAATTGACGACTAGCGTTTCTGCTCAGTACGACAGAGGCTAATATTTCGGGTGACATTCTCTTGCGTCTTTATAACCATTACATGGTAACGAGTGGGTTTGGCACAGATCCTTCTACCTACTCCCATTATATGGTCACGGCCCATTGGAAATGCTTCACTGTCGTGAGCTGTTATCAAATTTGCTTAATCTTGTTTTTAATCGACAAGGAGATGGATGAGTTGGAGCCTCCATCTTCGTGTTGAAAATTCATTCCTATTTTGGAAGACATCACGTATTAAAAAAGTGATAATGAAAATAAATAGATGTTCCTCTCAAGTTTCTCCCTTCCCTTTGTTACTTTTCCCATATATAGGTAGTTTCCAGACATGAAGAGAATGACGTGTTTTTTTCTTTCTTTCTTCTTTTTTTCCCCCCTAGTCTTCATCTTTTACGGAGTAAGTAGTCGGTAAAAATGATTCATAGTTGCAATTCCACATTAACCATTAGGATCCCCCTTTCTACGGTTGGATAACTGGGGTAGGTTAGTCGCCTAAGTGGCGTTCATTTGAAAGACTTTAGCAAGCTCATTGAGCCACACGAAATTATAATTGTTATTGTAGTAAACGTAACCTGCGTCAGACACCTTGCGCCTTATATAGGCGTTGCCAACCGCAACGTCGTCCTCTGTTAGTTATCTTGTTGCGAATGCATGTCTAAACCAGTTTCTTTGGCTCTTCAGCGTAAATCTGCTGCATATTCCAAAAGCCACTTTATACGGCATGCGGCATATATGTGAGTACCTCTCTGTCACCTCCCATTTTTATCTGCATCTAATATTTTTATTCACTCCGAGTACGTAAATCCAGTAGAGGTAATGAGATTTATTCTTCCTGTGATTGTCCTGAAATTGTCAATGTTTTTGTAATATGTTAATTTGTTTGCAAAGGAAACAAGGAAGTTTAAGGCTTAACGTCTCGTCGACCGCGTGATCCTTAGAGACGGAGCTCAAGCTCGGATTTTTGTTTGAAGATATAAAAGGATTGCCGATTGAAAGGATCCATCCCTACATTTGTCTTGAGTAATTTAGTTATTCTTGCAATTTATTAACTATAATTCAGTAATTCTTGGCGAATATCAGATTGGATTTAGGAGATCTGTAGGAACACGGGAGGTAGTATATTACGACTTATCTTGATAGATAGGTAATGGAAATGCAAAGCTATGTTTGTAGATCTCGAGAAAGTTTTAGACAGTGTTGACTGGAATACAATCTTACAAATTGTGAAGGTAGCAGGCGTAAAATATAGGGAGTAGGGAGCGAAGGGTTATATGCGACTTGTACAAAAACTAGGAACAGTTATAAGAGTCGAAGGACATGAAACGCAATGTTGTTCAATCTGTATAACAAACAAGTTGTGAAGTAATGAAAAGAGAGATTTGGAGAAGGAATTACTGTTCAGGGAGAAGAAAATTTTTTGCGGTTTGCCGATGACGTAATTCTGTCAGAAAGCAACGGTCTTGGAGGATCAATTGAATGGAATGGACAGAGTCTTGTAAGGAGGGTCTAAGATGACCATTATTAACAAGAGCAAAACAAGCGTAACTGAATGTAGTGTCAGAAAAAGAGGAGATGCTGAAGGAATTAGATTAGGTAATGGAGGTAATAAAAGCAGTAGATGACTTTTGTTACTTGGGTAGCAAAATAACTTGTGATTATAGAAGTAAAGAAGATATAAAATGCTGAATGGCTATGGGAGAAAAGCGTTTCTGAAGAAGAGAAATTTGTTGACATCTGACATTAATTTAAAAGTTAGGAAATCATTTCTGAAAAATTTGTCTGGATTGTAGGATTGTATGGAAGTTAAACGTGGGGGATAAGGAGTTCAGACAAAAAGATGCTAGAAGCTTTCGAAATTTGGTGCTACAGACGAATGATGAAGATTAGTTGGGTAGATCGCGTGACGAATAAGGAGGTACTCAACAGAACTGGATAGGAAAGGAGTTTCTGTCACATCCCGAACAAGAGGAGGGATAGATTGGTGAGTCACATTCTGGGACATTAAGGAATCGACATCTTAGCATTAGAAGGAATTGTATAGGGAAAAAATCTTAGAGGGAGACTGAGGGACGAATACAGTAAGAAGATTCAAAAGGATGTGGGTTGCCGATCTTATTTGGAGGTGAAGAGTCTTACACAGGACAGGGTAGCATTGAATCCCCCATCAATCCAGTCTGCGGAAAGAAGACCACAACAACAAATCAATTCAGAGAAATGACGGGAAACGTAAATCTGAACTTGATATAAATTTGAACCGCCATCCTCTAGAAATCGAGTCCAGTTACATTTGTTTCTCTTGAGGATCAATTCCCAACCCCCAGCGACGATCTTCTGCAAGTCGTCTAGCATTTCACCACAATTATCTTGCATCATCAATAGACCTTGTGCATTGAAAATTGAAATAATATATAATTTTTATATATGGAATTGGATGCATCAATTTCAAACACCCCGTACTTAAAATAATATAAATGTGACCACACTTAATACCCGGACCGCTGAAACGTTCCACTTGACGTTTACAAATAACAAGTAAAGAGCAAGAAGCGCGAGGCACTAGTTGCTAGGAACGATCCAATCACAGCGCGGTAAACACTTTCGGTGGTTGCGTGCCGTGGTGAAGTCAAAGTGCCCGCGTGGCCGGCTTTGCTCAGTGCTACCGTAAACAACGTTGCGTATCGTGCCTACCGCGTGTTTACGTTATGTGTGCTGTTTTCGCTGCGATTAGTTGTAGTGTGAGTGGTTTAACTTGACTTTCCGAGTTCAAGTAATTGTATAATGCCACTAAAAAGACGTTTGTTAAGTTCTCTGATTTAGTTCTCAATTTCGCAGGAAGTCCATTCTCGCTTCAAACGGTCGGAAAGAAATTATGGTGCATTGGGAACAAGAAAGAAATATTGATGTAGATATGTCAATGTCAAAATGTCATTCAGATTCGCTCGTGAAACAATTCTATTACGCCCACATATGCAGTAGACGAAATCGCAAAGGAACAGGGTCACATTATAATAAGTCTGCCCCCATATCACTGCCATTTTAACCCTATAGAATTAGTCTGGAGTACGTTGAAAAAATTTTTGGGCCTCAGACAATGGAAGGGATAATCAGCGATCATGAACAGTTAATGATTTGTAATGGTGATGAAGACGATTTTGGCAGTAACGACAACAGTGAAGTTGGGGAGCTGAAAGGATTTGCACCATTGTCACCGTACATTGGTGAGTGAATAGCATTGTGATAATAAAACGCAGAGCGAGAGGTTTCTATCTTGATTATTGTTTATTTCATATCTATTATGATCAGATGTTTACTTTCTATATTTCTTTGCCCCATTACTGAAAGCGTGTGCTTTGTTGTGCTCTCGTGAACGTTACTATGCCGTTAATCAATTGCTGCTTTGTGGTAGCAGCTCAAGAACGAATTATTATTGCACTTTTATTGATTTACCTTACATTTACAAGATGCAACTGAAAACCGTTTCGTCTGCTGTGGGGACTGAGGGGACTGAGGCGCTTCAGTCACGGTCTGCACGACCACTACGGTCGGGGCTTCGAATCCCCCCTCGGGCATGGATATTTGTGCCGTCCTTAGTTGTAGGTAGTTCATAAGTAGTTTGTAAGTTTAGGGACTGATGACCCCGTAGTTAAGTCCCTTAAGCTTAACAAACATTTGAACATTTTGTATAGGGGCTAGTATTGTAAAGTCGCTATATCAGTGTAGCCAACTTAACTCGCCGTAACGCGAAACGTCAATTGCAACGTTTCATTGGCCAAGGTATAGTATTTTGTTTATGCCTTACGCCTTTCGAATTTTCGTCATTTTCGAAGGCTTCACAAGAACAATGGTATTATTATCTCATCATACATTTTGCTAATACATCACAAATAAATATAGAAATCGTTATGCGATAAATGTGAAGCACAATGCTATCTTGTGATAGTGATCTATGTAGGCTGCACAGTGCTTGGTGGCTACCCTTCCTTCATAACTCTGTATGCTTACTCCTCTCCTTCCACTTTCCTCCACCTCTTCCTTTTCCCTCACCTGAATTTCTTTTTTAAAAAAAATGTGATTTTTGTATTTCTGAGCAGTGGGTTTACTTGATGCTGCTGCAGTATTTCAATTTTCATGGCTGACAATTTCAGCGACTTTGTATTTGTGGCAATGTAGCTGTCGGTATGCGTGTATTTATGCAAGCAACCCATTTAAACATAAAGTGTCTCAAGAATTCAGTTTCACGAATCGTTGTTACTTTCGTGTGCCATACCCATCGTGTGCCATACCCATCGTATGCAGGGCAAAAGTTGGTAGCACTTCAGTTATCGATGTTAATTCAAATGCGTAGTAGGAAAGGTAACATCATAGATATAACTGTCACAGCATCTACTTCCTAGTATCACTCACAATGGCTACGTATACACGTGATTTTTATGCACGTATGTAAGAAAGTAGTTTTTGAATATTATAATAGTGGGACTCATTGTTTTACATGCAGATCTTGCCTTGTGAGTGGATATGTGGCGCCCTAGCTGCCAACAGTGCATCTCGGCTGGTTGCATTTATCAGGGACCCACTAGTTTAATTCGTTCCTACATGTAACAGTTTTAAGCTCACCCTAAGTACTTATATTTCCTTTGTAATGGACCATTTTAGTAAAGATGTAGGGTAGCCATTTAATACATGACAGACGTCACTATTTTATTTGAATGTATTATGGAGATAAACAGCTGATGCTGACACATAGGTCTCAAAACTCGGGTAGTGCATAGAAGAAAAAATAGTTTAACAGCTGTTGCGGATCCTCTTATTAAATGTAAAAATGTAAGTTTCATTGGCGTCCTGGTATTATGTTAGTAATCGGTATGGTGTGTAATTTTTGGCGTTGACGTGTTAATCTATAACTATAAATGTGAATGTCTGTTCGGTGTACGTTTATCACGTCTAAACCACAAGACATAAAGAGCTAAACAATTGTACAGTTACTATTATCTACACGGGGAAGGCTTTAGGCACGGTTTTATGGCGATCGGAATGTCAATGTCTTTTCCGTGTACGTTTATCACGTCCGAACGACAAGACACAGAGACTTAAATATTTGTACAGTTACTAATTTATAACTGAGAAGGGTTTTAGGCACGGTTTTATAGCGATCTGATAGATATTTAGTAATTTGAACAATACAACGCGGAATGTGGAACAATAATTACTCTTTGAAAATTATATTTACTCTTTGAAAATGGTTTTATTGGTCGAATTGTTGCTTGAAGGCTGATAATGATAAAAGGGTGGAGTATATTGGGATGGAAAGCTATCGGTGTTTATAAAATCCTACGTGTATGTGTCTTAATATTTCGCTCTGCAGCGAAAACTACAGAACGCAAACGAATGGTCTGTGTGTAATTGTTGTCCGAAGTCTTCCGTTGTACATCATAGCAGTTCCATACCGATAGCTATAAGGGGGTGAAATATATGGTGGTTGAAAGTCGTCAAATTATAAAATAATTCGGACTGAAGGCCAGGGATGACGTTTGCGACTCTATAGCAAGGAGGTTACATACAGCGAACGTGATGCCACAGACCATATGTTTGGTCTATGCGTGCTACAATGTCTTCAGCTCTTTCTCTGTAAAGTTAAGCATACGAATAAGGAAATATAATAATAAATAAATAAATAAAGCAGTACAAAAAAATTTCTTTTAATACATCTCTTTAAAAAAACCGATTTGACGTTTGCGTATTAAATCAAGTAATCGATCTGTCATATTATTACAATCATTATTGTTGAATTTCGTGATCGGATTCTTCGAAACGAGCGCATTTTCACATGCGACTTGCTCTACCAACACGCGAATGGAGCTTTGGGTTTAAGCTAGTATTATGATATTCCTTGACACCCTACAATGATCTTTTTGGTTTTAAAGTATACATTTTCCGTTTTAGTTTAGGTCGGAGAGTATTTTCTGACTAATTCAACCAAATGCTTTTACTATTTGTGGCGTGACTTTCAGAAACTGCCGTGCCAAGCCATATATCTTTTTTCTGCAACAATGGTTGCCGACGATTTCAGATAATCAAGTCGTTAGTTTAATTCACAAACAGCAACAGACTTAAATTAAGGCAGTCGTAGGCCTTTTTACTTGTACCACGCCGTCATATATATTCTAAAGAGAAGCCGAACATTACTGCAGGATTGGTAGATGTCAGTGAACTTCGGCCTCTAAAACATAACCTTGCAGCCCGCAACCGTAGATATCGATGCTAGTTTGGCTGCTGTCCCTCGAGAAGACGTAAAACTGTCAACACGGAGTGTAATAACTTCATATCAACTGGAAATATCTCTTGGTTTCACATTCCCAACGTTTTTATGGGGCTGCCTTGGTTTCACGGGAATCGTTTTAAAGATAAATTCTTATTGCTTGTGCGGATAAGCAAAAATAGCAAACTATGACTTATGTCCCTTACGTAAATAAATAACTGGGAACGAGCTACAGAGAAAGTATAGGACGACATATATGTGTATATTTTATTTTCGTATTTCCTCGCTGTTGTACGTAGCTGCTCTTTCCGGAACCTTCATAGTTCTTTGTGATATACAGCTACGTTTATCGTGTAACATTTATCGCACAGGACTCTAGCCAGAAAGCGAGTACAAAATGTTTACAAATGTAGTATTTACCGAACTAGGACAAACTTTTGCCGTATAGTAGCCGAAAGACAGTTTTGAAGTGATGACGATAAAATTATCAGATGATGCTGTCAAGCCTGAGAATGAGAAATTTTACATTAGTGATCAGTTTATATTTTAGGGACAAAATACGAATAGAATAACATGGTAATAAAATTTCCTGTGATTCAGCAAACTTTGAGAACATTTTCTTTATGATGACATTTATGTTACAAAATAAGTGAAATATAAGCAATAGACAGGAAAATCAATATTGAAATTATGAAAATAATGTCATTGGAATGTGGAAGTACACATTATTTCTGAACATACTACCAGTACTGATTTGAAAAGTATAACGTTGTGCATTTATGACGAATTAAACACTTATTCGGTAGTATGTGGTTCTTGTTATTGTGACATTCAAAAAACTGGTTTGATGCAACTACTATAACCTACTAGCTTTTGAGCCTTATTACTGTACCAGCTTCGTGGTTTCACTCTGAAATTTTTACTTCTACACACTCGTCCACACTTCTCTGTATACAGAAGACTAAGGAATTTATCAACTTCATTAGCTCACTACAAACAGTACTATAAAGTTCTAAAAAAGTATCTACCATGCAAAAAGAATAGCAGACTTTCAGGATAAAATTAAAACATTCCAGTCAGTCGTGAAGGAAGTGTCTGGTGAGCAGCACCAGGATGAGGATATAAAGTCAGTGCGTAGCAGAAATGTTTCTGTTACATAACAATCAGATATATGTGCAGTATTTGATAATTACTTTTTGAATACAGCTGGTGAACTAAATATAACCCTAGTTTCTACATTGCTAGAAAATAGTTTTCAAAGACTGTTACCTGAAATATTCTTCCATGATACAATGGGGAGTTTGAGTTAATTATTAAATCACTAAAGGACTGTTGTGGATATGACACGGTATGTATCAGAATTCTAAAGGACTGTTCTCCATGTGTTAGCCTTGTACTTAGCCATATTTGTAATTTTTCCTTTCACGATGGTCAGTTTCCTGGCAGATTAAAGTACTTAGTAGTGAAACGCTTAGCCATCTCGGGTTCCCACTTGGTGCACTTTCATAACTCACGACGCCCTACATGTACCATAAATTTTGATGAATTCGGCGACGACGAGTAAGCGTCCTCTCCTTGTCAGAAGAAACTCCCTGAAATTGTGAGCTTCTGAATTCCTCGAAATTTGGAGTTGATATTCTGGATCAGATATCTCGCCTGTACACAATCAAATTTGTTTACCGCAAAGATGGCCATTGCACTTTTTTTTCTCAACGTGCTAGACTTTGGTGAAATCAAGGAAAAGGCGAGTTCGTGTATCCACTGCGACCAGCGAAGTTTCTAAGGTACGAAAGCCCTGACAGGAGAATGCAAAAGTACAAACAAAACTAAAAATCAGTGTGTGGAATGCAAGAAATTCGTATATAGTCCTTGTGCTGCATGTGTTCAGTACGTATGCGCAAAGTGTATTGACCAAGATGGTGGATTTGATTGAAAACATTTCTTAGATAATTTGTCCTTAATTATGTGTTTATTTGGATTTGTAAATTCAGTTTGAAATAAATGTTGTTACGCTGTACTCTGTACCTTGATACATTTTTTTAAATAAATAAAGCTTATATACAAAATTCGGCACATAGCACATTGGTAGCACACTTTAACAAAATGAAACGAAATTAATTCAACAAGTAAAACTGAAAGCAATAAAGAAAACGTCACCGGTCACAGTTACCGGGAGCGGTCCTAGGTAGTTCCCTAATGCTGGTCCTCCTATTGTTAAGAATGTGTAAATTTTGTGTCCCAAGCTGTTTGACTCCACTCTTTCAGAATACCCCTTGAATTGGATTCTTAACATGTGAATTGTGTATGTGAGTTTTTAGATATTTTTATGTATTTCTGCCTTACCTAGTAGATAATGTACACCATCCTTAGTTCTTGGTTCTAGGATTATCCTCACTTCTGATTGCCCTTTTAGTCTTCTGTGTTGAACATTGAGTGTCTCATACGTGTAGAGAGCTTAGAGTGTAATTACTGTTGTGTAGTGTCGCATTTTGCTGCTCCATGAGAGACTCCTATTAATTATTTTCTTACCACTGTAAATTCCCATCCATTTGCTTGTGTCTCAGTTCGTTAAATTTATTTCCATTACAATTACTCGTAATCTATTCACCAAAATATTTAAATTCTTTCCCTATAGGAATGTAGCCAATTCTGAGATCAGAGCGTAAATCTTTGACCTACGTTATAATTTTTTTTTAACTGATGTTTTGAATCCAATTTTTGCTGCGGGCTTTTGTAATACTTCCATTTGTTTTTGTGCATCTATGAGCCCTTGGGCATTTTGTGCCATGTCGTCAGCAGATGCTGAACAGTCCAATTCTATAACCTTACGTTTCCGTCCCATCTTGTGTGTTAGTACACCTGATTTTCTCAATTCTCTGACTATTTTGTCAACCACACAATTAAAGTGTAACAGGGACAGTCAGCTCCCTTGTCATATTCCTGTGTACCTTTCAAATTATATACTCAATTCGCCCATAAATTTTCCCTTAAATTTGGATTCCATTAGTATTTCTTTCATAATGATTATTGGCTTATGAAACATTCCAAATTATGATTATACTTCAAAAATGAATTTTCGATCTATACTATGACATATTTTTGGAAACATTTTAGTTTCATTTTTATTTAAATTTATATATAAATAACAGTCTAGCGTGCAATAATTTACTTTATTCAACTAGTTTCGGTCTTCTTTTAGACCATCTTCAGGAATTTTAACTCCATCGATGATGGTCTAAAAGAAGACCGAAACTAGTAGAATAAAAAAATTATTGCACTCTAGACTGTTCTTTACATATAGGTCTATACTTTGTTCTTTTGAAGTCGACAAATGTGATGACATAACTTTTATATGATGTACTGCGGAAATGATTCATTGGATTTTTTAATTTACATCTCCGTCTTCACTGGAAAACAATTTCATACATTTGTAAAGCTATGGGACCAAATTACAATGATCATCTGTCCCTAGACTTACTACCCACTTTAACTTATGTTAAGGACAACACACACACAAAAACTCAAACTTGAGCCTCCGACGGGGAGCAGACGCACACTCCGTCTTCACTGCAGTTGAGGTCTTCAGCCTTACCGTGGCAAAGGACCCTGAAAAGGCACAACCACTCGCGTCAAGTAAACTAAGGTTTCTTGACGATTGTTACTTTTTACCATCCTCCTTTCTCAATGCAGCTTGCGGCAGTTTCTTACAGCTATAACTGAGAGATTTAGTGAAAATATACATTGGAATGTTTGGTTGTTTGGCCATATTCCGCAGCCGCTGCCAATAAAACCTGCATTTACTCATCTGAATAAACATCTTAACACCCTGTTCGAGAAGAAGAAAAAAAATCTCTCTCTTTCTCTCTCTCTCTCTCTCTCTCTCTCTCTCTCTCTCTCTCTCTCTCCCTCCCTCTCTCTCTCTCTCTCTCTCTCTCTCTCTCTCCCTCTCTCTCTCTCTCACACACACACACTCATGTAGAATGAAGTCATATTTATATTATAAACACCTAACGTTGGCAACACTCACAGACCAAACGAAAAACAAATGAACACACGAAAACATAGCTACACTGTAGTGAAATGACAAATAAACAGACAGGCATTCCACGTATAACAGGCGATATGTAATCAGTATACATTTCAAAAAGTGAAGTGATGTGATGTGCTGAGATGAAAAGGAAAAAACGAAACAAAAACACACGAAAAGTGCTGTACACAGCCCTGAAACACACGCCAGGAAAAAACGAATTCCAGCCAACAAGACGGAGAAGCAGTAGTAAAATGTAAACAAGAGACATCAACACCGTGAGTAGACCGAATATTAAATTAAAAACACTTAGGCCTAACGTGTAAAATGATTTTAAATAATGTTTTTTAATCTATTTACCAAAAACAAATTGTACAAACCTTTGTATTATTTACACCCCCCGAAGATACTGTTAAAATAAAAAAGCGAAACGCGTCTGGTGAAAAATAAATCTCTTAATTGCAGTCAGCATAAGACAGATTACCTCCCATAATCAATATACATTGGAGTTTTAGGAATAAATTCACGGCAGTAAGTAGGTTGTGACTCTGAATGCTTTTACCTAATGAATGTGCGCGCACTCAGGGGAAAATTTGGAATGGTGTAGCTTGTAAACCAGGATAATAATTCACTACATTCCCTTACACCATGAGAAATTATAAGAGACACTATCGAAATTCGAACCACCTACTTTCGGATCGATATCGACTAGACACCGTCGTATGCGTTAGCGGTTGCACAAGAAGAATCGAATTGAAGCTCTGTCATTAGATACAACCAAACAACAGGTAGCTGTTGGAAATCATTGATCACTGTGTGTTTAAGCCGTTCAAACACTTCGGGAAATTGTGTCCCTAATCCTAGAGAGCCGGGTGAGATGAAATGTAGACACGAGTGGGTTGTAAATGCAGTGCTTCCGCTCCGTTTGACAGACTTCAGCGGTGATTAAAGAGCGCAAAATAGTCGGCACTTTAATTAAGCACCCTGCACGCTCTCCGCTGAGGACAACGCTTGGCCGTAATTGGGCATCGACCAAGCCGCACACGCACTGCATAGAGCGGGAAAACTGGACGCGAGACCGGAACTTTGTGGACTGTGTTGTAGTCCAGGGAGAACGCCAGCAAACGGACCAAGCAGTTTCAGAACATCCTGCTGCTAGACACTGAAACTGAACGTTGCAACGTGTATGGTGTTTAGTAACGGATAAAGTTGTAACGTGAAATGTGTTTACTAACGGACTTTACAATTTCGGTAATTCGGTCAAACTCATTCGTAAAAATTATTGACGTTGCAGGAAGAGATATTGCTGGAAAGAGTCCTACACCATCAAAGATAAGCATGGAGATGCGAAGGCCCCGCAAGACCTGACTGTTTTGAATCAAGTTCTAAACAATAACAAAATACATTCATTAAATAAGAGGCAGTCTGGAGTTCGAGGACACACACTTAAGCAAAATGTAAACACAGGTAAACTACATTCGGCGAATCGAGACAGTGCTGGTGAGCTATGCCACGTGCTGGATCGCTCAAAAGTTTAATCCACCGACGAGTGAACAAACGAAAGGCAAGATTTGTAAACAGCACTGTGCTTAGCATGCGTTAAACGCAGGAAATGAATGAAGATAATGAGAAAAGAGATCCGCAGCTATGGACATAATAACGCACTGATTCTTTAAGGATCCCTGGGAAAGAAATAAATGGAACTACTCACCAGTAATAGTGTCGCACAAGCTCTTTATTTTTTCCAGCACAGGCGGAACAACCATCCATCGGAGGTCAGACGAGTTGCTGCTACTACTAATATTTGCGCTAATAACTAAACTCTCCTCGCAAACTTCGTAAACAAATAATAGACACTGATTTTTTTTTTTTTTTTTTTTTTTTTTAAGAACTTTGCATCTCAATAATTCATTGTTTGCAGAATGTACGCTGGAAAAATACACCAGTTTCTATCAGACCGAGCGAAAAGGAAGGACGCTTAGGATTTAACGTTTATCGTGGTTATTAGACCCTCTCCTTCTATGTAAAGGAAGGTAAGTTTACACTGGTAATGGTGATGAAGCCATCGTTCTTTGCGGTTAAGGTTTGAAGCATTGGAATGAAATGGGTGATCCCTATAATAGTTACAGCAAACGATATCGTTCATATGTCACTTACTGCAAATGTCCAGCGTCATCTCAACAGTACGTGACTGAGAGACATCGTTTGTGAAAAAACTCTATGCATTCAGGACGAGGTGAATGTCATATTACAGCGACGAAGACACTTTATTACACGTGGGTTCTCATTAAGTTGTGCATCCACAGCATTCAAGATCATAGCCACTCAATCTACTAATTTCTAACAAGCATACCAAGTTTAATAGACTATCGGACCAATTTGTATGAGTAACATGAAAACAACGCACTGACGTGTTTTACGGCTCACCTTATGTTATCCTGTCCTTCTTATCTCAGTTTTTAAACATTTCGCACAAAAGAAATGAATAAACCTAAAAATAATAAAAATTAAGCCCGATACGATTATTATTCCACTATTGTTATAATACGTATGCACTCACTACGTAATATTATCTCTGACCTTCATCTACAGCTACATAGATACACATTGAAGTGCATGGCAGAGTGTTCATCCAACCACTGTTATATTTCTCTATAGTTCCATAATAGCTTGCGCGAAAAAGGACAAAACAAATATTTATGTTTGCGATCTGATTTCTCTTATTTTATTGTGATGATCATGTCTCCCTATGTAGGTGGATGCTAACAATATACTTCCGCCTTGATTTTCAAAAATATATTGCTGTTCACTCACATTTCAATCTATAACTACGAAACTTAGGATATGGACTCTCGAGCAGGGTTGAAAATACACGAGTTCCGATATTTTTGAAAATTAATCAACTAAGGGGGTAAAATAGGGGATCAAAAATTCTCTTCGAAAACACATTGTTGTCAAGACAATTTTGAAGCTAGAGCTGAAAAAAATTGGTATTTGTGTTGTTAGTTAGAATTTAAAAAAATACGTGTTTCGGTTTTTTGGAAATACAAACATCAAGGGGGTTAAATTGGAGAGGGCGTGTTTTTCGAAAATCTTTGTTATTATAGCAATTTTGAAGCTACAACCACATAAATTGGTATATGTTTTCTTGGTCAGATTTACGTAGATATGTGTTCCGGTATTTTCAGAAAATTAAGCATTTATGGGGTGAAATATTGGAACTTGTTGGGCTGTTGCTACAATTATTGTAAGTTTTGAAAATACGTTGCTACTAAGCCAATTTTGAATCTAGAATTTAAAAAATGATATTTGCATACTTGGTTAGAATTTAAAAGACACATGTTGGGGTATTTTTCAAAATTCAACTATTAAGGGGAGCCATAGGGGGCTACAAGTAGTAAAATTAAATGTTCAACTGTTTGTAAATCTTAAGAGACTACGGGGTCATCAGTCCATAAGGCTTACAAACTAACTTAAACTAATGCTAAGGACAACACAAACACCCATACCCGAGGGGCGAATCGAACCCCCGACGGCGAACAGCAGCGCGCACCGCAGCATGGCGCCTCAATATGCACGGCCATTCTACAGCGGCTGCAAGTAGTTAAACGACATTTCATTATGATAGTACTTAAGCAATATATATTAAAATTTATATTAAGAGGGAGAAACAACTGGTACAGACCAACCAGTCTACGCATGCGAAGCAGCGGGTCTTAAACTAGTAAAGGTATAATACGCCGCGAAAGTGAAAAAGGCCCCAAAGTGCCCAATTCCTTATGAATTACGGGTAATGATAATCGCTTTGCACCGAGAAGGAAATAGTGACCGACAAATAGCAAAGCAACTGAAAATTTCCATCAGCGGAGTTGTCAAAACCATACACCGGCATTGAGAAACAAGCTCCTACGAAGATCATCCTCGCTCAGAAGCACCCAGGAAAATATCAGACCGCCAGATCAAGTGATTTTGTATGCATCTTGGGCATCAGTCATGTCAACCTTTTTAAAGGAATTCACCGCCATTTGACTGAAATATTGTTCATACACGACCAGGTTTCGGCCTTAGGCTATTATCAAGTGATGAAACTCTTAAGCCGCGGCGGAGCGGCCGAGCGCATATATATATATATATATATATATATATATATATATATATATATATATATATATATATATATATATATATTGATGTGAATGTCTGTACGGTGAACGCTTATCACGTCCGAACGAAAAGACGCAGACACTTAAATATTTGTACAGTTACTAATTTATACCTGAGGAAGGTTTTAGGCACGGTTTTATAGCGATCTGATAGATATTTAGTAATTTGAAGAATATAACGCGAAATGCGGAACAATAATTACTCTTTGAAAATTATATTTACTCTTTGAAAATGGTTTTATTGTTTGCATTGGTACTTGAGGGTTGGTAATGATAAAAGGGTGGAGTATATTGGGATGGAAAGTTATCGGTGTATATAAAATTCTACGTGTGTGCGTGTGTTAATATTTCGCTCTGCAGCGAAACAAATGTTCAAGTGTTTGTTAAGCTTATGGGACTTAACTACGGGGTCATCAGTCCCTAAACTTACAAACTACTTATTTACTACCTTATACTAAGGACGGCACAAATATCCATGCCCGAGGGGGGATTCGAACCCCCGACCGTAGTGGCCGAGCAGACCGTGAATGGAGCGCCTCAGCCTCCTCGGCCACCGCGGCCGGCTGCAGCGAAACCTACAGAACGGAAACGAATGGTATGTGTATAATTGTTCGAAGTCTCCCGTTTCACACCATAGCAGTTCCATGCAGGTAGCTATAAGGGAGTGGAAGATATGGTGGTGTAAAGTCGTCAAATTATTAAAAAAATGGGACTGAAGGCCAGCGATGACGTTTGCGACTCTATAGCAAGGAGGTTATATATAGCGAAACGTGATGCCACAGACCATATCTTTGGTCTATGCGTGCTACATTGTCTTCAGCTCTTTCTCTGTGAGGATAAACATAGGAATAAGGAAATATAAGAATAAATAAATAAAGCAGTAAAAAAAGAAAAATATTTTAATACATCTCTTTAAAAAAAATCGATTGGACGTTTCGCGCATTACATCAAGTGATCGATCTGTGATATTATTACAATCGTTATTGTTGAATTTCGTGATTGGATTTTTCGAAACGAGTGCATTTTTAAGTGTGATTTCTTATATATTGTCTGATAAATGTAACATGTTTTTAGAAAAAAAGGAGATGGACAGAGAGAGAGTGGATAGGAAAAGTACTAACTCAAGGCTCGAATAAATAAATAAATAAATAAATAAATAAAATAAAATGGGCAACGCCGGGTTGTCTATAATTACCAGGTGTTTCCAAACTTATGGAGGGTAGTGTTAGTTATAGAGAATTTTGTTTCCTTCTATTTTTCGTTCTGATTCCCTTGTAGTTGCAACGTCAGTTGTGCACAAAAGCCCAAAAAAATCCAAGTGTAAATAGGACGGCCTAGTTTCACAACAGTTTATGCGGCCAAATCCATCGTGCGTAATTCAGCGCGCCCGCATAGAATGGAATGCAATCACGCGGCAGCGGCAGCGTTCGCTATAAGTAAGTTAGCGGGCGGCCTCCTTCATCAGGCGGGGTTCGGCGGCCGCGTTAATCCGCGACCTGGCCACGCCCCCTTTTGTGGCGCCGTTCGGCGTTTGTTCGCGTGGCCACAAATGAGTGGCGCCACTATAGTGGCGGGATTAGCGGCCGGGCCGGCGCATGCAAATCGCGGCGGCGCGTCCAGCGGATTACGCGGCTTGCGTCGCGTTAGCGCCCGGTCGGCCTCATAAGCGCCCGCGACGTGTCGACGCCCTCCTTGCCGTCGCGTTGTTGCCGTTGCCGTTGGCGTTTGCGCTGCGTTGCCGCCGAGCGCCATATGCGGCGCGTCCTTTGGTAATAGTTCCGCAGTGTGGTGGATTCGGCGGCACAATGTAGGACGGCGGTGCTCCAATATTATCCATGAGATTACAGCAGTCTCTGGCGGCAACGAAGGCTTTCACGGTGAGAGAGAGAGCGAGAGATGAGGTTGCTTAGATGTGCGATGTTTGCCCTTTTTTTTTTTTTTTTTTCACAGGATAGCAACATAGCGAAAGAACTGGAATCGAGGTGCAGCAAAACTAATACAGTGAGTGCTCTCTTCTGCAGGAAGTAAGTAAGTACCAAGACTAAGTTAGCGATGCACCGCTCTATCTTTCGGCTAACTCTTGTTATATGGGAGTGAAAGTTGGGTGGATACAGGTTACCTTATTCATAAGGTAGAGGATACAGATAGGGTTGTCAGATCTGCGGGCGCCGCCCGGAGTGCCCGGGTTTGGAATGAATTCTCCGGGTCTACGGGCCAATGACTCTCATCTCCAGGCTTGAATGTAACCTTCATCTTAACTTTTTTTGCGACGCTTTTTAAGTACTATGCTCACGTAGCGACGATCTACTTCGAACTTAACGTAACTTAAACTAAGGACGAACACAACATCCTAAGGAGGGATTCGAACCTCTGGCGGGAGCAGCCTCGCGCACCGTGGCAAGACGCCTCAGTGCCCTCGGCCATTCCCCGCCGGCTCCTCTCTAGTAATTATGAATAACTTTATATGAATGTCAATTTCTTATTGCAACAAAACGCTAATTTTCAATTCTTCCTCTGAAAACTTTTCATTGTTGCGTTGGTAGTAATCGGCTAGCGCATTATTAAGCAAACATTGTGCGGCAACGTGTCAGCTGGCGACGTCAATTATTTGTGTTCGTTCGTTCATTGTTTATCAGTTTACCGGCAATTTTTGGAATGCTTGGATCGTGTGTGAACAGACAAGCTTACATTAACTCAGATTAGTGAGTAATAACAGTGAAATGAAGAGACGATATCCAAGTTCGTTCCGTGAAGAATGGTTGCAGGAAGAAAATTATAAAGAGTGACTACAAAAAAGTCGATACTGATGAGTGTTTGAGTAAGTGCAGAATATGCAGTATCTCATTTACTGTTAACTACGACGGAGTGAAAGCTGTGAATAAACATTTACAATCAGAAATGCACAAAGCGAATATTACTACACAAAAGAAGAATCAGTCGCTTCTTAATTTCTTGCCGAACAACTTTCTACAGAGGACAACAATCCTGGTTGGGGGAGGGGGGAGTTGGTCGCAGTTGGGGGGGGGGAGTCATTGGCCAAGGAGGAGGGGGGCACGTCTGGTCTCCGGGCCTGCCTCGTGTTCAATCTGGCAACCCTAGATACAGATATGAAAGTAGCAAGAAAGATTGCAGGCACTAATAGATGGGAACAATGGCAAGAGGGTGTCCATAATGAGGAAATCAAGGAAAAACTGGGAATGAACACCATAGATGAAACAGTTAGAGTGAACAGACTGAGATGGTGGGGTCATGTTACAAGCATGGGGGAAGCAAGGTTACCTAAAAGACTCATGAGCTTGTCAGTGGAGGGTAAGAGGAGTCGAGGTAGACCAAGAAGAAAGTACTTAGATTCGGTGCAGAATGATTTTGAAGTAAAAGGCATAATATCAGAAGAGGCATCAATGTTAGCATTGAATAGGGGATCATGGAGGAATTTTATTAGAGGTAATATGCTCCAGACTGAACGCTGAAAGGCATAATCAGTCTCTAATGATGATGGAGGTGATATTGTTTCTTAAAACCCCCAGAAGGGGCCGGCTGGCAGCAGCGAACATGGTGCTCTTCAGCCGAGAGCATACAGATATGGGAACAGAAGATTTAAAATAATGAAAACAGAAATAATAAAACTCATCATCATCATAAATCGTTGTGCTGAACGTCGTGACCCCATGAAGCAAGCGTCTCCAACCCGGACGGTTGTCAGCTTCTCTCAGTGCCTGCTGAAGAGGTTGACCGGAGATTTTCTTGATTTGGTCTATCCCTCCGTTCGCTGCTCTTCCTTTTGGTCTTGTGCCCTCGATCTTTCCTTGCAAGATTATTTTTTCTAGGTTTTCTCCGTCTCTTATCATAATATGGCCAAAGAAGAGAATTTTTTCGTCGACTCGAGAAGAAAGGCGTCTGGAGATATTCAGTTGTTCAATAATGGACACATTTGTTCTTCTTTTGAGGTTTCATTCCATTTCCTAGAGGTGCTCCACGACAACACAATGATGAACACACCAGACGTATTTCGCAGCGTTGGCCGTTAGTGTTCTTTTTTTTATGTTTACCGTTGCAGTTACATTCAGGGCATTCATATGCTTGTTTCAAGGATACTGAAGATGATCACTAGGTGACCGAAATCGATCTGTGTGTTTTTTTTTTATTTATTTATTTGTTTTTAATAAAACACCAACGGCCAATGCTGCGAAATACATCTGGTGTGTTCGCATTTGTTCTTCTTTCGGTCCATGTTATGCGTAGCATCCTACGCCAGCACCAAAGCTCAAACGCATCAATGCGTTGTTTGTCTCTGGCCTTGAATGTCCATGATTCATAGCCATAAAAGATGACAGAAAACACGAGTATTTCAACTAGCCTGATCTTTGTGCTATTTGTTATTGCTCTGCTCTGCCAGATCTTCGTGAGCTTCTTCATAGCCACTCATCCTAGCGTAATCCGTCTTCTTATCTCCTCTTCACAACTACCTGTGCTGCAGATGGTTGACCAAAGATTGGTGAAGGACTGCACGACTTACAGTTCCTTTAATTGATCTTGTGATCTGAATCTGTTGTTCTCGATTCTCGATCAATTAACATGAGTTTGAACTTACTGAGGTTGATGTCTAGTCCATATGCTAGACTAATGTCTTTTATTCTAGTTTGTAGCTCAGCATGTTCATCTTCGCTGTTGCCTGAAAGTACTGTGTCATCAGCAAAACGGAGGTTGTTGAAAGTTCTTCCGCCAATTGTGATGCCTTTGGTCCGACAATCAAGAGCTTTTCTAATGATGTATTCTGCATACAATAAATAATAATAAAAACAGAAATAATAAAATAATAAAAACAGAAAAAATGAAGAATTTAAAAATAGACACGGTGAGTTAAATGGGTAGAATGACAATGACTGTGAAAAATATGACTGCTGCGAGGTGGCAATGTGCAACGACGTTTAAAACCTGGGTTTTCAATGACAGCGGGAAAGACAACATACAGCAGCAAGCGAGCAAACAACGCCATCACATGAACAAAAATGAAAACCCTCAAAAATATCGATAACGAACATGTACTCTACTTGTAACGTGGCATTGTCCCTCTGTTTCTTGACAAGTGACAGAGTTGGATTCCACGCAGAATTTTTCATAATGTTATCCACTAGTTTTATTTCAATCGCTTCCTTGATAACACAATCCTAATAACCGGAAGCGCATACAAAAACTTCGTTACAACTAATCGAACCTAGGTTTGGTACTGAATTATGAATTTATTTCGACATGTTTTGACTTCCCCCTACTTGTTGTTCAATGACTATGGACAGATAGAGATGGGATAGAAAATCCCTTGTCACCTATCAATTTACGACTTTATGGAGTACTTTAAAGAACGTGCAATGGAGTTAGCGGCGTTGAATCCTACTTGTTTCTAAAATCATTCCTCTGCCAAGGCTGCAAAACACCTCTATTTTTTTCTACCGCATTCGGCAATTGCTTCAATCAACAGGAAATCACCCAACTAAATGGAAGAGAAATACATGAAAGATACATACAATTGCCGGCCGCGGTGGCCGAGGAGACTGAGGCGCTCCAGTCACGATCTGCACGGCCACTACGGTCGGGGGCTCGAATCCCCACTCGGGCATGGATATTTGTGCCGTCCTTAGTATAAGGTAGTTGATAAGTAGTTTGTAAGTTTAGGGACTGATGACCCCGTAGTTAAGTCCCATAAGCTTAACAAACGTTTGCATTTTTTTACATCATAGCCTTTCAGATAACATTTTTACCGAGTACAACATCGTCTAATTTACCATAAAGTATTGCGATCGTTTCTAAAAGCACTTCCATTTTACATCATGTAGTAGGTATCTCTTTAATTAAACTTTAACTATTACAAATGAGCAAATTCTTTCGTCACATACTCTAACAAGATTTACAGATGACATTATTGGAACGGATGAATGTTTATCAAAGAATTTCAGGTTTTAATTCAATTTTATCATGCCATTGATTCTACAATCTTTGGTTACAGTTTTGTAAACAGTCGAAATGGCGTCTATGCAGATGGATCACGAAGGTATATGAAAGGTAATTACATATAAAAATATAGGAATTATCGTTATAAGTTTTAAAAGGCACTTTTGATTGATTACGTCAAATATAAAAAGTACAAAAATACATAAATAAACAAATATGTTGTGAAGGATTATACACATAAAATACAGTCACTGTCAAACACAGTATGCGTTATATCGAAAATGATAAAAGTCTTTGTTAAAAATCTGATATGAAACACAATCAATTAAAAGCCGCGTGTGTGAGTGACTGTATTGCATAATTGTCATTTGTACGTAGTTAGATTTGACATTTTTGATAGATACAGTAGGCCTAATTTATTAGGAATACTTACGTTCAAATGTTCAAATGTTTGTAAATCTATTGGACGAAACGGCGTGGTCATCAGTCCGTAGCTTACAAACTACTTAAACCTAGGTAAACTAACCTATGAACAAACACACACACCCATGCCCCAGGGAGGACTCGAACCTACACGGCGAGCAACCACGCGCTCCGCAGCGAGACGCTTTAGACCGCTCGGTTACTCCACCGCGGCAATACTTACGTCATTCGCAGGATTTGCATCTGCTCTAACTGCGGAATGACCAGTTTTCACAGCTTTTCATCTGCAAACAACAAAACCTTTTTTATTTACGAAAACTAATTGATTTATTGTACATTGTCCTGGCGGTTATGTTGCAAAAGGTTGCAGGTGGCTGTTTAATGGCTTAGTTACATTCGAGCTGTGGTGTCGCCGCTTGCTCGAATGTAAATAAGCCACTAAACAGCCACCTGCAACTATTTTTCAACATAACTCCAGGCGAATGTACAATAAATCAATTATTTTTTGTAAATAGTAAATAAAAACATTTTATAGTTTTCAGATGCCAAGCTGTGAAAACTTGTTACTCCTCAATTAAAGCAGATGCAAATGTTGCGAGATAATCTACATACATCTACATCTACATACATACTCCGCAATTCACCGTAAGGTGCGTGGCGGAGGTTAATGTAAGAATTGCAAATAAATTAGGCCCATTATATCTAACAAAATTGTCAAATGTAACAACTCTTCCAAATAACTGTATGACCAAAATCTGTAACATGTTAGTCTAGAAAATAAAAGGCAAAAACCCACTGAAGATGGCACAATAAGTTCCGAAAATGTTTGGGAGTTAAAACAAGGTGTCTTGCATCAGGTGAATTAATCGCAAATCTAATACAGCAAGCACGGAAGATACAGGAGCTGCACCATCACAAGATGATCGTGTGAAACTTTAGTCATTTCTAGACGCAAACTCCGTGTAGTTGTAATCATGACGAATGTATTTAAGCATGTTAAGTAAGCCTTTACGCTATTTTTCTACTTTTTTTAAATAGAAACGTGCTGCTACTTATGCACAGCATAATTCAAAAATGTTCAAATATTTGTAAATCTTACGGGACTTAACTACGGGGTCATCAGTCCCTAAACTTACAAACTACTTATGAATTACTTACGAACTAGGACGGCACAAATATCCATTCCCGAGGAAGGATTCGAACCCCCCACCGTAGTGGCCGTGCAGACCGTGACTGAAGCGCCTAAGTCCCCTCGGCCACCGCGGCCGGCACAGCATAATTTTTCCTGATGTATACAAATGTGTTCAATAAATTGCCTGGCCGTGGCAGAGTGGCGACCGCATTGGGGCGCTATGCTCCAATGCACATGGCAGTTCCCGTTGGGGGTTCGAATCCCCCTTCAGGTATGGATTTTTGTGTGTCTTTAGTATAAGGTAGTTAATACGTAGGTTGTAAGTTTAGGGACAGTGAAGTCCCATAAACTTAAAAAAAAACCATTGAATAAACTTCATAATATGGTACAGTGATCAACAGTTATATTACATCCGAACGTATAATTGTACAGACTGTGCATGTAGTCGAATGCATTATTCAGTTGGTAGAATAAAGTCTATAACAGAAGATACACGAACAATTTCTGCATGTATGCAAGAGTATGGTGGACGTTACGTATGAACAGTGTGCATTAGTATAATTTACTGCTCATACAACAGCTTCGAGCAGGAGATACCGATAGACGATTGAATATCTTTTAATATATACTTAATATAGTCAAGTTATTCCATTTTACTCTTGACTGTAGAAGCCACTTCCACTTGTGACGGCATCAGTAACACTCGCAATTCATAGCAGAGGTCTGGAGTGAATCCACATGCCGATGTGGCACATTTTCAAGAACGCTTCTCTATAAATGCGTTTACTATACTCTGAGTTCATTGGATCTGTTTTATTATCGCATCCTCTAATAAGACTCCGGTATCAACACAAATGAGGTTCAACATTGTAGGAATAAATTCCTTTGGTTACAAGAATGAAGATGTTTCTCCAATATGTCGGAGCTCCTAGTCATTGTTGTCACAGGGTGACGCATTATTTAAGTATTTCGGAGGTAGATGGATCGGTATATATCGGCACATTCCATGGTTACCAATGGGTAACCATGGTATGGTTGAAGTGTAAAAAGAAGGTAAGCACAAGACGCGGTTTCATTTGATTATGAATAGTGCAGCTCTCATAAAATAACGCAAAGACGACCTCAGAAGAGCTACGTATGTTACTATCCAGACGAAAGTAAACTGAAGTTGGGGAACTTTTTCAATCAGTATGATCCTCCTCTGGTTGTTTGTTTGTATTACATACCAGCTGTACCCCTGTACTCCATGGGTATTGAACACGTGTCAGCATTAAGGCGATATGCTCGATGCGCGAGGCTGTTCACCGTGGCGGGTTCGAATCCGCTCTCAGGCATGGATGTTTGTGCTGTCTTTAGTGTACGTTAGTTTATAAGTTTAGTGACTAATGACCCTGCAGTTAAGTCCCACAAGCTTAACAAACATTTGACACGTGTTATATGGTATTTTTATTGCATATCGTATATACTACCATAGTGTTTTCCATCCTGTGGGTCGTTATCCTCAGGGATGTCGAAAAGTCTTGTTCGAGGGACCGCTCCGCAGTAGAAATTAGTTGAACCATGTAACAACCCAGCCAGGAGCATTCCTGAATACTAGGATTCCGGCGATAGCAAAATTTACCAGATATTCCATTCAGAAAGATGGACTATAAATTTATCCTATAATGCAAAATGTCGTTTTGTTTCTCTGCAAGAAATTTTTTGAACAGAAAAAAATTAAATTCGTAGCCTTTAAAATACACAAATAGTTGTTGTACGAAAGACATTTTTATATTGCACCAAAGCTGTTTTTATTTTATATGCTGACTAGTTAGGACTTTGCCCATTTTCTTAAGCCACCTATTATAGAGAACAAAGTTTGTTTTATAGGAAGATACATGAATATAGTAATGTTACATAGTATGTACAAATCGTAATTACTTACATTCGTATGTATTTTATTGGATACTGCATAGGTCACGCTGTTTACTTTAATTACTGTCGCGTAATTTATTGATCTTTTCATCCAAAGATTTTTTGTTAAGTTTTAAATATTCTTTGCTTTATTTTGTTTGTGGCAATATCGCAAGTTATATGCAGCGTGACATACAGTTCCATTGCAAATATGCAGCGTGATATTCAGTTCCATTAGAAATATAACCAGCGAATAAAGCAAATAATATTTAAAACTTAACAAAACAATTTTGGATCAAAAGGTCAATAAATTACAACAAACTAATTAAAGAACGCAGCGTGACCTACGCAGTATCCAAGTAAAATATATATGAATGTAAGTAATTACGATTTGTACAAACTGTGCAATGTGAAATCATTCCCCATCCCCCCTCCTCCCCGCCACTGTTCGAAAATATTTTACACATAACACCATATCAAACTGTTAAGTAGGAAAATAGTCTAGCGGTGTAACACTTTAAGTTGCGTTGTCTTTCTTGCGGAGAAGTACCACTTATCAGTGTCACCTTTGGGACAAACTCAGACAGTGTAGCTCCATTCACAGATATTACCAGCAAATCCTCAAGTGTATCTGTCTTCAGTCAAGACGTGTACGCTGCTTTTGGTATTTACTGCTTGCTCTGCTTATACATTTTTCGCGCCATTTCCGGTAAATTTCGCGGATGAATAAACTGACAATGTGTAAAGGTATATGATTAAATAAAAGACATACCTCACAACTGACCATGAAACATAATGTGGAATAGTACAACTCGGGAATTGCAACAGCTTTCGAGACATTTAAGAACCCTCCTCAAAATAATACGCGAATGACGTGAGTCTAATCCCATTGCAACTCAGACAGCACTGCGTATTCGCGTATCTGGCAGCTGGGAAACGACAGAAAAAGAATTCCGGGTCTTCTAGTCTGGTTGCTTGGTGTCAGTGCTTACACAGGAAGAAGGTACAGGAGAAGATGCTTCTTATACACAATTTCAGCTCTGCGCATGCGCGTGAACCCGCTGTCAGCTGCCGGAACAAATCCGATAGTCGTGATGTCAAAACAAAACTTGTGATTAATACCTGTTATCAGCACCAATACTGAGCAAGGACGTAGCCAAAGGGAGGAAGGGATCTTGGGGGGTCCGGACCTCGCCCATCATTTAAACGGTAAATACTACTCAAACTTACGCTAAGGACAACACATACACCCATGCTCAAGGGTGACTCGAATCTCCGAAGAGACTAAATGAAATAAGACACGACCTAGCTACCGTATAGTGAAACTGAATGATATTGTTATCAGCCATACGTCGAAAAAGGGATACGCACTATCGACAGTCAACAAAGCCATCTATAGTTATTAATTATCGATACATCGATAACAGCATCGGATATTGCCCAGTCCTCCTTTAGCCATTGTTCCATTACTACTATGTTGAGCACTGAAGTGGAATGCTGCCCCTGCCGTTTATTATTTTCTTTTTCTGTGCTATTAAGATAAGTTTCCAATTATGAATAGGTTCATAACATGAAAAAAAAAAAAAGACTTTCATTTGACCACTAGCGTTATGGTAAGTTAAACTACGTACTACTATAATAGCTAATTTATCTATTTACAGCAGTGGAGTCGTTATCTGGAGTGGCAATATTTCAGTATATCATAAGGCACCTCACTCAGTATGTGTAATAATTTTTGAAGTTAGGTTTGAGAGTAATATTTTATCTAGAGAATGGATACGTTGCAATGCCAACAAGAGTAAAAGAACCAATAATCTTGGAAATAACCTTATAGTCTTACGCTTCCTATACCAATATGCAAGGTATTTATACTGATGCAAAAATTAAAGTAGATTTTGCGAAACACCAAGCTACAGTCGTGGCTGACAGGCAGCGAGCTTGGTGACATGCAACCGTTTCGTTCGTTTTCCAGTGTTCAAATACAAATAACAAAGACTTCTCATTCTGATAATGTGACTTCGTTTGAAATAACAACTGAAGGTTCAGCAGGCGTATATTGAAACAATTTTTAAGAAATGTTTCCTCAATTTTGTATATACAGTATTGCAGTATTTATCAAGGTCTTACAAGCGCAAACTATGTGTATAGTATATAAAAATATATTGGGCCTAAGTTTGTTTTTAGAATAAATGGAAAACATGAGCCTTTGTAAATTTCTCTTTAACCATTCGGACCCCCGCCCCCTTTGACAATATCACGGCTACGTCACTGTACTGAGGAAGGATGTTAAAAAAGACTGATACAACTACATATAAATGTAGGCCTGCATTATTCATCAGTAAAATTACCGTTTACCTCTTCAGGCATGCACAGTTCTCAACGCAGCTGCAGTGTTAAAAATATTATTTGTAATTCTGGATCGTAAGCGCCACGTTTCAGCCGCCAGCTTGCCATTGGCACCAGGTGTACTGCCTTATAAATGAATTGCTGTTCGTTAGTCTCGCTAAAACTCGAGAACGGCTGAACCGATTTGGCTAATTTTAGTCTTGAAATATTCGTACACGGTTAGGGAAGGTTTAAACGGTGATAGAATATGGAAACGTCTCCGGAAAAGAGGAAAATCGGGAAAAACTGAAACACCTTTTTCCAGTGAGCTATCAATAACGTCCGTCCAATTGTGGTACAATTTTGTACATTTTATGTGGAAAGCAAGAGGAGGGTTCGCATCAAATAAAAATTGTAAAAGTCGTCGGGAAAGTAGGAAAATTTAGGAAAAACCGAAAGCGATTTTTTTCTATGAATAAAAATCAATTGTGACGTGGTTGTAAGAGCATCACTTGAGTACGGCTTGACAGGACAAGGTTTGTATAAAATAAATTTCTTGGAAAATCTACCGGAAAATTTGAAAATGTGTGTTTGATTGAATTCAGCACTATAACTGACTATTCGCACGACGGAGAGGGGTAATTCTTTCCCTGTTTTGTTCATTATGGTTGACGTTCAACGAAAGATGAACATTCTTATGAACTAAAAATTTGGGAAAGTTACCAGGAAAATTTGAAAATTCGCGAGAAACTGAAAGGGCAGTTTCCAATTGGATATCAATATCATTCTTCTGATTGCGATAAAATTTTGCATATTCAACGTTCAAAGCGAGAAGAAGGTTTGAGTGAAGTAGAAATTTTGAATATTTTTCGTTCTCTGGGGCCCGCAGTCTGCCACCACAGAATGCCACTGTGGAAAACTGATAAACAATCTAAACATATAACCAGTGCTGCTGCACATATACAGATAAACATTACATCAGCTTCTATAATCAATTGGGCAGCAAATAAACAACAACAATATTATAAGTAATGTAAGTAAAACTTTGTAAAGCATTTATGTAATTATGTTATAAGGATATATGTAACAACTCTTTTATATTACTTGTATTACAGAACACCTGATGATGGCCTAAGGCCGAAATAAGCTTCTAGTGAGTCAATAAAGTTAAAGCAGTGTTAAAATAATTTATAATTATTGTGGTATTGAAATTTTGAATAGTTGACCAGAAAACAGGAAAATATGTGAAAAACTGAAGAAGCTCTTTTCTTTGGGATTGCGATAAAATTTGGCACATTTCACGTTCAAAACAAGAGTACCTACTTATTAGCAATTGCGAAGCATTGCAGGGACGAATAGTTCTAAAATATTTCCTATTCCTATTGAAACACCGTGTACATGGATAGAGTTCCATGCTGCCGTGCTGCTTGCCAGTGACCCATTATCCGACAGCTACTTCGGTTTCGCGCGCCAGTGTACGTCGCGTAGCATTTGGCTGAATCGACTTGCACTCCAGGCGAGCACTTAACTGATGGCGGGCGTAGCGTAGCGGAAGCCATAACAGCAATTACACGCCGCGCAGACTCATTAGCATTTTGTTGTGGGTCACGTGACCGCTAAGTCCCGTCCATTAGCGGCGGCGCCACCGGTATCTAAATTAATCACCGGACTTAGTGCTGACTGGTCCGCCCTGATTCCCCGCTGCCGGCGACGACAGGCGAAATTGATAACCACGCGTTTCTCAGATCTGTGCTCCGTCAGGCATTTGTGTGTTACCTTGATTCGGCTACATGTAATCTGACAGCACGCTACTATTTACTAGTGTGGTGCAATATAAAAAAATTAGATGTACCTCCCTTTTTACTGCATTTTTCCAAATCGATTTCATCTTGGCACTTCGTAAATGCTGATTTTTAATTTTCTTAACATTAGGTCCGGCAGTGTGTAATGTGTTGAAATAGATCTGGAGAAAGCTTTTGACAAAGTTGACTGCAATACACTTTTACATATTCTGAAGGTAGAAAGGGGTTAAATAAAGGGTGCGAAGAGCTATATTAAACTTGTACAAAAACCAGACGGCAATTACTAGTTTCAAAGCTCACGAAAGGTACGCAGAGGTTGGGAAGGGAGTAAGACAGCGTTGTAGCCTTTCTCCAATGTTGTTCAGTCTGTACATTGAGAAAGCTGTGAAGGAATGAAAGGAGAAATTTGGAATGCAAATTCAAGTCCAGGGAGAGGGAATAAAAACCTGCGGTTTGCTGATGACATAGTAGTTTTGTCAGGCACAACAAAGGACCTGGAAGAGCACATTTGTAAGTTTAGGGACTGATGACCCCGTAGATAAGTCCCATAAGCTATACAAACATTTGAACAGATTTTTGTGGCATTTTATCGTCCCAGAGAAGATTTCTTATTTGACTATAAAAACTGGATGCTTTCTGTGTTCTTCTGAGTATTTCCTGGTTAACCGGTGTTGTCTTTAGAGATCATACTTCCTTGGTATTTGAAACGAGAAACAGGTTCTACTTTGGCCCCATCTAGAAATATATTTGATGTTGTTCCTTGCCTATGGATGGTCATTTCTACTGCCTTTGTTTTACTTGTCTTTAGTCCGAAATTTTTGAATGTGTTGTTCCAATCATTCATTTTCCTCTGTGCTTCAGCTTCTGTCTCTCTCCATACCATCAAATCATTGGTAAAAACAAGGGCATTGGCTCGCTTTCTATTTTCTTGATAGATTTTATAATTTTGTCCATTACTATTATAATAGGAGTGGTGATAGGGCACTTCCTTGCAGGACACCTCTCTTTGTTTCGAACCATTCTGATCGTCCGTTACCATTCTGATCGTCCGTTGCTTATCTGGACATGGCTGTAACACTTTTGGTATAGCATTTTGACTTTATCAATCAGATACTCTGGCACTTTTAGGTTGTTCAAACATTCCCATATCTTGCTTCGAGGAACACTGTGATATGCTTTTTCGATGTCTACAAATATAATAACAAGATTTTATCCATATTCCCAGTACTTCTCTGTTAGCATTCCTATTGCAAAAATAAAATCCATAGTACCACGGTCTTTCCTGAATCCATGTTGTTCTTCCTCAAGCAAGGGTTCAACTACCTTTCTAAGTCTTCCTGTTACGATCTTTTCTAACAGCTTCAGTATGTGGGACAGCAGCGTGATGCATCTGTAGTTTCCACATTTCCGCCGATTGCCCTTCTTAAACAGAGGGATGATGACTCATTTTGTTTTCTTCCCAAATCACTGATAACACTCTGTGCAGCCAATTTAAGCCTGTTGTTCCTGCTGCCTTTATCATGTCTGAGATGAGCTCATCAAAGCCTGTTGACTTTCCATTCCGCATGCTCTTTAATGCTGTTTCTACCTCACGCCGTGTTAATGGGTGTCCATTGGTTTGGGCTTCATTAATAACTCTACAGACATTGATGGTGGTGTTGTCCTCATCTCCATTTAGTAGCATGCTGAAGTGCTTCTTCATTTCACCCCTGATCCCTTCCTCTGTTTGTATTAAATTACCATCATCTGTTTCCAGTACAAGGATATTTAAATACTCATTTCGTTTGTTCTTTAGTATTTTGTATAGTAATTTTCTACTGGCCTGACAGTCTTCCTCTATCCTTATGGTAAAATCCTCCCAGCACTTTTTTCTTTTCTTCCTGGATAATTCTTTTTACAGCTAGTTTCTTTCTGCGGTATTCCTATGCTAGATGCTCAATTCTTACCTCATTTCGTCTAGAGTCTGTTTTCTGTTTTTCATGGTCTAATTTTCTTTTTTGTGTGTTCCTATCCTTTACTGCTGCCTTCACTCGATCATTCCACCAAGGTGTTTCCTCCTGTTTTCGTGTGGCACACGTTTTTCCACAGATGTCCATGGCTTCTTTAACAAAGATTTCTTTGATTAAAGACCATTCTTCTTCTACAACACCTTTCACAGTTTTTGGTCATTTGGTTGCTATTTGTGCTTCATAGTTTCTTTTCTGTGTCCTTCAACAGCCAAGTCCTAATTTTTGGCATTCTCTTTTGTTTGCATTTTGGCACATGAACATCTTTAAGGGCAGAAATTAATAGCCGGTGGCCGCTGTCTAAGCACTCACTGGGTATTACTTTAACGTCTATAACATACTGACCAGCTTTTCTGTCAGTAATGATAAAGTCTATCACAGTCTTGAGCTTGCCATCCCAGCTATATCTCGTAATTTTATGACTTTCCTTCTTCTGATAGATTAGGTAATGAGACAGTAAAAGTAGTAGACGAGTTTTGTTATTTGGGTAGCCAAATTAATTTTGATGGACGAAGTAAAGAAGATATAAAATGCAGAATGGCTATGGGAAGACAACGGTTTCTGAAGAAGAGAAATTTGTTGACATCAAATATTAATTTAAATGTTAGGAAATCCTTTCTCAAAGTCTTTGTCTGGAGTGTAGCATTGTATGACAGTAAAACATGGACGATAAGGAATTCAGACAAAAAGATTATACAAGCTTTTGAAATGTGGTGCTACAGACGAATGATGAAGATTAGATGGGTAGATAACGTGACTAATGAGGAGGTGCTTAACCGAATTGAGGAGAAAAGTAGTTTCTGGCATATCCTGACTAAGGGAAGGGATAGTTTGGTAGAACACATTTTGAGACATCAAAGAATTGTCAACTTAGCACTAGAAGGAAGTGCGTGGAGTTAAAATCGTAGAGTGAGACCGAGGGACGAATATAGTATGCAGATTCAAAAGGATATCGGTTGTCGTACGTATTCTTAGATAAAGAGGATTGCTCAGGACAGGGTAGCGTGGAGAGTAGCATCAAACCAGTCGGCGGACTGAAGGCCACAGCAACAAACGACTGTTTTTTTTTATTGAATATGTCGTTCGTAAAAACTAAAAATCATTTGCGCGTTTATTTCCATTTCTTCTAAAATATTCATAACACACCACTTAGAAATTTTATGTACAATTTTACAAACTAAGCAATGTACCATATAAAATTTTACATAAATTTACATCCAGAGATGAAATAGTAACGTTGGTAGAAGATAAAATGGGTAGAAAGGCAAGACCAACAAAAAATCCTTGGCTATCCCGGGAAATACAAAATTTAATTGATGAAAGAAGAAAATATAAAAATGCAGTAAGTGAAACACGTAAAATGGAGTACAGACGACTAAGATATGAGATTGACAGGAAGTGCAAAATAGCTAAGCAGGAGTGGCTAGAAGGCAAATGTCTGACTATAGAAGAATGTGTAACTCGGGGAAAAATAGATACCGCCTACAGGAAAATGAAGGACACATTTGGAGACAAGAAAAGCAAAAATATGTTATGAATAACTCCAATGGAAAACTAGTTCTCAGCAAAGAAAGGAAAGCGGAAAGTTGGAATGAGGATGAAGTAGGCGGTACTATACTGAGAGATGAATTTGACAGATCACTGAAAGACCTAAGTGAAAACAAGGCCCCTGGAGTGGACGACATTTCCTTAGAACCACTAAAGTCTCAGAAAGAAACAGCCATGACAAAACTATTTCATTAACAGACAGTAGTGAAAATTACAGAACCATCAGTTTAATAAGTCATTGTTGCAAAATTTTAAGACGAATTATTTTCAGGCTGATGAATTAAGGAGAAATGTAGAATGACGGGAGGCATTACTCACCTTACGACTCAGATTACGGAAAAGCAAACCTACATTTATAACTTTTGTAGATTTGGAGAAAGCTTTTGACAGTGTTGTTTGGAATAAACTTATATATATTTTTGACGACGTTACAGCGTTCAATGAATGAAATAAATCGCAATTTGCGATCAGTTATGGCTTCACTGTACTAGGTTCAGATGGAATACCAAACTGCGGCGAAATAAAAGTTGCGCCCGGCCGGGATTCTAACCAGGGATCTCCTGCTTACTTGGCAGACGGGTTGTCCACTCCGCCACCGAGGACACAGTGACCAGCGCCACTGCAGAGGACTCTTCCCTGCACGTCTACTGCCACACCCAAATCTCCATTCGCCACGCTGTCTCGCGGGTTCGAATCCCGGCCGGGCACCAATTTTCATTCGCCGCATTTTGGTATTCCATCTAAACCTAGTACAGTGAAGTCATAACTGATCGCAAATTGCGATTTATTTCATTCATTGAACGCTGTAACGTCGTCAAAAATATACAATTGTATACACGCCGAGGCTGGGCTCCTGACGACAATTAAATGTGTCTGGATACCTCACGGTCTGTTCTCCCTGATGCGGGAATACAGTATTGTGGCTGCGAGCATTACAGAGCAAATAGGCTGTGGTATAGGAAAGAGACAGCGTGGCGAATGGAGATTTGGGTGTGGCGGGAGACGTGCAGGGAAGAGTCCTCTGCAGTCGTGCTGGTCATGTGACCTCGGTGGCGGAGTGGTCAACGCGACTGCCAAGTAAGCAGGAGATCCCGGGTTAGAATCCCGGCAGGGAACAAATTTTCATTCGCCGCAGTTTGGTATTCCATGTAAACGTAGTACAGTGAAGCCATAACTGATTGCTGATTGCAATTTATTTCATTGGAATAAACTCTTTCAAATTCTGAAGAAAGTAGGAGTATAATATATGGAACGGAACGTTATTTACAACTTGTACAAAAACCATACGGCAGTTATCACACATATAAACTGAATTTTTTAGTTAAAGCCTATATGTTACAAGATAACTGTAAATAATTTTTTCGTGTAATGTACCGTTTCGTAACTTGTCAGGGATCGTAGGAAACCTAAGAAAGACAAATGTGGAGTTATTTGTATATTATTACCTATTTCTAATGCACTACATAGTTCCATAAAGAAAAACGCATGTCACAATCAAGGTAAACGACGCTATTCCCGCTCATCCAATATCGTATTCAGAAATGTAGCTTTACGGCCGCTTGGAGCGCTGCTGTCGCAGAGTATAAATAAAATCTGTGTGTCGTGTCTGTATATGTTAGGCTGTGGCGGTACCGTGTCGAACGCCATGCGAAACCAGTGAACACTGCATCTACCAATGAGCCTGTTTTCTGGCTCTCAGTTCCGTTTTCATTGCCGTTAGTGATTCGTCGTGAAAGTCACGGTCCTGCTGCTTCACCAGATTCCGAATTGCTGCGGGCATTTCGTAGCGTTAAGAGTATTGAGGCGTTCACTACAAAATGTTCAAATTTAATGAAAGTCCAGCTCCACTTGCAATTAGTTGTGCTTTATTTAAGCCCACACTACCGGTTTCGGCCTCTATGTTAGGCCATTTTCAAGTGCGACAGACGTTATGCCATAGAGAAAGCAACGTCAAGTACTTGACTTGACTTGACTTGACTTTTCAAATGTGACAAACCGGTAGTGTGGGTTTAAATAATGCACAACTAATTGCAACTGGAGCTGGACTTTCATTAAATTTGAACCACAGTTGCGGCAACAGCAATCATCCAACGATGGAGAAACTAATAAATGTTCAAATGTTTGTATAGCTTATGGGACTTAACTACGGGGTCACTTTCAAACTACTTATGAGCTAACTAATTCTAAAGACGGCACAAATATCCATGCCCGAGGGGGGGGGGGGATTAGAACACCCGACCGCAGTGGCCGTGCAGACCGTGACTGGGGCGCTTCAGTCCCCTCGGCCACCGCGGCCGGCACGCGTACACTACAGGTCTGAATATTGGGGATTATACTGGGCCGAGTGCTCCGCGCTCCGGCTCGGTTTGTTCGAGTATGGGTGCTCGAAGCGGGCAGTCCGTGCTCGGTCGACGTGGAGAGCACGCAAATCGCCCGGTCTGGAACGCTCGCCGCTCTGCTGTGGTCGCCAACACAGAGGCTGTGTATGTCTGAGGGCTGGGGGTACGACTGATACGCTGTATTCACAAATTATTTTTCGAAAGAGATATATTAGCTGGCCAGTACTTACCTTTTTTCTGTACCGCCGATAGTTATACACAGAAAAAGGATGAAAATAACGAACTTTCGGAACTGTGTTCCTTCTTCAGGTGGAGGAAAAAAAAAAAAAAAAGGAATGGGAAAGGAAGGGAAAGGTAATTCATGACCTAGATCATGAGAATGGTGTTAGAGGGTTGTGGAAGTCAGAGATGTAGTCTACACTTACGATTTTTTTACAACCGTATCTGCTTTTTTACACCCACATCCGTTTATTTACTAAATAGACGTTTATTTAACAGACACCTCCCTTACTGGAGATTGTTGCAATAACCCAACATTGTTGCATTGTTTACTAATATCTTTACAATTATTTCGACGAAAATTCCACCGACTTTTTCGTTAACACTAATCCAAAACGACATTTCTGTTGTTTATAAGCCGTTTCAACACCAATTTTGCGCCCTGGTAAGCTTTAGTGTTCTACCGCACGTAACTTTGTTGTGGTGTAATCTTGAACGTACTTCCAACAGATTTTGTTGCGCTAGGTGGCGTGGTACGCTTATTGCATCAAACAACCAACCGCCGTGCCACTGCATTTTGGCCGAGGAGACTGAGGCGCTTCAGTCACGGTCTGCACGGCCACTACGGTCGGGGGTTCGAATCCCCCCTCGGGCATGGATATTTGTGCCGTCCTAGTTCGTAAGTAGTTCATAAGTAGTTTGTAAGTTTAGGGACTGATGACCCCGTAGTTAAGTCCCATAAGCTTAACAAACATTTGACCATTTTTTTGCACTGCATTTCGCCCACAGGCGGTAACTATTTCACTCTGTGTATTTGCGTCAGACAAGAAGTGGCTGACCAACACAGTGAATATAGCACAGTCTGGTTACTCTTAATGTGAGATAATTTCAGATTTGCTTCCCACAGAGATGCTCTTTTCAGTAAAGCACTGAAAATGAGTCTTCTCTCTCACACACTTGGTCCACACTCGTAAATGCGCAAATCGGGCCTACAGAGTACTCGCTCGCATTCGACACAACCTGTCGCCGCCAGGCCAAGCACCAGAGTGTTCACTGCCACTGTCGCTCGCCGCAACAAACGTCCCCCCCCTCCCCCCACTCTCCCCACGTCAGCGAACGTTCGCCTACCGGGGATACGCTTTTATCTGGGCCTTAGGCGCTCCCACGAACCGGCCAATAACGGACACGCTAACATCGCGTTTCGGCTCGCCCACGCTTCGAAGGTCACCTGCCACTAATGCTGAGACGTGCGCTCGCGCATAACGAAGTATTTCACCTTAATTTGTAAGCATGTAAAATTGTTGCCAAGTACTGTCTGCAATGGTATTTTAACTGATAAACTGGAACCAAGTGTATGTGAATGAACTGTTACTTGCTTCAGTCTCGAAAAAAACTGGTTATCGCACTCGCGATTTAATTCTGTACTTCGAATAATAATTTGTTTACAATCAATAAACACAGTAATTAACATATCAGATATCACTTGTAAACAGCAAATATGTAGGACAATGCGTCTAAATGACTTGACTCCTTACAATGTATCGTCAGATATCTTCAGTGGACCGTTAATAATCTTTTATGTGTCGCTAGCGATCCTATAGATGCCGCCAAAAACCCGTTCTCAGCTCCCTACGATCTTACTTCAACCATTACCTTTTTTCACTGGCACTTGGTAATTGTATTGTCGCCGGCCGCGGTGGCCGAGAAGACTGAGGCGCTCCAGTCACGGTCTGCACGGCCACTACGGTCGGGGGTTCGAATCCCCCCTCGGGCATGGATATTTGTGCCGTCCTAGTTCGTAAGTAGTTCATAAGTAGTTTGTAAGTTTAGGGACTGATGACCCCGTAGTTAAGTCCCATAGACTATACAAACATTTGAACATTTTATTTGAATTGTATTGTCGCCAGAAAATCGTTTGTAAAAACTTAAAAACATAACAAGATTTTCGAAAAATTTTCGTAATTTTTTTGCCCAATCCTTCATCTACATAAATTTAAATTTAATTTAATATTTCTTTCCATTCCGCCCCTCTTTACACGTCGGGACCTAATAGTCCCCAGTTGTGTATTCACCATGTATCCCAACCCTATACCGCAGTACCTCCAGTCTTCCGCAAACATGCATTTACTATAGCCAAACTGCAGTCCCACCTTCTTTTCCTCCAGTCCTGGATAGTATCCCTGACTTCCACAATCCTCTAACACCATCGTCATGACCTGGGTCGTGAATTACCTTCCCCTTCCTTTCCCATCACCTTTTTCTTCTTTTTGTTCTCTCCACCTGAAGAAGGAACACAGTTCCGAAAGCTCGTTATTTTCATCCTTTTTCGGTGTGTAATTATCGGCGGTACAGCAAAAAAGTAAGTACTGGCCAGCCAATCTATCTCTCTTGCAAAATAACTTATCATCTCTGTGGAGAATTTCCATGTTAATCGACTCTGTATTCACACTAGCTTGTGGGACTATACTGACATCAGTTTAGTTGTGCCGTACATGGATAATCTTGAATGGTAGTGTCTAATGCTATAGATAAGTAAAGTACTGTAATTGCTAATAAGAAGCCCAACAAGTCTCCTTGTAATTAAATACACTTTATTCGGATTTCGGCACCAACTAAAAGTCTCTTGATCAGAAGTATAAAATTATGAGATGTTTAAAATTAGAGCATGCTCTCGTCAAGCCTCATAAAGTAATAAAAATTATATAACTGGTTAATACCAGCAGGTTTATGGAATTAAAAAAAAGCTCTAATTTTATACGCCTCATATCATAATTATATACGACGATTGGAACTTAAATAGTGGCAACTATTTACAATCGATAAAAAATCATTAGAGGTTTGCACCTGTTACTGCCTTTCAAAGTAGTCACGAGCGTTGTGAAGAACCCGTTGAAAGTGATGCGGAAGGCGTAAAATACCGTTAGCACAGCCTGTTGTGTTGATGGTGCGAATGGAGTGGTCTACTGCATGTTGAATGTCTGGAAGAAATTTTCAATATTTGTATAGCTTATGCGACTTAGCTACGGGATCATCAGCCCCTAAACCTACAAACTACTTATGAACTAGCTTATATTAAAGACGGCACAAACATCCATGCCCGAGGGGGTATTAGAACCCCCGAGGGGAACTGCCTCGCGCATTGCAGAATAGCGCCTAAATGCGTTCGGCCGCTTCGCCGCGGCTCTCTGGAACAGACGTGAAGCGCATGACACTAAGTCAGGGTTCGTACGTTTCTTAAAAGTGCTTAAAAGTCCTTAATTTTCATATTGTGCCTTAAAAGTCCTTAATTTTTAATATCTGTTCTTAAAAGTCCTTATTTTTGCCTCTGAAATTATGTTCAGACTTATAAATCAGTTAACTTGGATGAGTGAAAGGTGGGGGTATAAAATTGCGTGACCGGCATGGCGTTTAGTGGGGATACTACAGTATACGTTAGCAGCAAAGGTAAGGCGCGCGGGAACCTATAACACGTGTGAGAAGAACCATCTGTGATTTATCGGCCATTGCTAGTCTTATAAGTTTGGTGGTAACATTTGCTAAGTTAAATAGGTGTATTTTTAAAATTGTGTTAAAATTTCCGGAAAGTGTGCGTTTAGCTAACTGTGGCTGAGTAATACAAAGAATGGTTAGTGCCATCTGAAGACATCCACAAAGGAAATTTCTGTTGGCTAATACAGCTTACCTGTCACGATTATAATGAATTATAATGTAATGTCTAAAAATGCCATTTTACCATATAAGTCCTGCTATCGATGCTTTGAGAATTATGGATTATTCACGCAGCTGTCGAGCGTACCTTAACGAATTAGTTTGTGATGTACGAACATGTTAGGCGGTGGTTGGAAACTAGCCGGGTGCGGTGGCTCAGCGCGCTCGGTCAGAGGGTTGCTGGCGTGGTAGGTAACGAAAAAACTGAGTTAAAGACGAAATGATCAAAATGAAACAAATCTAACCAACCTAGACAAAGGACCGATCAAACCGTAAATCCAATGAAAAGAGAGAAAGAGTTACATTCTGTAAAATTTGGCACTGATCGGTTGAATGCTTCAAGCTAAAAAATGAATAAATAAATAAATAAGAACACATTATGGGCAGACAGACATCGTCAAATCACCGTTATGGAAAAAAATTGGGGGAGGGGGTGAAAATTTATGGCGAATTTTTTATTCTACAAATTCGTTTAGTCAATTTTCATGTCAGATGAACGGTTAAGCCGTTATTTTCTCATAAATTTTGAGCTGTCAAATGGCGATCGCAAAGGCCCACTTTCAATGTTACTACCATAACATACAATGGGCCAAGAGGTGCTTAAAAGTCCTTAATTTTTATTTTGTAAATTCAGTACGAACCCTGACTAAGTGGTTCCTTCATCTCACAAGGAGTTAGGTCCGGAGAGTATAGGAGATGGTACAGTACTTCCCAGCCCCATCGACCAAACAAAGCAGTCACAGCTGATTGTCGTGCAGCCGGCCGCGGTGGCCGAGGGGACTCAGGCGCTCCAGTCACGGCCTGCACGGCCACTACGGTCGGGGGTTCGAATCCCCCCTCGGGCATGGATATTTGTGCCGTCCTTAGGGTTAGCTAGTTCATAAGTAGTTTGTAAGTTTAGGGACTGATGACCCTGTAGTTAAATCCCATAGGCTATACAAACATTTGAACATTGTCGTGCAAAATGATGAATGTGTTGCGCAGGACGCCTTTCAGCTTCTTTCGCAAAGCTGATAGCAGGTGCTGTATGGCGAATGTATTAGTTTCGTATCATGTGATGGAAAATAAATCTGTGTAACAGTCAACACATCTGAGTGCTCGAGACTTTCATTATCAGCTTGCTATAAAACCCGGAACTAGACCAAGAGTCTTTCAAGAGAACAAAATTTCTGCAAGAACTTTAAATATTCTCAACATCGATGATAATTATTTGGAGCCCCAGTCTATAAGTCTGTTGTCATTTTCATAGTTATCAAAGAAGAGCACCGAAGATCACTTTGAAATTATACAAACTTGGGGGACTAGGAGCGTTACAAACTGCACACGCGTGATTCTTCTCATCTTTATGCGGGTTGGGTGACATCTAAGGCACTTACGTGTTGACCAGTTGGCCAAACAGGCCACCACTGCGCCACCCTTTACCATTGGCGTCACAGAATCCGACTTCAGGTTAGCACTGCACAAGAAGGTGCGTGATGCTTGGAGTGCCGAATGGTCTACCATGGGTGCAACAAACAAGCTTCGAGCAGTGAAGCTATCCACAACTCTGTGGAGGTCTTCACTGCGGCCCATACGTCGAGAGTCAGTTGTTCTCTGCCGCCTCCGTTTTGGGCACACCTGGCTGACACATGGCCACCTCCTTCGTCGTTAGGCCCCACCCGTGTGTCGGTGTGGAGCAGCGCTGACAGTAGTCCGTATTCTGATGGACTGCCCAGTTTTAGCTACCTTGTGGCAATCTTTTAACCTACCGAACGCGCTACATTTAGTTTTAGGAGACGATGCCTCCGCGGCTCATTCTGTTTTAAGTTTTATTCGTGCAGCTGGTTTTTACAACTCAATCTAGTGGTGGGTGCTATAGCCTGATAATTTTACGCCCTTTTCAGCACTTTCAGTAAATTAAAAACCATCAACAACAACAACAGCAGTATACAAATTCAACGTCAGTGTCCAGGTAACCTTGAAACGAAGCTGATGTAATTTTTTTTTCTTTTTTATGTGTATTCGTGTATACTGTTGTTCTGTGGCGAACACCCTGGTCTCATCCTGCGGCAGGCGGACAACAATGACACACCCACCATTTGCGGAGATGCGTGGGCATAGGAGCGTGGAGGCGTTCGCTTGACGTCACAGCGCACCCCGCCTGCGGTCGGTCCTGGAGGACGGCAGTGGAACGGGGTGCCCGAAACACAACGCGAACCGCGGCCAGAGAGAATAGAGGCATGCTTGACGGCGCTGCAGGCGTTTAATACTCACTGCCCACGACCGTGTCCGCCGGATTCCACTGCTGACTAACATACCTTGCCACCATCCGTCACGTTAGGTGCAATTCTCAAATTATTAGTCCTCCAGACACAAAGCTGCATCGAAACTGAGCGGAAGCCATAGATCGCTCTAAAATCCCTTTTGCACCACCTAAGTAACACAGATTTTCTTGGCTCATGTAACTTTTCGTTTACAATCTATATCTATAAATGTGAATGTCTGTTCAGGGTACATTTATCACGTCTGAAACACAAGTCATAAAAAGCTAAAAATTTGTACAGTTACTAATATCTACCCGGATCAGGCCATAGGCACGGTTTAATGGCGATCGGATAGCTATTTATCTGAATTTCTGTTCGGTGTACGCTTATCACGTCCGAACGACAAGACGCAGAGACTTAAATATTTGAACAGTTACTAATTTATACTTGAGGAAGGTTTTAGGCACGGTTTTATAGCGATCTGATAAATATAAGGCGAAATGCGGAACAATAATTATTATTTGAAAATTATATTTACCCTTTGAAAATGGTTTTATTGGTTGCATTGTTGCTTGAGGGTTGATAATGGTGAAAGGGTGGAGTATATTGGGATGCAAAGTTATGGGTGCATATAAAATTCTACGTGTTTGTCTGTGTGTGTGTGTGTGTGTGTGTGTGTGTGTGTGTGTGTGTGTGTGTTAATATTTCGCGCTGCAGCGAAAACTACAGAACGCAAACGAATGGTCTGTGTGTAATTGTTGTCGGAAGTCTCCCGTTGTACACCATAGCAGTTCCATGCCGATAGCTATAATGGGGTGGAAGATATGGTGGTTGAAAGTCGTCAAATTATAAAAAAATTCGGACTGAAGGCCAGCGATGACTTTTGCGACTCTATATCAAGGAAGTTACATACAGCGAAACGTGATGCCACAGACCATATCTTTGGTCCATGCGTGCTACAATTTCTTCAGTTCTTTCTCTGTAAGGATAAGCATACGAATAGGAAAATATAAGAATAAATAAATAAAGCAGTAAAAAATAAATTTCTTTTAATACATCTCTTTAAAAAAAAGGTATTCTATTTCATTTCATCCTTCAAAACGAGTCTAATAGCACACTACTAAAAGATAGCTTATCTATCATAATCAACCAACACGCCAGCGGAGCCGTGGGTTTAAGCTAGTATTTTCATATAACGGAAATCAAGTTAGCGATATGGAACTCAGACGAAGAGGGAAGTAACGTGTCAAAGGAGATGATTCACGAAATTTAGTTGCACTTGCAAACGAATGATAAAGGAGAGGAAGGAAGAAGGATTAGGAAGGAAAGGAATGACAGAGGCTGCTTTAGGACGTTGAAATGCACCAATGCGACAAGTGAAAATGTGAGGCGGATCGGGAATCGAACCCGAGTCTCCCGCTTTGGGCCAGCGGTCGCCTTATCCACTTTTTTTTCGCCTCCATTGGCGTGGTAGTGGGGAAGAAAAAAAACAATTTTTCCTGAAGAAGAGTATAAAAATGTAATTTCTTGAAGATAGATGGTAGTGGTTGCAAGTACTGCTCTTCTCTGTCTACCCTGTTCATTGGACACTTGAAAAAAAAATCCCTTTTCTTCTGTTTAGTGAAATGCCCTCTCCTTGGACATTTGAACTATAAAAGAAAATAGTAGTAATGATAAGTACAAAAAAAGGCTTTTTTCCCTAGAACAATAACTGAAGTGCAGCAACTGGGTTTGTTGTGTTATTCGTAACCTTTCGTTGCCTTTTATTGAGGTAAGAACTGCAGTTTCAGGGTTCTGTTGAGGCCTTCACGACTACCGTAGCGGTCGCGGGGGCCACGAAGTCCCCACCGTACTTCGCCCCCGAAAGCAATCCCCTACTTTAGCAAGTTTTTACCTTATTGACGTTGACTTTAGGTTCTTATCCTATTCCTTGTTTCTCGAACACGATTCTCATCATGTTGCCAAAATTCTTTTTGTGATCTTTCTTCTAACATATTTTGTAATATTCTCCTCGTATAAATTCTCTATAGTCCTGTATATCATCTTTTTCCTTCTTGTTTATGACGTAGCAAATATAGTGGGCAAATAACCACAGTATTACATTGTTTTTCTTTGGAGGAAACGAAACGTTTTCTGGGAAGAATATATTATTTAAATCGATTTCTCTCCGATCGGTACGCTTAAGCAATGAAACCGGGAGTTTGAGTTCCTGCCATATTTCTCTATATCCTTTACAGAGGAAACGATGGTTCAGAGCGTCAATTTCATTACAGTTCGTGCATTTGTTTGTTTCACTGAGACCTATTGAAAATAGTTTCTCATTAGTACTTACAATATTGTTTATGACTCTATACCATGCTTCCTATGCCTCTGTAGGAAGTAATTTATTATTTATATTTCTCCAAATAGTTTTCCAATTCTTGTATGGAAATTTAACTTGCATTTTGTTTTGGTTCTGCTTTGAGATTAGTTTCGTGACCATATAATGGCACTTTCTCTTGCTTTTATCCTGCAAAATACATGTAATGTAACTCAGTTCTAAATAATATAGACTAATGTGTCCGAAATTGTAGTTTATGTTACTAATATCTACTGGTGGCTGCAAGCTTTCGGGTTTAAAGAGACTGAATAATTTCGCTGTTACGCTATCAGGATGGCTTTCGATGTGTTGTAGGGATCTGTTTAGGAACAAAGCATTGGTTTTCTTCCGGATGTCCGTAAGTCTTAATCCTCCGTCTTCTTGTTTTAAGGTCGTTGTGCCGATTGCCACTCTAAAGATCTCTCCTTTCCAGATGTAACGGCAGACTGTTGACATAATAGATTTTGCTATTTCCTTTGGTACCAGCAGAATTTGTCCTACACGTGCCGCTTTTGAAAGAATAGCACAATTTATTATTTTAATGTTTTGTTTTATATTTAGATCCCTTAAGTGATTCAAGATGAGGGTGCCTCTAATCTTATCTAATATCTTTTTCCAGTTAGAGGCTGAAGTGCGGAGAGGACTATATAGCGTTATACCTAGGGCAGTGTGAGATTCGTCACATTTCGCCCAAGGAATCTGTACAGATGTTAGACCATTCAGGTTCAGGAACGCACTCTTTGTCTCGTTTACTTTTGCCCCTGTTGCGTAGCAATAAAACTGGAGGTGTTCTGTTGTTCTGATAACGTCTTCGTCACTTCTTATAATCACTCCAACATCATCTGCATACGCGTGGGTGACTATTTTCCTTCCTGATACGGATATTCCCTCAAGTGCGTCGTTTAATCTACGTAAAAAGGGTTCCAAAGCTATAACAAAGAACATCATAGATATAGGGTTCCCTGAGGAACGCCGTTTTCAATTATAATATTCTTGGTTTATTTTCCATTGATGGATATCTTCGTATTTATCCCTTTTAAAAGATTTTTAAAACGGCCACAGTATTTTCAGTTAATCCCATGTATGTCAAAGTTCTAAAAGGGTATTCGTGATTAGCCCTGTCAAAGCCTTTCTCGAAATTTATGAATAAAAGCCCGCCACTGGGCTGGTGTGTTGGAAAATATAGAAATGACATCCCTGTACTCACTCAAAGTTTTAAATATATTACGCCCAGGGAGATGTCTGCTGACCACCTAGTATTTTTTCTAAGACTGGTCTAAATCTGTATTTGATAACCCGTGCTATTAATTTATAATCCGAATTCAATAGGGTTATTGGTCTCATTTTCTTTATGTACTTTATTTCCAAAGTCCTACCTTTTTGAAGCAGCACAGTTAAACTTTGTTTAAAATCTGTTGGGACAGCCTCACCGTTCATTATTTTCTTTATAATTTCAGTGAATTTGCTACCTATTAGATGACAACAGGTTTTGTAAACCTGGTGAGTTTTTCTGGGGGGAGGATTTTAATATATCTAAAACTTCTTCTTCTGTTACTTCTTCACTGATTTTTTGTTATCCTCTACTGATATTTTGTTATCAAGTCCCGATGTGGATAAAAATTCTATTACTAGGTTTTCCTGTATCAGCCGATCATTGTAGAGGGTTCTATAAAATTTATAAGCCTCGTCTAGAATCTCTTTTTGATTTGTCAAGAGTTTGTTATTCTCGGCTCTGAGACATTCAATAAAATTTCTTCGCCTCTGCTGCTGATGCCGTATGAGATGATTGATGTATTTTCCTCCTCAACAATAGTTTGTGTATGTGATTTTATTTGGAGACCTGTAATATGTTGACTTTTGATTTTAATTAGATGTGCCTTAGTTGTGTTTATCTGCATTATTACTTCCTGGATCAACGGTTGCTCGTAGAGCTCGCGAAGACATGTGTTGTATAATTCAACTGTGTTTTTCATCCACCTAGCTCGTTCTTTACCATACGCTATTAATGTGGCTCGTAACTTTTTCTTCGCGTCAGAAGTCCACCATTCAATACTGGATCTGTATTTATGACGGTGTCTTAAGGAGCCCTGCCAGGTCCTCGCAAGTTGGTCAGACAGGTCATTTTCTGCCAACATGCTTATGTTTCACTTCCATACTGGCCTAGCCCAGTATGTCTTCTGTTTACTTAAATTGATACTGCATCTTACTCCCAGGTGAAAGGAGAAATGGTGGATATAACTTCGATACCAACTGCATGGTTTTCTAAGTTAGCCGAAACATAAATTCTATCAATCCAACTCTGAGATTTTTTTGTGATATAAGTAAACCTGACCATAGTGGGATATTTTACCTCCCACGCGTCTTTCCAGTTCATGTTCTGTACTAACCCCTCAAGTTTCCTGTATTTATTAAAATTTGGGCGCTGGTCCTTTTCATGTAAAACGCAATTCCAGTCTCTACCATTTAAAACGTCAGCAGGATTGTCATAAAGTAAAGCTAAAATATCACTTTTATAAAACTTGGCCCTATCTTGTCTGGCATTGTTGCCAGATGGGGCATAAACATTTATAAAAGTTTTATTTAAATTTTTACATCTAATGCCCTTACCAGATTCTAAAAATTTGGGGTCTCGCAGTTCAATTCCTTCCTTGACAAGGATCCCGCAACTGTGCTCAAGAGCTACGTTTAAAATTTCTTTGTAGCCTGCCACATAAAGATCCCTAATGTACACCTACTGCAACAATGCAATATCAGTGTCTGACTGATATAAAAAATCTTTAAGAGCAGCCACTTTGGTTGCATTTTGGATGTTGTTAATATTTAATGTAGTTACATTGTATGTTTGCAGCATATAAGATATGGTAAAGAACTTTTTGTTTTAAATGATTAAAGAACTAGGTATTTCTTTCTTTCTAAATTTTTTCTTGCCGATTATTTTTTCATTTGTCTCTGATAAAGGTCCCCATAAAAGCCTCTGCCACGCTTTTTATAGGAAATGCCTTCGTCTTGTGCCGGTTCGTCTTCCATTTCTTGATCCGTTAGTTCCTCTTTGTCTTCTGACCAGTTTAATTTTGCCACGGAATTGCTTTCATTTAGTGGTTCATCCACCGTTTTGTTGGCATCGGCATTTAGTGATAAAATGTTTACACTGTCCAGATTAACTTGACTTCTGTTTTCTGAAGATTACTGTCTGCCCCCCTCCACAGTACAAACTTCCTTCTTCTTTTCTCGTTCTTTGATAGATCTCAATTTTTCTCTGCCGCTTCGTGTGCTATTCTGCGTTTTTTTTTATTTATCTTCCGTTTTGGGGTCCCCCAGGAGACACATCAGGTGATTTTTCTGCAGAGTCAGTTTAAGATCTCTCAGCCGACATCTGCTCTGCCTTTTCGTCTGAGTTTGTTTTGTGAGAGTCGTGTTGAATCTCAGAGTAAATTTTTTTCTCTGTGCTATTGCTGAGCTTTGCTTCTCCCTCTTTCCCTGTGTGTGGTTCGTAATCGTGTGCTTTGTTAATTACTTTCTGCCAGTTTCCTGTTTTTGACTTATTTTCTGTTTTTGGATTCCCTTTTTCTGGTTGGTTGTCTATTGTTTGTTCTGTATCCATTACCATCATATCATAACTCGCTGGCTCTCCACGAAACGGAACTGAATAGCGCAGCGCGATATCGGATTCTGCGGTTGGCGTCGCATGTGGGAAACCTTCTGTCATATTCGGTGCTTCATTTATTTCCTTATCGGGAGAACTTACACTAGTTCCGCCGACGTCGGCACAACTGGTTAATGCTATGACATTTCCGGGTACCGCTACAGGATTTGCTTCCTGTGCCGTTGTTGAAAGCTCTGCGGGTCCGCACGGGTAAGCGGCGGCGGCGGCAGCGTACGTCAACTAGAGGCTGACTGCCTGGCCGGGGACAGCCGCCTCTCCGTTTGGTAGCTGCGGGACACGCCTTTTGCTACATTCGTTTCGAACGTGCGTCGTGGAATTGCATAAGGCACATGTTCGAGGTTGACCATCGTATTGCACAAGTGTACGGTACCCACACACGTATATATAAGAGGGAATATGCCTAGCCGGCTGCGGTGGCCGAGGGGACTGAGGCGCTCCAGTCACGGTCTGCACGGCCACTACAGTCGGGGGGTCGAATCCCCCCTCGGGCATGGATATTTGTGTCGTCCTTAGTCTTAGCAAGTTCATAAGTAGTTTGTAAGCTTAGGGACTGATGACCCCGTAGTTAAGTCCCATAAGTTCTACAAACATTTGAACTTTTTTTTTGGAATATGCCTCTGCATTTCTATCTTGATTTGACGGACGTCGTTCAACACAGGAAACATGTAAGCCTCCGACCATTTTTCGGCAATATTTGAAACAATTCTACCGGAGTCTCGAAGGATAGTTCAAAGACCCGTAAGGTCCTGATACCTAGCCCCGCATGAGAGACTAGAACGTCGCTTACTTTCCCATCAGACTGATGAAACTTAATGACACCACAGCAATTATCTACAATAGCACAAAATAATTCTGGGCTCTGCATCTTTCCATAGACAGCATTAGACAAAAAGGATAAATGTACTCCTACCACGTCGTCGCCATTTATCTCAACTTTTTCCTCAAACCACCGCTTAATTTCGAAACTTCTATCGAAAGTAAATTTGATCGTATCTTTCCTCAACTGTTCGATCGTGTTCATTCTGTCTTAGAAACGTCCATTACTGAAGCGAAAATCACAAATGAAGTGATCACACTAACCTCGGAATCAGCGACACAGCCGTTGTCCACTTGGTCACCTGTGCTCGCTTCATGGGCGACTCAAATTCCCACAAGTGGCACGCTATGGCTGTAGCGCCCCTATCGTTCATGCCCTCTGACACTCGCCATTACTGATTCCCGTGCGAGGTCGAACGTATGACCGCACCTGTGGTGAAGTAATTGAAGCTGACGCCGACTTCGCGTGTAAACACTTATTATTTTGGTATGGTGTCCGTTCTGAAAGAACAGACACCACACCAAAATAATAAGTACTAGTATTTGTTGAAAGAAAGTAACAACAGAAATATTTATTTTCTATCCGGTTTCCAGCACCCAGTACTCACCTTCAGAAGCATATTCGATTGCAGTGTATGTAACAGGTGTCCTTACAGCGTATACCATGCCCACTATTGGCGAGGAAATGGTGCAAATGGTTGCTGACTCGTAAGCAAATTTTAAGGCACAACGTAAACAGACACAATCAGGATACTTCCGGAGGGTTCTCTAATTTTTATTTTATTTATTTATTTTGCAGCAACCCGTTTCAGTTCTTTTATTTTACTTTTCATATGGTACCCTTCTTTAGATATCTGTATAGGAAAACAGTCACAAATTAGCGGTAAAATAATGTTTTTTAGTAAGAAATTAAGATATATATTGACAAGGAAAAGGTTCTTAATTAGTGTCAAAATTAAAAATGGTGTTACAGCATAATGCCGTAGACTTCTAAAAATGTGTAATTGCAGTTACAACATTTTTAACCATAAAAAACGGTTGCATGCATATAAGTATACATCTTGTAGAAAGATATAAAAAAAGCCAAGATCGCTGATCATCAATTTTTATTTATGACGACCGGTTTCGCTAAACTATGTCAGCATCATCTGGACCAATACAATCATTTTACAAGGCCATAATGTGACATTGATTCCTCCTCTTCCATCGTTGCTCTCCACTCACCAGGTATGACTTGCATGGTGCAGAGGCATTCAACACTGGGTACTCACTTATCTGATCGATCCAAAAGCTCTTCACATATTTCGAGGAGATGGTTCTCGTGGTCTTGACCCACGAGCCTTGGGGCGAACTTGACGACATACCAAAATGCTGAGCGAAGATTTTCTGAGATGATCCAACTCATGTATGTTACATTGTTCTGCAATCTCTCGGACCGGTGGTCTTTAATTGAATAGGTCGGAGCTTTGATGTGTCTGTCTTCGGTGTACATCGGAGAGATAGAGGATCGTATAGAATTTGCATGAAACTAGTCTTCGAGCTGAAGACCACAGTAACTATATTTTAATCTTCAACCAACTATGGTTCAAATAGACGTTAATGACATCAAAAGCATTATCATTAATTGCGTCAGTATTTTTTATAAAATTACTAGCTCTGTGAATAATAATTCTGAAAATTAGTGGAGTGGCCGAGTGCTTTAAGGTGCCTTGCTGCGGAGGACGTTGTTGATCGCCGTCGGACGTTCGATTCCTCTCTCGGACATGGATGTGGGTGTTGTTCTTAAGTTAGTTTAAGTAGTAGTAAGTCTAGGGACTGCTAACCGAAGCAGTTAAGTCTCTTAGATTTACAAACATTTGAACATTTTTGAAAATTTGTAATACTTCCTGTTATGATAATAAGAGATCTTTATTATCACCTCGATTAGTACTAAGTGATACAAGGAACTTGTCAGTCTATATTACTTTCAGCAAATAAAGTAAAGTGACGCTGCTTTGTATCTCGAGACTTTAATTACTACATTTCCGTTAGTTTTATTTTGCAGCCCTTTTGTCCTCGCATCGTCTTTCCGCTGCAGACGTCATATGACACTGTTCCGTGTCACCTCTGGGAACTGTATGAGAACTTCCACGAGTTCCGCCTCTCACAGCAATTTTACTGCGCATCCAGGCGTTTCAGCACCATTTTCGAATGACTCAAGTTATGAATAAATTAAAAAGTTCCTCTGACAAACAGACAAAAGTTCCGAGAACTGAAGCTTACATTAGAAGCAACTAAAATTCAGAGAAAGAAAAGAGATTTAATCTAGAAACTTCCAGCAACACTGCGCTGCTAAAAATTGTTGAGAATAGGACTTCAAACTGATTTCGCATTACGACACTGAATATTAAAGCAAAACTTGCTTTTCAATGTAATTACTTGAGAAAGTAATGTTTTACACATGGTTTATAGTTAAGGATAACATTTTTGCTGTATGTAAAGAAAGTCGGAGCGTAGAATTATTTAAGCAACCAGAGGGTCAGATTCTATTAAAAAGTGCTCTTTGTTCAGGTCTAACACAATCATCCTGTACTTTTTAGCCAAATGATTCATTATTGATTCATATCTTACACGGTATAAAATTTATCATGTTTATTCTATCGATTGTTGAATAAATATGTCTTATACCTGATGTACGTTATCTAATGATATGCATTCACGTGTTCCCCCCACACTTCCTGGTATCGTTTCCCCTTTTTCCAACAGAAAGACATTTAATTACCAATCAGGCAATGATGGCGATCTTATTAGTACATTTGAGACCGCTTTAATCCTACTAATGGACTATGTTCGTCCAATGTGGCTCGGGCTGGAACTCCACGCAGCATATGGACAGGTCGTCCTGTTTGAAAACTGCATTTAGTCGAATAATGCCTCAAATTTATCTTACCCCCACAGTCCTAAAGCTTCTAGCCTCTTCTTATCTCAGCTGCGTATCAATCATGGACGTTTCATTGCCATACAAGGCTACACTCCAGATATTCACATTCAGAAAAGACTTGACAACACTTGAAAGTAGCTTGTTAAGTTTTCTAAATAAGATCTCGGGCGGTCGAGATCTGTAAGTGCAAATTAAAACGCTCACTGCTGCTCTAAATTACTTAGCGAGTGGCCACAGAACTTGTGTAATGGAAATTTATCTAACTGCTCACTCCCTAAGGGAGCTGCCAATGTTTTGACAAACACAAAATTAATGTTAAAAAGAAATAGATAATTAAACATGGGATGGAGAACATGAAATTATAAAGCAGGGGTTTGATACATTAAATCATTATCTATACAATAAAATGAACAAGCAAATAAATGTAGGGAGACCATATTCTGCACAATAAAGCACATACATTGTACAAAAGTGAATCAGATCATAAAGTCACTGCCCTTAATAAGATTTTATATGCCCTTTATGAAAACGGAGGAAATTTGCAAATACACAGTGGATAAAGGATAGCACATTCATTCAATCACAGACACATGCATGACGTTTGCGACACATTACAAATGCGGCAACACTTGATAGCAGCGGCGAAACGAAGCGTTCTCATGAGATGGCAGGTGTCTTCAAGGACTAATTAAAAATAATAGTATGCACGAAACGAACTCATGTGTGGGGAGGCAGAGGCATACAATCCGTAAGTACCTCGTAGTGTACGACCACAGTGAATTAGATAGAATTTACAAAAATAAATTAACTTAGGGTAAGCAAGTGAAGCACATATGGGAATTCACATAGAAGAAATCTAGTATTCGTAAAAGCATGGCAGAAAACCGAAGTAGAGACCGTTACGAAAGCACGTGGTGCAATGTGTCATACCAAGACAGAATCAAACAAAAAAATCTAAGAAATGTTTAACATACTCGCCGATACAGGCGCGACGCGGAAATGTTAGTTATAAAACAGCAAGGAAATTCAAACAGACTAAGTTTACAAAAATGTTCAAATGTTTGTACAGCTTAAGGGACTTAACTACGGGGTCATCAGTCCCTAAACTTACAAACTACTTATGAACTACTTACGAACTAGGAGGGCACAAATATCCATGCCCGAGGGGGGATTCGAACCCTCGACCGTAGTGGCCGTGCAGACCGTGACTGAAGCGCCTCAGTCCCCTCGGCCACCGCGGCCGGCACTAAGTTTACACAAAGGCTGAAGACCACACATGTGTATTCCAGGCATGGCAGAAGAAGTACTTAAGAAAACTATCATTGATAAACCAAGACTGCTTGGTCACGAACAAAGTAACGTGCTAACAGCCTACCATCCCCTCAGCATGATTCCACGATATAGTCACTTCGGTGCAACTTAAGACCACGCCAAAAGTTTTCCCCTCCACACACCGGATGTAGGGCGCCCTAAAACCAATGCAGAGCGCTTTCAGAGCATAGTGTCTACTTACCCTCGCTACCTGAAGAAGGTAAGAAGATAATACCCTCTTTTAGAGCTCCAGAGAGGTCTTTTTTTGTCACCTCTTTCGACCATCATTCTGTTGGTACTACACTAAGAACAGGCCACCTCGCCATAGTGCCAAGTAAGCTTGTATCTGGCCACCCAGCAGACGCCAGTGCAGTCGACTTACGAAGCCATGCGTTCTTAACTAAAGTAAACGAGACCTAAAGCAAGAGGCGGCGTCTGTAAGCCATTGCGCGGCAGTCAGTCAATATTAAGAGCAATCTTCACATGAACACACAAGTTCAATCACACGGGTGGAAACATATATAAACTTCGAGCATTTATCATTAATAAATGAATAAAATAACTGGCATACAAAGAGACAATATTAATGGCGGACAAATTTAGAGTAATGAATAACACAAAATGGAACTCGACCACGAATTCAGTGGACGTGTTTCACACTTAAATATAAAGTCCATTAACATTTGGAAAGACAATACTTCAACATGCTTCGAATGACATGCGGTTAGATAGAAGCCAAAAATGGTGGACCAAACATGCAATAGATGACACTTCATATGACATAAAGCCAATAATTAACAACAGATATTTCTTAAAGACGACGTTATGTGTAATAAACTAGCGGCGTCTCCCGGATTACTTATTTATTCCAATCTCTTCTTATTGCAACTCTCCTCATTCTCTGTGTGCATGCCCTCCTTTCCTCTCTAATCACACCCCTTCTCTGCCCATCTCCCACCCCTCTCCTGGCCATCTCTCCCAATATCTGCCAAACGCCTTTCTATTTCCTCTTTCAATTCTCTCCAGCATCTGTGAAAAATTATGTATCTCTGTTAACTTGCATGTTGATTGGTGATATGTTGTTTAAAATGTGGAGTGTCAAGGTTGGGAAATGAAGTTCTGGGAGTGGGGGTGGAGCGTTTTTGCAGTACTACCTTCATAGTATTACAATGCCCCTGCCTTACAGCCAGGTGCCCAGCCGTTCAAGAGAAAACAGCTGCTAAACTTTCGTTGTTGTATTGTATATCCGTATGTCCGCTCTGTGAACCGAATAACGCGGTGGCCAAGGTTCTTGCTGGATTGTGTAGCAAGCTGAAGGCTCCGTATACGAATCCCTAGCCGGGATTTTGTTTTGTTCAATATTCCGTTTATTCAAATTCTTCTTCATTTAACTGATCAATACGGGGGGGGGGGGGGGAGGGGAAGTTCGAATCCTCCCTCGGGCATGGATGTTTGTGTCGTCTTTAGTATAAGGTAGTTCATAAGTAGTTTGTAAGTTTAGGGACTGATGACCCAGCAGTTAAGTCCCTTAAGCTTAACAAACATTTGAACATTTTTTTATCAATACGTTGACTGTAATAACTATATACGAAATATTGTTAACAATTCGTGCTTCGTATTTTCGAAGTATCGATTTGCTTTCTTTGTTGAAAACTAACTGTACAACTACGCTCACATTGAAAACTATGTATCGGACAAATGGTAGAAAAGGTAAAACAGTCAATATTCCGAAGATTGGTTTGAACACTGCAGTGCATGTATGTATGTATGTATGGAGGTGGTACGCCGTTGCCTTTCTCCGATCATACTTACCTAGCCAGTTATAGGGGGGGGGGGGGGGGACCTACAGTTTAAAGTGGATTCCGAACCACGGTGCTACTCGATATTTTTCATGTCAGTAGCATTGCCAGAGGTGAAAGAAGTGGAAAGTGACAGATAAAATCCTAGGACTTTTGGGTTGATAGTCTCGCACTCTTCCACTGTGCTACCAAGCTACACTTAATAAAGAACGAATATTCAAGGAAATAACTGGGACGATAACGTTCAACATGCTGAAATTACACGTTTTTAATTTTAAAATCATTATATAGTCATTTTACAATAAATAAAAGCAAATAGATACTTCGAAAATACGTAGCACAAATTATTCAAATGTTCAAATGTTTGTAGAACTTATGGGACTTAACTGCGAGGTCATCAGTCCCTAAGCTTACAAACTACTTATGAACTACCTAAGACTAAGGACGGCACAAATATCCATGCCCGAGGGGGGATTCGAACCCCCGACCGTAGTGGCCGTGCAGACCGTGACTGGAGCGCCTCAGTCTCCTCGGCCACCGCGGCCGGCACAAATTATTTACAATACTTCATATGTAAGTATTATTGCAATCAATTAACGTGTGGATCAATTAAATAAACATGAATCTGAAGAAACAGAAAAAGCGACTGCATCAAAACGCTTCCTACTAATGCTGTATTCGCACCTTATGCAATTGTTCTACCTACTCATTTACATCACCTTACATTTTTCTGAATTTAGAGTTAGCTGCCATCCCTCACATCAACTATAAATTTTTTCTATGTTATCCTGTCTGCTTTACAATCAATTAAAGACGACACCCTTCCGTACACCACAGCATCATCAGAAAACAGCCGCAAATTACAAGTTACTCTGCCCATCAGATCATTTATGTAGAGAGAAAATAATAGCGGTCCTATCACTCTCCCTTGGGCACGCCTGACGATACACTCTGATGAACACTCGCCGTCGAGAACAACATACTGCGTTCTATTACCTAGGAACTCTTACAGCTAGTCACAAATCTGTGAACCTGTTCCATATGCTCGTATTTTCGTTAGCAGTCTGCAGTGTGGTACCGCTTCAAATGCCTGTTCGAAATCGAGAAAAACACATCAGCCTGTTGCCCTTCATCCTTGCTTCGTAAGATGTCATGTGAAAAAAGGGCAAGCTGAGTTTCATAGAAAGAAACTTATCCGTCTCAAGGAAATTTACTATATTCGAGCTGAGAATGTGCTCTAAAATTCTACAGGACATTAATGTCAACGATAAAAAAAGAGGTAAAGCAGTCAACAATCCGAAGATTGGTTTGAACACCACAGTGCTTCACTAGGCATGGTCCTGTTTGGAGGTGGTATGCCGTTGCCTTCCACCGACCTTCGAACTGACTTTCCCAGCCAGTTATAGGGGGATCTACAGTTTAACGTGGGTTCCGAACCACGGTGCTACTAGGTATTTCTCACATGAGCAACACTGCCAGAGGTGAAAGAAGTGGAAAGTGACAGATAAAAATCCTAGGACCTGGCGGGGATAGAACCTGCGACCTTCGGATTTGTAGTCTGGCACACTACCACTGCGCTACGGAGCGGCACTATATCGGCCTGAAATTCAGTGGGTCCTATAAACGGGAGCCACCGGCGCCATTTTTTTTAATCACACGGAACTTTAGGCTGAATAAAGGATTCGCGATAAACAGAATACTCTTTGTAAAATCGAACTGGTATTCCATCCGGACCATCCGGGCTTTTTTTTTTCTCTCTCTCAGCTGCTCCTCTACACTGGAGTTAGTGCGTTGATCAAATGATAGATCGTTTGTAAGGCCCTCCTGCGTGAAATCTTTCTTAAATGTTAAATTTAGAACTTTATCTTTCCGTTTGCTTTCTTCTGTTATTGCCCCGAAATGGTCAAGAAGTAAGTGAAAACATTTGACCCGCTTCTCGATTTTACATAGTACCACGCTGTCGACGGGACGTTAAACACGAAGCTTCCTTCCTTCCTTCCTTAAGAAAGAAGCGGTAACACTCTCTGCGCAATCCACCCATCATTCAATGCACGGGGCACACAACGCAATCTGTGGCTGCTCTGTTCGGTCAATGGGACTGGGAAGTACTGTACCATCCATCATTCTCCCCGGACTTAGTCCTTGTGTCTTTTATTTGATTCCGAAGATGACCGAACCACTTCAGGGCACTCGCCTCAGAACCATTCCAGAGATTCGACAGGCAGTAGACCGCTCCATTTGTACCAGCAACAGAACAGGCTGTACTAACCGTATACTACGCCTTCCACATCGCTAGCAACTGGTTCAACACAACATTGGTGACTCCTCTGAAGGACAGTAACAGATGCTTTTGTATTGGTTGTTAATAAATAGTTGCCACTATTTAAGTTCCAACCCTCATATTTATCGTCCTTGTTTCACTCTGTACACTCGACACAAATGTCTTCAGAAAATACTTCCTTACACCTAAATTATTTTTGACTTTCAAATTCCCCTTTTTCTCAAAAACACTTTTCTTCCCATTGCCATTCTGCATTTTATATCCTCAGTACTGCGATCATCATATGTTATTTTCCTGCCGAAGTAACAAAACTCATCTACCAACTTCTTTGCTTCGTTACCAAATATAATTCATTCAGCGTCGCCTGATTTTCCTAGACTGCATTCCATTACTCTTTTTTTTGTTCTTAGACAGTAAATGACTCTATTTCTGTTACCAGTGATGCCGTTACATACACCATTGGCGTCCAGAATATTTGAGCATTTCAGTTAGGCAGAGAAAACGACGTGAATGTAACCTGTGCCGTAATAAACGGCAGACAGACTGTCAGTCCTGCTGTTGTAAGATGTGTTTCACTGCTGGACCAGATCCGATGAAGAAACAAATAAATCGTTCAATGCCCTTCAGAGGTGTCGATCTTCTCCGCGGGTTGTGGGAGTGATGAGACTTCACGCATTCAGTCGTTTCCTATTGCCTTGCATTGCTCAAGCTTTTCCTTCCACATGCGCATCAATGGATGCTTCACAGTTACCTCATGCTAATAATGTGCCTTGTTTTAAAATCACTGCCTTTACGCCTCGGTTTAGCACAGTCCAATTGTGATTCAACCGTAAAAATATAAATATATATATATATATATTAATTAATTATATAAAATTAAAAAATAAATAATTAATAATTATTTTTCTCGCCGGTTCTGTATGTTTTTGTGGGCGCTGAATTCGACTTTCAAGCTTTCTGCCTTTTAGGAGGTCGGCTTCACAACAAAAACACGCAAAAACCTAAAAATTTACGCACTTTTTTAAGTTTCTTGTTTATATTTCGATAACTATGCGTTTTTCGAAGATGTCCATTCTGCAAATAATTAAAATAGACTAAGTTTATTCCAAAAAGCACTACTCAGGTTTGATTTTATAATGAGCGGTATTGGCACTAGAGCTTGCTGAATAGGAGAGTTTTCTTGATCCTTCTGTGAAAAGGTCAAAAACGTCCACTTGAACGCCCTAAAACTCGAGAAATATACATATTATCAACTAAACCCCTACATCACGTTAAAGTACATTACGTTTCCTACAAGGAACGTCTATACTATTCGATTTTCACGTTAGAAGGAAAGCACCAAATCGAAAATTACGAGCAATGCATTTGAAGCCCTTTAGTGAACCGACCTCTCCCACCTGCCTATCTTTCGTTAATGCTACATTTTTGACGTGTAACATTAAAAAGGATCGATGAGAAAGTATGTTTGATGAAAACATGATCAAATTATACTTAGAACATACTAGGTACGTGACAATGAACAGTAAGCGGAATATGAAATCAGCAGGTGTTACGAAATGATTGAGTGTCGATCCCAGGATTAGGTCATCAAATATTATAACAAAACCCCTACACCACATGAAAGTACATTAAACTCGGATTTCTAAAACGCGACGGCATTTTCCTCCCTTATAAACGAATATCCACCGCGACAGAATAGCCTTGCGCACTGAGGCGCCGTGCAGATGATTAGATTACATTAGATTAGATTAATACTTGTTCCATAGATCATGAATACGACACTTCGTAATGATGTGAAACGTGTCAGTTAAATGAAATGTGTCAATACATAATATTACATGACATTCAATTTTTTAATTTTTTTTTCTTTTTTTTCTCTTTTATCTAATTTTTATCTAGAAATTCATCTAGAAGGAATTGCCATTCAGAAATTCTCTTCATTTATTTTTAAATGCTAGTTGGCTATCTGCCAGAATTTTGATACTACTTGGTAAGTGACCAAAGACTTTTGTGGCAGAATAATTAACCCCTTTCTGTGACAGAGCTAAATTTAACCTTGAATAGTGTAGGTCACCCTTTCTCCTAGTGTTGTAGCTATGCACACTGCTGTTACATTTGAATTCAGTTGGATTGTTAATAACAAATTTCATAAGTGAATATACATATTGTGAAGCTACTGTGAAGATTCCTAGATCCTTAAATAATTGTCTGCAGGATGATCTTGGGTGGGCTCCAGCAATTATTCTGATGACCCACTTTTGGGCAATGAATACTTTCTTACTAAATGATGAATTACCCCAGAATATTATGCCATAAGAGAGCAGAGAATGAAAATAGGCATAGTATGCTAGTTTACTGAGTTGTACATCACCAAAGTTTGCAATCAGCCTAATAGCATAAGTAGCTGAGCTCAAACGATTCAGCAGATCATCAATGTGTTTCTTCCAATTCAACCCCTCATCAAGGCATAAACCTAAAATTTTTGAATATTCTACCTTAGTTATAGATTTCTGGTTGAAGTCAATATTAATTAATGGTGTGATGCCTTCTATTGTGTGAAACTGAATATACTGTGCTTTTTCAAAATTTAAAGAGCGTCCATTTACAGAGAACCACCTAATAATTGTCTCAAATACTTCATTGACAATTTCATCAGTTAATTCCTGTGATTCGGGTGTGATAGCGATACTTGTATCATCAGCAAAGAGAACTAGCTTGGCATCTTTATGAATATAGAAAGGCAAATCATTAATATTAATTAAGAACAGCAAATGTCCCAGTATCGAACCCTGCGGCACCCCATGCTTCAAAGTTCCCCAGTTTGAGGACTCAGCTGTTTTTTGTATATTAAGTGAATTACTTATATCAACTTTCTGAACTCTTCCAGTTAGGTATGATTTAAACCATTTGAGCTCTTTCCCACTCATACCACAATACTTAAGCTTATCTAGAAGAATTCCATGGTTAACACAATCAAAGGCCTTTGACAGATCACAAAAATCCCAACGGGTGATTTAAAGTTATCCAGAATATTTAATATTTCATTAGTGAAAATATGTATTGCATTTTCTGTTGAAAAGCCTTTCAGGAAACCAAACTGACATTTTGTTAGAACTTCATTTTTATTAATATATGAAGCTACTCTGGAATACACTACTTTTTGAAGAATTTTTGATAGAGCGGTCAGAAGTGAGATTGGGCGGTAGTTGTTGAAATCCAACGTATCACCTTTTTTATGAAGTGGTTTGACAATAGCATATTTCAGTCTATCACGGAAAATACCCTGCTCCAGTGAGCTATTACAAATTTGGCTAAGAATCCTACATATTTCTTGGGAACAAGCTTTTAATACCCTGCTGGATATGCCATGTGCGCTCGGTCGTTCGCCGTCAGGGGTTCGAGTTCCCATTCGGGAATTTAGGTTAGTTTAAGTAGTTTGTAAGCTAGGGTCTAATAACCAAGCAGTTAAGTCCCATAGATTAACAAACATTTGAACGTTGTTTGACAAATGCCCGACAGCCGAGGCCACCTCCTATTAGACAACAAACTTGAAATTCGAATTGAGTGCCCCAAAATACACACAGAAACGTAGAGAAAAAGCTTTCGGAATTTTGTTACGAAAGAGGCTGCTTTGAATGCCAATTGTCTGGACTAGTTCGGGCATACGTCGGAAGGGCATCGTTCACATGTACCTTCGGTTTATAGCGACAAGTAAGTGGTGCTGCACCTCGATGTTGAAATGTTCAAATGTTTGTAAATCTATCGGACCAAACTGCGTGATCATCAGTCCGTAGCTTACAAACGACTTAAACCAAGGTAAACTAACCTACGGACAAACACACACACACCCATGCCCCAGGGAGGACTCGAACCTCCACGGCGAGCTACCGCGCGCTCCGCAGCGAGGTGCTTTAGACCGCTCGGCTACTCCACCGCGGCCTTCGATGTTGACCTTAAACCCGCGCCCCGGAATACCTGAAACGCTAAACATTTCTACAGAACATGATAATGTACATGTCCTGTGAATATGAACCTCAAATCATTTAAAGTCTTGTAATTAAGCAGAGTAAAAGGAGGAGAATATTTAATGAAAGAAGTGAAATCTTTCGAAAACTGCGGTGTACCAACAACTTCCATGTAAAATGAAAGTTTCACTCTGCAGCGGAGTGTGCGCTGATATGAAACTTCCTGGCAGATTAAAATTGTGTGCCGGAACCGGGACTCTAACCTGGGACCTTTGCCTATTCGCGGGCAAGCACACTACCGACTGTGCTATCCCGACAGGACTCACGATGTCGCCTCACAACTTTACTTCCGCCAGTAGCTCGCCTCCTACTTTCCTGCGAACGTTGCAAGACTATCACTCCTGGAAGAAAGGACATGGTGGAGACATGGCTTAGCCACAGCCTAAGGGACGTTTCCAGAATGAAACTTTCACTCTGCAACGGAGTGCGCGCTGATATGAAACTTCATGGCAGATTAAAATTGTGTGCCGGAACCAGGACTCGAACCTCAGACCTTTGCCATTCGCGGGCAAGCGCCTTACGGACTTAGCTATCCCAACACGACTCACGATGCCGTCTCACAACTTTCCTTCCGCCAGTATCTTGTCTCCTACTTTCCAAACTTCACAGATGTTCTACTGCGAAACTTGCAAGACTAGCAGTCCTGGAAGAAAGGATATAGTGGAGACATGGAGATATGTGAAGCTTGGATAGTAGGAGGCGAGGTACTGGCGGTGTGAGATCCTACCGTTTCTGGTCGTCTACTGGACTGAAATTTTTCACAAACCCATAACCTTTACGCAATGGAGGGATCAGACGTAATATTTGTAGTACCTAGTTGGACCTGCATGGGCGGAAAAATTGTCCCAGACACGGAAGGTCACAATTCAGCTGATTGCGTACGTTTCACTCCAAGATAGCAAACGCTTGTCGCTTCTCTTGCAGTGAGGCGAATCACAAAGCTGTGTAACAAAAATCGTATACAGGAAATTCTACCAATATCACTTACACTAAAGGGTACTGCTAAAGGAGTAATACGGGGCATGCATTAAATGTTCAATACCACGAAATTCTGTAAAAAGACACTTTTTTATTCATTCAACTAAGATAGAATCAAGAACATGACATTCAAACTGATAATAATTACTTAAACAATTTATCAGGACAACTATCATGAAATGTTTCCCAAATTAATGCAGATATTTAGGAACTAACTGAGCCAGCCACTATCTCGCGATTTCTGCGCTGGTTTAATGGCAAGGCTAAGTGTGATGTGATTGTGTTGCCTACGCTGTCCCACAGTACCTTTCTGACGTAGCTGCTGCGGCTTCTCCAGACGTGCTGAAACCTAATATCAAAAATAAAAAATCTCGCCTAAATTCTGGACTGTCGACACTTCTACCAATCCTGAAGGGATTATACCCACCCTAAATGCTTTAACTAAATAATTGGACCTAATGTCCACCACTCTGACTTTTACCATAACTTGCGAAAAGCGCAAGTCCAACACTTGGTAAAATCGCTAATATTGGTGCACTTCCCACTTAGGAAATTCGCACCAAGACCGCTGTGACTTTCAGACTGGAGCTGGCTGGAACTACGTCCATACAACAGGCCTCTAGTTGCTGAAGTAATTCTCCGCTGCTCTGCAAGCATCGCCTCGGCAAAAATCTCCCACTCCTTGACACTGATGCCACCTGGTGAGAGAATTGCTCCAATGAAATAACTCGTATTATTTCCGACAGCAAATCACAAGGACGCTTCTGTCCTCCTTAGGCGACAGTGCGTACTAAAAGGTGTGAAACTAATGACGTGGAACTACGGAACGGAAATATTGTATTCGTTAAAAGGTGGAAACGATTTTATTGCGAATGGATAGCCATCTTAGATACAAGCGGGCAACACGGTTCGTCCATGTGACTGACACGAGGTGTGCATGAGGCGATCACGTGATACCCCACCCCCTGCGTCTTCTGTTCTTCGCTGCGGCTGGCTGGCGGAATATTTCTTCCCCGTGCCAGTCTTTTCCTTGCTCCCCGCACAATATGTGGTCATTAGTAATGTATGCAAGTGCGTCATTGCCATAATCCAACGACTGCCATTAATGTTTGGCCTATCCCCTAAATCTTTCGTTCTATTAAATTAAAATATGACATGCAGGTTATCAAACTGCATAAAATACCTCGTAGAATAAGCTGAATGGATTAAATTTAGAAGTTAATGGCAAAAATATGTTTGACCCCTTACAGTGGAAGTAAACTTGTGAGGCGGCATCGTGAGTCGTGTCGGGATATCTCAGTCGGTAGAGCGCTTGTCCGCGAAAGGCAAAGGTCCCAGGTTGGAGTCCCGGTTCCGGCACACAATTTTAATCTGCTAGGTAGTTTCAACTTCCATGTAAATAAATAAATAAAAAACTATTATATAAATAATTAAATAAAAAACTGTTATATAAATAAATAAAAAACTATTATATTTACACAAAATACATTAATTTCACAGAGCTCGCTTGTCGAGTCCTGACGACGACGCTGCCCGTATACTACTGTGGCAGCCGCCACTCCGCACTGCAACTCACTGACGGATTCACGATGCCATGATTAGTGAAAAGATTAGTAAAAAGTGAAAAAGACGCCCACCAAAGCGATCGTAAATCTGTCCTTAGTTTTATTTGCACGCCTGTGTATCCTGCACGCTTGGACTTACGAGTTTCAAGCGCTAAACAGGGAATTTCGGCAACCTAGCTCCCCTTCCGAGCCCGTGTCCAAATAGTAGAAGGGGGTTCTGCAGTGCCTGCGATTCGTCGCGACGACCAGTCGGCCCCGAGTAGTGCAGAGCAGAGCAGCAGGCGAGTCCAGCTTGGCGCGGCTAACAAGCTTCCACATTGGACCATGAGCAAATCCCTGTACGAATCACCTCATGTAGTCACGAATATAGGAATTTGGTGAACGCCGTACTTCTCGAAACGGTCCTCCTTCCGCCCCCACCCCCTATGCTTTCAAATTTACAGGCACAGACAGGAATCACAGGCGTGCCCCTCTTTCTTTATTTAATGCAAAACAGGATTCACGGGTGTGCCCCCTTTCTTTTATTTAATGTGAAAAATGTTAATTATCATGCCATGTATTTTTATTGTAGTAGTTAGTTGGATGAATAAATTCTTAATTATACCCGACTGTTTCCATATAACTGTGAGATTACCGCCCAATAGAAATACTGTAAACTAATAGCATTTGATAATTAAACAGTATGAAGTTCACTGCAAACATTGACCATGCCAATGCACTAAATGTTACACAATTTTAATCTTATGATAGCAATGTATGTACGCAGTTGGGTGACAACATTTATAGTTAGGACAAAGGTAGAAATTCTCCACGTTGAGATTTGCTGTGTGCTTGTAGCTGACGGGAGGCCAGCGAGCAGGCCGACGTTGGTGGCTTGTTCCAGCTTAGGATTTTCCAGGCTTCGTTCCGGTGAGGGGGGAGAGGGACAATGGCGAGTGCCAGGTGCAGTGCAGTGCACAGCGTGAAATAAAATATTCTAATACTACTTGCATTTGAAGTAATATGATGCAGTTAGGAACCTATAAGGCCCTCATTACAAAATAGCCTGTTGACAAATAAACAATACATTAGCTGATATAGTCACATCTGACATAATATGTTTAATTGACAATGAAAAGTAATAAATTACCAATGAATACAAGACAGTTACACAACTAGCATGGCAATGTTTGTTTATAAAAATAATATATTAACTATTTCTCATTTTATTTTCAATTAATCTTGTGTATTTTATCTTGAAATATTCAGTTAAATCACTTATCTGTGATATAAGAAATTGCACGATTGTGATAAATAGTACAAAGGATGTTTATACCAATATAAAAACCTAAGAAGACATTTATTTAATGTGTAGTGTAATTATTTTGATTTTAAGTAAAGTTTTAGAAATGTATTGGCTGAGCGCTGTACGTTGGAAGTCGGTTAGAACAGCTCATATGGGGAAGTTGATGACGTAGGGGAAAAAACCCGGCGGTTGAGCTGTTGGCGCGCACGCGCTCGTGGGGAGGAAGTGACGAGTCGGGAGCGAGTGGGGTAGCTGGCCTGGCGGCATCGCTCTAGGCAGTCGGCATGTGGATCTCCAGGCGGAGACTTTAGATTTTTGTATGGCAATTGCCAAGTGTGGTTTCACCAAGTTGTATCGAGTGCTACTGTGTGTTGTGAATATTTGGCCGGTGGAACAAGGTGTGCATCGTACTGAATTAAAGTGACTGTGTTTTGTTAATGTAACACGCGTCGTCACTTAAGCATGAACATAAACGGTGTTTGAGACAGGCACATGGTGTGAAAACTATTTGCGACAAATATTCATTTTGTCTGGGGGCTCACGAGCTATAATTTTTTTGATAAATGTGTCTACGTACAGACGTATCAGCCACAGGGTTCTAATATTGTGAAATAAACAACATAAAGTGAACTTTACGTGTTTTCAAAAATAGTAGTTAGTACTCCCTTTTCTCTCATGAACTTGACTTTATTATGAATTGTTTTGTTAATCATATGCAGGGAACTAAAGCTGCGAACGTGTGATATCATCCCCTAGAAAACGAGTCAAATAGCCGCAATCACAGTTCCAGTGTTTTTGCATGCTTGGGAATTTGGTTCGCAGTTGGTGGTTGTGAGTTTTAAAAATTAATCTTTCCCAATTTTAAACTCTCACCCCAACCTTCACTCTCGTATAACCCTCACCCATAGTCAGATACCAATAATAGATTCTAGTTGGTGAAGCTTATCGCTTTGCCACACTACGTTGTCCTCGGCCTTGGTCAGCGGTCGGCCCCCATCTCGTGTAGCGCCGGCTGGTGTTAACGGCGCGGCAGACAGGGCGTTTACACGGCGCGCTGGTGTGAGGCCCTGTCTGGCCAGCGTCACCTGCCACCGCTTACGTCACAGCACACACTCACCCACTGTGGTCGCCTGGTATACAACGTGTTGGGTACGTGGACGTCAAAGTCTGGGGCCTGTCTCATAAACTGCTCCATCAGCAGTCGCCACCACGGTATTCTTGGAAGTTTGTGTTTCACTGACGAGTTGACAATCCGGATTGTATACCCATTAGATTTCTTTCTGATTATGCTGAAGCGATAGCTCCTTACTTATCAACCATATACAATCGCTCTCTCAAAGAAGGATCTGTACCAAAAAAATTGGAAAGTTGCACAGATCACAACTACATTCAAGAAAGGCCTTAGGAGTAACACAATAAACTAGAGGCCTATTTCATTGGCATCATTTTGCAGCAGGGTTTTGGAACATATCCTACATTCAAATATTATCAATTATCTCGAACAGAATGATCTATTGGCCCAAGGTCAACATGGATTTAGAAAATTTCGTTCATGCGAAACACAACTAGCTCTTTACTCACACGAAGTGATGTGTGCTATCGACAAGCGTTCGCAAATTGATTCAGTATTTCTTGATTTCCAGAAGGCTTTTGACACCGTACCTCACAAACGGCTTTTAATCAAATTGCATGGTTACGGTATATCGCCCCAAATTTGCGACTGGATAGGGGATTTCCTCTCAGAGAGGACACAGTTTCTAGTAATCGATGGAAAGGCATCGACTAAAACGGAGGTGATTTCGGGCGTCCCACAGGATAGTGTTATTAGTCCTCTGTTGTTCCTTATTTACATAAACGATTTAGGGGAAAATCTAAGTAGCTCTTTTAGGTTGTTTGCAGATGACGCCGTCATTTACCGTTTAGTAAAATCATCTCAAGATCAAAACCAACTGCATGATGATTTGAATAAGATATCAGTATGGTGTAAGAATTGGCCGTTGACTCTAAATAATGAGAAGTGTGAAGTCGGCCACATGAGTACGAAAAGAAATCCGTTAAACTTTGTTTACATGATAAATCAAATGTGAAAGCCGTAAACTCCACAAAATACATAGGAACTACAATTACTTCTGACTTAAATTGAAAAGAACACGTAGGTAATGTCGTGGGAAAGGCGAACCAGCGACTGCGTTTTATTAGCAGAACCCTTAAAAGATGCAGTAGAACTACAAAAGAAACTGCATACACTAAGCTTGTCCGTCCTTTTATGAAGTATTGCAGTCCAGTGTGGGATCCTTATCAGGTGGATTTGACGGAGGACATAGAAAGAGTCCAAAGGAGGGCAGCTCGTTTCGTATTGTCACGATAGAGGGGAGAGAGGGTTACGGAAATAATACAGGATCTGGGATGGGAATCATTACAACAACGGCGCTTATCGCTGCGGCGTGGGCTACTTACGAAACTACAATCGCCAACATTCTACTCAGAATGCGAAAATATATTGTTGGCTCCCACTTATATAGGTAGAAATGATCATCAGAATAAAATACGAGAAATCAGAGCCCGAACGGAGAGATTCTTCCCGCGCGCTATTCGAGAATGGAATGGGAAGTAAAATAGTATAACGGTGGTTCGATGAACCCTCTGCCAGGCTCATAAATGTGATTTGCAGAGTATCCCATGTAGATGTACTGACTCCTATACCGACCGGAGCTTTCTCCTAAAATTCTACTATGCGAAAATTATATATATGCTATGTTCAAATGCCCGCTTCGCTTGATGCTTCATCTGGAAGTGTTAATAATGATATTACTACGGGAAAGCACTTCCAAATGTTCTGGAAATAATTTTCAGACATTGGGAAATTTTTCCAAATTATCATGTTCGGCCAATGAGCGGCTGTAAACTGATAATAATGATCCAAATGTTCAGATGTTTGTATTGTCTATGGGACTTAACTACGGGGTCATCAGTCCCTAAACTTACAAACTACTTATGAACTACTTACGAACTAGGACGGCACAAATATCCATGCCCGAGGGGGGATTCGAACCCCCGACCGTAGTGGCCGTGCAGACCGTAACTGAAGCGCCTCAGTCCCCGCGGCCACCGCGGCCGGCAATAATGATCCAGTTTTCTTATATATTTTATTTAGTCTTTACACCCTAGATTGAAACATAATCCTTGGTTGTTCGAATGTTGCAGGTGCTTCAAATGAAATAACTTTGAAGCAGGCATTGTAATTTCCGATAATTTATAAAAATTCTCTAGTATTCGTCTCTCATTAATTCCAAAAATTCCGGCGATTGCAAGTTGAAAGCCGCTAATTTAATTTTAACCAATTAAGAAGCATCTACGTGGCGTTCTCCTTTGTATTCTTCCTTTTTCTCCTTACAAAATTCATATTTTTTCCTTATTCTCGGAATCAGTGCAATTCGATGGTCATTATAACCTTTAGTGGCATCGACACAGTATTTTCCTTGATGTTTTCTACTTAAAGTACTTACTTTTGTTCCCAATACTTGAGCTTCCACCTCTTCACTTAGCCGGAAATTACTCGTTATCGCTCTAGATTGCTTTCATCGATCAATAGCCTGTGCTTTTCATTCTCTCTTTCCCTGTTATTTTTTCCTGATTCGATTAGTTCCCCAGTCAAATAGCAGTTGACCGGCGTTGCCTGGTGAAACGTTGTTGTGATGCCTCGTGTAAGGAGGAGAAATGCGTATCATCACGTTTCCGACTTTGATAAAGATCGGATTGTAGCCTATCGCGATGGCGGTTCGTGGTATCTTGACGTTGCTGATCGCGATGGTCGCGATCCAATGACTGTGGTGGGTTCAGGAGGGCATTACGGAACGCCGTGCTGGATCCCAACGGCCTCGTATCACTAGCAGTCGAGATGACAGGCATCGTATCCGCATGGCTGTAACGTATTCTGCAGAGACGTCTCAATCTCTGAATCTACAGATGGGGGCGTTTGCAATACAACAACCATCTGCACGAATAGTTTGACGACGTTTGTAACAGCATGGACTATCAGCACGAAGACCATGGCTGCGGTTACCCTTGACACTGCATCATAGATAGGAGTCCCTGCGATGGTGTATGAAACGACGAACCTGGCTGCACGAATGGCAAAACGTCACTTTTTCGGATGAATCCTGGTTCTGTTGACAGCATTATGGTCGCATCCGTGTTTGGCGACATCGCGGTGAACGCACAATGCAAGCGTTTATTCGTCATCGTCATACTGGCGTATCACCCGGCATGATAGCATGGGGTGCCTTTGATTACACGTTTCGGTCACCTCTTGTTCGCATCGACGGCACTTTGAACAGTGGCCGTTATAATTTAGATGTGTTACGATCCGTGGCTCTCCCCTTCATTCGATCCCTGCGAAACCCTACATTTCAGCAAGACAATGCACGACCGCATACGGGCCTTCTGGATACGGATAATGTTCGACTGCTGCCCTGGCCAGCTGATTCTCCAGATCTCTCACCAACTGAAAACGTTTGGTCAATGGTGGGGGAGCAACTGGCTCATCACAATACGTCAATAACTACTCTTGATGAACTGTGGTGTCGTGTTGAAGCTGCATGGACAACTGTACCTACACCCGCCATCCAAGCTCTGTTTGACTCAATGTCCAAGCGTATTAAGGCCGTTCTTACGGCCATAGGTGGTTGTTCAGGGTACTAATTTCTCAGGATCTATGCACCCAAATGTGCGAAAATGTAATCACATGTCAGTTCTAGTATTATATATTTGTCCAATGAAAACCCGTTTATTATATGATTTCTTCTTTATGTATTTAATAGCCAGTAGTGTAATTGACGTAAAAGTAAGGGCCTACGCCTGCCTGCGCACTGATTAACGGATCACGGCTCGTCATCGGCAATTTATGTCGGGCCCGGTGGTCTTGGCGTAAATCTCTCGGCTGCAAACCGAAGGGTTCAAACCCCGTCAGACCTCGGATTGTTTCAGTTTGCGTTTTAAGCCATCCTTCAACTCTCAACGATATGACGAGTCGCCAGATACGACAGGTGGTTCGGATTCCATGTTACGCTGTAGGTCCCCTTTCCCCGGTTTAAGAACTGGGGCAGGCTACGGATACGCAAGTCGCCGAAGTGGCGTCCAATTGAAAGATTTGCACCAGGCCAATGAGCCACACGATAATAATAATATCCATCACACAGAACCATCGTCTCGTTGGGGCGTAATAATTAATATATTAAATTGATAAGATGGCACTCAGCCACAAAGGCTGCCGAAGCCGTTAAATTCAAAACCGGAGAGCCAACGTATTCTTGGCGGAAGGATACTTCTGTTACCGCCCTCTGAAGAGGTCACCAGGACAGGCCGCAACCCTAGAAGTCGTGAAACCGGGCCTTGCGGGCCGGAACGAGCTTTAACAGTACTCTGGGTCAGGTTGGTAGCACGTCACTAGTTTTGCCGGCGGAAGAATCAGCGGTTCGAAATTCGCGTTAAAAAACTTTTGTGAGCGACGTGGCCACTCTCAACAGTTCCTCAGTTGCTCAGTTGCTCAGATGTTTGCAGTTCTTAGGAGGATAGGTCCGCGATCGCGTATTGTGCAGAAGTGCCGCCACGTTCAATCTTGGTGATATTTCGCGTTGACTGACAGGAACTTCACAGTCCCAACCAGCACGTATTCGTGATTGGTAAAGTAATGGCATTAGGTCGCGATTTTACTAAATATGCAACGATTTGCATATCGAGCGTTGATTACTAAAATGCTTTTGTGCCACCCCGTTTCGAGCTCAGTCTACTGTACTCATGCCAAGCGGGTATTTTCATATAACACTCTCAATACGCTCTCGTTAAAGGCTGGTCGAATTAATAATAATGTTTGTTCAAATGTTCAAAAATCTTATGGGACTTAACTACGGGGTCATCAGTCCCTAAACTTACAAACTACTTATGAACTACTTACGAACTAGGACGGCACAAATATCCATGCCCGAGGGGGGATTCGAACCCCCGACCGTAGTGGCCGAACAGACTGTGACTGAAGCGCCTCAGTCCCCTCGGCCACCGCGGCCGGCATAATGTTTGTAAATCTATCGGACCAAACTGCGTGGTCATCAGTCCGTAGCTTACAAACTACTTAAACCTAGGTAACCTAACGATAAACACACACACCCATGCCCCAGGGAGGACTCGAACCTCCACGGCGAGCAACCGCGCGCTCCGCAGCGAGACGCTTTAGACCGCTCGGCTACTCTATAACCCTACCCGTCCGACAACACCGGTTAGTAATATGATAATTAGAAAAATGACCCGTCTGCCTAATTATCTTAATTCGGTGGAAAAGCTATCGGTAATGAAGCCGATGATGTAGCGGAGGCTATAACCGGAACGTTGCTGCACCTCTTTGGTAGACAACAACGATCGATAGGAATAAAGAAAGTGGAAGGTAAAATTTGGAATAAAAATGATCAATGTTTAAATGAAAAAAATTGCGGAACAAACGGAACACGGGAATTAATTTGGTAAAAGTGAATAACTTATTTATTTACGGTCGCCAGGTCGATGTTCGAGCAAATAATTTGGTGGGATGTCAATAATGGCAAAGTTAATTAAAAACGTGAAAAATTACGTAAAATTTGGGTGGGCAGAAAATCAGAGTGTGCGCGTCAAATTCGGTACAAAAGACACTGACAATATACTAATTACTGAGAAATAGTTTACTAACACAGGGTTCATTGTAAGTCAGCAAAATGCAAGCCATAGCCGCGCAAATGCAACATGCAGCAAATCATGCAAAACTCTCACCTTAATACTTACTATTTACAGCTTCATATAATTCATTGTTTATATAAGTACCAGCAATTATTCTACAGCGAGTATGCCATGCGCTTTAGCAATAATCAAGTTGTAACTGAACTATTAACTATGCTAATGACAAGCTCAAAAAATTAATTAATGACTTGTCGTGATAACACTGAATATTTAGAAAAGAACCATTTAACCTTCTGATTAACTTTTGCTCTATCTTTAACCAGGAATTATTAGCATTCAAGCACTTGTAAACAATTACTATTCTCACTAGTCAGTACTTGCAAGTTAAAACAAACTTTACCTCAAAATAATATACAGTGGAAAACAATTAATCTTTTACACTGTTATTGAAATATCTTTTGAAATTGAAAGTTAATCTAGCAGTTTCGTTCAACTTAACAAACCTATTGATCAGCAACACTGGCATAAGCTACGTTTAGTAATACTTTTCTGAACACATTTTTTTATTAACGACTGTCTCATTGTCTTTAATGACTCTGATTTTTAGTTTTCTATACCTTTGTGAATATCCTCGGAAAAACAATGGATGAGGAAGGAACCTGTATGGACAATGACTATGGGTAATGATTTTTAAAGACAGGTTCACAAATAACAGTGTTCGCTATTAAACAATCATCACTAATACGCTGGTTAGCTGTACATGCTAAGACAAACTGGACAGATCTTACTGAATTTGATGTGCGACGTGGTGCTGATGATTGAAGACTGTTGGCACTTAACAATTGGCAAACACAGGCTCTTCTTGGCGACGAATGTTAAATACAATTTAGGGCCCACAGCATTCCTCTTGATGCATTTATTAATTATTTAAGCTGTGGCCGTATGAATAAATAATATTGCCTCTTCGCCGTCTCCTCCACTAGTGCCAATCCAACATGCATTCTCCTTCACGTACTTTTTCCGTACACCATTGAGCACACAATGCGTCTGTCCGCCGCTACTTCTCAACAACGACAGAAAACAAATCAATTTAGTCAACACTACATCAAGAGATTATCACACAGGATCATATTCAACTGTGTCCATTATTATCATCTACTCATTAAATACAGCTCTTAGTCTAATTAATCACATAGGTTGAAATCGCTATGTCCTCACACAATAACTAACCAATACCTTTCTCAAACAGAAAAATTATCTGTGTCCTTTCTCACCAATTACTAATTAACCGAAATACTTCATTAACCTACTCACATATGATAAATCACTATGTCCTACACATTAATCAATTAACATTCAATTAAAATCTTATTCACACAGCATAAAATTATCTGCGTCCTCAAATAATAATACCAATCATTTTTTCTTTCAGGCACTGATCTGCTGCTCAGTACTAAATTTCTCGTACGTCCTCATTACCATTGAAATTATTGGCATCAGCACTTTGTTGTGCCCCACTTTCATTTTATTTCTGTGCCCGCATGTGCACCATGTCGAAAGGCACACAACTTCAAATTTAGCTTAACTTGCCTCATTATATTGATGAATAACTTTGATTAATTTTTTTGTAATTTTGTATCAGTCACCTGCAACTTAAATAACCAGTCTAAGTACATCTGAAGTCACAAACACTTCATACAGTTGAACTCAGAGAATAAAACAATCATTCACAGAAACATTTAGTATACATACTCTAATTAAGCACTTAAATTTGCTAATTACGTTAATGAGAGGTCACTGAATAGTTTGCTGCAATCATTTTAAGCAGTCCATACTTAGTTTCAGTATACCTAAGGAAAGCTTAGTCTATAATCAGGCAACATCATTTCGCTAATGATCCTTCACAAATTACATTTCTTTATTTACTGGTTAATTATCCCTACTCTGGTATGGTTGTAAATCAGTGATGTTCCGCACACCGAATTTTTTACCTGATTGCGGATACACCAGATAATAAGCATTAGGGTGATGAATACTTTGAATTTCAAACGGTCCATTATAAATAAATTTAAATTTTGCAATCTCATTATCTATTTCACTAGATTTCTCGTGCATTTCACGAGAACCTTGTCATGAATTTTGAATTTTATTGGTTTCAAATTCTCGTCGTGCCTTTTGATCCGTGCTTGAGCACGCTTATTCATTTGATCTCTCAACATTTCTTTCTTCCGCGTGAGATTTAATTCTTGCCGCGGTGGAAAATTAATGAGTTCCTCCACTACACTTTTCGGTCTCATTCCTAGCATAAGGAGTGAAGCCGGTACTTTCGTGGGACAGCGAGTTCATAATTAGCTCAATGTCAGACACATATTTGCCCCACGCTTTATGATTGTTGTGGCAGTATGTTCTGAAATATCTGCCCAGCTCACGCATATAGCGTTCTGCAGGGTTACTTGAAGGGTGATAGACTGATATGTGGATGACATCCACCCCTTCACCTTTCATACCTTCCTTCCAAATCTTCGAAATGAATTGAGGTCCTTGTTGGATAATATTGATTTTGGCTTTCCTATTTTTTGAAAATAGTCCATCAGCTTACTGTAAACTCCTCTAGCAGTAGCTTTACGTAATGTGTACAGCTTAACAAATTTAGAAAACGTATCTAATACAACCAAAATGTATGAGAAATTTCCAATTGTTTTCGGAAGAGGACCATATAAATCTGTAGCTAATATCTCCAGGCTATCCTTGGGCTGAATACTCTGCATCGGTCCTCGGTTTGTCATGTTAGCTAATTTTACTTTCTGGCATCTGTCACAAGTTCTCACGCGTCCCGTTACACTTCTCATCACATTGTCGAAAACCACAGACTCAGTTATCTTGTCTGCGCACTTTTTCGCTCCGCAGTGACCGTAAGCTAAATGAAAATAGTCAATGAGCTCCGTCACGTATTTATTCGGCCAACAGACGCGCCACTCTTCCGTATCTAAGTTCTTACGCCGGTACAGTATGCCGTCGTAAATCTTGTAATATTTGCGCAGTTTTTCGCCTCTCTCATTTTTCGCGTCGAATTCGACTTTAATTAATTTCCAAATTTCGTCATCATTTTGATGTCGGCGCATGTTCTTACAAATGTTCTCAATTTTCTTTCTGCCTTCAACCTCCTTCAAATACATCATTTTAAATAAGCCTTCTGATTGTTCTTCATTAACGACACCGTCCGGGTCGTACGGCATTCTCGACAGCGCGTCGGCCACGCAATTGTCTACGCTCCTGATATGGCAAATTTCATAATCAAATTGTTGCATGAATAGCGCCCATCTCCTTAATCGGTCGTGCAACAATCGACAGGGTTTCAAAACCGTCAACGCCTTGTGGTCAGTGTGCACAATAACCTTGTGCCCCCACAAGAAACCTTTGAATTTTTTAAAGCCCCAGACAATAGCTACGGCTTCCTTTTCAGACACGCTATAATTTCTTTCATATTTTGTCAAGATCCTACTCGCGAAAGCTATCGAGCGAACCTCTTTATTTTCGCCTTTTCCTACTTCTTGGAAAACATGTACTGCAATCCCATAATCAGATGAATCAGTTCCCATATGAAAAGGTATTGCCAAATCTGGATGGTGCAAAATTCGATTTTCTAGTAATTCTGTCTTTAATCTTTCAAAAGCTACTTGACACTTTTCCGTCCAAATAAATGCACTGTGTTTCTTCAACAAATTACACAAGTCTGGATCATTAAAAACTTGCCTCTTCGCATATTTTCGATAGAAATTACAGAGACCGAGAAACGACTTCAATTGTTTCTTCGTTCTTGGTGGTGGGCTGTTCCTAATGGCTTCTAATTTTCGCGGATCCTTAGTTATTCCAGAAGTTGTTATAATATGCCCCAAAAACTCTACTTCTTTCTTTACAAATTCACACTTCTTTATTTTCAAAGTCATCCCGCCGCGTATCAGCGCGTCTAATAATTTATTCAACAATTCGCAGTGCTCCTCCCACGAAGAAGTTGCAATTAACATGTCATCGACATAGATTGTAATTCTAGAACCAAGTTTTTTTACCCAATACACTGTCTAACGCACGGATGAACACCGATACTGACGTGTTCAATCCCAACGGAATGACTTTATATTGATAACACTTTCCTGCAAATAGGAAGGCTGTCAGTTTCCTCGACTCTTCTTCCATGGCAATTTGCCAATACCCTGCCGTTAGATCAAGGCTAGTCATGTACCTCACGTTGTGAAACTTTTGCAACACATCGTCTATACATTCCGGACGATCAGTTTCACGTTTGACTACCTTGTTCAATTCTCTCGCTTCTATTACTATTCTAACACTGCCATCTTTCTTAAAAACCAAAACCATTGGGTTGTTGTATTGACTTTTAGATCTTTCGATAATTCCCCATTCTTCCATTCTGTTTATTTCGTTTTGTACAGCTTCCTTCCGAGCTAACGGCACCGGATTTACTGGTCCAAAAAACGGCTCATGTGGTACAGTTTCAATTTTATATTCAAATCCCCCTACTTTACCAGGTTTTTCTGAAAACACCTTCCTATTGTTGACCAAAATATGGTATAATTCTGTTTTCTGTTCACATGAAATATCCGAAACATTTTCTACTATGGTTTTGAAATCGTCAGTCGGTTGCAGTGTGTTTAAATTTCTGATGTGATAACATTCTGAACCGTCACATACAATGGCAACGTAACTAAACGCAACCGCAAATCTTCATTATTTATTATCCTGCTCATCTCATCAAAACCTATTTCCATTTTACTGTCTTCCACAGAAAACGATATAACCTTTCTGCCACAATCAATTGTCACTTTATATCTCAGCATCCAATCTATTCCTACTATCATATCAGTACTCAGTTGAGGTACTACTAAAAACTCCTGTTCAAATACACAACGTTTAATAGAAAACTGTAACAGCACTTGTGATTTAATTGGTTTGCTACATGCTCCGGTAGAACCTATCACTTTTACGCCTCTTACAGGCATCTCCACTATTTCCGTTAATTTCCTTAATTGTTCATAATATGACTGAGACATTGCACTAATTTGGCTTCCAGTATCGACTAAAACTTGTACGTTCGTTCCATGAACTTTAACCGGAACCATGATTTGATCGTATTTTTTATTTTCATCACCTTTGTCTTCCCACAACAAACCTGTTCCACGTCTAAATTATCCCATAATAAACCGTCCTGTTCGAACTTTGTAACCTGCTTTTGCCTCCTACTATCTTTTTCCTCAGACTGACATAACACACATTTTATGTCACGCACCTCTGATAATTCAGCGAGTTCATCTTCACTGTCACTTTCGTCCGGTCGTGTCACGTCTGCTTTAACCTCGTACACATTGTAATCATCTGTTTCGCTCGTTAATGTCGTTCGGTCATCAAAACGAGCAATGACTCCGGACACATCACCTCCGGCTGCCCGTCCAACGTGGTCGCTTTCGTCGCAATCGAGAATGGCTTCGATACAAGCTTTGTTTGTCGACACTTCCCGTGTCCCTTTTTCTTTCCTATACTCAATAACACCATCATTATCTCCAATTATACATACATTAACTTTATTCATATTGCGTGACACCTCTCTCAGCGTGCCCGCTCCTTTCAAACAACTTTTTTCAGTATTGCAATGCTTAACTTCATCTTCCTTTACTGTAAAACTTACTTTCCTACCTTCCCTTTTCCATGCTTCCATGCTTCTATACCTTCATACATCTTACCAGCTTGTATCAGCCAATCCCGGTTATCGACTTCCAGATCGAACACGCTAGACATGGCATTTGGCACTTTCGTAACCGGAAGCTGCATCGGAATCTGCGCCGGCCCTTTATGTTGCCGCGCATCATCCTTTGCCGCTTCGATAACAATCCCGACTTCGCTAGCTACTACATCTGTTTCTGTATGCGTACGAAGTACATTCCTTTCGCGCAGATGTTCGCTCCTATTTCCTTCCGCGTGAACTCGCTCGCAGTCGTTTATTTCATTTAGGCGGTTGCCGGACACTTTGTCATTATTCTCGCGGCAACCGTTCCTTTGTTGATGGGGCCGCACCTCGTTACCCGCAGCAGTTTGCCCCTCTACTGTTGCGGCTCCTCGTTTTTTGGGAATTGATCGTCACACGGATATGAGTGGTGACAACCTCTCCCGCGATGGGCGCCTCTACCTCTACCTCTGCCCCTTCCTCTTCCTCTATCCACTTGTGCACACCGTACTTCAAACTCGTTAACCTGGTTGTTGTCATACACACTAGATTCGCATTCGGGAGGACGGTGGTTCAAACCCACCTCCGGCCACCCAGATTTAGATTTTCCGTGATTACCCTAAATCACTTCAGATAAATGTCGGGATGGTTCCTTTGAAAGACACGGCCGATTTCCTGCTACATTCTTACGCAAACACTCCGAGTTTAAGCTCCGTCTATAATGACCACGCTGTCGACGGGACGTTAAACTCCAAATCTTCCTTCTTGTCTAAGGACACTGTTTGTGGTTTATATATATAGGGTTTTTCACTAAGTGTGTTTGCCTCTGTAACTTATAAAATAATAGGTGACGGGAAATTTTAATGCGGTAGGTCAACACAAGAAATGTTACACTTTCTGCGGGGCTATGAACATAGTTTATTGTATCATTTTCCAAAGAGTTACAACACAAAGATATAATTTTTTTAATGAAAGAATAGTTTTTTCTATCGTGCATTGGAATCGTTTAAACCAGCTGCGTCCAAATCAATTTAAACTACATTCCTATCACTGTTAGTTGGGGAGCTACAACCCTTCAAAATTCCGGGGCCGGAGGCTGCGATAGCGTAGCTAACTGGCCGAGCGGCTTTCCCCTGGGGCACGGCCAACTGTCTCGTGACCACCAGCCAGTGAGCTACGCTGTCGTAGCCTCCGCCCCCTAAACTTTGATGGGTTATAGCTCCCAAACAAACAGTGATAGGAATGTAGTTTAAATTGATTTGGACGCAACTGGTTTCAACGAATCCAATGCACGATCGAAAAAAAAAAATTATTGTTCCATTAATATATATATATATATATATATATCTTTGTCCTGTAACTCTTTGGAAAATGATAAAATAAACTATGTTTATAGCTCTGCAGAAAGTGTAACATTTCTTGGTTGACCTACCGCATTAAAATTTCCCGTCACCTGTTATTTTATAAGTTGCAGAGGCAATCACCCTTAGTGAAACACCCTGTATATAATTATAACGTGGGCTTGCCGAGAAACTCATACGTAGCACAGTTTAGAATTGTTACAGACGCAACTGTGTCTAATTGCATTTGTACAATATGGGCGGCAATCCATAACGAGACTAAACGTTTATAGGCCTATCTATGAATGGACTGCAATTTGTGACTTACCCTGCGATCAACGAGTGGGCAGGCGGCGTTGCTGCGCTATCGACCTTCGAAGGCGGCTGGCCTAACAGCCCAAGACGGCAGTGTCAGCAGTTATGCCACGGAAGCACAACAGCACACCGACGTCCGTAGATGCGTGACCAGAACTAACCGCGGCAAACCCTGACACGATGCATGTTGAGAAGCAATAAAAGCCGCGGTGGAGTAGCCGAGCGGTCAAAAGCGTCTCGCTGCGGAGCGCGCGGTTGCTCGCCGCGGAGATTCGAGTCCTCCCTGGGGCATGGGTGTGTGTGTTTGCCCGTAGGTTAGTTTACCTAGGTTTTAGTAGTTTGTAAGCTACGGACTGATGACCACGTAGTTTAGTCCGATAGATTTAGAGACATTTGAAAATCAAATGTTCAAATGTTTGTAAATCTATCGGACCAAATTGCGTGGTCATCAGTCCGTAGCTTACAAACTACTTAAACCTAGGTAAACTAACCTACGGACAAACACACACACCCATGCCCTAGGGAGGACTCGAACCTCCACGGCGAGCAACCGCGCGCTCCGTAGCGAGACGCTTTAGACCGCTCGGCTACTCCAACGCGGCTACAGATATTTGAACATTTGAAGTAATAAAACCATTTAACACTTGCCTGCACTCTCTCTAAACTGTCACAATCTATCCGCAAACACTTCAATTGGTGTCAGAAGTGGTATTATTCAGAACGTTTCGTTGATTGATTTCAGAGTACACACCCTTTTTTCCAATTATGGGCTTCAACGGAAGAGAAACATCACTTTCTGCTTATGCTTTCCTACTGCGCATATCGGAGCGTATCGTACGCTAGACTTTGACCGATCACTATGAATTTAACAGGTTTTGTTATTTGCGGAGGGAATATTAGAATAAATAACTACCTAGCAACACCGGCTTTTCAGGTAGCTGATACAGTGACAGGCCTACTAGAACAAAGAGAAACAAACAGAGACAGGGAAGTTATAGGCAGAGACATTAAGAACTGTAGGATGTATATCAAATTACTTTACATATTTGGCAATTTCGAAGCATCGCCGGATATATTAGTATATATCGTGATCATTGGGCTCCATGTAGCCTTATGTGGCTCTCAAATAACAATGTCTACTATATTTTCTCCTACCGTAGAACAAGTAATTCCGTAAAAAATAAAAAAAAAATAAAAAATAAAACTTGTATTCACAGTGATTCGAATAAAAAGCAGTCTCTGTTGCAACTCGTAGAATGGAATAAAAATCGTATTCACAAAGCTGCGTACTAGCAGTTGAAGAACCAAACGATGAACTATAATAAATAAACTTTTAAATTAACTCTGCCACCCAGCAGATCCTATGGCTCGGAATTTACGAGCACTAAATAATTAGGATTACAAATTTATTTACAGACCTGAAACAAAATAATAAATTCCGACAAATGTAAAAGTTTCGCTAGAAATACTTCAGAAGTAGATCAGCTAATTATTAAACCGAACATTTTTTTGCCACTCAAGCAGCGACCTCACGAATGTAAAAACTGTGCGTCGAAAATATGAATCAGGAACATCATTCGGGAGAAATGTCAGGAATTTTTTTGCTCTTCATATAGCCACGGATACGGATTAATTACATATTCCCGTTAAACATGCCGTACATTTTCTCATGGCTCTTGCACATTTCATTGTATTCCAGGAAAATACTGTTGCTGTGATAGCATGAAAAAATGAAGTTGTGTATCATTAACAGGTCTAATAGAAAAAAATGTATTTTTGGAAATTCCAGCAAAAGTTTCTCCGTCGACCACGAAACGTTTCCTTTTCTGTATTTTACAAATGATAACTTTCGACCGACCAAACACAGAAATCCGTGAAATGTAGAAAGCCGATACATGGAAGTATAAAAAAAATTAAAAATGATAAAAAAGAACGTGAAAGCATTATGGAGGTTTTCCTAACTCAGAAGAGGTACCAATAAATTTAAAATGACCTTTCATTAGAAAGTTCCTTAACATGAGATAATGCAGCGCATATTTAGTGAGTTACTGCTCTAATGGAAGCCAAAGGTAACTCAACTGACAGATGTGCAGAAAAAGCTGAAATCTCTTTAGTTATCAAGAGTTTAATGAAATATTTAAAAGTCATTATTTTTACCAATAAATTTAAAATGACCTTTCATTAGAAAGTTCCTTAACATGAGATAATGCAGCGCATATTTAGTGAGTTACTGCTCTAATGGAAGCCAAAGGTAACTCAACTGACAGATGTGCAGAAAAAGCTGAAATCTCTTTAGTTATCAAGAGTTTAATGAAATATTTAAAAGTCATTATTTTACTAAAACGCTACACCAAAGTAAATAATGTGCAAATGTTTGTTAAGTTTATGGGACTTAACTACAGGGTCATCAGTCCCTAAACTTACAAACTACTTATGAACTACTTACAAACTAGGACGGCACAAATATCCATGCCCGAGGGGGGATTCGAACCCCCGACCGTAGTGGCCGTGACTGGAGCGCCTCAGTCACCTCGGCCACCGCGGCCGGCTTCACCAAAGTAGTCCAAGAAAATAATTCACTGCCAGTAAAGACTGGTTCTCCTGAAAAGGCGTCTTAGATTTTGATCCGATGACTCCAGATGCAACGTGACTGAGAGCGAAGTAAAGCAGCATGACAAAGACACAATATTTTACAGAAGCTCAAAATTTGGCGCTAACCCTCAATGCGAGAAGCTTATAATAGTTTCCATGACGAAATATATCTTCAGTACAGTAGCAGCAAAACACAATCAATACTACCACTATGCGATAGCTACTGATGGTAGTGCTGCCAAAGCGGAATTAATAAACACAATTTTCCGAAATTCCTTCACCAAAGTACACGATAAAGATACTCGAGATGTCTAATCAAGAACAGCTGCCAGCATGCGTGATATGCAAGTAGATGCCCTTGGACTTGTAAATAACTTAAATCACGTAACAAACCCAAGTCTTTCGGGCCAGACTGTATACCAGTTTTGTTACATTCAGTGTATACTGATGCAATAGCTCCATACCTAGCTACAATATCGAACCGCTGTCTCAGCGCAAGATCTGTACGCAGGGACTGAAAAATGCACACGTCACTCAAGTAATCAAGAAAGGCAGCAGGAATGATCAGCGAAACCACAGGTGTATATTATTGACAATGGTTTGCAGCAATATTTTGGAACATATACTCATTTTTATCATTATGAAGTATGTCGAAAAAAACGTTCTATTGACCCTTCACAAAAAGTCTTTATTCGCTTGAAGTGATGAGTGCTATCGCAAGGGGTCTGAAATATATTCTATATTTCCAGATTTCCGAAAGGTTTTTGACACTGTACCTGACAACCAGATTCTAATCAAAGCACGTTTGTTATGAAATATCCTCACAGTTGTCCAATTGGATTCGCGATTTCCTTTCAGGATGGACACAGTTCTTAGTAACTTATGGGAAGTCATAATGTAAAACAGAAGTTACATCTGGCGTTTCCCAGGGATAGTTCCTTGTCTTAAGACACGATTTAGCACAAAATGTGAGTAGCTCTCTCAGACTCTGCACCGATGTTGCTGCCGTTTGTCGGTTAGTAAAGACTACAGACAATGAAAAACAACTACAAAACGATTTAGATATCAGCATTGAGGATATTTAGCATTTGTCCCTAAATAATTGGAAGTGTGAAGTCAAATTTATGAGCATTAAAAAGCCATTAAACAAGATTTATCAGTCAAATATACTTGCCCAAATTCAAGAATATATATTAATTGCAGTTAAGAAAAATTTTAATTGGAAAGAACGTATAGAAAATACCGTGGGGAAGGAAAATCAGTGGCTGTGCTGAAATGGCAGAACACTTAGAAGATGCTACAGATATACTAAAAAAAATGCATACAAAACACTTGTGTATCCTATTTAGGAATATTGCTGCGCACTATTAGATCACCAAGTGGCACTCACAGAGTGTATAGAGAAAGTTTAGAGACAGGGAGTTCGCTTCATATTATCACGATACAGAGTGACAGTGTCACGGAAATGATGCGCGAATTGGGATGAAAATTATTAAAAGAAAGGGTGTTATTCATTATGGTGGGATATATGTGCCAGATATTTTTCACCAAATATCTCCACCAAATGTAAATATATTTTATTATCACACCACACGCCTTACGGTGGCTTGTGGAGTATGTATGTAGATGTAGAATACATAGGGAGACAAGAGCATTACAATAAAATAAGAGAAATCATATCTAAACTGAAAGATCGTTTTTCCCGCGCGCTATTTGAGAACGGTATGATGGAGAAATGTTAATGAAAGCGATTCGATACATCCTCTGTCAAGAACGTAACGTCATTTGCAGAGGAAATGTGTAGATATAAATTCAGAATACTATCCACAAGCCTACTACACCTATAAAAATACAACTTACATACAAAAGAGCTAAATGAACTGACATAGGCATGTGTATGTAAACAATGAGATATGTAAACACTCAGAGGACGTCGCGGTGGTCGACAAAGCGTACTTAAGATAACAGGTTTCTGGTGCAGGCGTTACAACGGTTACTGGTACTGCAATGGAAGGCTGTTCATCACGACTCAAGTTTGAACGTGATGTTATAGTCGGCGAACGAGAGATGGAACACATCATCTCCGAGGTAGCACTGGAATGGCGATTTTCCCGTAAGACCATTTCACGAATTCATCGTGTATATCGAAAATTTGATTAAACGTCTAATCTCCGACATCATTTCGGCCACCTAAAAATCCAGCAAGAACGGGACTAATGACGAGTGAAGAGAGTATTCAATGCAACGAAGTGCAACACATCCGCAGATTGCCGCGATTTTCATTTCTGGACCACCATTCGAACCATTCAAAGATACATAATTGATATGGGCTTCCGGAGCGGAAAGAATTTGTGAAATAATCAGAACTAAGAAGGTATCCATTAAGAATGTCGCACGTTAAATGGGAGGGAGGCGGATCAGGAAAGTGTGACATTTTGTTACAAAGTATTCATTTGTTACTGTACTATATATTCATAAAAGTTTGCTTATCGTAAATTTGACGAACTTCTGTGGAAGGGGGGATGTATTCCGCTTATCCTCCCTTCCCCCTCCCCGGTTGCGTCTGCCACTTATCGACTACATGCCACGTCATATTTTGGCACTACTGCATGCTCGCAGGAGCCACTCATTATATGTAAGGTGGTAGTTCCCTCTATAACCAACAGCTGTCAGAAGTAGTTCTGCTCATCTATGGCGATGATTATTTCCCACATCATGTAGTATGTTGGTGGCTTTTTTCCCATCTGCGGTCAAATGCACATTTTGTCTGTCTTTACGTGATATATTGTTGATTCATCTCTTTCATACAGGTAAGATAATGATGTTTATACGTTTGCAATCACTGTAAACTTCACGGTTTTTTTGCTTTATTGTTAATTCCCGAAAGAGCCGGCAGGCTGGCAGCAGGATCTTACTTTGTTCTCCAGCCAATACAATATATGATTATGACATGATGTGTGAAAAGCATGACATGAAGTTAAAAACATGGATATTTAAAAACATGGCCAGAAGAAGAGACAGGTGGCTTTAAAACACAAGGTCAACATACGGTGGACAAAATAGAAAGAAGGCGATAAAAATACACGATTTAGTTAATAATAGTCTGTGCCACGGCGGCGGTTTAAAATCACGTTTACAACACACATCTGAAAACGAAGAACCAGTGGGAGACTAATTGGAGGGGGGGGGGCAGACTGGGCGGTCCGCCTTGGGGGCCTCCAAATGCCCAGAAAGAAACTTTATTATTTTTTTTTTTTTTTTTTTTTTTTTTTTTTTTTTTTTTTTTTTTTTTTTTTTTTTTGAGCGCGCTTTAATATTTCGTTTTGTTGGGGCCTCCAAATCTCGAAAGCTATTTTTTCAGATTTTCCTGTGCCTCTCGTCCTGTAAGAGGCCTCAAATTCTCTTTTATAGTAAAACATGTATATCGAAGTGGACTGGGGAGCCTCCTTTCGTTTCGCCGCTGCCTCGGCCGTCCAACAGCCTTAGTCCGCCACTGCGAAGACTACCAAACAAAGACACCAATTAAAATTGTCGTTGCACCGTCGTTGTTGGGCGATGCACTGATTAAAAACACGAAGTCACTGTTACACATTACACTAAACGATGCTTTCTAAAAATTTTCACTGAGGTCCGCGCTGGGGGTGGGTAGGAGGGCAGGGGAGGAAGCGCGTGGGAGTCGGGGAAGTGGGAGGAGAGGGGAGGAAAGGTAGGGAATGTCGAGACTCCGAGATGTTGGATGGGGATAACCAGCAGTGGGCGGGAATAGGTGGGAAGGGAGAGAGGGGGTTCTGATGTTACGGGGAGGGCAATAGGGTTGATAGGAGGGGTAAATGTCGGGACGAAGGGCGTCACCCGGTAGGCGAAGAGTGTGGAAGTTGCCCTTGGAGAGGAGTTGTAGTGCGTGTAGGTGGAGGGAGGGGTACTTAAGGATTCTTTGATTTATTCTATAGGATGTAATGTATGTAATGTCTGTATAGCTTATGGGACTTAACTACGGGGTAATCAGTCCCTAAACTTACAAACTACTTACAAAATAGCTAATACTAAGGACGACACAAATATCCATGCCCGAGGGGGGATTCGAACCCCCGACCGTAGTGGCCGAGCAGACCGTGACTGAAGCGCCTCAGTCCCCTCGGCCACCGCGGCTGGCTATTCTCCATGAAAGGAATAATTGATGAGTAACTTAGACTTCAATATGCGTATCACCATGCATCAAAGGTCTTCCACATAACTCGAGACTTTATCTTTTATTTCAGTTTATGATGAAACACTTTAGGAAAATACTAAAGGATGATGAGTTTATGGCAAAACTCTACGCAGGAATACCTCAGGTCAGAGTTTCAGAGTTCGTCAGCTGAAGAGGCAGATTTTAATGATGATAACTCAGGGTGGGGGGCACTCTTAATATACCACCAATGTTTTCGAAAAACTTTTTTTTAAATTATATACTGTTTATTAACATTCTCATTAAACTATAATTCTATAAGATTTCACTTTACATATATAAACGATTAAGATTTCTGCACAGACTTTGCTCTCACAGCGGCAGAATGTTTCTAGTGTAAGTTAGGACCAACATACTTTCCCTATAGTATAGTCGTGCAACTGTAGTTCCGGAAAAGTACTGGCGGCTACCGAAGTGTTCCCAATTTATGATCAGCCGATCACAATATTCGATACTGAGCCGCCCCATTTGTCGCCTTTGACGTGAATGTCAAAGGTCCGAACACTCGGGACCCTCAACTACCCAGTTTAAATCTCGCTTGAGAGAGTTCCGTTCCAACTCGTAAAATTTATGTCCTTCGCTCTCGCATAAACCGAAGTTATCGCCGGCTCGTCCCTCTGTTTGAATTTCCGACGACTTCTGTTTTATAGCGAGACACGGTCACATTTTATTTTTTTCAATAGTTTTATTGCTTTTTAGTTGCAGGATAAAACCCGCCGACTGCTGCAAGGGCATTTCTGCTAGCTCAGAAGGAGACGCGCTTCGTACGTTCCCCGCACGCAACCACGAAATACAGAAAATGATAATGTTTTTCATATTTTTGGAAACATTTATTGCGCAACAGCACTCTTATTTAAATTTATTCATAAAGAACAGTCTAGAGTGCAAAAAATTAGTTTTTTACGACTAGTTTCGGTCTTCTTCTAGACCATCTTGAGGAAATTTAGCTTCATTGATGTTGTGGAGCTGAATTTCCTGAAGATGATCTAAGGCACTTGAAGGCTCCAAGTTTCCTGCCAGCTGCACAACATCAATGAACCTAAATTTCCTGAAGATGATCTGAAAGAAGACCGAAACTAGTCGGGTTTTTTTTTTTTTTTTTTTTTTTTTTTTTGTGCTATAGACTGTTCTTTATATATAGATAATGTTTTTATTTCTCTAACGTTGAGGTGTCACTTTATGCTAATTCAGGGTAGTGTGTAATCGTTTCTAACATGCAGGGCATAGATTTTGTAATAGGGATTTTTATTTCTGTTTCAGACTGCTGGTGTAGTCGCACTCGCCTCAGCGATCGGTAAGTTTACTTTTTCAATAAGAACGCTGGAAATTTCTTGATAAACAACGCAGGTAACGAACATCTTTTTCTTCGAAAGCTCGAAATCCTACAAAACCACGATTGATAAAACACTCAATCATCAGAAAACAGTGGTCTGTTTCATTTCCATGTGAAACGTTTCATTCTATCATAATTGACAGATTAAAGAGGAAAACAGACTAAGAAGGTATCAATACCGCAGGAGGTGTGTAGAATATGTGTATTTTGCGCTACAGTAATTACTTCAAGAAGTGGATTTATACACTTATAATGAAACACTGGTGTCATAAAATTACGCATAATTTCCCTCCTATGGCATTATAACTTAATGTCTTGTGTTTCTCATTAACAATGTCGTTTGTGGTTGAATGCAACGTTTAAAATGGAAGTATACGAAGATCACCAATGATCAAGAGTTATTCGAACCATGATTTTGTGAGGTTTCGTTTCCGTTATGAGTTCAGTTCTATCATAATGCTCAAGAATAGACACTTGCAAAAAGTAACTGTGCACCATATACAATGGCTTAAAACTGCGCTTTTGGTCTTGGAAATAAAAGAACACTGAAACATCAATGCTCAGATAAGTCATTATTTAAGTAATACAGTTTGCTAGCGGAAATAAGTCGAGCCAGATTATTTTCTGAAAAAAGTATACCTTTATATGTTACCCTATGTTTCCCTATTAAGGCTATGTTACACTTGAAATAGACACTCAAGTCACACCTAAATAAAACTTGCACTTGGCAGACCGAACACGACCCCAGTTTGGGTCTAACGACCATAAATGCTACACGATCGTAATCAACTGCATCTTTAGTCTCAGAAACAATGTAGAAGTGGAAAATCTACGCTCAGGTAAGTCATTACTTAGTAACATAATGTTATATCAGAACTCAGTCGAGTAATCATATTTCTTGAGAAAAAGATGTTTTCTATACCAGTGTTAAGGCTATGTTACACTATTCATGGGAAGGTCAGCGATTAGTAACGATTCTCCATACACATTTCTTTGGATCTTAAATCACCAAAATCAACAATTATATCTGCATGGCACTGCCCAATTTTACCTAAGGTAATTTAATCTTTCTCATTTCCATCTTCATAACCGCGTTTTAATTTATCTCCTAAAAACGGATTTTGTAAACCGATTTCTCATTTTTACTTTTGGTTAGACATCTAAACAAAATCTACTCTGAAAATCCACTTCTCCCGAGAGATTTTCCACTTCCAAAACAGTGGCACTAACCGATTCGGATTTTAAGGCGTTGGGAAAAATTATTATGCTTCACACTTAAGACCTCTTTTTTGTGAAAATCTACGGAAATTGTTTTGTGAGGTTAAATAGCGTTAAATGTTGGGATGCTGCCATTCTCGTAGCGTTAAGCGCAAAACCTGTACCCGTGTAGTCAGACAACGTAGGTCAAAAAATTCGGCGCAAACTGGTTACGGAATGGAGGACGTATTTATACCTAAATTAAAACAAACTCGATGGTGTTCCGATTCTTGGAGATATATAAATAACAATGAACAACGCATATCGTCACTGTACAGGTAATCAAGCCCAGATGTAACGGATTGCATGACTTTTGAAAGACGGCTGTTCGCAGTATTTATTTTGATCCGTTATATTTAAACGCAGGTGTGAACGATCAGGACACCCCTGATCACAAAGCATCTCCCCTACCAACAATTTTTAAATGTTTCTTCAGTGTATTGTCATATTTTTACTCAGGTTTACTTATGTTTTATTTAATGGAGATAGTGTATTATGTCCATTCTTCCCTCCTTTTAATATTATGTGATCCCCATTTTACCCTTCACCTACCCTGCTTGCGTGATGTAAGTAATTTGTAATGTATGTTTGGACATTCGCTTCTACCTCGTGCTATCTGCTACAAAACTCCACCAAAGTAGTTCCTGTCTGTAGTACAGGAGCAGGTACTGCCAACTGCTGAGTGTTAGGTGTAGCCTGGTGGCCCTCCCTCTGCCATTGTGGGCCTTGTGTTAGGTTGGTTAACTGCCTTTTCCTAACTGCGGTTAACGCTCCCCCCCCCTCCCCTCCAACCGACAAAGGAAGCCAGAGAATACGGAAACATGCTGGTCTATCTGAGAATACTGACGTCTTCTCAGGACGATGTCACTTCCCCGTTATTTTGTTAGATTCCAGCAAGAAGTACAACTTTGCAATCCCGCGAAAATCTTGGTACTTGCTAGCCAATGTAGTGCCACTAGCAAACTGCAGCAACTCTCTATCTCCATGTTGTAAAATAACCTTGAATAATTTCTACGATTTTCCCTAGCTCGCGGCAATGATTTTACTTGTTTTCTGAAATTTCCGGATAGACTTTCTTTGTGTGGCTTGAAACAGTTGGACTGTTGGCAAACCCTTCAGTTACTTCGAATCGTATAATTTCAAAATTTTATTCCCTCTAGTAATTTTGATGTGCGCGATGTCCTCTACTGGCTGAATTTCTGTGTTTTCGTTGCTCTGACGCTTATCGATTGTTAACCGACGTCTTCTCATAGGTAGAAGTAGTGAACTGAAATCTTCATTTAGTAGATCTCTTTACATCATTAGCTATCCGTTCTCGACCTCCTGGTTACAAAAACAAAACGGAGCTTTAATGTTAGCATCTTTCGTAAACCAATTGCCACAGACTTAGTAATCTCCAATGACGCATGTCACTCCCAAATGCAAAAAACATGCTTTCTTGAGTTCCATGTTTCACAAATTATCTAAATTAACTAATTATCGAAAAAGAAACTAACGTTATTAAACAAATATGGTTAGCTAACGGTTTCACAGAAACGTCAATAAGAAAATTGGGAAAAACATTGTAGGAAAGATAAGAAAATAGCCGTTAGTACACGAAGAAACAATAAGATTTGTTCTGTTAACATAGTTTGGTGTAGCATCAGATAAGATCACGAATGTATTTCGGAAGGTAAACGTCAATGTCAGCTTCTGTAGTGGGAAGTGGCGAGTATTACTACGGCATAGTATTTGGCCAAACCCTGATATAATTTGTGAAACTGTAGTATAAAAAATTATCTGTGGTTCATGTGAAAGATTCCATATTGGACGAACCGGCAGAGAATTTCGTCTTACACGCCGTTAACACGGATACACTAGCAATAACAGTGCCTTGGGTGAACATTTAAGGGTAAACCAACACCATTTTAAAACTATTGATGATAGTATGTCCTACATTTTGCTAGCAAGAGTACAGTTTTAGACATTTTGTAAGAGGTTGAAGTATATGTACATTTTCGAAAGGAGCCGGATCAGGTAATTAATGGAGAGCTCACAGGAAGCGGTAAATGGGTTTTCGATTTTTTAATGACATTCTAATAAATAATTAAATTAATATTGCTTTTTGCATGTCAAACATATTCTGTATTTTTACAAGACTATTTAACTTGACCTTGAACATTTGTGTGTATTTTTGTTTGTAATCTTTACCGGACAAATGGTTAGTTAGGACGTATCGTGCTGCCCTCTGGCGCAGATTTTTCTTACTTTCCTGCTTATTTACTTGTTGCATACGTGAAAAGTCTGTTATGTTTAACACACCAAACATACTCATTTTGTATTTATGAACGCCTGTATTAACTAGAATTCGTATATTTTTGTATAATTTTCTTTATATCTTAGCCACTGGAGAAATGGTTAAACAGAACGTATGGTTCTGCCATCTGCTCCCTTTCTTGCTTTCCTGTTTACGTACTAGTCTGTCATGCTTAACGCACCGCTCTGCACCTGACTACCAGTCAAAAACTGTTATACTATAACGCAATGTTTTGTATCTTATTTGCACCCTGAGGTATGTCGTAAGTTTGGGTTAACCTATTTCACTTTTTTATTTTAAGAAAACTATACTTTGTAATTTTTTGTTTATATTTGTATTTTGTTTAGTCTACCTGATAATGGGCATCGTCAGAAACGCGAAGAGGAATAAAGAAGTAACCTACATCTGAATCTTCATCATTACTGCAGCCCAACAGCCTTTTTAAAGTCATTTTATAATAGTTTCTGTTTTCATGAGCAATAAAGAGGAAATGTTGTTTTTAAATATGTCTATTCCATTTCTATGTAAAGGGTCATGCAACCATAGAATCTTGATGCTGCAACATATATTTTATGTCTGTACATTTATAAACAGTTCAACTCTGGATCTCTTTCTCTCTCTCTATCCTTATCTGTCTCTCTCTTCAGACGCAAGGACCACAGACACACAGAGATGGAGTGTGTGAGAGAGACAGAGAGATATAATCAGTCTCGTAACGAGGACTTGCTACGGTAGATTAATCGGCGAATACGCATTTCGATCAGGCAAGCGCCACAGAACCATGCCTCAGTAAAGTGGTTACCTGACAACCGTAATTGAAGACCGATTAGTGGTCGCCGCCCACCATAACCTCAGTGTTGGTACCTTACCAGGTACGCACTAGCACACTTAGCAGCCTGCCACGGGGCACTGTCACACTCAGTTGCACCAGTGCTTCCTGAAACACAGACTCGTTTAAGCGAGGTGTCCGCTGCAAGGATGTCGAGAAACGGCAGAGCTGTACCACCACGGCGACGTAACGTCCAAGAACTGTCACTCCCTCTAGACACTGCTTCAAACATAGGTGACTACAACTATGTCAGAACAGTCAGAGATGTGTCGAGCGTTTAGTCTTCCTGTTCGCAACTCTTGTGGCCGCTGGGTACTGTCTATCTCCATGGTGACCTGGTTGAACAGCGGTCCTTTCCAAGTGGGAATAGTGTTTTCACTGCAGATCGGTTGTTATATCTAGTGCTCTGGTTCATTTCCGAGCCTGACCCGGTGCGTTGTAGCGACTCTCTGAGTGGCTTGCTGGCAATTGACCAGTGTTTTCCGAAACACCCGTTGATGCAGGCTACCAACGACTCTGTATCCGCCCTGGTCAAGTCAGGCCATTCTGTGGCCTCCGTTTGGACTCCTGCCATATTAGCGTAAGAGGGGATGAAAGTGTTGATCAGTTGGCCAAGTAGGCTACCACATCACGGGTGTTTGCAGATTGGCCTCCAGGAAGGGGATCTTCGATGGGAGTTTATCTTCAAGGTCCTAGATCTTTGGAACTCGGAACTCTGACTTGAGTGTCCCAAATAAGCTCCATGCATTTAAACTCTCTACGGGCGCACGGAAGTCCTCCCTGAGAGCCTCTCGTCGAGAATCTCTTGCTCTTTGTCTACTGCGTATTGGCCTTACGTGGTTCACACATGGCCACCTCCTTCGCCGACAGGACCCACCAATTGCCGTTGTGGTACTTTGCTTAAAGTGGTCCACAACCTAATCGACGTCCCCTTTTAGCTGCTTTGCGTCACTTCTTTAATGTGCCAACTGCGCTTCCATCAATTTTAGCTGACGATGCCTGGATGGCTGATCGTGTTTTAAGTTTTATTCGATCCGCTGGTTTTCACCTTTCTATTTAGTGGTGGGCTCATTTACCTCCACCGATAAAGAACTTTTAATCTGTTGTCTTTTAATTAGCTTCTGTCTAGTTATAAACTGGAGGTTTTCATTGTGTGCAGAGTGGCTGCCTCATCCTGTATCGTCCTCGTGATCAGCCAGCCACAGTCTTCTGCTACAATATTTTCCTTTCGTTATCTATTTGGTCAACATCTACTGTGTCTTCCGTTTTATGTTACCATTTTACCATCAAATGACAATCTGTGCTACGTTATAAATTGCTAAGATTTTGGATGTGACCTTTAAGCTTGCAACAGGGGACTGATAACCCAGCCCTATAGTCCCCTATAAACACAAAAACAACAACAACACTGCACCTTGTGGAGTCAATATTTAGAATTGTAGCTTGACAGCGACGCAGATATTACGAATAGTTACTCAAGTGAAGTGCCCTTTGCGGACAAGTAGGCGAAATATTTTATTTAAATGACTTTATGATGAATTTTCCAACTCCGTTAAAATAATTTATAGAGGTAAAATGAACGTCACACCGATAGTCATATTCATTACGCATGTATTTTACGACCTTTAATACTACTATTCTTTGACCTTAAAAGCAAAGGAATACAATTTTCAGTAATTCAGACAATTTAAAATTAATGATAACAGATTTGTTACAAAAATAATGAGATGATTACTATGAACACTGATACAATAGATGCACACACACCTGATGCACAAACTTTGGTTTTTACAAATTAATCTAGATTTTACACTGACAAGTGAGCATAAGCTACAGCACGCACAATTAAACGACTTTATCTTAATTACACACTTTCACTTGGCTAACCAACGGCGAAATTAACCAAAGTACAACGCTCTTTCATATATATAATCTCATACATGTGGACCATGTCCGCAAAATTGGCTACAAAGCAGTAATAAATTAGAAAGTCATGCCTGATTAAAGTTTTACTTTGTGAGTGGCGGAAACTTAGCAGGAATATCCCTCATTATTTTGCGCTGAGTGAGAGTCGAGAGAAGTGGAAAGTAGGGCTGGTGATGAAATATCGATTTATAGATGTATCCTCGTAAATATATCGGCGATATTATTCTTAACGATATATGGATACACTGATATCAAAATGCCAATATCTACGGCCGATATTTTTCTTTTGCGTCATATTTTATCGCAAGTTTTGATAAACATTTTAAAATTTTCTTTTGGAAGTTTTGTACGGCATGGAAGGACAGTTGTGAGTCAGGCGGATAGCCGACTTTCGTTTCTTGGAAGAATTTTGGGAAGAGGTACTTCTTCTGTAAAAGAGACTGCGTATAAAGCGCTTGTACGACCACGTCTTGAGTATTGCTCAAGTGGTTGCAACCCGCAGCTGATCAGTTTAAAGGAAGCCATTGAAGCAGTCCAGAGGCGAGCAGCTAAGTTCGTTACTGTCCGATCAATGCGCGAGTGTCACAGAAATGCTCCAGGAACAAATGGGAATCGCTGGAGGAAAGGCGACGTTCATTTTCAGAAATTCTGTCGATGAAATTTAGAGGGCCGGAATTTCAACCTGACTGTAGAACGATCTTCTTATCGACTACTTACATTTCGCGTAGACAAGAGAAATTAGTGCTCGTTCTATTTGGGAGTGGAATGGAAAGGAAATGCCTAGTAGTGGTGCAGTGTACCCTCGGCCCCAGACTTTACGGTGGATTGCGGCGTACATATGTAGATGTAGATGAACAGGTCGAGCAAGCGTAGAATAACACATTCCAGAGAGTGTACACCATCTGTATTCCAGCCTGGCTTCATACTTTCAATCAATGTACCGCAAGAGCTATTTGTAAATATTATAATTTCATTTCAACAAGTAACACTGGGTATGAAACTTCCTGGCAGATTATAACTGTGTGCCGGAACCGGGATTAGAACCTGTGATCTTTGCCTTTCGCGGGCAAGCGAACTTTGAAAAGTAGGAGGCGACGTATGGTAGAAGCAAAGTTGTGAGGAACGACCTTGAGGCGTGCCGGAACAGATCAGTCGGTGAGCACTTGCCCGCGAAAGGCAAGGAGACGAGGTTCGAGTCCAGGTTCCTGCACACACTTTTGATCTTCCAGGATGTTTCATATCAGCACACACTCCGCTACAAACTTTATTCTGGAAACATCCCTATGATGTGTTTAAGTCACATCTCCACCATACCCTTTCTTCCAGGACTTCTAGTCTTGTAATGTTCCCAGGAGAACTTCTGTGAAATTTGAAAAGTAGGAGGCGAGGTACTGGCAGAAGTAAAATTGTGAGGACGGACCGTTAAGTATGTCTGGATAGCTCAGTCGGTAGGGCACCTTCCCGCGAAAGGCAAAGGCCGCAGGTTCGAATCCCGGTTACGGCACACAATTCTAATCTGCCAGGAAGTGTTATATCAAGGCACACTCCGCTGCAGAGTGAAAGTTTCATCATGGAAACACTGGATGTATCTACGTTGATGAACAGTTTGTGTTACCTTCTTACTTAAAAATGTTTGACTAAAGTGGTACCAGGAAATAAACTGTTAGGTTTCCCCCTCAAGTGGAAAGAGTTGTTCGCTACAGTGTCAACTTCAGTCACATGATGAGCGGACAGAAAAATTGTAGTACATAGAAATGAAAATTTTCGTCAGCGAATTGCGAAAACACGTGGAATACATTTCCATGTCGGCGAATATAATGCGAGAACGCAATTTCAAACCTGCTTCCGATTTCCTGTTTTGCATGTCGGTCCAGATTACGGTGCGATTAAGGTCATCTCGCGCACTAAACACAGTCGGGTAATGGAGTCGGCGGTTCGTCCATTACTTATGTCAATACTGGCGACCCAAGCTGCGTTTGCTCTCCGCAGAAACGAATCTCTCATCTCCGGCGCGGCTGCGGGTGCGAGGTATTACGTTTACCTGAAAATATTTAGTTTAACCTCTCAACGCTTCCGTCATGCAAGAAGAAATCCCACCGAGCTAGTTGCGCCAGTTACTAGAACGTATACAAAAGGGATTTCGTTAACTCTACCACCTTCATTGTAAATGTGACACTCGGCTGCATATAGTGCAGGGGTTGGAATAACTACTGAGGCCTTGCACTTCCGTGTTTCCACACCACAATTACTTAGCTCAGTGCGCCCGGTCAGAGGGCTGAACGCCATCTGTAAAAATAATAAAAAATAAAATAAAATAAAATAAAAAAATTAAAAAAAAATATAAAAAGAAAGAAAGAACAACCACGAACAAACTGAACGAACGACCGCGAACCATAAATAAACCAGATGAACGAAAAAAGGAAAATCACCTATACATGCAGATGTTTTCAGCACTTTCTGCTCCAAATGTTTCACGGATAATATAAGGCTTACAGAGGGCGCCTTAGAGCAGTGCCAGCCGTTTGTTCATTATATCCGTGTTTATTTACTTTTTTCGCATAATGAAAAGGAAATTCCAGTACAATTTAAGATTTCTGTTTCTCGTACTCCCTTACAACAAAATCAAGTACTCGCGTTGTGCGTGTAGTAAAATGTTTTTTTAGTATAAATATGTCGGAAAATAATGTAAGAAAATAGTATGGAAAAACCTGTAAATAAAGATCGCTCTAAAAATGACAACTGCATCCATGTTAATAGAAGATATTTAAAACAAAATATCATTTTCTAAATTTAGTAAACTTGGGCATTGCAGCAATGTAATCAAACCTGAATGTTTTTATGGAACAGAAACTTTAATTTTGAAAAGAATGAGGGATAGTGAAGAAATTCATTAGAAAGAAAATTCTTAGAAATATATTAGGCCCAAAAATTACTGATGGAGAGACTTACTGGCTGAAAAGTAATACGGAAAGAGAAGAATACACAGACATACATGGTGAGATGAGGAAACGTAACCGCTCTTAAACTAAAAGCTGGCCGCGGTGGCCGAGGGGACTGAGGCGCTCCAGTCACGGTCTGCACGGTCACTACGGTCGGGGGTTCGAATCCCCCCTCGGGAATGGATATTTGTGCCGTCCTAGTTCGTAAGCAGTTCATAAGTAGTTTGTAAGGTTAGGGACAGATGAGCCCGAAGTTAAGTCCCATAAGCTTAACAAACATTTGAACATTTTTAAACTAAAAGGCAGGCGTTAGAGGTAGAAAACATTTAAAAAATATTTGACTGGAAAGATGGTCAGAGAGAAATTATAAAACTGACTAGAATACCGTGATTTGAAAAAAGAAATAGACATCATTCTGAAATGATGAAAAATTACTGGGCACAATAGAAGGCGAACGTTTAAAAGTTGCATTGACTAATTGTACTTCGCCTCGTCCTATTGGGCCCATGCGTAAATATTTATAATAATAATAACATAACCAATTTATGAGGTACAGTCGTCCATCCTAGAAACCGGTGCTGGTATCTGGCTTCTTCCCGAGGAAACAAATTTTCATTTAAATTATTTCGTCTAGTTATTGAAGAAATTTTAAATTTTAAAATGTTGTCAGAAAGTACTTGTACAGGATACTTTTTAACAATGAAAGAATCTATATTTTTATAACTAGTCCTACTGGATTACATTTATTGTAGAGTTTCAAATGAAAAAAAATGACATATATATACAAAATTATAATGTTGTGGACGTGTATGTTTTCGGTCCCCTTTTTTCAGTTACAGGAACCAGTGTTATTTCGCAGAGGAACTGTCTTCTGATGTATATGTTGGTTACACTGCAGGTTTCTAGCAGCCGTAAGTGTTTATCTTTTCTGTATTTACTTTTGTTCCGCCAACGTAATGTATTCACGTGTTACTGTTTGGTGCCAAGGTACTATGTATATTACACGATCTGCACCTCTAAATGATGTTACAGCAGTTATAGGAGTTGTGTGAACCAATTACGTTCAACAGTTTTCCACAGACGACCAATCTGTTTGTCACTCCCTTTCTGAGCTAGTTATTAATGAAATAAAACCAGTTATTAGACACCTGAGTGACCAAATTTCGTTTAGAAAATATCTTCATGAGACCACTCATAATACAAATTAAAGTTATAATCATTCCATATGGGGCAGAATACCCATCGAGATTTTGTAGGACTAAATAACTTGAAAGTGATTGTATTAGATCACTGACATGTTTCAGTGATGGAGTGATAGGTACATGGAAAGTTCTGACAAATTTGGGCATAAAAGTTGTTCTGATGTGAAAGACCAACTGCTAGCCTGTGACAGGCCATGGATGCATGAAAGTGAAAGTTTCGCTTCACCAAAGTAGCAAAAAAGTGCTAAAAGGAATGCTAAGGCGAAGCTTGAAAATGAAGAAATTCTGCAAAATGATGACTATGCTTCAAGGACGTTATGAGGCACAATGTAATTGGACGATATCTTCATTCGCAATTTCCTAAAAGCCGAATTTTTTCAGAATTAAAGTAGCAATATTTCATTTGGTTTAAAAAGCATTACACAGGTTTTTCTTTAACTTGCAAATAGTCCACATTTATGCAGTAAATTTAAAACGTATTGCAAATTCAATTGAATTGTAACAACAAATAAAATTTGTAAATGGAAAAAATTTAAGCATAGAAATGTAAGATGTTATAAGGTACATAATACGTGGAATTAAATGGGTCTAGTACCATAGCCATCATTCCATGCATATATGGAAAAATTTAATCTTCTGCATAAATGGAACATTGTATTAAATGGTACCTGAATTTGAGGAAGCAGTTTACGAAAGCAACTGCATCAATTTTGTCATTTTTTACAACCACAAATAGTTAAAATAATTAAAAATACTTTTAATTTGGTTTGGGAATGTACTGCATTTCTCATATAAACTGAGCGCCTGTATAACATATAATATAAACAGTGCATGAAAGAAATATGTGCTGATTTTTACAACATATTGAGCGGTAAAACTGTCTTCTATCCTTAAGATGAAAAATCGTAAATGTGAAACGAATAGTGCTACGAATAGAAACTGTAATTTACTTGAGGCAGAAAGTGTTCAAATATTCAAACATAGTTCAGCTATAGACTGAAAATGACAAATCTTAGCTACTTCCAGCAAATGCCATACATAAATAATTTTATAGTTTTAAAAATAGCAGTCACGTTGTCACGTCTCTCCCTCTCCCACCTCCCACTGCGCGAGGTGACGTAGTGTTACCATAATTGTTGGATCAACAGATTTCCTACCAAGACATGCAAAGAAGAACGTGCAGTACAAGAGATCTGTTTCACAGTATCAAAGTTGACGATGTGTTCTCAGGATCGTTTCATCACATTTATGGACATGTGTTCCTATTGTAAATATTACTTACTCACAGCAAAAGGAATAAAGAAAACAAAACTTTTTTTTATTCAATCTGCCTGTGTTTGTTGGAGGATTAACTGTCTGGAATACATTTTCCAGACTACATGAAAAGTGATCCATGTTTTCGTGTTAATACCACCTCTGGCAATAAAGTTTAGTTAATAGTCCTGTAAAATTAACGTAGATGTACTGTTGTTGTGGTCTTCAGTCCTCAGGCTGGTTTAATGCAGCTCTCCACGCTACCCTGTCCGTGCAAGTCTCTTCATCTGAGAATACGTTCGGCAACCTACATCCTTTTGAATCTGCTTACTATATCCGTCCCTCGGTCTCCCTCTACGATTTTTACCCCATACTCTTCCTTCTAAAGCTAAGTTGACAATTCCTTGATGTCTCAGAATGTGTCTAACCAATCTATCCCTTCTCTTAGTCAGGATATGACAGAAACTCCGTTTCTCCCCGATTCGGTTAAGCACCTCCTCATTAGTTATGTGATCTACCCATCTAATTTTCATCATCCGTCTGTAACACCACATTTCCTTATCGTCCACGTTTCACTCCCATACAATCCTACACTCCAGAAAAATGTTTTCAGAAAGGACTTCCTGACATTTATATTAATATTGGATCTTAACAAGTTTCGCTTCATTAGAAACGCTTTTATTCCCATAGCCATTCTGCATTTTATATCTTCTTTACTTCGCTCATCAGAAGTTATCTTGCTACCCAAGTAACAAAATTCATCTACTACTTTTATTGTTTCATTACCTAATCTAATTCCTTCAGCATCGCCTGATTTTCTGACATTGCATTCCATTATCTTCGTTTTACTCTTGTTAATGTTCATCTTATACCTTCCTTTCAAGACATTGTCCATCCTATTCAATTGCTCTTCCAGATCTTTTCCGGTCTCTGACGGAATTACTATGTCATCGGCAAACCGCAATATTTTTATTTCTTCTCCCTGCACTTTAATCCCCTTTCCGAATTTCTCCTTCCATTCTTTCACTGCCTGTTCAATGTACAGATCGAATAAGATTGGGGAAATTCTACAACCCTCTCCCTTCCCAACCTCTGCGTCCCTTTCTTGCCCTTCGACTCTAATAACCGCTGTCTGGTTTTCGTATAGGTTGAATAAAACTCTTCGCTCCCTATATTTCACCCCTGATACCTTCAGAAATTGGAAGAGTGTATTCCAGTCGACATTGTCAAAAGATTTCCACAAATCGATAAATGCTAAGAACGTAGCTTTCCCTTTCCTTAGCCTATTTTCTAAGATAAGTCGTAATGTGAGTATTGCCTCTCGTGTTCCTACATTTCTCCTAAATCCAAACTGATCCTCCCCCGGGTTGGATTCCACAAGTGTTTCCATTCGTCTGTAAAATAATAATCCGTGTTAGTATTTTGCAACCATGACTTATTAAACTGATAGTTCTGTAATTTTCACACTTGTCTGTACTTGCTTTCTATGCAATTGGAATTACAATATTCTTCGTGAAGTCTGAGTGTATTTCCCCCGACTCATACATCTTGCATACCAGGTGATACAATTTTTTCACGACGTCAGCAGTTAGATGAACTATGAAGTGCATTTACCTCAGTGTCCTTCGAAATAGTCTCCTCCCATAACTATGCACCGCTCAGCTCTGCGATATGTGCCCTGGAAACTTTGCACGAAGTCTTCCTTTGCAGTGGTGTTCAAAAGCTTCTTCAGGTTTCGTTGGATGTCAGAAATACCGTCAAATCTCTTTCCTTTCAGATCGTGTTAATGTAGATGGGAGGACTGAGATCCGGCGAGTATGGTGGATGTTGAAGTTGCACGACAACGCTAGGCCACACACAGCAAATGTGGTCAAAACGTTCCTGGCAAAACAGGTAGAGGTGTAACTTGATCCATCATACATGCTGGATCTCAATCTTTCAGACTTTTTCCTGTTCCCTCGACTCACTTTGAAAGGAAAGAGATTTGAGTATATTCCTGACCTCCAACGATCCTTACGAGGCTGTTGAACAATGTCCCATAGGAAGATTTAGTACGAAGTTTTCAGGACATGTATTGCAGAGTTCATCGGTGCAAAGTTATGGGAGGTGGCTATTTCGAAAGACACTAAGGTAGTTTCAGTTAATGGTTGATCTAATATTACAGGACTACTCGTCGAAATTTCTTGTCACAGGTTGTATTTCTATTAACTCTATGACAATTCTATCTCCCAATTCACCAGGTGGCAGTATTTGTATATTTTGAGTTGATGCATCAATTGATTAGTTAAATTATTTCAAATAGTTCATTCTAAGACATGATTTACCTAGGCGTTGCTTATGTATTTATTCATTACAGTTTCATTAGTCCGAGTACTTCTCATCAGCTATCTATCTGCTGTCGCCTCCACTCCCCATCTTTTCTTTATTAGTCACCTCCTTGGTGGATTGGTAGAGTTTTAATAGCAGAGATGTTATTACTTTCCGTACATGTCAAGTAGCTGAGGTGTACAATCGTGACTTTGGGACCACTTATTATATGTGTCACATGTCTTTTTCATTGAGTACGAGGAATCATCGCAAAATTAGTGTACAAGAGAGCATTTGTGTATGGGTTAAAGGATCCGCCAAATGTTCCGAAATAAAAAGTTGTTGGTGATGTTGTATACTATTATAAAAGTTAAATATAGTATGTGTACTCACCTTTTTTCCTTATCTGTAATATACATTGATCTTGCCCAACAGCCGGGAAGCGATCCTTCTTGGTGTTTTAGCTGTCAGGGGCACTCTGGGATGCACTCTGTGTGAGACACCCCTGGGCATATAAAAACTAAACCACAGTAGGTTACGTTATTGATTACACTGTTAAGTGACTGTAACAAAATTAATCAGTTACGATGAAGAGACAAGCTACATTCGGGTCACATGTTACTGTAAGCAGTGCCTCTCTTAAAATTACGCATGCGCAAAAGCTGCTCTTCTCCACATCTTTTTAAACAGTTAAATATTTGTTACAACGAAGAGTATAAATGACACTTATCCTCAAAATCGGGACGCATTTGCAAAAACGTCCAAAGATACGTGGCAAGTAACAATATAAAAGTCATTGTTGTTCCCGTGTCTTTTAAAAAGATTACTCAAAAAGATTTCTTGCAGTCGATCTCTAACCCACTAACGTCAACAATGCAGGCCGATGTTGCTACCCACACGGCTATTTTTACAAGGTGGAGAGTAGTGACTCCATTATTATTCATGATCGGATCTTCTGAAGGCTTTTACAGATGATGCGCCCTTAATTTATAGTTATAAGATTTTACCAAATATGACGTGTTTTTCTCTACTCTTCAATGTGCCAAAAAACAAATATAAAGGGCGGATGTTGCCTTTATGGAAGATCCGCGTATGCACAAGGCGAGGTAGGCAGTTGTTCCTTTGCCTTTGCTCCGGGTCCTTTCGTGCGTAACTGCCAGAGCTCGAGTAGCCAGGAGCTGGGGTCTCTACCAGCTCCAACGCCAATGTTAAAAACAGCGTTTCTCCCGCCCCTCCCTGCCTCGGGAGCGCCCATATACTGCCTCCAGGGGGTTAAGAAGAGAATTTGAACTTCAGCCACGCAGCTGGGGTCTCTACCAGCTCCAACGCCAATGTTAAAAACGGCGTTTCTCCCGCCACTCCCTGCCTCTGGAGCGCCCATATGCTGCCTCCAGGGGGTTCAGAAGAGAATTTGAACCTCAGCCGCGCATGCGCATTGCAACGCTGCGACCACTGCCGCCTATATTAAACGCTACGACTAGAATACGACTCCATGACGTAAAATGTTTCTCATGCGATAAAAATACTGTGAATGTGCGCATAAAATTATCTGATAGAAGAACGAAACGAAGAATTATTGTTTAAAAACACATTTTATTTTATTTATTTATGTATTTACATTTTTTTTTCACGACGAGCTTATTTCTGGGGGTTCACACATAGGAGGCGCTGCCACTAGTCAACGATAAGTTACTTTCGAATAAATAAAATGTCAGATGAGGTCTGGCAGAACGCTCGTGAAGGGAGCATTTTCCGTAGAAGTAAATCACGAGGAAGTACTTCGTCTTTTATCGAGCCCGACTGAGATTTAGAACGTCTGAACGTGTTGAGACAGCGGCGAGACAAATGGGTACAGGCACGGAACGTCCGCCTTCTTCTTTGTTCTGCCAGCTGCTCTCGAGGATACAGAATGGGCGTGCGCTTACTATTCCTGCCCGCTGCGAGAGAAAGCATAACGCTTTTTCCACCGGCACCGTCGCTTGTTTACGGGACGTCACTGCGGCAGGGACTGAAAAAACCGCCGCGCGCCGGTGATGAAGGAGCCAACGCGGAGCCCATGCGGAGAGAGAGACTTTCTTCTGTTTGCGCGAGTTTGCGGCGGCCGACGCGTGGGGCGCTGCCGTCGCAGCGCGCTGCCCTCCGCGAAGCAGATGAGGCGTGCGCCGCCGACGAAGCCATCAATCTGGAACGTCCATGACGATTAGCCGGTGCCAGCTAGCCGGCAAAAAGGTTTCCTTTATTCCCCCCCTCCCTCCCCCTCTCCCGTCGCATAACCTCACCCTCCCATCCAACCGTTGGCTGCTTTTCCGCACGTCTGACTTTGCTCACCAGTGTGTCCAACTTTTGTTTTGTCTCTGTGTGTGAGGACCACCGGGCTCGGCTAGACGACTTTTTGTTCCCGCGAGGTTCTGCCCCATTAGACGACCCCAAAAAACCCCGGTGGCCATTAACACGGCGTCGCACAGAAGACGGGTTGCATGCAAGGCACACGCCAGTGGCCAGAAACTTGCTCAGCCGCGAGCCACAAATTGCTGCTAACCGGGACACTGCCCCACCCCCTCCCTCCCGCCCTTCTAAATTTCCGGACACGCGCGGTTTTCCAGTTGACACTTCTTCAGTAAATCCCGCTATAAATTTGCCCCGAGATTAGCTGCTTCCCCGTCTGCAAACAACCTCTGACCCTTCCGCCCAGGGTAGTGTTGCCGTCAGCCGTTCGATACCGCTTGTACCGGAGCTGCACAAAGACGTCTCTTCTTGTACAACACCGAGGAAACTAAACGGTCTCTGCACAAGCGGTCTTCAAATATCTGTAATTTTTGAGTTTGTTTAATCGGAATAATCCCAGAGAGGTTTTTTTTTTCCAAATTACGTAAAGTTAAGACCAGCTGTAGGGTAGGTCGGAACGTGCCATCGTCAGGCTTTAGGTGGGCGGCAAAATGTCAAATATTACTGTCGCCCCAAAACTATGAATTAATGCGGCCCTGAAGAGCTCGCAAAATTAAACAGTGTGAGGTAAAGTTGGAAACCATTCATGTGAATACAAGTTGGAAAAAACAAGCTTCTCATTTTGAACTTTACTGAAATTACCTATGATGTTTTCAAACAGATGACAAATAAATTGCTGGAGATTTAACTTAAGGTGCGTGTTTTCAAATAGCTGGGCTTGCTAGTTGCAGTGTCACCAACTCAGTTTCTAATTTATGAGCAAACATCACATAATAGAAACAACATTTACGTAATCTAGAAAGTCAAAATACTTCTAATGTAAGAGTGTCCGTCTGTTTGTATTGCGTACAAATCTACAATGCTATTCCAGTATTGATGAAATTTTTACATAGGACATGATAACGAAGAGGAAGGTCGCGTATTGTAAGGATCACGTACAAACACTTCGTTCAGGAGATATGGGGTCATAAACAGTGAGATGAGCGATAAACACGACAGAGTTCCACATCTCATCTGAAACTACTAGACCGATCTCAACCAGATTTGGTGCACACGTTCCATACCGTGATGTGACAAATGATGTAGTGGTAAGCACCACCTAACCACCTACAGCACATTGTTCAGGATATGTGACGTTATAAACCAAGAGAGGCATGATAAACCGCCCACTCAAGCAAATGTTTTAATTTGAGTCTTCAATACCAACTCTATTCGCAAAAAAACTTCACCTGCAGTTTACTAATATTCCAATGTTTCATGACAAAATGTGTGATATATAATTAGAAAAGGCCTTCACATGAGGCAAACATTATTGCAACAATTTCGCGGGGGATTCGAATCGCCGACGGGGAATGACCTTGCGCATCGCAGCATAGCGCCACGCCGCATGTAAAATGCAATACATGAACCTGTAAACATGTAAAATGCAATACATGAAACAATAAAGTGCATGTTTTACTCTAAGCAAGGTTCAAAATACTGCCCCACATACAAAATGGCTGATGCCGGAATCTGCGAGGGGTGCCCAAAAAGAAGCGCAAGTCCCCCAGCAAGAGAATGAGGGACGCCGAAAGGGCGAAGGTCTTCAAAGAATTCCTGCAGAACCACAAATCAGGACCAGTGCAGAACATAAAGGATCAAGCGTGGGCACACGGAATAAGACGCTCGCACCTGAGGTGACCTTCTCCTCTAACCTGGGGGACCGCCAGCCAACAAGAGGAACGCAAAGATGGGGCACACCTTGACTTCGCAAGACCAATGCAGAAAGGACATACATACTAGGGCTAGCTATGAAGTACAGATCAATAGTATCACATCATCTCAAGGCACGGAAAATCAAGAAACAGAACCGGCAGTCGATAGGAGGATTCTGCTCCCAAGCGGTGGCCGGCTGTGGATCCTCAGGGAATATATCCAAACTTAGAGTTGGCACTACAACTCGCCAATCGGGAACAGCCGGCTGAGTTAATCACCGCGTTATGCCACGTCGTCCATGTGGGACATAATTACGGCAGAAATGTCACCTGTCCGACAATCGAGGCAGTAGACCAAAATCATCTCAAGACAATGAGACTGCCCACAGACATCTCATTGAAAACGTATTTCAGAGGAGGGGAGAGAAGTATGACCTGCATGAAATTTACCACCACGCCGTACTGGCTTCATCTACTTCTACATCTACATCTACATGGGATACTCTGCAAATCACATTTAAGTGCCAGGCAGAGGGTTCATCGAACCACCTTTATACTTTTTTATCTCCCATTTCATTCTCGAATAGCGCGCGGGAAGAATGAACACCTGAATCACTCCGTTCGAGCTCCGATTTCTCGTATTTTATTCTGATGGTCATTTCTACCTATGTAAGTGGGAGTCAACAATATATTTTCGCATTCGGAGGAGAATGTTGGCGATTTGAGTTTCGTAAGAAGTCCAAGCAGCATCCATAAGCGCCTTTGTTGGAATGATTCCCATCCCAGATCCTGTATCATTTCCGTAACGCTGTCTCCCCTGTATCGTGACAATGCGAAACGAGCTGCCCTTCTTTGCACTTTTTCGATGTCCTCCGTCAAACCAACCTGATAATGATCCCAAACTGGGCATCAATACTCCATAAAAGGACGGACAAGCATAGTGTATGCAGTTTCTTTAGCAGTTCTGTTGCATCTTTTAAGGGTTCTGCCAATAAGACGCAGTCTCTGGTTCGCCTTATCTATGCGCTCTTTCCTATTCAAGTCAGAAGTAATTGTAATTTCTACGTATTTTATGGATTTTCCGGCCTTCACATTTGATTGATTTATCATGTAAACAAAGTTTAACGGATTTCTTTTCGTACTCATGTGGACGACTTCACACTTCTCATTATTTAGAGTCAACGTTCAATTTTTACACCATACTGATATCTTATTCAAATCGTTCTGCAGTTGGTTTTCATCTTCAGATGATTTTATTAGACTGTAAATGACGGCGTCATCTGCAAACAAGCTAAGAAGGCTAGTTAGATTTTACCCTAAATCGTTTATGTAAATAAGGAACAGCAGAGGACCAATAACACTACCCTGTGGAACGCCCGATATCACCTCTGTTTTAGTCGATGCCTTACCATCGATTACTACGAACTGTGTCCTCTATGAGAGGAGATCCCCTATCCAGTCGCAAATTTGGGGCGAGCCTTCTGGAAATCAAGGAATACGGAATCAATTTGCGACCCTCGTCGATAGCACACATAACTTTGTGTGAGTAAAGAGATAGTTACATTTCTCATGTACGATATTTTCTAAATCCATGGTGACCTTGGGCCAATAGATTATTCTGTTCAAGATAATTCATAATATTTCAGGGAGAATTGCGCTAGATCACACCAAATCCTGGCCTGACTGCAATAAGCATACTTACTTCCCCTGTAGACATTCGAAGTCGCGCATTTGAATGCACACAATTCTAGGCTTTTGCTACAAAAGCTAAGCAGGGTCGTGGACGAGATGAGTCAAGATACTCTGTCTGCAGGAGCCCTATATTGTGGAAGGCAAACCCGCTTTTGGGACAATCACATAGCAGGTTGCGAGCCCTGGAACACACCCAAAGGGTTGCAACTATAATCTGCAACAAGGCATTCAGGGTCACATTCCTATCACGGATGTCCGACGAGCACTGAAGCGCCATCGAAATGCATTCCCCAGTGCGGTGTGTGTGCATAGTGAATACGTGTTTCCAATATGGGGATCCAGTCGATTCCTATCTGGATCATCTCACCGAGGTGATGCAGGCGTTGCGTGGTCGAAGGGTGGTAGCGGACTTGAAAGTGCACTCCTTCCTGTGGAACAGCGGCACCCGCGATGCGATGCGATGCCATCATGGCTCTCCAACTGGTTGTTGCCAACAGGCCTGGGAACCCGCCAACTTTTGTCGGGCAGGATGGTGAGGGAACACTGATACCACCAAACTTGGCGGACAAAATGACTGGCTGGAGAGTTCATGACCGAATTACATCAAGCGATCACAACGTGAACACCTTCCAACAACCCGAGCGGAGCAACTAAAATGGTGGATGCGCATGCCCGTCTACAAGCAGAACAATCCGCCATTTTGAATCCCACGATGAGGGCGCGCATTTAAAGACTAAGGAAATCTTACGCTTCTTAAAATGCTCTTAAAGCCAGTAAATATTCTTTTTAACACAGAAAATATTACAGCATAGTAAAATTATTGGCTTATCATATTCCAATATGCTGCTTTCAATTTTTTTATTATAATGTTGTTATGAATCCATTTCGGCACAAATAGCCATCATCAGAAAATCAGCAAAATACACAAAATTTTATATAATAATCATCGTTTTGTTATATATACTTTTAAGTTACTCCAATTTTATGATATAAAGTTTTTTTACTTACGGCCATGTGACATCCTTGGAGTATGTTTACATTATTGTTAAATAAACAGCAAGACATTGCCCAAGGATGTCACATGGTCGTAAGTAGAAAACTGTATATCGAAAAAACAGGCCTATCTTGAAAGCACATATAACAAAACGATGATTATTATATAAAATTTTATGTACTTCGCAGATTGTCTGTTTTCTATTCTTTTAAGTTAACCAGATCTAGATTTCATGGCAATCTCGAGACGCATACGAGAACAGAAGAAAAACATTCGGAGAAATAAAAGAGAAATGAAGGTTGGAAAAGGAGAAGTTTTTGTTTCTTTGATGTTGGCATAATAAATGTGGCCGGTCGTTACTGTGTTACGGAAATGGATGAAAACGTTGATCTGATATTTTCATTAATTTTATTCATACCAATCCAGCCTGTTATGTGGCGCGCCGTAAAAATTGTCCTAGTTCATATGAGAACGGTAAATATTGTGGTGTACCATTTAGATTCACTGTCTCATGTATGATATGGATGACATCTTTGATATTTTAAATTCGTATTGTTGTCCATATCTCCTGGTTCAGGACGGAAACTGGTCAGAATGAAATAAATTAAAGTAATACAGCAAACATTGTTATAAGTGTTGTTGACACACTTAACGACCTACAAGAAAATATTTTGTATATAAAACTCTTCTGGGTGTTGGACCGCATCGTCAAAATATCAAACACTTCACCGACGTTTCGGCCACTATTGCAAGTGGCCATCTTCTGGGTGGTAAATGAAACACCCAGAAGATGGCCACTTGCAATAGTGGCCGAAACGTCGGTGAAGTGTTTGATATTTTGACGATGCGGTCCAACATCCAGAAGAGTTTTATATACAATGACAACGGCCGCGGAAGCCTTCGTTTACAAGAAAATATTTTGTTTCATACAGTTTTTATCTGACACTTTCCACTTCTTTCACCTCTGGCAGTATTGCTCATGTGAAAAATACCGAGTAGCACCGTGGTTCGGAACCCACGTTAAACTGTAGGTCCCCCTATAACTGGCTGGGTAAGTCAGTTCGAAGATCGGAGGAAGGCAACGGCATACCACCTCCAAACAGGACCATGCCTAGTAAAGCACTGTTGTGTTCAAACCAATCTTCGGATTGTTGACTGCTTTACCTTTTTTTTTACATTTTGATCTCGGTTGGGAAAAAATTATGAACTGGGCGTTTTTTGAACAGTAGGATTGAATACGAATGCAGTACAGAAGGTGAATCCATATCAGTTAAACTGAAAAAAAAAAAAGCCTGAGATGAGACTGATGAAAGCTGCTCTCATAAACAGCGGCATAATTTTACGTAAAAAAATAAATCTGCAATTGCCTTAGTGTCACTTAGAGGTTTTCAGCTGCACTGATGAGTTTGTTGAACGGGTTGAATGATTTTCTCTATATGTCATATTCTATAAGTTCTAACCCATGTGTAATCTGGCAGATATTTAATTAAAATTAAAGTCTGACTTTCGAGTCGACGTTTAAAAGACGCCTGTTAATAAAATAGTTTTAAAAGCCTTCCCCGTCATCTATCGCAAAAGTAGAATCAATATACAGAAAACCCTAACACTTAAAGTCTGCAATGCTACAGTTTTCTTCCTCGATGAGATATTACATGTTGTTTAATTAATACCTGGTTCCGTAGCAAGAAAACTAAAGTTAATCCTATATTACCTATAGAAGCTTCGAGAATTGATGAGAGTATAAAATAAGCATTCAATCGTTTGAAATCCTTTGAAAATATAAAACGTTCGATATCCTAGAAGATTTGGTACTTTCCAGCGTCTCCTGCTCTCTTCCACGTAAACAACGTCTTTCATGATGATGAAACCAAGTGTTTCAGTTGATAAAATTGTGTTCCGCACAAAACTGTACCAGATGATCTTTCGTTCCTATTCCCAAGTCTATATTCACCATTTCCTTTTCTTCCCTTTCATACTACTGAGTTCCTCATTACAATCAGGTTTTCATCTCCTAAAACTGTCTCAAATTTCTTCGATCTCCTCATCATCGGTAGAGCCAGTTGGCATATTAACTTCTACTACTGTGGCCGGCGTTGGCTTCGTGTCTATCTTTGCTTCGATAATGCGTTCACAATGCTGTTCATAGTAACTTAAACACATTCTTATTTTTTTATTCATTACCAGACCTACTCCTGCGTTACAACAGTTTTTCTTAGTTATATTCCTGTAATCACCGGACTAGAAGTCCTGTTCATGCTGCCACCGGACTTCACTAATCCCGACCAAATGTTCAAATGTTTGTATAGTCTATGGGACTTAACTACGGGTTCATCAGTCCCTAAACTTACAAACTACTTATGAACTAGCTAATCCTAAGGACAGCACAAATATCCATGCCCGAGGGGGGATTCGAACCCCTGACCGTAGTGTCCGTGCAGACCGTGACTGAAGCGCCTCAGTCTCTTCGACCACCGCGGCCGGCTAATCCCGACAACATCTAACGTTAACCAATCAGTTTCTCCATTGCTATTTTCTTACCTACCCGATTAAGAGATAGAATATTCTATGCTCCGATCCGTAGAATTTCTTCTTTATTTTTATTAATAACTAGCTAAATACTAGGCATTGCGTGGGTATTTATTTATTCTTGACTTAAGTTAGTACTTTTCCTATCCCTTGTTTCTCTGTCATTCTCCTTTATTCTAAAAATTTGTCATATATATCGGAGAATATATAAGAAATACTGTACAAAATTATACGTACACTATCCAAACAATGAAAGATAACAATCAAAATACAGATGGCATATCAAATTCGCACGATGTTTAAATCTATCGGACTCAGCTGCGTGGTTATGTCCGTAGCTTACAAACTACTTAATCTAAGGAAAACTAACCTCAGGACAACACAACCCATGCCCGAAGCGGGGACTCGAACCCCCGACGGCAAACGGTCGCGCGCACCGCAGCACGGCGCCCCAGCGCGCACGGATAATCCACCGCGCCGCACGATCTCATATTTATTGAGTTGTATATTCTACAATTGTATAATTTTTCAGGTATATATTTATTTGTATAAGTGCTGTATCTCTGTAAAATCTGTTGTGAATACAATAAATGGTAAAGAAGTAATAGATTAAAAGTTGGTGCGTGTTAGGGCGGTTTTCTATGAACGTTACTGTTTCTAAGAGATACTGTTTCTAAGAGATACTGAACGTTGTTAATTTTCTTTGATGATAAATACCAAGAACACATGAATAAGCACATTGTGGTGTCGCACAAGTATGAAGTGCCCGCCACGTACTTTCGCCGCGCGCCGCCATGCACGCACGGCGCGGCGTTCTTACGTCAGCCACGAGCGCCCTCTGCTGCAACTCCGCTCGTGGCCACGACTGCTGCATCGTTCACTTCGGACTGAGATAGGGACCAGTTAAGACTTGGGAATCAGATAGGCACCAGTTAAGACTTGGCTATCAGATAGGCACTAGGAATTATCAGTAGGCAGGCCTCTATCTAATCTATGTATCAGCATTCTGCAGTCAGGAACTATGTAAAAGTTAAGTATTACTAAGTCTCTATGAAATATGTACATCTCGTTCTAATTTACTCTAGCGTTTCTAGTTTCTGCTGTCCCACTGGCTGGTCACCTCCATACCGCACAAGCCTGCATCCTTTATTCCTGTGTCGGTCTCTTTCTACTCGGCCAACGACACCAAACATAACCGGTGAAAACGAGACACAAAACACATGAATACTAAAACCCAGTAAGTAACAGATTACACTGTTAAGGACTGTAACAAAATGAATCTGTTACGATGAAAAGAAAAGATACATTCGGGTCACGTGACACTGTAAGCAGCACCCCTCCTAACCTTATGCATGCGCAAATGCTGCTCTCAGCCACATTTTTTTTAAACAGTTAAATATTTGTTACAACGAAAAATATCATTTAACTTCAAAATCGCGACATACTTGCTAAACGCCCAAAGATATGTGGCAAGTAACAATACAAGTCTTTGTTGTACCCGTATCTGTTAAAAAGAATATTGGGTTAAAAAAAATGATTGCTAACCACACGGCTAATCTTGCTTGGTGGAGAGTAGTGACTACATTATTATTCATTATTAGATCTCCTGAAGACTTTCACAATTGATGCGTCTTTAATTTATAGTCATAAGATATTTTACCAAATGTGACGCGTTTTAGATGAATCTTTAATGCACCAAAACGAAATACGAAGGGCGGATGTTGCGTTAATGTAGGATCTGCTGATGCGGAAGGCGATGTGAGCAGTAGCTGCATTGGCTTTGCTTCGGGACCACTCTTGTGTAACCCCCAGAGCTCGAGTAGCCAGGAGCTGGTGTCTCTACCAGCTCCTGCACCAATGTTAAAGGCGGCGTTTCCCTTCGCGCCTCCCTGCCGCGGGAGCGCCCATATGCTGCCACCAGGGGATTCAGAAGAGAATTTGAACTTCAGTCGCGCATGCGCATTGCAACGCTGCGACCACTGCCGCCTATATTAGGCGGGTGCGCTACGACTCGTATATGTGCTGTCTCCGCGACATAAAACGTTCCTCGTGCGTTAAAAAAAACTTTTAACGTGCACATAAAATGATTTGATAGAACTAAACGAAATGATAGTTTAAAAACAATTCCAATTTTGTTTATTTATTTACTGTCATTTCACGATTTTATTTATTTATTTATTTATTTTTGGGGTGGGGGGTTCACTGAACCACTGAAACATAGGACGCGCCATCGCTGAGGCGGGGTGAACTTTGGAGTATCGCGAAGCTGATCCAAATCTAACATGAAACTAGTAGCAGATTAATTCAAGACTGTATCCATTCTGGATGTGTTGAACCTGCGACTGCGTTGATTAAAGAAATCAGAAAATAACAGTAACCAGTCACCTTTCCTACGTATTTATTTACCACATTGACTAAGAAATCAGAAAATAACAGCAACCGTAACCTGTCTTACGTATTTGCTCTCTAAAAAGATTTATTTAAAAAAATGAACATAACTGCTATTGTCAGCGACCATTACAACGTCAAAGGATAAAAACGCAGTCCTCGGTCGCAAAATTAATTTTTTTTAACATGGTCTCGGCAATAACTATGATTGCCTGCATCAGATAAAATAAGACTAGTCACATAATAAAATTTAACAATTCATCTGTAAATATTACGTCGCAAAATTTAAAAGGAAATTTTTAGAATACGTTAGCCACTATGGGCTGCACGCCTGCATAGAGGTATCAGACTCTGATTTAAAATTTCTGATGAAGGCAATCATAGTTATTGCCGAAACCATGTTAAATAATTTTTAATTTTGCGACCGAGGGCTACATTTTTGTCCTATGAAAATAAAATAAAATAAAATAATCCTTTGATGACTTCTGGCAGAGGATGACACAGCGACCGGTTGTGTCATTCGAGACTTGTAGCAGTGTTACGCCGCTAACACTGTGACAGGGAAATGTGTTAAGATCTTGGTTTGCTCACTTTAACAAGACGGAATAAAGTCAGCAGAAAATGCTCACCCGCCTTGCGTGATGACGGCAGCCGCTGCGTCGGCAAATTGGAAAGCCTACCGTCAGCGAACTGTGTGTGAGTGAAATGGCTGTCAGACAGAGACGCAGCTAGTAAACATGTCATAACTACACGTAACTATGTCACAAGAGTGAATAAGACCGCGGATGCGTCAGCGGTAAAGACATCGGGCGAACACTGCATTTTCAAAGGGAACACATTCAAACCGTCTCATACGTCACAGCCAATTTTATGTATAAATACTCCCACATTTAGAAGTTGCAGTCAATTGGTCTTCTGAATCTACGATGCCCAGGCGATAGTCGTCAATTCACTGGCCTAATCGTTGTGCTCAGTCTTTGTCACAGATAGAAGTACATACGGGTAGCTTCTAGAGGCAGTTAAGAGATGGAGACTGGTCGAGGCCATACTTCACACTAAACATCATCTGGGAAGATGGTGATCCGCTGTGCTGACGATTTCACACCTCTATGGTGGCTGCCTGAGGCCAGCGCAGTCTTCAGTGGTTGGTTACTAAAGGCCAATGTTCCTGTCGTCGAGTTAGCACTCTGGTGCTAATCCGGCCAGCCGGTGTCCCGAGTCGGGAATCAGCACGACATCCGACTTCACTAGCGTCCCTTGGCGCTCCACCAGGTACCACGCCTCATCCTGACCTAAAGCTGGGAACACACCGCTCAGCCCCAGCTGCAGTATTTCCCAGTTTACAGAGTGTATTACAGATTACTTGATTTTATTTCTACTACGGTGGAGAAACAGCAATCGATTGATCATTAGCTGGATCGGTACGTCCTCATCCGTCAGCAGCAGCTGGGAAATGGGAAAGGAGGCCATTTGTCTGGCGCGGGACACGGAGAAAGTGAGGCGCCCGGCGCACCTGACGCGCGCCGGCAGCGTGCGATCGCTCGCCGTCGAGCTATCGACTGGCGTATCGACAGGTGCCGGCGCGCGGGCTGACAGTCGACCCGCTGCCCAGTGCCCTGACCGACTCCATCTATCACCTTAATCTCTCCCGCAGCGCCGCCAGAGTCTGCAAGTGCTCCCATCTACGCCCTCTAACAAAGCTGTCGAGGCCTTCTTGTTTCTCTCGAGGGGAAACCACTTGCAGGTAAAAAAGCGGTCTGGTCGAAGATGCGAGAAGTGAGCAAGGCGTTTCTCATATGTCAGCTGTGGAACTGCTATTTGACCTACATCTTGGCTTGGTCCGTACATTCGCGCAAAGGATTCCATGCTCCTACGGCTTCTCCTGTGCGCATCGGTTGCACAGTGGTAGAGAGCCAGACTACAAATCCAAAGGTCGTGCGTTCGATCCCCGCCAGGTCCTAGGATTTTTATCTGTCACTTTCCACTTCTTTCACCTCTGGCAGTGTTGCACATGTGAAAAATACCGAGTTGCACCGTGGTTCGGAATCCACGTTAAACTGTAGGTCCCCCTATAACTGGCTGGGTAAGTCAGTTTGAAGGTCGGAGGAAGGCAACGGCATACCACCTCCAAACAGGACCATGCCTAGTAAAGCACTGTGGTATTCAAACCAATCTTCGGATTGTTGACTGCTTTACCTTATGGTTCCTCCAGTGAGAAGCCGGTCCATTGCAGTTTGGTCCAGCTAATTCCTGCGAGTATACGAGAAATGGATCAGGCGTGAAATATTTTGTTATCAGCTCTGCCCGGAGAGTAAATTTTTTCACTGATTCAACGTCCAAGAAATAAAAACATATGGTCCGAATCCCCCGGAATCGACCAAGGTACCGCGGAGTAGTGGCCGAGCGTGCTAACGTGCCTTGCTCTGGAGCGCGCGGTTGCTCGGCGCCGGATGTTCGAGTCCTCCCTCGAGCATGGATGTTTGTGTTGTCCTTAGCTTAAGTTACTTAAGTAGGTTTGTGAGACTCTTACATTTACTACCATTCGACCAATGTTTCGGGAGGCCTCGTTTGGTTGGAGGGTATATGCCGGAACTGTAAATCCGATCCCACTTATTTCCAGTTGGGATCCCCCCTTGTCCCACTATGAGATTGTCTGATAGTTGGCTGAATTGAACCGCGATCTCAAACAGCCCGCTCCACTCTCCAGAGTGCAGAATGAAAAAAAAAAAAATTCTCTTTAACATGTTAATCCCATATTGGACAGACACAGAGAGAGCGCGAATAAGAAGTATCAAGTTACTTAACTCTAGCTTCTTAACATCCGTCAAAATGACGGCTACGTCCAAATTGTCAGTGAGCTGTGACGTTTTGAGGAACAATTGATGAACACGTGCAGACGGGTAGTGTTGGTTTGGAATAACACTCGCCGAATTGACGGTTGTTACCAACAAAAGTTCAAAAATCCCTGAAAGACGGGTGTTTGTAGCGAGCGTTAAAAAGCAGATGTTAGTAACGCAGGGTTAAATCATATGTTTATGACCTTGTCATCATTTGACAAGGTTTTTTCTTTTTATTTTTATCAAAATATGCAGTGTGTCCGCAAAGTCTCTCCGCAGCGGCGACCTCCGCGTGTATCGCCTTTCGAGGCACACAAAGGTGGCAGCACATTCATGTCGTTGTATATAGCGGCCGGGTTTCATGGCTAGTGGCTGCAGTTATGTTGCGAGAAGGGATTCAATTTATTATAATTAAAACAATAAAATTAATTAATTGCCGGCCGCGGTGGCCGAGGGGACTGAAACACTCCAGTCACGGTCTGCACGGCCACTACGGTCTGGGGTTCGAATCCCCCCTCGGGCATGGATATTTGTGCCGTCCTTAGCGTTAGCTAGTTCATAAGTATTTTGTAAGTTTAGTGACTGATGACCCCGTAGTTAAGTCCCATAAGCTCTACAAACATTTGAACATTTTTTGAAATTAATTAATTATATTAAAAGAAAATACACTGTACTCGACATTATCACTGTAGGTGCTCGAAATGATTTCCTCTTTATTTAAGGCATAGTTCAAGAGGTTATATTGGAATATCTTTACCAATGTTTCAAGTGTAATCGAATGCCCATGTATTGCAATGAAGTATTCAGGAAGACAAAGCCTACATGTTTCTTTTGGCCCATAATTTGGCGAATGTGCAAATCTGTCATATAGTACTTTATTCACTGTTACAGAAGATGCTATTTTCTTCTTTCTCTGGACATTCGCCATTCCATACTGATCTTCCGGTCTTCTAGGCCTCCTCTTCCCAGTAAACATCATCCATTTTTAGTGTCCTAGACAAGACTCACCTTTCCATAACAACTCACCTTCACGGCTTTCTCTTTCCGTTTAGGAGTTGTTTTACTTCTTTTTTTTTTTTTTTTTTTTTTTTTTTTTTTTTTTTTTTTTAAAAAACCAATGGAAGGGCCACAGAATAAGAAGACACTAGTACACCGTAACGTGTGCTTGCAACGTCTGCTAAAGATTCACACTAATACGACAACATTTGAAAAAGACAATGGAACAACTCAGTATTTGACAGCCTAAATGTTGCCTCAAGCACTATTGTCCATCCGATGACGAAACTTGAAAAACATTGTAGAAAACAGTGCACAATTTTCGATGTTGTTGAGAACAACATTTCCAAATAAAGGGTTAAAGTCATTATTCATTCAGACGAAATCGTCTGACAGTTCCTCGAGGACATAAACAGCTGCATATGATTGGTTCGCTTCTGGTCACGTTTAGTCTGGATGCACAAAGCTACGAGCCAGTACTACCGACGTCCCTCTGGAGGCAAAGAGCATAATCTAGGCTGAAACGTCATCTCGCCTAGATGCAGGGTCAGGGCCCATGGAGAACCCTGAGCGTACTAGCCAACTGGACACATGCCGAACAGAGTTGACTGAAGTGTTGATCGATTCTTAAAAACGTATTAATGGACATGACCTGTATATATGAACTCCATTTTGTTAATCTCTCAAGGATTTTTGTTTTTCTGAACAAGAGTTTATTTTCTTCTCATTTAATTCCTGATATGTATTTAAGGAAAAGAGCAAGACATAATCAAAGACAAAGTAATGAGATTACACATGTTTTTATCCTAGTTCATAACTCTCTCTTTCCTGCTTAAAAATGTAATTTGTGTCTTCCAATTCGCCGCAAAGTGGAGATGTCACTTTGTCTATGTGACATGGGTGATGCGAAGTTCAACAGTGGTTGAACTTCTGTTACGCTGTAGTGACTGCAAGCTTCCGTGAAACCAAAAGTCCATTGTACCTAGGTCTCATTGGTAGCATTGTTGTTATTTTCCCACAGTAATTTCCTTCAGTTGTCTGGGAAGCTTGCCATTCTTTGTCCCACTCAGTTCTAATGCTCTTTTTGCTAAACTGGCAAAAGATCCTCCTCCTGAACGTGCGTATATTCTTCCGTGCCAGAGGTATCCGCTTCCTTAGTCAGTGTATCAGTGACCTCGTTTCCCAGAACGTTATTGTGTGCTTTAATTCAACACATGGAGACTTTGCGTCCATTCGTTTGCGGGTGGTTTACGTGTGCTGTAATCTCGTAGGCTGTTGGGTGGCTTTTATGCCCTCGATGAAAATATTTAAGGAGTATGAGGACAGATTTAGAATCCGGGAAGATGACAATATGTTTCTCCAGGACCGAAAGGTAGTACTTGAGTGTTTTCAAGAAAGCCGTGAGTTCAGCTGCCATTATTGTCATTTCCTGTGGTAGTTGGTATTTACACCCTATTTGTGCAATGGTATGCCCCGTTCCGTCCTGGGTTTTGGAGCCGTCTATGTAAAGAATCCTGGCCTAGGAATATTTGTCTCGTAATCCGGCAATAAGTGATTTTCCAAAGTTGACGAAGCAGGGAGATCACATCTCACGTCAGTTTCAAAGACAGTACATTCCAACATGAGTATTTGTCAGTCCATATAATGAGAAATGTTTAGAGGTGTATACGTACTTATCAGCTCTGCACTGACGAAACTAACGATGTCCTAGGTTTCACGAACGGCTATTCGTTCAACGTATCACAGCCCAGTGTGCCAACCTGCTAACGAAAGAAACGGCGCACAAGTCCTCCAAAACGTAGCATCCCACCACGTCTTGAGAAATATGCGAAACACAATTAGCACCCAAGTGCTGATACAGGTAGATATAAGCTAACATGACGAAATCCGCAACTTGCTGTGGCATGTTGCCCGCTCCGCTGATACCGCTGAACTACAACCCACTGCCGGGTGAAAACTCCCTATCTGTTGCAGGATGCCCTACTTTGTAGTCTTGTGTAGTTCGCGAACGAACTAGTTCGGAAGAGCGGTCCCACAGGCGAAATACGGGAACTACTTCGCAGATCCCTCGCCTCTTCGTCCGCTCCTTTTCCGAAGACTGACGGGGAACAGCGAGAGGACGTGAGAGCTCGCAAAATCGCGTTATTCCCTTCTGCCAGTTACCGTCATTTCGAGCTGAGATGCAGTTCAGCTGTAGTTTCTTAGTTCACTGCAACAAGAAATCGATTCTAAAAATAAAGTAAGACGAGTACTCTGCATGCAAAGTAGTTGAATACACGCTTTGGCAACACTGATTCATTACATAAAAAAAGCTGTCATAAAAAAGAGCTCTTTTAGTAGCGGTAGCGAAAGCCCAAAAGAGTGGACGAACTAGAAGGAGCGGACGAACTAGGAGCAGCGGACGAACTAGGATCAGCGGACGAACTAGGAGCAGCGAACGAACTAGGAGCAAGACCGACGGGCAATAGCGAGAGGGCACGTAGCACAATTAAAAATCACGCGTTTGCCTTCTGCTTATGAGAGCCATTTCGAAGTGAGCGTCTGCCTGCTAAATAACATAGTTTGGTGCTACAAAATTTCTGTTTTGATGTGTTCTGCTCTCTGCAATATCTGACTAATTAATTCCATAATGCCAAGATATAAAGATAAGTATAAACTTAAACGCGAGAAATTATCCACAAACTGTTTCTTTTGGTTTGCGTGTCATCGTTAGCGGCTCACGTAGCAAGTGCATGAAGAAGCTAGGTGGGGGAACTTCTCCCTCCACCTGAACGCGCAGACCGCGCCGCTCAGCCGTCACTGGGAGCGGACGAATTAAGCGCTGCCGATCGCGAACTATTATGCTACTTACCAGTGCGTGTGCCGAGAGGAGCTCATGTTAATAAGACGAGCGACAAGATAGGACAGTGACACGTGCGACATCTGAGATAGCGAGTGGAAACACCATCGACAGTACAGGCTAGAAAACTCACTTGCGCCAAGAACAATGACGAAATGTGCTGTAAAATATATTGGGAGACAGGTAATAATTTCGTGTGGCTCATTGGCTCAGGGAAAGTCTTTAAATTGGATGCCACTTCAGCGACTTGCATTTCCCTAGCTTACCCCAGTTATCCGACTGGGGAAAGGGGACCTACAGCTTAAGGTGGAATCTGAACCACGTTTCGTTTCTGGCGACTCCTCACATCGTTGACAGGTGAAGGTTGGGTTAACCCTCCGAGTCACACAAATACTTTCGGATACTATAGGCACTGAAATTTGATTTTATTATTACTTATTGCCTTACTAGAGCACATCACTATTAAAAAAAATCAATTTTATTTTTAAAAATGTACAGAGGTGGTTTCACCGTTTCCAAAGTCTTCCAAAGAGCCCACTCATTTTGAATTTTTAACATTTATTATTACAGTAATATTACATTTTCTGCCATATTTTTTGTTTTATTCAAACTAAGCATACATTATTTTTCCTTTTATGCGAAATTTCTAAGTACATTAGGCGTACATAGAGCACTTATTTCTATTTCTCATTATATTGAGAAAAAAAGGTAAAATAAAAGTTCCGGCATCACACACTTTGCATCTCGTCCTATGTGGTTCCTTTCTGAACTACAATTTGCTCATCGTTTTCATTTCGTATGAAGGAAGTTGCGGTTCAATGGATTTTCTTTGTCCACAGATACTTTCATTCTAAACGTCTTTTGGTGAGACATATGCCACAAGGGGACGCGGCACAGCAAGTAGTCGTTTCGCACTGAACCCACTATGACGCAAAAGGATTAAAGCGCAGATCAGATTGAAAAAATCCGACGTCTGACCGTGTTTGGAACCGCACGACCCTTCGATTTCCAATCGATAGCTTTACCCCAGTCGTCAGGGCCCGACGGGAGGCAGATTGCATCTAGTAACTGAAAGTCGATCTCAGTAGGAGAATAATGACCAGCCTAGATATAATTAGAAGAAAGGAATTCACGGAAACAAACTAAGACGCCACAAATTAGACAACATGGCAGTGACAACTACTGGGAGAAAAGCCAGAACAGAAGAAAATATGGAACTTCCTGGCGGATTAAAATTGTGTGCCAGAACCGGGACTCGAACCTGGGACCTTTGCCTTTCGCAGGCAAGCGCTCTAACGACTAAGCTTCCCCAACACGAAACACGATGCCGCCTCACAACTTGACTTCCGCCAGTACCTCGCCAACCACTTTCCAAATGTCACATGCTAGTCTTGCATGGTTTACAGGACAGCTTCTGTGAAGTTTGGAAAGTAGGGGGCGAGGTACTGGCGGAAGTAAAGTTGTGAGGCGGCATCGTGTCGTGTCGGGGTAGCTCAGTCGGTAGAGCGCTTGCCTGCGAAAGGCAAAGGTCCCAGGTTCGAGTCCCGGTGCCGCGGTGGAGTAGCCGAGAGGTCTAAAGCACCTCGCTGCGGAGCGCACGGTTGCTCGCTCTGGAGGTTCGAGTTCTCCCTGGGGCATGGGTGTGTGTGTTTGTCCGTATGTTAGTTTATCTAGGTTTAAGTAGTTTGTTAGCTATGGACTGATGACCACGCAGTTTGGTCCGATAGATTTACAGGCTTTTGAATTTCGCGTCCCGGTTCCGGCCCACAATTTTAGACTGCCAGAAGTTTCATATCAGCGCACACTCCGATGCAGAGTGAAAATTTCATTCTAGAGGAAAATATATACGAAACGCATCGCGAGATCCGCCACGGCTCATGGGCAGCGTTCGACTTAACCAGTTACGGTATCCACGCAAGCTTTTCACAAATTCTCGACTTATCACAATCTGTGTTGGTAGGCCTCCTGTCTCGTAGCTCGACGCGGAAAATCCGGGTCAAAAACCCCGTCCAGCACAAATTGTAAATGTCGCCATCTAATTTAGATCAGTGCCCTACCACTGTCGATATCTTTTGATATTTCGAATCATTATACATAAATTAGTTTTGCTAAGTGCACGTCTAATTTTATTCAATTGTGAATTGCACCAGCGCGAAGGAGAGGCGAGTTGCTAGTTGAAAATAGTACATAAATTTATACCCTGAAGTAATACAAAATAAGAACTGTCATAATTACCGCAGGCCGTTAGCACCTCTGGACTCCGTGTGGGACACGCAGTCTGCGCCTGCACCTGCGCGGTGCATGCATCATGGCAGCGCTGGCCGCGCTGTGAAGTACGGCGCGCCCACCTGTCGCGCAGGCGGGCAGTGGCGGCTTTCATCAGCAGCGGCGGCTGGCGGCGGGATGAATATTCAGAGTGCACGCCGTCTACTGTGCGCTGCCGCGGCTCGGGCAGACCTGCTGGCGCTATCGATTCGGCGGTCGACGGCAGACCGCGCGGCGCCCACCGCAGACACATTGGGCCGTTAATTGCTGTGGCCGCGACACACCTGTTCCGGGTGTTGAACCCCGTCTGCCTCTACGTCAAGCTGTCCTACGTGTTCATTACACGCGCGCGCTGGCTCTGGCCGCAAAAGCGCGTGTCCAGGGCGAAAACGCACATTGCTAACTTTTAACGTCTAGTATAACTCAAATAATAATTTACTTATTCCAAACCTTAACATACGGCGCGTCCTCAAATGAGGACATTTAAATTTTTTCTCATTTCTGTCATCTTTTACATCTGAGGTGATCGTAAAAGCACAGATACCTCATAGACTGTCTCCTGGGCGGTAGTTCGTCGATGGGCTAACAAAGAAATGGAAAGTAGAGATCGAGAGGCAGTTCAGATATAAGGCTCATTAATGTATGTACATAAAAAAGAAAAAAATGAAAGCCTGTTATTCGGTATCCAAATAATTACGCTTCGGTGGGGAATAACACCGGCCAGCCAAATCTGGTGATCCCAATACCAAAAGTTGTCATGATCGAGACTGCCGACGGAAAACACGTTACATTTGGAAATGTGTACACTTAATGTGTGCTCTGAGGGCCTGAAACAATTTCAGCCGGCCGGGGTGGCCGAGGGGACTGAAGCGCTCCAGTCACGGTCTGCACGGCCACTCCGGTCGGGGGTTCGAATCCCCCCTCGGGCAGAGATATTTGTGCCGTCCTTAGTCTTAGCTAGTTCATAAGTAGTTTGTAAGCTTAGAGACTGATGACCCCGTAGTTATGTCCAATAAGTTCTACATACATTTGAACATTTTTGAAACAATTTCATTGTACGACAAATACAAAATAATGTACACTCTTCATGTATTCTTTGATGTTATTATAATAATAAATGTTCCATGTAAAATGTTGCAGTTTTCGTCCTCAATGTCCTCATACCTCCCTACTTTTTTGATAAATTGTCATGAATTATTTACAAGATACGTCTTAAGTTACCGAATAATGTATCAGAAGGGTTGTTCATTTTCAGGTTGATAATTCGTGCATGAGAGGGTTGATGTAGGCCATCACTCCTTTTCTTGTCTCTCCCTGACCATGTTCTCTCTCTCTCTCTCTCTCTCTCTCTCTCGCTCTCTGTCCATCTCCTCCTCTCCCCACTCCCTCATTTCATCTCAGTTCCCATCACCTATTACCCCTCCCTCTTCTCAGCTACATCTCTTTCTGTGAGAATCACCTCCGCAACGGTCTTTCAATCCTCTCGAAAACCTCCTCAGTCCATTACATCTTCCATCAGTAAAAAACTACACTAGCCGATCAGGTGTGATTTCAAATTATTCAGATATTTCTTATAATTTTAATTTGTGTTTGTGACATATTACGATATTTTGCTGTTTCAACTCTTTACTTGAGATTTACAGTCGTTTAGAGTGAGGCAGCATGGGGCTACCGTAAAAGTGAAAAAGTCATTCTCGTTGTTCTCTAATATGGTGTATGATCACGCCGGACGGCCAGTACAAATGCACCCCGAAGTCCATGGAGAGAGCAAGGTTATTAATCAGCGTTTGAGGGATACTTGGTCATTCTTCCATCAGTGCAATATTTGGCTCTACAACCTTTCTGGAAGTTGCTGCTCTGGCTGCACTGCATCTTCCAACTGCATACACATATTTCCAATCGGGCTTCAGTCCGGTGAACAAGCTGGCCACTTCATTCGTTCCCTCAGCTTCAAGCATGTTTTCGAACAATGCCTCTGTGTGGGGACGAGCGTTATCGTCCATTATATGGAACTCATCTACCATGGAATCAGCGTATGGCACAGCAAAACGTCCTAGGATCTCGTCGCTATACCTCTGAGTAGTCAAACCACCATCAACATAGAGGTACCTACGCCATTACTTACTTCTGCCCACACCGCTCTCCACCACCGTACGTTTCCTCAACGCAAGCAGGATTGTTCCGAGTTCCACGTTCTCTCCAGATGACGGAACGACAATTGTCCGGGTGGACACAAAATATTATTTGTGAATAGAACTCGGTGCCATTTGTTACAACACAGATCCTGATGTTTCTCCGCCCAGTTTTCGCGAGGTAAACTGTGTCGTGGCTTTAATGGAACACACCCAATAGGCCTCCGTGCATAGAGGTCACATTTCTGAAGGCGGTTTCGGACTGTTAGTGTTGATATCGCGCGTCCTGTTCCTGCCTGGTGGATGCGGTTCAGGTAAGTTCCATTCAGCCTCCTGTCTTGCAGGGCTGTTAATAGCGGCCAGCCAGCCGCGGTGGCCGAGGGGACTGAGGCTTTCCAGTCACGGTCAGCACGGCCACTACGGTCGGGGGTTCGAATCGTCCCTAGGGCATGGATATTTGTGCCGTCTTTAGTCTTAGATAGTTCATAAGTAGTTTGTAAGCTTAGGGACTGATGACCCCGTAGTTAAGTCCCATAAGTTGTACAAATATTTGAACATTTGAACTGATGACCCCGTAGTTAAGTCCCATAAGCTATACAAACATTTGAATTTGAATAGCGGCCATCACTTGCTGAAGTAATCCGTGGACGACCTTCGCCTAGCTTTCTTTTAACGGTCCCTTTTGTGTCTCGTTGCCGCTGGTGGTCCTAAGTGTCGGTGGCCGAGTAGAGAGAGACCGACACAGGGAAATAGGACGCACGCGTGTGCGGGTACAGAGGTGACCAGCCAGTGGGACAGCAGAAACTAGAAACAATGAGCTAGTATTCATAGAATATACGACATCAACTGCGATTCGGCAAATCTGAAAATGTGTACCCAGCCGGGATTCGAACCTGGGTCTCCTGCTTTCTAGGTAGTCCTTGCTGGTGCGGTGATCACTGTGTCCCCAGTAGTGTAGGGGTCAGCGCAACTGCCTAGAAAGCAGGAGACCCGGGTTCGAATCCCGTCTGGGTACACATTTTCAGCTTTGCCCAATCTCAGTTGATGTCATATATTCTATGAATATTAAAGAATAACAACTGCAGGATCAGAAGTGACGTCTGTTCTTTCGGAAGAGACGCCACATTTATATATACAATGAGCTAGATTAGTACAAGATATACATTTAGCAGAAATAGTACAATACTTTGTTAACTGAAGACAGATACATAATTTAAGTAGATAGAGGCCTGTCTACTGATGAGAGACTTTCGCGTGCCTGCCCTAATCCCAAGTGGCCGATGCAGTTCAGTGGTGGCCACGAGCGGAGTTGCAGCAGAGGGCGCTCGTGGTCGGCATCGTAAGAACGCCGCGCCGTGCTTGCATGGCGGCGCGCGGCAAAAGTACGTGGCGCGCACTTCAGACTTGTGCGACACCACAGTCCCTGTTGTCTGAAATCGCGTTCAGGTCCTGGAAATTACACTATGGAACACAACAACTGCAGCCACCTCTTTCCGTGTCTGTCCCGCTTCCAGCCTTCGTTTGGGTTTCCATGGGTTTCCATGGGTTTCGGGTAAGTCACGTTGTTGTTGGATTGCATTACCTGCTCACTACATTATCTGAATCAACTCCTTTTGTAATTAATTTGGTTCTAGTCAACTCCAACCCCTGTGTAGCAACTTTATGTCATTCCCACTATCTCTGTTGCTGCAAATGTTGTTGTCTCCATTTCGTAGAACTGACAAACTTTTAGACAGAAACATTTTAGTGCATTCTGCCGATTACATAACTTCAGAACCTTTATAGCCGAACAAATCCCCTACTTGAATCTTCCTGGCCGATTATAATTGTGTGCCGGAACCGGGACTAGAACCTAGGACCTTTGTCTTTCGCGGGCAAGCGCTCCATTCCTTAGGCTGTGGCTGTCTCCACTTAATCCTTTCTTCCACGACTGCTTTTCCTGCCACATACTACTACACGCAGTCATCCACCCACAAGCAGTTGTTAATTATTTACACGACGCAACGTAAGACAACAGGGTTCAAATATGCAAAGTTGGAAAAAGATTAAGTGATTAAATGACTAACAATGACATACATAAAAAGAAACTAGATCACTATGATTCTGTATATTCTGTGGGATACTGGCAACTAAAAACTATACTCATGGACAAAAGGATAACGTCAGATTAAACACGACATTAAACCCCCTGAATACAACTTCTAAAGCTCTTGTTATAAAATATTACGCCTAAATGTTTCAAACGATCCTCTAACTAGGGAGTCATTTGCCTTGGGGACAACTTAAAAGTTTTCCCATTTCGGTCCGGACACGCATCTCCCACTACCCGAGTTCTGCTTTTCAGTGGGGTCGTCGGACGACCTGTGTACTTCATGCCTCCAGCTCAACAATAGGTAACCACTGTGTCGCTACGGCTCAAGGAGAGTGTCACCACATTTCTAGCGCTTTTCAAAGCTAAAGACTCAAACACTCAGTGGACTCTGAATGTGGCTCTCCAATAAGGATACGACTTCCTAAAATCCTGCCCCGAAATGAGATCCATCCTTAATGACATCCTTCTGACTCCACCAAGAGTGTCTTTCCGCCGACCACCTTCATAACCTCCTAGTCCATCCCTATGAAATCCCCAAGCCACCTTCCCTTCCCTGACATGCCTGCACTGTGAAGCGTTCTATGTGGGAATGACCAGCACCAAACTGTCCATTCGCAGGAACGATCACAGGCAGACAGTGTTTGTTGGTAATGAAGATCACCCTGTGGCTAAACATGCCTTGGTGCATGGCCAGCACATCTTGGTGCAGTGTTACACCGTCTGGGTTATCTGGATACTTCCCACCGACACCAACCTTTGAGAACTCCGGAGATGGCAACTTGCCCTTCAGCTTATTCTCTCCTCCCGTTGCCCACCTGGTCTCTACCTCCGCTAAATTCAAATTACCGCCCACCATCTTTAGCATCTTTGCCTTGGCTTTGTAGACAGAGCCCCTGCCTTAAGTGGTATCTCTGTCCAACTTCTTTGCTTTTTACAAATGTCTGTCTAGGTGTGTTTGCGTTTGGATATGTGTGAGTGTGTGTGTATTTGTTTATGTTCCTTTATTTCCCCTAAGGTAAGTCCTTCCATTCCTGGGATTGGAATGACTCCTTTTCCACTTCCTTAAAACCCATATCCTTCCCTTTCTCCTCCCCTTTTTTCCTCTTATCCTGAAGAAGTGACCAACAGTTGCGAAAGCTTGTATGTGCGTTTGTGTGTGATTTTATTTGTGTCTATCGACGAGCCGGTCCTTTGTGTAAGTCATCCGTTTTCTATTATATATATAGTACCAACATTTTAAATGAGAATATAAGTAAACCCAGGATTCAGCATCGAAGTAAATTGACTGGAATACTGCAATTTCAATAGAGTTGCTCGCAAATTAGAAAAAAATTTTGAACACCTGTCAAGGTAGCTTAATCTCCAATAAATAACTGGACCAGCATAAGTACCTCAGTTGAATGGACTGTCACTATTTCAGTTAAAAAAACCATTATCCAAAATATAAATTGGAATACTCCGCAATTAAGCTTGATCTCAGACAATTTATTAATACAACATAAATAATTAAGTAAACTCGTTGACATACTTTCTGCTAACAATTACAAAAATTCTTAAATAGCTTTCAAGTTAGTTTAATCTACAATAAATTACTAGCCAAGCGGAAACATTTCTGTTAAATGGGCTAACACTATTTCAGTTAAAAAAGACATCTGCCCCAACAAAAATTTTAAACACTTCACAAGAAAGTTTGACATAAGACAATTTACTATATACAACATAAATAATTAAGGTAAATTGGTTTACTCTAATTAAGCTGTGGTTTTCCACAATTAAAGTGCCCAAGGGTTTACATAAAGCTGAACATACAGACCTATCGGAGATACGGATTAGCAATTTGCAATTTTAATTAAAAAACTGCAGTTAAGGGAAAGGTATCTGTGCTTACTACAAACTGGCCACCAATATAAACGAACTGAATATTTTAATGCGCAAGGTGCCATAATTACTAAAGCACAATCCTTCAAAATGAATAGGCCTAGAAGGCTACAACAGGAACACCGGCCGTGAAGACCAGAACCGGAAAGCAGATAAGTGTATAAATAAATATGTCTAATTGTAATTTAAGTGTCATCTCGTGAAAATGATTCGATTTTCCTAGTCATGGTAGGGATAAAATTCATTCATTTAAATTAAAAGTGAAGCGTGTGCATACAATCGCACAAGACCAATAGTACATAACCAATTAACAGAAGTAGCAATTATGGTTCCAGTTGACTACTGTGACTTGAGTAAAAGGGTTATTAAAGTGAGGGAATTGTCGATCCTCCCTTGTTCGACGTTACTCCAAACTTCACATCGTTGTTCGATTTGTCAAAGAAGAACAGCAGTTTAATTGGCTTTATGAGCAGCTGTAAATAGTAATATAAAGAAAGTGAATGATCATTCTTGTCATTCCATGGGCGGAAGTCTCTGTCAAAGATAATATAGCTACTGCTTGCTTCTCTTTAGAGATCGTAGTGAACCAGCACGCTAAAGAAAAAGTTGCTACAAATGTACTGATGCAGAAATCCGTCGTGCCTGAATTCTTGCTTCATAACATTATTTGAGTGATTATAAAATCGACGACAACTCTTCAACTTACTTCGCAGAATATCTGGTATATTTCGCTTTTCCTACCACGCACACATGTTTCATTGCATGACTTCCGCTTTTCCCTGAGCAACCTGTTCGAAATCCCATTTAGAGTGCTGTTGATTTCTTCTCAGGTTGAGTCTTATACAGAGGTGGTCAGACTACCATGATACTATAAACCAGTCCCCGTTTTTACATATTACTATTCAGAATTTTGCTGGATTTCAGTCTTATCTGAATTTCATAAGCTCTAAACACACGGTGTAAGAGACGAGAGCAAACTGATATTCATAAACTGCCTGTATACTATTAAAAACTATATAATGACAAAACAAATTTTCTTACTTTCTCTACATCACTTATATTCTCTATTGCAGGAAAATAATCTAAGAGTACTTGCTGTTCCATGTCTGCAGAAGAATTCGGTGCTCTTACACCGGATAAAGTCGGAAAGGGCGAAATACCTCAGGCGCTTCATTGGTAGGCTTGAATTTACGACTCCAACCTCCTATCTAAAAGCCGTTTCGCCTGCAGACCTCCATTCAGTCTGTTTCTGACAGACTAATTCCGAACTCGGGTCGATGTCTCCAGCAGCAGAAATTTTGGATGTCGTTATGAAGCCTGAGGAGAGGTCTGTGCATGCAGTTCACTGTTTCCCAGTATTGACAAGTTTATTTATCACTTTACATTACATTATTTATATTATTTTATACAGGGCGGAAATGAGTTTTAGTGTTTTACATTCTAAGTGCAACATCAGTATATCTACACTTCTGGCCATTAAAATGCTACACTACGAAGATGACGTGCTACAGACGCGAAATTTAACCGACAGGAAGACGATGATGTGATATGCGAATGATTAGCTTTTCAAATCACTCTCATAAGGTTGGCGCCGGTGGCGATACCTACAACGTGCTGACATGAGGATAGTTTCCAACCGATTTCTCATATACAACCAGCAGCTAACCGGCGTTGCCTGTTGAAACGTTGTTGTGATGCCTCGTTGTTCAAATGTTTGTTAAGCTTACAGGACTTAACTACGGGGTCATCAGTCTCTAAACTTACAAACTAATTATCAGCTACCTTATACTAAAGACGTCACAAATATCCCTGCCCGAGGGGGGATTCGAACCCCCGACCGTAGTGGCCGTGCAGACCGTGACAGGAGCGCCTCAGTCTATTCGGCCACCGCGGCCGGCATGATGCCTCGTGTAAGGAAGAGAAATTAGTACCATCATGTTTCCGACTTTGATAAACGTCGGATTGTAACCTACCGCGAATGCGGTTTATTGTATCGCGACATTGCTGCTCGGGTTGGTCGCGACTGACTATTAGCAGAATATGGAATCGGTGGGTTCAGGAGGGCAATACGAAACGCCGTGCTGTTTACCAACGGCTTCGTATCACTAGCAGTCGAGATGACAGGCATCTTATCCGCATGGCTGTAACGGATCGTGCAGTCACGTCTGGATCCCTGAGTCAACAGATGAAGACGTTTGCAAGACAACAACCATCTTTATGAACAGTTCGACGACGTTTGCAGCAGCATGGACTATCAGCTCGGAGACAATGACTTGACGCTGCATCACAGAGGGTAGTGCCTTCGTTGCTGAACGCGACGAACCTGGGAGCACGAATGCGAAAACGTCATGTTTTCGGGTGAATCCAGGTTCTGTTTACAGCATCATGATGGTGGCAACCATGTTTGGCAACATCGCGGTGAACGCACATTGGAAGCGTGTATTCGTCATCGCCATACTGGCGTATAACCCTGCGTGATGGTATGGGGTGCCACTGGTTACACGTCTCAGTCACCTCTTGTACGCATCGACGGCACTTTGAACAGTGGCCGTTACATTTCAGATGTGTTACGACCCTTGGCTCTACCCTTCATTCGATCCCTGCGAAACCCTACATTTCAGCAGGATGTTGCAGATCCTGTAGGGGCTTTTCTACATACGGAAAATGTTCGACTGCTGCGGTGGGAAGCACATTCTCCAGATCTCTCACCAATGGATAACGACTGGTCAATGGTGGCCGAGCAACTGGCTCGTCGCAATACGCAAGTAACTACTCTTGATGAACTGCGGTATTGTGTTGAAGCTGCATGGGCATCTGTACCTGTACACGCCATCCAAGCTCTGTTGTACTGAATTCCCAGACGAATCAAGGCCGTTATTACGACCAGAGGTGATTGTTCCGGGTACTGATTTCTAGTGCGCCTCGGTTGCACAGTGGTAGAGTGCCAGACTACAAATCCAAAGGTCGCGGGTTCGATCCCTGCCAGGTCCTAGGATTTTTATCTTTCACTTCTTTCACCTCTGACAGTATTGCTCATGTGAAAAATACCGAGTAGCACCGTGGTTCGGAACCCACGTTAAACTTTAGGTCCCCCTACAACTGGCTGGGTAAGTCAGTTCGAAGGTCGGAGGAAGGCAACGGCATACCACCTCCAAACAGGGCCATGCCTAGTAAAGCACTGTGGTGTTCAAACCAATCTTCGGATTGTTGACTGCTTTACCTTTTTTACTGATTTCTAAGGATCTATGCACCCAAACTGCGTGAAAATGTAATCACATGTCAGTTCTAGTATAATATATTTGTCCAATGAATACCCACTTATCATATGCATTACTGCTTGGTGTAGCTATTTTAATGGCCAGTAGTGTAGTAAAAATGTATTATGAGTCAACTAAAACTTGCACCTCTTTGATTTTGTAAACGGTTGAAGATCACGATAAGAGGTTTTCTGAAAATGGTGGTGCCCTGTGGGGCACGTACTTTGTTATGTGATGAGAGAGTGTATACGATTCTATCTATCGGTATACTATAGTGAATTTTTATAATGGAGAATTGTACTTGTAGACTGAAGAGCCAAACAAACTGGTACATCTGTCTGATAGCGTGAATGTGCTCAAGGGGTGGAAATCTCTTCTGAAGAGCACGATGCCAGGAATCCTAGATCTCGGGAGATGTTTAAATCCTGAAGAGTATTTCTAGAACCATTCTGTAGCAATTCTGGACGTGTGCGATATCGAATTGTCCTGCTTGCATTGAAAAAGTCCGTCGGAATGCGTAATGCAGGTGACCAGCCAGGATGCGTACGTGTCACTTGTAAGAGTCGTATCTAGATATCTCAGTAGTACACTATCAATCCTACTGCACCTCTCCCACACACTTTCAGAGCCTCCACCAGCTTGAACAGTCGCCTGTTAACATGCAGGGTTCATGAGTTCATTGGTTCATGACGTTGTCTCATTACCCACGTCCATCATCTCGATGCAACTGGAAACAAGACACACCAGGCAACTTGGTTCCGGTCTGCAACAGTCTAAACCGAGCGAGGTGGCGCAGTGGTAACACACGGGACTCGCATTCGGGAGGATGGTGGTTCAAATCCACCTCCGGCCATCCAGATTTAGGTTTTCCGTGATTTCCCTAAATCACTCCAGGCAAATGCCGGTATGCTTCCTTTCAAAGGACACGGACGATTTCCTTCCCCATCCTTACCCAAACAACCCGAGCACCACTTTGTCGACGGTGCATTAAACGCAAATATTTCTTCCTTCCTTCTGCAACAGTCTAATATCGGTGTGGACGGCCCAAGCGAGATGTAGAGCCTTGTGTCGTGCTGTCGGCATGGGTACACAAGTCGGCCTTATCGTTTCGTTGACATTTGTTGATGTTGCGGCATTGAAATCCGCAGCAATTTGCGGAAGGATTGTACTTCTGTCACCTTTCGGTCGCTATTGGTCCCGTTCAGGATCTTTATACGGCAGCGACGATGTCGGAGATTTGATGTTTTACCAGGTTCCCGATATTCACGACGCACTAGTGAAATGGTCGTATGGCAAAATCCCCACCACATCGCTACCTCGCAATGCTGTGTCCCATCTCTCGAGAGCCGACTATAACACCACATTCAGTCTCTCTCTTAGCCGGCCGCGGTGGCCGAGGGGACTGAGGCGCTCCAGTCACGGTCTGCACGGCCACTACGGTCGGAGGTTCGAATCCCCCCTCGGGCATGGATATTTGTGCCGTCATTAGTATAAGCTAGTCCATAAGTAATTTGTAAGTTTAGGGACTGATGACCCCGTAGTTAAGTCCCATAAACTGTACAAACATTTGATTTGATTTTGATTAGACTCTCTTCTATTGTGATAACTCGACGCTGTAGCAGGAGTAACAGACCTTTTGTCTTACATAGGTGTTGTTGACCGCAGAAGTGTCTGCATAAACATTCCTAGGCTGATTTTTGTATCTCTTAAGTCTATAACTGCATCCATTAGTTCTTGGAATGAAGGTTATACTAATAAAGTGTTTGTTGATACTGACGTGGAATCCTTTCACGTAGAAATAAAAAATATGTACTTGAATTGGAAAAGTAATGCGGTCGGGATCGTCTGCTTCCGTGCAAACACCGCTAGAGCGGCTTGTCAGGACTCTAAGTGACGATGAAGCAAGATAGTACTACGCAGTTATAGTAAAAACTCAATTTCTATACCTTAGAAATACAGAATCAGCTATCATTATTGTGTAAGGAGGTACGGAATGTGCTAACTTCTGTCGAATTAGATGTGTCATAGGAAAACTAGTCAAATGTGCAAAATATCTGGGCTTCGTGAAAATAACCAGTTACAAAAGGCAATTCTCTATTTAAACTTTCACAGTTCTTGCTTACTTTTCAAAGTTGGAATACATAACATAAACGTCAGTCGTTCACATTTTATAATAGTATAAACGGCCTTATTGTCGGATTAAAAATTATTCTATTAACCTTCTTAGTCGTGAAGGAAAAATGAAAATATTTGCCAGAAAAAGACTGAATTCGTGAGCGACAGCTCTGATTGGTGGTATTTACATGTCAGATACCGACACTGGTTGCATTTTTAAATTTCTTTTCAAAAGTTTCATCGTCAGTGTTAAAAAGCATATTGTTTCAAGGTTAGATTTGACAAAGAACTGAAGGATTTAAGTCGAATCAAGGCTCCCTGAATAGATGAAATGTCCTCAGCCTACTATTATATATTTCAATGCCAGCCATGAAAAACTATTACTTTTAGTGAGAAAGACTTTAGAGCCACGTGAAATACCCTCAGACTCCATGCAGAATGTAATAATTACAATTAAAAAAACAGCTGCAGACGGTTTGTAATACTGTAGAAATAAATGTTTAATAAGTTATGGTTGCAAAATACTTACAATATTTTACAGAATAATAGGAAAGCTGGTAAAATCCTACGCTAGGAAAGAACAATATGGATTTATGAAAAATTTACGACACAGTGGCGTAACTAGGAGTAGGCTTTGAGGGGGGGGGATAGATCTGCTTGACAAGTAAAATTTTAGTCCAATTTAAACAAACTTCTTAATACGGTTGTTTCAGAAAATTATGTTATTCGAAAGCATATTGACTGTTTTAGAATAAAACCAAACGTAGTAGATTAGTAGACCCTGTCCTTTTAATAATTAAGGTGAAATAATGAACAATAATAATACTCGAAATTCTGCTTCATGACATGAATGTATTTTAGAAAGTTACAAGACTTCTCCTTGTTTGTATGAAAATGAAGGCGATGTACCACAACAAGTCACAGGACAAAGTGAAGTTTTCTTGGTTTTTATGCCATGTTAGGGTTCTGGGTTGGATTCTATCCTGCTCACCCCCCCCCCCCCCCCAATAGTTACGCCACTGGTACGTCAGAAGATCACTAGTACCTAACTTGTCTTCAGCACACTTATACAGAACAATGAGCTCAAATTGTATAGAATGGCGTAAAGTCTGTAAATTTTGAGGCGAATTGAATTATTCGGGGTATTTACTGACAGCTGGTATCCCACACCCCGTAGAGAATATTACTCATTACAGTTCCACGATTTAAAGAAAGATTAATTACGGATGTGCGCAACGTTCTGTCAGTGTCGCCAGACTTTATCAAAGCTGCGCCCAACCTGATAGAATATTTCCTAAAAGCACGGCAATGAAAACGCACGAACATGTGAGTAATACACTTCCAGCTCGAAGTATAATAGTTTGTCGAGGTTTTCAATAACGAAAGTGCAACTTTCAAAATATTGGTGTGCATTATAATGAAAGTACATAGTCTAAACCTACTTCGAAACTTACACAGTGAAAAGTAATTGTTATGGCGAGCAATCATGATCTTGGCTTTGCATCTGTTGTTAATTTCTCATAACAGCTGCCAGCATATAGTATAGTACAGATTTATCTGGTGATTATTAATCGCCGTCAAAGGGTTTGGTTGTGAAGTTTGGAGGATGAAATTTGAGAGCAAAGATAAAAGTGACACCAAAATACTGCAGCTAAAATGCGCCTGGGTCAGCTCCCGTTAAAAGCATTCCATTCCGTATGAAGGTGTTAATAACTTTCGACGTTTCCATGTTCAAACAAGAAATGTTTCGTGTGCGAAATTTGAGCACAAAGACAAAAGTTACAGCAGAATACTGCAATTAAAAGTGCTCCTACTTCAGCTAGAACAAAAGCATTCCACACAGAAATAACGTATCGTGATTAACTTTCGCTACTGCCACGCTGAAATAGCTAAATATTTCTTTCAAAGAGCACAGACATTTAACAAGTGAAAAAATTCTGACTGTTACTATTGCTGCCACAGCTTGCACTTATTAAATGTCAATCATGCTCAAATCAAGTATTGTGAACAATAAATGAAAATATTTTTAAAAGAGGTATAGTCACTCAAAAGCATTTATTTTATATAATTTAACTGATGAGATGTCCTTCAACAAGCACAGCAAAAACAGAAGAAGAACATCCAAAGGACACACAAACACTAGGTAGAAAACTGGACAAAGCAATTGCAGGATCGGTTATATGAAACTTCACACTTGGTTCAGCTATGTGCCATAAGTTAGGAATTTTGTTTGTGTTTAGATCGACTGAGATCAAACACGTATAAACATTTGATGCTCTTGTACGAAATACTTGTCGTTTTATCACTTCTAGTTGTGCAATTAAATGCCTAATACACGTAGGCATTCTTCAACTGCAAAAATTGTACACTAAATATAGCACTTTACGTTCAACAACAACAAACGATAGACACATACACAACAGGTCGTTGTGAATCACTGTTGTGTTGATATTAAAATTAAAAAATTTAAGATGAAACACTACATTCTGCATTACTTGATATATTTACAATCATTAATCCTATTATTGCTTCATGTTTAACCAACGCAAAAACTCACAAATACATTACAAGTACCCCCCTACTGTGAAACAACTGACGTGCGTCGATAAATTCCTTTATAATGATTATTTCCTTTTGGTAAGAACATACTGCTGATGCGGACGACTCGTGAAGTTTATTACAAATGTCGAATTTATATGGTATGATAAATGAATAACTAAAGAATTAGCAGGTGTTCCTGTACTTACACACAAGCAAACTTATTGGTATCTAGCATTAATGCGGTTACATTGAACGTTTGATTTTGCATCAAATACACTAACCTCGTCTTAAGTAACAGCGAACATTAATTCACTGTCGTGGTCTACTGCTGACGTCTGCTATTTAGGAACGTCAGAAGATGTGCTAAATGAGGCGTCTCCTTCATGGTCCATGAAGGCTGACCAGTTCGCTGGAGTTTGTTGGAAGCAATCTCACCAGACCCTGTCGTTCTACTGCACGCTGCGAGACCAAGATGATAAGTAGTTCACACTGTGGTCATGATTGATTTACGAGCTGTGGCTGTGAACTCGTCCAACAAGTGGGCCCTTCGCGAGTTTACGCGCGTCCTGGTAGCGTGCTTCCGTTAGTCCAGTGATAAATCAGTGCTTGCGCGGTACTCCCACACCTTTACTCAGCAAACCGGGGAGAACTGCAAGGACAAGGGTTCCTAGCGTTATGTACGCAATGTGCTCCCCCCACCCCCGCAGCTACATTTCTTCTCAGATTGAGTCTTGTACAGAAGTGACCAGACTACCATGATACCATAAATCAGTCCCCGTTTTTACATATTACTGATCAGGACTAATTTTGCTGGAGTTCCGTCTTATCTGAATTTCATAAGCTCTAAACACACGGTATAAGATACGAGGGCAAACTGATATTCATAAATCGCCTCTATACTATTAAAAAAAAGATAAGACAAGTTTTCTAATTTCTTCTACAACACTTATGTTCTCTATCGCAGGAAAATAATCTAAGACCTCTTGCTGTTCCATTTCTGTAGAAGCATTCTGTACTCATACCCCGTAAGCTAATTCATGGTGCGTGGCGGTGGGTACTTTTCATACCATTGTCACTTACTCCTTTTCCAATCTGTAATGTTTAGCAGGTAAAAATGATTGTATGCATCTGTTCTTATTCTGGTCGCTTCGAGTTATATACTCCTGGCCATTAAAATTGCTACACCACGAAGATGTGCTACAGACAAGAAATTTAAACTACAGGAAGAAGATGCCGTGACATGCAAGTGATTAGCTTTTCAGAAAATGTACACAAGTTTGGCGCCTGTGACGACACCTACAACGTGCTGACATCCGATTTCTCATACACAACCAGCAGTTGACCGCCGTTGCCTGGTGAAACGTTGTTGTGATATATACTATTTATTATTATTTATAGTATGTAGTTTCCAAGTACATATAGTTTACATACATACGTATAGGTATATACAATGAGATTTTAAATAAAAATGACAATTTATCAAGTAAACAGAAACAAACTACAAAATTATATTAAGGTTGTAGGTCGAGGTTTTCCACTGAATCGACGTCTTTAGGGGAGGCTTAATACAGTTATCCAATAGTTCAAGTGAATGCGCGTTTTGGGCATTCAAGAATGTTGTGATAAATCGTCTGTTCGGGATGTCCACAGTCGCACTGGGGATTATTTCGCATACCCCATCTGAAGAGCATCTCTCCATTGCTGCCATGACATGTACGGAGTCTCTTGAGTGTGACCCATATTCTTCTTAGCAGTTCTGTACCAGGTACATTTCTGCCAGATGATATTTCCCTATAATTCCTGGCTATGCCAGAATTGGACCAATCACTTTTGCCAGGTGGTCTTGGCATCGAAAGGGATGGATGTAAGATTTTGAGCTGTTCTCCATGGTGGTCTTCTGGATCTCACGCGACGATTGTTTAGAGTGATCTCTTGGTTGACAGTTTAATATTGCCGGAAATTTTATTCCACTCATTAACTAACGCAGCTTGTCGTCTGAGATGTGGTGGAGCTATATTGCAGAGAATGGAGAGCCATGGCAGTGGGGTCGATTTTATGGTCCCAGATATTATCCTAATGGTGTTATTTAGCTCGTTGTCCACTTTGGAGATATGGTTGCTGTTAAGTAGACTGCCTCTACGTGGTACACCCTGGGCAATGCCGAAAGGTAGCTAAACGTATACTGCTTCTGTGATGCCGCACTATGAGTGAAAGCTCATTCGCGGCTTAAAAGTGTAAATGGAAAGGAGCAACAAAATGACTGGGTCTTCTGAGTCTATAGTAATTTCGCTCAACACAGCCGTATCCTTCGGCATGTTACTTATTAAATGCCAACTAGTCCAATATTCCGTTCTGAGTTAAAATGACATCATACCTGTATCAATAGTGGTAATTTCTGTCAACATTAAACCCGTTACTTCTAAAACTACTAAAGATATTACTACCAAAGTGCTACCAATATTTCTCGATGTACTTAGTTTACAGATGAGGAATGGAGAGAGTAAACATATTGGAAGTTGATAGCCAATTTTCTTTTATAAATATGGATTAATTATTATTGGAAAATAATTGCGTTTTATGCACCACAATATCTGTTATGTCAGTCTCAAAAGGTTGCAGCTACATGTAATTATCTTCACTACACGAATAATGTTCATAGCAGGCCGCGGTGGCCGAGGTGACTGAGGCGCTCAAGTCACGGTCAGCACGGCCACTACGGTCGGGGGTTCGAATCCCCCCTCGGGCATGGATATTTGTGCCGTCCTAGTTCGTAAGTAGTTCATAAGTAGTTTGTACGTTTAGGGACTGATGACCCCGTAGTTAAGTCCCATAAACTTTACAAACATTTGAACATTAATGTTCATATGTAATGATCGTTTCTTTTTTCACCGCGTACAACGCCTAGGGATTGATCGTGGAGAGGATACGAAACAAAAAATTGTAATGAACGTAAATTCGGAAATATATGTTTCGCATTTTAGAGACCGCTGAGTCAGTCGTACTTTGTTAAAGAGACAACGGTCTACATCAGCTGTACCATGCAGTCACAGTTACGGTACGTGTTGTGAATGGTAACATGTGCCACAACGCCTGTGTGTAGGTGTCGGAGGTTCGAGTTCTCCCTCGGCCATGTTTTGTACTTAGTAAGACAGTTTAAGCCTTGAATATAAGAAGAGGCGCTGAATTGTAATTTGTGCCGTGGTAGATATTCCAACTCGGGACGTCCTGCTCACTAGCAAGACGCTTTAACCTTTAAGCTAACACAGCTTTACACCGTGTTCACACTTCCGACCGGGACGAACCGAACCGAGGCATTAAACACCAGTTGTAAACGTGGACCTGCCGCGACAGCGACTCCTCTGCTGCTATGGCGCCCAATAACACAAATTGTTAAGATACCTCCTACACAGCAATAGATAGTTCTGTGTCTCCATCTCCGCCCGATCTGACGATGCGCTAACAGCGCGAAACACGTTATTGGAGAATAAAATACTGCAACAGAGACTGAGCATTTTTTAATTATTCAACACTGTTGCTACACCAGTCGCCACCACCACCAAAATGGAATGGAATGAAATACATTGTTTTCCATTGCACCGCTCACACTGCTGGTCGAGCTAGACGGCCCCGCTTCAGCCGGCTCACGAAATTCGGTATGTTTATTATTTCCGGCCGTTTGGGATGTGGTGTTGCTTCTGCAGCACAAGTACCTCACTTCTCCAGCCTATTTTGAATACAAGTCTCTCTGCATGAAGGGCTTTTTTTTTAAATAACACTGATGAAAATAAGCCCTGTTTATTATATCTTGTATTACTATTAATTCTGTAAAATGAATAACATTCAGAAATCATTTTAGCTGTTCTCATAGACAAAAAAAAATCTCCTAAATGTCAGTCGAAATTCATGGGATAATTCCATTACGACCTACTTTGTATATGCATAAAATTCGAAGTCACTACAGTGTTGAAACAATAGTAATAAAATAAGAAATTCTGAACTGTTGGGTGGCTCGAAGTAGAATGCAATGAATAGTCTTTGGTCACCATCGTTTTTCCATCTATCGTCCGCTGACAGTGGGTAAGGATCCCTCGTTACTGGGGACAAGCTCACTAAGAAGGATAAAACAAAACACAACAAAAAACAAAGTGACACACGCTTCACGATCCCTTGTTGCTGGGGACAAGCCCACTAAGAAGGAAGAAACAAAACACAACAAAAAACAAAGTGACACACGCTTCACGATCCCTTGTTGCTGGGGACAAGCCCACTAAGAAGGAAGAAACAAAACACAACAAAAAACAAAGTGACACACGCTTCACGATCCCTTGTTGCTGGGGACAAGCCCACTAAGAAGGAAGAAACAAAACACAACAAAAAACAAAGTGACACACGCTTCACGATCCCTTGTTGCTGGGGACAAGCCCACTAAGAAGGATAAAACAAAACACAACAAAAAACAAAGTGACACACGCTTCACGATCACTTGTTACTGGGGACAAGCCCACTAAGAAGGATAAAACAAAACACAACAAAAAACAAAGTGACACACGCTTCACGATCCCTTGTTGCTGGGGACAAGCCCACTAAGAAGGAAGAAACAAAACACAACAAGAAACAACGTGACACACACTTCCCATCCTTTACTGATCTGTCCTGCAGTATCTCAGGCTAAACTAAATCCCCGCAGTTTCCTTTCAGTTAAAGTAGAAAAATCTAAACTAACAAATAAATTAAATAAACCGTAATTACACCAAATCGTTATAACACTAGTCTCCGAGAGTATAGATGCAAACATTTTGTTTACATCTTTTCCTCCATAGTTTGTAAAGCTAACCACAACGCTAATCTGTTGTCTTAAAAAGAAATGATAACAAATATCGGATATTACACTTAAATTAATAAGAAAGAACCAGAAACATGAAGGAAACAAAAATGGAAAAAAATACGCTGTTTCTTCTCAGGTAAGAGTGTGCTCTATTTGTGATGTACTATGCGTGAGAGTGCACTGTATTTGTAATATATTATTCACCTAAAACATGTTGTAATGTCTTATTTATCTATGGCAAAGTATCATATAGACGCTCCTTTGATAGAATGGCGTTGAGCCGTAGCGTAGAAACGATATTCTTTGACGGTATACAAATTACAACACTGACTAACGTTAAATAAGATATATTTTAAAGCTATGAGTATATAGTTTCCGGTAATTTATTGTAACAAATCATACCTAAAATGATGCGGTTTAAAGAGTTCTTCAATTTTCTGGCGCTTTAAAAAGATTATATTTATACATCGTACGCTAAAACGAAAGAAGGCACGAAATACAGGGTTCCGTTTGCAATATGGCGGATAAAATGTTCCGCTAGTCACGTGAAAACCAGGTCACTCTTCATTGGCCACGTTACACTCCACGAAGCAAAAATCTAACATGCTGAATCCTACATTCCACGCTTCGCCGGGCAGTGGAACGTGGAATTCCACGCTGCACCGGCACCACGTCCTCCTCCACGCGCGTTTCCACGTCGCGTGAGAGGACGGCATAAGGTACTTAACTTCGGAGAGCTGTGTACAGTTGTTTGATCTTTGAAAGCGAAGATGGGTTGAAGTATATTACAGCGTGTCCCACATAAAAGCCGTACACCTCGTGTCCACCCATGGTAACCACTTGCAGCATCTCTTCTCAGGAAGTAACTACATGGTTTTAATTATACTTTTATTCTTACCTTGATTTCGAGCGTGAGGGATACTGTTTTTATGGGGGACATGTTATATACAATTATTGTCAACTTGTGGTACAATATTTTCCGAGAACTACAAAAACGAAAATTAAAAAGACGATTATATCGTGTATTCAAATGTCTGTAAATCTATCGGACCAAACTGCGTGGTCTTCAGTCCGTAGCTTACAAACTACTTAAAGCTAGGTAAACTAACCTAAGGACAACACACACACCCATGCCCCAGGGAAGACTCGAACGTCCACGGCGAGCAACCGCGCTCCGCAGCGAGGTGCCTTAGACCGCTCGGCTACTCCACCGCGGCATATCGTGTATTAGTCAGGCGTACATACCATTATAAATGTAAGAATGATTTTTGGGCTTTTTCTTTTCATCATGTCCAACAAGAGAGCCATGAAGTACAACGTCCGAATATTTTATTTCAGTACATAGACGGAGAAGTCGCAGTTTACATTAATGTACTCCTCTCTTCTAGTACCAAACACGTAATATGTGTTATGGTCTTCAGTCCGGAGACTGGTTTGATGCAGCTCTCCACCCTACTCTATCCTGAGCAAGCCTTTTCATCTCCTCATAAGAACGACAACCCACATCTATTTGAATCTGCTTACTATACGCGTCTCTTGGCCTCCCTCTGCGATTTTTACCCCACACACTTCCCTCCAATGCTAAATTTACGATTCCTCGATGTCTAAGAATGTGTCCTACCAAGCGATCCCTTCTTTTAGTCAGGGTATGCCAAAAACTCCTTTTCTCGCCAATTCTGTTCAGTACCTCTTCATTAGTTATGTGATCTACCCACCTAATCTTCAGCATTCTTCTGTAGCACCACATTTCAAAAGCCTCTATTCTCTTCCTGTCCGCACTGCTTATCGTCCATGTTTCACTCCCGTACAAGGCAACACTCCACACAAATGCCTTCAGAAAAGACTTCCTTACACTTAAATTAATATTCGATGTTAGCAAATTTCTCTTTTTCAAAAATGCTTTCCTTCCCATTGCCATTCTGCATTTTATATCCCCTGTACTGCGACCATCACATGTTATTTTACTACCCAAGTAACAAAACTCATCTACCACCTTCATTGTTTCGTTACCTAATCTAATTCCTTCACCATCGCCTGATTTTCTAAGACCGCATACACGTAATATATATTGCATTAATTGTATGATGTAACAAAACAGTAGTTGTATACCTCTTATAAAGTGAAGTATGACCTCACGTAAAACCAAAGAAGATCGTTGTCTATTGTAATTGGACGCACTCAAGGGAAATTAATTTCTGTTTTTTTTTTTTTTTTTTTTTTTTTTTTTTTTTTTCCAGTTGTGGATTTTTATCACATTACTAGGGACCTACACACGTGGGCAGCTATTCATTTTTTGGGTACCACAGTGCTCCACGCTCTGCCCAACCCCTGCCGCGTTCGTAGGCATACTATCGTGGCACTGACGCCGCTCCGATAACTTGCAATTACTTCTGAAAGGAGCTAGATATCAGTGCGACGACTATTTCAAAAACTTTTCCATAGTTTAGGCTCTGTTTTACTCACTGTAATGTATGGTCTAAAATGCATAGTACAGTAAGCTGTCCGCTATCTAACTTTCTCAATACCCGATTTGTAAATCAAGTGCGCGTAATTGACAAATAGCGTCATTTAAAAACGGCTTTTACGAATTATGAAAAGGTGAAAGGTTTATTCAAAAGCTAGTATGTTGTACTGTTATATGTTCAAAAATTACATTTTTAACCGCAAAGTTTTAATTAAAATTGAGTGAGGAGCGTTAGGAAACTAAAAACACGAGCGAGAAGTAAGTACAAAATCAAATGGAAAAAAAAAAAACGTATTAGAACTTGAAAATCGGAAAAGTGTAGTTTCCCCTTTTTCCGTCTCGGCCCGGCGCGGCGCGCAGTGTAAACACCCCAGCCGGCGGCGTGCGCCGACCACGGCGCCAAAGCACCACCACCTAGAGAGAAGGCCGCGGCGCTCTCGTGTGACGTCAGGCAGAGTAGGTTGCGCGCGCATAGCTGAATGGCTCGCTTCTTCAACATAGTGGGCGTACCCCAGCGGCTACCCAGTCAGCTATGCGCGCGCAACCTACTCTGCCTGACGTCACACGAGAGCACCGCGGCCTTCTCTCTATACGCCGTTCACCGAGACGAGAGACGTACTGTAAACACACAGAGACGCGTGACCAGGGGTGGACAAAACTGAGTCACTCGCTCAATTTCGCTGCATCCGTTTCAGTTGTAAGTTCGTAGTGTGTTTTGTTTTATAACAGTGGTATTAGAAGCCAAACATTTAACAATTTATTGCTTTTAATACATTATAAAACTTAATTTTCTTCGAAAATTTCCCAAATCTGCATCTACGCTCACCACAACATGCTCTTTGTCAAGTGTTGGAAATTTCTTACGACAAACGTTTCTTCGTATCACATTTCAGTCAAAGTCCTGAAGACTTTCTGAAAGCTTTGTTGTAATTTTTATTTATTTTATTTTATTTTTTATTTTTATTTTTTTTTTTTTCCTTGGAGGCTTGAAATAGTGCGTGGATTTCATAACAATATCAGTCATTGACTGTTATGGACACAACAGCTGCGATTTATACACACTAGGAACCATGTGTTTATCTAAAGAACTTTATTATTTCCTTGAATGCTTCTTGGGTGGACTCAAATTGAAGGATGACGTAATGAGGTTACTCTTACGTGACACTAATGAGAAAGAAAAGAAACGCATAGACTATGAATGCTGAATATTATTGTAAACACTAATATTTTCGTTACTATTCAGCACTTGGTTCTTTAAGATGAAATTGACAGTCAACACCTATAATCACTGCTATATAACAAAACACACAACAACCTTCCACCTGATACGAACGCAGCGACATTGAGCGAGCGTCCCTGTTTTGTCAAATAAATGTTCAAATGTTTGGAAATCTATCGGACCAAACTGCGTGCTCATCAGTCCGTAGCTTACAAACTACTTAAACCTAGGTAAACTAACCTAAGGGCAAACTCATGCCCCAGCGAGACGCTTTAGACCGCTCGGCTACTCCACCGCGCCCCTGTTTTGTCCACCCCAAGTCACGCGCCTCAGTGTGTATACAGTACGTCTCTCGTTTCGGTGAACGGAGTATAGGTGCTGTTTGCCAAACAGCTTGGCACATCTCGGCTTGGCTCGGTCCGGCCGGCAGTGAGAACCGCAGCCTAGCATGTTCAGTCTCACACGCGCGACCAGGCTGCATGCGAACAGCGGCAAATGCAGCATGAGTACGCAAATTCAACGGTCTAGGATCCAACGAACAGGCCATGGAATTGAAACTCCTCCTCCTATCAGTCGACCAGGAAGACACGAATGAGATGAGTGCGGGCGTTAACTGAGTAGGGGGCTGGAACACCAGCAGGTAGCAGTCTCACAATTCCTGGAATTATCAATGAATATTCTTCCAACAGGGAAGGAAAAGTCATCCACAAGAAACGCCGAGAGTTCCGGCCTGTTTGGCGACGTGGATGGGAGACTGGTCACAGAACACGGTCTCCAATTTTCCCAGCCCACACAGACTGCGCCGCGGTTGACGATTCGCTGTCAACTTACCAAATGGATCTGGATCTCAAAAAATGCCTGCAACTTAAGTTGGAGATTCGCCTTGCTTAAAGATGGCCGCAACTGTGAATAGTATGGGCGACTGCTCCCGATGTGCATAGTCTGGCACAAGTTAAGCCCGGCCCAGGCTGTAAGTGAACAATTGCCGTGGAGAACGTACCACATGGTTATTTGGCTTATCCTGTACTGGCGGGCCAACTGTGCCCTGCTGCCGCGCGGGAGTAGCCGAGCTGTCTGGAGCCCCTCGTTGCGGATCGAGTGGCTTTCCGCGTCTGAGGTTCGAACCCTTCCTCGGGCATGAATTTTTGTGTTGTCTTTAGTATTAGTTCATAAGTAGTTTGTAAGCTTAGGGACTGTTGACCCCGCAGATAAGTGCCATAAGCTTTACAAACATTTGAATATTTTTGCGTCCTGCTGACAACGATCGCCTTCCACAGTTTTAATCACATTTTCTTCCAAGTGTGGTGTCCGAAAATTGTCGGGTACTTCCATGATTTCATACTTCCTTAACCGTCGCTGTATCACAAGGTAAATTAGCAAAATGTGTCGCCGATGATGAAATAATCATAATTGAAATGGAACCTTATGGTTTAATCATTAAGAACTACACAAATTTTTGTGTCTCATCCACATTGAAGTAAACATCAGTCCTTGACATGGAGACTTTACCATTACCAATACGAGTTCTTAACTTTTATAAAGATACTACTACCTTATTACGATTATTTATTTTATAAATATGATATTATTTCACTGTAGTTAAGGATCATACCAATGTATTGTTTGTATAGAGAGCAATATATATCCAAGCGTTGTTTCCAGTACCAAGCTCTGTACTTCGTCTGTAGTCAATGCCTAAGAGATAAATCAACGCCTGATCTAATGATAAATGAACCTGGGTCGATGTACAGTTCTTCCACATATACATTACAGTTGTAATTTTTACAGTTATCCCCACAAAAATAATCCAAAATAAGGTCACAAAAAGGGGTTCTAAATTAAAATTGCACCAAACGCAGTGGTCATCCGTCCTTAGACTTCCAACCTACTTAGACGAGTAAGTTTGGAAAACATACTTTCCTATTCGAAAACATCGAAATGCAGTCGCGCACGCTCATCAACTCAGCATCAACGAAGACTCGGTCTGATGATGGTATCAGAGTAGATTGAAACCCGTCACCCTATCAAATAAATTGTACAAACATCTTGCGAACGTGACTTTTATTCTCATTTTGATACTTAAACTAACGTAAGCTAAGTACAACAACCACACACACACACACACAAACTCATGCCCGATGGAGGCCTCGAACCTCCGACGGCGAGCAACCGCGCGCTATGCAGAAAGGCGCCTGAAAGCGCTCCACCACTCCACCGTGGCACTCATTTCGAAATCCTGTCCTGTTCTCCTCTCCTGTGAACTAATACTCAATTATATCTTCTCAATAAAATGGAACAGTAGCTACAGGCAAAGACCGCTACCTTTCATACTTGCCGAATGAAAGGAAATTTGACGAACTTTGATTGTTAACAGCACAGTAACCTATGCATAGGACGGAAATTACCTTGTTCGATTGCTGCTACCCTCCGGCCAACGACGCGGAAATTGCTCTCGTGTAGCAGGTGCAGACGTAGAGGGTTTACGATGTACTCGCTGCACAGTTCGGCAATCATCCCCAGTTGTGGTCGGGCGTAATAGACCAGAGTCTTGGCAGCGTGTACCCCTGCCCCTTCCCCCTTCTCCACACAGACAGTACGGTACAGTTTAACGTTAGTGCACAGTCACAATCGAATGCTCCACAAATCTGGCTACTGTGAGGCTCCCAGCGGCCCAAATGTAGGTACACGATGACTCCTCATTTGAACTGAGTTAGGTGGGTATAAGCAGACTCACGCGAGTGTTATAGCAAATTAAGATTTCAAATAAACAAATGAATAAACTAAAAAAACTCTTAGAAGAAATAGCCAAGAAAGCAGGTATAAAATATCTGTATAAAAAAAAAAAAAATTATGACAAACGTAAAAAAAAAAAAAAAAAAAAAAAAAAAAAATGCTTCGGAATCCCTAGCAAGAGATATTGGCCAAATAAAGAGGGTAAATAAATTTAAATATTTGGGAGAAATTATACAAGGAAACTGCTTAGAAAAATTCGCTGTAGACATAAAACGGAGAGAGCAAATATTCAATATATGTAAATCTATGGGACGTAAGTACACTGCTCATTAGTACCAAGGGTTAAAATTCAAATGTTTGTAAATCTCTCGGACTGAAATTCTAGGTTATTAGTTCTTAATTACAAACTACTTAAACTAAGGTAAGCCGCGGTGGAGTAGCCGAGCGGTCTAAAGCGTCTCCCTGCGGAGCGCGCGGTTGCTCGCCGTGGAGGTTCGAGTCCTCCCTAGGGCATGGGTGTGTGTGTTTGTCCTTAGGTTAGTTTATCTAGGTTTAAGTAGTTTGTAAGCTACGGACTGATGACCACGCAGTTTGGTCCGATAGATTTACAGACATTTGAACGTTTCACCATGAAAGAAATGGCAGAAAATTCCCGGATGAGATCTTTTATTTTTTATCAGATTTTTTTCTAAGGTAACTAATCTAAGACCGAGCGAGGTATCGCAGTGGTAAGACACTGGATTCGCATTCGGCAGGACGGTGGTTCAAATCCACCTCCGGCCATGCAGATTTAGTTTTTTCGTGATTTCCCTGAATCACTACAGGCAAATCCGGGATGGTTCCTTTGAAAGGGACGGCCGATTGTCTTCCCCAATCCTAACCCAAAAATCCGAGCGTGAGCTCCGTCTCTAATGACCATTCTGTCGACGGGACATTAAACCCTACGCGTGCTTCCTTCCTCCCGAAACTAACCTAAGGACGACACAAACACCCATTCCCGAGAGGGGACTCGAAACTGCGGCGAACGGCCGTGCGCACCGCAGCACGGCGTTCCAGTACACACGGCTAATCCGCCGCCGCACCGAGGCCCGAGGCTTACAAACTAGTTACTCTAACTTGTGCTAAGGACAACATATACACCCGTGCCCGAGGGAGGGCTCGAACGTCCCACGGCGAGCAGCGGCGCGCTCCACAGCTAGGCGCCGTGGAACAATGGGCCGCTCCACCGCGGCTGCAAACAGCATATCTAATAACTAGGAATATCTAAAACAAGAGGTGTCTGTCTGAAAATTTGAAGATACGGCACTACAACAGTGGTAAAACCAGAATATCAGTATGCAAGTAAATTCATAGTACTGAACTACAAATTACTCAAACTTGAAGTCCTAGAAAGAAAGATCACTCGGAAAATACTTGCGCCACCAAAAAACACAGAGCTATCGAAATTATGAAGTAATGAAGACGTTTATCAGTAGGATACAATTGCCGTTTCCGGCACCATAATTAATTATGCATAATTAGAGTATTTGCAATTGCATTTACTTAGAGTAATTGTGTAAGCGCAAAATTGCAATTAAATGTACTTAAAGTAATTACATGTACCGAGAGTACTTGCAATTACGTGTACTTAGGGTAATTGTTTATTTATTTATTGTTTATTTGCCATTGTATGTGTTCACTCCTCCACGTCTGGTGTGGAACTGAGCTCACCCCACAGCATCACGTGACTATCTACGTCACCCCCCACCCTACCACGTGACCACCACGGACCAATGAGAGCACAGCACGTGACCACCCCCTAATTACCCTAAGTACATGTAACTGCAAGTACTCTCGGTATATGTAAAAACTTTAAGTACACGTAATTGCAATTATGCAATTACTCTAAGTACATGCAATTGCAAATACTATAATTACGCATAATTAATTTTGGTGCCAGAAACGGCAATTGTATCCTACTTTTATCGGAACACACAAAAAATAAATGAAACAGTAGGAAAGAGGCGATTGCTACTTTTTGGACACTCTTATAGAATGAACAGCAACAGGTTAACTAAACAGATTTTTAGATATCTTTGGTCAGGAAGGCAACAATAGCCTACATTCAAGAAGTTATGAAAGATTTGGAAAGAAACTACATACAATGTTTCAGAACATCATGGATTACAGTGAACGTACAAGTAATTATTAATCATGTAATAAGACAGTATATTTCGCAATTCCTTTATTTCCCTGGTGACCGGTTTCGTTCACTTACATGACAATCATCAGACCACGATGTTGGCCACCGGTTGTTTTCAGTTGACAGCTGCCTAGAGGTTTAATGTTGACTGCTTGACCAATGACCGAAACCGGTTACCAGGGAAATAAAGGAATTGCTATCTAAACTGCCTTGCTACATGAATTAAGAAGCAACATAAGTGAAAAAGATGCAACAGAAAGAGAGATTTTCAAGACGAAGGTGTTAAAATGGTAGAGTTCCAAGGTAGGAGGGAGAAGACAAGCTCAGAATGCGGTATGGAACTTCCTGGAACCGGGACTCGAACCTGAGACCTTTGACTTTCGCGGGCAATCGCACTACCGACTGTGCTATCCCGACACGACTCACGATGCCGCCTCACAACTTTACTTCCGCCAGTACCTTCGCCTCCACTTCCCAAATTTCACAGAAGCTCTTCTGCGAACCATGCAAGACTAGCACTCCTGGAAGAAAGGATACGGTGGAGACATGGCTTAGCCACAGCCTAAGGAATGTTTCCAGAATGAAACTTTCACTCTGCAGCGGAGTGTGCACTGGGGACCGGGACTCGAACCTGGGACCTTTGAATTTCGCGGGCAATCGCACTACCGACTGTGCTATCCCGACACGGCTCACGATGCCGCCTCACAACTTTACTTCCGCCAGTACCTCGCCTCCTACTTTCCAAACTTCACAGAAGCGCTCCTTTGAACCATGCAAGACTAGCACTGCTGGAAGAAAGAGTATGGTGGAGACATGGCTTAACCACAGCCCTAAGGGAAGTTTCCAGAATGAAACTTTCACTCTGCAGTGGAGTGTGCGCTGATATGAAACTTCCTGGCAGATTAAAATTGTGTGCCGGAACCGGGACTCGAACCTAGGACCTTTGCCTTTCGCGGGCAAGCGCTGTACTGACTGAGCTATCCCGACACGACTCACAATGCCGCCTCACAACTTTACTTCCGCCAGTACTTCGCCTCCTACTTTCCAAACTTCACAGCAGCTCTCCTTCGAACCATGCAAGACTAGCACTCTTGGAAGAAAGGATATGGTGGAGACATGGCTTAGCCACAGCCTAAGGGATGTTTCCAGAATGAAACATTCACTCCGCAGCCGATTGTGCGCTGATATGAAAAAGTAAAGTTGTGAGGCGGCAATGTGAGTCGTGTCGGGATAGCACCGTCGGTAGCGCGCTTGTCCGTGAAAGTCAAAGGTCCCACGTTCGAGTCCCGGTTCCGACACACAATTTTAATCTGCTGCAGAGTGAAAGTTTCATTCTGGAAACATCCCTTAGGCTATGGCTAAGCCATGTCTCCACCATATCCTTTCATCCAGGAGTTCTAGTCTTGCATGGTTCGCAGGAGAGCTTCTGTGAAGTTCGGAAAGTAGGAGGCGAGGTACTGGCGGAAGTAAAGTTTTGAGGCGACATCGTGAGTCGTGTCGGGATAGCACAGTCGTTAGTGCGCTTGCCCGCGAAAGGCAAAGGTCCCAGGTTCGAGTCCCGGTACCGGCACACAGTTTTAATCTGCCAGGAAGTTTCAGGCTCAAAATGGTTTGAGAAGAGAAAAGGGAAACATAGTGAAGCGATGAAGGAATACTGGAGGAAGGAGAAAGAAAAACAAAGAAGGAAGTATATAAGGCGCGAATGACGTTCTGTGGCATAGACAGCTATGCACGCTGCACTCACTTGCAAGGTGTACGACTTTGCTTCCGCCCTTCGCCGATAGTTGGCGACAACGGTAAATAGCGGTCGAAAGAAACAGATCATAGACGTAGGACAGCTTGGACCTAAGTCAACATAAACTTATTCAAACGTTACTCGTTTTGTGTCTGCATCATAAACTTGTTCTTAATTGAAAATGTCAGTTTACAAACCTAATTCTCATCATATGCCGGAGGTGTTACTGCTTCGTCTCAATATGAGGAAACAGCGGCTTAGTCTCATCAAATGCTCTCACGTACGTATGGTATGGAAATGAGCGTATAGCTTTCTTGGTCGGAAGATCCCTTGCGGGATTGTTCGGCCGCCTAAGAGTAAGTCTTCTTATTTGACGCCGCGTGAGCGACTTACGTGCCAATGATGATGAGATGATGATGATGATTAGGACAACACACAACACCCAGTCCCCTGCCGGGAATCGAACCCGGGCCTCCTGCGTGGGCCGGCCGCGGTGGCCGAGGTGACTGAGGCGCTCCAGTCACGGTTAGCACGGCCACTACGGTCGGGGGTTCGAATCCTCCCTCGGGCATGGATATTTGTGCCGTCCGAGTTCGTAAGTAGTTCATAAGTAGTTTGTAAGTTTAGGGACTGATGACCCCGTAGTTAAGTCCCATAAGCTTAACAAACATTTGAACATTTGAACCTCCTGCATGGTGGTCAGCGACGCTACCGCTAAGCTACGGAGGCGGACGTACGTATGGTACGGACGCTATTAGTGAAAGAACGTGAGCCATGCTTCCACGCTTACAGCCCAACAGAATATTCACGGCTCCAAGATCATGCTCTGGATTTGGTGGGAGGAGCTCGGCGTCATGTACTGTGAGGTGTGAAAACCAAGTGAATCAATCACGCGTGCTCGTTATCGAGCGCAATTAATGCGTCTGAGCAGAGCATTAAAAGACAAACGAACCCAGTGACAGGTAAGATAAAGTGATTTTGCACCACGTTAATGCTCGTCCCCACGTTGCAAAAGAGGTCGAAACGTACTTGGAAACGTTAAATTGGAAGTGCTACCCCACCCGCCGTATTCTCCAGACATTGCTTCCTATATCTCCTGTTTAGATCAATGGCGTATGGCCTGGTTGATCAACACTTTCCGATCTCATGAAGAAGTCTCAAATTGGATCGATTCGTGGATCACTTCAAATGTTCAAATGTTTGTAAAGTATATGGGACTTAACTACGGGGTCATCAGTCCCAAAAACTTAGAAACTATTTATGAACTATTTACAACTAAGGACGGCACAAATATCCATGCCCGAGGGGGGATTCGAACCCCTGATCGTAGTGGCCGTGCAGACCGTGACTGGAGCGCCTCAGTCCCTTCGGCTACCGCGGCCGGCGATCGCTTCAAAAGATGAACAATTTTTTCGACGCGGGATTCGAACATTGCCCGAAAGATAGAAGAAAGTAGTGGCGAACGATGGAAAATACCGGGTGATCAAAGAGTCAGTATAAATTTGAAAACTTAATAAATCACTGAATAATGTAGATAGAGAGGTAAAGATTGACACACATGCTTGGAATGATATGGGGTTTTATTAGAACAAAAAAATAGTATTGCTAGACGCGTGAAAGATCTCTTGCGCGCGTCGTTTGGTGATGATCGTGTGCTCAGCCGCCACTTTCGTCATTCTTGGCCTCCCAGGTCGCCAGACCTCAGTCCGTGCGATTATTGGCTTCACGGTTACCTGAAGTCGCAAGTGTATTGTGATCGACCGACATCTCTAGGGATGCTAAAAGACAACATCCGACGCCAATGCCTCACCATAACTCCGGACATGCTTTACAGTGCTGTTCACAACATTATTCCTCTACTACAGCTACTGTTGAGGAATGCTGGTGAACATGTCGATCATTTCCTGTAAAGAACATCATCTTTGCTCTGTCTTAATTTGTTATGTTAATTATTGCTTTTCTGATCAGATGAAGCCCCATCTGTCAGTCATTTTTTAACCTTTTTTTCTAATAAAATCCCATGTCATTAAAAGCATGTGTGTCGATTTTTACCTCTCTATCTACATTATTCCGTGATTTATTAAGTTTTCAAATTTGTAAGGATTTTTTGATCACCCAGTACTTTGAATGATACACGAATAAGCAATTTGTTTCATTAAAGCCTAAAATTTTGGGGGGAAACGGCGGAGGCAAAGTTGTACACCTTGTAGTTACAAACTTCATCTGTGGTGGTTGGCATTGGCTCATACGAGAGCACCTGGCGTTCCACTGTATCCCACGTATTTCTAGTGTCGACAAATATGGCCCTCTGGCTGTCCATGGTAAAAGGATGTCGCCTGTGACACCAATACGTATTCGTGTATTTTCTTGCTGAAGATTCTCTTTCGGGTTGTCGTACAGGAAACGTATGGCTGCGGGCCACAGGATATCATTCATTCATGTCCACCGGGACGTAGTTTCCTGGTCATGCCAATAGCACCATGCACCATTAGGCTGTATAGCTTGTGCGAACACAATAATTGTGATGCAGCTTCCCCTGTCTGCGACGAACCGAACTGCGGCCATCATTTTCAAACAAACAAAACCTAGATTAGTCCGGAAACACCATCTGATGCTATTTGTCCCCAGTGGTTTCGTTCCACACAACATTGCCGTCTAGAACGTTTGAGCATATTCGTTAATGGTACGCGAAAAAGTGGACGACGTGCACGTTACCTATGACGTAATAAACAGCGGCGGTGTGCCAGCCCTGATAAGCTCGTGTCACACTGTGACACATGTGACGGTCACCGGTGAGATACATTCGTTCGAATAGGAGCATTTACACCGGGACACTGCAATGAGTCACCGAGTCACTGCGACCCATCCGCGTGGTAGTAGCCGAGCGGTCTGGAGTGCCACATTACGGATCGCGAGGCCTTCCGCGTCGGAGGTTCGAATTCTCCATCAGGCATGGCTACGTTTGTTGTCCTTAAGTTAGTTGAACTTAGTGTAAGTAGTGTGTAAGTCTAGGGACTGATGACCAACATAGTTTGGTCCCATAGAATTACAAACATTTGAACGATGACTCAGCAGTGAATCACCCTCGCCACATGTGACGGACACCGTCGGACATGCATTAGCTTGTATTGGAATATTTACACTGGGACAACGATCACAGACGCGGCAGTGCAGAGTTGCAAACAGACAGGTTACACTGGAGGACAGTCCAGGTTGTCCGCTCAGTTACCGGCTGTGTGCTTGCCAACGGCCTCCGAGTACAGTGACGAATCGTTAATATACTTTTCAACAGCACGGGCAGAGAAACAATGAACTTAAAACTATCAGTGAAAGTTTTACAATATTTTGTAATGTATACTAACACCGGTTAAAATCTGTGAAATATGCTTTCAATAAAATAAAATAATACTACAATACCTACCTTAATTGTAAGAGCAAGTTTTTTCTTTGCTGGGATAGCTTTCCTTGTTATAGTGTCCTTTCCTTTTATTGCTTCTTTCACATTTTCTAGTAGTTCATCAAATGAAGTTTTTGACATTCTAAAATACTCAAAAAACTTCTCCTCCTTTCTCCAGCCGATCACGTAGCAGTGGATGTACGTGTAATGAACGTTTTGTCTTCGTTCTTCTCCTCCTCCTCATTAGAAGTAATAACCACAGTTCCTCCACACTCTAGTCCATTTCCCAACTAATCATTTGGCAATAGCTGCAGTGTGGGACACCGGTGACCCACGAGTGTTCGCCACAGTCACCGTTGACCGTCACCAGTGACCGTCACAAGTGTCTCATTGTAAAAGAAGCCATATTTTACCGTGAGAATGACTGTACCACTCTTGAGATAGAGCCGAGTAGGACGCAGATACGTCATTCAATGCCATTTTGTATTTTGATCATGTGTCGATATTATCGGAAGATTCTCTGGATGGAGCAACCTGACCTATTTCGTGTTCTATGGCCCTCCGTGAACCATCCTGCACACGTGCCATTGCCGGAATTCTTTCTTCCACCAAAACAGCAGTAACCGGTTGGATGTATCGCAAGCATATCAAACAGCTGGCAGCGGTGCCCAAGCGGTTTGAGGCGCGCCAGTCACGGTTGCACGGCCACTACGGTCGGAAGTTCTAATCCCCCCTCGGGTTTCGATATTTGTGCCGTCCTTAGTATTAGCTAGTTCATAAGTAGTTTGTTAAGTCCAATAAGTTCTACAAACATTTGAACCACAGACATTGCCGAGGTGGGGCGGCTTGCGTCCCTCAACGATACAAATAGCCGTTCTGTAGGTACAACCAGAACGGAGGGATAATAAAAAATAAATTCCGTATTTTTCTCAAAGCAGACCGCTCAAGTTACAAGAGAACATTTGCGTAATATTAGTTTTATGAATAAAAGTAATGAACAGTAGTGAACTTAAGGTAAAATTATGACTACATTCGTTTTTTCACAGATTTGCTCTAGAAATACATAAATTTGAAGATATAGTTGATATTGACAAATAAGAGTACGTAATTACTCATTAACGTTTAAGTAATAACACCTTTTGAATTCCCGAGCGGCGAGCCAAGCGTCTCGCCGCTGCAAGCAGAGCTGCTTGCCGCTCCAGTATTCGTTGCCCCATTTGACTGCGTGCATTTTTAGAAGCCGCGCAGCTGGACTCGCAGCTGGACTCTTGACTCGCCGCTGTTGGCGCTGCAAGGACAACGCTGTCGACGGTTTGCTAAATCCTTCCTGTCTACACCGAGCGAGGTGGCGCAGTGGTAACGCACAGGACTCGCATTCGGAAGGACGGTGGTTCAAGTCCACCTCCATCCATCCTGATTTAGGTTTTCCGTGATTTCCCTAAATCACTCCAGACAAATGCCAGGAGGGTTCCTTTCAAAGGGCACGGCCGATTTCCTTCCCCATCCTTACCTATAACTCCGAGCGTTTGCTACGTCTGTAATGACCCAGCTGTCGATGGGACGTTAAACCCTAAGCTTCCTTCCTTCATTTCTGCCTTCGGTTCTGTTTTCACTTGTCAGATAATCACCTTTATATAGGAAAACACGATTGCAGATTCCATCTCTTCAGACTCTGAACGAGAAATTCCGTAACTCGCCGTCCTCTACAGGAGTACAAGGTGTCGCGTGTCGTCTCCCGGAGTGCCCTGGTTGCTCTCCTCCACTGCCAGTCTCCCACGTGGCCGCTAACTGCAGCGGACGGAAACTTGGTGGTCGGCCGCAGTTAACCAGGGGCCGGCCGGCCAGCCGATAAAAGTTTGGGGAAAGCCTCCAGCCCCAGCCACTCAGGCGCAGAGCGATACTTCTCGCGCCCTCGCGGGGGAAGCCGGAAACTTTGACACCCACCCGCCAGCAGGCGCTGCCTCAGATTGATTTATGGAATCCTCCTCTGTCGCTGCGCCTTCCTCTCCAGTAACAGTGTACGCAGTGGCGCACGCAGCAATACAGGATAACAGTCTGCAATACCTGTAAACTGCAGAATGAAAATAATAATAATAATTTTTCATTGTACCTATCAGTGTACATCTGCGGCATAGTCCCTCTTATGCAATTCCTCAACGATACTCTATTCGTTGTAATACTGATGACATCAAAGTCATTCTTTACGAAATACAAGTACTTTCTCCTTGTTCTACCTAGAGCCCTCCTACCCTCCTCTGTCGAACACATAAGTCTTTTACGTAATCTGCTTCTCACATTGGCGTAACAGAACCGCAACATCTACATCTATTCACTCTAACTGCTTCAAGTATCTTCACTCGCAGTTTTTCTTGGAATATTCTTAGCATTTTTATTATTATTAGATTTTGAGGGCCTAACGAATCATGCCCTCTAATATAACTCAAAGAACCAATAGGAAAGATTGCAACAGTAAGCCGTACAGTGACATGCCTGAGTAGTTTCATTCTTCTGTATACTAAAAGTAGGTCCTATGAACACAGTGGGTCAATCAGGTACAGCATGCTATCTTAAGTTTTAACAGTATTCTTCCTAGTAGAATCACCACTACTAAAAGTGATGTTATCTGTCGACTTCCTAAGACAAAAGATGACGAGTATTGTTTACACATATTCATTAGAGACCCAATTTCTTTAAAGAGCAAATCCCATTTTATGTCGGCAGCACTACCCTTTTAAGAAGCCGTATAACACTGCAATTGGTGGTTCTGTTGTTTCTACGTCTATCTACACATATAATAATGGAAAGTTCAGGTTGAAATTAATAATATAGTAAGGACAGTTTACAACTCACCGCAAAGACGTGGCGACGAACTGCGACAGGCACATACAAAAGACACACACATACAAAACTTTCAGCTATCCTCCGGAGGTGATGATTGTATGACTGTGTTGTGTGCCTGTGTGATTGCGTGAGTGTTCTATTTTCTGAAGAAGGCCATGGCCGTTAGCTGAAAGTGTTGTATGTTTGTGTCTTTTGTATGTGCCTGTCGCAGCTCGTCACCACGTCTTTGCGGTGAGTTGTAAACTGTCCTTACTATACACAGATACTCTACGAATCACATTTAGTGCCTGGCAGAGCGTTCATTAACCACCTTTCTGTACCGTTCCATTCTCTGATAGCGCGCGGGAAGAAAGAACGCCGGCCGCGGTGGCCGAGGTGACTGAGGCGCTACAGTCATGGTCAGCACGGTCACTACGGTCGGGGGTTCGAATCCCCCCTCGGGCATGGATATTTGTGCCGTCCTAGTTCGTAAGTAGTTCATAAGTAGTTTGTAAGTTTAGGGACTGATGACCCCGTAGTTAAGTCCCATAAGCTTAACAAACATTTGAACATTTTTGAAGAAAGAACACCTAACTTTTTGGTGGAGCTGATGCATCTTCGAAGCGTTCAGGCCAATGAACGTAATCTTTTGTTCGCCTTACCCAAAATATTTTCTGTGTGTTCTCTCCAGTCTAAGTTGTTCGTAATTGTAACTCCTGAGTATTTGGTAGAATTTACGACCTTAATGTTTGACTGACTTATCGCGTAATTGAAGTTCAGCGGATTTCTTTTAGTGGGGGCTGTAATTAGTCTATTTTTCATACTAACCTTGTGTTACTGTATCTTTCTCTTTACGCTAATTATTGAAATATGTAACATTTTTCTCTGTAGATCTTTATTTTGATTTCTGTGCCTTTGGGGACACATCAGGGGTGATGGGCTCCTGGGATTGTAGTACATTCTATATTTATATGAAAATTTCGGGATTTTAATGTTTATTAGCGCAGCTTGGCTGCTAAAAAGTGGTTTTCCTTGTTGGGTACGGTCAGGCCGCGCAGAGCAGAGATTCTCTTGGAGATCTCCCCCTCCCACCAACTTTTGCTCGCCTTCGGGGAAGGACGAGAGGGAATGGCTTGACCTGTTTGGCGCCACGCTACGTCCGGGGTGGCGGAGTATACCTGGCAGTATTTTTTAAGGTGTGGGACGCTTTACACAATGCTGGACCGCGGTATACGATGGTCGATAGCAGGGACTGCCTTTTTAGTCATTCGTTTCGCAAGAGAAGAATTTGCCAGATATAAACAATAGCAGAGAGCTCTGGGCCCGGGGTGTTTAGGGAGACGTATTGCCCTTAGGCGTTATCTAAAAAAACTTTCTAGAAAGCAGCAGAGTTTGAACAAAGTTAGTGTGACAAATGGTTAGGTTCAGAGGAAAGCTTTCTGCCCGTCTGGCACCCCAGGGGTTTGGCTCCAGCGGCTGTATATATAGCACAACATTAACATTTTTAGGTCGTGTGACCGTAGCTAGGAGAAAGCTGTTTTTTTACAGATCTTATTACGCAAGTGACTGATCGATTTGTGCCAAGTGGCCTTTGTGTCACCTATGCAAAATATTGATTAGCTTACTAGCGTGATAGAATCGTACAGCAACTGCCTAGCAACGCCGACGCTAGTGACGATGTGTTAAGTTACATGTCGACCCTGCTTAACAGGTCGGATAAAAAATTTCACCTGATCCGCTCCAACCGCCTGCTGCCTGCGAGCCTGAGACACTGCCGTCAATGATCATCTGTGTGGGTAAGGTGACGCACTTGCTGTGGGTTATATGAGTCAGACTTGTTGGATTCTGTACCTTATTTTATTCTTTTGAGATCTGCCTATTTACTCTGGGGAGCTTAGGGCTAACATAGAACAAACGACATATTTCATACTTGGCGATTCCTGCCATAGGATTAACGACATAGTTCACAATGTGTATTACTTGATACTTACTTATTTAGTGTCAATTGCCAATTTTTGCACCATGTAGCAATTTTGTCTAAATCTCTTTGCAGTTGCTTTTGATCCTCTGTTGACTTCACTAACCGATAAAATACAGCATCATCCGCGAACAGTCTAAGGGAGCTATTCAGATTGTCTCCCGAATCTTTTATAAACAGAAGGGAGAGTAGGCGACCTATAACGCTTTCCTGGAGAACGCCAGATATAACTTCTGTTTTATTCGATGACTTACCGCTTGGCGCTGTATCACAGGAGCGCCTGCGATGGTGTATGCAACGACGAACCTGGATGTACGAATGGCAAAATGTCATTTTTCCGGATGAATCCAGGCCCTGTTTACAGCATCATGATGGTCGCATTCGTGTTTGGCGACATCGCAGTGATCGCACATTGGAAGCGTGTATTCGTCATCGCTATACTGGCGCATCACCCGGCGCGATGGTATGGGGTGCCATTGGTTACACGTCTGGGTCACCTCATGTTCGCATCGACGGCACTTTGAACAGTGGCCGTTACATTTCAGAAGTGTTGCGACCCTTCATTCGATCTCTGCAAAACCCTACATTTCAGCAGGATAATGCACGACCGCATGTTGCAGGTCCTATATGGGCCTTTGTGAACACGGAAAATGTTCGATCTCTGCCCTGGCCAACACATCCTCGAGATTTTTCACCAACTGAAACATGTGGTCAATGGTGGCCGAACAACTGGCTCGTCACAATAACGCCAGTCACTACTCTTGATGAACTGTGGTATGGTGTTGACGCTGCATGAGCATCTGTACCTGAAGCTCTGTTTGACTCAATGCCCAGGCGTATCTAGGCCATTAATAGGGCCAGAGGTGATTGTTCTGGGTACTGATTTCTCAGGATCTACGCACACAAACTGCGTGAAAATGTAATCACATGTCAGTTCTAGTATTATATATTTGTCCAATGAATATCCGTGGATCATCTGCATTTCTTCTTGGTGTAGTAATTTTAACGGGCAGTAGTATAATTGCCCATTCGCCGTCCCCCAAACGTGCCTTCCAAATGAAAGTGGTTCATCGCTAAACCAAAAAATTATTAACACGCCTTTGCACATACTTACCTCCTGCAATGCCCCGTACAACCCCCCCCCCCCCCTGTGCAGTTCGTATGTCCTAGCACAAACAGTTCAGAATTCAGAAATATTTACGGAATACTCAACACAATCACCACAAAAAATAAAGATTGAAAATTAAAATGGACTTCGATGATGTCTTAGGTGGAGGTGTGTAAAGAATGAAATCGCCACAGCTGCCAAGATGTGTTTATTCCGACGCTACCGGTTTCTCACCAGTAAAGATGCATCTTCAGGTGGATGACATAAGAAAATGATTACATAATAACTGGAACAGCATCCAGCTTTCAGGGTACCTTGTTAAAACATTCCCACAACAAACTCTCTTTTTGACACACCTGTGACACTTCAATTTGACTATGGAGTATGCACGTGTTGGTTACCGCGTCGCATCACTTCCCGGTCTTGGAAATGCCGTCTGTTTTCCTGAGTCCCATCAGTGGTTTCTTTACAAAGGATAAAGCGGGAATATTATTTACCTAAAGACGACCACACCGTGTTGTGGGAATGTTTTAACAAGGTACCCTGAAAGCTGGATGCTGTTCCAATTATTATGTAATCATTTTCTTATGTCATCCACCTGAAGCCGGCCGCGGTGACCGAGGGGACTGAGGCGCTCCAGTCACGGTCTGCACGGCCACTACGGTCGGGGGTTCGAATCCCCCCTTGGGCATGGAGATTTGTTCCGTCCTTAGGATTAGCTAGTTCATAAGTAGTTTGTAAGTTTAGGGACTGATGACCCCGTAGTTGGGTCCCATAAGCTGTACGAACATTTGAACATTTGAATATCAAATCAAATGTTTGTAAATCTATCGGACCAAACTTCGTGGTCATCAGTCCGTAGCTTACAAACTACTTAAACCTAGGTAAACGAACCTAAGGACAAACACACACACCCATGCCCCAGGGAGGAATCGAACCTCCACGGCGAGCAGCCGCGCGCTCCGCAGCGAGACGCTTTAGACCGCTCGGCTACTCCACCGCGGCGATTTGAACATCCGCCTGAAGATGCATCTTTACTGATGAGAAACCGGTAGTGTCGGAATAAACACGTCTTGACAGCTGTTGCGATTTCATTCTTTACACACCTCCACCTAAGACATCATTGATGTTAATTTTTATTTTCAATCTATATTTTTTGTGGTGATTGTGTAGAGAATTCCATAAATATGTATTTAAGCTGTTGTTGCCCTTTTTCAGAAAATTGTTTGCGTTCAGAAACAATTTATTTCATAGAGTTCGATACTGTCGCCCCGTAAGATGGTGGCAAGAGCCCAGTTAATTGCCTGAAGGCGGTCCGCGTGTGGCACCTCTGCGCTGGCAGGGTGACGGACCGCCCCGCCGATGACAGGTCGTTACGGAGAACAAGTGCCGCGCGATCTCCGCCCCCCCCCCCCTCCCGCATCTGGCGCCGGTGCTGCCATCTGTCGCCATTTGTCAGCGGCGGCGTCGCAGTCGACAGCAGAACAGCGGCCTGTTTGTCTCGCGGCGGCAGGCTCCAGCTCCGCGCCGCCGACGTAAGAAATGGAAGCGAAGCGTTGGCTGAGCGCTCACTACGCCCATGTCTGCATATAGGCACCTCTTGTTATGTCGGTAACATTTTTCTGAGACTCCTTCACTAACTGGTAACTGTTTCTAACGTGTGCATTATTCTTTCTCGTCATTCATGGTGCGCCATTTGGGCTGCTATGAGAGCGTGAAAGTAAAGCACGCTTAACGTATTCGCGGGCAAATGTGACGTCTTGTGGTTAAGGTAATTCAACTTGTTCAGAATCAGAAATCGGATTTATAACGCCGACGATGCAGTCTACTAAACGTTCAACCGAAATTTTGAAGTTGAGTAACGGATAGTTTGAAAAAGAAAGACGGGCACCAAACGACTGGAGAAGAATTCAGATATCTGTAAAGATTAATTCCGTGATGCCATTTGTCATTGTACAACTGATGTATAAATTAGGTTTGGGCGTGGACAAAATATTATTTATAAAATTCAACATGTTGGATGGTTACGGGACAGCAACTTACTTCAAAAAACAGCGAAAGTTGTACACAGCTGTTTTTTTTTAAATATTTTTTTAATTAACGATCAGTTACGGCCTTACCTGAGCCTATTTTCAACTGAGTGTCATCACCAATATACAAACGATACATCACACGTTCAAAAAAAAAAAAAAAAAAAAAAAAAAAAAAAAAAAAAAAAAAATCCCATTTTCTTTTTTGAATCGTGTCATTACTCCAATTTCAACGCCAGCTGATGCCTGGCGTTTCAAAAACGATAAAGGGAATATGTAAAAAAAAATTGTACATGTGATGTATCATGTCATTCTTGAGTTTCTCCCGGGGTATCTCATAATCAAAATATCCACGGGTGTGCCCGTTGGACGCTATAGACCGGCAGTTTACCCGTGGATATTTTGATTATGTGATGTATCGTTTGTATATTGGTGATGACATTGAGTTGGTGTCACTTGATAATGGGCTCAGGTAAGCTCGAAACTGGTTGTCAATAAAAAGAACCAGCTTTCTGCAACTTTTGCTGTTTTTGAAATTATTAATAAAAATAATATTTATTTGCTAGAATTTAATCCGTAATTGGATTTAACAATAGCAGCAATTCGTAAAATGTCATCAGTTTCATAAAAGAACGTTATCTCGTTCCAAAACATCCACAAATTACTTCAATTATGTTGAAGCTGTATAAATCTGGTCGGTACTCTCTGCTCTGAAACACATCACAACGGTTCAGTTGTGCTGAGACATGACGATTTTCCTTTCCAGGGAATCGATAATTTTCTGATACTATACAAATTCCGCATAAACCATTTTGGGATATGTCAATGTTCATTAGCAATATGTCAGGCATAGTTGTTAAGGGAGGCGAGAGTAGGAGTAATTTCGCGAACAGTTGGGTATCACCATAAAGAAGCTCAAATTATGACGGAACCTTCCCCATACTGTCCTGTAGGAAGCAGGCCTGCAGTATGGTGAAAGTGATTTCGGTTTTCGATACGTAATCCTGGTTGTTTGTAAGAAGTAAACGATGGTTAATCGTACCTCCGCATGCAAAGGGCGTGCAAAAAGTTTTGTACAGTCGTCTCCATTTTTTTTTAATTTTCTGTCGAGGGAGAATGACATTTTTTGTGAACATACCTAGAACATATTGCTATACATTAAGCCTACTCATTGTAGCCTCCATCATCTATAATTTATCTAGCCCAACGTTCTTTCTATTATGTAAATGCACTTCGCAAATATTTTGGGGATTGACTTTTACACCATCGCTTGACACAGAAAATAAGGTCTTTCTATCACATATTTTACCGCGTAGGTGGGCCTTCAGGCCACGAAAGTGATAAAAATCAAACTGAGCCAAGTCCGGACTGTAGGGATGATGAGCAAACAATTTTCTAACCGATTTTCCCGATTTTCTCCTGCGTCATGGGGTTTGACATTGCCATGGTGTAGTCTGATGAGCTGACTCTGAAGCTGTGGTCTGTGGGTCTTGATGACACGTCGCAGCTTATGCAATGACGAACAGCAACAGTCCCGCTTCATGGTGGTGCCAGGTTCCAAAAAGTCAATCAAATGATCAAATGTTTGTAAAGTTATCGGGCCAAACTGCATGGTCATCAGTCCGTAGCTTACAAACTACTTAAACCTAGGTAAACTAACATAAGGACAACACACACACCCATGCCCCAGGGAGGACTCGAACCTCCGCGTGTTCCGCAGCGAGGCGCCTCAGACCGCTCGGATACTCCACCCCGGCCCAAGAAAGTCAATGAAAATGACACCACGGTGATTCCAGAAGAAGGAGGATATCATCTTTCGGCCTGCTGTTCGTGAAACTCTTGGTTTCTTCTTTCGAGAGGAGGAAAGTTTGGACAAAAACAACCAATTTTCATCCTGGGTAATGACGCCGTCAAAACATAGTTTCCACTCTTCAGTAAAGGTCTTCATGTGACCCTCGCACACATTTTTCCTCGTCGTTTTCATTTCTCCTGTCAATAATCTAGGCACATAACGAGCACAGATTTTTCTGTACCCTAGTAACTGCACCAGTTACATTACCTGACATCTCAGATTTTGGAGGCGACCTGATTGTTTGATATTTTTCCAAAGTGATACGAGAAGATCGCGAATTCTTAGTTATTTAATCATCTTGCAAGGTGTGAAGTTTTAATTTATGTATTTTTATATGTAGACTAAGTGCTACGTTACTCTTATTATTTTATCTCTATTTTTCAAGTAAGATGAACAACTTATAAAATGTGATATAACGAGATTATGGTGGTACAGTCCTCCGAAACAGGTCGTCATTAAAAAATAAGTATTTCTCGACCATGGCGTTTCACTTTTGAAAAATATTGACTGTACCAATGATACAAGACTACCTAATGAGAAACGAGTCAGTTAGCAAGTTTTCGTTTCGTCATGCATCTGTCGTTTAGGATGATTTCATCAACGATCTCATAGTGGATTGTCCAGCAGAGAGAAATCACCTGGTTTAAACACCTGCAACCTCTGATGGATACTGCCGAGATCCACTGTGGCCGCGACATAAACAAGGAGCAACTTCTTGTGAATTGATGTGGCAGAGCCGGTTTTGAAGAGGAACCCCATCACCGACTGTTGTCACAATCTGACGTCTTCTTCACGGTCCATTAAGGCTCACCTGTAAACAAAATACTTTTCATACCAACATGTAGCTCAATCACCCAAGTATGTTCACTAAAAATGTCACCAACACACTGTAAGTACCAGACAATACCAGAACAGCCAATGAACCCAAACATTATGATAATCTGAAGACCAAAAATCATTTACTAGCGTATTGTGAGTGCTGCTGGATAATTATTTCCACATTAATTGGCGTTCGATGGCTGGTGTACGATATTATAGTTAAGTAGTAAGAAAAATCCGTATTAATAATTAACGTGTGACTTTTGGGAAGGTTGATGATAGAGAGGTACCAGGTTACACGAAACTACCTGATTTCACCAGGTGTGAACTGGTGTAGCTGAAGGTGGAGGGAGTCTGAAGAGTCGGATGGAGGGTGAGAAGGACGTTGACTGGTAGGGGTGTAGAGAGATAAATACACTTCTTAGTGAAAGCGCTGTTACCTTTGAACAACTGGGAGTCTTGCAGAATATAGTTGTGTTCAATTAACAAGAGTGTGGGGAAACCTTTCAGGAATCAAGATGAAAACAAAACACGCTGAGCTACCTCGTCTGCCAAGTTTCGAACACCGTCTAACATGTTCGTGCATCACAAACTAATTCGCCGCCCATAACGCTACGCCGAACAACTGCGAGAGTAATCCGTAAGTCTCATACCATCGATGGCAGGTGTTGTCTGCTAACATGTCATTTTTAAACATTTTATTATAATTCATTGTCCTAAGACCAAAGCGGTTTTCATAAATTTCAGTGCGTCATTGCTTCGAAGTGACAACACTTGAGTTAGAATAAGGAAATCATCAAATACACAAAGCAGTATGGAGTATGCAAAAGAGAGTTTCGGGCAAGGTTTTGGGCGAGGGATATCACGTGACTGATTTCCGAACGCCAAATGTACGCTACGTTCCTTCCAGACTATAGTCATTCGTAACCAGCGCAGCAAAGAAAGTAAATTTCGAACAATTTACCAAAGCTAGTCAGGTGATGATATTTTAACAAAAAAGATAATGGAAATGTAGGTGATATTAATAGTTTAAAGAGGTATTTTTTAAGGGTGTGTTTGCCAAAGCAAAACACAAATATCAAATAATCTCTGCTGTTTGTTAAAATACGGACAGAAAAAAAATATTACGTGTTGGGTACATAGATATAATCACAACAGTAGAGTCGTATTCGTCGTGTTATTGTTGTTGTTGTGGTCTTCAGTCCATGAACTAGTTTGATACAGCTCTCCACGCTACCCTGTCCTGTGCAAGTGTCTTTATTTGAGAATACGTTCGGCAACCTACATCCTTTTGAATCTGCTTACTATTCCTTGATGTCTCGGAATGTGTCAGGATATGCCAGAAACTCCTTTTCTCCCCGATTCGGTTAAGCACCTCCTCATTAGTTACGTGATCTACCCATCTAATTTTCATCATTCGTCTGTAGCACCACATTTCAAAAGCTTCTATCATCTTTTTATCTGATCTCCTTATCGTCCACGTTCCACTCCCACACAATGATACACTCCAGAGAAATGCTTTCAGAAAAGACTTCCTAATATTTAAATTAATATTGGATGTTAACAAGTTTTGCTTCTTTAGAAACGCTTTTCTTCCCATAGCCATTGTGAATTTTATATCTTCTTTACTTCGGCTATCAGAAGTAATCTTGCTACCCAAATAACAAAATAATCCACTACTTTTATTGTCTCATTACCTAATCTAATACCTTCAGCATCGTCTGATTTCTGACATTGCATTCCATTACCTTCGATTTACTCTTGTTAATGTTCATCTTACATCTTCCTTACAAGACACTGTCCATTCCATTCAATTGGTCTGCCAGATCTTTTGCGGTCTCTGACAGAATTACTATGTCATCGGCAAACCGCAATGGTTTTATTTCTTCTCCCTGCACTTTAATGTCCTCTCCAAATTTCTCCTTCCATTCCTTCACTGCCTGCTCAATGTACAGATTGAACAACGTTGGGGAAAGTATACAACCCTGTCTTACTCCCTTCCCAACCTCTGCGTCCCTTTCTTGCCCTTCAAATCTAATATCTGCTGTCTGGTTTTTGTATAGGTTGAATATAACACTTCGCTCCGTATATTTTACCTCTGCTACCTTCAGAATTTGGAATAGTTCATTCTAGTCGACATTATCAAAAGTTTTCTCACAAATCGACAAACGCTAGCCTATCTTCTAAGATAAGTCTTAATGCGAGTATTGCCTCCCGTGTTCCTACATTTCTCCTAAATCGAAACTGATCTTCCCCGAGGTCAGAGTCCACTTTTTTTTTATTCGTCTATATATAATGCGTGTTAGTATTTTGCAACCATGACTCATTAAACTGATAGTTCCGTAATTTTCACACTTGTCCGCACTTCCTTTCTTCGGAATTGGCATTACGATGTTCTTCTTCAGGTCGGATAGTATTTCCCCTCTCTCATACTTCTTGCAAGCCAGGGTGTACAATATTTTATCATCATCATATCCCACGTCGTTCCATCTTAATCGATGGGTCGGCAAATAAGGCTTCTACACCAGTTCCGATCCTTGAAATTTTCTTCTTCGATATTCGCCAGAGGGTATCTCCTCTGTTCTATATCCAACTTCAACATGTCTTCGTGCCTCAGTCGTGGCCGTCCTATAGGTTTTTTTGTCTCTGAAGATTAGCTCCTGTATTCTTCTTGGTTGTCTGTTTCCATCCATACGACGCATATAGCCATACAATCTCAGCCGCATTGTGGTTATTGGGTCTTGTAGTTTTATGACTTGAGCCTGGTTACGGATTTCCACGTTCCGAACTTTATCTCTACGTATCTTTCCGACCATACTACCAACGAATCTCATTTTGTATCGTACATAATTTTTCACTGTTTATATTCGTATTATTTTTGTCGGAAATGTTTTCAAAAAAATCATAAAACTACAGTTAAATCTAAAGTGGACCGTACAAACGTCAGTGCGATTGTTTTAGTTCCTGCCGCGTCGATTTGCTGCACTTCGCTGGGCAAAACTTGGTGTGACGCAATACTTGGACGAATCCGTGAATTTTTTGTTATCTGTGTGATGACAAATAGTGTAACGTGTCTGTTACTTTCAACCGTAGTGTTTCATCATTAAACGTTAGTCGGAATGCCACAGTAGCGTGTATTTTTCGAAGTACTCTCATTCAGGCACCATTATGACTTTAGGGAGCACTTGTAGGTGTCTTTTGTAAATTTTTGGTCGTACATAGACTCTCTTTGCTCTCAATGAGTATTCTACGAAAAACAACTTTTCTGCGTAAATCTTCTTTGCAGCAATACATTTTTTCCGAATATTCATGTAGTCCAGTTCCAGCAGCGTGTACTGTTTTCTGCCCCTGACATGGGATCTTTTGTCACTGAAATCCTCTCTCTCAGCGGCTATTCTTCCCTTCGAAACTAATTAAGCGGAAGCAGAAATTTTAAATTAAGTCGACTAGAAGTTATTTAGTTCCGTCGAGACTTGACCATTACGGAAATATAGCCTATAAGCTCCGTGACCCTAACTAATCCTAGCAGTACTTAATATAACTATAGATCTCTTCGTTCTCCTATGGACTGAGTATCCGGGCAGAATTAATTACGGAAGACTGTCGAGAGGATTAATTATAAGTTTTTCAACTCCGTCGTAAATTTGCGAACTTCGCTCTTTCGTGTAACAAAGTTCCAGACCGTACTTCAATAAGAATTACAGCAGTGTTGTCTTGTTACACAATATCTAGTTACTGTTTTTCTGCTGTTATAAAATATGTAGTTACTGTTTGTAGCTGCAAGGTGGCACTGGTGTTGGATAATTACTACCACACAGAATAAGAAATTAGTAACCTCTTAGTAGTACCTCGACGATACATCCGTATCTCCTGTCCGTTATATTCACATTTTAAATTAACGCGTAAAAATCAAATCAACATGAAATAAACGTTTGTTTTTTATTTCGAAATGTAAGAGTTCAAGTTCAATTTTAATTCGTGATTTAATATTTGAGAGTTAATTATATTGCGCAGGTTAATATTGTCATGTAAGTGAATGGATAAAAAATAGATTGCTTAGAAATTTAAAAATATTATCTGGAAACGACGTCAGTTGAGAACAGCAAACATCTCGGCATCTTACATTCGTCGCCCATCGGAATATTAATCTAATCTGGTTTCTCCCGTACTCAGAGAACAATGATCGTATGACTGATGCCTTTCTTGATAATATAAGCGATGTCTTTCTTTCAGTGGTATACAGAGCATTGTTTGATTTATCAAAAAGTTCACTCTCATAAAAGTCTTGACAGTGTAGGAGCAGGTTTGGGTGTATATCCACTAAAGTTCCCAAGATGTTTTCTGACACACACACACGAACACACACCCATACACACACACACACACACACACACACACACATACATACATACACACACATACACACACTCTCACACACACACACACCCACCCACACACACACACACACACACACACACACGCACACTGATCCCTCCAAAATTATTGATAGGTCCAAAGTACTAAAGAGATAAGCATACCTCTTTAACAGATGAATTTATTCCACTTCACGGTCTCGTAACTGTTTAAATCTCGAATAAATATTACTCCTTTATATAAATAAGCTGAATTACTTCGCAATCCTTTCAAATAATTCAGAAAAAACAAGTTAGCTATCTATCAGCTCAAGATGTAGTATATCAACGAATTCAAAAAATGTTTATATAGCTTATGGGACTTAACTACGAGGTCATCAGTCCCTAAACTTACAAACTACGTATGAACTAGCTAATACTAAGGACGGCACAAATATCCATGCCCGAGCGGAAATTCGAACCCCCGACCGTAGTCGCCGTGCAGACTGTGACTGGAGCGCCTCAGTCCCCTCGGCCACCGCGGCCGGCTATCAACGAATTCTTGAATAAAAGTTCTATTCCTTTTTTATACAGAAACTAAGCAAAGAAAAGCTACGAAAAAATTGACAGGATGACAGTATTCTTTAATCGGGGAGCGGAGCATATATTGAATGCAAAGTGGTTGAAAATGAAAATAATTATGTCATAACATTTAAGACTCTCTCGACAAGAAGAATTATGTTTCACAGTAATTGGGGTATATTTATGAACGAAAACAAGAAACAGTATAAAAAAATCACTTAATACAGAAATGCATGACCGAAATGTGAAGCACATAGTTCGATGTCATCCTAACTTCGACACGTACTACCCATCGCCGGATATGTAATATTTGATTAGAGTTGTTTGGTGTGGAAGAGATTGCATCTATCGAAGTGCAGGTACTGTGTGTTTAATGTGAATTGCTATAACGCACTAGTCATCAGAGATGTCCAGAGCCGGCCGCGGTGGCCGAGGGGACTAAGGCGCTCCAGTCACGGTCCACACGGCCACTACGGTCGGGGGTTCGAATCCCCCCTCGGGCATGGATATTTGTGCCGTCCTAGTTCGTAAGTAGTTCATAAGTAGTTTGTAAGTTTAGGGACTGATGACCCCATAGTTAAGTCCCATAGACTATACAAACATTTGAACATTTTTACAAGTCCAGAAAGGTGGCACGTAAGGTTAAGGAGAGCCAGATGAAGCGGATGGGAAATTGAAGGAATAAGAATAAGGTATTATGGTCCCGAGTCCATATCGTGCAGACATAAAAAAAATGTTCAAATGTTTGTTAAGCTTATGGGACTTAACTACGGGGTCATCAGTCCCTAAACTTACAAACTACTTATCAACTACCTTATACTAAAGACGGCACAAATATCCATGCCCGAGGGGGATTCGAACCCCCGACCGTAGTGGCCGTGCAGACCGTGACTGGAGCGCCTCAGTCTCCTCGGCCACCGCGGCCGGCGTGCAGACATCAAGAAACTTTAACTAAGCTACTTCTATAGTATTTTGGAAGGTTCAGTTAGACCTTCACGAAAATTCTGGTCCAGGAGGGTGCCAAGTGGTTTCCCATTGTTGTGCCACGGATTTGCTCTTTTGACGAGAACATATACCAGCAAATCCGTAATACAGCCATGGTCACTCACATGGCACCATGCTATAACAACATTTTAAGGGTTGCCTTAAGTATTGTTCTTTGGAAGAAAGAAAAAGTACTTTTCCAAAGGTCTTGGTAATCTGTTTCCGAAACAGACCGAACAATCCCAAATACGTCACTATCACAGGGATCGTAACAAAGAGCAGCGCCATTCTTTGTCAGTGGAAACCAAATCCGTACCTTTCATCCCCGAAAGGAGGGTCCAAGACTCTGCCCATGTCTCCTTTATCTCTCTACACAGCCGCGTCCAATTCCTTCTCACCCTCCATCCGACTCTTCAGAAATCTCAACGCTCCCTCCACCTTCAGCTACATCAGTTCACCCAATGGTGTAATCAGGTGGTTTGGTGTAATCTGGTGCCTCTCTACCATAAACCGTTCCAAAATTCACATGTTAATTATTAATATGAATTCTTTCTTACTATTTAATTATAATATCGTACACCAGCCATCGAACGCCAATTAACGTGGAAATCTCACCTGATAATTATCCATCAGAACCCACAATACGCTAGTAAATGATTATTGGTCTTCAGATTATCATAATGTTTGTGTTCGTGGACTGTTCTGGTACTGTCAGCTTACAGTGTCGTCGTGAATTTCTTTCTTTTCAACTAGTTTGTTAACCATATTTGCATCGTATTTCTTGTTTCTATTTATATCTTAAATAAGAGATAATTCTTCTTCTTCCTTGGTCAAGGTTATCTTAATTAGTCTATCTAACATGGAGTAGAAGATCAACGTATGTTGTGATTCGCGATGGCATGAAGTTTTATGTATGACTGTATTCAGTAATTGTTTGTACTGAACTGACGCCTCCATCTCCCTTCAGTTGTATTTTGGTCTAAAAGGATGATATTCTTCTCTAGTTCCCTGATAAAACTTACCTTATCTTGGAATTTATATTACAGAGCCTCGTTACTTTGAATCACCTTCTTCAAGAGAGTCGTTAAACACAAACAACTTGTCGACAGAGCGTTTGTAATACACAACTTTACCCATTATTGGTATGTCTAAAAAACATTGGTTCTCAGTTCAACAGTAGAAACGCCAGAGTTTCCGAACGACCTAAAACTGCCAACGGTACGAAAAATATACCATCTGAAGTCAATGCGATTGCAGCCACTCCTAAACTTTTTTTTTTTATTTCAGTGAAACTGTTTCTTATGTACAGTCACTCCAGTGATTTGAACGTTTTCCTGTTTGTACCAAAATCAACTTAGAAATTCATAGTTTGAAAACTGTCAGAAATACCATGATAATATAAAAAATACAGCCAAGTCAAAAATCTGTCTTTACAAAATGTTGTTTCGGACCTGGAAAACGACATTCACTTACATCTTATGATACAATAGGTGTAGGTAGGAATCTGGCCACATTCCTATGTAGTCTTTGGCAAGATCGACCACTAGCCTGAAAATTATGTCTCGTGTTCTTTGGATGCCAGTATCAAAGCATTATCAAAGCATTTTCCACCGCGAAATATAGAATACATACAATATAAAGGGGGCACCTTCTTTCATCAGCTTTCACCGCATACTGGCTTCCCATCCAGAGTTGCCAGGTTTTTCTATTGCTCTGTCGCCAAATTTTAAACAAAAAGTAGCCAAAATATCGCCATCTTTTCATCAATAAAATACCAAAACCTAACCATGTTTTCATCAGTAAAAATATCCTTTAATCTGTTAACATTATAATGCTATGGTAATTATGGCATGTTTCTCGACAATTATAATCCTGGAATTCAGGGAGTAAGCTGGATACTGAGTAAAAAGTAACACAAACTGTGGCACTCTCAGATTCACAGACATCAGACTGAACTTTCCAAGGAAGCTCATACTACACAGAAATATTTATCTGAGTCCATCCAGGAACTGAACCCAGACACACCAGCAACTGACAATGAGGGCAGTCAAAATATTGTCACATTGTAAATGTAATAGAGAGACTCCGGAAATTCAGTTACATTTAACTATCACATTTATTAATTTCATAACTTATAAAAATTACAAACAAAACTGTTCAAGAATCGTTCTATCACACTTACACAAGGGTTGTTCTCATGCATAGACTCGATTACCAATCACTTTCATCTTCTTAAAAACAAATATTTACAGATGTTAAATAGAGTTATTAAATCTTTCAAACATTTCTTTAATACACACAAAATCATTACAACATTTTGAGGCGATGTAATTTATAATTGTAGACTAAGCATTTCATACTTTGAGCTGAGATGGACTTTAATTCGTAATAATGCGTCATTACACATTGAAAAACCAGCCATGAGAACGACTGGGAAATCACCGCGTGTTCTCCATCGACATTTATACTCTGTAAACGATTGTTAACAACTTAAGTGCGTAGCAAAGGGCTCGGTTCACAGTAGCAGTTGTTACGAATTTCTGTTGTGTTGTATGGAACGCGGAAAAAATACTGTTTAAATGCCTCCTTGCATGCTGTAATTTATAAACTTATCCTCGTGTTCTCAGCGGGAGCCATACATACGGTGTTGTAGTATACTTCGAGATATCATTTGAAGCCTGTTCTTGAACCATCGTAAGTAGGGTACATGAGGTAGCTTACGTCTATCTTCATGAGTCTGTAAGTTGAGTTTCTTTACATCTCTGTGACACTCTCCCACATATCCATGATACTTGAAAACATTTGTGCTAACTTGTGTAGGTTGATTACATTTCCCCAGCATTCTACCGAAGTTTAGCCGGTATCATTGACGCAATGTCTAAAGAGTGATTGCTTTACATTCGTTGTATTTGATGTAAAATAAAATAGCCATTAAGTCGCCAGCCAATTCCTTTAATAGCCAAATTTAATCGCCAGTCGCCAGACTGCTAGAATGGCTACTATTATAAGAAAAAGATAGCCAAGAATGCGAAAAATCGCCACACCTGGCAACCCTGTTCCCATCTGGTCAACAATACACAATTTAGAAGTTGTTTCATTGTAACACGCCACTACGTCAGGCTTTGACTTCATGCCTGTCGCAACGTGTGTACCTGTATCTAAGGAACTGGTTTTTATAACAATGTTTCCTGAATTTCCTTCTTACACTGTGAAGCTCCTCTTGACGTTTTTGAGAGTTACATTGTAGGGTAGCTTCCGGTCAGGCACATCCCTTCTAATTTGACAGACCGCACAATTCAAGTTTATTCAGTTTGATTTGAGACTAGTGAAAGTGAGGAGCAGAAGCTGTGACTTGCATTTCTATTGTATTATTTAGGGATGGGTGTAAACGTTTCTTTACTAGAAAGTGACCAGGGCTTTCATCAACAGGACGAGTGTCATTTTTACCAAGACTGGGAATGCGTTTAGAACAAAGCTGAGTTCATTTTTGAATGACATTTAGTATTTGTGCAACTACTTCTTGAAATGATATGGAGCATGATACAACGTTGCTGGAATTCGAAGATACATGCAACATCCAATATCAAAGAACGGTAAATCATAATTACGCGTTTGATTGACAACTGTTCCTTTTTAAAGTATACAACATACGAAGCTTTGAAAAACGTAAAACAACAAGTATCTAAACTAATAACCAATCTGCAAATATTAAAAAAAAGTCTCTTCAAATTTGGCGCCTCTGATGAATACCAATGAAATTATTTAATTATACAAATTTGAATGATTGTTTTCTGACTATCTCATGTGTATGCTTATGAGGCACAGTTACGGAAAAAACATCAGTCCACTGTTAAATACTTTTGCATTTTCACCAAGTCTAGTTTAATCTAGTTAATGCATACAATTTATCCTGAATACCTATATTTCATTACACACTAAGCCTTTCGGAGACAATAGTAAAGAGTTCTCGAATTTATGTGAAGTTGTACATATGACAATGGGGACTCTGGGGTGCTATCCCGAAGTCTCAAAATAATCACGTTAATTGGCTTATCAAAATCTAAGGTTTGAGAACATGCCGAGTTACCTTCACCACCGCATAAGGTTAACTAGACAGCAAGTTACATAAACATGAATTGTATTAAACCACATCACGTCAGAGCAAATTCAGTTTCTCAAAATCGCAATAGTCAACTAGCTCGTGACTCAGAATCTGAAGATTTACCACAGGAAGCCGTCGGTAGCTGTAAGTGTGAGGTGTTCTGAAAGGAACTGACAAAACGTTCGCTTACTGTCGACGGTTGCCGCTAAACATCCGCCGAGAGTCGAGCGTGAGAATCGCTTGCGCGTGGCTCTCCACGAATAGTGGTTCAAACCATCTCAACCAAGCATACTCATACAGTAACATTAATACAAGGCTTACTGCTGATAATAGTTTCACTCTCTGACTCTCTCGAATGCCGTAAGTCATAATCAAGGTACAGTAGATGCAATTAACATACGGTTTGTTTCGAAAGTGGTTAAGGAGGAATTAATATTAACCAAACTGTCCTACAGGGCGTTCAAAACTTAACGTTATTTATCATGTAAATAATATATCTTTAAAATCTCCTTTACTAAAATTTAGAAAAATGTGCCGACGTCGGCCATGATCCACGTTTAAAAGTTAGGAACAATAGAGTAAACCATCAGCCGGGGAACAAATCAGTATTTTATCGTGCACATGAGAGCAAACGCACTGCACTCAATTTACAGACCGGCCGCGGTGGCTGAGCGGTCTGCGACGTGTCAGTCACGGTCTGGATGGCCGCTGCGGTCGGGGGTTCGAGTCCCCCCTCGGGCATGGATATTTGTGCCGTCCTTAGTATTAGCTAGTTCATAAGTAGTTTGTAAGTTTAGGGACTGATGACCTCGTAGTTAAGTCCCATAAGCTATACAAACATTTGAACATTTCAAATTACAGATAAAGTCTGAAAGCGACGAAGCACAGTTAACTAAACGAAGATGAGCCAGCTCACCATTTAAGATTTCCATTCGGTGCTGAGCAAACCGATACCCAGAGTTTGCCGCTGCACGAGGATGGTAGAAATCTTAACCTCCTGAGACCCCGAGTATAGTATACTATACACGGCATCCTGAAGATTTAAAAATTCCCACTAGAACGCACCGCATTACTGGGTGACTGCAAACATACCCGGAAGGCGCTGACAGCACCTACAGGATGCCGAGTACAGTATATTATACCCGGGGGCTCAGGTGGATAAACAAAGCTGTAACAAAGGCTGGTCGTGCCAACTGCAGTGCGCGCGGCTGTTCGCCTTCGGAGGTTCGGGTCCTCCTGCAGGCTTGGGTGTATGTGTTGCCCTTAGTTTAGTTTAACTCACTTTAAGTATGCACTGAGGCTTTCACGACCGGCTGAAGTAATAGCTGTTGTATCTTCCGGGTTATGTGGTCGTGGTCCAAGAAACATATCTGTTCCTGACGTTTCGTCCAGAGCTGCGCTGGACATCTTCAGAGGTACTGGTAGCGGTGAGTCTTGCCGACTGACGAGTCGGGCGTCGGAGAGCGGTATAAATACTGTCCAAAAGGGGGCGTGGTCAAGTGTTCACGTGCGCAGCAGAGATAAGCCTTGTCAAAGATAAAACATAAATTTCGATAGTCGATGGTCAAAGATAAAAGCTTAACTACCTACTCTGAAGAGCCACAGTCCATATGTCATTAAGTTTCATTGTTTCTTCCTTTCTATTAAAATTATCCCTATGTTTGTATATTTCTATTGCTTCTCTGTGCAGTCGTGGATAATAGTTCGTCGCTGTAGATAAAATTTCTGTTTCGGAAAACTTTACTTCATGATTTCCTGATTGGAAAACATGTTCCGCTACAGCTGATTTCTCAATTCTACCTAGTCGGCAAAGACTAGTCGCTCTCCGACGCCCGACTCGTCAGTCGGCAAGACTCACCGCTACCAGTACCTCTGAAGATGTCCAGCGCAGCTCTGAACGAAACGTCAGGAACAGATATGTTTCTTGGACCACGACCACATAACCCGGAAGATACAACAGCTATCACTTTTAGTAGTTTGTAAGCTAGGGACTAATACCAAAGCAGTTAAGTCCCATAGATTTACAAACATTTGAACATTTCCAGTGACAGCAAGTGACAACGACACACTCCACTTCCGCTGCCAATTCCTTACGGCACCGCCGAGGATACAAGACAGGTATCGGAACGCCTCACGCCGCCCGGCTTATGCAATGCTCTCCCGGCATCGCTACCCGCTGCCCTCCTGCACCGATTTGTCTCGTTCCCTTGTCTTCTCTAAAGCGATCCTATCCACGGCCGCGCCTGCAACTAGGCGCTGGTCAGCCAGTCCACCGTGAAGCGAATCGTAATGAAAGACTTCAACGGAGCAATAACAACGCAGGAAGTCACGGCACCCTTATTACTAAGTCTATATCTATAAATGTGAATGTCTGTTCGGTGTACGTTTATCACGTTTGAACCACAAGACATAAAGAACCAAAAATTTGTACAGTTACTAATGTCTACCCGGGGAAGGCTTTAAGCATGGTTTTATGGCGATCGGATAGCTATATATATATATATATATATATATATATATATATATATATATATATATATTAATGTGAATATCTGTTCGGTGTTCGCTTAGCACGACCGGACGACAAGACGCAGAGACTTAAATATTTGTAGAGTTACTAATTTATACCTGAGGAATGTATTAGGCGCGGTTTTATAGCGATCTGATAGACATTTAGTAATTTGAATAATATAACTCGAAATGCGGAACAATAAGTACTTTTTGAAAATTATATTTACTCTTTGAAAATGGTTTTATTGGTTGCACTGTTGCTTGAGGGTTGATAATGATAAACTGGTGGAGTATATTGGGATGGAAAGTTATATAAGTGTACATAAAATTTTACGTGTGTATGTTAATATTTCACTCTGCAGTGGAAACTACAGAACGGAAACGAATGGTCTGTGTGTAATTGTTGTCCGAAGTCTTCCATTGTACACCATAGCAGTTGTATGCCGGCAGCTATAAGGGAGTGCAAGATATGGTGGTCAAAAGTCGTCAAATTATTAAAAAAAAAAAAAAAAAAAAAAAAAAAAAAATTGGACTGAAGGCCAGCGATGACGTTTGACTCCAGAGCAAGGAGGTTACATGCATCGAAACGTGACGCCACAGACCAAATCTTTGGTCTATGCGTGCTACGATGTCTTCAGCACAGACATATATTACTAGACTGGCAATACCATATACAGTATCATTAAACCTCAGCTCTTTCTCTGTAAGGATAAGCAAATATAAGAATAAATAAATAAGGCAGTAAAAACGAAATTTCTTTTAATAGATCTCTTTAAAAAAAACGATTTGACGTGTGATTTTTTTATTTCTTATATATTCTCTGATAAATGTAACATGTTTTTAGAAAAAAGGAGATGGATACAGAGAGTGTTGATAGGAGAAGTACTAACTCAAGGCTTTAATAAATAAATAAATACCCGGGCAACGCCGGGTTTCCAGCTAGTTATCGATAAAGCAGAGGACGGAAGAAGGATTATCAAGGAAAGGATTGACAGTGGCTGCTTCAGGACATTGAAATGAAACAATGGTGACAAGTGAAAATGTGAGCCGGGCCGGAAATCGAACCCGGGTCTCCCGCTTCGGTCCAGCGGTTGCCTTAACCACTTGGCTACCCATGCTGGCCTCCCTCCGTCTCAAATTCCCACAAATAGCACGCTATGGCTGTAGCGTCACTATCGTTCATGCCTTCTTACACTCGCCATTACGGATTCCGTGCGAGATCGAACGTATGACCGCACCTGCGGTGAAGTAATTGAAGCTAACGCCCTCTTCGCGTGTTAATACTTATTATACTGGTGTGGTGTCTGTTCTTTCGGACATGTCAGAAAGAACAGACACCACACCTGCTTCGCAGCCATATTGCAATTGCAAATTATTGATAAAGGAGGGGAAGGAAGAAGGACTAGGAAGGAAGCTATTGACAGCGGCTGATTTAGGGTATGGAAATGAAGCAATGGCGACAAGTGAAAATGTGAACCGGGCCGGGAATGTTCGAAAGAACAGACATCATACCAATATAAAAAGTATTTACATGCGAAGACGGCGTTGGATTATATTACTTTACAGCAGATGCGGTCATATGTTAAACCTCGCACGGGAATCCGTAATGTCGAGTTCAAGAAGGCATGAACGATAGGGGCGCTACAGCCATAGCGCGCGACTTGTTGGAATTTGAGACGGACGGGAGGCGAGCATGGGTAGCCAACTGGTTAAGGCGACCGCTGGCCCGAAGTAGGAGACTCGGCTTCGATTCCAGGCCCTGCTTACCTTTTCACTTGTCATTGTTTCATTTCAGTGCCCTAAAGCAGCCACTGTCAATCCTTTCCTTCCTAATCCTTTATCAATAATTTGCCACTGCGATATGGCTGCGAAGCAGGTGTGGTGTATGTTCTTTCGGACAAGTGCAATAGAACAGACAACACACCAATATAATAGCCCTTATTAGTTCTTGAAGCCACGGAGTGAGTGAGCTGCCATCTACACACGAAAGAATGTACATGTTGCGACAGTTTGCTGTTATCCTCTCCGGTACTTCTAACATGAGACCAAATTTATCACTGTGGTTTGGACTGTATCGGCCACGGATTCAATGAAGTTTTGAATATATGTAAGAAAAAACGAATCAGAATACGAAACAATCATCTTTTCTTATTGCTGTTCTTCTTTCTTTGTTTGCTTAAATAATGGTGAGGATATTCTGCCGTATGCAAGACACTTCAATTTTTGTTACATTTGCCAAACATGTTTCAGCACTCATCTTGGGGTTTAAAAGCTCTTCAATCTCCGTGTTTGCTTACAACATAAATTTGCTTTATAGGTTTGGTCCGCCTTGAGCAAACACAAATGTTTTTTCATTTCTCCCAGACATGTTTCGCTGGCGTTGCAGCATCATCAGTGGGATGTTTATTGTCTGTCAAATTAACAGTGGAATGATTATTACTTTTTTACATTAACAGTGAAAACTACTGATAATTGTGAGACTACTATACATAGTTTCTTATTTTTATAGGTATGCTTCCTGTAACTAAAATTGGTTGTCATGATGGACTTCACATGGGGCCACCAGTCAGTGGACTCCTAGCAAACATTTTCCTCGTTGTTGTTGTTGTTGTGGTCTTCAGTCCAGAGACTGGTTTGATGCAGCTCTCCACCCTACTCTATCCTGAGCAAGCCTTTTCATCTCCTCATAAGAACGACAACCCACATCCACTTGAATCTGTTTATTATACGCGTCTCTTGGTCTCCCTCTGCGATTTTTACCCCACACACTTCCCTCCAATGCTAAATTCACAATTCCTTGATGTCTAAGAATGTGTCCTACCAATCTATCCCTTCTTTTAGTCAAGGTATGCCAGAAATTTCTTTTCTCCCCAATTCGGTTCAGTACCTCCTCATTAGTTACGCGATCCACCCACCTAATCTTCAGCATTCTTCTGTAGCACCACATTTCAAAAGCCTCTATCCTCTTTCTGTCCACACTGCTTATCGTCCATGTTTCACTCCCATACAAGGCAACACTCCATACAAATGCCTTCAGAAAGGACTTCCTTAGGCTTAAATCAATATTAGATGTTAACAAATTTCTCTTTTTCAAAAACGCCTTTCTACCCATTGCCATTCTGCATTTTATATCCTCTGTACTGCGACCATCATTTGTTATTTTACTGCCCAAGTAACAAAACTCATCTACCTCCTTTATTGTTTCATTACCTAATCTAATTCCTTCAGCATCACCTGATTTTCTTACACTGCACTCCATTACCCTAGTTTTACTCTTGTTAATGTTCATCTTATATGCACCTTTCAGCACACTGTCCATTCCGTTCAATTGCTCTTCCAGGTCCTTTGCTGTCTCTGACAGAATTACTATGTCGTCGGCAAAACGCAATGTTTTCAATTCTTCACCCTGAACTTTAATTCCTTCTCCAAATTTCTCCTTGCTTTCCTTTATAGCTTGCTCAATGTACAAATTGAACAACATTGGGGAAAGGCTACAACCCTGTCTTACTCCCTTTCCAACCACTGCATCCCTTTCATGCCCTTCAACTCTGACAACCGCTGTCTGGTTTTTGTACAAGTTGTAAATAACCTTACGCTCCCTATATTTTACTCCTGCTTGCTTCAGAACTTGAAACAGTTTGTTCCAATCAACATTGTCAAAAGCCTTCTCCAAATCTACAAAAGCTAGAAATGTTGGTTTGCCTTTTCTTAATCTATCTTCTAGGATAAGCCGTAAAGTGAGTATTGCCTCCCGTGTTCCTACATTTCTCCTGAACCCAAACTGATCTTCCCCGAGGTCGGCTTCTACCAGCTTTTCCATCCTTCTGTATATAATTCGTGTTAATATTTTGCAACCATGACTTATTAAACTGATGGTTCTGTAGTTTTCACACCTGTCTGCACCCGCTTTCTTTGGAATGGGGATTATAACATTTTTCTTATAGTCTGAGGGTACTTCACCTGTCTCATACATCTTACACACAATGTGAAACAATTTTGTCATGGCTGGTTCTCCCAGAGACTTCAGTAGCTCTGACGGGATATCATCTACTCCAGGGGCCTTGTTTCGACTTAGATCTTTCAGTGCTCTGTCAGATTCATCTCTCAGTATAATATCTCCTATTTCATCATCTTATACATCCTCTTCCCTTCCTACAATAGTGTCTCGAAGTTCATTTCCTTTGTAGAGCCCCTCTATATACTCTTTCCACCTTTCAGCTTTCCCTTCTTTGCTGAGAACTGGTTTTCCATCAGTGTCCTTGATATTCATAGAGCTGTTTTTCTTATCGCCAAATGTTTCTTTTATTTTCCGGTAGGCTGTATCTATTTTTCCCCTATTTATACATTCTTCTACATCCTTGCATTTGCCTTCTAGCCATTGCTGCTTACCCATTTTGCACTTCCTGTCAATCTCATTTCTTAGTCGTCTGTACTCCATTTTGCCTGTTTCATTCACTGCATTTTTATACTTTCTCCTTTCATCGATTAAATTTAGTATCTCCTGTGATATCCAAGGATTTTTTGTAGGTCTTGCCTTCCTACCTATTTTGTCCTCTGCTGCCTTCACTATTTCATCTCTCAATTTTACCCATTCCTCCTCAACTGTTTTATTTTCCCCTGTTTCTGTCAATTGTTGCCTGAAGCTCCCTCTGAAATTCTTAAGAACTTCAGGTTCCTTCAATTTATCCAGGTCCCATCTCCTTATTTTCCTACCTTTCTGTAGTTTCTTCAGTTTCAGCCTACAGTTCATAACCAACAAGTTATGGTCAGAGTCTATATCTGCCCCTGGGTATGTCCTACACTTCAAAACCTGGTTCCGAAATCTATGTCTTACCATTATAAAATCTATCTGGTATCTCCCGGTGTCTCCTGGTCTCTTCCACGTATACAACCTTCTTTTGTGATTCTTAAACCAGGTGTTTGTTATAACTAAATTATGTTCCGTGCAAAATTCTACCAGGCGGCTTCCTCTTTCATTCCTTTTGCCCAGACCATATTCACCCACTATCTTCCCTTCCCTTCTTTGTCCTACTACCGAATTCCAGTCTCCCATAACAATTAAGTTTTCCTCTCCCTTAATTGTCTTAATAATTTCCTTTAGCTCCTCATATATTTCTTCGATTTCCTCATCATCGGCAGAGCTAGTTGGCATATAAACCTGTACTACTGTTGTCGGTGTTGGCTTCGTGTCTATCTTGACAATGATAATGCGATCGCTGTGCTGGTCATAGTAGTTTACCCGCATTCCTATTTTCTTATTCATTATCAATCCTACTCCTGTGATACCCCCAACTGATTTTGTATTTATAATCCTGTAGTCACCTGACCAGAAATCTTGTTCATCCTGCCACCGAACTTCACTAATCCCCACTATATCTAACTTCAACCTATCCATTTCCCTTTTTAAATTTTCTAATTTTCCTACTCGATTAAGGGATCTAACATTCCACGCTCCGACCCGTAGAATGCCAGTATTGTCTTTCCTGATGATCACATCCTCTTGAGTAGTCCCCGCCCGGAGATCCGAATGGGGGACTATTTTACCTCCGGAATATTTTACCCGAGAGGATGCCATCATCATATGTTCATACAGTAGAGCTGCATGTCCTCGGGAAAAATAACGGCTGTAGTTTCCCCTTGCTTTCAGCCGTTCGCAGTAGCTGTGTGGCAAAGCCGCATTAGCTGATGTTACAGGGCCAGCTCAGTCAATCATCCAGACTGTTGCCCCTGTAACTACTGAAAAGGCTGCTGCCCCTCTTCAGGAACCACACGTTTGTCTGGCCTCTCCACAGATACCCCTCCGCTGTGGTTGCACCTACGGTACGGCTATCTGTATCGTTGAGGCACGCAAGCCACCCCACCTCGGCAATGTCTGTGGTTCATGGGAGTGGACATTTTCCTCAACCACATCGAAAACAAAATATTTGACACCATAGTAAAACCCAAACAGTACAAAATAATTTACTGGCACCGTTATGTGGATAACATCATATGCCTCCTGGATGAAACACCCAGTCGCATACAAGAACTTCATAATGATATCAACAGTGTTCATCCAAAACTAAAATTCACTATAGAAACAGAAAATGACAAAAAGCTAAACTTTCTCGACCTCACAATACACAGAGACAAAAATCAACACAAATTCTCCATATGCAGAAAGCCCACCACCGCAAGCACAGCCATACACAAACACTCAAACAATCCAACATACACAAACACTCAAACAATCCAATTACACAGAAACAAGCCGGATTCCAATACATGCTACACAGACTACACAAGACTGATTTTTCACATCAGCAACATTGACAGAGATGAAAGAAGGCCGGGCGCGGTGGCCAAGCGGTCTGCGGCGCGCCATTCACGGAATGCACGGCCACTACGGCCGGGGGGTTCGAATCCCCCCTCGGGCATGGCTATTTGTGCCGTCCTTAGTATTAGCTAGTTCATAAGTAGTTTGTAAGTTTAGGGACTGATGACCCCGTAGTTACGTCCCATAAGCTGTACAAACATGGAACATTTTGATGAAAGACGTTGACAGATATAAATCCTACTATCTGGCGGGCATCGAACCCGCGACCTCTGCATTCAGTGTGTGGTACTCTACCTCTGTGCTACCGAGCCGCAGTTTTTACAGTACTAATATAATTTTCAGACAAACAATAAAAAAAATCCCATTGATGAGGGCACAAAATGTGCTGAAACCTGTTTGGAAAATGTAACAAAAATTGAATTGTCTTGCATACGGCTAAATATCCTCGCCATCAGAAAACAAAAACATACGCTCTCAGTAAAGTTTCATTCCTTGCCTTTGATAGTATTTTCCTCAAACAGAGAAACATCAGATTATTCATCGCTGCCTCTGATCCGAGATATGTGCTCCAGTTAGTTTTGTATCACATAGGAAGTTGAAAAAAATTCTACATATTCTCCTTCGGATTCTGCTTCTTTAGAATGGTAATACTTTGTCCAGGTTGACACCTGCTGAACTATGACACCATGACGGTGAACCATGGCACTCTAATTGACAGTGATGTTTCTTTTCTATGGATAAAGTTTTATTCTGTCAAGTTTCTAAACTGCGGTGTCAGATACATTAAAAGCTACCAAGAATGTGTTACAATTAACTATGCGTACTTTACTCAATGGGGAAAAAGTGCCGTTGTTGGTTCTAGGTATTTATGAGCGGAACACACAAGATAACTGTGAGATAGTCTGCAAATTTATTGGTTTACGAACCGGTTTTCGGCTGTTACGCCATCATCATGTAAACATAACAAGTTTAAGTTTCAAAGATCTTAACTTGCTAAATATATAACTTTCAAAGGAGACTAATCTTCTGGTTTATAACTAACCTGCGGGAAATATTACAATTCAAACTCTGGGGTAAATTCCTTACGTTGATAAAATACGTGACAATATAAAAGATTATGACCTTATCCTATGAAATATAAAGTGAAACAATAGAAATAAGCATAAAAATATTGATCAAAACGTATCTTATCTTAAACAGATCTAATGTCTAGAAACATGGAAGCGTTGTGAATATACGTTAAAATTTTAACCGGTTAAATTAAACTTGACCAAAAAATTATCTGAAACTGGTCCAATGTCTGGAAAATGGAAGCATGTGATAGAGTTGAATGTAACATCTGTAAATATATGTTAAATTTTTTTTAACTGGTTAAACTATGGTTACTAGTAAAATAAGGCATTATATCAAATAAGCAACCAAAACAGTTGTGATTTTAGGTATTTGTTATTTTTTCTCCATGCAACTGAAAGCGCTGACTTCAATGAAAAATGAACAATGTTAAATATTAAAAGACTACCTCCTACAACAATCAGAAGAAACAGTGGGGATAATATTTAGGTATCGGAAAAAATTTAGTTATAGGACAAAAATGTCCCCTGGCAGTTCTAGAAGAAATTTAAACACGCACCCAAGGCGAAAACTCTTGCTCCCTGACATAGTGCTTTGCAGGTTGATAGCAATTGCCTCAGAACTCATTTTGGGCTAGACCATCATGGTTGTTAGACAACACTTACCTATAGGAGGAGATAAACCGTGAAGCGCCATCATACCGCCACGCCCCCTCGGTCACCACCCTAGACTCGTCAACACCGTCACCTCCAACAAGTGGTGCTCACCTCCGTGTTTGCCCTGTGCCGTGCAGAGCCAATCAGGAGCGCGCGGAGAGCGAACACTTTTCAGTGCGGTGCTCCCCCACTTCGCTGACAGCTATCCTTCTCCATTCTCCCGTCGGCGCGCGTAAACTTGGGCGCCACGCCGCAAGTGGCTCGGCGAAGAGCGAGTTTGTTCAACCAGGGGGGCGGGAGTGGAGGGAAACAGAGCTAAGTTTAATTTACGAGCACTCAGAGTTTTTCATCAGCGACTGCCGTTATGAAGGGAGCTTAACAACCTCGCTCCGTCGGCTCCGAGCTCCGCCGACGAAAGATCGTCCCACTCCATTCCCCCCCACCACGTCTACCTGTTCCGTAACTGCGTGAAGAAATCTTGTCTCTTAGCAACGAACCATTTTATGCTGTTCGTACGCTACTCTGTTTCCGAACCATTGTTTTTACAAACATTTCGTTGCAGAGGGTGTCGTCTTTAACTGACTGCAATAGCATACAGGATGACTTAGACAAAATTTCTAGTTGGCGCGAAGAATGGTAGCTAGCTCTCAATGTAGAAAAATGTAAGGTGATGCGAATGAGTAGGAAAAACGATCCCTTAATCTTCGTATGCAGCATTAGTAGTGAGCTTCTTGATGCAGTCGCGTCGTTCAAATGTCTAGGCGTAACATTGCAGAGCGATATGAAAAGGAAGGAACATGTAAGAAGGACAGTTGTGAGTAAGGTAGACAGCCGACTTCGATTTATTGGGAGAATTTTGGGAAGATGTACTTCATCTGTAAAGGAGACCGCGTATAAAACGCTTGTACGACCACGTCTTGAGTATTGCTCAGGTGTTGGGGACTCGCAGCAGATCAGTTTAAAGGAAGACATAGAAGCAGTTCAGAGGCGAGCAGCTAGGTTTGTTACTGGTAGGTTCGACCAATGCGCGAGTGTCCCGGAAATGCTCCGGCAACTCAATTGGGGTCGCTGGAGAAAGACGACGTTCATTTCGTGAATTTCTGTTGAGGAAATTTGGAGGGCCGGAGTTTGTAGCTGAGTGTAGTACGATCTTGCTGCCGCCTACTTACATTTCGCATAGTGATCACAAAGAATGGCTATATGCCTCCATACGAGCCCTAATTTTCCCCCGTTCTCTTTGGGAGTGTAATAGAAAAGAAAATGCCTAGTAGTGGTACAGTGTACCCTCCGTCACGCACCTTACGATGGATTGCGGATTGTGTATGTAGATGTAGATTTAGATATACCAATTCTATTATGGGCAAAATAGGTGATGTGAAATAATACTAATTCGTCCGCATAATTGTCGCGGTATTTATCTCCATACTAATAACAAGCCTCGACCGAAACCTATCACACGATCTCCACAGTCAATGTATAAACAGTCGAAGGTAGTGTGGCTCTTGACAACATGCAACAATCATAATAGTGCAATAATCCCGTTTTTTTTTTTCAACGATTGTCATGTAAGCGAGAAAATGTTTAACCCTTTTATTCCCTGCGTTGTTCCTGGACAACTGTAGTGGGACAAGACAGCCGTACTACATTTTCCTATGTCAGCAACGAACCTTTTATTTAGAAGGCATACATATTTGATGTTTATGTAAATATTATCATGTTTTATAATATGATTCTTAAAATGTTTTGTTTCTGTATGGTTCATGTTTGATCGAGGCGCTGCAATCAACAAGAGGAGCGTCGTCGCCCCCGCAGCCAACATTACAGCAGACGGCCACTATGAAAATTTAACGGACAGCTACGGGGATACGAATGCGGCTGCGCCTTCTTTATTGCCGCGCTTCAATCGTTTCAAAGACGAAAAGAAAAGAATATTAAATTATTGTTAGTCTTATTTGAGATTCAGTCCAAGCTAGTTACCCATGTTCACGTTTCTTGCTGAATTGACGCTGTATTAACATAAAGAAGAATAAATTTTTGTTAATGTTGAAAGATATCTTGCATTTATGAAGATTTATTTATGATCAAGAATATTTTATAGCAAGAGAAATTTGATTCTTGTAAAGAACCTCGAATTATTTCAGAAAACAATTTAATTCTGATTGAATCACTACTGATTAGCTTCGAACGTGACATTATATTTGTATTTAGTGTGTATGTGAAAAACCAGTATTTAGAAGGCAGTGGATTATATTTTTCAGTACGAGTTAAGGACAGCAAGTAGAATTGCGTGTGTTTAACTTTAATGAAATTTTAGTAACGGCTTCAGATTATTTTCAATGCTCCGCTCGTACAAGAACCTTCTTTATTTAAAGGAATTATTCCTACAAATTTCAATTAATGTTGTGGTGCAGGACACTTCAGACGAAGTGTAGAGAATTTACACGGTTAACTTATGACAGCTGGTGTTGCTAGGGTACTGTAAATAACTAATCAACAACGTTCTAGCAACTGATAAAACCTTTCTAGTATCATAATAATTTCATGATTAGAGACTAAAGAAGAACATGAATAACAATATTAAACATCGCAGTTATCCTGTCGCCGTTCCACCACACAAAGTATTAAACGTTGATTTATACTGTATTTTGTGCATCAGTCATTAAAGTTGCATTTTTCTTGATGAACAACATGCTTCTAGTACATTTTTGCGGTTGGTGCGGCGTGTAGACACTTCTGAGGCATTAATCTGTCCATATTGGAGGTAGCGTTGCCATTTATATGTGGCTAAGAGTGTGAGCGTAAGTATGTTTTTTTTATTACAGCAGTGAATTGTCTTGTTTTTGGTGATGTGCGAAGATTATGCTTGCATTATTGATCTGACAGTGTTAACAATCAAAATTACTAAAAATTTCCGGGCTATTATGCCGTGGTCTTGTGGATTTACAATAGAAACCCAACGTTTCGTCCCCGACTGTGGAGACATTTTCAAGGGGGATCGTGGCACTTTTGAATGTCCGATGCACACCCTTCCATGATAAATCAAATGTTCAAAAGTTTGTATAGCTTAAGGGACTTAACTGCGAGGTCATCAGTCCCTAAATTTACAAACTACTTATGAACTAGCTAATCCTAAGGACGGCACAAATATCCATGCCCGAGGGGGAATTCGAACCCCCGACCGTAGTGGCCGTGCAGACTGTGACTGGAGCGCCGCAGTCTCCTCGGCCACCGCGGACGGCCATGATAAATCCACAAGACCACAGCATATAGCACGGACCATTACTGCCGTGAAAGTTCACATTTTACAGCGTTAACTACCAACAAAATAACGTCCTAGTAATAAAGTACCTCGATACAAACGTCTGTGTTGTGCATGAAATATACGACATAAAAAATCAAAAGTTCGAATGAAAATTTAAAACCCAAATTTTAACGTTTACTGTACTATATTAACACAGATAACACTGAATTTTAATTTTTCCAAAGTTAATTTCATAATGTGCGACTGAAGTGATTAAAAATGATTGAAATTATACGCAAAGGTTTGCAGAAAGTCGGTAACTGCTCTAGTTCTGTGCCACTGTACGATTATAAGATGGGTAATTTGCACTTCAGAAAAAGAAGGCATTTCTATATTTATAAAGTCATATTTCCTCACTTGTACAATGTTAACAAATAGAAAAACAATGTGTGATTGTGGCGGGCTTTTAAATTAGTTTATATGACGTTGTAAATATCATATATAACGAGCAGACATAAATTCTTAAAAATTATGACAAAACGCGATTGAACTGTGCAGCCATAAATAATTTATGGAGATATGGTCATCTAAATAAAACATTGAACAAACAATCTTGGCTTATATATTCCTCAACAAATAACAATTTAGATCGCCTTTTTCCTTTGAAAAATGTGAAGCATATAAAATCCTTAAGAGCTGTTTCTGTAGCTAAGACTGGACATTGGACTCTCTAGTACGTTTGCAGACAGCGGAGCTCCCACCATAGTCACCATGTATGTGCGAATCCAAGGAAGCGTCCCTTTAAATTTAAATTTTGTGAATTGTTAAACCAGTGTATGCAATTTGTAAAAAGGTCACAAGAAAATCCATATTACATAACGGTTATTTATTGTGTCTCTTTTACTTTTATGCTAGACATAATGTTTCACTATATTAACTATTTATAAGATCGTGACATATATTATTTGTCTTTTTAGCAAAAATTAAAAAATTATGTCCAAACAGCATAATGTTGCTTTCTACTTTTCTTGCCTTTTTATCTCTTATGTAGAGTTTAATATTTAACACGACTAAGCAAACCAGATTAAAATATCCCACACTGTCATAACACCTGAACAGCTATACAATATCAACTCCTCTAGGTTCACTATTTACAAAGTCCTTAATAATATTGTGTCCGTGTTATCTAATATGTTCCGTTCTAACGATGTTGTGGCCAAGTTGTACATGCTCACATGCTCACATGCTCACTGTTCTTCGAAAGTAATTTTTCTTTATCAGTTTTAGTTTAGGATCATTCAGCGCTTGCTACTGTGACTTATTAAAATTCGTAATGAAATAGTGAGATTATGGCATATGGCTGTTCAATTATTTAAAAATATAAATTCCAGGGTTTTGGTTACATCATTGTTTAAATCTTATAAAGGCACTGATATGACAGTATTTCTTCACACAAATCCTCAGCGTCTATATGTGACAAACCATCTCTCTCATAATGTTTTTCCGTTAACTAATTACAGTTAATCATCAGCTGGCTATTATCTTGAATATCAGGTAAAAACTAAATACCTTGTTATGACAAGATAACATACCAGACTTTTGTATTATTTATACTGTATTTCCAGAAATCTGGGAAATCCTGTTCAGGTCCAGCAGCCAGTTTTGTAGACTATTTAGCAGTGACAAGCCGGGAATGGTCTACCTCCAACTCAAATGCAAATAATCTAATCAAAGGTCCGACAGAACGCCCGGCCGCATTCGAGATACGGCGACTGTGGACACAACAAACAGACACTAAAGCATATCGCCACTGAATGTCCTCAAGGAAATTCTTTCGCTTAATGGAGAAGCTGTCACTTGGCTGAAAGGACTGGACATACATCCCCTGAGCATTGCAGTGATGCCAACTACATGGCCATGTTACGGAATCATAGCAATTATTATTTTATTCCATGTGACTTAAATTATATATATTATCAGTATTTTATCTTTAACCTGTCTGCATTGTACGTAAATACTTTATCTTAAATTTGTACCAGATATAACCTGAAGCTTTATTTCAAGTCATACATCATAAATAAATAAAACAAATCAGATATTTCTTTTATTGACATTAGAGCCTAGTCTAAAAGTATTACTGCATCATGCTCTGACAGATCCGCTGAAATGCTAGCACGTGTGCAGCGGTAATTCCAAAATGTTCAAATGTTTGTTAAGCTAATGGGACTTAACTACGGGGTCATCAGTCCCTAAACTTACAAACTACTTATGAACTAGCTACAACTAAGGACGACACAAATATCCATGCCCGAGGGGGGGATTCGAACCCCCGACAGTAGTGGTAATTCCACTTCCGCCTGCCGACCAGTGCATATCTGCTGCCGGTGTTTATTTTGAACACAACTGTGATGGTCTTTTTCGCGTTACTGGTTGGAATCCATGCACCTGTGTTGTTCTTTAGTGTGTGTACCACAGATATTGTACAAGTGTCGGTTGGGAACGTTTCAAAAGACGATATCTCGTGTACGACCTGCACTAGAATCTTGCAACAAACACTACTTTTATTGTAGTGCACACTATTTTGAGTTTTTTTATGTCTACACACATTGTCCCATTTAAAAAAACTGTATGTTTGCATAAAAATACACTCGCTAAGTAATATTACAATCTGTTTGTTAGTTAAAAATACGAGCCCCTGACTACCAATCCGTTCTGTAAAAACCGCACATCAATCGCACTTTCCGTTTCCGCAATATTTGCTGTGCAATTGATAGGTGATTCACCCTGTACACTGACCTACATGTTCACATTAACAGACGGAAGAATTTTACTAACAAAGTTTACTTTTGTAAATTCATCATACTAAACACGGGATAACGTACCTATTTTGTGTGCTCGACGCTGGGAATCATATTTTGCGTTTTAGTCAAAAGAAGAACTGCTCGTTATGTCATATAAAGAATCATATATCTCTGTAAATTATTATACAACTGTCTCGCAGCATCAATTCTACTTATCAATCTTTTCCCAGGCAATGGGTTTAAAGTTAACATAATAATTTTTTTCTAATATATCTTATTTTACGTAGGCGATGAAAAATAATTCTACAGCTCCTGCACTAGATAGAAAAAGCCTGTAGTGCAGTAATTTAAATTAACTGCGTCATTAACAATTACATTGAAACTATCAGCACCATACGGCACATAGAAAGCCCCGAATTTAGCTCCAACAATCGCTTTTGTAAACCACTGGTCTTACCACGCATGTTTGAAACATTGTCATAGCCCTGCCCACGTAAATTATTTATATCTATATTATATTTTGCTTGCTTTACTGCAACAAAAGAAATTAACTGGTGGCAGTAGCATCAATAATTGTCAAAAGTCAAGAAGTGCTTTCTTATTCCCAACTGTTGCAGGTGTTCAGTGAAATTAACGAATCTAGTAATGATAATAATTTCATATCCGATTAAAAGATAAAGTATGACTCGTATATGGGCATCTGATATGACTATCCATTTTCGTAACGTATATTTCAACATGTTGACGATGCATTTTTACTCATTTTACATTTCGATGAGGAACCCCTTATTTCACTTGTTCTCTTAAGGGAAGATATTTAAAACCTTCTGAAGTTGAAGATGTAAATCACTGAAATGGGTTAAAAGAAATATATTTTATTAGCGATCTTGGCTTAAAAACCCGAAGGAGGTGTATTTTTATTGATAAAATAAAAAATGAATTTGGCGCCGCGGGGAGTAGCCTAGCGGTCTGGAGCGCCACGTTGCGGATCGTGCGGCTCCTACGTCGTAGGTTCGCATCCTCCCTCGGGGATGTATGTTTGTGTTGTCTTGAGTATTGGTTCGTTAAGTCCCATAAGCTTTAAGACATTTGAACATGAATTTGGCGATTTTACACTGACTAGTTATCCCTGTTTCATACATTAATGTTAGGATCGAATAGACCATCATGGAAGAATTTTATAAGAGCGAATGTGCTCCAGACTTAACCTCTTGAATGATGTTGATGATATAAAACACACTTACTTCAGCCTAGATCGCTAGTTTTTTTTTTTTCTTTTTTTTACCGGTTTCGATGAACTATGTCATCATCTTCAGAAACAATTTTTTTAAACAATTTTCTCCTATTTTCACTTTGGAACTCACATAAAATAGTTACCTGTCAAACGGTTAATATTTGTTATAATTACCTGACATCTTATTCAGGATTTTTTTAGGAGGCTATCTTTCAATGTAATAGTCAAGAATCCCTTTACAAGATTTTCATTGCCATAGATCGCTTATTGATTTGTTTATGGCTAGTTTCGACTCGTTAAAGAGTCATTATCAAATCTTACTTGTTCAGGCATGTTAAGAAATATACTTCATATGAACCAACTTCACTGTGGCAAGTTACAAATGGTATGCACGTTATCAGCTGAACATGCATTTGGGTCACGGTGTTGAGGACACTGTGCTACACTTTGCCTCATGTCCAGGTAGTATGTTATCACAGCGATAACTCAATGTGATAACATACTATCTAGACATGAGGCACAGTGTAGCAAAGGGTCTTCAACACCGTGACCCAAATGCATGTTTAACTGATGATGTGCATACCATTTGTAACTTGGCACAATGATGTTGGCTCATCTGAAGTATGTTTCTTAACATTCCTGGACAAATAAGGTTTCATAATGACTCTTTAACGAGTCGAAACTAGTTATAAAGAAATCAATAAGCGATGTATGGGAATAAAAATCTTATAAAGGGATTCTTGGCTATTAGGTTAAAATTTGCATCACCAAAGTGGATCGTCTCTTTGTTACTTGCGACAAGAACACACACAAGTTTTAAGTGAGCAATAGAGATGTCGATCCACGTTGGTGATGCAAATTTTAACTGTTTGACGATTTCCTTTTTCTTATATTTCATTTTCACAAGTAACTTTTTTATCTGAGTCCCAAAGTGAAAATAGGAGAAAATTGTTATAAAAAATTGTTTCTGAAGATGATGACATAGTTCATCGAAATCGGTAGAAATAAATAAATAAAAAATAAACTAGCGCTCTTGGCTGAAATAAGTGTATTTTATAAAAATTTTGGTCGCTCTCCATAGGCATAATATGCCACTTAACTATGATGTTGGAAGATATAAAAACCCTCCAGCAACTGTACGGAGATGCGCTGTGTTCTGTGACGTCACACGGCCGCAGGCAGCCCGCGCGCAGCCGCTGTAGGTACGCGGCTGAGTGCCGACCCGTGTCCCCCACGGGCACGCGCCGTATACACGCCACCACCCGCCCCTCGCCTGGCACTGTGTTTGCATACGCCGTCTAGCCGCCCACCTCATTCACGTCACGGCCGAGTGTGTTGGCCCGCGCGCCGTTTCTGCCGCTCTGGAAAGTGCTCTCCAGGCCGTACTCGTCGCCTGTAGCTTTCTCCGCTCTCCTACACGAGCAGCGTACCGCTCCTTCTCTCGTCTGCGAGACTACTTTCTGTTGAAAACCATTTCCAGCTTTCTTTATTTGATTACTATTTCCAGTAAGTGCACAGCCACAATCTTCATATTTGTGTAAATGGACGAAAGAAATGTTCAAATGTTTGTAAATCTATCGGATCAAACTGCGTGGTCATCAGTCCGTAGACTACAAACTACTTAAACCTAGGTAAACTAACCTAAGGACAAACACACACACCCATGCCCCAGGGAGGACTCGGACCTCCACGGGGAGCAAACGCGCGCTCCGCAGCGAGACGCTTTAGACCGCTCGGCTACTCCACCGCGGCTGGACGAAAGACATTAATGTCTACTGAAAAAAAGTTGTCCAAATGGAAGACATCCATCATCATCATCATCATCATTAGAGACTATGCCTTTCAGCGTTCAGTCTAGAGCATAGTACCTCCAATAAAAATCCACCATGAGCCCCTCTTCAATGCTAACATTGATGCCTCGTCTGGTGTTATGCCTTTTACTTCAAAATCATTCTGCACCGGTCTTCTTGGTCTACCTCGACTCCTCTTACCCTCCGCTGCCGAGCTTATGAGTCTCTTAGGTAACCTTGCTTCTCCCATGCGTGTAACATGACCCCACCATCTACATCTACATACATACTCTGCAATCCACGGTATGGTGCATGTCGGAGGGTACACTGTACCACTACTAGGCTTTTCCTTTCCTATTACACTCCCAAATAGAAGGAGGAAAAAAAGAATGCCTATATGCCTCCCTACGAGCCCTAATTTCTCTTGTCTTGTGCTTGTGATGACTACGCGAAATGTAAGTAGGCAGCAGCAAATCGTACTACACTCAGCTTGAAATTCCGGCCCTCTAAACTTCCTCAACAGAAATTCACGAAAAGAACCTCGTCTTTCCTCCAGCGTTTCCCAATTGAGTTGCCGGAGCATTTCCGTGATCCTCGCGCATTAGTCGAACCTACCAGTAACAAACCTAGCTGCTCGCCTCTGAACCGCCTCTTTGTCCTCCTTCAAACCGATCTGCTGCGGGTCCCAAACACTTGAGCAATACTCAAGACGTGGTTGCACAAGCGCTTTATACGCGGTCTTCTTTACAAATGAAGTACATCTTCCCAAAATTCTCCGAATAAACCGAAGTCGGCTGTCCGCCTTACTCACAAATGTCCTTACACGTTCGTTCCATTTAATATCGCTCTGCAATGTCACGCCTAGATATTGGAACGACACGACAGCATCAAGAAGCTCACTACTAATGCAGTATTCGAACATTATGGAATTGTTTTTCCTACTCATGCGCATCACCTTACATTTTTCTACATCGAGAGCTAGCTGCCATTCTTCGCACCTCATTCATCTCAGTCTGTTCGCTCTAACTGCTTCATCTATGGTGTTCATTCCCAGTTTTTTTTTTCCTCATTGTGGACGCCCTCCTACCATTGTTCCCGTCTATTAGTACCTGCAATCATTCTTGCTACTTTCATATCTGTAACCTCTACCTTATGAATAAGGTAACCTGTATCCGCCCAACTTTCACTCCCATACAACAAAGTTGGTCGAAAGATGGAGCGGTGCACCGCTAACTTAGTCTTGGTACTTACTTCCTTCTTGCAGCAGAAAGTAGACCTTATCTGAGCACTCACTGCATTAGTTCTGCTGCAACTCGATTCCAGTTCTTTCGCTATGTTGCCATCCTGTGAGAAAATACATCCCAGGTACTTGAAACTGTCTACCTGTTCTAACTTTGTTCCTCCTATTTGGCACTCAATCTTTTTAAATCTCTTTCCCACAAACATTACTTTCCTGATCTTCATATCATAATCCTTGTACCTCTAATCGAGCTCTGCAATATTAGTTTGCAACCTTTCAATTGGATCGGCTATTGCAACTAAGTCATCCGCATATGCGAGACTGCTTATTTTGTTTTGACCTACTTTAATCCCGCCCTGCCAGTCTACTGTTTTCAACATATGATCCATGAATAGTATGAAAAACAGTGTTGACAGGTTACAACCTTGGCTTACCCCTGAAACTACCCTGAACCATGAGCTCAATTTGCCATCTACTCTAACTGCTGCCTAACAGTCTACGTAAAGCCCTTTAATTGCCTGCTGAAGTTTGCCTCCTATGCCATAATCTTTAAGAACTGCCAGTAGCTTCCTCCTATGAACACGGTCATAAGCCTTTTCCAGATCTATGAAACATAGATACAAATCCCTGTTCCGCTCATAGCACTTTTCCATTAGCTGCCATAGGCTAAAGATCTGGTCCTGATAGCATCTAAGAGGCCTAAACTCACACTGATTTTCATCTAACTTGTCCTCAATTAATACTCGCACTCTCCTTTCAACAATACCTGAGAATATTTTGCCTACAACGCTAATTAACGTGACATCTCGATAGTTGTTGCAATCTTTTCTGTTTCCATGTTTGAAAATTGGTGTTATTGCCGCTTTCGTCGAGTCAGACGGAACCTGTCCCGATTCCCACGCCTTTTCATCACGCTAAAACCCAATATTCGGCACTAAATACTGTGTACAGCCGTATGCACATATTAAATTGTGCCATCTCTCTCCGAGAATTCTTGACAGATTCGTTTGAAATTTTTAGAAGACGTTGCAATGTAATACAGCAATGCTTTTACATTCCTGCGCGTTTATAATACATAAACTAGAGTGACCGCAGGATAAATTGGCCGGTAGATGCGCAGACGGCGGGAAAAGCACGGGGACAGGAGCAGTGAGGGAAATGACCAGCGCTGGAGGAGAAGTGCTGCCTAAACTGAAGCCTATGCTCCACTATGTGCCGAAGTTTTATAAATTCCCTCTCCTGTACCTAACCACAACATCAAAAGTACCTTTCTCTAAATACCTTTTCACAATGTTATTAATATTTCATTACTTTTTTGATTTTATTAAAATTACCTATCTTACTTCGAAATACATATTACTTAAGGCGTTAGTTATATAAAATTTGCGCTACAGGATATCGACCAATTTGTTAGTATTACTGGTGTGCATTTAGGAATTTTCTTGTTTCTGTTTTACTTGCAAACAGAATTTTTTTTCAATAGTCTTCAATTCACTGCAGTCATCTGAATAGAGCTTAATCGATCAGTGAGAAACAATACTAAATCAAATACACATAATACGAAACACGTTAGTAAAACCGGTAGTATTTCTGTCACTGTTTTATAGAACGTGTTTCAATTTAAAATGAATGCTCACTTTTTCCTGTTCTACAGTATTGTAAAACAGAAAACGTAAATGTTTTCTTTAGCCTTTAGACATATTAATACCTTGTAGTTTTCAGAACTACTTGTCCTTATCAGTTATCTACTTATCTGCGTGTACTATAATCAGACGTTGTCCTTTTGAATGTGGAGCCCTTACTCCATTACTTAATCCATCTGTTCACTCAATCGGAGCAGTGTGCGAACTGCGAATGTATGTTTCATCGACGTATATGAGAGGTCAACTCTCTTCACGAAACTATATCATTTTATTTTATTTAAATAAGTCAAGTTTTCTACGTATTTCTAAACGTTCCAAAACACCTTCCTGAAACCTTTTTTGCGCTACCTGGAAAATATTAAGTGTTTTAATTGCACGAAAAATAGAGCATGTAAGTATTACATGAAATTAAAAAGAACTAATGTACCTGAAGCCTACCTTTTAAAGTAGGTAACGCAGTGAAGAAATACTTCCCTTGAAAGACCTATTTTCTCATATTACACGAAAAAGTTACGTTATTGTTGGGCACTGTTTGTTTGTCACGTGGAAATTATTTATCAATCTCCGGGCAACTTGTTCATCAAAATGATCTAAATCTAAGACCTTTTTCTCTTTATTCCGCTTTTTCCTGGAGTAGGGAAACCTTCAGAACTCCTGGATTTTTATCCCCTTTATGCTCTTCCGATATAAATTAAATTACGTTGAAAACAATCTCTCTGTGTCTGGCTATGCAGAACTCTTCCCGCACCTATAGCGCTTGAAAACTGGGCTACCAAGTCGTTTATAGCGGAGCGCTAACGCGATGTTCAATGACAGGCAGGCGAATGTGGACTCACGCGGCCTCCCCCTCCGAACGAAGGAATGAACTCGCCCGGCGCTTTGGACGAAAACTCGTCTCTGCGCATCGTCCACCATATTCTGCACCCACTCGACATACCGTTTCTTCAGTCCGCAGACTGGTTTAATGCAGCTCTCCACGCTACCCTGTCAATCAGCAGACCTCTTCATCTGAGAATTCGAACAGCAACCTACATCCTTTTGAATCTGCTTACTGTATTCTTCCCTCGGTCTCCCTCTACGATTTTTACACCACACTAAGGTTAAGTTGACGATTCTTTGATGGCTCAGAATCTGTCCCACCAACCTATCCCTTTTCTTAATTAGGATATGCCAGACACACCTTTTCTTCCCAATTCTCTTGAACACCTCATTAGTTACGTCATCTACCCATCTAATCTTCGCCGGCCGCGGTGGCCGAGGGGACTGAGGCGCGCACGGCCACTACGGTTGGGGGTTCGAATCCCCCCTCGGGCATGGATATTTGTGCCGTCCTTAGTTGTAAGTAGTTCATAAGTAGTTTGTAAGTTTAGGGACTGATGACCCCGTAGTTAAGTCCCAAAGACTCTACAAACATTTGAACATTTGAACATCTAATATTCATCATTCGACTGTAGCACCACATTTCAAAGGCTTCTACCATCTTTTTGTATGTCGTCTACGTTTCACTCCCAAACAATGCTACACTCCAGACAAATGCTTTCATAAAGGAATGCCTAACATTTATATTAATATTGGATGTCAACAAATTTCTCTTCTTCCGAAACGCTTTTCTTCCCATAGTCATTCTGCATCTTATATATTCCTTACTTCGTCCTTCAGAAGTAATCTTGCTACCCAAATAATAAAACTCAACGACCAGTACTACTTTTATCGTCTCATTACCTAATCTAATTCCTTTAGCGTCGCCTGATTTTCTGAAACTACATTTCATTACCCTTGTTTTACTCTTATTAATGTTCATCTTATATCTTCCTTTCAAGACACTGTCCATTCCATTTAATTGCTCTTCCAGGTCCATTTCTGTGGCTGACAGAATCAGTATGTCGTCAGCAAACCGCAAGGTTTTTATTTCCTCTCTGTCGACTTTAATTCCCTTTCCAAATTTCTCCTTAGATTACTTCACAGCTTGCTCAATTTACATATTGAACAACATTGGGGAAAGGCTACAACCCTGTCTTACTCCCTTCCCAACCACTGCGACCCTTTCATGTCCTTCGACTCTAATAACTGCTGTCTGGTTTTTGTATAAGTGGAATATAACTCTTCGCTCCCTGTATTTTACCCCTGCTACCTTCAGAATTTGAAAGAGTGTATTACAGTCAACATTGCCAAAAGTTTTCTCCAGATCCATAAATGCCAAAAATATAGATTTTCCTTACCTTAATCTGACTTCTAAGATAAATTGTAACACGAGTATTGCCTCCCGTGTTATCCTACCTTTCTCCTGAATCAAAACTGCTCTTCCCTAAGGTCACATTCCACCACTTTTCCCATTCGTCACTAAATAATTCGTGTTAGTATTTTGCAACTATGCTTTGTTAAACTGAGAGTTCTGTAATTTTCACATTGTTCTGCACTTGCTTTCTTCAAAATCGGAATCACTATTTTCTTCTTGAAGAGTGAGGGTATTTCCCCTGTCTCATACATCTTGCATACCAGGTGGAACGATTTTATCGTGACTGCCTGTCCTAACGATAATAGCAGTTCAGACTGAACATCATTTACTCCAGGGGCCTCGTTTCTACTCAAATGTTTTAGTGCTCTGTCAAATTCTTCTCGAAGTATCGTGTCTCATACGCCATCTTCCTCTACTTCGTCTTCCATTTCTAGAATACTGCCCTCTATATACCGTATAATTATAATTAAAATTTCCCTTTTTACACGTTATAACACGGAAAAGTTATCGTGTGGTAGCATTAATGTCCGTAGAACGACATGCATGATTTCCTTCCGTCTCAGAGCCACCCGTCCATTTCAAACCATGGCCACCAGGTGCGTTTTCATCAATCGTGTCTCAGTCTCACAAACGGACCCTGTAATTTGTGGCTGGGGGCTACCTGAAGAATAAAGATTACTAGGGGAACGTTAACATCTAGGGTCTATGTAAGTCGCGTGCGGGTATCGCGAATAAAGTAATATAACATTGTTAAACGTTTATGAATTTCTGTTATACAGTTGTGGCTTTCTGTATAGGAACGGTGAATCATATATATATATATATATATATATATATATATATATATATATATATATATAAGAAAGTCGTGTTAGTTACACTATTTATAACTAAAGAACGTCTGAAACGATTTGGCTCAAAATTGGTGGGGAGGTATCTTAGAAGCAGGAGACGAGCATAGGGAGGTTTTTAGATACCTATTTATTTAATATTTTAGGTGTGACACCTCTATCTATATTAATAAAAATGAATTGCCGCATGTATGAAAGCGCGTCACTTGAGAATGGCTTCACCGACTTGGCTGATCTTTTCTTTGTTCTGTTCGTAACTCTCAGGACAAGGGTTGTATGAAAGGAAATTTTTGGAAAATCTACCGGATAATATTAGAATTTGAGACTAACAGAATGTACGCTTCCAGCTCGGATCATTTTATAGATTCTCCAACAATCAGTTTATTCATTCGCTACACGCCTAGCGACAAAATACGCTGTAAGGGAGCAAACAAATACACCAAGGAGGTTAGAAGAAACGGAGGGCATTGCTTGAAGCCAGGTATTAACTGGTATTTAGGGTTTAATTTTAAATCCGCTACACAGACCTAGTGGGCAATGTTGGCAACAGCCGTTGTTCCGGGAAATTGCGTTACGTCGCTGTTAGCTAATCGGGTGATAGTCTACAATATCCAATGAGATTTGCCGATTTCTTACCAGTACTACGTTTTTCGTTCATGGAAACACTATTCATTGTTCTCGTGGTTATAAGTGATCAGCATTTGTAAGAATGTTTTCATAAGGGAAGTCCATTTCACTCTTATACATGAAAAATATCATCTTCCTCAGCAATTTTCATGTGTCAGAAACTAAATTATTATACGGATTCTCAAAATACTATCGTTTAGTAAGAAGAGAAACCAACTGTCGCCAACTAAAATTTCATTAGCAGTCTCAAGCTTTGCCACGATTGGCCGGCTTCATTCCCACGACCCAAAAGCTGTTGTCTGTGTCGCGGAGAGGGATGCAGACGTTGGGAAGGGAGTAAGACAGAGTTGCGGCCTTTCTTCAATTTAATTCAATTTGTAAATTGAGCAATCTATAAAGGAAAGCAAGGAGAAATTTGGAGAAGGAATTAAAGTTCACGGTGAAGAAAGAAAAACATTGCGTTTTGCCGATAACATTGTAATTTTGTCAGAAACAGCAAAGGACCTGGAAGAGCAGTTGAACGGGGTAGTCAGTGTGTTGAAAGGTGCATACAAGATGAACATTACCAAAAGCAAAACAAGGGTTATGGAGTGTAGTCTAAGAAATTCAGGCGATGCTGAAGTAATTAAATTAGGTAACGAAACCATAAAGGTGGTAGATGCGTTTTGTTACTTGGGCAGTAAAATAACACACGATCGTCGCCATACAGAGGATATAAAATGCAGAATGACAATTGAAATAAAAGCGTTTTGAAAAAGAGAAATTTGTTAACATAGAATATTAATTTAAGCATAAGGAAGTCCTTTCTAAAGGCATTTGTGTGGTGTGTTGCCTTGTATGGGAGTGAAGCATGGACGATAAACAGTGAGGACAGGAAGAGGATAGAGGCTTTTGTTTGAAATGTGGTGTCACAGAAGAATGCTGAAGATTAGGTGAGTGAACAGCGTAACTAATGAGAAGGTACTGGACATAATTGGGGAGAAAAGGATTTTATGGCATACCTTGACTAAAAGAAGGGATTTATTGATAACACACATTCATAGGCATCAAGGAATTATGCATTTAGCATTTGAGGAAAGTGTGTGGGGTAAAACTCGCAGATGGAGACCAAGAAATAAATACAGTAGGCAGATTGAAATGGATGTAGGTTGCCGTTCTTATGAGGAGATGAAGAGGCTTGCTCAGAGTAGAGTAGGGTGGGCCGGCCGCGGTGGCCGAGGTGACTGAGGCGCTGCAGTCACGGTCAGCACGGCCACTACGGTCGGGGGTTCGAATCCCCCCTCGGGCATGGATATTTGTGCCGTCCTAGTTTGTAAGTAGTTTATAAGTAGTTTGTAAGTTTAGGGACTGATGCCCCCGTAGTTAAGTCCCATAAGCTTAACAAACATTTCAACATTTAAGAGTAGGGTGGAGACCTGCATCAAACCAGTCTTCGGACTGAAGACAACAACAACAGCATAGCTGTGCATCTTCCGGTAATATACTACAAATTGTGGATAAAAGGAAAGTGCAGTCTTCATTATAATTTATATCTGAGCTCAGACATAACTTCCTTTACTAATTCCTATTTTATTATAATTCACTCTTTCGTGTAAGATACCAAACCTACTTACATCTAATAGCTAAACCTCTGGGATAGAGTTTTTCTATTATATACGCGATATTTTTATCTTAATTGGTTCAGTTACGAGGCACATTTATTGAAAACTTATCATTAAATGAATTACGAATCATAAGACACAAATTTTCGGGTCCGTCGGGCTAAATGTCAATTATCGGACTCAAAGAAATGAAGAAGGAATGAAGATTAGGTTTTAACATCCCGTTGACATGAGGGTCTAAACTAGGTACGAAATCTATGAAGAAATTTCTGGTGCCGAAATCACAGTGATAATTACCGTTAATCTCCAGGGTCACCTTAGATTAGAAGGTAATTTCAGAATCGATACTTACAAGAAGGAACGGCTATTTCATTCGTATATCCAGTATAAAGACCATTCTCCACCTAACGACGTTGCTATCGACTGGGCGTTAAAACGCGACAATAAAAAAATCGCTTTGCTTTTGCACGACTGCGTTCGATAGGTCGTAAAGATTTTCAGAGACAAGACATAAGGATGCAACGTATTTTCGTGGTACGAGAGGTTTTAGACGGCCATCAGATACGGCTTATGTCCTATTGGTTGAAGCTGAAGCAGTTCACTTTAGGCGCTTGCTTATCCGCTTACAATAGCAGCACAAACAAAACAATTGTAGCACGTGCTGTTTTAGCTTATAATGAAAGTCATTAGATATCCATTATCTTTCTTCAAACGATGAATGTAAAGTAGCATCGGTAAAATTGTTAGATGGATATCTTAGTTAGAACCAAAGTGCAGCGGAACTGTGTTAGGTCATCAAAATGCCGTAAATACTCTTTTGTATGAAGATTTTGAAATTTTCACTTTTCTGCTGCCCTACTCAATTTACGAAGAGCTCACTTAATACTATATAATGTCGGATTTTGAAGCAATTATTTGATCATCGACAGAAGGGAGTGTCGCGGAAAACCTACGGAAAAAATTTGCAAAATCTAACTGTAGAATTTCAATTCTAATAGGTTCGTATAAGTATAAATTAGATAAATTGAGCGACCAAGTAAAGACTTGAAACGCGAAATCTTCTGGTCATTGATCACAACCGTTTTTGAAAGAACGGTTTGTGTGAATCTGAGCTTGTCCTTCTCTCCCACGATTTCGTGCGAGCCACGGTTAAGAACAATAGATGGATGACATATTCCTTAATTTCTAAAAAGAACTCGGTGCCCGACTACGTGGCTCGAAAACTTTTTAAGCAATAGCACCCAGTATGTTGTCCTTGAAGGCGAGTGTTCGCCACCGGAGAGGGTATCGTCAGCAGTACAAATGTGATGAGAGAGCTATTATTTGCAAAGTAAATAAATTATCCAATGCCCTAATTCATCCAGTGCATAAGAGAGGAGATGGAACATCATAGTAATTACCAAGGAATTTTGACAGAGCCCTGAAAGACCTAGGTCGGAACAAGGCCCCAGGAGTAGATGACATACCCTCAGAGCTACTAAAGTCTCTGGGAGAGCCAGCCATGACAAAACTATTTGAACTGGTGTGTAGGATGTATGAGACAGGCGAAATACCCTCAGACTTTAAGAAAAATGTAATAATCCCCATTCCAAAGAAATCAGGCGCAGACAGGTGTGAAAATTACAGAACCATCAGTTTGATAAGTCATGGTTGCAAAATTTTAACACGAATTATCTACAGGAGAATGGAAAAGCTGGTAGAAGCTGACCTCGGGGAAAATCAGTTTGGATTCAGGAGGAACGTAGGAACCCGGGAGGCAATACTTACCTTACGTCTTATCTTAGAAGATAGATTAAGGAAAGGCAAACCTACATTTTTAGCTTTTGTAGATTTGGAGAAAGCATTTGACAATGTTGACTGGACTACACTCTTTCAAATTCTGAAGTCAGCAGGGGTAAAATACAGGGAAAGGAGAGTTATTTACAATTTGTACAAAAGCCAGACCGCAGTTATTAGACTTGAAGGGCATGAAAGGGAAGCATCAGTTGGGAAGGGAGTAAGACAGGGTTGTAGCCTTTCTCCGATGTTATTCAATTTGTACATTGAGCAGGCAGTGAAGGAAAGCAAGGAAAATTTTGGAATAGGCATTAAAGTTCAGGGGGAAGAAATAAAAACATTGCGTTTTGCTGATGACATTGTAATTCTGTCAGAGACAGCGAACGACCTGGAAGAGCAGTTGAATGGAATGGACAGTGTGTTGAAGAGAGCTTATAAAATGAACATAAACAAGAGCAAAACAAAAATAATGGAATGTAGTCTTAGAAAATCAGGCGATGCCGAAGGAATTAGATTAGGTAATGAGACAATGAAGGTGGTAGATGAGTTTTGTTACTTGGGTAGTAAAATAACATGCGATGGTCGCAGTACAGAGGATATAAAATGCAGAATGGCAATGGGAAGAAAAGCATTTTTGAAAAAGAGAAATTTGCTAACATCGAATATTAATGTAAGTGTAAGGAAGTCTTTTCTGAAGGCAGTTGTGTGGAGTGTTGCCTTGTACGGGAGTGAAACATGGACGATAAGCAGTGCGGACAGGAAGAGAATAGAGGCTTTTGAAATGTGGTGCTACAGAAGAATGCTGAAGATTAGGTGGGTAGATCACATAACTAATGAAGAGGTACTGAACAAAATTGGCGAGAAAAGGAATTTTTGGCATACCCTGACTAAAAGAAGGGATCGCTTGGTAGGACATATTCTTAGACATCGAGGATTTGTAAATTTAGCATTGGAGGGAAGTGTGTGGGGTAAAAATCGCAGAGGGAGACCAAGAGACGCGTATAGTAAGCAGATTCAAGTGGATGTGGGTTGCCGTTCTTATGAGGAGATGAAAAGGCTTGCTCAGGATAGAGTAGGGTGGAGAGCTGCATCAAACCAGTCTCCGGACTGAAGACCATAACAACAACAACATCTCTTCTCATATGTTTGTAAACCTTTGAGACCAAACTACTATGGACATAAGTCCTTGGACTTATTAACTACTTAAACAAACTTTAGTAACCTACGGCCAACACACACATCCATGCCCGAATGAGGACTCGAACCTCCGGTGGGAGCGGGTGCGTACTAGATTCTCTCACAATGTCTACTTGATCAAGCCCAAGAACATGTGAAACGTATATAAAGGCCTACGGCTCAGTTGATCGTGAATCTCTTTTCGAAATTTTAAAGGGCGAGGGCTAGATAATATAACTCTAGCACTCACGTCTGTACTCTTTTTTTGCCTGCTTCACGTGCTGCATTTTATAATTTCTCCTTTCATCAATTAAGTTCAGTACCTCCTGTGTTATCCAAGGATTTCTATTAGGCCTTGTCCTTCTGCCTACATGATCCTCTGCGGATCTCACTACACTACACATTCTTCATCTAGTGTCTTCCTTTCCCCTGTTTCAGTCAACCCTTCTGTAATGATCCGTCTTAAACTTTCAACCACCTCTGGTCCTTCAATTTGTCCAGATTCCATCTCATTAATTTTCTACCTTTTTCTCAGTCTGTTAAGTTTTAATCTAAAGTGGATATGTCGTACATTTTAAAACTTAGTTCCTAAACCTTTTCCTTGCCATAATAAAGTCAATCTGGTATTTCCCAGTGTCTTCTGGTCTCTTCCAAGTATATAATCTTCTTTCACCATGTGTTTGTGATTATTAAATTGTGCTCCTTGCTAAAAATTCTATCAAAAGATCTCCTCTTTCATTCCTTTTCCCCAGTCCATATTCATCTCTTACATTTCCTTCTGCCGTGGCGGAGCGGCCGAGCGCATTGAGGCGCTATGCTACGATGCGCGCGGCTGTTCCCCGTCGTGGGTTCGAAACATGGATGTTTATGCCGTCTTTAGTATAAGCTAGTTCATAAGTAATTTGTAAGTTTAGGGACTAATGACCCCGCAGTTAAGTTTAACAAACATTTGAACATTTCCTTCTCTTTCCTTTCCTACTACCGAGTTCCAGTCCCCATCACAATCATGTTTTCATCTCCTTTAACTGTCTGAATAATTTCATTTAACTCCTCATAGAAATCTTCTATCTCGTCATTATCGGCAGAACGGGTTGAGACAGAAACGTGTACTACTGCAGTCGGTGTTGGCTTCGAGTCTACCTTTGCTACGACAATGCGTTCACTATGCTGTTCATAGGAACTTACCCGCATTCCTATTTTCTTTTTCATTATTAGACCTATTCCTGCGTTACCACCAAATGATTTTGTATTTATAACACTGTAGTCACCTGACCAAAAGTCCTGTTCATCCTGCCACCGAACGTCACAAATCCCCACCATATCTAAGTTTATCCATTTCTAGATCCAAATTTTCTGACTTACTGACGTCCTCCTGAGTAGACCGCGCCCGGATATTCGAATGGGGGACCACATTACCTCTGAAATACTTGAATATTACCCAAGCAGACGCCATCGTGATATATATTCAAGCAGTAGAGCTGCATTTCCTCGGGAAAATTAACGACTGTAGTTTCCCCTTGCTTTCATCCTTTCGCGGTAACTGCATAGCAAAGCCATGTTACAAAGCTAGCTTAGTCAATCATTCAGACTGCGGCCCTGCAACATCTGAAAAGGCTGTTGTCCCTTTCCAATAACTACGCGTTTGTCTGGCTTCTCCACAGATACCCCGCCGCTGTGGTTGCACCTACAGTACCGCTATCCGTATCGTTGAAGCACTGTCACATTTGTGGTTCATAAGCGTTGACTAAAGTCTTATAGCACTGTAATTAACCCTGAATGTCTTTATGTAGCAGACACTTTAGTTTTAAATAGAAATAGGAATACTGAAGTATTTCAAAACAACCAAAGAAAGATTATTAGGTAAATATTAGGCACCAAACGTACAGATAGGAAAACTTATGGACTGAGAAGTAAGAAGGACATATAAGAATAACAAGACATACATAGAGCCACGAGAAAACTAATAGTCAAGTTTTATGGCCACTTTGAAAGAATGTCAGCCATTAGGTTGACAAAACGAATAGTAGAATTCTGAGAAAACAGAAGTAAGGCCAAAAGTGAGCCAATTTAATGGAATGCTGCGATTAAAGGGGATCTTAAACTAGCCGGATTAACTCAAGCAGACGTTGCGGACAGATACCTGATTGGAAAGCTGGTCAGAGAGGAATTAGAAAAAGGCTTGGGCCACCGTGGTCTGATGAAACAAAGGTAGGTTCACCATCAAAAGCGACATTATATATCGCCTGGTCCTATTCGGCCCACACGTAAATAATAATCATAAAATGTTCGTTAACGGCGCGTGCGAATTTGCGATTCTTTAGAGACCCATACCTCAGGTTCTAAAAAAAAAAAAAAAAAAAAAAAAAAGTTTGCCGGCCGCGGTGGCCGAGGGGACTGAGGCGCTTCAGTCACGGTCTGCACGGCCACTACGGTCGGGGGTTCGAATCCCCCCTCGGGCATGGATGTTTGTGCCGTCCTTAGGATAAGCTAATTGATAAGTAGTTTGTTATTTTAGGGACTGATAACCCCGTAGTTAAGTCCCATAATCTTAACAAACATTTGAACATTTTTGAAAAAATGTTCAAATGTTTTTAAATCTATCGGACCAAACTGCGTGTTCATCACTCCGTAGCTTACAAACTACTTAAACCTAGGTAAACTAACTTAAGGACAAACACACACACACACACACACACCCATGCCCCAGGGAGGACTCGAACCTCCACGGCGAGAAACAGCGTGCTCCGCAGCGAGATGCTTTAGACCGCTCGGCTACTCCACCGCGGCCTCAGGTTCTCTTCATCTCAGAGTGAAGGGGTAAAGTGTTCTGGATAGATCATGACCTGGTGATCATTTGTGTACATATTAGAAGAATGGGTATACTATAGCTATCGTACAGTAAATTGTAAAAATTTTCGAAGTTACACACTTCCTGGCGCCCATGCAAATTGAGAAAATCAGACGACTTTCGTGAAAAAAAAAAAAAAAACATGATTTTTGGGTACCAAAAAAGACAAATTGTGGGGATGGTCACTTCCATAATTTCTATTCATTGCAAACCTATATTTTTACCATATATTCTTATGATGATATTCTCGAGGCTTTTTTAATTTTTTTCGATATCGTTATCCCTTACCGAGATCCAGAGGTTGAAACTTATCATAGTTTTGCACAAAATCACAAAACCTGATTTTTAGCCGTTTTAGCACCGTGAATCTAAATAACTAACCATAGAAAATTGTTCAAATATTTACAATATACCCTGTAGACTTTTATCTATAAACGGAATTTTTCAGTTTTCGTAAATCTTAGTCCGTTACCAAAATACGCGCGAAAAACCGCAATATTTTGCTAGAAAAAGTACGTATTGTGCTGAAAGACAGCGTTCGGACAGCTCTGAAACTTACCATGCGATTTGAAAAGATATACTCGGCGAAAAAATTTGATTTTTGTACATCTTAAAGATTGAAATCTTTGGTCGATGAAGGGGTGATTTTTGTTTTCGTTTGCTTTACAGTTAATATGCAGCATCCGGTTTAGTGAGCTATTGCAACATATTTTAAAAAGTTTGCAGAGGTAAACACACATTGCGTAGACTTCTCTTATGGTTGATTTAAGGTTACACATAGCTGCGTATGCAATGTAGATAAGATATCGAAATTTTATTTTATAGTTCAGAGCAGAAAGATATGTGGTTCTTGAGATATCGGTCCGTGAATGATAGCACGCCACAGTAATAGGTTCGAAAACGCTATTTCTGATTGTGAGGTAACGTATCTTGAGGAACAGGAAATAAATAAAAGTTATGTGTATATTGTTTAGGTGTTTATCTGGAACATCCGTTTCCCGTTTTTTTGAAATGTGTATTCGTTATCGCGATACGCCACAAAAATCATAATTTTTTGTATCAAAAGATCCAAGTGCGTGAATTGCAAAATCTATACTTCTATTCATGGAAAATCGTCGAAATTTTTACGATGCGTTCTAATATTATGATTCCGAAAAGCTTTGAAAGTATTTCAAAAAATGCTATCCATGACCGAAATCTGTAGATTCCAAGTTATCGCACATATTCATGACAAATATGCATGTAATATCCGGTCTCACGTGCAATTATGGTTTTAACTAACGTAGCGAACGTACAGCAATGGTTCTTGGTTTGGAGGTCACGAACCTGTGTTTCTAGTCGCCGTTTATTCACCGGTAACATTTATAAAAGTTACAAATCATCATAAATCTATCAGGCCACTGGACATGCATAATTCGTAATCGTAATGTTTGGATGAACGTGAACCACTTGAATTGTCGTGTAATAGCAACATCATGTAAAACTAAATTCTCAGCTGGACTCGTAAATATTTACATGATTTTTATGGAACGATATTGATAGTGTTTAACAATGTTCATTCAAATAGTTAAGCGTGTTTAGTTATCATCTGAATGTGAAGCTCTTTTTAGAAAGTAAACTACTACATAGTCAGTTTGGTTTGACGTTTTTTACAAATCTATCAAGGTATATAAAATACTATCCAAATTTTACTCACCATTGATTTCATGTTATATAAGCAGGAAAAAGACGGGAACCAGCTGAAAAATTATCCTGCCTGAGGACAGAAGAGGCGAATATGTTTTCTGACACAAAAGTGTGGAACCAGCTGCCTCAATCCTCATTCCGACTTCCTCACCAAAAATTTTGGCATGCGAACATATTCGCGCTTTTTTCGGTTGAATGTGAGTAGCACAGAGATAATGCAACAGACAGAGAGAGCCATATATGATGGAACAGGGAAAGTGTCAGTTCAGGAGAAAGGCATATACATGAAAAGTCAGGAACAGTGGCAACAACAAACTAAGACAGATGCAGACAGTAGCAATTGGAGCAAAAGAAAAAAAAAAAGTGGGAAAGTGAGACGAATAAAGACCACACATAAAGCATGAGCGTGCGTCTCTTTAATACTATGGAACGAAATAATTTGTCCAATTTTCCCATCCCCAGTACCCGCGTGCTAAAGTTTACCGGTCTACAGGTCAAACCCCAAGCAAACCATCCCCATGGACATATGTGTGAAGGAGACAATCGTGGTTGAAGACAATGAAAGCCGACTCTAAGTGAGAAAGAAGGATAAGGATATTGGCAACAGGACAGGAAGTGAATGGGACAACGTCAGTGGGGCAGAGAGACGATGGAAGTGGCAGAAACAGACAGCGGTGAGGAATCGCGAGGGAAGGGGATGAAGACACTGAAAGTTTGACACAGACAAAAAGCGCCAGTGGGAGAGACAGCAAACGGACAAATATATAAACACTGACAATGATACGATATATCTATGATGGCTTAACTGGGCAAAAGTATTTACAAAGTTATGCGCTAAAAGTGCGCGAATATGTTGGCATGCCAAAATTTTTGGTAAGGAAGTCGGATTGAGGCAGCTGGTTCCACACTTTTGTGTCAGAGAACATATTCGCCTTTTTTGTGCTCCGGCCGGAGCATTTTTCAGCTGTTAATATTTAAGATCTTACGGAAAGGCTTTTAATCTGCGACAGTTTCCTGATGACGCTGTGGTGCACGGGAAGATGTCCTCTTTGAGTGATTCAAGGAAACGTCATTGTAAGTCTCAAGTGTAACCGATTGTTGAGTACTACTTCAGTGTTTGGGATTCCCAACAGACCAAATTAAAGGGAGACGAAGCAATTCAGATACAAGATGATACTAGGGGCAGATTAAAATTGTGTGCCGGAGCCGGGACTCGAACCTAGGACCATTGCCTTTCGCGGGCAAGCGCTCTACCGACTGCGTTATCTCGACACGACTCATGATGCCGCCTCACAACTTTACTTCCGCCAGTACCTCGCCTCCTACTTTCCAGACTTCACAGAAGCTCTCCTACGAACCTCATTACTCCTTGACTACAACTGTTGTTGAAGAATGATGGTGAACATATGGAGTACAAGGTTACAGCCGCGGCTCCGCTTGCGTGTTGGTAGGTCAATCACACGTAAAAATGCACTCGTTTCCAAGAATCCAATCACGAAATTCAACAATAATGATTGTAATAATATCACAGATCGATCACTTGATCTAATGCGTGAAACGTCAAATCGCTTTTTTAAGAGATGTATTAAAAGAAATTTCTTTTTTACCGCTTTATTTATTTATTCTTATATTTCCTTATTCGTATGCTTATCCTTACACAGAAAGCGTTGAAGACATTGTAGCACGCATAGACCAAATATATGGTCTGTGGCATCACGTTTCGCTGTATGTAACCTCCATGCTAGAGAGTCTCAAACGTCATCGCTGGCCTTCAGTCCGAATGCTTTTATAGTTTGACGACTTTCAACCACCATATCTTCCACCCCTTATACCTATCGGCACCACCATATTTTCCACCCCCTTATAGCTATCGGCATGGAACTGCTATGGTGTACAACGGGAGACTTCTGACAACAATTACACACAGGCCATTCTTTTGCGTATGGAGTTTTCACTGCAGAGCGAAATATTAACACAAACACACGTATAATTTTATATACACTGAAAACTTTCCATCCCAATATACTCCACCCTTTTATCATTATCAACCCTCAAGCAACAATGCAACAACTAAAACCATTTTCAAGGAGTAAATATACTTTTCAAAGACTAATTATTGTTCCGCATTTCGCGTTACATACTTCAAATTACTAATTATCCATCATATTGCTATAAAACTGTGCCTAAATCCTTCCTCGGGTATAAATTAGTAACTGAACAAATATTTAAGTCCCTGCGTTCGGACGTGATAAGCGTACAGCGAACAGACATTCACATTAATATACATATAGATAAATAGCTATTCGATCGCCATAAAACCGTGCCTAAAGCCTTCCCTGGGTAGACATTAGTAACTGAAAATTTTTTTTAGCTCTTTATGTCTTGTGGTTCAGACGTGATATACGTACACCGAACAGACATTCACACTTATAGATATAGATTTCCTGTAAAGACCATCATCTTTGCTTTGTCTTAATTTCTTATGCTATGACCTAGAAGGATTATAGTAGTGAGAACTTGACATCTGCAGCGACTGTTTATGTTTTTACTTCGTCATGTTTTTTAATTTTTTTATTTGTTCTAATAAAAGCCCATGTCATTCCAAGCATGTGTGTCAATTTTTACCTCAGTATCTTATTTATTCCGTGATTTATTAAGTTTTCAAATTTATACTGACTTTTTGATCACCCGGTAAATGTGTTTTGTTGTTTAATTGTACAACTTAATGTAAGTGTGCTTACCTGATGTAACTATATAGGTATGCACGATCAGTCGGCGGACCCCCACGAGGATTTGAACCCGGGCCGTCTGTATGGCAGCCGTATTATGTTTGACTCAGCGCCGGCGATGACTAGAGGTATCTTATATATTAAAAGAATATACGAAAAGTAAAATCAGTCGACCAAACCAAACTACCCGACCAATTTCCTTCATTTTTGTTTCAAACGAAAGGTATTCATCCACAGATGTGTCATGAAGTATCAGAATTTACATAACTCTCGCCTTCCTTTGCTATACTCAAACAGGATTTCCTTCTGTATATTTCTTATACGGAAGTCCTTGCTGTTAACTAAAGTCGTCGGTCAGGCCGTTCTATCGGATAGATTTCCTTAATTTTCGCTTTAAACTAAAGCAGATTCGCAGATTAGTCATCATATATCAGAATCAACCTCAGTCTCTCCATCTTTTATTTTTATTCAAACGCGGTATCCTTTTGTCCTTGCAGTGAATATTTTAATGGGTTAGTTTTGTGATATCTTCTGTTCTAATTAAGGTACGCAGTTTTTATTTTTTATTTTTTTTTTACCTAAAAACACTTAGCAGATCAAGCTCTTTAATTTGCACTTTTAAACAGTTGCATTATTGATTCTGAAGTAAACTGTGCGTGAACATTCAACTTTACTTCCTTTTTCCCCAACTTTTTTCTTCCACTAACGGTGGAAAGTATTCGCACGGGTCCTATTGTAGAAGTTAAGCGCGGGAGTTTGCACTTGATTTTCGTCGAAACCAATGCGCATTGGAACAAATCCCTTTAGAAACAAGTTTGCAGCCAAGATTGCTATCTTCATTTAATTACATTACCGGTTTCGCCGTACTAGACGCCATCTTCAGACCTGTAGTAATTTTACATGAATTCACTGCTGTTACAACAATGTTTTTACATATTAAAACAGCGTACATCCACATTGATGTGTCATCAGCATAAAATTTACAAGTCAGTAATGAAACATTTGACTCCATCTTTCTTATGGTCATAACCAGAGGCACTTCAGAATACAAGTTCAATACTGACTGAAGACAAGTACAATTATCAACAAATAATACAATTCCTTGGGACAACAATGTCTCGTTATACCATAGGTATTCAACATAAGGAGAGGCATTGAATTGAAATTTATGCTGTGGCCGGGATTCGAACGCGGGACCTCCTACTTACTAGGTAGATGCTTACACCTTTTTTTTTTTTTTTTTTTTTTTTTTTTTTTTTTTTTTTTTTTTTTTTTTTTTTTGTTCTCAGGTAGATCTTTGCTTTGCGGTCGTTGTTCCGGTTCGTTCTTGATTGTTCGTTGAATCTTTGGCTCAGCTTTTTTTATTACAGAGGGCGTTTAGCCCCCTGACCGGGCGCGCTGAGCCACGGCGCCCGGCTCACCACTCAGCTAACACAGCATTGCAGCCAAACAACTACACGGACAGTCTTAAAGCACGTCTCCCTCCACGCCATATACTTTAATTCTACAATTCTACATTTCACACGGAATATGAGGCAGAATTAAAGTGAAAGGTTTGTGTTTGAAGACAGTCCGTGTAGCTGCTTTGGCTGCAACGCTATGTTAGCTGAGTGGTCTAAAGCACCTACAAGTACAATTAGTATTGTACTTGTCTTAAGTCAGTATTGAACTTGGATTCTGAAGGGCCTCTAGTTATAACCATAAGAAAGATAGATTCAAAGTGTAACGATACACTGAATTTTTTATTTATTTTTTGTTCATCTTTGATCAGCTATACTTATCGCCTCCGGTTCCCTCTGACTCGCAATGCAACTAATTTAATTTCGTTCGTAATTTTTTTACTCCCAAACAAGCGAGAAGACGAAACCGAGATAGTAGTTTTACTCACTCTCTTGTCTATGTTCGTTCTGTACGGACGTCTTCCATCCGTGTATCCATTCTATGTAAGTGATGCAAGTTGTAAAAATATATTACTTAAATTTAAAATCATCCCCTCTCTTTGGCTTTTATTTAAATTAATCCCTCCACGTCAAATACTTACTCTCTTTTGTTTTCAGCTCCTTCGCCTCCGTAATAGTTTAATGTTCAGACGCCATTACAATCGCTTCGCATTGACTGCAAAATTTCAATCAATCAATCATCCTTATACAATACTTTGCTTGATTTTAGAACCTGCAGTCATTTCTTTTGTAATTTCACGAAGTCCGATCATTTTTTTAAAAATTAATTTATCATTACCAGTAACTTCATATTCCACCCACGGTCACACAACAATGTAAAACGAAGTGAACAGTCTGAACATTGATCTCCTACGAACATTCACTTATTAAATAAGACATAAAAGTTATCATTTCCAGCTTCTAGAATACGAAGCGCAGGATCCAGCTAGATGCTTTCCGTAAGTCTTATAACGTGATGTTGCTTGTATGGTGCCCGACTTTAATATGAAACCCTCGGGTTATTTGCTTTAATGTTCTTTTTGTGCTGTACTCTAACTAACGCATTTCAAAATTAAAAAAAAAAAAAATCGGTACCATCAATTCCTTGTCCAAAAAATATAATCGCGGAATCTACTTTAACAATTATGGCATCATACGAAGCAAGGGCAACGTTATAAAAGTATCGTACTTGTCTTCAGTCAATATTGAACTTGGATTCTGAAGTGCCTCTGGTTATGACCATAAGAAAGATGGATTCAAAGGTTTTATTATTGACTTGTAAATTTTATGCTGATGGCACATCATTGTGGAAATACACCTTTTTAATGTGTATAAAATTGTTGTAACAGCAGTCAATTTATGTAAAATTACTACACGTCTGAAGATGGCGTCTAGCACGCCGAAGCCGGTAATGTAATTAAATGAAAATAGCGATCTTGGCTGCATATCTGTTTTTAAACAATTCTAGATTGACCCAATAAAGAGTTCCTTACAAATCATTTTAGCTTGGTCTGGAGGAATTTCCTCCCAACATACCTGCTACCCATCAAAATCCGTTTGCACCATACTTGGTGTTCCCCTTGTGAGACAGATGTCAGTTGGCTAGAGAGGGTGCCGAATGTGTCACTGACAGCCCGCTACCTTTCATATGTGGCGAGTGGGACGAAATCACAATGAACTAAAAAGAAACAGCACGGGCGACATCTGAAAAACGGGAGCGCTGCCTCGCCTCGCCGTTGCACGTCCAGAAGCGTAGCTTCGTGATTCATCGACCGACGGCGGCAGCGGCAAACAACGCGCTCGTCTTGGTGAGGGACTCCACCAGACAATGCAGCAGAGACACGTGCCAGACGGCAGACGTCGCCCTGCAGCGACGGCAAAACATCGCCAGAGGACCTGGTGCACAGTGGGCGACGCTGCCGCAAAACTCTGACACAAGCAAAAGTTTCCTCTCGTACGTTCTTAGTTCTTTGCCCCGGGAACAATGTGCAGACAAATTCTTACAGCACCTGACATTTACTTTAGAAATGATTTCTCTGGAACTCTTCGACTATCAAGCTCGATTGCGCAAACGTCTTCTACCGCTGCGTTCTCATTCGTGAGGAAGGGGTTCTACGTCAACTCGATTCCGTATATCGCCTAACAAGGAGACCACACGGGTAGAATTTTTTATACACTACTGGCCATTAAAATTGCTACACCGAGAAGAAATGCAGATGATAAACGGGTATTCATTGCACAAATATATTATACTAGAACTGACATGCATTTTCACGCAATTTTGATACATTGATCCTGAAAAATCAGTATACAGAACTATCCCTGGGCATTGAGGTACGGATGCCCATGCAGCTTCAACACGATACCACTGTTCATCAAGAGTAGTAACTGGCGTATTGTGACGAACCAGTTGCTCGGCCACCATTGACCAGACGTTTTCAGTCGGTGAGACATATGGAGAATGTGCTGGCCAGGGCAGCAGTCTAACATTTTCCGTACAGGACCTGCAACATGCGGTCGTGCATTATCCTGCAGAAACGTAGGGTTTCGCAGGGATCGAATGAAGGGTAGAGCCACGGGTCGTAGCATATCTGAAATGTAACGTCACTGTGAAAAGTGCCGTCGATGCAAACTGGGGGTGACCGAGACGTTTTGCCATTCGTGCCCCCAGGTTCATCGTTGCGTACACCATCACAGGTGCTCCTGTCTGTGATGCAGCGTCAAGGGTAATCGCAGCCATGGTCTCCGAACTGATAGTTCATGCTGCTGAAAACGTCGTCGTACTGTTCTTGCAGATGGTTGTTGTCTTGCAAACATCCCCATCTGTTGACTTAGGGATCGAGACGTGGCTGCACGACACGTTACAGCCATGTGGATAAGATGCCTGTCATCTCGACTGCTAGGATCTGCTGGGATCCAGCACGGCTTTCCGTATTGCCCTCCTGAACCCACCGATTCCATATTCTGCTATCAGTCATTGGATCGCGACCAAGGCGAGCAGCAATGTCTCGATACGATAAACCGCAATCGCGATAGGCTCCAATCCTACCGTTATAAAAGTCGGAAACGTGATGGTACGCATTTCTCTTCCTTACACGAGGCATCACAACAACATTTCATCAGGCAACGACGGTAAACTGCTGGTTGTGTATGAGAAATCGGTTGGAAACTTTCCTCATGTCAGCACGTTGTTGGTGTCGCCACCGGCGCCAACGTTGTGTGAATGCAGTGAAAATCTAATCATTTGCATATCACAGCATCTTCTTCCTGTCGGTTAAAATTCGAATCTGTAGCTCGTCATCTTCGTGGTGTAGCAATTTTAATGGCCAGGAGTGTATTTATTGTACGTGAAGGTCTAATAACAATCTGCCAAAGCCATTCGACGCAACTCTAAAAAATTCTTGAGAAAATCAAAGTTTTGCAAGTAAGGGTAAGTACCAATAATTAAAACAACATCCGCATCTGTCGGTGTAGCTCAGTTGGTAGCGTTCTGGCGTTACAGCCGAAGAGTCGGTAATTCGAGTCCCGCTGTGACAATTTCTTTTGTTTCCCTTTGAAATTCAGATTTATAAAACATTTTGGGACCTCTAATAGTACGTGTCGTGTCAGTTTTTGTTTACGTGCATGTACACGGGCTGAATACTTTGCCGTCACTTTCGAAAAACAGCGTCCTAGCTCTTCACAAACTGAACAATAAAAAAAACTAGCGTCCTTAACTAATAGTGCCGCCAATACTATAAAACAAATAAATAAATAAATAAATAAATAAATAAATAAAATAACTTATTTTTTTCATTGAAATCATCATTATCAACGACCTTTTTTACGAATAAACAAAATGCATTTTTCGTACAAATTATCAAGAAATATAAAAATTGGGCAAGTATACGAACTCAAATAAATAAATAAATAAATAAATAAATAAATAAATAAATAAATAAATAAATAAATAAATCTGTACAGCAGGATTCGAACCATCAATCCTATGCTTATAAGGCCATAAGGCTACCTCCTGAGCTACACCGACAGATGATGTAACTGATTTAATTATTGGTACTTAACGTATACTTGCTAAATTTCAAAGTGGATTTTCTCGAGATTTTTTTACAGCAGCATAGTATGGCTTTGACTGATTGTTATTTATATTCTGAACTTCACGTACCATACATATATATTGAAATTCTAAAATAAGATAGCCATGTGGTCTCCTTGTAACATTTAAATTTCTTCCACCATTCTGCTCTCAGCTAATGCTTCGTATTTACCGAAACATTATAAATCGCAAACCTTACTCTTTATTTTTACTTTTATAAATTTATTGATCCATAAAGTGGTGAATTCATGTAAATGCTTGTGCTTTAGGATCTCTAGCTTTAACATTTTTGTAAGACATGTCATTTCACAATGCATTTAGAATGAGAATTGCTTATATCTCCTACACCCTCTGTTCCCCTTATCTTTCTTTGCCTATTTTCCATTCATTTCTTTGTTCGTACCCTGCTCCTCACACTCTCCATCTGCGGCTTCTTTGCCGCGGTGGAGTAGCCGAGCGGTCTAAAGCGTCTCGCTGTGGCGCGCGCGGTTGCTCGCCGTGGATGTTCGAGTCCTCCCTGGGGCATGGATGTGTGTGTTTGTCCGTAGGTTAGTTTACCTAGGTTTAAGTAGTTTGTAAGCTACAGACTGATGACCACGCAGTTTGGTCCGATAGAATTACAAACATTTGAACTTTTTTGCGGCTTCTTCCTTCTGTCCAACTCATCACCTTCCCCAACTCATTGACCTTCCTATCCATCGCCACCTCCCCCCCCCCGCTCTCAATGCCCAACCCTCCTCTTCTTATACCTATTTAGTGTAATGTTGTTCAAAATCTTATATCTCTGAAAGTTCTTGAACGAATCCTTTCAGATTAGCACTGGAATGTAGACAACGTTATATATTCCAATATGTGTCGTACAAACCTTCATAAAATTTTATAATGGGTAAAGTTGTTACAACAAAAGAACCAGAGCATAAAAAACATTATATATCTGTGTGTGTGTGTGTGTGTGTGTGTGTGTTTTGTAATATTACGAAAAATGAACAATAATTTAACTGATGATGTATTAAATCTATATATTGCTGTAAATGTCTGTTGGGTGTAAGCTTATCACGTCCTAATGACAAGACGCAGAGACTTAAATATTTGTACAGTTATTAATTTATACCTGAGGAAGGTTTTAGGCACAGTTTTATAGCGATCTGATAGATATTTAGTAATTTGAAGAATATAACACGAAACGCGGAACAATAACAACCCTTTGAAAATCATATTTACTCTTTGAAAATGGTTTTATTGGTTGCATTATTGCTTGAGAGTTGATAATGATAAAAGGGTGGAGAATATTGGGATGTAAAGTTATCGGTGTATATAAAATTGTATATGTGTGTGTGTGTGTGTTAATATTTCGCTCTGCAGCGAAAACAGCAGTCTCCCGTTGTACATAATAGCAGTTCCATGCCGATAGCTATGGAGGTTGAAAGTCGTGAAATTATAAAAAAACTCGGACTGAAGGCCAACGATGACGTTTGCGATTCTATAGCAAGGAGGTTACATACAGCGAATCGTGACGCACAGACCATATCTTTGGTCTATGCGTGCTACAATGTCTTCAGCTCTTTATCTGTAAGGATAAGCATACGAATAAGGAAATATAAGAATTAATAAATAAATACCCGAGCAACGCCGGGTTTTCAGCTAGTTTAATATAAAACGTTAATATGAAAAACCACAGCCAAAAACTATGAAGTAAATTTTCGTTTGATTCGTTAATTTCTCCTGGTGAATAAGAACTTCTAAAAACTTATGAGTATGCAGCCAGGTATCCAATTCGTCGTCGGCCGATATTTCGGCAGGAGATCACACTGCCATTTTCAAGGCGAAACTGCAGTGAGGAAGCAGTGTGAAACGATCCTTAAAACCTCGATGAATAAACAGGAAAGACAACACAAACTGAGCAAACAAGCATACAGCGCCGACACGACCAAAAAGGAAAACCGTCAGGATATCTATAATAAACATCAGTTCGCACCGGATGAGATCGGATTAGGTTTGTTCCTCTGTTTTTCTACGAGTGCGAGAGCAGGATCCCATGCGGAATTTAAGCAAAATCCTCCAGCCCTATTCATAAGGTTGTCTGCTAGATTTATTTTAATAGCTTCCTTGATAACACACTCCCAGTAGCTAGAAGTGCATGCCAAAATTTCTGTTTTGTTTTATTCCATAGGGTGGACTGTGTCAAGACAGTGTTCGGCCACAGAGGATTTGCTTGGCTTTTGTAAACGTATGTGACGTTTATGCTCGTTACAATGGTCCTCAACACTCCTAATAGTTTTACCAACAGCTGCATGGCATACGATAAACACCCGCCTTGCGCAAACCGACGTCATCCTTAACGGATCCCAACAGTGCCTTAATTTTAGATGGTGGACGAAACACACATTTCACAGTGTTTTTACGCAAAATGCGGCCAATCATGCTGGCTCAGCTGCCAACGAATGGTAGAAAGGCCACTGACGTGGGTACTAACTCTCTGCTATCATCACTAGTCCGTTGCATACCTGATCGATAGCGCAACGCTCTTTTAATCTGCCCTTCACTATAGCCATTCTTTGGTCGTGTCTGCGGTGTGTGGTTGCTTTCCCGGTGTCTATTGTCTTTCCTGTTTATTCATTGAAAATCGAGGTTTTAAAGATCTTTTCACATTGTTTCCTCACTGCAGTTTCGCCTTGTAAGTGGGAGGCCGAAATATCTCCCGACGTCGAATTGGATACATGGCTGCATGCCCGTAAGTTTTTCGAAATTTTCGTTTATATAATTAATTCCAGAACTCGAGTGGTAACGACTTATTTTGATCAACCGAAAGGCTGAGAGAAATATAGAACTGTGGTAAAAAAGTGAATGGGTCTCAGTCGTCGATTGTTTGAGCTGGCGCCGGGTTATCTGACAGAAATATTGCTCTCTCTCTCTCTCTCTCTCTCTCTCTCTCTCTCTCTCTCTCTTTCAAATCGTTGTCGTGATAGGACGATTTTACTATCTTGTCCTGACGATGTTATATTTTATATAGCGCACATTCTGGAGAATGTATGCTTATGTAAGTGTCTGGTTGCTTAGATGGCTTAATAATAATTATTATTCAAGTCAAAATTAATTCTAGTCGTTTACATGATTTAACCAACATCTCGGTCTTCCTCTCATATTCCTGCATTTTGTTTTCTTTTTAATATAATATGATCCATTTTGTTTCAGCGATACGCCGAGTACCATCTCAACGCGGAACGAAGACAGTTGTTGGAGATGTGAATTGTGCTAACACTGATTCCATTTATGAAATATAAAAAAGAAATTTCTTTCATTTTCTTTACACGCTTCCCTGAGGTCTGTCGATTTATTAAATTTTGTCAGGGTTTGTGATTTTGAACTAGCCGTAGTTAATTATCAATAAATCGGAAATCTGCACGCCAGCAGTCGGTTTCTTCCACAATCCGTAATAAATTAGTATCTTTTGAATTGTTGTGCACTGCTTGCTTTTTTTAGTATCAGCATTAATTTTCATCAGGCACAGTACTTGTTTGTATTTGCGCTGCTACCTATTATTAATTACTTAAATTCTTCAAATGCAGCAACACCTTGTAACGCTTCAGGGGATTTATTTATTTATTTTGGGTACTAACACACATAAATTTAAATACAGATTTTTTTTTTATTTTAGAATTTCAACTAACAATTTCATATTTGCAGTTTGCATCCACGTAAACGGAATTATTGTTTAACTACCGCTTTATTTTGCAGTACATTGAAGATAAGATTTTATTTAATATGTCTCCCTTCCAATTATATTTGAAATTTGTGTTACATTTCAGTGTGTGTGTGTATCAGAGACAGAGACACAACAGTACAATCTAGTACCGCTGCTACATTCACATACAGTGAAAATTCGGTGAATCCTCACTCGGCTGCAGTGTCCCTCGTACCTAGCAAGAGAGCGTATTGATACTTGATAATGTCAAAGCACGTCGCTGCTCCACATTTTCAGTTCTAATTAATCCAATGAAACATGTAATTTTTCCGCGTCGTGTTTACGAGGGACATATGAACGCTGCAGTTATTCATCAGTTTTGCGAGTGCGTAAGCTCTCTCATAAAGCTTAAGCGTTATTGTTGTACATATGTTGCCATCACAGTAAATTTTCATTCCATATGAACATTTGGAATATACGCATCGTAAAATGGAATTAGGGCTCGATTCGTAACGTTTTCAGTTATGCCGTCAACGAGAGACGTAATTATAGAAGAGACCGTTTGGACAACGCTGCTTCCCTTCATTCATTTTTCATATGCCTTAACAACATTGTAAATACTATCGTTGTTATCTAATATTGGACTACGCATCTAGATCACTGTGAATAGCCGAGGCTTTGGACGGCATCGTCAATATATCAAATGTTTCACCGAAGTTTCGCCCACTATTGGAAGTGGTCTTCTTCTGGGTGTCACGTTTACTGCTGGACGAGTTTTTTTGTTGTTTTTTTTTTTTTATTGTTTCTTGAAACCCAGAAGGGCAGGCTGGCAGCAGCTAACATGCTGCTCTTCAGCCGAGAGCATACAGATATGGGAACAGAAGATTTAAAGTAATAAAAACAGGCGACAATATATGAATAATTTAAAAATATACACGGTGAGATAAATGGGTGTAATGACAATGACTGTGAAAAGGATGACAAAATGTACATATTTAGAACGTTTATGCGTAAGAAAACGGAGCGATGACGTCGAGACACAGTTAAAACTCATGGCAATACTATGTTCTGCCTGTGCAGCGGTTGCTGATGTTTTAAAAACACACATACACTAGAAGCACTAAGTCACTGCACATTTAAAATCACCGACACAGAATTAAAATCACTGAGGAAGCCCAGCAGTGGAGAGGGAAGGGGAAGGAATGTGCGGTGGGCAGAAAAGGAATGAGGGGGAGGGGGGATGGGATGGAATGAAAGGACTCCATAGGAGTGGGGGGACGGGTATCCAAGCGGAGGAAGGGAAAATGATGGGTGGAGAGGGGCGTAGCACTAATCTACAAGGAAGGCTAAAGTTGATAGGAAGGGTATATGCCAGGACGGTGTGCGTCATCCGGGAGAGGAAGCTGATGAAATTTACCCTCGGTTAGGATGTGGAGAGTATGAAGGTGGAGAGAGAGAGGAACATGCTGGTAAAGGCGTGGCAGAGGCCTAGGATTCTGGAAGAGAGACCAGTGGGTGACGAGATTCTATTTTGCGGGAGGTGAATAGGATGCGGATATGTTCAAGGAATTTTAGAAGGTGGGGGAAAGGGATAAGATCATATAGGATCCGCATGGGGAAAGGGAGGCGGATACGGTAAGCGAGGCGGAGGGTGTGGCGTTCTAGGAACTGGAGGGATTTATAGTAGGAGGGCGGTGCGGTTATCCAGGCGGATGAAAGCTACACAAGACCGTATGTATTAGCACAGAGTAACATATACAGAGGAGAAGCCCCCCCTAAACCATTGTCCTATGCTCCCCTCATAGTTCCGTAAGATGCTGGCAGGTGTCAGGCGGTTCCCTGGGTTAGGGTGCCTCTCGCACGTCAGAGGGTAGTGTGGAGGGGAGGCTGAGGGGAGAGCTCGTGCGGCCTGCCACGAGGCCACGGCTGTGTCCGGCTTGCTGCTGTTTGAGGGGAGGTGGTGGTGGGGACAGCTGCTACCTGCCACCTGCTCTGGCCAGTTTAAAGGGCTGCTTCTGACCGCAGCGCCATCATGGGACATCTTACGGAACTGATGGAAACCCTCCCTCCCCGCACCTCTGAGTGTCGGACCGGGCCCTTACGGAGGTTTCCCGTCTGTATATATTTGTCTGTGGTATTAGGGAATGGTAGGTGTAGAGGTTTGTGGAGGAGTTGAATCCCTATGTCCGGCCGAAAAGGAGCTTGAGAAGGTAAGGCAGGAGAGCGCCTTTTGTCGGACAGTTTGAAGGTGAGAATTCCAGGAAAGGGAACAGTCAAGGGTGATGCCTAGGGTGGTGGTTTGTGGGATGGGGAGGTCATGGAATGTAATGTGGAGGTCGTGGTCTGGATGAGGGAAAGCTGGGGTCTTAAATAGTAAATATTGCCAGTTATGATTAGTGGTTTCAGCTCTCTTATCATTTGTCTTTGCTTTATTTCTTCCTATTGGTGGAAAAGGAAGTCCTAGGTTGGTGTTTACATTATCGTTTGACATTGGTTAAAACTGTCGAAAGAGGACCGGGCGGCTGAAATAATTCCTAGCAATGATGCCTAGCGCCGGCTTGAGAGTGCTGTTTGCTGTGTGTACGCGCGGCCGCTGTTGTCTCCGGGAGCCCCCTATGGACTGCACTGGGTGCGGTGTCGTCGCGAAGCGTTGCTACTGTGGGCAGCCAAGACTCCAGAAGTCTATACCCGTCTTCTCTGTTCATATTTCCGGGTCGCTTAGCTGTTTCTATTGCTTCCCTGAGTTTCAAAGTGAGGGGTTGTTTTGCCAGTACAGTGACTTTCTGAAAACCTATCTGGTCGCCGCACTCTTCCTGGTGTTCAGCTACTACGGACTTCGTATGCTGCCGGTGCTGGTAGCTTTTCTATATACCCGATGGTATAGTTTGCCTTCTGGCTTCCGGTAAACCTCTACGTTGAGGAAAGGGACCACCAAATTCTTCTTAAAATATTCGGATGTTTGAAGAACAAGCTCAGCTATCCTTGTGTTAAACGGCCGCCCACTTTCTGCTCGCAATCACAGCCGATTTCATAGACTCCGGCCTTGTGCAACGTATCAGTTTTGTCCTTCCTGGAGCGTAGGACATTCTTATTTTGCTGCGAAATATAGGCTTGATGCCCTTTCAAAGAAGAATTTTGCCCACGTGTTCTTCTTTGCTCTTCCCTTTTATTTCCATCATTAACTGTCATAGTTTTCTCAATCATCCTCTTCCCATAACCGTTTGCTTCGCAGATGGACCTGAGATTTTGTAATTCTACCTTCAGGTTTTGTTCATCGCTAATCCGATGGGCCCTCTTAGTTACTGTGAAGCACGGACGTCTTTTACGTAGGATGATGGTTCTGAAGTTGCGTAAAGGTACCTGCCTGTGCTGTTAGCTTTTCTGTATACCCTATGGCCTAGTTTGCCTTCTGGCTTCCGGTAAAGGAAAGGGAGCATCCCATTCTTCTCAATCTCCATGGTGAATTGAATCTTGTTGTGCTGTTGATTGATGTGTCGATCGAAATTCTGCAGCTTCTCTTCTTCATGAGGTCACACGACAAACGTGTCGTCTACATATCGCAACCAGAGAGCTGTTTCCTCGAATGCCTCCATGAAAATATCGGCTGCAAAGCGCGAGGGAGGTGAACCCATTGCAACTCCGACCGTACCTTTTCCACCGGAAACAGATAGTCCTTAAACAATCTTGCTCAAGATCGCAAACGTTGGGTGGAACACGTTCCTCTAGGATGTTCATGGTATCCGACACTGGTAGATTTGTAAATAAGGACTTCACGTCGAAGCTGACCATCAAATCCGTGGTGGAGATTTGTTTTTCCTCTAAAATTGTCTCGAAATTTGTCGAGTCCTTGACGTAAGAGTCAGTGTGGCCCACGAGATGTCGGAGTTTCGGTACTAGTTCTTTTGAAAGTCAGTAAGTCGGTGAGTCCATAGTGCTGGCAATAGGCCTGAGAGAGAAAGGCTCCCGGTGGATTTTCGGAACCCCATAAATCCATGGTGCCTGTGGGACTTGCGGGTTGAGTATTCTGGCCGTGTCGAAATTCATTCTGGTTTTCTTAAGCAGTACTTGCGTCTTATTACCTTGGCCGTAGGATCCCCTTTGAGCTTCTTATACATGGGTTCACTTAGTAGTTTTTCCATCTGGTCGTCGTAATCTGTAGTATTCATCACCATTGTGGCATTGCCCTTGTCCGACTGTACCACTACTACATGAGGGGCTGTTCTTTATGATAGCACGAGTTCTTCATTGATGATGTACTGCTTTGGGGCCTCGAACTGTCTCTTGTCGGATCTTTCTTTGGAGATTCATCGAGGTGTGATTGCGAAATTCATACCCTTGGACAGGATTTGTGTTGCAGCATCACTTAATTCATGACTGGAAAGGTTGACCACCGTTCCCTGCGTGTCCATTATTTGTCCATTGCCCGTAGTTCTCTGCCGCAGTTTATCATATTACTTCATCAGACGGGTGGAGACACTATCGTTTGTTCCTTCAGCTTGCTGGAAGGTTAACCTATCCACTTTCTCCCAGTCCTCTTCAGCAAGTTTACTCGAAAGGGAGAGGTGTAGTTCAATCAGTTCCTGTTGCTGGAGTCGAGGCTGCTGCGTATATGGCGGATCCTTTCCTGCAGCGACAAGAACATTCATTTTACAAATGTTTCGGAAAAAATAAGTTAGTAATAATAAAAATAGGCATCTCTCATGACCTGTTGACGGCAGGTAATTTAATTAGAAACGTTCATCTGAGACGAAAATTAAATAAACGTATTTGTGGAAGAGAAAATTCTATACAGATTTGCTCTCTTATGTTTTTTCCTAGAAACTCGCACAGTTTCAGAGAGATAGGCAAAAATGGCGGCTATCTGATACCGTCACTTCATTTTACGTAAACCAGTACTGGCGAAGAAAATAAACCTCAGAAAAGAGGCACAATAACCAGGGCAAGACAGGTGATAATATTTTAACGAAAATAGATAATTATAATAATGGAGAGATATAACAATAATAGTTTAAACGGGTAAAAGCTTAAAAAAGAGTATATTTACTAAATCTAAAATCAAATATCAAATAATTTTGACTGTTTGTTAAAATATGGTCAGAATGTTGAGTGGATAGATATTACCATCTACATCTACACATATACACGGGATACTCTGCAAATGACATTTAATCGCCTGGCAGAGGGTTCATCGAACCACCTTTATACTATTCATCTCCCATTCAGTTCTTGAATAGCGCGCGGGGATCTTCCCGTTCGAGCTCTGATTTCTCGTATTTTATTCTGATGATAGTTTCTACCTATGTAGGTCAACAATGTATTTTCGCATTTTGAGGATATTGTTGGTGATTGGAGTTGAGTAAGTAGACCACGCCGCAGCGATTACCGCCGTTGTAGTGATCTTTCCCATCCGAGATCCTGTAACATTTCTGTGACGCTGTCTCCCCTGTATCGTGACAATACAAAACGAGCTGCCCTTCTTTGAACCCTTTCGATGTCCTCCATCAAACCCACTTGTTAAGGATCCCACACTGGGCAGCAATACTCCAATTGAGGACGGACAAGCGTAGCTTATGCAGTCTCTTTAGTACTTCTGTTGCGTCCTTTAAGCGTTCTGCCAATGAAACGCAGTTTCTGATATTAGAGTCGTAATCATATCGTCCATAATTTTTTATTATTTCTATTTTTATATTTTGTCCAAAATGTTTGAAATAGATCATAAAACTACAGGAAAAACTAAAGTGGTCCGTAAAACATGGCATTGCGGTTTTTTCTTTAATTTTTTAACAAGCTAATATAACAATACTAATAGTTTGAATACATACGGCATTTCGTTGTATTCAAAAATTCGTCAGTGGGGTAGAAGGCTTTGGCCACTGGTACGTGTTTCGTCTCCTCTTATACTGATCTTTATTTGTAGCTAAATTTTTGATGGTTGCTGGTAAATTATTGAAAAAGTGTGTTCCTGATTAGTGGACCACTTCTTGAAGTAAAGTAAGTGCTTTTAAGTCCGTAGGTAGATCGTTTTTGTTCCTTGTATTGTGTGTATGAACTGAGTTGTTTGTTGGGAAAAGGGATATATTATTTGTGACAAATTGCATTAACGGATAAATATACTCAGAGGCACTAGTTAGTATACCTAGTTCATAGAAGAGGCTTCAACGGGATGTCCGTGAACTTACGCCACAAAAAAAAAAAAAAAAAAAAAAAAAAAAAAAAAAAAAAAAAAAAAACGTATTACGCGCCTTTGGACTGAAAACTTTGCTTAACTTGAAGTGTTACCCCAAAATATAACATTAAATAGTTTTTATTTTTATATCGCCTAGGTCTATTTACATTAGAGTTACAGATAAAGATTTGTTAGGTAGTTTCTACAGTTCTGTACTGTGTTCCTTCAAACACTGTATTTACTATTTAGTTGTGATCCCAGGAATTTAATAATGTCAACTCCCTTCTTCATACTTTATACGAATGCTCGATGGAAGTTCTTACATGTTCTGTACTTCGTATAGTCTTTCCTAAATTTAATGTCAATGAATTGGTTTTATACCGTTTATTAATGTCCATGAAAATATCAGTCGCAGACGTTTCTATAACTACGTTCTACTTGCTATCATCTACAAGCAAAACGAACTTTGCCTCTGGATGTGTAACTTATGAGACGTCATTAATGTACCAAAGAGATATAAAGGTCCTAAGATGAATCCTTGTGGGAACTACTTGTAATTTCTTGCCTATCCTATGACGACTGGTCGTTTTATTAATTATCCCCTTGCACTGACAACCACCGTACATACAGTTACCTTACGCGTCTACTCAGAGAAACGTGGCGTGGAGAACTGCCCTCCACATATTTGGAGCCCACCGCTTCTCTTCGGTTTCACGGTCAGTGACTGCCGACAGAGGGACTGCGGCACACGACTGTCGTGATAGTGTAATGCGCACCCTAATTAGGCACAAGTCTCAGTGGAGGCAAGCAGGGGAATATGGGGTGGAGGGGGCGCTTGTTTATGAGGTCGGAAGCGGAGTGGCTCTCATAGCGGCTAATTAGCCAGAAGGACTCTGGCGCGCAGGAGAGGAATAGGCCGGGGAGAAGAAGAAGACTCGTTTGTGAAGTCGTTAGGCCCCCAGCTGCCAGATGCGGTGCGGGCCTGGACTGCCAAATGCTCCACCACTAGGGTACGGCTGTACAGCTGGAACCACCTGTCGGACGAAGTTAAGGGACTTGCTCCTGAAAAAGGACCAAAACTTTAAAAAACAAATATTTTAGCTCTAGTATTTTGGACATAACAACTGCAAATCGCTTGCTTTTAAAACAACAACAACCAGTTGCACTTCACGGGTTCAATTGTCTGGTTTCGAGCACTTCAGACTTACACAGGCCAATATGAAAATATTTGAAGGTGTCCTGGAACTAATAGATTGAGGGCGTCATTTAACAATTTTCACATTCAACTGAAGGTGTCGACATATGTCTCAAGAAGGACATTAACTACCTAAAATCGGTTAATAAAATTATTGAAGTTAAACTAGTTGCTCCTATTTTGAAACCCAGATGATTTTAGATTTATAGAAAAGAAGAAGAACAGTTTGGATTTAAGAGAAATGTAGCAACGCGGGAGGCAATACTCACATTACGACTTATCTTACAAGATAGGCTAAGGACAGGGAAACCTACGTTTTTAGCGTTTGTCGACTTGGAGAAAGCTTTTGACAATATTGACTGGAATACACTCTTCCCAATTTTGGGGTAAAATATACAAAAACCAGGCAGCAGTTATTAGAGTCGAAGGGCCTGAAAGGGATTCAGAGGTTGGGAAGGGAGTAAGACAGAGTAGTAGCCTTTCCCCAATGTTGTTCAATCTGTACATTGAGCGGGCAGTGAAGGAATGGATGGAGAAATTTGGAGAGGGCATTAAAGTGCAGGGAGAAGAAATAAAAACATTGCGGTTTGCCGATGACATAGACCGCAAAAGATCAGGAAGAGCTACTGAATGGGATGGACAGTGTCTTGTAAGGAAGATATAAGATGAACATTAACAAGTGTAAAACGAAGTTAATGGAATGTAATGTCGGAAAATCAGGCGATGCTGAAGGAATTAGATTAGGTAATGAGACAATAAAAGTAGTAGATGAATTTTGTTATTTGGGTGGCAAGATAACTTCTGATAGCCGAAAAAGAAGATATAAAATGCAGAATGGCTATGGGAAGAAAAGCGTTTGTAAAGAAGCGAAATTTAATTTAAATGTCCGGAAGTCCTTCCTGAAAGCATTTGTCTGGAGTGTAGCTATATATGGGAGTGAAACGTGGACGATAAGGAGTTTAGATAAAAAGATGATAGAAGCTTTTGAAATGTGGTGCCGCAGACTAATGATGAAGACTAGATGGGTAGATCACGTAAGTAATGAGGAGGTGCTTAACCGAATCGGGGAGAAAAGGAGTTTCTGGCGTATCCTGAGTAAGAGAAGGGATAGATTGGTTGGACACATTCTGAGACATCAAGTAATTGTTAGCATTGGAAGAAAGCGTGTAGGGTAAACATCGTAGAGGGAGACCGAGAAACGAATACGGTAATCAGATTCAAAAGGATGTAGGTTGTCGAACGTATTCTCAGATGGAGAGACTTGCACAGGACGGGATAGCGTGGAGAGCTGCATCAAACCAGTCTGCGGACTGAAGACCACAACAACAAGAACAACAACAACAAGAAAAGATAAAAGCTTATTATGTTTATTTCCACTTTCCAATGGTAAATGAATTAAGCTTGATCGGAATACTGCGCAGGTGCCATGCCTATCTGACAGTTTGAAGTGCCTCAGAATTCGTAATGTATTTTTTCTTCTATTTTTCAGTCGTCAGTTGTAAGTCTAGAAACGTTGTTGTCTATTCCCTACTGTCGTCAAAGAAAAAATGTTATATCAGAATCATGTGTTTAGAAAAGTAGATACCAGACAGTACAGTAACTTCATGAACCCAAGACATTGCCGAAATGGGGTCGCAAACGAGCCTAAAAAATACAATAGCCGTACCGCTAGTGCATCTGTGGAGAAGCCAGACCAACATGCAAGAATATGTTAATAGGGATACAGGAATGTATGACCTATGCCCTTCAGGTGTAGTTGCAGCACGCAGAGGAGGAATTAAATAAATCGAGGAGGGAAAATGTGGCTGTGGGAATGGGAACTGGCATGTAGGAAAAGGAGGTTTTCAGACAGTTTCACACTTTCAAAGTGGAGAGGAGCCTCTTTAGGGTGTAGGTAACATACAGAAGACGTCAAATGTTAGGAAAACCGGTAGAAAATGTTAATAGAAAAACGAACGCTTTGCTGTTAGTTAGGTGTCGGCCTGCAGTAGCAGGAGTGTTGGGACGAGATTACCAGGTCACAGATATTGCAAAGACTTGTGCGGGCGTGGTTCAGATGGCAACACAGGGTTATCGCCTATCAGGACGTGCATCAGCCGCGCGTTTCGCATATTTCAAGCGTCAACTTCGCTTCGCAATATCTCGGGATGTAATTGCCGTATTGCAACGCATTCAACGCCGTGGCTTATGAGATACTGACATGCTATAGATCAGTGATGTAATAATGTAGGGTTTCCATTAAACATATGTTTGTGTTAAAAACATATATGCATTCGTTTTAGAATGTTTCAAAGCCCCTACCTTACAATGATACCGCTGAAAGTTGTTTTAAGCAGTTAGCAAACCACCCTGAAGTACACCACTTGCCACAGTGATCGATACGCCAGACCAATGACAATGCCGTTTCAGAAACACTTTTTGGTTTGGCTGTCACTTTCGCCCGTCATACCTTGCGGGACTAGTGCTACAGGCAGAGAGTATATTGTCGAGAAATGGTTCATGGATAGACGACTGTTTTGAAGGCTGAATGTTCACTTTGGTGCAGAGTGTGCAGTAATATTGTCACAATAGTAACAGACTAAAAGTGGGTCCGCGGTACACATTAAATCTTCAACGAATTTGAAATCTGCACATGATTGATTGCAGAGTTAAGAGTCTTTCTGGAATCAAGTGGTTTGTCCGGAAATGGCATGGAAGACACAGCGCGATGGGCCTCATGCCATAACACGCAACACTCATTCTCGAATAGCGCGCGGGAAGAAAGAACACCTGAATCTCTACGTTCGAGCTCTGATTTTCCGTTTTTGATTCTGATCATCATTTCTACCTATGTAAGTGGGTGTCAACAATATATTTTCTCATTCGGAGGAGAATGTTGGCGATTGTAGTTTCGTATGTAGCCCACGCCGCAGAGATAAGCGCCGTTGTTGTAATGATTCCCATCGCAGATCCTGCAGCATTTCCGTAACGCTGTCTCCCCTGTATCGTGACAATACTAAACGAGCTGCCATTCTTTGGACTCTTTCGATGTCCTTCGTAAAACCCACCTAATAAGGATACCACATTGGCAGCAATATTCCAAAAGAGACGGTCAAGCATAGTGTATGCAGTCTCTTTAGTAGTTCTATTCCATCTCTTAAGGGTTCTGCCAATAAAACGCATTATCAATGTGTTCTTTCCAGTTTAAGTCTTAGGTAATAGCAATTCCTAGTAATTTGTGTAGTTTACGGTCTTCACTTTGATTAGCTTGTAAACTAAGCTTAACGGATTTCTTTTCGTACTCATGTGGACGGTGTCACAGTTCTCATTATTTATTCAATTGCCAATTTTTACACCATAGTGACATTTAGATCGTTCTGAAGTTGGTTTTGATCTTCAGATGATTTTCCTAGACGTTAAATGTGGCGTCATCTGCAAACAACCTGCTTAGATTTTCTCCCAGATCGTTTATGTAAATAAGCAACATCAGAGGACCAATAACATTACCCTCTGGAACGTCCGATATCACCTCTGTTTTAGTCGATGCCTTACCATCGATTACTACAAACTGTGTCCTTTCTGACAAGAAATCCTCTATCCAATCGCAAATTTGTGGCGATAGACCATAACTACGCAATTTTATTAAAATCCGTTTGTGAGGTACGGTGTCAAAAGCCTTCTGGAAATCAAGAAATACGGAATCGATTTGCGAACCCTTGTGGATAGCACTCAAGTTTGTGAGTAAAAAGCTAGTTCTGTTTCGCAGAAACGAACTAGTTGTGTTTCGCATGAACGATATTTTCTAAATCCGTGTTGATTTTGCGTCAATAGATCATTCTGTTCGAGATAATCCATAATACTTGAATACAGGATATATTCCAAAACCGCGCTGCTGATTGACGTCAATGAAATAGGCCTGTAGTTTAGTGGTTTATTCCTACTGCCTTTCTTGAATATAGGTGTGACCTGTGCAACTTTCCAATCTTTTGGCACATATCCTGCTTTGAGAGAGCGGTTGTAAATGGCTGTTAAGTAAGGAGCTGCAGCTTCAGCATAGATAGTCCGCGCATAAATATTACTACTGCCTCCATAAAGCGAACCACTTCACAACTACGAATATTGTCATATCATCTTCTAAGTTCTTTAAGATAGGCATACTCATGGTGACATCCAACGCAGACTTTCATGCGTGTGAACTGTAGGCTGTCAGTAGTAAATGCCGGTTATCGCCGTTGTATTAAGCACGGTCCGCCACTTCATCTTCCAGGTGATCGTTTAACGCACCGGTCGAACCATGCTCGTCAGTGCTGTGACATGATGAGAAGGGCTCGTCCGAACTGGGCAACTCCTACCTGTTGGTGATTAACGGAAGACTCGAAGTGGGCAACTGTCCCTTGAGTGGCACGCACGAACTGGGTAACTCAAATGTTTCTAATGTTTGTAGAACTTATGGAACTTAACTACGTGGTCATCAGTCAACTTGGTAACTCTTACATGCTGCTGGCAGACCGCCTACACAATGTCGCAAAATGCTTCCAAATATAAACTTAGTGAGTGCGCAACCTCTGCCCCTATTTGTAGAGTTCTTAAGGAATAATGTCAATACATTTCCAAGAAACCAGATAAAAAAAAGAAAATTATATAATAATACATAGATTTTATTACAAATTTCAAATACAAAAATATTTCCAGGAAACAAATCCATTTAGTTTGGCTCATATTCTGCTCACGGCTGCTTGGTATGAAACGCACCTTACAAAGTTTAATTGGCAAATATAACTATTACTAACTAATTCTAATTTCTTTAATATTCACTGAGCATATGACATCAACTGCAATTGGCCAAAGCTGAAAATGTGTACCCAGCCGGGATTCTAACCCGGGTCTCCTGCTTTCTAGGCAGTTGCGCTGACCCCTACACCACTGAGGACACAGTTATCACCGCACCTGCAAGGACTACCTAAGCACGCCTCCCGTCAGATACAAATTCCCAGCTTCATCCTGCCCACAGTACTCAAATTCGTAGTTATGAAACTAATTCCCGTAAGAGTAAGGGCTTCAAACTTGTCCACCCCTCCCCACTAACGATAGTATCATTGCCCGTCACCGGCATCTTATATATATATATTCAGCGAATATTAAAGAAGAACAACTGCAGGATCAGAAGTGACGTCTGTTCTTTCGGAATAGACGCCACATGTATATATATAATTCTACTTTCTGTTGCTGGAAAGCGTGTCTCTTCCTAGTTTTTGAGTCTGTTTGGATGTTGATATTATTTTTTGGTGAGTTGATTCTTATATCAGTTTGTTAATGCTTAAGACTTTTCACAAACTGAAAGATGTTTGGGTGAGGATATTCTTATATAGCATAGATTCCAGAATGAAAGCTCTCGCAAGCGTTAGTCGTCCTCCACAAAGTAGCGCAATCTGCTGCGTCTGGAGGAACACTGCACCTTCTTCATCAATTTAGTTTTCAGTTGCGTAATCCGCAAATTTTGTGATGTTGTCGTCTTGTGGTTGTTCCAAACGCGCAAATATGTGTTCGCTGCCTACTGTAAATAACAGCACACCGAGAACGTTTACCGCAGAATCGCCATCCATGTTCTTCCGTTGCTGCAACTCTTCTGTAAGGTTTGACTTTATAACCGTCACAGATAAAACGTGTATTACCACGGTCACTAGTAACAGGTTGCAAATATTGACTTTCTGCCGTTTTATTCGCTTCCGTGACTAAAGTACAAAACGAAACACTATGTGATTCTACACAGATATCTGCAAGCTGGTGTCACTCACAGTTCAGTTAGACCAAGAACGCCTTGGGTCGGACCGTCCTGCTACCTGCGAACGGAAGTTGCCCAATTCGAGTATGGGATTAACCGTCCTTTCCAGGGTACCCTTCTAATCGCCACTAAAAGTTGCCCAGTTCGGGTCTGCCCGATGAGAGGACGGGTGCCCGTGGTCCCTCTGCTAGTAACTGGTGGGCAACAGTACAAATGTTCAAATGTTTGTATAACTTATGGGACTCAACTACGGGGTCATCAGTCCCTAAGCTTACAATCTACTTATGAACTAGCTAATACTAAGGACGGCACAAATATCCATGCCCGAGGGGGGATTCGAACCCCCGACCGTAGTGGCCGTGCAGACCGTGACTGGAGCGCCTCAGTCTCCTCGGCCACCGCGGCCGGCGGCAACAGTTACTGTTGTCACCTCCGTGCTCACAAACCGTACGATCTGTGCTGTACAATATGCCACTCCTGCCCTTGCAATAAGACAATGGTGGCGGATGTCTTTGCTCGTGGACGCGCGAAACCTCGTCTGCATGTGTGAGATCGTTGACTTGACCATTGCAACCAGCGTCATTCCACGGATGAGGCAGCACGTCCAACGTGTGTGACAGTTCCCCCAAGGACCCTACCGCCTCACTGAAGGCCACTATTTGACCTGTTTCAAACTCACTCTTGTCCATAGGAAGTACGTGTGCGTCTCCGTTCCATGGCGCCTATTTGCTGCACAGGTTGATATCAAATGTTCAAATGTTTGTAATTCTATGGGACCAAACTGCGTGGTCATCAGTCCGTAGCTTACAAACTACTTAAACCTAGGTAAACTAACCTAAGGACTAACACACACTCCCATGCCCCAGGGAGGAGTCGAACCTCCACGACGAGCAACCGCGCGCTCCGCAGTGAGACGCTTTAGACCGCTCGGCTACTCCACCACGGCAGGTTGATATCACACAAAGAGCGTTATGTCTGTAAACATTCCGTATTTAAGGCTACACGTCGATGGCGCCTCTAGCAGGTATGTCATTATGCCGTCTGTTGACGGATTTCCTTCAAGTAATTGTCAGTACCAAATATAATGAGAGGCATTGAATTAAATATTGTGATGTGGCCGTAATTCGAACCCGGGACCTCCTACATACTACGTAGGCGCTTTAGGCCACTCAGCTAACACAAAGTTGCAGCCAAAGCGACTACACGGACTGTCTTAAAGCAAGTCTCTCTCCACACTACTTTAATTCTGTCTCAATGTTCCCTGTGAAATGCGTATCAAATTGCCAGGGATCTCCTATATTGGAATAATTAAGACAATCCGTGTAGTCACTTTGGCTGTGGTAGACGACTGGTATAAAGCGCCTTCCTAGTAAATAGGAGGTCCCGGGTTCGAATCCTGCCAAAGCACATATTATAATCCAATGCCTCCCCTTATATTTCATACCTTTTATATAACGAGACAATGTTGTCTCAAGGAAATGTATTATTTATTGTCAGTACTTTACCAACTTCTAACTGCCATCAAAATCGACGTCGTCTTTCCAAAGTTACTAAGTTATCTTTTCCGTCAGTGTCATTGGTTGAGTGGATGTGGGGGGGGGGGGGGGAGGTTGGAATGGGGGCACGGACGAGGGGAAATTAATAAACTAAAAGCAAGGTTGTAAGTTACTTGGTCGAAAACGATGTATCCACAACTAGAAACTTTAATATAAAATGATATCTCGAACTAGATAAACAGCGGTCAGTATTTGGAGGCAGTCAGCGTGCCAACACGAAATACGCTGGTCAAAAAATTTAGAGGACGAGTTACGATATCTAGTATTGTCATGGGCAGAATGAACTGAAAGTGGTTCGACGTTTTTCGGTGTGTTCCACGGTGTGGAGACAAGAACATTACGGCAACGGAGAAGGTGGTAACAATAGAAAGTCGCTGCAGAGGGGTTTGATGTTGACCAAGGCGGTTAGAATAAATAGAGATGGCATCATCTATGCCGAGCACATACGTCAGTTGTAGCTTGTCCGCCATCTTGGTCAGTTTTGGAATGCTGTTTTTCAGTTACAACTGTGCATTTAATGTATTGAACTGGCAGTCATTGCAAAGTACGTACTTTCAAACAATATACTTTCTTGAATGAATAGTAGTAAGTACACATCATAATATATTTGAAAACTTACTTTTAACGGCTAATTTGCACTCGTTTGACACGATGTACATGACGGCAAAACCGTCGGACGTTTTATTCTTGTTTTAAGTTACATAAAACATTAGCTGTACAATACGAACACTTTTCCAAAACCTATCAATATGGCGAAGGCAGGCTTCACTTTGTCAGCGTAAGGGCGTCTCCCTGTATTCTAACCTTCTTGATGTTGACTTGCATTTACCAAACGAGTTACACAAACAGTTGGTTGAAGATAGCGTAGTGAGCACGCACAGAACCCTAGGAAGATTGGAACCGAGACGTACACAGGGAGAGGTAGGATGCAGCTATTGGTGTCCCAAAGAGTAATTTCCAGGACTTGAAAGGATTTCAGATTACTGCAGCCATTAAAATAAGGCATCGCCAAAGATGACCGTTATCTCTGATATGAATGCAACTCAGCTGCAACGCGCTCTATAGGCATCAACTGAAAGCGCTATATCAACGTAAACAATCCGACATGGGGGATGCAGCCTCTACTCACAGAGGCGTTTGCTGTGTGTCGCATTAAAACCACAATTTACCCCTCAGAACCTGGCGAACGTACGGTCCTCTATGTCGTTCAGAATGCTACTTTGACTACTCAGAGGCATAGAGATGAGAACCTTCGTCCTTTTCTTGTTCCCTAGGCTTGTGCTATCGATTCGTTCTGGTGGACGATAACGCTCGCCCCCACAAAGCTGCACTGGTCGACAACGTGCTTGAAGCGCAGGGATTTGAACTAATGGAGTGGCCAGCTTGTTCATCGGACGTAAACCCGAATGAGGACGTATGTGATAGCAGACGCTTTGCAGCCAGACCACAATGTTCCACAATGGTTACAGAGCTGGAAATTACACTAATTAAAGAATAGGTAAATATCCCTCAAGAGCTGATTCTTAATCTCATACTCTCGATGCCACGGAAGTGTGGAACTCTACTTGCCGTGATAACACACCATATTAGAGAGCAATGAGTGTGTTTTTCCTTTATGGTACCTCGCAGTAAGTAAACGCCATGTTAAATCAATTTATTTATAAAAAAAATGAATGTTTGTCTGTATATCCTCTATGTGTTCATAAACCATTCATTCGATTGCAATGAGACTTTCACCGTACGCCCACAATGGTTCCTGACCTAAAAACAAAAGAGCATGACACAGGCCTATCTCACTGACGTCTATTTGCTGTAGGGTATTGGAACATATACTTTGTTCTAATATTATGAACTACCTCTTGCGAAACACAGCTTGCCCTTTATTCACATGAAGTGTTAAGTGCCATCGACAAGGGATCTCAAATCGATTCCATATTTCTGGATTTCAGGAAGGCTTTTGACACTGTACCCCACAAGCGACTTCTTATGAAATTGCGTGCTTATGGAATATCTCCCCAATTTTGCGATTGGATTCACGATTTCCTATCAGAAAGTACACAGTTCGTTGTAATTGACGGTAAGTCATCGAGTAAAACAGAAGTGATATCTGGCGTTCCACAGGGAAGCGTTATAGGTCCCTTACTCTTCCTCGTGTTTATAAACGATTTAGGAGACAATCTGAATAGCTTCCTTAGACTGTTCGCGGATGATGCTGTCGTTTATCGGTTAGTGAAGTCAACAGAGGATCAAAAGCAACTGCAAAGCGATTTAGACAAAATTTCTACTTGGTGCGAAAATTGGCAATTGACACTAAGTAAAGAAAAGTGTGAAGTAATACACATGACCACTAAAAGAAATCCGCTCAACTTTAATTACGCGATAAATCAGTCAAACCTTAAGGTCGTAGATTCTACCAAATATCTAGGAGTTACAATTATGAACAACTATGACTGGAGAGAACACAGAAAATATTGTGGGGAACGCGAACCAAAGGTTACGTTTCATCGGCAGAACGCTTCGAAGATGCACCAGCTCCACCAAAGAGACTGCCTACATCACACTTGCGCGTCCTCTCCTGGAGTACTGTTGCCCCTTGTGGGACCCTCACAAGAAGACATTGAGAAGGTTCAGAGAAGGGCAGCTCGTTTTGTTTTATCACGTTACGGTGGGGAAAGAGTCACGGAAATGTTGTAAGAATTGGGATGGAAATCATTAAAAGAAAGACGTTATTCATTGCGGCGTGATCTGTTTGCGAAGTTTCAATCACCGACTTTTAGTTCTGAATGTGAAAATATTTTGCTAGCACCCACCCAATAAAATAAGAGAAATCAGATCGAAAACGGAACGATTTAGGTGTTCTTTCTTCCCGCGCGCTATTAGAGAATGGAACGGTAGAGAAAAGTTATGAAAGTGGTTAATGAACCCTCTGCCAGGCACTTGAATGTGACTTGCATCGTATCTATGTAGATGTAGATATGACGTCACGAATAATGAAAGGGCACCTCGAGAGAATACTCTGATTTATGCGTCAATTGTTGGAAAGTGGGAGTAGTTTGCGACCTGCAACAAAGTTTGCATGTAATTTCGGACGTTTATGAAGCCTTTTGTAACTGACTCCTACTTCCTAAACACATACACACACACAACAAAATGATGAAACGAAAAGAAGTCTACCGCTCACAACAGTTTCGCTGTAGATGCCGTAACACTGTCGCATCAGACATGAGCTTGTATCAAATAAAGTTATAATTGCAGATTTGCACGTTACTATTTAGTTTTGTCTACAAGTCTCCCTTAATTCTCTTGCATCCAAAATTAAGCAATTTGTTTACTTACCTACATCTAAAAAAAGGACTCACTGGTTAAACACAAAATCTCGTAAACTAATTCACCTATGAAGCTGAAATTTGGCAGGAACATAGTTTATAAGTAGAAAACGTCAGCTAAGAAAGTATTTTGTGGTAAGTGAATGGCGGAGCATATTTCTCCTAGAGACTTACGAAATCTACAGTTTAATTCCGATTTTCACGAAATTTCGCCCGCTTTACCTTCGAAACAAGGGGAAGGTCAGCGTGTATCTAAAGTATCATACGATGCATGGGGGGAGGGTACTTTGCAACAAAAAAATGGATCCCTAGATACCTTTGTCGCACCATAACTTGAGAACGGCTCGACCGATTTCACAGATTTTGTTATTCTCAGACCAAGGGTTATAATGAAAAACGTACTTTGTTGTTCTCAAATATTCCAGTTCTATTTCAATGTAATCTTGCGTTTCTATTGCATAGAAATCTATAGTTTTGTTCCAATATTGATAAAATTTTGCACACTCTAACTTAAGAACAAGAGGAATGTCACAGTCTGCACAAAATTTCATTCGGTACGTGGTGGAGGGTACTTAACTTACGGAATTTTACAAAATGTATAGTTTTGCTCCAATCTTTATAAATTTTTGCGGCTATGTCTTTTAACTCAAGAGGAAGGTCACTTGGTACATAAATGTTTGTATGGTACATGGCAGAGGGTACCTGGTAGGAAACTTTGCCGAGAGAGGGAAAGGAGCATACGAGAGACAGGGGCGGATGAAGAGAGGGGGGAAGGGGAGGTGGACTACGAGAGTGTAGGATAAATAAACACCCGGGCAACACCGGGTTGACAGCTAGTATCTGAGTAAAATACGTTACCACATGTATATTGTGTATGATATCTCACCTCATCCCGTATTTGTTTTAAAAAGTTTTTTTGCAACGGACGAGATAGCTTTTAGTCACCTCCACTGATAGGTAAGTTCTGACTGTATCTTCAACAGGGGGGACATGAAGGAACTAGGAATGTTGGCAGGGTATAAATGGAAGGGAATGCAGCTTACAATAGCTTGGGTCCAGTACCCACAAATTAGGTCTGTCTAGGTCAGTGATTCCGAAAGTTGTTTATATAGATGAGTGTCTATTCCAACCTACATGGGGTCCACGTCAGTGGAGAAATAATTTGGGAGTCTATATGTTGTAAATGGGGGTCCCACGATAGTGGTTCACATTGCGGAAGGTCGCAACCAAAATTCAAAATTATTTTCACAATGCTGAACCTTGATCCTGTTCGCTTCATTGGCTAAGCGAGAGAGTGGAGGAATTCTGTATTGTATGTCTCCTGCTGCAAGCACATAGTCAGTTTCTTTTAGAGTGTTACAAAAAGGTACTTTCAGGAAACATTCCTCACACACAAAGAAAGAAAATATATTATGTGGGCATGTTTCCCGAAACGCTTAATTTCCATGTTGGAGCTCATTTTAAAATTTCTCTTTAAATGTAAATTGAAATAATTGGTGCAGACAATTGTCAAAATACCCAATTGTTTCGTTAGTATGTATTGTACTACCTCGATTCACATCATCGATTCACAGATTTTCTGCGAAAGTTTCGGCAGCAATTGTTGCTGATGTCTTGATTGGGCCTCATGTTCTTCCACCTAGGCTCACTGGAGCACACGTTATCATGATTTCATACGGGATATTCTACCTGTGCTGCTACAACATGTGCCTTTACAAGTATGACACAACATTTGGTTCATGCACGATGGAGCTCCTGCACATTTCAGTCGACGTGTTCGTACGCTTCTCAACAACAGATTCGGTGACCGATTGATTGGTACAGGCGGACCAATTCCATGGCCTCCACGCTCTCCTGATATCAACCCTCTTGACTTTCATTTATGGGGGCATTTGAAAGCTCTTGTCTACGCAACCCCGGTACCAAATGTAGAGACTCTTCGTGCTCGTATTGTGGACGGCTGTGATACAATACGCCATTCTCCAGGGCTGCATCAACGCATCAGGGATTCCATGCGACGGAGGGTGGATGCATGTGTCCTCGCCAACGGATGACATTTTGAACATTTCCTGTAACAAAGTGTTTTAAGTCACGCTGGTACGTTCTGTTGCTGTGTTTCCATTCCATGATTAATGTGATTTGAAGAGAAGTAATAAAATGAGCCCTAACATGGAAATTAAGCGTTTCCGAATACATGTCCACATAAAATATTTTCTTTCTTTGTGTGTGAGGAATGTTTCCTGAAAGTACCTTTTTGTAACACTCTAAAAGAAACTGACTATGTGCCTGAAAGTTTGGTCGTACCTTTTTGTAACACCCTGAGAAAAAGGGGGGGGGGGGGACATCAATTATGACGTATATATTCTAACTTGAAGCATATTTTTTGCTCCACCCTTTTACAAAAATGTTCAAATGTTTGTAAACCTTATGGGACTTACCTACGGGGTCATCAGTCCCTAAACTTACAACCTACTTATGAACTACTTACGAACTAGGACGGCACAAATATCCATGCCCGAGGGGGGATTCGAACCCCCGACCGTAGTGGCCGTGCAATCAGTGACTGAAGCGCCTCAGTCTCCTCGGCCACCGCGGCCGGCCCACCCTTTTACATTTAAAGTTAGTAGCACCATATCGAGCACGAAAACAAATTTGAAAAAAAAAAGTGCAAGGTGTCTACCAGCCAAAATTTTTTAAGAACCCCTGGTCTAGGCGTATCGAACGCCATTCCCGCACACTCTTCAATTATGGTGGTGTGGTTCTAGAGGTAATGAACGGCCTTCCCACACTACCTTGAGTTATGGCGCAGTATATCATAATTATCCATAGCCCATGCTAAATGAAATGCTTACACTCGACGCCGTGACTTCCACCCACACACGTCCAATTGCGGAGTCGTCGCTCACGATCGGCCCATTATCACCAGCCTCCCTCCGGAATTGAGATTTGATTAAATGTACGCGGCAAACTGGCGAGGCAATCAGGCAGCGGAAACCAGGCAAGTTGAGGCGCACTCTTTCGCGCCTCCATTAGACAAATTAATACGCGGCCGTGGCGCTTACTGAGTCGGCAGACGCCCCGCTGCCAGTGTATAACTGTTAATTAGTTTCTACGGTCGCCAGACGGTAGGCGCGGGGCTGAGAACGCTCAGCCTTGAGATCGGCCGACCGAAATTAATTCAGCGTCTCGCCGGCCCGGAGGCCCCAGGACAGAAGCCTCTGGAAGGCGCGCGTGGGCGGCGCTGGCTGCTGGAACCGCCCACGCTCCGGGAAAACTACCGGGGGGACGACGGCTGCAACAGCTGTTGTCGCTCAGCTCTACAACGGCCTCCTCTTTCCTTTATTGTATTTTACACCAGTACACTGGCAGGCTGGCAGCAGCACTATAGGCTGCTCTTCAGCCGAGAGTAATTAAAAGACATATATGAGTTGAGAATTAAAATACATTACAGGAGATATAGTGACAATGACAAGGCGACAGTTTGGAGTACATTACAATAGACAGATGATTAAAACCACATTCAGTTAGTTAAAAATGATGAGCCACGATGACCTAAAAAAGAATGTAGGACGACAATAACACAGGACGAGTACACGGAGATACTAATTAAAACATACGGTGCGACACTTGTCTGATTGCGGTGGACGTAGTTAAAAACATACACTTTACTGGAGCACAGCACACAACACTTGGCGTAGCACTGTTGAAACTGTCGGTTCAGGACCCTGAGAAAGGGGGGGGGGGAGTAAAAACGGTGGAAGGAAAATCGGCGGGGAAGGAGGCGGGAGAGAGGAGCCGTAGGGACTCCAGGGCAGGGAGGGGGGTAGCCAAGCGGTGGAGGGGAAAGGGAGGGGGGAGAGGGGGCCCTTTATCTTCAGGGGGGGGGTCAGAGCTGGAAGAACGGGTATATGTCGGAACGGAGGACGTCATCAGGGAGGGGGAGGCGGCGGAAATTACCCTGGGAGAGGACATGGAGGGTGTGGAGATGAAGGGAAGGGGGTATAACGCGGTAGAGCCGTGGCAGAGGCCCAGGGTTGGTAAGGATGGGGTGGACCAGGAGGTTGCGGTAGTCTATTTTGCGGGTGGTATGGAGGATACGGATATGCTTGAGATATTCAAGGAGGGGGGGGAAACGGGATCAGGTCATACAGGATCCGCGTGGGGGAAGGGAGCCGGATGCGGTAGACGAGGCGGAGGGCGCAGCGGTCAAGAAGGATGTGGGAGCGGAGATCCAGGCGGGATGGAAGCTGCAAAGGACAGGACGCATGAGGGAGCAGTAGGTGTAGAGGATGGTGGTGGGGCTGAGACCCCATGTCCGGTCGGTGAGGAGTTTGAGGAGGTTATGGCGGGAGAGGGCTTTCTGTCGGACAGTGCCGAGGTGGGGGTCCAGGGGTCCAGGAAAGGTTTCTGTCGAGGGTTAGACCAAGGTACTTCAGGGTGGGGGATGTGGCGGATAGGGCGGTTGTGGAGGGCTACAGCGGCCAATGTCGTCTACATTATATACCGCTAGTCATGCAATGGTGTGCCATAAACAAACTGCAGACAGCAAAAAATAAAACATACACTCTTCTACAGGGTGTCCATAAAAGGACCCCTGATGTCAAAATTAAATATCTCGAAAACAAAGCTAGATAGAGGAATGCAGTAAACGGTATGTATATTGTGAAATCTGTAAGAAGTTTAAACAGCAGTTTGAAATAATAGTCACAAAAGCTGCTAACAGATGGCGCTGTAATCGCCACACTTAATGCCTAGTATAAATAGTGATCCATGCAGAAGATGCCACCACTTCAGGTTGGCCCTGTTTTCGTCAGCGATCCCACGGAGAAGGCGAATGCCATCGCTGATGTATTTGAAGCCAACTTCCAGCCTGTTGAGGACCCCATCAACCACGACCACATCCAGATGGTTCGACAACGCCTCCAGGTTTTCCTCGATTCTATCGCTGATGAGGACCCGATTGAAGCAGTTAGTGCAGAAGAGGTCTCCAGGATCCTTCGTCGCCTCAACAAACGAAAAGCAGGCGGCCCCGACCTGCTTACAAACGAAATTCTCCGTCATCTGCCACCTGAAGCGGCTGCCCACCTTGCGACGCTCTTCACTACCATCCTACGCACTGGCCACTTCCCTCAGGAATGGAAGCATGCAGAGGTCATACCTGTCCCCAAACCGGGGAAAGATCCAAGACAGCCAGGCAGCTATCGGCCTATCAGCCTTCTGCCAGCCATCAGCAAGGTCTTCGAGCGTGTGTACCTCTGCCGCCTCCTACAACACGTCCGACGAGAGGACCTCCTACCTGAAGAACAATGTGGATTTCGACCTGGCCCCGCCACAACCCACCAGCTGCCCCGCCTTGTAGAGGAGGCACTCGACGCCACCGAACGCCGGGAATACTTTGGAGCGGTCTTTCTCGACGTCTCGAGGGCGTTCGACTCTGTCTGGCATGAAGGGCTCCTCTTCAAGCTGCCGGACCCTGGCTTGCCCCTACCGCATGCCCGTCTGCTTCAGTTCTATCTCCACGACAGGACGTTCTGCGTCCGAACTGAGGAGCTCTCTACTTGCCGCATCATCCCTGCAGAGGTCCCCCAGGTCTCTGTCCTGGGCCCCATCCTGTACATATTATATACAGTCTCCAAAACCGGGTGCTTCGACTAGCCCTACATCTACCATGGGATATCCCAGCGGAAGACCTCCTCATGATCTCTGGAGTTCCCACCATTGTCTCGATTCCAGCCAGCTGCGCGTGTCTTCTACCAGAAGGCAGCTCGGTCAACCAATGCCCTCATTCGGGCTCTCGGCCAAAGAGTGCAACGGCTTAACGCCCCGAGATGGCCACACCTGCACCGCGCTGATTAGGCGTGGTTAGCACCTCAGGACAAGCACCACCACGACTGCAAACGACAGGACAACCAAACTCGCCAGGACCCTGACCCACCAACCACGTCACTTTGGAGGCATAGCCTACTGGCTTGAACTCCACCGACTCTCGGAAACACAGTTGTTTCCGTTATGCAGCAAGCGAGCGAGAGCGATCAGTTCCACTATTGAAACGTGAAAGGAGGAAGAGATTAAAACCATGTACTCCACTGAACAACGCGTTTCTCTGGTGCTAGAGTGTCACAGGTTAGAAGAGAGGCTTACGACAACAAGGCGAAGTTTTCCAGCACGATTTAATGTTCCAAAAGGACCAGATGCGAAAACCATTCGTACGCTCATCGCAAAAATTTCAACGAACAGGCAACGTAACAGATGATCTAGTGGGGTATGTTGGCCGCAAGAAAACCGCAGTTACGCCTGAAAATATCTCCACAGTTTCTGGAACTATTCAGCAAAATCCAATGTCATCCGTCCGTAGAATTGCATCTGAGACTGGTTTGAAGTGTTCCAGCACGCAGAAAATACTGAGAATGAGCCTACACATGTTTTCATTAAAAATTCAAACGCACCAGGCCATACCCGTACGTGCTGTGCAACAAAGGGTTGCCTTTGCTAATCAGATACTCACATTGATTAATAGTGAAGGATTTGATGTTGGCTGCATCTGGTTTACAGATGAAGCACACTTCCACCTGAATGGATAGGTTAATAAGCAGAACTGGCGATTTTGGGGTTCCGAAAAGCCATTTTGGTGTGAAGCGAAACCCCCGTATTCTCCTAAAGTTACTGTGTGGGCTGCAGTATGCAGCAGAGGCATTATTGGCCCTTTTTTTCATTCGAGAAACGGTTACTGGTGCACGTTACGTTGCAATTTTGGAACAGTTTGTCGCCAATCAGCAAGCTTTAGAGGATCGACCAGGCAGTGAATGGTTTATGCAAGATGGAGCCCGACCACATCGGAACGAACAAGTATTTCGCTTTCTTGAGGAATACTTCGGGAATCGAGTCATTGCTTTGGAATACCCCACATTTACTGGTGAAGGCAGGGATTGGCCTCCATATTCGCCGGATTTGACACCCTGTGACTTTTTTTTTGTGGGGCATAGTGAAAGACATGGTCTACCCGAAACATCCCGCCACGCTGCACGAGCTTGAATCGGAGATCTCTGTGGCATGTGAATCCATTTCGGTTGAGACACTACGAAATGTGTTGGCGAATTTCATTCTTCGTAACTATTATTTCAAACTGCTGTATAAACTTCCTACAGCTTTCAAAATAAACATACCGTTTACTGCATTCCTCTAGCGATCTTTGCATTCGAAATATTTAATTTTGTAATCAGGGAGCCCTTTTCTGGACACCCTGTAAATGGAGCTCTAAAAACAGATACATCAATCAAAATCGGGGAAACAAACATAAAAAGAAGTAAAGTCACACGCTATCTAGGAGTATACATTGACGAGAAATTAAATTACAAGGAACACATATGGTTATACACAGAAAAGGCAGAAAAATCCTACACAAATTGACTAGGCTTAACACAGAACAGTACAAACTTCCTTCATCAGTTACACGGATTTAGCACTTCTCGAATCAGTACTACGCTTTGCAGCAAGTAGCTGGGCGCCCCGTCTGATACTAGCCACCAACGTTACGGCAGTAAGACGCGGACAGAGGAGCGCACTACTTAGGTTCTCGAAAAATGGCCGGACCACCTCACTGGAGGCACTACGTGTAGTGCTGGGCATCTTTCCGATCGATATAACCATCAAATAGCGGGCTGCTATTTACTGGTTAATGAAGGGCAGACTAGTCCTGGGGAATTAGTAACTGGTTCGGTTCTGGAAAAAAAAAAAAAAAAAAAAAAAAAAAAAAAAAAAAAAAAAAACTAAGATGCTGCAGAATTGACTCTTGGCAGCAGGAATGAGAGGCAAGTGATAAGGGTCCATTCATTCTTCGCCGACATAGCGGAGAGACTAAGAATGAAACCTGTCGATCCCAGCCGCGGCATGGTTCACTTCGTGACAGAACATGGCCCTAACCCTACGCACTTACACCGCGTCAGTCTTAAAGAAACCCCATACTGCACATGTGGGGAGTCCAATTACAAAAACGTACCCGACTCACACGATAATAGTAGGCGGTGATTTTAATTTACCCTCGATCTGATGGCGAAATATATTTTCAAATCAGGAGGTAGGCATAAAACATCGTTCGAAAATGTACTCAACGCATTCTCTAAGAATTACTTCGAACAATTGAAGACTTAACATTCGAAATGTGCTAAGGACCAAAAATAAAGTTCTGAATATAGCAAAAACACGCCATTGTTTATCGTACGGAATTAATTAACATCAAGTTAATACAACATATATAGCAAGTCAAGAGGAAATTGTAGAGAATTGGCGAGAAGAAGAAAAGGAAGCGGAAGGTGTCTTAAACATTGCTCTATTCAGACTAAATGGGCTAAGTTCAACAGAGATATCAAGTTATATCTAAAAATATGAAATAAAACAATGTGAAACAATCTTCAGTTTGCAGCATCATTACACAAATCAGTAAAAAAATGACGATGACGATGTGCTGGCCGGCCGCGGTGGCCGAGGGGATTGAGGCGCTCCAGTCACGGTCTGCACTGCCACTACGGTCGGGGGTTCGAATCCCCCCTCGGGCATGGATATTTGTGCCGTCCTTAGTCTTAGCTAGTTCATAAGTAGTTTGTAAACTTAGGGACTGATGACCCCGTAGTTAAGTCCCATAAGTTCTACAAATATTTGAACATTTGAACGATGTGCTATAAAGGGTACCGTAGCAAGCTAGTCATTTTTTTAAGCAGAAAATCGTGGAACACGCGACAACACTGAAAGCTGTGTATGAGTGAAATCGTCCATAATTTTGCCTTTCTTTAGGGTGTTTACACTTTCCCACTGTTCAATTTCACTGAATGTCCTTTTGATGTACGCTACTCAAGGTGACGTGATTTAAATTTGTGCAACAGGACTGATATGTAGCTTCGTTGTGTTTATCAGTTCATCAGCAGCAGCCTGGAACTGTTTGAGTGTTTTGAATTGGACAGAATGGCGACTGAAGTAATTACTTCTTGTAAATCACGTAACATTTAACTACCTTCTTGCGCTTTTCTATGAAGGCAACATTTCTGTCATAGATAGGAAACTGTGGCCTGAAACGAGATACTTATGCACTATACACTCAAACAGACAAGAGCCACTGCGAACATGTACCTACGTGTATATAAGTACACGGTTTTTATTTTGGCCGCAGCAGTTGTCACTCCAAATCAAAAATTTCCTTTTGTTACCAGTTACACTAACAGTACTTTTAGTGCAATTCAAGACATGGAAGAGACACCATGCTGTGCTGTCAGCTCCTTGAGACCCTTCACCTGATGCCATAAACATATTACTACTTCACTGTTCTCATGAGCATGCACGTAGAAGTTGATTATCGAGCAAATTTAGAAAGATTAAAGCTGTGGAGTTAACACCAATGCCATCTGTTGGTGACTCTAAGAACCTCTTTCATTTGTCATATAAAAAAAGTGCTTTTAATATAATATACTCGCATTGATGTAGCACCTTTAGAGTGAAAAAAACCAATTTCGAAAAAAATTAGCACTTAGCACGTAGCACTTAGCACATTTAGAATGTTAGGTCGTCAATTAGTTCATGAGGCAACTAGAATTGTAAATGGATATGAAAACACACTTGATCTCTTAGCAACAAATAATCCTGAGCTCATAACGAGCATCAAAACGGATACAGGTAGTAGTGAACATAGTGCTGTCGCAGCGAGACTGAATATCGAAAGTCCCAAAGTTACCAAAAATAAACGAAAAGTAAATATGTCCAGGAAAGCATATAGAAATAAAATACATTGCTTCTTGAAAGTCAGATTCCACTCGTGTCTAACACTAAACGTAGGTGTAGACCAGCTGTGGCTCAAATTCAAAGAAGTGATATCGACAGCAGTTGACAGTTTTATACCAAATAAATTAATAAAAGAACGAGGTGATCCCCCTTGATATAGAAAACAGGTCAGGACACTGATGAAGAAGCAGAGGAAAAGGCATAATAAATTTAAACGAATACAAAATCCCCAGGTTTGGCGATCCTACTCAGGAGCTCGAAATTTAGCGAGGATTTCAATGCGAGATGCCTAAATACTTATCACAACGAAACTCTTCCTCGAAATTTGACTGAAAACCCAAAGAGATTTTGGTCACAGGTCACACCTATATTCAAGAAAGGCAATAGGAGTAACCCATTAAACTACAGGCCTACTTCATTGACGTCAATTTGCAGCAGGGTTTTGGGTATTCAAATATTATGAATTATCTCGAACAGAATGATCTATTGACCCAAGGTCAACACGGATTTAGAAAATATCGTTCATGCGAAACGCAACTAGCTCTTTATTCACACGAAATGATTGGTGCTATCGCCAAGGGTTCGCAAATCGATTTCGTATTTCTTGAATTCCAGAAGGCTTTTGGCACCGTATTAATCGATGATAAGGCATCGACTAAAACAGAGGTGATATCGGGCGTTCCACAGGATGGTGTTATTGGTCCTCTGCAGTTCCTTATTTACATAAACGATTTAGGGGAAAATCTAAGTAGCTTTCTTAGGTTGTTTGCAGATGACGCCGTCATTTACCGTCGAGTAAAACCATCTGAAGATCAAAACCAACTGCAGATCGATTTGAATAAGATATCAGAATGGTGCAAAACTTTGCAATTGACTCTAAATAATGAGAAGTGTGAAGTCGTCCACATGAGTACCAAAAGAAATCCGCCAAACTTTGTTTACAAGATAAATCAATCAAATGCCGTAAACTCTACAAAATACCTAGGAATTACTATTACTTCAGACTTAAACTGGAAAGAACACGTAGATAATGTCGTGGGAAAGGCGAACCAAAATCTGCGTTTTATTGGCTGAACCCTTAAAAGATGCAACAGAACTCAAAAAAAGAAAAAAAAAACTGCATACACTACGCTTGTCCGTCATTTTTCGGAGTATTGCTGCTCATCCTTATCAGGCTGGTTTGACGGAGGACATCGAAAGAGTCCAAGGAAGGGCAGCTCGTTTCGTATTGTCACGATACAGGGGAGGCAGCGATACGAAAATGATACAGGATCTGGAATGGGAATCATTACATCATCGGCGCCTATCGCTGCGGCGTGGGCTACTTACGAAACTCCAATCGCCAACATTCTCCTCCGGATGCGAAAATGTATTGTTGACTCCCACTTACATAGGTAGAAATGATTATCAGAATAAAATACGAGAAATCAGAGTTCGAACTGAGAGATTCAGGTGTTCTTTCTTCCCGCGTGCTATTCAAGAATGTAATGGGAGAGAAATAGTATAATGGTGGTTCGATGAACCCTCTGCCAGGCACTTAAAAGTGATTTGCAGAGTATGCAAATGTAGATGTAGATGTAGATATTCGAGTTTTTTATGGTGAAAAAGGGTAATGGAGAGTGGTTGTGGAATAGAGAAAAGTGACAGTTGAAGTCGTGGGGGAGGTAGACATGGCAGTAAAATGATAGATGGATCTATAGAGCAGCAATGTGAGCAAAAGGCAGAGGAGAAAGTGAAAATGAGAAAAGAACCAACTTTGGGGGTCGCGATCACAAAGATCGCCGAACTTCAGCAAGGTAAATGTTATCCACTTTCCCTACCAAACCATCCGCAAGGAGATAATGATGATTTCGTGTGCCATTCTTAGGCGTTCTCGGCTTGCCTGATGCAAGTCTTTAAGTGACGCCACATGGGCGACTTGCGCGCCGATGATGATGATGATGATGATGATGACAACACCCAGTCCCCGAGTGGAGGAGATGTCCAACCCGACCGGGAATCGAACCTGAGACTTTTGCACGGTAATCTACCACTCTGTCCACAGTACTACGGAGTAGCCTTGTGTAGTTCGCGAACGAATTAGTTCGGAACAGCGCTCTCACAGGCGAACTTCGCGAACTAGTTCGCAGATCCCTCGCCTCTTAGTTTGTCTGCTCCTTTTCCGAAGACTGACGGATAACAGCGAGAGGACGCGAGAGCAAACAGAATCACGTGATTATCTTCAACCAGGTGTCGTCATTTCGAGATGAGATGCAGCTCAGCTGTAGTTCTAGTAGTGGTAGCAAAAGCCAAAACGAGCGAACGAACTAAAAAGAGCGACCTACTTCTCGGCCGAGCTGCGAACTAAAAGAAGAGCTACCGGTCGCAAATTTAAAATATGCATGATATTTCGCGAACTAAAACATGCGCGATAGATCGTGAACTAAAATATGCATGGTAGATCGTGAACTAAAATATGCGCGGTAGGTCGCGAACTAAAATACGCGCGATAGGTCAGGAACAGAGTTAAAACTCACGTGTTTGCCTTCTGCTGATAAGATCCATTTCGAGGTTAGCGTCTGTCTGCTAGATTACATAGTTCAGTGCAACAAAATTTCTGGTTTGAATTATTCTGACTCTGCAATATCTGACTAATAAATTCCATAATACCAAGATATAGCTAGGTGGGGGAACTTCCATCTGCACGCGCAAACCGCGGCGCTCAGCTGTCACTGGGACCGGACGAACTGAAAGAACGAACTAATGTGAGCGCTCCCGATCGCGAACTATTATGCGCAAGTCTACAACGGAGGCGGACATGTGTAAGGGCGACACTATGTCGAGTGAAGAGACAAACAGCAGTCAGTGAGAAAGCCGAGAAAGTGGCAGTATGGGAAAAATGGGATAATGACAAAGGTAGAGACAGTGAAAGCAGCAAGACGGAGACTAATGCTAAGGAAGATCGAGAGAAAGGGATGCAAACAGTAACAACGGGAGGGTAATAGAAAGTTTGAGTTGAAGAAAGAGGAGGCAGTAGAAGTCAAAGGGAGAGACTGCGTAAAAGAATATGGTATGTTCTGTGTTAAAAGAACGCGAATATGTTCTCATGCCAAACTGATTGGTGAGGAAAGCAAAATGAAGACCGCCACTTTTCTGTCAGGCTTTTAAAGAGAAACATATTTTCATTGTCGTGCTCCGAAAAAGCATTTTCCAGCTGGTTGAATGATTTTTGATGTTACTCCTTTTTCTATTATTTATAAAAGATTTTTTCCTGACATAGTACGTACGTACTACAAAAAACATAAGAAATATAACTCTTCAGTAAATCTCTACAAATCACATAATGTAAGAGAAGTGTTCAATGAAACGTCTTAAAAACTAAATTCAAGTCTGTGCCCTCAGCAGTTAACGTGATGCTCACCTCCTCTTTCGACGTCCGAGGTCCCAAAATTTCTCGAGCACGGAAAACCATTAACAGTGACGTGTTCTGGGAGACACTCTGTAGCCTACACAAGTCCATGAAGAGCAAACGGCCTGGGCTGCCCACAGGGGGGAGTGATTCTGCTCCATGATAACGCGCGTTCACACGCCTCTAGGGTCATACATACTGGCCAAGTTCAAGTGGGAGCCGCTTGAGCATCCACCGTACATCCCGGACAAGTCGCCCTGTGACTTCCATCTGTTGGAGGTCTGCTAAAGAAAAACATCTCAAAGGAAAGATTTTTAATCAACATTATCAGGAAAGTAAGTAGTGTAGATCAAATCACACGCAAAAATGCACTCGTTTCGAAGAATCCAATCACGAAATTCAACAATAATGATTGTAATAATATCACAGATCGATCACTTGATGTAATACGCGAAACTTCAAATCGATTTTTTAAAGAGTTGTATAAAAATAAATTTCTTTTTTACTGCTTTATTTATTCATTCTTATATTTCCTTATTCGTATGCTTATCCTTACAGAGAAAGAGATGAAGACATTGTAGCACGCATAGACCAAAGATATGATCTGTGGCATCACGTTTCGCTGTATGTAACCTCCTTGCTATAGACTCAACAAACGTCATCGCTGGCCTTCAGTCCGAATTTTTTTAATAATTTGACGACTTTCAACCACCATAGCTTCCACTCCTTTATAGCTATCGGCATGGAACTGCTACGGTGTACAACGGGATACTTCGGACAACAATTACACACTCACCATTCGTTTGCGTTCAGTAGTTTTCACTCAGAGCGAAATATTAACACACACAAATGTAAAATTTTATGTACACTGATAACTTTTCAGCCCAATACAATCCACCCTTTTATCATTATCAACCCTCAAGCAACAATGAAAGCAATAAAACCATTTTCAAAGAGTAAATATAATTTTCAAAGATTAATTATTGTTCCGTATTTCAAGTTATATTCTTCAAATTACTAAATATCTATCAGGTCGCTATAAAACCGTGCCTAAAACCGTCCTCAGGTATAAATTAGTAACTGTACAAATATTTAAGTCTCTGCGTCTTGTCGTTCGGGCGTGATAAGCGTACACCGAACAGACATTCATATATATATATATATATATATATATATATATATATATATATATATATATATATATATATATCCGATCGCCGTAAAACCGTGCCTAAAGCCTTCCCCGGGTAGACATTAATAAATGTTCCAATTTTTAGCTCTTTATGTCCTGTGGTTCAGATAAACGTACACCGAACAGACATTGACATTTATAGATATAGATTAATTTTTTTTTTCTTGATAGAAAGTGCGGTTAATATGACTATCAGCTATAGCGACTGTAAACCTTGGTCCCTATGACGTCATGATTATGGATGTAATTCCGTCCAGCGGGTTGCGAAAGGTTCGCCATACCTATTCTATGTTTTGTGAAAATTCTCGAGCTAAATATCACATTTGCGTGCTTTTCATGCAGAATAATTCAGAACGAATAAAACAAGGACAAATATTTGTCTCTACGGAAATGAAAGAGTTCGTAGGTACTTTTTCTCTTCTGTCGGTAAAACAAAGGTTGACATTGCCACTTCTAACAGAACATTATTCGCAGGGGCAGCTTTAAAGCGGTATTTCCCGTTATCGCATCGCAACTGTCCGACGATATTAAAAATTCACTGGGCACATATTTACAGCCTGTGCACTGATAAGTAGTTCTTGTAACGGTTTTGCGCCACAGCGTAATATCGCTGACGTCAAAGCAACGGGATATTGACAGAGTTATTGCGAAAAATTCTGTGAGTTATACTTCGCAGCTTGACGGAGTATCCCTGGCGAAACTACCATAACAAACACTTTTGCTATTATTTAGAAGCATAATAGTAATGTCTTAGCTAGACTACACAAAAGTGTCCACTGAACTGTTAAAAAGCGTGTACTGCTGACAGTGATAAGGGTGCTAGCCAGAATGTGACATTGAGAAGAAAGAAGAAGTGAAATACATTCTTTACGTACAGTAACAGAATTTATTTCATCATTAACAGGTTTTCGATTTTGAAGGTAATTATGGGGTAACTCAATATCATAATGACAGAAAAAATTAGGAGAAGCAGAGATTATCGGTGGTACAAACTGCGAAACTTTATTGGAATAACTTACAGATTTCGTTTATAACCATGGTGTTAAATATCAGACAAGTGTTTGGTTGAACTTCGTACTAGCATGTACATAAAAGTATGTGAAAATAATAAAATGGAACCGAACTTTATTTTAAAGTCATATTCGTCTTTATTTCTATGATCCTTAGTAGTACTTCGATGTTGTTGTTGTGGTCTTCAGTCCGGAGACTGGTTTGATGCAGCTCTCCACAATACCCTATCCTGAGCAAGCCTCTTCATCTCCACATACGAACGGCAACCTACATCTCTCTGAATCTGCTTACTGTATCCATCTCTTGGTCTTCCTCTGCAATTTTTCCCCACACACTTCCCTCCAACGCTAAATTCACCATTCCTTGATGTCTAAGAATGTGTCCTACCAATATATCCCTTCTTTTAGTCAAGGTATGCCAGAAATTTCTTTTCTCCCCAATTCTGTTCAGTACCTCCTCATTAGTTACGCCATCCACCCACCTAATCTTCAGCATTCTTCTGTAGCACCACATTTCAAAAGCCTCAATCCTCTTCCTGTCTGCGCTGTTTATCGTCCATGTCTCACTCCCATACAAGGCAACACTCCATACAAATGCCTTCAGAAAGGACTTCCTTAGGCTTAAATCAGTATTCGATGTTAACAAATTTCTCTTTTTCAAGAACGCTTTTCTACCCATTGCCATTCTGCATTTTATATCCTCTGTACTGCGAGCATCATTTGTATTTTTACTGCCCAAGTAACAAAACTCATCTACCTCCTTCATTGTTTCGTTTCCCAATCTAATTCCTTCAGCATTACCTCATTTTCTTACACTGCACTCCATTAGCCTAGTTTTGCTCTTGTTAATGTTCATCTTATATGCACCTTTCAGCACACTGTCCATTCCGTTCAATTGTTCTTCCAGGTCCTTTGCTGTATCTGACAGAATTACTATGTCGTCGGCAAAACGCAATGTTTTTAATTCTTCACCCTGAACTTTAATTCCTTCTCCAAATTTCTCCTTGCTTTCCTTTATAGCTTGCTCAATGTACAAATTGAATAACAATGGAGAAAGACTACAACCATGTCTTACTCCCTTTCCAAACACTGCATCCCTTCCATGCTCGTCAACTTTGACAACCGCAGTCTGGTTTTTGTACAAGTTGTAAATAACCATACGTTCCCTATATTTTACTCCTGCTTGCTGCCGGCCGCGGTGGCCGAGGGGACTAAGGCGCTTCAGTCACGGTCCGCACGGCCACTACGGTCGGGGGTTCGAATCCCCCCTCGGGCATGGATATTTGTGCCGTCCTTAGTTGTAGGTAGTTCATAAGTAGTTTGTACGTTTAGGGACTGATGACCCCGTAGTTAAGTCCCTTAAGCTTAACAAACATTTGAACATTTGAACTCCTGCTTGCTTCAGAACTTGAAATAGTTTATTCCAATCAACATTGTCAAAAGCCTTTTCCAAATCTACAAAAGCTAGAAATGTAGGTTTGCCTTTTTTTTTTTAATCTATCTTCTAGTATAAGCCGTAAAGTGAGTATTGCCTCCCGTGTTCCTACATTTCTCCTGAACCCAAACTGATCTTCCCCGAGGTCGGCTTCTACCAGCTTTTCCATCCTTCTTTATATAATTCGTGTCAATATTTTGCAACCATGACTTATTAAACTGATGGTTCTGTAGTTTTTACACCTGTGTGCACCTGCATTCTTTGGAATGCGGATTATAACATTTTTCTTAAAGTCTGAGGGTACTTCGCCCGTCTCATACATCTTATACAGCAGGTGAAACAGGTTTGTCATGGCTGGTTCTCCCAGAGACTTCAGTAGCTCTGAGGGAATATCATCTACTCCAGGGGCCTTGTTTCGACTTATGTCTTTCAGGGCTCTGTCAAATTCTTCTCTCAGTACAGTGTCTCCTATTTCATCTCCATCTACATCCTCTTCCCTTCCTACAATATTGTCTCGAAGTTCATTTCCTTTGTAGAGCCGCTCTACATACTCTTTCCACTGTTCAGCTTTCCCTTCTTTGCTGAGAACTGTTTTCCATCTGTGTCCTTGATATTCATAAAGCTGTTTTCCTTATCTCCAAATATTTCTTTTATTTTCCTGTACGCTGTATCTATTTTTCTCCTATTTGTAACTTTTTCTACATCCTTGCATTTGCCTTCTAGCCACTCCCGCTTAGCCATTTTGCACTTCCTGTCAATCTCATTTCTTCGATGTATACTTCGATGTATAAAAATGATATTAAGAAGTTATCCGGGAGAAATCGGCTCGTGTTCACTAGCGTGAGAAATTTAAGGTTAGGTCTTTTTGTTCATAGTATTACCACTCACGTAGGGCTGCAGTCGTTGATTACAACATTTCGGGTGAAAATAAAAATTGTTGCTCACAATTATCAGACGCTTATATCTGTTTTCTTTGATTCACATGTGATGTGACATCAGGGGTGATTTAGGGCACTAAGGAGTGATGCCATCGACATACTATATACGTGAAAGGTGAAAGGTAAGCCTATAGGTCAGACCTTTTATATTATGACTCGAGCGCATAATAGCAACCTGATGAAGTTACAATAAACTGTCGTGGAACGTAATGTGTGAAAATACACCTATTATTTTTCCTTTTTTTCAGTCGGCAACAGTTCGTGGAACGTATACTACAAAATGTGCTCCGTTCCTATTTTATTTCTTGGAAGATAATAATCAAACGATTGTTGATGCATAAAACGTTCCAGTAATGTTTTTTTAATGCTGACTGTTCAGCACCTAAGTAGTCTAGTCTACTACATTTCGTTGTTTCATGCTAATCGTTTTACTCGCTATAACGGAATAAGTGATTGATATGGAGTTACAGTAATTCTCTCCAAGTCAGAATAATCACGTAAAATTCGTGTATCACATCAAACTTGAAGTTAGTTTAAACTTTATATAGGTTTATCTACTTCTTTGGATAAATCTGCAACTGTAGATCTGGTCTTTATAACAGTTCGTTTACTGTAGCAATATTAGAATTTATAAGCAGATACATAATGTAAATCCATAAATTCCTCAATACAAAAGTCAGTTAGGTTGAAATTAATTCTCAGCTAATGGCACTATTTTTATGATGTGTATCTTTCGAATTTTACTTGCAAATTATTGGTTCTACTGTCAGGTTTTTGACTGATGGATGGATGTGGAATTTTGAGCGCAATACAAGGTCTTTTGCGCCATAAGGTTTTTGAAATAATTGCATGAATGAGTTCAAACTCTGTACGAAGGTAACAATTCTTTTTAAATCCAGTAATCATCATCTTTTAGAGATATCATGGTTTAAAGTCTACCTAAATTTAGAACGTGCTGAAACGCGAAGGTCAAGACAATAATCGGCTCTACAATTGATAGTATTATGTCAGTTTATCAACGTTTCGTTCTTTGTGTGTCAGTTGAACGGAATACACAGTCTCTTGAAAGTAGGTAGTAAGTGAACATTAACGAAAAAAAAAAAAAAAAAAAAAAAACAGAGGACTGGTATGTAGTCTATGAAAATCAGGCGATGCTGGTGTAGTAGATTAGGTAACGAGACAGTTAAAGAAGTAGGTGAGTTTGTTTGTTTGTGTAGCAAATTAACAAGTGATAGCCAAAGTTGAGAAGATATAAAATGCTGAATGGCTGTGGTAAAAATAGCATTTCGGAAGAAGAGAAATTTGTTGATATCGAATATTAATGTAGTAAGTGTTAGAAAATTTTTTTTGAAGGCTTTTGTCTGGAGTGTAGTGAACGGGAGTGAAACGACAAGTTCAGAAAGAAAAAGATAAAGGTTTTTGAAATTTTTTGCCACACGAGTATTCTGAAGATTACTTGTAATCATTGATACCAATAATCCCGATTTTACAAATCTACATTAAAATTAATACGTTTTTGTTAAATAACTTTCGTATGTTCCATTTGTAATTTTTCACTTTTCCACTCAAAATCGAATTCTGCGACCCCAAAAACCTCTTTATACAAATTTCGAATATTTTTCGACTTCTGTCCAGCTTTTCGGCCGCTTCAGACCACTGTGCACCAAACTGCGGGGCGCGCGGCCGTTCGCCGTCGGGGGTTCGAGTCCGCCCCCCTCCCCCCCCCCCACCCCCACGGACATGGGTGTTGGTGTTGTCCTTAGGCTACTTTACCTTAGTTTAAGTAGTCTGTAAACTACGGACTAATGACCATGTAGATGAGTCTGATAGATTTACAAACATTTGAACGTATGGGCCGCCAAGTGACGTGGGATCCCATGATCCCGGCACCCGCCATCCGTGAACAAGTACTGCAAGTACTGGAGACCTTGCAACACACTGTGAGTTGCCGCACAGTGTCTGGTACCTGCATGACTGACGTCATAGCGCTAAATGCACTCATGCTATTGACACCGCAACACCAACGCCGGCGTCTGGAATATTTCCATTCCTTTTGAGGCACGGACAGTTGGTGAATGGCGTCGATTCATATTGTTTGAAGAGTTCCACAGCTCCACCATAACATCCTACTACAATTGTGCCCTCGTTTGTCAAGGACAGAGGCCACTCCCTGCCAGTAATCCATAAGTGCAACCTATAAGGGAGGAGCCAAAGCATTCCTCGTTTCCAGAATTCCTGCCAATGTGACAAGAGCCAGTTCTCTTCTGTGTCCTACAGATCGGCGTACGAGTTGAAGTGCTTGACTTTCAGATTTTTTCTTTTTGAAATAATATCCGGGATGCATCTACAGCTACAAAGATACTCTGCAAATCACATGTAAGTGCCTGGCAGAGGATTCATTAACCACTTTCATAACTTTTCTCTACCGTTCCATTCTCTAATAGCGCGCGGGAAGAAAGAACACCTAAATCGTTCCGTTTTCGATCTGATTTCTCTTATTTTATTTGGATGGTCATGTCTCCCTAAGTAGGTGGGTGCTAGAAAAATATTTTCACATTCAGAAGTAAAAGTCGTTGACTGAAACTTCGCAAACAGATCACGCCTCAATGAATAACGTATTTCTTTTAATGATTTCCACCCCAATTCGTGCAACATTTCCGTGTCGCTTTTCCCCCCGTAACGTGATAAAACAAAACGAGCTGCCCTTCTCTGAACCTTATCAATGTCTTCCGTCAGTCCCATCTGGTGAGGGTCCCAACAGTACTCCAGGAGAAAACGCACAAGTGTGATGTAGGCAGTCTCTTTGGTGGAGCTGGTGCATCTTCGAAGCGTTCTGCCAATTAAACGTAACCTTTGGTTCGCCTTCCCCACAATATTTTCTGTGTGTTCTCTCCAGTCAAAGTTGTTCGTAGTTGTAACTCCAAGGTATTTGGTAGAATTTACGACCTTAAGGTTTGACTGATTTATCGCGTAATTGAAGTTCAGCGTATTTCTTTTAGTGGTTATGTGTATTACTTCACACTTTTCTTTATTTAGTGTCAATTCAAATGTTCAATTGTTTGTAATTCTATCGGACCAAACTGCGTGGTCATCAGTCCGTAGCTTACAAACTACTTAAACCTAGGTAAACTAACCTACGGATAAACACACACACCCATGCCCTAGGGAGGACTCGAACCTCCATGGCGAGCAACCGCGCGCTCCGCAGCGAGACGCCTTAGACCGCTCGGCTACTCCACCGCGGCTTGGTGTCAATTGCCAATTTTCCCACCACGTAGAAATTTTGTCTAAATCGCTTTGCAGTTGCTTTTGATCCTCAATTGACGACAGCATGTCGACAGCATGATACGCGAACAGTCTAAGGGAGCTATTCAGATTGTCTCCTAAATTGTTTATAAACACGAGGAAGAGTAGGGGACCTATAACGCTTCCCTATGGAACGCCAGATATTACTCTGTTTTACTCGATGTAGGGCACAAAATGCCCCAAAATACACGTCACTGTTAATGGTTTCTCCGTGCTCGAGGAATTCCATGGGTATTGTTCCTCGTACGTCGAAAAAGACGGTGAGGATCAACTTGCCTGCTGAGGACACAACTTTGAACTTCTCAGGGGGGGGGGGGGAGGTGATGACGCATGCTTCGCGTTCCTAGATGGCGCACTAAGTTATCCCAAAGCGGCATATTCAAATTTCAACCGATTTGGTTTTTAAGACATTTCGTACATATCACTTGAACACTCCTCGTGTATGCATTCAAGTCAACTCAGATCAGCACAAAGGAAAACCTTTCAGGAAGTGGAGACGATCCTCGCGGATCTGTGCAAGTATTATGATGATAATCACTTGGAACAAAGGCCAGACGCAAGGTTTGTGACTTACTTTTGAGAAATAGAGAAACTAGAAGGAAGCTATATCTATAAATATCTATAAATGTGAATGTCTGTTCGGTGTACGTTTATCACGTCTGTACCACAAGACATAAAGAGCTAAACATTTGTACAATTACTAATGTCTACCCGGGGAAGGCTTTAGGCACGGTTTTATGGCAATCGGATAGCTATTTACCAATATATATTAATGTGAATGTCTGTTCAGTGTACGTTTATAACGTCCGAACAACAAGACGCAGAGACATAAATATTTGTACAGTTACTACTTTATACATGAGGAAGGTTTTAGGTGCGGTATTATAGCGACCTATAGATATTTAGTAATTTGAAGAATATAACGCGAAATGTCGAACAATAATTACTCTTTGAAAATGATATTTACTCTTTGAAAATGGTTTTTTTCGTTTCATAGTTGCCTGACGGTTGATAATGATAAAAGGGTGGTAAGTTATCGGTGTATATAAAATTCTACGTGTGTGTGCCTTAATATTTCGCTCTGCAGCGAAAACTACAGAACGCAAATAAATGGTCTGTGTGTCATTGTTGTCCGAAGTCTCCCGTTTACACCATAGCAGTTCCATGCCGATAGCTATAAGGGGATGGAAGATATGGTGGTTGAAAGTCGTCAAATTATTAAAAAATTCGGACTGAAGGCGTTGGCGACTCTATAGCAAGGAGGTTACATACAGCGAAACGTGATGCCCCAGACCATATCTTTGGTCTATGCGTGCTACAATGTCTTCAGCTCTTTCTCTGTAAGGATAAGCATACGAATATGGAAATATAAAAGTAAATAAATAGCACACTACTGAAAGGTAGCTTATCTATCGTAATCAAGCAACACGCGAGCGGAGTCGTGTGTTTAAGCAAATATTCCATAACATATTTTCTACATTTACATGAGATGCTCTGCAAGTCACAATTAAGTGCCTGGCAGAGGGTCCATCGAACCACAATTATACAATTTATCTCCTATCCATTCTCGAATAGCGCGCGGGAAGAAAGAACACCTGAATATCTCTGTTCGAGCTCTGATTTCTCGTATTTTATTTTGATGATCATTTTTACCTATGTAAGTGGGAGTCAACAATATGTATTTCAGTTTACAAGCCGCGTCATGTCGGATAAAATCCTCGAGCTTTCGATGACAAGCTCCGCCATCGTCATCAGGAGTAAAATCATTTACTGCTGGCGTTGGCAAGGCGTCCTGCTTATATAGCTGCAGCGCTGCATCTGGAAGTTTCTGGAGGGCCGGAGAGCGCATGCGCAGGCCGATGGGCCGCGGTACCGCGTGAATATCACGTGGAGCGTGCCATCGGCGCCACGTTTGAACCTGGCGCTCTCGTTGCCCTATAAGTGCGAGACCTCTGTTTCCGCTCTACGTCCAGGGCTCACCCCAGTGATCTCAATGAATAACACTGGATACACAACTGTAGTGTTTTGAATCTGTGAAAATCGTGACACTATTTTTGTTAGGTTGGCAACTCCGTACATATAGGTCGTGTAGTTCTTTTGTATTCTGCGTCCTTTGAAAATAAAATATGAATGATTAATTACTTTATTAAAAACATTATACTAAAGTTCGAGTCGTTTATGCTTGAAGAGAACTCAAAGGAAATGAAGTAATGTTCAAATCCATAGATGAACTATATTTTTAGCCAGTTCCTATCACCCTGAATTTAATGAATAAATGACACTGTTGTAGACGCTACTTCTCGTGTTCATTTCTCTTTTTGCCTCCTGTTTATAATGCTTTCCGTTTGAGCCCACCGACTGGAAATTGCTGCATGAAAAATAACGCTTATATCAGACACCTCGAATTGCTCGTTTTTACACCTTCGTTAATCTTTCTACAGTAAAACAATTTATCCATTTAACGCAATATGGTAGAAACACTACTTCTGAATAAAAAGTATAACTGACGTACACGATTTAAAAAACCCATGCCTTTTCTGCTGTTCCGTATCATGAGTATAACGTTTATTCTATGTCTCAACTATTTTATGAACAGTATTAAAATGTTCATAGGTAGCTGCCGTTGTATTTGAGTTACTTTGTTCGGAAAGCAACTGTAACAAAAGATTACAGAGTCATAAAGTTAAATTCGGTGTACGCAAATACTACTAACAACTGGATAGAGACAGATATATGTTCACCAATGTGGCGTCGAACGTCACGCTTTCGTAATACACAGTACTGACTCCAGATTATCTTTGTGTTCACTGGCCCACCCCCACGCCCTTCTGAGTGTATACTCTTGGTCTCTGTTGAAATTTTTTCTGTTGATTTTAGACGCCTCTTTTATAACAGAATCCCAGTAATATGTTTGGACAAGAAATTTCTTGTATTGAAGTAGTATTTTATCTCCATTTGTTAGGCAATGTTCTGCCAAAGCTGACTTCTCAAGTTCTCTTTGTTTCATGTGCCGAGTGTGTTCTGCACGACGTTCAGCAACAGTTCTAATAGTTTGTCCAATGTAAATACTTCCGCACTCACAGGGGACGCCATATACACCCGGAACACGCAGACCTGTACTGTCCTTAATAAGACGTAATACGTCTCTGATCTTGGAAGAGGGCCGGAAAACTGGTCTCAGTCCATGTTTCTTCGGGAGGCGTCCAATCCTCCTGGTCGTTGCTCCACAGAAAGGGAGGAATGCTGCCGGCTTGGCCTCGTCCGTTGATTCACGAGTTTCCTTACATTGGTGGCAACGGAAAGATTTAGAGAATTCACCTTTGCCGCAATGGAGTAGCCGAGCGGTCTAAAGCACCTCGTTGCGTAGCGCGCGGTTGCTCGCCGTGGAGGTTACAGTCCTCCCTGGGGCATGTATGTGTGTGTTTGTCCGTAGGTTAGATTACCTAGGTTTAAGTAGTTTGTAAGCTACGGACTGATGGCCACGCAGTTTGGTCCGATACATTTACAGACATTCGAACATTTGAATTCACCTTTGCTGTAACCTTTTCCTTGTAAACACGCTCAAATATCGGAATTGAGACTCCAGATGGTCGTCGTCAGAAATAACCTTTGCCCTGTGTACTAGCGTGTTCAGGACAGCTTTCTTGTGTACAGGATGATGGAAGCTGTTGCCGTTCAAGTACAAAAATGTTCAAATGTTTGTTAAGCTTATGGGACTTAACTACGGGGACATCAGTCCCTAAACTTACAAACTACTTATGAACTACCTTATGTTAAAGACGGCACAAATATCCATGCCCGAGGGGGGATTCGAACCCCCGACCGTAGTGGCCGTGCAGACCGTGACTGAAGCGCCTCAGTCTCCTCGGCCACCGCGGCCGGCCCGTTCAAGTACCGATCAGTGTGTGTAGATCTCCTATACACTGAATGACCAAGCGGGCCTCCTGCTTTTCGCTCGACCAAAACATCAAGAATGGGATCTTACCATCCTTCTCCATCTCGACAGTGAATTTTATGTTGGGATGGACACCGTTCATGTGGTCTACGAACTGCTGCAACGTATCCTTATCATGAGGTCATATCACAAAGGTTTCGTCAACGTAGCGTAGGAAGTGGCGCTGAGTTAAGTGTCTGTTCTTCAAACTACTCCATAAAAAAATTTGCCACAAACGGAGACGATGGAGATCCCATTGCAGTGCCATCCGTCATCTCATAAAATTCGTTGGGACACTGAATGTGCGTTGTCGTTAAGGTATGGCAAATCAGCTTGACGATCTCAGGTGAAAATTGTTGCGCAAACAGGTCAAAGTGTCTTGTACTGCTACCCTTGTAAAAAGCGAGACCACGTCTAAACCAACCATAATGTCGTTTTGCTCTACTTTCATCTTCTTTAGAATTTCGACGAACGAATGCGAGTTGAGTTTACAAAGTGATTTTCAAATTTGAGGGGGTACCTTCGAAGCCATTACGACGCTCCAAAGCTGGGAATAATTAGAAACCCAAAACAAGCTGTTTATTATGTTTGCCCAGTGCTACCGGTTGCAGTGCATGACCATTTTGAAGCGCCAGTAGAACATAAATTGTATGGAAGAAAAGAAGAAAGTTTGTAGGTTGCAGTATAACAATTTGAAACAAAATGAACGCAAGACCACTGTCGAGAAACGAAGCTAATACTATCTGCCCAGAACACGATCACACGCAATTGTACTTGCACCGCCTATGGATCACTACCTAACGTGCTCCGCACATCTGGCCAGTTACTGTGACTTTCTGCAGAAGAGTATGCACCACCAGTCTGGCGAACGTCCATACACATCAAACAGGTGGATTGGGCCATGAATGACACTGGGCGCCTAAGCCTACTAAAAGAAAAATCTATCAAATTATTGGCATAGCATCTCCAGACGTGCGCATGAGAACAGTTGCAGAAATGAAGCAGAAGTAAGAAATGGACCCCAGCACCATCTTTTCGGACATGGAACACAAAAACTTGGGCAGAGGTCAAGGAGGAGCATCATGCACACAACAGCATCAACTGCATCAGCACTTGGTGTTAGGGGAACAGAGCTGTGGCAAAATTCATTAACGGAAAGGACTGGGGAGCACAGCAGCGAAGACCCTGTTCCACGATTTCATCTGCCCTGTGTGAGATTGAAGGCGCTAAAATGACTAAGGAGAGGAGACTCTCAATGCAAGGCGAACCTCACAAAGTGGGCTTCACAACCGATGACGAGTCCTGTGAGTGTGGCGACCTTCAGGACCCAAAACATCTCCTTGCCTGCAGAAACCTGCCCAGTTCCTGCAACACAAAAGACCTGTTTTTAGGAAATAGTAACGTCATCAAGACAGTAGGATTCCGGAGCACAACAGCAGTGATTTGCATAATTTCTTATTACAATAATTTTGTGTGTGTCTATATTCTAATTAATCTACTGTGAATATACATTCCTGGCCATTAAAATTGCTGCACTACGAAGATGACGTGCTACAGACGGGAAATTTAACCGACAGGAAGAAGATGCTGTGATTTGTAAATGATTATCTTTTCAAGATCATTCACACAACGCTGGCGCCGGTGGTGACACCTACAACGTGCTGACATGAGGAAAGTTTAGAACCGATTTCTCATACACAAACAGCAGTTGACCTGGTGAAACGTTGTTGTGATGCCTCGTGTAAGGAGGAGAAATGCGTACCATAAAGTTTCCGACTTTGATACAGGTCAGATTGTAGCCTATCGCGATTGCGGTTTATCGTATTGCGACATTGCTGTTCGCGTTGGTCGCGATCCAATAACTGTTAGCAATATGGAATCGCTGGGTTCAGGAGGGCAATACGGAACGCCGTCCTGGATCCCAACGGCCTCGTATCACTAACAGTCGAGATGACAGGCATCTTATCCCCATGGCTCTAACGGATCGTGTAGCCACATCTCGATCCCTGAGTCAACAGATGGGGACGTTTGCAAGACAACAACCATCTGCACGAACAGTTCGACGACGTAGGTAGCAGCATGGACTATCAGCTCGGAGACCATGGTTGCGGTTACCTTTGACGCTGCATCACAAACAGGAGCGCCTGCAATGGTGTACGCAACGACGAACCTGGCTACACGAATGGCAGAACGTCATTTTTCGCGTGAATCCAGGTTCTGTTTACAGCATCACGATGGTCGCATCCGTGTTTGACGACATCGGGCTGAACGTACATTGGGAGTGTGCATTTGTCATCGCCATACTGGCTTATCACCCGGCATGATGTTATGGGGTGCCATTTGTTACACGTCCGTCACCTACATTTTAGCAGGATAATACACGACCGCAGTTGCAGATCATGTACGGGCCTTTCTGCATACGTCAAATGTTCGACTGCTGCCCAGGTCAGCATATTCTCCAGATCTCTCACCAATTGAAAACTTCTGGTCAATGGTGGCCGAGCAACTGGCTCGTCAATGCACTAGTCACTACTCTTGATGAACTGTGCCATCGTGTTGATGCTGCATGGGCATCTGAATCTGTACACGCCATCCAAGCTCTTTTTGACTCAATGCCCATTCGTATCAATGCCAGAGGTGGTGGTTCTGCGTACTGATATCTCAGTATCTATGCAGCCAAATTGCAATGTAATCTAATGTCAGTTGTAGTAAAATATTTTGTCCAATTAATACACGTTAATCTTCTTGATGTAGCAATTTTAATGGCGGGTAGTGGATTTTTATGGTATTGTAGGCAGTGACAAAGACATGTACACATAAAATAAATAAATAAGTCACCCCACTTCGTGATTTGTAAGAGGGATACGTCACAGACATTATTCGTCGCCGGCCGCGGTGGCCGAGCTTTCTGCGGCGCGTGAGTCACAGTCTGCACGGCCACTACGGTAGGGGGTTCTAATCCCCCGTCGGGCATGGTTATTCGTACCGTCCTAATTATTAGCTAGTTCGTAAGTAGTTTCTAAGTTTAGGGACTGATGACCCCGTAGTTAAGTCCTATAAGCTATTCAAACATTCTTTTATTCTGCGTCAGCACGTCCTACCCCTGAGGGCCCAACACCCTGGGACAATGTTCCCAAGAGATGACACATCGACACTTATCACATATGTCTATGAACCACCTACGGCAAGTTGGGGCTCTCGTATGCCCAATAACATCTCCAGACCTCCGCATTGAAGAAAGGCCTCCGACAAGTACAAGTTCTGGAGGTACAGTCGCAACTCGCCTCAGGGAATGATCCGAAGGCATAATGTCCTGCTAAATGGATAAAAGCAAAGTGATTGTAAGCTGACATTCTATCTTCCATAACCACTGCAGATGCAATTAAGTTCTATATCACTTTCATACGATGAAGTTCTAAGTAAAACTTTTATTATTTTAAGCAAGTAATTTTCTATACCATAGCTGGTTCACTGACAGTGACGTCAGCCCTTGGAATAACCAACATCGGACCGTACATTACTCGCTGATATCGCCATACGCATGACAGATAACGAGCAGCTATCGACTTATCTCCTTTCTATAAGTGGAAAACATTTTATAGCCGAGACTGTTGCACGAGTCACGCTGGGGTGGAGTTAGGATCACTTTCCATGAACAGCGAACTCTACTTCTCTGAGTCACGATACCGATAAAGTTTTACAAGCAGTAGAGCAGCTCACGCTGTATAACCAGCTAACAAATTTCTTCTGTGTAATCTGCATCAAAGCATATGTGTCACATAAAGAGAGAAGTGCCCTGTACTTCATGTGTGATCATACGTAAACGCTGAGCCAATTTGCGCCGGCGGCTAGAGAGAGCAGACACCGCGCCGATAGCGTTCGGTTCGCCGCTGCAAGCCGTTTGCCGGCGCTGTTCGCCTACTGGCGCCAGCGGCGTTGCCGGGCCCGTTCCGTCACGCCTGGCGCCAATTGCTCGCCCGCCGGCGCGATTTCATTTCGACAGCCAAACGCGCCCGCCCACGACTTCCTGCCCCGAGCGCCACAGCGGACCCCCTCATCACCGTCAGGGCGCAGCCAACGTTATTGAACTCGCTCTCCTACGCGTTCCTCTTCATCTGTTGTAGCAAACAGAGACGGTTATTTCGACGAGTGACGCACTTGTCTGTTGATCGGTAAATTAGTTTCCGTACATAATACACATTCGGAAAAAAGTTAAATACACCTGAAAAGACGACGTCGGTTCTGATACGATTATGGCACATGCCACGTGGTCATCATCATTTCTGGAGGTAATTAAATGTGGTGTCCCACAAGAATCCATCCAAGGTCCATAGCTTTTTCTTTTGTACCTCAATGACCTCATCAGTTACACTGCCAAGAGAAGAGTTCGTTTTGTTTGCGAATAGTACAAGTATTGCAATAAATAACGTGTCGGCTATAGTTGTAGTTCGATGAGTGAAGCATTTGTCACTTGTTCGGTAAATTAGTTTTCCGTACATACTACAATTCCGGAAAAAAAATTAAATACACCTGAAAAGACGACGTCGCTCCTGATACGATTATGGCACATGCCACGTGATCATCATCATTTCGGGAAGAAATTAAATGTGGTGTCCCACAAGAATCCATTCAAGGTCCATTGCTTTTTCTTTTGTCCCTTAATGACCATACCAGTTACACTGCCAAGAAAAGAGTTCGTTTTGTTTGCGGATAATACAAGTATTGAAATAAATAACGTGTCGACTATAGTTGTAGTTCGACGAGTGACGCATTTGTCATTTGATCGGTAAATTAGTTTTTCGTACATAATACACTTCCGGAAAAAAATTAAATACACCTGAAAAGACGAAGTCGTTTCTGATACGATTGTGGCACATGCCACGTCATTATCATCATTTCGGATAGAAATCAAATGTGGTGTCCCACAAGAGTCCATCGAAGGTTTTTTGGACCTTAATGACCTCATCAGTTACACTGCCAAGAGAAGAGTTCGTTTTGTTTGTGGATAATACGAGTATTGCAATAAAAAACATGTGGACTATCGTTGTAGAAAGGTCTGCCAATGATATTTTAATTGACTTTAATTAATAGTTTAATGCCAACTGATGGACATTAAACTTTGAAGAGACTCACTACACGCAGTTCAGAAAGTATCAAGCATATGCATAAAGTATGAAGAAGAGCAGGTAAATATGTTGAAAGTATTAAATTCTTGGGATTACAAATTTATAATAAATTCAGTTGGTAGTATCATACCACAGAAGTGCAGAAACACGTTAAAAATCTGTTTTCTAGTGTTATCGGATATAGGCGATATAAAAATAAAAAAAAAATTGCGTACTTTGCTTACTTTCATTCCATAGTGTCATACTGCTTAATATTTCTCGGTAACTCTTAATGCCAAGAAAATATTCTCAGAGTCCAAAATCGTGTAATACGTATTATTTCTGAAGTAAATTGACGGACATCTCATCTCTTCAAAGAACTACCTACTGCCTCTCAGTCTATTTTTTACATTACGAAATTTGTCCAACAAACAGCTCAGTTAACAAATATGTAGCACTAGGAATAAATAATGATCTACACAAGGACTTAAAAGCACTTTAGTTTAAAAACGAGATCCACTGCTCAGGAACACGAAGTTTCAATATTTATCAGCAACCACAAAAAATTTAGCAACAAATAAAGATCAGTTTCAGAGTAGCCTGAATTATAATGGCCAACTCCTTCTTGTCCTCTTCGGTGGAGTGGCCGAGCGTTCTAAGGCACCTTGTTGCGGTGCGCACAGTTGATAACCGTCGGATATTCGAGTCTTCCCTCTGTGTGGGTGTGTATGTATTGCTCTTAGATTAGTTAAAATTCATAAATTTTAAACAGTTGATAAAAGAGCCTAGTCCGCAAAGTGAAATAGTTTATTTACAACGTGGTGACTAATTTCAACTTGTCATTTACGAACCACTTTTTGTGATTGAATATGTAAATCAGGAGTGAACCTGAGTAGTCAAGTAATGTAATTTTTTTTAATTTGATAGAACTAACATTATTTGACTGCTCAGGTTCACCCCTGGTTTACATATTTAATCAACAACAGTGGTTCCTAAACGACTGACAAGTCGAAACTAGTCACCACTTAGTAAATAAATTTCTCTTTGCGGTTGTTATAAATGAAAACACAATAAAGTGATAACCCACTTAAATTTATTGGTACAGTACCGTTAAAAACAGAACACAAAGTTCACTCAAGTTCAAGTCAGGCGAAGTCCTCATAACAGAGCCATTCAAGTCCGTATGAAGTCCAAGTTTCCAGAGCAGGCTATTCCAGAGACGTCGGCGGAGTTATGGCAGTTTCGATTTTCAACGGACAGGCGACAACAGGCGAAGGAAGGAGTATTCTGACTACTAGCAGGCTGGCTCGCTGCATGACGGAAACAACTGGGTTTCCGACTGGGTGTGGAGTTCAAACCGGTAGGCTATGCCTCCAAGATGACATAGTGGTATGTGTGTCATGGCGGGTGTGGTTGTCCTAGCGGTTGTAGTCTGGGGAAGTGGTTTCCCTTACATCCTACCCGCACGTAATTGTTGTGGAGCAGGTGTGACCATCGTGTGGCATTAAGTACTCAGTGGCCGAGTGCTCGAATGAGGGCATTGGGTGTCTGAGAGGCCTTCTGGTAGAAGACGCGCGCAGCTTGTTGAAATCGGGCCTTCACGGCGGGGACTTCAGAGATCCCGAGGAGTTCTTCCACAGGGAAATCTCGAGGCAGATGAAGGGCGAGTCGAAGCACCCTGTTTTGGAGGCTTTGGAGTCGGTCGATATGCGACTGTGCCGCATTCCCCCGACCATCGCCGTGTAGTCAAAGGTGGGCCGGGCGAGGGTGGTGTATATGGCAACACCAAGCTGAGGCGCGAGGGTAGAATTCGGGTATAAAGCCCGCAGCCTTCCCCGAGCCTTGCCGATGACGTCACTCCCAGATATTTAGCTGTCCTGCCCCAGGGTACAGCTACACCCAGCACGGAGAGACGAGAAAGGTCGACTGGGTCACGTTTTCTGGCGACGATGAGCGTCTTAGCAACAATGAACTTCAGCCTTCACTTTGTGGCCCATTGGTTGAGAGTGTCAGTTGCTCGTTGCAGCCGAGTTCCCAGATGATGAGCATTCATGCGGTGTTAGAAGAGGGCGTTGTAATCAGCGTAAAGGGCCAAGTGAACACCGTTGATCCGTGGCATGTCATCTCTATATAAGATATACATGATCGGATCCATTACGGAACCCTGGGGTACCCTAGCAAGGATGATGCAGCGGGTGGAGAGCTCCTCGGTGCGAACACAGAATGTCCTTTCCCAAAGATGACTGGAGCAGGCGGACGTGTGGCAGGGCAAGCCAAGGTCGAGTAGCTTAAAGAGAAGCCCCTCATGCGAGACGGAGAAACGAACTCGAGACATCTATAAAGACCGCCCCAAAGTATTCGCGGCGCTCAGTGACGTCTAGAGCATCCACAATGAGACAGATCAACTGACGCGTCATGGCGTGGACCTCACACGGCAGCCTATATACAGTCGTGGTAGTATGTTTAGGTGATGTGAGGGATTCCTAGCTGGGACTCACGTCCATCTCGCGACCACTAGCCCTCTAGTGGTCTAATCGAACTACTCCGTGTGCGACTATTTCATGGGATGGCTTGCTCTGTAGGCCGCCGGCTGCGCGTGGTGGCGGCCGCTGAGCTGTCGGCCGTTGGCGGCGTAGTGGCGGATACAGCACCCCTTCACCCTCGGGAAGCTGTGAAACCTTGGCTAGAGATGCAGGACACATCCATGGGTTCTTCATTATCAGAGTCGTGAGGGAGTGTTGTGCAGTAAGGGCCGAAATGACCGCGACAGTGATATAGCGTGGCTGGCCAGTCTGCGGTGTACAGACAGAAAACGGCGGAGGAAGAGCCATCTCCTCATCGGGTGCCCACGTCCAGGAAGGACGCCGTGCTGGAGACGCGGCTGCGGGGCAGACGAAGGTGAATCTGGTGAGGGTAACTGCTGGACGTCGGGAACGGCGTGAAAGACAGCGACTCTTCATCAGGTGGAGGTCGTAAAGTGAGTGAGAGGCCCCCTGGAGAAACCAGCATGTCGGGAGCATTCGGCGGAGGAGCTCAGGCACGGAGGCTAGGGGCCGGCAGAACGCGAAGATCCGACTGGAGGTCAGTCGAGGACAGTTGGGAAGACTGGGGACGAAGCTGATTGGCATGCCGGATCACGTTCCTATCCTGGACCCGGTCTTGGAACACCTTACGGCCCTGCTGTGGTAGCACCTCATCTGGCAACCACTTTGGTTGGTGGCCAAACCCCCAAGCCAAGCAGTCAATCCGGGGCGGAAGCGATGCACAGGTGGGGGCGGCGCTCGTCGAGAATTAGGGAAGAGAAGGTTTTACATTGTACGTGGCTGCCGTCCATGCAAGAGCTCGGCCGGGGGTCTTGTCACACAATGGTGTGGTCCTGTGTGAACTGAGAAATAAGGTGAGCATATTAGCGGTACCCTTGAGGTACCTTTGTCTCTTGAAAGTTCTCACCGTGCGTTCTGCCTCGCCATTTGACTGTGGGTGAAAAGGAGGTGTAGGAACATGTCGAATACCATGGTGGAGGCAGAAAGTTTGAAATTCATGACTACAGAACTGGGGTCCGTTGTCAGTCACCATAATTTCACGAAGGTCTTCAATGGAAAAGATGCGTTCTAAAGTAGAAACAGTGACTGATGTAGTTGCGGAGGAGCAACGGATGACATATAGCCCAGTCAACAAAGACCGAAAAATGATGATTGAGGGCAAAAATTCGTGTAGTCGCAAATTTTTGTACAGTGGTAGCGGGAAGTGTCCTGAACAACATACTAAAAATCATGACCTTTAGGGTGTGAGCGTTGGGGTGGGCGTGCATTTAAATTAACTTTTTCACGTTTTTCTTAAATAACTCGAAAACCATGGCTTCTAGTGAAAATTTTTCTCAGTGCAAAATTAAAGTAGGTTACGTTTCCTGTTTTCTCAATACAAGGGGTGAATAAAGTGGCAATTTATGAAAACGATCTTTTAATGGTATAAAATTAATGTTTATTGTTAAATAAAGTGGATTAAGACCAAAAATTAAAAGCCAGTACCTCATTTAAGTACAGTAGAACAGTACTGAGGAATAATTTTGTTCTGAGGATACCAGGTGGCAGCGGGCGAGGGCTGGTTTGGGGGATGTGGCGATGGGGTATAAAATGAGAGAAAGGACGACGCTGGAATGATGTCAAGAACTTCCCTTATTTGTGCTTCTGCAAAACGAGGAGCCAGCTAGTGAGTCCCCACTCCATCTACCCCATTAAGTCGCAGAAGGAACTAAAGGGTGTTTCACAAAGTTATACCGATCCTTCCACAGCACACCTCATAAATAATTGGTGACGCAGTATTCTGACACACTGAAGAGTGTTGATATTCTACAAAATGCATAGTACGATGACAGTTGTGGTCTTCAGTCCACAGACTGGTTTGACGCAGCTCTCCACGTTAACCGGTCCTGTGCAAGTCTCTTCATCTGAGAATATTTTCGGCAACCTCCATCCCTTTCAATCTGCTTACTGTATTGTCCCTCGGTCTCCCTCTACGATTTTTACCCCACACACTTCCTTCTAATGCTAAGTTGACGATTCCTTGATGTCTCAGGATGAGTCTCACCAACCTATCCCTTCTCTTAGTTAGAATACGCCAGAATTCCTTTTCTTCCCAATTGACAGTTGTTAGAAGTGTTCATTTTGCACAAATACATTAACACTATATGGAATACATGTATTAGTCACTAATAGAACTACGCCGTACATCTCTGCACATCGCCTTGCACCTGTGGGCGGGAATTGATTATTGGGCATACTGTGCGTTTGTTGCGGCTTATTTCTGGGGAAGGCGCCTTCCCCCACCATGAAAACTGCTCGCTCTTCAACTTACAGAAGCATTTTCTGTCCAGTTCTCTTATGTGAGTAATGAAAACAACTTGATTGTGGAGTCACTTTAGTGGTTCCCACTGCCTGTATAAGGTATGTTTGTACCTTGTACTTTTTTATGGCTTAGATAGGTTAATGAATCAAACGTTTCATGTAATAATTACTTCATCATTTGCTGCAGTTTATATAATGGTGTGCTAAGAACATGAAATGCGTTACTGACAAATATTGCAGCAGAGAATGCCTTATATAATGTATTTAATATAAAGTCGTTTCGCATTGTTCTAAAGTCATTAATCTATTTAAAGTGACCGCCTACGTATGCGACATGTTACTCCTCGGAGTGCGTGTTCTGAACTCAAAAAGATCGCCTATATATGCGACATGTTACTCCTCCAAGTGCGTGTTCTCGACTGAAGTGTGACGACTCGATGCAAGGCTGCCTTCGCTCCACAGTTTGGCACATAAAGATGGCCGCCGTGCATCTACCGTCTTATATTGTTTTGTTTATGAATTTAGCGATATTAATATGTTTTACCTAGTGAGGGCATAACTTGGCTTTGAGGGGTTTCATAACTTGAATTTCCAATATAATAAATAATTAGTTGATTAAATATTAATAAAAATATGATTGCGTTTTGGCGCATGAGCGCCAATACTACAACCAATCAGCGTGCAGTGTCTGCCGCTCTGAGACTTCCCTAGAATTCGGGGAAACTTGCCAGTGCTCTTTCCCATGAGAACCCGACATATTGTACCACCTGTCGTGGTTCTCACCACCCCTTACCATTTGTCGTCTACTGGTCCTAACCGGCTGTACCGAAGCAATACTCACATTTTAATATGATGGCTTTAAGTCAGAAATATTACCCAATCTTCTAACGACTTGTGTTCCTTCATTTCGTCTTGCCAAAGCGATATTAAGAAGTATCCAATCACATTTGTCACTTCAGTGTATTTCGAGCTGCGATGCGTTTCTCTGGTCATCAGTATTTATTGTACCAATAGTCAACACTACCTACCATCGATATAAATTGATTAAGACGATTGCAGCGTCAACCGACAAAGAATGAAGGCAAGCCAGTCACACGCAAGATGCACGTAGTATCGGTGAGCGTGCAGCCCTGTGTAGGGAAGGCGTGCGAGCCATCTGAGTTTCACCGAGGACAGGCTGTGATGGTCCAGACATTCTCCATGAGCATTTCGGAAACTGCAAAACTCTTCGGGTTTTCTAGGAGTGCTGCGATGTGTGTCTTCTACGAGAAACCAAACGTCGAGTGTGTTTCAGCGGCCACCCTTCTTTACAGATGTTCGACGTCGTATGCTGGGCAGGACATGCTAGGTAGAATACCAGTGTGTCTGAGCATAGCTCACCGAACACTCCTTAAAGATAGGCCTCCACAGCTGACGACCCATGAATGTTCCAATTGTAGCACCATACCCTTGGTACGTTGTACGCCAGTTATATCTTAAACATGGATTTATTTATTTTGAAAAATTGACTGTTTTTGTGGTAATATTTCCGTGTTTAATAGCAAGGATGATTTGTGAGTGGCTACAAGACTGTTTTAGTAGTAGTATTAGTAGTATAACTCAGTATGGTATCCTCGTCGAAACGTTTTCACCAGAGGAAAGACAATAACTGCGAGTGCCCCAGAGGAAGTGTGAAAGGCCGTTTCCATGTTCTGTGTGCATAATGTCATGGAAATGGTGTTCCAGCTATTTGTTGATGATTCTGTGGTGTTCGAGAAAGTGTCGACATACGGTGACTTTTATTGCATACAATATGACTTGGGCAAAATATGTAGCTGATGTGATGAAGTACAGCTAGCTCTATCATCATCATCATAATCATAATCATCATCATTGATTATATCTTTCAGCGTTCAGTTTGGAGCACAGTCCCCCAAAAAAAGTCCTCCATGATCTCCTATTCAATGCTAACATTGATTGCTTGACTGATGTTAAGCCTGTTTCCTGAAAACCCTTCATGACTGAATCCTAGTTCTTTCTCTTTCGTCTTAACACAACTCCTCTTACCCACTACTTCTGAACCCTATGAATCCCTTAAGTAACCTTACTTTCACACGCTCCAGACTGAACACTGAACGTCATAAGCAGTCTCTAATGATGTAATGAGGTGATAAAACTAACTGCATTTCATCACATCAGCTATAAAATCTTATATCGTGTCATCTTGTATTCTATAACAGTCACGGAATGTCGTCACTTTCTCGTACACGACAGAATCATCACCAAATAATCGCAAATCGCTACTCACCTCGTCAATCATCTATGAATACAGAAAATAAAAACGGTTATTTCACACTTCCCGTAGGGTGATTCCCTTGTCTCAGGTAAACACTTGCCGACAAGGACAATGTACTGTGTTCGACTATTTAATGAAACTTGGAGCCACTCACATATCGTCTTTTCTATTAAAAGATGAAAATATTACCACATAAATAGTCAATTGTTTTACAGTTCTAAATTTAGTAAAATGCAGAACTTGAAAATGGGAAAGGCAGTAGCAAAACGCGTCGTACTGAATAAAAATTTATGAAATTGTTAACTACAGGTTGATTTTACTCAATACGTCGTAGAAACACAATTGTGCGATAGCGGAAAAACAGCATGGCCGTCCGTATATGACATAATTTTGTGTTATAATTGTAACGCTTTTCGCGAAACCACTACGTAATATTTCTCAATACACATTACCCGCTCTCGTACTGTATACTTACTTGGTGATAACAAATCCGAAATCCGATACCTGAGAAATTCCCTTTTTTGTATGATGTCACCGTATCGAATAACCAATGTATCTATTCTTTAATTATTCTGAACAACACCACAATGAGTAAATCATTGCCCTCCCCCCAGCTCCAAGGACATAACAAACGCTATAGTGCGATTAGACCCTGGAGTCTTCGCATTCAAAGAAGTGCGGGAAATTCTTTCAATGATGAATTCGATTTACAATAATCACTTCCGTTTTACTGTTCTAACGATAATCAAAATTGGTCTCAAAAGATGGTACGACCTGATTCGGAATTACATCAACGTTTTCCTGAGATTGATCCCGTTTTATAACCCGGCTGAATTGGCTCATCATCCAAATATAGTCTTTTGAGACGTCGTAGAAATCATGTCACGCACGTTACGTATCCATGACGTCAGTTCACTGGCTATGCTGCAAGCTATATCCTTTAAGGCCCTGATATCGACAGTAAAATTATTATGTGGGCCTATTACGAGAGTAGTGTGACGTCAGACCGTTCTTCCTTGTTATCACATCTGGTGATCTCCCATCTGTAGTAAACTGTGGGATATGTGTGCGGCTATTTTCGGTTACTGCTCCTGGGCACATGACGAAATGTACTCTGCCAGTTATGATACGGTCTGATTTGGCCATAAGCCGGTGGCTTTTTCACCGAATTATCTGCCGAGATGGCGAATCCCTCACTTATTTGTTCAGGCGCCTATGGGGACAGTTCTTGCTTAAGTAAATCATACCATTGTTGAAATTCAAAATCGTATTAAAATCTTGACATACAGGAATGTCATCATGTCGCGCGAATGGCATATACATCTACATCTGCAAGTCACCTTGAAATGCAGGGCAGAGAGTTCATCGAACCGCTTTCATGATGTTTCTCTAGAGTTCCATTCTCGCGGAAAAAAGCTCGCGGACAAATCTTTCCGTTTTTGATCGGATTTCTCTTATTTTATTTTTATGATCACGTTTACCTATGTAGGTGGATGCTAACCAAATATGTTTGCATTTGGAAGAGGAACCAACTCGTGCATTATTTCCGTGACACTCTCTCCCCATATCGCGATAATATAAAACGATCTGCCCTTCTCTGTACTCTCTCTAAATCGTCTGACAGTCCTACTTGGTGAGGATCCTACAATGCGTAACAATACTTCAAAATAGGGCGCACAAGTGTGGTGTAGGCAGTTTCTTTGGTAGAACTGTTGCATCTTCGAAGTGTTCTGCCAACGAAACGTAGTCTTTGGTACGATTTCCGTACAATATTTTTCATGTGTTCTTTCCAATTTAAGTTGTTTCATTGTTGTTACTCATATATATTTAGTTGAATTTACGGCCTATAGAATTGAATGATTCTGCATTGGTAGGTCCAGGTAGACAAAAAAATTAAGATAAAAAAGGTAAGAGAAGTCTAATATAATAACACTACCTGTAACATACTTTCTCACCGTTGCCAAAGTAGTAAATGAGTCTTGTGACATTATAAGCACTAATGTTTCGCTGCAGTTTACTAGATGCGATGTTTCATTTCAGACTATGCTTGAAAGTGTTTGAAACAACAATACCTCTACTCCAAAAATATATGTTTGTATCAGAATAAGATAACGTGGATCATTTCTACAGTTCGAATGTAGAATGATAATAAGGATCAAAAAGTTTACTTCAAATGTTTGTATATTCTATGGGACTTCACTACGGGGTCATCAGTCCCTAAACTGACAAACTACTTATGAACTAACTAAGACTAAGGACGGCACAAATATACATGCCCGAAGGGGGATTCGAACCCCCCGTCCGTAGTGGCCGTGCAGACCGTGACTGAAGCGCCTCAGTCCCCTCGGCCACCGCGGCCGGCTGTAAATTTTACTTAACCCATAAGAGAGTTTACCCATAATACTTTCACTTCTGACTAATATTACCTATATTCATATTATTATTACATAGATTATAACTGAAGGTAACGGTAAGACTATTTAATTATCTCTACATGAGCCGCTTCATGGACCTTCATTTTAAGTAATTAGCACCTTTCAGTGTCAGGGCATTAGGTAGTTCGTTTCGGGATAACAGAATGATGATGTTAGTATGTCCTTATGAGCTACAATCTTAAACACAATCAAAACCATGTTCATATCCGTTTAGCCACAGTGGTATTCATATCGGTATTTCGTAATTTAACAATGCCAAAGGGACTCTTTAAAAAAACTCAAAGCCCAAAAGTAGTGATGTGGCTGTTATTTATTGACGCATTTCGACCTTGTCATCGTCAGGATCTACAATTTTTTATAAGCATCAATTAGCATTGTGTTACAAAAAAAATTATTATTCCAAGAGATAGACACAATACACCGTACATACAATGAAACAAGTACTTACCTAAAACATGGGGTAAAGGTTTGTACAATTGTACCACGTTAGGGGTCTGCTGAACTATACTAAGGCAAAGTAGCAGACATCACCGTCCAAATAAACGAAATGTGTCGTCCCTTTAGCATTGTTGAAAATTGAAAATGGGCGCATACCTCATAGGTGACTTCATATCAAATTTGGAATATCAGTATTGTTACTGGTTTACAAGTATATGCACCAAGTAATTTTGATTTTTACACCATTCTCTTGATCTTGATGCTGTATTGATATGTTCTTATTCCCTCTCATGTGTTGTAACTTATTGGTTGAGAAATTACAAGTTCAGCGTACCTGAAGTGTTAAACAACGTATACACAGCATTAATTCTTTCTATCCATGTCGTTTAACTCACACAGAATAAGGGGCGGTAGTTTTCTTGGATGTTATTGGCTCTCAAAGGCGGTTTGTCTGATCATGGTGAGCGAATGGTACTTGTTTGCACTTACAATTTCCTTCTCACTGTGATGTTCTGTGCCTGTGTTTCTCGTTTAATAATAGTCCTCTGGGGTTTCGCTATTTTTCTCAAACTTTATCGATTTTCGAAGAGTATCTACGTCTCTTTGCTCCTGCGTGTTTATGTATGATTTATAGACTCATCAGTTCGCCGTGTTCAGTTTAGTGCAATTTCAATGTAAATTCTATTCGCGTATTTTAAACGATTTCGTGTGATTTTCCCTTTTTATTTTGTTTCAGATAAATCGTTTCGACTACACGGTTCCTTTCAGGACTATTTACATAAATATCTTTCCTTGCTGAATCTCTGTTATGAAACTGCTGAGTCTTGTCTCCTAATTTCATATCAAAATTCGGTCCGAAAAATTGTTTTGTGTCCATCATTAATGTGCTAGACGTATAAAAGTTACCTCTTTGCCGACTGTGTTTAATGGTAATAAATAATTTTTTTTTTTTTTTGTACCTTGCTAGTATGTAGTATGTGTGTGAGATATCGGCTCTCAAATTATGGCAACTTCATGATTTTAAGCTGTTTAAGAGTGCTTGTGACGAGATATGTACCCTGCATTCACTCAGCAATTAACAAAGCACCAGCGACTGACGTTACTTCTTAATAAAATTTTCCCTGCCATGTACTTAATTACTGAATGCAGCGAATGTTCGAGTCACTTCTAATGTAAGTGCCACTTTCATCATTTCAAATACCCCGCACACAACAACGGTGTATCATAGGTCAACGTTACGATTTTACCCTTTGTGCGAGTAAATACTCCTTCCCCTTTATTTAAATAATTCGTTGATATAGACGCTGAATTGACCGTATAAATAAATAAATGTTAAAAATTGTTCTACATGCAGTCCCTCGCCCCCCCCCCCCCAAAAAAAAAAAGAAAATGGAAGGCAAATTCTCTTCGGAGTAGCTAACGAATACACGCTTCCAATTTATGTTCACCGCGATGTCGCCAAACACTGATGCGAACATCATGATGCTGTAAAAAGAACCTGGATTTTCTGTGAACGTTTGGGCAGGAATTGTTGCTGATGTCTTGATTGGGCCTCATGTTCTTCCACCTACGCTCAGTGGAACACGTTATCATGATTTCATACGGGATACTCTACCTGTGCTGGTAGAACATGTGCCTTTACAAGTACGACACAACATGTGGTTCATGCACCATGGATCTCCTGCACATTTCAGTCGACGTGTTCGTACGCTTCTCAACAAGAGATTCTCGGTGACCGATGGATTGGTAGAGGCGGACTAATTCCATGGCCTCCACGCTCTCCTGACCTCAACCCTCTTTACTTTCATTTATGGGGGCATTTGAAAGCTCTTGTCTACGCAACCCCGGTATGAAATGCAGAAACTCTTCGTGCTCGTAATGTGGACGGCTGTGATACAATACGTCATTCTCCAGGGCTGCATCAGCGCATCAGGGATTCCATGCGACGGAGGGTGGATGCATGTATCCTCGCTAACGGAGGAGATTTGGAATATTTCCTGTAGCAAAGTGATTGAAGTCAGGCTGGTACGGTCTGTTGCTGTATGTTTCCATTCCATGATTAATGTGATTTGAAGAGAAGTAGTAAAATGAGCTCTAATATGGAAATTAAGCGTTTCCGGACACATGTCCACCTAACATATTTTCTTTCTTTGTGTGTGAGGAATGTTTCCTGAAAGTTTAGCCGTACCTTTTTGTAACACCCTGAATTAAGAATTAGGAATGTAAAAACACTCGCACTGTCTGGCTTGGCTAGAACTTGGATTAGCACCGTCCGTGTCTGATGAGCGCTGTTGGCAAGCCGGGTGCACTAAGCCTTTGCTATTTAATTATTGAATGATACTGAAACATAAAAATCTCGTATGGTAATTGATAAATACGAAATTTAAAATTATTTATTGAATTACAGATTCGGATTTTTTTCTCTTGTTTAATGCAAAGGACTAAAAGACCCAATGACTATGATGCAACTGTAGTAAAACATGTATGATTTTTAAAGAAAAAGTACATCTTTTGTTCAAAGCAGACCCTTACTTTGTAGCTGCTGTTTTCAGTACATGAATCGTGATAACGCAACTACTTGTTTATTCAAGCACTACATCGTTTAGCTTCGCAATTCAGAGGTGATGCGTAGCAGACGACCTTTACATATTCCCTTAGTGACTCACAGACGTCGTCAATTGCGCTCCAGCAATACGGGATCATTGAGGAACGACAGTGGGGCAATGGAAACGCGTCGCGTTGTCGTGGTAATCACGTTTCTCGCTCTGTCGATGATCCCTTCTGGTTGATGTCTCTTACATGCAACCGTCTGGTCAAGATAAGCGCACCACACCGCTACCCGATCTGTTGAACTGTTATGCTTGCGGACAGAAGCGCGTAGCATTCCCTCCGATCTCTGGTACTAATCCAAGGCACCGCAACCATGGCTGAACTAGGTGAACGTTATAGCCTACCTCCTGCGTCCCTTCATATTTTATAGCATCCCCAAAAGCAATCGCAATATACTAGTTCGGAATTAATGGAAATTGCCTGCATCACACGCAGAACAAATGCTGTAACTGACGGAAGACATTGAGAAGGTTCAGAGAAGAGTAGCTCGTTTTATTACGCTACAGGGGGGAAAGCGTCACGGAAATGTTGCACTATTTGAGGTGAAAATCATTAAAACGAAGACGTTATTCGTTGCGGCGAGATCTATTTACGAAATTTCCAAATCAAATGTTTGTTAAGCTTAAGGGACTTAACTGCGGGGGTCATCTGCCCCTAAACTTACAAACTACTTATAAACTACCTTATTCTAAAGACGACACAAACATCCATGCCCGAAAGGGGATTCGAACCCCCGACCGTGCAGACTGTGACTAGCGAGCCGCAGACTGCTTGGCCACTGCGGCCGGCTCGAAATTTCCATCACCGAATTTTACTTCTTAATGTGAAAATATTTTGCTGGCACGCACCTACATAGGGAGACATGACCATCCCAATAAAATAGAAGTCGGATCGAAAACGGAACGACTTAGGTGTTCTTTTTTCTCGCGTGCTATTAGAGAATGGAACGGTAGATAAAGGTTATGAAAGTGGTTAATGAAGCCTCTGCCAGATGTAGATGAAAATCTTCGGACTGAAGACCAAAACAACAACAACAAATATGACAAAAAAACTGAATTTGATGAAAATATTACTAAGTATGTGGTAAAAAGGAAATATAGGATTTGGAAAACGTTACACTGAAGCGGAGAAAGAAATATGGAGTTAGACAAAAAGGCGATTGATGTAAAGAACTAACAACGAAACTGGAAATAAAAATATCACACAATTTAGTAAAATATAACATGAAAATTGGTAAAAAAATATCTCCGTCATTACAAAGAATACGATTTTTGTAAAAGGCAAGGAATTTCGTTAATCAGGTAAAACCGAAAAGAGAACAACGATAATAGCAAAATGTAATAATGAGACAGCTGATAACTTCAATTTTTATATGAAGTACACTGTGATTTGCAAAAGAGAACACGATATTTGGCCAAAAATAACAATGAATCGTTACACAGAAACACCGTATTTGGCAAACATTTGGCAAACATACGATACAAGCCGCGGCGGAGAGGCCGAGCGCATTGGGGCGCTATGCTCCGATGCGCGAGGCCGTTCCTCGTAGGGGGTTCGAATACTCCCTCGGGCATAGATGTTTGTGTCGTCTGTAATATTAGTTTATAAGTAGTTAGTAAGTTTAGGGACTGATGACACCTCAGTTAAGTCCCATAAGCTTAACAAACATTTGACATCCTGTAACATCCAAATCGGTTAAAACGACTACTTCAATTGGATTAAAACAATCCCAAAAATGGAAAAATAACTACACGGATCACTAAATTGAACACCTTAGTTGGTACATAAATAACAGGAAAATTGAAAACAAAAACGGTTGGCTAACGAAAGAGAATGTGCCGAAACCGATTTTTTCCAATTTTCCTATTATTTAAGAGAAAATCACTGGGAAGAGCAGGGAGAAAATACAGTACTTTTCCATCCACTGGATATACGTTTCTCACTGCCTGTTGGATGTAAAAAAAAAGTCTTACAACTAATTTTTGGAGTTTAAATTAGAATAACCATCTATATAAATAAAAATGTAATTGTTTATTTGTTCGAAATCGTTAATCTTCAGACCTTATAGTTTACTCTGAAATTTTGAAACAACGCTCCTTTTTAATAAAAATTTCTTATGTGTCTATAACTTTGATATTAAAATTGTTACACCAAGAAGAAATGCAGATGATAAACGGGTATTTATTGGACAAATAAATTGTACTAGAGCTGAAATGTGATTACATGCCGGCCGCGGTGGCCGATGGGACTCAGGCGCTCCAGTCACGGTCTACACGGCCACTATGGTCGGGGGTTCGAATCCCCTCTCGGGCATGGATATTTGTGCCGTCCTTAGGATTAGCTATTTCATAAGTAGTTTGTGAGTTTAGGGACTGATGACCCCGTAGTTAAGTTCTACAAACATTTGAACATTTGATTTTTGGGTACATAGATCCTGAGAAATCAGTACCCAGAACAACCACCTCTGGCCATAATAACTGCCTTGATACGCCTGGGCATTCAGTCAAACAGAGCTTGGATGGCGTGTACAGGTACAGATGCCCATATAGCTTCAACACGGTACTAGAGTTCATCAAGAGTAGTGATGTTGTTCAAATGTTCGTTAAGCTTAAGGAACTTAACTGTGGGGTCATGAATCCCTTAACATACAAACTACTTATGAACTACCTTATACTAAAGACGCCACATACATCCAAGACCGAGGAGGGATTGGAACTCCCGACCGTAGCGGCCATACAGACTGTGACTGGCGCGCCTCAAACCGCTCGGCGACCGCGGTCGGCAAGAGTAGTGACTGGCCTATTGTATAGACAAAAAACGATATCGTTTGATACCTGTCGTGCAGGGACGTAGAAATTTACGGTTACCGGTGTCAACGGCCACTCCTTTTAAATGCGACAGTTTCGTAATGGGGGCCTGAAGACGGTGCGATTGTAACACTGAAACCGGTCACCGGTCACTTAAGTAATTTAAAAAAAATTAAACACAGCTGCTGGTACTTTCTTCCAATCTACACAATGTTTCAGCTATAGTCCCATGCCATTAATTATGGAGAGAATTAAATGTCATCATATTTCTTTGCGGTACTCCCGCGTAAATCTCTATAGTCAGAATTTAGTCATGTATTGATGGTGGATATAAGCAGAAGACACCGGGGGTCTCCTCACAGCTGAATGAGTCTGTATGAGTGGGCGGCATACTCGGCTGTCAAGGTCAGGGGTGGGCGGTAGTCGTAACGGCGCGTCCCTATAGGTAGCAGGTCGCGCCGGCTTCAAAGGGCTTTTTATAAACTGCCCTCCCGCCCCCGCCAGGCCTCACAGAGCGCCGGAAACAAAAAGCCTCTTATAGGGCTGCGCGCCCACACGACTCAGTTTTCGACCCACTCGTTTGACTACGCTCCAAATGCCAACGGCTCTACATCTTCACCAATACTCCGCAGACCACCTGGCGCTGTGTAGAGGAGGGTTCCGGTAGTTGGTAGCAAGATGAAGGACGAAGTTATAATTTTAACGTTTACGGGATCATTGTAGGATCATGCAGACACCTTTATTCGATGGTCGCAGTAACTTCCAAATGGGCGACGTACTAATAGGCATAGCCGGTTTAAAGAAGCAGGTAAAAGAGGTGCAGGCCAACAAGTCGCTTGGACCAGATGAGGTAACGATTCGGCATTTGTCGCTTTACTTTTTTTTTGCATGTATTGCGAATCTATGATCCAGTTCAAAGTTCCAAGCGACTGGTAACACCCTTGTATAAGAAAGGCAAAAGAACGGACCCACATAATTACGGATCTGTATTATTAACATAAGTTTTCTGTAGAATTCGTGAACATATTCTCAGTTCTAAGATAGCAAATTTCCTCGAGACGGAAAAGCTACTGTCAATGCATTAGTATGGGATTTAGGAAACATCGATTGTGCGAAAATGAGCTTGCTCTTTTCTCTCACGACATCTTCTGATTCCTAGATGAAGGGCAACAGGTATACTTTTTATTTTCTGATCTTAGAAAGGCGTTTGACACTGTACCGCACTGCAGACTGGTAATAAGGTACGAGCGTATGGAATAGGTACCCAAATATGTGAGTGGTTTGAAGACAACTTAAGTAACAGAACCCAGTATTTTGCCCTTGACGGCGGTGTTCATCAAAGACTAGGGTATCGTGTGATAGGGCAGCCACTATTTTCAGTCTATAGTGCAATGGTGTACAGAAAGGTGTCGTCATTGAATGACTGTAGTAGGATGCAGGATAAATTGGACCAAATCTCTAGGTGGTGTTAGGAATGTCAGCTAGCGATAAATGTAGAAAAATGCAAGGTGATGCAGATGAGCAGGAGGCACAATCCCCTAATGTTCTAATGTAGCATTATTAGACCGAGTGAGGTGGCGCAATGGTAAAACACTAGACTGGTATTCGTAAGGAGCGTTGGTTCACCTTCAACTATCCAGATTGGGTACACATTTTCAGCTTTGCCCAATCGCAGTTGATGTCATATATTCTGTGAACATCCAGTTTAAGGTTTGCCGTGATTTCCCTAAAACACTCTAGGCAATTGCCGGGATGGTTACTTTGAAAGGTCACAGGCGATTTCATTCCCCACCCTTACCGAAAAACCTGAGCGATAGCTCCGTCTCTAATGACCACGCTGTCGATGGGACGTTGAACCCTAAGTTACCTTCCTCCTTCCTTCTAGCATTATTAGTGCACTGCTTGACAAAGTCACGTCAAATATCTGTGCGTAGCGCTGCACTGCGATAATGAAAGTCGTGGACAAGGTAAATGGTCCAGTTAGGTTTAATGGGAGAATTATGGAAGAGGTGATTCGTTTGTGAAAATTACCGCATATAAAACTCCGTCTAGAGTATTGTTCAAGATTTTGGGATCCCCAAGACATGAAATTCAGAGGCGGGCTGCTAGATTTGCTACTGGAAGTTTCAGCCAGTGGGGTCGTGTTATTGAAATGCTTCGCGAACTCAAATGGGAGTCGCCGGAGGGAAGGGGGTGCTCTTTTCGAGAAACACTGTTGAAACATTTAGAGGGCTGGAATGTGAAGTAGACTACAGAACAATTCTATTGCCGCCAATCTACATTTAGCGTAAAGACTACAAAGATAGAATCAGAGATTAGGGGACATACGGAGACACATAAGCATTCTGTTTTCCTTGTTCTTTGTGGGAGTGTAACAGAAAATCTTGTAAGTAGTAGTGGTACAGAGATCCCACCACCACGCACCTTTGAGTATCATGTGACATTACAGTCACAGGGGGAAGCTGATTGTTTCCATGTGAAAGGCGGTTTTTGTCAAGCTGTTCGGCTAACAGTTTGGACCTAGTGAATGGAATACAGTTAGCTAGGGTTTTCCTAATCTCCTCGAAAAGAGGAAACGGTGGTCTTGGCTGAGCGATGGCGGCTATACCAGATTGCAACTGAAATACAATATAGTCACACACATTATTCTAAAAATCCATATAAAACAGGGAATGATCATATGGCAAATATAATTATATGAATGGATTCAGGAGACTTGGGAGAATCAAGCGCCGTAATTTCGATATCCTATAAATTTCAGTTCTCTAATAAGGATACTATAAGACTTATTTTTACAATTACTAATAAGTAGTGTCTATCAGTAACAAATGGGCAGCATTGCACCACGCTACCTATCTTGTACTACGTTATTTCCATATTCTTTCAATAAACTTTGTTTTACTCTTTTATTCTGCTTCTCGTTGAGGTAGAAATATTCTTGTGTGTCAGAACATAGATTCCACCGCAGAAACACTGATTCCACGCTCCTACATACCCCTTGCCCTATGATTGGCACTGCAGTTACAGTTTTCCCCTAATTTCTCGAATTCACTCGGTACGGTCATCCGAAAGGAAATGAAATTATTTCCGACTCTTCCCGGGAAGAACAGTATCGAATTATCGGGTGGGCACGAAGTCCGCAACTTAGATGAGGTCGAGATAGACCCCACACAGGAATTCACCAAGTTTGACTGTAGGTAGACGCGCGTGTACCTGGGGCTTCCTGGCTTGAAGGTGCGACGAAGAAGAGGCTTCATGGGCTGGTGGCAGCGGCTGGAGCAGACTACGTGGGCGACCGTCAGTGCAGCCAGGTCCCCAAAGACATGCACTTGCTAGAAGTGAGGAGCATAGTAATGGATTACAATGTAGCTTTTTCTGAAGAAAATGTTACTGTGGAATGTTGTAAATCCCTAGGACCAAACTTCTGTCGTCATCAGTGAAAGGTGGGAAGCTTAGGGTTTAACTGACAGCGTGGTCATTAGAGACTGGTCATCAATCCCTAGTCTTACAGACTATTTAATTCAACCTAAGGAAAAACACAGACAATTCTGTTATCTTTAACTGCGACCATTCGAAGCCAAATGATGTCTCTGCAAGGAACAAATCCTCTCTGACTGCAGCATGCTATTTATAAAGCACGTCAGGTGCTTAAATAAAAAATAAATAAATAACGTTTGTCCTTTAGCCCCTTCCCGATGTTCACGTCAGATGTTTAAAATATTTCGAAACACCTTACGTGAACGCTGGGAAGTTGCTAAACGACAAACTTTTTTTAAGCGCCTGATGTATCGAAAAGACGAAACCGGTTGTGATTTTTAAATAATAGCTTATTGTAGTCAGAGTGGACAATCTCCGCGACATCCACTCATGCTCGAGGAAAAATTCATATCTACGTCAGGAGCAACATCGCAGTCCCTCACAGGACGCCTATAATTGCTGCGCTATTCCCGCGTGGCCGTACAGTGATACTGCAGATCTACATCTACATTGAATACTCTGAAAATGACATTCAAGTGCCTGGCAGAGGGTTCATCGAACCACCGTTATACTATTTATCTCCCGTTCCAGTCTCGAATAGCGCGCGGGAAGAAAGAACACCTGTATCTCTCCGTTCGAGCTCTGATTTCTCGTATTTTATTCTGATGGTCATTTCTACCTATGTAAGTGGGAGTCAACAATGTATTTTCGCATTCGGAGGAGAATGTTGGCGATTTTAGTTTCTTAAATAGCCCACGCCGTAGCGATAAGCGCCGTTGTTGTAATGATTCCCATCCCAGATCCTGTATCACTTCTGGAACGCTATCTCCCCTGTATCGTGACAATACGAAACGAGCTGCTCTTCTTTGGACTCTTTCGATGTCCTTCGTCAAACCCACCTGATGAGGATCCCACACTGGGCAGCAATACTTCAAAAAAGGACGGACAAGCGTAGTGTATGCAGTCTCTTTAAAGTTCTGCTGCATCTTTTAAGGGTTCTGCCAGTAAAACGCAGTCTCTGGTTCGCCTTTCCCACGATATTATGCACGTGGTCTTTCCAGTTTCAGTCTGAAGTAATAGTAATTCCTAGGTATTTTGTGGAGTTTACGGCCTTCATGTTTGATTGGTTTATCTTGTAAACTCATGTGAACGACTTCACACTTGTCACTATTTAGACTCAATTGCCAATTTTTACACCATACTGATATCTTATTCAGATTGTTTTGCAGTTGGTTTTGATCTTCTGATGATTTTACTAGACGGTAAATGACGGCGTCATCTGCAAATAACCTAAGAGAGCTACTTATATTTTAACCTAAATCGTTTATGTACATAACAGAAGAGGACCAATAACACTACCCTGTGGAACGCTTGATATGACTTCTGTTTTAGTCGATGCCTTAAGATCGATTACTACAAACTGTGTCCTCTCTGATAGAAAGTCCCCTATCCAGTCGCAAATTTGGGGCGATATACCAGAACTATGCAATTTGATTAAAAACCGTTTGTGAGGTACGGTGTCAAAAGCCTTCTGGAACTCAAGAAATACGGAATCGTTTTGCGAACCCTTGTCGATAGCACTCATCACTTCGTGTGAGTAAAGGGCTAGTTGTGAATTCACATGAGCGATGTTTTCTAAATCTGTGTTGACCTTTGGTCAATAGATCATTCTGTTCGAAATAATTCATATTATTTGAATGCGGAATATGTTCAAAAAACCCCACTGCAAATTGACGTCAATGAAATATGCCTGTAGTTTAGTGGTTTACTCCTACTGCCTTTCTTGAATATAGGTGTGACCTGTGCAACTTTCCAATCTTTTGGTACAGATCCTTCTATGAGAGAGCGGTTTTATACGGCTGTTAAGTAAGGAGCTATCACTTCAGTATAATCAAATAGAAATCTAATGGGTATACAGTCCGGACGAGAAGACTTGTTCTTGTTAAGTGATTTTAGTTGCTTCACTACTCCGATGATAACCACGTCTACGTTACTCATTGCGTCCTCTGTTCGTAATTCGAAATCTGAGATATTTATTTCGTCTTCTTTGGTGGATGAGTTACTTAAAGCTATATATCGTTGTGCCGTGTTCCACTACGGGCGGCGCCACAAGACCTGTCTAGGAGGCAGCAACTGTGACGTGCGGCGCATGCGCCGTGCACGCGACCAACACCTATATAGGACGCAGAACTTTGCTTTTAGCATCAGTGTTCAGCGGGACTCAGCAGCAGCGACGGTTCCTGAAAACTACGGACAGGTGTACCGTAGAAGTATTGAATCAGTTTGATTTCAGTATCCGGCAGAAAACCCGAAGAGACTTTCAATATTTATTACATTGGGAAGAAACGAAAGTACCGTCTGTCCGTCTGTCCATGTCTTCCATGTCATCCTCTACGGACTACTGACTAGGCTTTCACATACCAAGGAAGGCTTAGTACAGGGAGGGAACCTTGAAAAATGTAGAAAACTAGGGATTTCTGGTATAACGTAAATACAGGATGGACCATTGATAGTGACCGGGCCAAAGATCTCACGAAATAAGCATCAAACTAAAAAACTACAAAGAACAAAACTTTTCTAGCTTGAAGGGGGAAACAGAAGGCGCTATGGTATGCCCGCTAGATGGCGCTACCATAGGTCAAACGGATATCAACTGCATTTTTTAAATATGTACCCCCATTTTTATTACATATTCGTCCAGTGCGTAAATAAATATGAATGTTTTATTTGGAACACTTTTTTCGCTTTGTGATAGATGGCGCTGTAATATTCACAAATTTATTGCTCACAATGTTAGACGAACAGTGGGTAACAGGTACGTTTCTAAAATTAAAACACAGAATTAAGGTACGTTTGAACTTTAATTCGGTTGTTCCAATGTGATACATGTACTTTTGTGAAATTATCATACATTATGAGAAAGTATGCTGTTACTGCGTGATTACCTGTAATTACCTCATGACTTCAATAAATGATCAAAATGGTATCCTTCAACTTCAATGCATTTGGCAATACGCGAAACTAAATTCCTCTCATCAGCGAGTATTTCGCCTTCAGTAATGATCTCACATGCATTGACAATGCGCTGACGCATGTTTTCAGGCGTTGTCGGTGATAAAAAATCAATTTTCCCCATAGAAAGGAACCTGGGGGTGTAAGATCCGGTGAACGTGCAGGCCATGGTAGTGCTTCTACGACCAATCCATCTGTCAAATATTCCATTTAATACCGCTTCAGCTGCTCGCGAGCCATATACCGGATATCATGTTGAAAGTACATCGCCATTCTGTCATGCAGTGAAACAAGTTGTAGTAAAATAGGTAGAACATTACGTAAGAAATCAGCATACTTTGCACCATTTAGATTGTCATTTATAAAATAGTGGCCAATTATCCTTCCTCCATAATGCCGCACCATACATTAACCCGCCAAGTTCGCTGATGTTCCACGGTCGCAACCATTATGAATTTTCCGTTGCCCAATAGTGCATATTATGCCGGTTTACGTTTACTCTGTTTGTGAATGACGCTTGGTCACTAAACAGAACATGTGAAAAAATCTGTTATCGTCCCGTAATTTATTTTATGCCCAGTGGCAAAAATGTACACGACGCTCAAAGTCTTCACCATGCAAATCCTGGTGCATAGAAATATGGTACGGGTGAACTTTATGTTGATGTAGAATTCTCAACACCGACGTTTTTGAGATTCCCTATTCTTGTTTGCTACCGATGTGCGGATTAGCCGCAACTGTAGCTAAAACAATTTTTTGTGCATCATCATTTCTTGCAGGTCGTCGTTGACGTTTTACTTGTGACTGAACACTTCCTGCCTCTTTAAATAACGTAACTATCCGACGAAAGGTCCGGACACTTGGATGATGTCTTCCAGGATAACGATTAACATACACAGCAAAGGCCCGTTGGGCAGTTTGATCACAATAGCCATCACCTTGGTGGCCGAGAGGTCTACGGCGCGCCAGTCACGTTCTGCACGGCCACTACGGTCGGAGGTTCGAATCCCCCCTCGGGCATGGATATTTGTGCCGTCCTTAGTATTAGCTAGTTCATAAGTAGTTTGCTCTACAGACATTTGAACAATAGCCAAACATAAATACCATATCAACCATTTCTGCAGTTGGTAAAGTCCGTTTCAACATGAGTAATGTACTCGTATCACGAAGCAAATACCGTCCGCACTGGCGAAATGTTACGCGATACCACGTACTTATACGTTTGTGACAATTACAGCGCCATCTATCACAAAGCAAAAACAAGTGTTCCAAATAAAATATTCATATTTATTTACGTACTAGACGAATATTTAATAAAAATGTAGATAAATACTTTTTAAAAATGCAGTAGATATCCGTTTGACCTTTGGCAGCATCATCTAGCGGGCCAGCCATAGCGCCATCTGTCTTCCACCTTCAAGCTAGAAAAGTTTTGTTCTTTGTAGTCCAATCTCTGTCCAACTTCTTTGCTTTTTACAAATGTCTGACTAGGTGTGTTTGCGTTTGGATATGTGTGAGTGTGTGTGTATTTGTTTACCTTCCTTTTTTTACCCTCAAGTAAGTCCTTCTACTCCTGGGATTGGAACGACTCCTTTTCCACTTCCTTAAAACCCATGTCCTACCCTTTCTTCTCCTTTCTTCCTCTTTTCCTGACGAAGCGACCAACTGTTGAGAAAACTTGTATGTGTGTTTTTGTGTGATTTTATTTGTACCTATCGACGAGCCGATCCTTTTGGTAAGTCATCCGTTTGCTATTTTTTATATTTGTTTATCCCACCAGGAAAGTTTCCTTCTCTCTCTATATATATATATATATATATATATATATATATATATATATATATATATCGAAGGTAATTGATATACTAATTAAAATATTAACAAATGTTCTTTTCGTACCCGTACATTAAACTATTTTTGTCATTATGATCACTTAGTAGCTACAGCGTGTCCAGAAAAGGGCTTACTGATTTCTAAATTAAATATCTCGAAAACAAAGATCGATAGAGGAATGCAGTAAACGGTATGTTCATTGTGAAAGCTGTAAGACGTTTATACAGCAGTTTGAAATAATAGTTACAAAAGCTGCTAACAGATGGCGCTGTACGCTGTACAGCTCATATCAGTATACATAAGTCAAATAATCGAATGAAAACACTCTTTGCAAACAATCACATCACAATGTTTTAAAATGTTCACCATTGGCATTACAGAGGTGGCGCAAACGAAGAATCACATTTCGTAGTGTCTCAACCGAAATGGATTCACATGCAACAGAGATCGCCGATTCAAACTCGTCCAGCGTGACGGGATGCTTCGGGTAGAACATGTCTTTCACTGTGCCCCACAAAAAAAAGTCACAGGGAGTCAATATGGAGGCCAATCCATGCCTCCACCAGTAAATTTGGGATATTCCAAAGCAATGACTCGATTCACGAAGTATTCCTCAAGAAAGCGAAACACTTGTTCGGTTCGATGTGGTCGGGCTCCATCTTGCATAAACCATTCTGTACCTGGTCGATCCTCAAACGCTTGCTGTGTGTTATTCACCTATCCATTCAGGTGGAAATGTGCTTCATCTGTAAAACAGATGCAGCCAACATCAAATCCTTTACTATCGATCATTGTAAGCATCTGATTAGCAAAGGCAACCCTTTGTTGCACAGCTCGTACGGGTATGACCTGGTGCCTTTGAATTTTGAATGGAAACATGTATAGGCTCTTTCTCAGTATTTTCTGTGTGCTGGAACGCTTCAAACCAGTCTCAGATGCAATTCTACAGACGGATGACTTTGGGTATCGCTGAATAATTCCAGAAACTGTGATGATATTTTCAGGCGTAACTGCGGTTTGCTTGCGGCCAACATGCCCCACTAGATCATCAGTTACTCTGCCAATTCGTTGAAATTTTGCGAAGAGCGTACGAATGGTTTTCGCATCGGGTTCTTTTGAAACATTAAATCGTGCATGAAAACTTCGCCTTTTTGCCGTAGGACTGTCTTCTAACCTGTGGTACTCTAGCACCAGAAAAACGCCGGAGTACATGGTTTTAATCTCTTCCTTCGGTACGCTAACCTCCTTCAATAGTGCAACTGATCGCTCTGGGCTTCGGATCACTATTTATACTAGGCATTACGTATGGCGATTACAGCGCCATCTGTTGGCAGCTTTTGTAACTATTATTTCAAACTGCTGTATAACTTCGTACAGCTTTCACAATCACTACGTTTACATGTAACACATCTTCCGGAAGACGAAAACCGATTTTCGTAAACCGTTTTTCGCTTTCGTGTTTACATGGCACAGCCTGAATCGGATTTCCTAATCCACTTAAGATGGCAGCTGAAAAACAGCTGGTTCAATCCCCGATTTAGTCAGCATAATCGCTATTTTTCTTTGCTTAAATACACAGATTCATGCTTTCCTTAGATGTCAAAAACTTACAAACAAACGTACCTTTGGCCTAAATTATTGAAACTGTGCGAAAATCTTTAAGGGCTCAAGAACCTTCTTGTTGTTATTTACAAATGTTTGTAATTCTATCGGACCAAACTGCGTGGTCATCAGTCCTTAGCTTACAAACTACTTAAACCTAGGTAAACTAACCTAAGGACAACACACCCACCCATGCCCCAGGGAGGACTCGAACCTCCACGGCGAGAAACCGCGCGCTCCGCAGCGAGACGCTTTAGACCACTCGGCTACTCCACCGCGGCTATTTAATATTAGAAAATATCACTCTGTCCATATGTGCCGCTAATTCTTACAAAAAAAAAAAAAAAAAAAAAAAAAAAAAAAAAAAAAAAAAAAAACACGCACACATTCTGACAAGCCAAGAAAGCTACAAAAACGGTTGCGTTTACATGGGCGAGAAAATCGATTGTGGAACTAGAAAACGGGTTTAGAGAAGTGGATTTCCAGAATCGATTTTGGAGTGTTTACATGACCAACCAAAAGCGGAATTGGGAAATCGGTTTACGGAATCCGGTTTTGGGAGCCCATGTAAACGGGGTGAATAAACATACCGTTTACTGCATTCCTCTATTCAATCTTTGTCATCGAGATATTTAACTTTGAAATCAGGGAGTCCTTTTCTGGACACCCTGTAATTACGAAAGATCCGGTTACGATTTAGGTTTCGTCCGAAACTAGAAGTGTAGCCGAATATTCCGTTGCGGTTTCGGTTTCGGCCTCAAACAATGTTTAGTTCGGACCAGGGGCGGCTCCTGTATAGGTTTGCAGGTTTGCGCTACCTCCAGGAATAATAGTATTGTTAAACACCATTTGTTTTTTAGAAATTCTATGCAGCGGGAGAAGTAGCGATCCATTTATCTCTTTTGAAATGCCCGGGCTGCTACGCACCGACCACTCCCGAGTGGACCGACAGCGGCTGGGTTTGCAGCCGACCAGGGTGTCTCAGGGGGGAGGGGGATGCGGGGAGCGGGGGCAACGCTTGGTAACAGTTTTCCCCTATAGCCACCTTGAGTGTATACACATCGCGGCCGAGCCACCCTGTCAGACGCAGAAACAAGAGGCCGAACTCTCCCGAAGACAACCGGAGCCGTCCGCTCTTCGAACGAAGCGGGCTTTTCGCGCCTTCTTAACGAGTTCACGTGTGCGTTGTGTCCGTTGTTTAGCGTATCTTATAGTGAGTTTTGAGGCTCAAGTGAACAGGTGAAATAATGAAACAGGTAATTATCTTGCTTTCTGAACGCTTCAATTTACGCAAGTTTGAACAGAAATTGGAAATCAAGAGGCTAGGTAGACCGATTCCCAGTTGGACAATTTCACAGACAGTTAAAACGAAAAGTAGTCAATTCAGCATAAAATTTAACTCGGAACTGCGCAACAAGTATGCATGTGTGGCTGCGATGTGAAAAACGGCTTATTTTGTTTTCCTTGTTTATTATTTGGAGGAGTTTCCTGGACTAAACAAGGAGTCATCGACACTCAACACCTTCACCTTGATTAAATTTAGTGCAGAATTAGATTCATTATTAAATCGCATCTGGAAAAGGTAACATTTTTTAAAGGCACCTCAAAACGATCCAGAATGAACTCCTCCGATCCATGCTTCAAGCCTGCCAAAAGGAAATCAGTAACGAAATGAAGGGTGCCAAGTTTCTGGTTGTAATAGCTGACGGAACCAGCGATGAAGTCTGTGTTTTCCAGATGGTTATAGTATATAGGTGCATTATTAATGGAAGACCAGTTGAAAGGTTTTGGGATTTTATAGCACAAGAAACGCATGATGCCCAGACTTTTAGAACAGTTAAGTAGCCATTTAGAGAATTGTCCACACAAATTAATAGCCCAAACATATAATGGTGCATTAGTCATGAGTAATTCGTCACGTGAGGTATATCAAAAGTTTTCCATTGCATCATACATTCATTGCTATGTCCACCAATTACATCTCATTATGCTTAACTCTCCGTCTGGCGCAGTCGGCCTCACAGGCCAGCAAAACACATTTTTGATTCTCGTGCTTAACACTGGTGGTCCAGCGGCCCGCCTCTCCGTTTACTAGCGTAACTTTGGGAACCTCACACAGTGCCGATCCGCAGACTGCCGTCGATTTCCACGCGGATCACGGGGAACTCCTTGGGCCTCACAGGCCGTCTGCGCCCGATTACGTTATATTTTTGAAGGTGAGATTTTTCAAGATATTTTCGTTTTATTACTTCGTTTCAATCAAACTAAGTGTGTCCTCTGTGATTTTCGCCGTTACCTTCGGAAAAAAAGACTGACGACCCTGGCCCTTCAGACTGAGTGCGCCTGATCGAGTTCTAATTTCAGTTTTCCTATCTTTCCCTACGTTATCACATCCATATTTTCGCTGAAATATTCAGAAAACTATATATGATGCCTCTAAGCCAATGATCTTGTGGAAATAATGCGCCTCCTCGAGGACGAAACTGCTGAAGATCGAGCCGCGCTCGAAGATTTAGTCGATGAGAGTGACACCCACTCTCAGGATGAGGTAGGAGAAGGCAAGGAGGACTCAGAAACTTAACAGAAAGTTTAGGGAACAGCTCGGGAATATGAAGAAGATAAGAAAATATGTGAGGAGTTTTTATCTTGGAAAGGATAAGACGAAGAAGTAGTCTAAGTAGACACCTTCTACTATTCATAGTGTGAAAAGTCACATCATCATTACACAACATTCAGTGTAAAAGATATTGCTAGAAATGACGCAACCAATTCCAAAACCTTGTGTCATCAACATCCAACTGGACAATTTAGCCTGTTTATGCTATGAATATATGCGGAATGTCGATTCGGCTGCAAACTCGACTGAAAAAAATTTTAACTCACAAGGAAGGGGAAAGTTCTTCCACATTACCTCCCAAATGGCTAAAACGTCGACCATGCGTGGCTAAAACAAGAGTTAGGAGGATGAAGAATTAAGAATGTTCAGCTTGTCATCAACCAATCTGCTTGAGCGACGTATACGTTCTGTGCCATACCTGTGTTTCAGCTGTTGATTTGGGAGCTATAGCTTCAGTTTTTGGCTGCAGATGCGGCGAGAAAAGTCGATTCCATGTCAGAATAGATTGCCTAATGTCCTTTAAAAATAACTTCATTACTTTTATGGATGTCTGTTCGACCAATTTTTAATACTCTTTGTGGGAAATTGGTGATTTTGGTCACTTTAGTTTAAGGTGTATTGTGTTCAATAAATCCATTATTATGCTTTAAGTTTGCTGTAATTCCTTCCTTTAGATCCTCTTCAAGACTAGCCAACACGCATTTTGAATTTGATTTAACATGGCGGAGCTAGTCCACAAAATATGTGGGTGGTGAGGGTTAAAGCCACTTCTATTAAGAAAGATAGGCGATTATTTTTCGTCAAAATTTAGAGACATTGCAGCTTTGTAGTTTTTTATTCATCTACATCTATGATATCTTGGCTCAATAGCATTTTTTTAGGAATGTGTTGAGCTGCCATACTGGAGAGATGGCAGCTGGTGAAAAAAGTGCACTACCATCTTTTCTGGTCACCAGCCGCCACTGGTTCGGACTCAAGTTGTGATGAGACCGCGCGGTTGATAGGAATGTCAGCAGCGCAGCCCCTTGCGGCTTCCACGAACGACAACCCGCGAAACAATTAGCCTGGCGCTGAGTGAGCACTCGGGCCTCCCCGGCTTGGCGGCGCGGCGTCAGCAGGCTGGTCTGGCCACACGCGGCTATGGGCCTACCGTGATTCGCGGACGGAATGTGAGGAATGTGTCCAACCAATCTATCCCTTCTCTTAGGACATGCCAGAAACTCCGTTTTGCCCCGATTCGGTTGAGCACCTCCTCATTAGTTATGTGATCAACCCATCTAATTTTCATCATTCGTCTGTAGCACCACATTTCAAAAGCTTCTATCATCTTTTTATCTGAACTCCTCATCGTCCAAGTTTCACTCCCATACAATGCTACCCCCCAGACAAATGCTTTCAGAAAGGACTTCCTAACATTTAAATGAATATTGGATGTTAACAAGTTTCGCTTCTTTAGAAACGCTTTTCTCCCCATAGCCATTCTGAATTTTATATCTCCTTTACTTCGGCCATCAGACGTTATCTTGCTATCCAAATAACAAAATTCATCTACTACTTTTATTGTCACATTACCTAATCTAATTCCTTCAGCATCGCCCGATTTTCTGACATTACATTCCATTACCTTCGTTTTACTTTTGTTAATGTTCATCTTATATCTCCCTTTCAAGACACTGTCCATCCCATTCAATTGCTCTTCCAGATCTTTTGCGGTCTCTGACAGAATTACTATGTCATCGGCAAACAGAAATGTTTTTATTTCTTCTCCCTGCACCTTAATGCCCTCTCCAAATTTCTCCTTCTATTCCTTCACTGCCTGCTCAATGTACAGATTGAACAATGATGGGGAAAGGCTACAACCCTGTCTTACTCCCTACTCTGCGCCCCTTTCTTGCACTTCGAGTACAATAACCTTGTCTGGCTTTTGTAGCTGCTGCCAAAGATATAATAATTGGCGCTGCCACACACATGTGTGTGTTGACATGTTTGTAAGTTTAGGGACTGAAGACCCTGTAGTTAAGTCCCATAAGCTCTACAAACTACTTATGAACTACCTGATACTAAGGACTGCACAAATATCCATGCCAGAGGGGGGATTCGAACCCCCGACCATAGTGGCTGTGCAGACCGTGACTGACGCGTCTCAGTCCCCTCGGCCACCACGGCCGGATTGGCGCTGCCGCCCAAGGGTTAACTTAATTACGCAAGTTTCGGTATAGGTTTCTGTTTCGGCCGAAACTAGAAGTGGAGCCGAATATTCCGTTGCGGTTTTGGTTTCGGCCACAAACAATGTTTCGATCGGACTCTTAGTATTGAGGATGTCGCGTGTAGTTGACAGGAATTTCAGCAGCGCAGCCCCTTGCGGCGTGCGGAGCGGCAGCCCGCGAAACAATTAGACTGGCGCTGAGTCAGCAGTCGGGGCGGGGCCTCTGCAGCGTCAGCAGGCTGGCCACGCGCGGCTATGGGCCTGCCGTGATTCGCGGACGCCGGAATGCTCTCTGCTCCTCCACGTCTCCACTCGCCGCTCGCCGTCTGCCGGCGCCCGCGGCCGCGCATACTGAGGCGTGCGGCCCCTAAATCTGCCTGCGCTTTTATAGAGCTCTGCCTAACCCCGTCGTAAACCGCGAGCGCCACGGGAAGCGCACGTAGCCCCCACTCTCCGCTTACTTGAATTCCTCATCCTACATCCACTGCTGCGCTCTTATGTTTATGGACCGGCCCCCTGGCTCGCATGCACGCAAGGGAAAAGTTTATTTTATCAACCCTATAAGCTTTTCCGTCTTACGTACAGTGGAACCCCCCACTGAGGCGCTCCAGTCACGGTCTGCACGGCCACTACGGTCGGGGGTTCGAATACCCCGCGGGCATGGATATTTGTGCCGTCCTTAGTTGTAAGTAGTTCATAAGTAGTTCGTAACTTTAGTGACTGATGACCCCGTAGTTAAGTCCCATATACTCTACAAACATTTGAACATTTAAACATTTTGAACCCCCGATATCCGACCTTCACGGGACCGGGCCGTGGTCGGAACGGCCAAAAGGTCGGATATGCGGAGGAACAATAAAACACGTTTTTTCGGGTCAAAACAGCTGTATACTGCACTAAATTGTAAGTATTGTACAAAATACACATTTAATGCTGCTTAATCGTAATTACTGTATTCAATAAAAAATTATTTTGTGGGACATATTCAAATAAAAAGTAACAGTTTTTTTATATAAAATGGAAAATTTTAATTTTTATATTAATTAACGAAAACATTAAGAATACAGTAATGTACTGTTATTACTGTTTAATACTGTTAGGTTTTTTAAAAATATTTTCCGATTTTTTGAAGCATCTTCCGTTTCAACTGTCTTAGAATAACTTTCAACGTCTTCTCGGTTTTTTTTTTCTCCAGTCTTTTACATTTGTCACGTCGACTCCTAGCTCTGCGGCTAATTTGACTAGTGAATGACCACGGTCCAAACGTTGAAGCACTTCAAGTTTTTGTTGAAGGGAAACGCACACACATAGCGAACTTTCACTAATCGCACAACACAGTTTATCACCAAAGATACAGTAATCACGAAAACAAAAAACAAAGTAGAGCAACGTTCACGTCGACAATCAGAACACAACTGGCAGTTTAACAGAGAAACAATGACAGCACTGTTGAGTCAGTTTGACTCGTGCCGGTAGAAGACAGTAGGGCACATGGTCGGATATCCCGAGGAGTCGGATATCCCGAGGTCAGATGTGAGGGGTTCTACTGTATAATCAGGAAGTGGTACGAAATCGTTGTATGCCGGCCGCGGTGGCCGAGGGGACTGCAGCGCGTCAGTCACGGTCTGCACGGCTACTACGATCGGGGGTTCTAATCCGCCCCCCCCCCACGGGCATGGATAATTGTGCCGTCCTTAGTGTTAGCAAGTGAATAACTAGTTTGTAAGTTGGGGGCTGATGACCCCGTAGTTAAGTCCTATAAACTATACAAACATTTGAATTTTTTTTATATCGTTGTATTTCCATGTTTCCTCTGCAAATCACATTTAAGTACACCATTTGTTATCTTCTGGGCCCGCTGCTTTGTGTATGTCATTTAGAGACATTCTAAAGTATTTTTCTCCAAGAACGCTGTTTAAAATAAATTATTTATTTCTACAGACCAATTTCGGCGTGAATGCCATCGTGAGGTTAATTGTAAAACACGCAGGTGACTATGATATCTGATTTAACGGCATGATTGTAACTCAGAAATATACTCTCTGTATCTACAACAACAACAAAAGTTCAAATGTTTGTAAATCTATGGGACTTAACTGCTTGGTTATTAGTTCCTAGCTTACAAAAAATTTACATTAAACTAACCTAAGGAGTAATCACACACACCTATGCCAGAGTGAGGACTCGAACCTCTGACGCGGGAACCGCCAGATCCGTAACGTGGTGCTCCAGATCACGCGGCTACTCCCGCGCTGCTCTCCGTATCTACATTTGTAGCTCTTCCTCTCCTTGTAATATCGCTTTCATCTGTTATGTTTTGTTGTTCTTAAACAGATGTTTTAGAACTATTGTCCTTGTAATTATTAAGTAGCTCTTTATATATTTAAATTAACCTACATAGCTGTTTATATATTTTAATGTACAAACTACATGAACAGCATCCTAATGAACTACAGAAACAACAGTTCGAATACATTTAGGTAGATGTTTATATACATTTTAATTAAAAATATATAAGCAGCTACCCAATGAACTACAAAAACAAGAACTGTAATACACTGCGTTAAATAACAACCAAACGTAGCAGATAAACAGCGATATTACAAGGAGAAGAAGAGCTACAAAGGTACGTATAAAGGGTTTATTTCCGAGTTACAATCATCCAGTTAAATTAAATAGCATATCCATCCATGTATTTTGCAGTTAATACAGTTAATATTGTCAAAATAAATAATTTATTTAAAAGCAGGGTCCTTGGAATACATACTTTACAATGTCTCTAAATTACATTTAAGTACCTCGCAGTGCCAGCTTTCGCATATATCACGTTCAAGTCTCTGATAGTGCGCTAAACAGATTTTGCCGAGGAAGAGTGTTCCGGGGTACAAAGAAACACAGGGGAGAAAAGTAAATAAGATACTAACATAAATTCAGCTGACGACGAAAGTGACCACCATTCAACTCCTGTCACTTTTCGGCCCTGCCAGCAAGTTGCTGAAGGTGGAAGCTGAATTGCTGGAATTGTTACCTTTTTCATCCGAAGTGTTCAGCTCCAATTCTTGAAGTCTAAGAGGATTGTTACGATACCCGTTAGATTTGAGGGCATCCCGCACAAAGTAATCGTAAACTGACAGACCTGGTGACGCGGTAGGACCGCTGTGAGGATGACTGCTGCTACCAATTCTGTCAAGCATGGGGACTGTAATAGTGCTCAAAGATTGGGAGCTCCTCCATTCCATTTTAAGTCGGGGATGTGGTTATACGCATACATTCACGTCCAATCGTATCTAGTCGTCCGGGTAACTTATTTGCCCCACCCTGTAACTGTCAATATTGAAATTTTGTTGGATCTTTAGTCCGGAGACTATTTTGATACCGCTCTCCAACCTATACCTATCCTGAGCAAGCCTCTTTGTCTCGTACGAACGGCAACCTACATCCATTTGGATCTGCTTACTGTATTATTCTCTGTCTCCCTCTGCCGTTTTTACCCCAAACACTTCCCTCCAATGCTAAATTCAAGGTTCCTTGATGTCTAAGAATGTGTCCTACCAATCGATCATACCTTAGTCAAGGTAAGCCAGAAATTCCTTTTCTCCCCAATCCTGTTCAGTATCTCTTTAGTTATGAGACCCACGCACCTAATCTTCAGAATTCTTCTGTAGTACCACATTTCAAAGGTCTCTATCCTCTCCCTTGCGGAGGTGGTTGTGCGTCTCAACCATACAAATAGCCGTACCCTAGTTCGAACCACAGCGGAGGCCAGACAAATTTGTGGTTCCTGAAGAGGGGCAGCAGCCTTTTCAGTAGTTACAGAGACAACAGTTTAGAAGATTGACTGAGATGGCCTTCTAACATTAGATAATGTAGCTTTACCACACAGTTACTGCGAACGGCTGAAAACAAGGGGAAACTTCAGCAGTTTCTTTCCACGACGACATGCGGCTCTTCTGTATGAATATATGATGATGGCAACCACTGGGGTGAAATATGCTGGAGGTAAAATAGTCCCCCATTCCCCATTCGGCGCTCTGGACGGGGACAACGCAAGAGGATGTTGTCAACTGGAAAGACAATATTGAAATATGATATGTTAATATGTATTGTCTCTTAGGGTCTGTAGCGAGCTGTTGTATTCAAAGTACCATCAGATCAGAAAGTAATTTAATGTATAACTTAAAACATTACTTAACTTGGAACAGAACAGAAAATCCACTGTCGATGATACAGTAAGTACAGTCAAAAATGAATTTCACTCAATACAGGAGAACGCAGGAAGCCATAGCATGGATAGCTAAGTGTCTACACTGAGTATACAGGACTAGTCACTGTTCCCTCTCTAGGTTGCGCAGGATAACCTCGTCCATATTCTATGGCACTCTCCCGAAAACTGTGTCCTCTCCAGGAGACGTGGCCGTGGATTTCGTGTGGTGGCGATAGTTCCTGTACTGCCAAGTTAGAGGCGCTAGCACCTTGGTTGACGCTTAGCAGTCGATATCGAAGATACGCCACCACACACCAACCCCGCAAAATGACGCGCTGACTCGTATATGACAGCCAAGGGTTCATTCACGAATAGCGTGCGGGAAGAAAGAACACCGGTATCTCTCCGTTAGAGCTCTGGTTTCTCGTATTTTATTGTGATGATCATTTCTACCTATGTAGGTGAGAGTCAACAATATATTCTCGCATTCGGAGAAGAATGTTGGCGATTGTCGTTTCATAAGTAGACCACGCCTCAGCGATAAACGCCGTAGTTGTAATGATTCCCATCCCCGGTCCTGTATCATTTCTGTAACGCTGTCTCCCCTGTATCGTGACAATATAAAACGGGCAGCCCTTCTTTGGACTCTTTCGATGGTTTCCGTTAAACCCACCTGTTAATGATCTCAGATTGGGCAGCAATATTCCAAAAAAGAATGAGCAAGTGTGGTCTATGCAGGCACTTTAGTAGTTCTGTTGCATCTTTTAAGTATTCTGCCAATAAAACGGGATCTTTGGTCCGTCTTTCCTACGACATATCTACGTGTTCTTTTCAGTTTAAGTCTGATGTAATAGTAATTCCTAGTTACTTAGTGGAGTTTACAGCCTTAAAATTAGATTGGTTGATCTTATAAACAAGGTTTAAAAAATTTCTTTGCGTACTGTTGTGGACGACTTCACACTTCTCATTATTCAGAGTCAATCGCTAATTTTTACACCAAACTGATATCTTTTTTAGATCGTTCTGCAGTTGGTTTTGAGCTTCAGATGATTTCACTAGACGGTAAATGATGGCGTCACCTAAGAGAACTACTTAGATTTCCTCCCAAATCGTTTATGTAAATAAGGAACAGCAGAGGACCAAGAACACTACCCTGTGGAACGCCCGATATCACCTCTGTTTTAGTCGATGCCTTACCATCGATTACTACGAACTGTGTCCTCTCTGACAGGAAATACCGTATCCAATCGCAAATTTGGGGCGACTGAGCCCACGTGCTGGCTGCGGAGCAGCTGATTTCGATGGTGGACATGATGTGTGCCACGAGAATCGAGTAAGCGGTACTGCGCCCTGCCAACAGAAGCGACGACGACGCCGGCGCTAAACGTTGAGGAATGTTCTGAACTCTAAAATAAACTTTGTCGTTCACCGAAAATTTTGTATCAGGAGACGGCATTGATGGCGAAATGTGACATGGAGGGGAAAAAAAAATTAATGGAGAATTGTCCGGGCGACTGTGGAAGTACTGGGTAGGAGATTTTTCACCAATAGGCAAAGTTCTGTAGGTGCTCAAAAAGAGTAAAAGCGCTCGATGGCGGGAGTGTTCGTGGTGCCACTTCGACATTTGCGTCTTAAAGGTGCGCACAAGCTGCTCGGCTTCTCCGTTACTGTGGGAGAAAAAAGTGCCGTCCTAATGTGTCGCACTCCATTAAAAGAAGAAAAGGCCTTAAATTCAGCAGATGTCAGCTGAGGACCGTTATCAGAAACAATCACTGGTGGGAGACCTTCCAAACAAAAAATTGGATCCGAAGCACTAATTGTACTGGCCGTGGTCGTGGAACGCAGGAAAGAGAACGGCTGTATGCATCGACGACAATGAACCAACGAACATTCCAAAATGGAACACAAGAGTCAATATGGATGCATTCCCTGGGGCCAGAAGGCTTTGTCCAAGAAAAAACTCTTGCCGAGGAGACGCCGCGTGCTCTAACCAAGCGGGACAATGCGCAGTTGTTCGATCTGTTGGTCAAGGCCGAACCTAGTACAATGGCGACGCGCCAGTTGCTTCGTGAAAACTGTACCCCAATGGCCTGATGTAGCATTCGTAGAACTCCGGTTTGCCGTTCTTTAGGAACAAGAACACGACTGCAGTCATTTGCATAATTGACTAAAATAACAGCTTGTTGAAAGGAGAGAGAAAATCGCATGGGATAGTAATAGCGTCGGATTCTAGAGTCGGCGATAGCCATTGCGATTGAAATGGGACAGTGATCGCAAATATAGGTTGCGTTCCGTGGCAGAGGAGAGATTTCGCGCATCGATCTGGAAATATATCAGTGATTCAAGATCCGTGTGGTCTAACTGATTGCACGAATCGTCTGAAGAATCGAAATCAGAGTCCGTACTGACAGTTAGGCGAGCCAAAATCTGCATTGGCACTTTTGAAGATGCGTGATAGACTTTGTCATAGATATAATTGGAAATTATCATAGCCCTTCGTTGCATCTTGTGTGCATTCTGATCCGGTATGGGATGTGAAGAATGAAAAAGAGAAGTTAATGGCTTGTGATCGGTTCTGAGGAGAAATTTACGACCATTGGGGTACTGATGGAACTTCGTCCCACCACATATAATTGACATTGCTTCCTTTTCCAATTCACTATAGATGCGTTCTGTGGCATTCAATAGCTTGGAAACGAAATTACTTGATCTGTCGGGGGCACCCACTTTATGATACAAAACAGCACCGAGACGAAAGGACGAAGCATCAGTAGCAAGAACAACAGGTTTCTCAGCATCAAATGCGATTAAGCGTTGTTCTCTGAGAAGAGCGTTGTTAAGCCATTGAAAAGCAAGTTGACTTTCAGGCAAACAAAGAAAAGGAACATGTTTTTGACGAAGGCGATGCAAAGGTGCCGCAATTTGGGCTGCATAGGTATAAATTTGCAGTAATATGAAAGTTTGTAAATGTTTGTAAATCTATCGCACTAAACTGCGTGGTTATCAGTCCGTAGCTTACAAACTACTTAAAGCTAGGTAAACTAACCTAAGGACAACACACACACACCCATGCTCCAGGGAGGACTCGAACCTCCACGGCGAGCAACCGCGCGCTCCGCAGCGAGACGCTGTAGACCGCTCGGCTACTTCACCGCGGCTGCTACAGTTCCTCGTTTTGCTTGCGGAAACTGAGGGCTCAAAAACTACATATCTGACGAAGCAGAATAAAAATTGTCCTGAGCTTCCATGACTTTGCACTCGTCCTGTAGGGAAGGATCACGTAAATCCAGAATTTGCGAACGAATACGATTGTCAGTACATTTTGTGTGACTGCATATCTAATCATTTCATCAGCAAAAGACGGTCCACATCGACAGTTAAATTTACAGTAAGTCCTACAAGTTCTGTTAACCACTCACTATGGGATTATTTTTGAGTCGAAAAAATTTGAATCTCGCTGCTGCGACATAAATCTGAGAGTCAAAATAGTTATTTTATGTACACTGATCGGGGCTTGTAGCAGGGAATAATTTCAAAAGAATCTGGAAAGCTTGAGTCCATATCCATGCAAGGAAAAAGCTTTTGAGCGAGTCACCTGTTATTTTGTAGGCCGAAAAATGTTGTTCCAGTTGTTGAAGAAAGTCAAGCCGTTCCTCATCCTTTCTCTTATATTCATGCAAAACAGGAATATCAGTAGCAGGTTGTTGTTTGCCCTGGTGATTGCGCTGCAGTTTGTTAAATACAGTCCAAAGGTATTGAATAGCGTCATAAATGAATTTCACTCAATACAGAACACAGGAAGCCAAAGCTTGGATGGACAAATGTCTACACTGAGTACACAAGACTGTTCACTGTTCCCTCTCTAGGTTGCACTGTACAGCGGCGTCCATACTCGATGGCACTCTCCCAAGCATTGTGTCCTCTCCAGGAGACATGGAAGTGGATGTCGTGTCTTGGAAACTGTAATGCCCTGAGAAGTCGACACCTGTTCCAAATATCGAAACACGGACACTGTCGCATTAAAGCGCTGGTTTTGATAAGTACGGAGACTGGAAGAGAGCCCCTACTTTCAGGTCAGTTACACGTTGACCACACGTGTAACGACAGGGTTAAAAATTCATTAGTGAGGAACACAGAGCATTTTGTTTCTGTGCTCTTAATCTATTTCATAAGTTGCGGTGCCGAATTTGGAAGGAAAAATACGCTATAATTCGCTCATACAGAACATTTATTGTTTAATAATTTTTCAGATAAACATATTAGTGTGCATAAAATGATAATTTGACTTCGAGGGAAGAAACCATAAACGTTCAATAAATCCCACAAAAATAATGATCCATAAAAGTGTAATATCTCAGTTATCATCTATGACTACTTTGTTACTACTTATATTATTTTTATTGACATGACCCATTTTTATGTTATACCGAGCTATTTACAACGTAATACAAGAAAGTTCTTTCGAGTACGAAATATAAGTAAATGTTCGAGGGAATTTAAAGATCGATTGTCATGGTAAAAATGTGTTCCTGCTTAGCCACCGAGTTTTTTGGCTTTTCATTGTAATGAAAATGTAACATTTGAAAATGAAAGCTTAGAACGTCGAAACTAATTATGTTTTCAGAATTAAACTTTCTCTGCAGCGGGTGTGAGCTGATATGAAACTTCCTGGCAGATAAAAACTGTGTGCCGGAACCGGGATTCGAACCTGGTACCTTTGCCTTTCGCGGGGAAGCGTCTGTCACTGAGCTATCCGGCACGCTTCACTGCCCGTCCTCACAACTAACTTGTGCCAGTATCTAGCCTCCTACTTTCCAAACTTAACAGAAGTTCTACTGCGAATCCTGCAAGACGAGCACTCCTGGAAGAAAGGATATGGTAGAGATATGGCTTTAGCCACAGCCTAAGGGATGTTTCCAGAATGAATGCATGTGGCCGTGGCTAAGCTATATTTCCACCGTATTCTTTCTTCCAGGAGTGCTATTCCTGTATGGTACACAGGAGAACTACTGTGAAGATTGGAAACTAGAAGACGAGGTATTGGCAGAAGTGAGGACGGATCGTGAGTCCTGGCGGGATAGCTCAGTGTAGAGCGTTCCCCGCGAAAGGCAAAGGTCCCAGGTTGGAATCCCGGTTCCGGCACACAATTTTAATTAGTCACTTTTTGTTAATAAATATAGTGACTGCGGATTTTGCTTCAATCATGAATTTAAAATTTTATAATTTACATGAGTTTAAGTAGTTCGTAAGTATATGGACAGTTAACCTTAGCAGTTTGGTCCCTTACGTGTTCTTATTCCGTATTATGCTCAGTTGATCGCAACATGGATTTAGAAAATATCGTTTATGCGAAACACAACTAGCTCTTTACTCACACAAAGTGATGCGTACTATCGACAAGGGTTCGCAAATTGATTTCGTATTCCTTGATTTCCAGAAGGCTTTTGACACCGTCCCTCACAAACGGCTTTTAATCAAATTGCGTGCTTATGGTATATCACCACAAATTTGCGATTGGATAGGGGTTTCCTGTCAGAGAGGACACAGTTCGTAATAATCGATGGTACGACATCACTAAAACAGAAGTGATATCGGGCGTTACACAGGGTAGTGTTATTGGTCCTCTGCTGTTCCTTATTTACATAAAAGATTTAGGGGAAAATCTAAGTAGCTCTCTTAGGTTGTTTGCAGATGACGCCGTCATTTACCGTCTAGTAAAATCATCTGAAGATGAAAACCAACTGCAGAACGAATTGAATAAGATATCAGTATGGTGTAAAAATTGGTAGTTGACTCTAAATAATGAGAAGTGTGAAGTCGTCCACATCAGTACGAAAAGAAATCCGTTCAATTTTGTTTACATGATAAATCAATCAAATGTGAAGGCCGTATACTGCACAAAATACCTAGGAATTACTATTACTTTAGAACACAAAGATAATGTCGTGGGAAAGGCGAACCAGAGACTGCGTTCTATTGGCAGAACCCTTAAAAGATGCAACAGAACTACTATAGAAACTGCATACACTAAGCTTGCCGTCCTTTTTATGCAGTATTGCTTATCAGGTGGTTTTGACGGAGGCCATCGAAGGAGTCCAAAGAAGGGCAGCTCGTTTCGTATTGTCACGATACGGGGGAGACAGCGTTACGGAAATGATACAGGATCTGGGATGGGAATCATTACGACAACGGTGCTTATCGCTCCGGCGTAGGCTAGTTACGAAACTCCAATCGCCAACATTCTCCTCCGAATGCGAAAATATATTGTTGACTCCCACTAGAAATGATCATCACAATAAAATGCGAGAAATCAGATCCCGAAGAGAGAGATTCAGGTGTTCATTCTTCTCGCGCGCTATTCGAGAATGGAATGGGAGATAAAATAGTATAACGGTGGTCCGATGAACCCTCTGCCAGGCACTTAAATGTGATTTGCAGAGTATCCCATGTAGATGTAGATGTAGATGGACGTTTTACGGTCCTGCGACCTAGGATTAGCTCCTGGCAATACCGAGAATTAAACTCGGGTCAGCCACTCGGACCACACAGCTACGTGGGAGAAATACTTTCGTGTGTACCTATCCGAAATTCATTAACATGAGCGGACCGTAAACGAAGGAATTTTCCAATAACGCTACGCTGCATCGACTGCGGATGGTGCAGGTTGTAAAACTAATCAAACAAAGCTGAATATTTAATGTGTATCTTGCACAAAACAAAGTAAACGACTGTTCTTCCGAACGACTTTCATTCGCAGATGAAGCAACGATTCATATAACCAAAAGCTTTATTTCAGAGTAGAAAAGGAGAAATCAATGAATTCGGCGAATATGATAGACTTACTGTAGGTGAGCAAATTTCTCGATCCCCGCAAGGTTTCTACCTACCTGTTATTCCATGACGTCGAGGAGAATCTGAAGACTGTATAAATGAACCCGCTGTCGGAATTACGTACCTAAGTAAATACACCTCAGTTGAAATTACGCTCTACTCCTACCGCACTTTTTGCACAAGTATGTATTTTACGTCAGAGGAAATGTTGATTAAAGCAATTTTTGTAATAATGTTTATTTTTAAAATTTTTATTTATTTATTTATTACTCGAAGGGGACTATGGGAGGCTTGGAGTGCTGAGACGGTGGGGAGCTGCAAACAGCGGCAGCTCTGATAGATTTCTTGTAATTTTTTCTTCTACCGCAGAGTCATTATTTCTGTATTGAAATAATTACGTACAAACGTAGAATTGGTTAATCTAAAAATACTCCGACCTAAATTCACTCACAAAGTAATACTGTTGTTGTTGTTATGGTGTTCAGTCCGGAGACTGGTTTGATGCAGCTCTCCACCCTACTCTATCCTGAGCAAGCCTCTTCATCTCCTCCTAAGAACGGCAACCTACATCCATTTGCCTCTGCTTACTACATGCGTCTCGTGGTCTCCCTCTCCGATTTTTACCCCACACACTTCCCTCCAATGCTAAATTTACGATTCCCCGATGTCTAAGAATGTGTCCTACCAAGCGATCCCTTCTTTTAGTCAGGGTATGCCAAAAATTCCTTTTCTCACCAATTCTATTCAGTACCTCTTCATTAGTTATGCGATCTACCCACCTAATCTTCAGCATTCTTCTGTAGCACAACATTTCAAAAGCCTCTAATCTCTTCCTGTCCGCACTGTTTATCGTCCATGTATCACTCCCGTACAAGGCAACACTCCACACAAATGCCTTCAGTAAAAACTTCCTTACACTTACATTAATATTCCTTGTTAACAAATTTCTCTTTTTCAAAAATGCTTTTCTTCCCATTGCCATTCTGCATTTCATATCCTCTGTACTGCGACCGTTATATGTTATTTTACTACCCAAGTAACCAAACCCATCTACCACCTTCATTGTTTCATTACCTAATCTAATTCCTTAACATAGCCTGATTTTCTAAGACTGCATTCCACTATCTTTGTTTTGCTCTTGTTAATGTTAATTTTATACGCTCTCTTCAACACACTGTCCATTCCATTCAACTGCTCTTCCAGGTCCTTTGCTGTCTCGGACAGAATTACAATGTCATCAGCAAAACGCAATGTTTTTATTTCTTTCCCCTGAACTTTAATCCCTATTCCAAATTTTTCCTTGCTCTCCTTCACCGCCTGCTCAATGTACAATTTGAATAACATCGGAGAAAGGATACAACTCTGTCTTACTCCCTTCCCAACTAATGCTTCCCTTTCATGCCCTTCTAGTCTAATAACTGTAATCCGGCTTTTGTACAAGTTGTAAATAATTCTCCTTTCCCTGTATTTTACCCCTCCTGACTACTGAATTTGAAAGAGTGTATTCCAGTCAACATTGTCAAAAGCTTTCTCTAAATCTACAAAAGCTAAAAATGTAGGTTTGCCTTTCCTTAATCTATCTTCTAAGATAAGTCGTAAAGTCAGTATTGCCTCTCGGGTTCCTACTTCCTCCTGAATCCAAACTGATCGTCCCCGAGGTCAGCTTCTACCAGCTTTTCCATTCTCCTGTAGATAATTTGTGTTAAACTTTTGCAACCATTAGTAATCAGACTGATGGTTCTGTAATTTTCACATCTCTCTGCGCCTGATTTTTTGGTATGGGGATTATTACTTTTTTCTTAAAGTCTGAGGGTATTTCGCCTGTCTCATACACCTTACACACCAGGTGAAATAGTTTTGTCATGGCTGGCTCTCCCAGAGACTTAAATAGCTCTGAGGGAATGTCATCTACTCCCGCGGCCTTGTTCCGACCTAGAGCTTTCAGGGCTCGGTCAAATTCGTCTCTCAGTATCGTATCTCCTCTTCCCTTCCTACAACATTGTCTCTAAGTTCATTTTCTTTGTAGAGCTCCTCTATGCACTCTTTACACCTTTCTGCTTTCCCTTCTTTGCTGAGAACAGGTTTTCCATCTGAGTTCTTGATATTTGTAGAACTATTTTTCTTGTCCCCAAATGTCTCTTATTTTCCTGTAGGCAGTATCTACTTTTCCCCTTCTTATACATTATTCTACAGATTTGCATTTGGCTTCTAGCCACTGCTGCTTAGCCATTTTGCACTTCCTGTCAATCTCATTTCTTAGTCGCCTGTATTCCATTTTGCCTGTTTCATTTACGACATTTTTATATTTTCTCCTTTCATCAATTAACTGTAGTATTTCCTGTGATATCCAAGGATTTTTTTGTAGGTCTTGGCTTTCTACCTATTTTGTCCTCTGCTGCCTTCACTATTTCATCTCTTAATTTTACCCATTCCTCGTCTACTGTTCTATTTTCCCCCGTTTCTGACAAGAGCTCCCTCTGAAATTCTTAAGAACTTCAGGTTCCTTCAATTTATCCAGGTCCCATCTCTTCATTTTCCTACCTTTCTGCATTTTTTTTTTCAATTTCAGCCTACAGTTCATGACCAATAAGTTACGATCAGAGTCTATAACGGCGCCTGGATATGTCTTATAGTAATATTAACAAAAGATTTCATAATACTTCATGAACTCCCATTTAACCACAGCGACAGCTTTTCATTCATTTCCCTTGCCAGAGTAGTTTGTAAATATTTCAGAACATTTGCTGTCAATCGCAGTGCATACTCCCAGATATTTTATGGTTGTAGCTGCTTGCTTCGGTTGTTCTACAATATGTAATCACTCAACAGAGGTTTTTTTGTGTGTGTATTCATAATTCGTTGCCGCAGTGGAGTAGCCGAGCAATCTAACGCGCCACGTTGCAGAGCGCGTTTGCTTGCCGTGGGAGGTTCGAGTCCTCTCTGGGGCATGGGTGTTTGTGTTGTCTTTAGGTTAGTTTAACTTAGTTTAATTAGTTTGTAAGTCCATGTGTTAATAAGCAAGGCAGTTAAATCTCATAGGTTTGCAAACATTTTTGTATTTCCTTGAAGGTCAAATGACACACTCTGCTGAATATTCTCTATCAATTCGCTACAGTTTTTCATCGTTGAGACTTATAATACTGTACCATGTGCGAAAGCCTCAACGAATTTTGTACTTTATTGTTTATAGGTGTAGCAATTTCTCCTATCAAAAATGTGACTCGTTCAAATAAAGGTTTACTTTCATTTGCACTTCTACTTTTATGTCTGTCGGTAAATTAGTTAAAGTTCACTTAGGATATTAAAAAATAAATTCTAAATGTGGTGCCGTGCGGAAGTAACCACCTGGCGGCCGCTTCCGCCGGAGTTTCGAGTCCTCTCTTGGGCTAGGTGTTTGTAATATCCTTAGTGTAAGTTAGTTAAGTAGTTTGTAAGTCTAGGGACTGATGACCATACCAATTTGGACCAACAGGTTTATAAAGATATGAACCTTTGCAAAATTAGTGATAGTGGGGAAGCTGTAAGATGTCTTGGTTGCTCGATGCGAATATCCAGGCACGAAGACTTAGTTTCATTACAAATGCGTCAACTTTGTGTACAAATGTTAGTCGATTCTGGGGAACTAATTCTTCAACACATTTGGTAAAATTTTCGTATGTCGGCCAGTGTTCAGAGAATCTATGGCGAGCATTATCAAAGCTGGAGACAGTATTAAGAACTGTGCATTTGCTTTATGATATTAATTCGAAATAACTAGCATTCGAACGTGTTCTGCTGGCTCGATATGTTACAATTTGATGGATACCTCTACATTAGGACAGGCACAATCATAAATTGAAAAAATTGCTTTACCACTATTACGAATAAATTACCTACTCTCTCTCTCTCTCTCTCTCTCTCTCTCTCTCTCTCTCTCTCTCTCTCTCTCTCCTTCTCTCTCTTCGAATAGGCCAAATAGGGATCACGATATCCAACTTCTCCGCTGGGAGTGTGCTTTGATATTTGACTAGTACATACGCATTCTCTGGCTTTCTCCTTCCTATCCTTCTTCCGCCGAGGACCTGTTTTCTTACTGGGTGGATTGTGCTAGAACCTCTTTTGATTTAAAATCTTACCGAAGGATGTTCTGATGTCGCTGTCAACTATTCCCCTCTCTTGAAGATATTCCGACATTTCCATTAGCCATGAGCACCTGTCCTTTCTCTTCTGCCGGTAGGATAGAATCTAACTGGTCGCACTGTTTGGAATCATCCTCGAAATGTGCTCGTAGAAAGTCAAGCTTCGCTTTCTAACTACATCCGTGATTTTGTCGGTGTAGCGATACAATTCCTTATTTTTCCGTCTCCAGTAATCACTGGTCCTATTATATTCCTCGTGGTTTTTCTCTGCTTTATTCCCAATTTTTCATTAAAGCCTTTCCTACTCAGGACGAAGCATTCAGACGCGTAGAGGGCTTCTGATCGAATGACAGCCTGCTAATGTTTCAACTTGGTATAGCGCGAGAGCCATAGCTTATAGTATATGTTCTTTGGCAGATGGCTTGAAAGTTCTAGTTAATTAATTCGGTTGTTAGAGCTACCCGTTCGGTCAGATTAGGTTCACGATATTCTCCTAGGTACCTGAACTTGATAACTTTATTTTTCCCTCCTCCGGAAGCAATTCTCTGAGGCTCTCACAAATATTTGTGAGATATTTGTTCTTCTCTAGCGAATCCAACTTTGGCCATCGTGCTGTGCCTCTATTTATGTCTCGCTTGCCAAAAGTGCCAAGTCATCTGCAAAAGCCAGACAGTCTATTAGAGTTTATTAAAGTCGATCGTTTATATTTTTCAATTTTTGAAATTACACTTCTCCGTAACATGTATTTCACATCAGAAATCTATCTGTGAAATTGAATTTGGCTACTTCCAGCAAATACCCTAATCCTCAAAAGTATATCTTAATACGTCCTGCTGCTTAATCATCTCTAACAGTAATAAGTCTTTTTTAAGTGTAGTCTTCGTGGTCCACGGAGTAGCGCTAATATCAGAAAGCGTAACGCTAATGGGCTTTAATTTACGTGAAACACATTTACATTTTGGCGGTCAAATGAGGATAAATTAATTTAATTACGGAAAAAGCGCAGCATAACACACACACTACACTGCCGTCGATACGCAGATTGTACTACATAATAATAAAAAAAAAGAGCTCCATGTGTGGTAACGTAACCTTATGAGATCTGGTCTAATTTGATCTGTAATCTGGCTAGATCAGGTCTGAGTTTAGTTTTGGGGAAAAAGTTAAAGATTTTATTAAATATCACGCAGTCTTTTTATGTTAGCAAGGAATTGAAGTTGTTGTTGAGATTGGATTGGTAATGAAGCTCTGACTAACACAAGGCAGTTTACAGAAAATATTGTAACTTAATGTTCTCCAGTGTTATCTCCAAAGTATATGTGACTAAGCTGGTATGAGACTCATATTAGTGGCTGTAGTAGTTATAATAGATGTCTTTACACTGAAGTAATAAGTTAGCTTAAAGTCTCTTTCGCATGCTAGTGATAGATCATCCAATTTGTTTAATTTTAATTGTACCTTTACTGAAATTCTACATGTCCCTGCTGTTCAAGTAAAATCTCACACAACGCTTTCATTAATGTAGTATTATCGTAGCGAGTTTAAACCATGTATTTTCGTTACTAGTCATAAAATTTATACTACAAACTCTCACACTCTGACCACATTGAAGTCTGAATAATTAACAACAACAAAAATCAGTCCCTCCATGACCACTGTCCGTATAAGTGAATCCTATGATAGCATCTATTACAGTTTCTTCCTAAGTATGTAATCACTTCAGAACAGTTCTTTATGGACTTTAAAACTCGTAGAACTTTTACACTAATCTGATTGTTACTAAAATTCTATGTGAAAAATGCAGTCACTGTCACACTTATACATGAAATATTCACTTCGATTCCAGCAAAATCTTTCCCTTAACATTATTTCTTGATTTATCACTTCGTTGCACTTCGTATTCCGTCCTCTAACGGTATTTACTTCCGTGGAATTATTCGTCACTAATAACGTAAAATACTCTGCAGTGGGTGGCGTATTTCAACGCCGAAACAGAAAGTTATTACAGTTGCACCCGTCCTGCCCTAAGTAAAGTTATTTTTGAATTTGAATTTTCCGCCGAATGGTGGAGGTAGCTTTGCTACAGCAGACGGCGACTCTCTCAGCGTCGATAAATGTTTCGCTGAAAATGTCACGAATTCTGGGGTTTACCTACTAAATTATACCAAGGAAAAACATTTATGCTTCTATTATACGGGTACGTAGGACTTCTCATAAATTCAATATACGTCATATTTTCTATCGAGACGTCACAAGACCCCCGGATTAATATGAGCATAGTTCGAATATGGGAATATTATTCCTAAAAATAGTCCATGAGCGTTCTTTTACAGTAACTAGGAGGACATCACAAGATACTCCTTCAATTCGTTACAACTTTTCGGTATATTAAAAAACCATCCGCCAAACGCCTCAAAGAATTTACTTCATCTACATCTACATACATACTCCGCAATTCACCGTAAGGTGCGTGGCGGAGGGTACACCGTACCACTACTAGGCATTTCCTTTCCTATTCCACTCCCAAATTGAACGAGGAAAAAAAGAATGCCTATATGCCTCCGTACGAGCCCTAATTTCTCTTATCTTGTCTTTGTGATCTTTACGCGAAATGTAAGTAGGCGGCAGCAAGATCGTACTACACTCAGCTTCAAATTCCGGCCCTCTAAATTTACTTAACAGAAATTCACGAAAAGAACGTCGTCTTTCTTCCAGCGATCCCCAATTGAGTTGCAGGAGCATTTCCGAGACACTCGCGCATTGGTCGAACCTACCGGTAACAAATCTAGCTGCTCGCCTCTCAACCGCCTCTATGTCTTCCTTCAAACCGATCTGCTGCGGGTCCCAAATACTTGAGCAATACTCAAGACGTGGTCGTACAAGCGTTTTATACGCGGTCTCCTTTACAGGTGAAGTACATCTTCCCAAAATTCTCCCAATAAACAGAAGTCGGCTGTCTGCCTTACTCACAACTGTCCTTACATGCTCGTTCCATTTCATATCGCTCTGCAATGTTACGCCTAGATATTTGAACGACGCGACCGCATCAAGAAGCTCACTACTAATGCTGTATTCGAACATTATGGGATTGTTTTTTCTACTCAAGCGCATCACCTTACATTTTTCTACATTGAGAGCTATTCTATGGAATGATATTCTCACTCAGCAGCGCAAAGTGAGCTGATATAAAACTTCCTGGCATATTAGAACTGTGAGCCGGAACCGACGTTAGAAGTTCCATATCAGCGCACACGCTGCTGGAAACAATCCCTAGACTGTAGTTGAGCCATGTCTACACTATATCCTTTCGTACAAGTGTGTTAGTCGTGAAAGGTTCGGGAGAGAACATCTGTGAAATCTGGAAAGTAGGAGGCGAGGTACTGGCGGAAGTAAAGATGTGACGACGGACCGTGAAGCGTGCCGGGATATTTAAGTCGGTAGAGTGCTTTCCCGCGTAAAGAAGCGATACCAGGTTCGAATTCCGGTTTTGGAACACCGTTATAATCTGCCAAATAGTTTTTTGTTGTATCACATATTATTGGAAACATTTTTGTTTCACTTTTGGGTTAAACAGCACTCTTACATTTAAATGTATATATAAAAAACAGTCTAGTGTCCTTTTTTGGACCATCTTCAGGATTGCAACTCTGAAATGTATCGTAGTTACATTTAGAAGACATTCAAACAACATACATTAGTGCCAACATTAACCTATGTTAATGAAGGGAAATAAAATAAAACGATGGGTATAACACCGTTTTATTTTATTTCCCTTTATTAACTTAGGTTTGCACTAACGTTGCAGTCCTGAAGATGGTCCAAAAAAGCACCGGAAAAAAATAAAAATCATTGCACTCTAGACCGTTTTTTATATACAAACTAGCTGAAAACCCGCTTAGCCCGGGTATTTATTCATTTATTAAAACCATGAATTACTACTACTTCTTCCATCCCTTCTCTCTGTCCATCTCCTTTTTTTTCCTAATGTTACATTTATCAGAGAATATATAAGAAATAAGGCAGTCTTGCATAATGTACAAAATTTCAAGTACAGTCATCCAGATTTACGTTTTCCCTAAATCTCTCCAGGCAAATGCCGGGGTGGTTCCTTTCAAAGGGCAAAGGGCACGACCGATTTTCTTCCCCATCCTTACCTAAACAATCCGAGTGTAAGCTCCGCCTCTAATGACTACTCTGTCGACGGCGCGTGAAACACTTACCTCCCTTCCTTACTGATTATGAACAATGTTTCTTGTGACTTGTCCAGGATCTAATATGAGTATTTTGTGTAGTGAGCCCATCTCTGACCAAGCGACATAAAGCTATCCCTATGAGAAACATGGAAATTTCAAATACACTCCACAGTATTGAATAGATTGTCCTGTGCTTTATTAGTCATAATAGAAAATGCAAGTCTCACAGCAAAAACTGCAGTCTCTTAAATTTAAAAGCCAAATCGCGAAAATAATGGGTATTCGTCGGATGTACACTGCTTCATTCTCTTCTTTCCTGTAACTCTATATAAGTCTATCGCTTCTTCCTACAGCAGTATGCGCTTCACAGTTAAACGTTTCTTCAAAGTTTTCAATAGCACTGTCTTCTTTCAGGAATTTCCTTAAGCTCACTGGAATATAGGATATACCATTAAATAAAAAATGCAATAAAATGTGGTGCCTGATGTGAAAAATTTTTACCCATCACAATATATATAATCTCATACCTATTGGGTTATATTGCGCACATTTGTATAATTTTAAGGTATATATTCATTTGTGTAAGTGCAGTATGTCTGAAAAATCTGTTGCGAATACGATTAGTAGTAAAGAAGTAATAGATAAAATCTTGGTGCGTAATGCGTCGGTTTTTCATTAACGTTACTGTTTATGTGCTGACATCTCATAAACTACGAGTCGTACTGTGATCGAATTTCGAAGGCATAGTCAGCTGTATATGTCTATACTGTCTGTAAAATTTCCTGCGGGTACAATATAGTAGTATAGAAATTATAAATTGCCACGTTATACCGAATGCCGTAGTTTTACTCCGTGAACAGCGGAAAAGTAGTAAGCGAGAATCTTTTTTCTTTTCATCATTTTGCTATGGTTGTCAGTGAGAAAAAGATTCCTAAAGGTTTGAAATTATGTTTAAAATTTGTTGTAAGTCGCTAAGTGCTCTCCTCCCCAAATAGTGGACTGATATAGTCACATTATCACCTTCCACATGACAGGAAAGTTTTCATTGTTTATGACGTAATATCTCCGGAACTATCGCCACTATCGCAAAATCCGTACTTTGCTAACGTCGTCTACCTATAAACTACATTCCTGCCAAATTTCTGCTGGATTAGTGAAATAGTTTTTGAGATTTCGTGTTTTTAGTCAGAGAGTGAGTGAGGGATTGTCTTTTCGCTTTTATATATACAGAGATTTCTGTTGTATTAGTGTTGTGAAAGTAATGATCCTCTAACACCCCGCTAAGGCACGCCGCTTATTACTTTCACGTCGGAAGATTGAGGGCGCACGAGATTCTGTGTTCCGATCGCTAGAAACGCTACAGTCTAATCAAGCAGTCTGGTCTGATATTCAGCACGGTCGTGTTTTGTTCATTAGGCGACACTGCAGATCCGCGAGGGACACCTTCGGGGAATCGAAGATCATGAAATGTACGTCAGAGGCTACATCTACTGCTTCCTGAGTGTCGTGGACGAATATAGCCTGATTTTTTATGACCTCGTGTTGATTCCTACACAACAGATTTTCTGTCGCTAGAAATGATATAATACACGATCATAAAACAAGATTGAAATGTCTACAACAGACAGACAACAGGGATACAAGGCTATAGTTTTACGCATCTGTTCAGCGACCCATTCTCCAAAACAGTGTTTTATTCCGATCATTGGTAACGGTTCGCTCTTTCGGAGACTTACAGTATACTTTTGACAGAAGCGCGGGAAGTCTGTTAATATACTGTACGCGGCGTGAATGCGTATTGGCACCACAATTGTTTCAGTGTGCACCCTTCAGCTCCCAAATTTGAGCAAGGGACTCGGCACAAGTCGATCCGCATATAATCCCAAGATGAGCCAACGGAAAAATGAATTACGACTGCATTGGACATGATATTATCGAGTCTGGGCTGTTTACCAGCGGAGCGATGTGAACTGTTCGGATGAAGGAGATGGAGATTGTAGCTGAATAACGCTTTAATATGCATGGAAGCTTCTTGATTGCGACGTTGCTCCTCAAGGTATTCCATTTATGGCATTGGTCTTGATCAGATACAGACCTGTCTGCGAGAGTGTTGAGTGGGAGCCTTTAATGTATGGAGTCGAGCAGTGTCTACCAGTACGTGCCGAAGGCGAACATGTAAAAACCTAAATGGGGATCTCCGGACGAGTATTTGATAGGTTACCACTCCGCTACCTGCCTCATTCAGCTCATAATGCAGTGGTTATGCCTAAACTAAGTGCTGATGACCTGTGGAGTGGGCCTCACCTGCAGTGTAGCCAACTCAGTAACCGTAGTTCGGTTAAAACAGCTTTCAAAGTCTGCTAGAAGTAGACTAGAAAAATGTGTTTTTCATTATCTTTTTCTATACCACGCAAGTTTTTTTTAAAAAAAATGCAAAGCATTCACGCCGTAAATAATTGTTTTTGCATGATTTGAGCGATCTTTTACAGTTTCAAAAATGTTGTTTCGTGAGAAATACACAATACAGCAACCTAACCGTTTCGTAATAGTAATGATGATGCTCTGGTCCACACGCATGTAATATGAAGTATTAGCAAGAGACTGTTTCAACAAAACCTTACAATTTGGATATACACCCATCAAAAAACTGTAGAGTCACCACTATGCAAGGGGTTCGTGAAACGTTACATTAAAATCGAATAAAAGTATACCAAAAACCAAAATTTCAGTTCTCTTTAATGCTCAAGAAAAACAGAACATATTGCACGACAATAAGCTAGACATTCTGAATTGGTGTTCGAAATTACAGCGTACACCAGTAGCCCTCCAACTCGGATACTCCTCCTCATATATGCCTGCGGCATATTGTCCACTAGATTAGAGAACTGCTGGTCAAGTTTTAGCCACTTCTCCACGACGATGCGGCGTAGATCTCTCAGACCGGTAGGTCAGTCGACTCGTGAGAAACGTCCCTTTTATTCCAGTCACGTTCGTTAGGGTTCATGGTCTGAGAACAGGCTCGCCATTCTAATCTTGCGATGTAGTTATGATGGTGGGCACGATGAGCGAGAAAATCGTCCAGCAAGATAAATCCCTCGCAGATATGCTGCTGATATGGTTGGACTGTACTTCTGAGTACGTCATCCCTGTACCGTACAGCCTTTGGATTGCCTTGCATGACGACCAGTGGCGAACAGTGGACCCCACATAATGCCCCCTTCCCCCAAAAACACCAAGTATGCATTCGCTGGACTGTGTTTCTAAGAGGTTCTAGCTAACCAGGCCGCCTGCAAAAAACGTTTCTGACGATTTTCTGGTTGAAGTTGTGACACAACAACACAGTGACCAACGGTGTTTTCCAGTCATGTGTGCGTACAGGGTGACATATAAAACGATGCTTTATGTATTTTTCCTCATTATTTGTATTTTTTTGTAATTTATTGTGTATTTGTATATTTTGTTTCTGTGATATATTTGCATTTTCCTGATAATTTCCATATATGTCAAAAATATTATAAATGTAGTAGACACGCTGGGTTAGCAAGGGCTTTGCTATTGTATAGAATCATCTTTGAGTAGGGAGTTTTTTATCGCTGGTAGCGCAGAGGCGCACAGCGAGAAGGAGTCGTTGTTGAGAAGTAGCAGCGGACAGACGCATTGTGTGCTCAGTGGTGTACGGAAAATGTACGTGGATTGGCACTAGTGGAGGTGGCGGCGAAGAGGCAATATTATTTATTCATACGGCCACAGCTTAAATAATTAATAAATGCATCAAGAGGAATGCTGTGGGCCCTAAATTGTAATTAACATTCGTCGCCAAGAAGAGCCTGTATTTGCCAATTGTTAAGTGCCAACAGTCTTCAATCAGCAGCACCACATCGCACATCAAATTCAGTAAGATCTGTCCTGTTTGTCTTAGCATGTACAGCTAACCAGCGTATTAGTGATGATTGTTCAATAGCGAACACTGTTATTTGTGAACCTGTGTTTAAAAATCATTACCCATAGTCATTGTCCAGACAGGTTCCTTCCTCATCCATTGTTTTTCCGAGGATATTTACAAAGTTATAGGAAACTAAAAATCAGAGTCATTAAAGACAATGTGACAGTCGTTAATAAAAAATGTGTTCAGAAAAGTATTACTAAACGTAGCTTATGCCAGTATTGCTGATCAAGAGGTTTGCTAAGTTGAACAAAACTGCTAGATTAACTGTCAATTTCAAAAGATATTTCATTAACAGTGTAAAAGATTAATTGTTTTCCACTGTATACTATTTTGAGGTAAAGTTTGTTTTAACTTGCAAGTACTGACTAGTGAGAATAGTAATTGTTTACAAGTGTTTGAATGCTAATAATTCCTGGTTAAAGATAGAGCAAAAGTTAATCAGAAGGTTAAATGGTTCTTTTCTAAATATTCAGTGTTAGCACGACAAGTCATTAATTAATTTTTTGAGCTTGTCATTAGTATAGTTAATAGTTCAGTTACAACTTGATTATTGCTAAAGCGCATGGCATACTCACTGTAGAATAAGTTCTGGTACTTATATAAACAATTAATTATTTGAAGCTGTAAATAGTAAGTATTAAGGTGAGAGTTTTGCATGATTTGCTACATGTTGCATTAGCGCGGCTATGGCTTGCATTTCACTGTCTTACAATAAACCCTGTGTTAGTAAACTATTTCTCAGTAATTAGTATATTGTCAGTGTCTTTTGTACCGAATTTGACTCGCACCCTCTGATTTTCTGCCCACCCAAATTTTACGTAATATTTCACGTTTTTAATTAACTTTTCTATTATTGTCATCCCACCAAATTATTTGTTCGTACATCGAGCTGGCGACCGTAAATCAATAAGTTATTCACTTTTTCCAAATTAATCCCTGTGTTCCGTTTGTTCCGCAATTTTTTTCATTTAAACATTAATAATTTTATTCCAAATTTTACCTTCCACTTTCTTTATTCCTATCGATAGTTGTTGTTTACCAAAGAGGTGCAGCAACGTTCCGGTTATAGCCTCCACTACATCATCGGCTTCATTACCGATAGCTTTTCCACCAAATTAAGATAATTAGCCACACGGGTCATTTTTCTAATTATCATATTTTAACCGGTGGTGTAGGACGGGTAGGGTTATAAAGTCAAAAGCGAGTCTCATCTGTGATTAGCACTAGTTGCTAATTCTGACGAGTCAGTTCAGCATATTATTTGGTACATCTGTACCGCGCTGAACAATGTCTAAGTGTCAAAGCCAGACCTTGCCATGGAAGTCGCATGTCAGGCAGCCTATAACGTACAGTTTGAGTCCTGCGGATGCGCGAAAATCGTTATTCAGTATTTTGGCGTTCCTCTCAGGGTTCCGCCAAGCCGAAATCCATAAGGAGCGGTCATCTGCTGCTGTGGCAGCTTTTGAGCCAGACAGTTCCTGTATCTCCGTACGCTTTGGTTCACTCCAAGACGTTTGGAAATGTCCCTCCTAACACGAAGTAGTTATGCGGATGAGATCAAGTTTTTGAATTGAGCTTCTAGGCATCTCAAAACTACTGTCAACATATTCGGAGTATTTACCTCCTGGTGTATAACTGTAAATGATCGGCCGTCTTGCCCACTCCGCCCCTTTTATACTGCTCATACATGTTTGTTTTTATCTTTGTGCGGGCTGAGAGACATCTATGGACAATCTAAAGAACTGTATTCTTGATGCATTGTAGACGTTCAATATCAACGTCAGGAGGCCTTGGAACCGAGATGTGTATATTACATATTTTGGTTGTTATAGTACTTCATACATTATTTGTCATAATATTCTATTTTTAAACAATCTGAGCAAGCCACACTTGAATGGTCTAAACAGAGATATATCCAACATTTGTTCAAATGTTTGTAATTCTATGGGCCCAAACTACGTTGGTTACCATCCCTAGACTTACAAACTACTTAAATTAAGTTAAAAACACACATCCATGCTCGATGGAGGATTCGAATCTCCGACGCGGGAGGTCACGCGATCCGTAATGTGGCGCTCCAGACCGCTCGGATACACCCGCGCGGCTTTACTACATTTGTAACAACTGTATTTGGTTGGTTGGTTGGTTTTCTACCTTGCCACAGTGTGCACAACGTCTCCTCTGCCTGTAAGGATGTTCGGTGGACATTTCAGTCCCTGCAGTTTGTAAAATTTCACAAATTCGTGAAGGAATATTGGACAGGCTGCGCTTATATATATATATATATATAGTATTCAATTATATATTATTATAGTTTTGACGACGATACAGCATTTTAAATGAAATACATCAAAATTTGCGATCAGGTATGGCTTCACTGTACTAGGTTTAAATGTGATTCCAACGTGCGGCGAATGAAATTATGTGCCCGGCCGGGATTCGAACCGGGATCTCCTGCTTACTAGGCAGACGCGTTGACCACTCCTCCACCGAGGACACAGTGATCACCTGACTACAGAGGACTCTTCCCTGCATGTCTCCCACCACATCCCAAATATCTATTCGCCACGCTGTCTCTTTCCTATTACCACAGCCTATTTGTTCTGTAATGCTCGCAACCACAATACTGTATTCCCGCATCAGGGAGAACAGATCATGAAGTATCGAGACACAAGTAATTGTCGTCAGGAGCCCAGCCTCGGCTTGTATACAATTATATATTTTTGGGTGTGGCGGGAGACGTGCAGGGAAGAGTCCTCTGTAGTCGGGTTGTCACTGTGTCCTCTGTGGCGGAGTGGTCAACGCGTCTGCCTAGTAAGCAGGAGATCACGGGTTCGAATCCCGGCCGGGCACAAATTTCCATTCGCCGCACATTGGTATCACATCTAAACCTAGTACAGTGAAGCCATAAGTGATCGCAAATTGCGATTTATTTCATATATATAGTAACTAAGTGCGCCTCGGTTGCACAGTGGTAGAGTGCCAGACTATAAATCCAAAGGTCGTGGGTTCGATCCTCGCCAGCTCCCAGGATTTTTATCTGTCACTTTCCACTTCTTTCCCCTCTGGCAGGGTTTTTGATGCGACCTACGTTAAACTGTAGGTCCCCCTATAACTGGCTGGGTAAGTCAGTTCGAAGGTCGGATTAAGGCAACGGCATACCACCTCCAAACAGGACCATGCCTAGTAAAGCACTGTGGTGTTCAAACCAATCGTCGGACTGTTGACTGCCTCTACCATAGTAACTAAACTGAAATATAATAGAAGAAATTCCATGAGAATAAACCACAATACAACCATAATGGCTTTCCTTTTACTATATCTCTGTACGGCAACAATACAGTTTTAATGGAAACCGTTACGTTCGCGAGTACTGTCAGTCCACAGTTCCTTACTGTTCCCCTACTCTTGCTCTAATCCAAATGAAACAAAGGAGCATCGTAGTAATGCTGGCTGTTGGCAAGTACTCGCTTATGCAGCTCCTATGTCCAAAGAGATTCAAAGGAAAGATGAAGATACATTCGTGCGGATTGTCAGTACGCATGCAACTACTGTAGGGTCAAAAATACGAGGATACTTCGTTTGTATCGTGCGTTTCTTCTGTTACTACCTAGCATCGGTTCAGATGGCAAAAGGTTTCACTTTCTCCTCTACAGAATTACGCGACTTGTCTGAGGTTACAGCACTGCTGACAGTAGTGCAGAAATCGGCCGAGTTGGCAACACTGGTCACGTGTGGTCCCACGGGGGCGGCAGGCAGTCGAGGAAGCGCCGCTGCTCTGCTCGGATGTCGCCGGCGCGGCGGTCCGGCTGAGACCGAAATCCGCGCAGACAGCTCACGTCTCGGCCACAAATAAAAGTCCGCCGCAGTTGGCGGCCCTGATGAGTCGCGCAAACGCGAAAGTGGAGCGCGACACGTGTCGACAGCTTTCATAACACGGCCGGCCGTGGGGGGCCGCGCGCTACAACTCCTGCCGAATTTGTCGGGAGAAACTGTTTGATACGGCGGGCTGCTTTCCATATTAGTGTCCTGTTTCAAGTCACGTGCACACTTTCCTTTACGTAATTCGTCAACAACTTTTTTTATGCTTATTCACTTATGGAAGCTGCCCATCTTCTTTTACGAGGGGGCGTTGGGAAATAAGTTTCCCCCGTGGACCGTGGTAAGAGTTGCGCATGAAAGAAAAAAATAGACTGGGTCATTGAAGATAAGACCTATCTTTATTTTTCTAGATAGTTTCCAGTTACACTGAGACATTTGTCATATTGCTTTATATAAGACTAGCTATAAACCCGCTGCGTTCTACACTCTCGTAGTCCACCTCCCCTTTCCTTCCTCTCCCTGCATCCATTTCTTTCTTTCCCATTTCTCTGCTCGTTTCCACCTTCCTCTCTCTCGGCAGCTTTTTACAAGGTACTCTCTGACATGTAGCATACAAACATTTATGTACACATACGGCGGGCTGCTTTCCATATTAGTGTCCTGTTTCAAGTCACGTGCACACTTTCCTTTACGTAATTCGTCAAGAACTTTCTTATGCTTATTCGCTTATGGAAGATGCCCATCTTTTTTACGAGGGGGAGTTGGAAATTAAGTTTCCCCTGTCGACTGTGGTAAGAATTGCACGTGAAAGAAGGAAATAGAATGGGACATAGAAGATAAGACATATCTTAACTTTTCTAGATAATTTCCAATTACATTGAGACATTTGTCTTATCGCTTTATATAAGACTAGCTGTAAACTCGGCGATTCCCGGGTATTTGTTTATCCTACACTCTCGTAGTCCACGTCCCCTTCCCTCCCCTCACTGCATCCATTTCTTTATTTCCCATCTCTCTGTTCGTTTCCACCTTCCTCTCTCTCTCTCGGCAGCTTTTTACAAGGTACCCTCTGTCATGTACTATACAAACATTTATGTACCCAGTGACCTTCCTCTTTGTTTAATTGTCATGTGAGCAAAAATTCATCAATATCAGAGAAAAACTGTGCATTATGTCAAAGTCCGTAAGTTAAGTACCCTCCACCGCCCACCTAACGAAATTTTATACAGACAGTGACATTCCTCTTATTTTTCAGGTCAACAGTGCAAAATTTCATCAATATCGGAAGAAAACTATAGATTTGTATGCAATAGAAACACAGGGTCACACTGAAAAACGCACTTTGTTATTCTCAAATTTTCCAGTTTTATTTCATACAACCATTCTTCCGAAAATAAATAAATAAACAAATAAACGGATCTTTGAAATTGAATGAGCCGTTCTCAAGTTATGGTGCATCCAAAGTATTTAGGGATCCATTTTTATGTTGCAAGGTACCCTCTCGCATGCCCCTATGAAACTTTAGGCAGACGGTGACCTTTCTCTTGTTTTGAAGGTCAGGCGTGCAAAATTTAGCGAAGATCGGGATGAATAGTAGATTTCAACAGTCTGTAGGAAACGTCTCCTCCTCCATGGCCCTTAATTCTGTTCTATCGCAAAATACTTTCATGCTGACGTCTTCACCTATAAACCACATACCGGCAAAATTTCAGCTTCATAGGTGCAGTAGTTTTAGAAATTTCGTGTTTAGTCAGTGAGTGAGTAACCTTTCGCTTTTATATATATAGACATATCTCCTGAATTATGTGTCCCACAAAAATAATATTTAACAGGTTCGTAGAGGAAACTGTCTGTGAAATATGTTATAAATCGAGTTGGTAGTAAAAACGCGGTAAATTACAGCCTTATGGTTATTACCATGAATTTTCATGCATTTCATTGTCTTTGACGTCATAGCACATGAACTATATGTCGTAATACGATATTATTTCGTAGGTACATCCAGTGGTGTATATGCAAAATGTCTGCAAAACACGTCGCGAATGGAGTTAGTAGGAAACACGTAATAAATAAAAACTTCATGCGTGATGAGGCGATTTTTCGTGAACCTAATTGTTTATGATTCCACATCTCATGAACTGTGTGTCGTACTCTGATAAAATTTCGAACGTAAGTTCAATGGTATGTGTGTATACTATCTGTAACCCTTCTCGCAAATACAAGTTGTAGTGTACGAGTAATAAATTGTAACGTCATGCCAAATGCCGTAATATTTATTACATAAACGCCGAAATAGTATTAAGCGACAAACTTTCATCATTTTGCTGGGGTTGTCAGCGAGAAAAAGTTTCCTAAACGTTTGAAATTATCTGTAAAGTTCAATGCAAGTCGCTACGTGCTCTCCTTCTCAAATGATGGATTGATAAATTCACACTATCGTGTGTACCAAGATGGAGAAGTTTTCACTGTTTATCACTTATTTTTGAGCTATCGGTCCTATCGCAAATTTCTTTCTTAGCTGACGTCTTCTTCCTATAAACTACATTCCAGCCAAATTTCAGATTCATAGGTGAAGTAGTTTTCGAGATTTCGTGTTTAGTTAGTGAGTGAATGAGTGAGTGAGTGAATGAATGAGTATACTTTCGCTTTTATATCGATAGAGGTTCAAAAAGCCTTACTGGAAAAAGTCGGTGCATTATAAACGAAAGCAGCGTTTAACGGCTTCATTAACGTGAGCATTGTTTCCAAAGCGCCTTCCGCCTTCTTCGAAACTGGAAGCAGGTGGAAGTCACTTGATGTGAGATCAGGACTGTATGGCGGATGGTGTAGGGGCTCCCACCCAACAGTTGCAATATGGTTTTGAGTTGCCGTCGCCGAGTGTGGCATGACATTGTCATTCAACAACAAAACGACACATCTGAGAAGGCCATGCCTGTTTTTCCGAATCACGTCTTTCAATTTCGATAGAGTGGCACAGTACCGTGGAGCATTGATGGTTGCATCCTACAAAAAACACCAACAACAAAACTCCTTGGGCGTCCAAGAAAACAGTGAGTATTACTTTACCTGCAAACAGGTTATGACTGATGTTTCCACTCCATGCATGCGGCCTTCGATTCGGGAGTGTAATGATGGACCCAAGTTTCATCCGTCGTCACAATCCGGAACAGAAAGTTATCTACTTGATTTCGACCGACCTCTAACCAATGCTGTATAGGTGCGTTCATCTGCCATGTCATTTTTCGCCCATAGCCGTTCAACGCTTCTTCCGTATACAACGCTCAGATTTTTTCCTGGACTACTTTTTGAAGCTTATAAAGCAGTTTGACAAATGTCTCAATGTACTTGGCAATTATGTAGAAAAATAAAGATATGTCTTATCTTCAATGTATTTTTTGTTTTCCTTTCATATACATCTCTGCCCACAGTCGGCAGGGGAAACACATTTTCCAACTCCCCCTCGTATTTATTGGCCTTCAATACAAGCACAAAATCTAAAGACTTCAAAGGGTGTTAATAAGCTACTTTACAGTATATATTGTAATATCGTTACTTCCAAACCACTACCACTAAACTTTCTAAGTTATTTAGTTGACAGTGTTTATACATTGAAATGTGTTACTTCAAACCACTTGTTCTCGGTTAATATAGCTTACTTTTTACTTATGTTACTTGCGTTGTCATTATGTTACTTACTTTACAATGTCGATACGTCGTAATTTGTTACTTCAAACCACTTGTTCTATGTCACTACAAATTACATTAACCTCGAACAAGTGATTTGAAATTACAAATTGCAGTGTATCAACACTGTCCGGCGGGTACAAGAAAAATAAATAGAATATTTGGTAGGGGTGGTCTTAACTAGATATTACTATTGCGAGAGCTAGCTGATGGTTCTCTCCCTATTTTCACCATATGTAAACATCCCTACCTACTGTCTTCTTAATTTTCCTTTAACGGAACCTCCTCCATATTACTATCCACACCGTAAATCCGTTCTCGGTTATAAAAGGAATAAGGAAAACTTGAGGCGCCCAGTTGCTGCTACAGCTCTGATCAGGATGCATCAGTTCTAAGAGTTATTTCATCAACCTGTCGTCTTCTTCCGTAATTGTTCAAATGTTCAAATGTTTGTAACGCTTATGGGCCATAACTACGGGGTCATCAGTCCCTAAACTTACAAACTGCTTATGAACTAGCTTATACTAAAGACGGCACAAAGATCCTTCCCCGAGGGAGGAGTCGAACCCCGACGGGAAACGGCCTTGCGCCTCACAGAATAGAGCCTCAATGCGCTCGGCCGCTCCGTCGCGGCTCTGTAAATGACCCAGCGCAGAAAACAGTACGCAGTTCGTTAGTTGCTACTCTAGAAATTAAAATTGTGGTGGATATGTAGGCACTGTTTTTCTGTTTAGTGATGAATTAAAGATTCCAGGTAATTTATTAATCTAACTGCAGAAAATTAGCAAATTAATCTAACTGCAGAAAATTAGCAAATTGCACATAATTGACCAGACGTCTTTAATTGATGAGAGATATGGAGAATGTGCTGGCCAGGGCAGCAGTCGGACATTTTCTGTATCCAGAAATGCCCGTACAGGACCTGCAACATTCGGTCGTGCATTATCCTGCTGAAATGTAGGGTTTCGCAGGGATCAAATGAAGGGTAGAAACACGAGTCGTATCTGAATTGCAACGGCCACTTTTCAAAGTGGCGTCGATGCGAACAAGATGTGAGCGAGACGTGTAACAAGTGGCACCCCATACCATCACGCCGGGTGAAACGCCAGTATGGCGAAGACCAATACACCCTTCCAATGTGCGTTCACCGCGATGTCGCCAAACACGGATGCACCATGATGATGCTGTAAACAGAACGTGAATTTATCCGAAAACATGACGTTTTGTCATTCGTGCACTCAGGTTCGGCGTTGCGTACACCATCGCATGCGAATAAGATGCCTGTCATCTCGACTGCTAGTGATTCGAAGCCATTGGGATCCAGCAGGGCTTTCCTTATTGCCCTCCTGAACCCACCGATTGCGTATTCTGCTAACAGTCATTGGATCACGACCAACGGGACGAGCAATGTCGCGATACGATAAACCGAAATCGCGATAGGCTACAATCCGAATTTTGTTCAAGTCGGAAACGTGATGGTGTGCATTTCTCCTCCTTACTCATCAGAACAATGTTTCAGCAGGCAACGCCGGTCAACTGCTGCTTGTATATTGGAAACTTTCCTCACATCAGCAGGTTGTAGTTTTCGCCACCGGCGCCAACCTTGTGTGAATGCTCTGAAAAGCTATTCATTTGCATATCACATCATCTTCTTCCTGTGGTTAAATTTTGCGTCTGTAGCACATCACCTTCGTGGTGTAGCAATTATATATTTATATATAGCGACATCAACAGTAGTGTGAGCTCAGGATACAACAAGCTAATCGCAAAATTCATTTTATCACACGGACGTTTTGGCCACGTGACAGAACGTAAGAGACGATAATGCATCCTACTCGGTGTACAAGTAACCGTTCACAACTTGCCGTTTCCTGGAAGGCGTCCATTTAAGGTAGTGGGGAAACTTCAGCGAAGTCTCATCACCCGCGAAAGAACTGACGGCAAGTTGCGCCGGCTAATTTGCGTCGCGTAGCAGTGAAAGCCTCGGCAACTTGCGCCTCCTACCGCGCCCATCGACCGCCTCGCCGGCGGCGAACTCATCAGCGGGCGGAACTGCGCGTGACAGATCGGCCGCTATTTTTGAACGCTAATCACCCGTAATCAGATTCTGGTGCACGTCGCGCCACGTCACGTCCACGACGCGTCGTCCGCCAGAACGAGGCCAGCGGATGCACCGCGCCGCGGTCGCCGGCGATCTGGGACGCGTGGTGCAGCGCAGCCAGGGGCGACATTGCCTTCCTCTTATACACTTTATCTCTGGTCATTTATTAAGGTCTTCCCGACAGTAAATAAGTGTTAACTCGTAACTACAGCATCACTTAAGTATCGATGACAGTATATTGATGCTGAAGTTTGAAATTGACTTCATGAACGTGTCATTTGCACGTTTATATTTGCACGAGGTAAACAAGAGTGAGGGCAGTAAACTCCACAAAATACGTAGGAATTACTATTACTTCAGACTTAAATTGGAAAGAACGCGTAGATAATATCCTGGGAAAGGCGAACCAGAGACTGCGTTTTGGTGGCAGAACCCTTAAAACATGCAACAGAAGTACTAAAGAAATTGCATACACTACGCTTGTCCGTCCATTTTTGGAATACTGCAGCCCAATGAGGGATCCTTATGACGGAGGACATGGAAAGAGTCCAGAGAAGGGCAGCTCGTTTCGTATTGTCACGATACAGGGGAGACAGCGTTACGGAAGTTCTGGGATGGGAATCATTACAACAACGGCGCTCATCGCTGCGGCGTGGGATACTTACGACACTCTAATCGCCAACATTCTCAAATGTTCAAATGTTTGTATAGCTTAAGGGACTTAACTACGGTGTCATCAGTCCCTAAACTTACAAAATACTTATGAACTAACTAAGGAAGGCACAAATATCCATGCCCGAGGGGAGATTCGAACCCCCGACCGTAGTGGCCGTGCAGACCGTGACTGGAGCGCCTCAGTCCCTCGGCCACCGCGGCCGGCTTCGTATGTTTCCGGATCCCCTGGGCGGAGGGGGGAGCGTTCACAACGTTTAGGCAAAGGCAGTTACCAATCTAACACCAGACCCACAATGGCAGAGGAAGGGCCACCATGCTACACCTCTCAGCAGTTGGCAGTACCTGATCTTGTGCTACAGACAGAAACTACTTTGGTGGAGTTTTGTAGCAAATAGCACGAGGCAGGAGCGAATGTCCAAACAAGATCCACGGATCCCCAAGATTTTATTTACTAGATTGAAAAACGTTTATGTCACGGCAAAAGAAAAGGCGAATTTGACCTTTCCACTGCGCAAGATGAAAAAGAGGAGAACATGCTTCTTGACATATCAGACTGCTTCAGAAACATTTAAATCAAAAAATCTTGACGCACTCGCGCATATTATAAAGCAAGACGATTCATAAGATGATGTATATCATTGCATATGGCGTAATGTCATGTCACATGGTACTTCCCCTGTCGTGCACTATGACACCACTTGTCACTGAAGTTTGCCAATACATGGATACTTGCTATTGCATGGTTACCCAATTCGAGAACTCACTACGCTGGAAATAATGTTAAAATGTAAGAAAGCGCGACTATGTCACAAGTATATTTCGTTCTGGTTCCAAACATTTATTCAACGATAGTTGATTATATACCATGGTATACAGGGATCTGAATTCGAAGGTCTACAAAATTTCTTTACAAAAATTAAACAAATGTCATCTTTACCAGTATTTTACTGTACTTACTTAAACGCCTGCTGGAAGAAATGTCTAAACAAACAAACGACAGGTAACTGTCAAAATTTTATCATTGTTTGGACGTCCAAAGAGACTCGGCGCATTATCATTTTATCTTGACTTTAAACCATCGTACGTATTTTTAAAACTGTTAATGCTTATTGGATTTTTTTATGTTTAGACGTTATCGTAGAAAATTAGAATAGACTCTGAGACGTTGAAAAATTAGAAGTGACACTTCAAAAACATGCAACGAAAACAGTTTTTTTGCACTAAAAACCGTATAAAATCCAAACGATTCAATTAAAAATTTTTCCATTGTCTGACATTAATTTCAGACCAATTTACATATTTTGCAAAACGAATTATTCGATTCTCATAACTTTTCTGCGCTGTAGCTCCGGTTCGTTGTTGAATCATAACTTTTATAGTTCAACGTAGCTACAGTACGGAATCTGAGGGTCGTAGATATGGAAGCTCATCCCATGTAACCCAAAAACTTTGTGCCGTATGATCCTTGATCAAATAGAACTGTGATGTAATTATTTAACCGAATTACAAAGTAATCAGTGTTTTCAACCTTAGCAAAATTTTGTGACTTTGCGGGGTAATAGCTCATTCGAAAATTGTTGTTAACTTCCTTTTGTTGAATGCCATTAATTGGCATTCCAAAGTAGAAATAAATGCTTACCTATATATTAGTGCCGGGCGGAAGTAACCGAGCGGTCAGGAGCGGCACGTTACGGATTGCGCGGCCTCCCGCGTCGGAGGTTGGAATCCTCGTTGGGCATGGATATGTGTGTGTGTGTGTTGAACTTAGGATAGTTTACCTTAGTGTAATTAATAAGAGGTTTTCAGCCGAGATCGCCTCTGACTTAGACCTTGAGAAAGATGGATTCAGTCGTTTTATTATTGACGTGTAAATTTTGTTTGGATGACACATCATTGTGGATGTATACCAATTTTCTGTGTTAAAAATTGTTACAATAGCAGTGAAGTCATGTAAAAATTACGACAGGTCTGAAGATTGCGTCTAGCACGCCGAAACCGGTCTGTAATTAAAAGAAGAAAGCGACCTTGGCTGAAAACCTCTTATTAAACAAATCTAGATCACCCCAATAACGTGTTATATTAGTTTAATTAGTTTAACAGACACAAAATACATTACAACTGTGTTAAACCTCTAAAGTAGTAATATATATATATATATATATATATATATATATATATATATATATATATAACTACTTTAGAGGTTTAACACAGTTTTAATGTATTTTGTGTCTGTTGCAATGTTGTACACGTTTTAATCTGCACACTTTCGTATTCCTTGGCATATGGATTATCTGGCAATATGTAAGACGATAACAGTTCAGACGTGACATACGTTCAAGTAAAGCGTCAATTGAAATTGACACACGATGTGATAACAATGCAATATTAATTCATTATTACAAGTCGCGTGAATAAGATGTGTATGATTTGCATACAGTTACGTCACAGGTGTGAGATTACTAAACAGTGAGAGCTAAAAGCGGCTGTTAAGACACAAAGAAGAATAGGCGGTTAAACATTACTGAGGAAGCGGCGGCGTGTGTGTTAATGTTGTCCACGAAATGATCGCTTTATGAGGAAATTAATTTTACGACCGGACTAGGGTATACACAGGAACCTGTCAACCGTGGAGCAGAAACAGCATTAATTATTTTCTCATAATAAGCTGGTTACGCTCTTCTTTACCTTGAAACTGATATATAACCGAATCCGGTAACACTGGGCATAAAAATAAACGGTTGATGCGCAACTACAATGAAGTTTCACAATTTATTTCCTGGTTAACAATATAGAGTATTCTCCTTATTCTTTGTGGTTCGTCATAAGCATCCGTACTCTAAGCCGCTGATGTTGTAAGTAAAATTTTAATGAAAAGGTTGTAAAAGAGTGAGCTTGTGGAGGACGAGTAATTATCGGAAACATAATTATTGATATTTCTAAAATAGATAAAAAAATTTCACGAAATACTGTGACATGTAATTCAGAAAATTAACAAAACTGATTGCGAAAAAGTTCCTTATGCCATCGGCACACGGTCCCACTTTCAATAAACACTGGTTTCTTAGAAAGAAAATAAATAAAGAATTCTGTTTGCTGCATCCATGTCTATCAATAATCACTATATTGATTATTACCTTTGGTATATAAAAATGGACATATTCACAGCTACATTTATGAAAAGTTCACTCAGAGTCTCCATCCGTCTGTTAATTATGTTTCTTGTAACCTCAGCTACCAGTGTGTATATATACTAGCTGATAACTCGGCGTTGCACGGGTATTTATTTATTTATGCCTGCCATGTTTCAGGTATATACTCATTTGTATAAGGGCAGTATGTCTGTAAAATCTCTTGGGAATACGATTAGTAATAAAGAAGTAATATATTAAAACTTGGTGCATGATGGAGCTGTATTCCATGAACGTTACTGTTTATGTGCTCATACCTCATGCCATATGTATCATACTGTAATACAATTTAGGAGTTACATTCAAGTATATGTGTATATACTCTCTGTAAACTTTCCTGCGGCTACAGAATGCCGTAGTTTTACTCCGTACACAGCGGAAATGTAGAAAGCGAGAAAATGTTTTCCTTTCATCATTTTACTATGGTTGTCAGCGAGAAAAAGTTTAATAAAGGTTTGAAATTATGTTTAAAGTTTGTTGCAAGTCGCTAAGTACTGTCATTCTCATACAGTGTATTTCGAAATTCTCGCCGCATTATATGGCATTTTTTTGCGATTTCTAATCGTTATGACGTAATATCTTTTGAACCATGTGCCGTATGTGATTCTTAACCACGCAGCAATTGTTACCTCACGATAAGGAATGTGTGTACGAAATTTGGTTGAAATCGGTCCAATGGTTTAGGAGAAAATGAGCAGCATTGTCGCAAAATGCAGCAGTTTTTCGCGCATCTCATTGTTTATTACGTCATATCTCGTGAACTATATATCGTCTGTGATTCTTACACTTACGGCGACCGTCCTCATGGATTGAAGCTTACGTGTACAAAATTTCATAAAGATAGAAACAAAACTGTAGATTTGTATGCAACAAGTACAAACATACGGACACTCTGCTTTATATATTAGAATATACGTAGTTCCAAACCGCCACTGACGCCAGTGTAAATATCTTCGAAGTTAGTACACATTTATTTGGAATTTATACTTTACAATCTTCCAGGATTGCTTAACGATATTCCCCTTCAGCAACGTCAGAGTGTGCGGTACATGCATGATGGAACTCCGGAACAGTTTGCTTTTGCTGTAAGACGGCTTTAAACGCAGGTACAGACAAAGACAGACAGGTCGAGGCACACCTTTACGTTGGCATCCAAGATCACCTAAATCCTTTTTTATTTTGGCTGAGGCCACCTCAATAGCGAAGTGTGCAGCATATCCGTGAACATGGCTCAAGGACTGGAGTGGAGAGTTGTACACGTTTGTCAAGAGTTCTGAAATGATTCAGGGGTTGTCGAATTAATTTCAAATTCTTTTCAGGCACGAGCACAATATTGTTTCCAGATGCACGGAAGACACTTCGAACGCCTCCTTTAACAGGTAACTCATACGTGTAATGTGAAGTCAATAAGATATAAAACCTAGTAGTAAAGACTAAATTTCTAATTAATTGTGCCAACTAGGACGATGTTTACAATGATGTCATTGGCTGCTTGGAACCATAAAATCGTAATTATCAATTATCTCACAAATGGCACCTTTGCAGACCCATGTTTACTGGGACAAAAACGTTTTACTGAAATTTAAGGGGAGTCGGAATGCCCTGTCTCGCCAATGTTAACATTGCACTTGGTATAACATAACAAGTGCAACATTGACTATGTGCGATGTTGCACTTATTATTTTATACCAAATTTTTTAACAAGATGACCAGCTTATAACATATATGAGACCAGATGACGGTGACACAGTGCACCGAAACCGGTCGTCATTTAATAAATCATTTATGTGCGATCTTGGATTTCTACTTTGAAAACTAAAAAACCATCAGATCGCCTCCAAACCCGACTATGTCACGTAATATTAACTGATCTTATTACTTTACACTGTAAATATCACCAACATAACCTTTAACTGCTCGCTTATCTGCTACATAACACGCCAAACACATGATTGAGCAGCGAGCACTATCATTGTGGTGAGTGTCGCCCACACTAACGAAGCTTTGAGTTGAAGAAGGAACATATTCCAGGAATATGCCCCTTCTTCAACTCACTCCTATCTAACTAATATTGGCAAGCGCATTTAAAGTAGAGGAAGATCTTTTTATGCTCATGGGTGTAGATACTTCCAAAGAAGAAAATGGCCTTTCGTAACTTTACCTTTCCATTCCCTAATAGCACGCGGGAAGAAAGAACGCCTAAAACGTTCCGTTTTCGATCAGATTTCTCTTATTTTTTTGGGATGGTCATGTCTCCCTAAGTAGGTGGGTACGAGCAAAATATTTTCACATTCAAAAGTAAAAGTCGGTGATTGAAACTTCGCAGACGGATCACGCCGCAATGAATAACGTCTTTTTTTAATGATTTCCACCCCAAATTCGTGCAACATTTCCGTGACGCTTCCCCTTCCCCCTAACGTGATAAAACAAAACGAGCTGCCCTTCTCTGAACCTTCTCAATGTCTTCCGTCAGTCCCACCTGGTGAGGGTCCCACAAAGGGCAACAGTACTCCAGGAGAGGACGCACAAGTGTGATGTAGGCAGTCTCTTTGGTGGAGCTGGTGCATCTTCGAAGCGTTCTGCCAATGAAACGTAACCTTTGGTTAACCTTCCCCACAATATTCTCTATGTGTTATCTCCAGTCAAAGTTGTTCGTAATTGTAACTCCTAGGTATTTGGTAGAATTTACGACCTTAAGGGTTGACTGACTTATCGCGTAATTGAACTTCAGCGGATTTCTTTTAGTGGTCATGTGTATTACTACACACTTTTATTTATTTAGTGTTAATTGCCAATTTTCACACCATGCAGAAATTTTGTCTAAATCGCTTTGCAGTTGCTTTTGATCCTCTGTTGACTTCACTAAGCGATAAACGACAGCATCATCCGCGAACAGTCTAACGGAACTATTCATATTAATTATCTCCTAAATCGTTTATAAACACAAGAAATAGTAGGGGACCTGTGGAACGCCAGATATCACTTCTGTTTTACTCGATGACTTACCGTCAATTACAACGAACTGTGTCCTTTCTGATAGGAAATCGTGAATCCAATCGCACAATTGGGGAGATATTCCATAAGCACGCAATTTCATTAGAAGTCGCTTGTGGGGTACAGTGTCAAAAGCCTTCAGGAAATCCAGAAATATGGTATCCCATGTTGATGGCACTTAACACTTCATGTGAATGAAGGGAAGCTGTGTTTCGCAAGAGCGATACTTTCTTAATGCGTTTATCTCAGTTTAATTTGTGAAATCTGTGGAATATGTACCTTTTTCAACTCACCCACTGAATTATCATTGCTCTTCGAACGTTTAGCCGGCCGCGGTATCCGAAGGGACTGAGGCGCTACAGTCACGGTCTGCACGGCCACTACGGTCGGGGGTTCGAATCCCCCCTCGGTCATGAATATTTGTGCTGTCCTTAGGATGAGCTAGTTGATAAGTAGTTTGTAAGTTTAGGGACTGATGACATTTTCGAACGCTTTATCAAACATTCCTTTGTGTCTGTGTGTGCGTGTGTGTGTCAATGTGCGTGCGTGTGAGTTGAGCGGGCAGGATACATTATGAGGTGTTATAAATCTGGATGAGGACTGCGCTAACTTTGCCGGCAGAGAGACTGAGGTTCGCCTCTCCACGGAGGACTCGTCTCGGCTGCGCGGGATGCCTAGCCGGCCGTACATCAGGCGCCGGCGGCCGGAGACAAAGTGCGTGATTACGGAGCGCGCTTTGTCACTGGCGGTCTGATAAAGAAAGCCCTGCCGAGAACCGGGGCAGGTACTGTAGGGTCCGCCGACTAGCGGTCGCGTCTCTCACAACCCACAGGGAGCCAACTCCAGCCTTTGTCCTCCCCAAGCGAACCACACCGACACGACACCGGCAAAAGTTACTAGCGGGAATCTCTTACATTTTAATACTTCGTATTTACACACCGATTTCTTATTTGGCCTCCTACTTAGTATCATTTAAAAAATAATCGCACTGACGTGTTTTACGGCCTTTATAGATTTGAAGTTTTATAAGTTTTTGCAAACATTTTGGACCAAAATAATAATCTAAATAATAAGAAATTAATTAATAAGAGTTTCTGAAACCTTTTAAGGAAAAAAAAATTAGTTAGTGGGGACTTCCGACCCACTGACCTTCAGCGACATAGTCCAACGCATTGCTCACTACGCTACGGCTAAGAGTTAGGACCGGCGTTCTTTAATTTCATACTATTGTTGACCGTTGTTAACTGATGCTAATATCTCTAATAAAAGGGTCCGCTTCAGCTGTTTCAGTTAAAAAAAAAAAAAAAAAGACGACCGGTTTCGCGACTTAAAGTCACTTACCTGAATAAAAAAGAAATGCCAGACTAATGTAATTAGGCCCTGTTGCTCATCTAAGGGTGGAGATGGACTTTTAAGTTTTTTAAAAACACTTTTGTTAATACTTCTTACAAACTCATTATGTTAGCCATTGGAAAAGGCTATAAACTGTATCACACTGTATTCCCGGTTGAACGCATCGACGGTAAGTGGGGTGTTGTGCATTCTCAGGATCATAGCCGTAAAAGCCGCTTATTTGTAATGTATGGGGTGATTGGACGAGCTGTGTATCACCAAATCAGCTGTGGCGGGCTTACGATAAATGCCAAACTCAAAAGTCCCATCACGCAGTGTGACCAACAGGTCCAAAAAAGGCAAAGTATTATTGCATAATGAACTGGACCTGTTCTTTGAGGCTGTTAAGCTGCAGGAGGAATTGATTACATTCGGAAACATTCCCATTATAAAGGAGAAAAATATCGTCAACATAACGTGCCCATAATAGGACTTTATCCGAAAAAGAGGTCAAGTCAGTGAAAATACGATGCTCCAGACTAGTCATGAAAATCGCCAAAGTGTATGACAGGGGCGAACCCATAGCCAGACTCTGCTTCTGAACTTAAAAATCATCCCGAAACCTAAAATAATTAAACCCGTGTAACAACTCCAGTAGTAGTAAAACATCACATTGGCCTCCCACTGTGTTGTCTGAGGTTGCTACTAACAATATCCATAACCTGATCAGGGGCTTTACTTGAGTACATGTTCTTAACGTCGAACGTGACCATTATAGTACCGGGGCAGCTGACGTAGACGGCAGTTTCATAATAAGTAGCTCTCTGTTGGTGATAGTGAGAGAAATGGGGTGTTTAAAATGTTTATTTAAATAATCAGAAATAAGCTTTTCTATTTGGTAACCTGATCCACTCTTAGCATTAATTATACATCGTAATGGAAAGTCAGGCTTGTGTGTCTTAACGACAGGACGCAGTTTGGGAGCGCTGGAATTCATGGGCACTTAGGTGCGTTTTACATAGTGGCTAGGAAACACTTTCAATAGGTTCATAGTCTGCCTTATACGGGTGAGATATTTAGACGTAAGATCAAACCTGCATCTTTCTATACCATTCTCTTCAACGAACATGTACACCTTACTCCTATAGTCCTGCTCATAGATAACTACCGCTGCCTTTGATTTATCAGCACGCACTATGAAACTAAAAAAACATAGGGAGGAATACATAAGCAGATTCAAAAGGATGTAGGTTGCCATAGGTATTCTGAACGAAGAGACTTGCACGGACCAGGGTAGCGTGGAGAGCTGCATCAAACCGTTCTGCGAAGACCACAACAACAACGTATTGGCAAAACATTGTTTTTTTTTTCTATTAACAGTCGCTTCACTAAGCTCCGATTTGCTTGAGATCTCCGTGCACGTCGCTGCAATTTTCCAACCTCGTGGCTCTTCAGATGTTGTCTGAAGGCAGTTCTCCTTTTGCCGCTAGGGGAAATCCCTGCTAGTACCGGAAATTGTACGGTGGCCACACAGCGGCGTAGGAGGACAGGGTGATTGATAAGGGAGCAGGTAGCCACACGTACAGTAGGGTCGGCTGTGGTCAGCCGGCGTGGGCGGCAGATGGGCGGCTTGCGTTAATTTCCGGCGTTTTACTTGAGAGGGCGCCGCGGTCGCCGCCGGGCTCCGCAATCCATTACAGGGGCGCGGCTCACCACAGCGGAGCCTCAGCTTCTGCTGCTGCTGTTGGCTGCCACCACTGCAGCCGGCGCCTGCTGCCCACGCTACACGCGGAACACGCTACTCCACATGCCGCGGTACGAGACTGGAATACTCCGGAGCCCTAACAGTCACCAACCACGAGATAGGTCGTCGTCTGCTCTGGCACGCCCTTCACGACCCACTGAATTCCCTAGCGCAGTGGGCACCAGCACTCGTGTTCTAGCTCACCCACTGTGTCCTAAAGGTGGGGAGATTTCCAGAAGGCTTTTGACTCTGTACCTCACGAACGGCTTTTAATCAAATTGCGTAGTTATGGTATATCGCCCCAAATTTGCGACTAGATAGGGCATTTCCTGTCAGAGAGGACACAGTTTGTAGTAATCGATGGTATAGCATCGACTAAAACAGAAGTGATATTGGGCGTTCCACAGGGTAGTGTTATTGGTCCTCTGCTGTTCCTTATTTACATAAACGATTTGGGAGAAAATCTAAATAGCTCTCTTAGGTTGTTTGCAGATGACGCCGTCATTTACCGTCTAGTAAAATCATCTGAAGATCAAAACTAACTACAGAACGATCTGAATAAGATATCAGTATTGTGTACAAATTGGGAATTGACTCTAAACAATGAGAAGCGTGAAGTCGTCCACATGAGTACGAAAAGAAATCCGTTAAACTTTGTTTACAAGATAAATCAAAAGTGAAGGCCGTAAACTCCACAAAATACCTGGGAATTACTGTTACTTCAGACGTAAACTGGAAAGAACACGTATATAATGTCGTGGGAAAGGCAAACCAGAGACTTCGTATTATTGGTAGAACCCTTAAAAGATGCAACAGAACTACAAAAGAAACTGCACACACTACGCTTGTCCGTCCATTTTTGGAGTATTGCTGCCCAGTGTGGGATCCTTATCAGGTGGGTTTGACGGAGGACATCGAAAGAATCTAAAAAAGGACAGCTCGTTATAAATTGTCACGATACAAGGGAGACAGCGTTACGGAAATGATACAGGATAAGGGGTGGGTATCATTATAACAACGGCGCTTATCGCTGCGGCGGGGTCTACTTACGAAAATCCAATCGCCAACATTGCACCCCGAACGCGAAAATATATTGTTGACTCCCACTAACATAGGTAGAAACAATAATCAGAATAAGATACGATACATCAGAGCTCGAACGGAGAGATTCAGGTGTTCTTTCTTCCCGCGAGCTATTAGAGAATGGAATCGGAGATGAATAGTATAAAGCCGGCCGCGGTGGCCGAGGTGACTGAGGCGCTCCAGTCACGGTCAGCACGGCCACTACGGTCGGGGGTTCGAATCCCCCCCTCGGGCATGGATATTTGTGCCGTCCTAGTTCGTAAGTTCCTAAGTAGTTTGTAAGTTTAGGGACTGATGACCCCGTAGTTAAGTCCCATAAGCTTAACAAACATTTGAACATTTGAATATTATAAAGGTGGTTCGATGAACCCTCTGCCAGGCACTTCAATGCGTTCTACAGAGTATCCCATGTAGATTTATATACCATTAAAAAGGAGAAGATAATTCTAAAAATGCAGTATACGAATCAGGTAAAAAGGAATACAGACGACTAAGAAATGAGGTTGACAGGAAATACAAAATGGCTAAATACGTGTGGGTAGAAGGCAAATGCAAATCTATAGAAGAATTAATAACTAGGGGAGAAATAGGTACCGCCTATAGGAAAATAAAAGAGACATTTGGAGACAAGAAAAACAGCTTTATGAATATCAAGAATTCAAATGGAAAATCTGTTATCAGCAAAGAAAGGATAGATGAAAGGGGGAAAGACTAAACAAAGTGGCTCTACTAAGGAAATAAAATTAGAGACGATATTGTAGGAAGAGGAAGTAGATGAAGATGAAATACGAGATACTCTACTGAGAGAAGAATTTGATAGAGCACTGAAAGATCAAGGCGGATCAAGGTCCCTGGAGTGGACGACATTCCCGGAAATCTCTGGGAGAACCAACTGTAACAAAAAAGTTTCACCTGGCGAGTAGGATGTTTGGAACACGCGAAATATCTCAGAATTTAAGAAGTAATAATCCCCATCAAAATCAAGCAGGCGCAGACAAATGTGAAAATTACAGAACCATTAGTTTAATAACTCAAAGCTGCAAAATTTTAAAACGAATTATTTACGGAAGGATGCAAAGGCTGGTAAGATGCTGACCTCGGGATAGAACAGTTCCGATTCAGGAGAACTGTAGGAACGCGGGAGGCAGTATTTACCTTACGACTTAGATTAAGGACGCTTTTGTTCAAATGTTTTTGTAGAGCTTATGGAACTACGCGGTCATCAGTCCCTAAACTTACAAACTACTTATGAACAATCTAAGGACGGCACAAATATCCATGCCAGAGGGGGGAATCGAACCCCCGACCGTAGTGACCGTGCAGACTGTAACTGACGCGACGCAGTACGCTCAGCCAAAGCGGCCGGCTAAAGCTTTTGTATCGATTGTGATTAAATACACTACTGCCCACTAACATTGCTGTGATATGCAGATGATTAGCTTTTCAGAGCATTCACACAAGGTTGGCGCTGGTGGCGACACCTATAACGTGCTGACATGAGGAAAGTTTCCAAGCGATTTCTCATACACAAACAGCAGTTGGCCGGCGTTGCCTGGTGAAACGTGATGCCTCGTGTAAGGAGGAGAAATGCGTACCATCACGTTTCCGGCTTTTATAACGGTAGGATTGTACTCCGTCGCGACTGCGGTTTATCGTATCGCAACATTGCTGCTCGCGTTGGTCGCGGTCCAATTACTGTTAGCAGGATATGGAATCGGTGGGTTCAGGAGGGCAATCGGAATGCCGTACTGGATCCCAACGGCCTCGTATCACTAGCAGTCGAGGTGACAGGCATCTTATCCGCATGGCAGTAACGGCTCGTGCAGCCACGTCTCGATCCCTGAGTCAACAGATGGGGACGTTTGCAACGCAACAACCATTTGCACGAACAGTTCGACGACGTTTGCAGCAGCTCGGAGACCATGGCTGCGGAGACCCTTGACGCTGCATCACAGACAGGAGCGCCTGAAATGGTGTACGCTACGACGTACCTGGGTGCAGGAATGGCAAATCGTCACTTTTTCGGATGAATCCAAGTTCTGTTTACAGCATCATGATGGTTGCATCCGTGTTTGGCGACATCGAGGTGAACGCACATTGGAAGCGTGTATTCGTCATCGCCATACTGGCGTATCACCCGGCTTGATGGTATGGGCTGCCATTGTTTACACGTCTCAGTAACCTCTTGTCCGCATAGACGGCGCTTTGAACAGTGGCCGTTACATTTCAGATGTTTAAGTCCCGTGGCTATACTCTTCATTCGATCCATGCGAAACCCTACATTTCAACAGGATAATGCACGACTGTATGTTGCAGGTCCTGTATGGGCCTTTCCGGATACGGAAGATGTTCAACTGTTGCCCTGGCCAGCACATTCTTCATATCTCTCACCAATTGAAAACGTATGACCGAGCAACTGGTTCGTCATAATTCTCTTGATGAACTGTGGCATTGTGTTGAAGCTGTCAACGCATTCCAAGCTCTGTTTGACTCAATGCCTAGGCGGATCAAGGCCGTTATTACGGCCGGAGGCCGGCCGCGGTGGCCGAGGGGACTGCGGCGCGTCAGTCACGGTCTGCACGGCCAGTACGGTCGGGGGTGCAAATCCCCCCACGGGCATGTATATTTGTGCCGTCCTTAGTGTTAGCTAGTTGATAAGTAGCCAGAATGAATCTTTCACTCTGCAGCTGAGTGTGCGGTGATATGAAACTTCCTGGCAGATTAAAACTGTGTGCCGGAACCGGGACTCGAACCTGGGACCTTTGCCTTTCGCGGGCAAGCGCACTACCGACTGTGCTATACCGACACGACTCACAATGCCGCCTCACAACTTTACTTCCGCCAGTACCTCGCCTCCTACTTTCCAAACTTCACAGAAGCTCTCCTGCGAACCATGCAAGACTAGCACTCCTGGAAGAAAGGATATGGTGGAGAAATGGCTTAGCCACAACCTAAGGGATGTTTCCAGAATGAATCTATCACTCTGCAGCGGAGTGTGCGCTGATATGAAACTTCCTGGCAGATTAAAACTGTGTGCTGGGACTTTTGCCTTACGCGGGCAACCGCACTACCGACTGTGCTATCCCGACACGACTCACGATGCCGCCTCACAGCTTTACTTCCGCCAGTACCTTGCCTCCTACTTCCCAAACTTCAGAGAAGCTCTCCTGCGAACCATGTAAGACTAGCACTCCTGGAAGTAGGAGGCGAGGTACTGGCGGAAGTCAAGTTGTGAGGCGGCATCATGAGTCGTGTCGGGATAGCACAGTCGGTAGTGCGGTTGCCCGGGAAAGGCAAAGGTCCCAGGTTCGAGTCCCGGTTCCGGCACACAATTTTAATCTGCCAGGAAGTTTCAGTTGATAAGTAGTTTGTAGGTTTGGGGACTGATGACTCCGTAGTTAAGTCCCATAAGCTATACAAACTTTTGAACATATGAACGGCCGGAGGTTGTAGTTCTGAGTACTTATTTTCAGGATCTATGCAGCCAAATTGCGTGAAAATGTAATCATATTCCAGTTTTTGTATAATATATTTGTCCAATGAATAGCTGTTTATCATCTGCATTTCTTCTTGTTGTAGTAATTTTGATGGCTAGTAGTGTAGTTGCCGCTATTTAAGTTCCAATCCTCGTATATAAACTCCATTTTTTTTCTCATTTATCAGCAATTCTTGTATCACACGTTTAGTTGAAAGTTAAAGTAAAATGACTTTAACAATTTATTTAATTACATACGCTGTCGTAACAGGCGGAGAGATGATACTCCGACGTGGCGTTTTCCGGGGGGGGGGGGGGGGGGGGGCCTAACTGGCTGCTTGCCAGCGGACTTGAGCGAAATAAAATAGCTCTCGCGGACCAAACACAAACCCTCTGGATTAACACTCCAGTTGTATCTCGAGCAATCCTCGGAAACCTCCTCCACTGCAACCTTACAAATTTTATGGATTACGAATGGAAAAGAAAACATATTACTCCAGGGAGTAAAATCTCTCGATCTCTGGTCGCAAGGAGGCATTTTGGATTTTGGGGAGCCTGCACTTTCTGTTCTTGTTTTAGCAAGACGACCAGAAAAACCTAAATTCAAGAAGAAATACAGTATCGGAACACTGAACATTAACTCACTCATCAAAACAGGAAAATATAAAGAACTGACTCAAGCACTTGAGCATCGTGATATCCAAATCCTGGCACTACAAGAAACCCGCTACACTAATGAAAACTCTTTTGAAACAGGCAACTAGAGAATTTATAAAGGAAAACCAGCAGAGTATATCTTTGGAAAATGCCCCATATTAGGTACAGCTGTTATTGTTAAAAATAATATAACGGAGTCCGTAATAAACTTCAATTCTACGTCCAACATGCTCTCAACAATGACGATAAAATGTAAAATAAAATGTATACGATAGTGAATGCTCATGCTCAAACAAATATTGACAATAAGAAAAATCAGATCAAAGTACAGTCTTTCTGGGAAGAACTGGAAGACACGATTCAGAACATTCCAAAGGAAAACATCATCATACTACTCGGGGATCTTAAGGCACAGCTCGGCAAGGAGAGGAAATATAAGAACATCATTGGTGAATATCTAGCACATAAGAGGACAAATAACAATGGGATAAGACTTGTGGAACTCTGCCAAGTCTTCAACCTCAAAATTATGACTACACACTTCAAGAAACATCCGAAGAAGATGAAGACGTGGAAAGCACCAAATCAGCTCCTTGGAGAGTTCCAAATTGACCATATAGCCATTTCTAGAAGAGAATTTAAGACAATTCAAAATATTAAGGTTCAGAAAGGAGCCAAAATAGATTCGGATCGCTATCTTGTGAAATCTAAAATTAAATTTATCCTAAATTCAGTGAAAAATAATAAGAAACCGACGAGAAAGAATTTTGAAACCAATAATATTGATGCAGACACTAAAAATATCTTCAAATGAAAATTGCAAGGGGAGATATGGGAGGAAATGAAGTCTCAAATAATGAAATCAGCAGAAGAATCTCTTCCAACTAAAATTAAAAGGAAGAAGTGCAATGAAGCATTGGACAAGAGCAAACGCTTTGGCAAAAATTTAAATCAAATCCGACACATCAAACTGGAAAGGTTCAGAGAAGGTAGAAAAATAGCATCCTAGACAATCAGAAACGAAAAGAGACTTTTCGAGAAATTATCCCTTCGACGAATACAGGTACACTTCACTCAACACAAATCAAGAGACTATTATCAATCCTTCAAAAGATACCTGAACGGGTATGAACCACCCAGCTTAAATATTCGTGACAAATCAGGGAAATTAGGTACTAATGACCAAGAAAACTGCAATATTTTAGCACATTACTTGAAAGACCTTCTCAATTGTAAAGCACCCACCGAGAAACCGGAATTCAAAACTACAGAAGAAATTCCTGCAAAATCACATCCACCATCTCTAGATGAAGTTCGGCAAGCTATAAAATCCCTCAAGAACAACAAATCTTCTGGTGAAGATGGAATCACAGTTGAACTGTTGAAACTAGCCGAGAAAAAAGTGACACTAGACCTCGGTACAATTATTAAAGAAATTTGGCAAACCGAGAAGATCCCAGAAGATTGGAGGACGGCACTTATACATCCACTCCATAAAAAGGGTGACAGATCAGACGTGAACAATTACAGGGGGATTTCCCTTCTATGCGTTCCATACAAGGTCCTTTCCAAGATATTATTAAACAAAATTGAACCAGTTCTCGATCCACAAATAGGAGAATATCAAGGTGGATTTAGAAAAGGGAGGGGGTGTTCAGAGCAAATTTTAAATCTTAAAAACATAATTAGAACACGTGGTGGTCAACCACATGTTACAACATTTATTGATTTTAGAAAAGCATATGACTCAATAGTTACAGAAAGCCTCATTAGAACTCTGGAGGAATTCGGAATTGATAGAAAAACTAGAGAGATTGGTAAGCAAACATTGACAGATACAAAGCCCAAGGTGAAATTTCGAGACAAGATTTCAGACCCTTTCAAAATCCAAACTGGTTTGAACAAGGGGATGGGCTCTCCCCAATCTTATACAACATCACTCTAGAAAAGTTAATAAGGGAGATATTGGCGGAATACACACAAGAAAAAGTGAAGGAAATTTCTTTTGGAGGATCAGTCAAAGGGCTTACGATACATGCACTAGCTTTTGCAAACAATATTGCGCTACTGTCCACGAATATACCAGATGCAATTAAACAAATAGAAATCTTAGCAAAGCATGCAGCTAAATTTGGTTTATATATATCGCAAGAAAAAACTAAATTCATGTCTAACAAATTTATGGAAGTCAACAAAATGCACACAATTATTGGATGCATCGAAAGAGGAGAAACAATAACGGATACTGGCATAGAAAAAGAAACTGTCAAACTTCGAGTAGCTAAACTCAGGAGAGCGCAAATTTTAACAATAAAGCTGTACAACAAAAAATGCTTATCTCGAAATGCGAAGTGAAGACAGTGACAAGAACAGAAGTACAATTTGCAGCAGAAACACTCTCGCTCAAGAACAAAGGACTAGTGGATGTGCTCGAGAGGAAAGAAAGGGTAATTCTGAGGAAACTTGTTGGTGGACACAAAAATTGGAGAAACATGGGTAAAGATGAGCAATGAGAAGGTCTATCAATTTATTAAACCAGTTACAAAGGAAATGAGAAAGAGAACGCTTATGTTCTTCGGTCATCTAGTGAGAATGGATGACAGCAGATTAACGAAGAAAATGTTCAGTTTAATTCAACAGAGGGAAACACCCAACTGTTGGTTGCAAGGAATAAAGAAAGACCTCGTGGAACTTGGACTGCTAGAAATGGACGCGATGAATTGTGACAGTTACAGAAAGGCAGTAACTGAATTGGAAGTTTTTCAGGAAGCCCCAAGAAAGAAGACCAACAGGAAAATGACAGCTGAACATATGGCAAAACTGGCAGCAGGCAGAAGAGCAACCCTAGAGAAGAGAAAGAAGAAACTGATTATGAAGTAAAATTTGTAACACGGTCCTTAGTTGGCCATTTCGTGTAATTAAATAGAGGAATGAATTACCGAGTCCATGAGCCTCGAGTAGTACCACAAACTGTTAGTTCCATTTCCGCTGTGAGATAAATGTCGTTAAATTTATTATTTACTGGATTTCAGTTAAGCAATCCTGCTCTGTGCTATACCTTGTCACGCACGTTATCTGCAGCGATTATCTGCTTGTCAACAGAAACTACGTAGATTTCTCTTTAGTACTGTGTACCATGCTTTTCTGTATTTTTAATAGTTTGCATTACCCTTCACAGGCGTCTGCGAAGTCAATATACCATTTTTGTTAGCTGTGAGACGAGCTGACGTCACGTCAGGAGGAGCCGGCGGTCCGCCAGTCCCACGCCCCCTTCGCCTGCTGCCGCGCCCCCCCCCCCTCTCCCCAGACATCCATCATAAGCGCACCAGCCCAGCTCTCGTGACAGAGCGGACATTCGCTTCACAGCGAGCGACTAAAATTAATCACCGCTATTCAGATGCCACACGACGTGCCACAAGCAGTATCAGGTAGTAAAGGGGTAGACGCTGTAAGGCTACGGTAATATCGTGGCCGCCATTAAAGAAGCCGCTATCATTAACGCAATTTATGATTTCTCGTCAATTGGGGAGAACCTTGCGGGAGAAAGTAATCCATGTTTCTTTTTATTATTAATGTAATTCTGTCTATTGCACCAGAAAACTAAATATTTAACATGTTATTTGATGAATGCTGATGTACTGTCCAGGTACAGATCAAACTATAGCTACAACAATGATTATGACCCAACCATAATTGACAAATTACATTAAAAATTACAAACCAACCATATAGTGCCTATAAACCAAACATCAGAAGCAGAACAATCCAAATATATCTCAATGCCCTTTGTCGGAAACATATCATATCAACTTGCAAAACTCTTTAAATCACACAATGTCACAATACGTTTTCACACAAACAATAAAATACAAAACAAAATAGTTCACCACACTAAATCAACCAACACACCTTTTCAAAAATCTGGCATATACAAATTAAAGTGTGATAGCTGCTCATGCTACTATATAGGACAATCAGGAAGGAATTTTGAAATACGATACAAATAACATATTGATGCACTCCGTTTAAAAAATTTAAACAAGTCAAGCTTTGCAGCCCATCTGGCTGAAAACAGCCATTCCATTACAAACATAAAAACCAATCTCGAAATACTACACACTGCAGACAAAGGAATAAAGATGGATCATTTAGAACAGTTAGAAATTTTCATCCATAACAATAAAGCACCACACACCATCTTAAATGAACAAACAGAACTGGCAAACAACTCTTTCTACAAAAAAATTAAAGACTCTTTAAGCCTGAGGAAACCAAACATACATACACATACTTAGATCACATAACACCTACCCCCTCCCCCCCTTTGCCATTCCCAAATGCTACTCCAACCGCAGATGTTTAATCTTATAAATGCAATCTATGGATTTTTCTTCACATGTAACAATAGTGCTACCATTACAGTAATAAGAAATAAAGAAGCCACCACTGTAAGAAAATATTGTAAATAGAAATGTATGAACACTTAAACCATTGAAACTGTAACTGGTAAATTAGTTTAAAATAATATCTATGCATCAACTGTGATCTTTGACAATTAGCTGTACATATCTCTGAATTGTTTATGTTTGTAAAACGTGTGGAAAGCGAGTGTTGTGTTATGTGTGCATCTATTGAGCACTAAAATGCTTGAAAAATCACATACCATCAATCAGAAATGTAAACCAAATGTAAGTAGCTGTTTGGAATACAATTTAAACTTGCAAATATTGAAATTTAGTGCCAATGACAAAGCACACACAAAATAATTTTCTATCTCACCACAGCCAAACGTGTTCCACAATGTCATAAGCAACATCTAAAGCATGTACACCGCCTGATGATGAACTGCCAGGCAGTTCGAAATCGGTTGTGGTGATAAATACATACGAAAGGTGAATGGTTGCTGTTATTTTCTGATTTCTTTAAACTAGTAGGAATTCGACAACAGCTGGAGGCAATGGTGCATAAACGTCTGTTTCAAAAAAAGGTATTCGTTTGCAAATGGCTTCAAGACGCAAAAACAAAAAAAACCTCGCACTGTCTCAAAATCTGGTTTTCTGGTCGAACTTCCTCCTTAGCTAGTTACCAAAACAACATTGTAAAATAATCTTATGAAACGTCTGCAGCAATCGAAAACTAAGGTTCGCACAAATGGGATTCCTTTGGCACAAGTTGCACACATCTGCGTCTTGCGTTATTTGGACGTACGTTTACTTGTAAAATCAACGCCTTGGCCACAACAGAAAAGGCAGTTTTCAAGGAATTTGTTCCATACTTCAGAAATGTAAGTGAACTTTCCAGCAAGGTTGCGTTTACTTCAAAGTGACTTCCAATCGATACAGGATAGAAGTTATTGTAGTATAAAAGTCACGTCGCCCTAACTTAAATTTTAAGATAACCGGTTTCAGTCTACGTTGAGATAACCTCACGGCGTAATGTTCATTTATGGTCGTGGAAAATGTTGTGCAGAAGATCCATCCTGCTGAGTAGAGAACTGTCTTCAAATGTTCAAATGATTGTAGAACTTATGGGGCTTAACTACGGGGTCATCAGTCCCTAAGCTTACAAACTACTTACGAACTAGCTAAGACTAAGGATGGCACAAATATCCATGCCCGAAAGGGGATTCGAACCCCCGACCGTAGTGGCCGTGCAGACCGTGACTGGGGCGCCTCAGTCACTTCGGCCACCGAACATGATCTCACCTTAACATAAAATTTAATTTTCCGTGATCACTACTTCAAACAATCATTATTTCAGATCGCTAATGCCTTATGAACGGTGTTCCAAAAAGTATAGGTATTCAATATCTGTTCGTCATTGCGTGCCTGATAATATTATACCCACAGGAATTCGACTGGAGGCAATTTTAATACCTCGGTTAGCAGTAGCAGTACTTACGTCCTCAAATTTCTCCAGTTATGTGAACGTACTGTTGTTTATACATTATTCCCACCACTTGAATCATTGTGTTTTTCTTATGATAAGCAACATCAGTTCTTCAAATAGAAATCATCCGGTAACTAAAATAGGCTCATCTCTAGATGGTTTAACTCCAGTCACTGTCGCGGCGCAGCGGCCGAGCACATTGAGGCGCTATGCTACGATGCGATGCGCGAGGTCGTTCCCCGTCGCGGGTTCGATTCCCCCCTCGGGCATAGGTGTTTGTGCTGTCTTTAGTATAATGTAGTTCATAATTAGTTTGTAAGTTTAAGGACTGATGACCCCACAATTAAGTGCTATAAGCTTCACATATCGTATGAACGATTCCATCATCGAAATGATGTAGAACGCTTCATATTCCCATTTTTTATACCCACAACAGCTCCCTGTAGTGGCATCGAGTTTAACCCCTGTTATCTAAACACGTGTCCTATGATCTTGTCTCTTCCTGTCAGCGTTTTCAATATGTTCGTTACTTCGCCAATTCTACAAAAAAATCACCTTATTACTTCTCAGTCCAGCTAATTTTCAACATTCTTCTGTAATACCACATCTCAAACGCTTCGATGCTCTTCTCTTTTGGTTTTCACGCCGTCGATAATTCAATATCACACAATGCTGTGCGTCAAACGAACAGTGTATTGGTATGAGCCATTGTTTGATACCAGTAAATTTATCTTGGCCTTGAAGTCACTCTTTTCCTCTGAAAATCTTCTTTTTATGTTCTCCTTACTTCTCCATCTCGGTTAATGTTTTAATGTTTTTCTCACCGTTCTGAAGTATTCTGAATTACCTTTGTTGTTTTTCTAATTTACTGTCAGTTCACTCAACAGATCCTCTAATTCCTTTTGACATTCACTGAACAATGGCATCAGCGAGTCATATGACTTTCTCTCTGAATCTTTATATGACTATCGGAACTTTTCTTACTTTCCGTCATTGCTACTTCGATGTAACAATTGAATGGTAGGGGCGAAAATCTGTATCTCTCTTTACCGCCGTATTGAATCGGAGCACTGTTCTTAGTCTTGCAGTCCTACCATTCCCTGTCAGAAAGGAATCAGTTTGGGGGTTATGAAGACATGATTAGTCTTACCATTAATGAACACACTTAGCACCCTTGCTTCGGAAACGTTACAATCAGTCGCCTTTGAAACTAACGGCCTGTAGCTTCCACGATTACAGCTGGGCTGTCGATTCCTAATAATGTGGATAGACCTGAGAAGTAAACCTTAACTCCTCATCGGTGTATGTTCATCGCTGGATGTTACTTTAGAAATCACCAGCGCCTAAATATGATGTGTTGTTTTCTGATTGAAGGTCTAATTTCTCCAGAATATGTTAACTCACTTCGTTAGTAAGACCGCACATTTGAATGTGCAGCGCGGTGGCCTTTTGAAGAATGGTCTTTCACGCCACCGCAGACACTTCCTTGTCCTGCTGATGGGTCTTCAACTGATCAGTCCAGTCCACACTTTACATGCTCCGCCGCAGTGATTTCAGACTGAGGCACCTGCTGGTAAATTTTCATTTCATCTCAGAACCTCTCCTCGATTTTTTCTCATGCGTCTATCCTCAGCATTACGACGTCTCTGGTCTTCAAAGTCTTATTAGACGGTGTTTATCCAATATGTGTTTCCCAGTTCACTGTACTGATGCTACTTGTGCTTTGGGTATCTTTAATGATGTCTTTATAACTTTGACATCCATTATGACGATTACCTTCAGTTAATTCAGAATACAGCATGAACCACAGACATTTCACAGGTGGGATGGCTTGCGTGCCTCAAGGATACCACAGCGGAGGGGTATCTGTGGAGAGGCCAGACAAACGTGTGGTTCCTGAAGAGGGGCAGCAGCCTTTTCAGTAGCTAATATGGCTTCACCAGACAATTACTGCGAACGGCTGAAAGCAAGGGGAAACTACAGCCGTTACTTTTCCCGAGGATATGCATCTCTACTGTATGAATATATGATGGCATCCTTTCGGGTAAAAAATTCCGGAGGAAAAATAGTCCTCCATTCTGATCTCCGGGCGAGGACTACTCAGGAGGACGTGTCATCGGGAAAGACAACACTGATATTCTAAGGATCTGGGCGTGGAATGTTAGATCCCTTAATCGGGTAGGGAAGATAGATAATTCAAAAAGGGAAATGGATAGTATTATATTTTAAAAGACACAGTCTCGATCGCAAGTTCACTGCATTGATGCTACTTGTGCTTATAACTTTGACATCCATTATGACGATTACCTTCAGTTAATTCAGAATACAGCATGTACCACACATTGCGCACGTGGGGTATCTTGCGTGCCTCAAGGATACAGATGGCCGTACCGTAGGTGCAACCACAGCGGAGGGGTATCTTGCGATCTAGGCTGTGTTTTTTTATTTTTTATATATATATATATATATATATATATATATATATATATATATATATATATATTAACGATCGCTGTTTCTCCACAAATGTATTCTAAAATTGGAAATGGATAGGTTGAAGTTAGATATAGTTGGGATTAGTGAAATTCGGTGGAAAGAGGAACAGGATTTCTGCTCAGGCGAGTACAGGATTATAAATACTAAATCAGTTGGGGGTATTACAGGAGTAGGTCTGATAATGAATAAGAAAATAGACATGCGGGTATACTGCTATGAGCAGCGCAGCGATCGCATTATCATAGTCAACATAGATACAAAGCTAACACCGACCATAGTAGTACAAGTTTATATGCCCACCAACATCTTGGTTTTAGCCTTGGGCCTGGTAAGTTTAAACATCTTGCCATCTTTGCGGCATCTGATTTGTATTAGAGGAGGAATCTAAACTTCAACTAGCTGTAATATCGTTCAAATGTTTATAGCAAAAAGCGTCGGCGCAATAACGCCTGTTCTAATTTCAAATGGTTCTCCAGTGGTCCTATCCATTTGTGATCATGAGACCGTCATGTAATCATGGAGCAGGCTTAAGACATTTATGAACTTTTCAGGGCAGTGTATCACGGTCCACAAATTCAAGTGCTGTCACTAAGCCTATGAAGGCCAAATAAAGAGCAAAAAATTTTTAAAAATTAAAATAACTGGTATTACACGACATACCTAATGTGTAAAAAGGAGGTGTAGAAGATCTGACACATAGCGACATAACTACTGAAGTTACGATTTTAACATACAGTTTATCTACCGTGAATCCACGCGTGCACAGTAGAGTTGTATGCGCGCATGCGCAGAACGTAGGTATTAAAGCGGGCCTTTTGCTTGTTATTGTTTCCATCTCCTGTCAGCAGACGAATACACATTAGCTCTAGAGACTATTTTGTCTATTGCGCGAGATATTTCTCTCTCTCTAACACACACACACACACACACACACACACACACACACACACACACACACACACACACAAATGCACACACATATACACACAAGTGATGAAAATTGTTTTTTATAAAATGTCGCTGAAAAAAGTTATATGTCTAAGACAGATACTTGTTGTCAAAAAGAAAGTGAATGAAGCGTGCTTGTTGAGGTATACAGCAATGGTCTCTTTATGAACCCATACTAAGGAAACAAATACTGAAGTAAAATTTGATGCTTTACTAATATGTTAATCTACTTACTTTACTTTCAGTATGTGTATTTATCACTTCAATTAGTGAAACCATCGCACTATTCGATTTGTGATGTTTCAACATTCCTAGGTAGGTTAGTTGTTAAGGCAGGAATGTCGAACACACGGCCCGGGCGCCATATTGAGACCAGCAGAGACGAGTAATCTGGCCTGCTATAACCTGTTTTTCTGTTTTCAGACATAATAGTAAGTTTCTCCACCAATGAGGTGGAGTACATTTCAGGAACACGATTCTTTTTCAGTAATCGATTCCTGCGATTCAATCCCACATTGCAAATCGATTCAAAATGTTCAAATGTTTGTAATTTTATGGGACCAAAAGACGTTGATAGTCCCTAGTCTTACAAACTACTTACACTAAGATAAACTAACCTAAGGACTACCTACTCATCCATGCCCGAGGGAAGATTCGAGCTTCCGACGCGTTCGGCAACCTATATCCTTTCGAATCTGCTTACTGTATTCGTCCCTCGGTCTCCCTCTACAATTTTTACCCCACACACATCCTTCTAATGGTATGTTGATGATTCCTTGATATCTCAGAATGTGTCCCACCAATATATCCCTTCTCTTAGTCAAGATATGTCAGAAACTCCTTTTCTCCCCAATTCAGTTAAGCATCTCCTCATTAGTTACGTGATCTACCCATCTAATCTTCATCATTCGTCTGTAGCACCACATTCCAAAACCTTCTATCATCTTTTGTCTGAACTCCTTCTCGTCCACGTTTCACTCCCATAAAATGCTACACTCCAGACAAATGTTCCCAGAAAGGACTTCTTAACATTTAAACTAATATTGTATGTTAACAAGTTTCGCTTCTTCAGAAACGCTTTTCTTTCCATAGCTATTCTGCATTTTGTATCTTCTTTACTTCGGCCATCAGAAGTTATATTGATACCCAAGCAGCAAAACTCATCAACTGATTTTATTGCCTCATTACGTAATCTAATTCCTTCAGCATCGTCTGATTTTCTGACGCTAGATTCCATTATCCTTGTTTTACTCTTGTTGATGTTCATCTTATACCCTTTTTTCAAGACATTGTCCATTCCATTCAATTGCTCTTCCTTTGCGGTCTCTGACAGGATTACTATGTCATCGGCCAACCGCAAAGATTTTATTGCTTATATTTTACCCCTGCTACTTCAGAATTTGAAAGAGTGTATTCCAGTCGACATTGTCAAAAGATTTCTCCAAATCTACAAATGCTAAAAATGTAGGTTTGCCTTTCCTAAGATAAGTCGTAATGTGAGTATTGCCTCCTGTGTTGTAACATTTCTCCTAAGTCCAAACTGATCTTCCCCAAGCTCGAATTCAACAAGTTTTCTTCCACTCGTCTGTAAATTATTCGTGTCAGTATTTTGTAACCATGACTTACTAATCTTTAATTTTCACATTTGTCTGCACTTGCTTTCTTCGGAATTGAAATTACTATATTGTTCTTGAAGTCGGAGAGTATTTCCCCTGTCTCATATATCTTGCGTACCAGGTGAAACAATTTCTTCATGATTGGTTCTCCTATCGTTATCAGCAGTTGAGACGGAATGCTATCTATTCCAGTGGTGTTGTTTCTACTCAAATCTTTTAGTGCTCTTTCAAATTCTTCTCGCAGTATAGTACTATTCAAGCTAGCACTTTAATATACGTCCATATTTGGAAGCACATATGGACGGTGTTATGTATCACTAGTCCAAGCGTCATATCTCATAACTGACATAATGGAACCTAAATTTTACATGTTCTTAAAATATATTTATTTATGAATGTTTCTCAACTTTTTGTACCAAAGGATGGTCACTGTTCTTTCACTTAGTAGTGAAATCTCACTGTAAATATCTACGAAAATAGCACTAATTGCGTTCACATCAAAAATATACGGTAACGGCGCTTGGTCTTGTGATGCGTAACACGTTCCATATATCAGCAAGCTGTTTCTTTCTCACGAATGAAACATGTAAAATCTTCTCTAACTGAATGGAATTCACAGAATTTCGACGTCGAACATATTTCCAAATGCAAAGTAAAAGAAATGTTAAAACTTCCTGGCAGATTAAAACTCAGTACCCGAACCCAGATTTGAAGCTGGGACCCTTTCCTTTCCTGCTAAAGAGCTATCCCGGTACGCTTCACCGCCCGTCCTCACATCTTGACATCCGCCAGTAACTCGCCTCCTAAATTTCAAAGACGTTCTCCTGCGGATCTTGCAAGACTAGCTCTACTGGGAAACAAGGATACGGTGGAGACATGGCCCAGCCACAGCCTAGGGGATGTTTGCAGAATGATATTTTCACTCTGCAGCGGCGTGTGCGCTGATATGAAACATACTGGCAGATTAAAACTGTCTGACGGAAGTTACGAGCAATCTGGAAAGTTGGAGGAGGCTATTAAGACTGTGACGAGGGGCCGGCAAGTGTGCCGGGATAACTCAGTTGGACAGTCGGCCGGAGCGGCCTCGGGGCGAGGACGTCTTGTTTACTCCCAAGCCGTAGCTAGCGGCCAGGAGGAAGCGGCGAGTGGGGGGCTTAGCTGCGGCGCGCGTATTGCACACAGACGACGTTTACATGGCGTCATCCGTACGGAAACCGACCGTGAAGTTCACATTTGAGAACCCATTTGCCAGACCAAAAGCCCTGGAAGTTGAATCTACATCTACATGGGATACTCTGCAGATCACATTTACATGCCTGGCACAGGGTTCATCTGCCGGCCGCGGTGGCAGAGGGGACTGAGGCGCTGCAGTCACGGTCTGCACGTCCACTACGGTCGGGGGTTCGAATCCCCCCTCGGGCATGGATATTTGTGCCGTCCTAGTTCGTAGGTAGTTCATAAGTGGTTTGTCAGTTTAGGGACTGATGACCCCGTAGTCGAGTCCCATAAGCTTAACAAACATTTGAACATTTGAACAGGGTTCATCTAACCACCTTTATACTATTCATCTCCCATTCCATTTTCGAATAGCGCGCGGGAAGAAACAGCACCTAAATCTCTCCATTCGAGTCTAATTTCTCGTATTTTATTCTGATGATCATTACTACCTTTGTAAGTGGCAGTCAACAATATATTTTCGCGTTCGGAGGAGAATGTTGGTGATTGTAGTTTCGTAAGTAATCCACGCCACAACGATAAGCACCGTTGTTGTAATGATTCCCATCCCAGAACTTCCGTAACGCTGTCTCCCCTGCATCGTGGCAATACAAAACGAACTGCTCTTCTTTGGACTCTTTCGATGTCCTTCGTCAAACCCACCTGTTAAGGATCCCACACTTCAAAAATGGACTGACAAGCGTAGTGTATGCAGTTTCGTTTGTAGTTCTGTTGCATCTTTTAAGGGTTCTGCCAATAAAACACAGTCTCTGATTCGTCTTCCCCACGACATTATCTACGTGTTCTTTCCGGTTTACGTCTGAAGTAACAGTAATCCCAGGTATTTTGTGGAGTTCATGTCCTTCATGTGGACGATGTAACCCTTCTCATTATTTAGAGTCAATTGCCAATTTTTACACTATTCTGACATCTTATTCAGATCGTTCTGCAGTTGATTTTGATCTTCAGATGATTTTACTAGACGGTAAATGACGGCGTCATCTGCAAACAACCTGAGAGAGCTGTTAGATTTTCTCCCAAATCGTTTATGTAAATAAGGAACATCAGAGGACCAATAACACTAACCTGTGAAACGCCCGATATTACCTCTGTTTTAGTCGATGCCTTAGCATCGATTACTACAAATTGTGTCCTATCTGACAAGAACTCTCCTATCCAGTCGCAAATTTGGGGCGATATACCATAACCACGCAATTTGATTAATAGCCGTTTGTGAGGTACGGTGTCAAAAGCTTTCTGGATATCGAGAAATACAAGCCTGTCAATAGCACTCATCACCTCGTTACAGTAATGAGCTATTTGTGTTTCACATGAACGATATTTTCTAAATCCATGTTGGCCTTGAGTCAATAGATCATTATGTTCAATTTTTGTTTAGATAAATGGCCAAACTCGATCCACACGAATTGATTGGTATTCACATCCCGATTAATCAACGACGCATGCTGCGATCGACTGATTCAGAATTCTGGTGGGACTTCACTCCTTCACTCCTTATGGTAATATAGGAAACGTCATGGTGAAGCCAGTGAGCTTCGGAATCCGAACGATAATAATGTAAAATATTGAAAAAAAGTAATTCAGACATCTAAACAAATGCACTGTGAGAGTAAGATAGCAAAATCAGACAATAAAATAAAAGCAAACTGGGACATAGTGAAAGAGGATACTAGTAGAAACAGAAAGGAACAGGAGCAGATAGCATTAAAAGTAAATGATACATTAGTAACTGATGGGAATAGTGTGGCAAATCTATTTCACAAGTACTTTATATCTGTCACTGATAGTATGGGATAGTCAGGGTCAGTAAATAATGCACTTGAATATTTGAAACTAGCATTTTCAAATAATTTCAGGAACATAAATATGTCACTCACTTAACCACAAGAAATAGCTTCCATAATAAAATCTTTAAAAACAAAGCATTCTAGTACTGACGATAAAATATCAACAAAGCTAATTAAATCATGCTGTTATGAATTTAGCACAATTTTAAGTTATTTGTGTAACCAGTCTATTATAACTGGAACATTTCCTGATTGGTTAAAATATGTGGATGTTAAACCTTTATTCAAGAAAGGGGATAAAGTGATATCATCAAACTACAGACCGATTTCACTTTTACCAGTAACTGATGGGAATAGTGTGGCAAATCTATTTCACAAGTACTTTATATCTGTCACTGATAGTATGGGATAGTCAGGGTCAGTAAATAATGCCCTTGAATATTTGAAACTAGCATTTTCAAATAATTTCAGGAACATAAATATGTCACTCACTTAACCACAAGAAATAGCTTCCATAATAAAATCTTTAAAAACAAAGCATTCTAGTGCTGACGATAAAATATCAACAAAGCTAATTAAATCATGCTGTTATGAATTTAGCACAATTTTAAGTTATTTGTGTAACCAGTCTATTATAACTGGAACATTTCCTGATTGGTTAAAATATGTGGATGTTAAACTTTTATTCAAGAAAGGGGATAAAGTGATATCATCAAACTACAGACCGATTTCACTTTTACCAGTATTCTCAAAAATTCTAGAAAGGTAATGTACAAGCAGCTTCTCAGCCACCTAACCGCAAATGACATATTGTCTAAGGCTATTTACACCTACAATTAGAACGTACTTAATTCATTAGATAATAAATTACAAGAAGCAGGCATTTTCTGTGATTTGTCAAAGGCATTTGATTTTGTGAACCATAACATCCTTTTAAGTAAATTATAATTCTATGGTGCCACGGAAATTGTTGCAAAATGGTTCAAGTCGTACCTTGCTAACAGGAAACAAAGGGTGTCAGAGCAAGGGACTCGTGAGTTAAGCCAACTGTCATCATCAGATCGGGAAGAACTTACATGTGGTGTTTTCCACAAGGATCCATCTTAGAGCCATTGCAATTTTTTTACTAAATGACCTCTCATCAGTTACACTGCCAGAAGCAGAGTCGTTTTGTTTGCAGATACAAGTATTGGCATAAAATAGCATGTCGATCTTAGTTTTAGAAAGGTCTACCAATGATATTTTCATTAATATTAATGAGTGGTTTAAAGCCAACTCATTGACATTAAACTTTTAAAAGACTCACTACATGCAGTTCAGAACATGTAAGGGATTCCCATCCAGGATATGCATGAAGAACGAAGAACAGCAGATAGAAGAAGTTGACAGTATAAAATTCCTAGGATTACAGCTTTATAACATATTCAGTCGGGAGGAGCACAAATCAGACATAGGAGAAATAAAAAAAATAATAAAAATAAAAAATAAAAACTTGCATACTTTGCTTACTTTCATTCCAGAATGTCATATGGTGTATTATATTATGGAGTAACTCTTCAAATCAAGCAAAAGTCTTCAGAGTCCAAAAGCGTGTAATACATATTATTCGTGGTGTAAACTCACGGACATCCTGCAGAAGCCTCTTCAAGGAACTTGGTATATTAACTAGTGCCTCTCAGTATATTAATTCCTTAATGAAATTTGTCATAAATAATATATCCATTTTTCCCAAAAACACCTTAATTCATACCTACAACACTAAGAACAAAAAAGATTTACAAAAGGACTTAAAAGCATTTACTTTAGTTGAAATAGGGGTCAGACATTCAGGAACACACGTTTTCAATAATTTACCAACAACCATAAAAAATTTAGTTACAAATAAATATCAGTTTAAGAGGAGCCAAGAGACATTCTAGTGGCGAATTCGGTCTACTCCACTGATGAATTCTTAAATAGAACCAAATGATGCATGTATCTGCATGCATAGTATTAATATTATTATATTCAGCTTGTAAAAAGTGTATGTACCTGTATTAGGAATATTATATTATCAACTTGTAAAAAAAATGACATGTTCCTATCCATGACGATCACCTCAACACGGATCTATGAAACGAAAAAACTAATCTTATCTAATCTATCTGAATTTGTTTGGTGCCACGTGCCCGTAAGGGTCGAAATAAGTCACGTGAACGATTCTGAAACACAGTTCCCTTTTGAGCATTTCAGACGTTGCAAGCAGGTTGATTTTTCGGACTTTTAAACGGGATCCCCGCCCCTTCTACCACCGGTTATTGCAATCCGATCCGCCGAGTCCGCGCCGTTGATCGCGCAGTTGTGAATTTAATAAAGGCCGCCCGCTGTCAAATTGCGGAAGTCGGCCCATTATTTACGCCGGCCGGGACAGTAAAAGGCGGCAGAATTGGATAAGATATATAGTGTTTAGCGGGGGGCACTTTATTCGGCGGGCCGCGTTTTCATATCTGGGGGCGCAGCTGAGCCGGCGCGGCGCGAGCAGTAGCGATCGCTCGTAACGCGGCGCCCGTTAATACAGCCGTAAAGCATCGCAGGGACCCAGCCGCGGAAAGGTCGCGCCGGCTCGCAGGGCCCGAACCCCTGAGGTGGCACCTGTCGTCGGTGCGGCAGGCAACGCTTTTAATGTTCAAAATGGTTAAATATAAACTAACAAACCCTGAGGCTTTTTTTCGTCTCAAACATGTCAAAGGCATTAAAGGTAAAGGTGAAACATGGAATTAAAATTTGTGATACGGCCGGGAATTGAAACCAGACCTCCAAGCTTACTAGACAGGCATCTTACCGCCCCCCCTCTTCTTTTTTTTCTTCAGGTAGATCTAGGATATGCGGTCGTTGTTCCCGTTCGTTCTTGATGGTTCGCTGTATATTTGGCTCAGGTTTTTTTATTACAGAGGGCGTTGAGCCCCATGACTCGGCGCGCTGAGCCACAGCGCCCGCCTTAAAGGCAACACCACAGACAAAAATATACAGACGGGAAACCTCCGTAAGGACCCGGTCACACGCTCAGGGGTGCGGGGAGGGAAGGTTCCGTAAGATGTCCCATGATGGCGCTGCGGTCAGAAGCAGCCCTTTAAACTGTGCCAAAGCAGGCTATCCCCACCGCCACTTCCCCTGAAACGCCGGCACACCGGACACAGCCTCATGGAAGGCGGCACGAGCTCTCCCCTCAGCCTCCCCTCCAGGCTACCCTCTGATGTGCGAGAGTCACCCTCTAGTGTAGTCTTCCGGTACTAAGCCCAGAATCCACCTGACATCTGCTGGTATCTTACAGAACTTCAAAGGGAGCGTAGGACAGAGGTTTAGGGGAGGCTTCTTCTCTGTATATGTTACTCTGTGACAACACACACATCCAAGCCCTAGGGTGGACTCGAAACTCCGACGGCGAGCAACCACACGCTCTGCTGCAAGGCGCCTTAGACCGCTTGGCAGAAACATTGAATTAAAATTTGTGATGCGGCCGGGAATTGAACTCAGACCTCCAAGCTGACTAGACAGGCGTCTTACCGCCCCTCCCCCTCCCCTCTTTTTTTTTCTTCTTCAGGTAGATCTAGGATATGCGGTCATTTTTCCCGTTCGTTCTTGATGTTTCGTTGAATATTGGGCTCAGGTTATTTTATTATAGAGGGCGTTGAGCCCCATGACTCGGCGCTCTAAGCCATACGCCCGCTGTAAAGACAACACCACAGACAACAATATACAAACGGGAAACCTCCGTAAGGGCCTGGTCACACGCTCAGGGGTGTCGGGAGGGAAGGCTCCGTAAGATGTTCCATGATGGTGCTGCAGTCAAAAGCAGTCCTTTAAACTGGCCAGAGCAGGCTATCCCCACCACCAGTTCCCCTGAAACGCCAGCACACCGGACACGTCCGTGGCCTCGTGGCAGGCGACACGAGCTCTCCCCTCAGTCTCCCCTCCACGCTACCCTCTGATGTGCGAGAGGCACCCTCAGAAGCGCCTCTAGTGTAGTCTACCGGTACTAAGCCTGGAAACCACCTGACATCTGCTGGCATCTTACGGAACTTCGAGGGGAGCGTAGGACAGAGGTTGAGGGGAGGCTTCTTCTCTGTATATGTTACTCTCTGACAACACACACATCCATGCCCTAGGGAGGACTCGAATCTCCGACGGTGAGCAACCGCCCACTCTGCAGCGAGGCGCCTTAGATAGCTGGGCTACTCCACTGCGGCACCGCTAGACCACCGCATCACTAGAGATTAAAGTTAAAGGCAGGAGTGTTCCAATATGTCCATTGCCGATGTGCTATTCCGATGCGTGGAGATTCTTGGCAGCAGTGGTAAAAATTCGTGGGAACACAGAAGCTGAATTAAAGTTTGTGACATGGTGGGAAATCGTGCTTAGACTATGCCGAGGCGCCTTAATCGCTAGTGATGCGGTGGTCTAGCGGGAAGACATCTGCGTAGTAAGCATGAAGGTCCGGGTTCGATTTGCGGCCGCATTACGAATTTTAATTCAATGCTTCACCCTTATCATTAATGTCAATAAGAGTGTGTTTGTCGCCGCAGATTAACGTCAAAAGTAAAGTGGTCAAATTCAAAGTGACTCATAAAATTCCGTGCTTCTCTTTTATATATATACATGTATATATTGTGACGGTCCCTGGGGTGGCCCAAAAGAAAAACTTTACCACATTATGAATAAAATACTCAAGATAACTGTGAGATATTCTGCAAATTTATTGGTTGACCATCGGTTCGTAAACTAATAAATTTGCAGAATATCTCAGTTATTTCGTGTATTTCATTCATAATGTATCATATAGTCTGTCAAGAACCGACGGAGCAGTCAGTGAATATGAAAAACTTTGATATGTAATATATAACGATCTATGTAAGATAAAAAATATTCGCGTCTTAGTCAGTGTTAAAGTATACATACTACTCTGATCAATTATAAAAGAGCACGCCTCTTGTTACGATTGTCTTTTTACTGTCTGATCTTGTCGTTTGTGGTTGTCGGCATATTTGTCTTTTTTTTTCAGATTTCATTTCATCTTGCCCTGTGGCTGTAATTACTGATGTTTGTGGTGCGGAATGTAAAGGTTGTTAATTTAAGAATACATGATCTTTCAGCATAAAAGTAAAAGTTTTGTTTTATTATGTAATTATCTGATGTAACATTAGACCCGCTATTGCCCTAGAATGATCAATTTTTTAATTAACATTTTATGTTAATTGTTGGTAGCCATCTTGCCGCCAAAATTATTTTCGTGAATTACTGTGACAATTTTACCTTCTAAATTTACTGGTGGCTTTCATTCATTATTCATAAAACTTTCTGTGCCGTTGACTAAATATTTTCATCACTATTTAGCCTGATTACTTTTTTTTTCACACACTAAATTTGTGTAGGCTATAACGCCGCAAGGTATCGACGTATTTTTTTCTTAATATTTATAATGATTACTAGCCTATTGTAGTAACAGCTATAAAGTAACAGCCTATTGTAGTAACAGCAGTTGACGCCTGCTCCGGCCACCGCCACCGTCCACCAACAAGGTGCCAAAGGCCTGAATATCGTTCTGTAGAACCGAAACCGGTTGCCTGTAATAAACGCAACAGCTTGCCATCTAGACTGTCTTATTTTAATTATTATAAAGAACCCGCCTGAGATTGCCGTGCTCTATAAACAAAATTCTTTTGTGACATTTTAAAATTTTTTTCTGTATGACGTTAAAATAACTTACGAAAATCAATGAAGCTACATATCACTATCAGACGATAGCCTAAGCGACAAAGCTGATAGATTTGTTTTGCACGGCGGCCTATTGGAAAGGGGAAAGAAACATATTTAAAACCCCTGACGTGTAGGCCACCCTACATAACAGTCATATTACTGGCATTCCTTATCCTCTCCTTCTGGGATATACGTGTCGATCGGCATGGCTACGGGAACGAAGGAAGGAACGGGTTTAATGCGCAAGTCATTCCCATTTTTAAGAAGAGGAGTTTAGCAGATATGCAAAACTATTGGCCTTTATTTATAAGGTTCGTGTCTTATACATTTTTAAACAGCCATTTGACAGATAATTTATAATTACGAATGCATGGTTCCAAGCCGCCACTGACGACATTATAAACATCGACCTAGTTGGCACAAATTAATTTGAAATTTAGATTTAACTGTCAGGTTTTACATCGGATTTAGTTAACAATTCACTTATAGGTTACCGATTCCTTGCCTCTGGATGCAGTACTGTGCTCGCCTCGGCAATGAATTTCGAATCCTTTCGAAAACCCCTACATCACTTCCGAATTTTTGACAAGCGTCCAAAACTCTCCGCTTAAGTTCTTCAACCATGTTAATGGGTGTGCTGTACACTTCGCTTTTGAGGCGACCTCAGACACAAAAATAGAAAAAAAATTTAAATCAGGTGGTCTTGGAGACCAAGGTACAGGCCGACTCTACCTACCCATCTTTGGCCGTATCTGCGCGTTAGATGACGTCTCACAGCAGCTGCAAATTGTGCCGGAGCCCTATCAAGCATGTACCACATACTCTGACGTTCCTGAGAGGGAACATCTTCAATCAATTTTGGAAGAAAGTAAACTCTAAATTTCAAATTAATGTATACTAGTGTAAGTTAACCACCCTCCGCTTCCTACCAGTTGCCGCCTTGCTCAGTGATTATTTTCGGTGTTAAAAGCAGATGTTATTGCCCTGATAAAATTGCATTGCAACGGATAACGACTTTTTACACACAAAAGACTGCAGCAACTGATAGCATGCCGGTGGCAGTTCCCTTAGTAGATGAAATTCCCCCATTTATATTCTCGCAATTCCCAATTAAATATTCTCACTCTCCTTTTAATCATTAAGCAAAAATGGGACTCAGAATTTCATAAAAACAACTAGAGACGAAATGTTTAACTATTTACATAAGTTTATTAAATTCATTGTATATCTATCATCATTTTAAAGCCAAAATACAAAATATTCATTCACTAAATGTATCACCAATGGATTGAGGCAAGGATCGTAATCTTACATTCATACCGTACATTCTTTACTCTCTCATACTGCACCCACGTAGCAATGCACAACATTCCCATTATACAAAATCATTTCCCCGCTGAAATAGAGACAGAATTAACAACCAACACAGTTCCTGATACTTTACCACGGAGGCCACCATACTCACATCCTTCCTCTTCGACAGCAGGAAACGTTCTCTCTCTCGTGGCCGCTCCCCGTCCTAACCGATCCTCCCGTTACAGTTTGCGAGTAGCCGCGCCCTCATTGGCTTGTGATGTAACGGGATCTTCTGCCAACCTCCGAATTCTGAAGGAACTCGCAAGTGGCAGCCACTTTACCATCTCATCCCCAAGGAAACCTCTCTGCCACACCCCAAAACTAAAGTTGGCAAACCTACCGAGTGTTCTGCATCTCTGCCTACCCAGCCGCGCCTTCATGCACACTTACAGACCCTCACAAACACAATCACATAAGGTATAAGATGAGTTGGGTACTGTGGAGCAAAGCTCCTTATGTGAGCGGCGCTCACTTATTTGTCCTGCAATAACAATTTTAATAGATAATAGAGCATTCTTGTCTCCACCTAGTACATCTCCCATTATAGTGACACTAAAGGCCAAGCACACTTTTACGAAATGATAATCAGATGAAAGTAACGTACACTGTAGTATACAAGGATTTAATGGAATGATACTACAGTACCGTTTCACTAACTAGCACGATGTTTACAATTGCGTCAGTGCTGGCTTGAAACAATACATATATAATTAGCAGATTACGTTTGGGTTTTAGAGAGAAATCTTCCAAGATTAAAGAGCCCTCCATCGAGACGATGCCTGATTTTAATTCCTGAGATATTGTTGGATGTTTCATGGAGCATGGCTGCTAGGTACAATGAAAATATAGTTGGAATAGTACACAGCCATGTTTCAGTCCATGTGTGATAGGAAATGGTTCTGTTACTTTACTATTATAGATAATGTGTCCAGTCATACCATCATGCAGTTCTCTGACAAAGCGGTGTGGCAACCGAAATTGTCAGAAGTGCCCACATAGCAGGATTTTGATCAGAATCAAAGGCCTTTTCTACATTGTAGAACGATAATAGAAGATGATTTTCTTTCACTACATTTTCTCTAATGCTGTCTAGCACAGAAGATCATATCAGTGCCAGATATGAAACTTTCCGGCAGATTAAAATTGTGTGCGGGAACCGGGACTCGAACCTGGGACCTTTGCTATGCGCGGGCCAGCGCTCTACCGACTGAGCTATCCCGAAACGACTCACGATGCCGCCTCACAACTTTACTTCCGCCAGTACCTCGCCTCCTACTTTCCAAACTTCACAGAATCTCTCCTGCGAAACATGCAAGACTAGCACTCCCGGAAGAAAGGATATGGTAGACACATGGCTTAGCCACAGCCTAAGAGATGTTTCCAGAATGAAACTTTTCACTCTGCAGCGGAGTGTGCGCTGATATGAAACTTCATGGCACATTAAAATTGTTTGCCGGAACCGGTGCCCTTCAGCTCATTGCCATCGATCCAAGATATCCTGGCTGTCAGCTGTTTTCCGGATGCCAAACGAGCTACGGATTGGTCCTTATATGTGCTTTATTTCGGCGTAGAAGTTCCTGAAATCACAGATGTCAGAGTTTTTTTGTAGTTATACAGTTTTTGTTGCCACCACTTATTCTTTAATTCCCTTATTTGTATCTGACGCTTCCCATTTCAGGTCTTGGAAATGTGTTCTCCTTACATGGAAATTTGGAAATTTATGACGAAATAGGAAAGCTTCTCGTTTTGCGTCATGAGATGATATCTTTTTGATTTTATCAAACAAATCTTGCATTATGTACTTTATTATTTCAATTGTTTATAAATAGACCTGTTAAAAATACTCAATATCTGTTGATGGGAAACTAGTGCTGCCGAAACAGGTAATAAAGACAGGGTGATTCTTGTAACAAAGACGACCGCAACCAACCACTTTTGATTGTGCTATTTATTAACTACATAGCGCCGTTACCAGTTTCAAATCTTTCGCTTCATCATCAGACGGGTGTTCACGTCCACACAAATGTCACTTACATTTCTCTTTTATGCAGATAAGTTTTCCTGTGGTTGTGTTGTGCCCTACAATACAAAGCCTGATTACAATGACATTCTCTACCGTAAATGTGACTTATGATACCGACAAATATTGTGAACAAACTTTTATGATAGAATTTTTCTTGTCGGTATCATAAGTCACATTTACGGTAGAGAAAGTCATTATAATCTGGTTTTGTATTGTAGAGCACCACACAACCAAATACTTTTCGCCACAAGAAAACTTTTCTGCATAAAAGAAAAATGTAAGTGACTGAACAGCCGTCTGATGATGAACCGAAAGGTTTGAAACCGGTAACGGCACTATTTAGTTAATAAATAGCATAAACTGCCCTCTTTATTATAAGAATCACCCTGTATTTCATACACAACCACGGGCTCAAAATGTCAGTTTTTGACAAAATAGGTAATACAATTTTTTGAAGGGATCTTAGGAGGCCTGTTCTTTTTGCAGTTTTTCAGTTTTGAAATTTCCACACAGCCCTTTAGAAACATATTGAGCGAATATTTATTTTTTTCAAACTGAAATAATCTTCAGAGTTCAGGAAAAGAAAATCCATCCTTTAATTTTTGCATTCTACAGAAGACATTACAAATTAATGCATCAAAGAGGTAACCTTTTCCTGAATGAGTATTTGGCAGAAGTACGTTCGGATGATTTAATTAAATTACGACGCCTGCACTTGGAAAATCAAATGATAAGTCGTGAGCTGTGTGCGGCCCGTGTTAGTAGAGCAGCAAGCACGCCGCTAGTTTTGTTTCCTGGCGCCCGGGCAGCCACAAAGTTAGGAGATGTTTAAAGCGCGGATGTTGCGCCGTAAGGTAAACCAGGCGGCGGCTGTTTGACAGCTTCTTTGTGCGGCGCAGAGCAACAATGGGTCGCGGAAACAAACGAGGGCTGCGTGTAGCTGCCGGGGAAGCCAGACGCTCGCCGTCACTCCGACCCGCGGTGAGTCCTGAACAGCGCTGAGGCCGGCCCTGCTCCCTGGACCATCAGGGGCCGTCTGATCTGGGCTAATTGAGGCGGCGCCGCTCATATGTGGGGGGCGTGGCTAATCAGAGGCCCGTCACTCGTGATGCGTCGCCACCGCCACCTCTTTGTCGCCTGATTAGCGCCAGGTGCACCGCAGACACGACAGACGTTCGGCCGAATGGACGGCTGATGCTCGTGCAAACGGTTCCAGCCACTGTGATGCACCAGTTCCCCTTCCCAGTTCAGAATAACGTACGAGGCACTTCCAGAGAGAAATGGTCCCTATTATTTTAATAAACAAAGACAACATATCAAAGACATGTGAAAAACATCCATTCAATTATAATTTGTGCCACCTCTTTTTTTTTTTCCTATTTTCCAGGCCTCCTCTCCAGTCCTCCAGACCGGCCTTACGCAGTCCATAGATTGCCTTCTTTGGCGCCGGCTTCAATTGCCGATATAGTGAAGTCAACAGAGGATCAAAAGCAACTGCAAAGCGATTTAGACAAAATTTCTACTTGGTGTGAAAATTGGCAATTGACACTAAATAAAGAAAAGTGTGAAGTAATACACATGACCACTAAAAGAAATCCGCTGAACTTCAATTACGCGATAAATCAGTCAAACCTTAAGGTCGTAAATTCTACCAAATACCTAGGAGTTACAATTACGAACAACTTTGACTGGAGAGAACACATAGAAAATATTGTGGGGAAGGCGAACCAAAGGTTACGTTTCATTGGCAGAACGCTTAGACGATGCACCAGCTCCACCAAAGAGACTGCCTACATCACACTTGTGCGTCCTCTCTTGGAGTACTGTTGCCCCTTGTGGGACCCTCACCAGGTGGGACTGACGGAAGATATTGAGAAGGTTCAGAGAAGGGCAGCTCGTTTTGTTTTATCACGTTACGGGGGGGAAAGCGTCACGGAAATGTTGCACGAATTGGGGTGGAAATCATTAAAAGAAAGACGTTATTCATTGCAGCGTGTTCTGTTTACGAAGTTTCACCGACTTTTACTTCTGAATGTGAAAATATTTTGCTAGCACCCACCTACTTAGGGAGACATGACCATCCCAATAAAATAAGAGAAATCAGATCGAAAACGGAACGATTTAGGTGTTCTTTCTTCTCGCGCGCTATTAGAGAATGGAACGGTAGAGAAAAGTTATGAAGGTGGTTAATGAACCCTCTGCCAGGCACTTAAATGTGATTTGCAGAGTATCTATGTAGATGTAGATGTAGATACATCAATTCTTTTTTTCTGTTATCCCTTTCGTTCGTCTTATTCTTCTGTGAGGCTTTGTTGAATAATATGTCTCCTTTTACGAAACACGCCCTCTTTGGCGTTATTCTCTTTAAATTAAAGGTCTATAATTAATATGTAAATCAATTTTTTCTGTTGTTCGTTTCGTTCGGCTTATTCTTCTATGAGGCTTTGTTGAATAATATTTCTCCTGAAACTTCCTGGCAGATTAAAATTGTGTGCCGGAACCGGGACTAGAACCTGCGACCTTTCGCGGGCAAGCGCTCTACGACTGAGCTACCCCGACATGACTCACTATGCTGCCTCACAACTTTACTTCTGCCAGTACCTCGCCTCTTACTTTCCAAACATCACAGAAGCTCTCCTGCGAAACATGCAAGACTAGCACTTCTGGAAGAAACGATATGGCGGAGACATGGCTTAGCCACAGCTTAAGGGATGTTTCCAGAATGAAACTTTCGCCCTGCAACGGAGTGTGAGCTGGTGTGCAAGTTCGAGTCCCGGTTCCGGCACACAATTTTAATCTTCCAGAAAGTTTCATATCAGCACACACTCCGCTGCAGAGTGAAAGTATCATTGTGGGGATATTTCTCCTTTTTCAAAATACACCCTCTTGAAGTAATTGTTTTTAAATTAAAGGTAAACCGAAAAATTATTTTTGTTATTCTTCTTGTTTTTGTTAAATTTGTGACACTCTCATTAACGCCACTGCTTCAGTTGATCCCAGTTATATGTTCCAAACTGAAGTGAAATGATAAACGTAATGAATAATTGTATAAAAAAATTAAGTTTAAAACTTGTTTTCGCATTTCCTCGCTAGATGCAGTTTGTCGTATTTTCATCACAAGTCGCTAACAAGACAATGAGGGATCTTTGAAACATATCATTGTATTTAGGACGTCTTAGTAACTTGCGATGTTCTGTCGATAACAATTGCAAAAAGGCGGTTAGAGATTTCTTTTTATAAGTGATGCTGTAGTACATACAATGTCCAATGAGCCAGGCGTAACTGTTGATTTTGGCGTTAGGGAAGAATTTCCAGTCTGAATGCAATACAGGGTGAATCACCTAAAACTTGCACCGCAAATATTGCGGAAACGGAAAGTGTGATGGATGTGCGGTTTTCACAGGATGGATTCGTAGTCAAGGACTCGTATTGTTAGACAATAATCAGATTGTAATATTACTTAGAAAGTGTGTTTTTATGCAAACATACAATTTTTCAAATGGTTGTTTTTATTATGCTCTGGACCTGTTGGCACCAGCTGAGTACAAAGAATTTTGAATGACATTTTTATCACGGTTTAGTTTGGCAGCTACAATCAAATGTTCAAATGTTTGTAAATCTATCGCACCAAACTGCGTGGTCATCAGTCCGTAGCTTACAAACTATTTAAACCCAGGTAAACTAACCTACGGACAAACACACACACACAACCATGCCCCAGAGAGTACTCGAACCTCCACGGCGAGTAACCGCGCGCTCCGCAGCGAGACGCTTTAGGCCGCTCGGCCTCTCCACCGCGGCCAGCTACAACCTTTCAAAGTTTTGGGGGCGGAGGCTACGACAGCGTAGCTGACTGTCTGGTGGTCATGAGACAGTGGGCCGTATCCCCAGGGGCTAGTGGGTTATAAGAGACAACTTTTTTCTTGTCCAAGTCCTTATCTCCGTTTGATCCCTGCAGGTGAACTTGTGCGAGCGAATCAACGAGGAGAAATGTTTGCAATATGGAGACGGTTTGAGTTTGATTTTATGTAGCTGTTCTCCTGTAGTGATGGTATCGTTTACCAGCTACTCTAATCCACCGTGACTTAATCAATACAGCGACTGCACGGTTTGTTTTGAGGCAAGTCTCCCTCCACAACTCAAACTTTAAATCCGCCTCATATTCCACCGTATGAGTATGTAACAACGTTACCAAGACTCTGTGATAGCGGAATACCACCCCAGCAATGAATGTTTTAAAACTAAATTCATTCAATGCCCCTCCTTCACATTTATATTTTTGGTATACACGCTGAATCTAAATTGGCACACTCGGGCTTCGCAGCGCGATTCCTCACATGCTAGCAAAAAAAAAAAAAAAAAAAAAAAAAAAAAAAAAAAAACAATGTCTCGCACAAAATTATGTCCTGCGCATATATCCGGCAGTAAATGGACGTCGAAGATTGAGATGGGTGTGTGTCCCATACGTCCGTGTGTTTCAGAATTACAATACTGCACCAACAAACTTCTAGGGGATGTATGAAGTGTCTTAAGGAACAAAATGAGCATAGAATCTCATGCCCGGAAACACCATTCAAGGACGCTACGGAGAGTGCAAGTTAAGGCACCAGCTCTTGCCGCTATACATCCCCTCCAGCAACTTCGACGCTCTGTAGCGCCATTAGATAACGTTTCAGAGCATCGGTTTCCATGCTCACGTTGTTCCTCAAGACACCTTTCACACCCCTAGAAGTTTGTTGGTGTAGTAGTGTAATTCTGAAACACAATGACGTATAGGACTGACACCCATCGCAATCTTCGACGTCCATTTACTGCCGGAAATATGCGCAGGACGAAATTTTGTGACAGACATTTTTAATTGCTTGCATGTGAGGAATCACGCTACGAATCCCAAGTGCGGAAATTTAGATTCACTCTGTATATCGAGATCAAATACCTCTTGACATTGATTTATTGTTTGATATTTATAAAGAGAACATAGTTGCACGATTTTTATTGCAACGGGTACAGCAATATTGAACAGAAGGAGAGGCATTGAATTAAAATTTGTGATGTCGCTAGGATTCGAACCCAGGACTCCTTGCTTACTAAGCAATTTTTTTAATAACTCAGCCACAACAGCCTCATGCATAGCGCGATTGCATGGATTGCCTTAAATCATGTCTGTCTCCACATCACAAACTTCACTTCTGCTTAATCTTCTCCCATGTAATACATATCAATGTTGCTAATGCTCGCCAACAGCAGAATAGCACCACAGCAATGAACATTAACGGGGAAGAAATTCAGCTTATGATCAAAACTTGGCTTGCATTGTGAAATAATGTGCACTAGTATTCAGTTACGTTACTGTCTCCTCTTTTAATCACTTCATAAGGTTATAGTGCGTTCAAAATTACCTGCGACTTTTGACAGGTCGGCTTGCCGCCAAGTGCTTTGCGCGCCAGCAGGCAGCTAACTGACGCCACGCCCACCTAACAGGGGCCAGGGGTGAAAAATTAGTACTTTTGGCCAGCCTGGGGGGCTTTATAACACAATTTACAAAACGTGAAATAAAAGACGTTTAATTCCACTATTAAATGGCAAAACACAGGTGTATGTCGAGGGGGGTCTTGGTCGCAATTTGGGGAGGGGTGATGAGTCATTGGCCAAGGGGAATAATACGGGACAGAGAACGTAAAGGAAAGGCAATAATGAACACAGCATTTATAACAATTTATATTTTTATACATACAGTTGCGGTGTAAGTGGAGCAACGCCAAGGGAAGAACCGTAACTGTCCTCTTCCTCGGACTCTAAACTGCTATTGGGGCCGACTTAAATTACCATCTCTTCCATTTGTTCTTCGAGTAATCCTTCACGAGTCCATGTTTCCTCAACAAACTTTTTTTGTATGGCTGACAACACGAAACCAGTCGTGTGGGGTAACATTTGTGACTGCTTCTTTTTTGGCAATTTAACCTCACTGAGCGTAAAAATCTTGTTGTTTTTTGTTACATTACCTATCACCTGGTCCGATATAGTCTCAATTGGATTTAAGTAAGCATGATATGGAGGAAATCGAATCACATTAAGTCCTTTGTCGATCTGGTAGCGTAGAGATTTTGGCTTGTACCCCGCTACAAGTTCCATTAACTCTACCTTGTACATGATAACATAGCTATATAAATAGTAATTTTTCGCCTCGTCACCATACCCAAGTAATATACAACAGCTTCGCATACATATTCATCTCATTCAGCTTTAGGCGAAGTTACAAAGCATTTTTCTCGGCTTATGTATGCGTGGCTGTCCTCTAACCTCAGTCTCTCACGCCTAGACCAAGCCGAATCCTTCCTGAGAATAGGCGCGACTTGATTTAATTCTGATTGGCTGGAAACAAAACCTATTAGCATATCTTGACAACCAGCACTCCATCAGCAGCCAATAAAAATCACTCGTTCTTTCCAGAACAATAGACATATAGATTCAATAGTACAATTAACTTCTAGAATTTTAACTTTCATTCTTCATTCATTCCAGTAATTAACACACATAAATGAGTAACAATTAATAAAATACATAATATTTACTGAAATGTTTTGTTAAACTGTTTTGATCCATTACATCTAGAATGTCCGTACGCTATTGACTCGCCATCTGATGGGCGCTGAAAGAACTATCCTGCAGCGTAGCTAATATACAAGCCAGCTGTCTTGTCAGCTTGCTGGCTTCCGATATAAGAGAGATTTAAGGTGATACGTCTCACAGCCAAGAACCTGGAAGTTTCATCGGTAACTACGGCATCCGATCGTGAAATCTTTCGTTGTGAAGTAGACCTGCTGCCAGATTTGAACTCTTTTTCGACGTAGTCACTAAAAGAATTGAAACACTTTTCATACCGCGAGATCAGCTTCTGTATTTTGTATCGTGGGCGTCTGGTCTGAGACCCGTCAATGGAATCAGTGTGCGATAGTTGTGTTGAGATCTCCGTCTTTCTCAAAATACTGGCTTCAGGGCAGCAGTTTCTTGAGGTTTTTACACCTTAAAACAAATTTCGTTGCAGTCACGCTTACATATGATTTGCGTACATTACCCATAAGGAAAGCGCTAAAAATACAAAAAGAGTTGACGACCTACTCTGTGGTACAGGCACATCATACAAGATATCTGAAGCTTTCCTAACCGAGCGAAACGCGTCGTTAAATAAATGTTTGCAATCAAGACATTCTTTTATTCAAGAAGTCGACTTAACACGGTTGCTGTACCACAACACGTAAAAATGGAATGGCAAGATTTTTACAAATTATAACTTTTATTTCCGTCTGTTATCTTCCTTTCATTTTCCCAAACCTTGCATTCTTCAGTTTGTGCTTTCTTTTGTTCGTCTATTTTCGTATGATCCTTTTGTGTTGTGATTGAAAGTAAACTTTTTTGCATTGATTTTTTTTCCTTTACAGCCGGTATGTCTCCTACAGGTCTTCTATGGTTTCTTCGTAGCAAGATGTACCCAATTACGATGCACGGTAGCAATTGTGTTGAAAATTCTTTTAGTTAGACTGCTGTCATTCATTCTGGCGATAGGCATGAAAAAGTTTGCTATGAGTTTTCTGTTATGTGTCGTGATTGTTTCAGAGTCTCTGTGCAGTTCTCCTGTGTGTCTATTTTGCCAGAAATTTTCTCTAAACACTGCACCGTGCATTTTTCTCTGAATTTTCCTTTCTTGCTCTTCAATCTCCTTGATTTTCGCCATTCCTTTGGAACTCTTGGTTTCCGATGCGTAGAGAGCTTCCGGTGCGACTACTGCGTTGTAGTGTCGTAGTTTTCGGGCCATGGAATTACATTTTTATTGTATTAGGTCCAGGTGAATTTATAAGCTCTCTGTAATTTTGAGACTCATTCTTCCTTTGCTTTTGTGTTGAGGCCAGAATTTAGCATGATTTCTCCTACATATATAAACTCACTGACTAGCAAAATTTTCCGTGCTTAGCTTTTCGTGGTGGTTTATCACATGATTTTGTATGAAAAACTTGCGACTTTCATAATGAATTTTTACCGGTTGCATGGCAATCTCGTGAAGTTTTTCTAGGGCATTCTGTGCTTCAGTTCTGGTATTCGAATATATATATATATATATATATATATATATATATATATATATATATATATATGTGTGTGTGTGTGTGTGTGTGTGTGTGTGTGTGTGTGTGTGTGTGTTTGTTAATTCCCCACCTCTCATCGTACACTACTGGACCGATTTCAACAAAACTTGTTTCACATACTCCCCACTATAAAACAACAATCGCTGAGGGATTAAGAACCATCTACAACACAGAATTCAGACGATTTGACGTCATAAACAACAAAAAAGTGCCAGACCATACAGCAATGTTTCACAACTCCTCCTACAGTAATGTATTTACTTTAACATAACTTTGTGCAAACATTCTCAAAACAACAGAAAACAATCTCTGTTGGTTTATACACCATCTAGACACATAGTACACGTGATATGAGGTCATAAACGCTGACAGTCACAAGAAAAAGTCACATCATGCGATGTGTGAGTAACGAAATTTTATTCATCCAGTATTTGAGAATGACGGCTCTTAGCGACTTGTGAGAAACTTGACTTGAAACGATGTTTGTTCAGTTCATACACAAGAACATTATTGCACTTGACTACGGAGCCATGATTTGATCAAGATGTGCATCTCTTTGTTCCAACAACACTGACGGCCACAAATGTCATTATAAAAATACACCTTTTTAAAGTTATTGAGGCAAGGTCGTAAATATTATATTTATTACTGTGTCATGACCGTTTTAAATAAAATAATATTTGCGATTTTGACCGAAAACCTCATAGAAGGCGTATTTTTATACATATTCAGACCACCCTCCACAGGCATAACATACCTGGTAACTGTACTTCAGGCCTCCAAGAATATGGAATTCGTATAGAGAGGGCTCTAGAATGTACATACGACGTGTAGGAGCATCTCAGCCATGCTTCTGCAACTTGTCAGCTTGATAACGTGTTCCCACGTCAGGCAGTAATAGAGTTTCGCCGCTGCCCTGTGAAACAAGCTAGAGTAGAGCGTACGTACCATGTCGAACTCTGGACGTTTGCAGATTAACTCGCAGACTCAGACAGTGGCATCTACTGTCAGAGCCAGAGGTGCCATCAAAACTACCTGACAGTTAGCGGGTCAGCGGTTCATCTAGTTAGCCACAACGCTCCAAGGGTGATGAGTAGCTTGCCATACAGTCGACTGGCTAGTCAGATGCAAGACAGCCAAGGAATAGAGCTACCAGTTGACTTGGAAGCAAATGCTTATGGCATCACGCAGTCTTTCTAATCAGTGTGATCACACCTGAAATAATGTTTAAATATCAATGCTTCAGATTTATCAATAATATTGACATATTTGACATATTTGAGACGTAAATCCGTCTCTGGAATTGTTTATTTGTATTAATTGATATTTATATCACCTTAACAGGATTGTTCCACCATGTCCATTGCCGAGGTTTTATTCCGCTGCATGGAGAGCCTTGGCAGTAGTGGCAATTATCTTTGGAACACAGAAGCTGAATTAATGTTTCTGATTTGGAGGGAAATCGTACATAGACTATTCCAAGGCGCCTTAATCGTTAGTGGTGTGGTAATCTAACGGTTAAGACGTCTGCCTAGTAAGCATGGAGGTCCGATGCTTCAGATTTATCAATAATGTCTTTAATGTTTAAATGTTCGTAAATCTGAAAGACTTAATTACGTTGGTCATCAGTACCCAGGCTTTCAAACTATTGAAAGTAACTTATGCGAAGGACAATACAAACACCCATGCCCGAGGTAAGACTCGAAGTTCCGACGGCGAGCAACCGCGCGATCTGCAGCAAGGTGCCTTAGAACGCTCAGCCAATCCACCGCGTCTGGCGGCTGAAATTACGTGAACTAGCTGCGCACATAGAGTAGGGAGCAGGAGGCCGCCCCCCCCCCCCCCATAAATAATTAGTATTAAAAAAAAAGATACCTTTTTTTGTCAACAATAGAGAAAGCTTGATCTCAGTAAAGTAAAAAGGGATTCAACACAAAGTATCCTCTGAATATGAGCAGCAAAACTAAAAAAAAATATCATGGGGATGTCTACTTAAAATTACTTACCTTCACTTTAATCTTGCCCTTCCCCCCTCCTCAGCAAAATACAAAATACATATTCTATATTCGCTATTGATACTAAGCGCCATAAAAAACGAAATCTATGGGGTCGAAAGGAGAAGTTTAATGCTGACATTGCTTTACCTTCATGCGGTGAATTAGAATTGAATGAATGCAACAAACATCGCAAACTTACATTTCGGCCCGTAGTTCGTCTTTGATGACCTAACAGTAATGTCTAAAAATTGAACACAACCGCATATATGAAAAGACAACCACTCTTTTGGTTTGTTGGTTAGCCAGCCGCGGTGGCCGAGCGGTCTGCGACGTGCTAGTCACGGTCTGCACGGCCGCTGTGGTCGGGGGCTCGAATTCCTCCCTCGGGCATGGATGTTTGTGCCGTATTTAGTATCAGGTAGTCCATAAGTAATTTGTAAGTTTAGGGACTGATGACCCCGTAGTTAAGTCCCATAAGCTCTACAAACATTTGAACTATTTTTTTTTTTTTTTTTTTTTTTTTTTTTTTTTTTTTTTTTTTTTTTTTTTTTTTTTTTTTTTTAGGACAGGGGGCTTAAACTGCTAAGATCACACATAACTTCCCCGGTGGGGAGGGGAAGGAGTAAGGATAGGAAAGGAGGGGGAGAGGGAAAGGAGTAAGGATAGGAAAGGAGGGGGAGAGGGAAAGGAAATGCAGCCCTCGAAGGAAGGATGGAAGAAAGACTATCCCAGGGTCCCGTTCTCGACACGCACATACGAAAGAACCGTGAGTCCCCTGAGGAGGCTCATAATTAGTGAACAACTGTAACCTAAAGTGCTCTTAACCTTAGTACTTTGCATGAATGATGTGAAAGCATAACCACAGTATATATCTTCGAGAAGCTAACGAGAACGAGAATGAGAAATTGGCATAAGACTGATTTTCAAGCTTCTCCATCTTATAACCGTTTGTTTACAAAATAAGGCACTTCTCTTAAGTTTTTAGAAGAGAAGACAGTAAACCAGCTCGCTGTGTTCCATATTTGTGGTTATGCTTTCACTTAATTTCTGTAAAGAAACGAAAACGTCTAAAAGGTGAAATCTATTAATAGATGCAATGTTATAACCTCTACCCCCAAAAATTAATTTACTTAACATTCTTAACCGTTAACATAACAAATAGTGCCCATATTATGCTTACTGAACACTCTATTCGGAATGTAGCATTACCTGTTTTCTTTTTTTCCTATTTTGAAGACTTTTAAAATACGAAAGAAGGCATTAATATCAAGTCTATGTTACGAATAGCTAATTTTTGTTTCTGTTTTGTTGCAGGCGCTAAACGCCGCCAGTGACTGCATCTGAATAAACTTGGTAAGTATGATGGTGACAATTTCATTGCGTTGATTGAATAAGCATATAAATAGACTTAAATTTCCTGACTTACGTGCGTTAGAAAAGATAACTAAAGTGCGTACGCTGAAATATGTCCCTCTTCGCTTTTGCTAAAAAGGGAGATCTATCTATTTCTCTTGATATTTTTATTTACAGCTGTATTAATTGATGCTGTAACGTCCGTATGATAGCTTATTCCTTGTTCTAAGTTAACTGAGTCGAACATTTCGGCCCTGCCATTTTTGTAGGTGCTAAGTTAATCTCACTATCGAGAGTTTATCGCTTCTGCCGTTCTATAAATTTTACTGCACATTTGGAGCACTGTGAAGGAAGAAGTGATGGAATATCATACTGACGAGTTTACATTGGTATCTATTCATTATTAGCATATGATCCATGTTAGTTAACATGTCTGGTTTAATACCACTGTTTATTGTTTTCGTGAAGGATGTTTATTACAATTCGCACCCCTTCTTATTGGTTGCTTGCTTGGAGTGATCTAATTTAGATGATATTCTATTGAAATTGCGATTACTGTTCGCGTCAGATTTGCGAAGGACTTATGTGTATTTCAAATTATAATAATACCTCTATAATTGTTTTAAATTCTACCCATGTTGTGATAATTTCTATCATGTTGAATTTATGATATTGCCAACTGATTAGCCCTTTAATGCATGACTTTTTATTTGAAGCTATAAAAACTACCACGATTGCTGTATGGTGTGTGTATATACTGAGAAAATATTAAAAAATATATTCCTCAAAATTATTGTGCACTAGCCGGCCGCGGTGGCCGAGGGGATTGAGGCACTCCAGTCACGGTCTGCACGGCCACTACGGTCGGAGTTCGAATCCCCCCTCGGGCATGGATATTTGTGCCGTCCTTAGGATTAGACAGTTCACAAGTAGTTTGTAAGCTTAGGGACTGATGACCCCGTAGTTAAGTCCCATATACCTTACAAACATTTGAACATTTGAATTGTGCATTACTAGCAACAAAAAGTTCATAGCTGCTCAGCTGCACAGTGGTTCCATGATTCACCCGATGCAGTAAATGTCACTATTATGCCTTATTATGCCTCTAATATTTCCAGAAAGTATCTCATAGTGCAACAGTAGTATGTGATTGACTACTTGTACATAGCAAAGGAGGAATACTAAAGTAAACACACGCACATGTTAAAGATGAACTCAATGCAGCTAACTGTCGAACTGATTCAGTACCACTCTGCAATTTATAATGTCTAGGACGAGCAACTTGCATGTGTAACACTGTGTATAGAAGCAGCTACAAACGAATTTGTGCAAAAATGTTGATCAGTTTGAGAGATAATGGAAAAGATAAAGTATATGGCAGATCAGCTACACTATGCATTAAATGGTTAATGTGAGGATAAATAATTCGATACAATTCCATCCAAGATATGCTGTCATGTGTTGTATTTTTTCCTTTTTGACGTGCTCTGTGCACCTCGCCATGCAAATACGTAAATTCTCCATGAAGGCAAATCCGCGCTTCATATTTGTTTTTGGCGCATTGAAAATTCATGAAAAACACGTCATATTTCGTAAAATGTAACTATCAATTAAAGAAGCATCAAGCGTAAAAGCCTTCAGAAAATCCTATCATGAGTAATAATGAAGTCACTACTGTGCACATAGCAAGAATAGCCGTGTGGGTAGTGGCATTGCTTTGGTCTGTTGAAGGCAGTAGGTTCTAGACCGACTGAAAGCAATATTTTTTAAACCCAATGTTCTTTTTAACAGATACAGTAACAACAATGACTTCTGTATTACTTTTGACGTTTTTGCGAATGTGTCGCGATTTTGAGGGTAAATGACATGTATAGTCTTCGTTGTAACAAATATTTAACTTTTTGAAAAGATATGGGGAGAGCCACCTTTGCGCTTGCGTAAGTTTAGGAGGGGGTGCTGCTTAGAGTGTCACGTGACCCGAAGGTAGCTGGTTTCTTCATCGGAGCAGATTCGCTCTGTTACAGTCTCTTAACAGTGTAATTAGTTACTTCCTGTGTTTTAATGTTCATGTGCATATTATAACAATTATATACTATATAAGTAATTTCATTACATTCTACCACTTTCAAACATAATACTCATATTTTCAATATTACGGTGTATGGGGGTTCTGCTCGCTGCAAAATTATTCTCCTGGGGCGTCGTGGTAGAAATAAATACTCGATATATACAATTTTTCACTACTTCTTTAATTTGCATTCAAACTTCTTTTCCACCAAAACAATGCAAGAGAATTTAGCCGACAGTACCTCCATTTTAAGACAACGGACTGATATAGCTTCCAGAGCACTCGACAAATCCAAAACTTGAACTCCCCCACTCAAGGCGGTGAGGCAAATATATAACTTTGGCAATAATGATCTTACATTATCCATTGTTCATAACAATTGAATATACTAATTTCAATTAACGAACATACAAGTAAAACATTTCATGTACACAAAAATAATCACAATATAAAATGAAAACTATACATACAATAATTTTAGATCGCACCTGTCTTTTTAAGTTTTAATTCACGCTACTCTTTGTTTGACAACAAACCAAAATGTTAAATGTCCATTAATTATTTAACGAGTACATCATACATGTTCCTAACATATATTGAACTATCAATTCTCATGGCCATTCACAAAATATACTCAATAATGATAATTAATGTAATAGTCGAAATAACACAATTAGCTGGTCTACACAACTTGTTTGTGAGCCTAACATACATACAATGCTATTAATTTTCATCTCTTTTTGTTTTTTACAAAAGATTTTACAATTCATCTGTTTAAGTCTTGAAATAGCATACAATGACGCAACTATTGTTTATAGAACTGTCTGGAAAGAAAATATATGAAACTCTTAATTAATGAAATCTACCACTTGTTTTAATCACAGTATCACTGAGACACTGTCCTACACTGATTCCTAGGCTGGCTATTTCGTTTGTAACTTCACACGCAACATGTATCACAATTGAACCACACGATTCCGGGCCCGACGCAGACGGTATCGTAGGATAATATTGAGATGAGGGGGCCGGCAGTATCATCACAATATTCATATGTTTTTCGCGTTTATTATATAAAAAATTAACAACGTTTAGTATCTTTTAGAAACAAATTACTCCTATTTAAGCTTGAAAGAGAATAAAGAAGCTTGGTAGGCTGACGCCTCACCTCGAGTTGAAGCAAGAGCAAACAAGCCAAGGCAAGACTTTCTACAGATCTTTTAACGAAAATGTATCTAAAGGGGAAGAGGGGGCAAACCGGGACGCTTTTTCCCGGCCCCCCTCCACAAATTATCTCTTTGGACGCCGGGAAGCCGAGCGGGGGAGGTGGGGGGAGGGGGGGGGGGTGATCGCCGAAACATCGACGCGTCAGGCGGAGAGGGGGGGGGGACGCCACTATCAAGATGCGGCACTGAAAGAAGTGAACCCCCTCTCATCTGCAGCACCAGCAGCCACACTTGTAACCAGTGAAACAGTACCATCCGCCATGCACTGTGCGGAGGCTTGCGAAAAGGCACCCATGTATGATTTCTGGGTATAAGCTGTCTTCATTCCAAATTTCATTCAATTTCATCCAGCCGTTTAAGCGTGAGGAATAACAAACGTGTAAAACCACTGTAAGATACCCTCCTCCATGCACCTTACGGTAACTTCCTAAATGTAGCTCATGCTTTAATTCTGGGTATGAGCTATTTTCATTCCAAATTTCATTCAGATCCTTCCATCTGTTTCAGCGTAAAGAGAAAAGAACGTATTAAGCTGTTTTATAGTACCCTCCACCACGCATCCTACGGTGACTTATGAAAGGTAGCCCATGTATTAATTCAGGGAAAAAGCTAACTCCATTCCAGATTTCATTCAAATCTGTCCATCACTTTTAGCGTGAAGTAGTAGCAAACAATGAGTTGATAAAGTGTGCAATCGGATGTACGGTATGGCGATGCATAAAATGCGAACAAACAGACATACAAACAAACAATTTTTATATATCAGACTAGTCGACGCGACAATGCTTCGCAATTGCTAATATGTATGTACTCCTGCATTGAACGTCAAATGCGAAAAATTTATCGGAATCGTAAGAATGATATTAATATCCCAAAGAAAAGAGCTCCTTCAGTTTTCCACAAATTTTCCTATTTTCTGGCCAACTATTCCAAACTTTTACTTCACTCAAACTCTCTTCTCGCTTTGAACGTCGAATATGCAACATTTTATCGCAATCAGATGAATGGTATTGTTATTTAATAGAAAACTGTCTTTCTATTTTTTCTGAATTTTGCGGGAAACTTGTCCAAATCTTTATTTCATAAGAACGTTATTCTTGCTTTGAAGGACAAATATGCAAAATTTTATCTCAATCATAAGTATGATATTGATATCCCATTGAAAAAAGCTTTTTCAGTTTCTCTCGAATTTTCAAATTTTCCGGGTAACTTGCCCAAATTTTTAGTTCATAAGAGCGTTCATCTTTCGTTGAACGTCGAATGATAAAAATTTTATCGCAATCGGATGTACGGTTCAAGACCATAATGAACAAAAAAAAAAAGAACTACCCCTCTAAGTCGTGCGAATAGTCATTTATAGTGCTGAATTCAATTAAAAACACATTGAAAAACGCACTTCCACTTTTTCTCAAATTTTCCAATATCCGGTAGATTTTCCAAAAATAAAAATTATTTCATACAAACTATGTCCGCGGCGCGTCAGTCACAGTCTGCACGGCCACAATGGTCGGGGGTTCGAATCAAAAAATTCAAATGTTTGTATAGTCTATGGGAGTTAACTACGGGGTTATCAGTCCGTAAACTTACAAACTACTTATGAACTACTTACGAACTACTTACGAACTATGACGGCACAAATATCCATGCCCGAGGGGGGATTCGAACCCCCGACCGTAGTGGCCATGCAGACCGTGACTAGATCGCCTTAGTCCCCTCGGCCACCGCGGCCTGCGGGGTTCGAATCCCCCCCCCCCTCGGGCATGGATATTTGTGCCGTCCTTAGTATTAGCTAATTCATAAGTATTTTGTAAGTTTAGGGACTGATGACCCCGTAGTTAAGTCCCATAAGCTCTACAAACATTTGAACATTTGTACAAACCATGTCCTGGCGATCCGTACTCAAATGACGCTCTTACAACTATGCGGCAAATTATTTTTATTCATAGAAAAAATCGCTTTTGGTTTTTCCTAAATTTTCCTACTTTCCGGGCGACTTTTCCAAATTTTTATTTGATGAGAACCTTCCTCTTGCTTTCAACATGAAATGTACAAAATATTATTGCAATTGGACGAACGGTATTGATAGCTTACTGGAAAAAACCGTTTTAGTTTTTTCCAATTTTCCTCTTTTGCGGACAACTTTTCCATATTTTATCACCGTTTAAACATTCACTGGACTTCACGAATATTTCAAGACTAAAATTAGCCAAATCGGTTCAGCCGTTACCGAGTTTTAGCGTGACTAACGAACAGCAATTCGCCAGACGGTCTGATGGAGTAGAGATATTTTACATTTAATGAAAGTCCAGCTCCAGTTGCATTTATTGGTGCTTTATTTAAGCCCACACTACCGGTTTCGGCCTCTATGTTAGGCCATTTTCAAGTGTGACAGTCGTTATGCCGTAGAGAAAGCAACGTCAAGTCTTGAATATCATATAATTCTTTTCGAAACAACCCGTACTATCTATTGATCGTGTATTCTCTCCAGACACTTGAATAAACTTTAAAGTCTTGACCACTAATTTAAATTTATTGAGGCCTTACGCGTTTCGACGTTGCGTCATTATCGAAGGCTGCAGCAAGACGATGGAATTAACATTCATCACACATTTCGATAAATCATAAGTGAGAACACAATAATCACACTCACCATATCTTTTAAAACTTATTAAAAAGTGAAACTAAACATTCCTTTAAAAAAATGACTCAAAGACATATGTCAAAAATAAAATAAATTTAAAATTTCCCCAGAACATCCCTGTAGGATGGCCAAGTGCAAACTAAATTCAGCGTTGCGGTCAGTTATTAAGTGGAGAATCCGCCAGATGGCGATGTTGTCATTCTACTTTTCTCTCACTCACATATGCGCACTCACGCCCTCTGGGATTTTTTTTTTTCGACTAATGTATAGAGAGATTAGAACTCGGTCTCACAGCAGCAAGAGTGTACCGTTCTGCTGGGCCTCTTGGTCCGGTGCCAGGCTCTCATGTGCTTACGCATACGCCGTCTGCTCCGCGCTCAGCGGCGCCGCCGTGTTTCGGCTTTACCCGCGCGAGCAGTGCTTGTTCTGGCCAAATATTGTCGCCGAGAGTTTGCCCTGCAGATGTCAGCGGCCGCGGCGGGGCCGTAATAACACGTTGCGGAAAAACGCCCGAGGACGCCGCGGCAATATGAGGCGGCACACAATCGACACAGCCCTTTGTGCACGCAAAACGTGGTTTGTTATTATAGGTGCTCAGCTCTTGCCAGTGTACAAAAACGAGGGGGAAAAACTGGAAAAACCTCAAACGCGAAAAAATTAATCCGTCTGAAACTGAAGTCGGGACGTTTACCATCCATCACGTTATTATGAATAATATTATGAGAATAATTGTATGAGCTCTAAATAATGTTTTATGAAGAGTGCGAGCATTAAAAGCCCTTTTCTTTACGGGTATTTACTTTGGGGTATGTTGGTTAACTGTTGCTTGACGTGGAAAACAAAATACGAAATTTGTCCAATGAAAATCAATACCGTATTTCTTGATTTCCGTATTTCTTGATTACCTCGAACAGAATGACATATTGACCCATGGTTAACACGGATTTAGAAACTATTGTTCATGCGAAACACTACTAGCTCTTTACTCACACGAAGTGATAGGTACTATCGGCAAGGCTTCGCAAATCGATTTCGTATTTCTTTATTTCCAGAAGGCTTTTGACACCGTACCTCACAAACGGCTTTTAATCAAATTGCGTGGATATAGAATATCGCCCCAAATTTGCGATTGGATAGGGGATTTCCCGTCAGCAGGACACAGTTCGTAGTAATCGATAGTAAGGCATTGACTAAAACACAATCAACACAGCCCTTTGTGCACGCAAAACGTGGTTTGTTATTATAGGCGCTCAGCTCTTGCCAGTGTACAAAAACGAGGGGGAAAAACTGGAAAAACCTCAAACGCGAAAAAATTAATCCGTCTGAAACTGACGTCGGGACGTTTACCATCCATCACGTTATTATGAATAATATTATGAGAATAATTGTATGAGCTCTAAATAATGTTTTATGAAGAGTGCGAGCATTAAAAGCCCTTTTCTTTACGGGTATTTACTTTGGGGTATGTTGGTTAACTGTTGCTTGACGTGGAAAACAAAATACGAAATTTGTCCAATGAAAATCAATACCGTATTTCTTGATTTCCGTATTTCTTGATTACCTCGAACAGAATGACATATTGACCCATGGTTAACACGGATTTAGAAACTATTGTTCATGCGAAACACTACTAGCTCTTTACTCACACGAAGTGATAGGTACTATCGGCAAGGCTTCGCAAATCGATTTCGTATTTCTTTATTTCCAGAAGGCTTTTGACACCGTACCTCACAAACGGCTTTTAATCAAATTGCGTGGATATAGAATATCGCCCCAAATTTGCGATTGGATAGGGGATTTCCCGTCAGCAGGACACAGTTCGTAGTAATCGATAGTAAGGCATTGACTAAAACACAATCAACACAGCCCTTTGTGCACGCAAAACGTGGTTTGTTATTATAGGCGCTCAGCTCTTGCCAGTGTACAAAAACGAGGGGGAAAAACTGGAAAAACCTCAAACGCGAAAAAATTAATCCGTCTGAAACTGACGTCGGGACGTTTACCATCCATCACGTTATTATGAATAATATTATGAGAATAATTGTATGAGCTCTAAATAATGTTTTATGAAGAGTGCGAGCATTAAAAGCCCTTTTCTTTACGGGTATTTACTTTGGGGTATGTTGGTTAACTGTTGCTTGACGTGGAAAACAAAATACGAAATTTGTCCAATGAAAATCAATACCGTATTTCTTGATTTCCGTATTTCTTGATTACCTCGAACAGAATGACATATTGACCCATGGTTAACACGGATTTAGAAACTATTGTTCATGCGAAACACTACTAGCTCTTTACTCACACGAAGTGATAGGTACTATCGGCAAGGCTTCGCAAATCGATTTCGTATTTCTTTATTTCCAGAAGGCTTTTGACACCGTACCTCACAAACGGCTTTTAATCAAATTGCGTGGATATAGAATATCGCCCCAAATTTGCGATTGGATAGGGGATTTCCCGTCAGCAGGACACAGTTCGTAGTAATCGATAGTAAGGCATTGACTAAAACACAATCAACACAGCCCTTTGTGCACGCAAAACGTGGTTTGTTATTATAGGCGCTCAGCTCTTGCCAGTGTACAAAAACGAGGGGGAAAAACTGGAAAAACCTCAAACGCGAAAAAATTAATCCGTCTGAAACTGACGTCGGGACGTTTACCATCCATCACGTTATTATGAATAATATTATGAGAATAATTGTATGAGCTCTAAATAATGTTTTATAAAGAGTGCGAGCATTAAAAGCCGTTTTCTTTACGGGTATTTACTTTGGGGTATGTTGGTTAACTGTTGCTTGACGTGGAAAACAAAATACGAAATTTGTCCAATGAAAATCAATACCGTATTTCTTGATTTCCGTATTTCTTGATTACCTCGAACAGAATGACATATTGACCCATGGTTAACACGGATTTAGAAACTATTGTTCATGCGAAACACTACTAGCTCTTTACTCACACGAAGTGATAGGTACTATCGGCAAGGCTTCGCAAATCGATTCCGTATTTCTTTATTTCCAGAAGGCTTTTGACAACGTACCTCACAAACGGCTTTTAATCAAATTGCGTGGATATAGAATATCGCCCCAAATTTGCGATTGCATAGGGGATGTCCCGTCAGCAGGACACGGTTCGTAGTAATCGATAGTAAGGCATTGAATAAAACAGAAGTGATAACGGGCGTTCCACAGGGTAGTGTTATTGGTCCTCTGCTGTTCCTTATTAACATAAACGATTGAGGGGAAAATCTAAGTAGCTCTCTTAGGTTGTTTGCAGATGACGCCGTCATTAACCGTCTAGTAAAATCATCTGAAGATCAAAACCAACTGCAGAACGATTTGAATAACATATCACTATGGTGTAAAAATTAGCAATTGACTCTAAATAATGAGAAGTGTGAAGTCGTCCACATGAGTACGAAAATAAATCCGTTAAACTTTGTTTACAAGATAAATCAATCAAAAGTGAAGGCAAAATTCCACAAAATAGCTAGGAATTACTATTACTTCAGACGTAAACTGGAAAGAACACGTAGATAATGTCGCGGGAAAGGCGAACGAGAGACTGTGTTTTATTGGCAGAACCCTTAAAAGATGCAACATAACTACAAAAGAAAGTGCATACACTACGTTTGTCCGTCCATTTTTGAAGTATTGCTGCCCAGTGTGGTATCCTTATCAGGTGTTTTTGACGGAGGACATCGGAAGAGTCCAGAGAAGGGCATCTCGTTTCGTATTGTCACGATACAGGGCAGACAACGTTACGGAAATGATACAGGATCTGGGATGGGAATCATTACAACAACGACGTTTATCGCTGCGGCGTGGGCTGCTTACGAAACTACAATCGCCAACATTCTCCTCCGAATGCAAAAAAAAAATATATTGTTGACTCCCACTTACATAAGTAGAAATGACCATCAGAATAAAATACGAGAAATCAGAGCTCTAACGGAGAGATTCAAAGTTCTTTCTTCCCGCGCGGCCGCGGTGGAGTAGGCGATCGGTCTAAAGCGTCTCGCTGCGGAGCGCGCGGTTGCTCGCCTGGAGGTTCGAGTCCTCCCTGGGGCATGGGTGTGTGTGTGTTTGTCCTTAGGTTAGTTTACCTAGGTTTACGTAGTTTGTAAGCTACGGACTGATGACCACGCAGTTTGGTCCGATAGATTTACAAACATTTTTGAACTTCCCGCGTGCTATTCGAGAATGGGATGGTAGATAAATAGTATAATGGTGGTTTTATGAACCCTTTGACCGACACTTAAATGCTATTTGAAGAGTATACCATGTAGCATGTAGATGTAGATGTAGATACCACGCACGAGGGAGTAGTCGCGTGGTCTAAAGCATCATACTGCAGACTGAGTAACCATACGCGCCGAAGGATCAAAATGTTTAGATGTTTGTAAACCTATTGGACAAAACTGCTATGGTCATCAATGCATAGAATAACGAGCTTAAATTTCGTAGAGTGGCTAACACACGAGTTACAGCGCTCTTTGCGGCAATTTTTGTAAACTCAGCCGCCATATTTTTGGTGGTCAGTACACTTGAGATGAGTCTGTCTATCGTATGTTGTCTTTGAGCTTGAAGCGTTGTATTTAGTATGTCTTGTCTGTACAATTTTTGCTGCTGAAATATGTCTAAAGTGTGTTCAACATTTAAATACACAAATCGAAGTGATAAAACAAGTACGTCATGCCAGAATACGAAATGTTATGCCTAGTTTGAGCTCAGTCTGTCTATACTAAGAAAAATTCTTGATGGCACTTAGCTGCCCCAGTTGTGAATTTTCAGAACACCTATCCTGCAATTCCCTTGGAGTACACACCATATAAAATGCTCAGTTTTCTACGTAGTGAAAGGGGAATGCTCTTCTTCTGGCCGCGGTGGAGTAGCTGAGCGGTCTAAGGCGCCTCGCTGCGGAACGCGCGGTTGCTCGCCATCAGAGGCTCGAGTCCTCCCTCGGGCAAGGGTGTGTGTGTGTTGTCCTTAGGTTGGTTTACCTTAGTTTAAATAGTTTGTAAGCTACGGACTGATAACCAAGTAGTTTGGCCCGATAGATTTACAAACATTTGATTTTTTTTTCCCCTCCTTCTGTTGCTCATCTGGTTGATGAAAACACTTTTGTCAACACTTTTTTTAATATATTTATATTTGTTGTTGACAATAATTCATCAAGCATGGTGACTTTTAACCAGTGCAAAGTGTGGAAGCAATAGTAACAGAATTTTTTTTTTTTCATTTTTATATGTCTGTGTTCTTTACAACAAATATGTACTTATTTCAGCGTGGTAACAACGAAAGTTATTTATGATACGTTATTTACGTGAGGAATGCTTTTGTGGCAGCTAATAGAGGCGCATTTTTAGTGCAGTATTCTGTTGTCACTTTCGTCTTTGTACTCAAATTTCATGTACCAAACGTTACGTGTTTCAGCATAACAACAAGGAAAGTTATTAACAACACCATATTTCGACGTGGAATGCTTTTGTGGCAGATGAGGTAGGCAAATTTTTAACTGCAGTATTTTGTTGTAACTTCCGTTTTTGTACTCAAATTTCGTTCACCAAAGTTCACAACCAAGCCCTTGGATAGCATGTTTACAAGTTTGTAGACTTAATTCGTTTAGTAAACACAATATTAATGTATAGTAGATTTTATGAAAACAGTTGTTACACACATTAACAACAGATGCAAATCCGCATTAAGATTGTTCGTCATAACAAATTACTGTTCACTGTATATTTCGCGGCTGGTTTAGACCATGTACTTGCGTTAAAATCAACACGAATATTTTCAAAGTGGCACTTTCGTAGTTATTGCAAACCTCAGCTGTTATACTTTGAACTGGAACTGTATCACTGACAGGTACGTGATATTTCATAACCGCATTTTTAGTGAATATATTACCAGCATCGTAAATTCGCAGCTTCTATAAAGTTTGCCGGAACTTATGCACATCAATATTCAATAGTCAATCTTTTTTAAAACGTTGAACTGTAAATAGGTAAAATTATTGAGTGGATGTGGCGTACCATCTGTCAGCCGATACCCCAAATAAAATGGCGGACGCCAGTTCAATTTGCAGCAAATACGGCGGACCTATCGCCACTCTATTAAATTCTGGCTCGTTGGCATAGAATTACAAACCACCCCCAACTAACGTAAGGTCGACACAAACACACACACACACACACACACACACCGAGGACTCGAACCTCCGACAGTGAGTAACAGCGTGTTTCGCAGCCAGGCAGCTTAGATCGCTCGATCTCTCCACCGCGGCGTCGTTTTCATTTCCTCGCACTGCCTTGGTAAGTTTCACGTAAGTAACTGACTTGCGAAATAATACTGATCGCATAATCACTCAAGCGACTACGCCGAAAGCAACACGTGAAACATATATACTGGTTTCCAAAATTAAAGCAACAGATGGAAATTTAGCAAGGTTGAAATATTCTTTTTTTGGAAAAGAAACAAGTGTATTCTTGCTGCAATCCTTTCATTCCTCTAGACGCGTTTCGCCCTCTACTGTAAGGCATTATCAGTGGATTCTGCGTCTGGAAATGACATTTCTGCTTGCTGATGTAGCCTCAACAGATTACAAACAGTTCGCGCGTCTCTCTCTTTTGCACTGTGTGTGTGTGTGTGTGTGTGTGTGTGTGTGTGTTTGTGTGTGTGTATGTGTTCGATGTAATTGCACAATGAACTGCACCAGTTATTGATATACTAATTTCTTTCTTTCTTTAATGACTCCTAATTGTGAAGGGAGAAAGGTAGTTGAGAGACAACTGGATAAAAAGAGAGAGAGAGACAAGGAGAGGGCAGTGAGGCAGAGGGACTGGGAAACTGGAGAGAGAGAGTTGTGTTTGTGTGTTTATCTCAGTTTTTTTCTATTTATTTACTTATTTTTGTAATGAAATTTTGTGTTCGTGTGTGTGTGTGAATTTTTTTAATTACTGTCTCATTTCTTTGACTAGGTTTAGCAGTGAGTTTTCAATGATGTTTGTCTGTTCATTTATTAGTTGTTTGTTCTCTGCTATGGATTTCAGGGTAGAGTAGTTTTCTTGGGTTTTATGAGGTATTTATTGTGGTTCTTGGTGTTCAATAAATTTGCTTATTATCATTTATTAACATTTGGCTTATGAAAGGCCAAAATACTTGTACTACGTAAAAAACGTGATATTTTTTGCAATCAGTGGTACATATTTTTGTGGCGTCGTGACCTGTGTTTTGAACTGTCAAAATGAATACTTGTTACATTTACCGTGCATCAATCATTACGGTTAACATATTGTGTTACATTTGAATACGGTATACTTAATTACACTACATTATAGTTTTACAATTATTATGTTTTTACATTTGGTTTTTTGGGGTGAATGAGGTAGGTCAAATAAGTTTGTATATTGGTGTAGCAATATTTTTCTTGTCTGTAGTACACAATATACCGGGTCATCAGAAAGTCAGTATAAATTTGAAAAATTAATAAATCACGGAATAATGTAGATAGAGAGAAAAAATTGACACACATGCCAGCTGTTGTTGGTCATTTAGAATCAGACGAGGAATTTTGGCTAGATGTCGGCTACTTCTAGTGCTTTTAACAAGTTTAGTTTTAGTTCACTTTGCTTTAATCGAAACAAATATATGCTACTCACGTTTTTAGTATCGCGATTTTCATGGTATCCTACCCACATGGTCACTAGTTGAATTCACCCAGCTTCACGATAATTTGTGAATTTTCTTCCTCATTTTATCATTTTTCCAAAGATTACTATTTCACAGATTTGAAGGTGTATCTCGTTTAGGAAATCGTTTGTTTACACGTGTTGCGAACTTAACCGAGTATGTTTATTGGGCATCTGTGTTTTGTGTCTACGAAAATGTGGTTACTGTGTCTGTGTGGAGTTCTAAGACGCCTCGCTGAACAGCGCGCGGTCGATCGCCGTTCGAGGTTCCAGTCCTCTCAGGGACTTGGGTGTGTGTGTTGACCTTAGGTCAGTTTATGTTGGTTTTCGCAGTTTGAAAGTCTAGGGACTGATTACCATAGCATTTGGTCCAATAGGTTTAAAAATATTTGAACATTTGTTGCTGTGTGTGTGTGTGTGTGTGTGTGTGTGTACGTGGTATCACGTAACATTTCGCCACTGCGGACGGTATTTGCTTCGTGATATATTAGGGCTATTCTATACGAGCGCTGAAATCGCGACGGTGTTGACGCTGAAAACTGGGCGTTAAATTTGCACACTATACAGGTCGCTAGAAACGCCGCGATTTAAAGCGACGTAAGCGTTGGGCGTATACTATACACCGCGTATTTGGGGCGTTGGTGTTGGTTTTACGACATTACAGTTTCAAAATGGACACTATTCAATTGGGCTGCGCCAGTATATATATATATATATATATATATATATATATATATATATATATATTACAAATGTGTGAATACTGTAATAAAAAGAGAAAAGCTAGACATTGGGGTACACACCCGGTGCTTGCAAGTAGACTATCAACAGGACAGTTCCATTTAATGTTTCAGCAACACCGAATGTACGAAGAGAAATTCTTTCATTATTATAGAATGTGGGATGCTTCTTTTGACGAACTGCTTAATGCCATATGTTAACTTATAAGGAAGAACGACACAGTGATGAAAAATGTATGCCGAGGCTAGCGCCCTGCCTACACCTGGACGTTTTGTTGTCCTGTACTGCTGCAGTTCTCGCTTTTCGGTGGATGACAAAGTTTGAGGTGCATCATGTTTTGAAGGTGCTGCCACACAGGCCTCTGGGAGGTCTCTTGTTTCATTTCCTAAAACAATTTCTTGTTCCAGTGGCGGAATATTGGACACGGTATTTCCACAACCTTTTACGTGTGCAATTAAGAAAGACAGTTGGTCAAAGTACGCGTTTCTTGTTCTTCTTCGTTGCAGGCACACCGGTTTCGTTTATTTTTATTTATTTATTTATTTTAATCAAGGAATTTTCTTACGAAATTGTCCCTTAGAGACATCCACCTCTTCATAAGTTCTTTATCTGAAATAAAAATGTAAGTACATCATTAGATTAAAGTAAGTCAGTTGTTCATGTTACTTCGCTTTGTAAGATTAGTTTTTATGTTAAATGCGCTGTTTACTTTCTGAACATATATTTCGTAAAGTAGGTATTGTGATATTGATGAAAAAATAGTAATAAATAAAAAAATAAAATAAAATAAACGACCATGAGATTGCGGTACACTACTTCTTGACGTTGTGAAACACAATCCCTTGCCATAAGTACTAGTAAGATTTTCAGCAACATAGACCAACAAAGTTGTAATGAAATCATGTGATTTGGAAAAAAAAATCATATGTTTGTAAAGCTTATGGGACTTAACTAAGGGGTCATCAGTCCCTAAACTCGCAAACTACTAATGAACTACTTACGAACTAGGACGGCACAAATATCCATGCCCGAGGGGGATTCGAACCCCCGACCGTAGTGGCCGTGCAGATCGTGACTGAAGCGCCTCAGTCCCCTCGGCCACCGCGGCCGGCGAAAAAAATTACTGTTTACATAATATTTGTATTGACATGTGCTATCACCAAAATTCTCTTGGTGTCCACAAGAAAGAGAGTTAGTTTTCGTATAGTTCTTACATACCTGCTTTATCCTTATCAGCAGCACTCATCACATGGCAATTTGGGTGCATGGCTTCGCAGACTTCGTTCCAACACTTCGCCTTCAATTGTTTGACGCTGTAGTCCTATGATCCGACTTCATAAATGGCAGACTGCTTCTCAATTTGATATATAAATTTCTCCGTATCAAACATATTGAGAGGCGACAAATAACAACTTCACTGACACAAGCTCAGTCTCTGTGCGTTACTAACGCCTCGTATAGTAGGTTAGCAACGTTGCTGACGCCGCGTTTTTCCGTCTCCGGCCGCGTTGCTAGCGCTCAACGCGGCCTAACGCGGAAACACCGACGTCCAAAACGCTCGTATAGTTTGTCTCATTGTAGTGCCATTGCTCCAGTCACCCGATGTTAAAGCGGCGTAGTCAACGCCGCGATTGTAGCGCTCGTATAGAATAGCCCTTACTCGTGTTAAAATGTACTGTTTACAAATTGCAGAAAAGGTCGATACGGTATATATGTATGGCTATTGTGATCAAAATGCCCAACACGCCTGTGCTATGTATGTTGATCGTTATCCTGGAATCCTGGAAGACATCATCCTAGTGTCCACATCCACATCTGCATCTACATGGGATACTCTGCAAATCACATTTAAGTGCCTGGCAGGGGGTTCATCGAAGCACAATGATACTATTTTACCTCCCATTCCATTCTCGAATAGCGCGCGGGAAGAAAGAACACCTGAATCTCTCTGTTCGAGCTCTGATTTCTCGTATTTTATTCTGATGATCATTTCTACCTATGTAAGTGGGAGTCAAAAATATATTTTCACATTCGGAGGAGAATGTTGGCGATTGGAGTTTAGCAAGTAGCCCACGCCGCAGCGATAAGCGCCGTTGTTGTAATGATTCCCATCCCAGATCCTGTATCATTTCCGTAACGCTGTCTCCCCTGTATCGTGACAATACGAAACGAGCTGCCCTTCTTTGGACTCTTTCGATGTCCTCCGTCAAACCCACCTGATAAGGATCCCACACTGGGCTGAAATACTCCAAAAATGGACGGACAAGAGTAGTGTATGCAGTTTCTTTTGTAGTTCTGTTGCATCTTTTAAGGGTTCTGAAAATAAAACGCAGTCTCTGGTTCGCCTTTCCCACGATATTATCTACGTGTTCTTTCCAATTTAAGTCTGAAGTAATAGTAATTCCTAGGTATTTCGTGGAGTTTCCGGCCTTCACATTTGATTGATTTATCTTGTAAACAAAGTTTAACAGATTTCTTTTCGTACTCATGTGGACGACTTCACACTTCTCATTATTTAGAATCAATTGCCAAGTCTTACACCATACTGATATCTTATTCAGATCGTTCTGCTGTTGGTTTTGATCTTCAGATGATTTTACTAGACGGTAAATGACGGCGTCATATGCAAACAACCTAAGAGAGCTACGTAGGTTTTCCCCTAAATCGTTGATGTAAATGAGGAACAGCAGAAGACCAATAACACTACCCCGTGGAACGCCCGATATCACCTCTGTTTTAGTCGATGCCTTACCATCGATTACTACGACCTGTGTCCTCTCTGACCTTTCGTCGGATAGTACATTATTTAAAGTAACGGGAAGCGTTCAGCCACAAGTGAAACGTCAACCACGACCTGCAACAAATGATGACGCCCAAGTAAGTGTTTTAGCTGCAGTTGCGGCTAATCCGCACATCATTAGCACAAAAGTTGAGCGAGAATTAGGAATCTCGAAAACGTCGGTGTTCAGAATTCTACATCAACATAAATTTCACCCGTACCATATTTCTGTGCACCAGGATTTGCATGGCGAAGACTTTGAACGTCGTGTACAGTTTTTCCATTGTTCACAAAATAAATTACGAGACGAAGCGTCATTCACGAAAAGAGGTAACGTAAACCGGCATAATATGCGCTATTGGGCAACGGAAAATCTGCGATGGCTACGATAATGGAATATCAGCGAGCTTGTCGGATTAATGTATGGTGCGGCATAATGGGAGGAAGGATAATTGGCCCCTAATTTATCGATGGCAATCTAAATGGTGCAGTGTATGCTGATTTCTTACATAATGTTCTGCCGATTTTACTGCAAGATGTTTCACTGCGTGGCAGAATGACGATGTACTTTCAACATGATGGATGTCCGGCACATGGCTCGCATGCAGTTTAAGCGGTCTTAAAGGGAATATTTAATGACAGGTGGATTGGTCATAGAAGCACCATACCATGGCCCGCACGTTCACCGGATCTTACATCCCCGGATTTCTTTTTGTGAGGATAATTGAAGGATATTTGTAATTGTGATTTACCGACGACGCTTGAAAACATACGTCAGCGCATTGTCAATGCATGTGAGAACATTACTGTAGGCGAACTACTCGCTGTTGAGAGGAATATCGTTACGCGTATTGCGAAATGCATTGAAGTTGGAAGACATCATTTTGAGTATTTGTTGAAGTCATGAGGTAATTACAGGTAATCACGCAGTAACAGTATGCGTTCTCGTAATGTATAATAATTTCAAAAAAATGTTCAAATGTTTGTTAAGCTTATGGGACTTAATTACGGGGTCATCAGTTCCTAAACTTACAAACTTCTCATTTACTACCTTATACTAAGGACGGCAGAAATATCCATGCCCGAGGGGGGAAAATGTTCAAATGTCTGTATAGTCTATGAGACTTAACTACGGGTTTATCAGTCCCTAAACGTACAAACTACTTATTAGCTAACTAAGACTAAGGCGGCGGTAATTTCACAAAAGTACATGTATCACATTGGAACAACCTCAATACAGTCCTATCGCACCTACGTTCTGTGTTTTAATTTACGAAACCTACCTGTTACCCACTATTCGTCTAAAATTGTGAACGAAATGTTTGTGAATATTACAGCGTCATCTATCACAAAGCGGAAAAAAGTGTTCCAATAAATCATTCATATTTATTTACGTACTAGACGAATATGTAATAAAAATGGGGGTACCCATTTTTAAAAAAATGCATTTGATATCCATTTCACCTGTGGCAGCGCCATCTATTTCTGCGGGCCAACCATAGCACCATCTGTTTTCCCACTTAAAGCTAGAAAAGTTTTGCTCTTTGTAGTTTTTTCGTTTGATGCCTATTTTGTGAGATATTTGGCCCGGTCACTATCAATGAACCACCCTGTAGTCAACAACTCGGTATTGCTGCTGTCGGCATGTAGGCTTCGTGGCGGTGTGGGGAATGGTGCATGGCCTCGTTTTGTATTACCGCCCCGGCCTCCTACACTCTTAGTCTGCCACTACGCTAGTGTCCCTTCACAATATTTGAATTTCTCACTGTAGGTTGCAGAATAAACACGGAGCAAGGCTCCCGCGTTATCTGTAGCGTACAGCCAGCCAGTTGTCCTGGTCTAGCCTTCCTCTACGGATGTGGATTTCCGGAATAACTTCGTTACTCGTCAGTTTTCGCATAGTTGGACGCATTCCGCTCGGCTAGTGCTGGCACCGTAGCGTGGTCAGCGTACGTCTGGCGTCCGCCGTTTCTGGGTCAGCATTCGGCGTCACTAATGAAGTTGCGGCCGCCGGGACCCGATGACGTCACAGCGGCTGAGAGGAGCAGTTCGCAACACGGACATCTTTCCAGCCTCCTGATCCGGAAACGTCGCAGTTTACAAACACTCCGGCGAAGCACTTCTGTATTCGTAACTCGCTCCCATGTCGAAAAAATTCCAATTCGCTTAACTTCACTTCGGCGTTCGATACGTTTTTCGTAATTTCACGATTCCATCTATACTCCCAGAGCTCCTCTACTGTGTGAGACGGAGGGTACTTCGGGTTAACACTTTTCGTCTTCCAGTTACGTATAATTCACTAGAAAAACTGTGTGAGCTCCAAACTCTTTTAAACACAACAGAGTTTTTCTGCGACGCTTTACGATTTTAATTGGTAGTAACGACAGTCCCCGGTCACAAAGATAGAATATATCTGACCCAGGTTTCGGCGACTACTATGAGTGCTTTCATCAGATAATTTCTAAAATTGCCTATAACGTAATTTACAAAAATTACAAAAGAGAAACAATTTAAAAACGTTTAAGTACAATATTATAGTGTAGATATTTCTGTTGTCTGTCTGTGCAACTGACTGATAAGAGATTTTACTGCTATGCATTTTTCCTTTATTTGGAAGGCATCAACAGTAGCCTGTAATATATACATAATTATGTTTTACCATATTTCGGTTTTTACGTTTCTTAGTATTTTAGGTTATAAATGGTTCTGGTGCCTTTTTTAAGTATAGTTACTTATATTTGGATGTTATTGCTTACAATATCTCATGGATCCCGCTAACATGTAGTGCTGATTAGTGGCTTCAGGTTGTTTTGTTTCCATTATGTTTCTTTTGCGTTTTTGGTTTTCAGTACTTGACAGCTAACACCATTAGGCACAAGCCTTTTTGTCTGTGTTGTGTTTTTGTTTTGGGTGGTGTTGCCAACTGTTGAATGTGTGTTTGTCCTATCTTTGCTTTATCTCTCTCTCTCTCTCTCACTCACTCTCTCTCTCTCTCTCTCTCTCTCTCTCTCTCTCTCTCTCTCTCTCTCTGTATGTGTGTGTGTGTGTGTGTGTGTGTGTGTGTGTGTGTGTGTGTGTGTGTTCGATGTAATTGCATAAAGAACTGTACCAGTTATTGATATATTAATTTATGTATTTCTTTAATGATTCCTAATTGTGAGTGTTTATATCAGTTTTTTTTTACTATTTATTTATTTATTTTTTAGTGAAATTTTGTGTTCGTGTGTGTGTGTGTTATAGAGAGTGTATGTGTGTGTGTGAGAGAGACAGAGAGAGATAAACAGAGAGAGAGAGAGAGAGAGAGAGAGAGAGAGAGAGAGAGAGAATTTATTTTTTTTAAATTACTGTCTCATTTCTCTGACTAGGTTTAGCAGTGAGTTTTCAGTGATGTGTGTCTGTTTATTTATTAGTTGTTTGTTCTCTGCTATGGCTTTCAGGGTAGAGTAAAATGTTCAAATGTTTGTAAAGCTTATGGGACTTAACTACGGGGTCATCAGTCCCTAAACTTACAAACTACTTACGAACTAACTTATACTAAAGACGGCACAAATATCCATGCCCGAGGGGGGATTCGAACCCCCGACCGTAGTGGCCGTACAGAGCGGGACTGGAGCGCCTCAGTCCTCGCCAGGGTAGAGTAGTTTTCTTGTGTTTTATGAGGTATTTATTGTGGTTGTTGGTGTTCAATAAATTTGCTTATTATCATTTATTAACATTTGGTTCCACTCCCATGAACCACAGACATTGCCGAGGTGGGGTGGCTTGCGTGCCTCAACTATACAGATAGCCGTACCGTAGGTGCAACCACAGCGGAGGGGTATCTGTGGAGAGGCCAGACAAACGTGTGGTTCCTGAAGAGGGGCAGCAGCCTTTTCAGTAGTTACAGGGGCAACAGTCTGGATGATTGACTGAGCTAGCCTTGTAACATCAGCTAATGTAGCTTTGCCACACAGTTACTGCGAACGGCTGAAAACAAGGGGAAATTACAGCCGTTACTTTTCCCGAGGACATGCAGCTCTACTACATGAACATATGAGGATGGCATCCACTCGGGTAAAATATTCCCGAGGTAAAATATTCCCCCATTCAGATCTCCGGGTGGGGACTACTCAGGAGGATGTGATCATCGGGAAAGACAACACTGGCATTCTACAGATCGGAGAGTGGAATGTTAGATCCCTTAATCGGGTAGGAAAATTAGAAATTTTAAAAAGGGAAATGGATAGGTTGAAGTTAGATGTAGTGGAGATTAGTGAAGTTCGGTGGAAAGAGGAACAATATTTCTGGTCAGGCGAGTACAGGATTATAAATACAAAATCAGTTGGTGGTATTACAGGAGTAGGTATGATAATGAATAAGAAGATAGTAATGCGTGTATACTACTATGAGCAACACAGTGATCGCATTATCGTAGTCAAGATAGATACGAAGCCAACACCGACCACAGTGGTACAGGTTTATATGCCAACTAGCTCTTCCGATGATGAGGAGATCGAAGAAATATATGAGGAGCTAAAAGAAATTATTCAGACAATTAAGGGAGAGGAAAACTTAATTGTTATGGGAGAATGGAATTCGGTAGTAAGACAAGGAAGGGAAGGGAAGATAGTAGGTGAATACGGTCTGGGCAAAAGGAATGAAAGAGGAAGCCGCCTGGTAGAATTTTGCACGGAACATAATTATTTATAACAAACACCTGGTTTAAGAATCACAAAAGAAGGTTGTATACGTGTAAGAGACCAGTAGACACCGGGGATACCAGATAGATTTTATAATTGTAAGATATAGATTTCGGAACCAGGTTTTCAAATGTCTGTAAATCTATCGGGCCAAACTGCGTGGTCATCAGTCCGTAACTTACAAACTACTTAAACCTAGGTAAACTAACCTAAGGACAACACACACACCCATACCCCAGGGAGGACCCGAACCTCCACGGCGAGCAACCGCGCGTTCCGCAGCGAGACGCTTTAGACTGCTCGGCTACTCCACCGCGGCAACCAGGTTTTAAACTGTAAAACATACCCAGGGACAGATATAGACTCTGACCATAACTTGTTATGAACTGTAGGCTGAAACTAAAGAAACTACAAAAAGGTAGGAAAATAAGGAGATGGGATCTGGATAAATTGAAGGAACCTGAGGTTCTTAAGAATTTCAGAGGGAGCTTTAGGCAACTATTGGCAGAAACGGTGGAAAATAAAACAGTAGAGGAGGAATGGGTAGCATTGAGAGATGAAATAGTGAAGGCAGCAAGGACAAAATAGGTAGGAAGGCAAGACCTACAAAAAATCTTGGATATCACAGGAGATACTAAATTTAATCGAGTAAAGGAGAAAATATAAAAATGCAGTAAATGAAACAGGCAAAATGGAGTACAGACGACTAAGAAATGAGATTGACAGGAAGTGCAAAATGGCTAAGCAGGAGTGGCTAGAAGGCAAATGCAAGGATGTAGAAGAATGTATAAATAGGGGAAAAATAGATACAGCGTACAGTAAAATAAAAGAAACACTTGGAGATAAGAAAAACAGCTCTATGAATATTAAGGACTCTGATGGAAAACCAGTTCTCAGCAAAGAAGGGAAAGCTGAAAGGTGAGCCTCTATGAAGGCAATATTGTAGAAGGGGGTGAAGAAATACATTAGGATGAAATAGGAGATACTATACTGAGAGATGAATTTGACAAAGCACTGAAAGACCTAAGTCGAAACAAGGCCCCTGGAGTAGATGATATTCCCTCAGGGCTACTGAAGTCTCTGGGAGAACCAGCCATGATAAAATTCTTTCACCTGGTGTGTAAGATGTATGAGACAGGTGAAGTAACCTCAGACTTTAAGAAAAATGTTATAATCCCCATTCCAAAGAAATCAGGTGCAGACAGGTGTGAAAATTAAAGAACCATCAGTTTAATAAGTCATGGTTGCAAAATATTAACACGAATTATATACAGAAGGATGGAAAAGCTGGTAGAAACCGACCTCGGGGAAGATCAGTTTTGGTTCAGGAGAAATGTAGGAACACGGGAGGCAATACTCACTTTACGGCTTGTCCTAGAAGATAGATTAAGAAAAAGCAAACCTACATTTCTAGCTTTTGTAGATTTGGAGAAGGCTTTTGACAATGTTGATTCGAATAAACTCTTTCAAGTTCTGAAGCAAGCAGGAGTAAAATATAGGGAGCGTAAGGTTATTTACAACTTGTACAAAAACCAGACAGTGGTTGTCAGAGTTGAAAGGCATGAAAGGGATGCAGTGGTTGGAAAGGGAGTAAGACAGGGTTGTAGCCTTTCTCCAATGTTATTTAATTTGTACATTGAGCAAGCTATAAAGGGAAGCAAGGAGAAATTTGGTGAAGGAATTAAAGTTTACGGTGAAGAATTAAAAACATTGCGTTTTCCCGATGACATAGTAATTCTGTCAGATACAGCAAAGGACCTGGAAGAGCAACTGAACGGAATGAACAGTGTGCTGAAAGGTGCATGTAAGATGAACATTAACAAGAGAAAACTAGGGTAATGGAGTGCAGTCTAAGAAAATCAGGTGATGCTGAAGGAATTAGATTAGGTAACGAAGCAATAAAGGAGGTAGATGAGTTTTGTTACTTGGGCAGTAAAATAACAAATGGTGGTCGCAGTACAGAGGATATAAAATGCAGATTGGTAATGGGTAGAAAAGCGTTCTTGAAAAAGAGAAATTTTTTAACATCGAATATTGATTTAAGCCTAAGGAAGTCCTTTCTGAAGGCATTTGTATGGAGTGTTGCCTTGATGGGAGTGAGACATGGACGATAAACAGTTCGGACAGGAAGAGGATTGAGGCTTTTGAAATATGGTGCTACAGAAGAATGCTGAAGATTAGGTGGGTGGATCGCGTAACTAATGAGGAGGTACTGAACATCATTGGGGAGAAAAGGAATTTCTGGCGTACCTTGACTAAAAGAAGGGATAGATTGGTAGGACACATTTTTAGACATAAAGGAATTGTGAATTTAGCGTTGGAGGGAAGTGTATGGGGAAAAATCGCAGGGGAAGACCTGGAGATGGATACAGTAAGCAGATTCAGACAGATGTAGATTGTCGTTCTTATGTGGAGATGAAGAGGCTTGCTCAGGATAGGGTATTGTGGAGAGCTGCATCAAACCAGTCTCTGGACTGAAGACCACAAAAACAAAACAACAACAACATTTGGTTTAAGAAAGGCCAAAATTACTTGTGCTACGTAAAAAACGTAATATTTTTTGCAATAAGGGGTACATATTTCTGTGGCGTCGTGACCTATGTTTTGAACTGTCAAAATGAACCCTTGTTACATTTGTTGTGCATCAATCATTACGTTTAACATATTGTGTTACATTTGAATGTGGTATACTTAATTACACTACATTATAGTTTTACAATTTTTATAGTGTTATTACATTGGGTTTTTTGGAGTGAATGAGTTAGGTAAAGTAAATTTGTATAGTGGTGTAGCAATATTTTTCTTGTCTGTAGTACACAACATACCGGGTGATCAAAAAGTCAGTATAAATTTGAAAACTTTATAAATAAGGGAATAATGTAGATAGAGATGTAAAAATTGATACACATGCCATCTGTTGTTGGTCATTTAGAATCAGATGAGGGTTTTTGGATAGATGTCTGTTTACGTCTAGTGCTTGCAACAAGTTTAGCTTTTTATCTTTGGTGGCTATATGTAGAACTTCTATGTGAATGTGATATCTGTGGCCTTCCTCCAGTATATGTGTTGCGAATATGACTTCTGTAATCTCCAGATACGCTCATGTTCAGTTAACCTATTTTATACAGCCCTGCCTCTTTGGCCAATGTATTGTTTATTGCGGTCATTGCAAATGATTATATAACCCCACTGTTGCTTAATAAATATCTTTTATCTTTATCAGTTAATAAGATATGAGCTGTTGTGCCTGTTTTGTAATTTGTTTTAACCCGACCTAAGGACCAATCAAATATTCGATTTCAACCAGTTTTGGCCGAACTATTGTTTTGGGCCGCCGTTTCGGTTTCAGCCAGAAATCAGCCGAAACTTATTCTTGGCTTTCGTGAACATACGGATGACTTCTGATTGCGTTCGGGATTGGTTCAGTCTATGCTTTACCTCAGTTGACAGCGCGCTGTTTAACTACTAGGAGTCCTACTGCGTGCGTAAAAATTTTATTTTGTGGTTAATCACAATACAACGCAATAGCATCTTATAGTGATATTCTTATTCTGTGTCAGTAACAATTTACCGTAATGGAACTGATTATCATACTGTTATGTTGAAAAGTGTTATTAATGTATTTCCTTGATAGAGAGGGGATTTTAATAACCGGTATGGTTTTAGGAAACACTGATCATCTGGTACACCGCTTTTCTTCTCAGTTTGCGTAAATTTACACTGGCAACAATCGTACTGTTAGTCGGAACTGTGACGTTATTTTTCGAATTACTTCCTGCACTGACTTGAGTTGATTTACTGACTGTAATGTATAAGCATTGTGTAATTAGTAATTCCAAAATGGATATAAGTAGTTTGTCTATTGAAAAACCGGAAGTGAAGATAGCTGTATAAAGCAAGCGCTCCCAAGACAAAATTGGTTATTGATACTTATTGAAGCAAACAAATTATTACTTTATGCATATTTTTGACCGTGGCAGTAGTCCTCGACCTAGCATTTCATACTATCTGCTTGACATGTTTGCTGCAAATCTGCACCTCTCCTATATCATCTACGAACTCCTGGTTAGGCTTACACACACTCAAGAAGGTTTAGTACAGGGTGGCGATCAGGCAAAACGTGGGAAAACTAGGAATTTGTGGCAAACTTAATTACATAAGTTTCGGTTTCAGCCGAAGCTGGAGCAACAAGAAATATGCGGATTAGGCCGCAAATTATGTTTCCGTCGGACTACCACGAAACAAGCAATTTTTCTGCCAAGAAGTGATGGATGAATCCAAAATTAACTTAAATCCGGTCGTAAACTGTAAAACGGAAATATTTGGTTGTTACTTTTTCCCATGCGCAATTAGAGAATTAAAAGTGATTAGCGGTATGAATATGTAGATGTGTATCGGCCCCAAATCAAAATGATTGACTTCTCTTATTTATACAGTGGTATGAAGTTATACATTGATTGCGAATGCTACATCTACCGTATGTAAAGTATACTAGCGATAAAACACAATCAATATCTTCACTGCGCTATATTAATGGTGATGCTACGGGTGACAGCTCTGCTAAACCACAGTTGCTAGACACAGCTTTCCGAAATTCCTTAATCCAAAGAAGACAAAGCAAGTACTCCTGACTGCAGAATAGAAATCAATAACAACTGCCAGAATCCGTAAATTAGAATTAGATATCGTTGTTGTATTAAAGCAACTTAAATGTACAAGAATTAGGTTCTTTTTGGACTTTGCTTATGATGAAGTCCATACCTAGCTATCATATACTAACGCTCGCTCAGAATAAGTTCCGTTTCCAAAGATTGGAAAGCTGCACAGGTAACTCCAATATTGAAGAAAGGCAGTAGGAGTGATTAGCAAAATTACAGATCTACATCAATGACGACGGTTTGCAGCAGTATTTGGAACATACCCATTCCTCAAAGATTATGAACAACCTGGAAGAGAGCAACATATTGATTCGTAGTAAACACAGAATTAGAAAGCATCGTTATTGTGAAACTCACGTGAAGTGATGAGTGCTATCGATAAGGGATCTCAGATTGATTCTATAATTCTCGATTTCCAGAAGGCTTTGGACACTGTGCCTCAAAGTCGTCTTCCATTTAAATTGCGTGCATGTTGAATGTCCATACAGTTGTCCAATTGGATTCATTATTTTCTGCAGAAAAAGACACAGCCATCGAGTGAAACAGAAGTGATAGCTGACGTTCCCGATGGAAGTGTTATAGGGCCGTTGATATTTCTAATTTTTTACACGATTTAGCAGACAATGTTAACATCTATCTCATACAGTCCGCGGATGATTCTGTCATTTATAGATAACTTACCAGAAGATCAAAAGGAGCTGCAAAATGATAAAGTACGTGCATGGTGAAACAATTGGAAACTGAACCTAAACAATGAAAAGCGTGTATTCATGCATATGAGCACTATCAGAAACCCTTTAAACTTTATTTACACGATAAATCAGTCAAATGTAAAGGCAGTAAATTCAACTAAATACCTGGGAATTACAATTACGGACAACTTAAATTGGAAAGATCAAATAGAATATATTGTAGGGAAGGCGAATCAAAGGCTTCCTTTCATGAACAAAACACTTAGAAGATGCAACATTTCTACTAAAGAAACTGCCCACGCAACACTTGTGCGTCCTATTTTGCAGTATTGCTGACCATTGTGGCATCCCCACAAAGTGCGACTGACAGCTAAAGTACAGAGAAGGGCAGCTCGGCTTTAGTGTGGCATGGTAATGATGCACGAATTGGAGTGGAAACAATTGAAAAAATGGGTTAATAGTTGCAGCGAGATGTATTTGCGGAACTCCTACCACCATTTCTCTTCCGTATGCGAACATACTGCCGCGCGGGAGTAGCCGAGCGGTCTGGAGCGGCCTGCCTCATCGTAGGGCATGGATGTTTGTGTTGTCTTTAGTATAAGTTAGTTTGTAATTTTAGGGACTGATGGCCCCTAAACCCATAAACTCTACATAGATTTGAACATTTTTTGAATATATTTTGTTAGTAACTACCTACATAAGGAGACATGATCATCTTACTAAAATAAGAGAAATCTCATAGAAAAAAGAAAGATTCAATGTTCCTCTCGCCTGCGCGCTGTTAGAGAATGCAACGATAGAAAATATTATCAAAGTGTTCAAATGTTTGTAAATCGATTGGACTCAACTGCTGTGTTATTAGTCCGCAGCTTACAAACTACTTAAACTAAGGTAAGCTAACCTAAGAACAACACAAAAACCCATGCCCGAGGGGAGACTCGAACCCCCGACGGCGAACGACCGCGCGCACCTCAGCACGGCGGCCCAATGCGCACGGCTAATCCGTCGAGGCAAAATATGGTCGCGTTGAAATAGAAGCAGGCTTGACTTCGAATGCATGGTTGTCAACTGAACACAGCACTTATACTGAAAACTGTGTATTGCGAACTGAAACATACACGCAGCTCTGACTGTCTCTTGAGCAGAGTGCTCTGCTATTTATACTCACAAGGAAACTACTTCGGCTCGAACAAATACATATACACCAAAATCGTATGAGAGATAACGTAAAGATCCCTTATTGCACTAGTGATACTCCCGCATCTGCAAAACTCTGCAGTCGTCCGTTAGAGGCCCCTGCGTGTGCCATGCCACATTGCACTTTGACCTGTCGGTTCGCCAGTAGGGACGGTGCAGTATGCGTCCGAAGTTGCGTTTTGTGATGTTATTTGTGTGGTGAAGCGTCAGATGGGGCGGCGGTTGCTAATCAATCCTGCTAATGTATTGCGATTAGTTGAGATGAAGTTAGGAAGAACCCTTCTTCGTGAAGATGGTATTAGTGTAGAAGATTAATCATTTGCATGCTTTCTCGTATCTGTTATGGTACAGAAATATGAGCATAAGTTAGATACTGTTGTTACAAACTCATAATAATGATAATAGGGATGATAATGACGAACAACTTATTGCAAGCGGTAGTGCTACGATAAGTGCGGGAAGAGGAGATGGAAGCAGTGACAGTGAATACCAACAGTCTTTCGGGAAGAAGGTTAAAGTTGCAACTATCATCACGACTTTTGATGACAATTCGCTAAAGAACATGTACGATGATTATTACTTAAGTTATGGTTAAGATATCTGCATTACGTATGGCGTCTGCAATGATATTTACAGTGCTATCTAGAGCATGGTTGCAGAGCTTTGCAGAAAAACGACACCCACCAGCACATTGAGGTGTACATAGAGATCCTGTAACCAAACTTTCATACACATATGTTTGTTCGAGCCCTTGTACTTTCCTTGTCAGACAGAATGTACCAGAAATTAGATGATTAGTTAACATAAGAAACATGTAGTACATTCTGGAAATGATAAATAGGGTGGACGGGATTGAAACGGCGACCGTCAGCACCGCAGTCGATGACGCTATCCATTGCGCCACGCCAGCAGTCGGATAACTTGTGGTCTTGCGGCAATATTATAGAAGCGCTTTGATGAACCCTCCGCCATGCACTTAAATGGGATCAGCGGAGTATTTACATAGATGTAGAAGGAGCGCCCTGTAAGCACGTAGTAGTAGAAATCTGCCATGCTGCAGCAGGATTGGCACTCGGCGAGGCGTATTTTGGGGCGAAGGCTGGGAAGATCTGATGAGGGGCGGGCAGTGTCTCCGCGACGACCCGAGTTCGTATCTGGGGGGTGGGGCCCGGTTATAACAGAAGGCCGCAGTAAACTGAAACAAGCGGGGCCGAGATGAGATGCAGCCGGGCAGCGCCCCAGAGATGGCGCCTCCAGCGGGGACCCTGGCGGGATATGATGCGCCGATATCCCGCTGCCGCCGCCGCCCCTATCCACGTCTCCATCGCGGTCGCCGACCCTGCTGGCGATCACCGCCGCGGCTGATGCCAGCTCCAGGTCGCCACCGCCACGCACAACACTCACCCCCTCCCCGAGCTACCCTCTCCACAACTGCGGTCTATTATCGAAGACTCATGCAAAGTCCGGTATTGAACATCCTCTTCTAGAAACCGTGTCTGTTTGTCTCTCGTCTCTTTCTGCATATCCATTGAGCGGAAAAATCATTGGAGCAATCTTTCACAGATTCTATTGCCAGCTCTCATACAGTGAGACGAAGACAACTGGTGCAATGTCATGTCCCCCTGATTGCTGGCTTTTATACTAATACTAGCTGAAAACCCGGCGTTGCCCGGGTATTTGTTTATTTATTCTAGCCTTGAGTTAGTATTTCTCTTAACCCTTCTCTCTCTCTTTTTCAATCTCTTTTTTTCTTCTAAGAGCATGTTATATTTATGGGTTAATATTTAAAGAAATAAGACTGTCTTGCATAATGTTCAAAATTATAAGTGCAGTATCCAAAGAAAGAAAGGTAGATAGTAATCAAAATACAAACGACATTGCTTGCTTTTATACTAATACTAGCTGAAAATCCGGCGTTGCCCAGGTATTTGTTTATTTATTCCAGCCTTGAGTTAGTATTTCTCCTAATCCTTCTCTCTCTTTTTTTCAATCTCTTTTTTCTTCGTAAAGAATATTTTAGTAATACGGCTGTCTTGCATAATGATCAAAATTATAAGTGCAGTATTCAAAGAAAAATACAAATGACGTATACAATTCGTACGATCTCATATTTATTGAGTTATATGTTGCACAAGTGTATAACTTTTCGGGTATATATTCATTTGTATAAGTGCTATATCTCTGTAAAATCTTTTGTGAATACAGTTAGTAGCAAAGAAGTAATAGATTAAAACTTTGTGCGTGATGGGGCGGTTTTCCTTGAATATTACGGTTTATGTGCTCGTACTGTAATGCAATTGCGAAGGTACATTCAGATATGTGTATGAATAATGTCTGAAAAATTTTCTGCGGCTACAATTTGTAGAGTAGAAATTATAAATTACAACGTCATACCGAATTTCGTAGTTTTAGACCATGGAAAAGTAGTAAGCGAGAAACCTTTTTTGTTTCATAATTTTGCTATGATTGTCAGCGAGAAATAGTTTAATAAAGGTGTGAAATTATGTTTAAAGTTTTTTGCAAATCGCTAAGTACTCTCCTTCTCAAATAATGGACTGATGAAGTCACACTATTACTTACCGCAAGACGGTGTCGTTTTTATTGTATATGACGTCATATCTCCTGAACTATCGTTCCTATGGCGAAAATGCTTTCTTACGTGACGTCTTATACCTGTAAAACACGTTCCTGCCAAATATTCGCTTCATAGATGAAGTAGTTTCCGAGATTTCTAGTTTAGTCAGTGAGTGAGGAAGTGAGTGTGTGAATGAGTGTCCTTTCGCTTTTATATAGATAGAGACTATAGCAGCAGTGTTTTTTTAACCTTTTAGAATGCGCGAACCCCTTCCAAGTAAAATTATTCTGCCAATCTCCTCCCAAATAAAAACATACCGGCGGCCCCACCCCTCCTCACAAATCGTAACAAAACTGTTACCTCTAAGGAAACAAATTTAATCTTATTTCTTTTGCTACAGCTTTAGACAGGAACGGAGCACATTATTTTAATTTTACAAAGTTTCCGACAGAAACATACAAAGTCGAGTCGGTAAATAAGTCTCAGAAAAGCTGGCCAAAAGTCGAAAACTTCATTAAAAAAAATCAGCTGAAAATAAGGACTGTGACGTCCTTTTATTTGATACTTTGCTTGGTGGTGGAAATTTAATTGGTTTGTTGTAGTTCTTCGGTATGATAGAAGCGACGTCAACGGTAGTGCAAGCTTTCGTCGTCTTCACATAAAGATTCAGTAGGCACGTAAAATTTTTATTTGATGCATACGTTGGTTATTTAAGTTGGTACACCTGAAAATACTTCATATATTCAGTTACGGATGCCTCTGGTTGAACTTTCCATTATATTTTAACTGATGAACATGGTGACTGACCTCAGCCCCCTCCCCCTCACCGCCAGACCACGATCCTAGATCGTCACTGCATCGAAACGTTGCTACGAGACGACGATGATACCACTCGGCTAACAACCCGCGAAGACTTCATTTTTGGATAAATTTTACTTTCGGCTGCGGCGGCATGGTATGCTAATGTTGGCAACGAAATGTTTGATTTACAAGGCTTCTAAAATTACGGACAAGATAAGGGTACTGTTACAAACAAATACCTGTCAACCATAGAGAAGGAACAGATTTATTTATTTATTTCATTGTCAGCACAAAGGATTATTCCCATCATTCTATACGATTAGGTATTCAAAAAGCATGCAATGATTGTTGTTTTTACAAATGTTTGTATAGCTTATGGGACTTAACTACGGGGTCATCAGTCCCTAAACTTACAAACTACTTATGAACTAACTAAGACTAAGGACGGCACAAATATCCATGCCCGAGGGGGAATTTGAACCCCCGACCGTAGTGGCCGTGCAGACCGTGACTGGAGCGCCTCAGTCCCCTCGGCCACCGCGGCCGGCATGTAATCACATTTCAGCTCTAGTACAATTTATTTGTCCAATAAATACCCGTTTATCATTTGCATTTCTTCTTGGTGTAACAATTTTAATATCAAAGTTATAGACACATGATGATTGTTGTCAACATCGGCACTGTGCGCCTCTACGACAGTAAACTTTATATCCTGAACACTAATATTCTTTTTTGGTGTTTGAAATACACTCTGAAACTTTATCAGTAACGTAATAGAAGTACATTCAGCAATGTGAGTTAAAAAATCCGATGGGATATATTTGTCACAGCAGACAACAACCACAATAACCCGGGCAACGCCGGGTTTTCAGCTAGTAGTTTTATACAATTAGGAGTTGTGTAACACTGCATCAATACCACACACCACCACTGGTCTAACGTAACATCTCTGCTGAACCTCTCTCTCTACCTTCACATAACACTGCAATCTTCTCTAAATCATTTTCTGTATCGGGAACACGTCTGTGGAACAATCTTCCTCAAAAGTTAAGAGAGATAAAATCAATTCAAAAATTTAAAAGACAGCTAAGGGTTCACCTTCTGTCACAATAGCCATCTTTTTCTCCACTTACCAGCCCACTGTTGTCAATTCCTCCTGCCCCCATAAATGTTTCCCTTTCCTTACGCCAGCAGAGATCTCCATTCATATATGTCTCCACTTCCTCACATCCATTAGCACTGTCATTTTTCAATCTTCTCCTCTTTCACTAATCATTTCCCCTCTTCTGTTTATGTTGTTGTTGTTGTTGTGGTCTTCAGTCCGGAGACTGGTTTGATGCAGCTCTCCACAATACCCTATCCTGAGCAAGCCTCTTCATCTCCACATAAGAACGGCAACCTACATCTGTCTGAATCTGCTTACTGTATCCATCTCTTGGTCTTCCTCTGCGGTTTTTACCCCCACACACTTCCCTTCAACGCTAAATTCACAATCCCTTGATGTCTAAGAATGTGCCCTACCAATCTATCCCTTCTTTTAGTCAAGGTATGCCAGAAATTTCTTTTCTCCCCGATTCTGTTCAGTACCTCCTCATTAGTTACGCGATCCACCCACCTAATCTTCAGCATTCTTCTGTAGCACCATATTTCAAAAGCCTCAATCCTCTTCCTGTCCGCACTGTTTATCGTCCATGTTTCACTCCCATACAAGGCAACACTCCATAGAAATGCCTTCAGAAAGGACTTCCTTAGGCTTAAATCAATATTCGATGTTAACAAATTTATCTTTTTCAAGAACGCTTTTCTACCCATTGCCATTCTGCATTTTATATCCCCTGTACTGCGACCATCATTTGATATTTTACTGCCCAAGTAACAGAACTCATCTACCTCCTTTATTGCTTCGTTTCCTAATCTAATTCCTTCAGCATCACCTGATTTTCTTAGACTACACTCCATTACCATAGTTTTGCTCTTGGTAATGTTCATCTTATATGCACCTTTCAGCACACTGTCCATTCCGTTCAACTGCTCCTCCAGAACCTTTACTGTCTCTGCCAGAATTGCTATGTCGTCGGCAAAACGTAATGTTTTCAATTCATCCCCATGAACTTTAATTCCTTCACCAAATTTCTCCTTGCTTTCCTTTATAGCTTGCTCAATGTACAAATTGAACAACATTGGGGAAAGGCTACAACCCTGTCTTACTCCCTTTCCAACCACTGCATCCCTTTCATGCCCTTCAACTCTGATAACCGCTGTCTGGTTTTTGTACAAGTTGTAAATAACCTTACGCTCCCTATATTTTACTCCTGCTTGCTTCAGAACATGAAAGAGTTTATTCCAATCAACATTGTCAAAAGCCTTCTGCAAATCTACAAAAGCTAGAAATGTAGGTTTGCCTTTTCTTAATCTATCTTCTAGGATAAGCCGTAAAGTGAGTATTGCCTGCCGTGTTCCTACATTTCTCCTGAACCCAAACTGATCTTCCCCGAGGTCGGCTTCTACCAGCTTTTCCATCCTTCTGTAAATAATTCGTGTTAATATTTTGCAACAATGACTTATTAAACTGATGGTTCTGTTTATATTAAACTTAATTCAAATGTGAATATCTCTTGTTATTATTAGTATTACTTTGATTTTTGTCTTATTATTATCATTATTATTGTGAGTATTATCATATATTGTTATTATTTAATATTATTAATGCAGTGTTTTTTGTAATTAAATCCTTTGTTCATGCTGTTCCTGATCAGATGTAAGAGAGGGCCCTATGACCCTAATCTGGTCAGGTTAAATAACCAAATAAATAAAAAATAAAAATAAATGTTTGTACTACTTGACAGATCGTGCGCGAGGCAAAACAATTGTAACATTGTGCTTGGGCCACAGAGAACAGTAATACCATTGTGACGACTGGCATTCACTTGCCGTCTGTGGCCTGAGAAGCTAATTAGCTCCGCCGCACAACAGCGTTCTAATGCCGCCGGCCATTCGGGGAACAATGGATCGGAAAGCGAGCGAGCTGAAGCGATTAGGCTTGGTCTGAGACGCGGCTGGAGCCGCCGCCACCCCGGCAGGCGTCGTAAAGCACCAGCACCCCCTGAATAATGCAGCCGCTTTTTCCCCCGGCACGCCAAATCCTGATGCAGGGTGGCGCCACCCTTCATTATTCACGACCGCGGCCGCCAAAGCGCTGGCTGCTTTGCTGCTTCAGAGGCGCCGCGCGGATTAAAGCGCACGTCTACCGCTAGCAGCTGTCACCTCGGGACTGTGGCGTCTTAACCTGCTCCTACTCCGTCACTTTGTGCCGCACTAGCGAGTGGGGTTAATTTCGCTCCTACGTATTCCGCTGAATAATCTTCCCGTGCATTTCCTACGATCCCGGAGGGGGTTAGAAACGGTTCCGGGCTGTTGCCTAATGAACCAAATACGACCGCACCGAACATCAGACCGACTGTGGAATGAAGAGTTTCTAGCGAACAGAACACAGGATTTCATTCTCAGCTGTAATACGATGCCAGGGTATGAATTTGCTCCCCCTTTGTTATTCCATCTCATTATTACCCCTTTGTGGAGCACCTTTTGCCGAACTCTGTCTATTTCACTTGTGTATGTACTGAATTATGACCTGTCATAGCTCATCCTCCGTGTGCGCTATAGTACGAGGCGCGTCCAGAATGTAAGTTCAGTTTGGTAATAAAATGAAATTTTACATAGACACAGAAGAATATATATAAATATATATATATATATATATATATATATATATATATATATATATATATATATATATATATATATATATATATATATATATATATATATATATATCACAAAATTCTACAACTCTTAAAGTGAATGAAACTTTCACTGTGCAGCGGAGTGTGCGCTGATATGAAACTTCCTGGCAGATTAAAATTGTGTGCCGGAACCGGGACTCCAACCTGGGACCTTTGCCTTTCGCGGGCAAACGCACTACCGGCTGTGCTATCCCGACACGTCTCACGACGCCGCCTCACAACTTTACGTCCGCCAGTACCTCGGAAGTAAAGTCGTGAGGCGGCGTCGTGAGCCGTGTCGAGATAGCACAGTCGGTAGTGCGCATGCCCGCGAAAGGCAAAGGTCCCAGGTTCGAGTCCCGGTTCCGGCACACAATTTTAATCTGCCAGGAAGTTTCATATCAGCGCACACTCCGCTGCAGAGTGAAAGTTTCATTCTGGAAACATTCTTAGGCTGTGGCTAAGCCATGTCTCCACTATATCCTTTCTTCCAGGAGTGCTAGTCTTGCAAGTTTCGCAGGAGAACTTCTGTGAGGTTTGGAAAGTAGGAGGCGAGGTACTGACGGAAGTAAAGTTGTGAGTCGGCGTTGTGAGTCGTATCGGGATAGCACAGTCGGTAGTGCGCTTGCCCGCGAAAAGCAAAGGTCCCAGGTTCGAGTCCCGGTTCCGGCACACAATTTTAATCTGCCAGGAAGTTTCAACTCTTAAACTACTTTTCCATATAACTGCCGAAATTTTGCAGGCATTTTTCATAGCGTGGCATCAGGTTTTGTATACCTTCTTCATAGGAATCTGCTGCCTGTGTCTTCAACCAATTTGAAACAGTTTCTTTCAGCTCGTCGTCATTGGTGAAGTGATGACCGCCAAGGAAAGATTTGAGATGTCCTGGATCTTGTCATCAATCGCGTGAACCAGTTCTTCTGTAACCAAAGGTGGACGCCCACTTTGTTCTTCATCGTGCACATCACTACGCCCGCCATTGAACTGTCGGATCCATCTTCTCACCATCGAATCACTCATGGCATTTGGTCCGTAAACATCGCAAATTTGCCGATAAATTTCACTTGGTTTCACTTTCCTCGCATTCAGAAACCGAATCACCGACCTGATTTCACAGGTGGTGGGATATTCAATCAACGCCGACATTTCAAACAAACACAACAAAGCATACGTAACTGACAGCGATCTCCAAATGGCGCACGTCCTTCTCCTTCATACATATCGTCTACAGCGTATGTGCTGCAATCGCAGCGCTGTAGCGGAGATAAATTGAAACGGAACTTACTTTCTGGACGAAACTCGTATTATAATTTTTCAAGTACGAGCACTGAAATATCAGGAAACTGTCTACGTAATGTGTTGCGAATAGATTTAGCATTAAATACGTATTAAAATGTCGTGCGAGATGGGACAGCTTTTATGTACCTTGTTGCTTATAAAGTCCTATATCCAGAATTGCATTTCATACTACGATTGTTTAAAATATTTTTTTTCTATGCGATTGACAAACTCGTTGTAAATTCAGCGTATTTTATTTCCTTCAGCATCTCCTGATTTCCTGACACTACATTCCATTACCCTTGTTTTACTCTGGTTAATGTTCATCTTATAACTTCCTTTCAAGACACTTTCCACTCCGTTTAATTGTTCTTCCAAATCCTTTGCTGGAATTACTATGTCGTCTGCAAACCGCAAGGTTTTTATTTCTTCTCCCTTAACTTTAATTTTTCTCCTAATTTCACCTTGCATTCCTTCATAACTTGCTCAATGTACAGATTGAATAACATTGGGGAAAGACAACAACCCCGTCTTACTCCCTTCCCAACCCTACCATGCCGATCAGAATTTGAAATATTGTACTCATTGTCAAAATTATCTCCAGACCTGTAAATGCTAAAAATGTAGGTTTCCCTATCCTTAACCTATGTTTTAAGATAAGTCGTAATGTATTGCCTTGCGTATTCGTACATTTCTTCTGAATCCAAAATGATCTCCCCAACGGTATTAATTGCTTTAGCTCTTCTGTATTGTTCATACTTCTGTTGACTGAGTATCTATAGTGTTTGTGTGATTATGTATGTATTTTTCTGGCTAGGTGGTATGTGGATGCTCTCCTGAAATTAACGACAGATCCAATCAATAAATTATTCTAGTAGGCTGTCACATGTGGTTGCGTTGGGATTTTTCATTTTAATTCTTTCACTTTCTGCTTAGTAAAAATTTGTTTGATGTTTTTTTTTTTACTTATTTTTATTTATTTATTTATTTATTTATTTTTTTTTTTTTTTTTTAAATCATTATATGTGTATTTTTCTACTGTCCTTGTGTTGAGTAACTGGCTAGCTATGTTGTATTGTTCATAAATGTAAGGGCCAAATTTTTACACTATTGAGGTTTTATTATTACCTTGTACAGCTCTTGTCCTATTTCATGAGAATCAGAGAACCACACTGCTGTCTGTAATATTATTCTTTAGTTTCCTGGATGTTTCTTGTTCATCTGTTTTTGTTTCTGTTAATATGTTGTTATTGTTTTCCTTTATTATATCTCTAATTTTTTCTGGAACTAACACTTCTATAAAATCTGTATTGAAATTACTGTTTCTCTCATGTTCTTTTATTATGTATTAACTTTCAGTGATTAGGTTCTCTATTTTATTTTGTCTAATGTATGTCTTAGTACTATACTTCTGTCTTTTTTCTAGAAAATTTATCTCGTTTCAGAAGTAAGTAATGTTAATATTAGTCGTCTGTATGATTTTTGTTTTGGTATGTAATGATTTTGTCTTATATTAATTTGTTTTTACTTGTTGTTCTGCAGTTTTCTTTTCATTAGCGACTACGTATTTTACTTAACGGTGTTCATGGTACGATAGATGCGACACAGAGACTTCAATATGATTCCGTAGTTACAGTTCTGCGTTGAGTTTTTTCATGTTTCTATTAGATATGCAATATCTTCTTTCCGACTGTAATTTCGGCAATATTCTTGGCTTATCGAGGTGCAGGTGGCGTACTGTTTCATTGACTTGTCTATATTTATATACAACACTACGAGAACGGAAAATTTTATTTTAATTTTATATTCAGCTTAATTTAATGTTATTTTTTCCTGTAGTGTTTCGGAATTTTTTGTAGAGCTTGTTTGGAAATCCCTAGCAGGATTTTCAAATAATCATCTTGGTGTTTAAAGTTCCTGTGAATTGTGTTATCTTCACAAATATTTCGTTTTTTAATATCAAGGCTCTGCCTTGATCAAAACACTTCTTCTTGTTATGCGTAGATGTTTGACTAAAGCTGCAGCATGAGTGAGTTTTTTTATTCTTTTCTATTCATCAATAGGCTTAACATCAGACGAGGTCATTGTTAGCACTGAATATGGAGGACGATGCTACACACATAAGGTTGAAAGGCATAATCTAATGATGATGATGACTTTTCTTATATATTTTAAGGCCATTTTTATACGTGAAAATTTCTGCACCTACCATGCCCAATTATTCCGTGCTGTGGTCCACATCTTCTCTTTGCTAAACACTTTCGTGTGTTAATTTTTCAGACAAATAATCTAAACTAAATGCAGATGTATCTATAAGGCTGTGACATTGATTATATCGTCCTATTCCAACAAATTGTAAGATGGAAAGCCACTTGGAAGTTACTGAAAGTGAGAGGCAAATAATATGGTTTATATGGTCAGAACTAGCTTAACGCCCGCTGCTTCCGATGCGTAAGCTGGTTGGTCTGCGCCAGTTGTTTCTCCCTCTTAATATAAATTATCATAGATATAGCTTAAGCACTAAAAATAATGAAATGTTGAGATACTACTTGTAGCCGCGGCAGAATGGCCGTGCGCAGTGGCGTAGCTACTACACCAAGGGCCCCGGGGCAAAAATGACGTTGGGGCTCTCTCTGAACTAAAACTATAACACAGGCGACGACTTTTGAAAATCTTGGGTTATGCTCAGTGGCGTTTACAGTAAGGGGAGGTGGTTGCCGGCCTGCAGCCCTCCCCTTCCCCCCCCCCCCCCCGACTGGTATTACTAAAAAAATCTTTATTATATTTTTCCTATTCCAGGAACATAGGTAAAGTAATAATTTTGTTTTATTTTAGTAGTATTTTTTTCTATTTTGCTTCATCTAATTTTAATTTAGGACCGTTTTAATCTCTGAAAGGAGAAAATTTTTTAACATACAGTAAAGAAATTAACAGCCATTCATTTCAATTTCACGTTTCAGAACAACTGGACGGCTTTTTCGACCATTTGAATCTGTTTTCCCGTTGTAGTAACTACTGAAGTCATTTTCAGAGTTTTCTTCTTCTTAGACATACATATCAGATAACGATGTGCCTCTATTGTGAATACTGTGTTCATTATCGCAAAAACTAACATCGAATGGTCTTCCTGCCTTCTTTCTTCTGCAGATTTATTTTATATACAGTATTACGAAAATAGTCCATTACCACTTCTGCTGTCGTACCATGTCTATCGATAGCAATCGGTTCACAACCCATTGTTACATCACACCATTTCAGTAAACAGGATGAAAAATGTCACGACTGAAGACTAACACGATTTCTTGAAGACAATTGACTTCTAAGAGAATACATAAACGTTAAATTAGTAGTATACACATTTTCATCGTATTGTACCAAACCCATTTCATATCTAGTTATTTACTACAACAATTAAAGGTTGCCGCCTTCAGTTTACGATATTGAACTTACAAGCAGCATTCCATTGACATTCTGACTATTTAGAAAATGATCACTTCAATCACATGTCAACATGAATTTCGATGCCTACGAATTCAATTACCCATTTGTTTTATATAATCTTTTTACAGCGGTGTATTACAAAAACCAGCCTCCCATCAATGGAATGAGAGAGTCGAGTTTAATTACAATCAAGAAATATAACGTAAAGAAAAAAATAATACCAAAATTTTCAGTGGGGCATGCCGAGCATACCCACTCAAATTTTGGGGTATGTTTCAGCGACCGAGCATACCCGTAATCGGCGCCTATGAACTAGACAGATGCAATACTACTTCATCAGGTCCTTACCGCTTACTGGAAGTCATAATAAGGCAAACCTACTCTTAAGTAAATTACTGTGTGTCACGCAGCAGATAATACTCTCTAATGTAATTATAACTGTAAAATTTAATTATGCTTTCAAGCCGAAACTACTGGGTGGATTTCCAAGAAATTTTGGAGAGGGTTAGCCTCGAGTTGGACCTTGGGTAGCACATAAAGATAAAACTACCATGGAATAGTTTTCGAAGTTGCTCCATACTAGGTGAATGAAGTCACAGGCAGAAGCTAGTAAAAATGAACAATGAAATTTTACTCAAGCACGAAAATATGGCCCCGAGCCGCGAATCAAACCATGAAAAGTATTGTCACACACTGCTGGTAATTCAGCAGGTGGCAGGGTGAACGTCTTAGCAGACAAGCAATACCTTTTTATGTTTATATTCAGAGATGGGAATAATTTTCGGATTTCACTTCGTGCGTTTGATGTTTGTTGGCAGTGTTCAGAAAGTTAAAAGTCGAAAATGCTTCATTCAGCTAAAATATTATACACAGTAGAACGTCGATTATCCGAAGTGTAATTGGGGGACATGGATGTTCGGAAAACCGATTATTCGTATAATCTAACACTTCTACTTGCCAATAAGAAGTACTGTACAGTAAATGTATTTTCACAGTATTTGGAGTCGCGCGATCCTTCACATTGCACGCCGCAACACTTGGAAGGCGCAGCTGTTGCTGTGAGCAGCTTTGATGCTGCCGCTACTGTACTTCTGCCGACTGGAGTGTGCCGACTGTTGTACTCAGCGACTGTCAGCAGGCCCCACTAGAAGCAATGGTCCGTCACCCTGTGGTCAAGTGCGGCTACTGTGGGGAGTTTAGTTTGGCGAGAGAGGGAATTGATGGAAGGTAGGGTGGGAAGGTATAAATAAACAAATAAAAAATAAAGAACGACGCTCTACTGTAACTTTTTCCGAACTTTGCTCACGGAGGCCGAGGGGCCACTTGATCTCGGGGGCCCCGGGGCACTTCCCCGCCTAGCCCTATGATAGCTACGCCACTGGCCGTGCTGCAGTGCGCGGTGTTCGCTATCGCGGGTTCGATTCGCCCCTCGGGCATGGGTGTTTGTGTTGTCCTTAGCATAAGTTAGTTTAAGTTAGTCTAATTAGTCTGTAAGCCTTAGGGACTGATGACCCCGTAGTTAAGTCTCTTAAGATTTACAAACATTTGAACATTAGATTTTATTACTTGTAACCCCCAATGGCAACCCTTAATAGTTGAATTAGGAAAAATAACCCAAGATGTGTCTTTTAAATTCCAACCAAGTATGCAAATATCATTTTTTGTAATTCTGGGTACAAAATTGGCTTAGTAGCAACGTATTTTCGAAAAACGTTTAATCCCCTATTTCGCCCCCTTACGGACGGAATATCGCTTCTTAAATGACTCCTACAGAGTAAGATCAACACCCTCTACAAATTTCAGGTTTCTATATTTAGCGGTTTGGTGGGCAATGATGAGTCAGTCTGAATCAGTCAGTCGCGACATTGCCTCTTATATGTAGAGATTAGTGACTACATTTACTGAAACATTGTTAAAACTGAAATGAAAACTTTATATGTGTGATTTTTGTGATGTAATGTACCCTTTCACAGAAGTTAAAATTTTTAAGATCCTAAAATTTTGTGGTATTCTTATTGCATAAATCTCTGCAGCACTTCTTCTTTCTCTTATGCCTGAGAACGGTTCTGCTTTTGTGTATGAAAACTTAATATGAAGCTGTAAAATTAATACGAAAGGAACTAGCAGTTCAAACAAAAATCTGTTTCACACGCTTTACAAGCCTTTTACGCTGATGTGACCAGTTGTACATAATACTGCAGGGGCCGAGCGGTGTGTTCCCAGCTTTACGTCAGGATGGGGCGTGGAACCTGGTGCAGTGTCAAGGGACGCTAGTGAAACAGAATGATAGTTGACACAGTTTATTCTGTAACATACATTGATGAAGGCGCTAGCTCGACAGGAGCTAGAGCAGTAGGTGGCGTCGCCTTCGAGCTGCAACCTTGGTGTTTCGTATGACGGTAGTGCCCGCGCCGCGCCGCGATGCCGGGAAGCGATGCAAAGACTGTTATTGTGAAGTGCTCTACCCCTTCAGAAGGCTATGCAGCGGCCAGTGGATCCACGCAGGCACCCCTCTGAAGTCGGATGTCGTGCTGGTTCCCGACTCGGGACACCGGCTGGCCGGATTAGCACCAGAGTGCTAACTGGACGACAGGAACATTGGCCTTTGGTAGCCAACCACTGAAGATTGCGCTGGCGTCAGGCAGCCACCATAGAGGTGTGAAGTCGTCAGTACAGCGGATCACCATCTTCCCAGATGAAGTTTAGTGTGAAGTATGGCCTCGACCAGACTCTATCTCTTAGCTGCCTCTAGCTGCTACCCGTATGTACTGCTATCTGTGACAAAGACTGAGCACAACGATTAGGCCAGTGAATTGACGAATACCTCCTGGGCATCGTCGATTCAGAAGACCAAGTGACTGCTACTTCTAAATGTGGGAGTATTTATACATAAAATTGGCTGAAGCTATGACGTATGAAACGTTTTGAATCTGTTCCCTTTGAAAATGCAGTGTGCGCCCTATGTGTCTTTACCGCTGACGCATCCGCGGTCTTATTCACTCTTGTGACAGAGTCACGTGTAGTTATGAAATGCTTACTAGCTGCGTCTCTGTCTGACAGCCATTTCACTCACACACAGTTCGCTGACGGTAGGCTTTCCAACTTGCCGACGCAGCGGCTGCCGTCATCACGCAAGGTGGATGAGCATTTTCTGCTACCGGCTGCTGACCTTATTCCGTGTTGCTAAAGTGAGCAAACCAAGATCTTAACACATTTCCCTGTCACAATGTTTGCGGCGTAACAATAGTTTTGAGTTTCTAACATTTTAATTGTATTTTTTGCAAAAGAAATCGGTGTTTGAATTTCAGCGTGCATTTTGACATACGTCTGCACTTAATATGTACATTAAGAAAGCTGTGAAAGAAAACTGGTGGAAGTTTCGGAAAGAAATTAAGGTTCAGGGAGCAGATAAGGAAAGTCTGTATGCTCTTGAACTGTCGATCCGCTTACAACATCAGTTGAAATTTTAAGATGAATGTGAGAAAAAGTAAAAGGAAAGTGCCGCGGTGGAGCGACCGAGCACATTGAGGCGCTATGCTACGATGCGCGAGGCATGGATGTTTTGCCGTCTTTAGTATAAGCTAGTTCATAAGTAGCTTGTAAGTTTAGGGACTGATGACCCCGCACTTAAGTCCCTTAAGCTTAACAAACATTTGAACACATTATTGATTAAGCTGAAGCATTGAATTAAAATTTGTTATGCGGCCGGAAATCGAACCCGGACCTCCATGCTTACTAGGCAGACATCTTATCGTTAGACCACCACACCACTAACGATTAAGGCGCCTCAATAGTTACTGGTGTTGGGGTCTAACGGTAAGACGTCTGCCCAGTAAGCATGGAGGTCCGGTTTCGATTCCCGACCGCATCACAAATTTTAATTCAATGCTTCAGCTTAATCAATACTGTCTTTGACATATTTGAGACGGAAAACCGTCTCAGGGATTGTTTATTTGTATTAACTTGATATTTATATCACCTTGACAGGATTGTTCCAATATGTCCATTGCTAAGGTGCTATTCCGCTGCATGGAGAGCCTTGTCAGTAGGGGCAATTATCTTTGGAACACAGAAGCTGAATTAAAGTTTGTGTGCCGCGGTGGAGTAGCCGAGCTGTCTAAAGCGTCTGGCTGCGGAGCGCGCGGTTGCTCGCCGTGGAGGTTCGAGTCCTCCCTGGAGCATGGGTGTTTGTGTTTGTCCTTAGGTTAGTTTACCTAGGTTTAAGTCGTTTGTAAGCTACGGACTGATGACCACGCAGTTTGGTCCGATAGATTTACAAACATTTGAACATTTGAAAGTTTGTGACGTGGAGGGAAATCGTACTTAGCCATGGCCCAGCGCGCCCGGTCAGGGGGCTAAACACCCTCTGTAATAAAAAAGCTGAGCCAAATATTCGACAAACAATGAAGAACGAACCAAACGAACGACAGCAGAGCACAGATCTACCTCAAGAACAAAAAAAAAAAAAAATAAAATAAAACGGTAAGACGTCTGCCTAGTAAGTATGGAGGTCCTGGTTCGATTCCCGGCACAAATTTTAATTCAATGCTTCAGCTTAATCAATGACGTCTTTGACATATCGAGACGAAAATCCGTCTCAAGGATTATTTGTATGAAATTGAACATTTGAACTTAAAAGGAAAGTAATAGAATGTTGTTGAATTAAATCAGGCAATGACGAGGGTGTTGGATTAGGTACTTGGACAGCGTTCTACTATAGTTACGCGATAAGCTTGTTCGGAGCCCGCAGTGTTCATTGAGCGTGGCTGCAGTGTTTACATCTATTTCCGCGTGCTCCCCGTCAGCAGTTTACACGCGCGGTCAGAACGGATAACCGCTGGCGCGCCGCCAGGAGAAACTTGGGTAACGCGCAACCGCACGGCAGTCGCCGGCCACGGCAGCGACGATGATAAACCTCCGCCCAGAACACATCCCTGTTTTCTCCTGCAACGCCGTAAACAGCATAAAGTTGCCTCCGCGGTACACAGTTTGTTCTGCAGCTTTGAGTTACAACAAAAGGCAATCCTCCACCTCCAGCGTACGCAGCCGGCAGAGCGTTACAAAACAGGGCAGCTTACTTATTCCCAGTCTGCTGAATCCGCACGTAGCAACTTGAGTTATTTAACTGTTATTAACTGAGTTACAGAATTCAAATGTTCAAATGTTTGTAGAGCTTATGGGACTTAACTACGGGGTCATCAGCCCCTAAACTTACAAACTACTTATGAACTAGCTTATACTAAGGATGGCACAAATATCCATGCCTGAGGGGGGATTCGAACCCCCGACCGTAATGGCCGTACAAACCGTGACTGGAGCGCCTCAGTCCCCTCGGCCACCGCGGCCGGCAGTTACAGAATTAGCTGTTATTTAAATAACTGTCAAAGTTGCATTAAAGGTGTCTTTATTATTGATGAGTACTTTATTATTGATGAGTACTTTCGGAAATTTTGTCCATTTTCGAATTTACCTGACAAAACGAAATGTAAAGCGTTTTGTATGTGCACAAAGACTAACCCTAAGGCCAGAGAAATATGACAAAAAATCTTATAAAATACTCTCCACTCCATTAGGGCTGTCTGGTACAGCTACCAATTCGATTGTTTAGTAATAAAAAACAGTCGTCCATTAAATTTCGGGAATGCAGTCGCTGATATTTCGGCCGCGTTCCGTCCGACCATCTACAGAGTGAGTCGAAGACTGTCGACGAAGTGCCGGGCGCGGCCTTATAAGCCTGATCGCGGTGGCAATGCGCGTGCGCATCACAGATGCTGGTTTACTGCATATCGAAGTACTCACACGCGTGCGCCCTCCGTGGCGGAAGCGCTCCGGTGTTCACTTTTCGATATATGCTCGGCAGCGGAAACGCCTTCACGTCTTCTCTGCAATTTCAGTACTCCAAGTGCAGGACTCCAAGCTTTGTCTAAATTAAAACCTTTATCTCTGTTTATTAAGTTGTTGGCCAGTCTAATTTCAACAGCTTCCTTAAATATAGCATCCCAAAAGGAAGAAATGGGTATCAAAACCTTCACCATAGTTCATGGAATGACCAGTCTCTATGCAATGTTCAGCTACAGCTGACTTGTCTGGCTGTAATAGGCGAGTATATCTTCTGTGTTCAACGCATCTCTCGTGAACAGTGCGTCTTGTCTTCCCTACATATGAATTATCACAATATCCGCATGGGATTTGGTTCACACCTGCTTGCGAAGCAACAAAACATCCTTTACTGACCCGAGTAAGGCTGCAATCTCCACAGTAAACGATTTAGGAGACAATCTGAATAGCTCCCTTAGACTGTTCGTGGATGATGCTGTCGTTTATCGGTTAGCGAAGTCAACAGAGGATCAAAAGCAACTGCAAAGCGATTTAGACAAAATTTCTGCTTGGTGCGAAAATTGGCAATTGACACTAAATAAAGAAAAGTGTGAAGTAATACACATGACAACTAAAAGAAATCCGCTGAACTTCAATTACACGATAAATCAGTCAAACCTTAGGTCGTAAATTCTACCAAATACCTAGGAGTTACAATTACGAACAACTTTGACTGGAGAGAACACATAGAAACTATTGTGGGGAAGGCGAATCAAAGGTTACGTTTCATTGGCAGAACGCTTCGAAGATGGACCAGCTCCACCAAAGAAACTGCATACATCACACTTGTGCGTCCTCTCCTGAAGTACTGTTGCCCCTTGTGGGACCCTCACAAGGTGAGACTGACGGAAGATATTGAGAAGGTTCAGAGAAGGGCAGCTCGTTTTGTTTTATCCCGTTACGGGGGGGAAAGCGTCACGGAAATGTTGCACGAATTGGGGTGGAAATCATTAAAAGAAAGACGTTATTCATTGCAGCGTGTTCTGTTTACGAAGTTTCAATCACTGACTTTTACTTCTAAATGTGAAAATATTTTGCTAGCACCCACCTACTTAGGGAGACATGACCATCCCAATAAAATAAGAGAGATCAGATCGAAAACGGAACGATTTAAATGTCCTTTCTTCCCGCACGCTATTAGAGAATGGAACGGTAGATAAAAGTTATGAAAGTGGTTAATGAACCCTGTGCCAGGCACTCAAATGTGATTTGCAGAGTATCTATGTAGATGTAGATGTAAATGTAGCATCCCAAAACGAAGAAATGGGTGTCAAAATCTTCACCTCAATATAGTTCATGGAATGACCAGTTTCTATGCTATGTTCAGCCACAGCTGACTTGTCTGCCTGTAATTGTCGAGTATATGTTCTGTGTACAACGCTTCTCTCGTGGACAGTGCATCTTGTCTGGCCTATATATGAATTATCACAATTTCCGCATGGAATCTGGTATACACATGACTTACGAAGCAACAAATCATCCTTTACTGACCCGAGTAAGGCTGCAATCTTCACAGGTGGCTGGAAGATAACCTTAACACGATGTTTGTCGAGAATGCCGCTTATCTTTGACGATAGAGCGCCCACGTAATATAAAAAGGCTCGTGATATGTAAGTATTGTTTTCGTCTTCTTCTTCCACGTCACGTGCTTGCATTTTCGGACTCACATCGAATGCTCTGCGAATCTGTTGCTGTGAATATCCATTCGCTTTGAAAATGCTTTTCAGGTGTGTGAGCTCTTCAAAAAATGTTTGTATAGTTTATAGGACTTAACTACGGGGTCATCAGTCCCTAAACTTACAAACTGCTTATCAACTAGCTAACACTAAGGACGGCACAAATATCCATGCCCGAGGGGGATTCGAACCCCTGACCGTAGTGGCCGTGCAGACCGTGACTGGAGCGCCTCAGTCCCCTCAGCCACCGTGAGCGCTTCATGCAAGTTCTCATCGTCTGATAAACAATGTGCTCTGTGCACCAATGTCTTAAGAACCCCTGCGGTTTGTGATGGATGATGGCAGCTACTGACTTGTAAATACAGATTCGTATTGGTTGGTTTTGGATATACTACATGCCCTAACGTACTATCAGTATTTCATCCAGAACAGGGAGGCAGCATTTGCATAGTAAATTTGATATTAGCGTGGATGTAGTTCATATGGTAATGAAATCGATGTAACTCACTCTGAAGATGGCCAGACGGTATGCGGCCGAAATATCAGCGGAAGAAGTGGATTTTGCGCAGCTGCATTCACGAAATTCAATGGACTATACAATACGCCGTGAAAAGTTGAAAATGCACAAAAACAGTGTTTTTTGCAACTTGTTTATTGATTTTTACTGTGTATCACCCTTGTGGGGCATCCTCAGAAAGTCTGAAAAATAAATAAAGTGGTGTGCATAAAACTTAAAAGCCAAATATTAGCGCTCACAATCCACTAAAAAATTAATAGAATGTTAACTGACCTTAAAATATCACATCAGATGAGTTGAACCAAAACCCATGCTAGCCACAATCTGGCAGCTTCCAATTATTATAACTAGAATACGGTTGACAAAACCCATCATAATCCTGTAAATAACATAGGAACACAGACGACATTAAAATGCAGACCTATCCTGCACGATCGTTATAAAGATACGTTAAAAATTTTAAATATAATTATTGATTTTAGGCATCAAAAGCAAAGAAAAACAAGCGGAGCATGAAGAAGTGAGAACATAAAAGCGCATAACAAATGAATTTACCTAAAACATAGCTGTAGCGGCGGCCACGGTTGTGCAACGATAGGGGCACATTCACACACCTGGTCAACATGTCGATGTGTACAATATTACGTTAACATTGCCGTCAAGCCGGCTTGCTGTTGAAACAAACAGTGCGCTATTACGAAGTTAATACGGCGTAGGCCCGGTGGCGGCGTTCGTGTACATTACGTCAAACAGCTTAAATTTAAAGTAGGAGGAAAACTGCTAAAGGCATACGACAACAGAAGCTGAAAAGACCATTGCTGCCTTATTTGCATCAGGATCAATTAACAGTGATTCTAATCAGTAATTTTTTTAATTAATAAAAGCTTTATACACAGTAAGGAAATCTTACATTCGAATAGGTCCAACAATAACGGATTACCAGTTTCACTGAAGAGCTGTTTTTTTAGAAACCAAGGTTTTTGTTTTTATTTTTTTATTTAACCTTTACCCCACCCCCACCTTTCTTCCCTCCTGCAGCTCCCAACCACCACCTCTCAATCCCACTTTTTAGGATTAATCTGTGCTTTTGTATTGAATTTTCTTTTATACATCGGGTTGAGTACGGGGGTATACATGTGTGATTGTACCCATCTGAAAAACACACCTTTCGTCGGTTAGACCAAACTGGTAGACAAGACTTGTTGCAATAGTAATCGAATTAATACAACTTTTACCTTCTATAATGGTATCTTTTGATTTTCCATTTTTTGCACTTCCTCATTTCTGTACGCCATTCTTTCTAACCAAATATACACGTCGCTATTAAAGTGCTATTAACGAAGTAGTACTTGATATTCAATACGTTACATTAATTGTTCGCGTACTTGTAGTGACTATACCGCATACTTTCCGTTTACCTGTCACCTCCCCTCTCCCCTCCCTTCCCGTCTCCACACTTCTTACAAAACACACAATCGCTTATCTGTGTTAATCATATTACTGGCCTTAACTTGGGTTTCTCTTCATCCAACCCTGTTCCATTTGCGTACGCAGATTAGTTCATGGCTATCTACAAATTAGATACGTTGGTCAATCCTTTGTGTATTATAAATTCAAGTTTATAATTTAAAGAAGAAAATAAAATTAAAAACTTCTATTGAACTGTCAAATGCTGAATTCTCTCTGTCTTAGCACGCCGACAGCTTGCTTTTTTTCGCTTCATTTTCCACCGAAAATCTATTGTTAACTAATTTTCTCCTTGTTGAACTTCGCTTGCAATGGTGGTTTCATTATCTCTATCTATATAAAAGCGAAATGACACTCATTCATACGCTCACTCACTCACTGACTAAACACGAAATCTCGAAAACTACTTCACCTAAATTTGGCAGGACTGTAGTTTATTGGTAGTAGACGTCGCTAAGAAACGATTTTGCGATAGAACCGATAGTTCAGGAGATATGACGTCATAAACAATGAAAACTTCCCCGTTTTGCGGCACGTGATACTGTGATTTTATCAGTCCACTATTTGAGAAGGATAGCACTTAGCAAATTGCAACAAACTTTAAACATAATCTCAAACCTTTAGGAAACTTTTTCTCGCTAACAACCATAGCAAAATGATGAAATGAAAAAAGTTTCTCACTTACAATTCTTCCGCTGTTCACGTAGTAAAACTGCGGCATTCGAGATATCGTTGAAATTTGTAATTTCTACACTACATATTGCACCTACAGGAAATTTTACAGACAGTATACACACATATAGTTGAATGTAACTTCTACATTGTATCATAGTACGACACGTACTTCATGAGATACCAGCACATAAACAGTAACGTTCATGGAAAACCTCCCCATCATGCACCAAGTTTTAATCTATTACTTTTTTACTACTAATTACATTCGCAACAGATTTTTCAGACATAGAGCACTTATAAAATAAATATATATATATACCTGAAAAATTATACAACTGTACAGCATATAAAATTGTAAATCTGAGATCATATATACTGCAATGGGTAAAAACTTTTCACATCAGCATTACGTTTTATTACATTTCTTATTTACTGCTAAGGCACTCCTGTATTCCAGTGAGCTTGAGGAAATTCCCGAAAGATGACAGTGGTGTTGAAAACTTTGAAGCAGCTTTGATCTGTGAAACGCGTACCGCTGTAGGAAGAAGCAATAGATATCTATAGAGCTACAGGGAAAGGAAGAGATTGAAATAGAGTACATCCGACGAATACCCATTATTTCCGACAGATCTGGCTTTTTACTGCAAGAGACTGCAGTTTGCTGTGGGATTTGCATTTTCTATTATGATTAATAATTCAATGGGCAATCTACTCATTACTGTGGATGTATTTGAAAAATGTTCAAATGTTTGTAAATCTATCGGACCAAACTGTGTGGTCATCAGTCCGTAGCTTACAAACTACTTAAACCTAGGTAAACTAACCTACGGACAAACACACACACCCATGCCACAGGGAGGACTCGAACCTCCACGGCGAGCAACCGCGCGCTCCGCAGCGAGACTCTTTAGACCGCTCGGCTACTCCACCGCGGCGATGTATTTGATGTTTCTCACACGGACAGATTTATATCGCTTGCTCAGGCATGGGCTCTCCACAGAAAATATTCATATTATATCCTGGACAAGTCACAAGAAATATTGTTTATACTCAGAAAGGAAGGAAGGAAGAAATATTAGCGTTTAACGCCCCGCCAACAACGTGATCATTATAGGCAGAGCTTACACTCTGATTGTTAGGGTAAGGATGGGAAAGGAAATAGTAATTTGAAGTTTTTGTGAATACTATGCTTCTAAGTATGGTGTAGTACAGCAAAACTCCAAGAGTGCTAAACGAACTTTTATGGGGTTTCCTAGGTCAACTGAGAGTACCTTGGGGCAAAATATAAGCTTCATTTTATCAAAATAGGATCAGGAAAGAAAAGATATCGTAATTTGTGGTTTCTGGTGTGTGCTACGCATGGATTGCTGAGTATTATAACAAAGATCCCATAGAGGCATTGTTACTGAGATAGTACACCAAATAACTAATAAATGGCGATGCTTTTTTTTATTCACATAACTAAGTTGTAATACACTGAAACAATGGCTACGATTTTCCTTACGGCAGCGGTGTAGTGTATTGATGTTGAATCCCTTTTGAAACATCAGTCACGTACTATGAGGGGAATAATTCATTGTGTTGATAATTAAATAAATAATTATTTTTTCCGATCAGTGAATTAATGATCAACCTAAAGCGAATATTTCGTTGCCAAGGTTAACATACTAAACCGCTGCCAAAGCAAGTAAAATTTATCTCAGGTACTATATATATATATTTTTATTAGCTGTATCCCGCATGCCTTGCAATGCCATGGAAAGAAAAAAAGTGCGGTTTTTCATGGGTATCATTTTAATTTAAAATATAATGACGTTGTCTCACATCTATCGATGTTTTCATTTACTAAGAATCCTTTGCAAGGAAACACGAATTTATGTAGTTTCCTTTCTGAATTCGGTGCGTACGTATTATATCTTGAGTTCATTCTTTTTAGGAATGCCTAGAAAACGGTGTAGTACAGTACAAAACAAATAATCGCCCTGTTAGTTACGTACTGCACCAAAGAACTAATATTTGGCGCAGCTGTGTGTTTTAAATTTTTTATTTCTTTTCGAAGGTTATGCCACAGAACGAAAACGAATCATTAAAGGTGCTGATGGTTTTGTAGTGCTACAAAGAAACAAAATATGATCGTGATGTGCGTATCCCTTCAGTAACAGAAGTATTTTGAACTTAGAGCCGCAATCTAATCTCTGCAAATACGAACTACATTGAACAGAGAGTTGCTGATTACACTTCGTATATTCACAGCTTAACGGCATTTCTTTGCTTCTTTTGACAGGGAACATTTCAATATAAAACATAATGACATCCTTCGCATCTATCGATGCTCCAGTTAACGTAAGATTTCTTTGCAATCAAAATCGAATTTATGTAGTTCCCTTTCTGATTTCTATAAAACTTATCTTCATTACATTGAGTGCGTTCTGTTTAGGAATGCTTTTCTTTTTGTTCTTATAATTATGGCATAATAGACTAGAAGAAGGGGTACAATTTTACTTACGGCGGCGGCGATGCGTGCTGATGTTGGCAACGGCCGTTAAAATGTTTTTTTCAGAAATCGGTCACGTAGAATGAAGGTAGTAATTCTCTATGTTCACGATGAAATACATAATTTATGCTGTTCTCGTCAGTAAATTAATCATCCTCCTAAAGCGAATAGTTCGTTTCTAACGATAGCCAACTAAACAGCTGTCACTGCAAGTGAAATTTAATCGGGGTGGGACACAATTTTTTTTTTCTTCCTAGCTGTATCCCATATGCTTTGCAATGTCGTGGAAGGAAAAGAAGTGCATCTTTTGATGGGTATAACCACTAAATTGTATATAGAGTAGAAATATCTGTGGAGTGAGCATTGCGTTCTGTGCATATTCTTAACGTTAATCTGGAATTACCACTTGTTATTGAGACAAATCCACTCTTTCACACATTTATTTGCTATTACGATTGGTTTGTATCGCATTGTCTGTAAAGAAGCCCCAAAGCTTCGCAGGGCAACCACATAACATGAAATAATATGTAAATAAATATGGCACATAAGCAACAAGAAAGTTGAGAAAGCGTCGCTAAAAGGGTCATTTACACATAGCGTCGTAGCCGAACGAAAAGGGACCAAATATATCTACTGCATCTTCAAGCGTTAACATCGTGGAACAAATCGCTCAGAGATGTGTACAGTCCGAACCATTGAAGTATATTTAACAGTCTGACCAAATACTGAGATCTTGATCACAGCCTGTGATTCATTTGGTTGTGGTAGGTGTCACATGATAGCATTATCTAAAATATCTAAAACTGTTACTTGATTTTCCTAATCTGATGTGTATTTCTATTAGATATTTCCGTTTTTTTTTAACGATTTTCAACATTTTTTTTTAATTTTTACAGATTATAACTCCATCTAACATGAAACTAAAAAATAATGTATCATAAAAAACTTACAGTAATGAATCGAATTCTGCAATAAAATACGGCTTCCTATTTAAGATTTCAAAGACACCCTCTTCCCGCTCCCGGGAGTGGTGCAGGGATTGGAGCTTTACGTTAATGGAAGTCCCTACTGGAGGTGAACACCTTTTATTGCAAAAATTTTTAAATCCAATTTATATTTTTAAAATATTTCGAAAAACAGTTTATATGTCTCACCAAGTATTGTATTCTTTTGCCGAAATGCTCTTTTTTTGCCGAATGGAAACAAATAAGTTTCACTTATGTTTAATTTGATGACATCATATACTGCAACTGATCCTTGATATCCCTATCATAGCGACTGACATGACGACCTCACTGATTCCACATTGGTTTCGTCGAGTACAAATGTAAGGGTCTTACCGGCCGCAGCAGTACGTCAATGTAGCGTAGACTAATGAGAAGTCTACACGCCCTGAGTTTTTGTTGTGCTTGCTGCGTTCCTTCGGTCACTTTAAGGTGCATCTTCAGGTGTAATATGAATCACGTCAATGTGACATGGATGTACTGGAAATATAAAACATGTATGGTCCGTACCTTGTAGAAAAAGTGTGTACAAGGACGCACAATGATTCTGGGCCTTCCCAGCACGTCCATGTCACATTGATTTTGTCCATATTGCGGCGGAAGATTCAACTTAAACTGCTGTGAAGCTGTTCATGCCGAGTCAATAAAGGTATTTTAAAGCTGGAGGTATTTTGGCTGCGAATTTGGCTAATTTTATCAAATTTATTCCATTCTAAATTTATATGGCATGTAACTATGGATAGTCAAGGTAAGGTCTATAGTATGTATAGACTGTTAATCAGCGAAACTGTATATTTAATAGTGTAATGGACGCATTACAGTGTCAAAGCTTGAAGTTAAGGTACTGTTTAGTACAAGAAAGGAATCTGTTGAAACGTAACATTTTCGTTTTAAATTTAGTAATTTATACACCGATATACACATTTTTAACTCACTCATCTTCTTCTTTCAGGTGTACCGCCTTGGAGCACATGAGCTAAGGTAATGATTAGCCTACATTAATGCATGCCCATCGTAATAACCAATTAATAAACTTGACTGCCAGCGGAATAACTCTTCAGATCTCTACAACTGGTTGACAACGGCTTTCTCTACACACTCCATCACAAAAACGCCAAGGTAAATCCAGTTCTAGATACCACAGAGGCGACAGTTAAGCAAGCTAAAGCCGTTGATGAATCGTGGCACCTTGTACTTTGATAAAAGAAGAAAGAAAAAGAATGCTGGGATAATTGTGGTCCAACCTGACATCGGACCATTTGTTTCACTTCATGTTAGTAAACTCCAAGTAAACTGGTCGGCAGGTTGGCGTCATGTCATAAAATAGACTGTTGTTTTATCTACCTATGTCACGTTCTCTGTGTACCTGCTCTTACCTGTCATCTTGTGGTGTGTAATTAAAATTCATCTCTTACTTAGTCTTACCCGTAGAGCCACACTGTAGTTTAAGTAGAGGACTAGAGAGAGGGTAACCCATTAGCAAGGGCAGTAACCCACGTCCTTAGTCCGTCGTAGCAGTTTCAACTCCGGCGCTCTTCCTCAGAACTAAGTGCTTCCTCTACGCCCAAGTGCAAGAACACCTCGAGCAAACATCACAAGAGGCTTTTGTTGTATGAGTAAAGGGCTGAAACTTTAGACAAAGCCTCCATGCAACGCCCACACTCACCTTTCAGATACATGGATGAGTTCCATTTAATCATCACTGTAAAATCTTTATTATGCAGTGTTCGATTAATTGGTGTTCGTGAAAACTTACGAGTGGGAACGCCAACGGTATTTAATCTTCTTAGTCTGAAAACCCGTACTGCGTTGTCTGCAAATATCTGCAGCTATTTATTCGTTTAACCCGGTCACTGTACATCATTTTTGTGGGTTTGCACGAAGCAAATTGTAACAGTTCATAAATTCTGTCAGGACCCCACAAAGTCTAAATGAAATCTGTAAGTACCGATGGTTACCATAAATTATCCACAGCAGAAGAATTCGCTGCCAAAGAAGATGTACTGACATGTTATGAACAGAAAGTAAATACTGTATTCCAGAAATACCACCTTCAGAATTAATAGTTAGGTCTACCGCGAAGCACGCATTAACAAAATGAATGGAATAATGGAACAGGTAGAATACTTAAGACGTGCCACTATGGGACGGTGTAACTGTTACTACTTTGGGGTGTACAGTTCACGTAACGATACCAGAGTGAGCCCTTGACACCCTGTAAGCAACTTCGTGAACTTATTCTTACATCGTTTGGTTATGAGCTTTTCGGTATGCAGGTTCTTCAGGCAGTTTTAGCTGCATGTGGGATTGTGATACAGTAGATATTTCTGTACAATAGGTATCAAATGCAGTTCCTATATTTTTAAATTAATGGAATGATTCTGAATTATTTTTAATATTTTCATGATGACACCTCATTATTTTTACGTGGCAGTAAAATCTGCTACATACAGTTAGCAACCGCTGTAACCATTTTCGTGAAGTTCCTCTTACGTAGGCTGGTATATGTGAGTGGTGGAACAGTAGATTCTTCAGTTTTAGCTGAATGTGGGATTATGATACAATAGTTATTTCTGTACAATAAGTACTAAATGAGTTCCTGTATTTAAAAAAAAATGTTCAAATGTTTGTATAGTCATCAGTCCCTAAACTTACAAACTACTTATGAACTACTTACGAACTAGGACGGCACAAATATCCATGCCTGAGGGGGGAGTCGAACCCCCGACGTAGTGGCCGCGCAGACCGTGACTGGAGCGCCTCAGTCCCCTCGGCCACCGCGGCCGGCGTATTTTTAAATTAGTGGATTAATTCTGTGCTATTTGTAATGTCTCCATGATGATACCTCATTATTTTTAAGTGGCGGTAAATCCTACTAAATAGAGTTAGAAACCAGTGAGTATCTGGCTGGCTATTGAGCTAGTATATCTAACACAGAGAAAATACAAGACCTCAAGAATGTATATTTTTCATTTCAGAGTTCCGGTGGACATCCCTCGGTTTCCATCCTAGTCCACTTTCAAAACTATATTATAAATCTACACTTCTGTATGGAGTATGCTACTCCAGAGAAATCATACCAAATTCTAAAGTATAGTTTTTATGCTACCCTCAATTCAGCTAGCGATCATTGCAAACTTATAAAATGTATCTGCGTTAAATTAAATTCATTTTTGCACATTTTATATTGTATACTTTATTCGTTAGGAGAAGATATGATGTATTTATTATTCAATCCGTACGTTTCCGCTCCATCTGCGGAGTGGAAATCGTAGCTTCGTTGAATGTCCGAATCACACCATAGTTCGCTATTGACTGCAGCTAAATTCCGTTTCCGCATACTCCTGTGCAGAGGCATAACTTGTAACCTGTTTTAAACATTCGGGCTTCATTCGCCATTGACGGTTGCCGCTGTTGCTGACGCCCCAAACGAAAATTAAAAGCAAATTTCCTACTGATTCTAGTATCTATTATATCAACTGTTAACTACTCACAGAAGGACAATTTCTAATTTTATTCCCTGACCATCCCTGCAAAGAAATGTAAAATAGTATCTTGTTATGTTTCGTTACGCTTTTATAATAACTGCCTCACGGATGATTCACTTTGTCATTGAAAAATTAAATAATGCTTAATTCAGCTGTTACTGGTTGCGAACACTACATGTTCGACATTTAACATCCGTAGTTGGAAAATATTGTTGTATTCCAGTTTCTTCCATGACTGAGACTAATTTTATTTTCAGGTCTAATTAGAATATTAATCCGCCGGCCGCGGTGGCCAGGGGGACTGCGGCGCGCCAGTCACGGTCTGCACGCCCTCTACGGTCGGGGATTCGAATTCCCTCTCGGGCATGGATATTTGTGCCGTCCTTGATTTGATTTTGATTGTTTAAGTAACTTGTCTAAGGACTGCTGACCATGTAATTTGGCCCAATAGGTTTACAAACATTTGAACTCATTTAGCGTCAGTCCCATTCTTCCATCTTCGTCCATCAGTTCCCACGTCCTCCAACGCCAACATGTTCTCGCCAGAAAGAACGATATGTTATGCGAATCCTGGAATCTCTATCTCCCTGCCTGTGTCTTCGCTGGCATTTTTGTTTCTAGTTCACGTTAGCATTTTATTCATTGCTATATTAAACAGTGTTGGCAATGTAATGTTTCTTTGTTTTCCTCCTGATTTAACTATGCACTGTTTTTTAAGAATGTGTTTTTCCTATTCTTTCCACTCTCATCAAACTGGCTTATCCTTACCATGAAAACTACCAGGAGGAAGAGGCAGCCTACATCACAATTTATTTAAAAATTCTTTATTTATTGATTACCTGTTTTAATGAGCGTCGTATCCTCAGATCAGTCTCCAAAACATATTTTCAAAGGAGGTTCATTTGTGCCCAATTTGTTTGCAGTTCCATATTCTTTATCTTCCACATCTCTTATGACGGTATAATAGGCCTTGTTGGAGTCTCTAGAATCTGCCTTAGCGTGAAAATTAGGTTTGTAGTCGCCTACTTGCACCTTCTGTACTATGTCAATAACATAAGTTTTGAGTCTGTGTAATACCATTTTCGAGAGGATTTCGTATAACAAATACATCAGTGATATACAGCTGTAGTTCTCGATCATTAGTCTTAACGCATTTTTCCGTATTGAACATATAACGATCACTGCCCATTGTTCAAGTATGCCTTCCTGATTCCATATCTGTGTTATCAGAAGGCGAATCTGTGCATGTATCTCCTCACGAGCGAATTTTTTCAGTTCTGCTTGTATCCCATCTCTCCTTGCTGCTTTTTTCGATACCATCTTGATAGCCATTTTCATTTCTTCTACCGTTCAAATTACATTTTGTAGTTCCACATGCTGGTTATTTTCTTGGTTTTATCCGTCTTTTTTATTGTCAGGCACATTCAGCAAGTTTTCAAAGTAGTTCCCAATTCTCTAAATTGTTCTTCTTTCTAGTTACGTAGTCCTCATCTTTATCTTTCATCATACAAACCACAGGTGTATAACCATTCTTGAAAACTTTTACAGTTTTGTAAAACTGTTTTGTGTTGTTCTTGATGATGTGGAATGAACTAAGTTTAGCCTAAATGGAGCGGAAATTACACTACATTCACCCAATGTTTGGTAATGAGAGCAGTCAGTGACTACCAAGAAGCTTCAAACGAGATTTCAAACAATATATCAACTTTTTCTTCGATTACACGCTTTAAGCGCTTGAAGTCAAACATTTAGCATATGACTCATTCTTAAGATAATCATACAGTGCAACATTTCGATGCATTGGATTTCAATTGTTCATGGAATCAGTGCTATAACCAGTGTAACAGTAAATAAGCAATACAACTACTTTTCTGCTCTTAGAATACTTTGAAATGAGTATAATTAAAATCTGCTGTGTAACTAATAGTCCGAGGAGGGCTACGTTTGATGCTAAAAACTTGATTTATTCTTTATTTTATTGGTTTTTTTCTGTTTAATAGGACCTAATTGAGGAGTGAGACACCATGGTCATGGAACAAGTCAATACATTAATTGTTACACAAGAATGGTAATAGAAAATTTTTAAGAAGTCCTTTGCACACGGCAATCTTAAGACAAAGTGAAAAGAATCAATAAAGAAAAAAATGAATTAGCTTAATTGTTTAACTTTTGTAGCAGTTCCTCGACAGAATAAAAGCAGTGAGCCATGGGGTAATTTTAATTTAGATTTGAAAACTTGTGGATTAGTGCTAAGATTCTTTAATTCTTGTGGCAGCTTATTGAAACTGGATGCCGAAGAATACTGTACACCTTTCTGCACAAGTGTCAAGGTGGTGTGATGCAAATTTAGATTCGACTTCTGTCTCGTAATCACCGAGTGCAAGCTACTAACGCCTGGAAATAAGCTGATATTATTAACAACAAACGACATTAAAGAAAAAAACCTATTGTAACGCTAGTGTAAAAATTCCCAAACTACTGAAAAGGGTTCGACATGACGCTCGTGAACTTACACCAGACACTGCTCGAACCGCCCGTTTTTGAGCCAGAATATCAGGCGAGTTACCCCAAAAGAACAATGCCTTACGTCACAAGTGATGTATTACCGTAAACTGGAAATCAGCTGCGGGGCAGTTGTTTCGATGTGTTGCTCTTTGCACTGTGGTCCCTGCTAATACTAATTAAGACGGTAGGTACGCTGTGCGTCTTCAGCATTAAGTGTTCAAAAGCTCGTGAGCGGACAATCTGTCGAGCGCAATCTGTCCGCATGCCGCCTACTGCTGCCAGCCCAGATGATGGAGTGTCTTCATCCATCACCGCGGTTCCCGTTGGCCGGCGGCTTGGCTATCTCGATCGCCTCCTTTATCTTCCTTTTGAAGTCAAGTGGTTGCCCAGCCAGCACGCGAGCTTGCAGTAGCCTTGTAGGTTTATCGCATTCGTTCTGGTGTTCCGCCACCCTCAGCTTGCTAAGTTGTCCGAACAGCATGTCACACTGTTTCCATTGCAGCCGAGCTCCGATAGGACGCCTGTCTCCACTATGTAAACCAGTGATCAATCACAGCTGACCTCACATACTTCCAGCACATGCTGAGAATCGATGGCATCTTTGGTTAACCGCAGGAGGTCTCTATTTTTGCAGCCATTGCAAAAGAATCAGTTAATATTCATTAGACCCAACGGAAAACAATTTTTCACACACAATCTTTGAAACCCAGAACATCATGATAATTTTCAACAGTACTTGTTAGTTGTTGACCTCAGAATATTTTAAAGAGCTATTGATGTGTAAATACATCAATGATTACCTAAAACTATTAAATATAACAGCAATTCGGAATGTCGCATTTAGTAATAAAAGATAAATTTTAGAATAAAATAAATTTAAAACAGTTTGATTGAAGCCTTCATTAAGAACAATCAATTTCTTTTTTTTTTTTTCAGAATTTAAAAATGTTATGTACCAGGCAACAATGCAGTATTTTAAGAAGGAATATTATATTACGCCGTAGCATATAAAAACTACAAATAACCTGTATATTAAAATTATAGGACCCTTAAGGGTCTGCAGATTAGATTAATATTCAGATCAAATGTTTGTATAGCTTATGGGACTTAACTACGGGGTCATCAGTCCCTAAGCTTAGAAATTACTTATGAACTACCTACAACTAAGGACGGCACATTCAAGTCACCTGGCCCCGATGGAATCTATCCAGCTCTCCTGCAACAAGCGGGAGAAAATCTTATTAGATTCCTATGCAGGTTATTCAGGGTTAGCCTAGCAGCAGGAATCATTCCCAATGCCTGGAGGGCAGTGAAGGTTGTCTTCGTTCCAAAACCAGGGTTATGAGACCAATCAGCCTGTCCTCCTTCACTCTTAAGACATTGGAAAATCTGGTTAATGTGTATGTTGGAGAAAGGAGGTTAAGTAGGGCTTCTCTACATTCAAACCAACATGCATATCAACCAGGTAAATCATGTGAGACAGCTCTCCACCAACTCGTTGGGAAGGTGGAGAAAGCACTACACTTTCAGGAAATAGCCCTCTGTATCGTCCTGGACATCGGGGTGGCTTTTAGCAACAAGACCTTCGATTCCATGGTTAGGGCAGCAGAGGTGCATGACCTAGGGACCACAATACATAGGTGCACTAGGGCCATGCTCAGTGGAAGAATGGTATAGGCTACCATGATGAATGAAAAAATGATAATCAACACCACTAGTGGTTGCCCGCAAGGAGGAGTTGTTTCCCCTTTATTGTCGAATCTAGTGGTGAATGATCTCATTGGAGGATTAAACACTAGGCAGTACTTTTGCCAAGGATACGCAGATGATCTTGTCATAGTAATACTAGGCAAATTTGCTGACACAATGAAGAATATGGCACAAGGTGCATTGGACATTGTGCAAGACTGGTGCAGAAAACAGGATCTCGGGATTAGTCCTAAGAAGACTGTTGTTGTACCATTCACAAAGAAACATATCCAACACTCAAGTTGGAATCTAAAGCTTTTGAATGAAGCGCTACCTGCGAAGGGGACAGTGAAATATCTAGGGGTTACCCTAGATGAGAAACTGACATGGACCCATCACATTAGGAATATTTGCTCCAAGGCAAAAGGTACTTTGGTAAGTACCAGGAGAGCTTGTGGCAAAAATTGGGGCTTGAGCCCCAAGGGTATGCACTGGATATACACCACGTTGATTAGACCCAGGATCACCTATGGGGCGGTCGTGTGGTGGAAGAAGGTAGAACAGCAGGTTGCTGCTAAGAAGCTTGGTAAGGTGCAGAGACTAGCCTGCTTAGCCATAACAGGCGGAATTAGCAGCACACCAACTGCTGGGATGGAAACCATGCTGGATATGCCCCCATTACACATTTGGGTCAAGATGGAGGCAGCGGCTGGTGCATACAGACTCAAAACTGGAACTCTTTGGGATATCCAGAATCACACACTAAAAGAGTGAGTGAGGTAAATATAGGAAAGGTTGTGAAAATGCCAGCCGACTATATTATAACCCCATACTGCTTCAACAAGCCTTTCAATATAACAATTGGAAGTAGGGAGCAGTGGGAGAAAATAGTTCGACACCGTACGGGGGATATTGTCTGGTTCACTGACGGGTCAAAATCAGACCAAGGCATTGGGGCCTGGGTATACGGGTTGCAGCCAAGACTGGAGGGCGTTATCTCTCTAGGGAAACTGGCCTCATTATTCCAGGCCGATATCACTGCCACCAGGGCATGTGTGGAGGAAAATTTGCGTAGGTGCTACAATGATCGTAGCATCTATATCTATTCAGACAGCCAGGCAGCCCTCAGATCACTGGCAGCTCCTGCAACAAGGTCTAAAATTGTTGTAGAATGTCACAGGGTTCTGGTGGAGCTAGGGGAAAGCAATAGAGTAAACCTATTGTGGGTTCTTCGTTTGTGTGGCCATAATGTCCGTAGTTGCTTTCATAATTATGAATAGCAGTGATTTTCCGTCTTTGCAACTACAATAAAAATGCGATTTTTTTCTCACCAGACGCGTTTCGTTTTATTGAATGTAAAACATCTTCAGTGGTCTGTAATAATAGAAATCTACAGTTTGTTTTCAGTTTAGATCGAAAACAGTTCTTAAATGGACCCTGAAATGTAGGCCTAATGTTTGGTACTTACGGAAATTTTGTCTTCTTTTCGTTTCACATCATTGAATGCCGGTCTGTTTAATAAAATACCGCCGGTTCTTCATGCTGTGTCGTTTTCTCACTACTTTCACTGTCACTTTTTCACTGTTCATAGTTGTTTTTCACAGATCACAAGTGTTTGTTTTTGTTTTTACTCATTCTGCACAGTGTGTTATTGGAGGGTTGCCAACCTCACAAATTTAGTTCTTTCTCTATGTTTTATAATAAATTATGTTTCGGTGTATTTAGTTTTGATGTAAGCGGATTGGAATAGTGGCAGAGTAATACATGTATATATCTAATGGGAACATTATTATTATTTTTATTTTGTGTTGTTCAGTGAGAATCTTTGGTGACCAACGTGAGCAAAGTTTACGGAATTTCAGTTATTTGGGGGAAGTACATAGCGAGAGCACTAATTATAAACCTACGGTTTTCCTGGATCTTGTCATCAATAGCGTGAACCAGTTCTTCTGTAACCAAAGGTGGACGCCCACTTCGTTCTTTATCGTGCACATCGCTATGCCCACCATTGAACTGTCGGACCCATCTTCTCACCATCGAATCACTCATCGCATTTGGTCCGTAAACATCGCACGTTTGCCGATAAATTTCACTTGGTTTCACTTTCCTAGCTTTCAGAAACCGAATCACCGACTTGCTTTCACAGGGATTTTCAATCAACGCCGACATTTCAAACAAGCACAATAGAGCGTACGTAACTGACAGCGATCTCCAAATGGCGCACGTTCTTCTCCTTGATACACATCGTCTACAGCGCATGTGCGGAATTGCAATAGCAGCGCTGCAGCGGAGATAAATTGAAACGGAACGTACTTTCTGGACGCGCCTCGTGTATTCTGGCTATCTACATCTACTACATCTACATCTACACGGGATACTCTGCAAATCACATTTAAGTGCCTGGCAGAGGGTTCATCGAACCACAATTATACTATTTATCTCCGATTCGATTCTCGAATAGCGCGCAGGAAGAAAGAACACCTGAATCTCTCTGTTGGAGCTCTGATTTCTCGTATTTTTTCTGATGATCATTTCTACCTATGTAAGTGGGAGTCAAAAATATATTTTCGCTTTCGGAGGAGAATGTTGGCGATTGGAGTTTCGTAAGTAACCCACGCCGCAGCGATAAGCGCCTCTGTTGTAATGATTCCCATCCCAGATCCTGTATCATTTCCGTAACGCTGTCTTACCTGTATCGTGACAATACGAAGCGAGCTGCCCTTCTTTGGACTCTTTCGATGTCCTCCGTCAAACCCACCTGATAAGGATCCCACACTGGGCTGCAATACTCCAAAAATGGACGGAGAAGCGTAGTGTATGCAGTTTCTTTTGTAGTTCTGTGCTATGCCTATGGAAGAAGAAGAAGAAGAAGAAGAAGAAGAGAGGAACAGCACGCATTTTTGCATGTGGCAGGTAACAGTTAAAATGAACCTGGCAGTAAGTAATTATGCACAGACAGGAACATAACACGTAAGCCTTCGCCACACTTCATGTATTTTTAACTCTAAAACCCTTTTATAAATGTGATGATAGAGACGAAAATAAATGGACATAAATAAACTTCAGCAATTAGTAAACAAAATATTTTTTGTCTCTCCCAGGTCTCCAAAACTATAACAGACATAAAACGAAGCTCCAACTGGAAAGCCTGTCAACCATTTGAAAACAGATTTTAAAGAAAATCCGAAACCGGTCGTGGTTCAAATGGCCGCGGTGGAGTAGCTGAGCGGTCTAAAGCGTCTCGCTGCGGAGCGCGCGGTTGCTCGCCGATGAGGTTCGAGTCCTCCCTGGGGCATGGGTGTGTGTGTTTGTCCTTAGGTTAGTTTACCTAGGTTTAAGTAGTTTGTAAGCTACGGACTGATGACCACGCAGTTTGGTCCGATAGATTTACAGACATTTGAACATTTGAACATTTGGTTCAAATGAATAAACATTTTTATTCCATGCTTATGACAGATCGCTGTTTTTATTTATAAATATTATAGTACCGCAGCCACGGATTCACTATGTCAGTTTTTGAGGAAATAGCGTTGAGAATCTTTTTAATCTCTGTTATATTCGAAGTGTTTGGAAACTAAGACGAAATTGAATTTCTCCAGTTTTTAATAACTCTAAATTCTTTCAAAATACGCTCATTGATCCTTGTTAAACAGCACTCAAAACAGTTCAGTTACGTCCTCAACGACAAATGCCAAGTAATTATCTTTACTGTTCCAATTATCAGCCAGTTAAAGTCATTAACGGAAGATTCTCATCACTTGTCATGCATATTTTCAAAGGTCTTCCGGTGACAACGCGAAAAAATCGCTTTTTTTTCTCTGTTGAAGCGAACTGGATGCGGTCTTGCTGTCTACACGAGCGGGTTCCTCCTTATAGCCGGCCGCGGTGGCCGAGGGGACTAAGGCGCTCCAGTCACGGTCTCCACGGCCACTACGGTCGGTGGTTCGAATCCCCCCTCGGGCATGGATATTTGTGCCGTCCTAGATCGTAAGTAGTTCAGTTTAGGGACTGATGACCCCGTAGTTAAGTCCCATAGACTATACAAACATTTGAAACATTTTCCTCCTTATATGCGCTCGGCGAGGACGAACAATACTTACCCTCTTATTGGCCGCGTACGTTGCTATAGAACCCTCTTTTATGGTACAAAAGAACTAGCAACGCTGTACGTTGAAAACTTACAGACTTGCTAATTTTTCTACTTATAGTACGTAGCCGCGAGGCAATGGCCGCGCGTATCTAGGCACCTTGTCAGGGACTGCGTAGCCGTTATCGCAACAGGTTCGAGTCCTCACTCTGGCTTAGGTGTGTGTGTGTGTGTGTGTGTGTGTGTGTGTGTGTGTGTAGTCGTTAGTTTACTTTAACTTAGTTTAAGTAGTTTGTTGGTCTAGGTACGGATGACCACAGTAGCTTGGTTCCATAACATTACAAGCATCTGAACATATTTAGTACTTACTGTGCCATACAGTAGATAAATTTTTCAAATAACTATCTCGTAAATTTTAACTAGTAGAACTTTTTACATGGCAACCCAGAGTGTACTACAAATGTTGAATATTTTTAGTCTAACATGCTGTATCTTTCCTATAAATGCTACCTTCCTAATATTTGGCACAGTTTCATCCTTCTGCTTAGTAACTCAAGTGCTGTGTACTGAACCTGTAAGTTAATTCATAAGAGTGTCTTAATTTAGAACGTTTTTATACTTTCGAAAAATTAAATTCTTTTTTGTTAATAATTTCGCAGTTTTCCAATATATAAACATAAAACTACTTCTCTTACCAATTTGCAGTAATACAAATTTAAATCTAAAGTTTCTATTTTCTAGAATTTGTGTTTTGGTTATTGGATGTTACGTGCAGTTGTGAAATTCTTCGTAAATGAGCATATTTTAGCTGTAAACTTGTGTGTATGAGATTTTACGCCCAGTGCACTTTTTCAAGTGTAGCAGGCGCACATCCCGTGATATTAAAAAAATTATTCCCCTAGGCCCTACCCCTTTCTCTGTGCATGTTCTCTTCCGCATCACAGTTAATTTTCTCTGTCCACTGTATATTAAAAATTAGATAAAGCTGCCAACTTGGATGCTTATCGGTGAAACTTTGTCGAAATTTATTGCAAGCTTTAGGAGTATAGAAAGCTTCTCCATGTAAACACACTTGCATATGTCGAAGTCCGTTGTACGGTAGCCTCCACCTTGCACCTTGTGAAATCATGCGTTGACAGTGACTTTGCTTGTTTATTTTACCGAATAGATTATGATTCAATTCACTTTTGTACAAGGTGTGTACTTAATTTGGTCTCCCCACATTTATGTGCTTGTTTATTTTACTGAATAGATTATGATTTTAAAGTATCAAACCTCTGCTTTACGATTTAATGCTCCCCGTCCCATGCTTAATTATCTATTCATTTATTTTTTAACATTGATTTTCTATTTTTTAAAACGTTGGCTGCTTCCTTAATGAGTGAGCAGTTAGATAAATTTCCCTAGAGCATGTACTGTGGCCACTCATAAAGTAATTTTGAGCAGCAGTGAGCGCTTTAACTTACATCCACAGATCTCAACTGCCCGAGATTTTGCCTATTTTAATAACGGGGTACTTCCAAGCTACCCCCAAAATATTATACGATATGACATTATCGAATGAAAGAAAGAAAAGAAATTTTTTTTTTTTTTAATGTTTCCTACGTCTGGTAACAAACAAATGGCAAATACTGATTTATTAAGTCGTTTCTGCCGTTGTACAGTGTGATATCATTAGCAGAGTTTTCTAGAACTACGCTAGAAAAGCTATTTATTACAATACGTGTATCATCTGCAAACAAAACGAACTCTCCTTATGTTAGTATAACTGATGAGAAGTACACAAAAAAGCAATGACCCTAAAATGGATCCTTGTGGGACACCACATGTAATATCTTCCCAGGCTATTGATGACTGATGGCTTGATTTACTAGTCCCTTGCACTGACACCCTTTGTTTCCTGTTAGCGAGGTATGCCTTAACTATTTTGCACCACTGCCCACGACACCATAGAATTCTAATTTGCTGTATAGGGTGTTGTGGTAAGACAATCAGATTCCTTTCTTATATCATAGAATAATTTATCATCTAATGAGTTAAGTACATTTTCACTTATCTTGTAGCTTTAGAAACATTTAGATAAGCTTGGTATACTCTCACATACTTAAAGTAATACGATTCTTAATCTCGTTTAACATAACCTGACACTTGGTATAATGTCATCCAACATGTCATGCAGTATGGCAGTAGATGCCACTGAACCTTAGGGTGATTGATATTTGCCGTTAGAGACGCACCCCGAATTCGAAATCTCACAGCGTTGGTTAATTACGCTTAACTCATAAGAAAGCGCGAATATGTCATATTTGTCATTCCAATGTTCTTGAAACTCTGCTACGCATCAACAGACACCTCCGCGTGGCACAGCCGCTTCTGCCCTTACAACCCCATTCACTCGCAATGTCAGACAAACCAAATGCAAAACGTCGCTCTTACAGCTGCAAGCTACCGCACCAATAGGAAGGGGTGAGCTGAGACGCCCTGCTCTGTGATACTTCAAATACACAGCCTCACTCTACGTACGCTCACGGCCAAGTGCTCATCACTTATTCTACTGCACTTCCCTTCGTCGAGAAACGGCGATGCGTCAACAAGAGGCACAACGGCCCATCAATCCAAGCTGCATCCTACACAGATTTTCAAGGGAGAGGAGCTAATGTAGCGACCGTGACATCGATCATTCGAACAAGCTCGGTGAAGTGAACAATTAAGAGAGCTCTTTGAGGTTTGCAATATTATTCTTTTACGGGTGTAATGTGTTCTGGAAGGTGTCGCTGTTTAATAAATTACCACTCCGTTCTGAAGCATTCATTTATTCATTTCTCGTAGTCGACGAGTTGATTGATGCACATGCATTGTATCCTTTGACGTGCCTTAAGAAAAACGGACATTTCAGGGCATGAGTTAATTACCGAATTTTTTTTTCTGAGTTCCCTACAAAATAACTATATGTCATAGATTTCCTGAATCGCCTTGTATTCGTATATGAATGGTTCCCTGGTACAACTTTGTATGTAACCTTTTGGCCATTTTGAGTTATATACTTAGTAATGTTTTGCTTCAGGTCTGAAATCGATTGCTTCTATTATGACACGAGTATGACATCTCTGGATTAACGGACGTTCAAAAATAAGCCTCCCTGACATAACGTCGTTTATCGTAACAAGATGGCCGACGTAAGATGTGTTAGCGTGTCTCCTAGTGCCTCAAACGCAAAATAAACAAGCTAACTCGTCAACAAATGTGAGAGAGAGGCCACGGTATGCTGGAAAACCTTACAGGATAAAATTATTCAGTTCTGTTGATGTTTTTGGGAAAGTAATAATTATGTGTCTTAACGTTTTCATTAATGTATTACTGAAATTTATTTATATAACTTATAAATGCGAAAAAATATACACAATGTTTTGCAACTTCATAACAACATTGTCGCACGTAAAGCAAGCGTTTTGACCCTTAAAGATATTTAAATAAGTACATATGTGTGGCTCCATCTATTTCTCAATGATTCATTGTGCTGGTTATTTTTTATATACATGTAATCAGTTTTATCAGAAAACAGAACTGAAAAAAAAAAATCATATAGCTTTTCGTGGCCGAGATATCCCCACAGGGTTCGGCTGACTGCTGCAAGTCTTTCTATCGACGATAGAGTGAAGCCTTTCATCACCGGTTGACATTTTTATTAACAAATATTCTGGGTTGTCAGGCGTCGTTCTAAGAAACTTGCTGCTTGCTTACGTTTCGTCCGATGCTGCGCCGGATATCTCCGGAGGTTGTACGTTTGTTGCGTCTTGCCGACTCTATTTACATTGACGTCACTTCGGCGACCTGAATGTCGATGATGACGGTGAAGACAAACACACAACGCCCAGTCTTCTGCCGGTAATCGAACCCGGACAACCTGCATCGGCGGTCAGCGACGCTGTCATTGAGCTACGGAGGCGGACGTCAATACCTACAAGAAGCGAAAAGTGTCATACAACGTTTTGCTGGGGGCCCATTCGTATCTGAAAATGTGTAGTAATAGAAAAGACCTGCGTCATTTTTTCTGTGTATTTTTCGATCGATTTTTTATACTTTTTGTAAAACATAAAAATTTATTTTGATTTTCGACGTCAGCTTCTAACAATGCTGCCACTTTTTACAGATTGAACAAATAGTAATTATTATTATTATTATCGCAAATTCCCCATTTAGGAGAGCGTGTAAACACAATCAGTTTTCATGGCACATGTCATATATTCACTGTGTTTCTTCTTCCTCTCTTCTGTTCACTTCTTTCCTGACTTCTTCTCTTTTGGTGTTTCTTCGAATTTCGGTTTCCTGATTTTTTCTCTGTTTATTATTTCTTCTATAGAGTTATTTAGTTTCTTGAGGTCTTCCATGGTTTCGTTTGCAGAGTTAGTTTTTATCGTATTACTCATCACAATGTTAAAAATCTCTTCTTGATCAGTCAATTTTCATTCACCCTATAAATGCATCCATAGAATTTTACCCTTCTTTTTCTGATGTTGTCTATAACTTTCTCTGTCTGTTTTATCGGTCTTTTTATCCAGATCCCCTGTCTCTGAAATGGCCCATAAATCTTCCTTAGAATTTTCCTCTCTTGCTTTTCCATTTCCTTATTTTCGTTCTTCCCCTGATTACTGTCGTTTCTGCGGCATACAAGGCTTCTGGTAAGACTACTGTTTTGTAAAGTCTTAGTTTGGCATTAACAGAGATACTTCTTTTATTGTATTGGTTCCATGTAAGTCTCGAAGCTTTTGTAGCTTTGCAACTCTTTCTTCATTGACTTTCGAATTTAGTCATGTTTTCTGTATAATCCCTCCCAGGTATTTGAAACATTCTACTTGTGCTATCTCTCCATACTTTGTTACAAATGGGTTTCTGTCTGTAGATTTCGTGTCCACGTACTGGGCTTTCTCATACGAAATTTGTAGTCGTGTTCTGGCTGGGATTTCATGTAATGTCTCTAGGGCTTCTTTGCCTTCTTTTCTGTTATTCGTTATGATGGCTGTATCATCGGCAAAAGGCATGATACAATGCTGAATAAAATTCGTAAATGAATTCCTCACATTTGTACTAAAGAGTGTGTGCGACGTTGAACCTTTCGCCATGTAAGCCATAAAATCGAAAGAATCAAGAGTTCGTGCATTTCCAAACTGGAAACATAGAGAAGAGAATATAAGGACGAAAGCAGCAAGTACTTTTCGTGTAAACTGCACCGATTCATTAAACAACATTCAAACCACTGTCACCGTTCATCGCTATCGTCACTTCCGTTGAAACAAATATACAATTGAACAGTGTTATTCAGCCTATTAAATGCACCCACGGAATGGATATCCTACCACAGCAGAGGCGGCAAACCAAGCAATGAAATGTGGATAACAGAGAATGTGGCAGCCTTTCCATCGTACAGCGAGTCCCCCGTGGCGATGGGCATAATTGTGTTGAAAAGCATTGACTTGGCGACAGCACGCATAGCGCAGTTTTTGCAACGTGGTTTCATTATTTTGCATCTCAGTAAAAGGAATAACACCTTCATATTTGAATAATTTATGAAAATATTATCTATTTACAATTTATAGAAGGCTGAATTTTACGGAAACTATCCATTCAGAGGAAATTTGAATCGCTGTGCCTAATCGACAAGAAGCGCAGTTCCCCGGAGCAAAAGCAGAGTAGACGATATTTGAGGGAACAAGAAAACTGAAGGAAAACATGAATTTAAAAAAAGAAGGTTCCAAATTAGTGTAGGCAAAGTTTTAATTATGAGTTAGTGTAAGTACTACAGTTTACGTTTTAGTATTTTCTTGAACATCATACCTTATTTCTTCAGTATTAAGAAATTTGTAGGCTATATTTACAAACATTCAAATCAAGAAATACCCTACTAAAAATGTCCTACAAACTTCATTCACACAGCAAATAAAATAGTGTAAAACAAGGAATTTTTTGAAGCAGAAATGTTCAAATGTTTGTAGAGCTTATGAGCCATAACTATGGGGTCATCAGTCCCTAAACTTACAAACTACTTATGAACTATGTGATTCTTCAGTTTCTCCCGGCGTATTTGATAATCAAAATATCCACGGGTGTACTGCCGGTCTATAGTGTCCAACGGGCACAATATTTCGGCGATCATACATGTCGCCATCATCAGGTGAACTGACGGACTGAGCTCCTGGAAACGCGCCGGCACGGAGATCCGCACGCTACGGCTGCTCGAAGGGAACTGGGTTCTAGCCTGGTAGCGGGCCATTTAAATACCCTCGGCGGGCGGAGCGACCCCTCCGCGGTCTGCGCCCCGCGCCGCGGCCGCGCAGTGGAACCGATTGCGACGGTGTCTGAGATGACGTCGATGTGAGGGCTCTGTCCGCCGTGGTCGTCACTTCGTTACGTTTGCTAGACTTACTCTTAATTAACCCAATCGCTGGTTCCCAAGCTTTGCTAATATTACAGCCACAGTCACAGTTTATGAGGTCGTCACTTGTGCGAATTTCAAGGCCTCTCTAACGACGCAGTCCCTGTATCTCGACGTCTGTACCAGAATCCTAGTGCGTTCATAGTCCATCGCATGATTCTCCGACAAACAATGTTCAGCGACCGCCGACTTGCTCGGATACATCAATCGTGTGTTCCTCTGGTGTTCAACGCATCGATCCTCGACGGTACGCATCGTCTGTCCAATATATGACTTTCCACACTGACACGGAATCTGGTACACGCCGGCTTTCCTCAAACCGAGATCATCTTTGGCGTTCCCCACCAGTTTACGAATTTTATTCGGCGAAAAAAAAACAACAGTTCCAACCTGGTGTTTTTTCAAAATGCGGGCGACCTTCCCCGAGAGTGCGCCGGTATATGGAACGAACGCAGTGCCTACATCCTCCCTCGTATTTTCATCCGTTTCCACAGATTGTGATGTAGTGGTTGGGCGGAGAGCCCGTTGAATCTGCCACCCATTTTTTCGAAATACAGTTCTCATGTGTTCCAATTCCTGGGGTAGACTCTCTGCGTCGGAGATAGTGCGCGCCCTATGTACTAGAGTTTTAAGTACCCCATTCCTCTGTGAAGGGTGGTGACAGCTGTCTGCGTGTAAATACAGATCAGTGTGCGTTGTCTTCCGATATACATTATGACACGGTGCCACACTGCAGACTGATAACGAAGATACGAGCCTATGGAATACATTTACAGATTTGTGACTAGCTGGAAGACTTCTTAAGTAACAAAATGCAGTACGTTGTCCTCCACGGCGAGTGTATCGTCAGGCGTGCCCCAGGGAAGTGTGAAAGAACCGCTATTATTTTCTATTTATATAAATGATGTGTTGGACATCTAGGCGTAACATCGCAGAGCGATATGAAATGGAATGAACATGTAAGGACAGTTGTAAAGCGGACAGCCGACTTGGGTTTATTGGGAGAATTTTGGTAAGATGTACTTCAATTGTAAAGGAGATCGCTTATAAAACGCTTGTACGACTTGTCTTGACTATTGCTCAAGTGTTTGGGACCCGCAGCAGATCAGTTTAGAGGAACACATGTAAGCAGTTCAGAGGCGAGCAGCTAGGTTCGTTACTGGTAGTTTCGAACAATGCGCGAGTGTCACGGAAATGATCCGGGAACTCAATAGGGGATCGTTGGAGGAAAGACGACATTCTTTTCGTGAATTTCTGTTGGTAGAGGGCCGAAATTTTAAGCTGAGTGTAGTACGGTCTTGCTGCCGCCTACTTACATTTCTCGTAGTGATCACAAAGACAAGATAAGAGAAATTAAGACTCGTAAGCAGGCATATAGACATTTTTCCCTCGTTCTATTTGAAAGTGCAATAGGAAAGGAAATGTCTAAGAGTGGTACACTTATACCCACCGCCACGCACCTCACGGTGTTTTGCGGAGTATGTATGCAGATGTAGATGCTCATTCCTTTACTACTACATAGAAAACTATGCATCGAGGCATTTTACAGAAGTACACCTGTTGTCTGACGGAGCACCTGGTCACAATAAGAATAATACAGTTAAGATGTGCCTTAGTTAACAGACACTGACTTTTTTTTAATCACTCACAGATTTCCTGAATTATATCATTCGTGTCTATACGGAAATTCGACCGAGTTAACAATACCCCTAAAAAGTACGTGGAAATAGTAGTTAACAGTATGTCTGAAGTTACAGTCGTTATGGTGGAAAATTAAGACGTAATGCGCTTTGCTGCATGGTGGCCTCACCAAGACAAGAAAAGAAAACCTACGGTCTAGGGAAACGACACATCTGATGAACCCTAGTCAAGAGAAACAAAATTTTTCTGTGACAATGTTCAAAGATTTTCGTTATGAAACAAAGAAACGGAGAATCACGGCTGCCTACCATTTCATAAATAACTGTGTGAATCACTCCTTTAAGTTGACAATTACTAAATTTCCTTCATTTAAAATTGGATTGCATTCATCATGGTATTTTTTATTTTTTTTTTATTTTTTTTTTTTTTAGATTTGCAGCTCTAATTCTTTCCCTGTTTGCAGTAAAAATATCCAGGTATGATGTCTGCCTGATATGCAAAATACTATTTTACCTTACACTCAAACTTGTTTAGGCTCCTCTGTGCCATCATCTGTGGGTTTTCTGTTTATTTAATGGTGTGAATACAAAATATATTGATTTTACTACTGTACTATTTGTGAATTTATGCTTAAAATGTCGTGAGTCTTATTTTTATATAATTTTTTTACCTTCTTTTTATAGTCTGTCGTTATGTGGGACCCATCCTACATGCTTACGTTTCGGTACACAAAAGCAAAGTTTTGAAAAAAGGTTCGAAACAATAAAAAGAAAATTGAAAGTATTCAGAAACTGGTTGAATGCGTCCATAGAGAAGACGCAGAAATTTTTTATAAGGAGGTTTTGAAATGGCCAAGTGATAACATACTGTGATATGAACTTTCCCAAACTTTGAATTTTACGATATACTTATTTTCACGTTCAGTTGAAGATAATTTTACATTAACAAATAATTTGAGTTTACATCCAGAAATGTGTATCGTTGAATGTCTTATAATCACGAAAATTTCAGAATTCCCTTGTTGTCTGGAGAAAGGAACTATTTTAAATTTTAATTTTTTTAGAAGATACTTTTCAGAATACGAGGCGCGTCCAGAAAGTAAGTTCCGTTTCAATTTATCTCCACTGCAGCGCTACGATTGCAGTTCCGCACACGCGCTGTAGACGATGTGTATCAAGGAGAAGAACGTGCGCCATTTGGAGATCACTGTCAGTTACGTACGCTTTGTTGTGCTTGTTTGAAATGTCGGCGTTGATTGAAAATCCCGCCGCCTGTGAAATCAGGTCGGTGATTCGGTTCCTGAATGCGAGGAAAGTGAAACCAAGTGAAATTTATCGGCAAATTTGCGATGTTTACGGACCAAATGCGATGAGTGGTTCGATGGCGAGAAGATGGGTCCGACAGTTCAATGGCGGCCGTAGTGATGTGCACGATGAAAAACGACGTGGGCGTCTACCTTTGGTTACAGAAGAACTGGTTCACGAGATTAATGACAAGATCCAGGAAAACCTTAGGTTTACAATTAGTGCTCTCGCTATGGACGTCCCCCAAAATTCACGATCACTGATGCATGACATTGTTACCAAACAACTGAAATTCCGTAAACTTTGCTAACGTTGGGTACCAAAGATTCTCACTGAGAAACACAAAACACAACGGATGGGTATTGCACTTGAGTTTTTGATCCGTTGTGCTGAAAGCGGCGAAGAATTTCTGAGACGAATGGAGATGAAATGTGTGTTTCTTACGATCCCCCTGAGAGTAAGCGGCAATCAGTGGAATGGAGGCACACTTCATCCCCACCAAAGGTATAGCCGAAGCAAACCATGACACCTCGAAAAATGATGTGGACAGTGTTCTGGGACTGGAAAGGCATCCTACTCATTAACTTCTTACCGCGTGGTTAAACAATCAAAGCAGATGCTTATTGCGAGACACTTCGGAAATTGCGCTGTGCAATTCAGAATAAGCGCCGGGGACTGTTGTCAAAAGGTGTTGTTTTGCTTCACGACAACGCACGACGACACACTGCGAATGTGACCTCGCTCCTAGCGACTTTCATCAGTTCTTACATCTCAAGTCTTTCCTTGGCGGTCATCACTTCACCAATGACGACGAGCTGAAAGAAACTGTTTCCAAATAGTTGAAGATACAGGCGGCAGATTTCTATGAAGAAGGTACACAAAACCTGGTGCCACGTTAATACAAATGCCTGCAAAATTTCGGCAGTTATGTAGAAAAGTAGTTTAAGACTTGTAGAATTTTGTGCAATAAAAAGGTCTTCTGTATCTGTGTACAATTTCGTTTTATTACCAAACAGAACTTGCTTTCTGGACGCCCCTCGTATATGAAAATTATTTTAATTGATAGTAAGTATTATTAGTGCGCTACAAATGTCTAATATTTCAATGTAATGTGTTAACAACAAAACAGTTTTCTATCTTTCCTGAAAAGTAACATGAAGTTGGAAGAGTACACCTGTCGCTGTATCTTAGTTTGATTTAACGTAATGTATATATTGTCTTAAATTTGTTTATTTCATGTATTTTTTCATTTGTTATATGCTAGATATATTTCTTATGTAACGTCATTTTCTATATTGAATCATTCAGTGTAAACCCGCATGAATGCAAGGACATTTTTATGCTGTAAGTTAGCAATGCGTCAGAGAAAATCTTGAACCTGTTGTAAAGACTGTCTTTGGCACAGAAGTAGTAGCTGTGAGTGTCGCGCTGCTGAAGCAGTCGCGGTGCGGACTCACCAAAGTAAAGACATAAATGCAGTCGCGAAGCGGACTCGCTATATTAAACACATAAATGTTTTGTTGATGGTGCAGAGGCACGGTAGGCGCAGTGTGGCGCGAGTTTTATGCAATTGCAATAAGCCTGAGAGGCGTACTGTTTAATGTATTGAACGAAGTGCGAAATAAGTTTATTTATACTCGATCAGTGTAATTTTTTTTCATGTGTGCAAGAAAAGTAACTGTTTGGTATCAAGTGTGTTGTCACCGAGTGTGATCGTTGTTGTAGTAAGAGTACCTATTGTAATCATATCTGTCTTGTTTGGACATCACGACGAAGACGACGAAAGCAGATGAGTACTTTTGTAACATTTTATTTTGTATGCATGTAAATGCAGTGTCAACCCAATCAGAACTTTGGTTCAATTATACATGACTTATTTTGAAACCAGTCTTAATTCTGTAAGTAGTTGTAGTCACCCCATTATCACCATTATTAGATTATGTTGATTATGCAAGCCTGTACATTGACTAACAAGTTCAATCATTTTCAAAGTAATTACGATCAGTTTTAAAGAAATTGCTAGACGAGTTAAAGAATTGCTAAACGTGTTACAACCACAGAGACTAGTAATTAAAGTGCAACAGAGTTTGCAAGTAAAGTAAAGTTGGTTTCATTTATGGAGAAAGTAACCAGGCTAACAGTAGTGAAAGTATTATAGTAGTTTTACCAGACTTAACTGAAGTAATTTTTTATGAAATACGTTAAATGCCAAACTGCACAGCCAGTTACGCGCGTACGCTACCCAGGCCCTGGAACCAATTAAAAAAAAAATAGTTTACGTAAAGTTTTATAAGGAAGGTGAATGTTTTAAACTATATTATTAAAATATTTGGGAACTTTAACTGTAGTATTTGTGAAGCTCATTGCACCACGCAGTTTCACAGTACTCATCTATTATCATTGCAATCAGAGTCTATCAGCTATTACGATTTTGATTATAACACGAACACGCCATCACCACTACATGAATTCTGACACATTTATTAGTGAAGTTGTGCTGTTCGTGAATCGTAAGAGGTGCTAGTTGGAGGCTGTAATCAATGCTAAGTCAGATAGGGCCAAGCTTAATTAATTACCACAGTGTTTGTTTCGAGTTAATCATTTTTTTTTTTTTTTTTTTTTTTTTCAAAACTTTAACTTTCACTGCGAAAGTGTTGTTGCGACCCATTAGTTGTGATTTTCTGCAACATTCAATAACGAAATTATTATTACTAGAGTATCCTATTACGCATTCTAAATTTTGAGATTATTTGACGACCTCCAACAGGCAATTTTCTTACAAAGTGACATAATTCCTTTCTCCACCGACAGCTTGTACTAATCCTGCAGGTTCCCTGCCCACCGGCAGACATCTAGCGCGCTGGCGTTCCGTATCCGCCTCCCACGCTCAGTCAGCTCTTTATAGCCCCCTGTCGGCACGCACCGCTTAGCGTCATATCGCCCTAGTAATTAACGACCGGCACCACAGACCCTAAACTGGAGCGATTTATCAACTAATGAATGTGGATTCCCTGAAAAGGACACAAATTTATCACAATTTCGCGGAATACAAGATGATTTTTTTTTTCGTTCTGTTAAGCAGCTTTATATTGAGAGGCGTAGATCTCCGAGTCTGATTATCGGTTTCACATGAAACTCCCACACAGTTCTGGCACCGGGAATTCTAGTCACGGAAGGGGCAGAGCATCAAGGCAGCACGCGCCGGGAAAAGACACGAAGACACTTAAACGAATATACTTCCGCACACAAAAAAGTGTATATGGCCCATAAAACAGTGTGTACAAATACGCTTAATGAACCAAAATTCATGGTTTGCGTGTATAAATATTTCGGAGATGGAATCTGCATCAGTTTCCACTTATCTTGAATTCTCGCAGAAGGTAATTGCATCATTCTTCATAGGTGGTATGAAGAATCATCCCAAGGTTGTTAATATGAGGCCATTCTTTAAATTAGTTTCTTCACTTTGTCGAAAAACATTTATCTTATCTAGCCAGATTGTAAATGTTTCACATAATATGGTATCCATCTTCCCTTTCTGGTGCCGCTTATGCAGGAAGACCATTCGTAGAAAAGATATAATAATACTGAGTTACATACGGGAACGACGCGCTGATTACGTGCTCTCATGTTCAAGAGAAAGTGACAGTTCCCACTTTTGGCATCTTGCATTTGATTTTACAGAACACAAAAAACATCGTGGACAATCTCTGACGTTAAATCGAAATAATTACATTCAAAACAATACATTTTAACATACATAGGTATGAGCGAAACAAACTATTTGGCGTACTCTTTGGGTAACATTGTGTATTCTGTAAACAAAAGAAACCATTAACCTATTGAAATACACATTTTGTATAAGTCATGATCGTGAATCTAGTTGTGTATACTTATGTACTACGTTTCGATGCGCAAATGGTGTCACCAAAAGACTCCCAGCAGCCAGGCGAATAATGCCACAAGAATTTATAAAATATTACATCGTTTACATCGAAAACTGTCTTGAGCAGTTAAACCGGCAACCCACGCGCAATGGGAATATTCTAGACATTATAGCCACAAACAGGCCTGACCTTATTAACGATGTCTGTGTAAAGACAGGAATTAGTGATCATGATTTCGTCATAGCGTCGATGGTGACCAAAGTTCATAAAACAGTCATGAAGCCTAGGAGCGTGTTTTTGTTGGGAAGAGCCGATAAGCAAATGTTACGATCACACTTAGAAAATGAATGGGCATCGTTTAGTTCCGGGACTATGGATGTAGAGGAATTGTGGACTAAATTCAAGTGCATTGTTAATAAAGGGTTAGAGAAATATGTGCCAGTAAATACGATTAAGGATGGAAAAGATCCACCGAGGTATAATAATAATGTTAGGAAGCTGCTGAGAAAGCAAAGGCTGTTGCACTCTCGATTCAAAAAAGAACACGCAAATGATGACAGGCAAACATTAGTAGAGATTCGTGCGTCTATAAAAAGATTGATGCGCGAAGCATACATTAATTATCACAGCCATACCTTAGCTAAAGAACTTTCCGAGAGCCCGAAAAAATTCTGGTCCTATGTAAAATCGATAAGCGGGTCAAAGCCCACTGTTCAGTCACTCGTTGATTATTCCGGGGCAGTAATAGAAGAAAGCAAACGGAAAGCTGAAGTTCTAAATTTAACCTTTAAGAAATCTTTCACGCAGGAGGACCGCACAAATGTACCATTATTTGATCAACGTACTAATTTCGAAATGGGGGACATAGCAATAGGTATTTCCGGTGTAGAGAAGCAGCTGAGAGAGAGCTAAATACGAAAAAGTCTGCTGGTCCGGATGGAATACCAGTTCGGTTTTACAAAGACTATTCTGCGGCATTGGCCCCCTACTTATCTTGCATTTATCGCGAATCTTTAATTCACCGCAATGTTCCTAGTGATTGGAAAAAAGCACAGGTGACTCTCGTTTATAAGAAAGGAAAGAGAACTGACCCACACAATTACAGGCCAATATCGTCGACATCAGTTTCATGTAGAATTACAAGCATGGTTACTCATTTGGGATAATATAAAATATAACAGTATATCCTTCAAAAAATAAAATAACAAAATTAAGTAAACCGATGTGGAGTAAGGTACACAAATATTATTATATACAATAATATAAAGTAAAAATTTCTCCACAAACACTTCACTGCTAACGCCCTTAACTGGGCTCATTTTCTTTACCTATTGTTCCAAACAGAATGCAATAAAGTAAGAGGAGAAGAAGTAGGAACAGGGTAATCCTGCGGTAAGAATTAACGGCTATTTATAGCACCAAGGCAGCGGCTGCACGGGAGTGCGTTTCTCTGTACAAACATACATCATTATAAAGTTTTAATGAAGACATATTTGACTCCGGCGGTAGGTATTTTTAAGGCTGGGAAGTTTCAGCTCTCAATAAAACATCAGAATCTCGCAGCTAATTAATGTTTTGCTCTGATCCGGAGTGCCGTTCACACTCCCATTTCCACTCCCAATACCAAATCAGTTCTTGGAAATCCTCTACTAACTTTTTCAGAGAAAAAGGCATTAGTACGGAACACCACTCGTGCTCTGGAAATGAGACGGTGCGTACCACAGTTTATCAGAATGCGGAGGCTCATGAAAAGTGTGCTTGCGTTCTGCGAAACATCTGTATGTATATCGCTCTTTTTAAATCACAAATTGCTTTTTCTATACCAACAGAAGTAACGATGTAAAATGGATATTGCGCTACGTTTCACATCTCTTCACTCAGTATTTCTCAACCACTATATGGATAATCTAATGTTTCAAATTCAGTTCATTTGAAAGTTAATGCTTCATGTCGTCGTATTAAATGTCGGAAAGACAACTCTTTCTATGTAGTTATTTGGCAATACTCCCAACGTTTAGAATGAAGATATTAATTTATATTCATTTAACTGTTCTGTCAATTATTTTTGTAACGCACAACTGTCATACGTAAGCAACTGTTTACAGACGTTGAAGGTGATTTAATTTATGTCTGCTTCCTTGCTAACTTTCACGAGAATAACGCTGAGTTTAGTAGCCGGGAAAGGAAATAATTCTAAGCAACACATGCTGAGTTGTTATGTGCGAATACATAGTTCACATGATATTAAAATGACATGGAAGGTCAGTTCGCTTCATTATACCATTTGTTATCTTCCAAGCTTTTTATCGACAATGGTTTCACAATTCTTTAAACAACAAAACTCATTCACGTACCATATACAATTCTTGAATTCCTTTTAAGTTGATTAACAAACCTTTCAAACAATGTGTGACAACAATTTTGAAGTGTTTGACTGCGTTTTAGATTATCATTTTTATTTTAAAAAAAATCGATATCTCTGGTAGTGTAATGGTGTAAGTGTGAACCACACGCACATATGGAACACACACCCATCTCAGACTTCGCCGTTCCCATTTACTTCCGGAAATATGCACAGCACAAAATTTTGTGAGAGACGTTTTCTAATTGCTGACATGTGAGGACTCGCACTGCTAAATCCGAGAACAGTTTAGGTCTCTATTCCAAAAACAAAGAAAAAAGCATGTCATATTTAAGCGGACACAATATCCTCAAGATTGGCAGTCTTTAACAGAAGCTCGAAATTTAACATCAGTGCAAGAAGTTATAATAAATTCCACAACGAAAGCCTGTCTCGTAGTTTGGTATAGAATCCTAAAAAATTCTGGTCGTATGCAAAGCATACTAGTGACAAAACACAATTAATACCTTTACCATGCGATATTAACGGTAATACTACTGACGACAGTTCCGCTAAAGCAGAATTTCTTAACACAGCCTTGCGAAATTCCTTCACGAAAGAAGAAGCAAATACTCCACAATTCGTATTAAGAACAGCTGTCAGCACGTATAATTTAGAAGTTGAGACCCCTGGTGTATTAAAGGAACTTATATCATTTAACAAAAGTAAGTCTCCCGGTCCCCATTGTATATCAATTAGGGTCCTTTCAGAGTATGCTGATGCCATAGCCCCATACCTATATCACATACAACCGCTCGCTCAGCTAACGTTCCGTACCCAAAGACTGCAAAGTTTCACAGGTCACTCCAATATTCAAGGAAAGCAATAAAAGTGATCCTCAAAATTACAAGCCAATATCATTGACGTCGGTTTTCAACAGATTTTTATAACATATACTTTCCTCGAATAATACAAACTACCTCGAAGGGAACGACTTAATGACCCATAGTCAACACTGATTCAGAAAATATCATCCTTTTGAAACACAGCTAGCTTATATCATTAACGTCGGTTAGCAGCAGGATTTTAGAACATATACTTTCCTGAAGTATTATGAACTACCTCGAAGAGAATGACCTATTGTCCCACAGTCAACATGAATTTAGAAAGTATTGTTCTTGTGAAATACAGCTAGCTCTTTACTTATATGATGTGATGAGTGATATCGACAGGGAATTCAAATATATCACGTATTTCTAGATCCCCGACAGGCTTTCGACACTGTACCTGCATCTTCTAATCAAACTGCTTGATTATGGAATATTGCCACAGCTGTGCGATTGAATTAGTGATTTCCTATCAGAAAGGACATAGTACGTAGTAATTGACAGAAGGTCATCGAGTAGAATAGAAGTGATATCTGGCGATCCTCAGGGACGTTTTATAGGGCCCCTACTGTTCCTAAATTTTATAAACGATTTAGGAGACAAACTGAGTAGCTCCCTTAGACTGTTCGTGGATGATGATACTTTTTTCCTAATAAAGCCCCATGTCATTCCAAGCATGTGTGTCAATTTTTACCTCTCTATCTACATTATTCCCTGATTTATTAAGTTTTCAAATTTATATTGATTTTTTTATCACCCCGTACTTACCTAAAATTTTATAGGTGGAAAACGTGCTCATGTCTTGGTAAAGCATTATGTAGAATGAACAAAAGAAATTCAGCAATCGTAACTCATTTGAGCTTCTCCCTATTTTCTTTACTGCTTGATTATGACCACATTTGTTCTCGATTTGTACAGTTCAACTGTTTGTAGAACCTATGGGACTTAGCAACGGGATCATCATTCCCTAAACTTACAAACTACTTATGAACTAGCTAATACTAAGGACGGCACAAATATCCATGCCCGAGGGGGATTCGGACACCCGACCGTAGTGGCCCTGCTGAACGTGACTGGGTCACCGCAGACAGCTCGGCCACCGCGGCCGGCTGTTCTCGATATGCTTACTCTTTGCGATTCTTAGAAACATGTTATTTCAGAATTTATGGGACTGTTAGTACAAAACGGGACAATATACGACCCGTATTTATTTTTCCGTGACAACGATACACGTCGGCTAAGTAAGGGACGATCGCGTAAATCGTGATTCCGTGAAGCGTCATATGAGAAGTAAAGACATTCTGTGTCCGATGTTTACGAGCAATTCCGCCTGGAGTCAGCACTGCTGGTTATTAGGGTAATGGCCGCTGCACCCCGCGCGACTTCCTGTGACGTCCACCGTCCACGATGTCCCTGGACCGGAGCCACGTCGCGGCGGCTGGCGGTTCTCGGACAGCGGCTCCTCGGCATTCGCGCATCTCATTGTGAGTCGTTAGCCCGTCCGGGGCGTAAACTGCGCCCTGTAATTGCTGCGAGGCGCCGACAGGCACGCCGGGGACTGCAGAGAGTCAAGCCGACGCGGCGACCCACGCGCTGCGGAGGCAGCGGCGCGACCGCAAAGAAGCTCGTAGAACCCGCTGCTCTCCACTCGCCGGTGTTTCGTGTCACGAGGTCAGTGCAGGGACAACCAAAAGGCGTCGCCAACTCTGCGTGAACGTGTCACTGTATTCAAACAATTCGTAGTGCATACTGGAGTCCTAACATAATTCGCAACCAACATCGAAACATGTTTTTACTTTTTAATTTATTTTGGTTTGTTTAAGCACTCAGGCAGATGTTTTATATACACTTAATGAAATACAACTACATTGATTTGCTATTTGTGTTTCGGCATTAAAGTTTTATCCGTTATATTTAAACAAACACAGTATTATAAATTTACACATTATATATCACAGGTGTCTCTGCTGTAGACCTATATATTTCTTCAGCCTTTTTTTTTTTTTTTTTTTTTTTTTTTTTTTTTTTTTTTTTTTTTAATAAAGACAATGAGTGACAGTCTTTTAGTTCTTTTGGTAGACTGTTGTACTTGCTAATACCTTCAAAAAATATGCAGTTTTGACCAATTTTTCTATTTTTACACTCCAAGTAGTAGTTATTGCTACTTCTTGTATTATATTTGTGGACCTCTTTCACTAAAGTTAGTTTATTGCCTAGTCTGGACACATTCCTAATTTAATCTTATGAATAAAAATCATTGCTTGTGGTGTGATGAACTGTTTGACAGACAACCAATTCAATGTTACCAACATATATTCTAGTGTAGTGTACATATCACAATTCAATATTATCTCATGTATCTGTTTTGTAATATATGTAGCCTACTCACTAATGTCATGTTACTCAGGTACAGTATTGATCCAGCATATGAAAAGTGAGGCATTATGATGCTGTCGTACACTGTCATTCTGCTTTATTCTGTTAACATTTCCCTAATCCTACTAAGGAATCCTTTTTTCTTAACTAGGTACATGACTGTGAGAAACGTATTTCGCGCACTACATCTGCATCTACATAAATTACATTAGTACTTCTCTCTCTCTCTCTCTCTCTCTCTCTCTCTCTCTCTCTCTCTATCTATCTATCTATCTAGGGACCCTTGAACTGAATTCCTCCTTCTCTGGTCATTTCTTCATTCCCATCTCCTACTTCCTGCTGTGCCATCTCTGTACAATTCAATGTGTTCAAATGTTTGTAGAGCTTAAGGGTCTTAACTCCAAAGTCATCACTTCTTAAACTTACAAACTACTTATGAACTGCCTCATACTAAAGACGGCACAAATATCCATGCCCGACGTGGAATTCCAACCCCCCCCCCCCCCCTACGAGGAACGGCCTCGCGCATCTTAGCATAGCGTCCCAGTGCGCTCGGCCGCTCCGCCGCGGCTGAACAATTATTTTTGTCCACCTCATCCTCTTCATTCTCTGTCCTCCTTATCCACTAAGCTCCCTATTTCTTGCCAATGACAGTTGGAGAGCAGGTCGATAAGGCAGGCTGACACTATACCCACACAACACCCCGGTTGTGCAACGCAACCCATATGATAGCGGCTGGAAAGCACGTTGTTACATGTATCTCCACTTGTATGCGAGCTAGGTCATTGCAAGCAGTATCTACATCTACATGGGATACTCTGCAAATCACACTTAAGTGCCTGGCAGAGGGTTCATCGAACCACCGTTATACATTTTTTATCTCCCATTCCATTCTCGAATAGCGCGCGGGAAGAAAGGACACCTGAATCTCTCAGTTCGAGCTCTGATTTCCCGTATTTTATTCTGATGATCATTTCTACCTATGTATGTGGGAGTCAACAATATATTTTCGCATTCGGATGACAATGTTGGCTATTGGAGTTTCGTAAGTAGCCCACGCCGCAGCGATAAGCTGCGTTGTTGTACTGATTCCCATCCCAGATCCTGTATCATTTCCGTAACGCTGTTTCCCCTGCATCGTGACAATACGAAACGAGTTGCCCTTCTGTGGACTCTTTCGATGTCCTCCGTCAAACTCACCTGATAAGGATGTCACACTGGACAAGCGTAGTGTATGCAGTTTCTTTTCTACTTCTGTTGCATGTTATAAGGGTTCTGCCAATATAACGCAGTCTCTGGTTCGCCTTTCCCACGACGTTATCTACGTGTTCGTTCCAATTTAAATCTGCAGTAATGGTAATTCCTAGGTATTTTGTAGAGTTTACGGCCCTCACTTTTGATTGATTTATCTTGTAAACAAAGTTTAACGGATTTCTTTTCGTACTCATGTGGATGACTTCACACTTCTCATTATTTAGAGTCAATTGACAATTTTTACATCATACTGATATCTTATTCAGATCGTTCTGCAGTTGGTTTTGATCTTCAGATGATTTTACTAGACGGTAAATGACGCCGTCATCTGCAAACAATCTAATCGTTTATGTTTATGTAAATAAGGAACAGCAGAGGACCAATAACACTACCCTGTGGAACGCTCGATGTCACCTCTGTGTTGGTAGATGCCTTACCATCGATTACTACTAACTGTGTCCTCTTTGACAGGAAATCCCCTATCCAGTCGCAAATTTGGGGCGATATACCATAACCACGAAATTTGATTAAAAGCCGTTTGTGAGGTACTGTGTCAAAAGCCTCCTTGAAATCAAGAAGTACTGAATCAATTTATGAACCCTTGTCGATAGCATCCATCACTTCGTGTAAGTAAAGAGCTAGTTGTGTTTCGCATGAACGTTATTTTCTAAATTCGTGTTGACTTTGGGCCAATTGATCATTCTGTTCGAGATAATTCATAATATTTGAATACAGAGGATGTTTTCCAAACCCTTGCTGCAAATTGACGTCAATGAAATACAGAACCTTCTTTGAGAGAGCGGTTGTATATGGCTGTTAAGGAAGGAGCTATCGCTTCAGCAATAATATCCCCCCCCCTCTCTCTCTCTCTCCTCATACTCTGCACCCTGGTGACCTGTCAACTCAATACTTCCTTCCCTAGCTTGACTCTGGCCGTTTCTTCGTTCCCGTCTCCTGCCTCCTGCTGTGTACAATTCTTTATGTCTACCGAAACATCTGCATTCTCTCTGTCCTCCTTGTTCACTTAACTCACTGTTTCTTGCCCATGACCTATCGACTGCTTTGGAGAACAAGTCGATAAGGCAGGCTAATGCTATACCCCCACTACACATCGGTTCTGCAGGGCAACCCATATGATGGCGGCTGGAAAACACGATGTTTCATGTATCTCCACTTGTATGCGAGCTAGGTCGTTGCAAGCAGTATATGTACCGAATTTGATTGAAATTTAGGGTTTAACGTCCCGTCGACAGCTTGATCATTAGAGACGGAGCTAACGTCCGGTGTTGTGGGTAAGGATGGGGATGGAAATCTGCCGTGCCCTTTGAAGGGAACCTTGAAGGGAACCTTCCTTTCATTTGTCAGGAGTGAATTCGGAAAATCACGAAAAACCTAAATGTGGATGGCCGGAGGTGGATTGGAACAACAATCCTCCCGAATGCGAGTCCAGTGCGTTACCACTTTTTCAGTTGAGACGAGGGCGCGTATGCCCTTCGGTACCAATCCTGGAGCAATTTCTTCACTATTTTGAATCAACACCTCGTTGTCCTCAAAATGGCAGAGACAAGTGGAATGACAGGCCTGTAGGGAACCTGAGGGTCAGCCAAGGTGGCCGAGAGGACTGCGGCGTGCCAGTCACGGTCTGCACGACCGCTGCGGCCGGGGGTTAGAATTCCCCCTCGGGTATAGATGTTTGTGTCGTCCTTAGTTCATGTTTGTAAGTTTAGGAACTGATTACCCTGTAGTTAAGTCCCATAAGCTCTACAAACATTTGAACATTTTTTTGGTAGCTGAGGTAACACTGGCCAAACCTGTTCCGAGATGTGTTCAGCATTCCTCAACTTGCGTGTGGTCGAGCATTATTGCGTTGAATGAAAACATCTCCTCCGTTATAGCGTCGAAGTCACTGGAAGCGCTTCTTGAGTTTTGTTAATGTGTCGACTTATGATTCTGAATTAATAGTACAGTCTCTTGGCACCACATCAATAACAATCACATCCTCATAGACTCTGACCACAGTGATCATATTACTGGCGGAAGCACTTGCTCTGATGTTTTCTTCTGTGGAGAAGAATAATGACGGTATGCCATAGACTAACGTTTTGTTTCGGGCTTAGACGGGTAAACCTGTTTCATCACCACAATCCAACACAATAAGACCTCCTCTTCAGCTTCAAAACGTTGCAACAAGTCAGTACATACGTAATTTTTAATTATTATTTTTTGTGAGATTTTATTTATCTACCGTTAGACATTGCGGAACCTACGTTGCACAAAATTTTTGAATATCCTAGAGAATTAAAACGTTTATTAGCGAATGACAACCACAGATCGCTGTAACATGTTAGGTGACAGTCGTGCATATCTTGCAGCTCCACAGAACAACCTTCTAATGATTTCACCCTCTGTGTCTAATAACTAACTGCAGCTGTGCGGGCGCAGCCATCAAATCTAAGGCATCGTCCTACGTACTGAGCGACCGCTTCCCACCGGAGGTTCGAGTCCGCCTTCGGGAATGGATATATGTGATTCCTTATTGTAAATTAGTGTAAGTAGTTTGTGAGTCCATAGTAGTTTGGACCTTATCAGTACTTCTACCGACATCACATGCTCCATAGAGTTCACACCAACGTTTCTCCATAGGGCCCACACTTTACTTTTCTTCAGTGAGAAATTTAACGTCAACACGTTGCTTGCAGCCGCAGCGGAGCGATCGAGCGAATTGAGGCGCTATGCTGCGATGCACGAGGTCGTTCCCCGTCGGGGGTTCGAATTCCCCGTCGGGCATGGATGTTTGTGCCGTCTTTAGTATAAGCTAGTTCATAATCAGTTTGTAATTTTAGAGACTAAGCTTAGTAGCTAAGTCCCATAAGCTCTACAAACATTCGAACATTTTTCGTTTCTTGCAGCGTACATCATATACTGATAACACTCTCAAATTGTCCTGTAGGTACTCGATCTTTCTGAAGAACTAGAAATGTTGCGCTCGTACGTAACATTTTATATTCGCAACCTTGTTTCTGACCGAGGAAAAAAAATGCGCTGTATTACTGTCTGGGCTAACCTCGTAGATTGCTAGAATGAAGAGTGAGGGACTTGACCCTCATAAGCTATGCAGGATCTTGAATTCTTGTACGGCTAAATATTGCTATAAATTTCGTCCTTGGAAGGAAATAATCTACTGTATTCTTTTCACAGCAGCTGCATCAATATTGTAACACAGCCATGCCACCGCCATCACGTCACTTAATGACTTCTGTCATTTCCATATCGTTTTTTCTGCGCTTGTAAGCTCGCAGGCTATATACAGCTGGCAATAAAATCGAGCCGCTGACTACTTACCGACCCGCAAGTAGTAAAGCGTGGCGTGCAATGGCTACAAAAAGGAAACTAGAACGTCTCCCTGCTTTTGTATTTCTTCATTTTCAACCACACTACTGCAAAGTAGGTCCTCCTTGTAAATATTTATTTCGCGTAAAAGAATACACTGTATAATGATTTTCATTGACACGTAATGGAATGGTATTTCTTGTGGTCACAAAACTGTGGTAATACAGCGTGACAATTACTGAAGCATATGAAACAAAACGTAAATTAGTAACATACTGCGACGTCAGCACACTTTCTTCAGCATGTAAACGTCACTACAGATCTTTGGATTTAGGTTATGATACGTTCGATATGTCTGCCCTCCGTGGCGATGTAGTGGCGCAGAGTAATAGTGAAATTCAGCATGATCCGCTGGTATCTAAACATCATGCTGTCAATGACTTTCTATCTTCTCCTCAGTAATGGGTTTGGAGTTATTGCTGTATACCTCGTATTTCCTATGATTGGTTGTACGGCCATCTTCAGCAGCAGCTGTCAATATTAACTATAAGAGGTATACCGTCTGGTGCTGACTGCAATTAAGACATTTATTTTACACCAGACGCGTATCACTTTTTATTTTAAAAGCATCGTATGTGGTCTATAAATGATACAAAGATTTGTATCATTTATTTTGTATATATAGATTAAAAACTTTTTAAAATTTTATTTTATTTATCAGACTTGATTTCATGGTGGAATTTGTGTTCCACGACTGCATTTGACTTGTGGAAATTTTTCAGCATTCTGTCGTAAAAATATTTATTTATTTGCAGATCTCGCTTTCGACCACTGTGTGGTCATTATTAGTGCTTAAAAACAATTAAAACACTTAAAAATCTCGAGCTCCATGTTGGAGGATGCGTTCGTACGATGTTTAAAGTATTCTAATTGTTTTTAAGTACTAATAATGACCATACAGTGGTCGAAATCGAGAACTGAAAATAAATAAATATTTTTACGACTGATTGCTGAAAAATTTCCACAAGGGTTTTTTAAAGTTTGTGCACGTTAGGCCTACGTGGTTTTAAATTGATATTCACTCTACTCACGGTGTTGTCTCTTCTTTACTTCTCACTGCCGTTTCTCCGTCTTGTTGAGTGGAGTTGGTTGGTTTCTGACGGTTTTTTTTTCTCTTTTTTTTCTATGCGGCACTTTTTGCCTGTTTTTTGTGTCGTTTCTTTCGTTTCATTTGTTACTACTTATTTGAAACGGCTTACAGTTTGCATATCACCTGTTTTAAGTGGAATATCTTTCGTTTCGTTTATCACTTCACGACAGTGTCACTATGTTGTTTTTGTCTGTTCATTTCTTTTTCGTGTGGTCTGTGAAAAACAAATGAACAAACAAAAATAAAATAGCGACACTGTCGTGAATTGAGAAACAACAAAACGAAAAGCATTTCACTTAAAACGGGTGATATGCAAACTGTAAGCCGTTTCAAGTAAGTGAAGTGAAGTGGTATCAAATGAAACGGAAGAAACGATACAAAAACAGGCGAGAAGTACTATATACAGCCAAAAAAGCACACGTTAGAAACCAATGAACTCCATTCAACAAGACGGGGAAACAGCAGTGTCATCTAAAGAAGAGACAACAACAGCGTGCGCAGACTCATTATCAATGTAAAAACACGTAGGCCTAAAGTGGACGAAGTTATTTAAAAATCTATATATACAAAACAAATTTTACATACCTATGTATCATTTGCAGACCACAGAAGTTATTTTTAAAACAAAAAGCAATACGCCTCTGGTGTAAAATAAATGTTTTAATTGCAGTCAGCACAAGACGGAATATCTCTTGTAGTTAAATTTTTTTCCTTCATGTCCGTCACACCATACTGGTTTTATTTGTATGGCAAAAATGGTAGTTTTTATTGTAATCTAGTGCGCCTCGGTTGCGCAGTGGTAGAGTGCTAGACTACTAATTCAAAGGTCGCGGGTTCGATCCCTGCCGGCTCGTAGGGTTTTTATCTGTCATTTTCCACTTCTTTCACCTTTGTCAGTATTGCTCATGTGAAAAATACCGAGTAGCTTCGTGCTTCTGAACCCACATTAAACTATAGGTCCCCCCATAACTGGCTGGGTAAGTCAATTCGAAGGTCGGAGGAAGGCAACGGCATACCACCTCCAAACGAGGACCATGCCTAGTAAAGTACTGTTGCGTTCAAACTAATCTTCGGATTGTTGACTGCTTTAGCTTTGCCCTTTTTATTGTAATCTACTTGAGCAATCCTGCTCGTAATATTTTTGACGTTATGTGTTCCATGTAACAGATTTTATTCTTCTGATGTCGTTATTAGCGGCAATGAAACATAGGTCAAACACCTAAAAATTACGCGACCGGTTGGATAATATAAAAAAAAATGTTAAAAAAATCTTTTAGTCAACCTTTTATTTAATATATCCTCCCAAAAGGATTCACTTATGTTCAGATGAGGAGAATATGGTAGCCAGGCCGCGCCACGTTGCAGATTGTGCGGCCGCTCGCATCGGAGATTAGAGTCCTCCCTCGAACTTGGATGTGTGTGTTGTCCTTAATATAAATTAGTTTAAGTAGTCTAGGGACCGATGAGCTCACCAGTTTGGTTCGTTACGATTATAAGTGCTGCAAACTTTGAAATATTCGTTTATATGGCGTCCAACCTCTGGGTACCCCACAGCCAGAATGCAGTGCTTGTCCAGGACCCCAAACACTCTTCTGCATAGAGAGAGAGAGACGAGCTCCGTCTTGTATGAACAACATATTGTCGAGAATGAAACTTTCACTCTGCAGCGGAGTGTGCGCTGATATGAAACTTCCTGGCAGATTAAAATTGTATGCCGGAACTGACTGTCGAAATCAGGCTCACTTGTGTAACGGGGATCATCTTCCAACATCTTCACGTACCCTTCGATAGTCCGCTTGCCATCACGGAATATCGCACCGATTATTCCTTGTCAAGAGTTTGCATACCACACAATCACCCGTTGACGGTGAAGAGATTGTAGCGCCTGTCTCTTCCGACGGTTGGTTGTGGGAAGAAACAAATGAAACGAGATTATTAATTAATTAAGTCAATCTGACTGACTTCCGCTTCACAATTAACAGGTGACTTACCTGTTAATCTTCTGTTGCTGTGACCGTTACCAGCATCGGACATCCTCTCTTCTAGCAGGGGTTTCTGTTATTTAATAAATGAATAAAAACGGTAGCACACAGAGGAAGGCTACAGAGAAGAAGTCGAACAGTTTAGTGAAATAGTCAATATATATATACTGAAAATATCACTCAGAATTACGAGGTAGCCTGTTACATCATACCAAACAGTTACTGATTCTTGCTGCAGGACAAGACATACAAAAAGAGAGCAAATATCGAAAACAAAGAACATTCAAATAATTCGACCAGCCTTTAACGAGAGAGAAAGAGAGCGTATTGAGAGTGTTTCATGAAAATATCCGTTGATCATGAGTACAGTAGACTGAGCCCGAAACAGGGGAGGTCCAAAAACTAAAGCAAAATCATTTTAGAAATCATCGTACTTGTCGCCCGATATGCACCCGTTGCATGTGAGTAAACTCGCGACCGAATGCGATTACTTTACTTTAAGCTGCTCGGTGGAAATGTGAAGTTCCTGTCGGTCAACGCGAAATATCACCAAGATTGAACGTGGCGGCTACTTCTGCACAATAGGCGAACGCGGACGTCTCCTCCTAAGAACTGCAATCATCTGAAGCAACTTCTAGCAACTGATAGCGGCCACGTCGCTCACGCCAGTTTTGTTAACGCGAGTTTCGCACCGCTGATTCTCTGCCGGCAAAACTAGTGACGTGCTACCAACTTGACCCCAAGTACTATTAAGAGTTTGTTTCGCCCCGCAAGGTCGGGTTTCACGCCTTCGCGGATGGCGGACTGCCGTGGCGGCAAATCTTCATAGAGGGCGGAAACACAAGTGTCCTTCCGCGATGAAGACGTTGGCTCTCCGGGTTTGAATATAATGGCTCCGGCAGCCTTTGTGACTGATCGCCATCTTGTCAGTTTAACGTATTAATTAAGGTAGAACCCGGAAAATTATTTCGGTTCCACGAGACGATGGTCCTCTGGTCAGGCAGACAGACGGTACTCTATATTGTCGGGGAAAATTAGTTTTTGTCATTTCATTGGCGATTATTTGACTAACATTCTAAATATTAATCTGTCCGAACTTTGTAATATTTCAAATGAATCGTCATTTTTTATGAGATTGGAATCTGTCGTCAGAAATTTAAGAATTATTTTATCTATGCCCACTCTCTTTGTAGTTCATGACACCTTTTGTGCCGATTTGAGAAAAGTCTTAGCTCTACAAGACTTCACGGTCGAGAAATGTGGATTCTCCATCCCCAAATGCGCCAATTTTGCTAATTGACGAACCCATTGTTCAGAAGTTTGAATAATTACTTCTTTTAACGAGAATTGACTGTAATCCCATTATTGTCCTATGTTGTTTATCCAAGCTGGGTCCTATCCCTTGGTACAGTGATTATTCTGAGAGACCCACTAAAATAACTATAAACGATTCTAATAACATTTGCATGCTTAAATCTATAGTGGAGTTTGCATTGAAAGTGAATAGTAGAGTAAATCGTACCTCCACTGAGCAAATGCAGTTTCATTTAATTAAATAATAAAGTTTTCTGAAGTGATAAATTAAAATCTGATTATTAAAAATATATGTTGAGCAGTGATATAAACTTTGGTGTTACTTAAATTCAGTGCATAGTAATTCGTGCGTAAACAAGAGTACCATATCAGATTCAGGGACCACACTCTTGAAAACTGTGTTGCTTTGCCAAATTGTTAAACTGAAGACAATTAATTACTTAGAGGACAGTAATTTATTACGCAACAATCTTACATTCAGTAGTTAATGAAAATATAAGCTTGCTGGTGTTATAAATAATTCTTGAAAAGTGTTTTACTAAGTGATTGCTATTTTGAAGTGATTACACTATGGTAACACAGAATAACATTTTTTTTTTCTTAAAGTGATTCGTGAAGAAACCTGAACTGAAAGTTGGCTAAGTTAGTGTCTGAAGTTTAATAATTATCTATAGAATAGTAGATTTTTCCATTCAGCACATTGTTGGTTCTAGCAAGAACTTTAATTGAATTTTTCCATTTGCATATAATGCTTACTTACAAGTATAGATTATAGTGAGGCTGTTTGCCACCTTAGAAAGCGACAACACCACAAAAGTGTTGCATTTAAATTAAGTTTGATAATGTTCTCTAAATTTTTAGGAAATATTTTACTTATTCAGTAATTATCGAGTCATTGAGATAGTTGGTAATTGTTGTCCCTAAAGGACAAATTGAATTTTTTAGTGGCAATTTTGTTTGATAATATTGCTCTTTCTGACTCCTGGTAACTTTATCAATGTTTTGTTTTGCAATGCAACCGATGTTCACCGCACTGAATGTTATCACCGATGCCCTTGTTCATTAGGATAACACACGGTGAAAGGTAAATCATCTCGGAGGTGCACCTTGTAGGCGTAAGCTTGTAGCAACTAATGAGTTTTGTTATCGATATCTCAGTATACGTAGTAACTCTGGCACGTTATACTGGATATCAATACCTGAACTATAGGTAGCTGCAAAGCTTATCAACCCACAAAGAGTGTTGCAAGTGTAACACTGTACGGGAGTAAAACGTGGACGATAAGTAGCTGAGACGAAAAGATGTTTGAAACTTTGAAATGTGGTTCTACCGACAAATGATGAAGCTTAAATAGGTAAATAGTTTAACTAATGAGGAGATACTTAACAGAATTCGAGGAAAAGAATATTTTTGTCATATCTTGACTAAAGGAAAGAACAGATTGGTGAGACACAGTCCGAGGCATCAAGGACTCGTCGATTTAGCATTGAAGAGAGACGCCTTCAACGAAGGTCGGCAAACTGCGACGGACTTGTATCGGTCAGGTCGTCCTAGCTCCTCTGAAGAATAAGTGCATACTGCTGCTGCATTAGTGGACAGTGATGGACAGACGATTCGTGAGCTCGCCCACGGAACCGTATTAGCGCATACAACATTCCATAGCATCCTGAAGGAACAGCTGGGCATGCGAAAAATTGCATCACGATGGAATCCGCATGAATTGATTTGATTCCGAATATGAAGAAACAGCTTCGGAAATTCTATTCAGAAGTGTTCCAGAGATTCTCCGGCAGTAGACCGCTCCATTCGCACCATCAACAGAACAGGCTGTTCTGGTCCGGACTGTATATCCATTAGATTTTTATCTGATTATGCTGAAGCGATAGGTCCTTACTTAACAGCCACATACAACCGCTCCCTCATAGAAGGATCTGTACCACAAGATTGGAAAGTTGCTCAGGTCACACCTATATTCAATAAAGGCAGTAGGAGTAATCCACTAAACTACAGGCCTATTTCATTGACGTCAGTTTGTAGCAGGGTTTGGGAACATATTCTGTATTCAAGTATTATGAATTATCTCGAACAGAACGATCTATTGACCCAAGGTCAACACGGATTTAGAAAATATCGTTCATGCGAATCACAACTAGCTCTTTATTCACACGAAGTGATGGGTGCTATCGACAAGGGTTCGCAAATCGATTCCGTTTTTCTTGACTTCCAGAAGGCTTTTGACACCGTACCTCACAAATGGCTTTTAATTAAATTGCGTGGTTATGGTATATCGCCCCAAATTTGCGACTGGATAGGGGATTTCCTGTCAGAGAGAACACAGTTCGTAGTAATCGATGGTAAGGCATCGACTAAAACAGAATTGATATCGGGCGTTCCACGGGGTAGTGTTAGCGGTCCTCTGCTGTTCCTTATTTACATAAACGATTTGCGGGAAAATCTAAGTAGCTCTCTTAGGTTGTTTCCAGATGACGCCGTCATTTACCGTCTAGTAAAATGATCTGAAGATCAAAACCAACTACAGAACGACATCAGTATGGTGTAAAAATTGGCAATCGACTCTAAATAATGAGAAATGTGAAGTCGTCCAAATGAGTACGAAAAGAAATCCGTTAAACTTTGTTTACAAGAAAAATCAATCAAAAGTGAAGGCCGTAAACTCTACAAAATACCTAGGAATTACTATTACTTCAGACTTAAATTGGAAAGAACACGTAGACAATGTCGCGGGAAAGGCGAACCAGAGATTGCGTCATATTGGCAGAACCTTTAAAAGATGTAACAGAACTACTAAAGAAACTGCATATACTACGCTTGTCCGTCCTTTTATGGAGTATTGCTGCCCAGTGTGCGATACTTATCAGGTGGGTTTGACGGAGGACATCGAAAGAGTCCAAAGAAGGGCAGCCCGTTTCGTATTGTCACGGTACAGACAGCGTTACGGAAATGATACGGGATCTGGGATGGGAATCATTACAACAATGGCGCTTATCGCTGCGGCGTGGGCTACAATCGCCTACATTCTTCTCCGAATGCGAAAATATATTGTTGACTCTCACTTACATAGGTAGAAATGATCATCAGAATAAAATACGAGTTCGAACGGAGAGATTGCGGTGTTCTTTCTTCCCGCGCGCTATTGTGAATGGAATGGGAGATAAATAGTATAATGGTGGTTCGATGAACCTTCTGCCAGGCACTTAAATGTGATTTGCAGAGTGTCCCATTTAGATGTAGATGTAACGGTACACTACGCCTTCCACATCGTATGAGCTCTACGCAACGCTGGTTACTTCTTTGAAGGACAGTAACAGGTACAAACATCCAACGCTTTAGTATCGGTTGTGAATAAATAGTTGCCACTATTGAAGTTCCAACCCTGCTACATTAACGGCTGCTGCCCTTTCTGCAATAGTCGGAAAAGGGAAGTTTTGTCATTTTTCGGTATTCTTTTTATCTTTTTACCGGAGGACAGAAGCCAGCCTTCGCTGCAGGCTAACAAGCTGCGCTGGTTATCGGTAATCGACAGCATTCTCCACGCTCACTGCTCCGCTCCGACCCCTGCACTTTGCTCGCGTCCACTGAATCCATACATCCTCTCCCTACCAGTCCGCGCCCTCTACCATTGGCGCGTACAGTCTCCAACACCACACAGGATCCGCACCCGAAGGCCAGATTCGCCTGGCCGGGAGGACAAGGGCTCATTTCCGAGTCAATGCAATTTACAGGCATAGCGCAAGTCAAAAGCACTGTAACTGCATTTGGCCGTGATTAGGTCTGTACACGTCCACCGGTGTTCGACGTTCTGCCTCGGGCCACGTCGCTCTCTATCTCTCTCTCTCTCTCTCTCTCTCTGTATGTGTGTGTGTGTGTGTGTGTGTGTGTGTGAGTCTCTGTGTCGTCCCAACCACTGGCCGTCGGCGCTCGGTACAGTTTACACGTTCTGCTGAACTCAAACCTTGAACTATTTCCAGCGAGGTAATTAACGTACCTGTAACACGGTTAGCGATTCCGCCAAACTCCGTTGCAAATTAACACAAATCGCCGGAATCAAAATATCATTCGGAGTTAAATCAGTCGACGCAATAAGATAAAATAGGCGCGAATTGCAGCGTATCTGTCTGAATACCATTACTGTATCAATAAATTCTAAATAATAAAGTAACATCTCACGCCGAAATAGTCAATTAACAACACCTTTGACACTGTCAAATGCAGCTTAATTGTTAGAGCTTGTCAGTCGAAAACACAATTTTGGATGTGATGGTACAATGTATTTTGCCGCTAACGAAATCTGATCTCTTTATTATTATTTTTCGGGAAAATTTCATTCATGTTATCCTTTTCATTCCCAACAATGGATTAAGCTCTGTAAAGTTAAAATTGTGAGTTTATGTATTAATACAATGCAACAAAACTTACAATTCTTAATGTTTTTGGCCAAATAATGATTTTTATGTCGTGTTTTTTCATGCACTGCATTTGCATCGAAGTACTTTACTCAAATTTAAATGTCTGTTAAGGGACCTAAATGCAATGCTTATCGGTCCCTAAACTTACAAACTACTTAAAGTAACTTATCCTAAGAACAACGCAAACACCCATGCCAGAGGGAGGACTCGAACCTCCGACATGGAACAGCCGCGCGCACTGTAGCAGGGCTCCTCAGTGCGCACGGCTATTCCGCCGCGGATGGTATATTATTATGCAGATGTTTTTTGTCGTTTGTTATCACAGATAAAAATCTTTACCACAGCAGCAAATATAAGACAATTCTCTATTAAAACAAAATAGCATGAACCTTGCTCCCATTACCATCCACAGGCGCGAATGAACCGCAAATTAATCCGATCTCTAAATCGGAGAAATTAATGCCTCTGAAATCGGAACATGCCTCACCGTGTAGCAACATGCCATTCTACAAGGATGTTGTTCCTCAACAACAGCGCGACTTCAAGGATTCATACACATAATACAGCGTGAAGCACCTTTTAATAGGGTGTTGTTTAGGATTGGAAATGGAAGGTTTAATTGGTAACCTTTCAATCAACGAAAACTTTTCCTAAAGCTCGTACTGTGCTCAGATATAATTTCGTAGTTTTTAACATGTTGTTGTTGTGGTCTTCAGTCCGGAGACTGGTTTGATGCAGCTCTCCACCCTACTCTATCCTGAGCAAGCCTTTTCATCTCCTCATAAGAACGACAACCCACATCCACTTGAATCTGCTTACTATACGCGTCTCTTGGTCTCCCTCTGCGATTTTTACCCCACACACTTCCCTCCAAAGCTAAATTCACAATTCCTTGATGTCTAAGAATGTGTCCTACCAACCTATCCCTTCTTTTAGTCAAGGTATGCCAGAAATTTCTTTTCTCCCCAATTCGGTTCATTACCTCCTCATTAGTTACGCGATCCACCCACCTAATCTTCAGCATTCTTCTGTAGCACCACATTTCAAAAGCCTCTATCCTCTTTCTGTCCACACTGCTTATCGTCCATGTTTCACTCCCGGCAACACTCCATACAAATGCCTTCAGAAAGGACTTCCTTAGGCTTAAATCAATATTCGATGTTAACAAATTTCTCTTTTTCAAAAACGCCTTTCTACCCATTGCCATTCTGCATTTTATATCATCTGTACTGCGACCATCATTTGTTATTTTACTGCCCAAGTAACAAAACTCATCTACCTCCTTTATTGTTTCGTTACCTAATCTAATTCCTTCAGCATCACCTGATTTTCTTACACTGCACTCCATTACCCTAGTTTTACTCTTGTTAATGTTCATCTTATATGCACGTTTCAGCACACTGTCCATTCCGTTCAATTGTTCTTCCAGGTCCTTTGCTGTATCTGACAGAATTACTATGTCGTCGGCAAAACGCAATGTTTTTAATTCTTCACCCTGAACTTTAATTCCTTCTCCAAATTTCTCCTTACTTTCCTTTATAGCTTGCTCAATGTACAAATTGAACAACATTGGGGAAAGGCTACAACCCTGTCTTACTCCCTTTCCAACCACTGCATCCCTTTCATGCGCTTCAACTCTGACAACCGCTGTCTGGTTTTTGTACAAGTTGTAAATAACCTTACGCTCCCTATATTTTACTCCTGCTTGCTTCAGAACTTTAAAGAGTTTATTCCAATCAACATTGTCAAAAGCCTTCTGCAAATCTACAAAAGCTAGAAATGTTGGTTTGTCTTTTCTTAATCTATCTTCTAGGATAAGCAGTAAAGTGAGTATTGCCTCCCGTGTTCCTACATTTCTCCTGAAGCCAAACTGATCTTCCCCGAGGTCGGCTTCTACCAGCTTTTCCATCCTTCTGTATATAATTCGTGTTAATATTTTGCAACCATGACTTATTAAACTGATGGTTCTGTAGTTTTCACACCTGTCTGCACCCGCTTTCTTTGGAATGGGGATTATAACATTTTTCTTAAAGTCTGAGGGTATTTCGCCTGTCTCATACATCCTAGACACCAGTTCAAATAGTTTTGTCATGGCTGGCTCTCCCAGAGACTTCAGTAGCTCTGACGGGATATCATCTACTCCAGAGGCCTTGTTTCGACTTAGATCTTTCAGTGCTCTGTCAAATTCATCTCTCAGTATAGTTTCTCCTATTTCATCATCATCTACATCCTCTTCCCTTCCTACAATAGTGTCTCGAAGTTCATTTCCTTTGTAGAGCCCCTCTATATACTCTTTCCACCTTTCAGCTTTCCCTTCTTTGCTGAGAACTGGTTTTCCATCAGTGTCCTTGATATTCATAGAGCTTTTTTTCTTATCGCCAAATGTTTCTTTTATTTTCCGGTAGGCTGTATCTATTTTTCCCCTATTTATACATTCTTCTACGTCCTTGCATTTGCCTTCTAGCCATTCCTGCTTAGCCATTTTGCACTTCCTGTCAATCTCATTTCTTAGTCGTCTGTACTCCATTTCGCCTGTTTCATTTACTGCATTTTTATACTTTCTCCTTTCATCGATTAAATTTAGTATCTCCTGTGATATCCAAGGATTCTTTGTAGGTCTTGCCTTCCTACCTACTTTGTCCTCTGCTTCCTTCACTATTTCATCTCTCAATTTTACCCATTCCTCCTCAATTGTTTTATTTTCCCCTGTTTCTGTCAATTGTTGCCTGAAGCTCCCTCTGAAATTCTTAAGAACTTCAGGTTCCTTCAATTTATCTAGGTCCCATCTCCTTATTTTCCTACCTTTCTGTAGTTTCTTCAGTTTCAGCCTACAGTTCATAACCAACAAGTTATGGTCAGAGTCTATGTCTGCCCCTGGGTATGTCCTACACTTCAAAACCTGGTTCCGAAATCTATGTCTTACCATTATAAAATCTATCTGATACCTTCTGGTATCTCCTGGTCTCTTCCACGTATACAACCTTCTTTTGTGATTCTTAAACCAGGTGTTTGTTATAACTAAATTATGTTCCGTGCAAAATTCTACCAGGCGACTTCCTCTTTCATTCCTTTTGCCCAGACCATATTCACCCACTATCTTCCCTTCCCTTCCTTGTCCTACTACCGAATTCCAGTCTCCCATAACAATTAAGTTTTCCTCTCCCTTAACTTTCTGAATAATTTCCTTTAGATCCTCATATATTTCTTCGATCTCGTCATCATCGGCAGAGCTAGTTGGCATATAAACCTGTACTACTGTTGTCGGTGTTGGCTTCATATCTATCTTGACAATGATAATGCGATCGCTGTGCTGGTTATAGTAGTTTACCCGCATTCCTATTTTCTTATTCATTATCAGTCCTACTCCTGTGATACCCCCAACTGATTTTGTATTTATAATCCTGTACTCACCTGACCAGAAATCCTGTTCATCCTGCCACCGAACTTCACTAATCCCCACTATATCTAACTTCAACCTATCCATTTCCCTTTTTAAATTTTCTAATTTTCCTACTCGATTAAGGGATCTAACATTCCACGCTCCGACCCGTAGAATGCCAGTATTGTCTTTCCTGATGATCACATCCTCCTGAGTAGTCCCCGCCCGGAGATCCGAATGGGGGACTATTTTACCTCCGGAATATTTTACCTGAGAGGATGCCATCATCATATGTTCATACAGTAGAGCTGCATGTCCTCGGGAAAAATAACGGCTGTAGTTTCCCCTTGCTTTCAGCCGTTCGCAGTAGCTGTGTGGCAAAGCCACATTAGCTAATGTTACAAGGCCAGCTCAGTCAATCATCCAGACTGTTGCCCCTGTAACTACTGAAAAGGCTGCTGCCCCTCTTCAGGAACCACACGTTTGTCTGGCCTCTCCACAGATACCCCTCCGCTGTGGTTGCACCTACGGTACGGCTATCTGTATCGTTGAGGCACGCAAGCCACCCCACCTCGGCAATGTCTGTGGTTCATGGGAGTGGAATTTTTAACATATGCACCGAAAAGGAGAAAGATGTTCTAGTCAATAATAGTAGCTGCGGCGGAGGGTATAAGATAGTTCATAAGAGGTTTGTAAGTTTAGGGACGACTCGGTAGTAGAGTCCCTTAAACTTAACAAACATTTTTGAATAATACAGGGTGTCCAGAAAAGGGCTCTCTGATTTCAAAATTAAATATCTCGAAAACAAAGATCGATCGGTATGTTTATTGTGAAAGCTGTAAGACGTTTATACAGCAGTTGGAAATAATAGTTACAAAAGCTGCTAACAGATGGCACTGTACGCTGTACAGCTCATATCAGCATACATATGTGAAATAATCGTATGAAAACACTCTTTGCAAACAATCACATCACAATGTTTTTAAAATGTTCACCATTGGCGCTACAGAGGTGGCTCAAAAGAAGAATGAAATTCATCACATTTTGTAGTGACTCAACAGAAATGGATTCACATGCCACAGAGATCGCCGATTCAAGCTCGTCCAGCGTGGCGGGATGCTTCGGGTAGACCATGTCTTTTACTGTGCCCCACAAAAAAAAGTCACAGGGAGTCAAATCCGGCAAATATGGAAGCCAATCCATGCCTGCACCAGTAAATTTGGGATATTCCAAAGCAATGACTCGATTCCCGAAGTATTCCTCAAGAAAGCGAAACACTTGTTCGGTCCGATGTGATCAGGCTCCATCTTGCATAAACCATTCAGTACCTGGTCGATCCTCTAACGCTTGCTGTGTGGCGAAAAATTGATCCAAAATTGCAACGTAACGTGCACCAGTGGCCGTTTCTCGAATGAAAAAGGGACAATAATGCATCTGCTGCATACTGCAGCGCACACAGTAACATTAGGAGAATACAGGGATTTCGCTTCACACCAAATGGCTTTCCGGAACCCCAAAATCGCCAGTTCTGCTTATTCACGTATCCATTCAGGTGGTAGTGTGCTTCATCAGTAAACCAGATGCAGCCAACATCAAATCCTTCACTATCAGTCATTGTGAGCATCTAATTAGCAAAGGCACAGCTCGTACGTGGTGCGTCTGAATTTTGAATGCGTGCTGGAACGTTTCAAACTAGTCTCAGATGCAATTCTACGGACGGATGACATTAGATTTCGCTGAATAATTCCAGAAACTGTGGCAATATTTTCAGGCGTAACTGCGGTTTGCTTGCGGCCAACATGCCCCACTAGACCATCAGTTACACTGCCTGTTCGTTGAAATTTTGCGAAGAGCGTGCGAATGGTTTTCGCATCGGGTCCTTTTGGAACATTAAATCGTGATTGAAGACTTCGCCTTGTTGCCGTAAGACTCTCTTCTAACCTGTGGTACTCTAGCACCAGAAAAAAAGCGTTGTTCATTGGAGTACATTGTTTTAATCTCTTCCTTCGGTACTCTAACCTCCTTTCACGTTTCAATACTGGAACTGATCGCTCTGGACTTCGGATCACTATTTATACTAGGCATTACGTATGCCGATTACAGGGCCATCTTTTAGCAGCTTTTGTAACTATTATTTCAAACTGCTGTATAAACTTCTTACAGATTTCACAATAATCATACCGTTTACTGCAATCCTCTATCGATCTTTGTTTTCGAGATATTTAATTTTGAAATCAGGGACTCGTTTTTTGGACACCCTGTCTCTTAAAGCTGTTAAACCTCACATTTTCCCAAATCCTAACTGGTATGATTAAACACCAATAACACTTAAATTTGCACTGAAGTAAGAAAATAATACAACATTCTGTAAAAGTTTCCAAATCATGATGGTTGGAATTTAAATAGTGGCCTCACTGCTGTGGAGACACTATGCAATGAAATCCACTATTGTCGCTGATAGCACACGTTGTTGATATACATACCTTACCTTGGATAAAAATGGAATCGCCCGTCCCACGACACCGGCGTGCGCACAATTGACGGAAATAGTCACTTCTGGACGAACGGTCTAACGTAACAGTGTCACTATGTTTTACAAACAGGAACAACGCAGTTGGGTCAAGACTGAATGTGCCAGAGGTCGTACAGCACGACAGTGTCATCAAGATCTTCCAGAGGCGTGCTGGGAATCGGCATTGCCGTACAGAAAAGTGGCAAGTTGGGTCAAAATCCTTCAACTAAGGTCGTCCAAACTCTTTGAAGAATAAATGCATACTGCTGCCGCATTACTGGGAGGTGATCGACGCCAGACGATTCGTGAGCTCGCCCACGAAATCGGATTAGTGCATACAACTGTGCTTCGCATCCTGAAGGAACGCTCTGTTTGGTCGATGGTATTGGAAAGTCCTGTACCATCCACCATACCCCGCGGATTTCTTGCGACTTTCATTTGATTCAGAAAATGAAGGAACTACCTCGTGACATTCGCTTCAGAAGTGTTCCAGACATTCGACAGACAATAGTCTGCTCCATTCGCACCATAAACAGAACAGGTTTTTTTTTGTGGTTTTAGGGCGCACAACTACTAAGGTCATTAGCGCCCGAATCAAACCGGGGATATACCCAAGAATAATAAGACTATATAAAAACAGCTAAAAAAGATAGAGTGAAAAACAACAAGGCGAAGAGCTAAATGTCCCTCGACAAATTGGTCAAATTGATAAAATCCAATACTCGAGCAACAGCCCGCACGTCATCAGCTAAAATGTCTTCCAATGTGCCCGGCAGACGTAGTGCAAGCCGAACACGAGTAAAATTTGAACACGACAATAAAACATGGCGCGGGTGGCCATAGGAACATAAAACAGAACAGACTCTGCTAACGGTACACTGCGCCTTGGACTTCGCTGGCAACGGGTTCTGCACAACACTGGTGGCTACTTTGAAGGACAGTAACAAGTGGAAACCTGTATCGCTTTTGTATCGGTTGTGAATCATTAGTTGCCACTATTTAAGTTCCAACCCTCGTATATAAATAAATAAATATGCATTTACTACTCAAATGGGCATAAACATGCAAACATGTATGCAATATTCATTTGCATGAAAATCCAAGTCCTACTTATTACTTTATTCTTTTCCTTAAATTGCGTGAAAGGAATATATTTGAACAATTGATGACACTGGCAGTAATTAATATAAAAATATTTACGAGACAATGATTACAGCATAGTTACACTATTGGTACACACTAATTAGGGCTAAAATGTAATTCAGTATTTTGTTGTATTAGACGACATTGTTAAATTTCGCAATGGTACTGCTCTCACTACGGATTTGGTGTGGGCGTCTGTTGTTGTTGTGGTCTTCAGTCCGCAGACTGGTTCGACGCAGCTCTCCACGCTACCCTGTCCTGTGCAAGTATCTTCATCTGATAATACATTCGGCAACCTACATCCTTTTGAATCGGCTTACTACATTCGTTCGAATCCCCCCTCTGGCCTGGATATTTGTGCCGTCCTTAGTATTAGGTTGTTCATAAAGGGTTGGTAAGTTTAGAGACTGATGACCCCGTAGTCCCATAGCCGGCCGCGGTGGCCGAGGAGACTGAGGCGCTCCAGTCACGGTCTGCACGGCCACTAGGGTCGGGGTTCGAATTCCCCCTCGGGCATGGATATTTGTGCCGTCCTTAGTATTAGCCAGTTCGTAAGTAGTTTGTAAGCTTAGGGACTGATGACCCCGTAGTTAAGTCCCATAAGCTCTACAAACATTTGAAAATTTGGTTGTACTAAATTCGTCCCTCAGTCTCCCTCTACGATTTTTACCCCATACTCTTCCTTCTAATGCTAAGTTGACAATTCCTTGATGTCTCAGAATGTGTCCAACCAATCTATCCCTTTTCGTAGTCAGGATATGCCAGAAACTCCTTTTCTCCCCGATTCGGTTAAGCACCTCCTCATTAGTTACGTGATCTACCCATCTAATTGTTATCATTCGTCTGTAGCACCACATTTCAAACGCTTATATACTTTTTTTTTATCTGAACTTTTTATCACCCACGTTTCATACCCAAACAATGCTTTCAGAAAGGACTTCCTAACATTTAAATTAATATTGGATGTTAACAAGTTTCGCTCGTGTATAGAACGCAAATAGAGCCGGGCGCTATTCGCAGCGTTTGGTAAACAGCGGCTTCCAGGCGTTCGCTATTCTGTTTCTGTGCAGTGAGAGCACTTTCATTGCCACCCGCCCTGGACAGCAGCGACCGGTGACAGTGGAGGTCATTAGCAAAGTGGCTCTCGTCCCCATCGGTCACCATCGCCCTAATCACAAGCCTATTCAGAGGCGCGCTGTCATCACGGCTGGGCGCAGGTGCGTAACCACAGCTATCATTATGCACCCTCCGCCAGCTATTGTCAGGGTGCAGCTCTGACCTGGCCGGCAAGCGCAGCCCTTTCACGGGGTTTGCACTGTCGAAAATAGAGAAATTGTCTGCTCGATTGACACCTGTTCCCCATTAAATGACATAGAAGCAATTACGCGAGAGGTTCCTAAAGGTTCAACCAGGTTCACACATCTCAACATAAAGAAATCAATTAGTCTCGCTAAAACTCTTAAATGACTTGGGCAATTTTAATTATTCTTTTTTTGTTTTGTTCGTTTTAAAACAGAATTAAATTACACTCCTGGCCATTAAAATTGCTACACCACGTCGATGACGTACTGAAGACACGAAATGTAACCGACAGGAAGAAGATGCTGTGATATTCAAATGATTAGCTTTTCAGAGCATTAACACAAGGTTGGCGCCGGTGGCGGCAGCTACATCGTGCTAACACGAGGAAAGTTTCCAGCCTATTTCACATACACAAACAGCAATTGACCGGCGTTGCCTTGTGAAACGTTGTTGTGATGCTTCCTGTAAGGAGGAGAAATGCGTACCATCACTTTTCCGACTTTGATAAAGGTCGGGTCGTTGTCTGTCGCGATTGCGGTTTATTGTTTGGCGACATTGCTGCTCGCGTTGGTCGTGATACAATGACTGTTAGCAGGATATCGAATGGGTGGGTCCAGGAGGGCGCCGTGCTGCATCCCAGCGGCCTCGTGTTACTAACAGTCGAGATGACAGGCATCCGCATGGCTGTAACGGATCTTGCAGCCACGTCGCAATCCCTGAGTCAACAGATGGGGACGTTTGCAAGACAGCAAACATCTGCACGAACAGTTCGACGAAGTTTGCAGCAGCATGGGCTATCAGCTCGGAGACCGTGGCTGCGGTTACCCTTGACGCTGCATCACAGACAGGAGCGACTGCGACGGTGTGTGCAACGACGAACCTGGGTGCACGAATAAATCTGTTTACAGCACCATGATGGTTGCATCCGTGTTTGGCGACATCGCGGTAAACGCACATTGGAAGCGTGTATTCGTTCGAATCCCCCCTCTGGCATGGATATTTGTGTCGTCCTTAGTATAAGGTAGCTGATATGTAGTTTGTAAGTTTAGGGACTGATGACCACGTAGTTAAGTCCCATAAGCTTAACAAACATTTGAACATTTGAATCGTGTTTTCGTCATCGCCATATTGGCGTATTACCCGGCTTGATGGTATGGGGTGCCATTGGTTACACATCACGGTCACCTCTTGTTCGCATAGACGGCACTTCGAACAGTAGCCGTTACATTTCAGATGCGTTACGACCCGTGGCTCTGTCTTCATTCGATCTCTGCATTTGAGCAGGTTAATGCACGACCGCATGTTGCATGTCCTGTACGGGCCTTTCTTGATACAGAAATGTTCGATTGCTGCCCTGGCCAGCACATTCTCCAAATTTCTCACTAACTGAAAACGTCTGGTTAATGATGGCCGAGCAACTGGTTCGTCACAATACGCCAGTCACTACTCTTGATGAACTGTTGTATCGTGTTGAAGCTGCATGTGCATCGGTTTCTCTACATGCCATCCAAGCTCTGTTTGACTCAATACCCAGGCGTATCAAGGCCGTTATTACGGCCAGAGGTGGTTGTTCTGGGTACTGATTTTTCAGGATCTATGCACCCTAATTGCATGAAAATGTAATCACATGTCAGTTGTAGTATAATATATTTGTCCGATGAATACCGTTTTATCACCTGCATTTCCTCTTGGTGTAGCAATTTTAATGGCCAGTAGAGAATAAAAAAAAGAGGGAAAACCCAAACGAACACCTGAAAAATAGAAACTCATTATTTTGTTTGGGCGTCGCCACGTCCGATTAAATTAGTGTTTATGTGCTTCCATACTTCTCACTCGACTGTGATGAGAAGTTTCCACACTTGAGGAACAGCACGGTCAACTTAACAGTTAGTACGGTGCATGGCTCAAGGTACTTTAGAACAGACTCTGACGCCAAGCTACAGCCGCGGCCGAGTGGCCGAGTGCATTGAGGCGCTATGTTCTGATGCCCGAGGCCGTTCCCCTCTTGGGTTCGAATCCTCCCTCGGGCATGGATGTTTGTGCTGTCTTTAGTATAAGTTATTTTATAAACAGTATGACCTTACCAGTTAGGTCTCCCTGTCCGAAACAAACAACGTGAAGACCAACCATCAAACGTAACACGACAGTAACAGTAAACAATTCTATTTGGCGCGCAACCCGAAACAACAAACGCATAGCTCTCAGCCATATCAATACGCCAAATATCAACATTAACGTAATATATAACACGAATAATACCCGAAAGACGTGTATTAATCACATCATAATGAAAACACGAAAAACCAGGAGGTTAGAAAGGGAAATGAATCGTATATAAAAAAAGTACGTGACGCGTTTCCGACAGCAAATTGAATTACAAGAAATATAAACTGTTTGTTTTGTTATGCAGACGACAGGGTGTACAAGACTATCACAGCAAGTAATAAATTCTGTGCTCAGTGATTTTAACGTCCTTTTAACTTAGCCTAATATAAGGTGGGCACAAAAAATATCAAACTTGTATTTCTAGACCTAATTTCGACAAAACTAAAGCGATAATTTTGTTCGGAAATGTTAGGTAACATGAAGATATAACTCCAATTGATATTTGTACATGGGTTGCCACAAGATTCGATCTCGGGCCCTTTGCTGTTCTTAATATATATTAATGCCTTGCCAGTCTATATTCATGAAGATGGAGAGAAGGTTCTTTTTGCGGATAATACAAGTATAGTTATCACACCTGACAAACAAGAACTAACAGAAGAAATTGTAAACGACGTCTTTCAGAAAATTATTAAGTGGTTCTCAGCAAATAGACTATAATTAAGTTTTGATAAAATACAGTACATACAGTTCCATATAGTAAATGGAATGACACCATTAATAAATATAGACTTTGATCAGAAATCTGTAGCAAAGGTAGAATATTCTAAATTTTTAGGTGTATGCATTGATGAGGGTTTGAACTGGAAAAATCACATTCCAGATCTGCTGAAACGTTTGAGTTCAGCTACTTATGCTATTAGGGTAATAGCAAATTTTGGTGGTATACATCTCAGTAAATTATATTAATATGCCTATTTTCATTCTCTGCTTTCGTGTGGCATAATTTTCTGGGGTAATTCATCACTGAGTAAAAAAGTATTCATTTCACAAAAGCGCGTAAGCAGAATAATTGCTGGAGCCCATGCAAGATCATCCTGCAGACACTTATTTGAAGAGCTAGGCATCTTCACAGTTTAGCTTCACAGTATATGTATTCACTTAAGAAATTTGTTGTTACCCATCCCACCGAATGCAGAAGCAATAGCATTGTCCATAACTACTACACTAGGAGAAAAAATGATCTTCACCATTCAAGATTAAATCTAGCTTTGGCACAGAAAAGGGTGAATTATGCTGCCACAAAAGTCTTTGGTCACCTACCAAACAGCTGACAGATAGCCAACCAGCATTTAAAAATAAATTAAAAGAATTTCTGTGTGGCAACTCCTTCTACAGTATGAATGAATTTCTAGATATAAATTAGTGTAAATCTGGAAAAATAAAAATAATTTATGTCATTTAATATTTAGTACAAAGTAATAATTTGTAAAGACACCTTTCAGTAACCTGACACGTTCCATATCATTACGAACTGTCGTATTCATGATCTACTATAATTTTCAGAACTGAAATAACGAAATTCCCACTGATGATACCACAAATGTGCCGAAATATTTGTGGAAAAATAATAAATTTAGATGTTCTTGCATGTCCTCACTATTTAGAAACATCACTGTCTGCATAGCATTTTGTACGATGCACGGCAGCGGATGTTACCTTACTGCTTAGTCACACTTCGACACTGTTTGATCAATCAGTATAAAACTTCCTGGCAGATTAAAATCGTGTGCCAGAACTAGGACTCGAACCTGGAACTTTTGCGTTTCGCGGGCAAGCGCTGAGCTATCCCGACAGGACTCACGATGCCGCCTCACAACTTTACTTCCGCCAGTACCTCGCCTCCTACTTTCCAAACAGCATGAAATTTGGCACATTTATGTAACATTTCATATACAGGAGAGGGAGAAAATGAACAGAAGGAGACTGGCAGAAAGCGCGGATGGTAACGAAAAGGGCAGGGGGATGGAGTAGTGAATAGAGGAGGAAGGAAGACCAAGTTGACGAAAGGGAGGAGGCGGCAGAAGAAGAGGATGAGGAGCAGGAGGAGATTGCAGTGGAAAACAACGAGGTCGATAGATAGAAAGAGCAGGGATGAAAAGTAGACACAAAAATATAGTAGGGAAGGTGAACGAAAGGCTACGTTTTATGTCCAGAAACATTAAAGTTCTACTAAAACAGCCTACATTACATTTGTGCGTCCTATTTTGAAATAATGCTACGTGTTATTGGATCCCCAATAAGTGGTACTGACGCAGGATATATTCAGAGTAAGACAGTTGGTTTTGTATTATCGCCATATCGGGGAGAGACTGTAAGGAAAATAATGCAACAGGAGGTGTGGAAATTATTAAAAGAAAGGCATTATTCGTTGCGGTGAGATGTACTTGCGAAATTTCTTTCACCAACTTTTTCCTCCAAATGCGAAAATATTTTTTCAGCAACCACCTACAGACGGAAATATGATCGAGAGAAATCCGATCGAAAATGGAATGTTTTAGGTGTTCTTCTTTTTATCATGCGATTATATAATGTAACGGTAGAGAAATGTCATAAAAGCTGTTCGATAAACCCTCTTGTCATGTACTTTAATTTGAAAAGAAAAAAAGAAAAATACTTTATTATTTTCATTCTCCACTCCGAGGAGTGAAGCGGGCTGTTTGAGATGCGGCCCATAAAGAATCGCCCATAAAGAATCAACCAATTGACATAAAAGTTTTCTGGGTCATCTGACTCTGGCCGCGGAAGCCTACGTAATTAAATCAACCAATTATCAGACAAGTTGATAGTGGGGCAAAGGGGAATCCCAATTTGGATTAAGTTAATGGGGCTTACCAGTCCGGCGTACGCCCTACAACCGAGAAAAATCTCCCAAAAACCTTGGTCGGTAACAGGGGGGATAGGGAACAATTTAAATTATTTCTGGGACGTTGACCTAGACAAAAAATTAAACATCAGGAAAGCGCGAGTCCACTTCTGATAACAAAAATTGGACGCCCGAGTTACTCTCGTAAACTCTCAGAGAGAAGTCCGACGACTTTAATGTGATTTGTACTATAGTTACGTAGATGTAGAATTAGAAGGTTACAGTATACGGACTAAATTAATACTGGGTGTGCACTTCTAATACAGAGACCTAGGAGGACAACGATAAAGGCGTATAGGTAGAGGAAGTGATAGGCAGACAGACTGAGGAAAGCAATTATGATGCCTAGCAAATTCCCATGCCTATTTAGCAGGTGCGAAACATTGACAGGGTCGCTGTCCACACTCTTAGCTACTAGCATTTTTACACACAGAATGTTAAAATATCTTACCTGTTGTATATTGCCCTATTTCTAGATTGCTTCCGATTTTTGCTTCTCATTCTTTGTAGAATAACTTCGACATCCTAGTTCAACATTAATGTAATTTGGAATCAGATGCTGCAATCACTGCTCTGATGACTATTATGAGTGCAACTGTTTTGAACATATCCATTTTCATTTTTCTGATCTAGTATTCTAGTTTGTTTGCCTAACTATACACTAATTACACAATAGCATTTATCGTGCTTGATAACTTCATTAATAATTATTAAAAAAAGACTTATCGTACTCATACTGCTGTAATATCTGTGAACCATATTTCCACTCACGTAAGCATTCCCGTAAATTAAAAAAAAAAACTCAATATTTCTATTTTCCAGATTTCCGATTCCAAATGTACAAATGTTTGTAAATCTAAGGGACGCAACTGCTGGGGTCAGCCGCGGTGGATTAGTTTAAGTAGTTTGTAAGTCTAGGGACTGATGACCATAGCAGTTTCGTATAGGTTTACAATCATTTGAACACAGTTGCTGAAGCTATCTGTCCCTAGAGTTACACATTACTTACTTACGCTAATCACGACACGTACACACACACACACACACACACACACACACACACACACAATAAGTCAGAGGGAGGACACGAATCTCCGACGGGAGCAGCCGCGCATTCCGCGACTTGACGGCCCAGACCGCGCAGCCATTTCCGCGCGGCTTTGCAGTTGCAATAAAACCAAAATAAGTGAAATGCAGAGTACGAGAACCAATACAAAACACATACGGACATCACACGAAATACCAGTTTAAATAGTTACACTCGATAATAATGGGAATAAATTCCTGATTCCCGTCATGCTATGCACAAAAAACTGTAGCTGGTGCAGTGTTTTATTGTTTAATTCAGTTTTGGTATTCTCGCTCACTACTACACAATTCGCCGATATTCTGTTATCTGAAGTTCGGCATTACTTCTGCATAGCACGCACATGCCATTTTTCAAGCACATAAAAAAGGATACCAAACAAGCTACAAATATAAAAACTTCCAAAATTATTGCTTACAGCAAATATAATTTTTTCTGACAATCTTTGCTTCTGAACGAAAGTAAATTACAATTTTGGTGGAACACCTTATCATAGTTCAACACGCTACGGGTTCTGATGTGTCTCTGAAACTCACACGCTCAAATTTTCTTCTCCTTCAGAACGCGTGAATATTCCTATTTCTGGGCGGCTGTAGAAAGTCAGCTACATACATCGTCCAGTGGAAAAAGTTCCGAAACTAGTTTTGTTGCTGGCATGTACGCTGAGATGACAAGAGTCATGAAATATCTTCTACAATGAAGAGCCAAAGTAACAGTTATCGGTAGAGCAGACAGAAGCGATGCAAATCGACGTGGCATGGATTCGACTAATGTCTGAAGTAGTGCTGGAGGAAAATGACACTGTGCAATCTAAAGGGCTGTCAAAAGTACCGGAGGAAGGAAATCTCGTGTGAGCAGCGCGTAGTGAGGCATCCCGGATGTGTTCAATAATATTGATGCCAGGGATTCTGGTGATCAGCGGAGGTGTTTAAACTGACAAAAGTGTTCTGGAGCAATTCTAAACCTGTGGGATGTCGCATTGTCGTGTAGGAATTGCCAAAGTCCGTCGGAATGCACAATGCCGTGTCAAGAATTTTGTGCGCGATACGCCGGCCGCGGTGGCCGAGGGGACTGAGGCGCTTCAGTCACGGTCTGCACGGCCACTACGGTCGGAGGTTCGAATCCCCCCTCGGGCATGGATATTTGTGCCGTCCTTAGTTGTAGGTAGTTCATAAGTAGTTTGTAAGTTTAGGGACTGATGACCCCGTAGTTATGCCCCATAAGCTTTACAAACATTTGAACATTTTGTCCGCGATAGATTCCTAAATTAATCAACCGATCAAATTGAAATTTTGCTCAGTCGTGTAATTTGGTCCAACTTTAAAGACAGGATAGTTTTCATATCGATTTATAACTTAAATATTTCTTTTATTGCCAAGTAAATGTTCATGTCAAGGTTCGGTTAGTATCCCTCAATTGGAAATGTCCTTGATGTTGACATCCGGGCTAGTGATGAGCGTTTGGCTCAGGAGTGACAAGTCAGGGTTAGAAACTCGCTGAGACTACATTTTTTACTCTACTTTTTAACCTGGTATTCACCTCTCAATGAAGTCAAGTGTCGCCAGAAACAACACGTGGTCTGGATTCCTTGTTGAACTGTGGGTCTATTAATCGCGGTTGGATAACTGGAGTGGAGAAGAAACACAAGTCGCCGAAGTGGCGTCTAACTGGAACACTTGCATCAGAATCAGACCACTGAGCGGCACGAAATTGTTATTACAGTTGATGCTACAATTTATTTCAAATTACGCATGTTTGTCGAATTTATATAAGGCATAACTGTGCTCATAAATTTTTCGGACATTTCATTTCATTCTAAATGTGGTATATTTCTCTCTCTTTTTCCATTAAATGCCATTAAAAATCAAACCTCAGCGAGTCGTGTAGCAGAGAGTACCATGCCAAAATATTAACTTACCAATTAAAAACTTCGTAAATAGTTTATTTATTATAAAGTATGCTGCAATGTGAGATAAATAAAATTAAAAACAGTATGTTGTTTCGTGTTTAATTTCAGCTCTTTGAAACTTTTTGCCAATACCTTCCCGTTTTACGTAAATTCTCAATTTTTTGTGTAGCAAAGAGCGCCATGCCAAAATATTAAGTTAGCAATTAAAAACTTCGTAAATAATTTATTTATTATGAAGTATGCTGCAATGCGAGATAAATAAAATTAAAAACAATATTTTGTTTCGTGTTTAATACCAGCTGTTCGAAACGTTTTGATAATATCTTCCCGTTTTACGTAAATTCTCAATTTTTTGTGAGTTTACATTTTTATTAGTGAACATTAATTTGAGCTATTAGATGGTTTATTACAATAATGATTCAACGTATTGCAACTGAGCCACAGCAATTCGTGGCTGGACCCGATTGATCGCACCTAGGGCCAGAACGTGAAACTTCACCTTTGCCTATGTAAGTTGGATAAGCTTCCAATGGATAGCGTCCCTGGAGGGTTAAAATTCACAATTGTACCCAGTAGGTGGCGCAAAAAATTCGAAATAATTGACATTGGTAATTTTCGTAACTTCGGATGACACCATCAAAACAAGAAAAACGACACATTCTACATAAGATTTTGTTCTATTTTTGGTGGAGGATTCTTTACAATATATTTCGACGACAATCTGCAGTTTTATTCCCATTTTAATTATATTTCAAAAACGTTTGTTTAGCTTATGGGACTAAACTTACAAAGTACTTATGAACTAACTTATACTAAAGACAACACAAACATCCATACCCGAGAGAGGATTCGAACCCCGACGGCGAACGCAGTGCACACGACTAATGCGCCTCGGCCCACCATGACAACTGGCATATGTACAGGGTACAAAGGAGATAAACATAAGGGATTAGCCGAAAGCGGAAATAGATAATAAACTAATGATAGAGACAGGGGGCTGGATGAGTGAATAGAAGGGGAAAAGGAGGCGAAAGAGATGGCGAAAGAGAAGGCGAATCAGGAGGAAGAGGAGGAGGAGGAGGAAGAAAAGATTAACGGAGAGTTTGATAGAGGAGGGGATAGAGAGGAATGAGGAAGATATGGACAGAAGTAGGAGGGAGGAGCTTGTGGATTAGCAGAGTGTTGGAATAAATAAATGCCTGAGCAGTGTGGATTTTTGAGCTAACTTATGCAGCAAGAAGCCGAACAGGACGAATTAGATGGTAAGAAGCAGAGGTAGGGGAAATGGCCAAAAGATTAGGGGATGTAGGATGTATATCCAATTCCCATCCATATTTACAATTGCAAAGCATTGCCGGGTTCGCTTGTATATACACATACACTCAGATATTTCTGACATGCATGAGCTACCTTGAGAAACTATGTGTATGTCACCACAGTACAGTCCGCCTCCGTAATCCACTGGTAACGAACTGAACCAACGAGCGCAAAGAATAGATCTACCTGAAAAACAAATGAAATCAAATGTTTGTAAATCTATCAAACCAAACTGCGTGGTCATCAGTCCGTAGCTTACAAACCAATTAAACTAAGGTAAACTAACCTAAGGACAACACACACACACACACACACACACACACACACACACCCATGCCCCAGGGAGGACTCGAACCTCTGACGGCGAGCAACCGCGCGCTCCGTAGCGAGGCGCCTTAGACCGCTCGGCTACTCAGTCGCGACCCTGAAAAATAAATAATGTGGGCAACGTACTAGATTGCCACGCAGGGGGCCCGCGTTCGATTTCCGGTCAGATCGGAGATTTCTCCACTCGGTAACTGGGTGTTGTGTCATCGTCATCATCATTTCATCATCACCGATGCGCAAGTTGCCCAAGTGACGTCAACTAAAACCTTGCACCAGGCAGGCCGAACACGATCCCATCTGGGGTCTAGCGGCCAGAAATGCCTGACTATTATATCTTCAGCACGGTAAAGTTAAACACTGCTTATTCCTCGCTTCTGTACGTAAACGTTGTAGGACCTTACAGACATGCAGTTGGAACAAGGAACAAACTTTTTTACTTTTTTTTACTGAAGAACAAAACATGCACATGCACGCACCAAAACGCACGCACATACACGCCGCCCGCCTCCACACACACAGTCTATGTTTAAGGTAATGTATATATACTGATATTTCCTTTCTTGTTTCACTCAAGTTCTTTTCTGCTGTTACCAATCTTCTCCCCCAAAAAGGTACAACACTTCCTTCAATTGAAGTAGTGATAAAAAGCCAATCGTACCTTGCATCATCACTGTTACAGCAAGCCGTATTCAGCCTAGGCGGCTGCTCCAACTCTATAAGGAGTTCCTCGCAGTTACTCGTCTTCCTAGCGTCCCATTACTGCAGATAAACACACGGCTGACAATTGGACGTATCCGTATTTGGTATCGCTGTGGTCGTAGCGTCAGAGCTTCCAACACGAGTAGAAAATTGCCTTACATTCATCAGTGCGATGCCGTAGTTTATTTGTACACTTTATACCTCTCTCTCGAATCCCAAGGCGGATGTATGTGAGCACTTGCTCCCAATGTTTATATACATGTGTGTGTGTCTGTGTGATAATGTGTCTGTGAGTGAGGGACATTTTCTGGTTTGAATGTATCCACAGTTACATTCATCAAGTAACCACTTTCATATTGTTAGGGAAGGTCCAGAGATTTTTTTTACATAGAAATCCGCTGAACACGCCCGGCACGGGCTGCAATTTTAGTATTACCTTTTCCCTCATAGTCTTACTGTTGCATATTTTACAGATATCTCAAAATTAGTACATACTACTAGTGTTATTAACCCAGATAGCGCTTACGTCCTTACAGAAGGACGAGAACGGCAGTTTTTTTTTTTTTTTTATTCTTGCCTGTAAGAAATAGTGCACACTGTCATATTTTATTTCTTTGAAAACGCTGCTCGCATTGCCGAACAGTTTTGGCTTGTATTGTTGATTGCAAAGTGGTTGGTTACAGATGCAAAGTTGAGGTTCATACAGAAGACTTCCTCGTAGCTGGGTTTATATTTCTTGATCTTTATTCAATTTTTGAGTCCTTTATATGTACATACTTCATATTAAACGTTGTTTTAATAATAATGATTCATCAGATTAAAATTATAAAACATTCATTTTGAAGTCATTCCAGAAAGAAGGGCAGTATTGCAAAACTAATGCCGTGATTGAGGGAAAAAAAATCACTTTTATCGACCTTGTGCAGTTATATGAAGGTAACTGGCAGCTCCTGAGAAAAAAAATTAAACCAAAATTTCTGTGTTAATCGAAGCATTTCGGCGAAAATAGTTGACATGTTTACGATATTGTGGTCTTGACAGCAATAGTGTATTTAAACAGAATCGCCATTTTTTTTCTACCATTGACCGTACAACTTGAAAATTATAACTTCCTTTCTTCTTCTATTTCACCTTTAAAAGCAAACAAGTGAACCAATTACTTTAAAGGTGAAAACTGCTCATGGAAGAAAGGAGATCGTTACATGGAGCGTAACATCGTCATAAATAGTGGAATATACGTTAACAAATTAGAGATAAATACATTTTGCCTTGTTTTAGTTAAATCCGATTCCCTAAAATTATAAAGTAGGCCAGAATGTAATCATTAGCAGCAATCAGTCTAGAAAGTTCTTACGGGGATGCCTTTTGTTACTTCCAACCATGAGAAACACTTGAAAAAAGAGCAATAAATACAGCAAGGAACAAGTACGATAGGACGCAGACGTGGACTATCTTAAAGCATCTAAACGGATTACTTCTGACAACAATATTTACAGCAACAAACTTTACTCATTACTCAGACTCCAGGTCGGAAAAGAGAAAGGCAGCTACTCTGATTCAACAACTGAAGGAAATTGATTACTGGTACTTAAACATTTGGTACTATTATCATGATAACAATATATACGTCTTACAGTACAACCTTTTTTAATCCTCGGCTAGCATGGGAAAGAGCAACAGATAATCTGAATCTCGTACTATTTTCTGGTAAAAGCAATCCATTGGCGCAAAGAAATCAAAAGATACTAAGATAATATTATTTTAGTGAGGAGTGCTTAATTCTATGCTTTTTTCTACACGTTTAAACCTGTATTATTATACAGCGTGATTGCACACTCAGATACACACATATAATATTCGCATAAATTTATTCCTACAATTTTGTCAGTAAATTTTCTTTTGAGATATTTTTCCTTGTACGAAATTTAAGCTGTTCTTCCAAGAGACGCTACAAAATGAAGTAAGTCTACAGGCAATAACGAGATAAATATTTTATACCTTCAATTTTTCTTCTGATGGTGATTACTAAATATGCGTAATCAATTATACTACAGAAAATACATTTAAAAATGTCGCTCAGCTATCACAGATATCATCATCACGTGGAATACTTTCCAGTAAATTTAACTTTATCTCAATTAGACCCAAGTTTGGTTAGTCGTCTCGGAGATTTACTAACTTCCTAACTTACCAATATGTGGGGTTTAGATCATTGCAGTTGGTCACTTGTTTCATTATCCTCTGCATTCTTCTCTTTGCCCTGAATTCAATGGTAGCAACTTCTGCTGCTTTTTCTGCTTCCGTTACTCGTCGCCTGTCAACAGAAATTTCCGCTGAAACATATTTCTTCCAGTCTGACTATTCATTTTCTTTGCACCATCAATCCTAGAAATTACACTTTCACTAAATGTTGTTATTGCATCCGCAACACCTATTTTCAGCACTGTCAACCATGAGATACGGTTTTGGGCATTCGCAGCTGTTTTCATTAGGATTCTGAAAGGGACCAGGCAAACACCTCCTTAACCGGTTTGCCAGATCCCTATATTCGAGGTGTTTTCAAAAAATTCCGGAACATCGTCCACGAGAATTTTGTACGCTTACATCTAGTCTCCTAAATATTCTCCTCCACAATTGATAGCCGTTTCCACTTCCGGAAGCAGTCTTGATACGCTTCTTGGTGCGTCGTCTGCCACTTTTCTTTCGTCTCATCTATCGTTGCAATCCTTTATAAACGTTATTTAAAACTTTGTAAATAAGTCCTCGTGACCTTGTCTTTGCAGTACCGATGACGAGGATCCAAAAGATCCTGTGTCAGGATTTTACGACGTGCTCCAAAGGAAATGCTACTCTTCTTAATCTCTCTGACAGTCCGTCTTCCATTGGCACGCACAATTTCGTTGACGTTCTTTACATCATCCTCGGTAGACGTCGAGAGGGTTTCTGAGAGATGCTCATCTTTAACTTCCGTTCCTATTTTGACGCAAAATTTAAAGCAGACACGTTGCGCTTCAAAATCTGCTATCTCGAAATTCGACACAACGCTCTACTCAATACCGCGTAACTAACACACATACAGTAATGTAACTTCCGGGTACAGGCATACCAGCTGCATGTCTACGCGACACTTCATTTGGTGCTAAGTTGGGAATGCTGCGGAATTTTTTATTTTAGCAAAGAATATGTCACGCATTCTGACGCACTTCAAACTGCACAATTATGTAAGTAAGGAAACTTGGAGCTTAATGTCCCGTCGACAGCGTAGTCATTAGAGACGGAAACTGCCAAATCAAAAAATGTTTGTTAAGCTTAAGGGACTTAACTACGGGGTCATCAGCTCCTAAACTTACAAACTACTTATGAACTACCTACAACTAAGGACGGCACAAATATCCATGCCCGAGGGAGGGATTCGAACCCCCGACCGTAGTGGCCGTGCAGACCGTGACTGAAGCGCCTCAGTCCCCTCGGCCACCGCGGCCGGCGAAACTGCCAAATGAGCGTGTCAACTGTGCAACATTGCATCAAAACCAAATTTGAAAACGAAAGGAAAATGTTCATAAACTATACATTTTTTGTAATCCTCCACAAATGCTATTTTCTCAAATTATTGGTTATTTTTCATGATCATATTTCATATTTGTGTAATGCACTCCCACCTACACTGTGCCCTCACTGAATGCTAAATTCCAATCACAAGTATTTTGACTGGACAGAGTACACACTACGATAAAGCCGATCTGAAAACGCAAAATTTTAATGTATTTCCTTTTTTTCCAGAAAGACGGATTATTTATGAGGACACTGGAGTTTTGGACTCGAAAATTTGAAACGCCCGTTCATACAGTCAGATTACGCTGTTCAATTTTTTTTCTTCTTCTTTCTTTTTCGAAATCACAGCTAACAAATACTGTGAATCACGAAAGACCTCTTTATTTCTCCTCAGGCTAATAAATCGTAATAAATACGTCTAATTAATTCTGCACTACCCGTAGATCTCCATTTCTGTGCTCTTGACAAGTGCATATAGGCGAACACATATTTACGCAACACGGCGGATAAAAATATAGTCATATATCCACGTGTATGCAACAGTGGCGGAAATTCTGAAATGCAGAACGATTGAAAATATTTATATTTTCTGCACAGTCTTTGGAGAAACTATTTTTGTCTTAGAATTTATTAAGGATGTCTCTGACAGTGAGAAATAGAATTCCAGTGGAACCTTCCCTGCCTTCTCTCTCTCGCTTTCGATCTCTCCCTCCCAGACACACACACACCCACACACAGGCGCGCGCGTTCACGTTCACAAACACTCCCACGCACAAACACAAACTCACGTTCCCTGCTTTATACTCATCACATACACCTCTGAGATACGATGATGAACGATGATCACTTTTTTGTTCTGGTCTAAGGTGCAGTTATGATGTCGGCATTGTATATTTAGAATGATTATGATTCAGAGATAGTTTACAGAGGAATTTACCACTTGTAATTTAACGTCGCATATAGTTTCGTTAGCGGTGTAGACGTGTATGCTAAACCAAAGATGCCCGATAATTTTCAGTTGAGAACTAAACACCCGCCTCCCCCCCCCACCCATAGAATAATACATTATCTACAGCCCTGTTTCCCGCAGTTTCGAGACAAATAAACGCACGTCCTGAATGGTTTAGAGGTGCGTAGCGGTCACTCATCCGTCCGTCTAAACAAGACGACGAATTAACATCGCGAGGGGAGATGCCACAATTCATTCTCCTTCTCATAAAACCAAACCCGGATGTTGCGAGTTGCTTCAGCAGGCGCTTTCACATCTTGAAACACGGTATCGTCATTGGAGAACAAACCTTGTACATTTATATTGACGTGTGCGGCCAGGCCGAACAGATAATTGCAGGAAGGTAATCCTGCAGTCATGAAACATCACAACATGGCGGCCAAAACCATCACCCAACATCCCCACTCACCCCTACTCCCTCCCCAACGTTACCCTCTCTCAGTATTTAGCCCTCGGAAGGTACGGTAATCTATGTCAGATGTTGGAAACAGTGCACAAGAAGTCACCCGACCGCAAAAAACTTTCCGGCATCACATTTTCCGATATTTGCATCACCGATGGAAGGAAGGAGAAACGATTATGGTTTAACGCCCCTTGTTACGAAGTACAGTTTTTGATACTTTTGATAATACTAGCATGTGACACATCCCACAATCCAATGAGACACAGACTGTGATCATGCTCTTAGCCCGTGGTCAGGCTGTTCATTGTACTTCAATGACTGGGACTGTATACATCTCTATGCGACTGTCCCACGATGGTAACGATTGCCGAGAGACTAGATATTGTTTCCTCGTACTTTGAGACTCTTAGAAATGTTGAAGAAGCTCGTCAATGGTATGCTAATCTGTCCAAACGTTTGCTGAAATTGGAAGTGTTAAACCTAGAGGAAGAATCCGAGGTCTATTTTAATTTAATTTAATTTGAGGTATTACTGTTTTTCAACTATTTTCAATTTTTTTAACTTATTTACTTTTTTACCGATATCTATCACGAAACGAAAAAAATTTTTTTTCATTCGAAAGTTACATATTTTTTCTGGAGAATCAAAATCTGCAATAACAAAGAGGGGCTGCTATTTCAAAGTCACCCCCGCTCCTACTCCCGGGGGTGGTGCAGGGAAGTCGAGATTTATGTAATGGATTTCCCTGATGGAGATGAACAACTCTTATTGCAATCTTTTTCTTTATCTGTTTTATATTTTTCCAAATATTCCGAAAAACAGTTTTAAATGCCTCACTTGTATGTTAATAAAATGCTTTCCCAGGACACGGTCATTACATATTGCACGCCACCTATCTAACGGCTTCCTGAAGACTGTTTTTTTTTATTAACTTGTGTAATTATTCAGCTATTTTTAAAAATTCCAAATGCTGTCATAGTCTATTAAGAGATACATCGGTACGTAAAATTTATTACGATAAAGCAAGTACTGGAATCTGTTTATCTTGCAGCTGGTGGTGTCGAAATTTCTTCAGCCATTTCTCTTAAATGATGAAAATTTGTAATTTGGAACACATTACACATAATTTCGAACGCTTACAAAACTTTTTTACCCTGATACCCAGCACAGAATAATTGGAAGGAAAAAATTTTTATGGCTTGCTACATTTTCGGTGTTTACGTGGACAGGCTTCAGCATCTTCCATGAGATTTTAATTCATTACTTTTAACTATTATATAGGCAACACACTTTGGTGGGAATGTAGGCCTATATCATTTAGAGTTTTACCACTGTGTGGCACATATTTTAGGAGGTTTGACTTCATCATCACTGACAATCGTGAAAACTAGGTTTCGCCTTGAACGGAGCGCAAATTATTCTATATTCATCCAGTTTTTGATAATGAAAGCAGTAAGTGACGTCAAGTACATATTTGTCACAGTTTCCTACAATCCTAAACTGACATAATGTAACGTAAGTCACGGAAAAGGCGATCATGTTTAATATTATGAAGGTCTGCAAATTGCTGAGTACGTCGCTAAAGTTGAAGTTACTAACTAGTGTAAAATGACTTTAATCTGTCAAAAAATTAGGTATAAAACACTAACTGACGCAAATTTTTGTTGTTGTTCTTGTGGTCTTCAGTCCGGAGAGTAGTTTGATGCAGCTCTCCACCCAACTCTATTCTGAGCAAGCCTCTTCGTCTCCTCGTAATTCTTGCAACCTACATCCATTTGAATCTGCTTATTGTATTCATCCCTCGGTCTCCCTCTGCGATTTTTAGCCCAAACACTTCCCTCTAACGCTAAATTCACGATTACTTCATGTCTAAGAAAGTGTCCTATCAGTCTATCCCTTCTTTTAGACAAGGTAGGCCAGAAATTTTTCTCCCCAATTCTGTTCAGCACCTCTTCATTAGTTACTCGATCCACCGACCTAATCTTCAGCATTCTTCTGTAGCACTACATTTCAAAAGCCTCTATCCTCTTCCTGTCCGCACTGTTTATCGTCCATTTTTACTCCCATATTGGGCAACACTACACAAATGCCTTCAGAAAGGACTTCCTTATGCTTAAATTAATATTCGATGTTAACAAATTTCTCTCTTTCAAAAACGCTTTTCTTCCCATTGCCATTCTGAATTCTGCACGGCCACTACGGTCGGGGGTTCCAATCCCTTCTCGGGCATGGATATTTGTGCCGTCTTTAGTATTAGCTAGTTCATAAGTAGTTTGTATGTTTAGGGACTGATGACCCCATAGTAAAGTCCCATAAGCTCTACAAACATCTGAACAATTTTAACTCATCTACCACATTTATTGTTTCGTTACCTTATCTAATTCCTTCAGCATCGCCCGACTGTCTTAAACAAGGGCAATGGAGTGCAGTCTAAGAAAAACTGATGGAAATAGTATACAATAATGCCAATGTATGTTCATGTCAATTTGGACTTGTAATTACTTTATACTGTTTGTATCAGTTACTGTTGTAATACTTATTTGTTGACAGATTTCCTGGTGATGGTCATTGCCGAAACGTGTAAAATAAAGTCATTTTGCAGGTAATGCCTTCTAATAGACCTTGGTTGACCATCACACACCCTGGCATTGCTTCTATACTTTCAATCAAGTCTTGATGCTTAGTTACTTCTTATTTATTTTTATTGTGTGACATGCATGCCAGTATGCATAAGGAGGCATATAATGCACCTGTTTAATCAGTCCGTCTAGTTCTCTTCCGTGAAGATGGTTTATAACCGAAACCGGTAGAAGTTTGACAAATAATAAACAGCTGATGGTTTACAGTATGCATTTCCCCTAATGCCTTCTACTTTAGTGACGTACTCAGCAATTTGCAGACTTTTCATACTACCCTAAACTGTTTTCGATTACATGCTTTAAGATAAATATTTAACACATTAACTCACATGTAAGGATATCACGTTTGACGCTGTTCTACATATGTGAATTCTTTGTGGAATACGGGCCTCACTCAGTTTTTGTTAACAATTTCGCAGCAGCGACTTTCGCCCCCAACAAGTAGTTCCCCAGAATGAGAAAGGCAACGGACCGGCCAGCACGGATTGTTGCGGCCAGGCGGGCTGCTCACGCGGCGCCCAAGTTCACTCGTCGCTGCCGGTACATCGCAACTTTTCCAGAGTGTGCTCGTAGCGCGCACGCGGCCGGATATTGCGGCTCTGAGCAGCTGCCGAGCGGCCACAAGTGTGCCGCGAGGTAATACGCCGCCAAAGCCGATCCCTCCCTCTCCCTCCCTCCATCACCCCTCTCTATAGCCCTATCTCTCTCTGCCTGCAGCTTCCCGCTTTCATTAGTGTTCCCGCGGCAACTGTAGGAGGTTACCCGCCGCACGGCACGCATGAAGTGCACAGTCACGGGCGCGGAAGCGATGCTTTGATAGCGGAAGCCATTCGTAACGACCATCGGGTAATTCGGATCGTGCTGGCTGCGGTGTTGGCGGTAATCTCAGCCCTAGTTGAACGTACGTTTCCTGACCTTTCGGCCTGCGTGCGCGCGTGTGTCCACATTCGGGCGTCTGCATGTCCATACGGGTATACCCACAGCTGAAATTTGCTGTTCCTGCTAGTACTTGGTTGTGGAATTCCGATGATATTAGACATTTGGATCAAAAATGTACGACACATATTCAATCTGATGAAACGTACGGAGCATTGCTGGGAACAACTCATTGAAGGTGCGACGCGTATTCTGTCTGACATAAACTACGTGGGCATTTATTCACATGAGTATTGCCAGTGGTCGAAAATCGACAATTGTGTTTACAATGGTCACTGGGGATAAAAAGTTTACGTATCATGTCGGCGGCCTCGCGTGATTATATTGGCAACATCGACAACACGATAGAAAATCTCTGCCCATTTGTTCGAACCACATAGAATGACTCGATTCGTGTATCGTACAGACCATGAAGAAAACAAATAATTCTGTTCCTGTTTTATGGTTGACAGGTTCTTGTATGTACCCTCGTCCGGTCAGTAAAAATAATTGCTCTCGTAAAGCGAAGATTCCATGAGAAAACATCAGCGTTGTCAAGCGATTGTCTAAAATGAAAACTCACAGGATTCTCACTTTTCAGCATCTTTTGCCAACATTATCATACGAGGCCACTGTGATAATTGGTAAAATTTAACCGGCACTGGGAGGTATGAAACGGTATCTTTTACGTGTTAAGGAAAATGCCTGACACAATAACGACAAATAAAAATGGAAGTATATACTTCTCATAACATTTTCGAATTATATAACTTTCATTAGCCTAATATATGAAATGGAACTACAATTTCGGTGTTCGTATATTTATACAACGCCAAGAAATAATGTTATTTCGATACTGCGATATTCAGAATTCCAGAGCTGACATGTCGACTTCGTAGTTCCACCCGTGCACCGCTACATGTCTCTCCCGGCACATCATCATTTATATCGACATTCTCGACTTCGTAGTTCCACCCGAGCACATCTAGATGCCTCTCCCAGCGCATCATCCTTTATATCGGCATTCATATGAAAACATCCATTTCCTTTATCCACTCTTAATCACTGCGAAAATGAAGCATTTCAACGGTACAAGAAAGTGAGTTGGGAGCACTCCATGTTTCGATATTCACTTATATTAATACGTTATTTTAATACTGCAGATGGGCTGCATCACAACGTCTTTGGTCGAGGCGAATAGCCAATCAGCGAGCTGATTGTTGGAGAATGTAGAACTTGATCTAAGCTGTAGATAGGAAAATTTCTACTTCCTTTTACCACTTTTAATGGCTAAATGCACACATAATATTTATATTCGTGAAATCTACGACAAACAATCTTTCGAATTATGTAACTTTCATTGGCCTTAGTAATCTGTACCACAATTTTCGTGTTAGCGTATTGATATAATGATTTTTCTGGCAACAATTGCAGTAAGGTGACTGCATTGAAGAAATTCTAGTGAATAGACCAGGACATGTCTACTACCTCAAGGTGGTACCATTACTTTTCATGATGTACGAGGGTCGTCCACAAAGTAAGTTCCGTTTCTATTTCTATCCGCGGCAGCGCTACGATCGCAGTTCCGAGCATGCGGAGCAGTTACTCTGAATAATGGTAAAGAGATATACGCCATTTTCAGATCACTGCTGCTAACGTGTGCTAAGTAGTGCTTTTCCATAATGTCAGCCGCGTGTGAAATCCAAAGATAGTAAAACCAAAGGAAATTCATCAGCGAATCTGCATATGATTCAATGGTTGGAAGACGGGTCAGACTGTTCAATGTAGGACGCAATCAAGAGCACGATGAAAAACGAAGTGGACGCCCATCTGTTGTTACTGCTGAACTGGTTCACACAAAAGAAGAGAAGATTAAGCACAAGCGTAAGTTTATACTTAGTGTAAGTTCCTCAAATCTCACGATCACTAATTCACGAAATTGTTACTGAAAAATTGAAATTTCGAACACTTTGCTCACGTTGGTACCCAAAATTCTGAACAAAACAAAATGGGCAGTGCACTTCGGTTTTTGACACGCTACAATGAAGAAGGCGACGGTGTTTGCTTTCTCGGAGGACGAAACTTGGGTATCAGACGACACCCCTGAGACAAAACGGCAATCAATGGAATTCAGGCACATTTCATCCCCAAAGAAGGTTAAGCCCAAGTAAATCTTGACACCTAGAACGTTCATGTGCACCTTTTTTTTGGGACAGAAAAGTCATTTAGCTGATTGATTCCTTACCATGAAGCCAAACAATCAAATCGCTTTGTTACTGCAAAACCATTAAGAAATTGCGCCGCGCAATACAGAACAAGGATTTCTATCAAAACAAGTTTTTTTTCCCCTCGGTAATGCCCTACCTCACACGGGGAAGAAGATTTGAAATTGCGATTCAATATTAGTTACAGATGCAACCGAAACTATTATTTCGTTGTTGTTGTTGCTTATAATGCTAAGCTGACGATTCCTTGATGTCTCAGAATGTGTCTTACCAACCTATCCCTTCTCTTAGTGCATGCAGGAAACTCCTTTTCTCTCCAATTCTGTTAGCACCTCCTCATTAGTTACGTGATCTACCCATCTAATTTTCATCATTCGTTTGTAACACCACATTTCTAAACTTTTTGTCATGATCTTGTCTGAACTCCTTATCGTCCACGTTTCACTCCCATACAATGCTGCACTCCAGAGAAATGCTTTCAGAAAGGACTTCCTAACATTTAAACTAATATTGGATGTCAACAAAATTCGCTTCTTTAGAAACACTTTTCTTCCCATAGCCATTCTGCATTTCATATCTTTTTTACTTCGACCATCAGAAGTTATCTTGCTACCCAAATAACAAAACTCATCTACTACTTCTATTGTCTCATTACCTAATCTAATTCCTTCAGCATCGCCTGATTTTCTGACATCATGTTTCATTACCTTTGTTTTACTCTTGTTACTGTTCATTTTATACCTTCCTTTCAAGACACTGTCCATTCCGTTCAGTTGCTCTTCCAGTTCCTTAGCTGCCTCTGACAGAATTACTGTGTCGTCAGCAAAACCGCAAAGTTTTTATTCCCTCTCCCTGGACTTTAGGCCCCTCTCCAAAATTCTCCTTGCATTCCTTCACAGCTTGACGGAATCAAAACCTTGTGAAACGCTGGGAAAAGTCCATTGAAATCCAGGAAAGTTACATGGAAAAATAAGGTGTGTTGCAGTTTTCAATCATTAGAATAAGTAAAGCTTCTCTCAAATGTCAATTTATTTTTTGAATCCTCCTCCTACACAGAAAGAAATTTATTAATTATAAGATTAAACAATTGCAGATTAAAAAGAAGTTACTTCTTTAAAATATCTGGGAGTATGCATAAGTTATGACTGGAAGTGGGACGACCGCATAAAGTTAGTCGTCAGGTAGGCAGATTCATTGGAACAATACTCAGGTCGTTTAGTCCATAACCAGAGGATGTCGCTAACAAAATACTATTTCAATATTTCTCGTCGTTGTGGCATCACGGTATTGGCTGCAGTCAAATTTCCGAGCGCGTATGCTCCTCGAAAGCTCATGCAACAAATTGTTTTCTCCTATGTGTGTCAAATGAAAAGACCAAAAGGATATACTATAGAGATTGAGGCACGTGTTTATACAGGTTTAACCCGCCCATGAAATTAAACGTTGATGTTTAACGCAAATCATGTTGACGACGAAGTCTTTCGCATCAGAAATATTGTATAAAAATTACCGTGCCTCTTGCAGGGTCAATTCTGAATATTTTTCATTTTCGAAAACATTGATATGCAGTGTAATGCGTCAGGAAATTTAACCACCTCCATGTCTTCCTTTAAACTGATCTGCTGCGGGTCCCAAACACTTGAGCAATACTCAAGACGTGGTCGTACAAGCGTTTTATATGCGGTCTCCTTTACAGGTGAAGTACATCTTCCCAAAATTTTCCCAATAAACCGAAGTCTGCTGTCCGCCTTACTCACAACTGTCCTTACATGCTCGTTCCATTTCATATCGCTCTGCAATGTTACGCCTAGATATTTGAACGACGCGACAGCATCAAGAAGCTCACTACTAATGCTGTATTCGAACATTATGGGATTGTTTTTCCTACTCATGCGCATCACCTTACATGTTTCTACATTGAGAGCTAGCTGCTATTCTTCGCACCAACTAGAAATTTTGTCTAAGTCGTCCTGTATGCTATTACAGTCAATTACAGACGACACCCTCCCATACACCACAGCATCATCAGCAAACAGGCGCAAATTACAACTTACTGTGTCCATCAGATCATTTATATAGATAGAAAATAATAGCGGTCCTATCACACTCCCCTGGGGCACGCCTGACGATACACTCGTCTCTGATGATTATTAATGTTCACTAGGTCATTGTGGAAACTGGTTGATTCTGGTAGGCAACATTTAATATTAACAATATTCACATGTGGTAATCTTCTTGGTTGGAGCCGGCCGCGGTGGCCGAGGGGACTGCGGCGCTCCAGTCACGGTCAGCACGGCCACTACGGTTGGGGGTTCGAATCACCCCTCGGGCATAGATATTTGTACAGTCCTTAGTCTTAGTTAGTTCAGAAGTAGTTTGTAAGTTTAGGGACTGATGACCCCGTAGTTAAGTCCCATAAGCTATACAAAAATGTGAACATTTGATTTTCTTGGTTGGAAACGGGAACACAGCCAAGTGAGGGAGAGAGAGGCCAGCTAGCGGCGAGGGGAATGTTGACAGTATCATGAAGGGTGCGGCGTGGTCACCCACCTGTGCGAGGTCACAGGTTACTGACCGGCCCATGACTGTTGCCGCTTCGCGCCAAAACTAGTGGGCGACGATACGATTAGGAGATGATTTCAACCGCCAAACGGTCGAAACATTCTAGAACTTTCTAGAAGCCTCTAGAAGCTTCTTTTCTGCGGGTAAGATGTTTGGAAGGAATTGATGGTGGGGGAGAGAGATTTGAAGCTATAGCTGTGATTGGCTCTTGAGAAGACTGTCTGGAGAGATTTGTGGCATGCTGAAAAGTGAGTCAGGATTCGGCTCGCTGCGTTCGTGGAGCGAGGACGCATGTGGGCAATTTCTGGCAAAGCGTCCAGTGACTTAGCTCACAATTAGTTTCAGGTGCAGATAGCATTGCTTGAAGTATTCATAATTGTTTCTCTGTGAGCAGAGGAACAAAATCGTTACTTCAGTGCAGTGTATTTGTATTTCGAAATACTCACTTACAAGCTTACAGTTGAGCTTCTCTTCTGCTTCTGGCCAGTGAGTTTGCGAGAACCTCTTGTTCGACTTTGATTCTTGAGTGACTTCAACTTAGGAGTTTTTTGAACGGAGTCGTTCATTCAATGTGTAGCCATCGTCTGACAGCTTCGGCTTCAGCTTCACGTTGAACCGACCCATCCACGGTGGCCAGCCGCCGTTCGTCTTAACAGAGCAGTATTGGGAATTGGTAGTATACACACAATGTATTTGCTATAGCTCAGTTAAAGATAAATGTTCCTTTAACTAGTTGGCTGTGTTCTTGAGCTTCTGGTTGTATTCTCTACCGAGTTGGATAGCGATTTTTAATTTCTTTTGAAACAGTTAACAAGTCCTCAGTATCAATCATTTTTCATACCAGGTAGAGGTTGTGCCATCCTTGTTAGTGCTTCATTACTTCTGTATCATTATTCATTCCTGCATTTGTGTACAGTTCTTTTTTATAATTAAAATATTATATAGAACATAGAAAATCCGATTTTTTATTTATTAGCATTAGGAATCCCAGCCATCCCTAGTGATGAAAAAGTGTCTAACACTGAAACCGAGTGTTTTTGTATCGAAAGGAGTGATTCATATTTACTTTCGTAATGATACCGTATGGCTGGTGAACCACACGCAAATTAGCGATAGGGCCGTACATTCAATTTCACCAACTGCGGCACAATGATTACAGTATGGCGACCCTGGTCACGAATGGTGTATAAACGGGAATTTTGATTAAATTCTGGTTGTAGAATGCAAGGAGCTCCTACTAATTTTAATATTAAATGAGTGGAGGAACCTCTTTCAATAGTTTTAATTACAGTTTCTGCTGCGCCATAATTATAATTTTATTTTTCAGCATTATTGTTTGTGTGTACGTTGTATTCTCACGACACAGTTTTTCGTCGTTGTTTGTTGCATTTGAGAAGTCAGAGCTTCGTGTGAGTTTTGCTCTCACGTGATTTTTGTGTTTGTCGTTTGTTTTTGTGTTGCGTATTTAATAATATGTTAGGTTACGTAATGAAACACGGTAATTTTTGAGGAGTAGCTTTTTCTGTGGGGTGTAAATGAACACGTCAAAAACGCGGGTGTTTACGGAATCGCTGATGAAACTAGAACTGTGGGCGAAGTGGAAGATAGGGAGCTGCACTTCCGTGAAAATACGGAAAATGCACAAGCGTTAGCACGCTATTCCGAAGGGGAAGCTACACACAGGGACCACTATCCTGTTGTAACGGTGCTGAACTATGCGGGTATTGACTCAGGTATTTCGCACAGGCAAATGAAAGTTTCCAGCAGACCAGCATCACATGCATCCGGACGTGCTAGTACTATAGTCAGCGTCAGCTACGAAGCCGGCCTAGCTTTCAGCAATTCTGCGAATCCCCCTCCCTTACCGCAATGATAGCCAATAATGCTCATCCTGTAAGCGCATGTCTGGCCGCGAGTTATGCAATGTTTCTCCCGCAGGCGCAACTGTTGGCGCTCGGCCGTAGCTCCCTCCTCCCCTCCTCGCTTCCCCTATCGCTCCGCCTCTATGCGCGAAAGCGCCTTCTTGTATGACGCCAGATATAGTGGAGCACATGATCGGCAAACTTTTCTTTTACAAAAGCCGCATTCGCGAGAGGGTAGTCTCTCATCCATTAGTTTAAATGGGGAACGAACGTGTAGAAAAACAAGTAACGAGACTTCTGCCCTTCTCAAGTACTTAAAAGAGATGAGAAAAAAGCGAAAGAAACGTGAGAAGATATTAATGAAATTAGAAAGGAAATACAAACGAACAAAGAAATTAGACATATTAAACGGGTAGGTGAGGAAACGAACCAAATAATTGACAAGCTGGAAAATTAAATGTTGAGTTTCCGTGCTGAATTGAAATACGATGGTTAAAAACCTCGCCGTGGCGGAGCGGCCGAGCGCATTGAGGCACTATGTTCCGATGCACGAGACCGTTCATCGTCGGGGATTCAAATTCCCCCTCGGGTATGAATGTTTGTGTTGTCTTTAGTATAAGGTAGTTCATAAGTAATTTGTTAGTTTAGTGACTGATGACCCCGCAGTTAAGTCTCTTAAGCCTGTCAAACATTTGAACATTTTTATTTTTATTTTTTATTTATTTATTAATTTTTTTCATAAGCTGAATCTGAGGCAAAAGCAGCGAGATTGCTTGAGAAGTGTGCAAAGCCTATCGTACAGGAATCGCGATTAGAAACTAGAACCACAGCAAAGGAAGGAAAATTTGTTCTTAGTAAAATGCAAAGTGGCATCAAGAAACTAGAACAGGAAAAGGCGGAGGGTTTGACGCAGACGTTGTCTGAGGATCAGACCGCAAAGTTCAAAGATTTAGAAGCGTATCTTCAACAGCTCTTTGAAAATAAATATACGTCAAATTCCGTGGTGGACAAGCAAACATGCAACACTCAGAGCCGCAATGGAGCATGTAATAAAGACGAAACGTAATTTCACAAATGGGTGGAAAAAAAACGAAGGACTGAACCTGTAATTGGGGGGAGTCTCTATGTTCCGCCGGGAGAAATATCTTCCGTAAATGCAAAGAGTGGACGTAACGATGTTACGCACGAGTTACAGAGACAAAGCACAGATCCAGTGCGAGAAAAGCATAAGTAATCTGGAACAGTAACAGGATAATAATTGCATTCCATACTTGGTATACGTGGCCCAGTCAATAAGTTCTAAGACTGACCGCATGACCGCCCTGTAGTGCACCATAGCGCGTAGATGACGCCATGGTATGGTACGATGTCAGTTAGTCTCTCGTCCCTGCAAGAGACAGTCGTACGTCGTTGTTGGGACGGTGAGAATGATTGCGTCAGTCGGACCTTTACCTGACACAGTTTGTACAACGGGATTACATCAAGTTCTGCCAGAAATTAAGCAAAACCGCTGCCGGAAAATTTGAAATGATGTAGCAGCTGTACCGAGGGGACGCATTGAGTCGCACCGACGTTTAGTGCAAGGACGGAACAGTTTGGAAAATGATGTGCATGCTGGTTGGCCACAAATAGTTCGAAAGGAACACAAAATCTAGGAAGTTGCAACGTTGGTACGTGCTAACCACTCCCAATCGGTAGACGCTTTCGCAACAGCAGTAGGGGTCTGTCATGGTACGTGCCACAAAATTCTGACGGAGTCCACAAAATGTCTCGCGTTACTCAGGACAGTGTACGCAAGACCAACGTATTGGTGGCATGACAATTTGCGATGATCTCAACAGTTGTGCGGACGATGATCCTATATTTCTCGACAGGTTAATAACTGGAGATGTAACATCGTCTCCCTTTTATGATCCGCAACTGATACGACAATCAGCCATCTGGAATGCGGCAGCGTGTTGAACATACAGAGTATTGTTTTTGTCCATCCTGATTGAACCCGACTTGGAATAAAATTGACCCTGAAAATATATGCCCTGAATTCTATAGTTTCACAATACCTTTTGAGAGCTAGCCTTTTAAGTTACTTTCATTCAATTTAATGGCCAAAAAACAATGTGAAACTAACTTCAAAGTGTACTAAATATTTCAAAAAATTGTTGATTATAAGAGTCAGTGCAGAACTGACGAGAAGCATCCAACTGTAACTCTGTGTTTATTTGTAATGGGGTCATTTGGGTTGCGTCTCTCTCGATATCACATCTAGAATTTTACAGATAATAAAAATCATAAAAAATAATGATTATGAAACAGAGCACCAAATTAACATTCACAGACATGAAGTGTGACATGCAGAAGCAACGCAGACAGGCTATAAGTCGAGTCGAAAGACACACAAAGATTCCAAACCAGTGAAATGAAAAGTAATGTACCGAATCTAAAAATTTCTCTAACGCAAAACGTGAAAGGGCAGTAAGTCTCTGATAATATAAAGAACTTTAATTTTAATTCTGAGCAAGGATAATAAACGTGTTAGACCTTCTTTCAAAACCTAAAAGAAAAACGTTGTTCGCTCAGCGCTGTGCTTTCTGCTTATCAAACACGAAGTGCAGTGTGGCGCCATATTCACTGATCAGCATTGCCAAATATAATGCTGCTACTGAATGATGAAACACGTAAATGGAAGCTCGTGGCAGCAGTGGGCAGTTGGAGGTAAACTGAGGCTGCTGAAATTAAACCCAATGTTTAATTAATATGACAGCTATATTAACTTCGTACTGAACTGTTAGAGTTGATATTAAACCTTTTTATGTAAAAAAAATGAATGATTTAAGTTGGAAAACTAATTATCCTACGAAGTGTAACAGTTATAAAATAGTGCTGACACAATTGAATACTTTTTACAGAAGACAAATAGTTATACTGGGAAGCTGACCATTTAAGAAAGTTTATATAAAAATTTGTTTTTTCTTACACTGTTCAAAAGAGTAAGAGCCTAGCAGAGCTTCAGATTTTTACGAGAGAAGCAAAATGGCAAGATGATTGCAAAACCATGCTGCGCCATTACGCAAACCGTAACTGAAATGTAAAACCGGCTAGAAAATTTTCCAATGTAGCCCAACACCTGCTCAATCCTGCATCTCTTCTCTAGTAGGAACTCCGACAACTAGACAGAAACTTCGCGTAGAGATTCTCTCAACAAGCATTCTGTTTCCCAGCGAATACGTGCGACGCATACATAAGAAGAGTGGCGTATGACCGACTTTGGGAGAAGAAGTACTGTGAAGACTACTAATTTTGAAGTCACAATCGCTACAACGCTATATATATATATATATATATATATATATATATATATATATATATATATATATATTAAAAAAACTGTCGCTTTCACACTCATACACAACGACAACAAAATGAGCACTAGTGGAGGTAATACATTTATGTAGTTAGTTTAGTACGATAATGGTTTTACTATTTCTGTAGGAATTCATCGCTCGATAAATAGCGCAGTTTCTTGAAACCGTTTGTGAGTATTTGAATTCTGAGTATTTTTCGTTCTTTAAAAAACATTAATAATACTATGCCATTAATCTATAAAAATTACTTCCCAAGGAAAATGTAACTTTCACTAAGCTGTAAAGTTTGCTTAAAATAAAATATTGTTATTACTATTATTACGAGTATCAGAGTCGGAACCAATAACGTTTGACATTCATTCACTTCAGAGACGTTTATTTATCATGACATGTTTATCGGAAAAACAGCTTTCAGTAATACACCACTGTCTTCTTTGCAGAACAGTAGTGTTTGAAGTTTTATGCTATATGTTATTCTTTCCATGTACACACACAGAAAAAGGTTTGACTACGAATACATTTAAACGTGTTTTCCACGTGTCGTGTCTCACGTAGCATTTCACCTTCGCAACATTATTTTCGGCAAAGGAAAAAATTTACTGCTTCACTTTCTGGACATCCACGGTACCAGATAGAAAAACGTTAACGTTGAAGGTGCGTGAATCGAATTCGCACATGGTAGATAAATCCATCAATACCGAAACTATTTAGCCTGAGAATGTATAAATAGGGCTTCTGGAGAGAATTAGTTTTATACAGGAATTAAAGATTAAGAAAAGTCTCATAAATTTTCTCCGCTTTGCATCGTGGTATTTCGGTACAGACGTAGAAATTAATATTTTAATTAAACGATATTGACCCAGGTGACAAGGCTGACTTGTATATAATGTCTAGATGGTATTGATCTAACAATTTAGTTACAATAGCACCCAAATATTGTTCTATATTTTAAGGAGTTCTGTATCCTCTCTATAATATTACAGATTTTGATAATGGAAATGCATGTCCAGTTTCAAGCCACAAGACGCAATCTTAAATGTATATTTTGAATCGGTGACCTCCAAGGACGTCTGAAATAAAAATTCTATCAACAATTTCAACTAAATTTCTGGCATCACTATAATCATTGTGCGTCAGCTCATTCCGAAATGTCATTTCTAAAACGAAAGTATTTCAATTTCATTTCCCACATTCCCATTAAAAATTTCAGTGAAATTAAATCCTAATATAAATTACATCATTTTCATGATTATATACGCAAATTTAACATACCTTCTACCCCAACTTTACTTCAGATTCATGATCACTGTTTTCTGTAACTTTTGTCGCTATACTCTTATTCAATTTTAACCGCGTTAGCACAAACATTTTAGATTTATTGATGAGGTGGTACTAAAGTTCTTGATAGTCAATTTGTGGTCAGAAGAAGTTACTAAATCTTCATTTCTATGCTCTTCTGAACATTTTTAGTTTTTACTTTCTCATGTGTGCGCCTCGGTTGCACGGTGGTAGAGTGTCAGACTACCAATCCAAAGGTCGCGGGTTCGATCCCCGCCAAGTCCTAGGATTTTTATCTGTCACTTTCTACTTGTTTCACCTCTGGCAGTATTGCTCATGTGAAAAATACCGAGTAGCACCGTGGTTCGGAATCCACGTTAAACTGTAGGTCCCCCTATAACTCTCTGGGTAAGTCAGTTCCAAGGTCGGAGGAAGGCAACGGCATACCACCTCCAAACAGGACCATGCCTAGTAAAGCACTGTGGTATTCAAACCAATCTTCGGATTGTTAACTGCTTTACCTTCTTTTTTTTTTTTTTTTTTTACTTTCTCATGTTGTCAACTTTAGCCCCCTGTGCATTGATTTATCTTGCTCGCAGCCTTTATTGGATTCGTGCAAGGGATCGAGTGTTTGAATGCGTCCGCATTGAAATTGTCATTGCCTGTTTTGGGCATATTTACAATTATTGATATGGTGTCTATTCTTTTCAGAAGCGGGAAATCTGGGTTCGAATCCCGGTCCAGCACCAACTTTGTCGTTGAATTTATTTCGAACCCCCGCATCGGTCGAAATGTTTCAATATTTCGATTTCGCCTTGCTAATACGGCTAGCAACATTTATTTTTGCGTCGCTTGGCGCCGGCTTCGCGGCTGTTGCAGGTGGGAAGAGCTGTTACAGCAGTTTTGTGCATTTACCGTCTTTCTTTCTCTGACACTTCCGAGACCGATGATAGTACGGTTCTCAGGGACTCGTGTCTAACTTACTGTCCCAGGTTAAACGTGTCTCCTTTGGGCTCCGACCTACCGTCACAAGTTACAACAGCATGTGAACACGGGTTTGAATTACCTGCTAATTCCGTGACCCGTAATTCTAACCGTGAGATCACTCGACAGAGCGTCTGCAAATTCACGGGCAGCTTCCGTTTCCGTATGCCACATGTAATCGACTCTTCCCAGTTTCGTTTAGATTGGGCGTTCTCTCTGATTTCACAGCTTTTAGAGCCTTTGCTGGCTTCAAAGGGCATTACGTTACGTAGAGCATACTACGTGAATAGTCAGTACGCCACAGCTCATACGGTATATAATTAAGAGCCCATTTTTTATAGATATTAGCACACTTTACGTTACGGTAGTAAGGCTAAAAGTGGGCCTTTGCGATCTTTTTTGTCAGCTCGAAATTTAAATGAAAATAACTGCTTAACCATTCATCTGACACGAAAACTGAATAACCGAATTTCTAGAGGAGAAAATTATCTACAACTTTGTAACGTGTTCCAACTTTTTAAGACGAACCGTTCACCCGAGCAGAACCAAATTTTACAGACGTAATTGTAGAGACCAGAGACCAGAACCTCCCTTTTTCAAATTTTTCTCACAAAAATACGGCAGTAATACTAAAAAAAGCCGTTTGTAATATTACTGTAATTGCAAACGAACCGTTCATCTGCCACGAAAATTGAATAATCGGATTTGTAGAGGAGTAAATTCTCTACAACTTTGCTCTCTTATGTTTTCTTCATATCTCGTATTGTTTGAGAGATATTTGCAAAAATAACGGTGATTTGACACCGTCCATTGATTTTACGAAAAACCAGCCGTTTGCAGATGTCACGTGACATTTCACGCCCAGAACTCTCTCTGGCATACGCCATCTTGCGTTGCGTATTTGATGATTTTCTTATTATAACTTACATGTTGTTATTTGAAAGCAACGGCGCACTGAAGAATTAAAAAAAAAAAAAACACGTTGTTCTTCGTACGATAAATGAAAATTTAGTGTCTAAAAATGCCATATTAGCATCAGTTAACAACTGCCATTAATAGTAAGAAAATAAAGGACAATTCAGTACCTGTTCGCTGTAGTGTAGTAGGCAGCATGATGGATTGTGATATCTATGATCCGTGGTTCGAGACCCCGCCACTCCCAAATATTTTTTCTCCTTTTTTCCTTAAAGGGTTACGTATTGGGTGCATAGATATTATCACAATAGTAGAGTCGTAATCATATCACTATAATTTCTTATTATTTACATTATTATTTTTGTCCGAAATGTTTGCCAAAAATGATAAAACTACGAATTTAAAGTGGGCCGTCAGTGCGACTTTTTTTCTTATATTGGTACATAGTTCCTCCTCCTACAATATCGAAAAAAAGAACTTGCAGGAAATAGATATGTATCGTGGTACCTAAGATTATTACATTCTCATAGCTTCGTTGCATAGCATTTACCGATATGGGCCCCTATGTGAAACGTGAATTGTGAAACAGACTGTATGTTATACCTTTGTGCAGTTTCAAACTGTTTCCTCTATGTCAACTACACAGTTCTAACCGAGAAGGACTTATTACGATAAAATGTATTCTGTTGTCTAGAATATGTACTTTAAGTTGCTTCGCTAATGCCACCAGCAAACGGTAAGCTTGACTATTCAAGAAATTGAATCCACTGTTACAGCGATTGTGTGTTTGAGGGAGGGGGATGGGCTAGCGACATCCCTTTGCCGTGACCTCTGGCTCAGTTTAAACGAGCTATTACGGCAGTACTCGTCTCTTAAATGTCAGCGGAAAGAGCTAAAGGGCGGGCGAAGCTTTGTACTTGGTCCGGTTCGGGCTGACAGACTTCGCGGGCTGTTGATAGTAGCATTCTGTAACAACTGCGCTGCATGCTTCCGGGGAATGAAGACTCCCACAAACATCTGACATATAGAACATTAAAATAATTGCTTCAAAACTATAAGCAGAAATAATGTTAATTACGGAGCAATTTCGAATAATCGGATGCAAAATATCCTGATTGACATGTATGAATACAAAAAAATCCCACAAAACTGATTTCATTTACATAATTACGAAGTGTAAGGATATTGCACTCATGGTCTGCACGGCCACTTCGGTCGGGGATCGAATACCCCCTCGGGCATAGATATTTGTGCCGTCCTTAGTTGTAGCTAGTTCTTAAGTAGTTGTAAGTTTAGGGACTGATGACCGCGTAGTTAAGTCCTGTCGGTATCAGCGTAATTTGAGCTGATCGACTATATAACATAAATAAATTCGACGCGAGAGGTTTACTGGCAACACAACTCTTTATTAGACAACAGAAGGTACTGACTGAAAAACAAAAGTTGTCAGAAAGTAAACTGCAGAGAGAGTAACATAAAAAATCATAGAGTATACATCGCGTATGGAATATACTGGAACACGTAAAAATATACAGCGCTCCTGGCGGCTGGACGCTGAACTACGATTAACAGCCGCGATTCATTTATTACACCCGCGATAGTAGCGTGCCTCTGGTGGCCGGTACGGAACAAATTATAAGCGCGTTCACTTAATTCAGTCGCTACACTGCACTGCACTTTCAACACTGAACTTCGCGCTGAAGCGTGGCGGCTGGCAAAACAGAGCGCCACATCAGCCCCCCGGGTGGAAGCGGAGCGTGGTGTCGATGAATCGTGCTGGAAAGTGTATCCGTCGACCAGAGCGAGTTGTCCGTATCGGAGGCTGTTCCGTGGGTGGCGGCGGTGGTGTTGGTTGTGCATCTTGTTCAGCCAGGTTCTGATATCTCCGTTGGTTAGCGGTCGGGGATGACTCTTGAAACACGTACGCAGGCTTCACTCTGTTTAGAGAAACAGTTGTTGCTTTGCCGTTCACCAATATGTCCATTGTCTGCGTACTTTTCCGTACCACGCGGTATGGGCCAGTGTACGGAGGTTGTAGTGATGGTTTCACGCCGTCGGTGTGAAGCATAACATGGGAGCACTGATCTAGGTCCTGATGAACATAACAAGGCGGTGTGCCATGTCGTGAAGCCTTTGGAGGACGAATCTGTACGATATGGTTTCGCACCACTCCCATGAACCACAGACATTGCCGAGGTGGGGTGGCTTGCGTGCATCAACAATACAGATAGCCGTACCGTAGGTGCAACCACAGCGGAGGGGTATCTGTGGAGAGGCCAGACAAACGTGTGGTTCCTGAAGAGGGGCAGCAGCCTTTTCAGTAGTTACAGGGGCAACAGTCTGGATGATTGACTGAGCTGGCCTTGTAACATCAGCTAATGTGGCTTTGCCACACAGCTACTGCGAACGGCTGAAAGCAAGGGGAAACTACAGCCGTTACCTTTCCCGAGGACATGCAGCTCTACTGTATGTACATATGATGATGGCATCCTCTCGGGTAAAATATTCCGGAGGTAAAATAGTCCCCCATTCGGATCTCCGGGCGGGGACTACTCAGGAGGATGTGATCATCAGGAAAGACAATACTGGCATTCTACGGGTCGGAGCGTGGAATGTTAGATCCCTTAATAGAGTAGGAAAATTAGAAAATTTAAAAAGGGAAATGGATAGGTTGAAGTTAGATATAGTGGGGATTAGTGAAGTTTGGTGGCAGGATGAACAGGATTTCTGGTCAGGTGAGTACAGGATTATAAATACAAAATCAGTTGGGGGTATCACAGGAGTAGGATTGATAATGAATAAGAAAATAGGAATGCGGGTAAACTACTGTGACCAGCACAGTGATCGCATCATCATTGTCAAGATAGATACGAAGCCAACACCGACCACAGTAGTACAGGTTTATATGCCAACTAGCTCTGCCGATGATGAGGAAATCGAAGAAATATATGAGGAGCTAAAGGAAATTATTCAGACAATTAAGGGAGAGGAAAACTTAATTGTTATGGGAGACTGGAATTCGGTAGTAGGACAAGGAAGGGAAGGGAAGATAGTAGGTGAATATGGTCTGGGCAAAAGGAATGAAAGAGGAAGCCGCCTGGTAGAATTTTGCACGGAACATAATTTAGTTATAACAAACACCTGGTTCAAGAATCACAAAAGAAGGTTGTATACGTGGAAGAGACCAGGAGACACCGGGAGATACCAGATAGATTTTATAATGGTAAGACATAGATTTCGGAACCAGGTTTTACAGTGTAAGACATACCAAGGGGCAGATATAGACTCTGACCATAACTTGTTGGTTATGAACTATAGGCTGAAACTGAAGAAACTACAAAAAGGTAGGAAAATAAGGAGATGGGACCTGGATAAATTGAAGGAAGCTGAGATCTTAAGAATTTTAGAGGGAGCTTTAGGCAACAATTGACGGAAACAGGGGAAAATAAAACAGTAGAGGAGGAATGGGTAAAATTGAGAGATGAAATAGTGAAGGTAGCAGAGGACAAAATAGGTAGGAAGGCAAGACCTACAAAAAATCCTTGGATATCACAGGAGATACTAAATTTAGTCGATGAAAGGAGAAAATATAAAAATGCAGTAAATGAAACAGGCGAAATGGAGTACAGACGACTAAGAAATGAGATTGACAGGAAGTGCAAAATGGCTAATCAGGAGTGGCTAGAAGGCAAATGCAAGGATGTAGAAGAATGTATAAATAGGAGAAAAATAGATACAGCCTACAGGAAAATAAAAGAAACATTTGGAGATAAGAAAAACAGCTCTATGAATATCAAGGACACTGATGGAAAACCAGTTTTCAGCAAAGAAGGGAAAGCTGAAAGGTGGAAAGAGTATATAGAGGGGCTCTACAAAGGAAATGAACTTCGAGACAATATTGTAGGAAGGGAAGAGGATGTAAATGAAGATGAAATAGGAGGTACTGTGCTGAGAGAAGAATTTGACAGAGCCCTGAAAGACCTAAGTCGAAACAAGGCCCCTGGAGTAGATGATATTCCCTCAGAGCTACTGAAGTCTCATTTCTACCTATGTAAGTGGGAGTCAACAATATATTTTCGCATTCGGAGGAGAATGCTGGCGATTGGAGTTTCGCAAGTAACCCACGCCTCAGCGATAAGCGCCGTTGTTCTAATGATTCCCATCCCAGATCCTGTATCATTTCCGTAACGCTGTCTCCCCTGTATCGTGACAATACAAAACGAGCTGCCCTTCTTTGGACTCTTTCGATGTCCTCCGTCAAACCCACCTGATAAGGACCCCACACTGGGCTGCAATACTCCAAAAATGGACGGACAAGCGCAGTGTATGCAGTTTCTTTAGTAGTTTTGTTGCATCTTTTAAGGATTCTGCCAATAAAACGCAGTCTCTGGTTCGCCTTTCCCACGATATTATCTACGTGTTCTTTCCAGTTTAAGTCTGAAGTAATAGTGATTCCTAGGTATTTTGTGGAGTTTACGGCCTTCACATTTGATTGATTTATGTTGTAAACAAAGTTTAACGGATTTCTTTTCGTACTCATGTGGACGACTTCACACTTCTCATTATTTAGAGTCAATTGCCAATTTTTACACCATACTGATATCTTATTCAGATCGTTCTGCAGTTGGTTTTGATCTTCAGATGATTTTACTAGACGGTAAATGACGGCGTCATCTGCAAACAACCTAAGAGAGCTACTTAGATTTTCCCCTAAATCGTTTATGTAAATAAGGAATAGCAGAGGACCAATAACACTACCTTGTGGAACGCCCGATATCACCTCTGTTTTAGTCGATGCCTTACCATCGATTACCACGAACTGTGTCCTCTCAGACAAGAAATCCCCTATCCAATTGCAAATTTGGGGCGATATACCATAACCACGCAATTTGATTAAAAGCCGTTTGTGAGGTACGGTGTCAAAAGCTTTCTGGAAATCAAGAAATACGGAATCGATTTGCGAACCTTTGTCGATAGCACCCATCACTTCGTGTGAATATAGAGCTAGTTGTGTTTCGCATGAACGATATTTTCTAAATCCGTGTTGACCTTGGGTCAATAGATCGTTCTGTTCGAGATAATTCATAATATTTGAATACAGGATATGTTCCAAAACCCTGCTGCAAATTGACGTCAATGAAATAGGCCTGTAGTTTAGTGGGTTACTCCTACTGCCTTTCTTGAATATAGGTGTGACCTGTGCAACTTTCCAATCTTTTGGTACAGATCCTTCTATGAGAGAGCGGTTGTATATGACTGTTAAGTAAGGAGCTATCGCTTCAGCATAATCAGATAGAAATCTAATGGGTATACAATCCGGACCAGAAGATTTGTTCTTATTAAGTGATTTTAGTTGCTGCACTACTCCGATGATATCTACTTCTATGTTATTCATTACGGCATCTGTTCGTAATTCGAAATCTGGAATATTGGTTTCGTCTTCTTTAGTGAATGAGTTTCTAAAAGCTATGTTTAGTAACTCTGCTTTAGTAGCGCTGTCATCGGCAGGATCGCCATTACTATCACGTAGTGAAGGTATTGTTTGTGACTTTCCCCGGGTATATTTAACATATGACCAAAATCTCTTTGGGTTTTCAGTCAAATTACGAGAAAGAGTTTCGTTGTGATAAATGTTGTAGGCATCTCGCATTGAAATCCTCGCTAAATTTCGAGCTTCTGAGTACAATCGCAAATCCTGGGGATTTCGTGTTCGTTTAAATTTAGTATGCCTTTTCCTTTGCTTTTGCAACAGTGTCCTGACCTGTTTTGTGTACCAAGGGGGATCGCCCCCTTCTTTTATTAATTTATTAGGTATAAAACTTTCAATTGCTGTCGATACCACTTCTTTGAATTTGAGCCACATCTGGTCTACACCTACGTTTAGTGTTAGAAACGAGTGGAAGCTGTCTTTCAAGAAGCAATGTATTTTGTTTCTATCTGCTTTCCTGAACAAATATACTTTGCGTTTATTTTTGGTAACTTTGGGACTTTCGATATTCAATTTCGCTACTACAGCTCTGTGTTCACTAATACCTGTATCCGTTTTGATGCTCATTATGAGCTCAGGATTATTTGTTGCTAAGAGATCAAGCGTGTTTTCACATCCATTTACAATTCTAGTTGGCTCATGAACTACTTGTTCGAAGTAATTCTCAGAGAATGCGTTGAGTACAATTTCGGACGATGTTTTATGCCTACCTCCTGATTTGAAAATATAATTTCGCCAACAGATCGAGGGTAAATTAAAATCACCACCTACTATTATCGTGTGAGTCGGGTACGTTTTTGTAATTAGACTCAGGTTTTCTTTGAACCTTTCTGCTATTGTATCGTCAGAGTCGGGAGGCCGGTAAAAGGAACCGATTATTAACTTCTTACGATTTTCGGGTACAACCTCTACCCATAATAGCTCGCACGAACTATCAACTTCAACTTCGCTACATGAAATACTACTTTTGACGGCGACAAACACGCCCCCACCTATTTTGTTTAATCTATCCTTTCTGAATACCGTTAGATCTTTTGAAAATACTTCTTCTGAACTTATTTCCGGCTTGAGCCAACTTTCGCTGCCTATAATGATGTGTGTTTCGGTGCTTTCTATTAACGCTTGCAGTTCTGGAACTTTCCCGACACAGCTACGACAATTTACAACTGTTATACCGATAGTTTCCGGATCTACATTTCTCCTGTGATCCACCTGAACCCTTTGAGATTGCCCATTTTCTATTTCCCCGAAGCTCTTTATCCTAAAAAACCGCCCAGTCCACGCCACACAGCCCCCGCTACCCGTGTAGCCGCTTCCTGCGTGTAGTGGACTCCTGACCTATTCAGCGGAACCCGGAAACCCACCACCCGATGGCGCAAGTCAAGGAATCTGCAGCCTACACGGTCGCAGAACCGTCTGAGCCTCTGATTCAGACCCTCCACTCGGCTCTGTATCAGAGGTCCACAGTCGGTCCTGTCAACTATGCTGCAGATGGTGAGCTCTGCTTTCATCTTGCAAGCAAGACTGACAGTCTTTACCACTTCAGTTAGCCGCTCGAAACCTGAGAGGATCTCTTCAGATCCGAAACGACACACATCATTGGTACCGACGTGAGCCACCACCTGCAGTTGGCTGCACCCCGTACCCTTCATGGCATCCGGGAGGACCCGTTCCACATCTGGAATGACTCCACCCGGTATGCACACGGAGTGCACGTTGGCCTTCTTCCCCTCCTTGGCAGCCATCTCTCTAAGGGGCTCCATCACCCGCCTAACGTTGGAGCTCCCAACTACAAGTAAACCCACCCTCTGTGAAAGCCCGGATCTTGCAGGCTGGGTGGTGACAGGGTGAGAGACACCATCCGACTCAGGAACGTCGTCCTGAGCAGACAGCGCCTCAAACCTGTTCGCAAGACGAACCGGGGAGGCCTCACGATCGGTCCCCCGGAATGTCTTGCGCCTCCTGCCACGCACTGGAGCAACCTCCCACGCAACCACGGGTGGGATGTCTGCCTCACTGCTAGCAGTTTCAGGGCATGTCGCTGCCGCAGGCCGATCGGTGGAGACGACGGGAGTCCGTTCGGTCCCCACCGCCGGCCAACAACAACGACGCCCATCGATCGCAGCTTCCAACTGTGCAACCGAGGTTAACACAGCTTGAAGCTGGGAGCGAAGTGTCACCAGCTCAGACTGCATCCGCATACAGCAGTCACAGTCCCTATTCATGATTACAATGCCAACAAAAGCAAAAACTACAGTCGCGATGCGTTCAAAGGAAAACTAAACTGTTCGTTAGAACGCGGATGTGAATCCAATACGCACGACAGCACAGTATAACTTTACAAATTGAGACGAGAAAGTGTAGACGAAAATCAAAATACTATATGTCGCTTCTAATCAGAAAATAAAGACAGACGACTGTCGCGACGCGATTCACACGGCGGAATAATACACTAACCAGATATTTAACGCGAATAGGAATCAAACAAAAACGCGAGCACACAATAAATTTAATGCACTCAAGGGAAAACGCACTGAAAAGTAAAAATATGTAGCTTCTAGAGAGAAGCCGGTTTCACTTACAACTGATAAATTACTGCTACGCTACTGGAGAGGTGTGCTCTGGACCACGTCCGCTGGGCGACTGACTGGAGTAAACAAACGGTAACTGTTTCAAAACAAAGACAGACGACTGTCGCGACGCGATTCACACGGCGGAATAATACACTAACCAGATATTTAACGCGAATAGGAATCAAACAAAAACGCGAGCACACAATAAATTTAATGCACTCAAGGGAAAACGCACTGAAAAGTAAAAATATGTAGCTTCTAGAGAGAAGCCGGTTACACTTACAACTGATAAATTACTGCTACGCTACTGGAGAGGTGTGTTCTGGACCACGTCCGCTGGGCGACTGACTGGAGTAAACAAACGGTAACTGTTTCAAAACAAAGACAGACGACTGTCGCGACGCGATTCACACGGCGGAATAATACACTAACCAGATATTTAACGCGAATAGGAATCAAACAAAAACGCGAGCACACAATAAATTTAATGCACTCAAGGGAAAACGCACTGAAAAGTAAAAATATGTAGCTTCTAGAGAGAAGCCGGTTTCACTTACAACTGATAAATTACTGCTACGCTACTGGAGAGGTGTGCTCTGGACCACGTCCGCTGGGCGACTGACTGGAGTAAACAAACGGTAACTGTTTCAAAACAAAGACAGACGACTGTCGCGACGCGATTCACACGGCGGAATAATACACTAACCAGATATTTAACGCGAATAGGAATCAAACAAAAACGCGAGCACACAATAAATTTAATGCACTCAAGGGAAAACGCACTGAAAAGTAAAAATATGTAGCTTCTAGAGAGAAGCCGGTTACACTTACAACTGATAAATTACTGCTACGCTACTGGAGAGGTGTGCTCTGGACCACAAAAATCGCAGAGGAAGACCAAGAGATGAATACAGTAAGCAGATTCAGACAGATGTAGGTTGCCGTTCTTACGCGGAGATGAAGAGGCTTGCTCAGGATAGGGTATTGTGGAGAGCTGCATCAAACCAGTCTCCGGACTGAAGACCACAACAACAACAACATCGTTTCGCAGGCGACGTAAGAAATCTGGCTGGTCTTGTGTCGATTTTTGCAGTGTACTGACGTCGACGAATTCACCAGGCAGACGCAATGTTTCTCCATATACTAATTCCGCAGCCGATGAATCGATGTCCGGTTTATAAGTTGTTCGAAGGCCCAGCAAAGCCATTGGTAGAGCTGAAGTCCATGTGTTGTCATGGCACATGAGTGCTGCTTTTAAAGAACGGTGCCAGCGTTCGATCATGCCATTACTTGCGGGATGGTAGCTAGTGGTTCTGTGGTGTACATATCCGCAATACTTGGCCAGTTGAGGGAACAGATCAGACTCAAACTGTCGTCCACGGTCAATGGTGATACGTTGAGGGCATCCAAACCTCGCTAACCACGCTGATGCGAATTCAGAGGCTAACGTTTCAGCTGTTATATTGTCAATGGGAACTGCCTCTGGCCAGCGAGTAAAACGATCTATCATAGTTAAAAGGTAGCGTTGACCGTTCGATGGCGGAAGTGGTCCAACAACGTCCAAATGAACATGGGCGAAACGTACAGTTGCGTCTGGAAAGTCACCGATAGGGGCATGCACATGGCGAGACACTTTACACTTTTGGCACTGCAAACATGTTCTGGTCCATTCTTTACAGTCTTTCTGCATGGCTGGCCACACGAAACGCTGGGACACGAGTCGAGAAGTGGAGCGAATTCCTGGGTGGCACAAGTTGTGAACACTGTCGAAAGCTTGTATTCTGAACGCTACAGGAAGAAATGGGCGGGGTCGTTCGCGTGAGACGTCCACGACTATTGCTAACGGTGCTTCGAGGTTGGGGTGAGCTAGAAGCGTTGCTTCTGCCATGCTCTGTTTAGCAGCTTCGAACGCTGCACACATAGTCTCAGTCCAGTGTACAGTCGAACTGCCTTTCCTCTTAGGACCAGTTAGTGCCGCATTCAGTGGTTCTTGTAATTCAGCTGCACGAGGTAGGTGTCGACGGTAGAAGTTGAGCATTCCTAGGAATCGACGCAGTTCCTTGATTGTGGTTGGCCTAGGTAATTGCAGAATAGCTTCAACCTTCTCTGGTAAAGATAAAGAGCCCGCAGCTGAAATTTTGTGTCCAAGAAAGGTCACTTCGGATCGTCCGAAAACGCACTTGGCAACGTTTAACACAACTCCGTAATGTTCTAGGCGTTTGAACACTTCCTGCAGATGTTGTCGGTGTTGTTGTTCTGTCTCAGAGAAAACGAGCACATCATCCAGATAAGCAAAACAGAACGGAAGCCCTTGCAGGACTGAGTCAATAAATCTTTGCCAAGTCTGTGCTGCGTTGCGCAATCCAAAGGTCATATACATACTTTCAAACAGGCCGAAAGGTGTTATTATTGCTGTCTTAGGAATGAGTATAAGCCTTCGCACAGTCTAAGACACTGAATACCGTTGCACCATGTAAAGCATAGTTATAGTCTCTTAATAATGGAACAGGATAACGGTCCGGCACTGTTCTCGAGTTCAATGGACGTTAGTCTCCGCAGGGGCGCCAGGATCCACCTTTCTTTGGCACTAGATGTAAGGCGGAGGACCACGGACTGTTCGACGGCCTGATAATACCTTCTCGCAGCATGGTGTCGAATTCGGCCTTAGCAATGGCGAGACGGTCTGGCGCTAAACGTCTTGGTCGGCATGACACTGGCGGTCCCTCCGTCGTCTTGATGTGATGCACTGTATTGTGATGGATCTGTTTAGGTGCTCCGGGTGGCCTGGTCAAACTCGGAAACAGACTTAAAAGTGAAGAATATTCGCTCTCAGGTGCCTGTACGAGCTTTGCACTATGGATGGTTGCACTGCGGTGAAAACCAGTGACGCTGTCCACAAGTCGGGCGTTTGCCACGTCTGGCAAGAGTTTGTAATGCGCCAGGAGATCTGCTCCGATGATCGCTTCTGTAACGTCTGCAACAGTAAAATTCCATTTGAAAGGACGGCGTAAACCCAAGTTCAGCTCTATCTGATGGGTACCATAAGTCGCAATCGTTGAATTGTTGGCAGCCGTTAGACAGAAGGCGGTTGAAGGCCTGTAACGATGTAGCGAAGACCGTGGCAGGATACTGAGGTCCGAACCGGTGTCCACTAGAAATTTCAGGCCAGAAGCTCTGTCACTGATGAACAGGCGCCTGGATGGTGACGGGCAGTCGGCTGCGCCTACGATCGACCGCCGCCGGCGTTTGGGTACAAACACGGCGACGTACACTTTAGCGCGTTCTCGCCGAATCTGCGGTGGTACCAACACACAGGCTGTTGCTCACCTTGTGGATTTTTGACGCGGCTCGAAGACCGCCTTCTTGAACGTCTGCGGTAACGTCTGCTGCTGTTTCCTGTGCCGCTTTGCAATAATGCACTGACTTGCCCACATAACATGTCTACTTTTGTGGCGAGCTTTTCATAATCCGCTCGCGCTGCAGCCGCTGTACTGCTGCTTTGTGCCGCAACTGCGTTAATCTGGGCAGGCGCTATAGCTTCCTGTATGCGGTCTGCTAACTCCGCCACGGCGTCCAATGACATGTTAGTTTGCGATGCCACTATAGCCTTTATTTGCGGCGCTAATCTACTGCTCCACAGCGTGCGTAATAAATTGTCAGGCACGATGACTGTATCTACCTTACTGCGTAGATGCCGCAGATATTGCGACGGCTTGCGATCTCCAATCTCTTCCTGCGTAAGGACTTGACGAATCCGATCTTCCTGTGAGGCTGCGACTCTCCGTATTAATTCAGCCTTGAGTCTTCGGTAGGAATCTTCCGCCCGAGGTGCGGTGTTGATGTCTTGCACCTCAGCCGCAAAACGTTGTTCCAACTGACTAACTACGAGTGCGAACTTGGTGCTATCTGCCGTAATTCCCGCACAGGAGAAACTTGCTTCCACCTGCGCAAACCATAAGACTGGATTATCAGCCCAAAACGGCGGCAAGCGGACCGCTAGCCTTGATACTGCACGATCTTCTGCCATCTCGATAAAAAGTCAGTAGCAGTTCGGTTCTTCCGGCTCGCGAATCACGTCTGGGTTACCAATTGTCGGTATCAGCGTAATTTGAGCTGATCGACTATATAAAATAAATAAATTCAACGCGAGAGGTTTACTGGTAACACAACTCTTTATTAGACAACAGAAGGTACTGACTGAAAAACAAAAGTTGTCAGAGAGTAAACTGCAGAGAGAGTAACATAAAAAATCATATACATCGCCTATGGAATATACTAGAACACGTAAAAATATACAGCGCTCCTGGCGGCTGGACGCTGAACTACGATTAACAGCCGCGATTCATTTATTACACCCGCGATAGTAGCGTGCCTCTGGTGGCCGGTACGGAACTAATTATAAGCGCGTTCACTTAATTCAGTCGCTACACTGCACTGCACTTTCAACACTGAACTTCGCGCTGACGCATGGCGGCTGGCAAAACAGAGCGCCACAGTCCCATAAGCTCTACAAACATTTGAACATTTGATAATGCACTACGTTAGAATACTGCGTCTACTTCATGCAGTCGTCCATGATGAATTTTTAGCAATTGACATACTGGCAATTGACTTTCTGTAAACTGAATTATCAACTAAGTCGAAATGTCGTTAATTGATTGGCTACGATTTAACGACGAACGTTTCAACCAGCAAGTTTATCCACCCTGCCCCAACTATGGCCATAATTAATGATTTACCCTTCTTCCGGTGGCTACTGCATTATAAGGAAAAATACGAGCCTACTATTGGAAGTTCTGAAAGTGACTTTTTCCACACACCTCTCCCCCATATATTGCCTATGTGTAAATTTTTAACGTGATTGCAGCTCTCCTTGTTTACCTTTATCGATATCTCGTGTATTCAATGCTTCGTCTCTTTCAACAGTTTTTTATCACCCCCTCCTCCCAAAAGTTAGATGTCCTGTCAATCTACATTACCTCCTCACATTATGACGTGTCACTCTATACTACCTCCTGCCAAGCTACACTTCCCTGCGTTTTCAGTCTATATAAATAATAAAGTTTTATCTTATTTCTGATGGAAAGAGATAAATTTCTTACGTGAAGAAATTAAATTTTCATAGGGTGGCGTCACATGTGCGCTATTCGCAACTGTCACAACACTTTATCAGCAAGAATGAAATTTTTTTCTCTGTATTAATAAAAGTCTGTTTATTTCTTCAGAAACACACTGTTTCGTGTCGCATCGTAACAGACAATATTTTGAACCAGTATCTGATAGTGTCGCCATACATCGACGGACTGAGTACAGAATTACAAGATCAGATTACAGCTCACTTAATTAAAGAAAACCCATTATTAAAATTCAGCAATTTTACCCAATGTTTTAATTCATCATGAGCAATGTAGAATGGGCGATTTTATTTGCCCTTGCATTCAAAAAATAGTGTAATATTCAAATGTTGAAATGTTTGTAGCCGGCCGCGTTGGCCGAGGGGACTGAGGCGCTCCAGTCACGGTGTGCACGACCACTACGGTCGGGGAGTTCGAATACCCCCTCGGGCATGGATATTTCTGCCGTCCTTAGTATTAGTTGAACATTTTGAAATGTTTGTAACTCTATGGGACTTAACTACCCCTCTATGTAACTTCTCCTATCTAAAACGCCTCGTCTTTGTTTATCTACTCTCTCTCCCATCTTTCTGATACCCACTTCCTTCTCCACCCTCTCGCCATTAATTTCCTATTTCCCCCTATCTTTGTCCATCTTCTCAACCTCCCTTGTCCACCTCTCCCAACCATTTGCTACCCCCATTTTTTTTCTCTCTGTCTCTTTAAATAATATGTGCCCCAAGTTTAGCAGAAATCGAGGCGGAACGTTGTAAGGTAAAACTGACTATAAACGTAGGTTACATATAATTCACACTTCTATTATTTACTGCTGGTTTACTTTGTACCACTCCATAGAGAATGTAAAATGTATATCTGATTCTCAGGCGAATCGATTGAAAGCGAATTTGTTGCTTAATGTTTATTATACCAATTCTCCTTAACTGTCTGTTGTGCAATGAACACCTGCACGCACGTTCTTTGTAAATACCGTATACAAAATGTTTAATGAGTGCTGTTATTGGCTTAGAACTGAATCGCTATATCTGATGCGCCAGTTATATTGCATAGACAGCAACAATGCATTACGCGACAATCATTTTCCCCCCTTTCATCTTTTCGTGCGAGGTATCGGTGAGAAAAAGTTTCGTAAAGTAATGGAATATTATGTATATAAGTTATTGTTAGTCATTAAGTGTTCGTCTTAAATTTTGATCGTTACGGTAAATTGGGAAACATTAAACCTTTTGTATGAATAGTGCCAAGTTTTGTCAAATTTTCAAGTCAATCGACCGCTTATCTTTCGAGTTTCTTGAACAGATACGCAGGTTGAATTCTTGCCTTTACGACAAGCGTTCGTTCCTGTCGTTGTTTGGGTATGTATTTATCCCATTCTCGTATTAGACCATCACCATTTTCCTCTCTTCGTCCGTCTTCTACCCCATTCAGTTTTAATATAGCTCAATCATTGTGACGTCATATCTCGTGATTAATATGACCTAGAATAATATAATTTTCTAGGTATGTACACTGCAATATTAGGAAACTGCCTGTGAATTGCTTTGCTCGCAGTAAAGTAATAAATTATGCATCTCATTGTTTACAACGTAATATCTATGTGACATACTACGATATAATTTCGAACGGACTTCAAGCGGGATGTGTGCATACTGTCTGCAAAAATGTTGCGAAAAGAGGTAGTATTAAAGACGTAATAAAACGCGATGTAGTTGATTCTTACCACGAAAGCGTTTTTTTGCAGGCAGTAAGGTTCAGATGTCAAATGTTTGTAAATCTATAGGACGTAACTACTGAGGCTATCAGTACCTAGGCTTACAAACTACTTAAACTAACCTAAGGACAACACACAAACCCATGCCGGAAGAAAGTCTGAAACCTCCGAACGGGAGTAACCGCGCGCTCCGTAGCAAGGCGCCTTAGGGCGCTCGGCCATTCCACCGCGCCTGACGATAAAGAATATATGTTGTAAGTTTGGTTGAAATCGGTCCAGTACTTTAGGTGAAAATGCGGAACATATACATTCACGTACATACATCCAGTTTCATAATATGTAAATAGGTTTCAAGTAATATGTGGTTGGTTGCTTCTTTTTCTTACTAATTTTAAGGTGTAAAATTGGAATAACAGTTCTGTTAAACATTTTGACTGCAAGTACGAAAATAATTATTCTGCCTAGATCTGGAAATTTTTCGTATCTATGTTTTTCTGGTGTATAAAACTGATTTTCTAAATTTTTCGCTTAAGTATAGTAACTTTAAACTTTTAGAGTTCGGTAACAGATAAAGGTAGTAAAAAAATTGAAGACATAATTTGGAAATAAAATCTTAAGAACATACGGCAAATGTTCCAACTATTTTCGATGAATTTGTACTTTTTTGTAACCAAAAATAATGGTTTTTTCGTAGTTTTCTCACTAACGACCGAGTTTTGATAAGCAGTTCAAAATGTTCAAATGTTTGTTAAGCTTAAGGGACTTAACTACGGGGTCATCAGTCCCTAAACATACAAACTACTTATGAACTACCTACAACTAAGGACGGCACAAATATCCATGCCCGAGGGGGGATTCGAACCCCCGACCGTAGTGGCCGTGCAGACCGTGACTGGAGCGCCTCAGTCCCCTCGGCCACCTCGGCCGGCGATAAGCAGTTCAAAGACGATCCTAGACCACACGTACTGTACACAAAGCAACCAATACGCTCAACATGTGGTGTGTAATATTTAAATTTGACGGTACTGTACTGTAGGAAAGGTGCAGATTGTTGATACTTCTGAGAGGTATGCAAATGATCCCTAGGCGAAGGGATATCCAAAATACGTTATCCTCTCGGCTCTATGACCTACAGAACCCGCTATATCGACCTGTGATTAGATTACATTAGATTCGATTAATACTTGTCCCATAGATAATGAATACGTCATCTTTACATGATAAGACATTCAGTTTTTGTTTTTACCTTTATTTTTCTATTATTTGTTTTTAATCTCTTTATGTTATTATTTTTTTATCTATTTATTTTGTAAAATTACTAACTTATATCATGTAGTTAGTAGGAGTAGAGAAGAAACAGTTGGTAAACAAAAATTCTTTAAACTCCATTTAAAATTATAGTTGGCTCTCTGGTAAACGCCCAAAAACGTCTGTACCAAAGTTAGATTCAACCTCGAGTAGTGAAAATCAGTTTTTCTCCTAGTGTTGTAGTTCTGCACACTACTATCACTTGTGAACTGGGTTGGGTTACTAATTACGAATTTATGAAGTGAATATATATATATATATATATATATATATATATATATATATATATATAAAGTATATTGTGACGCACCTGTGTATATTCCTATACAATTAAATGAATGTTAGCACAATAAGTTTCGGTGGACCCCACCAATTATTCTGATGAAACGTTTTTGTGCAATGAATGCACTTTTAGTCACTGATGAATTGCCCTGAAATTTCATGCCATATGAAGTAAATGGTTGGAAATATGCATGCACAATACTCTAATTTACTGAGATGTCTATCAGCGAAAGTAGTAATAACTCTAATAGCTTAGAAAGATTAGAAAGCTCTTCTCAAACATTTTAGCAGATCAAATGTTCAAATGCCGGCCGCGCTGGCCGAGGGGACTGAGGCGCTCCATTCACAGTCTGCACGGCCACTACGGTCGGGGGTTCGAATCCCCCCTCGGGCATGGATATTTGTGCCGTCCTTAGTATAAGCTAGTTCATAAGTAGTTGGTAAGTTTAGGGACTGGTGACCCCGAAGTTAAGTCCCATAAGCTATACAAACATCTGAACATTTGAACAAATATTTATTTGATGCGAACCCTCATCTTGCTGTCAAAATGAAATGCACATAATTTTATCGCAATTGGACTAACGGTATTGATAGCTCACTGGAAAAAGCTGTTTCAGTTTTTCCCGATTTTCCTCTTTTCCGGACAACGTTTCCATATTTTATCACCGTTTAAACCTTCGCTGGACTTACACGAATATTTGAAGACTAAAATTAGCGAAATCGGTTCAGCTGATCTCGAGTTTTAGCGAGACTAACGAACAACAATTCATTTATATATATATAGACTGCTTCACATGCGTAGGCTGGTTGGTCTGCACCGGTTGTTTCTTTTTAATGCTGATGAAGAATCCATATCTTAACTTTCGTAGTTATAGCTTGAGATTTGGGTTAACAGCACCATATATTTGAAAATCAATTTTTGCATCTCGTATTTCACCCCCTTATTGGTCGAATTTCCAAAAATACCGAAACACGTATTTTTAAAATCATAACAAACAATACAAATACCAATTTTTGTAGCTATAGCTTCAAAATTGTCTTAAAACAATGTGTTTTCGAAAAGAATTTTTGATCCCCTCTTTTACCCCCTTTGTTGTTGAATTTCCAAAAATACCGAAACACATGTCTTTTAAATTTGAACCCCGAATCCAAATCCGAAAATTTTTAGTTCCTACATCAAATTTGACTAAATAACAACAGATTTTCGAAAAACATCCCCTCTCCAATTTAACCCCATTGATGGTTGAATTTCCAAAAACACCGAAGCACGTATTTTTTAACGTCTAACCAACTATACAAATATCAATGTTTGCAGCTCTAGCTTCAAAATTGTATCAATAGCAACGTGTTTTCAAAAAGAATTTTTGAACCTCTATTTAACCCTCCTACTTGTTGAATTTCCAAAAATACTAAAAATCATTGATTGTTAATCCTGACCAAGATTCCATATCCGAAGTTTCATAGTTGTAGCTTAAAATTTGAGTTAACAGCAACATATTTTTCAAAATCAATTTTTTGCGTCACCTATTTTACCCCTTATTTGTCGAATTTCAAAAAATGCCGAAACACGTGTCTTTTAAATTCGAACCCTGAATTAAAATCCCAAATTTTGTAGTTCTAGCTTCAAAATTGCCTAAATACCTACGTATTTTCAAAAAAACGTTTCATTCCCTATTTCACCCCCTTACGGACGGAATATCGAAAAATCGCTTCTTAAATGACGCCTGCAGAGTAAGATCAACACCCTCCACAAATTTGAAGTTTCTATCTTCAGTGGATTCAGTCAATCGGGACACTTCCTTTTATCCTATACATATTATAAATGCGAAAGTTTGTATGTTCGTTACCGCATCACGCTAAAACTACAGCACTGATTTAGATGAAATTTCATATAGAGATTTCTTATGTCTTGGATTAGGACATAGGCTACTTTTCAAAATGTTTATCACAAGTTATTTATTTGAAATATATCCATAGAAGTAAGTAACGGTTGTCAGAAGCTTCTAATACAATAGCAGAGAAACATTGTAGGGTATGTCATGTTTAGCCGCGAGCGTAATAGACTTCCGTTATTTTGGCCAATGGTTCGGGTCCTGCTATAGTGAAATTTTTTTCTTTGTTGTTGTTACCTTTTTTACTTTCGAATATACAAAAAGATTCTTGGATACTGCCAAAACAGCTTAACTGTTATATAATTACATACACAAGAAATCTGAATGTTGGCGTTTATGCAGCATTCATTTTCATTTGTTGTAACAAATAAAGGAAGTATGTATATAAATTGAAGACTTTAAATAAAATATGCTCTAAGTACCATGGCAAGAAAAAACATTGACGTTTTGTGTAGAATGGGATCTAGATACGAAGCCCTATCCTGTGTACAAAGCGCGAACTGCCACTTATAAATAGCGTACGTAAACTGCAACAAAAGTAGTAGCAAATGCACTCAACAGATGGCAGGCGGTACGCTGCAGTTAACATATGAAACGTTATAGATGTTCGAACATTGTGATGTTATCGTAATTCTTTAAAATTGTATTCTCTTTGGATTTCAATGACTAATAGTTTCTTTGGTGATTTCGATTATTTATAGCATTCGAACGTTTGCATTTATTCCTTTTGTTGGTTCGCTTTGCATTTGTAGGATCTCAACAGTTAGTTTCTCCGTTAGATGTCTTTTTTATCTATTTACTTTTCTCCGTTAAATTTCTTGTTTATTTCGTTACTTTTCTCCGTTAGGTTTGCTGTCTAATTTGTTCCTTTACTTGGCATTTGTTTTCGATTACTGTATTGTTGTTATTGTAATTACTTACTGTCAGGGGTGCCATCCCACAAGTTGGAGCTGAAGGTGGGTGTGCCTGTTTTATTGATGCGTAACTTGGATGCACCACGATTATGCAATGGCACCAGGTTACGCATCACGGACCTGAGAAGGCATATCGTGCAGGCCATCATCACCGGTGTAGCCAAGAGAGAGACTGTATTAATACCACGAATTTCCATCATCCCAACAAACTTGCCGTTCCAGGTTAACCGGTTACAGTTCCCATTGAAAGTGGCCTTCTCGATTACTATAAACAAGAGTCAAGGACAAACATTAAAAGTGGCAGGTATTCATGTGGCCACCCCATGTTTCTCGCACGGACAGCTCTACGTAGGCTGCTCCCGTGTATCAAGAGCTAGAAATCTCTACGTATACTCGGAGAACAAGAAGTCTCGAAACGTCGTTTACAGGGACGTATTGCAATAGATTTTTGGCTCTCCATCCTTCCAAGACAATTATATATTCCGTGCTAACAATGTCGCAGTCATGTAGTTATTTATGCCCTTTCTTGGCACTTTAATGTCTGACTATTGAACCGCGGGTAACACCGCGGGGAGCAGCTAGTATAGGCTTACCAGACGTCCTCTTTTACCCGGACATGTCCTCTTTTTTGGACCCTAAAAACGGTCCGGCCGGGTTTTTATCAAAATGAGGAAATTACCTCTTTTTTGCGTTGTGCAACTGCTTCAACTTGAAAGTGCGTAAATACAACTCTCTGAAATGTCACAATCACTAACTCCAGAGAATTTAACCTTTCTTGAAACAACGCAATTTTGAATTTTCTCATTTCTGTGCCGCCGCTGCTCTGGAACAATTGAAATAATTGGCGCCGGCCGCGGTGGCCGAGGGGACTGAGGCGCTTCAGTCACGGTCTGCACGGCCACTACCGTCGGGGGTTCGAATCCCCCCCTCGGGCATGGATATTTGTGCCGTCTTTAGTTGTAGGTAGTTCATAAGTAGTTTGTAAGTTTAGGGACTGATGACCCCGTAGTTAAGTCCCTTAGGCTTAACAAACATTTGAACATTTTTTTTTTTTTTTTTTTTTTTTTTTTTTTTTTTTTTTTTAATAATTGGCGTGGCAATTTCACGGAATACGAGCTTCGAGGCGGCCAATTAAATATATACGTCTGCAACAATGCAAGACACTGATATACACATAGTACAATATGAAACTCTCGCCTCACTTCTCTGCCACCCAAAAATAAGACGTTCAGTCTTCGTGCTGGGACTCGGCAGTTCTGTGTGTTGTCTGTCAACCACACTTATGACTTAAAGTCTAAAGCTAGTGCATTAAGTTAAAACCTTGTTCAAAACTTCAGACAAATGTCAGATTCCACAGTCACCATTCGCCCTTCTAGGACCAAAGAGATGTAACTACATAAACAGTGTTTTGAAAACATCGATTTAAAGCTTTTGTCTTAAAAACTGAGTAATTTTTAATAATTGCGAGTCTTTGTACGATAAATGGGAGCATAGCTATATCAAGGAACGCTTAGATAATTTTTACAGTTACTCTATTCATGACGATTTTTCAGTCAACAGTACTATGGCTTCCGTAAATGATGCACCGTAAAAAATTTCAGGTGAAAACCGGGATGACCGGCAAGTATGGAAAAAATGTACAGCACTTAAGACGATAATTACAAGTGCTGAAGTGATGAAATATTAGGGCTTCACTGCTGTGTAGGCATGTAATTTGTTCTACGGGTCTCAACATTTCACACTTCTTAATTTGTAAGAAGATGGACAAATTTCGTAAGCTGCGTGAGATGTATTACATACAAAAGACTAGTACTTGAGTTGTCAATACAAGAGAGAGCGAAAGAAGGTTCTTTTATGAATCTAGAAATGTCCTCTTTTCTGAAGACGGACATCTGGTAACCCTAAGCTAGTATATAGATATATTCGATTTCTGGGGTTTACTCTTTCCTCGCTGAGAGCCTGGGAATGCATCGACTTTGCGGACGTAATACGCCGGTGCGCCAGCTCTCTCGAGATTCGCCGGCGCCGGCGGCCAGTGCCTGGTGCTGCTGTACCGCGGCCGCGCTTCGTGCCACCTGGCCGTCAGGACTCGGTGTGAGGCGGGAGGCGGCGGCCGCCACGCCCCTCCACTCGCCCCTGGTCTGCGCATGCGCGGTGAGCGCGCGCGGCTGATGCCGCCTGAGGCGGGTGCGGAGCGCAGCTTGGCAGTAGTCGGCGGCGTGTCCAGGTGCCCGCCGGTCGTGCCCACAGCTACCTGCCGCTGCTACCTGCCGCCGGCTCCACAGGTAATCGCCCCACCTGTGCAACGTCTACCACACATAGCACTATATGTCACGTATCCGGACGGCGAAATTTTTGTGTCAGCCGTATATTTCACATCTACGATATCAATTTGTTAAAAATTGCATATTGAAAATACACAGCCGAACGTTTTTTTTATAAATTAAAGATGATCACTCCGGCCCAAATCAGGTCATCTTTTGGTCGCCTGTACATATGTGAAGAGTGAATACATAACGTGTGGACAATGCAACTTATGATTTTAACATTAGTGAATGATATGTGTTGTTGTTGTAGTCTTCAGTCCGGAGACTGGTTTGATGCAGCTCTCCACAATACCCTATCCTGAGCAAGTCTCTTCATCTCCACATAAGAACGGCAACCTACATCTGTCTGAATCTGCTTACTGTATCCATCTCTTGGTCTTCCTCTGCGATTTTTACCCCATACACTTCCCTCCAACGCTAAATTCACAATCCCTTGATGTCTAAGAATGTGTCCTACCAATCTATCCCTTCTTTTAGTCAAGGTATGCCAGAAATTTCTTTTCTCCTCAATTCTGTTCAGTACCTCATCATTAGTTACGCGATCCACCCACCTAATCTTCAGCATTCTTCTGTAGCACCATATTTCAAAAGCCTCAATCCTCTTCCTGTCCGCACTGTTTATCGTCCATGTTTCACTCCCATACAAGGCAACACTCCATACAAATGCCTTCAGAAAGGACTTCCTTAGGCTTAAATCAGTATTCGATGTTAACAAATTTCTCTTTTTCAAGAACGCTTTTCTACCCATTGCCATTCTGCATTTTATATCCTCTCTATTGCGACCTTATTTGTTATTTTACTGCCCAAGTAACAAAACTCATCTACCTCCTTTATTGCTTCGTTTCCCAATCTAATTCCTTCAGTATCACCTGATTTTCTTACACTGCAATCCATTACCCTAGTTTTGCTCTTGTTAATGTTCATCTTCACCTTTCAGCACACTGTCCATTCCGTTCAATTGCTCTTCCAGGTCCTTTGTTGTATCTGACAGAATTACTACGTCGTCGGCAAAACGCAATGTTTTTAATTCTTCACCCTGAACTTTAATTCCTTCTCCAAATTTCTCCTTGCTTTCCTTTATAGCTTGCTCAATGTACAAACTGAATAACAATGGAGAAAGACTACAACCCTGTCTTACTCCCTTTCCAACCACTGCATCCCTTTATATACTGATATACTGCTTACATTTTCCATACATTTTTTACGAAAAAGTATTTTTTGAAACGGATATTACTTTAACATTTCATTATCATAATACTATGTAATCTTTGGATCCTGCAGCGCTGTAATTGTCATTTAACGACAAATTAAATATATTTGCGATCTTGGCTGAATGAAGTGTTTTATAATTTATACTATGGCTATTTCTGCTTCATTGCCATTTTCAGGTTATGTGCAATGGTTTGACACAAAGTTCATGTTATTGTAATACAAAAATGACATAAAACTAGATTGTACGTACTTTCTGAAAATTTGTTTTGTTTTTCATCGGATATCTTTAATTATTATGTCATGCCACAAGGTTTTCTACAGTTTGTTAGTACTGTACTTTAATGTTATTGGTACAGATACTTTGAAAAAAAATCATTTTTGTGCCAAACCTGTAAAATACCTTAATTCTTACATTTGACTGGTTTCGTCAATTGCTGTCATCAACAGGAGATGAACAAAAAATTTTACATTGACAACAACAAGCTAACATTTTTTTCGTACAACAGCAACGTCAAATTTGCAGTAAATATTTCGAAAGTATCTAAAGAACAGTGTTTTAGAAACTGTAAATTTAACGTTGCTGTTTTCAGGAGAAAGTTATCTTGTCGTTGTTAATGTAAAATATTTTGTTGATCTTCTGTTCATGGCAGCAACTGCCGAAACCAGTCTAATATAACAACATTACTTTATAGCTCTAGCAGACTAGCACAAGAATGATTTTTGTAAAGTGCATCACGGCTGTAGGCTACCATCTAAAACAACACGGTACAGGTATTTTCGTTAATCAACCATACTGTATGGTTACAGTGGTTTGATACAAACAAACCGCTATGGTCGTACAGTATCGTTGACTAGCACAATCAGAGATAAACTTTTAATACACGTTACACAGACGATATACTCTTTCGATTCTTAATGTACCGTTGTTATAGATCCAAACAAATTGTTGTAACCCTACTATATCTGTAAACAACAAAACTGAATTGCCACAATTAAATTTAGAGTACAAACGAACTGTAGAAAACCAAGCGGTGAGACAGAATAAGTAACGATATTCGATGAAAAACATACAATTCAGAATGTATGTAAATCTAGTTTTATGCAAAAAATAATTATGGAATCCTGTCATTTCTGTATTGGAATAACGCACGAAATTTGTATGAAACCATTTCAGATAACGTACAGATGACATTGTATCCGAAATGGCCTTAGTATAAAATAAATACATATCATAGCAGCGATCTGGTGGAAATATTATCATAATAGTACTTTACTCATTACAGCAACTGTGCTTTATAGGTTAAAAAAGAGAGCAACCAGTTGCGATGTTGTAGCCTGATTGACAACCGGTTTCGGGCAATTATTGCTCTTCTTCAGCTACCTGTACAGGTAAAGGTAACTGAAGAATGGCAGTAATTGCCTGAAACCAGTTCTAAATGAATCTACAATCTTGCAACTGGTTGCTGTCATTTCTAACCAATATCAGAAAATCACATTATTGCATAGCTATACTATCACTTGTTTACAAACCAATATGATTGTTACACCACCTGAGATACGCCATAATGAACATAACCAAGTCTTCGGTCACGACATAATTTGTCAGAATTACAAAGGAGTAATTATTGACGATAAAATGGTTGATAAGAGTTTTGGTTTTCCATCTAAAACGTTCTAATATTTTTATACCGTAAATTCTATGGATTCATGCAACGTTAGTGAGGAGGACTACGATGGACCAAATTACAGATACCTTCCTTCCCCACTGTGTGCAACTGACATGTATCTTACTGATCTATGTATTAAAACTATGACACTATTTAATTAAAATTAGCATGTTATAAAATAATTCTTATTCAAAATTATACACAATTTTTATTCTTTTTAAACTCCTCATGTAAGCACTGTACTTTATCAAGGGAAACATTTTCTCATACCATTGAAGGAGGCAACCAATATCATGACACAAATGTTTCAAATATTTACATTCGTGGTATCTTTACAAAATGAATATTCTATATAGTTAATGTCTCTATTCAGTCATTCTCTTTTACTTTCTTATTTTATTAATGTATATTGTAGTATCGCATACAGACATCGGTAACATATTGATGGCATACCCATTTATTTTTTCATAATGTACAAACCACATGTTGCATTGTTCGCATGTTAATTATTTATTCTTGTGATGTACGGGAAATCCGAAAATGGCCTGTTTTGGGCTCGATCATCTGTAATAAAAACATTTTCGTATAGCTGTGTATTTTCAACATGTAATTTTCATCTATCTAAAAGCTGTTCAGCACCACTTGCACAGAACATCAATTTAACTAAATACAGTTGTGACAGCGATCCTCAGCACTTATTCTCCTTTAGATTAGGCATTTGGATGGTTTACACCTATGTCATCATTTAAATTAGCGTTACATACGTATTTTAAACATGGTTGCGCCGCAGAAACTGTTACAAGGATATCAAATTAATAGAATCAGTCAACCATTGGCATGAATTGTGGTTTTATTAAACCTTTGTCATACTTTCAAAAGGTTTAAAGCTGTCTCCTGCAGTAGGACATGTGACCTACAGTGATGTAACAGCATAACTCACGAACTCATCAGAATGTCAAAAAATTTTAACAGCATTGTCAGTGAGTCGGCGATCTTTACTACTTATTAACTGATGAATCAGTCAATGATCGCTTAATTTATTAGTATAGCAGTTAGCGTCCATCTGGTGCATGGGATCAGGCCGAAATCTAGGGGGTGATGACCATGGCAGTTTGGGCCAATAGGTTTACAAATATTTGAACGTTTGTGTAACAAATATGTTAACAATTTTTGTTGTTTTGGCGATATTCTATCAGTTTAGGGTTAATGTGTTTGTTAAGCTTAAAGGACTTAACTACGGGGTTATCAGTCTCTGTTTAGGGCTAAAACACTAAAACGCTAAGCATCGATTTTGCAGTACCTTTTCTGCAAATGAATTCTTTCCGTCTAGATTAGTAGAAAATTTTTGTTGTATAAAAAGTGCCACTTTCTTCATTTGATCTAATTTTGAGCCCCGGAAATCCTTGGAAATGGCAGAGTGTGCTGATACAATAGCCCCATACCTAATTATCTTATACAACCGCCCGGTCAGCGAACGTTGCGTACCCAAAGACTGGAAAGTTCCACAGGTCACTCCAGTATTCAATTCACTCCAGTATTCAATAAAGGCAACTGTAGTGATCCGCAAAATTACAGGCCTATATAATTGACGTCGGTTTGCAGCCGAATTTTAGAACATATACTTTCCTCAAATATTATGAACTACCTCGAAGAGAATGTGACCTATTGTCCCAAAGTCAACATGAATTTAGAAAGTACTGTTCTTGTGAAATTTAGCTAGCTCTTTACTCGTGTGATGAGTGCAATCGAAAAGAAATGTGAAAGAGATTATGTATTTCTAGATTTCCGGAAGGCTTTTGACACCGTACCTCACAAACGCCTACTTGTGAAATTGCGTACTTATGGAATATCGCCACAGTTGTGCCACTGGAGTCGGGATTTTCTGTCAGAAAAAAAAAATAGTACGTTGTAATTGACGGTAAATCATCAAGTAGAATGGAAGTGATAGCTGGCGCTCCACAGGGAAGTGTTATGGAGCCCTTACTGTTCCTTATTTTTATAAGCGATTTAATAGACAGTCTGAGTAGTTCTCTCACGCTGTTCACTGATGATGCTGTCATTTATCGGTTAATGAAGTCACCAGAAGATCAAAAGCAACTGCAAAATGATTTGAGTAAGATATCTGCATAGTGCAGAAATTGGTAATTGACGTCGGCCGCGGTGGCCGAGGGGACTGAGGCGCTCCAGTCACGGTCTGCACGGCCACTACGGTCGGGGGTTCGAATCCCCCCTCGGGCATGGATATTTGTGCCGTCTGTAGTCTTAGCTAGTTCATAAGTAGTTTGTAAGTTTAGGGACTGATGACCCCGTAGTTAAGTCCCATAAGCTCTACAAACATTTTTTTTTTTTGGTAATTGACTCTTCATAATGATAAGCATAAGGTCATCTAAACGACCACTGAAAGAGATCCGTTAAACATCAGTTACACGATATATCAGTCAAACCTACAAATTCTACTAAATACCTAGGAGTAACAATTACGAACAACATAAATTGAAAAGCACACATAGAAAATATAGTATGGATGGCGAGCCAAAGACTACGTGCCATTGACAGAACACTTTAAAGATGCAACAATTCTACTAAATAAAGTGCCTACACTACACTTGTGCGTCCTAATTTGTAGTATTGCTGCGCATAGTGGGATCCCCACCAGGTAGGACTGACAGACGATTTAGAGAAAATTAAGAGAAGGGCAGCTCGTTTTATATTATCGTGATATACGAGAGAGTGTGTCACGGAAATGATGCACGAGTTGGGGTAGAAACCATAAAAAAGAAAGGTGTTATTTGTTGCGACGAGATTTGCGAAATATCTTTCACCGTCTTTCTCTTCTGAATATGTTGTTAGCACCCACTTACGTAGGGAGACATGAACATCATAATAAAATAAGAGAAATAAGATCGAAAATAGAAAGATTTAAGTGTTCCTTTTTCCCGCGAGTTATTAGGAAATGGAACTATAGAGAAATATCATAAAAGTAGTTCGATGAACCATCTGCCTTGTACCTGAATGTAATTTGCAGAGTATCCATGTAGATGTAGATGCAGTGTAGTGACGTTTGTAGTGATACGTATACTGACTGGATGTACATATCTCTGCTACTACAGTTTTATGTAACACTTTTACATCAGTTTTTACATAACTAGGAAGTCCGTTGTGAACTTCATGTCAACATCCCATGTTTTAGGTTACTGTGGGAGCCGAATCGAGACATATTTTTATACGTATTATATAACATTTCTTAGTAGCCATATCTGAATTGACAAGAAACGAAATATGAACTTCTGTGGCTGGACGTTCAGACAGGCTGAAGCTCAGGATCCAGGTAATATAGAGGTTAGTGGGCGTTAACCAACAAGTTGTGCTCGCCGCGTCGCTGTAGATGGCAAAGGTATATCTTCCTGATTCTCAATGAACGTACTCTAAGAAGAAAAGTGTGGAATTTTGCTCAATTACCTTGTTATTTTCAGGCTAGTGAATTAGCTTTGTTTACTGAAATAGATTTTAATATTTTACAAGCTTAATCATCACATGAGTAGCTTTCAGTTTAGTTATGCGCGCTTGTTTCATTCGCGATCTACGTTCGGATCACTAATTTTTATACCTTGGTCATCTTGCATAACAGAATGTAGTATACTTGCTAACGTAGCCTTCAGTGGGTGTTATCACTATCAATAAATTTCTTTAGAGTGCAAGACAGCAAAGTAAATCTTTAAAACTGACCGACGCTTAGACCTCAGTTGCAGGGGGCATCCTCTAGGTACATGTCTGACTGACGAAAACCTAGAGCAAGGCCGCTTGCAACAGAGATCGAAACGGAAGTGTCAAAGATTGACAATGCGGTCTCACATTCTGAAGAATTATATTTATGAGAAAGACCATCACGTAAATCGATTATCATCTTTCGACTTGCATCCTCTTCGTAAGAGAAAAGGTTTGTTGCTATTGTGGCTTCGCATGTCTGTACTTGAAGATGTACTGCTTGTGACTAGTGATGGTTACAATACTAAGCTTCTTCCGAAAGAAATTTTAGTTAGTTAGAACGTTGTTTGGGAGATGTGTCTATTGAAGATGACATTTTATTGAAGAAAGCTATTGACGTATGCTACCGATACCTTACCGAAGCAACTAAGGGAACCGTTCCTGCATAAACAGATTTGACTACTGGCAGCTCTTGGCCAACAAAATGACATTAATCCATAAACGCTATTCCACCACTGCCACAGTCACTTTATAAGTCAGAATATCGTCTACAATAGAAAACAGACAAGCGACCAACTGATACTTTTTCATTCTCCACCACTATACAATATCTTTCGCTGCCGTGTGTGTGTGTTTTGGCATTACCTTTTGTTGATAACAGGATGTTTGCTTTTTCCGGGTTAGTCATGACGTTACTGCGTAGAACAGGTTCTCTGGTTACGGGACTTTTGCAACAGCAAAGCCAGCGCAAACGACTGTATTCATTTGTTCATTGTTACCATATACTATCGTAGTTCAAACATTCAAAGGACCGTAAACGAATACAGCTGGGTGTGAAGTGGAATTAGCTATTGAAATTTGATACTGACAGGTCTCACAGAGTCGGTCGCCCTTGGTTAGTTCCCACTGTCCACTGTGTAAAACTGACTGGAAAACACGTGTGACATTTCTAACTGACGCCATATCAATAGGAATAGCGATCCTTTGTTGTATTAAACACATAAACACCGTCTGGAGCACAACTTTTTTATTAACTTGTCAAGGTGTGTTGCAACGCAGGTTTATACCGGTAGTCGGTAAAAATTTTGTGTGGGTTGTATCTTCGTGTTCCATTAAGGGTGCATTGATGATTATACTAATTAGCAATTGCAAGTTTGTTTGAAAATAACGTGATTCGTAGCGACGTTCAAAATTCAACAGAAATGAAATATTACGAGCAGATAACAAATTACTAACTTTCATTTTTAAATTTCCCGATCAAATGAAGAGTCTGATACCCTATCAGAAGATATTATGCGTCTTACAACGGTCGCTTGTCAAATCAATGATGACAGAAATAGAACATTGAATGCCTAAAAGAGCTTTCGAGGTATCGGGGTGCACCTTTTCAACACACTCCAACCAACTTCCACCCTCCCCTCCCTCCCCCCCCTCAACAATAAAGTTCAGAAATTTGTTATATTTTTCTTAACTTGAGATAAAATGTACAATGAGATATCACTTTTTTAAGCTGTTCTGAAATTCGGGTTTTTAAACCATAATTTACATTTTCGAAATACGAAAACCATAATAATAATAATAATGTTGTTGTTGTTATGGTCTTCAGTCCGGAGACTGGTTTGATGCAGCTCTCCACCCTACTCTATCCTGAGCAAGCCTTTTCATCTCCTTATAAGAACGGCAACCCACATCCAATTGAATCTGCTTACTATACGCATCTCTTGGTCTCCCTCTGCGATTTTTACCCCACACACTTCCCTCCAATGCTAAATTTACGATTCCCCGATGTCTAAGAATGTGTCCTACCAAGCGATCCCTTCTTTTAGTCAAGGTATGCAAAAATTCCTTTTCTCACCAATTCTGTTCAGTACCTCTTCATTAGTTATGCGATCTACCCACCTAATCTTCAGCATTCTTCTGTAACACCACATTTCAAAAGCCTCTATTCTCTTCCTGTCCGCACTGCTTATCGTCCATGTTTCACTCCCGTACAAGGCAACACTCCACACAAATGCCTTCAGAAAAGACTTCCTTACCCTTAAGTTAATATTCGATGTTAGCAAATTTCTCTTTTTCAAAAATGCTTTTCTGCCCATTGCCATTCTGCATTTTATATCCTCTGTACTGCGACCATCGCATGTTATTTTACTACCCAAGTAACAAAACTCATCCACCACCTTCATTGTTTCGGTACCTAATCTAATTCCTTCAGCATCGCCTGATTTTCTAAGACCGCATTCCATTATTTTTGTTTTGCTCTTGTTAATGTTCATTTTATATGCACTCTTCAACACGCTGTCCATTCCATTCAACTGCTCTTCCAGGTCCTTTGCTGTCTCTGACAGAATTACAATGTCATCGGCAAAACGCAATGTTTTTATTTCTTCCCCCTGAACTTTAATCCCTATTCCAAATTTTTCCTTGCTTTCCTTCACCGCCTGCTCGATGTACAAATTGAATAGCATCGGAGAAAGGCTACAACCCTGTCTTACTCTCTTCCCAACTGATGCTTCCCTTTCATGCCCTTCGAGTCTAATAACTGCGGTCTGGCTTTTGTACAAGTTGTAAATAACTCTCCTTTCCCTGTATTTTACCCCTGCTGACTTCAGAATTTGAAAGAGTGTATTCCAGTCAACATTGTCAAACGCTTTCTCCAAATCTACAAAAGCTAAAAATGTAGGTTTGCCTTTCCTTAATCTATCTTCTAAGATAAGACGTAAAGTGAGTATTGCCTCCCGGGTTCCTAATTTCCTCCTGAATCCAAACTGATCTTCCCCGAGGTCAGCTTCTACCAGCTTTTCCATTCTCCTGTAGATAATTCGTGTTAAAATTTTGCAACCATGACTTATCAAACTGATGGTTCTGTAATTTTCACACCTGTCTGCGCCTGATTTCTTTGGAATGGGGATTATTACATTTTTCTTAAAGTCTGAGGGCATTTCGCCTGTCTCATACATCCTACACACCAGTTCAAATAATCTTGTCATGGCTGGCTCTCCCAGAGACTTTAGTAGCTCTGAGGGTATGTCATCTACTCCTGGGGCCTTGTTTCGACTTAGGTCTTTCAGGGCTCTGTCAAATTCTTCTCTCAGTACAGTATCTCCTATTTCATCTTGATCTACTTCCTCTTCCCTTCCTACAACATCGTTTCTAAGTTCATTTCCTTTGTAGAGCTGCTCTATGTACTCTTTCCACATTTCAGCTTTCCCTTCTTTGCTGAGAACTGGTTTCCCATCTGAGAGTTCTTGATATTCGTAGAGTTGCTTTTCTTGTCCCCAAATGTCTCTTTTATTTTCCTGTAGGCGGTATCTACTTTTCCCCTTGCTATACATTCTTCTACAGATTTGCATTTGGCTTCTAGCCACTCCTGCTTAGCCATTTTGCACTTCCTGTCAATCTCATTTTTTAGTCGTCTGTACTCCATTTTGCCTGTTTCATTTACTGCATTTTTATATTTTCTCCTTTCATCAATTAACTGTAGTATTTCCTGTGATATACATGGATTTTTTGTAGGTCTTGCCTTTCTACCTATTTTGTCCTCCGTTGCCTTCACTATTTCATCTCTCAATGCTACCCATTCCTCTTCTACTGTTTTATTTCCCCCTGTTTCTGTCAATTGTTGCCTAAATATCCCTCTGAAATTCTCCAGAACTTCACTTTCCTTCAATTTATCTAAGTCCCATCTTCTTATTTTCCTACCTTTCTGCAGTTTTTTCAGCTTCAGCCTACAGTTCATGACTAACAAGTTATGGTCAGAGTCTATATCTGCCCCTGGGTATGTCCTGCAGTTTATAACCTGGTTCCGGTACCTATGTCTTACCATTATAAAATTTATCTGATACCTTCCGGTGTCTCCTGGTCTCTTCCATGTATACAACCTTCTTTTGTGATTCTTAAACCACGTGTTTGTTACGATTAAATCATGTTCCGTGCAAAATTCTACCAGGCGACTTCCTCTTTCATTCCTCCTGCCCAGTCCATATTCACCTACTATTTTTCCTTCTCTTCCTTTTCCTACTACCGAATTCCAGTCTCCCATAACAATTAAGTTTTCCTCTCCCTTAATTGTCTGAATAATTTCCTTTAGCTCCTCATATATTTCTTCGATCTCCTCATCATCGGCAGAGCTAGTTGGCATATAAACCTGTACTACTGTTGTCGGTGTTGGCTTCGTATCTATCTTGACAATGATAATGCGATCACTGTGCTGCTCATAGTAGTTTACCCGCATTCCTATTTTCTTATTCATTATCAGTCCTACTCCTGTGATACCCCCAACTGATTTTGTATTTATAATCCTGTACTCACCTGACCAGAAATCCTGTTCATCCTACCACCGAACTTCACTAATCCCCACTATATCTAACTTCAACCGATCCATTTCCCTTTTTAAATTTTCTAATTTTCCTACCCGATTAAGGGATCTAACATTCCACGCTCCGATCCGTAGAATGCCAGTATTGTCTTTCCTGATGATCACATCTTCCTGAGTAGTCCCCGCCCGAAGATCCGAATGGGGGACTATTTTACCTCCGGAATATTTTACCCGAGAGGATGCCATCATCATATTTCCATACAGTAGAGCTGCATGTCCTCGGGAAAAATGACGGCTGTAGTTTCCCCTTGCTTTCAGCCGTTCGCAGTAGCTGTGTGGCAAAGCCACATTAGCTGATGTTACAAGGCCAGCTCAGTCAATCATCCAGACTGATGCCCCTGTAACTACTGAAAAGGCTGCTGCCCTTCTTCAGGAACCACACGTTTGTCTGGCCTCTCCACAGATACCCCTCCGCTGTGGTTGCACCTACGGTACGGCTATCTGCATTGTTGAGGCACACAAGCCACCCCACCTCGGCAATGTCTGTGGTTCATGGGGTGTATTATAATAATAATAATAATAATAATAATAATAATTTCGTATGGCTCATTGACCTGGTGCAAGTCTTTTAAGTGGACGCCACTTCGGTGACTTGCGTGTCCCTAGCCTACCCCAGTTATCCAAAAGGGTAAATGGGACCTACAGCTTAGCGTGGAATCCCAAACACCTGTCGTTTCTGGCGATTTCTCACATCGTTGAGGGGTGAAGGCTGGGTTAAAACGGAGACTGAAAAAAAAATATTCTGAGATCCGTTGGGTTTCGAACCGGCGATACTCTGTTTCCAGTCGAGCACTTTACCGCGAGGCCACCCGGCCGGACGACAGTTTGTGTAACCAAGTCACCATAGCAGTATATCTTTGCTTCCTAGATTTTCTCAAAGGGCAGCCAAATTATAGACAGGTTTCAAATAAATACATTTGTAATAATTTAAACCTCTGCAATCCCCTAGTTGCAGTGAGTTCGAGAACACTTTCCCTGGTTGGTGCAGAAACGCTGGTTACAGCCGAACGTACGTCCTCATAGAAATGGATTAACATCTCTGACAAATTTCTCAAATCTTGCTTAAAATTTTGCGATGTATGATTTGCCATCTACAGAGTGCAGCTTTCTTTATTTTGTGCACTATTGCGCAGAGGCGTTTCCTGTCGGCATAACAGCTGTCATCAAGTTTTGTTTGAGCGTTCCTGGGATATATTATTTTGGTGATTGGAGTCAGTGTTTCGGCTGTGATGCCAAACACAATTCCCTACGACAACAGATGTACGAATGTTCTCTATTAGGTTTCAGTTTTTGTATCCATTGTTACCTTTCGTAATCTTGACATTTCTTTCTCTATGTACGCACGCAGCAAGTTAGAAATGTTCTATCCAATAATCGGATGATGAATTTTCTGTATTAGACATATCTCCTCCCAAACTATTAGAGCAAGTTAATCCAAACTTGTTACACATATCCCATTTACGACACATACGACGTCACAAACTATGAAAATCGTTAAAAGCTACTTCATTATGCAACGATGTTCCATATCTCCTCCAATACTTTCACACCGATTGCAACCAAACTTTGGTACAAACATTTTCACCGTCAGGAAACCATCGCTGTGGGGGCAAAAACCACCTCTGATACATACTTCAGGAAAATATCGTCAACAATGCTGCTGCATCATGCAATCGCTGAAAATGAGTATTCGACCACTGTTTGAGAAAAAAACAGCCCCTAGCGACTTTAAAATAACTTCAAAACAATTTCAAACGTTCACGAAACTTTTCCTCGCTGATTTATCGTTTGCTACATTTTCGCCGTTCATCCACACAATCTATAGTATGAGGCACTGCGTTTCAATTTGTAAGTTACTTACTAAAGGCTCTACTCGCAGCGTATTTAGCATATTATATCTACAGAGCCTACGCTTCTACCTGGAAAATTATATCGTGATAAGACACGTAGTTCAGAAGATATGGTATGGTAAAGATTATAATGCGTGGAAGCAATGTTTTGCCTGGTATTTAGGACAAATTACTGACCCGTGCGAAACCCTTTCCCTTCTTCCAAGAACTGCGGATATTCAACCTTTTCTACTTTGTCATTCATGCATGACTTCTCGTTTCATAAATGTTCAAATGTTTGTAAATCTATCGGACCAAACTGCGTGGTCATCAGTCCGTAGCTTACAAACTACTTAAAATAAGTTAAACTAAGGACAAACACACACACACACACACACACACACACACACACACACACACACACACACACACACACACACACATGCCCCAGGGAGGACTCGAACCTCCGACGGCGAGCAACCGCGCGCTCCGCAGCGAGGCGCCTTAGACCGCTCGGCTACTCCACCGCGGCCTCGTTTCCTACAACACACTCAAACGTCGGTTGTAATTGGATAAACATTTGTCCCTATGTATTCTAGATCTGATAGGTTTTCTCTCGTATTATTTTAATATTTATCGTTTATGGCTTCAACACCAAAAAAGGGGGGTGGAAAAGTTAAAAGTAAGTTACAAAGACACAAAAACAATACAACATTGGGTTGCAAGAAGAATAGAGTATTTATAATAGATTAGATTAGTACTTGTGTATGATATTTCGTAATGATATTGAGCGTGTCAGTTTAGTAAAAGGTATCTTTACTTGATATATAAATGATATTTTCCTTAGATCAAGTGTATGATATTTCGTAATGATATTGAGCATGTCAGTTTAGTAAAGGGTATCTTTACTTGATATATAATTGATATTAACGAGACATCCAAAGCAGAGGAAGTGGTAGGAGAAGGACGCAATCAATCTTTAGGCATGTAAACGCAGCTTAATTACAAAGTCTGTATTCAATAGGTTATAGCAGCGTTTCTTAACATTTTTAATACGCGACAATAAAAAGATATTAGACGGCCCCCACCCCTTCCCCCAAGCCATAACGCTACTACTCGAGAGACCTCAAAACCAACGACCGTAAATTTCCTTCTGTTGATATTAATTTCTAGTAAAATATAACGTACACTGTTGTAACTCACAGAATGAATGTGTATTAAATATTTTTAATAGAACCCATCCTACCTTTACACGATTTCCGACAAAAAAAATAGATTTCACACAACGAGTGTTACTCATTTCAGGTAAGACTCAACGTGTTATACTCGTTGAGAAATATCTCACTGTGTGGTCGATTTGTACAGGAGTGCACAGGTTTTGTGTTCGAATTCATCAACAATTACATGATGTATGTTGTCCAGTTAGTGATCAACTGATTCCTTAAAATTGTCTTCATACACTGCGTTTATTCATTGTTAACACTGTATCCTTTACAAAATATTCGACCTGCTTTTTCGTGTTATTAAATCTATAGTATTCAGACATGCACTGGGCTGGTTATTTTACGGTGTAACAGTGACGGCGCCCCCCCCCCCCCCCCCCCATCCTTAGTGTTAGCTAGTTCATAAGTAGTTTTTAAGTTTAGGAACTGATGACCCAGTAGTTGAGTCCCATAAGCTATACAAACATTTGAACAATCAGAAGTTATTTTCCTACCCAAAACAACAAAACTCATCTACTACTTTTATTGTCTCATAACCCAATCCTATTACTTCAGCATTGCCTGATTTTCTTACAATACATCATTAGCCTTATTTTATCATTGATAATCGTCATCTTATATCCTCCTTTCATGATACTGTCCATTGCGTTCTGTTACTCATTTAGATCCTTTAATGTCTCTGACAGTATTATAATGTCATCGGCAAACCCAAAGCTTTTATTTCTTCACCCTTAACTTTACTTCCTTATTCAAATTTCCCTTTGCATTCTTTCACAGCTTGCTCAATCTGCAGATTGAATAACAGCGTGGAAATACTACAACTCCGTCTTGCTCCATTTCAAACGAAATGCGTCCCTTTCCATGTCCTTCGACTCCAATAACTGCTGTCTGGTTTTTGTACACATATAATACTGAATATTTCTGCAAATTTGCAACAATGAATTCTGGAGATACAACGTCATAAACACTGATGTGTGAAAACCCATCGCATCATTCGTATTTAATGTATCACTTCATTATTACTCATTCTAATTTATGATAACCCATATACAATGGAAGTGTCACTGTAACCTATGATAAGAATAATTTGACATCTGAGAAGCTGTAGCTCTAATCTTTCCAATGTCCTAAATTCTGTCTTCACTATTTAGAATTGGAAAAAGAGTTATTGGTTCTCTAGCAAAAAATTGCTAAAATTAACCCAGAATAGTCCCTTGCCACCTCATTTAGCACGTTGTCAGTATCCTCAAGGTGAACAATATTCGTGGGGAACATAAATGATAGCGTAAGGGTAATTCACTTTGGGGCCAAAAGTTAGTCGCTATCAAATTCGGATGAAATTGAGATTTTTTTTCCTTTAAGGGTCGATTCCAACAAAGATCTCATGAGAAAACAGGTCTAAATTATGATACTGGTTCCATTTTATAAATATCCTCATTGTGAAGTAACGGCCTTTTTCCGCTTTTAGTATTTGCTGATTAATTTAGGGATGTATTTTGTACACTTTGACTTTGATTTTAATGGATAGGTTATATTATCGTAGGTTAACGTGACACTTTCGTTACATAGGGATGATCTTTGGTATATAAGAGCAGCTCTCCTGTAGTCCACAACTGCGATTCATAGCAGCAGTATGTTTTCTTCGGACGAGGTGTTGACATTAACAAAGCATCTATGCTGCTAATTCTTATTGATAACTACGCCTAATAGCAAATTAATCTTTAAGGTAACGTACGTTATTTTGTGAATATTGGTTCAAGAATCGTACAATTCGTAGCGTGTATTTTAATATCTGCTTCCTTGTTTTTTCAGCACCTAAAAATGGGATAACGCAGTCCCGAAACATGTCGGACTGACAAAATGGAATTGAAAAGTGGTGCAAGATTTGCCTCTATACTTGAAGTGCTTTAGTTTTTCTGCTCTAATTACAGACTGAGAGGGTTTGAATGGTGCTACTTATTTCTTGCCTTTATAGCACGGTTGTATACATGGTGTTCCACATTTTGAATAATTTCTGCCCCCTTTGCACGGTGATGGAATCTTACTACTACCGCACCCACAAGCTCACGCAGTTCCTTCCTTGTTGGAGAGATGGCGCATGCTATCCGTTGTGAGGCAATTCCCACCAAGAAGAGGAGAAATTCCACCTGTAACTACTGTTTGAAGTGTTAGCTCTGTTTTTGCATGGCTTAGTGGCAGCCTGCAAACTCTAGTGACGTTGGAAACTTCATAGAGATCGTCGAGACCTACCGACAGTCCAGTACAAGTGAAGAAAAACAGCCACACGTTCATTCACGGCTGCATCTTGAGAATTCATCCTACCAATCAGAACACGCTACAGATAGACGTTGTGCAAAAGGCAGTACCAAAACGAAGCAAATGCGCACTGTTTGCATGTGTGCTGACTGCAAATTGCCATTGTGCCTCAGCAAACTGAAAACATGCTTCCAAAATGTTCACAGAAAGTGATGAACGAATGTATGTAAAGTTGTTTATAATGTTTTATTGTTGTTAAGTACCACTTTACTGAAACAAAACCATTTTACATTAATAACATTATTTCCACATGGAATAGAATATAAAGGCGAGCTACAAGCCAAAAATAAAATGTTTTAATGGTTTTAGCAACAGCCACAATTTGCATTGTGGCATAGTATGTAAAACAAAAGAAATGCAGATACTAATATAAAATCGTCTCATTGCCACTGGGTATGGAAAATGTTTTTCATCATAACATTCAGCAACTATAAAATCACAAGTGTCTCAAAGAGTCAAGGTGTTTGTGCATATATTTCACTCAGCAACCGAAGCTATACATCGCAAACGAATAGTGTTTGTATGTGGTAGTATATATCAGTCTCCCATTGCGCGCTATGGTGGTAGAGGGTTGATAACTATAAGGTGGTGGAAGATATGGGAGTTTAAAGTAAACGATTTATATAAAATTCTACGTCTGGATGTCAATATTTTGCTCGTCACCAAAAACAATACAATGGAGAAGAACGATCTCTCTGTGTTGTTGTAGTACGAAGTCTCCCATTGCACACAATAGCAGTTCCGTGTCGGTAGCTATAAGAGGGTGGAAGATATAGCGGTTGATATTCGTCAACTTATTTAAAATTCGGACTGAAGACCAGCGATGACTTTTAACACTATAATAGCAAAGAGGTTACATACAGCGATAGGTGATGCACATTCTTCAGTTGTTTTTCTGCAGGAAGCGTACGAATAAAGAAATACAAGTGCGTACTGCAGTTTTAAAACTAGCAAGAACGATGTCAAAGCGTAAGAAAGAATTTTCGCGTTTCTAAAAGACAGAATACGGCGCTGAAAAGTGAATCTACAGACGATAGAAACTTGAAATTAGTAGATGCTGTTTATCATACACTGTACGCATCAGCGACTTTTCTATATTCCCATCCCTAAGAGGGTGAAATATGTTTTTGGAGGCAATTTTGAAGCAAGAATTAAAAACTTCTGATTTAGATTTTTGATTGGAATTTTAAAAACACGTGTTTCGATATTTTTGGAAATTCAGCCACGACGCTACTAAGGGTTCTACTAAGACTATCTTGATGCTAGAAATCTGAAAATTTCGATTTGGAACCATGGTTAAAATTTTATAAAAATAAAAAATGTGATTAGGGATGTTTTGAAATCTGTCATCAGTGGTGCAGTAGGGGATGGCAAGTTGTATCATAATACTTGATTAAGACAGCATTTTTAAAGCTAAATCTATAAACATTTATATTTAGAAGTAGAAACAATCAATGTAGACCATCCAGTCTGCCCGTGCGAAACAGCGGGAATTAAAACTACTTGTTGTATAAGAGAAAATACTGGTAGATCAATGGAGCTCTGCAAGAAGTTGGAGGCACGTCCGCTTTTGCCGTGTGTAGCAGGGAGCGGCGGACCGGTTACTGCACACACCTGTTGCCGCGCAGCCGAGAGACACGCCGTGTGTTGCGGCCTTCTCCCGCACGCGGCCCCGTGGCGCTAGCGTCGCCTCTGTGCTACGCGCAGGCCGCCGCCAAGCAGCGAAGTTGTCCCGCTCTTGAACGCTACTGCTCCGCTAGGCTACTAGCGACGCCAGGGCAGTATATAATGTCAACTGGCTCCGACACTGCAGCGCTGACTTACCAACATTGTTTGGCCTACTTACCACGCCGCAATGCGACGGGTCTGTACCTTACCGGTACTTGAGCACGGGACACATTCTTGTTACAAAGCCCGTTGCTCCTCTCACGGAGTAAATTCGTGCCGTGGTCAAATTAGCGAGTGATGAACAGGAAGGAGCCGCTGACAGCAGGCAAAGCTAAGGGGCCGAACTATGCAGACCGCCCGTTACTAAATTCTCTGCTTCAGGAAGCCACTGCAGGGCAGTTCCACGAAGGATGCGCTTAGTTCTCCACCGATTGTTAATGTCGGCTTTCGAAGACCAGAGAGATTGTTTCTACCTGAGGGTTTCTCAGTAAAGACGAAGGAAGGGCCCTCTACCAGCATTCAAAGCAAAGTCCTTGCTAACACTGGGGATGAACTGCCATTGCCCGCTAGTATACTCCCAGCCTTCCCACTTCGCTCGGCTTGCGGGGTTTGGAGCGTACATCAAGAAGTTACCGTCTTGGCCGCTGCGGCGCTAGTAGTGTACTCTAAACCCGCGCTCGACGAACATTGTAATCGACAATAGAAACCAAGTATTTCTTGTCGTTTGTCTGCCAGACTAGCAAGAGTATCCTCAGATATGATCAGGGAATTACGGTGAATTGATTACGTAATAAGAAGGTATGAAATCGTATTAGTGGTTATTAGAACACCATTACAGGGTTTGCAATAATCAGATCTTCATGTTTCTTCACACGCGCTCTCTAATTTTCTACCCCATCGGTATATCTGCTCAGATTAGTTACTTTTTATATTACCATACGTATATACTTTAACACAGTAAAGTCTCATTTCAAGTTTTAATTTGTCAGTAGCATTGGTGTATTGCTGCACAATCCGAAGTGGTTAATCGAAAGGAGATTCATTTCACGAATTTCCCAGCAAAAGTGATGTCAGAGAACAGTGGCTGAAAACAATATCAAGAGCAGATTTGTCGCCCAATTTCAACTTTAGATGTGTGTGGTATGTAGCCTTCATTTCCTAGAAGCTGGGTTAAAAATAAGAAATTGGTAGATGCTGCAGTTCCCTCTGCTTTTCCTACTTATCGAGCTTATAAAGTTGTACAAGAAAAGAAGTACGTAGAACTATTAAAAACCTTACAATAAATATCACACTCAAAAAACGAAAATATGAAAACACTGAGGAAACCCATGATCAGAGCATTAATTCCAATGTTCAACTGGTCGAAAATTATGGCAGTAATAGTTGCCGTTCTTCTAGTCACATACAGTGTGATATTTTAGACGAACGGCTGATAAAATAGAGCAAAATAAATTGCGTCTTAAATTGTGTGTGCCCGCCGCGGTGGCCGAGGGGACTGAGGCGCTCCAGTCACGGTCTGCACGATGGGGGTTCGAATTCTCCCTCGGGCATGGATATTTGTGCCGTCCTTAGGATTAGCTAGTTCATAAGTAGTTTGTAAGTTTAGGTACTGATGACCCCGTAGTTAAGTCCCATAAGCTATACAAAAGTTTGAAAATTTGTTAAATTGTGGAGGTCTAGAGTTAAACTTCTACATCTTGAAAAGAAAATGAAATAACTCATGAGCTGCCAAATTTGTCAGCACTCAAGCTTGTACAATATTAACTTCTTCAGTTGAACACTGCGAAGATTTTAGTGTACAAGTGAAACTTCGGAACATACGGAAAAATTACCCGAGGTAATATGTAAAACAGTTATACCAGTCGTCTTAAAAATATTGGAGCAGAAGTGACCGAACGTTTGGAACGGGCGAAGTATCTAAATAACAAGCCCATAAACAGAAAAATAATCCGAATGCAACAAATGTCGTAAGTGCGTATAACGGCGGACGGCCAGACTAGGGCACGCTTGCAGCGCTCCAGTGGCGAATGTGAGTACTTCCTGACTTTCGGTGATTTTCCCGAAGTGGGGAGGCTGGGAGTATACTAGCGGGCGATGGAACTGCACAGCAGTTAAACATGCTAATCTTTCAGTTACAGAAGTGGACGATTACCGATACCTTTTATCGCGTTCAACATCCTAAGTAATATTAAAAATGCGAAATGTCATCATTTACTGACGATCGGTTTCGATGGGCTATGCCATCATTATCTGGTCGTGTAAATTCTACAATGTGGTCATGTTGTTTAAGTAAGGAGGTTAAACAGAAAGTGCAACACTGCAATTAGTCAACACATAAAATACACAAATTACATTACCACCTGCTTGTGAGAGACAAAAACGTGGTAATATAACTTGTGTATTTTATATGTTGACTAATTGCAGTGTTGCACTTTCTGTTTATCCTCCTTTCTTAAACAATAGGACCGCATTGTGCGATTTACACGAAAAGATGATGATGGCATAGCCCTTTGCAGCCGATCGTCAGTAAATATTTAGTATTAAAAGACAGTCGTGGTTGCAACATTTTTTATTAATTATATTTATTGTATAAAAATGTTGCAACCACGACTGTCTTTTTATACTAAACAATCTAATTGGTTGCTGTACCAGCCGGCCCCAATGGAGTGGAGAGAATTTCACGTCAGTAAGTAATTAATCATATTGCGATCTTGACGTTTCCTTTTGAAGATTATTAATAAATGCGAATGTGAGGTACTTAGTTTGTTCGTTACTCTTTCAAGCCGCAAATACTCACCCAATCATCATGAAATTTTCCATATTGTTGCCCAGGGTTGCAGAGGACATATGGTACATCGAGAAAATTAATACTGCTCCCGAAGGATAAAAGGAAATTGGTTTTTGATGGTCGTCCGGCGAAACGACTCGGCCTACTGACAGGAATAAATCGAAACATGATGAGTGGAGTACAGAAAAGGGATCTTTGTCTCCCGGGAGAAATATGATATTCCAAAAATGAACAAAATTAAAAAAAAAAAAAAAATAATAAATAAAAAAAAAATAAAAAAAAAATCGGTTCCCTTGTTACCTTAGGCACATCTGAAAATAGTAAAAGATAGAGGGCACATTACTGTTTACCTCTATAACGTTTAATCCATCAGCATGTGAGCTGGCACGTGTATTTATATAAGTTTTCATTATTTATTTATCGTATGGCACTACACACATGGTTTACACTCAGTACTAGAGACGAGACTTTCATACGCTGTAAATTACCGAAATATGCATGCATTTATGCTCTATCAAACTACAAAATATGAACGACTAGCAGAAATAATCATTAAAATATGAATGATCGTTTTTACTCTGATGAGCCACACGAAATTATTATTATTATATACTCTGAATGGGCACAATGAACTTAAGAGACAGGAAGGGCAGAGGATGTAGATGAAGATGAAATAGGAGATACTATACTGAGAGAAGAATTTGACAGAGCACTGAAAGACCTAAGTCGAAACAAGGCCCCTGGAGTGGACGACATTCCCTCATAACTACTGAAATCTCTGGGAGAGCCAGCCATGACAAAACTGTTTCACCTGGTGTGTAAGATATACGTGACAAGGGAAATACCCACAGACTTTAAGAAAAATGTAATAATTCCAATTCCAAAGAAAGCAGGTGCAGACAGGTGTGAAAATTATAGAACCATCAGTTCAATAAGTCATGGCTGCAAAATGTTAACACGAATTATGTACAGAAGGATGGAAAAGCAGGTACAAGCCGACCTTGGGGAAGATAAATTTGGATCCAGGAGAAATGTAGGAACTAGGGAGGCAATCCTCACTTTACGGCTTATCCTACAAGATAGCTTAAGACAAGGCAAACCGACATTTCTAGCTTTTGTAGATTTGGAGAAAGCTTTTGATTTTAATACACTCTTTCAGATCTTGAAATCAGCAGGAGTAATCTTTAGGGAACGGAAGGTTATTTACAACTTGTACAAAAACCAGACAGCAGTTATCAGAGTTGAAGGGCATGATGCAGACGTTACGAAGGGTGTAAGACAGGATGTAGTCTTTCTCCAATGTTGTTCAATTTGTACACTGAGCAAGCAATAAAGGAAAGCAAGGATAAATTTGTAGAAGGAATTACAGTTCAGGATGAAGAAATAAAAACATTGCGTTTTGCTGATGATATTCTAATTCTGTCAGACACAGCTAAGGGTCTGGAGGAGCAGTTGAACGTAATGGACAGTGTGTTTAAAGGAGCTGATAAGATGAACATTAACAAGAGCAAAACAAGGGTAATGGAATGCAGTCTTAGAAAATCAGGCGATGCTGAAGGAATTAAACTAGGTAACGAAAGAATAAAGGTGGTAGATGAATTTTGTTACTTGGGCAGTAAAATAACATGCGACAGTCGCAGTACAGAGGTTATAAAATGCTGAATAAAAATGGGAAGAAAAGCGTTTTTTAAAAAGAGAAATTTGCTAACATTTAAGCATAAAGAAGTCCTTTCTGAAGGCATTTGTGTGGAGTATTGCTTTGTAGGGGAGTGAAACATGGATGATAAACAGTGCGTACCGGACGAGGATAGAAGCTTTTAAAATGTGATGTTACAGAAGAATGCTGAAGATTAAGTGCGTGGATCGCGTAACTAATGAGGAGGTACTGAACAGAATTGGGGAGGAAAGGATTTTCTGGTATACCTTGATTAAAATAAGGGTTCGATTGGTATGACACATCCTTAGACATCAAGAAATTGTGAATTTAGCATTTGAGGAAAGTGTGTGGGGTAAAAATCGCAGAGGGAGACCAAGAGATGAATATAGTAAGTAAATTCAAATGGATATAGGTTGCTGTTCTTATGAGGAGATGAAGAGGCTTTCTCAGGATACAGTAGGTTGGAGAGCTGTATCAAACCAGTCTCCGGACTGAAGACCACAACACACACTACCACACACACACTGTGAATTTATTTTTTTCACTTCCATGTTTGCTTGGTTAACAGCAAACAACATTTCTAAAATCTTTTCCGTTACGTTCGTGCTTTTATCTGTCAAAATATATTCGTATACAGAAAATGATCTCTCTACATCACAAGACGTAAAAGGCGCAAATTTCAGTGAACATATCTGAGAAAGTGTCAGGTCAGGTTTTACACTAAGGGTTCCAACACAAAATATTTTCATTGCAGAACATAAAAAATTCAAAGTCTGGGTATCGTTTAACAACACTCTCCAGTTTATTCTTTGCAGCTTTGCCCTGATTGAGGTATTCCTGGAATTCCCCAATAACTTAAATTGAGTCTACCAGCGGTAGACACGTGACCTCTAATTTCGTAGTTGTACAGGGCAATTTAGAGAAATTGTTTTTTGGTGTAAATTAAATCGTGTTGCACATTTTTGCATTTAAATGCTATAAGACATTGCGGTATTATATTTTTATTATTATGTACGTATTAATTTTATTTCATAGCGATTTAATAGCATCACAATTGTAAGCGTAAAATGTTGCAGCTTCCAACAGAATGCCCCAGTTAGTAAGGATTGGCTGAGGATTTAATGGGAACTCACGTAGAATCTCTCTGTACGCAGCTATACGTGCAGGGGCTTTTGAAAATACCTTTGTAAAAGCAACATTTTAAAATGACTAATATATATATTAAGGCGAGCGCAGAGGTTGTTAGCGTGTCTGCTGATGCTCGCCAGTTGGTGCTGCGGAGCCCTTGAATGAGGTTTTCTCTACTTCGCAAGCTACCATATACTGCACAATAGAGCGTACATTGCAATAAACTCGGACAACGTTTCACTGAGCGCCATGAAAGTTGTTAGATACATATAATTTATTATATACAGGGGTAGGAGGAGATGGAAATAGCGAGGAAGGAGGAGGAGATAGATGAAGGAGTCTAAACTTTCAGAACGAAAATATTTCTATTTAGAGAACAGCACTACACCGTCACCTTAAACTTTATTATTATGAGCTACGACTGTATCTTTTTCTATAAATCTCCTACAAAGTACCGCTTTTACCTTTAAGGTACTTACGTGCTTACGGAATCTCGACATAGTTGTGCGATTGGATTCAAGATTTCCTGTCAGAAAGCACACAGTACGTTATAAGTGATGGAAAGTCGCGGAGTAAAACAAAAGGGATATCTGGCGTTCCCCAGGGAAATGTTATAGGACTCATACAGTTCTTAATGCTTAAAAACAATTTGGGAGACAATTTGAACAGCTCTCTAGACTGTTCGCTGATGATGCTGTTGTTTATCTGTTAGTAAATTCACCAGAAGATCAATAACAACTGCTAAATAATTTAGATATATGCTTGGTGCAAAACTGGCAGTTAAAAGTGTGAAGGCTTTCATATGAGCACTAAAAGAAGCCCGTTGAACTTCCCTTACGTGATGAATAAGACAAATTAATGGCGTAAATTCAACTAGATACCTAGGAATTACAATTACAAACAACTCAAATTGGAAAGAACACACAGAAAGTATTGTAAGGAAGGCGACCCAAAGGCTACGTTTCATTAGCAGAACACTTAGAAAATTCAACATTTCTGCTAAAACTGCCTACACTATATGTGCGTTTTATTTTAGAGTATTTCTGCCCACTGTGGGATCCTCACCAAGTGTGACCGACGGAGGACTTGGAGAAAGTTCAAAGAACAGCTCGTTTCGTATTATCGCGATGTAGGGGAGAAAGTGTAATAGAAAAGATGCACGTGTAGGGGTGGAAATCATTAAAAGAAAGGCGTTATTGGTCGCGGTGCGATTGAGTCGCAAAATTTCTGTCACCCGCTTTCTCTTCCGAATGCGAACATATTTTGTTATCTGCCACCTATACCGAGAGATATGATCATCTTAATAAAATAAGAAAAATCAGATCAAAAGCGGAAAAGTTCAGTTGTTCCTATTTCCCGCTCGCTTTTAGAGAATGGAACTGTAGAAAAACATCATAAAAGTGGTTCTATGAACCCTCCGCCATGCACTTAAATGTGATCAGCGGAGTATTTATGTAGCTGTAGATGCAGTGGTTTAACGATTAGCGGGATTAAGTTTTTGTTTAACGTTGCCCAGGTATGGAAATGGGAAAAACTAATCAAATAACCAGTTAGCTCACTATTAACCAGTCATGCCGCGAAAACCTGATGGATTCACAATACTGTGTAGCGTTATCAAAAAAGTCATCGCTGTACATGCCTTAAATTGTTTCGCGTGGCTAAAGATTTGCGACGAACTAAGCGACACGACCCTCTTGCTTTCTTGTGAAGTGCTTCATTACTGTTGTAGCAAACCCTGTTCTCTCAGTTAACCCCAGTTAAAAGTTCTCTGATGTCTTAATGAACTGCGTGCCGACACAAGGCCTTCTGCAGTGTGGTCCAAATGAGTTTCACGTCAAGGACGCCTGTGTACGCAGCGATAATAGCTTTTTAGGGTCTATGGAAAGAGTAACAGCACAACACTAAATCCGTTTTTACGCCCGTGAAACATTTTCCTACAGTCACTCTCAAACTACATTGGTAACAAGACAGTTAATGTGAACTAGCAAGTTTGTTTTACATTCTTGTAACTGTGTTTGTAAACCTATTCCACCAAACTGCTTTGGTCGTTACTCTCTAGACTTACAAACAACTTTAACTTATTTAAAAAAAAAAAAAAAAAAAAAAAAAAAAAAAAAAAAAAAAAAAAACATTACCTTCATCCCATGAAGGCTTTCACCGCCGGCGTCTTCGTCAGTAAACACTTCCGGGCTGAGTTGCCGTGGTCGATCTATAAAACTTCCTCTCCCTGACGTTTCGTTCTCGACTACGGAGAAAACTTTTTTTTTTTTTTTTTTTTTTTTTTTTTACTGGGTGCTGGGGGCTGAGGTCGCTCCTTATATAAGATCGTAGAGGGCGCCACCTCACGTGAGATGTGTGGCTATCTCTGGCAATCGCCTGTTCTCTCAATTGCTGGCAATCGATTGTCACATGATTGATGCAACGTCTATCGCCATATCTTGTCCAATTTTAATCTTTCTTCTTTACGATTAAAATTGTATTGATGTTTGTGGATTTCAATTGCCTCTCTATACATATTCGTGATCTCCTTCCCTGAAAACATGTTCCGCCACTGCCGATTTGTCGATCTGTCCCAAGCGACAATTTCTTTTATGCTCCATCAAACGTGTATTAATGCTTCTTTTTGTGGTTCCTATGTAAACTTTGCCACAACTACACGGAATCTTATATACCCCTGGTGTGGCCAGGGGATGACGAAAATCTTTTGTTGATCTAAGGCATTCACTAATTTTCTTAGTAGGTCTGAAAATAGTCTCCACCCGAAACTTGGCCAGTACTTTTCCAATGCGATCCGTGATGTTATGAATGAACGGAAGAAATACTTTTCCAGCTGATGGTTGTTGCTGTCTCCTGTTTTTGTGCATTTTGCTATTTGGGTGAAGTACTCGGTTAATCTCGACTCAACCTCGGAAGATGTTCTCCGTAGTGGAGAACGAAACGTCAGGGAGAGGAAGTTTTATAGATCGACCACGGCAACTCAGCCAGGAAGTGTTTACTGATGATTACCGAGGGAGGTCTCGAACCTTAGTCGGGAGTAGCCGCATTGACCACGGGACCATTCCCGCGTCGCAAATGGTGTTCAATGTTAAAAAAAATTCGCTTCTTCAGAAATGCTTTTCTTCTTGTACGAATTCTGCATTTTATATCTTTATCTATATCTTTATATCTTTTGACATAAGATGTTATTTTGCTACCTAAAATAACAAAACACATCTACTACTTTCATTGTCTCTTTACTTAATCTTATTCCTTTAGCATTGATTGATTTTCTTACACTACATTCCATTATCCTTGATACTCTTCATCTTATATCCTACTTTCAAGACACTGCCAATTCCGTTCAGTTACTGTTCCAGGTCTTTTGCAGTCTCTGACAGAATTATAATGTCATCGACAAGCCGCAAAGTTTTCAATTCTTCGCCCTGAACTTTACTTCCTTATCCAAATTTTCCTTTGCACTCATTCACAGTTTGCTCAATTTGCAGATTGAATAACAGTGGAGGAAGACTAAAACCCTGTCTTACTCCCTTCCAAACACTGCGTTCATTTCATATCCTTCGTCTCTAATAACTGTTGTCTGGTTTTTGTATACATATAACACAGAACGTTCCTACAAAAGTATATCATTGTGCGACACAGAATTCAGGAGATACAACGTCATCAACCATGATGTGTTTACAAACTGCATCAACATATTAAAGTGTTTCAAGATATAGATTTTGAGTTAGTACTGTAATCATGGTTTCTAGTGTTGTTTGAAGAAAAAGAAACGCTAACATATCATCTATGGAAACACCGCGTTTTTCTTCATTGTGCTGTCACGCCGTTGATTGTCAGGGCTATGGGTAGTCAGGCACGTTTCTAGACACGTAAGACAAACATGGTTGCGGAGTCAAAAAGTAATTTAAGTGTCTCGTGGATCCATCATGCTTGGGCTACTTGTAGGGAACCAAAATAAGAGTGATTGCGGCACGGCTAGCTGAGCACACTAATAATGTTCAAACCAGTCCGCCTCCGTAATCTAGTAGGTTAAGACGATCAGGACGCGGGTTCGACATCCGGTCAGGTCGGAGATTTTCTCCATTCGGGAACTGGGTGTTGTGCCGTTCTGTATCATCGTCATCATTGACACGCAAATCGCCGAAGTGCCGTCAGCTAAAAGGATTTGTACCAGGCAGGCTGAACACGAATCCATTTGAGATATAACGGCCAAATATGCCACACTAGCATCATCACCACGGTCAAAGTATACAATACACGGAAATTTACAACCCCCAATAGCATCAAGCTGTAGAATAACAGCAAAAACCTAACTGCATTTTCAGAATCAGTATGCCCACATTACTGGGATCACTATGTTTTATATCTGTACCTGAAGAAACACTGTTGGTCGGTATAATTTTAATTCACGGTTGCAATTCTGCACTTCACATAGATAGCGACTAGCTTTCGCCGTGGATTTGACTAGCTGTAATTTCGTAAAAGGCACGTCTACTAATACGTCTAGCGTACGTTTACAGACTTACTATAGACATAGGGAGGTTTTATGAGGTCTGAAGTACGAAAGACGTGTTCACGTAATGTAATTTATTAATGAAGCAACTACTTACTACGAAATGTGCTCCAACTAATAAATACAAATGACATATAATTTTCTGACTAACAGGTTATAATTTCAGTTCAAATGTTTGTAGGACTTGTGGGACTTAACTATGGGGTCATCAGTCCCTAAACTTACAAACTACTTAAGAACTAGCGTAATCTAAAGACGGCACAAACATCCATGTCCGAGGGGGGATTCGAACCCCCGACCGCAGCGGCCGTGCAGACCGTGACTGGCACGCTGCAGACCGCTAGGCCTCTGCGGCCGGCTATAATTTCAGTCACAAGAAATGAATGAAGAGAAACAAACCTCTTTGCTGCATGTGAGAAACTGTAAAGTAGGCCCTACGTTACTTGCTGTGTTGTTAACGCAACACAACACTTGGAAGGGGAATCATATTTTATCTCTTATGAATAATGCTCTGTTTGGGAGTGGAACTGAAACACAGTGTGTCATTGTTTGCAGAGTATGTATGTAGATGTAGATGCATAATGCATCCAGAAACATTACTTCATCGGAAGCATGTTTGTGCAGATGCGACCTTCTTTTTCTCCGTTGACTTGCTGCTAAGTGTCTGCGCCGAGTACTTGTGCATATTAATCTCTAGTGAGCATTATACGTTAGCCTGCATGTGCTAAGTGCTACTCAACACTCACGCGAAGCTTACTTGATGCTGAGGAATGAGTAGTGGACGGGCAACTGACGTCAGACATTTAAAATACTGCTAAATAACTCTCTTAGTTATTCCTTTGATATAACTGATGCAACATAGATTGTACGATTAACTACTGTAGCTAGTCGTATTAACCTTTTGGGAAGCTAACTCAGGATGGTTGCGGTATCTTTATTTGTCGTACTTCTTAATAATATCAATCTCGACAAGCTACAGAAAAATTAAAAAAAAAGCTACTTGTGATATACTGAAGAGAGGCTAACAAAAATGAGCATTAATTGCAGAATTTTGATGTCCACTAGTTTCGAGTGTTTTAGTCCGAGTGTTGTTACTTGCACTACTTTTGTGAATATATACGTTTCAATTTTATGTAAGTCAATCAAGATACACCAACGTTAAATAAAGTTTTGGTAACATTGCAAATGAAATATAATCGCAAAATTCTCGAGGTGGTGAATAGCATTCCACCTAATAAGCACACCAAAGTTGACACAAATTTACTAAAACGGAAGGTAATTTTTTCAGGTCAGAAATAGGTAAAGAAAGCATCATTGAAGGATGGTCATACAATATATCCTATCGTGTTCGCATGGATATGATTATAATTACATTTTAAGCATCCACAGTCCGTATTCTATGGATCCACGTCCATTAAATAGTAGTAATTTTTTTATATGAATGTGCACAGTATGAAAGTAATGATTCTCTTCAGTACACCTGTCAAAACAATTAGGTTAGCAGTTGAGATGTCTTGGTTCTAAAGTACTCTCATCGTCAAAATGAACTAAATCAAATGTTCAAATGTTTGTATAGTCTATGGGACTTAACTACGGGGTCATCAGTTCCTAAAATTACAAACTACTTATGAACTACTTACGAACTAGGACGGCACAAATATCCATGCCCGAGGGGGGATTCGAACCCCCGACCGTAGTGGCCGTGCAGACCGTGACTGGAGCACCTCAGTCTCCTCGGCCACCGCGACCGGCAAAATGAACTAAAATGGTTCGAAGTCTTCTTTGGAGAGGAGAAAACATTACGGCAACCGAGATAACGGTAATAACAGAAAGTTGCTGAAGAGAGGGCTGGTGTTGATTTGTGTTTACCCTGCCAAACCAATTACACGAGCAGATGGGTTCAGATAGTGCAATGCAACAACGACGTGACTTACCCGAATCTATGGAATGGAGAGACATAGGAACGTTGGAAGTGAGACAGACACAGAGGGAGGTGGCTGCAGCTATTGGAGTGTCACAAAGTAGAACTTCCAGGACCTGGACGCGATTTCAGACAAAAGGAACAGTTACAAGCAGGCAAGGTCAAAGTCGTCCACGGGAACCATCAGCAATAGATGACCGTTATCTCCGGTTAGTTTCAACCACCGACTTCTGAATGTGAAAATATTTTGCTAGCACCCACCTACTCAGGGAGACATAACCACCCGAATAAAATAAGAGAAATCAGATCAAAACGGAACGATTTAGGTGTTCTTTCTTCCCACGCGCTATTAGAGAATGGAACGGTAGAGAAAAGTTATGAAAGTGTTTAATGAACCCTCTGCCACGCACTTACATGTGATTTTCAGAGTATCTATGTACATGGACAATAACGCTCGTCCCCAAAGAGCTGCACTGGTACACAACATGTTTGAAGCTGAGGGAATTGAACGAATGGAGTGGCCAGCTTATGCACCGAATCCGACTGAGAATTTCTATGATGCATTTAGCAGACGCATTGCAGCCAGACCAGAACCTCCCATAACGTTTGATATTGTAATGTATTGTAACGGATATTGTACTCACGGTGGCCGAGGTGACTGAGGCGCTCCAGTCACGGTCAGCACGGCCACTACGGTCGGTGGTTCGAATCCCCCCTCGGGCATGGATATTTGTGCCGTCCTAGTTCGTAGGTCGTTCATAAGTAGTTTGTAAGTTTAGGGACTGATGACCCCGTAGATAAGTCCCATAAGCTTAACAAACATTTGAACATTTCGATATTGTACTCATGCAAGAATGGCTAAATATCCCTCAAGAGCTGATGCTGTTCATGCCACACAGGTATGCAACTGTACTGACCGACGTGATCACGCACCATATTGGCGGGCAACGACTTTTTCACCTATATGACAACTCCTTGTTGCCTCTGTTTAATAGGGACTGATGACCCCGTAGTTAAGTCCCATAAGCTTTACAAACATTTGAACATTTTGAACCTCTGTTTAAGTAACTGCCACCTAAAACTCAAGTAAAGACTTACGTCAGCAAAATAACGTATGTGTAACACACAAATTGCAGTTGTAGCCGTTTCCTGCGTAAAGTATATTGCCAAAAGTATATTGTGTATGATGTCTCACTTGCTCCCCTAATTGTTTTGAGCAGTGTATACGAAATACTGTAATGTTGTGGGTAACAAAATGTCAACTGCCCTATAACAGCAGATACGGAAGGCCCTGTTGAATCATCGGAGTTAAGCACTTCAATAGGTCACCTTCCGGGTCGTACGCTGTTAGCAGAGGGGGCGCACTTTGCGCTTGTTAGGCCAACTGCGGAGCCGCTGGGCTGAGAAGTATCGGTACTGATTATGAAGTTACAAAAGCTCCGAGCCGGCCGCCGTGCCCGAGCGGTCTGCGGCGCGCCAGCCACGTTCTGCACGGCCACTACAGTAGGGGGTTCAAATCCCCCTCGGGCATGGATATTTGTGCCGTCCTTAGTATTAGCTAGTTCATGAGTAGTTTTATAAGTTTAGGGACTGATGACCCCGTATTAATTCCCATAAGTTATACAAACATTTGAACAAAAGCTTCGAGAGACCGGAGTGATGACCACACGCCGCTCCATACCGCATCCGTCGTCGCCTTCGGTTGAGAATGACATGGCGACCGGTTGGTACCTCTGGGCTTTCTGAGGCCGTTTTGGACTCAATAGTAGTGACTAATGATATGCATAAACAGGGTGGTCCATTGACAGTGACCGGGCCAAATATCTCACGAAATAAGCAACAAACGAAAACACTACAAAGAACAAAGCTTTTCTAGCTTGAAGGGGGAAAACAGATGGCGCTATGGTTGGCCCGCTAGATGGCACTGCCATAGGTCAAACGGATATCACTTGCATTTTTTTTAAAAAAGGAACCCCCATTTTTATTACATATTCGTCTAGTAAGTAAATAAATATGAATGTTTTATTTGGTACAATATAGTCGCTTTGTGATAGATTGCGCTGTAATATTCACAAACATATTGTTCACAATCTTAGACGAACTGTGGGTAACAGGTAGGATTTTTTAAATTAAAACACAGAACGTAGGTATGTTTGAACTATTTTTCGGTTCTTCCTATGTGATACATGTACTTTTGTGAAATTATCATTCATTATGAGAACGCATGCTGTTACTACGTCATTACCTGTAATTACCTCATGACTTCAATAAATGCTCAAAATTATGTCCTTCAATTATTACTGTACTTCACGCGCCAGTTGTCAATAACAAATATATATGTCAACACGACATGTTTCGGGACGACATTATCCCATTATCAAGTTCTGTAAAACAAAGAAACGTAGAATAATAAGTGCATTATATACAAACGACTGAACCAACAAATATTCCAATGAAACTAACTTACCTAACATAAAACTTATCTGCTGCTAGGAAGAATCGTTAAACACAATAGCTGTGTACGTACATTGTCAAAAATAAAACTTTTCGCAGTACCACATGTTTCTCTGATGGCAGAAATTTGTGCTCTAACGAACAGCTGATCTAACTACAAAGACTGTCCATATGTTTAACCGCTGTCATTGGTGGCCAAAGATATTCTAATCGAGATACCTTACATTATTCATAAAATCAGTCATTAAATTAAAGGATTTTTTAAATAATTTTGAACGGTATTACGCTCCAAATTTTTCAGTGAGATTAAAAGCAGAAAGTCAATATTAAATACATGCACACACAACAATGTTTCTCAAGTTGGAGGTTGCTAAAATGTGCCCAGTAATGATTTTTAGACAGTTCTGTCTTTTTATTGAGCATGCTGCTGGAATCCTCTCTCAACGCTCAAAAGATCTCAATTTCTTCGAGATTTGATAATAACCAACCTTTGTCCTCAAAGTGCATGACTTTCAAGCTATTATTTATGGGGCCCAACGAATGTCGTTCGATTTTCAGGTGTTTTGCCACTGTAGATGAGCCATTCTCTCTATTACTGATAATGGGATAATGTCGTCCCGAAATATGACGTGTTGACATATATATTTTATTATTGACAACTGTTTCGTGAAGTTCAGTAATAATTGTGAAACAGTTGTGTGATGGCGTCTAAACAGATGATGTCTTTCAACTTCAGTGCATTTGGCAATACGCGTAACGAAATTCCTCTCAAGAGCGAGTAGTTCGCCTTCAGTTATGTTCTCAAATCCATTGACAATGTGCTGACGCATGTTTTCAGGCGTTGTCGGTGAATCACGATAACAAAATTTAATATCCTTCAATTTTCCCCACAGAAAGATATCCGGAGTTGTAAGATCCGGTGAACGTGCGGGCCATGGTATGGTGCTCCTACGACCAATCCACCTGCCATTAAATATTCCATTTGAGACCGCTTCAACTGCACGCGAGCCATGTGCCTAACGTCCATCATGTAGAAAGTACATCGTCATTCTGTCATGCAGTGAAGCATCTTGTTGTAAAATCGGTAGAGCATTACGTAATAAATCAGCATACATTGCACCATTTAGATTTTCATCGATAAAATAGGGGCCAATTATCCTTCCTCCCATAATGCCGCACCATACTTTAACCCGCCAAGGTCGCTGATGTTCCACTTGTCGCAGTTATCGTGGATTTTCTGCTGCCCAATAGTGTATATTATCCCGGTTTACGTCACCTCTGTTTGTGACTGACGCTTCGTTACTAAACAGAACGCGTGAAAAAAATGTGTTATCGTCCCGTTATTTATTTTGGCCCAGTGGCAAAAATGTACACTACATTGAAAGCTTTCGCCATGCAAATCCTGGTGTGTAGAAATATGGTACGGGTAAAATTTATGTCGATGTAGAATTCTCAATACCGACGTTTTTGAGATTCCCAATTCTCGCTCAGTTTGTCTGCTACTGATGTGCGGATTAGCCGAAACTGCAGCTAAAACACTTACTTGGGTATCATTATTTGTTGCAGGTAGTGGTTGACGTTTCACTTGTGGTTGAACACTTCCTGTCTCTTTAAATAACGTAATTATCTGAAGAAAGGTCCGGACACTTGGATGATGTCTTCCAGGATAACGATCAACATACATATCAAAGGCCTGTTGGGCATTTTGATCACAATACATAAATACCATATCCACATTTTCAGTCATTGGTAAACGGTCCATTTTAACACGAGTAATGTATCACGAAGCAAATAACGTCCGCACTGGCGAAATATTGCGCGATACCACGTACTTATACGTTTGTGACTATTACAGCTCTATCTATCACAAAGCGAAATAGTGTTCCGAATAAAACATTCGTATTTATTTACGTACTAGACGAATATGTAAGAAAAATGGGGGGTACCTATTTAAAAAAAAAATACAGTTGATATCCATTGGACCTATGGCAACGCCATCTAGCGGGTCAACCATAGCGCCATCTGTTTTCCCCCTTCAAGCTAGAAAAGTTTTGTTCTTTGTAGTTTTTTCGTTTGATGCTTATTTCGTGAGATATTTGTCCCGGTCACTATCAATGTATAAGAAATAGTTGTGGCGAACGATATATGTATTGTATTTTTGTTATAGGCCAAAGAGGGAAGTGGACGCTCAAGTTTAGAATTGATTTCATTTCTTTTATTGCAACTTATTGACCTGTTTTTTACCTTGTTTGAAAACTGATCGTAGATGATACAATTTTAATTTAAAATCATTTTCATTATAGGTTTTCTTATGTTACCTGCAATCCTTTCAAAGAACAAAAACTTTTGTAATGAGTAACGAATGGAAGATATAAATAGTATTTTCTTATATTAAGAAGAAGATAATAAGATGATGGGATAGAAGTAAGAATTTCTAGTATTTCTTTTTGTAATTGGCGTGAATACCTCATAATGGTTTTCTTCCAGCCGTCGACCGCCAGTCACATTAAAGTAATTCATGGTTGACAATTAATGATATCGCAGGTTGTGGAGGCGATGTGATAGATTAAAAATCTTCAAAAATGGGAAGCAAAGATCGCAAAATATTTATTTAATGACGACCGGTTTCAGTGGGCTATGCCACCATCTTCTGGTCACATCAAATTTTACAAGTTGGTCCTCTTATTTAAAAAATGTAGAATAAATAGTAGGTGCAACATAGCACTTTGTCGAAATGTCTTTTTAATGCTTTACAGTTGCAAAGAAAGCTCTATGTCTACACCATACACCACAGTAGCACAGTAGTTCACGAGATATGAACACATAAACAGTAATGTTCATGGATAACCCATCACGCACCAAGTTTCAATCTATTACTTCTTTACTGCTAATTGTATTCCCAAGAGATTTTACAGACATACAGCACTTATACAAATGAATACATACCTGAAAAATTATACAATTGTACAATATATAATTCAATAAATATGAGATCGTACGAATTTTATATGGCATTTTTTTTATTTTGACTACTATTTTTCTTTGTTTTGATACTGCATTTATAATTTGTACATTATTTCTTGCATATTCTCCAATAAATATAACACGATTTTAGAAAAAAGGAGTTGGATAGAGAGAGCAACCATAGAAGTTCTAACTCAAGGCAGGAATAAATAAATAAACACCCTGGCAACGCTGGGTTTTCATCTCTGAAGTAAATTCAGTGTATAAGCATAGATGTCATCTTAATTCGTGTTTAAACTATACAATGAAGAAAACTGTGTTATATAAACTTTTTAACGTATGGATTCACATAACATTGTTATGCTCGGACACCAATGTAGTTCCAAAACCTGATGATGAGATCAGGCCCGAAAATAATAACGGTGAAATAAACTTATTCACAAACATCTTGTAGCTACTTTATATATTCATTTATTACACTATTAAAATAATATTATGTTTAGTTGTTGATTTTCCATATTCAAAGGAAAACGTCAGAAAGCATATAAACACCACAAAAAACACTCAGTTGAGACCCAGTCATCCGACTCAAAATAACTGTCCATTTAATACGAAAAGGTAGGCGCGAGAAAAAGAAACTGTAAAAAATTATAAAATTTATGTATTTCATCAGTTTTGATGGTCCCATTTGTCACTTTCCGAGACGTCCGATCTTCCTATTCATCTGACCGGGAGACGGTTAGTTCAGGTTGGATAACTGGGGCACTGCTGTATAGGATAAAATAAAAAATGCAAGAAATCACCACAGCACTCAAAACAATTTACGTAAATCAGGAATTACTATAATACTCATAAAGAAGCCGATTTTTCAGAAAAGATCAAGTAGCAATGTCGGAGGTGGACATTTCTCGAAACAACATACTGAAACACTAAACGCGTCATATTTCTGCATCATCACAACGAGTTTGGCCAGACATTTATAACCAATGCGCGATGTGGTTGGCCATGGTATCAGGTACACTGTTACTTTTGAGCTGGTGGACCTTGGCCGCACCTCTCAGAAAAGTGCAAAATGAACAGAGAGTTCGGGAAGTGGCCACTGGCGATGTGCTCTGTATCCGAATGCCAACCTGGCAATTAAATATTTTACGTGCACTTCACGGTTAATGCAAGATGTCTTTTCCACACATCTCTATACCATATATCGATGTGTTCCAAGTTTTGCTTAGGAATTTTCGAAAGACTTCTTTTCACGCGTAGAAGACGCAGCATGTTAAACCATGTGTACGTATCTGACATTACATGCTACCAGAAATACGAACGTGTGTCTTGGGTAAGTACAGTGCAGCATTCTCGTAAAAATATTAAAAATGGTGTAGACGCCGGAGACAAAGGATTATAAAGAACACAATATCATTCTACATCAGTCATTAAGTACGGCACTACTAAAGAATGCCGAGAGGATAAATATCAGACAGCTGTTGAGAAATATGTTAGTCTAGGTTATTGTTTAAAAAAAAATCAAATTTTTGTAGCCACGGCGGATTGTCCGTGCGCACTGGGGCGCAGTGCTGCGGTGCGCGTGGCCGTTCGCCGTCGGAGGTTCGAGTCCCCCCCTCGGGCATGAGTGTCCATGTTGTCCTTAGTTGAAATAGTTTGTAGGCTACGGACTAATAACCACGCAATAGACACCGATACATTTACAAACATTTGAAAAGTTTGTAACTTAAGGGACCAGACTGCTGAGGTTATCATTCCCTCGACTTACAAATTACTTAAACTGTGTTAAGCTAAGGACAACAGACACTTCCATGCCTGAGGGAGCACTCGAACATCCGACTTTCTGTAACAAGTATGCCTTCAAATAAAAACAAAGAATTACAAAAATCAAGTGTGGACATGTAAAGGAATGATCCAGTACAGTTGACTGCATCGGGGGAAGAACTAAAACTTGTGGTATAACTATTAATAAAATAAATGTGAAAAAAATCGCACTGTCGTGTTTTACGGCCCACTTTAGATTTGTAGTTTCATACGTTTTTGCAAACATTTTGGACAAAAATAATAATCTAAATAATAAAAAATAATTAATAAGAGTGTCTGAAACCCTTTTAGGAAAAAAAATTAAGTAGTGGCGGGTTCCGAACTACCGACCTTTAGCATCATAGTCTAACTAGTTGCCCACTACGCTATGGCTATCAGCCGAAAAATGGGTCCTTAAATCTCATACTACTGATGGCCGTTGTTAACTGATGCTAATATGGCATTTGTAGACACTAGATTATCATTTATCGTACGAAGAACGATGTGTTTTTGTTAATTCTGCAGTGTATCATTCCTTCGAAATGACAACGTGTAAGTTACAATAAGAAAATTATCAAATACGCAACGCAAGATGGCGTTTGCCACAGAGAGTTCTGCGCGAGGAATGTCACGTGACGCCTCCTAACGGCTGGTCTTCGTTAATTCAATGGAGCGTGTCAATTCCCCGTTATTTTTGCAAATATGTCTCAAACAATATGAGATATGAAAAAAACACAAGGGAGCTAAGTTGCAGAGAAGTTTCTCCTCTACCAATCAAGTTATTCAATTTTAGTGTCAGATGAACGGTTCGTTTGCAATTTAAGTATATTACAAACGGCTTTTTTTTAGGTATTACTACCGTATTTTTTGTCCGACAAATTTGAAAAAGGGAGGTTCTGGTCTCTGGCGGCCTACAATCATGTCTGTAAAATTTGGTGCTGATCGGTTGAACGGTTCGTCTTAAAAACAGGGAACACGTTACGGACAGACAGACAGCCGGACAGACAGACAGACTTTCATCCCAAAATTTCCGTTATTTTTGCAAATATCTTTGAAAAGCTACGAGATATAAAAAAAACATAAAAGAGCAAAGTTGTAGAGAATTTTCTCCTCTAAAAATTCCGTTATTCAATGTTCGTGTCAGATCAATAGTTACGCCGTTATTTTCATTTAAATTTCGAGCTGTCAAAATACGATCGCAAAGGCCCACCTTAACCTAAATTGGGCCAAAAAAAGTTAGAATGGCGGTAAAGGTAGGAAAAACCATTGTGGTGAGAATGAAACCCGGTAATTCTGTAAGAACATCATTGTTAAAAAGTAGTTCAGAACAAGTAAATATTATGAAATTTGGTGTCATAAAGTCTAAGAAATGTGGAAGAAATAAGGTGTATCAGTGGTTGAAAGAGCGTTTTGAAAAGGCAAACGTGTTGTTGACAGCAAAGGCATTGTCAACAAAAACACTCATCAAGGGTTTGGTCTGATGCTGTTTACTGATTTCCAGTGAATTGCGGACAGTCTAAGAAAAAAACTAAAATTAGGTTGAGAGTTCTGAAATATTTTTGTAGGCAAAAATGCTAAGATTGAAAAGAACCTCCACAATTACGGATGGAGAATCATCTTTAAGAATATGGGAGGAAAGAATAATAAGATGGGGAAAAGTAGTGGAACGGTAGATGAAATATTGCAGGGAAAGAAGAAGAGGATGCTAGATGACACTAAGATGGATGAATTGTAAGGATTCAGGAAGAAGTCCAATACCGTAAGGTTAAGAGTGACGTCGTAAAGAGATATAGAAGAAGGAAGCAGAAGAAGAATAAGAGGAGAAACAGTGACTTATGCACCTTGCCTGTTGAAGACCGTAGAGAAAAAAGTGGCTTACTTGGGGAGGATCAGATCAAGTCTGGCCGTGGCCTTTGGACGGCTAAGCCGAGATCGGAAGACTGTGGAAGTGGGCGGGGACCGGCGGCCGCCCGGAGTAGTTGGCGTCGCTTTGATGTCGGCCTTCCTGCCCCGGAGACGTCGCGCAGTCCGGGTGAGTGCATAAGCTCTGCCAATAGGCGGCCGCCGCCCACGCAGAAACCGGGTCACCTCGGGGCGGCGCTGTCTCCGCGCTGGCACTGCAGGCTACTCTGGTACAGACAAACATCACTTTGCACATGTTTCCACCCTTATTTTTTTCAAAGTGATAAGTGCTGTCGACAAGATATCTCAAATCGATTCTTTATTTCTAGATTCATGGAATGCTTTTGACAATGTACCTCACAAGTCCACCTTTAGGTGATTAATTTTTTCAAAGTGATACGTACTATTGACAAGATATCTCAAATCGATTTTTTATTTCTAAATTCACGGAATGCTTTTGACAATGTACCTCACAAGTCCACCTTTAGGTGATTAATTTTTTCAAAGTGATACGTACTATCGACAAGATATCTCAAATCGATTCTTTACTTCTAAATTCACTGAATGCTTTTGACAATGTACCTCACAAGTCCACCTTTAGGTGATTAATTTTGGCCCACTTTAGGTTACGGTAGTAACACTAATAGTGGGCCTTTGCGATCGTCTTTTGACAGCTCGAAATTTAAATGAAAATAACGGCTTAACTATTCATGTGACACGAAAATTGAATAACCGAATTTCTAGAGGAGAAATTACAACTTTGCTCTCTTATGTTTTTTTCATATCTCGTAGCGTTTCAAAGATATTTGCAAAAAGAACGGCGATTTTGGGATGTATGTCTGTCTGTCCGTAACATGTTCCCTGTTTTTAAGACGAACCGTTCAACCGATCAGCACCAAATTTTACAGACATGATTGTAGGCCGCCAGAAACCAGAACCTTCCCTTTTCAAATTTTTCGGACAAAAAATACGTAGTAAAACAAAAAAAACGTTTGTAATATAATTGTAATTGCAAACGAACTGTTCATCTGACACGAAAATTGAATAACCTAATTGGTCGAAGAGAAAATTCTCTACAACTTCGCTCTCTTATGTTTTTTTTCATATCTCGTAGCGTTTCAAAGATATTTACAAAAATAACGGCGATTTTGGGATGTAAGTCTGTCTGTCTGTCCGTCTGTCTGACCGTAACGTGTTCCCTGTTTTTAAGACGAACTGTGCAACCGATCAGCACCAAATTTTACAGACATGATTGTAGGCCGCCAGAGACCAGAACCTCCCTTTTTTCAAATTTTTCGGACAAAAAATACGGTAGTAAAACAAAACAAAGAGCCGTTTGTAATATAATTGTAATTGCAAACGAACCGTTCATCTGACACGAAAATTGAATAACCTAATTGGCAGAGGAGAAAATTATCTACAAATTAGCTCCCTTATGGTTTTTTTCATATCTCGTATCGTTTGAGACATATTTGCAAAAATAACGGAGATTTGACACCCTTCGTCGAATTAAGGAAAACCAGCCGTTCGGAGATGTCACGTGACATTCCTCGCGTATTTGATGATTTTCTTATTGTAACTTACAAGTTGTCATTTCAAAGCAACGGGACACTGAGGAATTAACAAAAACACATCGTTCTTCGTATGATAAATGATCATCTAATGTATACAAATGCCATATTAACATCAGTTAACAACGGCCATCAATAGTATGAGATTAAAGAACTTCTATTTTGATTTATAGCCGTAGCGTAGTGGGTAAGGTGCTGGACTGTGACGCGAAAGGTCGGTGGTACGAAACCTGACACTACGTAATTTATTTTCCTAAAAGAGTTTCAGACACTCTTATTAATTAATTTATTATTATTTAGATTAGTATTTTGGTGCAAAATGATTACAAAAACTTTTAAAACTCCAAATCTAAAGTGGGTCGTAAAACACGTCAGTGCGAGTTTTTTTCAAACTGATAAGTGCTATCGACATTTCAAATAGATTCTTTATTTCTAGATACACGGAATGATTTTAACAATGTACCTCACAAGCGCACCTTTAGGTGATTAGTTTTTTCAAAGTGATAAGTGCTACCGACAAGATATCTCTTATCGATTCTTTATTTCTAGATACACGGACTGCGTTTGACAATGTACCTCACAAGCGCACCTTTAGGTGATTAATTTTTTCAAAGTGCTATATACAAGATATCTCAAATCGATTCTTTATTTCTAGATTCAAGGAATGACAATGTACCTCACAAGCGAATACCCCCAGACTTAAAGAAGAATATAGTGATTTCAATCCCTAAGAAAGCAATTGCAGACAAATGTGAACGTTAGAGAACTATCAGTTAAATATGTCATGGTTCCAAAATAGTGACACGAATTATTTGCAGACGAATGGAAAAACTGCTGTAATCCGACGTTAGGAAAGATCAGTTTGGATTTATGAGAAATGTAGGAACACGCGAGGCAATACTCACATTACGAATTATGTTAGAAGATAGGTTAAGGAAAGAGAAACCTTATAAACTACTTAAACTAAATTAAACTAAGCTAAGGACAACATACACATCCATGCCCAAGGAAGGATTCGAACCTCTGACCCGGGAGGCCGCGCGATCCGTAACGTCGCGCTCCAGACCGCTCGGCTACTTCCGTGCGGGTTAGGTAGTTCATAAGTAGTTTGTAAGTTTACGGGCCGATGACCCCGCAGGTAAGTCCCTTAAGCTTAACAAACATTTGAGCACAATTTCTCTATTATCAATATTTTGGGAAAGCTTTCGACAATGTTGACTGCAATACACTCATTCAAATTTTTAAGGTAGCTGGGGTAAAATATAAGAAGCAATGTGTTATATTCAACTCGTACAAAAACCAGACAGCGATTATTAGCGTCGAAGAGTATGAAAGAGTCACAGTGGTTGTAGCATTTCCTCAATGTTGTTCGTTTGTAAATTGTGCAAGCTGTGAAGGAACGCAAGGAGAAATTTGGAGAGGGAATTAAAGTCCAGGGAGACAGAATTTGCTGATGACATAGCAATTCTGTCAGAGATAGCAAAGAAACTGGAAGTGCAATTAAATGGATTGCACAGTGTCTTGAAAGAAAGATATAAGATGAACATTAACAAGAGTAAAACGAGGGTAATTGAATGTAGTGTCAGAAAATCAGGTGATGCTGAAGGAATTAGATTAGGTAATGAGACGATAAAAATATTGTCGGCCGAGGTAGAGAAGATATAAAATGCAGAATGGCTATGCGAAGGAAAGCGTTTCTGAAGAAACGAACTTTGTTTTACGTGCAATATTAATTTAAATGTTAGGAAGTCCTTTCTGAAAGCATTTGTCTGGAGTGTAGCATTGTATGGAAGTGAAACGTGGACGATAAGGAGTTCCGAAATATGGCGCTACAGACGAAGATTAGATGGGTAGATCATGTAACTAATGAGGAGGTACTCAACAGAATTGGGGAGAATAGAATTTTATGGCATATCCTGACTAAGAGAAGGGATCGGTTGGTGGAACACATTCTGAGACATTAAGGAATCGTCAACTTAACATTAGAGGGAATTGTTTGGGGTAAAAATCGCAGAGGGAGACCGAGGGTCGTAAACAGTAAGCAGATTCAAAAGGATGTAGGTTGTCGTTCATACCCGTAGATGAAAAGGTTTGCACAGGACAGGGTAGCGTAGAGAGCTGAATCAAACCAGTCTGCGGACTGAAGACCACAACAACAACAACAACAACAACAACCACCTCACATTCGGGTGGAGATAAAATTGCGTGCTTATGGAATATCATCTCAGATGTGCGATTAGATTCGTGATATCCTATCGCGGTAATTGAGACAATGTCAACGAACTTGTATTATTAAGCGATTTAGGAGACAACCTGCACAGCTCTGTTACACTGTTGGTGGACGTTGTTGTCGTTTATCTGTTACTAGAGTCACCAGATTATCAAATCAACTGATAAACGATTAAAATGAGATATCTGTATAATCCAAAAACTGGCTGTTGAACCTAAATAACGATAAGTGTGAAATAGTCCATCTGAGCACTACAGGAAACTTGTTAAACTTAATTTAATTTAATTCAATTATACAGAACGTAGATTCAACTAAATACGTAGGAATTCCAATTACTAACGACTTAAATTGGAAAGAATACACAGAATTTATCGTGGGGAAGGAGAATGAAATGAGTTTCATTGGCAGAACATTTAGAATTTTCAACAGTTCTACTAAACAAATTTGCTGTACTACATTTATTTGTCTGTCCTATTTTGGAGTATTGTTGCGCCGTGTGGGAATGACGGAAGACAAGGAAACGTTGAGAAAAGGTCAGATCATTTCGCATTTTCGCGGTGCATTGGGGAAGAGAACCTAATTTCCGTAGTTTTCTGGTGATTTTCTCCCTCCACCAGAACATTGTGTCCTTTGGCTATCAAATTCGTATGAATACCAACCCTTCGACAATTTCATATTTAAAAGAAATGTTACTTCGAGTGTACGGTTTCTTTCACAAGGCATCCACATGCAACCAAACGTTGACATCATTTTGATAATAAATAAATAAATAAAAAAGATGTAAGCATTCGGGAGCGACATTGTTATTATTATTTTTTCTTCAAAATCGCAGGATGCGTAAGATAACTTCCAAAATTTGTATTTTCGGTTTAGTGATATGTGGGCTGTCATCATCAGATTGCAATACCAATTATTCACATAATAAGAGTCATGAACTTCTATAGTATACAAGATCTGACGATGATAGACCTTATACATTCATGACGTTTACGTCAACCATTGATACTGCGTCCTCACAGGTGGAAGCCGGGAACATCTTCATCTACATCCACAATCTGGAAGCCACACCACGGTGTGTGGCGGAGGGTACATTCTGCACCATTGTCACTTCCCTCCTCCTATTCTAGTTGCATATAGGTCGCGGGAAAAGAAGCAATTGCTAGTTAACTAACGTGCGGGCCTTAATCCCTCTAATTTTATGTGGCCCGTTTTCGAGATACACTTAGGAGGAAAAATTAAATTCGTTTACTCTTCAAGAAACCTATTCTCTCGGAACTTTGACAGAAGCCCGTAACGCAATACGGAATGTCTCTTTTGTAGCGTCTCACTGAAGTTTCTCAATCACCGCCCGTAACGAAGCGTTCTGATTTTCGTTGGAGCTTCTGTCTTCTGGTACGGATCTCACGCTGATAACCATACTCTAGCTTTGGCCGAACGAGTGCTTTGTAACCCATTTCCTTCGTTAATGGACCACAATTCCCGGGGATTCTTCCTATAAATATCAGCCTCGTAACTGCCTTACCAACGTTTAATTTTATATGGTACTTCAATTTTAAGTCGCCCCTTATGTCAAGACCCAAATGTTTTATGGAAGTAATATAATAGGAGGGTCAGCTGAAAAGAAATGCACACTGGTTTTTTATGCAGTTTTGCAAGTTTGAAAGTTTTACAGTGTATTGATACATCCTTCCCACTTGTTTTCAAACTTTGTTCGACCTGTTCCCGTTGGCGGCGCCATCACAGCGTGTCTTGAAGATGGGAGCTACACTTGACGTTCGTCAGAAGCAACTTGCTGTCATTGAATTCCTATACTGTGAAAACGAGACAGTGGAAAACATCCACAAGAGGTTGAAAAAGGTGTATGGAGATGCTGCTCTAGATCGCAGCACAGTTCGTCGCTGGTCAAGCAGGTTACGTGATGACAGCAGGCACGGCAATATTGAGGGTTGTACTCGCAGTGGCAGGACTCTTACTGTACACACTCCAGACAACGTGCAGAGAGTTAACGAATTGATGACTGCTGACAGACGCATCACAGTGGAGAAATGAAAACATTTTTTTCTAAAGGATGTATCTACACACTGTAAAACTTTCAAAAATGTAGAATAAAAACTGTATTTATTTTAATAGTGTGCATTTCTTTTGGAGTGACCCTCGTAGGTGCCTCATTCTAGATCGCAATTTAACTCCTCCAGTCCTGAATCATTGTAAAAATGGAAGAAAACGTATTATTACACTTTTCATGTCTATGAGGCCCTATTTATAGTACATTTGAGCAAAATAAATATTTTTCGTACTTGGTTTCAAAAATAAAAATTGTTCAGTAAATTGAACACCGGGTCCGGAATGCAGTTATACATGTGAAAAACATATCAACAGTTACACATGTGAAAGCATATTTATTACGGAACTTCTATCTCAAAGTGGAATTTGTATGAATTTCACAAATGAATACATAATTTTAACCACTGATATCAGTCTGCCTCATTACTCTAGTGGACACCGTGATAGATTGCTATGCAGGGGGGCCCTAGTTCGATTGGGTTGGAGATTTTCTCCACTTGGGATGTTTTGTCGTCCTCATCATAACTGCATCGTCATCGATGCGCAAGTCGCCCAGTGGCGTCACCAAAAGATCTGCACCAGGCAGGTCGAAGATGAGCCCAGCTGGGGCCTGGGACGGTCAAAAATGCCACACAATCATCATCATCACTGATATCATTCCAGGGTACTCTCCAATGGCTCTACCATCTTCATTGTTTTCCATTATAGTACACGATCATTGTGACAGATGGTAACAAGAAGAACTGCACTAAAAGGGACAGATGTCCAGTAAACAGGCCAATTGGTGTTATTAAATTTATAAGATGTAAGTGTTCACTACATTGGCCTCCAGGTCTGAAAGGGTAAATATTTATTTTATTATGATGACCGGTTTCGATCTACAAAGACCACCTTCAGATCATATCCTTGGTGAGGAGCGGAACCTTCTTGTGGAGCAACTGCAACTATTATTCATAATTTTTTTAGATCGCTATTATTTTCTATGACAACAATGTTTCATAAAGTATTTTATCGGAGTAACCCTTTCCAGGGTTTGTCCTGCTTTTGTGTAGTTCTATGTTAAAGGTTCTTTCTTTCTATGTAAAGGCTGCGTGTATTGAGTAAAGTTAACATTGAAACAAAACACAAAACTTTTCTGCCGAAGTTGTCACATACTATTTTAATTAATAACTCAATGGCATGCAAAAGTGTTTAATATATATATATATATATATATATATATATATATTGTATGTTTTTACTCCTAACACGGTTGCGCTTCACCCCTTGCTCTCTTCCCCCTTACCACTATATATAACGCCCCAATAGATTACATATTTGCAAGTACGTTCAGAGTTTCAGAGAGCTAAAGCTTGAAGAGTAGAATACATACTGAAGTATGATACACACCATCATGTATGTTTCCTTGTTTCACAGAGCGAGATGGTGCAATGATAACACGCAGGACGACGGATGACGACGATTCAAACCCGCCTCCGACAAACTTGATTTAGGTTTTCCGTGATTTCCATAAATCACTCCCGCCAAATTCCGGGTTTGGTTCCCTGTCTCCAGGCTTCGATTAGTAATACGCGGCATGCCGTAGCTGCAGAACGTACCGCTAGGGGGCAGGTATGTTGGAACATGTAGACAAATGAACGGTTCACGTTCGAATTAATTGGCGCCTGCAGACAGGCAACACTGTTAACAGATTTACAATGCGGGCTGCAGGCAGTCCGCCTTCCGGATTTCAGTAAATTGCACAAACATGCTCTTTTGCCCGTATTCACATTTGCCGTGTATCAAACAGTTGGATGTCGTCTATGTGACTCATATCATTAGTATCATCCCGAGATTTCTCGTAATGTGACGTAGACCGTTTAAAAATTCGAGTCGTGCTGAGACCCAACCCTGACTTCGTGTAGCGCGCCAGAAGTTTTCCACCAACCAAAGCGTTTCTCAATAAAGATATTAACGCAACACAAACACAAGAAGTGCGCAGTATGAAATACTTTTGATCATAAGGTTGAGCTGGTGCGGCAGCTTCACGATTACCGAGTTCCGCAAATAACGCGATCCTTAATGCATGAAATTGTCACTAAGCAGCAAATGCTCAAGAATTTGTATGCCAGTTGGCTGGTGAAAATCCAGACATCCGAGCGGAAAACGAAACGCTTTGAAGCAGCAATGACATTTACACAGCGGTAACATGATGGCTCCGCACGAGTTTCTCGACAGGATCGGCACGGGCGACGAGGCATGGATTTTCGCTTCACACAGAAACCTAGCAGCAGTCAATGCATTGGTGACATGGTCAATTTCCGGTCGAGGCGAAATTCAGATAGATTCTGTCTGTGCTGAATGATGTGCACGGTGTTCTGGGACGAGAAGGACATTCTGCTCACTCTCTTCCTCCCCAGAGGTGAATCGGAGAAAGCTGACCATCACTGTGAAACATTACGGAAGCTGTGACGTGCCATTCAGGACAAGAGGCGTGGGAAGCTTGCTGCAGGTTGTGTACTGCTCCGTGACAGTGCTTATCCCAATACATCTCGGTGCGCACCACCTGTTTTTCAGCAGTTCGGCTGCGAGCTGTTTGATCTCCGAGCAGACAGTCCTGATTTAACTCCCATCGATTTCCATCTCTTCTTGCACCTCAATAACTTCCTGTTCTCCGGCCAGCGTAGTGACGACAACGAGTAAGAGCTGAAGACGACTGTCACATGCTGGTTACATTCACAGGCGAAAGACATCTGCGACATATGAATATAAAAGTTGATCCCATGATATTAAGTGTCTCAGTTCTCTTGGTGACTACATCGAAAGATAGTCCAAACATTGCTGTTACTTTTGCCGATAAAATTTTTCAGTAACTGTGTTGTTTTTGCCTTAAACATAGAAAACCGTACTTTCTGGATGAGCACCTTAATTCACGTTGATGTAATTTTTGTATTCCAAGCATTAGTAAAATATCGAGATATAAATAATCGTGAAATAAATGTAAAAACAGCCGAATTTCTCTGACTGAGTGATATAAACAACAACTTATTCATGATGAAATACTTACGAATATGTGTATATTTTGCAGACTGCTAACCTGAAAGTAAGAAATTATAAACAGACGACAGACATTACTGGCAGTTGTGGTCTGTTCTTATATGACAGGCACTTTCTTTGATATGTAAAAATTCGTTATGGAGAGTAATCATTCGAACATTTTTCGACCTTACTCATCTTTCTTATAAACACATATACTTTTGAGTGTAATTACGTTTGCTTTCCATATAAGTTTCTTACGTTCTACATTTGCTGTTTTGACTGGAATTGTAGTGAAGAACACTTGACGTTTATCAGTAAAAAACAGAGGTCATTCTGCCGAAGCTATAGTCTTCTGTTGTTTTTTGGTTATTTTTGTTCACAACGGAAACTAAAATTTGCGATTAAAAAGTCGTAGATTTCAAGATATCTTAAATAAACTGTGCTGCAAAGTACCGTTCCATACCTTCTAATGGCTCTTCGCAAAACTAATAAAAACAAATGTGGGGTTACTTTCAGGTTACTGGCGACGTTTATGGCACTACATATCTTTCCTGTTCTAAAAAAGTATGTTAAAGTCAATGTAAACGATACTACTCATACTCATCCGATATCGAATTCAGAAATGTACTTTGCAAGCCGCTTGGAGCACTGCTACCGTACCGCATAACAAAAAGCCACTTCCATGCAGAATAAATGCTGCTGATAGATGTTATTGAATGTAAACTCAATATTAATAATCAAGATTTAACTACCACCTTGTAATAAATTTAACTCCTTAGTTAACTGAAGATCGGGCTACCCACTACAATTTCGTATGCAATGAGGCTATAACTGTGTAGAAATTCCACTATATTTGCCCACTGCTTATGTATACACTACGAAAATAGCTTATCATAACAATAACAATGCTTTCTAGCTCATTTGGCTAAATTATCTCTGTTTGTAAAAAAACTTGCATCAATATTTCGCAATAAACCATGCGGGTTCTAAATCCGGTCATGCCTCGGATTTTTTCGGTGTGAGTTTTAACCCATCCTTTACTTCTCAACAATGTGAGGAGTCGCAAAAAACGACACGTGGTTCGGATTCCACGTTAAGCTGTAGGTGCCGTTTCCCCGGTTGGATAACTGGAGTAGGCTAGGGACAACTAAGTCGCAGAATTGGCGTCCCATTGAAAGACTTGCTGCAGGCCAATCAGCCACACGAAATTATTATTAACAGATTTTATCACTAACACTTCTTGATGTCTTTTGTAATCCACTTAATAGTTTGTCAAAGTTCAATGTTCAAATGTTCAAATGTTTGTACAGCTTATGGGACTTAACTACGGGGTTATCAGTCCCTAAACTTACAAACTACTTATGAACTAGCTAAGACTAAGGACGGCACAAATATCCATGCCCGAGGGGGGATTCGAACCCCCGACCGTAGTGGCCGTGCAGACTGTGACTGGAGCGCCTCAGTCCCCTCGGCCACCGCGGCCGGCAAAGTTCAATGATCTCAAAATTTTGTCCAATCTAAATTATGTCAAAAAACCCGGCACTGCTTTAGTCATGACTTGTATATACTCTTAATTTCTGTTTTATTCGTCATGTAAACATATTTAAAAATACTTACGATCTCTAGAGAATAGTTTATCATACGTTTTTCCTGAGAACGATTTATTTATTTAAGTTTTTCAGAAGTTAAACTAAGTAATTTCATTGTAACAAATTTGTTCTGTAACATTCTAGAGAAGAGGATAATGTATAAATACGCACAGGAAGGAGAGACGAGTCAGTGTTTGTCAAGGCTTACTCCGATGCATTAACTGTTTACTGAAGTTGTAAATTCTGTCTATGAAATAAAAACAGTTTATTTAACTTGAAGCACAAATTGCAGTTCCATAAACATGTGATTAAACATTAATGGCAGGTGAGCAAATGAAGTAATAATAACGACAGGCGAGCTGACGGCGTGAACGAAAAACAGTAGCTAATGCATTATATGGTAATATAATCCATAATACATTATAATCTGCAAGCTTCAAACATATAACTTTCACAGTGCGCATATAGAGCACCTATTAGGTAAAAAATGCGAATTAAAAGCTTGAAGACTTATTCCCACCACCGATATGCAGCTGTTTTCTACATGCGTTGTACATTTCACTTAAACCAAGTCGCCGGTCGCGGTGGCCGAGGGGACTGAGGCGCTCCAGTCACGGTCTACACGGCCACTACGGTCGGGGGTTCGAATCCCCCCTCGGGCATGGATAGTTGTGCCGTCCTTAGTATAAGGTAGTTGATAAGTAGTTTGTAAGTTTAGGGACTGATGACCCCGTAGTTAAGTCCCATAAGCTTAACAAACATTTGAACTTAAACTAAGTACCTGTGATCTTTTGATGTCTTTCACATCTTTCATTCATTTCATATAATAGCAAGTTATGCAAGACTAGAGCCTGTTGATGTATTGCAATCATGTTCTCATAGTTACTTACGAGAACTGTTTTACATAACCTAATATGTATTTTCAAGCACATTTCTTGATTTTTTGATAATTGGCCTAGCCCTACGCCCGACATCCGGATAGTGCAATAAACCTAGACAGTACAATCAAATTCCGTTAATTAAAGGAAGTGCCCCGACTGACTGACTGACTGACTGACATACTCATCATCGTCCAGCCCAAACCACTGAAGATAGAAACTTGAAATTTGTGGAGGGTGTTGATCTTACTCTGTAGGCGTCATTTAAGAAGTGATTTTTCGATATTCCGTCGTAATGGGATGAAATAGGAGATGAAACGTTTTTTGAAAATACGTAGCTATTTAGGCAATTTTGAAGCTAGAACTACAAAATTTTGGATTTTAATTCAGGGTTCGAATTAAAAAGACACGTGTTTCGGCATTTTTTGAAATTCGACAAATAAGGGGGTAAAATAGGTGACGCAAAAAATTGATTTTCAAATATATGCTGCTGTTAACTCAAATTTCAAGCTACAACTACGAAACGTAGGATATGGGCTTTTGATCAGGATTAAAAAGACACGAGTTTCGGTATTTTTGGAAATTCAAAAACTAAGGGGATAAAATAGGGGATCAAAAATTCTTTACGAAAACACATTGTTGTCAAGACAATTTTGAAGCTATAGGTACAAAAATTGGTATTTGTATTGTTCGTTATCATTTAAAAAATACTTGTTTCGGTATTTTGGGAAATATAACCACCAAGGGGGTTAAATTGGTGAGGGGGTGTTTTTCGAAAATCTGTTGCTATTTAGGCAATTTTGAAGTTAGAACTACAAATTTTCGGATTTGGATTCGGGGTTCGAATTTAATAGAAACGTGTTTCGGTATTTTTGGAAATTAGACTAATAAGGGGGTGAAATACGGGATGCAAAAATTGATTTTCAAAAATATGTTGCTGTTAACTCAAATTTCGAGCTATAACTACGAAACTTAGGATATGGACTCTTCACCAGGATTAAAAAAACACGAGTTTCGGTATTTTTGAAAATTCAAAAACTAAGGGGGTAAAAGAGGGGATCAAAAATTCTTTTCGAAAACACATTGTTTTCAAGACAATTTTGAAGCTAGAGCTGCAAAAATTGGTATTTGTATTGTTCGTTAGAATTTAAAAAATACGTGTTTCGGTATTTTTGGAAGTTCAACCATCAAGGGGGTTAAATTGGGGAGGGGATATTTTTCGAAAATCTTTTGCTAATATGGCAATTTTGAAGCTACAACCACAAAAAATGGTATATATTTTCTTGGTCAGAATTAAAAAAACACGTGTTTCGGTATTTTCAGAAAATTAATCAATTAGGGGATGAAATATTTTTTGAAAATACCTCGCTACTAAGCCAATTCGATGAACCACATCAGAATGATGAAAGGAGAAAAGTATCTCGGTTACTACTTTTCCACTGTTCATAGACTAAAACTACGGAATTCGGTGTGAAGTTGCAATATATAATTTCTACACTACAAATTTTACTCGCACGAAATTTTGCAGACAGTATTCACACATATAGCTGAATGTACCTTCAAAAATGTATCACAGGACCTCACGTAGTAAATGAGATATGAGGATATAAACAGTATCGTTCATGAAAAATAGCCCCATAACGCATCAGGTTTTAATCTGTTACTTCTTTACTACTAACTATATTCCGAAAAGATTTTACAAACATACAACCGTCATACAAATTAACCTGAAAAATGGTAAGAATACATAAATAAATATCCGGGAAACGTCGGGTTTTCAGCTAGTATCCTATAAAAAGTTATCACAGGAGTATGCGAAGAAGTATAGAAGCAGCCAAGGCTAGGAAGGAGGTGAAAGCGGCGAAATTAAATCTGTGGTAAACAACACTCATGTCTCACCCGGTCAAATTATTACTTAAATAATACAATTTTGATATACCATATACCATGGAACTTTCACCTTAATGAGATTTTGAGATTCTGATGAGTAAATTGAAAGTGAAAGGTATTAATGTTAAAAGGTTTCGATACTGTTACAATCTCCGGAACAAAGGTCTGCACGGCCACTACGGTCGGGGGTTCGAATCCCCCCTCGGGCATGGATATTTGTGCCGTCCTTAGTTGTAGGTAGTTCATAAGTAGTTTGTAAGTTTCGGCACTGATGACCCCGTAGTTAAGTCCCTTAAGCTTAACAAGCATTTGAACATTTGAAAGGTAACCACGAAAAACAATTAAAAACGAAGCCTCTGTATTCATAAGCGGTAATAGAGTTGTGCGATTAAGATCAGACCGCAAAATACGTTCGCAGCTAACTAACTGCCACAGGCATGAGATTGATTAAGTGCCGTTTCAGAGCGCACGCCAAAGACTACAAAATGAACATATTATGAGGTTCTTGTTTACACTCCCTGATGACGAGTGACTCTGTTCATTACTTCATTACTAATTGCAATTACTGCTCTCTTTCACTCCTAATTGCCTATTTGCTCGTACAACAGCTACCTGTTACGTTGCAATTGCACTATCATGGCGTCTAATCAAATGTGCTCTAGTACGTATTCCAATAAGGACGTAACTGGGTTTCAACCAATTTACGTACAATGCAGAATGTAATTGGGTTGCATTTCCGTCAACATTTCCTTCTGTGCAATCACACTTTATGTTTTCCAGTGGTGGCACCTTCTAGGTATTCACTGACCCCCGTGAAAAAGGCTGATCGTACGAAACGCAAAAAACATTGTATATTGTAAGTACGTTCTGCGTTTCATTCTCGTATTAGATCATTTTATCTGCTTTCTCAAAGTATTTTATCGTATGAAGAACTTTTTTCGTGCAGATAGCGACCACACACGTGCCATAGAAATTCCCAGGCACTGTTGATGTTGACGTTCTCTACCGACGTCAGTGTATAAGTGCTCTTTCAGCAGGGAGGGGCTAATGGAATTCACGTTTGGGATGGTCATCAAATCCTCGCCACCCTTTACCTGCAGGTTCAGCCCGTCCAGCGCCCTGCTACACCACCCTAACAGCTCGTCACGTGACGTCCAACACTCGGTACTTTTGAAATGCCTTATTTAGCTCACCTATTTGGGTTACCTCAGTATATAACTTTGTTCTATTACAGTGTACCGTTTGTCAGCAAAGTCACAATGCAAATTAATCATCAACACATTTTACTAGTTAGTTAGTCAGTATAAGTATATTTGAAAGGTCTTCTACGTAAAATCAGTGTCGTCTTGTGGTTAGTGGCATGTCCTTGGTGAGCTGAAGATTGAAGGTTCGAAACCAGGCGGGCGCTTACATTTTTGTTGCATTCTTCGCATATGCAATACCTTCTAATACTTGTTCTTTATGGAACAGGAGTATGTTCTGAAATATTCTGTTATTTACGTATGCTGTTGCATGCTATCTGTCAGTAGTGAGTTTCATATACTTCGCAATTTTTTATCTATTTTTTTTAATTTTTAGTTATTGATTTTTTCATTATTATAATTTTTTTCATCTTTGTATTTCTAACAAATATCAAGATTCCTCATTCACGTAACTGAAGTACGTTCTTCAATATTCGATGTCTTATGCAAATAAGAACTTCCAATTACTAACGATTCTCCTCTCTTCATACTGATCAGTTCTTCGATAAATATAAGGTCATTTATACTGCGATGGGTAAAAACCTGCCACATCATGCAGCACGTATTCCAGTCAGCTTAAAGAAATTCCTGGACACCTGACACAAGTGTTGAAACTTTGAGCTCTGAAGCGCACACGAATGCAGGCGATAGCAATATACTTCTGTAGAGTTATAAGGAAAGGAAGAGCGTGAAACAGAGTACATCCAAGGAATACCGATTATTTACGCCAAATCTGGTTTTTAACTTCAAGAAACTGCAGTTTCCAGTGAGACTTGACTTTTCTATTACGATTAATAAATCACAGGCCAATCTATTCAAAACTGTGGAGTGGAATTGACATGTTTCTAACACGAACAGCTTTATGTAACTTGTTGAAGGGCGATCCACCAAAAACATTATTCATTACCTTCTGGACAAGTAACAAGAAATATTCAGTAATTAAAACTTCCGGGCTGAGAGGCCGTGGTCGAACAGTAGAAATTTCTTCCCCTGACGTTTCGTTGCCAGCTGCGGGCAACATCTTCTGAGGTGAGTCGACTCACCCCGCAGCCGGCAACGAAACGTTAGGGGAAGAAATTTCTACTGTTCGACCACGGCCTCTCAATCCGGAAGTTTTAATTACTGAAGACGCCGGCCGTGAAAGCCTACACGTAACAAGAAATGTTGTTTATACTAAAGTCGGGAATTAAATTAATGTATGAATATTACATATCATTTGTATTTTGAATACTATCTTTCTTTGTTTGGATACTGTACTTAAAATTTTGTATATTATGTAAGACAGTACAATTTCTTACATATTCTCTGATAAATATAACATGTTATTAGAAAAAAGGAGATGGACAGAGAGAGAAGGGACACGAGAAGTACTAAAGGCTTGAAAAATAAATACTAGAGCAACGCTGGATTTTCAGCTATTCATTAATAAAACTGAGACTAACTCTGTCTCAGGAACATGTAACTATTATGTAACATTTCAGTCCGCCTCCGTAGTCCAGTGGACAGCGTGGTAGGTTGCCACGCAGGGGGCCTGGGTTCCATTCCCGGTCGGGTAGGAGATTTTCTCCACTCGGGGACTGGGTGTTGTGTCGTCCTCATCATCATTCCATCATCATTGACATGCAAGTCGCCGAAGTGGCGTCAGATAAAGAGACTTGCACCAGGCAGGCTGAACACGACCCCAGTTGGAGTCTAACGGTCACAAATGCCACACGATCATCATCATGTAACATTTCGAGACCAAGCAGGTAGTTTGGTCGACGGTAGAGAAAAAGTGCCCTATTTTCGAATGTGTTTCTCTGTCGCGACGGACGTGCACGTTAAGCGGCGCGCTATGCCGTTCTCTAGCCGTGATCTAGCTGCCACGCAGCCGCGAACAGCTTGCGCAAGCGGGAGTGCGGGGAAAGTGGCGTACGTAACGCCTCGGCTAGGCTAGGCTAGGCTAGACTGGGCTAGGCGCGGGGCGGAGCGGGCATGCGTGTCACTGCGTGTCTTTGTGTGAATGACTGCCCGCCTTGTGCGGAGGCAGCGAGCAGCGAGAGAACACGGCCGCACCGCTAATTGCGGACCGCTGTTCCACAAGTGGCGGCTACCGGCGCGCACCTGGCCAGCCACACACCTGTCCACAACTCATTCGTCACCGTCCCAGTCAGAGCCAATCTTCAGACACTAGCTGGCATTCACAATCGTCTTCCAGTCAATTTTCGACTATTTATAGTTTATTACATCTACATCCAAGCTATAAAGGAAAGCAAGGAGAAAATTGGAGAAGGAATTAAAGTTCAAGGTGAAGAATTAAAACCATTGCGTTTTGCCGACGACATAGTAATTCTGTCAGATACAGCAAAGGACCTGGAAGAGCAATTGAACGGAATGGACAGTGTGCTGAAAGGTGCATATACGATGAACATTAACAAGAGCAAAACTAGGGTAATGGAGTGCAGTGTAAGAAAATCAGGTGATGCTGAAGGAATTAGATTGGGAAACGAAACAATAAAGGAGGTAGATGAGTTTTGTTACTTGGGCAGTAAAATAACAAATGATGGTCGCAGCACAGAGGATATAAAATTCAGAATGGCAATGGGTAGAAAAGCGTTTTTGAAAAAGAGAAATTTGTTAACATCGAATATTGATTTAAACCTAAGGAAGTCCTTTCTGAAGGCATTTGTATGGAGTGTTGCCTTGTATGGGAGTGAGACATGGACGATAAACAGTGCGGACAGGAAGAGGATAGAGGCTTTTGAAATATGGTGCTACAGAAGAATGCTGAAGATTAGGTGGGTGGATCGCGTAACTAATGAGGAGGTACTGAACAGAATTGGGGAGAAAAGAAATTTCTGGCATACTTTGACTAAAAGAAGGGATAGATTGGTAGGACACATTCTTAGACATCAAGGAATTGTGAATTTAGCATTAGAGGGAAGTGTGTGGGGTAAAAATCGCAGAGGAAGACTAAGAGATGAGTACAGTAAGCAGATTCAGACAGATGTAGGTTGCCGTTCTTATGTGGAGATGAAGAGGTTTGCTCAGGATAGGGTATTGTGGAGAGCTGCATCAAACCAGTCTCCGGACTGAAGACCACAACAACAACAACATCTACATCTACACACATACTACGCAATTCACCGTAGGGTGCTGCAAAAGTGAAGGTCGGGGTGAGAGTTTAAAAAAGGGAAAGTTTAATTTTTAAAACTCACAACCACCAACTGCGAACCTAATTCCTAAAAATACAAAAACACTGGATCTGCGATTACTGCTGTTTGACTCGTTTTCTAGGGGATGATACCACACGTTCCCAGCTTTCCTTCCCTGCATATAATTAACAAAACAAATTCATAATAAAGTAAGTTCATGAGAGAAAAGGGTGTACTAACTACTATTTTTGAAAACACGTGAAAGTTCACTTTATGTTGTTTATTACACCATATTAAAACCCTGTGGCTGATACGTCTGTACGTCGACACATTTATCAAATAACGTTATAGCTCGTGAGGCCCCAGACAAAATGAATATTTGTCGCAAATTGTTTTCACACCATGTGCCTGTCTCATACACCGATTATGTTCATGCCTATGCGACGACACGTGTTACATTAAAAAAAACACAGTCACTTTAATTCAATTCGATGCACACCTTCTTCTACCGGCTAAATATTCACAACACACAGTAGCACTCGACTCAACTTGGTGCAGTCTACGACGAGCAACCACACATGGCAATTGCCACCCGAAAATCTATAGTCTCCAACTCGAGATCCACATGCCGACTGATGCAGAGCGACGCCGCCCGGCCAGCTACCAGACGCGCTCCCGACTCGTCACTTCCTGCTCTCGCGCGCGCCAAAAGCTCAACTGCTGGGGTTTTTTTCCCCTACGTCATCAACTTCCCCATGTGAGCTGTTCTAACCAATTTGCCAACGTACAGCGCTCAACCAATACATTTCTAAATCTTTACTTAAAATCAAAATAATTACACTACACATTAAATAAATGTCTTCTTAGGTTTTTATATTGGTATAAACATCCGTTGTACTATTTATCATAATCGTGCAATTTCTTATGTCACAGATAAGTGATTTAACTGAATACTTCAAGATAAAATACACAAGATTAATTGAAAATAAAATGAGAAATAGTTAATATATTATTTTTATAAACAAACATTGCCATGCTAGTTGTGTAACTGTCTTGTATTCATTGGTAATTTATTACTTTTCATTGTCAATTAAACATATTACGCCAGATATGACTATATCAGCTAATGTATTGTTTATTTATCAACAGCCTATTTTGAAATGAGGGCCTTAAAGGTTCCTAACTGCATCGTATTACTTCAAATGCAAGTAGTATTAGAATATTTTATTTCACACTGTGCACTGCACTCCACCTGGCACTCGCCATTGTCCCTCTCCCCTCACCGGAAACGAAAACAGGAAAATCCTAAGCTGGAACAAGCCACCAACGTCGGCCTGCTCGCTGGCCTCCCGTCAGCTACAAGCACACAGCAAATCTCAACGTGGAGAATTTCTACCTATGGCCTAACTGTAAATGTTGTCACCCAACTGCATACATACATTGCTACCATAATTAATAAGATTAAAATTGTGTAACATTTAGTACATTGGCATGGTCAATGTTTGCAGCGAACTTCATACTGTTTAATTATCAAATGCTATTAATTTACCAGTATTTCTATTGGGCGGTAATCTCACAGTGCGTGGCGGAGGGTACACTGTACCACTACTAGGCATTTCCTTTTCTATTCCACTCCACTCTTATCTTCTCTTTGTGATCTTTACACGAAATGTAAGTAGGCGGCAGCAAGATCGTACTACACTCAGCTTCAAATTCCGGCCCTCTAAATTTACTTAACAGAAATTCACGAAAATAACGTCGTCTTTCTTCCAGCGATCCCCAATTGAGTTGCCGGAGCAATACCGTGACACTCGCGCATTGGTCGAACCTGCCGGTAACAAATCTAGCTGCTCGTCTCTGAACCGCCTCTATGTCTTCCTTTAAACTGATCTGCTGCGGGTCCCAAACACTTGAGCAATACTCAAGACGTGGTCGTATAAGCGTTTTATACGCGGTCTCCTTTACAGGTGAAGTACATCTTCCCAAAATTCTCCCAATAAACCGAAGTCGGCTGTCCGCCTTACTCACAACTGTCCTTACATGAAAGTTCCTGGCAGACTGAAATTGTGTGCCGGAACCGGGACTCGAACCTGGGACCTTTGCCTTTCGCGAGCAAGCGCTCCACCGATTGAACTAGCCTGACACGACTCACGATGCCGCCTCGCAACTTTACTTCCGCCAGTAGTTCGCCTCCTACTTTCCAAAGGCAAAGGTGCCAGGTTCGAGTCCCGGTTCCGGCACACAATTTTAATCTGCCAGAAAGTTTCATATCAGTGCACACTCCGCTGAAGAATGAGAAATTTCATTCTGTCCTTACATTTTCGTTCCATTTCATAACGCTCTGCAATGTTACGCCTAGATATTTGAACGACGCGGCAGCATCAAGAAGTTCACTATGGGATTGGTTTTTTCTACATTGAGAGCTAGCTGCCATTCTTCGCACCAACTAGAAATTTTGTCTAAGTCATCCTGTATGTTATTAAATTCAGTTAAAGACGACACTCTCCCATACACCACAGCATCACCAGCAAACAGCCGCAAATTACAACTTACTCTGTCCATAAGATCATTTATATAGATAGAAAATAATAGCGGTCCTATCACACTCCCCTGGGGCATGCCTGAGATACACTCGTCTCTGATGAACACTCGCTGTCGAGAAGAACGTACTGCATTCTATTACTTAGGAAGTCTTCCAGCCAGTCACAAACCATTAATAACCCCTGCAGAGAGAAACGGTCATTTAACATCCAGATCTGAATAGTAATCAGCACTTTGAAATACCTTGTTTTCAGGCTCTTGCTCTGAGCAATATCCACGTACTTGAGCCTACTAAAGCATTGCGTTCCAACCGAACTCCAGTCGAACAGAACAATTGCGATGTAATTCAAAACGCAATAGACATGATCAGACTAAACTGACCAAACATACTACGCCTAGTAATTGATAATATAGTGAGGACAGTTTACAACTCACCGCAAAGACGTGGGAGTGCAGGGAAAGTGGCGTACGTAACGCCTCGGCTAGGCTTTGCGGTGAGTTGTAAACTGTCCTCACTTTATTAATTCCAACCTGGACTTTCCATTATTATATTTTTTACGCCTAGTAATTGAATTTATAAGATTCCACCCCTATAATTACTAGTGATTAAGATTTTATTTATTTATTTATTTACTTTATTTCATTTTATTTTATTTTTCTGTTTTATTTTATTTTATTAATTTTTTATTGTTTTTATTTTATTTTTATTTATTTATTTTTTAGATTTCTTGGTGTCTCGTTCAGGGGCTATTTTTTTTACTGTCACTTGCCTTTCGTACTGAAGGGCCTCCAAATCTCAAAAATCCTGTTTTTTTAGTTTTTTTTATTTATTTATTCATTTATTTTGCCCGTTATTGTCAGTGATGTTCCGCGACTGTTGTACTTCAATAAAATAAAGTGAATTCGCATTCTGCCACAAATTGTGTTTTATTGCAGACAATACATTTCGAGCCTTGAGTGTTCATTATCAGGTGCTTCTATGATAATGCATTGTGTTTAAAGGCCTGTGTCTGTCAAGATCAAAACATACGTTGTGAAAAATATGTTCAAATGTTTGTAAAGCGTATGGGACTTAACTGCGGGGTCATCAGTCCCTCTACTTAAAAACTACTTATGAACTAGCTTAATACTAAAGACGGCAAAAACATCCATGCCCTGGGGCAGATTCGAACCCCCGACGGGGAACGGCCTCGCGCATTGTAGCATAGCGCCTCAATGCGATCGGCCGCTCCGCCGCGGCGGTTGTAACAATATGGAAAATTTTAAATAGAGTTTCATATAATAAGAGCTTTAACAAGTGCCTTTCTTATTAAACTTTAATAAGTAAGACAATTGTTGAAGGTCTTTTATTATATGAAACTCTTTTTACAGTTTTCCATATTCTTTCAGCCGATGTTTTGATCTTAACAGGCCCAGGCCTTTAAACATGTGTAATTAATCATAGAAGCACCTGATGATGAAGCGTCAAGGCTCGAAATACATTGTGCAAAATAAAACACAGTTTGCCGCCCGAAGCCTCCGACAACCTTAGTCCGCCACTGATTAGAACTACTAATTAACGAGTGCATCTAAACTTCCAGATTTTGTGGGAAAGGCATCAACTCCAAAGAAATATTCGGATAAATGTTGTGAAGTTTGTGAACAAACCTTTGATTCACTGTTCCCTTTTCCTACAAAGGTCGGTAAAGTAGTTCAGAAAATTTCGAAATCCTTTTAAAAGCTAAAAACAGTGAGAAAAGATTTATGCGTTTTTGGGAACGAGAGCTCCGTTTCCTTGCTGTAATTTCTTTATTTTACCCAGACGCGTTTTACCTTTTACTCCAAAGCAACATCAGTGGTTCGCTTTATCGTCTAAAGAGCTTGGATTTTGTTCTTCAAATTAGTCGCAGACTGAAGTCTCGCAATTCTTCAACTTATGAAATTTCTTGTGCTTTTTTTAATAATTTATTTTAAATTTAACTTATCTTTCTCACAGTCTTGAGGCTGTAACTTTTCAGAAGCGGCTGTTTGCTGATGATGCTGTGGTGTATGGGAGAGTGTCGTCTTTAACTGACCGTTATAGCATACAGGATGACTTAGATAAAATTTCTAGTTAGTACGAAGAATGGCAGCTAGCTCTCAATGTAGAAAAATGTAAGGTGATGCGCATGAGTAGGAAAAACAATCCTTTAACGTTCGAATACAGCATTAGTAGTAAGCTTCGTGATGCTGTTGCGTCGTTCAAATATCTAGGCGTAACATTGCAGAGCGATATGAAATGGAACGAACATGTAAGGACAGTTGTGAGTAAGGCGGACAGCCGACTTCGGTTTATTGGGAGAATTTTGGGAAGATGTACTTCACCTGTAAAGGAGACCGCGTATAAAACGCTTGTACGACCACGTCTTGAGTATTGCTCAAGTGTTTGGGACCCGCAGCAGATCAGTTTAAAGGAAGACATAAAGGCAGTTCAGAGGCGAGCAGCTAGATTTGTTACTGGTAGGTTCGACCAATGCGCGAGTGTCACGGAAATGCTCCGACAACTCAATTGGGGATAGCTGGAGGAAAGACGACGTTCTTTTCGTGAATTTCTGTTGAGTAAATTTAGAGGGCCGGAATTTGTAGCTGAGATTAGTACGATCTTGCTGCCGCCTACTTACATTTCGCGTAAAGATCACAAAGACAAGATAAGAGAAATTAGGGCTCGTACGGAGGCATATAGGCATTCTTTTTTTTCCTCGTTCTATTTGGGAGTGGAATACGAAAGGAAATGCCTAGTAGTGGTACAGTGTACCCTTCGCCACGCACCTTACGGTGAATTGCAGAGTGTGTATGTAGATGTAGAATCTAAAAATCTTGCAAAACGATCAACATTACCACTGATGACACATTGAGCTAAAAGACAGCGCAACCCTTCTGAATAAAACAAAGAAACTAAAGCAAAGAAACAGCGCTTTCATTTCGAAAAAAGTAATTCGACGCTTGCCGCGGAAGATGGCCACACAAACAAACTTGTTGGAAACGAATAAATTAAAATAAATTCACAGTACGGTCGCCAGATCGCTATGGGAGCAGAATATTTGCTGGGAAAATTAATTAAATTGCAAGTTTTAATTGCTGATTAATTTGTGGAATGAATGGGTGGCAGAGGGATCAGATTACGCGGCATAGACAAAAAAATATAACAGCAGCTCGAAAAATATATTACTGCTCAAAAAATAAATCAGTAAGTAACAATACGGTTAATACATAGCACCAAGAAGCAACTATTTGCACTACAATGTCTGCGACTGCTGCAATATAGATGGTAGATAGGTGCCAATACATAATTGTCATACACACTTAATCGTGTGTACTACATGCTTAAAGTCTACATGCCAAATTAATGCACTTATTTTTTGTCATAATTGTATTACATTTTTATGTGACTGGATGCTATATCCATATTTAATGTAATCGCGTACACCCTGAACTATGTAATTGTGACACCCTGTCGTTTTAATGCTTTAGCTATTATGTTACGTAGCCTAAGGTTTACATGTTTACTTCATTTAATGTTACTTTGTACTTGTCTATAATGTGTTAGATCTTGTTCATTGAAAGATGTATCCATACGTATCGTAATGTTGACATATTGTGTTATCCACTATGCTCATTAGTAGCCTCTGGCCTACCTCTACATAAACTAATTACAATTTTACGATCCTGTTATTGGGTTATGTTTGCTTTATTTCCTAACATTAGGTCTTTTATGTACACTTTGTTCACTTACTTTTATACTTTGACAGATAATTGTTGTTGTTACACATTTTTATTGTTTTCATAATCCATTCTGTTATTTTCGTAATGGTTACATACTGCTTTCTGTAACACGTCGCCATGACACCTTGTCAAAGATATAACCTATGTTGGTTGCCTAAGATATATCATTTTCACACCATGTATGCTTTGATCATCGCTAATTTTATCTCATTGACTGATGTGTTCAATAGTTGTGTTAGGTTCTCTTGCAATAGACCTTGGTTCACCATCACACAGCCTGGCGTTGCTTATATGTTTTTAATCAAGACTTGATGCCTAGTGCAGTCTTATTTATTTTTATTGTCTGACATGCATGCCAGTATGCATACGGAGGCATATAATGCACCTGTTTAATCAGTCTGTCTAGTTCGTAAGTACTTACTAAATGAAATTACTGGGTTATATTATGTATTTTACTTCAGCTTGTGTACAATTCTGTTTCTGTATTTTTATTTAATAGTCTTCCGTGAAGATGGTTTATAACCGAAAGCGGTAGAAGTTTCAAAAATAATAAACAGCTGATGGTTTACAGTATGCATTTCCTCAAAGAAAACAACAGGCTTTGTACTCGAGGGAGCTGCAGGGTAGCGATGAGGAAATTCGCTGACGCGGATATTAGCTATCACATGAGCCTGAACTTTTGCCCGAAGGCATAGTTTCCCATCAACCTCTCTGCCAACATCGCTAGTTTCTTAAAAAGGCGTTCACAAAGACGGGTTTTTCTGCGCCAGTGCCGAAGTCTCATTGGTGTTTCTGGTAGAGCAAAATTAGATGAAACAAAATGACTAAATAGTAGTTTGAACGCTCTTGGATATTAGATCGTGCATTTGTAACTGATCATACGATGCACATGAATGTCTTTATACAACCCAGGAACGTACTCAACAACAAACGGCCGATGTTTCCATTTCGAGGTTTTAAAATAAAATTACTGTTGTGGATAAAAACACTTTCAGATAATAAAGTCTGAAAGTAAGCATCGAGGAAGCAGGTTGATAAATTTGTTGCAGTGCTACATGCTCTATTAGAATATTTTGATACCGACTGTAGTGACATCGACTTGAAACTGATTTTAGCATATTTGCAACCCTTTTTGCAGTAGGCGCTCGAAGTGAAGCTCTTGAAACTGCAATGGAGCTTGCTGACTTTCAGTAATGTCGTGTACTCTGGGAGAAGTTTCACACTGCAGAAGATACTGAAATGTATTATAAGAATTCCTCTAACCAGAACAGATCTCTCAGTTTTTTCGAATATCTGTTCGAGTCTGCGGTACGTTCGAGACCACATATTTGTGTGAAACTGTTTTTCTGGCGGTAAGATTAAGACAGTTCGATCCAAACTGATATGGTCATCAGTCCCTAGACTTATAAACTCCTTAAAATAACTTATAATAAGGACAACACACACACCTACGCCCGAGGGAGGACTCGAACGTCCGACGGGAACGGCCGCCCAATATGTAGCATGACGCCTTAGAACACGCGCCCATTCCGCGCGGCTATAAAAAAAAAGTCTAAGCTTAGGAGCCGTATTCCTAGCATTCACCTGACTGCAAAAATGTATTTGATGACGAATACGCTGTGTCAAAACTTGTATCCTAGTAAAGACATTTAAAGGCAAACATAAAGTGATTAAAATAAGTGCTTGTTTCACAAGTAATAGGGGAGCCTAAAATTTATTCATTTAATCTTCCCCAAAAGTGTTAAATTAATTGATGTTCAGTTTTAAAGACAAGTTCTTTATGTTTATCACTTTGAGTTGCGTTTCTGACTAGTAAATCCCAGATGATCCTGACGTTCTTTAAAAAAAAGAAAAATAAAAAAAAGAAATTTAAAGCAAATTATATCCTTTTGGCACAAAACACTTTCTGCAACATCGGACTGTCATTTGAATGGCGATCATTGACATGCAAATACTAACAATCATTGTTTTAGCACGTTATTCTATATTAGTCACATTTAAAGACGGGGATTCAGATGCAACGTATCAGTTAACTCATGATTTTGGATGTGTATTCAAAAACATATGGATGTGTTGACAGTTAAAATGTCATTTCTAACATGTAATGTTAGTGTTTTCGTTTTCTTTCCAGAAGGACAGCCTATTATGCTTAGGGTGCAATTCGAGTAAAATCAATGTTGCAAAATTTGAACGCTCTATTACAGCTGTAATAATTTATCTTCTAAACCAGTAGTAGTAGAAAAAACCAGGAACAACTGGGTTAATTTCCTCCTTGAAATTGCAACGTTTAGTCATTGACATAAAAACACTAAATTCTCTGAGACAAGATCGCCAATTTCATTATTTGATTGCTAATTTCGGCTCTTATCGAGCCATCTTCAGAGCGTTTAAAATGCATGACTGTTGTCATATTAATAAAACATATCACGTGATTAATACAATACAAGGGCGATGGTATGTCGATGTCATACCCTGGGTTTCGCCAAGCATACTGCAACATAAGATTATACGTACTTGCAGGAAATGTACTGTAACTCACAAAGTTTCACAATGAAATAACGATCATGTATCTTCACTTGTGGTTTGGTGTCTTGTAGTCTTACGAAATCAGCAATCCTTCTGATATAGAGTTTATATTGCCGCAAGAAGTAAACATCAAGCGGTTGGCAGTATTTTGTTGTTTTCGGTGGCAAATCTTCAGCGTAATATCTTTGTTTGAAAAACAAGCATATACACTACTGGCCGTTAAAATTGCTACACCAAAAAGAAATGCAGATGATAAACGGATATTCACTGGACAAATATATTATACTACAACTGACATGTGATTACATTTTCACGTAATTTGAAAAGCTGAGAAATCAGTACCCAGAACCTCTGGCCGTAATAACGGCCTTGATACGCCTGGCCATTGAGTCAAACATAGCTTGGATGGGGTGTACAGATACAGATAACCATGCAGCTTCAACACGATACAATTCATCAAGAGTAGGGACTGGCGTATTGTGACTAGCCCGATGCTCGGCCACCATTGACCAGACGTTTTCAATCGGTGAGCTGGAGAATGTGCTGGCCAGAAAGGCCAGTACAGAAAATGCAACATGCGGTCGTACATTTTCCTGCTGAAATACAGGGTTACGCAGGGATCGAATGAAGGGTAGATCCACGGGTCGTAACACATCTGAAAGTTAACGGCCACTGTTCAAAGTGCCGTCGATGCGAAAAAGAGGTGACCGAGACGTGTAACCAATGGCACCCCTTACTATCACGCCGGGCGATACGCCAGTATGGCGATGACGAATACACGCTTCCAGGCGCTCCTGTCTGTGATGCAGCATCAAGGGTAACCGCAGCGACGGTCTCCGAGCTGATAGACCATGCTGCTGCAAATGTCGTCAAACTGTTCGTGCAGATGGTTGTTGTCTTGCAAACGTCCCCATCTGTTGACTCAGGGATCGAGACGTGGCTGCACGCCGGCCGCGGTGGCCGAGGGGATTGGGGCGCTCCAGTCACGGTCTGCACGGCCACTACGGTCGGGGGTTCGAAACCCCCCTCGGGCATGGATATTTGTGCCGTCCTAGTTCGTAAGTAGCTCATAAGTAGTTTGTATGTTTAGGGACTGATGACCCCGTAGTTAAGTCCCATAAGCTTAACAAACATTTGAACATTTGAACGTGGCTGCACGATCCGTTACAGACATGCGACTGGTAGTGATACTAGGCCGTTGGGATCCAGCACGGCGTTCCGTATTGCCATCCTGAACCCATCGAATCCATATTCTGCTAACCGTCATTGGATCGCGACCAACGCGAGCAGCAATGTCGTGAGACGATAAACCGCAATCGTGATAGGCTACAATCCAGCCATAATCAAAGTCGGAAGGTGAGGGTACGCATTTCTCCTCCTTACACGAGGCATCAAAACAACGTTTCACCAAGCAACACTGGTCAACTGCTGTTTTTGTATGAGAAATTGGTTAGAAACATTCCTGATGTCAGCATTCTGTAGGTGTCGCCACAGGCGGATAAAATGCCTGTTATCTCGACTGCTAGTGATACGAGGCCGTTGGGATCCAGCCGTCCTGAAACCAGCGATTCCATATTCTGCTGTCATTGGATCGTGACCAACGTGAGCAGCAGTGTCGCGATACGATAAACCGCAATCGCGATATGCTACAATCCGACCTTTATCAAAGTCGGAATCGTGATGGTAGGCATTTCTCGTCCTTACACGAGGCATCACAACAACGTTTCATCAGGCAAGACCGTTCAATTGCTGTTTGTGTATGAGAAATCGATTGGAAACTGTCCTCACGCCAGCACGTTGTAAGTGTCGCCACCAGTGCCAACCTTGTGTGAATGCTCTGAAAAGCTCATAATTTGCGTATCATGGCATCTTCTTCACGTCGGTTAAATTTCGCGTCTGTAGCTCGTATCGTCGTGGTGTAACAATTCAAAAAAATGTTTGTAGAACTTATGGGACTTAACTACGGGGTTATCAGTCCCTTAGCTTACAAACTAATGATCTAGCTAAGACGAAGGACGGCACAAATATCCATGCCCGAGGGGGGATTCGAACCCCCGACCGTAGTGGCCGTGTAACAATTTTGGCCAGGAGTGTAGAAGGGTACGATCTGTACGACCCGCCCAGGAAACACATAACAATATTTTGATTTGGCGAGAGTAGACAACTGCGGCGTTTTGCTTGGAAAGGACGCACACAGCTGTTTTGTTTATGATTGTTTGTTATTCTAAGCCTGGTGTCGTGCAGTTCCGAGCGTTCGAGCTCAAAGGTGTCCCTTGTAAGAGGGTAGTAATAATATTTCTGTTAGCTGTGCTGTTGCTTCAGGTCAGTCACTTTAGAACACAAATGTGTAAAAAAAAAAAAAACTCCGGTTGACACCATTCTGCTGGCGTTGGGGCGCAGGCGCATTCACCGGAGACGGAAGTCTCGTCTCTCCATGCCGTTAAACACTGGCCGTGTCTCGGCAAATAAACAGCACGGCGATAATGTTTCCTGCGGAGGACCTTCCAGGAAGAGAGTGGATCCGACCACGGACAGGTCTGCCGCCTGCCCTCTGGTGACGCTATTCCGAGCCAGAGACGCGTCGGTAGCGGGACTTCTTCCTGGAACCTCTCTGCTGTGTTTTTGTGCACTGTCTCTGCGGTGCGCAATACCTCTTGCGCCCTTTTCGAGAATCTAGGACACCGCCATACTGTAGGTAATTTGATCCAGAGAATAATTGTCATCACCGTTTCTGTTGTTGCTTGAGTAAGTAATGCCATCTTCTTCTGAGGTGTCTGTCAAGTTGCCCAATGTGACCTGGGTGTCACGTCAGGTCTGACTTTCTTTAATGTCCTCAAGGTGTACCATGCTGTCGATTTATTTCCACGCTGTTTCATCTAAAATCAACTTGCAGAGATCGCGTGCGTTCAAGCACATCTACAACTACATGGGATACTCTGTAAATCACACTTAAGTGCCTGGCAGAGGCTTTATACTATTCATCTCCCATTCCACTCTCGAATAGCTCGCGGGAAGAAATAACAACTCTTATTTTCGTATTTTACTCTGATCATCATTTCTACCTATTTAAGTGGGACTCAACAATATATTTTCGTAATCGGAAGAGAATCTTTGCGATTGGAGTTTCGTAAGTAGCCCACGCCGCAGCGATAACAGTCGCTCCCCATCCCAGATCCTGTATCATTTCCGTAACGCTGTCTCCCCTGTATCCTGACGATACAAAACGAGCTGCCCTTCTTTGAACTCTTTCGATGTCCTCCGTCAAACCCACGTGATAAGGATCCCACACTGGGCAGCAATACTCCAAATGAGGACGGACAAGCGTAGTGAATGCAGTTTCTTTAGTAGATCTGTTGTGTATTTTAAGGGTTCTGTCAATAAAGTGCAGTCTCTGGATCGCCTTTCTCACGACATTATCTACGTGGTCTTCCAATTTAAGTTTGAAGTAGTAGTAATTCTTAAATATTTTGTGGATTTACGGCCTTCACTTTTGATTGATTTATGTTGTAAACAAAGTCTAACGGAGTTCTTTTCGTACTCATGTGGACGACTTCAAACTACTAATTATTTAGAGTCAATTGATAATTCATACACCATAGTGATATCTTCTTTAGATCGTTCTGCAGTTGGTTTTGATCTCCAGATGATTTTATTAGATGGTACATGACGGCGTCATCTGCATACAACTTAAGATTTCCCCCTAAATCGTTTATTTAAATAAAGAACAGCAGAGGACCAAGAACACTACCTTGTGGAACGCCCGATATCATCTCTGTTTATTTCGATACCTTACCATCGATTACTACGAACTGTGTCCTCTCTGACAGGAAATCCCCTATCCAATCGCAAATTTGGTGCGATATACCTTAACCACGCAATTTGCTTAAAAGCCTTTTGTGAGGTACGGTGTGAAAAGCTTTTTGGAAATCAAGAATTACAGAATCAAATTGAGAACCCTTGTCGATAGCACCCATCACTTCGTTTGAATAAAGAGCTAGTTGTGTTTCGATTGGACGATATTTTTGAAATCCGTGTTGACCTTGGGCCAATAGATCATTCTGTTCGAGATAATTCATAATATTTGAATACAGGAAATTTTCCAAAACCCTATTGCAAATTGACGTCAATGAAATAGGTCTGTAGTTTAGTGGGTCACTCATACTGCCTTTCGTTGAATATAGGTGTGACCTGTGCAACTTTTCAATCTTTTGCTACCGATCCTTCTTTGATAGAGCGGTTGTATATGGCTGTTAAGTAAGGAGCTATCGCTTCAGCATATTCAGATAGAAATCTAATGGGTATGCAGTCCATACCAGAAGATTGAAGCTGCTTCACTACTCCTACGATATCTACTTCAACGTTACTTATTCTGGCCTCTGTGGGTAATTCGAAATATGGAATGTTGGTTTCGTCTTCGTTGGTGAATGAGTTTCTAAAAGCTTTGTTTAGTAACTCTGCTTTAGTACCACTATCAACGGCAGAATCGCCATTACTATCACGCGGTGAGGGTATTGTTTGTTTGTTTTGTCCCTAGTATATTTAACATGTGACCAAAGTCTCTTAGCACCACCTGGTACAAAGTCGTTTCTCTCGTGTCCCATATACTGCCTGTTCCGGAGATCCTCTCTTGCCAGAAGAAATCTGTTCCCTTCCACTGAGAACGGACATCTTTGACTTCAAACGCTCGAAACTTCATGAAACCATGCTTGGAATAACAGGCAATCATAAACGGGTCAGTGGTGTGCCTCATTTCCATGCAAAATGTTGCATTGTACCTCAAGTAACATTTTAACAGAGAGAAAGTAACAAGATATCAGTACTATAGGAAGGAAATTATATGTAATTAAATGGCGTCAGTGTATCATTACATATGAAGAGGCAACGGAAAAAATGATGGATGTAATTTAGAATCAGTTTTTCAGGAGAAGCAATTTAAAATATGAAACGCTTCATGATCAAAGCTTGAGTATGCAGTGTGAAACTATGAGCACTAGCAGTCAGGGTATTTTATTCTCATATTCTTAACAAATTATATAATTTTTATTTTAATATTGTGGATATTATGTCCAATTTTCAAATATTGGTATACACTGTTATTGTAAACAACGACGAATGTCAGATATGTTACACCGAAAATTTTATTGTCTTTTCATCTCACAAAATAGCAGTTTCATGTAGTAATCCCTAGTTACTGGGCCACAAAACTGCATCAAGTGCTGGAGGTCCCTAAGTTTCTCAAGTGAGAATGGAATAACATCTATAATAGAGCGTAAAGGACATTATTTTCTTCGTAACTGCGCCTAGAATCTTCCCTGATGTTTGCAAAGTTTGTATTCTTCGCGAGGTTATGCCATGAATAGCAATAAAGGCTTTAACACAGACAAATATCTCGGTCCTCTTTTGATCATCTGAGACATGCACCTTATAACAATACGCATTATCATCGAACGTTGCGTGAACCAAATCTTGTGTAAGCTCTGTTATTGGGTCCAAATTAATAGGAATCCTGCTCATTATAACTTCTTATTTCATTAAATTCTATAAGAATTTGTTATCTCTCTTGAGCAGACAAATTTTCAAAACATTTTAATCTTTTACACTTACAGTCTGGGCCGGCCTCGTGAGATGATAAAAACACAGTTTATTCATAACGTCAAACATTCTGCTGCACCTTTTCTCTTCTTAGAAGACTTCACTGTGTTAGATTCATTTTGAAAGTAATCTGCTTCATCTTCCACAAGTACCATATCACCATCTTGCAAGTAAACAACACAGGAAAGCCACTGCAGTTACGACGGCCCATAAAGAACGAATTGCATCCATGGAATAATAATTATGAAAACAAAAGACTGAGAACAATAAAAGCAGCGTTGCCACCAGAATTTGCAAAAAAATACAGAATACAGTAAACAGATTCGGAAACATGCGAAAACGACACTCATCATTTTTCCCTATGCCGCAATTGACATCTAGAGTTGTTTCGGTTCATAGGTAATTTTCAGATCATTACTACATAATGACTATTAGCATTCTCGTCATATAACGCTGCATGTCCACTCTACTTGTCCTCATATATGCATTGCCGCTCCTAACTCATTTTACCGTTGCCTCTTCCTATGCAATCAGCAGCGCAAGAAACCCTCTGCTTAAAGTACTTATAATAGCGCAAAACACACATATACAGCAGTGCCACACACCGCAAACTGCTTACATTAGTCCTTAAACGGCAGACGCGGGATTTCGATAAAGTGGTTCCAACAAAGTGGGAGAGAACAATGTGCACACCTTAATAAAGCCACGTTATCACATTCCAAATCACTTTCACATTCTCGCAGTCAAATATCAAAAGCTTCACTAATGACATTTTCAAATAATGATGTTGTTATGCCAAGCATAATACAACATAGGCTTTTATGTAGGTGCAGCAAATTGATAGTAAATCACAGAGTGAAGTTTCATTCCAAGAGACAAATTCGTACAGCAGCCATACCACTCACGCAACTGGAGGACTGCTTAGTGCAGGCAGAGAGCCTGTATAGGGAGAGAGTGGCCAACCGGCCGATGTCCGCCATGTTTTTACCAGACTGCACGTGGGACGTGCACTTACATAGCGACCCTGCAGAAGTGCAGAAATTTGACGATTGAAATAAGGCATCTGTTCTACTCGAGAAACCAAAACACATCTTCTAGCTAATCAGCACGTGTTTGACGAAATTCCATTAATCTGTGTTCATACAGGCCTAATAAATTTGTAAGCAAATAAGTCTCGTGAAACAGTTTCTATGACTGTAAGTTGTTAATACCATATTTTACGATATTCCGGTAATTTCGACAGTTGGCAGTTAATTAATAAGAAAGAGAGGTTATTTCATGTTATGTATCTCAAAGAAGATAATGCTATTTCAGAATTTTCTGTCTGCATATCAATAGCTGAAATTAGTACAATATCATCGCTTTCCGCCTCAATATAATGCATTTTAAGTGTGCTATTGATCTTATAACCTTTTCCTTAACTATGAAATACCAAAGACGTCATTCTGTAGATACTTTTAGGGACATTATATCACAGGAAAACGGAAAAGTACCAATACTATCTTTAGTGAAACAGCAGAAAAAGACTCAAAATAGGTAACTGAATATCTCCAACGAGTCAATAGTCCCGCCCCCCTCCCATTCTCACGTCACATCCCGTAATCAGTTATAGGATTGTGAATAGCCAATAATACACAGCCAAGGGGGAGGTACCGTAGCCATGTTAAAACATACCTTGTAGCACGACATGGCAATAACCAGAACCATGATCTTACAAGAAGCTAGAAAATGATGTTTATAAAAATTTACTGCTTACTGTATTCGAACTCGCGACCTTCACACTATCAGTTCAGTACACAACCACTACACCACGCGGGAATTTCGGAATTACTGAATTTGATCATCGCCTTTCTTGCTTTCGGGAAGGTGGGGGGGGGGGGGGGGGGGGGCAGAAAATATTTCCTTCACACAGGCAGGAATAATTCTTTGGTTTCCATAAGTCTCCTTTACGGTTCCCGCTTTCTCAGTTAACTTTCACCGCCCACTGTTTCCGTATTTCGTCATTCCTTGCGAACACAAGCATCAAATAACAATCTTTACTTCGGTTTCTACAGCCAACAGAGGAACAACGAGGCACTTCTCTTGACTGCCCGTAATGATTATGTAATACACATTATTAATTACACTCAGTAAATCACTTCAAACATTTAATCTTAAAATTTTAAAAAATTGCCGCTAAGTTCTAAGGTTTTCGGCAACGACCAACGAACAAGTTAATTTACGTGTATAGAACCAACAAAAGACGTGAAAAAGTGGAGCAGTGCGTACCGTAATCTGTACGTAACTGTACAGTGAAATCGCTGACAGAAGCTTTTTAAGACACAGTACAGTACAGAAGTGCACACTGTAGCTATTCACTCCTGGGCTGTCAGTCAATCTGCAGCTGTCTCACGCATGGCCACTCTCTCCCTACATAGGCTCTCTAAGTGCAGGTAAACCATGCCACCATCTAGTGGCGCTAGCAGAGAAGTGCGGCTTTTGCATGGAAATGGCGCACACTACTGTTTTGTTTATAACTGCTTGTTATTATAAGCATGGTTTCGTACGGTTCGGAGCGGTCAAGGTCAAATTAAAAAAAATACCTTAATGTCTAAAAGACATTCATACATCCCGTGAATATGAATAGATAATACTGCATGATCAAAAAATCAAAAGAGGCGTCTGTTCTTTCTGACATGTCCGAAACTACAGACACGCACGCATGCACATGCACATACACACACACACACACACACACACACACACACACACACACACACTTTTCCAAAACCGGTTATCGCTCAATATGTTGAGCACATATTGCAAATGTAAAGAACACTCGTAAAAGTGCACATAAGCGTAACTTTTGTCCATTAGTGATGTCTTAGAACTTAATTTATAATGAACTACCTGCCAACAACACTTTGTACGCTTTATTCTTCCATGATGGCATTACGAGATGCCCGCCATCCCATATTTACATTTCGTGAAGATCGTTTATTTACTAAAATCATTGTAAGATTCTACATTGGAAAATGTAGACACATCCATGATTTTCTTATATCACAGATAAGTGATTTAACTGAATATTTCAAGGTAAAATACACAAGATTAATTGAAAATAAAATGATAAATAGTTAATATATAATTTTTATAAACAAACATTGCCATGCTGGTTGTGTAACTGTCTTGTATTCATTGGTAATTTATTATTTTTCATATAATGAAATTATGATTTCAGTGTCAAACATATTACGCCGGATGTGACTATATCAGCTAATGTATTGTTTATTTGTCAACAAGCTATTTTGTAGTGAGGGCCTTAAAGGTTCCTAACTGCATCGTATTACTTCAAATGCAAGTAGTATTATAATATTTTATTATCACGCTGTGCACTGCACTGTGCCTGGCACTCGCCATTGTCCCTCTCTCCCCTCACCGGAAACGAGCCTGGAAAATCCTAAACTGGAACAAGCCACCAACGTCGGCCCGCTCGCCGCCTCCCCTCAGCTACAAGCACACAGCAAATCTCAACGTGGAGAATTTCTGCCTATGGCCTGTCACCCAACTGCGTACATACATTGCTACCATAATTATTAAGATTAAAATTGTGTAACATTTGGTGCATTGGCATGGTCAATTGTTTGCAGTGAACTTCATACTGTTTAATTACAAATGCTATTAATTACCAATATATTAATGGGCGGTAATCTCACAGTGTGCGCATATTTTACAAACGACACGTTTGGATCACTAGCCAGTCCTTTGAAAAAAATCCGAGGTGTTTTAACTTGACTGGACGTCGAACTCATGTGGTTAAAGTGAACGGTAAAGTCAACATAGATCGACTCATGGCTCGCTCTGTGATATATGTATAGTGTAATAGAGTGTTAAAGTGTTTAGTGGATATATTCGCTAATTTGTGTAATGCTAGGTTGGCCTCCTATAGCTAAATGTGTATCAAAATTAAAGCAAACCTTGTCAGCAACCTGCAACTGAGTACGCTCCAGTAACCGTGACAGGTGCTGCTGTGTAACACTGTGCTTGCCGAATGGTGACAAAGCAGCCGCTTCAGTACTCGAGGATAATTGGGCCAGATGATGCGATGTATTTCCGTCAGCAGAGGGTAATAACGGCGTGATGTGTCGACGCTAATACGCGATAATAACGGTAGCGGGGGCACTGATGGCCGAAGGTTAACAATATAACTAAATGCTCTTCCATACACCTGCGTTAATTCAGTACGATAACTCAGAATAATCCGCTCATTTCATTAAACTCTCGCTAAATGAGGCAGTCATAACATGTCAAATTATCGCAAGCTATAAAGCTTTGTCGGAGAGCAGTCCTTCCAAATCGCTGCATCCGCAACAATAACACTCATCAACTTTGTATTTGCAAAATTTCAGTTTGCTTTCATAAGGTTTCAGTGGAAGCTTCCTCCACAGTTTTTTCAAAGACAGGAATAAACACATTAAGTTAAAAGTATGTACCACAGCTTGTTTGTTTTCTGAAATAACAATTGTGCAGTACATGAGGAGTAACGTCACAAAATGGCAAATTTTCAGGAGAAATAAAATAATATTGTATTATGTTTTTGGAATTCTAAACAGAATACTTAGGTAAGGCTGTTGATAGAAATTTTGTTATTGACAAGATAAATATTGTATTCTATTGAACAGCCTATTTGGTAAGCTATTGTGGACATAATGCATTGTCGTATTTGAACATAGTGGCGTCTGCAATAGCATACGCAACAATGCTGTAACACTTAAAACAAATACCAATGAGTTAGGCATGTGTAATTTTCACGCGAGACCATCTGTATAAAATTGCTTCTAACATTGCTTAATGTAGCAAAATTAAATAAGCGACAAATTCTTCAAAGAAGATTTAAGGACGTTCATGAGGTGAGAATCCATTTTCCTTCGATATATAAAAACTAGCTGAAAACCCGGCTTTACCCGGGTTTATTTATTTCTACCTTGACTTAGTACTTCTCCTATCCTTTCTCTCTTTGTCCATCTTCTTTTTTCTAAAAACATGCTATATTTATCAGAGAATAAATAAGAAATAAGGCTGTCTCGCATAATGTACAAAATTACATGTAATATTCACAGAATATATGACATCAACTGCGATTGGGCAAAGCTGAAAATGGGTACCCAGCCGGGATTCGAACCCGGGTCTCCTGTTTTCGAGGCAGTTGCGGTGACCCCTACACCGCTGGGGACACAGTGATCACCGCACCCGCAAGGATTGCCTCCCGTCAGATACAAATTCCCAGCTTTGCCCTGCCCACAGTACTCAAACTCGTAGTTATGAAACTAATTCCCGTAAGAGTAAGGGCTTCAAACTTGCCCACCTCTCCCCACTAACGATGAGGGGTTGATGTCATATATTATGTGAATATTAAATAATAACAACTGCAGGATCAGAAGTGACGTCTGTTCTTCCGGAACATACGTCACATATATATTCATGTATCCAAACAGAGAAAGATAGTAATCAAAACACAAATGACATATAAAATGCGTACGATCTCATATTTATTGAGTTATATGTTGAACAATTGTGTAATTTTGCAGGTATGTTTTCTTTTTTACTGCTTTATTTATGTATTCTTATATTTCATTATTCGTATGCTTAACCTTACAGAGAAAGAGCTGAAGACATTGTAGCACGCATAGACCAAAGATATGGTCTTTGGCATCACGTTTCGTTGTATGTAACCTGCTTGCTATAGAGTCGCAAACGTCAACGCTGGCCTTCAGTCCGAATTTTTTTATAATTTGACGACTTTCAACCACCATATCTTCCACCCCCTTAACGCTATCGGCACGCATTGCTATGGTGTACAGCGAGAGAACTCGGACAACAATTACACATGGAACATTTGTTTTCGTCCTGTAGTTTTCGCTGCAGAGCGAAATATTAACACAAACATACGTAGAATTTTATATACTCCGATAACTTTCCATCCCAACATAATCCACCCTTTTATCATAATCAACCCTCTAGTAAGAATGCAACCAATAAAACCATTTTCAAAGAGTAAATCTAATTTTCAAAGAGTAATTATTGTCCCGCATTTCGCGTTGTATTCTTCAAATTATTAAATATCTATCAGATCGCTACAAAACCGTGCCATAAACTTCAGGTTAAATTAATAACTGTACAATTATTTAAGACTCTGCGTATTGTCGTTCGGACGTGATAAGCGTGCACCGAACAGACATTCACATTAATATATAGCCGGCCGCCGTGGCCGAGGAGACTAAGGCGCTCCAGTCACGGTCTGCACGGCCACTTCGGTCGGGGGTTCGAATCCCCCCTCGGGCATGGATATTTGTGCCGTCCTAGTTCGTAAGTAGTTCATAAGTAGTTTGTAAGTTCAGGGACTGATGACCCCGTAGTTAAGTCCCATAGACTTTACAAACATTTGAACATTTTATTAATATATATATATATATATATATATATAGATAGATAAATATATATCCGATCGCCATAAAACCGTGCCTAAAACCTTCCCCGGGTAGACATTAGTAACTGTACAAATTTTTAGCTCTTTATGTCTTTTGGTTCAGACGTGATAAACGTACACCGAACAGACATTCACATTTATAGATATAGATAGATTAAACCGACGGGTATGGACCTCGGTACTTTGGAAGATCTCGAAATCTATGTGCTCCACAAATCAAAGCCTAAAAGCGTGATTAGCGATCAAGTTGCAAGTAGTAGGCATTGGTTCTTTAAAATTTTTGATGATTTGCTCGATTAATTTTAGCTTATGACCGCAGTTTCTTTTATTCCATATCACTCAAGCCTCTTGATCCTTTGCATTCTATTTATTATACTCCTAAGCTCTTCTTTTATTTCTCTTTTCATTTGTGATGTCACGCCATCTTTTACCCCATTATTTTTTTAAATGTGTGTGCCGTAGGTCTGTTGGTCTGAGCGCGGCGTGCAGTTTTCCTGTTGCACCTTGACTCTGTTCCGCATGTCATACGTTTTAAATTTGTCTTATATACCCTTCCCGTTATGATCTTGTATCTCCTATAACCAGGCAGTTTCATCTAGTGTACCTAGGTTTCTTAACGTTTCACGATTTGTCGCACTAATGATTTATTTTGTGCTGTTTTATGTTATTCTTTTATCCTGCACCACGCCTCGTTATATTTCTCTTAGGCTCCCCGCCCTTGATTTTACCCGCAATATATAATTGTAATTTGATATATATATATATATATATATATATATATATATATATATATATATATATATATATATATAGTCTATGTACTTTGTATTGCTTTGGATATTTTATTTATACTGTTCCTTGTTTCCGTACTTATTACCAACGACATGTGAATCCGGCACTCTGAGCTTATTTTGCAAACTATTATACGGTTTTATGTTGCAATTTCCTATCATATACATTTTATTTACTGTTTTTTCCTGCTTTATGAACCTTTGCAATGAAGATGATTGCGTAATGTATACGCTACTTGTAGATTTGATTGTTCCATTGAAATGTATTCTTTTTGTTTTATGGTATGACATGGTGAAGCCCCCTTTTATCCTGCATATTTCACTGTGTAAAAAAATCGCTTTGTCATTTGATCTCTTCAATTTGCTCCTTTTTAATAATATTATATTAAGCATCACGTATAGCACGCCATCTGGTGGCGCCGATGTTTACTTTGGCACAAGCACATTGATGTAACTGTTTTCACTTTGTCTCATTATCTTTCTTGTATATCGAATGTTTGTACTGTCTATGTTATCATTCCTGTACAATGTGGTGAAGGCACCTTTTATATTATCCATCTTTTTATGCAAATATCCGTGTTCTTCTCATGATTGTGTGCTTCCTTCACAGTGTATCTGATGATGGGCTGCGACAGAAACCGGTCATAAAGTTATAATAAACCCTATTTGCAACCTATCAGCACTGAGTCTCAAATTTTTATATTACGACAAATTCTATTTGTTCAACTTTCTACTTTTTGGATCTGTAGTTTTTAAAATGCGTTCTGACGCCATCTGACTACAAGAGTGAGTTGAGTGAGTCATAAAATACATATTTTTATTGAGATGTGGTTCAACAGCCGTAAGATATTTGAGGAAATGCATACTGTAAACCATCGGCTGTTTATTATTTTTCAATCTTCTATCGGTTTCGGTTATAAACCATCTTCACGGAAGAGACCTACACAGACTGATCAAACAGGTGCATTATATGCCTCCTTATGCATACTGGCATGCATGTCACACAGTAAAAATAAATAAGACGTCACTAAGCGTCAAGTCTTAATTAAAAACATAAAATCAATGCCAGGCTGTGTGATGGTGAACCAAGGTCTATTGTAAGAGAACCTAATAACTATTGAACACATAAGTCAAATGAGTTAATTTTAACATGTGTGACATGCATGGCAGTATGCATAAGGAGGCATATAATGCACCTGTTTGATCAGTCTGTGTAGGTCTCTTCCGTGAAGATGGTTTATAACCGAAACCGGTAGAAACTGAGAAATAATAAACAGCTGATGGTTTGCAGTATGCATTTCCTCAAATAAAATAAATATTTCATATGCAACTCAATTTCGTCCTAAAGTGGAACTCACGCATTCTGAAAAGTTGATCTTCATATATTGAGTACTATAGTACTTAAAACTGTGACTAGCTATGAAAAGTTTGTTGTTTTTCAAATAGGAAGTGATATGTATCCTTTTGGTTGAAAGTTTTTAATAAATTGGCAATACATAAAACACCTCTTCAGAATATTTGAAAAGATTCAATGCCCTTGTTTTTAGTCGAGGAAATGTCACACGTATGTAATCCATGCGACCTCATAACATTTCGTTTTAGAGCGTGACCAATGCAGGGTTAAATACATTATAAATAAACAAAACGTACTCAGTGGCGTTTCGCTTCAAAGACAGCTCTTTGCTATCTTTCAAGATGGCGAAAATCGTGCCTGCTCACTAAATTTTAGCGCACCGATTGCAGCGGAGTTTTCTTTCTGTGTATACCTTATTCCCTGCGCAAGTCAGAGGGAGGACTCGAACCTTCGGCGGGAGAGGCCGCGCAATTCTCTACGATGCACTACAAACCTCGAGGCAATTCCCACGCAGCTCAGGTTCCGTTATTCACAGAGGGGTAAACTGACCTAGTGATAAGTAGTTTGGTCCACTATCTTTACAACCATTTGAATAAAAATTGGAATATTAAACACTTCCTGAAGCCCAACTAAATTTAGCAAATCGGTTAGGATTTGCAGTGTACGTAATAATAATAATAATAATCTTTTGTGTTCCGCAGGATCTAATTGAGGAGTAAGACTCCATGGTCATAGAACAAGTCGATACATGAAGTTTAAGACAAGAATGGTAAATGAAGAATTGTAAGTTTCCCTATGCACACGACAATCTTAAGACTAAGTGAAAAGAACAATAACGAAAAACAAATGAATTAACTTAATTGTTCAACTTTTCTAGGAGTTCCTCGACAGAATAAAAGCAATGAGCCATGACGTAACTCTTCAATTTAGATTTGAAAGCGCTTGGGTTAGTACTAAGATTATTGAGTTCTTGTGGCAGCTTATTGAAAATGAATGCTGCAGAATACTGCACACCTTTCTGCACTAGTGTCAAGGTGGTGTGACGCAAATGCAGATTCGACTTCTGTCTAGCATTCACCGAGTGCGAGCTACTAATTCGTGGGAATAAGTTAATATTATTAACAACAAACAACATTAAAGAAAATACGTACTGTGACGCCAGTCTCAAAATTCCCAGATTTCTGAAAATGGATCGACATGGCGTTCGTGAACTTGCACCACATATTTATCGAGCCACCCGCTTCTGAGCCAAAAATATCCTACTTGTATAAGTCGATTTACCCAAAAAATAACGCCGTACGTCATAAGTGAGTGAAAGTAATCGTAGTAGACTACTTTTCATGTTGAAAAATCACTTATTTCAGATATTGATCCAATGGTAAATAAATCAGAATTTAGTTTTGGACCAAGATCCTGACCACTGACTTTCTACGACAGCTTACTGTCCATCTGAACACCTAGAAATTTGAACTTTTCAGTCTCATTTATTATATGCCCATTATATGTAATCAAAATGTCAGCTTTCGTCAAATTATGTGTTAGAAATTGTAGAAACTAAGTTTTACTGTGATTTAACGTCAATTTGTTTTCTACAAACCATGAACTTATCTCTTTAACTGCATTGTTTGATACTGTGTCAATATTACGAACAATATCCTTCACTACCATGCTGGTATCATTAGCAAACAAAAAATCTTTTACAGTCACCTGTTATACTCCAAGGCATATCATTTATATAAATAAGAAACAGCAGTGGTCCCAAAACAGACCTATGGGGAACCCCACACTTTGCCCCATTCTGATTGTACGTCATGGCCATTTTGTACACTGTTGTTTGTTATTAGAGTAAGAGGTGAACCGGTTGCCAACTACTCCTCGTATTCCATAACGTTCCAACTTCTGCAGAATATTTTGTGACCAATACAATTAAACGCCTTTGTTAAGTCAAAGAAGACGCCTCATGTCCGTAGCCTTGGTATATGATGATCTTTATACAGCTTACAAAAGCACAATTTATTCATGAGTCGGCCCTGAGAAATCCACGAAAAACTGTGCTTTTTTTGGGTACAAAAAGCATACATTGTGGATACGGCCACTTCTATACTTTTTATTTATTGTACGTCGTAGAAATAAAAAATTACTTTTTTTTAATTTCTTTGATATCTTTTTCCATTACTACGTTCCCCAGGAAAGCGTTATAGGTCCCCTAATCTTCCTTGTATTTATAAACGATTTAGGAGACTATCTGAATAGCTCCGTTAGACTGTTCGCGGATGATGCTGTCGTTTATCAGTTAGTGAAGTGAAAAGAGGGTCAAAAGCAACTGCAAAGCGATTTAGACAAAATTTCTACGTGGTGCAAAAATTCGCAATTGACACTAAATAAAGAAAAGTGTGAAACAATACACATGACCACTAAAAGATATCCGCTGAACTTCAATTACGCGATAAATCAGTCAAACCTTAGGCCGTAAATTCTACCAAATATCTAGAAGTTACAATTACAAACAACTTTGACTAGAGAGAACACACAGAAAATATTGTGGGGAAGGCGAACCAAAGGTTATGTTACATTTCCAGAACGCTTCGAAGATGCACTAGCTCCACCAAAGAGACTGCCTACATCACACTTGTGCGTCCTATCCTGGAGTACTGTTGCCCATTGTGGGTCCCTCACCAGGTGGGCCTAATGGACGATATTGAGAAGGTTCAGAGAAGGGCAGCTCGTTTTGTTTTATCACGTTACGGTAGGGAGAGGGAGCGTAACGGAAATGTTGTACGAATTGGGGTGGAAATCATTAAAAGAAAGAAGTTATTTACTGCGGCGTGATCTGTTTGTGAAGTTTCAATCACCTACTTTTACTTCTGAATGTGAAAATATTTTGGTAGCACCCATCTACTTAGGGAGACATGACCATCCCAATAAAATAATAGAAATCAGATCGATAGCGGAACGATTTATGTGTTCTTTCTTCCCGCGAGCTATTAGAGAATGGAACGCTAGAGAAAAGTTATGAAAGTGGTTAAAGAACCCTCTGCCAGGCACTTAAATGAGATTTGCGGAGTATCTATGTAGATGTAGATACTAGTCGCAACAAAATCGGTTTTAACCCTGTTTTGTACGGTGGAACACGAATATCTAAATAACTAATTAAAGTGAAAGGCGCAAATTTTACCGACATACGCTATAAACATTTATCTAGAAACCATATTTTCCCGTTTTCGAAATCTGTATCTGCTGTAAAACTTAACATCCGTAATGCGGATTAACGACGTCGGTCGGAAAGCCGGACAGCGTGGATGCGGTTTCTAAGCGGTTTGCCACATCCCACTTGACCCTGCAAATGCGAAATATAAGCGAACAAAATGGAGAAGCTGCAAAAGGTAAATTGAACAATATATATCCGTCGGAATTTTACATTTCACGCGGTGCAGGCAAGAAGTCTTGCGAGCTAATTTTGGACACGTTCTCCGAAAACTGTCAAGAGCAGTTAAAGAGGCAACCCACACGCAATGGAAACATTTTAAACCTTATGGCTATGTACAGGCATGACCTTATTAACGATGATATTCTCATAATATATAACAACACCTGCGAATGGGCAAAGCTGAATATGTGTACCCAGCCGGGATTCGAACCCGGAACATTTCTGGAGACAGGATTGACATCTCACAGTGTCTCCGGACGAATTTTGGTTTGTTTGTTAGAAACTGATGGGCACATTTTGGGAAATTACACCACAGTGCTTACCCAACTCAATGCTTTATTATGTGAGATGCTATTGGGTTCAACCACAAATGACAGCTGGTGCGTGTTTACGTCACTGTGTCGATTTCGACGTACGTGAATGACATCCTCCCACCCGTAGCCATTCCCTTTCTGCACGACTTCGCAGATGCCATTTTTCAACCAGACAATGCGCGACCACATATTGCTGCAAACATTTGTGCGTCCTACGTACATACCCCTCCCTTAGGCGTTTGTTCGCGTCCAGCGAAGACGAATAAATTGTGAGATGACGTGTTCCAGTTCCCGATCCATAGCGTCATGAATGTGGCAGGAGTATTTTACGGAAGACAGATCTGAAGAATAAAACTCGAAATGCGGAACAATAATTACTGTTTGAAAATTATATTTACTCTTTGAAAATGGTTTTATTGGTTGAATTGTTGCTTAAGGGTTGATAATGATAAAACGGTGGAGTATATTGGGTGGAAAGTTATCGGCGTATATAAAATTCTACGTGTGTGTGTGCGTGTGTGTGTGTGTGTGTGTGTGTGTCTGTGTGTTAATATTTCGATCTGCAGCGAAAACTACAGAACGCAAAAGAACGATCTGTGTACAATTGTTGTCCGAAGTCTCCCGTTGTACACCATAGCAGTTCCATGCCGATAGCTATAAAGGGGTGGAAGATACGAAAATCGTCAAAGTATAAAAAAAATTCGAACTGAAGGCCAGCTATGAAGTTTGCGATTCTATTGGAAGGAGGTTACACACAGCGAAACGTGACGCCACTGACCACATCTTTAGTCAATGCGTGCTACAATGTCTTCAGCTCTTTCTCTGTAAGGATAAGCTTACGAATAAGGAAATATAACAAATAAATACCCGCGCAACGCCGGGTTTTCAGCTAGTTTGAATAAAAGCAACACCTGAGCACAATATTACACGAAGAAACTAACAGATTCCGCGATGACCTTTCTTACCAACATGTTTGCTTCAAGTTGTTTGGATCGTAGCAGATGAGGCTGTAAAACGCTTGTTGCATTATGTAAAATGATGCTTGATTTATTTAGAGCTGGTTATGCTAACTGAATGACCGTGACAACATATTAAGTTAACTTCGTGACAAAAGGCTGTTTAAATCGATCGGATTTCGTTTAATTCCGAAGATTTCTTCGCTGGCATTACTACAAAGTCACATTCATGAAAATTACATATAATGATATCTAGAAGTATCTAGTAAATTATAGATACAAGTCCAACAATGGCTCCCAGCATCATGTTAATCAGGATTACTTTTGAAAAAATAGAAACACTTCATGAATCATTAAGAGGTGCGTCCTTTTAAATAAATAAAAATATTCTAATTCTACCAACTATATTTTCATCATATTTAAAGAGAAAAGAGAACACACTCACATTTGGTAGTAAGGGAGTCCCTGATGTATGTCTAATCTTAGCGAAGGATAAAACATAAAAGACGAAGTGCACAACTGCAACGCCGGGTTTTCAGCTAGTTTGAATAAAAGCAACACCTGAGCACAATATTACACGAAGAAACTAACAGATTCCGCGATGACCTTTCTTACCAACATGTTTGCTTCAAGTTGTTTGGATCGTAGCAGATGAGGCTGTAAAACTCTTGTTGCATTATGTAAAATGATGCTTGATTTATTTAGAGCTGGTTATGCTAACTGAATGACCGTGACAACATATTAAGTTAACTTCGTGACAAAAGGCTGTTTAAATCGATCGGATTTCGTTTAATTCCGAAGATTTCTTCGCTGGCATTACTACAAAGTCACATTCATGAAAATTACATATAATGATATCTAGAAGTATCTAGTAAATTATAGATACAAGTCCAACAATGGCTCCCAGCATCATGTTAATCAGGATTACTTTTGAAAAAATAGAAACACTTCATGAATCATTAAGAGGTGCGTCCTTTTAAATAAATAAAAATATTCTAATTCTACCAACTATATTTTCATCATATTTAAAGAGAAAAGAGAACACACTCACATTTGGTAGTAAGGGAGTCCCTGATGTATGTCTAATCTTAGCGAAGGATAAAACATAAAAGACGAAGTGCACAACTGCAACGCCGGGTTTTCAGCTAGTTTGAATAAAAGCAACACCTGAGCACAATATTACACGAAGAAACTAACAGATTCCGCGATGACCTTTCTTACCAACATGTTTGCTTCAAGTTGTTTGGATCGTAGCAGATGAGGCTGTAAAACTCTTGTTGCATTATGTAAAATGATGCTTGATTTATTTAGAGCTGGTTATGCTAACTGAATGACCGTGACAACATATTAAGTTAACTTCGTGACAAAAGGCTGTTTAAATCGATCGGATTTCGTTTAATTCCGAAGATTTCTTCGCTGGCATTACTACAAAGTCACATTCATGAAAATTACATATAATGATATCTAGAAGTATCTAGTAAATTATAGATACAAGTCCAACAATGGCTCCCAGCATCATGTTAATCAGGATTACTTTTGAAAAAATAGAAACACTTCATGAATCATTAAGAGGTGCGTCCTTTTAAATAAATAAAAATATTCTAATTCTACCAACTATATTTTCATCATATTTAAAGAGAAAAGAGAACACACTCACATTTGGTAGTAAGGGAGTCCCTGATGTATGTCTAATCTTAGCGAAGGATAAAACATAAAAGACGAAGTGCACAACTGCAACGCCGGGTTTTCAGCTAGTTTGAATAAAAGCAACACCTGAGCACAATATTACACGAAGAAACTAACAGATTCCGCGATGACCTTTCTTACCAACATGTTTGCTTCAAGTTGTTTGGATCGTAGCAGATGAGGCTGTAAAACTCTTGTTGCATTATGTAAAATGATGCTTGATTTATTTAGAGCTGGTTATGCTAACTGAATGACCGTGACAACATATTAAGTTAACTTCGTGACAAAAGGCTGTTTAAATCGATCGGATTTCGTTTAATTCCGAAGATTTCTTCGCTGGCATTACTACAAAGTCACATTCATGAAAATTACATATAATGATATCTAGAAGTTTCTAGTAAATTATAGATACAAGTCCAACAATGGCTCCCAGCATCATGTTAATCAGGATTACTTTTGAAAAAATAGAAACACTTCATGAATCATTAAGAGGTGCGTCCTTTTAAATAAATAAAAATATTCTAATTCTACCAACTATATTTTCATCATATTTAAAGAGAAAAGAGAACACACACTTACATTTGGTAGTAAGGGAGTCCCTGATGTATGTCTAATCTTAGCGAAGGATAAAACATAAAAGACGAAGTGCACAACTGCACTCTGAGTAGCTCGTAAAAGATAGATGACCATTCAAAGGACCGTAAGCAGCTGCCAGAGAAATCGGTGGTTAGCGACAAGTGTCGCAGATATATTTTTTACTAAATAAAATTTTCAGTGTAATACTACAATTTCTTTGATATCTTTTTCCGTTATACTCGTACCAAAATCGGTGGAACGCGAATGTCTAAATAACTATCTAAAGCAAAAGGCGCAAATTTCAACGACATACTCTGTAGACATTTATCTAGAAACCATATTTTCCTGTTTTCGAAATATGTATCTGGTGTAAAACTTAACATCGGTCATGCGGAGTTACTCCGGATTAACGATGTCAATCGGAAAGCCAGACAGCGTGGATGCGGTTTCTAAGCGGTTTGCCACATCCCACTTTCGCTAAAACCAGGCTGCTACCCAAATCCCGTCGCAGATAGATGATTTGTAAACATTTAACAAATTTCAGCTCACTTTCACATCTAAAACACTGTATAAAGACAATTAGGGTACACGCAATTTCTCCCAGGTGAGTACGGGGTAGCGACCTGAAGGGCATCTTGTCACTTCTTAGCTGACATGCCATATTGTTAATAACCGTGCTGGCCCTGCAAATGCGGAATATAAGCGAACAAAAAGGAGAAGCAGCAAAAGACAAATTGAACAATATCTACCCGTCGGAATAATGTGCAGCAACATCCTAGACGGCAGTCATGTATAGATTCGGACCTCTCTAGTTACATTTCAGGCGGTGCAGACAAGCAGTCTTGGGAGCTAATTTTGGACACGTTCTCCGAAAACTGTCAAGAGCAGTTAAACAGGCAACCCACCCGCAATGGACATATTTTAGACCTTATGGCTACGTACAGGCCTGACCTTATTAACGATAATATTCACAGAATATATGACAACACCTGCGAATGGGCAAAGCTGAAAATGTGTACCCGGCCGGGATTCGAACCCGGGTCTCCCGCTTTTAGGCAGTTGCGCTGACCACTACACCACTGAGTACACAGTGATGACCGCACCTGCAAGGAGTACCTAAGCACGTCTCCCGTCAGATACAAATTTACAGGTATACCATGCTCACAATACTCAAAATCGTTGTTACTTTGTACTAATTACCGTATGAGTAAGGGCTCCAAACGTGCCCAACCTCCTCATGAACGAAAGGCTCATTCTTGTCACTGGTATATTATATATGTACATGTGGCGTCTATTCCGAAAGAACGGACGCTACTTCTGATCATTCAGTTGTTATTCTTTCATATTCACAGAATATATGACATCAACTGCAAATGGGAAAAGCTGAAAAGGTGTACCCAGCCTGGATTCGAACCTGAGTCTCCCGCTTTCTAGGCAGTTGCGCTGACCACTACACCACTCGCGACACAGTGATCACCGCACCTGCAAGGACTACCTAAGACACAAATTCTTTTTCTTTAGGCGTTCTTTTTTTCCTCTTTCTGTTTCGGAGGGAATAAGAAAGGAGATGCCTAATAGTGGTACAGTGTACCCTCCGCCACGAACCATACGGTGGATTGCGGAGTATGTATGTAGATGTAGATGTAGAATATCACTGGAGACAGGAATGACATAATATTTATGGACGAATCTGAGTTTGTTTGTTAGAAAATCATGGACACATTTTGGGGAATTGCGTCACAGTGACTGCTTTCGCAACTCAATGCTTTATTAAATGAGAAGCTATTGTGTTCAACCACAAATGACAGTTGTTGCGTGTCTACGTCACTGTGTCACGTTCGACGTACGTGAATGACATCCTCCGACCCGTAGCCATTCCCTTTTTCAGCAAGACAATGCGCGACCACATATCGCCGCACGAACACGTCCGTTCTTGCTCTGACCCATCAGATTGCCAGATGTGTCGCCAATCGAAAATGTGTGTGATATGGAGAACCGGCATAACAGCGACCCAATGCTAACTACCGCAGATGGATTTTTTTGTACCAGGTGAATGCTGTATAGAACCCGCTCGATTAGTCGTGCGCTCTAACGCGCCGCTATCCGAGACGGGAAGGCGTACCGGCCCCGGTTCGAATCGTATACGTTTATAGAGCTTAAGGGGCTTAACTGCGGTGTCATCAGTCCCTAAGCTTACAAACTACTTATGAACTATCATATACCTCCATGCCCGAGGGGGGGGGGGGTCGAACCCCCAACGGGGACGGCCTCGCGCATCGTAGCATAGCGCCTAAATGTGCTCGGCCCTTCCGCCGCGGCCGGTTCGAATCCGCCAGTCGGATTAACGAAGTCGGTCGGATTGCCGGCCAGCCTGGTTTTTAGGCGGTTTTCCACATCCCCCTAGATGAATACCGGGCTGCTTCCCAAGCCCCGCCTCACACGATTCACAAACATTTCATAACTCTTTATGCTGTCACACATATGAACTATACACACACATTTGCGGTACACATTTCCTCCCGGGGGGCAGGTGGTGGGAGCAAAGACGGGCATCCGCCCCCCCCCCCTTCAATATTAACACGCCAAATCCAAACTAACAAGCCGACCCTGCATGTTCGGGAAGGGGCTGAAGAGAGAGAGAGAGAGAAAGTGTATGCTCTTACTGTGGTGTCGCACAAGTCCAAAGTGCGCGCCACCTACTTTCGCCGCGCGCCGCCATGCACGCACGGCGCAGCGTTCTTACGACGTCAGCCACGAGCGCCCTCTGCTAGAACTCCGCTCGTGGCCACCACTGAACGACATCGTTCATTTGGGACTGACGTAGGAACCAGTTAACACTTCGGAATCAGATAGGCACCAGTGAAGACTTGGCTATCGTACAGGCACTAGGCAGACCTCTAGCTCAACTATGTATCAGCATTCTGCAGTACTGAGCTATGTAAAAGTTAAGTATTGTATAAATTCTGTGCAATATATATCTCGTTCTAATTTACTCTAGTGTTTCTAGTTTCTGGCTGCTCCCCTCCGTACCTGCACCAGCGTGCTATCTTTATTCCTATGTCGGTCTCATTCCACTCGGCCACCGACACCTACGACGGAAACGAGACACAAAAGCGGCGACGAGGCTGGGACACAAAACTTACGGTATAGAAGGCTATACCACAGAACGCTATCAGGAGTAAAATATAGAGAGTAAAGAGTTACATTCAACTTGTGCAAAAACCAGACAGCAGTTATGAGAGTTGAAGGGCATGAAAGTGTCGCAGTGGTTGTGAAGGGAGTAAGACAGGGTTGTAGCCTTTCGCCAATGTTGTTCAATCTGTGCAATGGGTAAGTTGTCAAGGAATGCAAGGAAATTTTGTAGAGGGAATTAAATTGCAGGGAGAGGGAATAAAAACCTTGCGGCTTGCTGATGACATTGTAATTCTATCAGAGACAGCAAAAGACCTGGGAGAGTAATTAAACGGAATGGACAGTATCTAGAAAAGATGGTATAAGATGAACATTAACAAGAGTGAAACAAGGGTAATGGAATGTAGTGTCAGAAAATCAGGCGATGCTGAAGGAATTAGATTAGGTAATGAGAGAATGAAAGTAGCAGATGATTTTTGATATTTGGATAGCAAAATCTGATTGCCGAACTAAATAAGATCAAAAATTCAGAATGGCTATGGGAAGAGAAGAGTTTCTGAAGAAGCAAAATTTGTTAACATCCAATATTTAAATGTTGGAATGTCCTTTCTGAAAGCATTTGTCTGTAGTGTAGCATTGTATGGTAGTGTTAACATGGACGATCAGGAGTCCAAACAAAAAGAAGCTATTGAAATGTGATGCTAGAGGCGAATGATAATGATTAGATGGGTAGATCTCGTAACTAATGAGGAGGTGCTTGACAGAATTGCAGAGAAAAGGAGTTTCTGGCATATCCTAAGAGAAGGGATAGTTTGGTGGGACACATCCTGAGACATCAAGTAATCGTCGACTTAGCATTAAAAGGAAGTGTGTGCGGTAAAACTTGTAAAGGGAGACCGAGGCACGGATGCAGTAAACAGATTCAAAAATCTGCCTTACGTATTCTCAGATGAAGAGGCTTGCACAGGACAGGATAGCATGGAGAGCTGTATCGAACCAGTCTGCGGACTGAAGACTAAAATTACAAAACGCCACTCGCTCCTTATACATGTCGATGCAAACAACATGGAACAAGTTTTCAGGGTCCTGTACATGCTAAGTAACAGACATGGTAAACCAACTTGGCTGATCTGCTTATCGTTTGTTCAGAACATATTAATGAACATGTCTTACGAATATATACTTCATATAGGGTAAGGTGGTACAAATTCGATATAGGTACAATTCTGATCAACATAAATTTTCGCGCCATTTGTCAGTCTCGTAGTGTGGCATTGTAGCGTAGCAGGTTTCTGCAGCTCCTCCTGTCTTTTCCAAGAATACACCGCTTTGCCCTAAGGAGAGAGAAATTTGTTCACTTTAGGAGATAAGTGAAGCTACTTAGTCTAACGAGCTCTTGTAAATTTTCTATTTAAGGGTGACTAGATTCTCTACCCAAAATGCAATGTTTGGTACAACGAAGTAAGCGTTGGTGCTTGACGGAAAAAGTGCTTTTTATGTGGAAGCTGCCCTTAGTCAAAATTCTACTAGGAAGTGATCACAATTGTACCTAGTGTGGTACATTTTCGATCGATTTTTCTCAATTCTGTAACTTCTTTGTGTGTCTATACCGACATTTGTAATTGTGTAATATTTGTGTTACATATTAGTGAAACATCGAAGAACAAGTGCTATAATTAAAATTACATCTTTTCTCAATATATTTCCTGTTACAATAACATTTGTCCGAAATGATCGAAATTGTACCACCTTACCCTATCTAGACGAGATTTTTCCTTTAATTCTGATGCTAAGTATATGTACAACGCGTTTTATTGGCTAGTATCACTAATACCCGTTGATTGGTTATTGACCAACGTGTTACAGTATTGTTATTTGCATTTACCTAGATCTTGGGCTAAGAAGAAATTTATCAAAATATCTGGGTCTAATATCTACATTATATTACCGTATTTTACCGACATTACTGAATGTGTCCTGACTGGTCTGAAACAGATTCTTATCTTGTATTACTTTCTTAATGACGTGTTCTTAGTGAGACTATGTCACCATAAGCGGTCTGTATGAACCTATTACTTTAATTACCTTTTGATTCTGCAGCCACTGCTAGTTGATCAACAAATTATCATAAATCATTGTTGTCTACGTTCTGGTATAAAATTCATTTGAACTCTCTTCAAGGAAATCTACGGCAAATAGATACGTTACGCTAGCTTCAGTAGCGATTAACGCAGTTTTCGAGTCTATTCAGACCTTCTACTTTCTTTTCAGTCGCACTCCAGCTATCATCTGGCACTTACGGGACAAACACCGTTTGACGAAAGCATGACATGACGTCTGCAAACGTATGTGCCTCCTCCCCCTCGGTTTGTGGATGGACGGTACGTCGGCGTTTGTTCGCGTCCAGCGAAGACAAATGGCTCGTGAGATGACATGTTCCCGACGTTTACCGAGCCAGAGTGTCATGAATGTGGCAGGAAGACAGAGTGGGAGGTCGGAACGCTTATTTAGTAACCATGGCAACGAAGGTGGCAGAGTAACAAAACAAAAAACAAGCAATATTACACCAGAGATTATCACAAGAGCTACCGTTCTTTTTTGTATTACCCAACGGTGAAACGTTACGTTAGGAAAGTAGATACAGATACACGACAAAATGTATAACTTTTCATGTAGGACAACCACAGTTGAAAGATTCCGTTAACAACATAGTGCCTTCCCAGACCATTTCATAGAAGATACGGGTTGTGGCGCTCTGTTTTGCCAGCCGCCACGCGTCAGCGTGAAGTTCAGTGTTGAAAGTGCAGTGCAGTGTAGCGACTGAATCAAGTGAACCGCGTTTATAATTAGTTCCTTACCGGCCATCAGAGGCACGCTACTATCGCTGGTGTAATAAATGAACCACGGCTGTTAATCATAGTTCATCGTCCAGCCGCCAGGAGCGCTGTATATTTTTACGTGTTCTAGTATATTCCATAGGCGATGTATACTCTATGATTTTTTATGTTACTCTCTCTGCAGTTTACTCTCTGACAGTTTTTGTTTTTCAGTCAGTTCCTTCTGTTGTCGACTGAAGAGTTGTGTTACCAGTAAACCTCTCGCGTCTAATTTATTTATTTTATATAGTCTATCTACTCAAATTACGATGATACCGACAGGGTCATCAAATCTCGGACTCCTTTCTTTTGAGCAGATAGTTTTTAAAAGTGTTTATAAACAATTTTGAAAGAAGCCTGAATAAATAAGAGGCAATGATCTCAAACCGATTTCGTATCAGACCTTTTTAATGATTTGAGAAAACACCTGAGGATGCAATAATAAGTTGCGAAACCGATCGTGTATCCTTCAATAAAGGATTTCAACAGTAGCAGCGGACCTGTTCTTTAAAATAAGGACAAATTTTACCAAATCATTTGTAATTTACTTACAAATCTCGAGCTTGAAACGGCGCGACATGTTTCTCGACTAAGCTGATCAATTAGGATTATCTGCTAAACAATCTCAGCTATGGCAGTCTGTTTGTGGACATGTGCTGGTGTGTTAATTGACGCTATTATGTCCGCTTTGATGTTGGACCGTTACAAGGGCGGTACTGGTAATAGCCGATACTGTGTGCTATGCGTCACACTTATGATATGTATATACACGATGCATTAACGGATTACGAGACATTCGTCTGAAAATGACATATTAATCTGCAATCAGAGGGCATTGCGTGTTATGTACAAAACATCCCTGGTAGTAAGTTACATTAAGGATTTTACATGCGAAAGAGAAGACTGAAATTGCCTACAAGAATTTATGATGTCTGTGGAAGCTTGCGCAAAACAAACGGAAACAAATGTCCTAACAGGAAAAAACTGTAAATTAGTTATCTGAGGAGTACACGCTGTAAGAAAGCTATACTCTTCTCTTTAACGTGTAATATTTAATCTGAACAAAGTTCTACGGAACACAATGAAAAATAAACTGACGTAGATAAATAGGGACCAAACTTGTACATTTACGAGCACTTTCCTACTTGCTCAACAACAAAAGATAATGATTTAAAGCATTCATTCAATGCGACTCTGCAATTCACTGAGCTACTATCGTCACTGCATTTAATAACGAATACTCCATTGCGAAGAGTAACTCATTTGACGTTTTTTAAGTTTAGTGGGTGAGTGAAAAAATGTAAAAGGTAATTTACCACCGAGTTACACAGGTCAGAATTTACTTCAGACAAAATTAGTAGTCCATTTATGTATCAGGCTTCATTCCATGGTGGAATTTGTGCTCCACGACTGTATTTGATTTGTGGAAATTCTTTCAGCAATCAGTCGTAAAAATATATTTATTTATTTTCGCAATTCTAGTTTCGACCAGTGTTCATTATCAATGCTAAAATAAATACAAAAGAACCAGTTAGAATAACATACATGTCACATTATAAGCCAATTGTAAAAGTTTCAGTTAAAGTCAATGATCAATATACATACCTTAAAAACAATTAAAATACTTAAAACATCTCGACCTCCATGTTGGAGGTTGCGTTCGTACGGACGCAGCTGTTACAATTCTTACACAGTTGACGTCAGCATGCGTCATTTGCGACTAAGGCGCCCTCTTTAAAGTTTCATATAAACAACAAATTTATACGAGGTATGTTTATGGTAAAAATAGTTAGTTTTATCGTAATTTTAGTAGGCACTTTAAACTGTTCTTTATTAATGAGTCTCGTTTACTGTTTATATATAATTGGTGGTAAAATGTGAGCAACAGTTTTAAATTTTTTTATAAAATTGATGAACTGTTAATAATTTTGTTCACAGTCATAATCATAAAATCAAATGATCTCAATTTTAAAAGTAGCTGTAGTAGTAAGTACAGTCGTCAGATTGTGCTAGGCAACGTCTATCCCAAAACTGGCTTAGATCGTTTATATTATAAAACATGATTGTCTCTTAGAGTTTGCCTTAAAACATGTAACAGATGTAGTCTAGTGCTGAAAGTACTGTACATTCATACTGTATACATAAAATTACTTTATGTGTATAATATTTGTCACTGTATTTGTATGAAAGGTACTCGTATGTGACAGGCGGGAAATTTAGATGTAAATATCGGTCGTCCAGGGCATTTGTTGGTTTCAGCTTCAAGTAGCTGATTTTTTAATAGCTCCCAGAAATGGGAAGTTTTTTTATATCGTTTGCTCATTGAGCAGTGCCACTTTAGTAGAGATCTGATGGCGATAGATTACGAATCCTTCCCACAGGTCCATGCTTTTACCTTTTTCACATGTATGGAGCAACTGCATGTGTGTTGTTATAAGAGGTGGTTTGTTTTTCCTTTCTATAAGGTGGGCAACGAAATTTGATTTTTCGGCCGCGTTGTGTCGATCTACTGCGATGTGTTCGCTGAATTTGGTTTCTAGCCGTCTGCTTGTTTGCCCAACATAACAGGAATTGCATTCAGGACAGTTAATTCTATGTATACCTGATCTTTGGAAAACATTGTTTGCCTCTACATTGTTTTTCAAGACTTTACCTAAGTTACTGGTGGTGGAAAATGCCCCTTAATTTTTTGTTTTCTGAAGACTGCTGTAATTCTGTCGCTAATGGTAAACAGATAAATTTATTATGCATGTCGTTTACAACAGGCGATCTAGTTTCATTCTGTTTCTTGCTCAGCATATTATTATACATGCTGTCAACAAAATTGGGTGGGTGGTTGTTGATTTTGGCAATATATTTTATTGTATTAAGTTCTGTTTCTGTTTGAAAGTGGGATTTTTAGTATACGATTAATGGCAAAATTAAAGTAGGCTTTCTTGTGTTGACTGGGATGGTTAGAATTGTAATCTATAACACAATCTGTGCACGTGTTTTTCCGATAAATTCCGAATTAATGTTTCCTATTTACACGCGTAATGTACCAATCAAGGAAACTGATGGACCTATTTTTCTCGATTTCGCACGTGAACCATTATTTTATGATGAAGGTCATTGAACTTGTTAACAATTGCTTTAATATCTTCATCGTTCCCTTAAATTAATAACAGAGTGTCATCAACATATCTGAAATAGTATATTAATCTGAGTTGTCTTGAAAAAATTTTGTTTCCAAATGATTGACAAAAATGTCAGCTAAAAGTCCTGACAGGAACTTTCTGTAAAAACATACTACCATTGAATTTAAAATAATTGTATTTTAGGATTAAAGTAAGAACCTCCATGTATTCGGTGATTTCCCTATTGGACAATGTCTTTTGCATTAAGAAGTTTTGCTTAACAATTTCAAGGGTTTCATTAACTGGTATGTTGGTATACAAATTCGTAAAATCTAAGGAAACCAATTTCATATCGTCTGTTACTAGTACATCTTCAATTTTGTCAACTAGTTCATAACTGTTTTTCACTGAATACTGCTGGCTGAAAATAAAGTGCTTTTTTTTTTTTTTTTTTTTTTTTTTTTTTTTTTTTTTTTTTTTTTTTTTTAATTCCAAACATTTTTTTGCTACTTTACTAAAGGGGGCACCTCTACTGTTAACGATTGGCCTAATAGGCATGTTTTCTTTATGGATCTTTATTTGGGCTCTGTGGGGATATGCGGGTTCATTACTCTTAGTTATGGACATCTTTTGGGCGAAAAGATTTCACTACATTCTTTTAATTTTTGATTTATTTTCTTATGTGAATCTGTAGTTAAATCTGTATTAATCTTTGTGATGTTATTTTCTTCAAAGAATTGTTCAGTTTTTGTAATATATTCGTTTTCATTTATTATTACTACTGACCCTCCCTTATCTGCTTTGGTTACTATAGCACCTTCATTTAGTAACTTAATATTAATACGATCAATCATTCTCTTTTCATTATTGTTCTTTATACAACTGTTATTAGTTTCCCTTTCGACAATCTTATTTACTAATACAGCATTGATAATGACCACACAGTGATCGAAATCTAGATTTGCGAATAAATAAATATATTTTTACGACTGATTGCTGAAAGAATTTCCACAAATCCATTTATGTAGTTCTCATGCGATAATAACCAACAACGTGACAATGATGCATGGAGAAAATTTTGAAATCAAATAGTATAATTCGTACTTTTAATGAGATTATCATGGCTAAAGGAGAACAGCAAATGAGGAAATGAAGATTTGAAGCCGATTACAGAAAATTTTTTATTTTCTATTTAATTTGAACGTAATATGTAATATTCCACGGATGCTACGCATATCCATCATTTTAATATGCATCGCCGGCCGCGGTGGCCGAAGGAACTGAGGCGCTCCAGTCACGGTCTGCACGGCCACTACGGTCGGGTGTTCGAATCCACCCTCGGGCATGGATATTTGTGCCGTCCTTAGTGTTAGTTAGTTCATAAGTAGTTTCTAAGTTTAGGGACTGATGACCCCGTAGTTGAGCCCCATAAGCTATACAAACATTTTTTTAAGATGCATAACAGCATGTGATTATATTCCTATTTTCTTTACTTTTTCAACTTTTATAAATCGATCACAAACACAGGGAGGACTCGAAATTCCGACGGTGAGCAACTCCGCCAAGGTTTGAGATCATTGCCTCTTATTTATTCAGGCTTCTTTCAAAATTGTTTATAAACACTTTTAAAAACTATCTGCTCAAAAGAAAGGAGTCCGAGATTTGATGACCCTGTCGGTATCATCGTAATTTGAGTAGATCGACTATATAAAATAAATAAATTAGACGCGAGAGGTTTACTGGTAACACAACTCTTCAGTCGACAACAGAAGGAACTGACTGAAAAACAAAAACTGTCAGAGAGTAAACTGCAGAGAGAGTAACATAAAAAATCATAGAGTATACATCGCCTATGGAATATACTAGAACACGTAAAAATATACAGCGCTCCTGGCGGCTGGACGATGAACTATGATTAACAGCCGTGGTTCATTTATTACACCAGCGATAGTAGCGTGCCTCTGATGGCCGGTAAGGAACTAATTATAAACGCGGTTCACTTGATTCAGTCGCTACACTGCACTGCACTTTCAACACTGAACTTCACGCTGACGCGTGGCGGCTGGCAAAACAGAGCGCCACAACCCGTATCTTCTATGAAATGGTCTGGGAAGGCACTATGTTGTTAACGGAATCTTTCAACTGTGGTTGTCCTACATGAAAAGTTATACATTTTGTCGTGTATCTGTATCTACTTTCCTAACGTAACGTTTCACCGTTGGGTAATACAAAAAAGAACGGTAGCTCTTGTGATAATCTCTGGTGTAATATTGCTTGTTTTTTGTTTTGTTACTCTGCCACCTTCGTTGCCATGGTTACTAAATAAGCGTTCCGACCTCCCACTCTGTCTTCCTGCCACATTCATGACACTCTGGCTCGGTAAACGTCGGGAACATGTCATCTCACGAGCCATTTGTCTTCGCTGGACGCGAACAAACGCCGACGTACCATCCATCCACAAACCGAGGGGGAGGAGGCACATACGTTTGCAGACGTCATGTCATGCTTTCGTCAAACGGTGTTTGTCCCGTAAGTGCCAGATGATAGCTGGAGTGCGACTGCAAAGAAAGTAGAAGGTCTGAATAGACTCTAAAACTGCGTTAATTGCTACTGAAGCTAGCGTAACGTATCTACTTTGCCGTAGATTTCCTTGAAGAGAGTTCAAATGAACTTTATACCAGAACGTAGACAACAATGGTTTATGATAATTTGTTGATCAACAAGCAGTGGATGCATAATCAAAAGGTAATAAAAATAATAGGTTCATATAGACCTCTTATGGAGACATAGCCTCACTAAGAACACGTCATTAAGAAAGTAATACAAGATAAGAATCTGTTTCCGACCAGTCAGGATACATTCAGTAATCTCGGTAAATTATGGTAATATAATGTAGATATTAAGCGCAGATATTTTGATACAATTTCTCCTTAGCCCAAGATCTAGGTAAATGCAAATAATAATACTGTAACAGCAAGTCGCCTTAGAGCACTAGACCACTATACCGCGGCTTATTACTTTTTTTTCTGTGTATGTGGTTTTGTGTAGAAACTCCGAAATTAAATAAATTTAAAAACAAATTGAGGTTTCGAGGCATTCTGTTCAAATCAAATAAACATTGAATTATACACACGATTGAGTTCAACAGTCGCATGCGTACAAAACGTGTATGTAGAAGCAAAATACCCTCACAAGAATTACTCACTGTTATAGAGGCAATTATGCCTGAATGATGGGATCTGGTAAATAAAAATCTTCTTTGGAGATATCTACACAGAATTCCAATGGAAGCTTCCACAGCTGCATAGGGGAGTGTTTACTGCACTGTGGAAGATAGGGGTAATGGAAGCATTAATAGTGACGGTGATGCAATTTCAATGATTCATATTCTGAAAGAATTAAATATCCAGACTTGAATGGCTATGATTTCAGCTGTATCTGTTGTTGATCGGCTGTGATTAAACGTAGCAACGACAGCTGCAAAAACTGTTACCAAGGAGGCAAATTTAAATAAAAAACGAGGAAAATATTACGGAAGATACAGAAATCGGTTTCCGAATTACTCGAAATCTGAATTTTTGTCTTTCGGGTACAGTTTTCTCGTAAATGACTTAAATTCATCGAAATTGGTTCGTATAATTAAAGTAACCTTCCTACCCCTCCTTGCTACTATTTTCAGGAAACTAGAATACACTGAAGACATGTGCGACTGTTGTTCTGAATTTTTAAATATATTTATCTTTGTAAAATAATGGAAGTTTGTGACTTTTTCACAGATCAGCATCAGATTGGAAATTATAGGCATAACACAATTCCCTGATTGTTGTCTGCAGCCTGTTTTTCTAAGATTTTGCCGTGAGTAAACAGTGTTCTTACTTCAGTATTTTACATATATTACTGTATACTCAATTTAATAAAAATCTAACTCATTTTCTTAGCAATGCTTTGAGCTTAGTTATTTGTACTTATTTTGACCTATCGTTGCTTCATAGATAAACAAGACAGGGAGGGAAAAACAAGCAGCCCTTTCAGGGACTGTTTCCTTACAAGTATATGAATACATCACTATTTTATAGAACCTAAGTTACTGATTTCCAAAAGTCTTTCCACTGTATGAATACTTCGGTTGACATGGAACAACATTACTAGGATGTGCGTGGCACAATTACGAAACGATTCAGCACAGTTGTTAACACACTAGACTCGTGATCGGAAGGACAGTGGTTCAAATACACCTCCGCCTATCCAGATTTAGGTTTTGGGTGATTTCCCTAGATCACTCCTGATAAATTACGAGATTGTTTCGTTGAAAGTATGTGGCCAATTTCCTTCTCCATATTAATAATGTTGATTAGTAGTTCTCCTATCCCCCCTCTCTCTCCTTATCTCTGTCGTTTTCTTCTAAGAATATATTTATGGGAGAATAAGGCTGTCTTCCATAATATACAAAATAATAAGTTCAGTATCCAAACAAAGGATAGTCATCAAGATACAAATGATATGTAATATTCATGCATTCATTTCAAATCAAATGTTAAGCTTATGGGACTTAACTGTGTGTTCATCAGTCCCTAAACTTACAAACTACTTATAAACTAATTTATACTAAAGACAGCACAAACATCCATGCCCTAGGAAGGATTCGAACCCCCGACGGGGAACGGCCTCGCGCATCGTAGCACAGCGCCTCAATGCGCTAGGCCGCTTCACCGTGACTGCATTCATTTAATTCAAAACTTGATTATAAACAATACTTCTGGTTACATGTATAGGAACTAATACGAATAAATTCTCTGGTGAAACCACCTTGAGCAATCGACATGAAGTGGTCCGTGTGAGACACATTGAGTTGTGAACTCTACTCCGCAGTAAATGCGAAGGTACATTCAGCTGTATGTGTTTATATTGTCTGTAAAATTTCCTGGTAGTTTAGAAATTATAAATTGTTACGTCATACCGAATGCCGTAGTTATACTCCATGAACAGCGAAAAAGTAGTAAGCGAGAAACGTTTTGTGGTGTGGCACAAGTATGAAGTGCGCGCCACGTACTTTCGCCGCGCGCCTCCATGCACGCACGGCGCGGCATTCTTACGTCGTCAGCCACGAGCGCCCTCTGCTGCAACTCTGCTCGTGGCCAACACTGAACAGCATCGTTCACTTCGGAATCAGATAGGCACCAGTTAAGACTTGGCTATCGGATAGGCCCTAGGAATCATCAGTAGGCAGGCCTCTATCTAATCTATGTATCAGCATTCTGCAGTCAAGAACTATGTAAAAGTTAAGTATTACTAAGTCTCTATGAAATATATATCTCGTTCTAATTTACTCTAGTATTTCTAGTTTCTGCTGTCCCACTGGCTGGTCACCTCCGTACCTGCACAAGCGTGCATCCTTTATTCCTGTGTCGGTTTTTTTCTACTCGGGCACCGACACCTACGACAACCTGCGGACGAGACACAAAAGTGGCGACGAGGCTGGGACACAAATGTGGCGAGGAGGATGGGATACAAATCTTTTTTCCTTTCATCATTATGATGTGGTTGTTAGCGAGACAAAATATAATAATAGTTTGAAATTAAAGTTCGTTGCAAGTCTCTAAGTACTATCATTCTTATATAGCGTATGAATCAAGTCTCGTAGCATGATGTGGCGGTTTATTCGACTAGTACTGTTTATGATGTCATATATCCTGAACCATGTGTCGTTAGTTGTTTCTTACCCAACAGCATTGTTACCTCACGGTAAGAAATATGTGTACCAAACTTTGTTGAAATCGGTGAGTGGTTTAGGAGAAAATGTGCAGCATTGTCGCTTGAAGTAGCAGTTTTTCGCGCAGCTCATTGTTTATGACGTCATATCTCTTGGACTGTGTATTGTGTCTGATCGTCAGACTTACGGCGACTGTCCTCATGAATTGAAGCTTACGTGTGCAATACGTACACACAAACAACCACACGAACATCCTGCTATATATATATATATATATATATATATATATATATATATATATATATATACTATCCCTCTTCTTATCCACACGAAAGGACCATATTTATGAGTACGTTCATTCAACACAGGCACAGGAACGTCTATCTAAAAGAGTTACTGTTTTGGCGCTTATTACTAAGGCTTCACTTGCCACTCAAAGGGACTCTATGCGCTTTTTGGTGCCTTTCGTGTTTTAAAACCGACGCCTGTGAAAAGCGTTGTCTGACGTTCCAGTTTGGCAAGCATTTTAAAAGACCGCTGGCTTCCATTATTACGACTACACTGATAGCTCGCCAGCGGTTTTGAAGCGCGGACTGAATTTGCGATCGCAGCCATTCTGCGCTTCTCTTGTGTCTGTTTATTTCTCTGTACGCGGAAACAGACACCGTGTATGAGGCGCAATCTAAGCAGCATTTTGCTCTGCTACGTTTCCTGTTCCATGCTTCTGTATTTATAGACTTATTAAACGAGATAGATTCATAGCGGTCTTAAGTCGGAACCGTTTAACAGAGTAAAGTACACAGGCAAGATTTATGTTCATTGACATTTTTCGTAATTTTTTGGTACTAGGGATCCGTAGTCTCTGTTAAATTGTTACATAGTTATTGAATTTCGTTTGATTTCTTATACCAATTTATTTTTGTTTCTGCACAGAAATACCTGCAGTTCAAATTGTAGCATTACATTAAATATTTGTGCGACTCGGTAGCACAGTGGATAGTGCCATACTATGAATGAAAAGGTCGCGAATTCGATGCCCGCCATGTCTTACGATTTTTATCTGTCATTTTCCACTTCTTTCACCTCTGGAAGAGTTGCTGATGTGAAAAATATCGAGTAGCACCGTGGTTCGGAAAACGTGTTAAACTGTAGGTCCCCCTATAACTGTCTGGGTGAGTTCGAAGGTCGGAGGAAGGCAACGGCATACCATCTCCAAAGAGGACCATGCCTAGTACAGCACTGTGGTGTTCAAACCAATCTTCGGAATGTTGACTTCTTTATTTTATTATTATTATTTTTTTACATCAATTATTTCTCCAATGTTATTCAATTTTTACATTGAGCTAGATATAAAGGGAAGCAAGGACAAATTTGGAGAAGGAATTAAAGTTCAGATTGAAGAAATAAAAACATTGTGTTTTGCCTATGATATTGTAATTTTGGCAGAGAGCAGCAAACGACCTGGAAGAGTAGTTGAACGGGATGGACAGTGTGTTGAAAGGTGCATACAAGATGAATATTAACAAAAGCAAAAGAAGGGTAATGGAGTGCAGTATAAGAAAATTAGGCGATGCCGAAGGAATTAGATTAGGTAACGAAACCTTAATAGTGGCATGAGTTTTGTTACTTGGGCAGTAAAATAACATACCTTGGTCGCAGTGCAGAGGATATAAAACCCAGAATGCCAATGGGAAGAAAAGATTTTCTGGAAAAGAGAAATTTGTTAACTAGTATTAATTTAAGCGTAAGGAAGTCCTTTCTGAAGGCATTTGTGTGGAGTGTTGCCTTGTATGGAAGTGAAACATGGATGATAAACAAGAAAAGGATAGAAGCTTTTGAAATGCGGTATTACAGAAGAATGCTGAAGATTAGATGGGTGAATCGCGTAACTAAGGAGGTACTGAACAGAGTTGGGGAGAAAAGGAATTTCTGGCATACCTTGCCTAAAAGAAGGGATCGATTGGTTGGACACATTCTTAGACATCAAGGAATCGTGAATTGGGGGTAAACATCTCAGAGGGGGACCAAGAGATGAATACAGTAAGCTGGTTCAGATTGATATAGGAATGTAGGGTGCCGTTCTCATGAAGAAGAGGCTTGCTCAGGATGGAGTAGGGTGGAGAACTGCATCAAACCAGTCTCCGGACTGAAGACCACAACAACAAATTATATCTGCAGCGCTTGTCGACTGCGTATCCGTTCTCGCTTCAGTGTATACCTTTGCCCACTTTTGTTAATTTTTTCCGACTTGGAGAGGTAACAGAAACGCTCGTCATCTTAGACGTATATACCATGATACTGAACGGGCATTTCATCCTCTTACTCTCAACAATCAAATGTGTGAGCTGTGGGGTTAGCTTTTGTTTTATTGTAGTAAACCTCCTATTTGATAAATTTCTTTTGGCAGTTCGAAATGATCTATCAGTTTTTTCCTAATAATTACTCATTGTTTCCAGCAAGCCACAAACGAACTTAAAAAAGATGCTTGGCCACCACACGCTTCGACCCGCTTGCACCCAAGTTTAGCCCAATTTCGTTTCCTTCAACAGTCCATTCATACCGATTCTGTATTTCAGAGCCTGAAATCAATGTTCAGTTCCTACTAAGTCTGATATTGTTTCGATTTTTTCGCCTATTGTGACAATTTTTAAACACGGTAGTGAAACTTCATTTCGCGAGACGTAATAATAACCAAGTATCTCGTTACGGCGGAACGTTATTTATTTTATTATCCTCACCAAATTATCTATTAAAGCCCATGTAGAATTCATTCGGCACGTAAAAGTAACTTTTCGCCAATTGCCTTTGCAGTGGTATTTTCGGAAGTTCTCTTTGCGCTATCTTTTTGTGCCAGTATCATTCAGGTTCTGTTTGGCTTATCACCTTTAAAACTTAATTCTTGTGCTGTTTCGATATTCATTAATGTAAAGTTTATTCAACTTCATATGCGGGATTTAATTCAAATCCATACAGATGACACCACGAAAAATATATCATTACAAAATGTCGATGGTATGTGACATGGTAGCAAATTTGTTTCATTCGCAGACGTCTACATCTACATCTACATGGGATACTCTGCAAATCACATTTAAGTGACTGGCAGAGGGTTCATCGAACCACCTTTATACTATTCATGTCCCATTCCATTCTCGAATACTGCGCGGGAAGAAAGAACATCTGAATCTCTCCGTTTCTCGTATTTTATTGTGATGATCATTTCTACCTATGTAAGTGGGATTCACCAATATATTTTCGCATTCGGAGGAGAATTTTGGTGATTGGAGTTCGTAAGTAGACCACGCCGCAGCGATAAGCGCCGTTATTGTAATGATTCCCATTACAGGTCCTGTATCATTACCGTGACGCTGTCTCCTCTGTATCGTGGCAATACGAAACAAGCTGCCCTTCTTTGAACTCTTTCGACGTCCTCCGTCAAACCCACCTGATAAGGATCCCACAATGTGCAGAAATACTCCGGTAACGGATATTGTCCTCAAACTGCGTTGTGTGTCAGATTAGCTTTTACGGTTGTATTACTTGTACGTTAATAGTAGTAAAGACGGAGTGGATATGTTACCAATTATAGTGTAACTAAACCGTAGTAATATAGTTTTCCGAAAGAGGACGAATAAATATTCGAAACAAGAACAGCTATTAGCATAACATAAGAGCATAAAAGCATTTTACGAAATAACTCAGATCACTTAATAAAAGCAAGTCTTCCGGTCCAGTATGTCACATATATTCCTTTCAGATTAACAACTTCATCCTTAAGCCGTCCTCACACGGGACGTGTTGTTCCAACGTGGCGCAGGCTACACGTTTGTCTATTTAGCTACAGTACGATCTGAAACGACCTCCTACATCCCATGGAATACAACGTGCTGCTAATCGTGATATGGAAATGCAGCGCTCTACAGCGCTCGTTACAGGGTTTACAAAGATGGAAGTGCGTAAAATTACACGGCATCTCTGTTAGCCATCATCGAAACAAAGAAAAAAATATATTTGAAACTATAGCTTTCATATGCTTGCACATGGCATGTGATACTCTTCCAGAAATAATATATATTCAAGAAACACAAAGTCGGTACATTTATCTGACAGCGGCGGAGAATGATAACAAAATATACGACCAAATCACAATTATAAAACAAATTGTGAACGCTGAAATACATCATCTGCACCAGCTCCGTGCCGGCCGCGGTGGCCGAGGGGACTGAGGCGCTTCAGCCACGGTCTGCACGGCCACTACGGTCGGGGGTTCGAATCCCCCCTCGGGCATGGATATTTGTGCCGTCCTTAGTTGTAGGTAGTTCATAAGTAGTTTGTAAGTTTAGGGACTGATGACCCCGTAGTTAAATCCCTTAAGCTTAACAACCATTTGAACATTTGAACCAGCTCTGCTTGTCTTGCTATCTTACTGTATATTTCCATTTTCCACGTAGTACATATTCTACATTCTCGAAGATTACCTTGGAATTCCTTCGGAAATGATAGATTCTGCCTGATACATTTTACTTGTTCATACACGCGGGACAACGCCTCAGCTCGATAACATTCGTTGTGACAATTTTTTATTTTAGTATTGTACTTGTACGAAGACACTGTTCCTCCTTCAGTGTATCTGCTTCCGTAACCACACTGTACTAAACTGCAACAGAATTCAAACACCATGGGAAAAACAGAGTGACGTACAGTACTGTCTTGAAATTTATTGATTCCTATGCCCTAGCATGAAAAACTCAACAAATTCTCTCGTGGAGATTGTTCTTATTACATAAACCTTAGTTAAACCTTATCGCTATAAATATCTGGCAGAGTGTAGATGCAAACCTGTTATTTACTCCCTTTTCCTCCACAGCTCGTGATGCTAACCAACATAGTTGGTGCGAAGAATGGAAACTAGCTCTCAATGAAGAAAAATGTAAGCTGATGCCCATGAGTAGGAAAAACATCATTAGTAGTGAGATTCTTGATGCAGTTGCGTCTTTCAAATATTTAGGCGTAACACTTCATAGAGATTTGAAATGGAACGAACATCTAACGACAGTTTTGAGTAAGGCGGACAGCCGACTTCGGTATATTGGGACAATTTTGGGAAGATGTACTTCATCTGTAAAGGAGGCCGCGTATAAAACGATTCTACGACCACTCTAAAGTATTGCTCAAGTGTTTGGGATCCGCAGCAGATCAGTTTAAAGGAAGACTTAGCAGTTCAGAGGCGAGCAGCTAGGTCGGTAGTTGCCGATGTCGCTATGTTAAAATTTGCACAACCTTAGATTCTTAGCGGAGACCCATCGTCTTTTTTTTATGTTGAAAGATAAATATAATGAAATTACTGTATGAACATTAAGATATTAAAATCAGATATCAACACATTGTTTGTAATGAAACTGAGCCGTAACGTCTCTGATTTAGTGAAGGATAGCTGTCTATACTACTGACCATTAAAATTGCTACAACAAGAAGAAATTCAGATGATAAACGGATATTCATTGGACAAATAATTTATACTAACACATGCGATTACATTTTCACGCAATTTGGGTGCATAGATACCGAGAAATCAGTACCCAGAACAACCACGTCTGACCGTAATAACGGCCTTAATATGTCTGGGAATTGAGTCAAACAGAGTTTGGATGGCGTTTACGGGTACAGATGCCCATGCAGCTTCAACGCAGTATCAGGGGACTGAGGCGCTCCAGTCACGGTCTGCAAGGCCACTATGGTTGGGGGTCGAATCCCCCTCGGGCACGGATATTTGTGCCGCCCTTAGTCTTAGTTAGTTCATAAGTAGTTTGTAAGTTTAGGGACTGATGACCCCTTAGTTAAGTCCCATAAGCTATACAAACATTTGAACATCAACGCTATACCACAATTCATCAAGAGTAGTGACTGGCTTATTGTGACAAGCCAGTTGCTCTGCTACCAATGACGTTTTCAATTGGTGAGAGATCTGCAGAATGTGCTGGCCAGGGCAGCATCGAACATTTTCCATATCCAGAAAGTCACGTACAGGACCTGCGACAGGCATTATCCTGCTGAAATGTAGGGTTTCGCAGGGATCGAATGAAGGGTAGAGCCACGGGTCGTAACACATCTAAAATGTAACGGCCACTGTTCAAACTGCCGTCGATGTGAACAAGAGGTGACCTGAGACGTGTAATCAATGGCACCCCATACCATCTCGCCGGGTGATACACCAGTATGTCGATGACGAATACACGCTTCCAATGTGCGTTCACCGCGATGTCGCCAAACACGGATGCGACCATCATTATGCTGTAAATAGAACCTGGATTCATCCGAAAAAATTACGTTTTGCCATTCGAGCACCCAGGTTCTTCGTTGCGTACACCATCGCAGCTACTCTTGTCAGTGATGCAGCGTCAAGGGTAACCGCAGCCATGGTCTCCGAGCTGATAGTCCATGCTGCTGCAAACGTCGAACTATTCCTGCAGATGGCTGTTGTCTTGCAAACGTCCCCATCTTTTGATTCAGGGATCGAGACGTGGCTGCACGATCAGTTACAGCCTTGCGGATAAGATAAAAAATGTTTTTTAAGCTTATGGGACTTAACTACGGGGTCATCAGTCACTAAACTTACAAACTACTTACGAACTACCTTATACTAAGGACGGCACAAATATCCATGCCCCAGGGGGGATTCGAACCCCCGACCGCAGTGGCCGTGCAGATTGCGGATAAGATGCCTGTCATCTCGACTGCTAGTGATACGAGGCCGTTGGGATCCAGCACGTCGGCCGCGGTGGCCGAGGAGACTGCGTCTGCACTGCCACTATGGTCGGGAGTTCTAATCCCCTCTCGGGCATGGATATTTGTGGCATCGTTAGTATTAGCTAGTTCATAAGTAGTTTGTAAGTTTAGGGACTGATGACCCCGTTGTTAAGTCCCAAGAGCTATACAAACATTTGGATCCAGCATGGCGTTCCGTATTGCCCTCCTGAACTCACCAATTCCATATTCTGCTAACAGTCATTGGATCACGACCAACGCGAGCAACAATGTCGCGATACGATAAACCGTAATCGCGATGGGTTACAGTCCAACCTTTATCAAAGTCGTAAACGTGAGGTACGCATTTCTCCTCCTTACACGAGGCATCACAACTTTTCTTCAGGCAACGCCTGTCGACTGCTGTTTGTGTATGAGAAATCGGTTGGAAACTTTCCTCATGTCAGAACGTTGTAGGTGTCGTCACCAGTCCCAACATTGTGTGAATGCTCTGAAAAGCTAATATTTTTCATATCACAGCATCTTCTTCCTGTCGGTTAAATTTCGCATCTGTAACACGTTATCTTCGTGGTGTTGCGATTTTAATGGCCAGGAATGTATGTTCACATTCGGAAGAGAAATTTGGTGAAAGAAATTTCGCAAATAGATCTCGCCGCAATAAAGAACACCTTTCTTTTCCACCCCATCTCGTGCATCATTTCCTTGACACAGCCTCCCCTATATCGCGATAATACGAAACGACCTGCCCTTCTCTGAATTTTCTCTAAATCGTCCGTCAGTCTCACCTGTTGTGGATCCCACAATGCGCAGCGATACTCCAAAATAGGACCCACAAGTATAGTTTAGACAGTTTCTTTAGTAGAGGTGTTGCATCTTCTAAGTATCCTGCCAATGAAACGTAGTCTCTTGTTCGCCTTTCCTACTACATTTTCTATGTGTTCTTTCCAATTTAAGTTGTTCGTAATTGTTACTCCTAGGTATTTAGTTGGATTTACGTCCTCAAAGATTGACTCATCGTGTAACTGAAATTTAACGCATTTCTTTTAGTGGTAATATGGATGACCACACACTTCTCATTGCCTATTTTTTCATTTGGCAGCTGCTTTTGATCTTCTGGTGACTATACTAACCGATAAATGACAGCTTCATCCGCGAACAGTCGAATAGAGGTAGATTGTCTCCTACATCGTTAATATAAATAAGGAACAGTAGGGGCCCTATAACACTTCCCTGTCTAACGCCAGACGTCACTTCTGTTCTACTCGATGACTTACCGACAAGTACAACGTACTGTGTCCTTTCTGGCAGAAAGTCATGAATCCAATCGCACAAAAAAATCAAATGTTCAAATGTTTGTTAAGCTTATGGGACTTAACTACGGGGTCATCAGTCCCTAAACTTACAAACTACTTATGAACTACTTACAAACTAGGACGGCACAAATATCCATGCCCGAGGGGGGATTCGAACCCCCGACCGTAGTGGCCGTGCTGACTGTGACTGGAGCGCCTCAGTCACCTCGGCCACCGCGGCCGGCTCCCAATCGCACAACTTGGAGATATTCCTTAAGCAAGCAATTTGATTAGAAGGCGCTTGTAAGGTACAGTGTCGAAAGCCTTCCGGACGTCTATAAATACGCAATCTATTTGACAACCCTTATCGATAGCACTCATCATATCATGTGAGTAATGAGCTAGCTGTGGTTCACAAGAACCGCACTTTCTAAACCGGTGTGAACTATGGGACAATAGGTCATTCTCTTCGAGGTAGTCATAATGTTTGAGGAAAGTATATGTTCTAACATCCTGCTGCAAACCAACGTCAATGATATAGGCCTGTAATTTTGCGGTTCACTCCTATTGCCTAGCTTGAATATTGGAGTGACCTGTACAACTTTCGAGTCTTTGGATACGCAGTGTTCGCTAAGCGAGTGTTTGTATATAATAGGTATGGGGCTATTGCATCAGCGTGCTCTGAAAGGAACCTAATTGGTATACAGTCAGGACCGGGAGACTTTCCTTTGTGAAGTGATTTAAGTTCCTTTAATATACCAGGGGTATCAACTTCCAAATTACGCATGATGGAAGTTGTTCTTGATAGCAAATCTGGAGTATTTGCTTCGTCTTCTCTAGTAAAGGATTTCTGAAAGCTGCGCTAAGCAATTCTGTTTTAGCAGAACTGTCATCAGTAGCATCACCATTTCTATCGTGTAATGACGGTATTGTTGGTGTTTTGCCGGTTCTATAGAATTTCTTAGGATTCTCTATCAAATTACGTGACAGGGTTTCGTTGTGGCAACTATTGTAAGCTTCTCTCATTGAAGTTCGAGCTAAATTTCTAGTTTCAGTAATGTTCAGGAGACCGTTATAACCAGCGTCGTTGCACAACTGACGCAACTTGTCCAACTTGCGTGGCAATCTCGGCACTCGGAAAGCCACAGTTAGACTCATTTCAAACTCACTCGGTCGGTTGTAGGAAGTTCGAAGGGCTACCCGTAGCATAGCGCATGTTTGCTTCACACATTGATATAACGATGAGCCTTATGGCTGTAAACATTCCCTATTGAAGAGTACACAGAGATGGCGCTCTGGTACATACGTCACTCCATTGTCCGTTGGTGGACAACATTGAAATCAGTACATCCACTATCTCCCAAATAGCATCTTCCGCCATCAGATCAATATCGACTTCGTCTTTCCATGTGTACTGTTCTTCTTCTGGATTGTATTTTATTCAGCCTCACGTACGTGTGGTGAAATGATCATCGCCAATTAACAGAAAGATTTATAGTCAACACGGATTCAGAATGTATCGCTCTTGCGAAACACAGCTTACCCTTTCTTCATATGAAATGATAAGTGTCATCAACAAGGGAACTCAAGTCGATTCCATATTTCTGGATTTCAGGAAAACTTTTGACACTGTACCTCACAAGCGGATTCTAATGAAATTGCGTGCTTATGGAATATCTCCCCAATTGTGCGATTGTACTCATGATTTCCTATCAGAAAGGACACGGTTCATAGTAATTGACGGTAAGTCTTCGAGTAAAACTGAAGTGATATCTGGCTTTCCCCAGGGAAGCGTTATAGGTCCCCTAATCTTTCTTGTGTTTATAAACGATTTATGAGACAATCTGAATAGCTCCCGTAGACTGCTCGCGGATGATGCTGTCGTTTATCGGTTTTTGAAGTCTACAGAGGATCAAAAGCAACTGCAAAGCGATTTAGCCAAAATTTATACATGGTGCGAAAACTGGCAATTAGCACAAAATAAAAGAGCGAAGTAATACACATGACCACTAAAAGAAATCCGCTGAACTTCAATTACACGATAAATCAGTCGTTAAGGTCGTAAATTCTACCTTATACCTAGTAGTTACAATTAGACTGGAAAATATTGTCAGGAAGGCGAACCAAAGGTAACGTTTCATTGGCAGAACGCTTCGAAGATGCAACAGCTCCATCAAACAGACTGCCTACATCACACTTGTGCGTCCTCTCCTGGAATACTGTTGCCCAGTGTGGGGACCCTCACCAGGTGGGACTGAGGGAAGACATTGAGAAGGTTCAGAGAAGGGCAGCTCGTTTTGTTTTATCACGTCACGGGGGTGAAAGCGTCCCGGAAATGTTGCACGATTTGAGATGCAAATCATTAAAAGAAAGACGTTATTCATTGCGACGAGATCTATTTACGAAATTTCAATCACCGACTTTTACTTCTGAATATGATATTATTTTGCTAGCACCCACCTACATAGGGAGACATGATGATCCCAATAAAATAAGAGAAATCAGATCGCAAACGGAACGATTTAGATGTTCTTTCTTCCCGCGCGCTATTAGAGAATGGAACGGCAGAGAAAGGTTATGAAAGTGGTTAATGATCCCTCTGCCAGGTACTTAAATGTGATTTGCAGAGTATTTATGAAGATGTAGATGTTCGTTACTCACACGGTGGACTAGAGTGAAGCGGTACAGAGACAGTGTGCAAAATTGTTGTATGACCCCTCTACCAGGTTCTTGACTGTGAAACGCGGAGCAGTTTTGTAGATACGTTAACAATGAAATAGGATTTCTGCAGCTTTTTCCGTTTGGTATTGTATGTTTTTCTTTCTTTTGTTAATGATTTGTATTTATTCTTTGTTATTATTTTTGTTTTTTTCATTAAAATTAACTAAAACAAAGGCTGGTATTATCCAAATAATGGTTGCAGGGCTGTTCCCAGGACGTACATTTCCACTTAATGTAGGAAGCTCATCATGGAGAAACCACATTTTTTTTAAACTATACTTTGCGGCAAAACAATAAAATGCCAATAAAAGAAAAAATATATTCACCAATTACAGAAGTCTCAAATTAAACTACCACATCTAGGTACCCACTGCCGAGGAGGAAGGAAACATCGACAAAAATTAGAAAAAAAATCAGAATAAAAAACGAAAAAAGAATAAAAATATCTTTAGCTGTTCACTACATCATGTGGCATGAAAGGAGAGTACTAATCCCTGATAAACCCTTATAACATACACAATACAATTAAAAACACAACTTCCTGGCAGATTAAAATTGTGTGCCGGAACCGGGATTCGAACCTGGGACCTTAGCCTTTCGCGGGCAAGCGCACTACCTACTGTGCTATCCCGATACGAGTCACGATGCCGCCTCACAACTTTACTTCCGCCAGTACCTCGCTTCCTACTTTCCAAACTTCACAGAAGCTCTCCTGCGAACCATGCAAGACTAGCACTCCTGGAAGAAAGGATATGGTGGAGACATGGCTTAGCCACAGCCTAAGCGATGTTTCCAGAATGAAACTTTCACTCTGCAGCGGAGTATACGCTGATATGAAACTTCCTGGTAGATTAAAATTGTGTGCAGGAACCGGGATTCGACCCTGGGACATTTGCCTTTCGCGGGCAAGCTCACTATTACTTTGTGATAGCCATACACAAGTGCCTCCGACAAGAAATTCGAAAATTTTTGCTGGTAACCGATAATGGATTTTAACTTGTGGTTGGCGTTCCGCAGATGAATTCGATCAACAGTTGGAGATCAATAACATGGGACATATTCCCCAGCAACAAAATGTTTCGTTGAATGGTCTCCTTGCTATCAAATCAGCCTAAATAAGCGTAGCCAGTCTCCCCTTGACAGCACATGCCCATGTAAAATATTCACTGTAGCACTAATAAATTCACTGTAACAACATATCTACTTTGACAAAGACTCCTACGTCCAACGACTAGACTGTACGGCTTGCAATGAATACAGCCACTATGTTTATGGTGATTTACGCTGATAATAACCACAAAGTAAAACGGGATAACAGTGAAAAGGTCAACAGGTGAAAGGCTCAAAAGTGCACCACACTTTCAAGTTTTCACAGAAACGAAAGTAATATATTGGCTTCATTTTAGTCTCTCCGCGTTCGTCACGTCCGCGAACTCCATTTAATTTAAGGATCCACGCTGCGCTCTGCGGCCTCTTGTTACTGATCACGTGCAACCGTGTAAACCGCAACACTCGTTGAGAAAACCGGGTTAATAAGCAGAGTCAACGTTCGCGCGCCAGGAAAGCACTTACGAATTCTTCCAAGGCTGAAAAACTTTACTGACGAGGCAGTGGATACGGTGAGTACGCTTCAAACGTTGCCTCTTTTCTACAAGGCCCACTACACACTGACATTCATGGGGATGAACTCGGCTGACCTTTTGACATTACCAGAGACAAACGTTGAAAGATGAACCAAGCATTAACCCTTTCCTGCCCATATTATCAAATATTCGAGCAAATAACTTCATATGTGGTAATTTTACTACCACAGTGCATTAGTGTATTCACACATTTTTATTTTCCTTACTTGACGCAAAAAATATAAGAAAAAGCATTAAAAAAATGGTACTTCAAAGTCGAAGAGGATACAATATAATTTGGAGACGTAATGAAATGCTTATCTCTGTTAACAAAAGGATTTACCAGCAACTAATAGATAGCAAAAATTTATATCGAAATGCCACTTTACATATTGATCTGAAGGGGGGAAAAAGTAAACAGAAGCTATCACTGAATCGTATTATTTCGTAATTTGTAAACAAAAGAAAACAAAACATCCATTTCTTACTGACATCTAGCAACAAATAACATGCACCAAATGTCTTTGACACACTGTCTGTACCAAAAACTTCCAGGAACAGTTTTGAACACTGTATAAATAAAAAGAGCTCTATTCATTAAATAATGTCAATTTCAGTTAGATAAAACATAGAAAACAAAGTTTACCAATATGAGAAGACGTAACAGCGTCTTATTGTGACAGCAAAACTTGCCTGACGAAATCGTGCACACGGACTATTTTAAGCCAGTTGTTTACTGCTGTCTGTGAGCAGTGATATTGAAAAATATCGGCCATGTATTGTTTCATACCATATATGAGAGGGACGATGACGTCCTGTCAGGAATACACGTCAGATATCATTTTCCACTTTGTTTTATGACGCTGTAAATGGGCTGGGAAAGGGAGAAAGGGTTAAACTGCGGACGAGCCGCGGTGGAGTAGCCGAGCGGTCTAAAGCGTCTCGCTGCGGAGCGCGCGGTTGCTCGCCGTGGAGGTTCGAGTCCTCCCTGGGGCACGTGTGTGTGTGTTTGCCCTTAGGTTCGTTTACCTTAGATTAAGTAGTTTGTAAGCTACGGACTGATGACCACGCAGTTTGCTCCGATAGATTTACAAACATTTGAACATTTGAAACTGCGGACGTTCTGAAGTAAAGGCTTTGAAAACATGACGTAACAATGTCTGTGTGGTTCAATCCCAAAAGCTTCATGTCAAGATTTTTGATGATCGCCGCGGTGGAGTGGCCGACCGTTCTAAGGCAAATCGCTGCGGAGAACACGGTCGCTGGCAGTCGGAGGATCAAGTCCTCCCTGAAGGGAGGGGGCTGACTCCCCGTGGTACACAAAACAGGTCAGATCACTGTTGCAGAAACAAAGAAAAACCCATGCAAAATTTAAAAAGACACAGAATCCACAAGACTGGCAATCTTTTACTGATACTCGCAACCTAGCGCGGACTTCAATGCGAGAAGCCTATAGTAGTTACCACAACGAAATCCTGTCCCGTAATCTTGCAGAAAATCCAAAGAAATTCTGGTCATATGTGAAGTACACTAGCGGTAAAACACAAACAATACCTTCACTACGCGATAGCAATGGTAATACTACCGATGACAGTACTGCTAAGGCAGAATTACTAAACACAGCTTTCCGTAATTCGTTCACCAAAGAAGACGAAGTGAACACTCCAGTATTCAATCCAAGAACAGCTGCCAGCATGCGAAACTTAGAAGTAGATGCTCCTGGAGTAGTAAAACAACTTAAGTCACTAAAGGAAAATAAATCTTCCGGGCCTGATTGTATACCAACTAGATTCCTCTCAGAGTATGCTGATGCAATAGCTCCGTACTTAGCTACCATTTACAACTGATCACTCAGCGAAAGATCCGTACCCAAAGACTGGAAAGTTGCCCAAGTTACTCCAATATTCAAGAAAGGCAATAGGAGTGATCCCCAAAATTACAGGCCTATCTCATTGACGTCGATTTGCAGTAGGATTTTGCAACATATACTTTGTTCGAATATTATGAACTACCTCGAAGAGAACGACCTATTAACCAGTAGTCGACACGGATTCAGAAAGTATCACTCTTGCGAAACACAGCTTGCCCTTTATTCACATGAAGTGTTAAGTGTCATCGACAAGGGATCTCAAATCGATTCCATATTTCTGGATTTCAGGAAGGCTTTTGACACTGTACCCCACAAGCGGCTTCTTATGAAATTGCATGCTTATGGAATATCTCCCAAATTGTGCGGTTGGATTCACGATTTCCTATCAGAAAGAACACAGTTAGTTGTAATTGACGGTAAGTCATCGAGTAAAACAGAAGTGATATCTGGCGTTCCACAGGGAAGCGTTATAGGTCCCCTACTCTTCCTCGTGTTTATAAACGATTTAGGAGACAATCTGAATAGCTCCCGTGGACTGCTCGCGGATGATGCTGTCGTTTATCGGTTTTTGAAGTCAACAGAGGATCAAAAGCAACTGCAAAGTGATTTAGACAAAATTTCTGCATGGTGCGAAAATTGGCAATTGATACTAAATAAAGAAAAGTGTGAAGTAATACACATGACCACTAAAAGAAATCCGCTGAACTTCAATTACGCGATAAATCAGTGAAACCTTAAGGTCGTAGATTCTACCAAATACCTAGGAGTTACAATTACCAACAACTTTGACTGGAATGAACATATAGAAAATATTGTGGGGAAGGCGAACCAAAGGTTACGTTTCATCGGCAGAACGCTTTGAAGATGCACGAGCTCCACCAAAGAGACTGCCTACATCACACTTGTGCGTCCTCTCCTGGAGTACTGTTGCCCAGTGTGGGACCCTCACCAGGTGGGATTGACGGAAGACATTGAGAAGGTTCAGAGAAGGGCAGCTCGTTTGGTTCTATCACGTTACGGGGGGGGGGGGGGGAAGCGTCACGGAAATGTTGCACGAATTGGGGTGGAAATCGTTAAAAGAAAGACGTTATTCATTGCGGCGTGATCTGTTTGCGAAGTTTCAATCACCGACTTTTACTTCTGAATGCGAAAATATTTTGCTAGGACCCACCTACTTAGGGAGACATGACCATCCCAATAAAATAAGAGAAATCAGATCGAAAACGGAACGATTTAGGTGTTCTTTCTTCCCGCGCGCTATTAGAGAATGGAACGGTAGAGAAAAGTTATGAAAGTGGTTAATGAACCCTCTGCCAGGCACTTAAATGTGATTTGCAGAGTATCTATGTAGATGTAGAAGGAGGGTGTGTGTGTTGTCCTTAGGTTAAATTTAGTTTAAGAAGTTTTGAAGCCTAGTGCCATTAATATCCAAAGAACTTTATTCAGATAGATTTAAAAACATTATTTTAACATTATTTTAAAATTATTTTAACTTTATCCATTTACAGTCATCGATTTTCGTGTCTACCCCTAACATTATAAACACCAATAATAACTTTAACGAAAACGCGAAGATTGCAGCATCCTGATAGCTTACTTTAAAATGTTCACATGCTTAACCTAGGGTGCTTGTTTTAGTTTGAGACAAGTTAATATCGTGAAAGCATCGCATTGCACAAGATAAATGTTGTCGGTGAGAACTTACTTTCAATAAAGGGGAGCTCTATTCGGGCCTTTATTGACCACCCCGAAATATCCCTCATGTGCGGGAGTGGGCAACTTATTTTAAATTTCAGACGTGACATAAAGTCTTTCTTGTGCCCTTGATCATGAATTTCAACTATTAATCAGTGCTAATAAGGACGCTGTTATAAAATTATATGCCACAAGTTGTGATGCTAACTATAGTTCAGCAGGTACATGACGCCGTAAGTTTACGTATTCAGTCTTACCCGTGGCACGGATTCAGGAAAATACGATATTTCGGAATGTTCAAATGGTTGTAAAGCTTATGGGACGGGGTCATCAGGCCCTTAACTTACAAACTACTTATAAAGTAACTTATACTAAAGACAGCACAAACATCCATTTCCAAGGGAGGATTCGAATCCTCGACGGGGAACGGCCTCGCGCATCGGAGCATAGCGCCTCAATTCGCTCGGCCACTCCGCCGCGGCACGATATTTCGAAACGTGGCAACAAACATATAGCCAAATTACCATCTGTGCCCTATATATTACTTAACAGAGTCTTTAGTAGAACTGATTAATATTTCAAAAATCGCATTTTCAAGTTTTAACCATCATTTTTACTGTGCACTAGGGTTCTACGCCAAAAATAAGCACGGTTAACTCGAACCAATCCTTTTCGTCGCTGTAGAGTGCGCTGTAATCGGCGCCCTAGTTCTGGAAGGCACATTAAACGGAGAAAGGTCATTAGATACCATTTTTTTTTTGTTTTCATAGATTAGATTAGATCAATACTTGGTCTATAGATACGACACTTCCTGATGATGTGAAACGTGTCACGGTAATAAAAGGTGTCTGTACAAGATATCACATTACACAAAATATTACATAACACACACAGCCGCGGCGGAGCGGCCGAGCGCTAGAGGCGCTATGCTACGATGCGCGGTGCCGTTCCCCTTTGGGGTTTCGAATCCCCCACGGGCATGGATGTCTGTGCCGTCTTTAGTATAAGCTAGTTTACAAGTACTTCGTAAGTTAAGGGACTGATGACCCCGTACTTTGTCTCATAAGTTCTACAAACATATGAACACACACACACACACACACACACACACACACACACACACACATATATATATATATATATATATATATATATATATATATATATATTCTTATCGCCAAAATTTGCAATAACCCTAACAGCATACGTAGCTGAACTGAAACGTTTCAGCAGATCGTCTTTGTGTTGCTTCCAGTTTCATCTCTCATCAATGCAGACACCTAAATATTTTGTAAATTCTACCTTAGCTACAGACTTGTATTCAAAGTCTGTATTTATTACTGGAGTTGTGTTATTTACTGTACGCAACTGTAAATACTGTGTTTTATCCTAATTTAATGAGTGTTCGTTTGCTGAGAACCCTTAATAATGTCGTGAAAAACATTATTTACGATTATATGACTTACTGCTTGTTTATTTTGGATGTGATTACTATACTTGTATCATCAGCAAAAATAATGAACTTTGCATCTTCATCAATATCGAATGGCAAGTCATTAATGTGTATTAGGAACAGTAAAGAACCTAAGACCGAATCCTGTGGGACACCATTCTTGGTAGGCCACCATGACATGACATTACATGAACCATTCATTTTTAACTTTTTGCATTCTTCGAGTTAACTATGAATTAAATCATTTGTGCTCTACCCCATTCAAACCTCAATGATTAAGCTTATCTAGAAGAATTCCATGATTTACACAATCAAAGGTTTTCGAGAGATCGCAAAAAATACCGATGGGTGATGTCCGGTTATTAGGAGCATTTAATATTTGATGAGTGAAAGCATATATAGCTTTTTCTGTAGAAAAGCCTTTCTGAAAACCAAACTGACATTTGATTAGTATTTAGTTTTTACAAATATTTGACGCTACTCTTGAATACATTACTTCCTCAAAAATATTCGATAAAGTTGTCAGAAGAGAGAGTGGGCGCTAGTTGTTGCGATATGATGTATCCCCTATTTTATGCAATGGTTTAACAGTGGCATATTTCAGTCTATCGGGGAGAAACCATCCTGCTTCAGTGACCATAATAATGATTATCTCGGACATTACTCCATAAAAGTCCAAGAAGCGTTGAATCGCGACTGCAGAGTTTGATGGATCGGTGCGGGTCGTAGAGAAAATTGAAAATTAAGTCAGCGATTTTATTTCTTTTGTTTATTTTCGTGTAATTATCAGAAAAACTAAGATTTTGAAAAATAAGAGTCACTCAGCGGACGATGACAAACTGAATCTGAAACCTTTGCATTAACATTCCATTAGATATGTTTTAAAGCTGTGTGTATTAATTAAAAAACGCATATAAATGGAAAGACGTCAGTGTGAGCAATTGTTGTTAATTACAATGATGATTAAAGGCAAAGGGATTATTAAATCATACGTACGGATATCCTTATAAGCCACAGAAATTGGTTGGTTTCCATTTTAAATTTATCTTCATAAAATGGAAATAAATACGTAACGCCTTCAAAGCCTAGAGACAGGAACTTGATATTCACAGGTCATGTACAGTAGTGTGTTCAAAATGTTCAAATGTTTGTAGAGCTTATGGGACTTAACTAAGGGGTCATCAGTCCCTAAACTTACAAACTTCTTATGAATTACCTGATACTAAAGACGGCACAAACATCCATGCCCCCAGGGTGGATTCGAACCCCCGACGGCGAACTGCCGCGCACACCGCCACACGGCGCTCCAGTACGCACGGCTAATCCGCCGCGGCACAGTAGTGTGTTCTGCAGACATGATTCGTATTTCAACCACGTCGGCCCGCGAGTCCAAGGGGAACATGGCGGCTCAACACCACCTATCCACAGTCTATCACAGACAGTTGCAAAAATCTCTATGGGAAAAAAATTGCAGCTGAAGCGATACTAGCGCTCCAAGCGGTCAGTAGGGAAAACAGTGGAATGGCGTGATACAAACTTAAAAGTTGCCTTCTTTGAAGCTGTTATTTTCAAATTTCCTAGTCACTGAACGTTGTTGTGAACTTTCTAATACAAATATGAAAACATAATCAAAGTAATATCACTGCTTATGTTAATAGCAGTCTATAACAACAAATTGTCAGTGCAGTGTCATTCATACAGTTAACAATATCCAAGTATTGATATCGTCCAAAACATTTTGAAAGCAGAAAATGAACTGCAATCTGATGTGTTGAAGTATATAAAATTAACTGATTTCGATTATGTTCGCGTGCTCGGTGCGTACTGACATGTTGCACCGAGTTTTGTTTTAGCCGTTCAAAAGTACAAACGATTTTTACATTAGAGGGGACTAGATTCTATATCGCCGTGTAAACCATCTTTTCACATTTTCCTTGCTTATGTTCCTTTCGTGTATCTATCATTTTTTTAGCTACTTGGAAGGTATCAAACTGAATATCTTCAAGAATGTGACCTGCTAACATTAATAGTTTATATATGGACATATTATTTATGTGTAGCCACGTATTCACTTTATCAAACTAGTAGGTAACCGGCAAAATATGTTAGTATACAGGCTTATCATTTTCGTGAAACTGAGGTACGAAACTAAGCAGGCTCTACTGAAATAGTTGATTAACTGCTTATGGAAGCATTCAGACATTACTTTTATACAGCAGTAATATTATGAAATAGTGGTAAAGATTTTGCGATTCTGATCAAGAGCAGAAGTTACGACGTGAATGAATTGTTAAACATTCACCTCTATGCCTAAAAGTATAACTAACCACCGTAAACGAACACTTGTTATTAATAACATTATTCTGTTACTTCTGAGCATCCTTTGCAAATGAGTGATTTCCGAATTATATTTTCGATAGTTGCTACAGTTTATAGCTTTTAAATAAGGAAGTATTTTGAAGGAGCTGCTTCACTCGAAATACACATTCATTATTCAGTCGTTTCGCGGTACGCTTTTAGACCGAACCACTCGGCAGCGCTGCAGTCGCGAAGTTGCAGAAATTGACTGGGAGTTTCTTGACTCTTAAGGCTAGTTTACACGACGACACTAGGTTTCATGAAACTGCGCTACTAGCCAATGCGCATGCGCGGCAGGCGTTCGCGCAACTTGTTAACGAAACTAGTTTCGGCACGTTCCAACTTTGGCGAAACTGATTGCGCTTTTTTAAAGTTAGTTTTTGGTCAATGCAGAATAAAATACAACATAAAGGGGGGGGGGGGGAACGGAAGAAATAATTCGGTTTTTGAACATATATGCGTTGCCTAGGAGTTTGTGCGATTTTAAAAGGGTTTTTGTGCTCTTCTGGCAGTTATTTGTGAAATTAAATATTGATGGGTTGACGATTAGTGATTGCAAATTAAATTCCCTATACAAACGAACTATGGCAATTGTGTATTTGGGAACACTGTGGAGGTACTGTAGAGACGAATATCAACTTGACAAGAAACGTAATGCAATTTGTAATTTCAATTCTGGTAACAATGCTTCACGCATAGCAGTATTTTGTTTCTTTATTGCATTATTAACTCTGGTTAAAAGGAACGTGAATTGCTCTGGTGACATTCTAAGTTGATTAAAATAACTTCTAGGGTCTTCAATCATAATTTCTTTCAGCAAGGTCGCTGAGCAAGAGAGCTGACGTATTTTTTTTAATCCATTCACGAACCCAAACATGTTTCTTATTCTTTTTATGTTTAGTCTTATGCAGCGACTTCACACAGACAAGCAATAGATTCGCCACAACTCTTACAGCTACCAAAACTTTCATTTTACGGCGACTACGGCACTCACAAAACAATGAAACTGAAGTTTATGGTATTGACGCCGTGTCTACAGACATACGCGAAAATAGTTGCGCGCAATTCATTTCATGCAACGAGTTTCGCAACCTAGGGTCGTCGTGTAGACTAGCCTTTATGTTCGACTCTGACCTATCGGCAAAATGTGGCTGCGGCACTCGTGGTTGCTGAAAGAGAAAGATGAGTGCGACCTGACTTTTGCTGGATACCTCACGGAAGTATGCGCGCACTTTATAGGAATACCAGCGCGTTTGAAAGATAGCGCTTTATTGGTATGAGAGAATATGATGCATCCATCGCACACCAACCTTGAAGAAGATCCTCACCTCATTCGAATGGCACTGGGGCACAGAATTGCGTCCTCCTATGCTCTAACACAACAGTGTAACATTGTTCTACCAAAACCTTTCAAAAATGGCGCACCACATCACAAACACCACAGAAACAAATGACGACACAGCCACCACGTAAGACAAATGACGATACAAAAAGTGGCAGTTCACAACAAAAAGCGCACTAAACTTTATAAAACATACGAACACCCCACAAACAAGCGAGTAACATCACCACAGCTCGAATGTAAGTAAGCCACTAACCAGCATATAGAACCATTTTTCAACATAACTTCCAAGGCAATTTACAGTAAATCAATTAGTTTTCTTAAATAAGAACGTCTTGTTGTTTTCAGATGCTGTGAAAACTTGTCATTCCACAATTAAAGCAGATACAAATCCTGCTAATGACATCACGATTCCCCCACATGTGCGCGATTTACCACAGAATTGCAGACTTCAAATGTCCCCACGAAACTGTCCGCTTAGAAGTGCCTTTTTCACAGTTCACGTGTATGCTTCGTCTGCTTTAGACCTTGAAGTATTCATTAGTGTTGCTGCAACAGAATTGGCATTTACATGTGCGACTCTATTACAACCTTGGATCAGTTCCAAGTTTTCTCATAAGGTTCCATGCTTTCCGAGTAGAATGCGTAAAGTTGATTCTTGTCGTTGTTTTATGTCATTTTTGTCCTTATTCAGAGGGATCAAGGAAGAAGCCTCCCTGCAGATTGTAATCATTATAATCGGACTTTCCCTGGGCAACAGTTGTTGTTGTTGTTGCTGTGTTCTTCAGTCTGGAGACTGGTTTCATGCAGCTCTCCACAATACCCTATCCTGAGCAAGCCTCTTCAACTCAAAATAAGAACGACAACCTACATCTGCTTACTGTATCCATCTCTTGGTCTTCCTCTGCGGTTTTTACCCCAAACACTTCCCTCCAATGCTAAATTCACAATTCCTTGATGTCTAAGAATGTGTCCTACCAATAGATCCCTTCTTTTAGACAAGGTGTGCCAGAACTTTCTTTTTCTCCCCAATTCTGTTCCGTACCTCATCATTAGTTACGCTATCCACCCACCTAATCTTCAGCATTCTTCTGTAGCACCACGTTTCAAAAGCCTCTATCCTCTTCCTGTCCGCACTGTTTATCGTCCATGTTTCAGTCCCATGCAAGGCAACACTCCACACAAATGCCTTCAGAAAGGATTTCCTAAGGCTTAAATCAATACTCGGTGTTAATTTCCATCTTATTTTTTATATTTTTTTTAATTTTTTTTTTTATTTATTTTTTTTTCAAGAAAGCTTTTCTTCCCATTGCCATTTTGCATTTTATATCCTCTGTACTGCGACCATAATTTGTTATTTTACTGCCCAAGTAACAAAACTGATCTACCTCCTTTATTGTTTCGTTACCTAACAGTTAGTATCTGATAATTCTTCCACCAAAGAGCTGCTACACAGCGCCATTGGTGAGCCGTCGATTGCAAATCGGTGAGAGCCATCCCGCGTCGTATCCTGGTAAAATCACGTTTCCAGTGACTCCACTGCCAAAGAGATATCAAGCCGAAAGGCGGATCGCCCTTCTGTTTGCAGATCAGCCAACAGCGCGGCACAGACCTCTCAGCGCCTCTCTCGACAGCAGAGGACTTCTCTCGACTTTCTTTTTCGCCCGCCACTTGTCAGCAGAGGAATCCTCTCTTCTCTCTTTTTTTTATACTCGAGTTTGTCCGTCCGTTGCGCTGCCTTTGTGTTCTAGTTCGCTGCAGTTTTTTTCTGTACACGCACAAATGCTCTTTACTTCTCCCCGCCGTCTTTCCGAGAAAAAAGCCTTGTATCTTCCCGGGCAGCTATCCGCACTGCAGCGTTCCCGCCCACCGGCGCCGTACTTGAGGGATTTCTGGTGCCGGCGGTACCGAGCTACTGGGCTCTCTCTGGCAGCCGCAGGTAGCGGCCTGTCGAGTGTAACTGTTATGGCGCGGGTCCGAAAAAGCGAGAGGTCAGCTCTCGGCCGCGCCGTCTATTTCAGAGGGAGCGCGTATCGCCACTCGCTCGCGCTTGGACTGTCAAAGCCGATGCCGCCGCCGCGTGGGCAGATGCGCCGACCCCGGTCCCACACAGCGACACCCCGCTGCCTACACGACAGCCAACACTTGTTCCTTGTCCCAAACTATCTACTTGCAGATAATCGTATGTAAGCTTCCATCGGGCAATAGTGTCTGTGTGGAAACTCATACACGCCCGATCTCTGGGATTACAGTCATAGTTGGGAGCAAGACGAAGTAATGGAAGTATGGAATAAGCCGAGAACATCCGTACGGAAAGGGCTTCTGGATAGTCTAAGCGGTGTGTCAGAGTGGTCTAGTGCTCAGCGGGGCGTCATTTTTGCCGGCCGCGGTGGCCGAGGGGACTGAGGCGCTCAGTCACGGTCTGCACGGCCACTACGGTCGGGCTTTCGAATCCCCCCTTGGGCCGTCCTTAGCTAGTTCATAAGTAGTTTGTAACTTTAGGGACTGATGACCCCGTAGTTAAGTCCCATACGCTCTACAGACATTTGAACATTTCTAGTGCTCAGCACGACTTGCCTGTAGGCCTCGGTTGAGTGACTGATAGTTCTAAGGCGCTTTGTTGCGGAGAGCGCGGTTGCTCGCCGCTGGAGGTTCGAGTCCTTCTTCGGGCATGTGTATGTGTCTCTCTCTCTCTGTGTGTCCTTAGATTAGTGTAAGCAGTTTGTAGTCTATGGACTGACCAATAGATTTAAAACATTAGAAGCATATTATTGCCAATAGTCCGATAAAAATTACTTGCTACTTGACGTCCGTCACGTAGCGCTGCAGTGTTTCCACATAGGCAGCTGGCTACCGCACTGCCATAGGCGACACACAATCACGGCGGGTCACTTCTTTTGAACGTGTCCGAAAGAACAGCCGTCCACATTTATTATCTATTCATATTCACGGAATGTATGACATTAACTGCGACTGGGTGACGTTGAAAATGTATACCAAGTCAGGATTCGAACCCTGGTCTCCTGCTTTCTAGGCTGTTGCGCTGACCCCTAGTCCTCTGGGGGCCCAACGATCACCATACCTGCACGCCTCCCGTCAGATACGAATTATTAACTTTGCTCTGTCCACTATTGCTCAAACTCCTAGTTACTGATTCTCTTGGAATACCTCCGTCCTAAAGAAAGGCTCATTGTCCATGGTCGGCGTATTATATTCTTATATGAATGTATAAATTGTTCTAAAATGATAAAACTTTAAATATTGATAGAACACCTTATTTGTAAAGGGATTCTAATGTTGTCAACCTATAAAACAAGTAATAAATTTTGGAGCGGCGTCAGCTTTCTTTTGTTATTATTATTTTATTAAGCTTTACAGATTCACGGCCGGTTTCACGCCTTAAAAGACGCATCTTCAGGTGGTACTGCATTAAAATAACAAACTACAATAAAAATACAGCAATAATAAAGTGATAAACATGACAGGGACTCAATAAAGTTATACTTACAATTTGTTCATATGGGCATTGGCGTGCAAAATGATTGGTGGGTTGCGCAGAAAGTGTTGCCGCTTCTTTCCAAAGCTGGTTGCAGGTGACTCTCCAAAAACTAACAGTAACACTGTGCTCAGACGGTCTGCCGTGGAGGAACGTAATGCGTTAGGTTAACACCATCACAGTCATACACGAGAACCACCGTAACATTCAAAAAAAGAAAATGTTCAAATGTTTGTAGAACTTATGGGACTTAACTACGGGGTCATGTCCCTAAGCTTACAAACTACTTATGGACTAGCTAAGACTAAGGACGGCACAAATATCCATGCCCGAGGGGGGAATTCAAACCCCCGACCGTAGTGGACCGACCGTGACTGGAGCGCCTCAATCCCCTCGGCCACCGCGGCCGGCTCAAATAAGGTTTGGAACCTATTTGTATAGTCCTCTCAGCCACCGCGGCCGGCCGTAACTTTCAGCGCACGCCTCTTAAGACCTTGATGACACTCGTGCTGTACGACCTCTGGCACATTCAGTGTTGATCCAACTCCGTTGTTCCTGTTTCGAAAATATAGTGACATCGTTACGTTAGACAGGTCTCTCACAAGTGACTTTCCCTGGATTGTGCGCACGCCGGTGACATGGGACGGGCGAGTCCTTTTGCTCAGAGCTCAAATGTTCAAATGTTCAAATGTTTGTATAGTCTATGGGACTTAACTACGGGGTCATCAGTCCCTAAACTTACAAACTACTTATGAACTACTTACGAACTAGGACGGCACAAATATCCATGCCCGAGGGGGGATTCGAACCCCAGACCGTAGTGGCCGTGCAGACCGTGACTGAAGCGCCTCAGTCCCCGCGGCCACCGCGGCCGGCTTGCTCAGAGCAACGGTAGGTATGTCAACAACGTGTGCTAACAGCGACAATAGTAGCTACCATTTCATAATGTCTCCACAGCGGTGTTGTCACTATTTAAGTTCCAGCCCGCGTATATGAGGTGTCTGTTGTACGGGAATCAGTTTACAAAACTACGCGTTTGAGTATAGTGGGCAGGTTGAAGTTCAGATTTGTATTTGGCGTGAGGCGTTCTTGAGTAATCCATGCATGTGTGGAGATCGCTGTGTCCCCAGTGAAGTAGGGGTCAGCGTAACTGCCTAGAAAGTAGCAGACTCTCGTTCGACTCCCGGCTGCGTACGCATTTGTAACTTTACCCAACCGCATTTAGAATCATACATACCGTGAAGCTGTTTATATTACTGTATAATGTGGGTAGTGTCGTAAGAGTTAATGGCGGCAATTGCGAAAAGCTCTGTCGGCAGTAAATTTTAAGTGACCAGTGATTGAACTGCAGCAGAAAACCTGTTTTGTAGCCCTCAATTTAATCCCATGTTGTAACCAAACAGGAAAAACTGCGTTCAACCATCTCCAGCAGAACTTAAAGCCTACCTGCAAAAATATACTTACTCTGGCTAGTGGTTACACGAGCTCCCGATCCAATTAGCAGTTCTGCTTGGGACTTAATTACAGATTGTTAACGACACAAGCAGATTCCAATCGAAAAGAGAATAATGTGATAAAAAAATAAAAGGGAGAAACAGGAAAAAATAAAAATTTCAATACTATCATGAATAACACGAAAAAGTTATTACAACATAAAAAATTAATGAAGTTCATAGCCGGCCGCGGTGGCCGAGGGGATTAAGGCGCTCCAGTCACGGTCTGCACGGCCACTACGGTCGGGGGTTCGAATCCCCCCTCGGGCATGGATATTTGTGCCGTCCTAGTTCGTAAGTAGTTCATAAGTAGTTTGTAAGTTTAGGGACTGATGACCCCGTAGTTAAGTCCCATAAGCTGTACAAACATTTGAACATTTTCAAGTTAATAAAAACAATAATCAAAGTGATTTAGAAATTAAAATGAAATGAGCGTATGGTTTTCTTGGCCGTGAGATCCCTTGCGGGATTGTTCGGCCGCCTGAGTGTAAGTCTTTCTATTTGACGCCGCGTGGGCGACTTACGTGCCAATGATGATGAGATGATGATGATTAGGACAACACACAACACTCAGTCCCCTGCCGGGAATCGAACCCGGGCCTGCCGGCCGCGGTGGCCGAGGGGACTGTGGCGGCCGGCCGCGGTGGCCGAGGGGACAGAGGCGCTCCAGTCACGGTCTGCACGACCACTACGGTCGGGGGTTTGAATCCCCCCTCGGGCATGGATATTTGGCCGTCCTTAGAATTAGCTAGTTCATAAGTAGTTTGTAAGTTTAGGGAATAATGACCCCATAATTAAGTCCCATAATCTATACAAACATTTGAACATTTGAACCCGGGCATTCCTGCGTGGTAGTCAGCGACGTTGCCACTGAGCTACGGAGGCGGACAGAAATTAAAATAATTGCATATGACGGGGTTAGAACCCACGAACTTCTGCTTTGGAAGATACTTGCAGCGGAGGATGGCCACACAAGTAAAGTTGTTAACTTTCTTTCCATACTTCACTGACTCACTCTTCATCCAGTCTGAAGCTAGGTATATACTTTTTCAGATATTCTTTCTTTTCGTCTGCATTTAATCTTCTGATATTCCGTACTCTGATTCGTAGACTGTTACCCCTTCGCTAGTGATAGCATTTTTGTGTAAAAGGCCACCTCCTCCTTCCACACCCTTGCCGAGGATCAAAGTGGGGGACTAATTCTGTATCTATTGCAAGCGCCTCAATACGCCGCAGGCGCAGTCATTCCGCCTTGGCCATGATTTGTGGATACTTGGTGTGTGCCTTTAATGTCGTGGTTTCCAGTGCCATCTGCACCCTTATGGCTTTGGTCGTTGCTGATTTTGCTCCTTTCGTGGCCGTTTCTCATCCCAAGGGGAAGAGAATCATTTGAACATCTGTCGGCCTCCACGTCCCTCTTTCACAAGCCCATCGGTAGAACTAAGGTGACTTTTACACCGGAAGATTTCGGCATCCGTTCCTTTTTTCATCAGATCGTAAGCCCTTGGTTCAGAAACATTAACCTTTAAGTTACGATTAGTTGTGAAAGACTCTACACCTATACGACGGGAACTACACTACTGGCCAAGAAGAAATGCAGATGATAAACGGCTATTCTTTGGACAAAGATATTACACTAGAACTGACGTGATTTCATTTTCACGAAATTTGGGCGCATAAATCCTGATAAATCAGTACCTAGAACAACCACGTATGGTCGTAATAACGACCTTCATACGCCTGGGCATTGAGTCAAAAACAGAGCTTGGCTGGCGTGTACAAGTACAGACGCCCGTGCAGCTTCATGAAGAGTAGTGACTGGCGTATTGAGACGAGCCAGTTGCTCGGCCACCATTGACCAGACGTTTTCAATTGGTGAGTGATCTGGAGAATGGGCTGGCCAGGGCAGCAGTCGAACATTTTCCGTATTCAGAAAGGCCCGTACAGGACCTGAAACATGCGGTAATGCATTATTCTGCTGAAATGTAGGCTTTCGCAGGGATCGAATGAAGTGTAGAGCCACGGGTCGTAACACATCTGAAATGTAACAGCCACTGTTCAAAGTACCGCCGATGCGAACAAGAGGTGACCGAGACGTGTAACCAATGGCACCCCATACTATCACGCCGGGTGATATCCAGTATGGCGATACGAATACACACTTCCAATGTGCGTTCACTGCGATGTCGCCAAACACGAACGCGAACTTCATGATGCTGCAAACAGAACCTGGATTCATCCGAAAAAATGACGTTTTGCCATTCGTGCATCCAGACTGTCGTTGCGTACACCTTCGCAGGCGCTCCTGTCGGTGCAGCGTCAAGGGTAACCGCAGCCATGGTCTCCGAGCTGCTGCAAACGTCGTCGAACTATTCCTGTAGATTGTTGTTGTCTTGAAAACGTCCCCATCTCTTGACTCAGGGATCGAGACATGGCTGCACGATCCGTTACAGCCATGCGGAGAAGATGCCTGTCATCTCGACTGCTATTGATACGAGGCCGTTGGGATCCAGCACGGCGTTCCGTATTGCCCTCCTCAACCCACCGATTTCATATTCTGCTAACAGTCATTGGATCACGACCAACGCGAGCAGCAATGTCGCGGTACGATAAACCACAATCACGATAGGGTACATTACGACCTTTATGAAAGTCGGAAACGTGATGGTACGCATTTCTCCTCCTTACACGAGGCATCACAACAACGTGTCACCAGGCAACGCCGGTCAACTGCTGTTTGTGTATGATAAATCGCTTGAAAACTTTCCTTATGTCAGTACGTTGTAGGTGTCGCCACCGGCGCCAACATTGTGTGAATGCTCTGGAAAGCTAATCATTTCCATATCACAGCATCTTCTTCCTGACGGTTAAATTTCGTGTCTGTAGCACGTCATCTTTGTGGTGTAGCAATTTTAATGGCCAGGTGTGTATCAACCAAAGTAAATTAATAAGTGATTTTCAGCAAGAAAGTCTTCAAATGAATGTCTATAAGCAGAAGATGCTGTATGAAAAGTTAATCCCAAACTCTATTATACCCATCCCCATCCACTCGGACTAGGTGACTGTATTCAAGGCCACACAGCCTCATGTTAGTGTTTTGTTGTTTGTTTTGAGTTTTTTTTAAGGGGACTTACCAGTAGGGCCACCAGTCCCCTGTTCCTACGACATAACAATGAAAGAATGGTCACAGTAAAACCTAACAGTCAGCAATCAGAAAAACCCCCAAAGTGCACAGAGCGGCACTTATCGCTACAGTGACAGAACGCGGAAAACGCGGAAGGAATAGCGCAAGTGGTTGACTTAATTAAAACTTTACACCGTAGCTGGCTGATCACAAGGATAATAATTGGTGTGCCACCCGCTCTGTAGGGGAGAGTGCAGCACATTGACCATGGGGCACAATGAATCATGTGGCATAATTTCAATAAAAGGCGACATTTTTTTTCTCTGCTCTGCCATTTGTTTTCTGCAGTATCTACCTTCTGCCATTCGTTTTCTGCTGGTGTTATGTTAGTTTCGCTGCAGTGAAGTAATTAACGGAGACTTAGATAGATAAAAATTTGATGACACAGGATTGCATGAAGTTCACAGAAACTATGTCATTATAACGATATGAATATTTTGTTTAATAATGCATACCTTCAAATATTGACAATGTTCATATATAACTTCACTTGAGCTTTCTTTGAAATACGTACTGTTTGGGCACATTGATACAAGTTCTCCCAGGGTACGGAGAGCAATGGTTAATTGTGCCCACAGCAGAGAAAAATATGTTATAAGCCACAAAAAATCTTTAAACCAATTGAGGACTATGGAGACTATCAGGTTTCCTTTCCGAGGAAAGGTAAAGGATGAAGCATTTGTTCCAGCTTGCAACACATTTTACATGCTTCTAAAATCAATTAATGACGATGTGACAAAGTGACAAAAGACATATTTCAAATTAAAAATTAGTTTCCAGTCGATTGATATTCGACAATTTCAAAACAAGACATATGACTCTGTGCCTACAAGTTGAATGATATATGTAAGTGGAAAATATGTAAACATTCACTTAAAAACACATTTAAAATTTACTTTGTAAGCTAAACATGTTCTTCTAACAAACTATTAAAAGTGGTTCATTGTATCCCAGATGTGGGGTACTATTAACCACTTACCAATTTTTCTTGAAAGACATGTAGCTTGAAACAAATACTCATAGAGCAATCATATAAGGCCAATTGATTCTTAAATGATTAATCTGTAAAAACTCAAAATCACAACTTTGTAATAAAATTATTGGTTGAGTATCACAGAGAAATGACGTCTGTTGTTCAATGTCCCCCACTCTCCACTACACACTAAAATCCTCCATCCAGATGCAGTACAGACAACACAAAAATGAGGGACGGATTAAAATTGTTGGAGGGGAGGGGGAGGAGGAAAATGAAAACGCGAAGGACGGGCTGAGGTACCCAACACTATGTGGAGTGACAGAAACCACCTGCGCGGATAAAACGTAAAACAATTTATCCTATCAGCCAAACACACTAAGTTATTACTAAAGAAAATGTAAACTTTTCAAATTAATAAGAGCCTGGAAACATGAACTGAATTAATAGAATCAAGACCATAAACATATCAGACACAATAAACGTTATATATTTGATGACACGTCAGTTACATTCCAATAGATAGAACAAAGGAATTGATTACACAGTTTACAATGACGTAACGAACCAGTCACACACACACACACACACACACACACACTGATCAAATAGCTACAATAACAAGTTTACGTTGGGTTCAACCGAGAATTTTATTCCCAGCACAAAGAACTGCCAATTTTGTCACTAGCAGGTGGCCTCATCTTCAACATATTTGAAATGGTGTTACAATTCCACCAAAGACATTATTGGCCAATTGATGAAAAATTATATATAGAATACTAAACAAAACTCACAACTGCTAGCAGCACTAATCACAGTCAGTCAATGTTACATGTACACAACCAAGGAAGTTTCAGATTCATTCTCCATAGATTAAAGAAAGCACACACCAGCAAACTGAGCTGTACACGAGTATTGAACACAGTAAAAGAAATAACAGTGGAAAATGGTTATGAAATAGACTCTGCAGCAATAGATGTAAACAGGAAATAATTAAGCAGTCTTTGGACATACAACACACACTAACAAAAAATCAAGACACTACAGAAACGCAACAACCCTGCCGCGGTGGAGTAGCCGAGCGGTCTAAAGCGTCTCGCTGCGGAGCGTGCGGTTGCTCGCCGTGGAGGTCCGAGTCCTCCCTGGGGCATGGGTGTGTGTGTTGTCCTTAGGTTAGTTTACCTAGGTTTAAGTAGTTTGTAAGCTACGGAATGATGACCACGCAGTTTGGTCCGATAGATTTACAAACATTTGAACATCTGATGCCGGCCGAGGGGACTGAGGGGCTCCATTCACGGTCTGAACGGCCACTGCCGTCGAGGGTTCGAATCCCCCCTCGGGTATGGATATTTGTGCCGTCCTTAGGATAAGCTAGTTGATAAGTAGTTTGTAAGTTTAGGGACTGATGACCCCGTAGTTAAGTCCCATAAGCTTATCAAACATTTTCTTTGAACATTTGATTTTTCGCAACAAGCTCAAAACAAAACGGCGCAATCTCATCTACTATATAGAATTGTCATCTTTGTAAAAAAAATAAGTCTTCAACTAGCATGCAGGAAATGCTAGCAACATCGGGAAGACACACAGATTACTTTAACAGTTCAGGCAATTCAGTGCAAGCTACAATGATCTTACTTATCTCTCCTCGCGACCTGTCTTGGTAGAACTGCTGGCGGATTGACGGATTGTCGGGGGATTCTCTGGCACATTGCCACTCTGTCTGTGCAGTTTGGAGAGAAGGCACTGTCCGCAGATGACGTTAATATTTCCATTACAAAAGCCAAGAAAAGCGCAGTCATTGCGCTTCTGTCCATTAGCCTGCCGCTGACTATTCACGCTATGAAAACTGTAATGTTTTACCCCGCATCAATGCGGCAATACGTCTTTGTTATCTTCTCATCAAGCCTAACCACTTACGTCGTTCAATTGGACCATTCTGTGCTGTGACTGTTGCAAGAAGATAATTGAATTACTCTGCCGAGCGCTGGAATAACCTGTTAGCTGCGTGATCCGCAGAAGCATTTCCTGCAAGTCATTAGTCTGTGGAATGTTTCTGAACCATTTTCCACGAACATCGTTAAAGACATGACCGGCCACTTCTGTTCAGGCAAATTAGGGATTCGACAAGGGAACCGAGATATAGGGTCAAGGAGGAAATGAAATACAAAAATCATAAATTGGATGGAACTGTCATTTCAAGCCGTTATGTGACCTGAATATATTCAAAGACCATGGGAACACCAGTGACACGCACCATCATTCGATAACCTTGCAATAGACCAATAAATAATATTTTGTGCCTATTAAAAAAGTATATTTCATTGTTTATCAGTCTCTTATCGTACTGTGTACTACAGTGGGTCCATACCTCTGGTCGCATTGATCACGAAGGGTACAGGGTTTTGGACAGCGCTTGGGCTAATGATCATTTTCTTTACCCGCAGATATACCGGAGATTATGCCTGTTACAGCTACCCACAGTAAGGGGACAAAATATAAAAGTTACGCACTTCCTGCAACAAGCCAAATTAAGGAAATCGGTTGTATTTGTACATTACGTGTGGTCGTAGTAATTTTAATATGGCTGATAAAAGCAGCATGTCTTGACAGATGGTTCCTAAGATAACCACAAACTGTGTATTTTGGGTACCAAAACCACGAATGACGGGAATGATCACTTCTGTGTTTTCTATAGGTCTACGTTGAAAATCTATACTATATGTTGTTTAGATGATATTCTCAAACTGCTTTTAAAATTCGTACGATATCTTTATCTGTTACTGAAATCCAGAGGTTCACAGGTACCGTACTTAGGCACAATATCGGAACGAGTATTTAGACATTGTTTCAGCTTGGACCACAAATATATGTAAATAAATAACCATAGAAAATGACAAATTTTATCTGTACATGCTTTAGTCTTATATAGAAATAGCATGTACACTTTTCGAAAATCCGTTTCCGTTATCAACATACAAGCAAAAAACCATAACATTTGATTAATAAAAGTTCCAATTGTGCTGAGAGGCGGTGATACATCCGGCACGAAACTTACCATCTGATTTTAATAAATCTACTGGGAAAAATGATTTGTCTTTTGCTGTTAAAATAACAAAAAAGACGCAAAAACGTGTAGCAAGCTTTCGCAACCAAATTTCTGCTTTAGGCAGTCGAGAGGAAGTAGGAAAAATGCAAAGAAGGAGAGGTATAATAACTTCGTGTGGCTCTGTGGCCTGGTGGAATTCTTTCAACTGGATGCCACTTTAACGACTTTTGTGTCCCTTACCTACCCCAGTTACCCAACAAGGGAAAGGGGCCTAAAGCTTGCCGTGGAATCGGAACCACGTGTCGTCTCAGGTAACTTCTAACATCGTTGAGAAGTTAAAATGCACACTGGAAAATTCCATGATCCGACGAGGTTTCGAACTAGCGAACTTTTATGTTTCACCCTATCGCTTTACTCAGACATCACTTTCTTATGGAGTAGATCGAGTATTTCCGGTCGTTCGTTTTTTATTCTAGGTGGTTCCTTGAGTTTAGTTTACGGCTCAGATTTCTTTATTGTTATTACAGAGGGCGTTGAGCCCTCTGACAGAGCACTCTGAGCTACCATATCTGCTTGCGACTACCAGGGCTGACTAAAGAAACGTGTATTTACGCATAACGTAGTCCATCTTTACCTCTTGGGCTAGGTTATGACGAATGTCTGCAACGCCCAGATTATTTGATGTTGTGCAAACTGTTCGCAGTGTCACCACGAATCATCTCGTGTAACTCAAGGAATATTTCTCTCACATATTCGTAAACCTTTCCTGGTTATTACAATAAATTCGGAAAGCATGAACAGTACTCGCCACTTCCTCCTCGCAAAAGATATAGCTCATTCACAGGCTTTAACACAGTTTTAGACACAAAACGCCAGATACGGCATTCTAAAAGCACATCACTTGCCATGGCATCCTTCACGCGCATGGACCTTAAAATTCCTTGATTACACCAAAAAATGACGAAGGACCAGATGACCAGGACATCGGCCAATGTTATCGGGCGACGTATGGTGACGTATTGTGACGATTCCATAAAGTATCGATTTCCCATGTGTGTTCAAATGCACGTTACCTCGAAAGAGAGATAGTGTTAAATATTTGACTTTCAGAGTGTAATTCAGAAATGGTTTAGAAATTGTTTGAAATTTTATTTAGAGATTGTTGGAATCTACTAACAGAAAGACTTATTTCTAATGCTGTGATTCGTAAGTTCCATTTCTCAGTTATTTTGAAGTGTAGTATTACCGTAATGTACAGTCATCATACAGCTTCTTCCAGCTGTAGAATAGTGTACATCTGTAAGAACTAAAGGCATTCAGCAGAAACTGTTTATGTTGCCTTTATCAGTTGTTGTGTTGTGGTCTTCAGACCGGACACTGTTTTGATGCAGCTCTCTACCCTGCGCTATCTTGAGCAAGACTCTTCATTTCCTCATACGAACGGCAACCTACATCCGTTGGAATCTGCTTTATTCATCTCTTGGTCTCCCTCTAGAATTATTACCCCCACATACTTCCCTCCAACTCTAAATTGGTGTCTAAGAACGTGTCCTACCAATAGATCCCTTCTTTTAGTCAAGGTGTGTCAGAAATTCCTTTTCTCCCCAATTCTGTTCGGTACCTCTTTATTAGTAATGCGATCCACACACCTAATCTCCAGCATTCTTCTGTAAGCACCACATTTCAAAAGCCTCTATCCTCTTCCTGTCCGCACTGTTTATCGTCCACGTTTCATTCCCATATAAAGCAACACTCCACACAAATGCTTCCAAAAAGGACATCCTTAAACGTAAATTAATATTCGATGTTACCAAATTTCTCTTTTTCAAAAATGCTTTTCTTCTCGGTGGCTTAGTGGTATAGCGCCTGTCTAGTAAGCAGCACGTCTCGGGTTCGAATCCAGACAGTGGCACAAATTTTACTTCAATGCCTCTCCTTCAGATTTATATCTTTCAGATAAGTCGAGACAAGATATATCTCTGGATATTGCTTTCTTGTTTGATATTTATATCATCTGTGCCTTGAACTGCAAGAATCGTTCTCATCAACGTTCATTGCTGGGGTGCTATTCCGCGATTGGAGAGCCTTGGTAACGTTGATACGTATTCATATAGGGGAACATGAGGCAGAATTAAAGTCTGTGTTGTGGAGGGAGACGTGCCTTAAGACAACCCGTGCGATCCGGCCGCGGTGGCCGTGCGGTCTGCGGCGCGCCAGTCACGTTCAGCAGGGCCACTATGGTCGGAAGTTCGAATCTCCCCTAGGGCATGGATATTCGTGCCGTCGTTAGTATTAGCTAGTTCATAAGTAGTTTGTAAGTTAAGGGACTGATGACCCTGTAGTCAACCCATTTCTTCCCAAAAATAGAAATTGTGAAAAAATATTATATTTGCTCATAGATTTCTCTTCAAAATAATTGAAATAACAATACAAATATTACAAACTGGCAGTATGTGTTGTAATTTAGACCACACATAATGTTGCGCTGGCGCAACGTTGGGAGTTTCCTGGTAAAAAAATTAAAAAACATAGTTTTTCTGAGCACATGCTTTTATTTGTTCAAACTGTACAATAATGTGTATTATATGATAAAACAGACTTACATTGAAAGTATCACTCATGAATTTTGAAAAACAATCTGTGTGAAGGTGAACTTGACATTTCTTGCATAGCTCGTCTAACTTTTGCAAATCTTGCATCTTCTCCTTGCATTTTCTTCATTGAGGATTATAGTATGATCAGTTTTGACCTTCCTCACTGCTCCTGGTAATCTGTTTTTGCTGGGGCGTGCAAGGTTTATGTTTCTTCTTTGAGGTTGGTGATGTTCCTAAAGCTCAGATTCTTCTTCAGTTTTCAATAGAGATAATACAATCTGTTTTGTGTCCCAACTTCGTCGCCGCTTTTGTGTCCCAGCCTCGTCGTAGGTGTCGGTGGCCGAGTGGAATGAGACCGACACGCTGGTGCAGGTACGGAGGGGAGCAGCCAGAAACTATAAACACTCGAGTAAATTAGAAAGAGATATATTGCACAGAATGTATCAATACTCAACTTTTACATAGTACTGCAGAATGTTGATACATAGTTGTTAGAGGCCTGCCTAGTGCCTGTACAATAGCAAAGTCTTCACTGGTGCCTATCTGATTACGAAGGTCCTAACTCGTTGCTGTCTCAGTCCGAAGTGCCTGGTGTCTTTTCAGTGGTGGCCACGAGCGGGGTCCCAGCAGAGGGCGCTCGTGGCTGTCGTCGGAAGAACGCCGCGCCGTGCATGCATGGCGGCGCGCGGCGAAAGTAGGTGGCGCGCACTTTGTACTTGTGCGACACCACACCCCTCCCCCCCAAACCGCCGCGCCGTCGTGGCGTAGGGCTGAGGGCCACGGCGACGGCACTGGGAGGAGGGCCTGGGCGGGGGCGTTACTGGTGGGACGGGCGTCGTAGCGGAGGCCGGGATCGAGACGCCGTCCGCGCCCCGGCATCCGCCTTGCGATCCTCCAGGGAACCCGCCGAAACCTGGGGAAAGGCGCCCGCCCCCGCCCAGAGGGAGCAGGTCATCTTCTTCTGAGGTGCGTGGCCCAAGCTGGGGGGGCCCGCACGGTCCCGGAGTCCCTCTCGGTGACGCTGTCATCTGCGGCGGCGACAGCGGCGGCGACGACTGCGTCGGATGTACGTCGACGTCCATAGGGATCTCGTAGTCCGGGGACGAACGATGTGGTTGTGCTCCCTGGCGGTGAACTGGGTCTGGAATCAAGAAACCGGAGACAGGATCGCGCGGTCTGTGCAGGCGCAATTGGTTTGCGTGGCGCCGCAGCTCCGACCCTGTGGAAGAACGTACAACAAACATATTGCGCCCAAGCACGCGTTGAATGGTGCCCGGCAACCATGTCTTCTTGTTTCCAGCAAACACCCTGTACAGCACCGGCGTGGAAACCTGAAAACGCGTAGCGCCATACGAACCGACTCGGTGCGTGGGAGGCTGCAGCAGGTGAAGGAGAGTGCGGTGACGGCGGCCGTGTAGCAGCTCGGCAGGAGACGGGCCGTCACGTGGCATGCACCGATACGTAGACAGGAAAGTTTGAAGAGCTTGCTGCCTGGAGTGCTGACCTTTCATCTTCTCCATGTGAGACTTGAATGTTCGAACGAAACGTTCTGCTTCACCATTGGACTGAGGGTGAAAAGGCGCGGTGGTGATATGCTGAATGCCATTCACACGACAAAACTGTTGAAATTCCGCACTAACAAACTGAGGTCCATTGTCACTGACGATAGTTTCAGGCAAGCCTTCGATGCAAAACACTGATGTTAAGGCACTGATTGTACTAGACGCCGTCGTTGAGTTCATGGCAATCACAAAAGGAAACTTGCTGAAAGCGTCTACAACAATTAACCAGCGCGTATTCCAGAAAGGTCCGGCAAAGTCAATGTGTAAGCGTTGCCATGGTCCCGTGGGGCGTGGCCAGTCTGAGAAACGCTGTGGAGGAGCCGCCTGATGCTCCGCACAAACTGTACACTGTGATGTCATGCTCTCTATCTGAGCGTCCATACCAACCCAGGTACAATGACGTCTGGCCAGTTGCTTTGTCCTAACAATGCCCCAATGTCCTTGATGCAGGAGGCGTAACACTTCTCGTTGCAGGGAACGAGGAACAATCACTCTTGCTTGGTCGTTGTCGGTATGCAACAACAGTACACCCTGACTTAAAGATAATGCATGACGTTGTGCAAAATAACGTCGAACCAGAGGCCGATCAATGTCTTTGGCTCTGGCAGGCCACCCTGAGCGAACAAAACGTGCTACCACACTTAGGTCTGCATCCGCAGCTGTTTCCTGTGCAACCCGACGAGAGTTCAAAGGAAAGTCTGCGACAGCGGAAGCATCTCTGGAGTCTATCTGACAACATGCCATTTCCGAAGAATCAAACGACACATCCTGGCCAACCGGAAGTCGGGAAAGTGTGTCCGCGTTGGCGTGTTTAGTGGTAGGTCGGTACAAAATCTCATACTGATAATTAGACAATATCAAGGACCATCTCTGAAGCTTTTGTGCCGTACGTGGCGGAATTGGCTTTGTGGGTGAGAACAACGACGTGAGAGGCTTGTGGTCTGTCCACAAATAGAATTTTTTGCCATACAGATAATGATGAAACTTTGTGACGCCGTAAATTATTGCTAAGGCCTCCTTTTCTATCTGACTGTAATTCTGTTGCGTCGGCGTCAGTAGCTTGGATGCAAAGGCAATAGGACGATCGTGACATCCAATACGATGCGACAGAACAACACCCAGACCGTACGACGAGGCGTCAACTGCTAACACTACAGGCTTCTGTGGGTCAAAGGGAATCAAACATGCATCACTGAGTAGTGCAGACTTTAGTTTGTCAAAGGCAACCTGACAATCTTTGGACCATACAAAAGGAACATTCTTCCTACGTAAGTGATGCAGTGGAGCTGCAATCTGAGAGGCATTGGGAATAAACCTGAAATAATAGTTAAGCTTTCCCATCACTGCTTGCAATTCATGCACATTCTTAGGAGGAGGCAAGTCTTTGATTGCTCGAAGATGTGACTGTAAGGGATGAATTCCTTGGGCATTAATCACATGGCCTAGGTACTCTATTTCAGTTTGAAAAAACGAACACTTTGCTTTATTACAACGTAGACCTGCTGCAGTCAAAACTTTGAAAAGGCACTCCAGGTTTGCTAAATGTTCTTCAACTGTACGTCCGGATACCACAATGTCATCTAAATAGTTCGAGCAACAAGGTACAGAAACTGTCAGCTGTTCCAAAAAACGCTGAAAAATAGCGGGAGCGGAAGAACTGCCAAAGGGTAGGCGTTGAAATTGAAAAAGGCCCATGTGAGTATTAATGACGAAAAACTTTTTTGACTCGTCATCAAGTGGAATCTGTAAGTATGCCTCTGCTAAATCAATCTTGGAAAAGAAGCGAGACTGTCCTAATTTGTCCATAAGTTCCTCAGGTCTGGGCAAGGGGTAAGTGTCTACAATTGTTTGACTGTTGACAGTTGATTTGAAGTCCGCACAGAGACGAAGTTTTCCTGACGGCTTGGGTATAATTACTATAGGCGAGGCCCACTGACTCGCAGAAACAGGAGATATCACCCCACTATCTTGCCAACGTTTAAGTTCTTCGGCAACTGTATCACGCAAGGCGATAGGCACTGGTCTAGCTTTACGAAATTTTGGAACTGCAGATTCTTTTAAAGTTACATGTGCCACGAAGTCTTTTGCACAACCTAGTTCCGGCGAAAACAAGTCACTATATTTGTCACACAATGCATTGATTTTATCCTGAGGCACTATTGACGAAATTTGAAGCACATCTCTTTGAATTGATAAACCAAACAAGTCAAAAGCATCTAGTCCAAAAATGTTCTGCGTAGATTTGGCCTGAAGAACAACAAAAGCAATTGTTTTCGTAACACCTTGAAAAGAGGCAGGCAGACTACATGTTCCTAGCACGGGAATATTTTGACCTGTGTACGCTGTTAACACTTGCTGTGACGGCGACAATTTTGGCGAACCCAGAAGTTCATAAGTATCTTTATTAATTAATGTAACAGCGGAACCAGTATCAAGCTGAAATTGCACAGTCTTATTTTCTATGGAGAGATTTACAAAAAGTTTGTGCTTCTGGCGCACGACAGGTGCGCGAATGTGGGCAACGTCTGCTACAAATTGTTTTCTGCGCTTGCGCGGGTTGCGTGCGGTGGGAAGCGGCGCATACTCGGCACACAGCGGATTAACAACACTGTCACTAGATGGCACTACCGCCGGATCGGCGTCCGCGCAATGCGAGGCTACTACAGAGTCACTAACTACGGCACTACACTTTTGAGTAGCTACTTGCTGTCTACTGTCACTAGCTACACAGTACTGGGCACTTTTACAAGGAGCAGTTGCAGAAGGCACTATTTTCACTACAGGAATGCACTGTTCATAGTCATTTTGCTTGTCCCGAACCCTTTTCCGTTGCACAGAATTACGCGCTCGTCGGCGCGTGCTACGTGGTGCACTATATGGTTTTGCAATAGGTGCAGAAGAATTTCCTTGCAATTGAGAACCAAGGAAAGCACTGTTCAATTCCACAGCCCGTATAACATTTACAGAATGAACTGTTCTCGCACTCTGCGAAGCACTGTTTCTAACGGTACCGTTCTTTGAGTTTTTAATTTGCATACACACAGACTGTACATGTCCTGATTTGCCACATTGATAACAGGTTGCGTTGCGACTAGGGCAATGAGCACGCTTGTGGCGAGACACACACTGGGGGCAAGATTTACGTACATTTTTCTGAAATGAGCGTTGGCGCCCGTTATTCAAATCACTGTTTCTAACACGACGGGGCGACCTTTGTGTCGCACTTTTACACTGGCTACTGTTCACTGTCTGTTCAGCACGGCCTATACGATTGTAAGAATCACTAGTGCTACACTGAGAACTACGGCTAGGAAAACGTCCGTTGCGGTGCACTGAATTTACACTGTGGCTTTGCATTTCTACCTCTGCTAAGTCAAAAGTATCATGCGCTTCTATAAGCTGCAGTACACTGTCTAATGAAGGGTCTGACTGTTTCAGAATTGCTGCTCTAATTCTGGGGTCCTGAATATTCTGCGTAATCGCATCCCTCAACATCACGTCACTATACGAAAGTCCACAAGAGCAAGTAAATTTACATTGGCGGGTTAAGCCCTTCAATTCCGTAATCCACTCTTGGTGTGACTGCTGCGGTAATTTTTTAAGTCTGAAAAATCGGTACCGCGCAGCGGCTACAAGAACTTTTCTCTCATAATGAGCATTCAGTGCATCTACAATTTGTTCAAAGTCTACATCACGAGGAGATGCGTGAGGGAATAGTTTTTTGCAATAATACGAAGGTCTGGGGGCCCACTACAGATAATAACAGATGCTTCACTTTCTGACCTGTAATTTGATGAGCCGCGACGAGTTCTTGAAACTGTGCGAAGTAGTCGCTCCATTCTTCCTCACGTTCGTTGTACTGGCGGAACGTAGGGAGCGGTACAGCGGCAGGTGTGGGCTGCTGATGCGACGGCTGTTGTTGAGTTGCCGTCAACTGCGCCACTGCGTTGAGAAGTTGTGAGAGTTGCGCCGTCTGTAACTGAATAATTTCCATTAAGTTTGGGTTCGGGGTAGTGGCCATGCTGACCGATTAGGCGCCGCGTATACAAGTAAATTAGTACAAAACACAAATGCAATATGAAAGGAGGGCTCGCTCTGCAACAAAAAAGTCCACAAAACACGTAACAAAATATCTTTCCCCAAAATTCTTATATTAAGGGTGGGTGGGCGGGAGCAATTTCTGCGTGCTCCGACTGCTGCTGTCTGGCTGCTGTAAGCGGGCTGGTCCAAGGTTCTATCACTCCTCGTCGCCACTTTTGTGTCCCAACTTCGTCGCCGCTTTTGTGTCCCAGCCTCGTCGTAGGTGTCGGTGGCCGAGTGGAATGAGACCGACACGCTGGTGCAGGTACGGAGGGGAGCAGCCAGAAACTATAAACACTCGAGTAAATTAGAAAGAGATATATTGCACAGAATGTATCAATACTTAACTTTTACATAGTACTGCAGAATGTTGATACATAGTTGTTAGAGGCCTGCCTAGTGCCTGTACAATAGCAAAGTCTTCACTGGTGCCTATCTGATTACGAAGGTCCTAACTCGTTGCTGTCTCAGTCCGAAGTGCCTGGTGTCTTTTCAGTGGTGGCCACGAGTGGGGTCCCAGCAGAGGGCGCTCGTGGCTGTCGTCGGAAGAACGCCGCGCCGTGCATGCATGGCGGCGCGCGGCGAAAGTAGGTGGCGCGCACTTTGTACTTGTGCGACACCACAATCTGTGATCTGAAGTCAATTTGTTTGAGGGAGAGAGTGATAACCAGAGACTATAAGGATACCAATAAATTTTTTCAAGTCAGCACATGACGCAGCAAATGTGTGGTTGTTTTTACTCTGAGCATATTTGACTGAAAACTGTGCAATGTCATCGAGAATTGGTTTGTCTAAGGAAAATTCAAACATTTCTATGGGTGTCAAACTCACAAACTTATTCTTTTTTTTTTCTTCGACACATCTAAATTCACAGTTTTTAGGCGTGTTGGTATACGTTAGGGTACACTTCTGCCATTTTGTTATAGGTTTCTTCTTCTTCTCTTTTGGCTCCTCAGAAGTATTTTTGTGTACTCGGAGTTTCAGGAACTGATATATTTATTTTTGTCGTCTAACGTAGCATGAATTTCAAATATACCCACCAAATCTACTGGTAATACATCACCCCCATCATTGATGATCAGTCTTCCATCTTCTATTTCTTCTTCATCAGTAAGTTCTTCTACTTCAGGGGGTATGATGACTGCATCAATAGCTTCTTCTGCCTCTAATTCGTCAAGAACAGCTAAAATTTCCTCAGCTGTTCGTAGTTTTTGTGTGTAGAAAGCCATTTGAAAGTCATATAATTGGAAATAATGTATTCTAAAAGTGCAACAATATCTTTACAAACTACTAAAACTTATAAGAAATACGAAAGTTCTCATAGAATCTTGTAATAAAATCTACTCACCAGGAAGGTCTGATGCTTCAGAAGTATTCGTCTTGTAAAACTAAACCAGATATAATTCTTAGACTTTAGACTACAGAACATTACGTTAGCTCTGAATACTTAGAGATATCATCTTTGACAACACAGATCATAACTTGTCACAGAAGAAAACCACAGCAAGACAATCATCTGAATATATGTTGGCAACTCCCAACGTTGAGTTAACGCAACGGAAATAGAAATCATTCTCTGCCTAGTCAGGAGTCTAGTATATTCAAGAAAAAAATCAGTTTGTGACATTGATATATAGGAATCACGAATATGCACATAAAGGTTGAACAAAATACATTATAATACTTCAAATAAATTATTGAAGAATATTGGAAAAACATGTGATCTCTAATTAATTTTTTTCATGAAGTGTTAAAGTAATTGTGGAACTTAAACACATAGACAGAGAGCTCGTAAATGCCTTTTAACACATGCATGGTGAGTTTTGTATAGTAAGTCCATTTCGACTGCAGAGGTCCTGTGGCGTTGTGCCTTGTGCGCAGAGAGAGGTTCAGTTCTGTCCTCGTAAAGCACTCCGCCGTGACAGTCATTAGGGTTTTGTGGTTAATAAGGGCACGCACGTCGCGTCACAGTCCCTTCGCGGTTAGTACCTGCCGACACGCTAATCTATGTTCCCAGTGGTACAGCGCCTGCCTAGTAAGCGGCTTTTAAATCAATGCCTCTCCTTCAGATTTATATCCTTGATATACATCGAGACAAAATATGTCTAGAATATTCATCATCATCATCATTAGAGACTGATTATGCCTTTCAGCGTTCAGTCTGGAGCATAGTACCTCTAATAAAGTTCCTGCATGATCCCCTATTCAATGCTAACAATGATGCCTCGTCTGATGTTGTGCCTTTTACTTCAAAATCATTCTGCACCGAATCTAAGTACTTTCTTCTTGGTCTACCTGGACTCCTCTTACCCTCCACTAACGATCTCATGAGTCTGTTAGGTAACTTTGCTTCTCCCATGCGTGTAACATGACCCCACCATCTCTGTCTGTTCGCTCTAACTGCTTCATCTATGGTGTTCATTCCCAGCTTTTCTTTGATTTCCTCATTATGGACACCCTCCTGCCATTGTTCCCATCTATTAGTTCCTGCAATCATTCTTGCTGCTTTCATATCTGTAACCTCTACCTTATGAAAAAGGTAACCTGTATCCACCCAACTTTCACTCCCATACAACAAAGTTGGTCGAAAGGTAGAGCGGTGCACTGCTAACTTAGTCTTGGTACTTACTTCCTTCTTGCAGAAGAGAGTAGATCTTAGCTGAGCACCCACTGCATTAGCTTTGCTGCACCTCGATTCCAGTTCTTTCGCTATGTTGCCGTCCTGTGAGAAAATACATCCCAGGTACTTGAAACTGTCTACCTGTTCTAACTTTGTTCCTCCTGTTTGAATCTCTTTCCCACAGACATTACTTTCGTTTTGGAGATGCTGATCTTCATATCGTAATCCTTGCACCTCTGATCGAGCTCTGCAGTATTAGTTTGCAACCTTTCAATCGAATCGGCCATTACAACAAAGTCATCCGCATATGCGAGACTGCTTATTTTGTGTTCACCTATTTTAATCCCGCCCTGCAAGTCTACTGTTTTCAACATATGATACATGAATAGTATGAACAACAGTGGTGACAGGTTACAGCCTTGTCTTACCCCTGAAACTACCTTGAACCATGAGCTTAATTTGCCATCTACTCTAACTGCTGCCTGCGTACGTAAAGCCTCCTATACCATACTCTTGAAGAACTGACAGAAGCTTCCCCCTAGGACCACGGTCATAAGGCTTTTCCAGATCTATGAAACATAGATACAATTCCCTGTTCCACTCATAGCACTTTTCCATTACCTGCCGTAAGCTAAAGATCTGGTCCTGACAGCCTCTAAGATGCCTAAACCCACACTCATAAAATTGCTACACCACGAAGATCACGTGCTACAGATGCGTAATTTAACCGACAGGAAGAAGAGCTGTGATATGCAAATGACTAGCTTTTCAGAGCATTTACACAAGATTGGTGCCGGTGGCGACACCTACAACGTGCTGACATGAGGAAAGTTTCCAACCGATTTATCATACACAAAGAGCAGTTGACCGGCGTTGCCTGGTGAAACGTTGTTGTGATACCTCGTGTAAGGAGGATAAATGCGTACCATCACTGTTGATAAAACTCTTCTGGGTATTGGACAGCATCGTCAATATATCAAATATTTCACCGGCGTTTCGGCCACTATTGCAAGCAGCCATCTTCTGGGTGTAAACCACGTAACACACAGAAGATGGCCGCTTGCAATAGTGGCCGAAACGTCGGTGAAATATTTGATATATTGACGATGCGGTCAAATACCCAGAAGAGTTTTATCAACAATAACAGCGGCCGCGGAATCCTTCGTTTACGCGTACCATCACGTTTCCGACTTTCATAAAAGTAGGATTGTAGACTATCGCGATTGCGAGTTATCATATCGCGACATTGCTGCTCGCGTTGCAAGCGATCCAATGACGGTTAGCAGAATATGGAATCGATGTGTTCAGGAGGGCAATACGGAACACCGTGCTGGATCCCAACAGCCTCGTATCACTAGCAGTCGAGATGAGAGGTATCTCCGCATGGGTGTAACGGATCGTGCAGCCACGTCCCGATCCCTGAGTCAACAGATGGGGACGTTTGCAAGACAACAACCATCTGCACGAACAGCTTGACGACCTTTGCAGCAGCATGGACTATCAGCTCGGAGACCATGGTTGCGGTTACCCTTACGCTGCATCACATACAGGAGCGCCTGCGATGGTACGCAACGACGAACCTGGGTGCACGAATGGCAGAACGTCATTTTATTCGGATGAATCTAGGTTCTGTTTACAGCATCATGATCGTCGCATCCATGTTTGGCGACATCGCGGTGAACCCACATTAGAAGCGTGTATTCTTCATCGCCATACTGACGTATCGCCCGGCTTGATGGTATTTTGTGCCATTGGTTACACGTCTCAGTCACATCTTGTTCGTATCGACGCCACTTTTAACAGTGGCATTTACATCTCAAATGTGTTACGACCCGTGGCTCTACCCTCCAATAGATCCCTGCGAAACCTTACATTTCAGCAGGATAATGCACAACCGCATGTTGCAGGTCCTGTACGGGCTTTTCTGGATACGGACAATGTTCGACTGCGACCCTGGCCAGCGCATTCCCCAGATCTCTCACCAATTGAAAACGACTGGTCAATGGTGGCCGAGCAACTGGCTTGTCACAATACGCCAGTCACTACTCTTGATAAATTGTGGTATCGTGTTGAAGCTGCATGGGCATCTGTACCTGTACACGCCATCCAAGATCCGTTTGATTCAATGCCAAGGCGTATTAAGGTCGTTATTACGACCATACGTGGTTGTTCAGGGTACTGATTTGTCTGGATCTATGCACCCAAATTGCGTGTAAATGTAATCCCATTTCAGATTTCAGTACTAGTATAATATATTTGTACAATGAATACCCGTTTACCATCTGCATTTCTTGTTGGCTAGTAGTGTAGTTCCTCTAGGTGTAGAGTCTTTCATTACTATTCATAACTTAAAGGTTAATGTTTCTGAATCAACCGCTTACAATTTGATGAAAAAAGCAACTGTTGCCGAAATCTTCCGGTGTAAAAGTCACCCTAGTTCTACCGATGGGTCAGAGGTGGTTGTTCTCAGTATTGATTTCTCGGGATCTATGCGCCCAAGTTGCGTGAAAATGTAATCACATGTCAGTTCTAATATATTAATTTTGTCCAATGTTCAAAAAATGTCCAAATGTTTGTATAGCCTATTGAACTACAGGGTCATCAGTCCCTAAACGCCGGCCGCGGTGGCCGAGGTGACTGAGGCGCTCCAGTCACGGTCAGCACGGCCACTACGGTCGGGGGTTCGAATCCCCCCTCGGGCATGGATATTTGTGCCGTCCTAGTTTGTAAGTAGTTCATAAGTAGTTTGTAAGTTTAGGGACTGATGACCCCGTAGTTAAGTCCCATAAGCTTAACAAACATTTGAACATTTTAGTCCCTAAACTTACAAACTACTTATGAACTAGCTAACTCTAAGGACGGCAGAAATATCCATGCCCGAGGGGGGATTCGAATCCTCGACCGTAGTGGCCGTGCGGACCGTGTCTGACGCGCCTCTGTCCGCTCGGCCACCATGGCCGGCTTTGTCCAATGAATACCCGTTTACCATGTGCATTTCTTCTTGGTGTAGCTCTTATAATGGCTATTAGTGTAGTTTCAGCCGCGGCAGAATAGCCGTGTGCACTGAGGCGCCTTGCTGCGTTGCGCGCGGCCGTTCGCCGTCGTGGGTTCGAGTCCTCACTCGGGCATTTGTGTATTTGTTGCCCTGATATTGGTTTATCTTAGTTTAAGTAGTCTGTAGGCTAGGAATTAATAACCAAGGAGTTGGGTCCCATACATTTACATACGTTTGAAAATGGTTTCAACAAAGCGATGTCGGCAACCCTCGTGATAAATCAACAGCAAATCTTGAGTGAAATGGAAAAATCTAAGAGGATGTAGTTATTCTTATTTCCCCTGTCCCTCGAAGCGTTTTAAACAGAGAATTTGCAAAGTCTAAACGTCAGTGACAGGCATCTCACTATTTACTGTGAAACGTGTCCATAAAAATTTTTTGTAAGAAAATGTCTAATATTGTGCCTCCTGCTTTGTGTCGAGTAACTTGCTTGGAAGAAAATATATAATATTGCTTCTACTGTGTGTATCGATATGTATACTTAAGTCTGTGAAGTTTCATCTTTGTCAAAGATTATGCATCGCATAGCATTGTAGCTCGCGCAAAGAGAGAGTGGGACTTGTGGTTTAGCTCGTTTAGAGAGCGGTTGAGTTGTGTGTATGGCTCCGATGTAGAGCAGAGGCTGCTGTGCCAGCAAGTTGATTAGATTGTATTTGGAATATTTGTATTGTATTTTTTATTACTATGAAACCGTTGTACCACCGCTGGAATGAAGGTAATTGCATTTAATGTCATTATAAAAGGTTGTATTATGTAGGTAATGTAATGGTGATTATTAATAATAAGTAACAAATGTTTGTATAGTCTATGGGACGTAACTACGGGGTCATCAGTCCCTAAACTTACAAACTACCTATGAACTACTTACGAACTAGGACGACACAAATATCCATGCCCGAGGGGGGATTCGAACCCCCGACCATAGTGGCCGTGCAGACCGTGACTGAAGCGCCTTAGTCCCCTCGGCCACCGCGGCCGGCAATAAGTAACAAAGTTGACCTTTCTTTCCTGTTTCATTTACGTAGTTAGAAGATTAACCTTCTTCCTTCATTTGATAATTAGTTATTTGTGGATTTAAATTGCAGTATTGATTTTCATAATCTTGTTGAACAGATTTCGTTATTTTGTGCCATAGTTCAAATGTTCAAATGTTTGTAAAGCTTATGGGACCCAACTACGGGGTCATCAGTATGAATTAGCTACAACTAAGGACGTCACAAATATCCATGCCCGAGGGGGTATTCGAACCCCCGACCGTAGTGGCCGTGCAGACCGTGACTGCCACCGCGACCGGCTTGTGCCATAGTAAATGATTGTTATGCAACACTGCAGTTAATAGATTATGATACTGAATTTTGATAATCAGGTATTGATCTGCAAAACAAATTCTCGCAGTCAAGCATTAACAAAGTGCTTTGTGGTTTTTTTAATATCTCTCTCGCAGTCAAATTTTTTTGAGTATAGTCAGTGTCTGTTTCATATGGTGACTTGCCACAGTTGTTTTATTAAAAGATCCGTTGCGCACATAATCAGTTTAATGCACTGTTTCTTATTTAACAGTATATACATAAATCGGTGCGGCTCCGTAGCACAGTGGTAGAGTGCCAGACAACAAATCCAAAGGTCACGATTCGATGCCCGCCATATCCTAGGATTTTTATCTGTCACTTTCCACTTCTTTCACTTGTGGCAGCATTGCTGACGTGAAAAATATCGAGTAGCACCGTGGTTCGGAACCCACGTTAAACTGTAGTCCCCCTATAACTGGCTGGGTAAGTCAGTTCGAAGGTCGGAGGAAGGCAACGGCATACCACCTCCAAACAGGACCATGCCTAGTAAAGCACTGTGGTGTTCAAACCAATCTTCGGATTGTTGACTGCTTCTTTTTATGTAGCATGTTTTTAGAAAAAAGGAGATGGACAGAGAGTGAAAGGATAGGAGAAGTAGGAACTCAAAGCAGGAATAAATAAATAAATACCCGTGTTTTCAGCTAGTCAACTATAAATCTTCAGTGAATTGGAAAAATCTAAGAAGATGTAGTAATTATTATTTCCCCGGCCCCCGAAGCGTATTAAACACTAAACGTCAGTGACAGGCATTGTCATTATTAACTGTACAGATGCGTCCGCAACGCACCGCAAGACGTGTGGTTTTTCCCCAGCAGTCACACTGAAGCTTCGCCGTGGCGCCGTACAGTAGGTGGTCCGAGCGTCGGAGATGAATTGCCGGCGCAGACGTTCGTTTGTTGAGCTCCCCCCCCCCCCCCCCTACCTCCACCATAAACAAACGAGACGAGTCGCAGCTTGGCGGGCTTCCGGCCAGCAACTGCAAAGGCGACGCCACGCGGCAATATTGGGCGCCACGCCACGCGTCGTCGGAATTGGGCCAGTAAATGAGTTTCGTCAGAAAGAGCGAGCGGCGAGGCGCAGGTCGCCCGCGGCGGGAGGACGGCGACAGCGCACCTCTGTGTGCCGACGGCGATTCCAGCGGTCGAGTTCCGGTCTCTTTCGTGAAGCAAATGAATGGAGCCAGCGGCGCCAGTTTTGTTCCTTTGTGCGGCTCGGTTCATTCATACAAAATAAAAAAATCTAAACGTGGGACGCGACCCCTCCTCATAGCAGTCAACACATTCGCACTTCCCATTCAACCCTTTCATTCACAGAGTTGTACCTGGACGACAACGTACAGTGGTGGCGGTAGACGAAAATTGGGCGTCGGCGAACTCGTCTTTGCGAGGCACCTTTTATTTTTTTCAGTAAGGAAGAAAATGATAAATAAAATGAGCTGAATTAAACATCAATAATCATCATACTAAAATGTATGTATTAATTTCATTTCTAGTCTGTATAAAATAAATAGGGTACATAGTACAAAATATTATGAAAAACTTATGTATTGCAGGCGAAACATCTGAAGGTGGTTTCTTAGCCTATAAAAGCTTATAGTGGAACTAAACGAGGCGTGTTTTTAAGTAAGTACCGTTTTGAAATGAAAAAAAGACGTGTTAAGGATATCTCAAGAATTTTATTTTTACATGAAAGTCCGTACCTTAATCTACTTTTCTACATAATTTCCCTTAATATTGAGGCACTTGTCATAATGTTGTACCAGTTTTTGAATACCCTTCTCATAGACGTCTGCCGCCTGTCTTGTTAACCACTGCATCACAACTGTTTTGACTTCGTCATCGTCTTGAAGACTTTGACCGCACAAGATAGTCATTCCGCAAGGAGGAAATCGTAAAGCGTCTGTTTTCTCTCACCTTACTGTCCACTTCCTGCACCAAACTTTCATTAACGACCGAAGGAAGCACACTCCGTTGCTCATCGTACACTTTTGTGCGGCCATCTTTAAATGCTCTCACCCACTTTCTTACCATTCCATCGCACATAGTTTTTTCTCCGTAAACTGCAAAGATCTCACGATGAATATCGATCGCTTATAGGCCTTTGGCACTAAGAAATCTTATAACAACCCGTACTTCACAGTCGGCGGGACTCTATCGTAGGTATACAAGCGCGTCCAGAAAGTAAGTTCCGTTTGGTAATAAAATGATATTGTACACAGATACAGAAGAAATTTTTATTGCACAGAATTCTACAACTCTTAAACTACTTTTTCACATAACTGCCGAAATTTTGCAGGCATTTGTCATAGCGTGGTACCAGGTTTTGTATACCTTCTTCATAGAAATCTGCCGCCTGTGTCTTCAACCAGTTGGAAACAGTGAAATTTAGGGGACGTCCATAGCGAGAGCACTACGGTTTCCCTGGATCTTGTCATCAATCGCGTGAACCAGTTCTTCTGTAACCAAAGGTGGACGCCCACTTCGTTCTTCATCGTGCACATGACTACGCTCGCCATGGAACTGTCGGACCCATCTTCTCACCATCGAATCACTCATCGAATTTGGTCCATAAACATCGCAAATTTGCCGATACATTTCACTTGGTGTCACTTTCCTCGCATTCAGAAACCGAAGCACCGACCTGATTTCACAGGCGGCGGGATTTTCAATCAACGCCGACATTTCAAACAAGCACAACAAAGCGTACGTAATGACAGCGATCCCCAAATGGCGCTCGTTCTTCTCCTTGATACACATCGTCTACAGCGCATGTGCGGAACTGCAATCGCAGCGCTGCAGCGGAGATAAATTGAAACGGAACTTACTTTCTGGACGCGCCTCGTATTAAACACTCAGTATACAACGTAAACAAAGTAATGGCGTCAGTGCGTAGACAACAGATGTAGGTACCCATTGCTCATGCAGCTCTGCGGTCGCGGTGTAGCAAAACGGTACTCGCCTCGTAGATAAAATTAAAGTATTCAGTGTTATAATTTTATAATTTGTATTATTAAAATTTCGTTGCCGCGGTGGAATAGCCGAGCGGTCTAAAGCGTCTCGCTACGGAGTGCGCGGTTGTTCGCCGTGGAGGTTCGAGTCCTCCCTGGGGCATGGGTGTGTGTGTTTGTGCTTAGGTTAGTTTACCTAGGTTTAAGTAGTTTGTAAGCTACGGACTGATGACCACGCAGTTTGGTCCGATAGATTTACAAACATTTGAACATTTCAATTTAACGCGGCTCAATTCTTATGACTTCATCTCATTAACAGCGTATCCTACAATAATATTTTACAGACATTTGAACATTTTTGTAAATTCACAAGGATTATTAAAATTATCTAGATTTCTTCTATCAGGTTTGACTCCATTTTTAAGCTGGTGCCTAGCGACTGTTTTGAACAAATCTGTAGAGAATGTCACCAATCAGTCGCAATTTTTATTTTTATTTTCCAGATCTACATGGATTTCGGGCACAGTGTGGCTATTATCAATGCTTTATGTTCTCAGCGTGACGGTATGCATGAACGTTAACTGTCAACATGACGGTTTAGATGGAAGCACGTATTAAGAGCTTTGACACTGGCCATTCAGTGGCTGAAAAGTACAAAAAAAAAAGCAATTGATTGCTGACATTTCCTACAGATTTGTTTAAATAAAATTCCACAAATTTCTGTAAAAAAAAAAAGAAAAAAAAAGCGGGTTGGGAGGGCGGCTCTTTAGTAGCTAGCACGCGGCGGCACTTGGGCTTGCGCCGGCCCCGTTACTGTCCACCTCCTGCACCAAACTTTCATTAACGACCGAAGGACGCCCACTCCATCGTTCATCATGCACATTTGTGCACAGATCTCACGATGAATATCGATCGCTTGTAGGCCTTTGGCACTAAGAAATCTTATAACAGCCCGTACTTCACAGTCGGTGGGACTCACATTTATCGGGGGTATATTAAACACTCAGTATACTACGTAAACAAAGAAGAATCATACTGTAATGGCGTCAGTGCGTAGACAACAGATGTAGGTACCTAGTGCGCATGCGCAGAACGCCGACCGCTGCGCTGCGGTCGCGGTGTAGCAAAACGGTACTTCGGTTCTTAAAAACACGCTTCGTAGACAACATTAAGGTTTTCTGTGTTATAAATTTATAATTTGTACTATTAAACTGTCGTTTTACGACGTCACTAACACTGTGGGCCCTGCAGATAACAAGAACCTTTTGTATTTCTTTCTGCCGATGACTTCGTAACCTAGCTATCTCCACTTATCCCCTGACTATTTGACCGGTGTCTGTGTCCACTAGAGTTGTGGCGATTCGTCAATGAGTCGTTCATTTGAACGAATACAAATAAAGAATCGTAAGAATCGAATCGTGATTCGGACGAATCGTCGTTCAAAAGAATCGTCTGCCTCGAGACGATTCTTAAGTTCCAACGATTCACGATTCGAAGGCGACTGCCGAATCTTCCCGAATCGTGCCGAATGCCGGAGAGAAGAGGGGGGACGAATCGTCGTTCAAAAGAATCGCCTGTCTAACGATTCATGATTCGAAAAGCAAGTAGCGAATCGCGCCGAATAATTACGAAAGCCAGAAAGCGTGTGAACAAAGGAAGCACAGAACGAAGATGGTGAGCTGTTAATTATTAGCCTAATCACGAATTACACATGACAGAAACAAAACGCAGCGAAATACACGGCTGCCAATACATACGAATATACGTCTTTTATAAAGTTTACATATTATGTATTTAAACGATCAATCATTACACATTTATATTTCGCATATCCCGGAAATGGCTGTAACGATTTAGATTACATTTTGTTTTTAGAGAGGTTTAAGCTTTTCGAGTTCATCTACGTAGTTATAGTTTTTGTAAAAAATCAATTTTACAAAAATATTCTTTTTATATAAAAACGCGATTTTAAATGTTTTTAAAGTCATCTCAAAAATCTTTTTTGCCATTTTGGTTTTTACGTTATCAGCTTTCCTGAAAGAAATCGATTTTAGAAAAAAGAAACATATAATAAAAGTGAATTTCTTGCATCTCGAAAGAAATATAATATTTGGAACGGATTTTTATTTTTAATATTTATTTCGTGTTTCCTTCAACTAATTGATTTTACATAAGTATTTTATAATGATTAGATACCTATTAATTACCATATATTTAATTATATTTATACGTTCACGAAACCTGCAACGCTACTAAATGAGCTATGATTACAGCAGAAATAATTGGTAGCGCTAAACTTCAGACTATTTTCTCGAGAATTTTTGAGAGCTGAATCGAATGGCTTTGCTTCATTATTATTTTAAGTCTGAACTTTACGCACCATAAGTATAAAAAAATCCGATACCTATATTGTCACCTTTTCGGCATTTTGTTAGAATCGTGCCGTCGCAGACCAGAAACAATCGTGAACGAATCGCAGGAACAGATCCATAAGCTTAAGATTCCAACATCCATAACACAGACAGGTATTGCCATCTATGAGCAAGATGTAGAAGTAAGAATCGCGCCAATGCAGACTAAAGTATCGCGAAAGAATCGTGAACGAATCGTTGGAATCGATTCAAAATGTGGGATTGAATCGCAAGAATCGATTCATAAAAAAGAATCGTGTTGCCCAACTCTAGTGTCCACTGTCAGAGAGACTGGGACTGTGGGATGAATCCCCAGCTGCGCCTACGCTGAGGCCTCGACTAGCCAGCTGATGCGGCACTCCCCGCCCGCTAACACGGCGACCTTGCTAAAATGACATGGGCGTGGCTGAGCGGCTCGTGCCGGCCACACCGCAGACGCCGACGTGGGCGGAGGCGGCGACCCGCGCAGCGCACATTAGGCTCGGCAAATATTTAGCCGCCAACAACATCACAGGCCCAGAAAAAGCGACCGCAGTGCCGAGCCGGTCTGCAGGGCGATGTTGATCACACAGTCGACACAAGGCACTGACTGACACTCAGGCTTCATTACAGGCAGAGTCCCACCGAAACATCATTTGTGGCCATGAAAGTTTCTTGTTTGTCCTTCTCTCACAAAATGTACGTCTGCTGTGAAAGTTATGTGTTTTACCATTGATCTAAGAAATATAACTAACTGACTGACGCTACTTGAATGAAATGTAACTGAATGTGTTTGAACTTGTTCTACCTGAATGCCCTTGCACAATGTTATGTTAATCTTGTGAGATTACCGCCCAATAGAAATATTGGTAATTAATATCATTTGATAATTAAACAGTATGAAGTTCAATGCAAACATTGACCATGCCAATGCACTAAATGTTACACAATTTTAATCTTATTAATTATGGTAGCAATGTATGTACATAGTTGGGTGACAACATTTATAGTTAGGCCATAGGTAGAAATTCTCCACATTGAGATTTGCTGTGTGCTTGTAGCTGACGGGAGGCCAGAGAGCAGGCCGACGTTGGTGGCTTGTTCCAGCTTAGGATTTTCTAGTTCGTTTCCGGTGAGGGGAGAGAGGGACAATGGCGAGTGCCAGGCACAGTGCAGTGCACAGCGTGAAATAAAATTTTCTAATACTACTGGCATTTGAAGTAATACGATGCAGTTAGGAACCTTTAAGGCCCTCATTACAAAATAGCCTGTTGATAAATAAACAATACATTAGCTGATATAATCACATCTGACAATGAAAAGTATTAAATTACCAATGAATACAAGACAGTTACACAACTAGCAAGGCAATGTTTGTTTATAAAAATAATATATTAACTATTTCTCATTTTATTTTCAATTAATCTTGTGTATTTTAACTTGAAATATTCAGTTAAATCACTTATCTGTGATATAAGAAATTGCACGATTGTGATAAATAGTACAAAGGATTTTTATACCAATATAAAAACCTAAGAAGACATTGATTTAATGTGTACTGTAATTATTTTGATTTTAAGTAAAGTTTTAGAAATGTATTGGCTGAGCGCTGTACGTTGGAAGTCGGTTAGAACAGCTCACATGGGGAAGTTGATGACGTAGGGGAAAAAACCCGGTGGTTGAGCTAGCGCGTGCGAGATCCAGGAAGTGACGAGTCGGGAGCGACTGGGGAGCTGACCGGGCGGCGTCGCGCTACATCAGTCGGCATGTGGATCTCCAGGTGGAGGTTATAGATTTGCGTGTGGCAATCGCCACGTGTGGTTGCTCGACGTAGACTGCATCAAGTTGTATCGAGTGCTATTGTGTGTTGTGAATATTTAGCCGGTGGAACAAGGTGTGCATCGCACTGAATTAAAGTGACTGTGTTTTGTTAGCGTAACACGTGTCGTCGCATAGGCATGAACATAAACGGTGTTTGAGACAGTCACATGGTGTGAAAACAATTTGTGACAAATATTCATTTTGTCTGGCGGCTCACGAGCTATAACTTTATTTGATAAATGTGTCGACTTACAGACGTATCAGCCACAGAGTTTTAATATTGTGAAATAAACAACATAAAGTGAACTTTCACGTGAACCTTCACGTGTTTTCAAAAACAGTAGTTAGTACACCCTTTTTCTCTCATGAACTTAATTTTATTATGAATTTGTTTTGTTAATCATATGCAGGGAAGGAAAGCTGCGAACGTGTGGTATCATCGCCTAGAAAACGAGTCAAACAATCGCAATCACAGTTCCAGTGTTTTTGCATGTTTAGGAATTAGGTTCGTAGTTGGTGGTTGTGAGTTTTAAAAATTAATCTTTCCCTATTTTAAACTCTCACCCCGACCTTTTTTAGCTTACGGCAGGTAATGGAAAAGTGCTATGAGTGGAACAGGGAATTGTATCTATGTTTCATAGGTCTGGAAAAGGCTTATGACCGTGTTCCTAGGAGGAAGCTACTGTCAGTTCTTCAAGATTATGGTATAGGAGGCAAACTTCTGCAGGCAATTAAAGGGCTTTACGTAGACAGGCAGCAATTAGAGTAGATGGCAAATTAAGCACATGGTTCAGGGTAGTTTCAGGAGTAAGACAAGGCTGTAACCTGTCACCGCTGTTGTTCATACTATTCATGGATCATATGTTGAAAACAGTAGACTGGCAGGGCGGGATTAAAATAGGTGAAAACAAAATAAGCAGTCTCGCATATGCGGATGACTTAGTTGTAATGGCCGATTCGATTGAAAGGTTGCAAACTAATATTTCAGAGCTCGACCAGTGCTGCAAGGATTACGATATGAAGATCAGCATCTCCAAAACGAAAGTAATGTCGGTGGGAAAGAGATCCAAACAGATTGAGTGCCAAATAGGAGGAACAAAGTTAGAACAGGTAGACAGTTTGAAGTACCTGGGATGTATTTTCTCACAGGATGGCAACATAGCGAAAGAACTGGAATCGAGGTGCAGCAAAGCTAATGCAGTGAGTGCTCAGCTAAGATCTACTCTCTTCTGCAAGAAGGAAGTAAGTACCAAGACTAAGTTAGCGGTGCACCGCTCTATCTTTCGGCCAACTTTGTTGTATGGGAGTGAAAGTTGGGTGGATACAGGTTACCTTTTTCATAAGGTAGAGGTTACAGATATGAAAGCAGCAAGAATGATTGCAGGAACTAATAGATGGGAACAATGGCAGGAGGGTGTCCATAATGAGGAAATCAAAGAAAAACTGGGAATGAACACCATAGATGAAACAGTTAGAGCGAACAGACTGAGATGGTGGGGTCATGTTACACGCATGGGAGAAGCAAGGTTAACTCGTCAGTGGAGGGTAAGAGTAGTCGAGGTAGACCAAGAAGAAAGTACTTAGATTCGGTGCGGAATGATTTTGAAGTAAAGGGCATAACATCAGATGAGGCATCAATGTTAGCATCCAATAGGAGGAATTTTATTAGAGGTACGATGCTCTAGACTGAATGCTGAAAGGCATAATCAGTCTCTAATGATGATGATGATGATGATGATGATTTTTTTTACTAAATTCTATGTGAATGTCAAGGTATTGCAAAACACAAACTGCTAATTGTTTCTGTATGAAAATGTAACAAAGTTAACTGTCTGAAAATTACTTAGGTTAGTTTATCTAGGTTTAAGTAGTTTATAATCTACGGACTGATGACCACGCAGTTTGGTCCGATAGATTTACACACATTTGAATTTTTTTAATAAATCTGGCCCTACACGCTTGTTTCTGACTGAACTAACAATCTTTAAATGAATGTAACGAACACAATATTTTTCAATGCAATCTAACTGCGGTGCAAACACTTGTTACCCTGTACTGAACACTGAACTGTCCTACGCTTAAATCTGTAAATCATACTGAACTGTAAGCATGACAACCAAAACTGATTCTTTCTCACTTTCACTTACTGCATAAATTTGCGCAACCTGTTTCCTGCTGTACTAAGTACTGGAAAGCAAACTACAGAAAACATCTATAGCACTTTTCATAAAAATGTAAGGAGGGATAAACTGGTAATCTATTTAAGAAACTCGAACTAATAATAAAAAAATTAAATAATTGGTTTATTTTCTAACTGATGTAACTTCATAAAAATTACTAACAATGTCGTGTTCTGGATTTTAAAATCTTTCAGAGAAAAATATAACTCAGATATTTAATCTGCCTACAAAATTATTTTTAAGAAAGAAAAATATTTCTTTACTGTTAATAAATTTAACTCGATTAACACAATGTTATAACAATACCATATTTCAAGAACACTACTCATAAAATTCCTATTTCATAAATAACGCACTCTCAAAACTAAACTATTCCACTAAATACTTTTCCTAACACAGAAATGGGTCCCCAGCATGAATTGTTAGACCACAAGCGAACAGAAAGATTTTTCCCGACCGTTACTGTTACCATCAGTTCAGCCTAACAATGCGAAGTTGTGCCATAGAAACATGCCAAGTATTTCATGAAAAACTTTACCTTATAAAAACTTCAAAAAGACCGTTTCTCCAACGTTATCTACTCCTTTCGTCTCCATATTTTAAACAAACAGCTCGACTCAGCATTCATGTCTCAAAATCTCATCTGCTCGGCTATCCCGCCGGAACGACAACTGCACACAACCACGGTCCCCACGCTTCTGCCTTCTCATCTGCGCGCCTAGCAAAGTCTGCACTCTCAATGATCATAACTGAATTCCCGGCAGTAATACTATCACCGTCTCCAATATCGATAGTACTACCATAACCCTGCAACCAAAGATAAACGACCCATGCCCGACTAGCTTGACGAAACCGAAACCGTAACTGAATGTTCGGCTCTTCTTCTAGTTTCGGCCGAAACCGAAACTTGCGTAATTAAGTTAAAATTTCTGTATATTTACGTTACACCGCAAATCACTAATTTTTCCATATTTTCCAGATCCCCTCCCTGTACCGACAAGGGGAGGTAACGACGTCTGGAAAACGTATTTACTGCAGACTTCTTACACTCGTAGTACTCCATGAGGAGAACAAAATGTGTAAACAGTAGCTCGTACTTTTCAAACGTTATTGAGAAAATCGCAGAATAGTTTCGTTCGGTAGTCAAATATGTATCTTATGCACCAGTGCGTGGCTGCTTTTGTCACGAAGCGGCGGCAGTCGAGTGCTGTCTACCGACGGACGGCGAGGAGGAAGGTTCCGCCGTGTTGTACGCTGCGCCGACGCTGTTTACGAGTGGTGAGTCGCTGCGCTGGCTGTAGCGGTATTTGTCGTCTTTACAGAAAATGAGTACGATTTCGTGATGACGCAACCGGCTGTAAAGGGTAGGAAAGATACCGTGAGGTTCACGTTTGATAAGAACTTACCCCGACCAAAATCGTTCGAAATTGAGGAATGGTTAGAGACTGAATTTAAACTTGGACTAGATGACATAATTGGGATCCATCTGTCGATTGTAAGCACCATGGTTTTCGTGAAATTAGCTCCATCTGATTTATGCTCGAAAATTGTCGAATCTAGTGGAGGCGAGTCAAAGTTTAAATACAGTGACGGAAAAGTTGGCACTGATTACATTTCTCATGCGACGTGATTTCGAAGTACGGCAAGGTTATTAGTAACGTTCGTGAGAGATGGTCCAATGCCCATAAATTTCCGGTTCTAAACGGGGTGCGTCAATTGAAAGTCGACCTACGGAGACAAATTCCATCGTACATTTAGGTTTGTGGTTACCGTGCGATAGTTATGTACGATGACCAGCCAAAGACGTGTGTAGCTTGTGGCAAAACAGGCCACGTGCGAGCTGAGTGTTTGCAGCGGCGCGTGGCGCAGCTGCCCGCTGGCGAGGCAGACAGGCCCCCCGTGTTGACAGCCATGCCCGTGACGTACGCCGCCGCGGCGCGCAGACCCGCTGCTACAACTGTGGCCCCAGAAGTCAGCACGTTTTATAAAGTACCTGAGGCAGCTAACGTTCTGAAGACTGTTGAAACCTCACAACAGAACCCCTCTACGCATATTGAAACATCTGCTGCAGTCGTGGAGGAACAGGTTTCAGATTTACTAAAGGACACTAGTCTAACGATAGTGGCGACCCAAGAAAATCGTCAGGAAGAAGAAGCTACTGCTGCTACTCAGACGCCACAGAGCTGAATATTAATCTGACCGAATTGACCGGAGAGAAAGACAAAAAGCTAGAGGTTTCAACCACAAAAGCCAAAGACCAAGTTCAAGAAACAACTGTCGCTACAAAAGCAAGTGGAGCACCTCCACTACAAAGTCCTACAAGAAGAAATAATAAGAGGAGACTTGCTGCTGAGAATGCAGAAGAACTAGCTAAGGAGATCAGCAAGAAGCAACGTGAGGAATCACTGAAGACTTCGGTTGCGAGCACGCAGCAGTCCGAATTAGTGCAAGTCGAAAAACGTTCATTGCGTCTTATCCCACCGGATCATCTGCCACAAGGAAAAATGCAGTAGAAACCCCCTTGCGATGTAAAAGTATCTTCCGAAATACGAGGTACGAAAGCAGACACCCTGAAGAGCAACCAGCACAAAAGCTGGGCAGAGGAATTAAGTGAAAGGAATACAGATGAAGAAATGGCGGATATTGTTACAAACGCGAAGCCCCTTGATCAACAGGAAGATGTACTGAACATGATGGATACCACTTCCCTGGAACAGATGAGTGGAACAGGATATGTCTCTGACAGTACTTCATATGACGAATAATATAAATGATTAACAATATGAACGCATCACAGGTTTTCAAAGGCGCCATGCTGAATGTTAATAAGATACGCTCCTCCATCCGTCTCCAACACGTGAAAGATTTTGCGTACGCAGCCGAAATTGACATACTACTTTTGCAGGAAGTATCAGAAATCAATCTAATTACGATACAGGGCTGTAACATAATCACCAATACGGGCACCGGTGCAGAACTAGGAACCGCAATTCTAACGAAAGAAGGTATTCGTGTCGCAGAAATAAAAAAAAAATTGTAAACAGTAGAGGAATTGCCGTAACTATCAACAACACGCGTATTATCAATGTGTACGCACCATCCGGAAATAATAACAGGCGTGCGAGAGCGGAATTTTATAGGAGTGGCGTCGTTCCTCTATTCCGTAACCATAAAGACCCTATTATCCTAGCCGGTGACTTCAATTGTGTTCTTAGTCCTAAAGATCAGATACCAAACTGTAATAAATCCGTAGAACCTGAGCGTATAGTACATCAACTGAAATTAACCGACACCTGGGAACATAACCACGGTTCGGCGCCTGGATTTACTTACTTTACCAGTCAGTCAGCCAGCAGGCTTGATAGAATTTATGTATCAGCTGATATGAAGGACCACATTCTCCAATCTGAAGTGTGACCCACCGGCTTCTCTGATGATGCGGCTTACATCACAACAATTAATTTGCAGAAACAAGAGACTTACCGAGCTAGAGGATTATGGAAATTAAATATCTCACATCTGCAAGATGAGTAATGACGCGTGGTGATCACCAATGTCTGGCAACAATGTGAGAACAGAGACTATTAATGAAAAAAAAATAGTGATTAGCGGCCGAGCCCCGTACTCGTTGGTCGCTGGATCGAGTCCTGTTCGGCACTTTTTTTTTCAACACAGTCATACTCATTACTATTTATATTACAGATGATATAACGGGAAAAATAGTGTAATCAGATGGACTCTTAATAAATCTTTTATTTAATACAGCCTCATAAATTTCTCCAAACATAATGACTAACTGCTACTCACTGGGCGATACTGTTACACCACCAATCTATCCCTTCTCTTAGTCAGGATATGCCAGAAACTCCTTTTCTCCCCAATTTGGTTAAGCACCTATTCATTAGTTATGTGATCTACCCATCTAATTTTTATCATTCGTTTATAGCACCATATTTCAAAAGCTTCTATCATCTTTTCGTCTGAACTCCTTACTGTCCACATTTAACTCCCATACACTCCAGACAAACGCTTTCAGAAAGGACTGTCTAACATTTAAACTAATATTATTTGTCAACAAATTTCGCTTCCTCAGAAACACTCTTCTTCCCTGTAGCCATCTGCGTTTCTATGGCTTCTTTACTTCAGCCATCAGAAGTTATCTTGCTACCTAAATAACAATACTCATCTACTACTTTTATTGCCTCATTACGTAATCTAATTCCTTCAGCATCGCCTGATTTTTATTATTATTATTATTATTTTTATTATTTTTTTTTTTGACGCTACATTCCATTACCCTTGTTTTACTTTTGTTAATGTTCATTCCTTCCATTCAAGACAGGACCCATTCTGATTAATTGTTCTTCCACGTAGTTTGCTGTCTCTGACAGAATTACCATCTCGTCAGCAAACCGCAAGGTTTTTATTCCCTCTCCTAGGATTTTAGTTCCCTCTCCAAATTTTACCTTGCATTCCTTCACAGCTTGCTTAATGTTTAGATTGAACAACATTGGGGAAAGGCTACACCCCTGTCTTACTCCCTTCCCAACCGATGTGTCCCTTTCAGAGTCTTCGACTCTAATAATTGATTTTTCTATAGGTTGAATATAACTCTTCGCTCCCTTTATTTCACCCCTGATGACTTCAGAATCTGAAAAAAGTTTATTCCAGCCAACATTGTCAAAAGCTTTCTCCAGATCCACAAATTCTAAATACGTAGGTTTCCCTACGGAGTTTGCCTCGGGAGTTCCTCAATTTATCCTAAATCCAAATTATTGTTTTCCATGGTTGGATTCCGCCAGTTTTTCTATTTGTCTGTAAATAATTCGTGTTAGTATTTTGCAACCATGACTTATTAAACTGATAGTTCTGTAATTTTCACATTTGTTGCACTTGCATTCTTAGGAATTGAAGTCACTATATTCTTCTTGAAGTCTGAGGGTATTTTCGCTGTCCCATACATCTTGCATAACAGGTGGAACAATTTCTTCATGACTGGCTCTCCTAACAATAATAGCAGTTCAGACGTAACACTATCTACTCAAATCTTTTAGTGCTCTGTCTAATTCTTCTCACAGAATAGTATCTCCTGTCTCATCTTCCTCTGCTTCTTCCTCCACTTCTAAAATACTGCCTTCACGTTCATTTCCTTTGTATAGGCCCTCTATATATTCCTTCCACAGTTCAGCTTTCTCCTCTTTGCTTAGTAGTGGTTTTCCGTCTGAGTTTCTGATATTAATACAGATGTTTTTGAAATGTCCAAGTGATTGTTAAGCTTAAGGGACAACTGATGGGTCATCAGTCCCTAAACTTACAAACTACTTATGAACTAAATATAATAACGGAAAGTCCAGGTTGGATTTAATAATATAGTGAGGACAGTTTACAACTCACCGCAAAGACGTGGCGAAGAGCTGCGACAGGCACATACAAAATACACACACATACAACACATTCAGCTATCGGCCATGGCCTTCTTCAGAAAATAGAACACTCACGCAATCACACAGGCACACAACACATACAACCATCATCTCCGACTGCCGCACTTCGAATCACTATTCACGAAGTGCGGCAGTCGGAGTTGATGGTTGTATGACTGTGTTGTGTACTTACGAACTAACTTATATTAAAGACAGCACAAACATCCATGCCCAAGGGGGGGATTCGAACACCCCGACGGGGAACGGCCTCGCGTATCGTAGCATAGCGACTCAATGCGCTTGGCCACACCGCCGCGGCCAGCTGTTTTTCTTGGCTTCAAATATCTCTTTTATTTTTCTGTAGGCGGTATCTATCTTTCACCTAATTATCATTCTTATACGGTTCTGCATTTCTCCCCTAGCCACTCCTGCTTAGCTAGTCTGCACTTCCTACCAACCTCATTTTTCAGACGTACTCCCTTTTACCTGCTTCACTTGATGCGTTTTTATATTTTCTCTCTTCATCAGTTAAGTTCCGTATCTCCTAGTTTAGCCAAGGATTTCATTACGCCTTGGCCTTATGCCTATATGATCCTCTGCAGCCTTCACTATATCTCTCAGAGTTACCCTTTCTTCTTCTACTGTATTATATTCTCCCGTTTCAGACAATCCTTGCCTAATGCTCCCTCTAAAGCTCTCAACCACCTCGGGTTCCTTCATTTTTTCCAGATTTCAACTCCTTAATTTTATACCTTTTTGCAGGCTCTAAATTTTAATCTACAGTTCATAATCATAAGTTATGGTCAGAGTCTTCATCTGTCCCTGGCTATGTCCTACAGTTTAAAACGTGGTTTCTAACCATTTTCCTTACGATTATAAAGTCAATCTGGTATCTCCAAATGTCTCCTGGTCTCTTCCATGTATATAACCTTCTTTAGAGATGATTAAACAAAGTTTCTGTGATGATTGAACTGTGCTCTGTACGAAATTCTACCAGGCTGTCTCCTCTTTCATTCCTTTTCCCCAGTCCATATTTACCTACTACATGTCCTCGTCCGTTTCCTACTACCGAGTTCCCCATCACAATCAAGTTTTCCTCCCCTTTAACGGTCTGAATAATTTGTTTTATCGCCTTCGATCTCCTCATCATCGGCAGAACTAGTTGGCATATAAACTTTTATTGCTGTGGTCGGTGTTGGTTTCGTGTCTATCTTTGCTACGATAATGCTTTCACAATGCTGTTCATAGTAATTTACCCGCATTCCTATTTTCTTATTCATTATCTGACCTACTCCTGCGTTACCACAAACTGAGTTTGTATTTATAACCCTGTTGGCTTTGATTTTCTCGTAACTTTACTAACCGCTAAAGGACAGTATCATAGGCGAACAATCTATGATACATAGTATCTTACATTATTTACAAGGAACATTAAGGGCTTTATAGAACTTACATGAGGAACGCCTGATATCACTTCTGTTTTACTCGATGGTTTTTCGTCAATTACTACGTACTGTCTGACATGAAATCGCGAATCCAGTCGCACAATTGAGACTATTTTCCATAGTTAGGCAGTTTGATTAGAACCTACTTGTAATGTGTGATAAGCCTTCGAGAAATCTAAAAATGTGAAATCAGTCGGAGATCCCTTTTCGGTTGGACTCATCACTTCATGTGAGTAATGAGCGAGCAATGCTTTCTGTATCCGTGTTGAGTATGGTTCAGTAGGTCGCTCTCTTCCAGGTACCATTAGTTTATAAAGTTGGAACAAAGTATACATTCAAAAATTCTGCTGCAAATGGACGTCAGTGATATGGATCTGTAATTTTGTGGGCCTCTCCTATAGTCTTTCTTGAATATTGGAGTGACCTGTGCAGTTTTCCTGTCTTTGGGTACCAGTCTTCCGCTGAGCGAGCGGTTGCGTATGATAGCTAAGTACGGAGCTATTGCATCAGCATACTCTGAAACGAAAGTTACTGGCATACAATCTAGGTCGGAAGATCTGCTTGAGTTAAGTGATTTTACGTGATACACTGCGCCAAGGATATATACTTCTAAATGACGTTTGGTGGGAGTTGTTCTTGATTCAAATTCTGTAGTGTGGTTGTACCAGTTTTATTGAATTCTGATTTCATTAACAAACAAGTCTTTAAATGACCGTGACTTCGTGTCCGAAATTCACTAGTACCAACTTACAATAATTATCAATGACGATAAGTTTAGCTTCCAAATTATTCATAATAAATTTCTTGACTTGAATATTTCAGGATTGGTTTTTACAATCAGATTCACAAATTCGTAAACCCTGAGTAAAATTTTAGTTGAGGGCTCTACGAGTTTTTTTTTTTTTTTTTTTTTTTTCTTTTTTTTTTCTTCACCGCACTCTTATATATCTGCATTAGATAAAACCATATCAACTTTCGTGCAACTTTAGTGACATGTCATTATTGTGTAAGTCTTTCAAACCACATTGAAACTTCACTTCAGATAAAATTATTTACATATCTTTATTCAATTTTTTAGAAATCGTAGATTCTCATCAGTAACTTCTTTTTTTAAAAGACCTCTTTTTTATTTTAAATATATTTGACGTAATTCATCACACACAATTCAGTATTACAAATCAAGTTTGCAAAGATACTTCCTCTCAATACGGAATACAAAAAACGAGTAACTACTTTTTCATTTACATTTTTTTCCATATCCATTGTTAATATTTAAAAAAAAGTCTATCGCAGTCCGCAACGGCAGACAATGTCTTCTAGTTCAGCGCGCCGACCTTCGGCTAATCAACGATAGCGACCAGCTTTTTCTCGCTGACGTCGGCGGAGAACTGGCCACTGCGTCCTGCTGCAGACCGTCGTTACACACATAGACCAAAGATAACATAGAATGCTCACGTCCCTATCTCTGCCGTGTTGTGGTTTGAAACCAACATCTAAAATAGACCCGAGTCACGTGACTGAGGCTTCGTCATTACGAAAAACAGCGATAATTTTACAAGTGAAGTCAAGCGTTGATTTTAACAATAAAACCACTTCTCGTATTCCTATTACACATTTAATATATAAAAGTATCGCGATTTCCCCGCATTACTGACATTAATGCGGCGAGTATCGTTTTTACATGTGACGAGGGGAAAATTGTTTTCAATTGCTTTTACAAGCAAAAGAATTACAGATCCTCAATGTTTGTTTTGCACTATGAATTTTGATTTTTTTCTCAACTGACCAAGGTGATTTTTTAATGGATGATTATTTCAGCGTGTCTTGACTGAGTGTACATGTCAGAAAGTAAGTAATTTCTGGTGCAGATCTGCCATTAATAGCGTTTCACAACGATGAAGGTGAACACAGACTTTTTATTATCCCTACAAAACCAGTTCTTGTGACGAACATCAATAATTGTTTGATCACATTATTATTTAATGTAAATAGCCAATATTTTTCTTCTTTTACATTTTGGCTTCACTATATGTGGAAAACGTCATAAAATATAAACGCTTGTATTATATTAAAATAGCACATTATGGATTCAAACCGATTTCGGATATATATAAAAGCATATCGATACATCACATGTATTCTTGAAGAATCGTATGAAAACTGATGCTGCTTGTCAAAATAATATTTTGTCTCCTGTGTAAGCTACAAACGAAAAGATTTACGGTAGAACAAAAACAAGCATTTACTTAAGAATAGCAGTTCTGCTGCTTATAAAAAGAACTATGAATACATTTCATCTAGGCACAAGTAAAAACTGTAACCGCTGCATTGATATTGCGAATTACGGATAACTAACGCCCAGTGTACTGCTGAATATGTAATAAGAATACGATAAGACGTTTTATTGTTGAAATCTACGTTTAATTTACACTGCGATTCTCGGCTGCACTTCACACTGCTTGTAATGATGAACAGGGTTCCCTGCCCCGAGTCAGATGTTGGTTTCAGTATAGTGACGTCACGCGCAGTCTATATTATCTATGGTCTGTGGTTACACATAAAACAAACAAAAGCAAATACAATCCACACAAATATATGTTCTCAGGCATTAATAACATTCAAAACAATATATTCCATAATTACTGAATAAATGCGAAACTGAGCTTTATGAGGTGAAAAGTGGACGGTTAAAGACATGTCCCACTATAAAAGCTGTGTTTAGCAACTCTGCTTTAGCTGCACTGTCGTCGACAGCATCACTATTACTATTACGTAGGACGATGGTGTTTTGCCTCTAGCGTACTTTACATGCGACCAGAATTTCTTTTGGTTGTGTACCGAATTACGAGGCAGAGTTACGATGTGGACACTGTTACAAGCTTTGCAGCCCTAAATTTCGAGTTTCTGTAATTGTTATTCTTGGTGATATATATGGCACGATTGTTACCACAGTACTACTTCCCTCGTTCGACTTAGGTGATTTGAATCAATTTCCAGACTTTGTTTCTTACTTTTCTACTGTCTCGTTATTTAGACTTCTGTGAATGTACAATTTGCGGTCTAACTAGGAAAGTACTTGGGCTCGAACAAACACATATACACCAAACTCGTATGGCGGATAATGTAAAGATCCCTTATTGCACTAGTGATACTCCCGCATCTGCAAAACTCTGCAGTCGTCCGTTAGAGGCCTCTGCGTGTGCCATGCCGCATTGCACTTTGACCTGTCAGTTCGCCAGTAGGGACGGTGCAGTGTGCCTCCGAAGTTGCGTTTTGTGACGTTATTTGTGAGGTTAAGCGTCAGATGAAGTGGCGATTGCTAATCAATACTGCTAATGTATTGCGATTAGTTGAAATGAAGTTACGAAGAACCCTTCTTCGTGAAGATGGTATTAGTGTAGCAGATGAATTATTTGCATGCTTTCTCGTATCTGTTATGGTACAGAAATATGTGCGTAAGTTAGATACAGTTGTAACACTAACACATAATGATGATAATAGGGATGATAATGACGAACAACACATTGCAAGCGCCGGCCGCAGTGGCCGAGGGGGCGCTCCAGTCACGGTCTGCACTGCCACTACGGTCGGGGGTTCGAATCCCCCCTCGGGCATGGATATTTGTGCCGTCCTAGTTCGTAAGTAGTTCATAAGTAGTTTGTAGGTTTAGGGACTGATAACCCTGTAGTTAAGTCCCATAAGCTTAACAAACATTTGAACACATTGCAAGCGGTAGTGCTACGATTAGTGGAGGAAGAGGCGATGGAAGCATTGGCAGTGAATACCAACAGTCTTTCGGGAAGAAGGTTAAAGTTGCAACTATCATCACGGCTTTTCTACATTTCCATCTACATACATACTCCGCAATTCACCGTAAGGTGCGTGGCGAAGGGTACACTGTACCACTACTAGGCATTTCCTTTTCTGTTCCACTCCCAAATTGAAGGAGGAAAAAAAGGAATGCCTATATGCCTCGTACGAGCCCTAATTTCTCTTATCTTGTCTTTGTGATCTTTACGCGAAATGTAAGTAGGCGACAGCGAGATCGTACTAAACTCAGCTTCAAATTCCGGCCCTCTAAATTTACTTAACAGAAATTCACGAAAAGAACGTCGTCTTTCTTCCAGCGATCCCCAATTGAGTTGCCGGAGCATTTCCGTGACACTCGCGCATTGGTCGAACCTACCAGTAACAAATCTAACTGTTCGCCTCTGAACCGCCTCTATGTCTTCCTTTAAACTGATCTGCTGCGGGTTCCAAACACTTGAGCAATACTCAGGACGTGGTCGTACAAGCGTTTTATACGCGGTCTCCTTTACAGGTGAAGTACATCTTCCCAAAATTCTCCCAATAAACCGAAGTCGGCTGTCCGCCTTATTCAGAACTGTCCTTACATGCTCGTTTCATTTCATATCGCTCTGCAATGTTACGCCTAGATATGTGAACGACGCGACAGCATCAAGAAGCTCACTACTAATGCTGTATTCGAACATTATGGGATTGTTTTTTCTACTCATGCGCATCACCTTACATTTGTCTACATTGAGAGCTAGCTGCCATTCTTCGCACCAACTAGAAATTTTGTCTGTTATCCTGTATGCTATTACAGTCAGTTACAGACGACACCCTCCCATACACCAGAGCATCATCAGCAAACAGCCGCAAATTACAACCTACTCTGTCCATCAGATCATTTATATAGGTAGAAAATAATAGCGGTCCTATCACACTCCCCTGGGGCACGCCTGACGATACACTAGAGAACATGTAGGATGATTATTACATAAGTTATAGTTAAGACATCTGCGTTACGTATGGCGTCTACAGTTACATCTAGAACACTATCTGGAGCGTGATTGCAGAGTTTTGCATAAAAACGACACCCACCAGCACAGTGAGGTGTACGTAGAGATCCTGTAACCAAACGTTCATACAGATATGTTTGTTGGAGCCTCTGTACTTTCCTTGTTAGATGATTTGAATCAATTTCCAGGCTTTGTTTCTTACTTGTCTACTGTCTCGTTATTTAGACTTCTGTGACGGTACAATTTGCCGGCTAGATCGCCCTCGATGGCGCGAAAACTTTCCCGAGTCAGGCGCATACCGCAAAGTAGCGGACTGGCCGCCGAGGTCGGATCAGGCGGATGATAACAGCGGGCAAACATTCCGCGGTCCGGCGTTGAGTTATGCGGCATTGTTCGGAAGGGCTCGGTTTAATTGTTTCTGTTATCCGGCGCGCAAATCCGCTTTGCGGTCGTCGGTGGAGCGGCGCGCGCGCGGTTCCTGCCGTCGGCGACCGGCGGCCGCTAGAAACGTGCCGCCTGCGCTAGGCTAGGCCAGGCTAGTCTAGGCTAGGCCAGGAATGCAGCCGCGGCCGTTAATGAGGTCGGACTTCGCAGAAGCTACCGGTCGCGCCACGCCTGTCTGGCGGCCGGCTGCGTCAGGCGAGGGGCAGCTCTTTAACTGGCCGCAGCGAGCCGAGTGGCGCAGCGGTAACGCACCGGACTCGCATTCCGGAGGACGCCGGTTCAATCCAGCTACGGCCGTCCCGACTGAGGTTTTCTGCGATTTCCCTAAATCATTACAGGCAAATGTTTTGATGGTTCTGCACAAAGGGCACGGTCTATTTTCCTCCCCTATCGGACATATACGAAAGAACATTATATATATATATATATATATATATATATATATATATATATATATATATATATATATATATATATATATATATATAATGTGGCGTCTCTTCCGAACTAGCTGAAAACCCTGCGTTGCCCGGGTACTTATTAATTTATACCTGCCATTTTTCAGGTGTACATTCATTTTTATAAGGGCTGTATGCGGGAAAATCTCTTGGAATCCAGTTAGTAGCAAAGAAGTAATAGATGAAAACTTGGTGCGGGAATGAGCGGTTATCCATGAACGTTACTGTTTCTGTGCTCTATCTCATAAACTGTGTGTCGTACTTTGGTACAATTTAGAAGGTACACTCAATTATATGCGTGTATACTGTTTGTAAAATTTCCTACGGCTACAATTTGTAGTGTGGAAATTAAAAATTGTAACGTCATATTGAATGCTGTAGTTTTAGTCTATGAACAGCGGAATGTTATTGTTTATGTGCTCATATCTCATGAACTACATGCCGTACTGTGTTACAATTTAGAAGGTACATTCAACTATATGTGTGTATACTGTATATAATATTTTCCTGTGGCTATAATTTGTAGTGTAGAAATTATAAATTTTAACGTCATACCGAATGCCGTAGTTTTACTCCATAAACAGCGGAAAAGTAGTAATAAAAAAACTTTTTTCCTTTCATGATATTGCTATGGTTATAAGCGAGCAAAAGTTTAATAAAGGTTATGAAATCACACAGGTGGAAACATATATAAATATGGGGCTGACATATATAAACATAGGGCACTGATCATTAGGAAAAAAGAATAAAATAATTAAGACACAGATAGATAACACTAATGGCGCAGAAACACTTTAGGTTGATGAATAAATCAAAGTGTAACACGACTACACATTCAGTGGACGTGTTTCAACTTATTTACAGTTCTCCGAGGTGCTGAACTGTCAAGCGATCATAGGTTGTAAATAGGAAGATTAGTACCTCGCATAAAATACAAATAACGGGTGTATGAGTTACTAGAATATTACAAAAACTAATAAGCGACTACATTCACTGGCTTTTCTGTCGGTTCTTGACAAATTTTATTTGTTTTGAATGAAACACACGAGATAATTGTGTAATTTTCTGTAATTTATTTAATAAGTACACGAGCATTAATTATTTTTTATTTTATTTTTTTTATTTTGAAATTTTCATTCCTTGTAGAATATTTCCAGACTTCTGGTTACAAAGTTATTCTTTTACTAAATCAGTATTTCCTTCAAACCTATTGAATTTTAATTCTGGCTTCTCCTTCCATAGAGCAAACGTGACCCCTGGGGCGGGACCAAAGTCTCAGCGCCACACTGACATCACGGCGACGGTATGTAACCTTTACAAATGTACTTCACTGCATTCATATTTTATCTGCATTACTCAACAACATCAGTTTTATCCATATAAACAACCCGAATTAATACGTTTCGACCTATACCATTATTAGAAATAAACATGATATCGATACGCAGTGTCTTTCAGATACGTATTTACGTTCTGCCAGTTAGGTTGCAATTTGGATTCTGATGATAATTTCAGCCGAAACGCGTTAGATATTTAATTTTTTTTTTATAAAGATTGTAAGTTATATTAATACATTTTACTAAGACCACGGAATCTAATAATATTTTATGCAAATTATTGACTTCACACAAATAGCAGTGATAAAATGCGGCGAACTTTAGAAGGGCGTGTAAATTTATTCCCATCTGGTTGCATTTCGGATATGAATGTAAATAGTCTATTATCATTTTCTTTTCCAAAACTTTCGTTATTCTTTGTTGTAACGTAACTAGCTGAAGTCATTTTCTATTATTTGACACCGGAGCAGTTTGTTTAATTATCAAATATAAGCCGAGGGGACTGAGGCGCTCCAGTCACGGTCTGCAAGGCCACTACGGGGTCATCAGTCCCTAAACTTACAAACTACTTATGAACTAGCTAATACTACTCTAACACGACACAAATATCCATGCCCAAGGGGGGGGGGGGATTCGAACCCTCGACCGAAGTGTCTATGCAGACCGTGACTGACGCGCCTCAGTCCCCTCGGCCACCGCGGCCGGTGGTTCGAATCCCCCCACGGGCTTGGATATTTGTGCCGTCCTTAGTATTAGTTACATCGTAAGTATTTTGTAAGTTTAAGGACTGATGACCCCGTAGTTAAGTCCCATAAGCTATAAAAACATTAGAACATTTGAATCAAATATTAATTAGTTAATTCCAGAGACGTTGTGTTGCAGATAGTGTGCTAATTAGTATTTCTGATAAAACTAAGTAAAATCTTTTCTCATAATATTAAAGTAGGAATTACGGTGTTTACAAGTAATGTGAAGAAAGTTTTGACTTCATTAGTTTCTGTATAATTGCCATTAATTACGAAAGTATTGTTGATGAACTTATTTTGTTAAATTCTTAAATGAAACACAATAAGTGTAACTGATACTAATATAGCGGTTTACTCAGTATTATTTACGCTATCTTTTACTATAGCCAGTCGCATATAATTGTTCACCTTTCCATTATAATTAATGTAGAAATTAACAATACGCAATTTCCAGTAGCATTGTTTGAAAGATATAAATAGGATACATTCGCGGCATGTAATTGCGTATAGTTTCGGCCGCGACCTCAGTTGCAACATTAATTTTGAACAGTTATGTACAAGATCTCCCGTATTAATGTGGAAAGTGTTTCTACCGGTATTGTAAATGGAGTGTAATATTTGTGCCACATTAAGATGTACATCTCGAACTTTTGTATTCCACACACGAACTGTATAAATTCGTATTACTGATGTGTGGAATGTGCATTACTGCTCACATTAATTGTAATTAATGAGAAGTACGGTGGCCATAAATGGGGACAACTGGGCATTTATGAATCATTAAAAGTGTAAAAGAACTGCAACTCTGTGTGTTGCCTACATTATTTGTAGTGAATTAGTTTTCGCCCCAAGAACTTTGAGCCAGCTGCTACGAAGAGCTATTATCTTCGAGAACATTAGGAATCTCCGAACTACGATCAGGTAATGTTACAAGTATCATACCCATAATATCCATATATACAAGGCAATGTACCGACTGACTGACTGATTAACAGCCCAAAACACTGAAGATAGAAACTTGAAATTTGTAGAGGTGTTGATCTTACTCTGTAAGCGTTACTGTTGTTGTTGTGGTCTTCAGTCCGGAGACTGGTTTGATGCAGCTCTCCACCCTACACTATCGTGAGCAAGCCTTTTCATCTCCTCATAAAAACGGCAACCTACATCCACTTGAATCTGCTTACTATACGCGTCTCTTGGTCTCCCTCTGCGATTTTTATCCCACACACTTCCCTCCAACGCTAAATTCACAATTCCTTGATGTCTAAGAATGTGTCCAGTAATCTATCCCTTCTTTTAGTCAAGGTATGCCAGAAATTTCTTTTCTCCCCAATTCGGTTCAGTACCTCCTCATTAGTTACGCGATCCACCCACCTAATCTTCAGCATTCTTCTGTAGCACCACATTTCAAAAGCCTCTATCCTCTTTCTGTCCACACTGCTTATCGTCCATGTTTCACTCCCATACAAGGCAACACTCCATACAAATGCCTTCAGAAAGGACTTCCTTAGGCTTAAATCAATATTCGATGTTAACAAATTTCTCTTTTTCAAAAACGCCTTTCTACCCATTGCAATTCTGCATTTTATATCATCTGTACTGCGACCATCATTTGTTATTTTACTGCCCAAGTAACAAAACTCATCTACCTCCTTTTTGTTTCGTTACCTAATCTAATTCCTTCAGCATCACCTGATTTTCTTACACTGCACTCCATTACCCTAGTTTTACTCTTGTTAATGTTCATCTTATATGCACCTTTCAGCACACTGTCCATTCCGTTCAATTGCTCTTCCAGGTCCTTTGCTGTATCTGACAGAATTACTATGTCGTCAGCAAAACGCAATGTTTTTAATTCTTCACGCTGAACTTTAATTCCTTCTCCAAATTTCTCCTTGCTTTCCTTTACAGCTTGCTCAATGTACAAATTGAACAACATTGGGGAAAGGCTACAACCCTGTCTTACTCCCTTTCCAACCACTGCATCCCTTTCATGCCCTTCAACTCTGACAACCGCTGTCTGGTTTTTGTACAAGTTGTAAATAATTTTATGCTCCCTATATTTTACTCCTACTTGCTTCAGAACTTTAAAGAGTTTATTCCAATCAACATTGTCAAAAGCCTTCTCCAAATCTACAAAAGCTAGAAATGTAGGTTTGCCTTTTCTTAATCTATCTTCTGGGATAAGCCGTAAAGTGAGTATTGCCTCCCGTGTTCCTACATTTCTCCTGAACCCAAACTGATCTTCCACGAGGTCGGCTTCTACCAGCTTTTCCATCCTTCTGTATATAATTCGTGTTAATATTTTGCAACCATGACTTATTAAACTGATGGTTCTGTAGTTTTCACACCTGTCTGCACCCGCTTTCTTTGGAATTGGGATTATAACATTTTTCTTAAAGTCTGAGAGTACTTCACCTGTCTCATACATCTTACACACAATGTGAAACAATTTTGTCATGGCTGGTTCTCACAGAGACGTCAGTAGCTCTGAGGGAATATCATCTACTCCTGGGGCCTTATTCCGACCTAGGTCTTTCAGGGCTCTGTCAAATTCATCTCTCAGTATAGTATCTCCTATCTCATCTTGATCTACTGTCTCTTCCCTGCCTACAACATCGTCTCCAAGTTCATTTCCTTTGTAGAGCTGCTCTATGTACTCTTTCCACCTTTCAGCTTTCCCTTCTTTGCTGAGAACTGGTTTTCCATCAGTGTCCTTGATATTCATAGAGCTGTTTTTCTTATCGCCAAATGTTTCTTTTATTTTCCGGTAGGCTGTATCTATTTTTCCCCTATTTATACATTCTTCTACATCCTTGCATTTGGTTTCTAGCCATTCCTGCTTAGCCATTTTGCACTTCATGTCAATCTCATTTCTTAGTCGTCTGTACTCCATTTTGCCTGTTTCATTTACTGCATTTTTATATTTTCTCCTTTCATCGATTAAATTTAGTATCTCCTGTGATATCCAAGGATTCTTTGTAGGTCTTGCCTTCCTACCTAGTTTGTCCTCTGCTGCCTTCACTATTTCATCTCTCAATTTTACCCATTCCTCCTCAACTGTTTTATTTTCCCCTGTTTCTGTCAATTGTTGCCTGAAGCTCCCTCTGAAATTCTTAAGAACTTCAGGTTCCTTCAATTTATCTAGGTGCCATCTCCTTATTTTTCCTACCTTTCTGTAGTTTCTTCAGTTTCAGCCTACAGTTCATAACTAACAAGTTATGGTCAGAGTCTATGTCTGCCCCTGGATATGTCCTACACTTCATAACCTGGTTCCGAAATCTATGTCTTACCATTATAAAATCTATCTGGTATCTCCCGGTGTCTCCTGGTCTCTTCCACGTATACAACCTTCTTTTGTGATTCTTAAACCAGGTGTTTGTTATAACTAAATTATGTTCCGTGCAAAATTCTACCAGGCGGCTTCCTCTTTCATTCCTTTTGCCCAGACCATATTCACCCACTATCTTTCCTTCCCTTCCTTGTCCTACTACCGAATTCCAGTCTCCCATAACAATTAAGTTTTCCTCTCCCTTAATTGTCTGAATAATTTCCTTTAGCTCCTCATATATTTCTTCGATCTCCTCATCATCGGCAGAGCTAGTTGGCATATAAACCTGTACTACTGTTGTCGGTGTTGGCTTCGTATCTATCTTGACAATGATAATGCGATCATAGTGCTGGTCATAGTAGTTTACCCGCATTCCTATTTTCTTATTCATTATCAATCCTACTCCTGTGGTACCCCCAACTGATTTTGTATTTATAATCCTGTACTCACCTGACCAGAAATCCTGTTCATCCTGCCACCGAACTTCACTAATCCTCACTATATCTAACTTCAACCTATACATTTCCCGTTTTAAATTTTCTAATATTCCTACTCGATTAAGGGATCTAACATTCCACGCTCCGATCCGTAGAATGCCAGTATTGTCTTTCCTGATGATCACATCCTCCTGAGTAGTCCCCGCCCGGAGATCCGAATGGGGGACTATTTTACCTCCGGAATATTTTACCCGAGAGGATGCCATTATCATATGTTCATACAGTAGAGCTGCATGTCCTCGGGAAAAATAACGGCTGTAGTTTCCCCTTGCTTTCAGCCGTTCGCAGTAGCTGTGTAGCAAAGCCACATTAGCTGATGTTACTAGGCCAGCTCAGTCAATCATCCAGACTGTTGCCCCTGTAACTACTGAAAAGGCTGCTGCCCCTCTTCAGGAACCACACGTTTGTCTGGCCTCTCCACAGATACCCCTCCGCTGTGGTTGCACGTACGGTACGGCTATCTGTATCATTGAGGCACGCAAGACACCCCACCTCGGCAATGTCTGTGGTTCATGGGAGTGGAAGCGTTCCTAAAAACCGATTTGTCGATATTTCGTCCGTAAGGGAGTGAAATAGAGGATGAAACGTTTTTTGATATTTAGGTAGTTTTGAAGCTAGAACTACAAAATTTCGGATTATAATTCAGGGTTCGAATTTAAAAGACTCGTGTTTCGGCATTTTTTTTAAATTCAACCAATAATGGGGTAAAATAGGGGACCCAAAAATTGATTTTTATGTTATTCAGGATTAAATAAACACGATTTCAGTATTTTTGGAAATCGAACATGTAAGAGTGTAAAATAGGGGATGAAAAATTATTTTCGCAAACACGTTGCTATTCAGACAATATTGAAGATAGAGTGCAAAAATTGATATTTGTATCGTTGGTTAGAATTTAAAAAAACTTGTTTCGGTATTTTTGGAAATTCAACCATGAAGGGGTTTAAATTGGAGAGGGTATGTTTTTCGAAAATCTGTTGCTATTTAGGCAATTTTGAAGTTAGAACTACTAATTTTCGGACTTGGTTTCGGGGTTCGAACTTAAAAGACACATGTTTCGGTATTTTTGGAAATTCGTCCAATAAGGGGGCGAATTATAGGATGCAAAAATTGATTTTCAAAAATATGTTGCTGTTCACTCAAATTTCAAGCTATAAGTACGAACCTTATGATATGGACTCTTGATTAGGTTTAAAAAGACACGAGTTTCAGTATTTTGGAAATTCAACAACTAAGGGGGTAAAATAGGGGATCAAAAAGTCTTTTCGAAAACACATTGCTGTCAAGACAATTTTAAAGCTAGAGCTGCAGAAATTTGTATTTGTACTTTTCGTTAGCATTTAAAAAATACGTTTTTCAGTATGTTTGGAAATTCAATCATCAAGGAGTTTTAATTGGGCTGTTTTTCGAAACTCTTTTGCTATTAAGGCAATTTTGAAGCTACAACCACATAAATTGGTATATGTTTTCTTGGTCAGAATTAAAAAGACACGTGTTTCCATATTTTCAGAAAATTAATCATTTAGGGGATGAAATAGGAAATGAAGAATTTTTTGAAAATATGTTGCTACTAAGCCAGTTTTGAACCCAGAATTACAAAAAATATTTGCATACTTGGTTGGGATTTAAAAGACACTTGTTGGGGTATCGTTCGAAATTCAACTATTAAGGGGTGCCATATGGGGGTTACAAGTACTAATATCAAATGTTCAAATATTTGTAAATCTTAAGAGACTTAATTACGGGGCTATAAGTTCCTAAGGCTTACAAACTAATTAAATTAACTTTAACTTAGACTAAGTTGTGCTAAGGACAACACAAACACCCATGCTCTGGGGGCGAATCAAACCCACAACGGCGAACAGCAGCGACCACCGCAGCATGGCGCCTCAATACGCACGGCCATTCTGTCGCGGCTACAAGTAGTATCGCAACATTTCATTATGATAGTACTTAAGCTATAGCTATGAAAAACTATATTAAGAGGGAGAAACAACTGGTTCAGACCAACCAGCCTACGCATGCGAAGTAACGGGAGTTAAGCTAGTCTTTATCATAATTACTGTAACACTCGGCAATATTTTAACACTGGCATCCAGTAGGAAATTGTACGTAAGAAGCTGGGGGAGACTACTTCGACGTATTAATACGAATATGCATTCCTTTTAGTATATAACCGTTCATCGCTATGTAAATTAAATTCAAAGGAACCACGTAAGAAATTTAAAAGGAAATCTACCTGAGAGATTTCTTTAGTTTTCGCCAGTTTCTTTGATGCATTCAGAAGACAAGTACTGCCAACATAGAAATATCAGATTCGAATGTTCACTTTCGCGAGGCTCTGCATTAATTGAAGAGCTTCTAGCACGGATTTATTTAGCGATTCTCGTTGTTTCTGAAGTTCAGGTGGTGAAGTTTTGCTTGCGTTTATACAGGATGACTGTCCTAATAGTCGTCATGTGCACTTTTTTTCTGGTGTTTCGGCAGATGTTTACAATTTCTCTTCCACACTGTGTATCTGGACGCAGCCGAAACAGATGCTATCTGTCGTCACTTTTCTGCGACGTACAGTGTCAATAGAAAACTTCGCTTTGGGCTCATAAAATTCCATTTTAAAAATAATTTTTCTGTAACGGAAACAAACCTACGTTTTCTGTTTACACTAGGCGTTGCAGAAAAGTGGTGACGGACAGCATTTGTTTGGGCTGACTTCATATACACAACGTAAAAAAAGAAACTACATATCTGTCAAAACAGCAGGGAAATGCGCCTCAAGTCCACTGGAGAGACATCCCACGTAAATGAAAACGACGGATGTGATTGTGTATGTATGTGTGTGTGTGTGTGTGTGTGTGTGTGTGACTCGGTGAGTAATTGTATTACTTAAGCACACCGTACATATTTCGTTCAAATGTTTATAATTCTGTGGGACCAAACTACTTTGGTCATAAGTCCCTAGACCTACAAACTACTTACACTAACCTAACCTAACCTAACGTCCACATTTCGTCTGTCTTAAATATCATAATGCTTTTTATATGATAATATCCATGTATATGATATTATCCATATGCAACATACAACAGGATTACAATAATATACTTTGTAATCATGTTATATTGTGTTGTGTATGGACTGAGTTTTGTTTATAATAGATGGACATCATTTCAGTTTGATTTTAGTTCCGTCCTTGTACAATAATACTATGATCGTCAGCCTATAAAACATTCTCTGCATGGAAATGAATTGGTGGTTACGTAAAAAGAGACGGATCATAATAGTAACAAAAACAAAATTTGGACACTTGTAATAAGGGTATTTCATTAATTATTCCATACTATCAGCCAAATATGTGATACAAATTGTATATAGGACAAAATATTACGACTATTCTTTAAAAATTTTCTCCCCTCGAAAACCATCCATTTTTCATTACTAGGCAATAATTGTTCTGACTTTCCCACTTTTCTTTCAATGTCGTTTGCGTTTCATAACAAGAATACAGGGTGAGTCACAAAGGACTTTAGAGCTTTCTAATGACACAGAAATTCTTTGTGTTAACTTATAGAATCGCTAGTCGTGTCATTTTGTAGCAAACAAACTCAAGTTTCACATAAAATTTATTGATATGGGGTGTTTTCTTTCGGACATGCACACCACTATCGCATTGTCCCCTACCCATTACACCATCTTCCTCGCAGGCTTAACTGGATTCCCGCAAGGGAAGTATCACATTTAAGCGTCCGATCTGAATATGTTAATTGCCTGTTTGGGGCATATAAGTAATTATTGGTATTTTTATGATGTTGTTGTTGTTATGGTCTTCAGTCCGGAGACTGGTTTGATGCAGCTCTCCACCCTACTCTATCCTGAGCAAGCCTTTTCATCTCCTCATAAGAACGGCAACCCACATCCATTTGAATCTGCTTACTATACGCGTCTCTTTGTCTCCCTCTGCGATTTTTGCCCCACACACTTCCCTCCAATGCTAAATTTACGATTCCTCGATGTCTAAGAATGTGTCCTACCAAGCAATCCCTTCTTTTAGTCAGCGTATGCCAAAAATTCCTTTTCTCGCCAATTCTGTTCAGTACCTCTTCATTATTTACGTGATCTACCCACCTAATCTTCAGCATTCTTCTGTAGCACCACATTTCAAAAGCCTCTATTCTCTTCTTGTCCGCACTGCTTATCGTCCATGTTTCACTCCCGTACAAGGCAACACTCCACACAAATGCCTTCAGAAAACACTTCCTTACACCTAAACTAATATTCGATGTTAGCAAATTTCTCTTTTTCAAAAATGCTTTTCTTCCCATTGCCATTCTGAATTTTATATCCTCTGTACTGCGACCATGCATGATATTTTACTACCCAAGTAACAAAACTCATCGACCACCTTCATTGTTTCGTTACCTAATCTAATTCCTTCAGCATCGCCTGATTTTCTAAGACCGCATTCCATTATTTTTGTTTTGCTCTTGTTAATGTTCATTTTATACGCTCTCTTCAACACACTGTCCATTCCATTCAACTGCTCTTCCAGGTCGTTGGCTGTCTCTGACAGAATTACAATGTCATCAGCAAAACGCAATGTTTTTATTTCTTCCCCCTGAACTTTAATCCCTATTCCAAATTGTTCCTTGCTTTCCTTCACCGCCTGCTCAGTGTACAAATTGAATAACATCGGAGAAAGGCTACAACCCTGTCTTACTCCCTTCCCAACTGATGCTTCCCTTCCATGCCCTTCGAGTCTAATAACTGCGGTCTGGTTTTTGTACAAGTTGTAAATAACTCTCCTTTCCCTGTATTTTAACCCTGCTGACTTCAGAATTTGAAAGAGTGTATTCCAGTCAACATTGTCAAAAGCTTTCTCCAAATTTACAAAAGCTAAAAATGTATGTTTGCTTTTCCTTAATCTATCTTCTAAGATAAGACGTAAGGTAAGTATTGCCTCCCGGGTTCCTACGTTCCTCCTGAATCCAAACTGATCTTCCCCCGAGGTCAGCGTCTACCAGCTTTTCCATTCTCCTGTAGATAATTCGTGTTAAAATTTTGCAACCATGACTTATCAAACTGATGGTTTTGTAATTTTCACACCTGTCTGCGCCTGATTTCTTTGGAATGGGGATTATTACATTTTTCTTAAAGTCTGAGGATACTTCACCTGTCTCATACATCTTACACACAATGTGAAACAATTTTGTCATGGCTGGTTCTCCCAGAGACTTCAGTAGCTCTGAGGGAATATCATCTACTCCTGGGGCCTTATTCCGACCTAGGTCTTTCAGGGCTCTGTCAAATTCATCTCTCAGTATAGTATCTCCTATCTCATCTTGATCTACTGTCTCTTCCCTGCCTACAACATCGTCTCCAAGTTCATTTCCTTTGTAGAGCTGCTCTATGTACTCTTTCCACCTTTCAGCTTTCCCTTCTTTGCTGAGAACTGGTTTCCCATCTGAGTTCTTGATATTTGTAGAATTGCTTTTCTTGTCCCCGAATGTCTCTTTGATTTTCCTGTAGGCGGTATCTACTTTTCCCCTTCTTATACATTCTTCTACAGATTTGCATTTGGTTTCTAGCCACTCCTGCTTAGCCATTTTGCACTTCCTATCAATCTCGTTTCTTACTCGTCTGTACTCCATTTTGCCTGTTTCATTTACTGCATTTTTATATTTTCTTCTTTCATCAATTAAATTTAGTATTTCCTTTGTTATCCAAGGATTTTTTGTAGGTCTTGCCTTTCTACCTATTTTGTCCTCTGCTTCCTTCAGTATTTCATCCCTCAATGCTACCCATTCTTCTTCTACTGTTTTATTTCCGCCTGTTTCTGTCAATTCTCCCTCTGAAATTCTCCAGAACTTCAGGTTCCTTCAATTTATCTAGGTCCCATCTCCTTATTTTCCTACCTTTCTGCAGTTTTTTCAGTTTCAGCCTACAGTTCATGACTAACAAGTTATGGTCAGAGTCTATTTATGCCCCTGGGTATGTCTTGCAGTTTATAACCTGGTTCCGGAATCTGATACCTCCCGGTGCCTCCTGGTCTCTTCCAAGTATACAACCTTCTTTTGTGATTCTTAAACCACGTTTTTGTTATGGTTAAATCATGTTCCGTGCAAAATTCTACCAGGCGACTTCCTCTTTCATTCCTTCTGCCCAGACCATATTCACCTACTATTTTTCCTTCTCTTCCTTTTCCTACTACCGAATTCCAGTCTCCCATCACAATTAAGTTTTCCTCTCCCTTAACTGTCTGAATAATTTCCTTTAGCTCCTCATATATTTCTTCGATCTCCTCATCATCGGCAGAGCTAGTTGGCATATAAACCTGTACTACTGTTGTCGGTGTTGGCTTCGTATCTATCTTGACAATGATAATGCGATCACTGTGCTGCTCATAGTAGTTTACCCGCATTCCTGTTTTCTTATTCATTATCAGTCCTACTCCTGTGATACCCCCAACTGATTTTGTATTTATAATCCTGTACTCACCTGACCAGAAATCCTGTTCATCCTGCCACCGAACTTCACTAATCCCCACTATATCTAACTTCAACCTATCCATTTCCCTTTTTAAATTTTCTTATTTTCCTACCCGATTAAAGGATCTAACATTCCACGCTCCGATCCGTAGAATGCCAGTGTTGTCTTTCCTGATGATCACATCCTCCTGAGTAGTCCCCGCCCGGAGATCCGAATGGGGGACTATTTTACCTCCGGAATATTTTACCCGAGAGGATGCCATCATCATATTTTCATACAGTAGAGCTGCATGTCCTCGGGAAAAGTAACGGCTGTAGTTTCCCCTTGCTTTCAGCCGTTCGCAGTAACCGTGTGGCAAAGCCACATTAGCTGATTTTACAAGGCCAGCTCAGTCAATCATCCAGCCTGTTGCCCCTGTAACTACTGAAAAGGCTGCTGCCCCTCTTCAGGAACCACACGTTTGTCTGGCCTCTCCACAGATACCCCTCTGCTGTGGTTGCACCTACGGTACGGCTATCTGCATCGTTGAGGCACGCAAGCCACCCCACCTCGGCAATGTCTGTGGTTCATGTGGGTGGATTTTTATTATATAAATTTAGAATATCAAGATTTCAGACGGAAAACCAGTACTAATCAAAGAGGGGAAAGCTGAACTGTGGAAGGAATATATAGAGGGCCTGTACAAAGGAAATAAACTTGAAGGCAGTATTCGAGAAAGAAAGACGAAGTGGAGGAAGATGAGATAGGAGATATGATACTGCGAGAATAATTTTACAGAGCGCTGAAGGACTTGAGTCGAAACAAGGCCCCTAGAGTAGATGATATTCCCTCTGAATTGCTGATATCGTTAGGAGAGCCAGTAGTAAAAAAATTGTATCACCTGGTATGCAAGATGTATGAGACAGGGGAAATACCCTCCGACTTCAAGAAGACTACCGTAATTCCAAATCCAAAGAAGAAAGTACAGACAAGTGTGAAAATTACAGAACTATCAGTTGAACACGTCATGGTTGCAAAATACTAACACGAATTATTTACAGACGAATGGAAAAACTTGTGTAATCCAAACTCGGGGAAGGTCAGTTTGGATTTAGGAGAAATGTAGGAACACGGGAGACAATACTCACATTACGACCTACCTTAGAAGATAAGCTAAGGAAAGGGAAACCTACGTTTTTAGCGTTTGTCGATCTGGAGAAAGCTTTTGACAATGTCGACTGGAATTCACTCTTCCAAATTCTGAAGGTATCAGGGGTAAAATATAGGGAGCGTAGAGTTATATTCAAACTATACTACAAAAACCAGACACCGGTTATTAGAGTCGAAGGGCAAGAAAGGGGCGCCGAGGTTGGGAAGCGAGTAAGACGGGGTTGTAGCCTTTCCCCAATGTTATTAAATCTGTACATTGAGCAGGCAGTGATGGAGTGGAAGGAGAAATTTGGAGAGAGCATTACAGTGCAGGGAGAAGAAATAAAAACATTGCGGTTTACCGATGACATAGTAATTCTGTCCGCAAAAGATCTGGAAGAGCAATTGAATGGAATGGACAGTGTCTTGAAAGGAAGGTAATGGAATGCAATGTCAGAAAATCAGGCGATGCTGAAGGAATTAGATTAGGTAATGAGACAATAAAAGTAGTAGATGAATTTTGTTATTTGGATAGCAAGATAACTTCTGATGGCCGAAGTAAACAAGATATAAAATGCAGAATGGCTTTGGATAGAAAAGCGTTTCTAAAGAAGCGAAACTTGTTAACATCCAATCTTATTTTAAATGTTAGGAAGTTCATTCTGAAAGCATTTGTCTGGAGTGTAGCATTGTATAGGAGTGAAATGTGGACGATAAGGAGTTCAGATAAAAAGATGATAGAAGCTCTTGAAATGTAGTGCTACAGACGAATGATAAAAATTAGTTGGGTACATCACGTAACTAATGAAGAGGTGCTTAACCGAATCGGGGAGAAAAGGAGTTTCTGGCATATCCTGACTAAAAGAAGGGATAGATTGGTTGAACACATCCTGAGACCTCAAGGTATTATCAAATTAGCGCTAGAAGGAAGTGTGTGGGGTAAAAGTCGTAGCGGGAGACCGAGGGACACATACAGTTAGCAGATTCAAAAGGATGTGTGTTGCCAAACGTATTCTCAGATGAAGAGACTTGCACAGGACAGGGTAGCGTGGAGAGCAGCATCAAACCAGTCTGCGGACTGAAGACCACAACAACAACAACAAATAATTTAGAATTTGGGAATGGACGGGATGCGTGTCTGAATAGTGTAATCTGGGTTCGAATTCCTTTCCACGACAAACTTTGTAGTTCACTGTTGAATTTATTTGAATGTTCAATATTTCTAATCTGACATTAAATTATGATTGTTTTTTATGCTGCGTGGTGGAGGGAGAGTCGTGAGGAATAGATACATATGCTTTGTTGTCTACTTGTTGCTTGTCACTGAAATGAACAGTTCGTGACAGCCGTAGCGTCTCTGATCCTGTTGACTCATGGGACGACTAACCGGCCTGACTGATACATACTGCTTCGTTTCGCAACGTCCATCGCGTATCGCGCCACTGGTGTAACACTTTCTCCAACGACCTCTCCCATTGATACTGATGAAGTTGTCCTATAAATAGATACCCCGTGTGTAAACACGAGTTCCTCGTCATGAGGTTGTTTACTCTTCTTCCCCTCGTGCCACTTCCTCCTGCCGGGCAGATAAATTTTAATTAAGCCATTGCAGTCGCTCCGACTGTTCTCTCGGCGCTATCGATAGCCTGACAGCGTTGACAGGCAGCCTTTCCATATATTACGTCTGTTATCACTCGATGCATTACTACTCCGTGCGATTGTTATTTTTAGGTGTTCCGCTAATCTCAATACCGAGTTTATTTCTGACGGCTGTTTCACTGTGTTGTGTGTTTTTGTTCCAAGCAGACTACCATATGCCCACCTGTTTTTGTAATAACATGATTTACGGGGTCTGAAACAAGGAAATGTCACCGTTAAGTGACATGTCAGAACTCTTACATTACATTTGAAATTAATCCTTTCGGACCCACCGGCTACAAATGTGTACGTAACTTGTAGGCTGTCTAAGATGGTTCAGAAGCATTTTTTCTCATTGGAAAGAACATGTATACGACACTTGAGTGTTAAGTCATTTCATCATGCACAACTACTGCCACCTGCGGAAGATCACTATAAAATATTCAGAAGCGAGTGTTGCACTGCGCAGCAGTTTGAGAACTGCAATGAAAGAGGAAATTGTGGGTTACTTGTATTCTACTTTTATAACTGAATGTAGTAGTTCTTATTTTGCGATGTAGTTATTCAACGATCAGTTTATTTAGTACAACAGTTGGCACTACAAAATTAATTAATGTAGTCCTTTAAAATGCGTTGTTTTTCAGTATATGCAGTGTCGTAGTATGAAAATGGGTGCATATAAATGCAAAAATCTTGCTTTTAAAACTTAAGAGTATTACAGCATTAAAAATAATTTCCTAGATAGAGAAAAAAATCAGGTCTGAAAGGGTTAATAAGATATATGACTTCTTGGTTGTTTATGGCACTGATCCCCTTCAGTTATACCATTAAATGGCATATTTGAAATATATGAGTGTCATTTTTAAAGTATGAACCTGTTTTTAATGGTGTAAGTGAAACTTTATTTATAACGTAAATTATATCAGAATTTACAAGCCGTCCGCGGTGGCCGAGGGGTGTGAGGCGCTCCAGTCATGGTCTGCACGGCCACTACGGTCGGGGGTTCGAATCTCGCCTCGGGCTTGGTTATTTGTGCCGTCCTTAGTCTTAGTTAGTTCATAAGTAGTTTCTAAGTTTAGGGACTGATGACCCCGTAGTTAAGTCCCATAATCTATACAAACATTTGAACATTTTGAATTTACAAAATGCAAATTTAACCAATTTTCAAGATAGCCACCATCAACATTTAAACATTTGTTAAGTCGTGGCACCAGCGTTTGGAGCCCAGCATCGAAGAACTCTGCCACTTGACTCTTTGTTTCTTTCAACATGCCATAATTTTCCAGGCGGTTTCCATCAACAAATTCTGAGAGTATTGGGTTGTGGGAGCGGTGGGTAGTTGATTGGTAAAGTTAAACAAGGGTAGTCAGTTCAGGTTCTATTTGTTGCAATCTATATATATATATAGTATAGAAGGTAGTATAGTATAGTATATATATAGTGAAGGTAGCAGAGGACAAAATAGGTAGCAAGGAAAGACCTACAAAAAATCCTTGGATATCATAGGAGATACTAAATTTAATCGATGAAAGGAGAAAATATAAAAATGCAGTAAATGAAACAGGCAAAATGGAGTACAGACGACTAAGAAATGAGATTGTCAGGAAGTGCAAAATGGCTAAGCAGGAGTGGCTAGAAGGCAAATGCAAGGATGTAGAAGAATGTATAAATAGGGGAAAAATAGATACAGCCTACAGGAAAATAAAAGAAACATTTGGAGATAAGAAAAACAGCTCTATGAATATCAAGGACACTGATGGAAAACCAGTTCTCAGCAAAGAAGGGAAAGCTGAAAGGTGGAAAGAATATATAGAGGGGCTCTACAAAGGAAATGAACTTCGAGACAATATTGTAGGAAGGGAAGAGGATGTAGATGAAGATGAAATAGGAGATACTGTACTGAGAGAAGAATCTGACAGAGCCCTGAAAGACCTAAGTCGAAACAAGGCCCCTGGAATAGATGATATTCCCTCAGAGCTACTGAAGTCTCTGGGAGAACCAGCCATGACAAAATTGTTTCACCTGGTGTGTAAGATGTATGAGACAGGTGAAGTACCCTCAGACTTTAAGAAAAATGTTATAATCCCCATCCCTAAGAAAGCAGGTGCAGACAGGTGTGAAAACTACAGAACCATCAGTTTAATAAGTCATGGCTGCAAAATATTAACGCGAATTATATACAGAAAGATGGAAAAGCTGATAGAAGCCGACCTCGGGGAAGATCAGTTTGGGTTCAGGAGAAATGTAGGAACACGGGAGGCAATACTCACTTTACGGCTTATCCTAGAAGATAGATTAAGAAAAGGCAAATCTACATTTCTAGCTTTTGTAGATTTGGAGAAGGCTTTTGACAATGTTGATTGGAATAAACTCTTTAAAGTTCTGAAAAAAGCAGGAGTAAATTATAGGGAGCGTAAGGTTATTTACAACTTGTACAAAAACCAGACAGCGGTTGTCAGAGTTGAAGGGCATGAAAGGGATGCAGTGGTTGGGAAGGGAGTGAGACAGGGTTGTAGCCTTTCTCCAATGTTATTCAATTTGTACATTGAACAAGCTATAAAGGAAAGCAAGGAGAAATTTGGTGAAGGAATAAAAGTTCAGGGGGAAGAATTAAAAACATTGCGTTTTGCCGATGACATAGTAATTCTGTCAGGTACAGCAAAGGACCTGGAAGAGCAATTGAATGGAATGGACAGTGTGCTGAAAGGTGCATATAAGATGAACATTAACAAGAGCAAAACTAGGGTAATGGAGTGCAGTGTAAGAAAATCAGGTGATGCTGAAGGAATTAGATTGGGAAACGAAGCAATAAAGGAGGTAGATGAGTTTTGTTACTTGGGCAGTAAAATAACAAATGATGGGCGCAGTACAGAGGATATAAAATGCAGAATGGCAATGGGTAGAAAAGCGTTATTGAAAAAGAGAAATTTGTTAACATCGAATATTGATTTAGGCCTAAGAAAGTCCTTTCTGAGGGCATTTGTATGGAGTGTTGCCTTGTATGGGAGTGAGACATGGACGATAAACAGTGCGGACAGGAAGAGGATTGAGGCTTTTGAAATATGGTGCTACAGAAGAATGCTGAAGATTAGGTGGGTGGATCGCGTAACCAATGAGGAGGTACTGAACAGAATTGGGGAGAAAAGGAATTTCTGGCATACCTTGACTAAAAGAAGGGATAGATTGGTCGGACACATTCTTAGACATCAAGGAATTGTTAATTTAGCGTTGGAGGGAAGTGTGTGGGGAAAAAATCGCAGGGGAAGACCAAGAGATGGATACAGTAAGCAGATTCAGACAGATGTAGGTTGTCGTTCTTATGTGGAGATGAAGAGGCTTGCTCAGGATAGGGTATTGTGGAGAGCTGCATCAAACCAGTCTCCGGACTGAAGACCACAACAACAACTATATATATATATATATATATATATATATATATATATATATATATATTTGATGATATTGCAGTCAGGTCAAGTTGAGAGAACCAATTTTTTGATAAGTTAATAACGGGCTGAGGGCCCGAATCAATTTTTCATAATACCAACAATCATATAGATAGACTCGAAATTTAGTAAAAGCAACCCTTTAAAAATACAATAAAAGACACAATGAGCTCAGCAATTTAAGCGAAAGTGGAAAATTTCAAATCAAAAGCAACCCTTGTAAATAGAATAGTATTTACAAATGACCCCTGCAATTTAAATGAAAACAGCTCAGTTTACTTACCAAACTCGCACTAAAGATTGGGAGCTGGCTACTCGTTAATTTAATACACTCACACAGGTAAAACAGATGAGCTGACTCCAAACAGGAAGGAGAGGAATAAGGTGCCCAACGGCCAACAAGTACAGGTCTGACACGAAGGGGCTTACACAAACGGGTTGAACGCCAAATTACAGCCGCGGGGTGGCGATGCGTCACGGAGGGAAAATTTCTGCAAGGAGAAGATAAAAAACGAAAAACAATGCTGTACAACTACCGTCCGTGCAGATGCGACCTAGCACAGGGGCACAAACCAGATAATTTTCCCAGATACATTAACCAAGTTAATGAATGTAGAGCACTTGCTACTCGGAGCAAAGACGAAAAAAAAAATTCAGTTGAACCGAACTAGAAGTGCGGCATAACAGATGAATAAACAATTAACGACATAGACACAGGCAACGACGGCCCCTGGGGAACGACCACCGAACCTGACAAATTCACACATACAAATTCGTGGAGCAGGACTGTATCAGTCATTTAACTTATTTATTTCTTACTCCACGACAAGTGCAGGCACCCTCGCGATGGTGTAGGAGGAGGGTGTCAACCAACGCCCTGAAATATCTCATACATCCCAGATGAAAAGCGGCTGGAACGACGCGAGGCGCAGCCGGGGCTGAGTGCGGAGTACTCTGCCAGTTGTTGACAGCTCCGACGCTTGCCGGGGGACGGCGCGGTGTCGCACGGCCGCTAGGAATGCCACCACACAGCTGGGAGACGAAGTAAACAGCCCGCACCGAGCTGCTGTTATAACTTGGCAGAAAGGCCTCTCCGAACCAACCTCTTCACCTCATGGCATGTTCAAATGTTTGTTAAGCTTATGGGACTTAACTACGGGGTCTTCAGTCCCTAAACTTACAAACTACTTACGAACTAAGACGGCACAAATATCCATGCCAGAGGGGGGATTCGAACCCCCGACCGTAGTGGCCGTGCAGACCGTGACTCTCATGGCATGCATGGCTCCCACCGACAGCGTCCCACCACGAATAACTTTGATGCACACACCGGGCCCGGCCACAAACGGCCCCTTAATCAAAATAACTAGACCCTGGCGATGCCATTAAACGTATCCAATGACTGCATGATACTCTCCACTATCCTCCGCAGCGATCGACTCCCTCCTTAGTCCAACTGCCTCAGCGCGCCGCCGTAGCGTCACACGCGGCAAGGAAAACACACGTCGGAAGACAAATGACGCGCGATTGATCAATCAGCGCCACGAGCGGTGCAAGCACAGAGAGATCGATGGTATTTGCGCCAGTAATTAAGGGTTAATCGAAGAAACAGGAGCCGGGACGGCTCAAATACCTTCAGTTTCAGAAAGAGATGAAAGTCTGTTCAAATGTTTGTAGAGCTTATGGAACTTAACTACGGGGTCATCAGTCCCTAAACTTACAAACTACTTATGAACTAGCTAATAGCAAGGACGGCACAAATATCCATGCCCGAGGGGGGATTCGAAACCCCGACCGTAGTGGCCGTGCAGAACGTGACTGGCGCACCGCAGACTGCACGGCCACCGCGGCCGGCGAAAGTCTGATGATACTAAAGGCCGTATGCTGGATGATCCAGTAATTCCCAATGAAACCTGTCCAGTTGCATACTTGTTCTTGCAGTGTTCAAGGTTCTCATTTTAATATTCGTAGTTTCGTCGGAGAGTCTGAATGGTGCCAATTCATCACCGGTCACAATGAGTATGATCTCGTCACCATCCTTGCGGTAGCTCTCCAAAACAAACAAATAATGTTCACTTTGTTTTGTCTTCTTCTGACAACATTTTCGGCACCCCATCTCGCACACTTTTTGTGTGGTGCTGTGTGTCAACAACAATTTGCTAAATTACTGCTCTTGAAACTTGTGGTAATTTTTGATGTAGTTCATCAACAGTGAAGCGTCTGTTTTGGCGAATTGCCTTATCAACTTCATCAATGGTAGTAGTCCAGCCGCTGCGAATTAGCCGTGCGTATTGGGGCGCCGTGCTGTGGTGCATACAGCCGTTCGCCGTCGGGGGTTCTAGTCCCCCTAGGGCATGGGTTTTTGTGTTGTCCTTAAGTTAGTTTACCTTAGTTTAAGTAGTTTGTAAGCTACTGACTAATGACCACGCATTTGAGTCCGATAGATTTACAAAAATTTGAACTTTTTTTTTTATAGTCGGCCATCCTGATCGTTCATGTCGTGAGTATTTGTCGTTTCTTCATTGCACAGCCAAGACCATCATTCATTCCGCGTACAGCATGAAATTCAAAAGCTGCTAGCGAATTTCAGCAGACGAAGTTGTTTTGCATTCAATAGCAGAGAAACCGAGTGAACTCCAAAATCGGCGTGATTACGGATTGACGTAGGGACTAGTAGTTTACGGGATTGACATGGGCAATAACCAGACAACCAACACAGTCAGAGGCTTGCAACGTAATGGCAGCGTTGCGAGGTACTGGCCAAGAATGGACGAACCGTGCCAACACCGACTAAAGGCCTCACAACAGTCCGCGTTACGTCACACCAATAGGTCGCGATTGCTAGCTTACCGTCTCGCCGCTAAGATATGTGACATGACATGCACTGTTGCGAGGCCAACGCGTACGTCACGTCACGTTGTGAGAGAAGACTAGATCCAGTGAGCAATCGCTAGCTGACTGGCTGGTCTCTACTGCACAGCGAACTGTCTAATAGCGATCAGCCGGTCAGCTATCGTTCGTGTTGGCTCGAGCCTTCTCTGACGACGTGACACGACGTAGGCGCCATGGTCTTTCTCGTTGGCTACGGACTGTTGTTCAAATTTCCCAATGTTTCTAAACTCCTATGGTCACCAGTTCCTAGACTTGCAAACTAACTAAGGACATGACACACACCCATGTCCCAGGGAGGACTCGAACCTCCGACGGCGAGCAACCGCGTGCTCCTCATCAATGCTCCGTAGAAAGCTCGGCCACTCCCCCGTGGAACGGACTATTGCGAGGCCTTTTTTCTAGACGGTGTTGACCATGAACGGACGTCATGTGACAGGATGCACGGACGCGATGCCCTATTGGTTCTTACTTTAAAATTGAGTTTCGTATATTATACTGAATTTGTTGCTGTTACACGTCATTGTATAACAGTTAACTGCTACTGTTGACAATTTTTGCTGGGCTGAGAATCTAACCTTGATTTCCTGCAGTCGTCTGAGACGTACAAACACAATTCCCGTACTGCCCCCCCCCCCCCCCAATTGTATTGTTTATTGCCCCTCTTGCTCGTAAATAAACCTCTGTTCCCGAAAGGGGTCGCACACATTTTTTGCATTCGCACTGAAATTTCCAGCACATCCAAAGCATGTTCGAAATAAGACACAATAAATATAATCCATGCACAGGGTGTCATAAACGAGATAAAATATTTCGTGCAAATTGTCACACACTGAGCTACAAACATAAATTCGTTTTCCGCATGTTTCTATGTCAATAAATGGCAATGCAAATGAATGGTAAAAATTTGGAAATATCAAGTGGACTTTTGGGTGCTACTGGCCAAGGGGACAGATCAGCAACAGGGCACAACATGCGAGTGTTGTAGGTAGTCTAGCCGATCACGAGAAGGCGAGGTATGAGGAGTCCAGCGACGGTCTAGGTGACACTGCGAGAATGACAGCGCTCTCACATCTGTCTCGTACCGTTTTCACTGGCTGGTATTATGCATCGTGGCTAGTTGTCATTGGGACAGGAACTTGTGCTGTATTGCTCTGTTGCCGATCTGTCCCCTTGCCCAATGTCATTTTCACAGTAACACCCAAAAGTCCACTTCATATTTCCACATTTTTACCATTCAATTGCATTGTCATTTATTAACATAGGAACGTGCGGAAAACGAATTTATGTTTTCAGCTCAGTGTGTGACAATTTGCACGAAATATTTTTTCCTCATTTAGGACTCAGAGTTTATATAAAAACCGATGTGTGTATGCTTGTTCCCTATAGCATCCAAAATGGCTGGAGCAATTTTGATGAACTCCTGAACTATTCCGATTAGCCCAGCAGGTGTGTTGAGGGGAGTAAACACAGATCCGATAGTGGCATTATAACTGCCGAAACTGGTAAAGAAAATATATACAGGGTGTTTCACTAAGTGTGTTTGCCTCTGTAACTTATAAAATAATAGGTGACGGGAAATTTTAATGCGGTAGGTCAACACAAGAAATGTTACACTTTCTGTGGAGCTATGAACATAGTTTATTTATTGTTATTTTCCAAAGAGTTACAGCACAAAGATATAATTTTTAAATCGAACAATAGTTTTTTTTTTCTATCGTGCATTGGAATCGTTGAAACCAGCTGCGTTCAAATCAATTTAAACTACATTCCTATCACTGTTAGTTTGGGAGTTACAACCCTTCAAAGTTCCACACGCTGTACATATTACATGGCTGTGAGGTGGGTGATGGATGTTATGGCGGTGGGAAGTTTACATGAGATCTTCAAATGTGTGTTCATGTTCCTCAATGCATAATGCAATGCGTCGTCGAAAGGATCTGCGGACGAGATGTAACATCGCCGGTGTGACGGAGCGACATGCGTCCTCGATGCGCCGTTTTAGATCATCTGGGGATGTGGGCTCAGTGACATAAACACGCCCGATTTAACATCAGTAGATTTCTTTTTGTGGGGATATCTAAAGGATCGTGTTTATGTCACTGAGCCTACATCCCCAAACTTCCCAAATATAAATCAACTTCCCACTGCCATAACATCCATCACCCACCACACAGCCATGTATTATGTACAGCGTGTGGTATCTGCCCCTGAAAATTTGAAGGGTTGTAGTTCCCAAACTAACAGTGATAGAAATGTAGTTTAAGTTGATTTCGACGCAGCTGGTTTCAACGATTCCAATGCACGATATAAAAAAACTATTGTTCCATTTAAAAAATTATATCTTTGTGCTGTAACTCTTTGGAAAATGATACAATAAACTATGTTCATAGCTCCGCAGAAAGTGTAACATTTCTTGTGTTGACCTACCGCATTAAAATTTCCTGTCACCTATTATTTTATAAGTTACAGAGGCAAACACACTTAGTGAAACACCCTGTATATTGATCCTGTTTGTTTGTTTATTTATGTAATAAGTCTATTCACCACACCTCCCCGAAATAAGAATGACAAACATCTATAAATATTTAACAGTTGCTGGAGCTAATACTTTTTGTTGGTCTCAGTAAATATGGTGGCCGTTTTGTAAGCCGTGCAAGTTTTCCCTCTGCAAGCCAGCGAGGTGCAGACGCTCTGGTACGGAAAGTCCCGCTGGTACCGTGTGCTGTGGCGCCAGGCGACTCTCCCCAGCGACCTGAGGTGCGGCGCGCGGGCAAACAGCAGTCAAATCGCACGGCAAACACCGGGGCGCACTGTTTACCGCGGCGCCGGATAACAAATGCTCCATGCGAGCCTGAGGCCGCGCTCTGCTGTGCGATCCAGTAGCCGGCCAGCCGCAGTGGCGCAGCGGTACCAACTGCCGACAGGGAAACCACACTAGCTAAATGACCCTCTCTGTGCTGTATCTGGGGCGGTGTATTTTTTTTATTCTTATTATTATTACTAGTATTGCCTGTGGTCGAAAATCGACCCATTGTGTTTACAATGGTCACTGGCGGTAAACATTTACGTAAGCTATCATGTCGGCGGCCTCGCGTGATTATGTTGACAACATCAACAACACGATAGTAAATCTTTGGCCATTTGTTCGAACCACACAGAATGACTCGATTAGTTCTAATTTTCAAATGTTTGTAGAGTCTATGGGACTTAACTATGGGGTCATCAGTCCCTAAACTTACAAACTACTTATGAACTACTTACAACTAAGGACGCCACAACTATCCATGCCCATTCGAACCCCCGACCGTAGTGGCCGTGCAGACCGTGAATGGAGCGCCTCAGTCTCCTCGGCCACCGCGGCCGGCGACTCGATTAGTGTGTCATATAGACGATGAAGTAAACAAATCAACAGTTCCATATTAGTATGATCACTATGTTTTATACGTGTATCTGAATAAATATTGCCGCGGTGGAGTAGCTGAGCGGTCTAAAGCGTCTCGCTGCGGAGCGCGCGGTTGCTCGCCGAGGAGGTTCGAGTCGTCCCTGGGGCAGGGGTGTGTGTGATTGTCCTTAGGATAGTTTACCTAGGTTCATGTAGTTTGTAAGCTACGGACTGATGACCACGCAGTTTGGTCCGATAGATTTACAAACATTTGAACTTTTTTTTGTAGTAAACAAATAATGGTATTCCTGCTTTATGGTTGACAGGTTCTTGTATGTACCCATTTCCGCTCAGTAAATTACCCTCGTAAAGCGAAGATTCCATGAGAAAACATCAGCGTTGTCAAGCGATTGGCTAAAATGAAGACTCACAAGATTCTGACTAATCAGCATCTGTTGCCAACATTATCATAGCAGGCCGCTGGGATATTTGGTGAAATTTAACCGTCACTTGGAGGTATGAAACGGTATCTTTTACGTGTTAAGGAAAATGCATGACACAATAACAATAAATAAAAACCGAAGTATATACTTCTCATGCCATATTTGAATTATATAACTTTCATTAGCCTAATATTTGAAATGGAACTACAATTTCGGTGTTCGTATATTTATACAACGCCAAGAAATCTTATTTCGACACTGCGTTATTCACAATTCCAGAGCTGACAACAAAATGTTCAAATGTTTGTAAATCTATCGGACCAAACTGCGTGGTCATCAGTCCGTAGCCTACAAACTACTTAAACCTAGGTAAATTAACCTAAGGACAAACACACACACCCATGCCCCATGGAGGACTTGAACCTCTACGGCGAGCAACCGCGCGCGACGCAGCGAGACAATTTAGGAGCTGACAACATGTCGACTTCGTAGTTCCACCCGTGCACCGCTACATGCTTCTCCCGGCGCAACATCATTTATATCGGCATTCTTGACTTCGTAGTTCCACCCGAGCACCGCTAGATGCCTCTCGCTACACATCATCCTTTATATAGGCATTCATATGAAAACATCCATTTCCTTTAAACACTCTTAATCACTGCGAAAATGAAGCATTTGAATGGCACAAGAAAGTGAGTTGCGAGCACTCCATGTTTCGATATTCACTTATTTTAAAATGTTATTTTAATACTGCAGATGCGCTGCATTACAGCGTCTTTGGTCGAGGCGAATAGTGAGCTGATTGTTGGAGAATGTAGAACTTGATCCAAGCTGTAGGTAGGAAAATTTCTACTTCCTTTTACCCCTTTTAATGGCTAAATGCACAAATAATATTTATATTCGTGAAATCTACGACATACAATCTTTCGAATTATGTAACTTTCATTGGCCTTCTTGCACGAATAAATTAGTAATCTGTACCACAAATTTCATGTTAGCGGATTTATATAATGATTTTCTGTCGGTAATATTGTTTTGTGGCGTACAATAAATTATTGTGCGTGATTTTTATACTGAAAAAATGTTATGAGCACCCAGGATGCTATGGAGAACATACTGCTCTTAATCCTCAGACAGCTAGTTCACACCTAATCTCGTCCAAACTGTAATGAAATGTTCCTAAGCTCTGTGATATTCAGATGAATCGGGAACTACGACAAACATGAATTTACACAGTTGTCAAGTAAATCCTCAGGTACAGGGCAGGATTGTTCCCATTCACGTTCTTTACTGGGGTGCAATTCCAATACAGGAGGCCTTGACAATGGTACGTATTACACAAGGAACATAGATGCTGAATTAAAGTATGTGGTGTGGTGGAGACGTGCTTGAAGACCGTGTTAGCCACATCGTTGCCAACTCGTTTCCAACCATGTCTCTACATGACGTGTCAAAAATCCCTACGTTCACCACGGAAGTCCCTATGGACCAAACTGTTAAAAAAAACCTTATTACCTACTGGATAGCAATATTTCACTTTTGTTTGTACAATGAATGGTAACTGTTTTGAATTAAAAAAAGATAATTTCATTCTGCATCGCCCCTAAGAAAACTCCCTACATTTTGCAAAGACATCAGAAATCCGTCCCGACGTCCCTACACTTTGGAAAAAATAGTGAAAAGTCCCTACACGGCGGGACATGTCCCTACGGTTGGCAACACTGGTTAGCCAGGCGGTGTAAAGCGCCTGCCTAGTCAGCAGGAGGACCCCGGTTCGAATCCTGCCCACAGTACATATTTTAATTCCATCCCTCTCCATACATTTAATGTAAACGATAGTTCATCGATCCGCACGAAGTACTTCCTGTAATCGAGTGTCCAGGTGTAATGATAGTGACATCACTTCTCTCGCAACTTTGCGTTGGTCTCCGTTATTACGGGCTTACCAACTGCAGCTTTTCCGTGACTCTTACGCTCTAGCCGTACTGTTTTTATGGGAAAGATAGTAACGAAGTGTTGGGTTTTACGATGTTGTCTTAACGCAGTCATTCTTAATGCTAGTCGGCCGTGCTACGCAAATAAGTCATAGACAATTTAAAAGTTTTCTTGAAGAATTTGGTACTCAGTATGGTGATCTTCCTTAATTTTGCGCAGGTTCAGCAGGGGTAAAGTGCTAGATCGGTTCTTTAAGAAATGAAATATCATCATTCATGACTACTAAAAATCAGCTTGTTCCTCCGTTGCAAGAATAAACCTGGCTTGTGACTCAGCAATCCTTGCTGATTTAACTGGTCACTTAAACGATTTATATACCTCACTCCAAGGAAAAGACCTCCTCATAACATATATGCATTACAGAATTAGAGCCTTCAAAATGACTCTGAATCCGTGGATGAATCGACTACAGACTGGAAACACTGCACATTTTTCGAAGCTGTCGCAGGTGTGAGTTCCTGATTTTACTCTCTCTGAATAATATGTGCTAATTCTGGAAGCTCTTCGTACCAGTTCGAGTCAAGGTTTAAAAACGTGGAAATAATGTCTACTATGTTTGAGCTCTTTGCAAGACCGTTTGCAGTGGATTTTAACAATTTTCCTATCATGTTTCAAGTGGAGCTGTTAAATTTTCAGTATGACGATTTATTGAAGGACAAATATAAACACAATGAAGGTTTGGCAGATTTTTATAAGAATGTTCCTTAAAACAGATTGGTCGAGCGATCTGAGGCGCTCCAGTCACAGTCTGTAAAGCCACTACGGTCGGGGGTTCGAATCCCCTCTCGGGAATGGATATTTGTGCCGTCCTTAGTATTAGTTAGTTCATAAGTAGTTTGTAAGTTTAGGGACTGCTGACCCCGTAGTTAAGTCCCATAAGCTATACAAATATTTGAACATTTGAACAAAACAGATTTCCTAGGTTGTATGCCCTTGCTTCACGGATGTTGTGTGTGTTCGGTTCGACGTATCTGTGTGTGAACAATTCTTTTCTATTATGAAATTAGCAAAGACCCAATACCGAAATACCTTGTTAAATCACAACATTACATGTAGTCTTGATTAAAAATATCCCAAACATTGCATCCTAAAACTGAAAAACGAAATGGAAAATGCCGGAAATTGAAGGCTTATTTTCGGTAAAAGAATTGCAACCAGCTGTCTTTTTGGGTGTTTTTCTATTTACTCCAGAACTAGTTTTCGGCCACTGCAGGCTCATCTTCAGTGGATAACTTTACAGGAACATTTATCCTCCGCTAAGTGTAGGTAATGCTGTCATGTTGGTTCTGGTGACATAACTGAGCTTTAGTAAGCGAAAACAGAATAAACCGGAATGAAACGTATTGTAATTTTATGTACTTACTGTGTTCTTATTGTAGGTGTAACCAAGTTGTTCACTGGGCACTTACGTAAGTGTTCCTGTTCCTGTAAAGTTATCCACTGAAGATGAGCCTGCAGTGGCTCGAAAACTAGTTCTGGAGTAAATAAAAGACATCCAAAAAGGCAGCTGGTTGCAATTCTGTTCACGAAAATAAACCTTCAATTTACGCTATAGCTGCAGTTCGTGTCCAACATGGATATTTTGTAAAAAATGCCGGAAATTTTCTACTTAATTGTACTACACAGATTTGCTTTAAATTTTAGAGAAAATTGTATTGTGTTCCATTTATAACAGTGTTATCCTCCCGATAAATTATATCTACATTATAATGTTCTCATGGTTGTTGTTGTTGTTGTGGTCTTCAGTCCGGAGACTGGTTTGATGCAGCTCTCCACAATACCCTATCCTCAGCAAGCCTCTTCATCTCCACATAAGAACGGCAACCTACATCTGTCTGAATCTGCTTACTGTATCCATCTCTTGGTCTTCCTCTGCGATTTTTACCCCATACACTTCCCTCTAATGCTAAATTCACAATTCCTTGATGTCTAAGAATGTGTCCTACCAATCTATCCCTTCTTTTAGTCATGGTATGCCAGAAATTTCATTTCTCCCCAGTTCTGTTCAGCACCTCCTCATTAGTTACGCGATCCACCCACCTAATCTTCAGCATTCTTCTGTAGCACCACATTTCAAAAGCCTCAATCCTCTTCCTGTCTGCACTGTTTATCGTCCATGTCTCACTCCCATACAAGGCAACACTCCATATAAATGCCTTCAGAAAGGACTTCCTTAGGCTTCAATCAATATTCGATGTAACAAATTTCTCTTTTTCAAGAACGCTTTTCTACCCATTTCCATTCTGCATTTTATATCCTCTGTACTGCGACCATCATTTGTTATTTTACTGCCCAGGTAACAAAACTCGTCTACTTCCTTTGTTGCTTCGTTTTCCAATCTAATTCCTTCAGCATCACCTGATTTTCTTACACTGCTTTCCATTACCCTAGTTTTGCTCTTGTTAATGTTCATCTTATATGCACATTTCAGCACACTGTCCATTCCGTTTAATTGCTCCTTTGCTGTATCTGGCAGAATTACTATGTCGTCAGCAAAACGCAATGTTTGTAATTCTTCACCCTGAACTTTAATTCCATCGCCAAATTTCTCCTTGCTTTCCTTTATAGCTTGCTCAATGTACAAATTGAATAACTGCCTGACAACCGCTGTCTGGTTTTTGTACAAGTTGTAAATAACCTTACTCCCTATATTTTACTCCTGCTTGCTTCAGAACTTGAAAGAATTTATTCCAATGAACACTGTCAAAAGCCTTCTCCAAATCTACAAAAGCTAGAAATGTAGGTTTGCCTTTTCTTAATCTATCTTCTATGATAAGCCATAAAGTGAGTATTGCCTCCCGTGTTCCTACATTTCTCCTGAACCCAAACTGATCTTCCCAGAGGTCAGCTTCTACCAGCTTTTCCATCCTTCTGTATATAATTCGAGTTAATATTTTGCATCCATGATTTATTAAACTGATGGTTCTGCAGTTTTCACACCTGTCTGCACCTGCTTTCTTTGGAATGGGGATTATAACATTTTTCTTAAAGTCTGAGGGTACTTCGCGTGTCTCATACATCTTAAACACCAGGTGAAACAGGTTTGTCATGGCTGGTTCTCCCAGAGACTTCAGTAGTTCTGAGGGAATGTCATCTACTACAGGGGCCTTGTTTCTCTGTCAAATTCTTCTCTCAGTACAGTATCTCCTATTTCATCTTCATCCACATCCTCTTCCCTTCCTACAATATTGTCTCGAAGTTCATTTCCTTTGTAGAGCCCCTCTATATACTCTTTCCACCTTTCAGCTTTCCCTTCTTTGCTGAGAACTGGTTTTCCATCAGTTGTAATTTGTGTCTATTATGTAATTAAACAATGCGTTTTAAATCTCGTAGACCTGACTGTATTCTTCACACCACATATGCTCCCTGTCTTTCCTAAACTGCTGCTCTCCACACGCTGCATTCTATTTCCCCGCGGCAGCAGTACAGAGCGTGTGACGTCACACGGTCAACTCTCCTTCCTTGTGACCAGCCAGAGAGGCCTGCGCTGACGTCACACCGGCGCTGCCTGTCCTCCCCTGCGTTAAAAAGTGCAACCGTTTCCGTCACAGATGCTGGCACTAACCGCGGAACATCGATTTCGCCTGTTTGGAAGCCTGAGAGATCACGCATTTCGGCGATAATTTGCGTTGACCGGCGCAGAAAAAAACATAGAATGTACTGCAAGGTAACGTCGTATGTTGAACACTGCGCTCGCGTCTCAGCGGTACCAGTTTTCAGCCGCGGCGGAGCGGCCGAGCGCATTGAAACGCTATGTTCCAATGCGAAAAAAAAAAAAAAAAAAAAAAAAAAAAAAAAAAAAAAAAAATCAAATGTTTGTATAGCTTATGGGACTTAACTACGTGGTCATCAGTCCCTAAACTTACAAACTACTTATGAACTAGCTAACACTAAGGACGGCACAAATATCCATGCCCGAGGAGGGATTCGAACCCCCGACCGTAGTGGCCGTGTAGACCGTGACTGACGCGCCGCAAACCCCTCGGCCACCGCGGCCGGCTTCCGATGCGCGAGGCCGGTCCCCGGCGGGGGCTCGAGTCCCCCCCCCCCCCTTGAGCATGGATATTTGAGGTGTCTTTAGTATAAGGTAGTTCATAAGTTCAAATGTTCAAATGTCTGTAAATCTACCGGACCAAACTGCGTGGTCATCAGTCCGTAGCTTACTAACTACTTAAACCTAGGTAAACTAACCTACGGACAAACACACACACCCATGCCCCAGGGAGGACTCGAACCTCCACTGCGAGCAATCACGCTTCGCAGCGAGGTGCTTTAGACCACTCGGCTACTCCATCGCGGCACTTCATAAGTAGTATGTAACTTTACGGACCGATTACCCCGCAGTTGAGTCCCATAAACTTTACAAACTTTTTTTTAAATTTTATTTATTTATTTTTTATAGTGTTCATGTTACTCTGCCCCCCCCCCTTGTATAGTAACACAATATTTAGGATTTACTCTTAATGGTAATATAATAAAAGCAGAATGTAGGCCTAGTATGTAACAAAAAAACTTCTTATTAGGAGAGGCTCTGAATTAAAATTCGTGCTGTGGTCGGGATTCGAACCCGGGACCTCCTACTTTCTAGGCTGGGGAGTCACTCCAAGGAGAGCTTTAGCAGTTTGATAACATAGCTCACAGGGAACACTGAAGCAGAATTGAAGTATGTGGTGTGGAAGGCGTCGTGCTTGAAGACAGTTCGTAGTGATGTGTAAGCTGAGCGTCTAAAGCGTCTGCAAAGTAAGCAGGAGGACCCTGGTTCGAAATGCGGCCACAGCACAAAATTTAATTCAGAGCCTGTCCTAATATTAAAAGACCTCTAGTATAATGAGACAATGTTTGTCTCAAGGAACTTAATTATTGTTGATAAAACCTTCAGTTGCCTAGTGTCTGATCGATCATGACTTGAGAACGGATAGACCGTATTTCTCTTGATACTTGTTTTTACATTTTTTAAATTTTTTTCGTAACTGTCAAGATAAGGGTGGCACGAAAGAAACATTGGAAATAACAATTGCCGTGAGGGAATAGCCATGTGGTCCGTTAGGTTTACAAACATGAGTACATTCCTTTGTAATTAGAAATGGAAATACGGGACAAACTGAGAAAGCTTTGATTCTATATGATTTTTGTGTGACCTGAAGATTTGTTCATTAAAGTATTGAAAAAGTTTTCGGGAAAAACAAAACTGGGACAGTTAGAAATCAAAGTAGGAAAATTCGAACAAACGCAAAAATTTAAGTTTTCAAAGCATTCTGGATTATAACTGACGGAAGATGAAACATTTCTCCCATATTGTTAAAATTTTTAGATGTGATTTTTATTTAAATAATATCGGAATGCAAATGTCCTTGAAATGGAATACCTCGTGCAAATGAAACTGTTCCGCGATTTTAATAAGAAAAGTGAAAGAAATATTAATTTGAATGAAAACACTGTAAAAGCCACTTGATATTTTTGAAAAGCTATCACTGACGACGCTATAAAGATTGAACGAGAGAAATATCTCAAAGTGGTGTCGTAGCATTTACGTGAGTCATGAAAGGTGCCTCTGTTTTTAAAAGAATGGAAAAATGGAGCACTGTAAAACACGCAACCTACGAAGTAAGAAATTAGTTAAAAATCTGTTGTTGATGGGAAACCGCTGTGAACTTAACTGTTGAAGACATCATTTACTATCACTATAATTTACTAACAGTCCACGGATAGCTCAATTTTTGAAAACTGAAATTTGATAAGTCGGCAGAAAATCTCAGGGACATATTCAGAATAAATATATAGTAAAAGAATTGCATGAAAATGATTACTGTTCTGATCACATCTCCAACAATTAGTTTCACAATTAGATGTAATGGCGGAATCCATTGTCCTGAAAAATAAATTGCATCACAGTTAATAAAATGTGAGAATGAAAAATAAAGGAATCAGTTTTCTACTAAATGAGAAGACGTTAGAAGTTCGGTTAAACTCCAGAGCTTGTAATTGAATTAAAAAGCAGCGTTTCTACACAGAACTTACATAACTTACATAGTTCACACATGTCCTGGAAAATTAGTAATAATTACAGAGCTCAAATCATTTACGACTTTACTGTCTCTATGTTCGAGACCCATCTCCTGTCTTTATAGTCTTGATAAAAATTGAATGTTTCATTGTATTTGTATTCTTTGAGCAGAGGTTTATGTTTATTAATCAGTCTTCAAAGAATATTAAGTCCATATGACTGAGTAATATATTAATATATACGAAAAATTTCAACAAAATACGCAAGTATGAATATAAATTAATTTTTAAAATATCGGAAAATAAGAAAGTTTTGGTACGTGAAGGCACATGTAACAATACAAAGGAATGACATATTTCACGACCAGTACATTTGGAACATGCATGTATTTTTTCACGGAGCAAGCTTTTATACTCCACGAGACATCGTATATTGCATGACGGAGGGCGCCTTACAATAGATTTCAATACCGTTTGATCGATCGCCGTACAAGTTGGCATGTGTATGTATGCGTGCTGTGATGCATAAGCGTTTTTCTAGATGTAGGTTTTTTATTCCGCAAGCCACCGCATGGTGCGTAGAAGAGGGTTCGTGCAATAAGAGAACATGGACAGGGAGGGAGTTACGAGATAGGCCGAGAGAGAAGAGGGAATATATGGACAGAGAGACGAAGAGAGAGGCAGAGGAGGAAAAGGGGGGAGAAGGGGAGGAACAGAGAGAGGTCGTAGAAATTTTTTAAAAAAATAAACGTAATTTTTATGTTTAGACCTTTAATGTAAAACTAATCATTTATACATATCCTGTCACCTGAGTCTTCCAGATAATTACGATAAAAGAACCGTTCAAATATTCGAAGCTAAATCTTGTGAACTATCGAAAGACATTTGGTTTGCATAAGGACATGTGTAACACAATGGCAACTTTTCAGACGAGAATAAGGCTACTTAAATATCGTCTATACATTACAACTAACTGAAAACCTTGCGCTGCCCGGGTATTTATTTATTTATTCCTGCCATTTTTCAGGTATATTTTCATTCGTATAAGAGCTGTATGTCTGTAAAATCTCTTGGGAATAGAATTAGTAGTAAAGAAGTAATAGATAAAACTTGGTGTGTGATGGGGCGGTTTTCAATGAACGTTCCTGTTTACGTGCTCATATCTCATGAACTACGTGTCGGAATATGATACAATTTAGAAGTCACATTCAACTATAACTGTCTGTAAAATTTCCTGTCGCTACAATTTGTAGTGTTCAGATTATAAATTGTAACGTCATACCGAGAGCCGTAGTTTTACTCCATAAACAGCGGAAAAGTAGTAAGCGAGAAACTTTTTTCCTTTCATCATTTTATTATGGTTGCCAGCGAGAAAAAGTTTAATAAAGGTTTGAAACTATGTTTAAAGTTTGTTGCAAGTCGCTAAGTACTGTCATTCTCATACTGTGTATTTCGAAAGTCTCGCCGCATTATATGGCATTTTTTGCGATTTATATTGGTTACGACGTAATATCTTTTGAACCATGTGATTCTTAACCATGCAGCAATTGTTACCTCACGGTAAGGAATGTGTGTACCAAATTTTGTTGAAATCGGTCCAGTGGTTTAGGAGAAAATGAGCAGCATTTTCGCAAAATGCAGCAGTTTTTCGCGCATCTCATTGTTTATGACGTCATATCTCGTGAACTATATATCGTATGTGATTCTTACATTTACGGCGACCGTCCTCATGGATTGCAGCTTACGTGTACAAAATTTCATGGAGATTGGAACAAAACTGTAGATCTGTATTCAACACGTACAAACATACGGACACTCTGCTTTATATATTAGACTAACAAAGAATTCATTGATTATCGTGGACCTATGTCTTTTCAGTCGCAAAGACTCGCAATTTAAGTTCGAAAATTATACATTTTGAATTTTCTCAAAGATAATTAACTCCGTGTGAACAGTTACACAGGTATTTTCATATCAAATGGTTCCACGTAGGTCTACGAATGTAACTGAATGTTGGTTTACGGTACCTTGCCATTAGCTTGGTGTTCGGTATCACAGGTGTAACTGCATGCCTCCCTTTGCCAGGCGGCTAAAACGGTACTTTGAAGTCCCCTTCAAACACACATACCGGTTTTCTCTCTATATTATAACATAATGAGAGATATAAAAACATCAGGCAGTAAATTTCACGTTTGACCAGGGTAATTTCTGTATGAGATGGTAAACGCAAATTTCGTTAACGCATTTTTTTACGAACGCTTAGAAGTTTCTTTTTGTTCTCTATTTTTTGTAATGCATTCAATTCTTTTACCATTCCTAAAAGACTTTAATTAACCCTCTAGACTTTCAAACAAATCAGAGAAGCATTTAGTTCAGAAAATGTAATGCATGTATTTTCTTCTGAATCATTTATACCGCGTGGTCGGTCAAAGATCTAAAATTCTTATGTAAATATTAAACGTGGCTGCGTTTCGTCGTCGACCGTTTACAATTTCAAATGCTAGTAAGACAGCCCTCGGTCGCAAAAAAGAGTATTTTACATTTTTTTTTTTTTTTTTTTTTTTTTTTTTTTTTTTTTTTTTTTTTTTGGCAATTACTAAGAGTGACTTCATCATGAAATGCTAGAGTGGCTTGTAACATAAATTACAATTTTTTTCAAAAGGGAAACAGTTTTTTAAATAAAACGTAATTACTAGTTTCATGTACAGAACGGAAGAAATGCTTGCACGTCAATATTATAAAATAACATGTAAGCGGTAAAGCTTAATTTTCTTCAATATTGGGCCCTCATCAAGACACACATCGTAAAGCGACTTTATAAATAAGGTTTATACTTGTGATGCTGCTAATTATTTTATTATTATTGCAACAACTGTTCTGCCTTAGGCAATATTATGTTCGTTCACAGATTGCTTGAAACTGGCCTAAAACCGAAACAACTGTTGTAGTAATAATAAAATAATTAGCAGCAGCAAAAGGACAATCCTTATTTAAAATGTCGTTTTAAGTTAAAGCTTAAATCACATTTGTTATAAAATAGCAGGCTAAGCGCTGCTCACATGTGTGAAGGAAGCATCAGACAAACGCATCCGACAAATGTCTCCTTCACACATGAGAGGACCCCTTAGTGGCTAGCCATCTATTGTATTTATAACAAATGTGACTTAAGCTGTAGCGATTACATTTTATTTTATAATGTGACTTGGAAGTACTTCTTCCATTCTGTCCACCAAACTAGTATTTTAATTTTATTTGAAAAAAACTCTAAACCTTTTGAAAAATTTTGTAGTTTATCTTATAGGCAATTTCATCAATTTCATATCAAGGTACTCTTAATAATTCCCGAAACCCATAAAAATACATTTTATCTTTGTAAGCGAGGGCTATTCTAAAATTCTATTTTACTTTAATTTTTTATTAATGTTGGAATGAGGTGAAAAAGCGTACGTTTCATACAGAATTAAAGACTCCTAAAGCAGAATACCTAATTCCATAATACGTCTAGAGTTTCAGTACCCATAAAAATTTTTAAGCGTCTCAAAATAATCGCGCTAAAGGAATGTAACTGAAATGATGCGATGACGTAATCCTAATGTTTTAAATATTCCTGATTTGATTGATTTACCTCGTACATGAAGTTTACCGGATACCTTTTAGTACTCATGTTTAGGACACTCGTCATTATTTAGGGTAAATTGCCAATTTTCGTACCATACAGAAACCTTATCTTAATCGTTCTACAGGTATTTTTTATGGCTTTACTAGGCGATAAATGACGGAAATTTCTGCAGACTACCTAAGAGGGGTACTCAGAGTCTGTCCCAAATCGTTTATATAGGTAAAAAACAACAGAAAACTTACCACACTACTCTTGCATAACACCTTTCCATCAATTACTACAAAATAATTCTCTAACAGAAAATTTCATATCTAAGCCGATATCCCACAACCACAGAATTTGATTAAAAGTCAAACGCTTTCTGCAACTCTAAAAAAAATGTAATCCATATGAGATCTCTTGTCGGTAGCACTGATCACTTCGAAAATAAAGATTTATTTGTGTTTAACAGGAACGATATTTTCTAAATCTGTGCCGGCCGCGGTGGCCGAGGGGACTGAGGCGCTTCAGTCACGGTCTGCACGGCCACTACGGTCGGGGGTTCGAATCCCCCCGCGGGCATGGATATTTGTGCCGTCCTAGTTCGTAAGTAGTCCATAAGTAGCTTTTAAGTTTAGGGACTGATGACCCCGTAGTTGAGTCCCATAGGTCTTACAAACATTTCATTTCATTTCTAAATCTGTGTTGACAATGAGTCAGTAGATCGATCTCTTCGAGGTAAAAACACCTTCTATATTCTAAAACCCTTCTGCAAATTTACGTTAGTGATACAGTCCTGTGATAAAATGGATTACTCCCATCACCTTTCTCCCAGTCATTGTATAGGCCCTACGTATCATTCCTTCTGCGAGCCATTCTGTGTATGACTGAAGTATGGAGGTATCGCATAATCACATACCTAGTAAGGTATACAGTCCAGACCGGAAGACTTCCTTTTATTGAGCGATTGAAGTTGCTTCGCTACTCCAAGGAGATCTACTTATGTTGGCAGCTGTTCTTAATTTGAAATCTGGTCCTCTTTGGTGAAGGAATTTCGGAAACCAGTATTTAATAAATCTGCTTCGTTAGTACTGTCAAGGATAGCATCACCATTACTATGTGCCAGGCACAAATGTGATTTGGAGAGTATCCCATGTGGTTGTAGATGTAGATCACTTCTTACCTCTGGTACTTTTTCTTAAGACCAGAATCTCTTTGGATTTTCTGCCAGGTTTCGAGACATAGTTTCCTTGTGGAAAAAACTGTAAGCTTTTCGCAAACACGTCCTCGCAAAATTTTCTTTGTGCGGTGTCACATATTGTATATTTGAAGCTCGTTTAAATTTGGCCAGATGTTTTTTAGTGAACGACCTGTTTTCTGTACCAAGGAAGAATCAGCTCCGTCTCTTGTCACTTTATTTTATATAAATGTATCAATTTCTGTCGATGCTATTTATTTGAATCCAAGCCACATCTCGTCTCCAGCCGGCCGCGGTGGCCGAGGAGACTGAGGCGCTCCAGTCACGGTCTGCACGGCCACTACGGTCGGGGGTTCGAATCCCCCCTCGGGCATGGATATTTGTGCCGTCCTTAGTCTTAGTTAGTTCATAAGTAGTTTGTAAGTTTAGGGACTGATGACCCCGTAGTTAAGTCCCATAGACTTTACAAACATTTGAACATTTTTTCTCGTCTCCAATTAAATTTCTAAATTGGAATAAAGGCATTAAATGAAGTTTTCCCTACTTTTCTGATTAGATCTACTTTTCGTTTATTTTTGGTGAATATGTGACGTTGGATATTCAGTCCCGCTGAGACAACCCTTTGTTGATAACTCCTTGTAACTTTCATTTGGACAGTGTACTTTATATTTTATTTTGAAAGATCTTCTGTCTGACCTATGTATTAAGAACAGTCATCGCATAATATCTTATAAACTCCTGAGTTGGTAAGATGCTCCTCCTGTACACCTATTGTGTAGATTAAATTTTGCTTCAAATTATTTTTGTTTGAAAAAAGGAATGTATTGAAGCTTCCTGGCAGATTAAAATTGTGTGCCGGAACCGGGACTCGAACCTGGGACCTTTGCCTTTCGCGGGCAAGCGCACTACCGACTGTGCTATCCCGACACGACTCACGATGCCGCCTCACAACTTCCAGGTTCGAGTCGCGGTTCCGGCACACAATTTTAATCTGCCAGGAAGTTTCATATCAGCGCACACTCCGCTGCAGAGTGAAGGTTCATTCTGGAAACATCCCTTAGGCCGTGGCTAAGCCATGTCTCCACCATATCCTTTCTTCCAGGAGTGCTAGTCATGCACGTTTCGCAGGAGAACTTCTGTGAAGTTTGGAAAGTAGGAGGCGAGGTACTGCGCTTGCCCGCGAAAGGCAAAGGTCCCAGGTTCGAGTCCCGGTTCCGGCACACAATTTTAATCTGGCACGACGTTTCATATCAGCGCATACTCCGCTGCAGAGTGAAAGTTTCATTCTGGAAAGGAATGTATTATTCAGGATTCGACATTACCTGTAGACGACACGTAAATGAACTTTTCGCTCTAGATTTACCGCTGATATATGTTTTTCTGTCATTCTATTTTCAACCAAATGAATTTTGGAAACCTAAAAAAAAAGGCTGAACTGTGTCAGGAAGTTGTACCAAGACATTACCTCCACCCACAGCCACTTGCTCGGCGTACGGAACTGTGTACACGTGTTGTTCTGTTCCACATTGAGAAGATCAGATAACTCTCAACATCTGAAACACTCTTGCTGTTGACGTGGGTACTCCTCGCGCGCGAGAGATGTTTCTTAAGTGCTTCCGCTCAGCCGAGATGGCTGTGAGCTACGCTCTTACTGCTCAGTGTTGTTTGTTGTATCGATGAGGGGGAGAGAGTGAAACCTGGCACCACCTCTTGAGAAGCAAATAAAAAAGCAACGGCATAAAACCTTTACACGACAGATACATCGCCGAAAATAGAATCTGAAGTCCCAACATTTTGGAAGCAAGACATACATCGTGATGTTCAGTTCGTTTATTTTCCATAACTCTCCGTCACAGTTACCTGTATAAACAATTTCTGTGGTGGCTTTTTTGGGACGAGTTCATCCATTTCCAAAACCTCGCTCAATGAAAATTTTGTTCATAACAGTCCACAGACGTATAAAAAACCTAATACTTGATTTTTGCATAATTATAAATGGATTTTCCAAACATAAAGAGTGAGTTTTTCAAATCTCTGTTATTTATCAAAAATAATGAAACTTTTTCTAGTGCATTCCCTACGTAGAACAATATTGAGAGGTTCTCTATCAGAATCTAAATCTACATCTACATTTACATCTACATCTACATGGGATACTCTGCAAATCATTTTAAGTGCCTAGCAGAGGGTTCCTCGAACCACCGTTATACTATTTTATCTCCCATTCCATTCTCGAATAGCGCGCGGGAAGAATGAACACCTGAATCTCTCCGTTCGGGCTCTGATTTCTCGTATTTTATTGTGATGATCATTTCTACCTATGTAAGTGGGAGTCAACAATATATTTTCTCATTCGCAGGAGAATGTTGGCAATTGTAGTTTTGTAAGTAGCCCACGCCGCAGCGATAAACGCCGTTGTTGTAATGATTCCCATCCCAGATCCTGTATCATTTCCGTAAAGCTGTCTCCCCTGTATCGTGACAATATGAAACGAGCTGCCGTTCTTTGGACTCTTTCGATGTCCTCCGTGAAACCCACACTAGGCAGCAATACTACATAAAAGGAAGGACAAGCGTAGTTTCTTTAGTAGTTCTGTTGCATATTTTAAGGGTTCTGCCAATAAAACGCAGTCTCTGGTTCGCCTTTCCCACGACCTTATCTATACGTGTTCCTTCTAATTTAAGTCAGAAGTAATTGTAATTCCTAGGTATTTTGTCGAGTTTACGGCCTTCATTTTTGATTGATTTATCATGTAAGTAAGTTTAACGGATTTCTTTTCGTACTCATGTGGACGACTTCACACTTCTCATTATTTAGAGTCAACTGCCAATTCTTTCACGATACAGATATCTTATTCAAATCGTCCTGCAGTTGGTTTTGATCTTCAGATGATTTTACTAGACGGTAAATGACGGCGTCATCTGCAAACAACCTAAGAGAGCTACTTAGATTTACCTCTAAATCGTTTATGTAAATAAGGAACAGCAGAGGACCAATAACACTACCCTGTGGAACGCCAGAAATCACTTCTGTTTTAGTCGATGCCTTACCATCGATTACTACGAACTGTGTCCTCTCTGAGAGGATATCCCCCTATCCTGTCGCAAATTTGGGGCGATATACCGTAACCACTCAATTTGATTAAAAACCGTTGTGAATGGCGAGGTACCGTGCGTCGTTGCTGAAGACTTGCGTATACAGACAGACTATGTACAGATGGTTACTGCCATTTTGAAATAATACATCATTGTCCTCTCACTAGGGGAGAAATGTGTAGGGGGTATAACTCCACTTGTAGATTTACGGTCGTCATTTCACCATCTAAATTTAAGAGATTACTTTACGAGCCATTGTTTCACATAGCACTGGAAGATATACTGAACTTTTCATATACTACAAAAAGGGACAGTAGCGAGTAAATGTGTATTTGACGCTAACGTATGTCTGTAACTTCGTTAGTTTGGATGTCGAACAAGCATGAATTTTGGAAAAATCTTGGAACTTATTTTCGGTTATAAGTAAACGTTCTAAACTTCTTTTTACTGATTCTACCAATTCTGTCCTGGTTTATTTAGTAAGATAAAACAATCTGTGGTCGCGATTTCCTCTCTTCACGGGGGGCTCAACGTTGTTTCGTACGTGCGTGGCGAGCAAGGGGCCCCGAACTAATGAAGCCTTTTCCCCTCTCTCCTCCCTGAACTGCATTCGTTTCCCGTCCGCTCCTTTTCTATCCTCACTCCTGGAACTGACGAGCTTGGCAATTTGTTCCCCCTATCCCCAACAACCCTCCATCCCGATTTCATCTTGCACAATACTGAAATGATCCCTGTACGAAACTAAGTCGATCCACATAAAAAGAAGATGCTAAGGTCACCGATTTTCATGAACAGCTCACGCTTCACCAAAAATTTGATTATGGCGAAATTGATTTCACAAGAGAGCACCTAAAGGATCTCGACACAGTTTCTCCATATTTTGCGTGGATACTGACAACTCAGCTATTAGGCGGAGAATCAAGATGAAACATGTATCAAATTCTAAGTATACAAATAAACAAACAAACAAAAGTGTTAACAGGAGATATCGCACAATTACAATTTTATTTTAATTCTAGATAAACACCCCGTTGTTGTCGTTTAGTGCCTCGTTTCTTACAGTGAAGTCTCATAAACCCGAAAAGTAAAAATGAATATCTTAAATTCATAGTACAAATATATACGCGATATCAAATTCAAATGTCCAAATGTTTGTTAAGCTTAAGGGACTTAACTGCGGGGTCATCAGTCCCTAATCTTAACAAACTACTTATGAACTACCTTATACTAAAGACGACACAAACATCCATGCCCGAGGGGGGATTCGAACCCCCGACGGGGAGGGGCCTCGCGCATCGTAGCATAGCGCCTCAATGCGCTTATCCACTTCGCCACGGCTATACTATATCTTTAATACTGTATGACTCATAGTATTGTAGAAGATATTTATACAGTGTTTATATGATAACTACACTCCTGGCTATTAAAATTGCTACACCAAGAAGATGACGTGCTACAGACGCGAAATTTAACCGACAGGAAGAAGATGCTGTAATATGCAAATGATTAGCTTTTCAGAGCATTCACACAAGGTCGGCACCGGTGGCGACACCTACAACGTGCTGACATGAGGAAAGTTCCCAACCGATTTCTCATACACAAACAGCAGTTGACCGGCGTTGCCTGGTGAAAAGTTGTTGTGATGTCTCGTGTAAGGAAGAGCAATGTGTACCATCACGTTTCCGACTTTGATAAAGGTTAATTGTAGCCCATCGCGATTGCGGTTTATCGTATCGCGACATTGCTGCTCGCTTTGGAGGCGATTCATTTGCGATTAGCAGAATATGGAATCGGTGGGTTCAGGAGGGCACGCCGTGCTGGATCCCAACGGCCTTGTGTCACTAGCAGTTGAGATGACAGGCATCTTATCCGTATGGCTGTAACTGCGAAACCATACATTTCAGCAGGATTATGCACGACTGCATGTTGCAGGTCCTATACAGGCCTTTCTGGATACGGAAAATGTTCGACCGCTGCCCTGGCCAGCAATTGAAAACGTCTGGTCAATGGTGACCTAGCAACTGGCGCCTCACAATACGCCAGTCACTACTCTTGATGAACTGCGGTATAGTGTTGAAGTTGCATGGGCATCTGTACCTGTATACGAAATCCAACCTCTGTCTGACTAAATTCCCAGGCGTATCAAGGCCGTAATTATGGCCAGAGGTTGGTTATTCTGGGTACTGATTTCTCAGGATCTATGCACCCAAACATGAATACCCGTTTATCATCTGCATTTATTCTTAGTGTAGCAATTTTAATACCCAGTAGTGTGTTACTAACCCTCCTTCACTTCGGAATGTTCAAAATGTTCAAATGTTTGTATAGCTTATGGGACTTAACTATGGGGTCATCACTCCCTAAGCTTACAAACTACTTATGAACTACCTAATGACGGCACAAATATCCATGCCCGAGGGGGGATTCGAACCCCCGACGGTAGTGGCCATGCAAACCGTGACTGGAGCGCCTCAGTCACCTTGACCACTTCGGAATGTGTGCTTATTAAGTAAAATACAGATTCTATAATGACACCCTAGATCTACGTAGTCGATATGAAATATGTTTCTGAAGTAATCTTAGGCAAACTCTGTTTTTCCTCAGTTTCTTGAAAAAGAAATTAAATCCCAATTATTATTATTATTATTTTTTTTTATTATTTTTTTGTATCGTTTCTTCGAAAACACAGCGATCAGGCGGTTTACCGGGTCTGGAGCATGCGACATATATCATTTTCTACATTCTGTTCATCAATTCCCCACGTGGCGTTTTAGATGGGGAGTATACGTGAGTTACTGCGAATGAAGCGTATGAACATGACCATGCGATTACATGAAATGTTGTTACTGTCGTGTATCATTTCCACCACTGCACATAATCGGAACGCAGGTCAGTTTTCAGTGTTCCGGTATTATTATTGGAGATTTTAATGCTTGATAGAGAAGATAACATCAGCGTTATAGATGCGGAAGCATATACCTTTTTTATCGCTCTTAACGGCTACGTGCAGACGTGATGTTTATTTTCCGAACATCTATGACAAAGTACTTTTCGAATTACACAGGGTGAATCACCTAGAAACTGCACCGCAAACATTGCAGAATATGAAACCGCTACTTATGTGCGTTTTCAAAGGATGGGATGGTAGTCAGAGACCCATTTTTTCGCCAATAAACAGATTCTAATAATACATTGTAGTTTGTAAGCCTACGGACTGATAGACATAGCAGTTTGATCCAACAGGTGTGTGTGTGTGTGTGTGTGTGTGTGTGTGTGTGTGTGTGTGTAAACATTTAGTAAATTAAAATATTAGTGTTGTTTCTTGAAGGACTCCTGTGATATTCGTTTACGACATATCGTATTGTGAAATGTGTCCAGACCGTCGCTTGTTTGCTCCATGAAACCTGTTTCCTAGGATCGATGTTGTTTGCTTACATCGTCCTTGCGAGTTCCTCGAATGCATTGCGAATTGCTAGTCATTCAGTGTCTGGCAATCCGAGTGGATGATAGAAAAGTAAAAAAAGTTCAAATGGTCGTAAACCTATATCTTCATAAAATAAATACTCTGCAATTGACATTGAATTGCATTGCTGAGGTTTCATCGAACCGGTATTATGATACTTCTCTACCTTTCCATCCTCCAGTATCTCGCGGGAAAAAGAAACACCTAAATCTTCCCGTTTTGGATCTGATTTTTCTTATTTTATTTTGATGATCATATCTTCCTATGAAGGTGGGTGCTAACAAAATGTTTGCATTCGAAAGTCGTTGAAAGAAATTTCGCAAATAGATCTCGTCGCAACGAATAACGCCTTTCTGATGATTTCCAACTCGTGCATCATTTCCGTGACACTATCTCCCCTATAAAGCGATAATATAAAACGAGCTGCCCTTCTCTGTACTTTCTCCGAATAATCTGTGTGTGCCATTTGATGGGGATCTTGCAATGGGCAACAATACTCCAAACTAGGATGCACAAATGTGGTGGAGGCAGTTTCTTTAGTAGAACTGTTGCATGTTCTAAGTGTTCTGCCAACGAAACTTAGTCTTTAGTTCGCTTTCCCTACAATATTTTCTATATGTTCTTTCCAATTTAAGTTGTTTGTAACTGTTATTCCTAGGTATTTAGTTGAATTTACTGCCGATGGTTTTGACTGATTTATCGTGTAAATGAATTGTAATGGATTTCTTTTAGTAGTCATGTGGATGACTTCACACTTCTCATTATTAAGGGTCAACTGCCATTTTTTGCACCATGCAGATACCTTATATAAATAATTTTGAAGTTGCTTTTGATGTTTTGGAAACTTTACTAACCGATAAATGACAGCATCGTCCGCATACAGTCTAAGAGAGCCACACAGACTGTCTCCTAAATAGTGTGTAGAATAAGGAGCAGCAGGGGCCCTATAACACTTCCCTGGGGAACGCCAGATATCACTCCTATTGTACTCGATAATTTTCCGTCACTTACAACGTACTGTGTCCTTTCTGACAGGAAATCACGAATCCAGTCGCACAACTGTGGCGTTATTCCATAAGCGCGCAATTTGATTGGAAGACGCTTTTGAGGTACAGTGTCAAAAACCACCCGAAAATTGTCGATAGATCACACCATGTGAGTAAAGAGCTAGCAGTGTTTCACAAGAACAATACTTTCAGAATCCGTGTGACTATGGGACTATCGGATCAACTACTACGGTCGTCTGTTCCTATACTTACAAACTACGTAACCTAACATAAACCTATCGCAAGGAAAACATACACACACATGCCGATGGCATGGCGATGTATATGGGGACGTCGCGGGGTACCACCGAAGCCACAGCCAACAGCTAGTGTATATAAGACCTTATTAGCTGCTACTAAGTAGTCATACCACTTTACAGTGGCAAAGGAGTGCTTGTCAGAAAGCTCATGGAGTTTTAACCACATGTCGCGGACGGAAACCCAAAAACTTTTTATTCAATGGTATCGCCACGAGACAATGCATTCCTATATTACCTGCACTAGAGTCATGCAACAAACTACACTGACATTCTAATTTACCCTATTTTTAATTTATTGATGTCAATAGGCAATGTTCCATTTTTAAAGTGTATGTTTGCTCAAAGAATACACTTTCTGTGTATTATTATAATCTGTTCATTGGCGAACTATACGACGAGCACATGACTAAAATTCTACCCTGTGAAACTAGCACATCAATAACAGTCTCCGCGATATTTGCGATGGAAGTCTTAGGTGATTCACCCCATACTCGTTTCACTCATACTGTAATAATATTAATGTTATACACTGAAATTTTCTTGTACACGTAGTAGTATTATGATTGTGGAAAACACCTCGAAATGGTCGGACTGAGTTGTGAACCGTTGTCCTCTATCATACAGGTTCAGTGTCGTACCACAGCCCAAATTCACTCGGTAGATCAAATGTAGTATCTAGTGCAGAAATTGAATGTTCATAATTACGTTACAAGAGGCGGCCGAGCGCATTGAGGCGCTATGCTACGATGCGCGAGACCGTTTCCCGTCGGGGGTTCGAATCTCCCCTCGGACATGGAGGATGTTTGTGCTGTCTTTAGTATAAGCTAGTTCATAAGTAATTCGTAAGTTTAGGGACTAATGACCCCGTAGTTAAGTCCCGTAAGCTTTTTTTTTTTTTTTTCAATGGCAATAGTATTGCAGAGTGGAAGTCTATCGGTCCGTGCACGACAGCTTACGGTACGTAATAAGTTCTGAATTATTCGAAACTCCAAACCTTGAGCGGCCCTTATTTCGGGTTCTATTGATCACAAAGACACGGCGTGAAGTCTTCTGTGCAGCCCTTCGCCTATCTATCCTACAGCATAGAGTCAAATTTTAAGAACAACCCGTAGACCAGACGAAATTTGAGAAAATAGGTTGGTTTTAGTACGGTATGTGTGGTGTAGGATCGGCTTTATATGGCTTCTAAAACCATCATTTGATTTTGGCCTGTTCCTTAGAACACCACTAAAACACGATGATTTTTGGTTTCCGAAACTAAGAGTTGTGGATATCGCCACATCTATAATTTCCATTCATTGCGAATCGTCGAAATTTTGACCATACGTGTTAAATTTTTTCGGTATCCTTTTTTTTTGTTGAGTTCCACAGGTTCAAAGACACAATGTGTCTACTGCAAAAGTGTCACAATGACCAACCTTTACCTATTTTACCACCTTGGATAGCAAATTACATATTAAGTATAACAGCAAATGCCTCGAATTTTTATATTATAAAATTTATCTGGATTCGCCAATTTTCTGTTTTCGATAATCTTTATTCGTTAGCGAGGTTTGCCTATAAACAACGATGTTTAGCTACAAGGAGTGTCTATTCTTGAGACAACCAATTCGATATTTCTGTTTATGTGACACTTCTGCAACTGCCATATCCCACTCCGATGTTTTATTCTTCGTGACATTAGTGGTTTAATTTGATAAATGCAATTTTACACTCGATTATGACGTCAATAATTAACAGTGTTTACCAATTTTAAGTCACGTATTGCATTTTGTCACTTCAGCCTCCTTACACGCTTCACTCATTAAATGAAAATAAGAACGTGGTTTTTCTCTAAACATTTCGTTTTATTTTTTTCTATCATATCTGGTGGGACATGGGATGCATTTGTTCTATAGTTGCTTGTTCACATTGACAGCAAAAAATAATTTTAAAAAATTTGACTATTATACATTCGCAATCATATTCTATATATTTATATTATAGGCCTATGTCAGTTTTGTATCCAGTGTGATGTTTTCGCTGGGCGCAGTGGCCAAGCGGCCTGCGGCGCGCCAGTCACAGCCGCTACGGTCGGGGGTTCGAATACCCCCTCGGCCATGGATGTTTGTGTCGTCTTTAGTATAAGGTAGTTCATAAGTAGTTTGTAAGCTTAGGAACTGATGACCCCTTAAGCTTAACAAACATTTGAACATTTTTGTGATATTTTCCTACGCATAGTTATTATTGTGATGTTTAACATTTCCTATTGGTGTCATAAAATTATCTTTGCACAGATCGTAAATGTCATAATTAACAAGTGTTATTATCCTTCGTTAGTGGTGTCTCAAAACAACCATGTGTTACGATTTTATCATGGTTAACGCAATAACAATACCAGTAAGATAAATTTTGCAATGATTGATTAACGATACCTGATAGCGTGGCTTCACTGTGAGGTCGAAACTGGGTGCAGAGTATTTACCAAAAAAAAAAAAAAAAAAAAACACGCTGTTGATTCCATTTAACAGACACGAGCGAAAAAATGTGTCCATTCTGCTATAAAACTAATGTTCAATACAAACATAGCAATGCAATGAGACAAAGTGTATGATAAAAAGGGTAAAACATCGAGTCGAAATACAAATGGCATATCAACTCGAAATCAACCTAAACAAACAAGAAAGCAATAGACTCCAGGAAACGTAAGTAATACACACCAACCACGTAAGAAAATTACTTTCTAATTTTATAAAAACGTTGTGTGCACGAAAATTTAGTAAATACTGCTATTAATATTTATAAAAACAAAATATATATGAGGGTTTGAACTTAAATAGTGACAATTATTTATTCACAACCGATAAAATAGCGTTATATATTTGCACCTATTACTGTTGTTCAAAGTAGTCACCAGTTGTGTAGAACCCGTTGCCAGCGATGTTGAAGGTGTAGTATACCGTTGACAAAGCCTGTTCTGTTGATGGTGCGAATGGAGCGGTCTACTGCCTGTCGAATCTCTGTGACAGTTCTAAAGCGAATGCCACGAAGTGGTTCCTTCATCTTCGGAATCAAATCAAAGTCACAAGAACTTAAGTCCGGGGAGTATGGTGGATGTTACAGTACTTCCCAGTCCCATCGACCGAACAGAGCAGCCAGCCACGGCATGCGCTTCATACGCCCGCGCATTGTCGTGCAAAATGATGGGTGGGTTACACAGAAAGTCGCAAAGCTGGTCGCAGGTGATGCTCCAAAATCGAACAGTAATACTGGGTACTGACGGTCTGCTCTGGAGGAATGCAATCCGTTAGGATAACACCATCACAGTCGTACACGAGAATTACCATAATTTTGACCATACTGGGGCTTCCCTCACGGCTCTTGAAGCCCTTGATGACAGTGTCATGCTGTACGACCTCTGGCACATTCAACCTTGATCCAAATCCGTTGTTCCTGTTTCGAAAACATAGCGACATCGTTACGTTAGACCGCTAGCTGACAAGTGACTGTTTCCCTCGATTGTGCGCACACCTGTGCCGTGGGACGGGCGAGTCCATTTGCTCGGAGGTAAGGGAGGTATCCGAACAACGTGTGCGAGCAGCGCTGATAGTAGATTCCATTACACAGTTTATCAAATTTTCAAATGTTTGTTAAGGTTATCGGACATAACTGCGGGGTCATCAGTCCCTAAATTTTCAAAAACTGCGGGTTCATCAGTTACAAACTACTTATGAACTATCTTATACTAAAGTCAGCACAAACATCTATTCCCAAGGGGGGGGGGGGTGGAGGGATTCGAGCCCCCGACGTGAAACGACCTGGCGCACAGTGTATCCACAGCAGTGTTGTCACTACTCATGTTCCAACCCTCGTATAATACATAGAGAGTCAAAGGTAATGCTTTGTAAATAAAAAGCGAAACGCTTCTAGTCTAATTTTTTTCCTAATTTACAGTAAGTCGATTATAGCAAAGTAGCTAATACCGCGTAATTGGTTCTTCGATTTTCTCCAGATATTTTGCTAACAACCTACTTGATCTACCAAGAGATGATGCGTGGTGGGTGAGGTTCTATATTTGCTCCATTGTGAATACACAAAAATAATTTATCGGCCCTAGGTAGGATCGGATGCAATCCGGATTATCGAAAATCTAGATAACCCGAAAATCTTATGCCAAATAGTAAAACAAGCCATACTTGTAACTCAGCTCTCGTAAAACCTTGTCGAATCATTTACTTTGGAAGTCAGCGTCCTACTGGGCAGCATTTCATTAAAAAAGGTCCAGTGTGGGATTAAGATTTCTGAGGAAGTAATTTCTTCAGAATTCTTTACTGAAGTTTCATGCAGCCACTGTATTCCCTGACAGCTGACAGCGACGTATTCCACAATTGGACTGGGTATTATAACTTCATGCTCTTGTTTTCTCACTGAACCAAATGAATAATGTTTCATCCAGTGTTTCATTTCCTGTATTCAATCCTGTACCACGATTCTGCTAAGTACCTTTAGCCATCACTATTTAAGCAGACGTATTCAATCTCTTTTTTGGTTCTTCGACCAGTCTGATACAGTTGATACACCATATTGTGTGGTTATGTTTTGCAGCAGTCCTCCTCTGTCAGTTCTGTTTACTGGTTGCAACGTTTTGTCCATCGAAACAACGATTTTCTTCCGCTTCGAAGCCATTTCTCTCGCTACAATACTGGTAGGGAACAGATCAACAATGACCATACTAAATGTGATTGAAAGCGTGGGACCGACGATCTCTCTGTTGCCTGTAGTGATAATAAAATAACGGAACATACAGTGCGCCTTACTACAGCAATAAATCTATAACACACATATTCGCGAAAAATAAATAAATAAATAAAACGATCCGGATAAAACGGAATTCCGTATAAATGGGGCCTGATACAACAGGTTCTTGCGTACCATTGAAATATCAGGAAAACACATTTTTTTTTGAAAATTCATTGTGTTTCGCCGTAAGCTGTTTATTAATTTAGCCAAAGGCTGCCGGTTCGGTTCGTTAGACTATTTTCAAGCGCCGGCCTAAGATAAAGAAAATGTGTTGAATTACAGTTTGTATAAAAGCAATCGGAAACGTCATATGTGTGTGTGTGTTTCACTGTGTTTGCCTCTGTAACTTATAAAATAATAATTGACGGGAAATTTTAATGTGGTAGGTCAACACAAGAAATGTTACATTTTCTGCGGAGCTATGAACATAGTTTATTGTATCATTTTCCAAAGAGTTACAGCACAAAGATATAATTTTCTAAATGGAACAATAGTTTTTTTCTATCGTGCATTGGATTCGTTGAAACCAGCTGCGTCCAAAAAAATTTAAACTACATTCCTATCACTGTTAGTTTGGGAGCTACAACCCTTCAAAGTTTCAGGGGCCGATACCACAAACGCGGCGCATAATGCAATGCGCCTTCTAAATGTGGTGCGACCGAGTTGTAACGTCGCCGGTGTCACGGAGCGAGAAGCTTCCTCGATGCGCTGTTAGACTGCCGACTGTCGCCGCACACGGCCGTATACCCGGCAGTTGGAGCCACACAAACAACCGGGGCTCAATATACCACTCACATCGGATGACGATGGCATACACGAACAACGAGTACGTTGACATGTTGCTGATGCTCGGCGAGTCCCACTGAAGCAGCCACGGCGTATGCCATGAGATATCCTAGCCATTACGTTTTTACATGCCGAACAAAGACTTCGGGAAGCAGGCAGCTTGGTAATGCGCTGCAGTAACAGACGAAGACCTGCAAGAAGTAAGGAGCCGGAGGTGTTGGTTTTAGCTGCACTACACCACGATCCTCATGTCAGCTTACGAGCCGTTGCTGCAGTCGCTGGTGTCAGTCTCACATCAGTGTGGCGTATAGTACACGGCCAGAGGTTTCACCCGTACCGCCTGTCACTGACCCAGGAGCTGCATGGGAACGGTTTCCGTGCAAGAGTGACATTCTGTGAGTGGGCCAGGCGTAATTTCACGCTGGAGTCTTTACAAAGTGTTATGTTCTCTGATGAGTCCACGTTCACAAATTATGGTGCAGTGAATCGCCACAACGTGCACCACTGGGCCGCAGATAATCCTCGGTGGGTAAGACCTGTCGAACGTCATCTTAGGTGGTCTGTTAACGTGTGGTGTGGAATCCTTGGGGATGAAGCAATCGGTCCACACTACTTCCCAGGTACAGTGACAGGTGAGTTATATCACGCTTTTATAGCCGACAGTTTGGGTGGTCTCCTTGAACATGTGTGTCTACACACGAGAGTCCATATGTGGATGCAGCACGATGGTCACCCAGTCCATTCTGCGCGTACTGTTGTGGAAGAACTAAACAACAGGTTTGCAGGAAGATGGTTGGGGCGCCATGGTCGTCATTCATGGCCCGCAAGGTCTCCCGATTTAACACCAGTAGATTTCTTTTTGTGGGGATATCTAAAGGATCGTGTTTATGTCACTGAGCCCACATCCCCAGATGATCTAAAACAGCGCATCGAGGACGCATGTCGCCCCGTCACACCGGCGATGTTACATCTCGTCCGCAGATCCTTTCGACGGCGCATTGCATTATGCATTGAGGAACATCGATACGCATTTGAACACCTCATGTAAATCAACTTCCCACCGCCATAACATCCATCACCCACCACACAGCCATGTATTATGTACAGCGTGTGGAATCTGCTCCTGAAACTTTGAAGGGTTGTAGCTCCCAAACTAACAGTGATAGGAATGTAGTTTAAATTGATTTGGACGCTGGTTTCGACGAATCCAATGCACGATAGAAAAAAACTATTGTTCCATTTAAAAAATTATATGTTTGTGCTGTAACTCTTTGGAAAATGATACAATAAACTATGTTCATAGCTCCGCAGAAAGTGTAACATTTCTTGTGTTGACCTACCGCATTAAAATTTCCCGTCACCTATTAGTTTATAAGTTACAGATGCAAACACACTTAGTAAAATACCCTGTATATATAGAGCATAAAGAGGTATTTATGTTGAACAAAAGGTAGAGTACAGCTTGCATTTTTACGAATTTAACCAGCAAGTACGCGAATTGACTGCATATTACTAACAGGTAGACATAATGGTGAAGTAATATGGAAGATTTTAGACCAAAGATTACAAGTACCTTTCACACACAACCTAAATTTCGTTTTATTCAATTTCTTTTACTTTTTTATTTATTTATTTTTATTTTTTATTTCAGTTTGCATTAATTATTGATTTGTAACTACGAACTTCGGGACTTTTTTATAATGTCAAAGCTGCCACTGAAATGTATACATGTAAAATATACATAATTCTTCTTGGTGTTTTTGTCCTCTTTTCTCCGTAGTTGCAGTTATACCATTTGTATAGTTATGCAACTGTAAATTAGTCTACTTTAAACTAGACACATTTCGGTTTATTGTAAAGCATCTTCAGTGGTCAATTGCACAAGAAATGATATGTTTTGTATTATTTGTTTAGTTTTTACTAAATTCGATCGAAAACAGTTCTCAAGACACATTTCGCTTTATTGTAAAGCATCTTCAGTGGTCAATTGCACAAGAAATGATATGTTTTACATTATTTGTTTAGTTTTTACTAAATTCGATCGAAAACAGTTCTCATGCAATAGGATTATTTTGATTCTGAATAAAATGTACTACTAATATTACTCACGTATTCTTATGTTGTCCTCTTCATGTGTGTTTTGTATCACATTGCCACTTGGTGTCACTGACTATATTTACACTATTTACAATTTCACTTTCTCTGGCCTGGCAGGCTATGTATGCCGTTTGTTTTGGTTATGTTTTTCGTCTCTGAGTGTTATTTGCTTCTATTTCTTTGGTTCGCACTGTGAAATATGTTTTCCTTTCGTTTCTGGTAAAACAATCGTCTGCTAAAAACTTTGTGTGTGATGTTCTGATTGTAATGTGTGTGTATGTTTATAAATATGATTTTAGTTTTGTGTGATATCCGATTTTCTGTATGTGTTCGTTTGTGAGTAGGCTTTTGTTGTTGTTGTTGGTGGTGGTGGTGTTTTATGTGGTCGTATTATGTGGTGGGTTTGAGGGTGCGGGAGGTTTGCCTTTGTTTACTATGTGTTTTGTTAGTTTAAATAATGCGTGCTTGCTGATGTTTACTTGGTCATTTAATATGTGTTTCTTTCCTTTTATTGCTTTTTGAATTTGGAAATTCTCTTGGAGGGTTAGGAGGTGTTTCTTATTGCTAAATCTGAGTATTTTCATGTCGGTTTCGAATTTAGTAAAAAACAAACAAACAATGTAAAACAAATGATTTCTTGTACAGTTGACCATTGAAGATGCTTTAAAATAAAACGAAACGCTTCTGGTCTAAAGTAGACTAATTTACAGTTGCCTAATTCGGGCCGCACGCGGTGGCCGAGGGGACTGTGGCGCTCCAGTCATGGTCTGCACGGCCACTACGGTCGGGGGTTCGAATCCCCCCTCGGGCATGGATATTTGTGCCGTCCTTAGTCTTAGCTAGTTCATAAGTAGTTTGTAAGTTTAGGGACTGATGACCCCGTAGTTAAGTCCCATAAGCGATACAACATAAAGCCTAATTCGGTCACCTAACCTGTACAAATTATATAAAATTTATATTACATATACAGCTTTGAAGTTTCTCACATTTTAATACATCCTATTGGACACATTATTTTCAGTTACTCGACTGTTTTCATCATGAAACTCTATGTGCTTCAAAACATTCCATAGTTTGTCACGATAACAACTACAGAAACTCCCCTTTTTGTTCTTTGCCTATAACATGCAGTGGAACGATACTTGTAATCTTTGGTCTAAAATATTGCATATAGTTGACCATTACTCCTACCAGTCAGTAATGTGCAATCACTTTTCGAACTTGGTGGTTAATTTTGAACACTTTCTTTTGTTATCATATTTTCAGCGTTGTGATATGTTACCATAACCATCTGATTATGCTATAAGTATCTTATATAGTTTGACTTTTGTATTATAATTCCGATTGCTTTTATGCAAACTGTAATTCAATACATTTTTTAACTTCTGTCGTCATCCTAAGCTGGTGCTTGATAATAGTCTAACCTCCGAAACCAGTAGGATTTGGCTAAATTAATAAACAGCTTATGGTCAAACACAATGGATTTTCAAAATCATCTAGCAGCTGCAAAACCCCATCCAATCACTCATTTTACTCAGATATTGGTCTCCTGTGGTTTCCCTATCTCCCTTAGAGCATGTACTGAAATTAGCTGATTTTGAATCGTCGCTATTCCTCTCGTCATCGGCTGAACGTAGACCTCTAACCCTCCTTCAGCGCAACTACCTGTTGGTAATCTAGGCAGCGGATAACATGTGCGCGGTAATGTTAGTTGGTAGCATGAAGCTAGGCGGGAGAGGCGCGCCTGCTGGGGATCCCTCGGGTTGTTGACCCGCCCCGTGCTGTTGACATGGCCGCCACAGCAGTTGCCTGCTAACGCTGCCGCTATCCCAACGCCAGGACCGTACACCATCGACCGCCGAACCCGTAACAGTTATAAACTTTCTGATCAGCTTATGTGAGGGTAGGGGAGTTCGTTTGTTCAAAATCTAAAATCTCCGAAAACTGATTAAATGATTGGACAGCCATTTGACTGTTAGATTGTATTATTTATTACTAGCTGAAAACCCGCCGTTGCCCGGGTATTTATTTATTTATTTATTCCTGCCCTTTTTCAGTTTTGTATTCATTTGTATAAGGGCTTTCTGTCTGTCAAATATCTTGGGAATACAATTAGTAGTGCAAAAGTAATAGATTAAAACTCATATCTCATGAACTATGTGTCGTAAAAGGTAAACCAGTCAACAATCCAAAGATTGGTTTGAACATCACAGGGCTTTACTAGGCATGGTCCTGTTTGGCGGTGGTATGCCGTTGCCTTCCTCCGACCTTCGAACTGACTTATCCAGCCAGTTATAGGGAGACGTACAGTTTAACTTGGCTTCCGAACCACGGTGCTACATCTTTTGTGTGTGTGTGTGTGTGTTCTCTGTGTAGTTCTGTTCATTGCGGTCGCTGATCTTGATCGTTCGTTGTTGTTCTATTCGTACTTGGCTCAGCTTTTTTATTATAGAGGGTGTTCAGCCCTCTAACCAGGCGCGCTGAGCCACGGCGCCCGGATGCTACTCAGTATTTTTCACATGAGCAATACTGCCAGAGGTGAAAGAAGTGGAAAGGGACAGATAAAAATCCTAGGACCTGGCGGGGATCGAACCCGCGACCTTTGGATTTGTAATTTGGCACTCTACCACTGTGCAACCGAGGCGATACAATTTAGAAAATACATTCAACTACATGTTTGTATACTGTCTGTAAAATTTACTGTGGCTACAATTTGTAGTGTAGAAATTATAAATGGTAACGTCATACCGAATGCCATTGTTTTAGTCCATGAAGAGCAGAACGTTAATGTTTTTGTACTCATATGTCATGAACTACGTGTCGTACTGTGATAAAATTTAAAATGTACATTCAACTACAAATGTTCAAATGTTTGTAGAACTTATGAGACTTAACTACGGGGTCATCAGTCCTTAATCGTACAAACTACTTATGAACTAGCTAAGACTAAGGACGGCACAAATATCCATGCCCGAGGGGGGATTTGAACCCCCGGCCGTAGTGGCCGTGCAGACCGTGACTGGAGCGCCTCAGTCCCCTCGGCCACCGCGGCCGGCATTCAACTACATGTTTGTATACTGTCTGTAAAATTTACTGTGACTACAATTTGTAGTGTAGAAATTATAAATGGTAACGTCATACCGAATGACATTGTTTTAGTCCATGAACAGCAGAACGTTAATGTTTATGTGCTCATATCTCATGAACTGTCGTACTGTGATAAAATTTGAAATGTACATTCAACTACATGTACGTATACTGTCTGTAAAATTTCCTGCGGCTACAATTTGTGGTGTATAAATTGTAAAGTCATACTGAATGCCGTAGTTTTAAATCAAATGTTTGTAAATCTATCGGACCAAACAGCGTGGTCATCAGTCCGTAGCTTAGAAACTACTTAAACCTAGGTAAACTAACCTAAGGACAAACACACACAACCATGCCCTAGGGAGGACCTCGAACCTCCACGGCGAGCAACCGCGCGCTCCGCAGCGAGACGCTTTAGACCGCTGGGCTACTCCACCGCGGTCCTGTAGTTTTACTTCATGAAGAGCGGAAAAGTCGTAGAGGGAGAACCTTTTTTTCTTTCATCATTTTGCTATGGTTGTCCGCGAGAAAACGTTTAATAAAGGTTTTAAATTATGTTTAAAGTTTGTTGCAAGTCGCGAGGTTCTCTCTTTCTCATAAAGTGTATGAATAAAGTCTCGCCGCATTATATGGCAGATTCTTGCGAATCCTATTCTTTATGAAGTCATATTTTCTGAACCATGTGTCGTATGTGATTCTTAACCCTGCAGCAATTGTTACCTCACGTGTGTTCCAAATTTTGTTGAAATCGGTAGTTTAGGAGAAAATGAGCAGCATTGTCGCTAAATTCAGCAGTTTTTTGCGCAATCTCATGGTTTATGACGTCATATTTCGTGATTCTTAAACTTATGGCGACCGTCCTCATGGATTGAAGCTTACGTTTACAAAAATTCATAAAGATTGAAACAAAACTGTAGATTTTTATGCAACACGTTCACACAAACAAACATACTGACACACTGTTTTATATATTAGAAAAATCACAATCCGGATTTCGGCTTTTAAGTCATTATCAAGTACGCAAATAGTCCATTTACTCGGTATATGTGGATGACCAAGATGTCATTTTTGCAATATAGGTTTGCATATGTGTTAAGATACAAGTTGTCATTAACTAAAATGTCAAAGTAACACAATAACTTATACATATTGAAGCAAAATGTATTATTGTGTTACTTTTACATTTTACTTAATGACAACTTACATCTTAAAACATCTGCAAAATGGCGGTCCAATCATTTAAGCAGTTCTGTAAGACTGTCGTTCATCATAACAAAATAATCTCCGAAAATTCTACACAGATTACGCTGAAATTTGGAAACAGTGTTGTCTTCAGTTACCCACGCGTTAAATCAGATTTAGTAGAACATACTAACCAATAAAACATTTTTCAGATATGTGGTTAAGTTCAAAATTCAAAGAGTAAGTACATTGGTCAAAACAATTAGAGTCAATTGAGATATCTACGTTCCGAAGTACTGTCGTCGACAGAATGTACTTCTGTTTAGCAAACTAATTACACAAGCAGTTCGGTGCAGATAGTGTAGTGAATAAATAGTGTAATGCAACAACGACCCGACTTACCCGAAGCTATGGCATGGAGAGCCATAGGACGGTCGGAAGCGGGACAGAGAAAAGTGTTGCCAGCTATTGGAGTGGCCCGAAGTATAATGTCAACGACCTGGGTGCGATTTCCGACAACAACTACATCTACATGGGATACTCTGCAAATCACATTTAAGTGCCTGGCAGAAGGTTCATCGAACCACCATTATACTATTTATCTCCCATTCCATTCTCGAATAGCGCGCGGGAAGAAAGAGCTCTGATTTCTTGTATTTTATGCTGATGATCTTTTCTACCTATGTAAATGGTAGTCAACAATGTATTTTCGCATTCGGAGCAGCATGTTGGCGATTGAAGTTTCGTAAGTAGCCCACGTCGCAGCGATAAGCGTCGTTGTTCTAATGATTCCCATCCCAGATACTGTATCATTTCCGTAACGCTGTCTCCCCTGTATCGTGACAATACGAAACGAGCTGCCCTTCTTTGGACTCTTTCGATGTCCACCGTCAAACCCACCTGATAAGGATCCCACACTGGGCAGCAATTTTCCAAAAATGGGCGGAAGATCGTAGTGTATGCAGTTTCTTGAGTAGTTCTGTTGCATCTTTTAAGGGTTCTGCCAATAAAACTCGGTCTATGGTTCGCCTTTCCCACCACATTATTTACGTGTTCTTTCCAATTTAAGTCTGAAGTAATAGTAATTCCTAGGTATTTTGTGGAGTTTACGGCCGTCACTTTTGATTGATTTATCTTGTAAACAAAGTTTAACGGATTTATTTTCGAACTCATGTGGACAACTTCACACTTCTCACTATTTAGAGTCAATTGCCAATTTTTACACCATACTGATATCTCATTCAGATCGTTCTGCAGTTGGTTTTGATCTTCAGATGATTTTACTAGACGGTAATCGTTAAAGGAAGGCAAGACCAAGATCGTTCACAGTATAGTCAGCAAGGGATGACAGTTATCTCCGCTTAACAGCCTGTCGGGACAGGAGGCTGAATGCAACTCAGCTGCAACGCACCCTCCAGGCAGCGACAGGACTTGCAATATCAACACAAACACTCTTAAATCGCCTTTTGGAATGTGGTATCTACGCACTGAGGCGTGTGGTCTCATTAAAACCACGACCGTTTAGCCAACACCACGTAGAGACAAGGCCTTACAACAGGCCGTGCCTACGTCACACTTAAAGGCCTCAAACGCCACCTCACTGGCTGTTGGCTGGGGCACGCCCACCGCCGCTCAGCGGTCGGCCTGTCAGATGGCGGCCAAGACGTCTAAGTGTGACGTAGGCACGGCCTGTTGTAAGGCCTTCTCTCTAGCTGGAGTTGGTTTAGCCCACACAAACTAGGCTGAGGAAAACTAGGAGTCGTAAAGAATGGCGCCGTCTTCTGTTGACAGATGAGTCAAGATTTGGTGTTCAGTCGGACCATCGTCGTTCCTTCACCATAATAGAATGTGGAACTCGGAACAATCCAGCTTATGTCCAGCAAACATGTGGGCGGACGAATGGAGTGGGTAGACGTACGGACCTCTGTGTCGCTCGGAATGGCGCTTTTACTCCTTAGAGATATAGAGACGACATGCTTCGACATTTTGCTGTGCCCTATGCTGCTGCCGTAGGATATGGGCTCCTTCTGGTGGACGTTAACGCTCGTCCTCACAGAGCTGCACTGGTGGACAATATGATTGAAGCTGAGAGAACTGTACGAATGGAGTGGCCTGTTCACCGGGCTTAAAATGATTGAAAATGTCTAGGATTGACGTGGCAGGCGCATTGAAACCAGAACAACACCTCCGACAGCGGTTGTATATTTGGACTGCACTCAAGGAAGAATGGCCAAATATCCTTCAAGAGCTGATTGATAATCTTGTACTGTCCATGCCACGCATGTGTGTACTAGCCGTTCGAGGTAATCACACACCATATTAGAGAGCAACGAGAATGACTTTTTCATTTTTATAGTAGTCCCACGGTGCCTCGCGCTAAGTAAACGCCAAGTGAAGCTCAAGTAAAGGGTTAGATAACAAAATATCGTACCGTATCACAGATATTTTACAATTGTAACCAATGTTTGAACAAAATACGTTACCATATGTCTATTGCGTATATCTTACCTGATCCCCTAATACTTTTGTTCCACAAAAATGTCTATACGTTACCATATGTACATTATGTTTGATATCTTTCCTGATCCCCTAATTGTTTTGTACAACAAAAATGTCTGGCCAGTTCCATCAAACTTCGTCAGTAAAATACTGTAATCAAATCTGACGTGCTAAACACCTGCGAGACACTGAAGTTCATCATCAAGGACGCCCTAGAGAAGATACAGAGGAAAGAAAATGATCAGACGAAGGATACAGGCTTCACTCAAGAGGCACCACGGAGTAAGATTTTCCAACCTCGCAGCGGACTTAACAAAACGGCGAATAAAATTTTATGGTCACATTAGCAGACAGTCACAGGACAGACACATTAATAAAATACTCAGATACTCAGAGGCTCAAAACCACTACACCTTCCATGACCCAAGTCAAAATTGATCTAGAAGAAGGAGAAGTAGATTCGGCGGACATCACAGGCAGAAGCGTCTATAGACACAAAATACACAAGTGGGAAGTAATACAAGGGTCGTCCATTAAGTACCGTTTCTATTTCTATTCGCGGCAGCGCTACGGTCTCAGTCCCGAGCATGCGCGGCAGTTACTCTAACTCAAGGAGAAGACGTGCGTCATTTTCAGATCGCTTCTACCGACATGTGCTCTGTACTGCTTCTTTGTAATGTCAGCCGTAACTAAAAATACCGCCGCGTGTGAAATCAGATCTGTGATTCGTTTTCTAAAGGCAAAGGAACTTAAACCAAAGGAAATTCATAGGCAAATCTGCGAGGTTTACAGGAAAATGCAATGAGTGATTCAGCGGCTTTCCACGATAATGCCTGACCTCACGAGGCGAATGTGACAAAAAAACTCTTACGGGAATTTCACTGGGACGTGTTTGATCATCCTCCGTACAGCCCGGACCTCGCTCCTAGCGACTTTCATCTCTTCTTACACCTAAAATCTGTCCTTGGTGGTCAACTCTTCAAAGATGATGACGAGCTGAAATAACATGTTACCACAGGCGGTAACCTCCTATGAAGAAGCCATACAAAAACTTGTGCCACACTATGACAAGTGCCTAAAAAATTTCGGAAGCTACGTAGTAGTTGTAGATTTTTGTACAATTAATATTTTTTCTGTATATGTACAAGTTTGTTTTATATAACTAAACGGAACTAACTTTGTGGACATACCTCGTATTAGCGAAGACAGCCCAGAGACCAAAGTGGACCGAAGAAAGGAAGAAGACGTTTAGAGAACAAATGAAATAGTACAGGAACATAAGGAAGAACAAGTGGTCATGAACGCTTCGGGTGATCTAATGAAGACCTATAAGGTGTTTAATAATAATAATAATAATACTTATTATTATTAATTTCAGATATTTTCTTTTAAATTTTGTCTGTTAGGTTATACATCCTGCACGTGGTAAATTTAGCTCCACTCTAAAAGAATCATATAACGACAATTGACTATGATATTCATAGAATTAAAAAAAAAAAAAAACCTCGTATCTTTTTTCTACCTTCGTGCAAAGTTTGAACCGGTTCGTACAGGTTTCAGATATAGAATTTACTAATTTTTATTTGTAATCTAATAACGCGAAGAAACTTTTTATAGAAAAGCGACTGAAATAGTGAATAACAGCATAAATGGTGAAATTTATCTTTCAACTGACACAATACAGAACGTTTACTGACCCGGCTGTATTCTTAGTTGATTCTGTAAAAGGATATGTATATTAAGGAGTTTTCTGTTGTTGCCTAATTAATTCAAGGAACAAAGTGAAAACTAAGATTCGCAAAACACGGGTACGATAACTGAATTACAAATCAAAATTTTGAGTATGTTCCACAAGTTTATTTTTAATTCGTGAATCTGTTTTCGGCGTATTAGGTAACAAAACTCATCTACCACCTTTATTGTTTCGTTACCTAATCTTATTCCTTCAGCATCACCTGGTTATTTAAAACTTCATTAAATTACCCTTCTTTTGCTCTTGTTAATGTTCATCTTATACGTTCCTTTCAACACACTGTCCATTCCTTTCAATTTCTCTTCCAGGTCCTTTGCTTTCTCTGACAGAATTACAATGTCATCAGCAAAACGCAATGTTTTTATGTCTTCACCCTGAACTCTAATTCCTTCTCCAAATCTCTCTTTGCTTTCCTCCAGAGGTTGCTCAATGTACAAATTGAATAACATTGGAGAAAGGCTACAACCCTGTCTTACTCCCTTTCCAAGTATTTAATGTTATTTCGCAATGACTTTAAACGTTCAACTAAATTTTGTCGTTTGATTTTCTCGCCCACCAAAAGATTCTTTTACCTATTCGATTTCTACACCGTCCTTATTATCAGTGTTTATTTATGGCCTTACTAAATACAAGGATGTAAGTGAACAACAACCCAAAATAAAATTTTGTTACGAATATTATGAGTTATAAAAAAGATGTTTCAGATGAGTGACCTCAATATTTTATCTTTTTTAGGCCTCGACATAGTTTAGAACGTAGAGACAGAACAATTATCTGGTACTGTAAAAGAAAACACGCTACATTTCGTGTTACAATTCTTTGCACCTACGAGGGAAATAAAATATTTTAACCTCTGAATTTATTGTGTCAAACTACGCTAGCTACTGACAGGTTTTCAAGGGTTTCCGTGTTACTGGAGTTCCAATGTATTCTACGAGTGGAAAGTAATTCGCCGCGAGAAATCAAATACCGTATCGCTATCGCACCCGAGAAAAGGGCACTGAGTTTTATTGGGTTTCACGATTTTACGAGATCGTTTCATGCAACATGGAACAGATATACCTTTCACCCGTTTGCTGGTTCAAAAATTGAAATGCTCTACTGTGTATTATGAAACTGGTAAAATATGACTTAGAAATAAAAATACAAAACTACTTATTCTGAACTGCAATTCTGTTATTTGCTACGCCGTTAAATACTTCGAAGTTCACTATCAGGCTAATGTCCGAGACAATAACACGAAAACAAAACTAAAAGGATATAAGGATGAAACAACTCCAGTTTCCTTTAACGTTTCAACTATTCATACCTCTTTCTTTGTAGATCACGTCTTTAATATATTTAATTGCATTACTATGACGTTCAGTGTATTTCCTTGTGTATCGATGATAAAAATGTACAAATAATTATGTAAAGGGAATTTAAAAAGTTAAAGGTGCCGTGTGGATGGAAATCGGAGTACGTCAGACATAATATGGGCAATATTCTCAGGTTGCTGGCAGATTATACTGTCATTTAAAGTCTTGTAAAGTCATCAGAAGGTTAATACCAATTTTCAACAGCAAAATTACTGTCCAGAAAATTGCTGTTAGCTGTGCTTACAAAGTAAACAAAGTCGTTTGTAGTCCACTATTTCACATTTAACAACAATTTTTTTAACAATTATGTATATCAGCCAACCGGTTGCGTAATTTTTAGGTGCTTGACCTAGGTTTCGTTGCCACTAGAGACAACTTCATCAGAAGAATAAAAACAGTTACCTAAAAATGATAACCACAGAATAAATATCTTATATGAGGAAAACGTTTTACACAGGCGGAACAGTGAAAACACCAGTACTTACATGACACACATGACGTCAAAAATATTACGAGTAGGATTGCTCAAGTCGATTAAGAATAAAAACTAGCATTCTTGCCATAAAAATAAAACCAGTATGGCATGAAGGGCATGAAGGAACTGACTAAGTGGCATCAAACAGGCAGCCACGTAAACATGCACTAGGGCGCGTCACAAGTGACGTGGGCAGTACTAATGTTACATAATTACGGACATAATAGTTTACATTTGGGATAGGTTAGACAAAAGTGGTTTACAATATTATATTCCAAGATTAAATGAAAGTACGTTATTTCTGCTGTACCGTGATCTTGCCAGTTTCTTGCATAAAAATTTTGTATGCACAGTTGATTATACTACTTCGCTACTAATGTATTTTTGTAAGTACGTATGCTCCTGCATACTTCTGACGATTTTCTGTCATATTTTCTCCTACTTGGAGCTTTCACTTAATATTGGAATATAATATTGTAAACAACTTTTGTCTATTTTGTGTCCCAACTTCGTCGCCACTTTTGTGTCCCAGCCTCGTCGTAGGTGTCGGTGGCCGAGTGGAATGAGACCGACACGCTGGTGCAGGTACGGAGGGGAGCAGCCAGAAACTATAAACACTCGAGTAAATTAGAAAGAGATATATATATTGCACAGAATGTAACAATACTTAACTTTTACATAGTACTGCAGAATGTTGATACATAGTTGTTAGAGGCCTGCCTAGTGCCTGTACGATAGCAAAGTCTTCACAGGTGCCTATCTGATTACGAAGGTCCTAACTGGTTGCTATCTCCGTCCGAAGTGACCGATGTCCTTCAGTCGTGGCCACGAGCGGCGTTGTCGCAGAGGGCGCTCGTGGCTGTCGTCGTGAGAACGCCGCGCCGTGCGTGCATGACGGCGCGCGGCGAAAGTAGGTGGCGCGCACTTTGTACTTGTGCGACACCACAGTCTAACCTTTCAGAAATGTAATCTATTATGTCCATAACTACCATTAGTACTGCCCACGTGACATGTGGTCCGCATGTGGCCCTCCCTAGTGCACGTTTGCATGGCTACGTGTTATATATATGTAGTTCCAGTTCCCAAAGTTATATTCAAATTTATTCCTTGTTTTATACTCCACACATTCTACATTCATTTATTATTGTATAGTTTTTTAAGTTGATAACTGTAATAACATAATGTCAAAGAAGTGTTTTACAATGTATGTCGATCTAAGTGTAGACATTTGTCATCTCTTCTCATACTGTATCTAAACATTGTAACCTCTTTGCCACAGCAGTCAATACTCTGAAAATTGCTTAATAAGCCGAAAACCGGTTAATAAGGGAGATGGTTTTCCGCTTTATCCGTTCTGTAGGATCACTCCGTAATTTTCAGTAAGTTGAATCCTCTAATAAACATGTCATTATTGCTAAATAATCTTCACGAGAGAGAAGAACAGTAGCACTGCATTTATCAAAAAAATGTTTGTTAAGCTTATGGGACTTGACTACGGGGTCATCAGTCCCTAAACTTACAAACTACTTATGAACTACTTACGAACTAGGACGGCACAAATATCCATGCCCGACGGGGGATTCGAACCCCCGACCGTAGTGGCCGTGCAGACCGTGACTGGAGCACCTCAGTCCCCTCGGCCACCGCGGCCGGCTGCTTTTATCAGCAGGAAGAATAACAAGATCCTTATCTTACGTTAAAGAACAAATGGCCTGTCTTTCGCTATAAAAAATGTTACTACGTTGAAGTGGTGCACGACGAAGGTGATGACAGACTTCCTGTCTAATTTCCTCAGCCTGATGTTCAGGAAAGCGTGCGATCGCCTGTTCAACAGCACTAATAAACTCAACAGTAGGCAAATTCCTCGGTGTAGCAACAAAGTTCATGCCTTTCTCCAAAACCGACAGACTACCATCGTCCAATTCTTTGTCAGTTAAATTGATAACATTCCGACGACGAGAGATGTTATCAGATGTTGATAGTTGTTGGCGAAGTCGATTAAACTTGGAAGATTGTTTCTTAACCACTTAATGCCTAAATTAATTTCTGCTGTAAGAAAAAAATCCAAAATCATTTATTGTGCTCGATATTGGGATCTTAGACCATTTATAACATCAAATATAAGAAATGTTATATATAGTTGGTATAATTAGGTATGTGTCAAATTTGCGACAACAGGCATTTGAGAAATGAAACGCTTAAAACTCTTCATTGAGGGAAATTTTTTTTATTGTTCTCATAACATTTATACAGCTGGGTCTTTTGCATCTTTGCCTTCCTGTTACACAAGGCCAATGACGTACACCATCGCTATGGTAGATTTATCAGGGACTTGTTTCATAGGACCCCGACGCTTCTTTCGTTGAATTTCCGTTTCCATACTTACTGAGGGCCTACCTCTCTTTTTTCGTGTCATGTCTTTTCCTTGATTACAGAGAGCATCTGCTATTCTGGATTTGAATTCCAGAAGATCGTTTTGTTTGCGACGGAGAATTTTCAAAGCACCATAATCCCTTCGATACAGCAACCAGGAATTCACTATCACAAGATCAACTAGGTGGAAAAACAATCTGTGGTAATATTTCCTTGACTTTACGAAAATCCTATAATAGGAAATTAGAACATCAAGTAAATCCACCCCTCCCATGAATGTATTGTAAACTGTAACAATGCTAGGGCATGGTACTTGAGTGCGTGCTTTCTCTTTTCGGTCCCATCTTTTTATTGTGCTCACCGGATGAGCAGATGCGGCAAGAATTACACCTCTGTTGTCAAATCATTTGGTTGGATTATATTCATCGGCACTTTCTTCAGAGTCACTTAGGCAACTATCATCACTTTCGGCTGCAGGTGGCACGCGTGTTTTCAAACGTGTGTTTACTTTCTTTGTGGCATAAAAGGACTTCTGATCCATTGCTAAAAAAAGTGTAGAGCGACAATAATTCATTAGAACTTCCTCAGAACGCCAGTAGTGAAGTGTAAACAAAGTAAATTGCATTGAAAGATTTCTTTTGCCTCATAAATCCATTGATAGTTGTTATAAATAAAGGTACAAAAACGCAAAAAAAATGTGTCAGTGAAGGAAGTTAGCGCTAAAGACGAATGGAAATTATCGTCCTTTCTTCGTTCTATTTTATCGCTTGCATTTGCCCATAAAGGTACCCAAGTGCCTGATGAAGCATATTTTACACAAACCGTATTTACGTGTTCACTGAAAGTTTTATCTGCTTTATCACATCTAAATATGATATAAAATACTTAAAAGATGTTAGAAAAACGAAATATAATTTTCAAAATGAAACTTACCTCTGTATTTAGCTGTATTTCACGGAACAATGAACACAAACTCAGGTCTTGGTTAGCAACACGCACACAATACACAAATGTTGTCATAGAAAGACAGTCAATGCTCGGTACATTGTAGCACATGTCACATGCACTGCGTCGGTCCCTGTAGAATCTGATACAACTGGAGCTGGGGTCTGAAAACACTTATTCTTCCATATATATGGGTCACAACGGTATGAGGCAAATTTGCGACAACCGGCATTAAGTGGTTAGCAGTGCTCGTATGCATTGACTCCGAATGTTGCATGTACGCCGCGGCGGACTAGCCGTGCGCATCAAGGCACCTTGCTGCGGTGCGCGCAGCCGTTCGCCGTCGGAGGTTCGAGTCCTGCCTCGGGCATGGATGCTTCTGTTCTTCTTAGGATAAGTTGGTTTATTTAGTTTGTAAGTTTAGGGACCGATGACAACTGCCGCTAGGTCCCATATTTTACAAACATTTTGTTGCCTCTACCTAGCACAGCCTGCCTGCTCCGAGCAGGCTCACTCGAGCGAGTAAGTAAAAAAAAATGTTTGTAGGGCTTATGGGACTTAACTACGGGGTCATCAGTCCCTAAACTTACAAACTACTTATGAACTAGCTAACACTAAGGGCGGCACAAATATCCATGCCCGAGTGGGGATTCGAACCCCCGACCGTAGTGGCCGTGCAGACCGTGGCTGGAGCGCCTCAGTCCCCTCGGCCACCGCGGCCGGCAACGAGTAAGTGCGAGCCAACTCCCCAACATGCAGACCTCTAGTACGGACCTCTAAGGCAGCAGGCTTATGTAATTGAAGTGATCTAATGTCCCGCTTCGTGCTGTACGCTGCTTACGCCGTAACCACCCTCCAGTCAGAGAGCTAAAGCCGCTGGCAACAGTCCTATCTAGGCGCGCTCTTCTTAATGGACGCGAGAAAAATGCGCTCTTCTTCCTGGAAGACGAGGCCGGCTGTAGTAGTATCCCGCATCTAGATCGGCAGCCGCGCGGAAGACGCGACCTCTCAGAGTCTTTATTAGCAGCCACCTGCTGCAGTGGCGCTTATTACTGCTTTTCCAGGAAGGTTCGAAACAGATGCCGACCGCCTCGTTACGTCGGTAGGACCAGTGTCGCAGAAGAAGTCAACTCCTTCCAACGCTCTGCCTAAAAACTGCATCAGAAGACTTTTATAAGTTCAATTACTGGAGACAGTTGCACTTCATAAGCGAACAGCCTCGACAAGAAGAGAGTCTAGTGGCATGTCACCACGAGAAAAGATCGCAAATTTAACAGTAACTGGCCGCGAGAGGTTAGAAAAACAATTTCAGTGTTGATGTAATTCTTCATGCTTTCCCGGCGAGATCTTGACATTTTGGATAAACGGGATTACTGCCGGATGTATGCGTCGTTCTGGCACAATATTTCAGCCGCGTAACTCGCTGCCTTCTTCAGGTGCTACCTGAGACTGCCGTTTATGGAGGACCTGATCCAGTATTTACCTGGTCCAGTATTTACCAGGTCCTCCATAAACGGCAGTCTCAGGTAGCACCTGAAGAAGGCAGCGAGTTACGCGGCTGAAATATTGTGCCAGAACGACGCATACATCCGGCAGTAATCCCGTTTATCCAAAATGTCAATTTCAGTGTTCTCTTATTAAGTCTAAAGTGTTGCACGATTCATCAGAGAGGTCACAGTTATAATTATACCGTCTTTCTATCCGCCGAAAAAGATACCTCACTGTTTGATTTTCATTTATTCCACTCTCTGCGGAAAGAAGACGTTCAAACATCGTCTGTTTTGCTCGTTGCGTAGTACTGGAAGGTCGTGTGTATTCCCGCTGCTATAAATTCCACATTTTTAATGTGAGTATGCCTGTTTCCGAGATTAATGTGAATAAATTAGGGTTAAAACCACTTTTGATATGATTATTAATTTCTTTTTTTCAGTCACATTCATTCCCAATGCTGGCGTTAATGTTTGATGGTGATTCCGAAGCCATTACGGGGAGATGTACCATGTACAATCCGTTATAATATTTCGTGAATAATACAGCAATTTCCTATTTCTCATTTACAATACCGATAGAACCTGCAATCATTCTTTTCTGCTACAATTTATTTATTTATTTTTTTTTTCGTATAAGATAGATACTTTTTTTAATTTCCATTGTTACGATTTGATCTCGAACATTCTATTCGGTCATATTGAGCATGATACAATACTAATACATAATTCTTCTGTTTTGGCCTCCTTCTCCGCAATTGCAGTTATACAGATTTTATAGGTTAGGTGACGGTCTTATGCAACTGTCAATTAGTCTACTTCAGACCACACGCGTTTCGCGTTATTTTAAAGCGTCTTCAGTGGTCAATATTTTTATTTTGGCCTCTTCATGTAAGTTTTGCAGCACATTGCCACTTGCTGTCACTGTTACATTTACACTATTTACAGTTACACTTTTTTTTATAAAAGTTTCTGAAAATTTGCCATTTCTGTTTTTGTTCAAATGTTTGTAAATCTATCGGCCTTAACTGCTAGGTTATCAGTTCATAGCTTACAAACTATTTAAACTAAGGTAAACTAACCGAAGGACGACACACACATCCATTCCCGAGGTGCCGCGCGGGCGTAGTTGAGCGGTCTGGAGCGCCACGTTGCGGATCGCGCGGCCTCCCTTCGTCGGAAGTTCGAATCCTCCCTCGGGCCAAGGATGTTTGTGTTGTCTTTAGTATACGTTAGTTCACAAGTAGTTTGTAAGTTTAAGGACTGATGACCCCGCAGTTAGGTCCCATAAGCTTTACAAAAATTTGAACATGCCCGAGGGAGGATTCGAACCCCCGACGCGGGAGGCTGGGCAAGCCGCAACGCGGCACTCTAGACCGCTCCGCTACTCCCGTGTGGCTCTGTTTTCGCTTTAAAACAAAAACAGAACTGCAGAATTTTCAAAAACTTTAACAAAAAAGTGAGTGACAGCAAGTGGCAACGAGCTGCAAAACATAAATGAAGAGGTCAACATAAAAATACAGACCACTGGAGATGCTTTAAAATAAAGCGAAACGCGTCTGGATTAGATTAGATTACGACTTGTTCCATAGTTCATTAATACGACACTTCGTAATTATGTGGAACGTGTCAGATTAATGAAAGGTGTCTTTACAAATTATTACTTTTTACTAAAGATAACAATTTTTATAACCTTTTTTTTTCTTTCAGATTTACTAATTTATATCTAAAAATTCATCTTTAGAGTAGAAGAGGTTGCCATTCAGAAATTCTTTTAATTTATTTTTAAATGCTATTTGGCTATCTGTCAGGCTTTTAATGCGGTTTGGTGACCAAAGTCTTTTGTGACAGCATAATTCACCCCTTTCTGTGCCAAAGCTAGATTCAACCTTGAATAGTGAAGATCATTCTTTCTTGTAGTTATGTACACCGCTATTGCTTTTGAATTCGGTGGGATTGGTAATAACAAATTTTATAAGTGAATATATATACTGTGAAGATCCCTAGCTTTTTAAATAAGTGTCTGCAGATTATCTTGGATGGGCTCCAGCAGTTATTCTGATTACACACTTTTGTATAATGAATACTTTGTTACTCAGTGATGAATTACCCCCAGAAAATGGTGCCATACGAAAGCCATACGAAAGCAGAGAATGAAAATAGGCATAGTTTGCTAATTTACTGAGATATATAGCACCAAAATTTGCAATTACTCTAATAGCATAAGTAGCTGAATTCAAACGTTTCAGCAGATCTTCAAATGTTTTCTTTCCAGTCCGACCCCTCATCAATGAACACACCTATTTTTTTTAATATTCTACCTTTGCTACAGATTTCTGATCAAAGTCTCTATTTATTAATGGTGTCATTCCATTTACTGTATGGAACTGTATGTACTGTGTTTTATCAAAATTGTAATGATAGTCCATTCGCTGAGAACCACTCAATGATTTTCTCAAAGACGTCGTTTACAATTTCTCCAGTTAGTTCTTGTCTGTTAGGTGTGATAACTATACTTGTGTCATCAGCAAAAAGAACCAGCTCTGCATATTCTGAATATAGAATGGCAAGTCAATAATACATATTAAGAACAGCAAAGGGCCCAAGACCGCACCTTGTGGCACCCCATTTTTTATTGTTCCACAGTTTGAGGAATCAGCTGGTTTTTTTTTTTTTTTTTTTTTTTTTTTTTTTTTTTTTTTTTTTTTTTTTTTTTTTTTTGCGTATTATGTGAACTACTTATGTCAACTTTCTGCACTCTTCCTGTTAGGTATGATTTAATCCATTTGTACACTGCCCCATTCATACCACAATATTTTATTTTATCTAGAAGAATTCCACGATTTACACAATCAAAAGCTTGGAGATATCACAAAAAATCCCAACGGGTGATGTCCGGTTATTCAGAGCATTTAATATTTCATTGGTGAAAGTGTATATAGCATTTTCTGTTGAAAAGCCTTTCTGAAAACCAAACTGACATTTTGTTAGAACTTTTGTATCACATTTGCTTATAATACTGTGAAGATACTGATCTTCAGATCATTTAGAATTTTATTAAATTGTATCTTTTTGGACTGGGAGATGTCTTTTGCATTCCATTGCAAAATATGTAGTGAATTCAGCCTCCCATCCCTGATATTCAAATCGGGGGCTGTTTTACGCCTGGATTGATTCCCACTGAGAAGTTCCATCATGAGGTTCCCTGTATGCCATTCAAAGTTACCCACGGTGCACCACGGTGAGGCTGTATGCATTTCTACGATACGGGCGATATGCATCCTTTGAAGCACCTCTAAATCGTTGCAGTAGAAAAATAAGATCCTACATTTTGTCAGTTATTTAAGTTGGAACTGAAATAGCCTTTTAATTAATGCCATCATATGAAATAGCAGACCTTTTATCCAAGAAAGGAAGACAGATTTCAGTTTCAGTTTAAAGCCACATCAATAACAAATTCATGAACTGTGTGACCTTACCGACATAAGGGAAGGTAAACATGGCTTATTATGTTAGAGGATAAGGCCACACTTCCCAAATACTCAAAACGGAAATCCTTGGCACGATTTCGAAAAATTACTGGACACATCTGTCACTCGGAACACCTTTGTAAGATGTGGAATCTTTCCATTACTGAATGTGTTACGTGCGAAAGAGAGAAAACTATTGTAATCTGGGAACACCAAGAACCTGTCGAAAACTGAAATATGGTGAAGGGAATGTCAGGTGGTCAATATTTTTTTTTTTTTTTTTACTGTAAATCCAAATAAGCAATCCAACAAGTTGCGCTGTAATTAAATACTTTTTACCTGTGTTTCGACACCACCTAAGGGAAAATTCATCAGAAGTGTAGATATGACGTACTATGTATCACAAATTAGAAAGTGGTCGATGAAATATTTTATTTGTAAACAAAAGTGAATGGTGACTAAAGGCAAATTATGTTCTCACATGAGATGTATAAAATTAGAGCGTACTCTGCTCAAGTCGCATAAAATAATATCAAATTTTTCTGTAATAAAATATTACTTGCTAGGCAAATACTAGCGACTTGATGAAAGTTAAAGACAATAGCTGCTTGTTCAACACATCCATTTTCACAAGAAAATATTTCTTCCATTCTCCGATACACAGAGACGCATCCACTCCTCTATCTGATTAAAAATGTTGATTTACATAACAGATACGAGTACACTTTAATAGGTAACTTCTTTTAAAAAAACGGGACGATTACTACCCTTGCTTCATCTGTTTTGAACGCAAACTTCCAGAAATCTCCGCATTCTGAGAAAGAAAAATAATTTCAGTGTAGCATTAACTATAGCACGAACACTCTTTGCAGATGTCAGGTGTTCATAAAATTACATGCGATACATGTCCCTCATATTGTATAGGAGAAACTGGAAGAGCTTTTGCTATTAGATGCAAAGAATACGATTTAGTGAAGAAAGATTCGAATATTCGCAACTCGTCTTTTTCCGCTCATTTATTAATCGTAAATCTCAAACCAAAAAATGTTTACGACGTTACATATATAGAATAAAGGAAAAAAACTTGACCTTCTTGAAAAAGTGGAAATTTTTAAACATTTTTCTTTAAATGAAAAGTTCATACTTAACGAACGGCTACAACAGTAAAGATTTTTTCGGTGCTCTGAAGCCATTACTTAGGGCTCTTGAGATTATCCTTTTGCTTGAGTTCTTCGTGTAGATATTGGAAATGATATTTTTCTTTTCTCTAATCGATATGGTATTCATAATATGGAAAAACTTGTAATTTCATTTTGTGTCTTAATTGCTATGAAACAGAAATTTTTTTGTCATAGTAATTATATTAATCAATTGTAGTCTGATTCTAAGTTATTATCTAGATAAATCTGAAAATAGTGGCATTTTATATGATTTTATTGACTATCTGGTCATATAATGTATTTTATTGCGTTTGCAACTCTCTGGGCTAAGCAGCTGTTTCGTTTAGCCGCTACTAGATGGCACCCCCGGCAAGTAATTTTTTATTATGGGTAAATTTGAAGTTATTTTATGCGACTACGGCACAGCATGCTCTAATTTTATATGTCTCATGTGAGTAGGTAATTCACTTGTTATCATTAATATTTATTTACAAATAAAATATTCCATGTAATACTTTCTAATAAATTTTATGAGATTCTATGTTTAATTTCTTCTATACTTCTCATGAAGACACCCTTGGTGTCGAAATTCAGGTAAAGTGTAATTATAACGCAACTTATTGACTGCGTATTTGCATTTACAGTAAACAACAGCTTTTATTACTGTTGTGCGGCGATTGCTTTACCCAGAACCTCTTAGTTCGTTCAAGAGTTCATACAACACAACGAACAGTAGGGGTCCGGTAAAGAATGGCTGAACTCTAGGATTGGTAGCGGGCTGTGCGGGGAGATACGGTCTCCATGGCGACTATCGGCTGTCGCTTTTATCGTCGCAAACAACAGCGGCCCAACGAATCGGGAGCAGCCTGCGATCATTAGACGAGTCCCCTGCAAACACCGCTGCGTCGAACAATGATAACAGTGCGCTGTAGGCCTACTAGGCGACATCCCTAAACGCGGTTTTTTTACTAGGTGAGCACAGTGGCCTACTTCTCTTGAGGCTTCCTTACACTACCACAAAGTAATTTGCTCCAAATGAATATACCCAGAAATATTTTGTATGGAATTTACTCTTCGCCTGTGCTAATCTATTTTTTTTATCGATCTTGCTTCATCACGAAATTGTGCTTCTAAGGTAGCACAATTCTACAACTTTAATATTCCTTCGATGGCAGCAACGAGAATCTGACAAATGATATACGTGGCAACAGTTGAAAACTGTTGCTGTATATTTTACATTTCATATAGAATATTTCGTTAACCTTGTCTGCTTTGTCATTGCCAAATGATAATCCTCAATATCAGATTTTTGGAAACATCTTTGTTTCCTTTAAGAAAACAGCGCCATTATGATAACTATTTTTGATAAAAACACTCTACAGCGCAAAACTGAGTTTTTATTTAGTTTTCTTCCAATGTTGAGCCATCTTCAAGATGTTGCACCGAGGTAGTGTGGAGAGACCCAACATTGGGTCAAAGTAGTTGATAGGAAAAAGTCAATTTTGCGCTCTAGACTGTTTTAATATAAAAAAAAAAAACTCTTCAATACGTTCGTCTTTCGTGGAATTACTATCCATGTTCTGCATTCATATAAAAGTTCATAAGATTGAAAAAGACTCCCGATAACGCTAATATGATCACTAATATACGCACATGGTCTGACTTCTCTCTCTCTCTCTCTCTCTCTCTATATATATATATATATATATATATATAGAGAGAGAGAGAGAGAGAGAGAGAGAGAAGTCAGCAATATATATATATATATATATATATATATATATATATATATATATAGAGAGAGAGAGAGAGAGAGAGAGAGAGAGAGAGAGAGAGAGAGAGAGAGAGAGAGTCCCATCCCTTCAGATCCAAATGTAGGCTAAGGCGGATGCTTTTGATAGTGCAGAGATCATCCTGGCATTTATTTCAACATGTCCAGTGAATACACATTAATTCAGAGGTTTGTGGTTTCCGTTTCCTTCTACATCCAAAGCCGTTGATCAATGCTGATGCTTCTGCTGGGGGAGTTTCCCAACGTAACTGCAAGAGAGTGCCCTCAAACTCTGTCCGCACCTCCGCCATTTTTAGAAAGCCATTGACCGAAAGAAATCGACTACTCCTTCATAGGTCATTGGTCGCCATTAATGACGATTTTAACTCAATAGTGAAGCAACGGCTGGATTCGCATCGGGACCGATGATTTTTTGATTATTAATCAAATGATCTATCCCCTTTTTAACCTAATAGATCGGTTGTTTGGGAATTTGGGATGATATTCATTCAATGTTTATCGATGAGATCAAAGTGTTAAAATGTTTTTAGAGCTTAAGGGACTTAACTGCGGGGTCATTAGTTCCTAAACTTACAAACTACTCATGAACTACCTTATACTAAAGACGGCACAAACATCCTTGCCCGACGGGGAACGGCCTCGCACATCGTAGCATAGCGCCTCAATGCGCTCGACCGCGGCTCGATGAGATCGCTCATAGAGAGAAAGAGAGAGAGAGAGAAAGGGAGAGGGAGAGAGAGGGAGGGAGGAAGAGAGAGAGAGAGAGAGAGAGAGAGAGAGAGAGAGAGAGAGAGAAATTGGATACCTTCCTGTTACATCTTAAAAGTATCATTTCAAACATTCAATTTACTGTGGAGACAGAAATTAATAGGCAACTGAATTTTTTAGATGTATCTGCATCAAATGACGGGACATTGGGCCACAGGATGTACGGAAAAGACACACATACTGGCCGTTATTTGCATAAAGAGTCTAACCACCACCCAAGACAAAAAAGAGGTGTGATAGCAATATTAGTAGAATGGGCGTGCAAAATATCGGAAGCTGTATATTTGAAAGATGACATTAAATATCTGCGATTAACATTCAAGAATAATAGCTATTGTAACAAAGACATGGATCGTTTACTTCACCATAGGAAGAGAACCAGAACCAACGATAAACGTAACCAGATTTTCTTCCATTTATTAGTAAGGTCACAGATCGCATTGGGAAAGTGATAAACAAATATGATGAGGAAAATGTTTTTAGAACCACCAGGAAAATTAAACAATGTTTAAGATCGGCAAAAGATATGCGATATCCTCTGTCTACCCCATGTGTTTGTGAAATTTATTACAGTTGCTGACATGTTTACATAAGTACAATAAAAAGTAAACACTCGTCAGAACGAACATGAAAGAACTGCCGCCTAGGACACACTGATAAATCGGCCATACCAGAACATTTTTATCCAGAAGGTGACCATGACATAAATTTTAGCGAGACGAGTGCCATAGCAAAATCATATTATTATGCCAAGGCCATAGATATTTTCAAACACCTTAATAATTTTAACAGGAAAGAGGAAGGTGTTAAACTGGATAAAATTGGATGGTATCATTGCAGCACAAAATGACACTCCATTATTTTCAATCGAGAATGTTGGCAACATTGCGGACGATTGACAGGGTGCCATCTGGATGGGTTGTATATATGGCGCTCACTCGAGTTCCATTTCCATTTTACCTCCGAAGATGCTTTCCTCAATCGAAGGCGAAACTTCAGGGGAAAGTGTTATGCATGTACCACGCCATCGGGTAATGACAACTTCCGCCATGAAATCAATATGTATGATCATAGCAGAGAAATTAGAAAATTTGAAAAGGGAAATATAAAGGCTCCTTATAGAAACAGTGAGGCAACACTCACAATACGACTTATCTTAGAAGAAAGGTTAACGAAAGGGAAATCTACGTTTTCAGCATCTGTGAATCTGTCGAAAGCTTTCGACAATGTTGACTCGAATACACTCCTTTCAAATTCTGAAGGAAACAGCGGTAAAAATTTGGGAGCGATGAGCTATATTCAACCTTTACAGAAACCAGACAGCAATTATTAGAGACGAAGTGCGTGAAACGGTAGCAGCGGTTGGGAAGGTAAGACAGGGTTGTAGCCTGCCCCAACGTAGTTCAATCTGTACACTGAGCAACCTGTGAAGGAATGCAAGGAGAAATTTGGAGAGGGAATTAAACTTCAGGCAGAAGGAATAAAAACCTTGCGGTTTGCTGATGACACAGTAATTTTTTCAGAGACAGCAAAGGGCCTGAATAGCAATTAAATGGAATAGACAGTGTCTTGAAAGGAAGCCATTATAAAATGAATATTAACAACAGTAAAAGGAGGGTAGAGGAATTAGAAAATGAGGCGGTGCTGAAAGTAATAGATTAGATAATGAAAAGACAAATGTAGTTGATGAGTTTTATTATATGGGTAGCAAGATAACTTCTGATGGCCGAAGTAAAGAGGATATAAAATGCAGATTAGCTATGGAAAGAAAACCATTTATGAGGAAGCGAAATTTGTTGACATCCAATATTAGTTTAAATGTTAGGAAGTCCTTTCTGAAAGCATATGTCTGCAGTGTAGCATTGTAAGGAGTGAAACGTCGATAATTAGTTAAGACAAAAAGATGATAGAAGCTTTCGAAATGTCGTACTACAGACAAATGATGAAGATTAGATTGGTAGATCACGAAACTAATGAGTAAGTGCTCAACAGATTTGGGGAAAAAGGAGTTTGTGACTAAGAGAATGGATAGGATGATGGGACACATTCTGAGACATCAAACAATCGTCAACTTAGCATTGGAAGTACTTGTGTGGGATGAAAATAATAGAGTCCAGAGACGAATACAGAAAGCAGATTCAAAAGGATGTAGGTTTCCGTTCGTATTTTCAGATGAAGAGACTTGCACAGGGCTACCGACTGAAGACCACAACAACAACGAGGGTCGGTGAAGTCAAATGGGAAGAAGATATGAATTTCTCGTTAAGCGAAGATAGGATAAAATGAACATCAGTAGAATACCGTATAACGAAGGAAAAAATAGGTTTCATTATTGATATGGAAGTAAGACCGAGAGCGGGCTACTGTGAACAGTTCAGTGACAGTGTCTGAAATTGCGTGAAGATCTAGGAGATTACACTTTGGGACATCTACATCTACATGGGATACTCTGCAAATCAAATTTAAGTGCCTGGCAGAGGGTTCATCGAAACACCATTATACTATTTATCTCCCATTCCATTCTCGAGTAGCGCGCGGGAAGAAAGAACAACCTGCATCTCTCAGTTCGAGCTATGATTTCTCGTATTTTATTCTGATGATCATTTCTACCTTTGTAAGTGGGAGTCAACAATATATTTTCGCATTCGGAGGAGAATGTTGGCGATTGGAGTTTCGTAAATAGCCCACACCGCAGCAATAAGCGCCGTTGTTTTAATGATTCCCATCCCAGATCCTGTATCATTTCCGTAACGCTGTATCCCCTGTATCGTGACAATACTAAAAGAGTTGCCCTTCTTTGGAATCTTTCGATTTCCTCCGTTAGACCCACCTAATAAGGATCCCACACTGGTCAGCAATAATCCAAAATTGGACGGACAAGCGCAGTGTATGCAGTTTCGTTTGTAGTTCTGTTGCATGTTTTAAGGGTTCTGGCAATAAAACGCAGTCTCTGGTTCGCCTTTCCCGCGAAATTATCTGCGTGTTCTTTCCAATTTAACTCTAAAGTAATAGTAATTTCTAGGTATTTAGTGGAGTTTAATGCTTTCACTTTTGAATGATTTATCTTGTACCCATGTGGACGACTTCATACTTCTCATTATTTAGAGTTAATTGCCAATTTTTACACCACAGTGATATCTTATTCAGATCGTTCTGCAGTTTGTTTTGAGCTTCAGATGATATTACTAGACGGTAAACGGCGGCATTTTCTGCAAACAACCTAAGAGAGCTACTTAGATTTTCCCCTACATCGTATATGTAAATAAGGAACAGCAGAGGACCAATAACACTCACCTGTGGAGCGCCTGATATCACCTATGTTTTAGTCGATGCCTTACCATCGATTACTGCGAACTGTGTCCTCTGTGAGAGGAAACCCCCATCCAATCGCAAATTTGGGGCGATATACCATAACCACGCAATTTGATTAAAAGCCGTTTGTGAGGTACGGTGTCAAAAGCCTTCTGGAAATCAAGAAATACGGAATCGATTTGCGAGCCGTTGTCGATTGCACTCATCACTTCGTGTTAGTAGAGAGCTAGTTGTGTTTCGCATGAACGATATTTTCTAAATCCATGTTGACCATGGGGCAATAGATCATTCTGTTCGAGATAATTCATAATATTTGAATCCGCTCTAATAGCTGCTCCTCCTGGGTCTGTCCTGCTTCCAACCTTACTATGGCTCTCCATGCCACAGCTTCGGGTAAGTCACATTGATGTTCCATTGCACTGCCTGCAGACTGCACTGTCTGAACCCAAGTGATTGTATAATTCGTTTGGTAAACATGAATCAACACCAGCTCCTCTGCAGCAACTTTCTGTTACCGTAATGTTATTGTCTCCACTCTGTAGAACCCACAGAGAGACGTTGAACCATTTTAATTCATTCTGAAGTTGACAGTACAAAGTGCGTTGTCTTGGTGAAACGGCACACGCCCAGCCCTTCCCGGACGTTTTTGTTGCAGTGCAGGAAGGAATTTGTTCTTCAAAACATTTTAGTAGGATGCACCTGTTACCGTAGTGCCCTTTGGGACGCAGTGGGGTAAGGATTACGTCCTCGCTGTCCCAGAACATGGACACCATCATTTTTTCAGCACTGGCGGTGAATCTGTGTGCTTCCATTGAGCTGACTGGCGCGTTTTGTTTCTAGATTGAAAAATGGCATCCACGTCTCATCCATTGTCACAACCGACGAAAAGAAAGTCCCATTCATGCTGTCGTTGCGCGTCAACATTGCTTGGCAACATGTCACACGGACAGCCTTGTGGTCGTCCGTCAGCATTCGTGGCACCCACCTGAATGACACTTTTCGCATTTTCAGGTCATCATGCAGAATTGTGTGCCAGCTCTGGAGGCGATCTGTTCAACAGTCATTCGGCGTTCCCCCAAAACAATTCTCTCCACTTTCTCGATCATGTCGTCAGACCGGCTTGTGCGAGCTTGAGGTTGTTTCGGTTTGTTGTCACACGATGTTCTGCCTTCATTGAACTGTCGCGACCACACATCCATAACTCCACCACCACATGTCTTCTTCAACTGTCGGGGAATTTCAATTGGTGCCATACCACGCAAATTCAGAAAACGAATGTTTTCACGCTGTTCAAGTAAGGAAAACGTCGCCATTTTAAGTATTTAAAACACTTCTCATTCTCGCCGCTGGCGGTAAAATTCCATCTGCCGTACGGTGCTGCCATCTGTGAGACGTTTTGACAATGAACGCGGCCTCATTTTAAAACAATGCGCGTGTTTCTATCTTTTTCCAGTCCGGAGAAAAAAAAATCGGAGGCCTTAGAACTTGAATGCACCTTAGTTCAGGACCTAGATATCTCAACTGATGCCGTAATTGATTTGACCAGTGTTGTTGTTGAGGTCTTCAGTCCGCAGACTGGTTTGATGCAGCTGTCCACGCTACCCTGTCCTGTGCAAGTCTCTTCATCTGAGAATACGTTCGGCAACCTACATCCTTTTGAATCTGCTTACTATATTCGTCCCTCGGTCTCCCTCTACGATTTTTACCCCACACGATTCCTTCTAATGCTGACAATTCCTTGATGTCTCAGAATGTGTCCAACCAAACTACCCCTTCTCTTAGGATATGCCAGAAACTCCTTTTCTCCCCGATTCGATTAAGCACCTCCTCATTAGTTACGTGATCTACCCATCTAATTTTCATCATTCGTCTGTAGCACCACATTTACAAAGCTTCTATCGTCTTTTTGTCTGAACTCCTTACCGTCCACGTTTCACTCCCATAAAATGGTACACTACAGACATATGCTTTCAGAAAGGACTTCCTAACATTTAAATTAATATTGAATATTAACAACTTTCGCTTCTTTAGAAACTCTTTTCTTCCCATAGCCATCCTGCATTTTATATCTTCTTTACTTCGGCCATCAGAAGTTATCTTGCTACCCAAATAACAAAATTCAACAACTACTTTTATGTTCTCATTACCCAATGTAATTCCTTCAGCATCGCCTGATTTTTCTGACATTACATTCCATTACCTTCGTTTTACTCTTGTTAATGTTCATCTTATATCTTCCTTTCAAGACACTGCCCATCCCATTCAATTGCTCTTCCAGATCTTTTGCGGTCTGTGACAGAATTACTATCTCATCGGCAAACCGCAACGATTTTATTTCTCCTCGCTGCACTTTAATGACCTCTCCAAATTTCTCCTTCAATTCCTTCACTGCCTGCTCAATGTGCAGATTGAACAACATTGGGGAAAGTCTACAACCCTGCTTTACTCCCTCCCCAATCTGTTCGTGCCGCGGTGGAGTAGCCGAGCGGTCTAAGGCGTCACGCTGCGGAGCGCGCGGTTGCTCGCCGTGGAGGTTCGAGTCCTCCCTGGGGCATCGGTGTGTGTGTTGTCCTTAGGTTAGTTTACATAGGTTTAAGTAGTTTGTAAGCTATGGACTGATGACCACGCAGTTTGGTCCGATAAGATTTACAAACATTTGAACATTTTGAATCTGTTCGTCCCTTTCTCGACTCTAATAACCGCTGTCTGGTTTTTGTATAGTTTGACCAGTGTATTAATTTAATTTGCCCCTCCTCTGACCAGCACAGAGGCAGTGCTGTAGTGATTTTGGCAGCCTCTGCTCGTCCATAGCTTAGCCGGCGCGGCAGGGCGGCGGCTGTGAGCGACTCGCCACGCCCTGCCACTGCCACACGCGATTCTGGCGCGCTCCATTAAGGGCAATTGGCACAGTTCAACAGATGTCAGGCGAATCACTGGCGGGCTACTGCAGGGGCAATAGCCGGCGCCACGTGGGTGCGACCGCGCTCTGAAGATCAATGTAAATGTAGCGATATCGTGAAAGCTGGCCGTCCCTTTTCTCTTAGCCTCCTGAGTGCAAAATAAGTTGATGTATTCTTTCATTTCCTCCACTAGAAACTCAGGGCGTTAACTCTTATCTTCCCTGACCGGCAGCTACTATTCTTGATTTCCTGAAGGCTTATGACACCGTACCTCACAAACGGCTTTTAATCAAATTGCGTGCTTATGGTATATCGCCCCAAATTTGCAATTTGATAGGGGATTTCCTGTCAGAGAGGACACAGTTCGTAGTAATCGATGGTAGGGCATCGACTAAAGCAAAGTGATATCAGACGTTCCACAGGGTACTGTTATTGGCACTCTGGTGTTCCTTATTTACATAACGATTTAGGAGAAAATCTAAGCAGCTCTCTTAGGTTGTTTGCAGATGACGCCGTCTAGTAAAATCATCTGAAGATCAAAACCAACTGCAGAACGATCTGAATATCAGTATGGTGTAACAATTCGCAATTGACTCTAAATAATGACAAGTGTGAAGTCGTCCACATGAGTACGAAAAGAAATCCGTTAAACTTTGTTTACAACATAAATCAATCAAAAGTGAAGGCCGTAAACTCCACAAAATACCTAGGAATTACTATTACTTCAGACTTAAATTGGAAAGAACACGTGAATAATGTCGTGGGAAAGGCGATCCAGTGACTGCGTTTTATCGGCAGAACCCTTAAAACATGCAACAGAACTACAAAAGAAACTGCATACACTAGGCTTGTCCGTCCATTTTTGAAGTATTGCTGCCCAGTGTGAGATCCTTATCAAGTGGGTTTGACGGAGGACATCGAAAGAGTCCAGAGAAGGGCAGCTTGTTTCGTATTGTCACAATACAGGAGAGACAGCGTTACGGAAATGATACAGGATCTGGGATGGGAATCATTACAACGGCGCTTATCGCTGCGGCGTGGGCTACTTACGAAACTCCAATCGCAAACATTCTCCTCCGAATGCGAAAATATATTGTTGACACCCACTTACATAGATAGAAATGACCATCAGAATAAAATACGAGAAATCAGAGCTCGAACGGAGAGATTCAGGTGTTCTTTCTTCCCGCGCGCTATTCGATAATGGAATGGGAGCTAAATAGTATAATGGTGGTTCGATGAACCCTCTGCCAGGCATTTAAATTAGATTTGCAGAGTATCCTATGTAGATGTACATGTAGAACCCTCGGAATAATAGAATGTGTGACCCAAAATTATAATGTAGTGTCTAATTGTTGACTGATTAAATAAATCATATTGAGCAACAGAAAACGGAGGTTCCCTATTGAAGCTACTGGGTTGAACTTTGTCGGCACCGTCATACTTCATACATTAATTCTGACACATATTTATTACTCTGACTCCCGTATCCATTTGATTTACTGATTATTTAAATACATATACACTTGTGGTAGGGGGCAGTAAGGATTGGGCGGTGATAAGAATAAATAAGAAGATGGGGAGAATTAATCTTGAATTACACAATTTATTACTTCCAACACAGTGAAATCATCAAGAAATTGGATGAACAGGAAGTTTCATTACCTTGCCGGCTGCTTGATTATAAGTTAAATCCTATTGGTCTCGTAATTTGCATTATTTCGTGCCGTTGAAACCCATCTTTTTGGGCGCGCGTATAAAGGAAAAGTCTCCAAGCATGAAGGCTCTTGATCTCAGCGAATAAACTAAGTACAAGTGACGTACCTCCCAATGGTATCGCGAAACAAAACATAAATAAAATTTACAAAACCACAGCAGAAGGGAGAAAAAATACTCTTGCCCGTTAAACAATATTAATTAAACCCGGTAAATACTACAAGGTCAGTACAGTATGTGCTAGCCAAGCCATGTGCAACCGCGTAGTCAGATATTACCTCTTACAAAGAAACTGGCAATAATATTCATCATATAGAGACAAAAATTAGGCCCACCGGTATAGAAACTGGCAATAATATATTGTCTTTAATCTATTTATCGAAAACAAACTGTACAAACCTTTGTATCATTTACAGACCACAGAAGACGCTTTTAAAATAAAAAAGTGAAACGCGTCTGGTGTCAAATAAATCTCTTAATTGCACTTAGCATAAGACAGATTACCTCTTATAATCAATAAAAGATTGTTTATATAAGCTTATCAAAGACTACAATGAAACAGGAGCAGAATCACCTATAGATTTACGAAATCATAAAATAGTAATAATTAAAAATAGGAACTGCTCTAGACTGTGGAACTATTATTATTTCATACTATTGTTTCCTAAACACCCGTTCGGTTAGCCGTGTAGTCTAAGCACCACTTTCGGAGACTGGGAGGCGTACTGCTCCCGGTTCGAATCCTCCCGGCGGATTAACGAAGGGAGTCGGAGTGCCAGCCAGGCTGGATGTGGTTTTTAGGCGGTTTTCCATATCCTCCTAGGTGAATACCGGTCTGGTACTAAAGTACCGCCTCAGTTACACTATTCGCAAACAATTCGTAACACCTAATACTTTCACACATATAACACTTTACGCAGACATTTGGGGTACGCATTTCCTCCTGGGGGGCATGGGGTGGCGACAGGAAGGGCATCCGGCCACCCAGTGAATTTAAAAACGCCAAATCCGATATAACAAAGCCGACCTTGCATGTACGGAAACATGACTAAGAGAAAGAAAGATACCAAAATAATTGTAAAGCTAATAAAAATTCGAATAAAAAAGAAAATTGAGGCAAACCTAAGGGAAGATCAGTTTGGATTCAGTTCTGGAAACGGAACTAGACAGGCAATACTATTTCTGAGAATGGCATTAGAAAAACGAATTGAAGTTAATAGTAAAACATACTTAACATTTATTGATTTAGAAAAAAGCTTTTGAAGTGCTTCATTCGAAATTGTTACTCCAAACAATGAGAGAAAATCTTGATTGGAGAGAGAAAAGATTAATTCCGAACCTGTATAAAATGCAGGAAACAGAGGCATCAGTGAATGGTGAAAGCAGAAATAAGGACGGAAGTAAGGCAAGGATGCCCACTATCCCCATATTTGTTTATTTATTAAAACATCCATAAAAATTGAAAAGAACAACACAAGGAATTAAACTTAACGGGAAACACATACACTGTATTCGTTTTGCAGATGACATAGTGGTCTTGCTGACTCAGTAAAAGTAATGGAGTTTATGTTGCTGACATTCGCTAAAATATTAGTTAATTTAATCTAATAATAAATAAGAAAAAAAACTGTAGTAGTAGGAAAGAATACGGTTAAATTGTAATTATATTAGAAGATGACGTTCTACAAAAGGTTGGGAGCTTCTGTTATTTGGGAAGCACAATCACTGACGATAATAAATGTATTAGAGATGTAAAGAGAAGAGTAGCCTAGGAAAGCATGATTTCCAAAATAAACGGACTTTATTTACAGACACCCATAAAAGCCTGGCAATTACGAAAAAATGGTCAAACTTTTGTTTGGAGTGTCTTAACATGCTCATGTGAAGCATGGGCTCCGAAAAAGGCACAGAAAAAAAACTGGAAGAAATAGAAATGTGGATTTGGAGAAGGATGACGAAAACAAGCGGGGTGGATAGAAAAAGTAATGACCAGATATTAACGGGAGTGAGAGCAGAAGGCTGCTAAAGTATATACGAAGAAGAAAAACAAAAATGATAATACATGTAATGAAACATCCAGTTCTTAAATTACACATTTGCGGGAATAGCTTTAGGGAAAAACCAAGAGACAGGCCAAGAGTAAATTAACTACATCAAAGAATAAATGGGCCTACAATCATATGAAGAACTGAAGAGAAGGTCAGTGGAAAGAGATACGTGACTAAATCGACAAGGCATAGCCTTCAGTTAATAATGTGGAAAATATAAGTTGGCGCACACGCAGAACTTTCGTATGTAGTGTCGTTTGTTAACATTATTGCCTGAGCTAAGAAACTGTTTTGATATAACGGTGTTAATATCTCTTTGTAGCTTATGAGAGAGCTTTCTTTGATGTTACATTTTCGTTTGATAATTGTTGGTGTATTATTAAAACGTTCTTAACGTTGCGCTCTTCCAAAACAGGACTCGCATTGTGTACACCGAGTTGCGATGTGCAGACGTCACGGTACACTTGACAGGCCCTCTGGATACATACTTTCCAAAGTAAATCTAACTGAGAATATAGGTGCACCATACGTCATACACCCCTAGCCAGTGGCTCTCACAGTAAAGCGCTCGATTCAACTACATTCCAAATTGGGCAATCGAGTTCATTCACTGCAGTTTTTAGTGTAAGAAGTGCCTCGTCACTACATGTAATATTGAGGTACATACTTCGATCCGTTCCATATAACGGGGAGAAATTTTAGGACGTTAACTACAATCCTGGCCATTGAAATTGCTGCACCACGAAGATGATGTGCTACATATATATATTGTGTGGCAACACCTACAACGTGTTGACATGAGGAAAGTTTCCAACCGATTTCTCATACACAAACAGCAGTTTACTGGTGTTGCCTGGTGAATCGTTGTTGTGATGTCTCGGGCAAGGATGAGACATGCGTACCATCACGTTTCCGACTTTCAAAATGTTCAAATGTTTGTTAAGCTTATGGGACTCAACTGCGGGATCATCAGTCCCTAAAATTACAATCTACTTATGAGCTACGTTATACTAAAGACGACACAAACATCCATCACATATTTTTGGAAACATTTTCGTTTCAGTACGTTTGGGTCAACAGCACTCTTATTTAATAATGAATTTAATTTATGAATAAAGAACAGTCTAGAATGCAATAATTTATTTCATTTGACTAGTTTCAGTCTTTTTAGACTATCTTCAGGAATTTTGACTCCATCGATGTTGTGGAGACTGAAACTAGTTGCATGAAATAAATTATTGCATTCTAGATTGTTCTTTATTCACAAACATCCACGGCCGAGGGGGGATTCGAACCCCAGACCGTGGAGGCTGTGCAGTCTGTGACTGGCGCACCGCAGACCGCTCGGCCACCGCGGCCGGCTTTTCCGACTTTGACAAAGGTCGGATTGTAGCCTATCACAACTGCGGTTTATCGTATCGCGACATTACTGCTCACATTGATCGCGATCCGATGACGGTCAGCAGAATATGGAAACGGTGGGTTCAGTAGGGCAATATGGAACGCCGTGCTGGATACCAACTGCCTCGTATCTCTAGTAGTCGAGATGACAGGTATCTTATCCGCATGGCTACAACATATCATGCAATCACGTCTGGATCATTGAGTCAACAGATACCCATCTGCACGAACAGTTTGACGACGTTTGTAGCAGCATGGACTATCAGCTCTGAGACTATGGTTGTGGTTACCCTTGACGCTGCAGACAGGAACAGCTGCGATGGTATATGCAACGACGTACCTTGGTTCACTAATGGCAGAACGTCATTTACTCGGATGAATCCAGGTTCTGTTTACAGCATCATGATGGTCACATCCGTATTTGGCGACACTGCGGTGAACGCACATTGAAAGGATGTATTCGTCATCGCCATACTGGCGTATCACCCGGCCTCACAACTTCCGCCAGTACCTCGCCTCCTACTTTGTGAGGCGGGATCGTGAGTCGTGTCAGGATAGCTCAATCGGTAGAGCGCTTCCCCGCGAAAGGCAAAGGACTCAGGTTCGAGTCCCGGTTCCAGCACACAATTTTAATCTGCCAGGAAGTTCCTATTTATTATTGCTTATACATGTAAATACTGCTTCCACAAATATATCACAAGGAGTTATGAACTAATAATAAGTTTTCATTTAAGTCACCAATGGTCCTTAATTGTAGTCAGTTGTGCTTCGATGCATTGCAGGGAAGTAATTGCAATTATTGCACGAGCGTTCGACCTTAGCGTTGAGTGATTGCAGTATTTTGATAATGGCAGAAGGAATGCTCTCCGCAGAGGAAGGTGTTCACTTCTCTTTTTCTAATCTGCCGTTCTCGATACGCCAATTACTGCCATCCAGTCCTTTCTTTATTCGCGTAATTAAACGGAGTGCGGGTTCCTATTGAGCGACACGCAGCCGCAGCCGTACAGTCGGTCGGTTGGGTTTCCGAATTGTCGCCCGCGGTGGCGGCCAATTGTATCGCTGGGTTGGGGGCGCGGCCGCTCTGGGCCGCCGAGGTGGCGGCGACAGCGGCGACGGCGGCGGCGGAAATTGGATCCTTTGGCGATCAAAGCCAAGAAAATGAGGGGCGGCCCCTAATCTGCGCTTGTCCAAAAGTCATTAAGGCGCCCCCGCTGCAACACACACCCTGATTTATCGGCCGCGTGCTCCTCAAAGTCACAGGGACAAGTACTCTGCTGTAGCCGAGCGGTTATAATGTACAGAATTACAAGGAATATATGCTTCAAGAGTATTACAAGATTTACCAAAAAAGGTATAATAGAAGGAATTTTGGGAATATGTTAAAAATTCTGTTTGAAAAACAGGGAGTAGGATAACTATGTATTAAAAGAAGCATGAATTGCAGTCGCATGCTGAAGTAGGGGACTGCTGTTGAGGGTGAAGTACGGTGGGGACTTCGTGGACCCCGTGGCCGCTACGGCAGCCGTGAAGGCCTCAACAGAATCCTGAAAAGGCATGCACTGCGTGACGAGGAGAGATGTTCAGAAAATAGAATTGTGTTCGCAGAAGTTAAATCAGTGATTCAGATTTCAAATTTGTCTCAAGAAGGATTTTTTCTGTAATTTTCGTCATTAACGTTAATATTAATCCCAGGAGAAGGGACTTTCCTTTTACATTTTGTTGTCGTCAGCTAGTATTCCTCTTCAAGAAGAAGAAATTTTTTTCTACGTATTTGATTTTATACTCTCATATACCGTTCACAAAGGACAACAACACAGAAGAACCATTCATTTTATACTCTACAGTGGCCAAAAACCCACACAGAAAAAAATAATAAAATAAATTTAAAAAAATGTCGTTAGAGCGCTTGCCCGCGAAAGGCAAAGGTCTCAGGTTCGAGTCCCGGCTATTAAAAAAAAAAGGGAAAAAAAAGAAAAGCGGTCTAAAGCGTCTCGCTGCGGAGCGCGAGGTCGCTCGCCATGTAGGTTCGAGTCCTCCCTAGGGCATGGTTGTGTGTTGTCCTTAGGTAAGTTTATCTAGGTTTGTTTATAAGCTACGGACTGATGACCACGCAGTTTGGTCCGATAGATTTACAAACATTTGAACATTTGAACTCTGCTGTTCTTTCCCCGTTTATTTTCCCCGTTTATACTCCTATACGTACAAACTCATTGTAACCAAAAATCTCGAGCAGTTATTTATGCTTTTTACATTACCTGACATCGCAGGTTTTGCAGGCGATCTGGTAGATTAACCCTTTATATGAAAAAACGTTTTATGAAACTTTGAAAGGTAATATTTTTATTGCATCTCATTTGACTGATACTTACTTATTCGCGTCAGAGACATCGTAAAATACCTACATATTCTGCATAAATCTACATCTACTTATATACTCCACCGTAAGGTGCGTGGCGGAGGGTACACTGTACCACTACTAGGTATTTTGTTTCCTATTCCACTCCCAAATAGAACGAGGAAAAAAAAGAATGTCTTTGTGATCACCACGCGAAATGTAAGTAGGCGGTAGCAAGATCGTACTACACTCAGCTTCAAATTGCGGCCCTCTAAATTTCCTCAATAGAAATTCACGAAAAGAACGTCGTCTTTCCTCCAGCGATCCCCAATTGAGTTGCCGGAGCATTTCCGTGACACTCGAGCATTGGTCGAACCTACCAGTAACAAGCCTAGCTGCTCGCCTCTCAACTGGTTCTATGTCTTGTTTAAACTAATCTGCTGCGAGTCTCAAACACTTGAGCAATACTCAAGACGTGGTCGCACAGTCGTTTTATACGCGGTCTCCTTTACAGATGAAGTACATCTTTCCAAAATTCTCCCAATGAACCGAAGTCGGCTGTCCGCCTTACTCACAACTGTCCATACATGTTCGTTCCATTTCATATCGCTCTGCAATGTTACGCCTAGATATTTGAACGACGCGACAACATCAAGCAGCTCACTACCAATGCCGTATTCGAACATTATGGGATTGTTTTTTCTAGTCATGCGCATCACCTTACATTTTTCTACATTGAGAGCTAGCTGCCATTCTTCGCATCAATTAGAAATTTTGTCTAAGTCATCCTGTATGCTGTTACAGACATTGAAAGACGACACCCTCCCATACACCACAGCATGATCAGCAAACAGCCGCAAATTACAACTTACTCTGTCCATCAGATCATTTATACAGATAGAAAATAATAGTGGTCCTGGGCACGCCTGACGATACACTCTGATGAATACTCGCCGTCGAGAACAACGTACTGCGTTCTATTACTTAGGAAGTCTTCCAGCCAGTCACAAATCTGTGAATGTATTCCAATAGCTCGTATCTTCGTTAGCAGTCTGCAGTGTGGCACCGCGTCGAACACCTTTTTGAAGTCGAGAAAAACACAAATTATGCATATGTAAAGAAAGATTTCTACACATTCTTAGCCCAGAAGAGGGCTAGTCAATAGCGTTTGGTTGTGCCGAGCCGGCCGCGGTGGCCGAGGGGACTGAGGCGCTTCAGTCACGGTCTGCACGGCCACTACAGTCGGGGGTTCGAATCCCCCCTCGGGCATATATATTTGTGCCGTCCTTAGGATAAGCTAGTTGATAAGTAGTTTGTAAGTTTAAGGACTGATGAAACCGAAGTTAAGTCCCATAAACTATACAAACATTGGAACATTTGAACATTTAAACATTTTGGTTGTGGCGACATTAACTCAAATGTTCAAATGTTTGCAGAACTTACGGGACTTAACTACGGGGTCATCAGTCCCTAAGCTTACAAACTACTTATGAACTAGCTAAGACTAAGGACGGCACAAATATCCATGCCCCCGACCGTAGTGGCCGTGTAGACCGTGACTGGAGCGCCTCAGTCCCCTCGGCCATCGCGGCCGGCCGACATTAACTCCTCAAAGATACAGTGTGAGGGACTGAGCGGGCAGTTATACATATGGGTAGTTGTTTGAATGGCTCCGCAGTCACAAAGGGTGGAATCATTTTGATAGCCCCATTTGGTTAGGTTTACTTTAGACCTTGCTATGCCACTGCGTAATCGGTTCAAAGACTTCCACGTTGTCCAGCTTCCGTTGCGTCCAGCAGCTAAGGTTTCGGAGGGTTCCATCTACGGGTGTCTTTCAGCATCCTTCCAGCATTCTACCGTTGTTCGGTAGTCACTCTCCTTCTCAGTTGATGTGAGGAAACTGTTTCTAGATTTAAGCCTCTGTGATACTGGCTCCATCCCATGTAGTGGGTGTCACTTGGACACTATAGATTTTTGTTTCTCTTTATATGCTGCTTGTTCTCTTCGAATTGCTGGAGGTGCAATACCGGCAAGCTGATAGATTTTATTTACGGGGGTTGGCTGCAAACATCCTGTAACTATTCAGGCAGATTCATTGAGGGAGACATCGACTTGTTTGGCGTGTGCTGACATGCACCAAACTGGGCTAGCGTATTCGCCAGCGGCGTAGGCTAGAGATAGTGCTGACGTTCTTACAACCTTTGGTCTTGCGCCCCAGGTCGAACCCGTCAGTCGTCTAGGAATGTTGTCTCGAACACAAACTTTCAGTTTGGTTTTAAGGCAATGTTGTTTAAATGCCAGATCTCGGTCTAAAGTAACGCCCAAGTATTTAGGGTTTTTGCAGTGTTCCAAGTCAACACCCATTCACCTCACTTGCAGCTGACGAGATGCCTGTTTGTTGCGCAGATGGAATGCACATGTCTGGGTTTTCATTGGGTTGGGTTTCAGTTGATTACGGCAGTAATATGAGTCAAGCTCCACTAGTGCCTCATTCAGACTCTTATGCACATCCTCAAACGACTGTCCCTGAGCAGCTATGACTCGGTCGTCAGCATATATATAACTGCTGGTGTTGACAGGAAGTGGCTGGTCCTTTGTGTACACATCCATGAGGTAGGCCATCGACTACGTTTTCCCTGAAACTCTACAAAAAATCGACGATTCTGAAGTAGATTTCTAATTATATCAGTAAATTTTCGACCTCTAGTGATAACGTACAGTTTTTCAATTAGTTGTCGAGTGTTGACAGTGTCGTATGCAGCAATGAAATCAATAAAAACAGCTCCGGTAACCCTTGTCTTCTGAAACCCATCTTCAATAAACTGTGTTAGGCCTAATATTTGTGAGGTGCAGTTTCTTTCATGACGGAAACCCCATTGATGTGAAATGAGTTTGGGCTCTATGACATATGTGAGTCCATTTTGTAAAATTCTTTCAAAAATCTTGTACAAGTGGCAGAGATTATATATGCATGTAATATACTCAGAATTCTTTATGCTCATTTAACTTGGAAGTGAAAGGAAGAAATAGGTAGTTGATGTACAGACCACTATCGATTTTGCGTGGGGCTTAAACTACTGTGGATGGTGGTCATTTAAAAGATCACCTTCTCATATCTGGAAAAAACGACAAAAAAGCATTTGGAATCCAAAGAAGATACAGTTTATTAAATAATTTACTGTATTACAAAAATTGAACACATTACAATATTCAAACAATAAAACACTACCAATCACTATGAAATATTACAAATTCCAATGGTAAACTTGTTATTTAGAATGAAACGGGTGAAAGCAAAGAAGCCGGCCGCGGTGGCCGAGGGTACTGCGGCGCGTCAGTCACGGTCTGCACGGCCACTATTTAATCTCCGTTTTTAAAATATAAGATCACCAACTTACAAAATGCCATATGACCAGATGATGGTGGCATACTCCTCCGAACCCGGTTACCTTTAAATAAATAAGTTTCTTGCAATCTTGGCGGTTTCACTTTTGAAGAATATTAATTTACCCTTTTGGTTAAATAAGGGAGTCTCAGTTAAAAAAATTGTTTTTATTACATACTAGCTGCACCGGGCTACGCTTTGCTGAGGCTCGTTACAGATAAAATGGAAAACAAGACAAGCCATGGCGCACAATTCTGAGCTGTGTGAACACGAATTCGATATACGTCTATACTCGCTGCTCCCCTTATCTCTGAACACCTCTGGGAACCCATACGTCGTTCAGTTTGTGTGTCCTTATCCTCCTCTCTCTGTGCGTCTCCTCCTCTGACAACCTACTCCTTCCGCTCATCTCTCCCCCCCCCCCCCTCTCTTTGTGCATCCATTCCTCCTTCCCCCCACCCCCTCTTTCTGTGCATCTCACTCCCCCTGTTCTTCTCATCGTCACAGTCTCCTTGTTCATTTCCTCCTTCTCTACGTCAATTTCCTTCCGCCCTTTGTCCTCTCTTACAACTCTGTCTAAACTTGTGGCTACTGCTTTCTTTAGTTTTTTGTTCAAAATCTTATTATCTACGAAACGTCTTCACCAAATGCTTTGAAAGTTTGACACAACGTCGCATTGTTACGCGCGCGTGTTTCTGTGTTTCGAATTTTTAATCTACCATAGGTAATATAGATAGTTTGTAACTTAACACAAAGATGTACGACGAGCTGCGACAACACTTAAGCTACCGGCCATTAGCCTTCCTCAGAACAGAGAGCAATCACACAATCGCACGGGCACAGTTCACAGACGCACAACTATCATCTCCGGCCGCCACACTCCGAATCACGCTCTACACTGAGAGGAATTCCAACATAATCCAGTCGTTTTCGAAAGAATTCGAAATTCATTGGAGAGACGAGCACAGTATTGCATCCACATGCAAAGAAGACACTTCGAACATCTCCTTTAACACGTAACCTATACGTGAAATGTGAACTATATGCGACGTAAAATCCAATAGTAAAGTCCAAATTTTAAATTAATGAGTACTAACTGGGACTATGTTTACAATGACGTCAGTGTCGGCTTAAAAACATACATTTGTGATTACCTCGCAAACAGCTCGTTTGCCGACCAATGTTTACTGAGATATTTTTGCTTTTATTATCGAGCATTAGGCAGTGCTTCAGTTGGGCCGGTACGGGGCGGTACGGCGAACCGCCTAAAATTCAAACTCGCTATTAGAGTACCGGCTAAAATTGTTTCTTAAATCTGTTAAAAATAGACCAACTGTAAATTGTCGAATGGATTTCGGAAAGAAAAACTGGAAAGTTATAGCTTCGTTTGAGTTGCGATCATAACCGTCGAATCGTCGAAATTGCACTTTCGCACAATCCTATTGGAATCCGACTGGCGGTCGGATTAGCCAATGGAGAGTTCCGTCTAGTCTGAACCGAGACAGAGAAAATGCTTGTTACCGACTCCAAAGCGTTTGACAACCGTGCTCCAAGAAGATAAACCACTGGAGCGCCGTGTTGCGGTGCGCGCGGTCGTCCGCCGTCGTTGGTTCGAATCCCCCCTTGGGCATGGATGTTTGTGTCGTCTTTAGTATAAGGTAGTTCATGAGTACAAACAATTGAGCAGATAAACCACTACATACGCAAAGTCTTTTGTACCCAATATCGTTGCTTATTCGTTGATGAATGCAAGTGCGAAATTCCGGTAATTCTTTTAAAAATTCAATGGACAGTACATCGTAACTTCGAATCATGAAACACTGCACGAGTTACGTATGTTTTCATGCATAGCACGACACGTTTTGAGAACGACTCACTGTCCAAGATAAAATATTTACCGTAAATATTATGTTTACTTAACCGTCTTTTTCGCACTGTATTCAGTTTAAGATCATAAAATTGTGTGTCGTAACACTAATAGGAACTACAATAGAAGCGAATTTTAATATCTTTCACCAATGCTTCTTCAAACGCCTGGATGTTTACAAGTTCATCAGTTGGTAATACTGCCAGTTTTGCTTCTTCCGGCGGTAGATGCTTTGTTCCGTCTTTAAAAGTTCCACGCAGTTCCATTATCCGAATTTTGTAATGGTTTTCGTGTGATATAATTCTGCTTTAAATTTCCGGCAGCTACACGCACTCTTATGGTCATCTGGAACGGCACTCCTGATTAGTTATGATAAGATGTCGCCGTCCAAAGCCGATGAGTGGTATCCTCATCTACACTAAACCCTTGAATACAATAAAAATGAGTTTAAAATCTGTAAATTATAGCTATATTTTGTTAGTGTATTCACAAGCCTAAATCTTTACTTCCTTGATTTTCTAAAAATATTCATTGGACTTATTTCATATTGCTAGAGCGACTAAAAATTTTTTCGCCGAGCAGATTACCGCCAATTTCTTTTTCAACTAAAGTACTGGTATTAGGATGGCGCAAACTTACATGGTTGAAAGTTTGCGCTATCCTTTTTGATTCAACCTTTATAACCTCCGTGTATAGAATTCAACGTTATGTCAAAATTCCATAGCAATCGGTCCAGAGGTTTCGGAGCTATTTACAGATACATAAGAGTATGCCCAAAAGAGCAACACTGTTAAACGCCGTGTATTTAAAAGATTAGGGCTCAGTACCTGTACCTACTGGTACTTATTTACGAGACGCGTCCAGAAAGTAAGTTCCGTTTGGTAATAAAATGAAATTGTACACAGATACAGAAGAAATTTTTATTGCACAAAATTCTACAACTCTTAAACTACTTTTCCATATAACTGCCGAAATTTTTCAGGCATTTGTCAAACCGAATGTTTGTATAGTCTATGGGACTTAACTACGGGGTCATCAGTCCCTAAACTTACAAACTACTTCTGAACTAGCTAAAACTAAGGACGGCACAAATATCCATGCCCGAGGGGGGATTCGAACCCACGGCCGTAGTGGCCGTGCAGACCGTGACTGGAGCACCTTAGTCACCTCGGCCACCGCGGCCGGCATTTGTCATACCGTGGCACCAGGTTTTGTATACCTTCTTCATAGTTATCTGCCGCCTGTGTCTTCAACCAGTTGGAAACAGTGAAATTTGGGAGAAGTCCATAGCGAGAGCACTAATTGTAAACCTACGGTTTTCCTGGATCTTGTCATCGATCGCGTGAACCAGTTCTTCTGTAAGCAAAGGTGGACGCCCACTTCGTTCTCATCGTGCACATCACTACGCCCGCCATTGAACTGTCGGACCCATCTTCTCACCATCGAATCACTCATCGCATTTGGTCCGTAAACGTCGCAAATTTGCCGATAAATTTCACTTGGTTTAACTTTCCTCGCATTCAGAAACCGAATCACCGACCTGATTTCACAGGCGGCGGGATTTTCAATCAACGCCGACATTTCAAACAAGCACAACAAAGCGTACGTAACTGACAGCGATCTCCAAATGGCGCACGTTCTTCTCCTTGATACACATCGTCTATAGCGCATGTGCGGAACTGCAATCTCAGCGCTGCAGCGGAGATAAATTGAAACGGAACTTATTTTCTGGACGCGCCTCGTATTTCAGTCTTAAGGTATTCCGTCTCTCCTTTCCGCTCTCTGTCCACTTTCTCTCTCCTCCTCTTTCTTCTCTCACTCTCTCTCTCTCTCTTTCTTTCTTTCTCTCAGCTCTCTCTCTCTATCAATCAGTGAAGTGGTGTCTACGTTTATTACTAGGTACCCGACGTCATGCACCGTAGGTAGTCGGTCGTGTTCCTCTGGGTTTGAAGGTTCAATAATTGAGGAAAACCATAGATATTGCGACGTTCGTAGATAAAGTTACCGCCGCCACACACCGTACTATGGCTTACAAAAGGTAGTCCACGTATTAATCAGGGCATAAGCTACCTCTGTTCTAAATTTCATTCATATCCCGCCAGCTATTTCAGCATAAACGCGTAACAAACGAATTAATTAATTATAAAGCATCCTCCGCCATGCATCATACAAAGTTTATTTTAGTACGCCTATAACCTTCACGTGAGTGCAAGCAGTGAGTTGACAAAGTTTTATCGCAATCGCAAGAATGGTATAGCCGTACATAAAATACGAACAAAAAGACAAACAAAGAAACATTGATTTTTATATATTACATTTATTTTCAAATTCGCATTAAAATCATACGTTCGTAATAACAAATTCCTTCTGCTGGTGGTTTTCGCCCCAATGATTCGGTACGGTACGTTTGGTATGCATCAAAACTGACAGCCAAGAAACCGTAATTTAAAAATCTTAATGAAGTATGCTTTCCACTGAAGCATATTTTTAAAAAATCTTACTTTAAATTGTTTGCATAAAATTCACATGGTGTGAACAGTATTTATATTTTAATTGTTTCTTTGAAGATTATCACCTTGAAAAATTAACATAACTATCTTCCAGAGAGAGCTGCTAGAATTTTAAGAAATTTTATTTCATTCTAAACTTCGCCGGAATCTAAAATTATCTGTTTAGTCACTTTAATTAACTGAAATGATTGTAGGTAATCTCAATATATTAACACTGCACTGTTCAGTCATATTTAAAAATTTCATCAGGATCGGAATACAACTCTAGAATCTGACGAAGTCCATATGTAAAGTATCCTCCGTCATGCACCATCCAAAATTTTATGTGACAGTGACCTTCCTCTTGTTTTGAAGGTCAAGTGTCCAAAATATCATGAAGATTTTAGGATGAATGAAGTATCCTTATCCGCATGTCGCATGATGCCACAGGTTTCTAACCATATAATTGTTTATGATGTCATTTCTACTGAACTATATTTCGTGATTAGTTCTTACCCCAACGTCAATCGTTATCTCATGGAAGGAATAAGTGTAAAATTTGTTTCAAATCGGTACACTGGTTTAGAAGCGTCACATGATGCAGCACTTTTTCGCTCATTTCATTGTTTATTACGTTATATTTCCTGAAATATTTGCCGTACAGTCATTTAATGATGTCTATGAACATCGCGAAAGTGCAAGCAATATGTTGACAAAGTTTCATCACAGTTGTCTGAACGGTACGGCCGCGCATAAAATAGGAACACGAAAATTCATATTTATATATTAGACTTCCAACTAAATTTCTTGCTTTGTCATTTTCGACAGCCTTTGTCTCGTTAATAACTCCTTCATATTAAAGCTTAAAGTTTTCCCTTCCCTACAACGCACCTCCATGGACGGTGGCACTATAGTCTCCTCTTTAGCGCCCTTGCCGCTTATAGCTCGATAGATACGGCAAAGTCATACTTCAAAGCATCCAATGGCGTTACCTAGCATTGAGATCAAGATAGTTAATCGCTGAAAATACCTACGTGAGTAACCGCGACATGTTGCCTAATTTAATGGCCGCAACTCACAATATTCCCTAAAGAATTTGGCGTAAAAAATTCCATAAGTAGTTTGCATTTTTGAAGACAGCAATCAACATAGGTCGAACCATCCCTTCCTTTCGCCTCCACAACCTATACCTCATCCTCCATGGCCGGCCCATCCCGCAAACTAAAACCCTTAAATACCTTGGCCTAACCTTAGACAGCCGGCCGTGGTGGCCGAGGGGACTGAGGCGCTCCAGTCACGGTCTGCACGGCCACTATGGTCGGGGGTGCGAATCCCCCCTCGGGCATGGATATTTGTGCCGTCCTTAGTTTTAGCTAGTTCAGAAGTAGTTTGTAAGCTTAGGGACTAATGACCCCGTATTTAAGTCCCATAAGTTCCACAAACATTTGAACATTTTTTTATCTTAGACAGAGACCTTTCCTGGAATCCCCACCTCAAGACCGTCTCCCAAAAAGCCCTATCCCGCCTTAACCTCTTAAAACGCCTATCCGGCCGGACATGGGGATTAAACCCTTCCACCATCCTCTATACCTACCGTTCCCTCATGCGTCCCGTTCTATGCTGCTGCCACCCTGCCTGGATATCCGCTCCCCCCCCCCCCATCTCCTGCTATAATACCCTTCAAGTTCTCGAACGCCTCGCCTACCGCAACGGCCTCCCTTCCCCCAAACGGATCCTTTATGACATCATCCCCTTCCCACACCTGGTCCAATTTCTTCAGCATATCCACGTCAAGTACGTTCAGCACAAGATAGAGTGCCATCACTCCTCTTGAACCCCGGGCCCCTGCCGCGCCTTTACCGACACATCCCTCCCTCCCTTCACCTCCACACCCTCTACACCCTCTCGGAGGATGGCTTCCACCACCTCCCTATCCCGGATGACGTTCCCGGCAACCGTCCCGACATCTATCCCTCCTTCCAAATTTAACCCCTGCAGATCGTCGCCCCCTCCTCCCCACCCGCACCTGTCCCAATCCCTTCCTCCGCTTGGCTACCCCTCCCCATCCGCTTCCCCAGGAGTCCTTCCAGTCCCTCCCCTCCGCCCCTCCCATCACCATTTTTCCTCGCCCGCCGTGCTTCCCACGTCCTACCCCTCTCCCTACCCCGTCCCCACTGCGGAGCCAGTGCAACGATAGTGATTTTAACAGTGTGCAGTGCATCGTGTGTCCAGCGTTTCGTCGTTCTGTGGTTTTAACATCGGACAAAAGCCCCGTGGCACACAGTGCTCAGTGTTGTTTCTCTCTTAATCGGTGTCGTCGTCTCCTTGTGTCTCGTCGTCCGCAATGTGTGTATTACCCGCCGTGGCAACACATTTTACTCACTTTGTATGTGTAATAACAATCAGTCTTTCCCGCCATTTTCATCATGTCATTATGTAAAAGTATCATTTTATAAACCAATTGTCTAATGTGTAATTCGCTCGGCTGTAGAGCAGCATCGTAGGCTGCTGTCAGCCTGCCCATGTGGGCGTTGAAATCCAATAAAGAAAAAAATATTGAAGACAACAAAAATCCCACACCCATGACGTCCTTCATTTCATAAGTATATTACTATACGGCAAGTAGTCAGTGGTCGTAACATGTAAAAGAAACTTTGGAAGCAGTTCAGAGACGAACAGTTAGGTAAGTTACTAGTATATTGGACCAATGCGCGAGTGTCACAGAAATAATGTAAGTAACTTTCATGGACGATGGGAAAGTATCTGTTTAAGATTACCATAGTCGAGATTTATTCAAGAAAATCTGCTCAGATTTCGCCTCAGCGCTACATAGCTCTCAAATTAAGGGTGTAACTTCCGAACTCTGATCTTGACGTACGGAATATAGGTACTGCTAAGTACTCTCTAGTTGCCTCAATTAATAGTGGAACTAGTCAATGGCACAGGTGAATGTACATCTTAGAGACAGGTGCACTCTTATTGAACTGCATTTACCTGCTAATGTTTTAGTAAAGGCTACATTTATAGCAATTATGTAAAGTAATGTATGTTGGATAACGTTTCGTCGTATCTGTTCCAGTGTCATTTATGTCGTTATACCAGTGGCATTGACGAGAGATCCATGAAAGATAAGCGCCCAGTAGGTGAAATTTTTTATAGGGGAGAGTAGTACACAGTGAAACAAAAATTACCCTTTTGATTTTTTCGTATAAAATACTACTCTTTATTTACTCGAAAGAACAATACTTTATCATTATTGTGGAACAAAAGAATAATTTTGCTACAAATTAGTAAGTGAAATAACGATTTTAAACAACCTCCGTAAATGTTTCACTGTGTACCGTGTACAGTACACAGTGAAACAGCTGCCATTTTTTATATTTACTATTTGCCGAGTGACGTATAAAACATCAACATATACTCATTTTTTTCAGTGAATATTAAGTCCACCAAAATTGATTGGAAAAACGAATATACTGGGGGTCAGAGAGCCTCTTAGTAACCATAGGCAACGCAGGTAACAAAATCATTGTAATGTTCTTATGTGAAACACAGGCTATGTCTTCTGCAACTGGGAATAGAAAACGAGTAATTTTTTTGCTTTTCCGAAGGTATGAGACTTCTTATTCAATACCACAAACAACTGACTTCAGGATTTTAGCTAGAAAACATACACTGTTTCACTGTATGGCCTTCATCTTTGTCACTTTTTTTATCATTTTCATTTGAAGCTGTCCTACTTACACGCCATTTTTTTCTATTGTTCACTTCATACTTCTTTTCTCCGAGGTTTTCTTCAATAGCTGCTCATTCTGGTATTAGCAGGAGTCATACATCCATCTGAGGCCAATGGTCCTGTTTCACTGTGTACCAAAGTCACCATAAACTAAAAAGTTAGTCACAACTCTTAACCTACGCATCTACCGAATCTACAACTGGTCAATATATGGCTAACTATGTGTATCTTATCACAAAACATAATATTTCTTTTAGTTGTATGTTATATCGAAAAATATTAAACTTACAAAGAGATGTTAACTGCAACTTCTGACCACCGAAAACCGATAATAACGTATAGAAACAAAAATAATCAACCAAACTGTCCACCATTACAGTCAAAGATGTATTTTATCATAATAAACATACAGGGATCCCAACAAGTAGAAAAAATTGAGATGGAATGTTTCACTGTGTACCGTGTTTCACTGTGTACTACTCTCCCCTACGCTCAACAAGAAATTAAATTTACTGAAATCAGACTACCGTGCTGGCCAAGGAACACTACCTCATCTTTATACCCACTTTACAGTGAATATCACTACACGAACTCTCATTCCAAAGTCAGATGGGACTTCATTGACGAATAACAAGTGAAAGGTGTGGTTGCCAAGTTTCCCGTTGTACAGTAGTGCTAACGTTGTGTGTACCGCACGCGCCAAATGTAGCCAACAACTAAACTGTGGCGAGCACCGGAGCGCAGAAGCAGATAGCGTTGTATCAGTTGGTCCCGAGTTCCGCAAGCGCTGTCTCCCGTGAGGTCGGATGTCGCGTCCGCGTCAACGTCACCTGCGACAGCTGCAAAAGCAGATCACAGAATACGATACAAGAGCAGTTACAACACAACCTCAGCAAAAACAGTGGCGGTGCGTGTATTTCACATTCGGAGTAATGATAACGATGTACACGTAACCCAGCCGCGCTACTCTCTGGTTAATGCTTTTCCCAAGGTAATGCAACATATACCGTGTTTTATGATATTCTTGACGAATAACTTGTAAGTGAGAAAAGGTTAGAAATTTATTGAATTTATTCTTAATTCGTTGGAAGTCTACTCTTATTTTGAAGCCCTACTATAGTAGGCGTAATTTGCGTCCATGTGAAGAAAAACTACGTCTTTAACGCATCTAATTATTTATGACGGAAAATCTAAAGAATGTTTAAATGTTTGTAATAGTATAGACCGAACAGCAGCCATGCGGGGAATGACCGTGCTCTCTTCCTACGGAGTGCTTGGCTGTTCACCGTGGAAGGTTCGAGTCCTCCCTCGAACAAGTGTATGTGTGTGTGTGTGTGTGTGTGTGTGTGTGTGTGTGTGTCTGTGTGTGAATGCTAAGGACATCTCACACGCCCATGCCCGACAGAGGTCTAGAGGTGTTTTTTGATGTTTTGAGCCGCGGTGGAGTAGCCGAGCGGTCTAAAGCGCCTCGCTGCGGAGCGCGCGGTTGCTCGCCGTGGAGGTTCGAGTCCTCCGTGGGGCATGTGTGTGTGTGTTTGTCCGTAGGTTAGTTTACCTAGGTTTAAGTAGTTTGTAAGCTACGGACTGATGACTACGCAGTTTGGTCCGATAGATTTACAAACTTTTGATGTTTTGAATTCTGCCATCAATGGTGCAATAGGGGATGGCAAGTTGTATCAAAATACTTGATTAGGAAAGCATTTTTAAATCTATGAAAACTAATATTTAGAAGTAGAAAAAACCAATGCAGACCATCAAATCTACGCGTGCGAAGCAGGAGGAATTAAGCTAGTGTTTTTATAAAAATGAGATGGACCAAGAGAGAGAAGCGATAGGAGAGGTACTATCTAAACGACTTGTTTTTAGCTAGAGTAAAACCACGGAATTCGGTTAGACGTTACAATTTATAATTTGTACACTACATATCTCACTAACAGATAATTTTACAGATAGTATATACACATACAGCTGAATGCGCCTTCTAAACTGTAGAACAGTACGATATGTAGTTCACGGAAAACTGCCCCATCACGCACAAGGCTTTATTCTATTACTTCTTTAGTACCAACTGTATTAGCAATAGATTTTTAAGCTCACAGCACTTATACAGCTGAACATATACCTGAAAAATTATACAATTTGTCTAACCTATAACTTAATAAATATGAGATCATATATATATTGGAACGGGTGAAAACCAGTCGCATTGTAATCAATTTCTTACTATTAAGACACCCCTGTATTGCAGTCAGCTTAAGGAAATTCCTGAAAGCTAACAGTCATGGTGACAAATTTGCACTGTAAAGCCCGCACGGCTGCAGGCGAAAAGAATAGACGTCTATAGAGGTAGAAGGAAAGGAAGAGAATGAAATAGTGTACATCCAACGAATAGCCATTATTTCTGTCGGATATACCTTTTAACGTCAAGAAATTGCAGTTTCCAGTGAGAATTTCCTTTCCCATTACGATTAATAAATCACAGGGCAATCTATTAAATACTGCGGCGTGGATTTCACATCTGCATGGTTCTCATATGAACAACTTTATGTCGCTTGCTCAAGGGTGAGCTCACGAAAGAATTTATTTGTAGCAACTCCTGTACAAGTAACCATATGAATGGTTTATTATGAAGTTTTGAATTAAATAAATTTATGAATGTTATATATCGTTTGTATCTTGATGATTACCTTTCTTTGTATGGATATGCACTTATTATTTTGTACATTATGCAAGACAGACTTATTTGTTAAGCATTCTCCCATAAATGTAACAAGTCATTAGTAAAAATGAGATGGACAGAGAGAAGGAGCGAGAAGGGATAGGAGAAGTACTATCTCGTGGCTTGAATTAACAAGTTATAATCATAGCCTTTTCAGTAGTTACAGGGGCAACAGTCTGAATGATTGACTGTGCTGGCCTTGTAACATCAGCTAATGTGGCTTTGCCACACAGTTACTGCGAACGGCTGAAAGCAAGGGGAAACTACAGCCGTTAATTTTCCCGAGGACATGCAGCTCTACTGTATGAACATATGATGATGGCATCCTCTCGGGTAAAATATTCCGGAGGCAAAATAGTCCCCCATTCGGATCTCCGGGCGGGGACTACTCAGGAGGATGTGATCACCAGGAAAGACAACACTGGCATTCTACGGATCGGAGCGTAGAATGTTAGATCCCTTAATCGAGTAGGAAAATTAGAAAATTTAAAAAGGGAAATGGATAGATTGAAGTTAGATATAGTGGGGATTAGTGAATTTCGGTGGAGAGAGGAACAGGATTTCTGGTCAGGCAAGTACAGGATTATAAATACAAAATCAGTTGGGGGTATTACAGGAGTAGATCTGATAATGAATAAGAAAATAGGAAAGCGGGTAAACTACTATGAACAACACAGTGATCGCATTATCGTAGTCAATATAGATACGAAGCCAACACCGACCACAGTAGTACAGGTTTATATGCCAACTAGCTCTGCAGATGATGAGGAGATCGAAGAAATATATGAGGAGCTAAAGGAAATTATTCAGACAATTAAGGGAGAGGAAAACTTAATTGTTATGGGAGACTGGAATTCGGTAGTAGGACAAGGAAGGGAAGGGAAGATAGTAGGTGAATATGGTCTGGGCAAAAGGAATGAAAGAGGAAGCCGCCTGGTAGAATTTTGCACGGAACATAATTTGGTTATAACAAACAACAGGTTTAAGAATCACAAAAGAAGGTTGTATACGTGGAAGAGACCAGGAGACACCGGCAGATACCAGATAGATTTTATAATGGTAAGAAATAGATTTAGGAACCAGGTTTTAAACTGTAAAACATACCCAGGGGCAGATATAGACGCTGACCATAACTTGTTGGTTATGAACTGTAGGCTGAAACTGAAGAAACTACAAAAAGGTAGGAAAATAAGGAGATGGGACCTGGATAAATTGAAGGAACCTGAAGTTCTTAAGAATTTCAGAGTGAGCTTTAGGCAACAATTGACAGAAACGGGGAATAATAAAACAGTAGAGGAGGAATGGGTAGCATTGAGAGATGAAATAGTGAAGGCAGCAGAGGACAAAATAGGTAGGACGGCAAGACCTACAAAAAATCCTTGGATATCACAGGAGGTACTAAATTTAATTGATGAAAGGAGAAAATATAAAAATGCAGTAAATGAAACAGGCAAAATGAAGTACAGACGACTAAGAAATGAGATTGACAGGAAGTGCAAAATGGCTAAGCAGGAGTGGCTAGCAGGCAAATGCAAGGATGTAGAAGAATGTATAAATAGGGGAAAAATAGATACAGCCTACAGGAAAGTAAAAGAAACATTTGGAGATAAGAAAAACAGCTCTATGAATATCAAGGACTCTGATGGAAAACCAGTTCTCAGCAAAGAAGGGAAATCTGAAAGGTGGAAAGAGTATATAGAGGCTCTATGAAGGAAATGAACTTAGCGGCAATATTGTAGAAAGGGGAGAAGAAGTGGATGAGGATGAAATAGGAGATACTATATTGATAGATGAATTTGACAGAGCACTAAGAGACCTAATTCGAAACGAGGCCTCTGGAGTAGATGATATTCCCTCAGAGCTACTGAAGTCTCTGGGAGAACCAGCCATGACAAAATTGTTTCACCTGGTGTGTAAGATGTATGAGACAGGTGAAGTACCCTCAGACTATAAGAAAAATGTTATAATCCCCATACCAAAGAAAGCAGGTGCAGACAGGTGTGTAAACTACAGAATCATCAGTTTAATAAGTCATGGTTGCAAAATATTGACACGAATTATTTACAGAAGCATGGAAAAGCTGGTAGAAGCTGACCTCGGGGAAGACCAGTTTGGGTTCAGGAGAAATGTAGGAACACGGGAGGCAATACTCACTTTACGGCTTATCCTAGAAGATAGATTAAGAAAAGGCAAACCTACATTTCTAGCTTTTGTAGATTTGGAGAAGCTTTTGACAATGTTGATTGGAATAAACTCTTTCAAGTTCTGAAGCAAGCAGGAGTAAAATATAGGGAGCGTAAGGTTATTTACAACTTGTACAAAAACCAGACAGCGGTTGTCAGAGTTGAATGGTATGAAAGGGATGCAGTGGTTGGAAAGGGAGTAAGACAGGGTTGTAGTCTTTCTCCAATGTTATTCAATTTGTACATTGAGCAAGCTATAAAGGAAAGCAAAGAGAAATTTGGAGAAGGAATTAAAGTTCAGGGTGAAGAATTAAAAACATTGCGTTTTGCCGACGACATAGTAATTCTGTCAGATACAGCAAAGGACCTGGAAGAACAATTGAACGGAATGGACAGTGTGCTGAAAGGTGCATATAACAAGAGCAAAACTAGGGTAATGGAGTGCAGTGTAAAAAATCAGATGATGCTGAAGGAATTAGATTGGAAAACGAAGCAATAAAGGAGGTAGATGAGTTTTGTTACTTGGGCAGTAAAATAACAAATGATGGTCGCAGTACAGAGGATATAAAATGCAGAATGGCAATGGGTAGAAAAGCGTTCTTGAAAAAGAGAAATTTGTTAACATCGAATATTGATTTAAGCTTAAGGAAGTCCTTTCTGAAGGCATTTGTATGGAGTGTTGCCTTGATGGGAGTGAGACATGGACGATAAACAGTTCGGACAGGAAGAGGATTGAGGTTTTGAAATATGGTGCTACAGAAGAATGCTGAAGATTAGGTGGGTGGATCGCGTAAATAATGAGGAGGTACTGAACAGAATTGGGGAGAAAAGAAATTTCTGGCATACTTTGACTAAAAGAAGGGATAGGTTGGTAGGGCACAGTCTTAGACATCAAGGGATCGTGAATTTAGCATTGGAGGGAAGTGTTTGGGGTAAAAACCACAGAGGAAGACCAAGAGATGGATACAGTAAGCAGATTCAGACAGATGTAGGTTGTCGTTCTTATGTGGAGATGAAGAGGCTTGCTCAGAATAGGGTGTCGTGGAGAGCTGCATCAAACCAGTCTCCGGACTGAAGACCACAACAACAACAATCATAAATAGAATAAAATGTTTAAACAGTAGAATTGTCTGCGATAAGAAATTGGTAGCAATCCCCCCCCCCCCCGCCACACACACACACTAATTATAACTTTAAGAAACACAGAAACTCTGTTTCTCGAGCACTGAATTTGAAATTGCCTACAAATCACAAAGATAGACGTATACGGTGTGACTTTACGGAAGTGATGTCTTGCGGTATTTACCCGCCTAATCTTCAGGATTCTTCTGTAACACCATATTTGAAAACTCTCTAGCCTCTTCCTGTGTTAACTATTTATCGTCCATGTTTCTATAGAATGTTCTCCACATAAATGCCTTCAGAAAAGACTTCCTAGCACTTAAATTAATATTCTGCCATTCTGAATTTTATACAATCTTTATTGCCTCGTTTCATAATGTAATTCCATCATCGTCTCATTCTCTTAGACAACATTCCATGACCATTGTTTTGCTCTTGTTCATCTCATACGCTCCTTTCAAGACACTGTCCATTCCGTTCATTTGATCTTCCAGATGCTCTACTGTCTGTGAGAGAATTACAATGTCACCAGCAAACCGCTAAGTTTTTATTACTTTTCCATGAACTTCAGTTCCTCTGCAAAATTTCTCCTTGCATTATACCACAGCTTGCTCATTATACAGATTGAATAATCAGTCATTATCAGATTGGGAAGAAATTTCGTGGGGTGTCCCACAAGGACGCATCTTAGGGACATTGGTTTTTCTTGTGTACATTAATGACCTGTCATCAATTTCACTGCCAGAAGCAGAGTTCGTTTTCTTTCCAGATGATACAGGTATTGCACTAAATAGTTCTAGAAAGGTCTGCTAATATATTTCTTGCGCAAAGTTTCATCAAGTTTGGAACAAAACTAGAATACGAACACACATACAGACACTCTGTACATAGAATGTTGTGGTCTGCAGTCCGCAGACTGGTTTGGATGCAGCTCTCCACGCTACCCTGTCCTGTGCAAGTCTCTTCATAAGAGTACGTTCAGCAACGTACATCCTTTTGAATCTGTTTACTATATTCTTGCCTCTGTCTCCCTCTACGATTTTTACCCCACACGCTTCCTTCTAATGCTAGCCATTATTTCTGTCGGATATACCTTTTAACGTCAAGAAATTGCAGTTTCCAGTGAGAATTTCCTTTCCCATTACGATTAATAAATCACAGGGCAATCTATTAAATACTGCGGCGTGGATTTCACATCTGCATGGTTCTCATATGAACAACTTTATGTCGCTTGCTCAAGGGTGAGCTCACGAAAGAATTTATTTGTAGCAACTCCTGTACAAGTAACCATATGAATGGTTTATTATGAAGTTTTGAATTAAATAAATTTATGAATGTTATATATCGTTTGTATCTTGATGATTACCTTTCTTTGTATGGATATGCACTTATTATTTTGTACATTATGCAAGACAGACTTATTTGTTAAGCATTCTCCCATAAATGTAACAAGTCATTAGTAAAAATGAGATGGACAGAGAGAAGGAGCGAGAAGGGATAGGAGAAGTACTATCTCGTGGCTTGAATTAACAAGTTATAATCATAGCCTTTTCAGTAGTTACAGGGGCAACAGTCTGAATGATTGACTGTGCTGGCCTTGTAACATCAGCTAATGTGGCTTTGCCACACAGTTACTGCGAACGGCTGAAAGCAAGGGGAAACTACAGCCGTTAATTTTCCCGAGGACATGCAGCTCTACTGTATGAACATATGATGATGGCATCCTCTCGGGTAAAATATTCCGGAGGCAAAATAGTCCCCCATTCGGATCTCCGGGCGGGGACTACTCAGGAGGATGTGATCACCAGGAAAGACAACACTGGCATTCTACGGATCGGAGCGTAGAATGTTAGATCCCTTAATCGAGTAGGAAAATTAGAAAATTTAAAAAGGGAAATGGATAGATTGAAGTTAGATATAGTGGGGATTAGTGAATTTCGGTGGAGAGAGGAACAGGATTTCTGGTCAGGCAAGTACAGGATTATAAATACAAAATCAGTTGGGGGTATTACAGGAGTAGATCTGATAATGAATAAGAAAATAGGAAAGCGGGTAAACTACTATGAACAACACAGTGATCGCATTATCGTAGTCAATATAGATACGAAGCCAACACCGACCACAGTAGTACAGGTTTATATGCCAACTAGCTCTGCAGATGATGAGGAGATCGAAGAAATATATGAGGAGCTAAAGGAAATTATTCAGACAATTAAGGGAGAGGAAAACTTAATTGTTATGGGAGACTGGAATTCGGTAGTAGGACAAGGAAGGGAAGGGAAGATAGTAGGTGAATATGGTCTGGGCAAAAGGAATGAAAGAGGAAGCCGCCTGGTAGAATTTTGCACGGAACATAATTTGGTTATAACAAACAACAGGTTTAAGAATCACAAAAGAAGGTTGTATACGTGGAAGAGACCAGGAGACACCGGCAGATACCAGATAGATTTTATAATGGTAAGAAATAGATTTAGGAACCAGGTTTTAAACTGTAAAACATACCCAGGGGCAGATATAGACGCTGACCATAACTTGTTGGTTATGAACTGTAGGCTGAAACTGAAGAAACTACAAAAAGGTAGGAAAATAAGGAGATGGGACCTGGATAAATTGAAGGAACCTGAAGTTCTTAAGAATTTCAGAGTGAGCTTTAGGCAACAATTGACAGAAACGGGGAATAATAAAACAGTAGAGGAGGAATGGGTAGCATTGAGAGATGAAATAGTGAAGGCAGCAGAGGACAAAATAGGTAGGACGGCAAGACCTACAAAAAATCCTTGGATATCACAGGAGGTACTAAATTTAATTGATGAAAGGAGAAAATATAAAAATGCAGTAAATGAAACAGGCAAAATGAAGTACAGACGACTAAGAAATGAGATTGACAGGAAGTGCAAAATGGCTAAGCAGGAGTGGCTAGCAGGCAAATGCAAGGATGTAGAAGAATGTATAAATAGGGGAAAAATAGATACAGCCTACAGGAAAGTAAAAGAAACATTTGGAGATAAGAAAAACAGCTCTATGAATATCAAGGACTCTGATGGAAAACCAGTTCTCAGCAAAGAAGGGAAATCTGAAAGGTGGAAAGAGTATATAGAGGCTCTATGAAGGAAATGAACTTAGCGGCAATATTGTAGAAAGGGGAGAAGAAGTGGATGAGGATGAAATAGGAGATACTATATTGATAGATGAATTTGACAGAGCACTAAGAGACCTAATTCGAAACGAGGCCTCTGGAGTAGATGATATTCCCTCAGAGCTACTGAAGTCTCTGGGAGAACCAGCCATGACAAAATTGTTTCACCTGGTGTGTAAGATGTATGAGACAGGTGAAGTACCCTCAGACTATAAGAAAAATGTTATAATCCCCATACCAAAGAAAGCAGGTGCAGACAGGTGTGTAAACTACAGAATCATCAGTTTAATAAGTCATGGTTGCAAAATATTGACACGAATTATTTACAGAAGCATGGAAAAGCTGGTAGAAGCTGACCTCGGGGAAGACCAGTTTGGGTTCAGGAGAAATGTAGGAACACGGGAGGCAATACTCACTTTACGGCTTATCCTAGAAGATAGATTAAGAAAAGGCAAACCTACATTTCTAGCTTTTGTAGATTTGGAGAAGCTTTTGACAATGTTGATTGGAATAAACTCTTTCAAGTTCTGAAGCAAGCAGGAGTAAAATATAGGGAGCGTAAGGTTATTTACAACTTGTACAAAAACCAGACAGCGGTTGTCAGAGTTGAATGGTATGAAAGGGATGCAGTGGTTGGAAAGGGAGTAAGACAGGGTTGTAGTCTTTCTCCAATGTTATTCAATTTGTACATTGAGCAAGCTATAAAGGAAAGCAAAGAGAAATTTGGAGAAGGAATTAAAGTTCAGGGTGAAGAATTAAAAACATTGCGTTTTGCCGACGACATAGTAATTCTGTCAGATACAGCAAAGGACCTGGAAGAACAATTGAACGGAATGGACAGTGTGCTGAAAGGTGCATATAACAAGAGCAAAACTAGGGTAATGGAGTGCAGTGTAAAAAATCAGATGATGCTGAAGGAATTAGATTGGAAAACGAAGCAATAAAGGAGGTAGATGAGTTTTGTTACTTGGGCAGTAAAATAACAAATGATGGTCGCAGTACAGAGGATATAAAATGCAGAATGGCAATGGGTAGAAAAGCGTTCTTGAAAAAGAGAAATTTGTTAACATCGAATATTGATTTAAGCTTAAGGAAGTCCTTTCTGAAGGCATTTGTATGGAGTGTTGCCTTGATGGGAGTGAGATATGGACGATAGACAGTTCGGACAGGAAAAGGATTGAGGTTTTGAAATATGGTGCTACAGAAGAATGCTGAAGATTAGGTGGGTGGATCGCGTAAATAATGAGGAGGTACTGAACAGAATTGGGGAGAAAAGAAATTTCTGGCATACTTTGACTAAAAGAAGGGATAGGTTGGTAGGGCACAGTCTTAGACATCAAGGGATCGTGAATTTAGCATTGGAGGGAAGTGTTTGGGGTAAAAACCACAGAGGAAGACCAAGAGATGGATACAGTAAGCAGATTCAGACAGATGTAGGTTGTCGTTCTTATGTGGAGATGAAGAGGCTTGCTCAGAATAGGGTGTCGTGGAGAGCTGCATCAAACCAGTCTCCGGACTGAAGACCACAACAACAACAATCATAAATAGAATAAAATGTTTAAACAGTAGAATTGTCTGCGATAAGAAATTGGTAGCAATCCCCCCCCCCCCGCCACACACACACACTAATTATAACTTTAAGAAACACAGAAACTCTGTTTCTCGAGCACTGAATTTGAAATTGCCTACAAATCACAAAGATAGACGTATACGGTGTGACTTTACGGAAGTGATGTCTTGCGGTATTTACCCGCCTAATCTTCAGGATTCTTCTGTAACACCATATTTGAAAACTCTCTAGCCTCTTCCTGTGTTAACTATTTATCGTCCATGTTTCTATAGAATGTTCTCCACATAAATGCCTTCAGAAAAGACTTCCTAGCACTTAAATTAATATTCTGCCATTCTGAATTTTATACAATCTTTATTGCCTCGTTTCATAATGTAATTCCATCATCGTCTCATTCTCTTAGACAACATTCCATGACCATTGTTTTGCTCTTGTTCATCTCATACGCTCCTTTCAAGACACTGTCCATTCCGTTCATTTGATCTTCCAGATGCTCTACTGTCTGTGAGAGAATTACAATGTCACCAGCAAACCGCTAAGTTTTTATTACTTTTCCATGAACTTCAGTTCCTCTGCAAAATTTCTCCTTGCATTATACCACAGCTTGCTCATTATACAGATTGAATAATCAGTCATTATCAGATTGGGAAGAAATTTCGTGGGGTGTCCCACAAGGACGCATCTTAGGGACATTGGTTTTTCTTGTGTACATTAATGACCTGTCATCAATTTCACTGCCAGAAGCAGAGTTCGTTTTCTTTCCAGATGATACAGGTATTGCACTAAATAGTTCTAGAAAGGTCTGCTAATATATTTCTTGCGCAAAGTTTCATCAAGTTTGGAACAAAACTAGAATACGAACACACATACAGACACTCTGTACATAGAATGTTGTGGTCTGCAGTCCGCAGACTGGTTTGGATGCAGCTCTCCACGCTACCCTGTCCTGTGCAAGTCTCTTCATAAGAGTACGTTCAGCAACGTACATCCTTTTGAATCTGTTTACTATATTCTTGCCTCTGTCTCCCTCTACGATTTTTACCCCACACGCTTCCTTCTAATGCTAAGTTGACAATTCCTTGTTGTCTCAGAATGTGTCCTACCACTCCATCCCTTCTCTTTGTCAGGCTATGCCAGAAACTCCTTTCCTCCCCAATTCGGTTAAGCACCTCCTCATTAGTCACGTGATCTACTCATCTAATCTTCATCATTCGTCTGTAGCACCACATTTCAAAAGCTTCTATAATAGTTTTGTTCAAAATGTTCAAATGTTTGTGAAGCTTATGGGACTTAACTACGGGTTCATCAGTCCCTAAACTTACAAACTACTTATGAACTAACTAATACTAAGGACGGCACAAATATCCATGCCCGAGGGGGGATTCGAACCTCCGACCGTAGTGGCCGTGCAGACCGTAACTGGAGCGCCTCAGTCCCCTCGGCCACCGTGACGGGCTATATTTTTGTCTGAATTCCTTATCGTCCACGTAGAATAGAAGACATAATAGAAAAATATATAGCCTATGTCTGCACAAATGTTTATTGGAGCATAGTGGGAAAATGGGTGAATAAATTTTCGATATTTTTCTTATCAACTAAGAAGCATTCAAATAACTTTGTAAATGACACTGACCTCATGAAATGTACGGCACATTAAACTAACGCCATTGGGTTTTTTACCGTAAGTAATTTACATGAAAAAGACATCCTGGTCTGTTACAACGCGTATTTTATGTAGAGAAAATTCCTACCACACATTACAATATACTTCCTGAGATAAGTAGTTAGTGTGTTTGTTTGGAATGTTATTTAGAATTCAGATTTTTGTTGGGTGAAATAACTTGAAAGCAAGAAAATAAATGACTGCGACGACAGCCGTTTTCTGGGCAGAAGAGCTTCTGAGAGTAGCTGCTGTAATAGTTAACTAGCTTTACCCGTGTATTCCAGGAACACCTTAGCGACCGCGATACTTTGGACGCACCTACACCAGACGGCTGGCTTGCACAGCAGCGCGCGGCGGGTATATACGACCGCTCCGAGTAACAGACCTGTTACGGCTGGTTATGCAAATTCGGATCGCCTTTAGCACAAGCCCTATCTTGATGACGTGTTAATTGAACGGCGCGGAATTCTGCCCGCTGTCGTTAGCATAACGGGTAACTGGATAATCAAAGTCAACGCCATATCTCTCCATAACGCCTACCGTGCTTCCGAAAACGGAGCCGAGGACATTATCAGTAAATACTGCACCAGGGGAAAGCGCTCCCAGCGAAGCGCAGATTCTGGAGGATCTGTTTCTTGTCGTTGTCGTTAACACCTACCGATATATACAATCCTTGAAAGACTAATAAATTTATATAAAGACGATATATTCATAGTGTGTTGGGAAGAAATGATCAGTATTATTTTTCATATCCTATTGCCTAGCAGACACAGGGTCCAGTGCCGAATCTAGAGGGAGCAGAACAAGTTGAAAGACTACAGACAGAAAATTTATTTTGATAGAACACGTACATTAGAATTTTCTGCATACATGGTTGTGAGAGAGGAGAATAGAGAAGATCAAGGGGACATATCGGGTGAAAAATGAGAAGAGTAGGAGAAAAGAAAAGTACACTATATACAGTTCTTCAGAGACTGGACACATACTTAGACACAAGGGGTTCATACATGACATCATCGTAGGGAAGATCAGTGTAACTGCACGACGAGGAAGGAGAAGAATTCAGTAGCAGGATGACTTGAAAGATGGAAGGAGCTACATCAGATTAAAGGAAGAAGCTTAAGACAGGGAACATTTGAATCATAAATTCTCCGTACGAAGACACGGACCTGCCACCAGGCAGAATACTACATCATAATAATAAACAATGAGATGTGCGATAAACTGCTGCAACATGCTCCTAACCACTGGACCAATTTCAGCCTAATTTGCTGTGGGTGTGACAGCTGCCTACGACACCGTGTTCAGGAGGCATGAAGCGTATGGTACGTGGCAGAGGGTATTTTACTCATGGACAGACGAAATCCACAGTTTTGTTACGATTTTGATGAGATTTTGCACATTTGACCTTCAAACCAAGAGGATGGTCACTTTTGGTGTAAGATCATGTATAACACGAAGCGCAGAAGATATGACGGCGTACATAATGAAATGCGCGAAAAACTGTTGCTTCATGGGACAGTCCTGCAAATCTCGTAAACCACAGGATCGATTTCAACCAAGTTTGAGTGATATATTCCTTACCGTGAGATGATAATTGCTCTATGGGTGAGAACCACCTACGATACATTGTTGTTCGTGAAATATTATGTCAAAAACAATGACAGACATGATAAAGCGTCTACTGACGCAAAAGGTTTTAATTTGCTATGTCTTCAGAACTATATTCGCGAAAATTTTCACTTGCAAGTATCGTAACATTACACTCAACGCTCGTGGAAAACTACACTATTCTTTATCACATTGTTCAGGAGCAGTGCAGTCATAAAGACTGAGCCACGTGAAAACAAAAGTACAGATACAGGTGAAACGCACAGAGTGGGGAGAAAGCAATGAACAGATGGGTAATAAGGACATGAACTAACGTAAAAATGGACTAAATACATACCACGGCTACGCCTGGATTTCAGCTAGTAGATAGATAATCGCGAAAAATAGAATATATGTTTGTTACTCTTACATACTAAAACAGCGGGTCGGAGATATCATTAGGGGAGAGGATTGTGTTTTGGAACATTTTTTACATTTTAATTTTTTATACTATAATTTTTTTACAAGAAATTTGAAAATTTACCCCATCACAGGCACCAATTTTAGGTAATGTTGAACGAACAGCATTTAGGCTAGCTCCAATATTTACACAATTACTCACCAATCAAGACTTTTGTGACACTTGTCCAAAGGTACATCCAATGGTTTCACCTTGGGACAGTGATAGTTTTACCTTGGGACACGGTGATGTATTTCAGTTTCTTAGTTTTATGAATGAAAAAATCGTTTTGGAATCATGTAGTAATTGTTTGTTAGTCCAAATACAAAAGTTATTTTACCTTAAAACAAGAGATGGTGGGAATAAAATATTAAATGAATGAAACCCACGACACACCACTGGAGCTGGTAGTTCTTTCACTATATTACTGCGATTAACAGTGCTGATGTTCTCAACATTAGGGAATACAAAATGGTCCTTTGCTTCCTTAAGAATTTCACAGTTACATCTTGTTCTGTGTTTTCTAAAACTACTCCTGCATAGTACAGATGAGATCTACCTCTGATGTCAACTTTTACCAAGACCCAACTACCTTGAGAACAAGAAAGTGTAACTTTTCCAGATGGTAGGAAGGATGAGAAATCCTCTTCTTCAGATGACAAATATGCCACCTCCAGAGCTACTGCCGAGCTCGGGAATTTCTTCATCAGAAGACCTGGAAGATGAAAACTCCTTTGTCCGTTTAGTGGCTTCTTTCTTTGGGAAAAGACTTCTTTTTTCCCTCTTCAATTCTTTATTTTTCTTGTGTATCAGAGACAATCATACACCTTCCAGGCGTCCCAAGGTGCAACCAGAGAACTGTCCCAAGGTAAAACCAAGTATCCTAATCTATGTACACATTTATATCGTTATAACTGATTGTATCAATAGCTTGCTTAAACAATGCCCTACAACATTGTGTGTCATAAATATCAATAATGGTACTTAGCTTTAATTTATATCTTCTAAGGATAGTGGCTAAATTGTACTTTCAAACACGAAAACTTGTAAAACTCCTTCTCACATCTCAAACATCATCCAAATACAACATGGCCTCCAATTCCCTCTGAAAATAGGCCTGACAACTTGACTTCATAGTACTTAAAGTATCCACTAGAGTGCACTGCCTGTATTAAAAAGTGTTTCAAGGTAAAACCGTCCCAAGGTAAAACCGTTAATACCGTCCCAAGGTACAACCCTTTCCCCTACCCTTGATTAACACATAAACGACCTTTTGTAAACATAGCGAAGGGTACCTTTAAACATCTTATGATAGAGTATGACCGAACACCACGACAAGTGGCGTATTTACGTACTTTTTGACGAAGAATCTTTTATAGACAACAAGCCACAGTACGGTACATGGCGGAGTGTACCTTGCAACAGATTTCGTTTTACCTATCGTCGTAAAAGTTGGCACATATGTATAATTTTTCTTTTATAGGGAGAAGTAAGAGATGTTCTAGAAGCGGTGGAGGAGCAGATGTACATAATGAAGAATAATTTATTTTACTGGTTAAACTAAAGACAGGATTGCACGAGAGTCGTAGAATAAAAGAAACCAATCGCTGCGCGGGCGTAATCGGTGGATATAAGATCGTGGAAGAAAGACAACCTGAGAGGTTTGTGTTCTGAGAAAATAATATTTTGAAGTAGTATTAAATCTACGAGCAATCCAATCATGTAGAAACAGCAGCGTTGAAGAGCAGAGTAAACAGCAACCTCAGCAAGCGCATCACTCACCTGACGAGGCCGTTCAGGCTCCTTTTCTTCGGCATCGTACAGAGTAAGACTTTCTGCCTGATTAAAAAGTGTTCAGCGGATGCCTGTTTCTACGGCAAATATTATTATTGGCGAAGCTCCGTGCCAACGAGTGGAGACTTCAGTGCCTTGCCTGCTTGTGAACGGACAGCCCAGATCAGCACAGACATTCGAGGAATAAATAATTAGAACGTAACTCTGTTCTTTCTTGTTGGTAACGAAAGAATCTCCCGCAACCTACTAATTAAGATAAATTACACATCTAATTAACATTTAAATGGTAAGAAAGTAGCGAACCCAGCAAAGCACCGTCGCGCAGTGGAAATTTCGTAACAAATGAAATATAACTGAGGTGTGATTATTGCTAGTCCTCTGGACGGAGCAAAGCTTGGCAATTATATGTATCCCAAAAAGCTCCCTTCCCCATCTTCCCTCGTTTACACATTTCCTCGTCGTATTCCTTAGCAATAAATCAGAAGGACAAACAACAGATCACATTTGCGGTAAGCAAAGCTGTCACGTATTGCACACAGGTGTCAGTTACTGTACGTCAATTGTGTTGTTATGTTATTACAAATGTGTTCAATTTGTCTGATACCGATGTATTTGAACCTACATATGAATAATATATAGTTTTCAGTACACTCTTTTATTTTTCCCATTTTATTTTTAATACTGCGATGATGCGATGGACGACTGTGGAAACTTCTCCTTTACTACTCCTAGCGCTTTTGCGTTATTCATAACGAGACGAATGTGCCTCTTGGAATATGTTTTGCTTTTCCGTTGACAGTAATTGTATGTTTTCGTTTCCTATCTCCAACAAAGTCTAATTTGTGTTAAATTTTCAAGGTAATTTAAAGGTATAATTGTGATCTTCGTAGTCTGAAGTCAGTTACCATAAATAAAGAAATTATTTGTGTCACTATATTAATTTTATAATTTAATTTCGAGCACTGATTACCAAAGATGTTATCCAAAATTACTATTAACGTACTTCTGAGACGATATGGCTTGAAGGAAATTGACACATTTAATTCCACTACACCCACAAATGTGGCGTGGGAAAAGGAACCTCTTCTTACGAAACTAAGCCAAAAACTACATTCAGTGAAAAAAAGTAACAAACAAGAAACTAATAACGAATGAAAATTTGTCAGATATTCTACATTATCAATTACAAAAACAGTAACAAACAAGAAACTAATAACGAATGAAAATTTCTCAGATATTCTATGTTCTCAATTACACGGCACTCTAAAAGGAGAAATAACTAAGGGCTGTTCGAAATATAAACTAAAAACAGTTTCTTCCTATACCTACATTGGAATCGTTTGTTGTAACTTTATGTATATACAGTAGATGACTATAATAGGAGTGATCAAAGTGTAATGTTAATTTCTGTCGTTGTAAACCGCATGAAAGAGAAAACCCATCGTTATATATCGCTACTTATTTTTAAGAACACTTAGAGACCTAACGAATCGCAAGTACTCGTCCAAAGGCCCGATTACCATTAACATCAAACTCTGTGGGAGCGTTTTGTGTGCATCCAGGGTCATAGTAGTCTAGATATGTTGCATAAATACTCTACAAGATGCCGCAGTTATTTGTTGCACCACAATAACATTGTTTTCGTCGACCGTAATATTTTATTTGCTCTAACATATCTAACGCCTATCGGCGGTACGCCATTCTCAAAGGAAAAACAATCAGTCGGTGGTTTATGGACATCAAACAGAAGACTGGATCTGTCTAATATAAGTTCACACTATCTCATCAACGTCTGTGACATGTAAGTGTAAACTGAGTACAATCTTATAATCGGGGACATTACACACCATCTCTTTTTCCCTTAATGATCAAATCAGTGATATAGTTTTTTCCTACATCACAGTGAGTGAAACCACCTAAATGGAGCATACATTTACCAACTCCGCCACGCTGATTTCGGAGAGCATATGTAAAAATAATATTGTGGTCCATTAACAGTAAATGAAAAGCGAAACACGTCATTTCATATTCCATGAATATTTAAAATCTTTCACAGTACAAATAATGAAAATTACATTATAATGTCATTACCCATTTCCACGAGTCCATGTGTAGTTGTTTCACATCAGACGACGGGCGCGCTAATCCTGTTATTAACGGTTCTTAATCCGGATGATAACACAATAGCATTTATACACTTTGCTAAAATGGCGGTGCTCCGCTTCATTGTTTTGAAAAGTAAGAGAACGTTCTGTCGTTTTGCACCAGTCTCACAGCATTACAGCTACATCTATATCCAGAAGTTCATAAATGGGGTAGTGCCAAAGGCAAGCCATCAATCTAAAAATGCTCTATTTTACAATTAATTTTGTTTTGTAATATTCTGTCACTTTTTGGAATAACTGCTCTGTTTCAAAAAGGGAATTTATTGGGCAGACGCGGGAGGTTCGAGTAATATGTGGGATACGCTCGCATACCTCTTGTCGACCCCTGTTTAGTGGGTACAGTACATACGAGGCGCGTCCAGAAAGTAAGTTCCGTTTCAATTTATCTCCGCTGCAGCGCTGCCATTGCAGTTCCGCGGTCGGCCGCGGTGGCCGAGGGGACTGAGGCGCTTCAGTCACGGTCTACACGGCCACTACGGTCGGGGGTTCGAATCCCCCCCCCCCCCCCTCGGGCATGGATATTTGTGCTGTCCTTAGAGTTAGCTAGTTCATAAGTAGCTTGTAAGCTTAGAGACTGATGACCCCGTTGTTAAGTCCCATAAGTTCTACAAACATTTGAACATTTGAACATTTTTGAGCAGTTCCGCGCAAGCGCTGTAGACTATTTGTATCAAGGAGAAGAACGTGCGCCATTTGGAGATCGCTGTCAATTACGTACGCTTTGTTGTGCTTGTTTGAAATATCGACGTTGATTGAAAATCCCGCCACCCGTGAAATCAGGTCGGTGATTCGGTTTCTGAATGCGAGGAAGGTGAAACCAAGTGAAATTTATCGGCAAATTTGCGATGTTTACGGACCAAATGCGATGAGTGATTCTATGGTGAGAAGATGGGTCCGACAGTTCAATGGCGGGCGTAGTGATGTGCACGATGAAGAACGAAGTGGGCGTCCACCTTTGGTTACAGAAGAACTGGTTCACACGATTGATGACAAGATCCAGGAAAACCGTAGGTTTACAATTAGTGCTCTCGCTATGGACGAAAGAAACTGTTTTCAACTGGTTGAAGACACAGGCGGCAGATTTCTATGAAGAAGGTATATAAAACGTGGAACAACGCCATGACAAATGCCTGCAAAATTTCGGCAGTTATGTGGAAAAGTAGTTTAAGAGTTGTAGAATTTTGGGCAATAAAAATTTCTTCTGTATCTTTGTACAATTTCATTTTATTACCAAACGGAACTTATTTTCTGGATGCGCCTCGTATTTTCCTTAATATAGTTTGTTGTTAATAATATTTGGTTATTCCCAAGAGTTAGCAGCTTTCATTCAGTTAATTCTAGACAGAATAGAATCTGCATCCTTGTGCAGAAAGGTGTGCAATATTGTGACGCATCAGTATTTCATAAGCTGCCACAAGAATTCAAAAAGATTAGTAGTAAACCACGCACTTTCAAGACTAAGCTGAAATACTTCTTCACAGCTCACTCTTTCTGTTGAGGAATTTATGGAAAAATTAAAAACTAATTTATGTGTTATATTGTTGCTTCTTTTTACTTATGATTAGACCTGTCGTGTGCATGGGATTACTGTAAGTTTCTCTTTATTGGTTACTACTCCTTTGTTATAATCTAAATAAAATTCTAGACACAGACGACCTGAGCAGTTAATCCATATTTACACAAACTTTGATCTTAAAGTTTCCTGTCCTGTTCATTATTACCGCCAGTATCTATAAGGCTGATCCACATGTACTCGTATAGTTACTGTTATGGGCAGGTAACACTGATGAGTAATTATTTATTATACATAAGTTTCCACTGTAATTAGTATTATTTCAGTATCGCCGAGACACTTTGAGAATGTGCGTTGTCAGAAGGTCTCTACCACTGCAGTTGGGACAGAGGAATTGTGGTGCGCAAGCTAAACAGGTATGGCATTAGTTTCACACTACACCAAGACATTCTCTAAGTAAATGCACATTTCTTGTGACATAACTTTCACAAGTCAAAAATCTTAATTTCGGAAATTGCTTTTCTGCCGTCGCATTTACACTTTGACCTGAAGCGGCCTTGCTATGAGGTGCAGGCAAATGAAAACCGAACATCCGCCACAGAGGGAGCATGGAAGTTTCGAACAACAAAACGCTTTTAGGTATTTATCCCTTTGGGGGAGGAGACGATCAATTCCTGTTTCGGCCATCTGTTCGTCCAGCTGAAACCAACGTCCCCATCGTTTCTCTTTAAGTCGTCAAAGACGTGGAAATGACACGATTTCCAACCATATCGCTGAACCGTACTCTTTTTCCGACACGCTATGCAAAACACCTCGTGATAGCGATGTGCGTGGCCTCGAGAGCATAACTCGAACCCAGATCTAACGAACTACTCATGCGAACCAGCCAGTGGTGCCGAAAAAATTAAGCTACAAGCGGCAGTACACAAGACCATGTACATTCCATTCAAAAGGCGTCTTCAGATTAAATGGAACCAAAACACGCAGAAAACTAATGGCGCGTCACCTGCTTATGGAATATCTCCCCAATTGTGCAATTGGATTCACGATTTACTATCAGAAAGTTCGTTGTAAGTCATCGAGTAAAACAGAAGAGATATCTGGCGTTCCACAGGGAAGCGTTATAGGTCCCCTACTCTTCTTTGTGTTTATAAACGATTTAGGAGACAATCTGAATAGTTCCCTTAGACTGTTCGCGGATGATGCTGTCGTTTATCTGTCAGTGAAGTCAACAGAGGATCAAAAGCAACCTTGAACATCACTTGGATCACCAGGATAACGACTCCTAAGCCAGCTATGAAGGCAATGCACAAACTGGCCAGACACAACACTAGCACAGAAGTTACACGTTACCGATTTGCAGACATTGGCTTATTCTGTCACTGGAAGCTGTAATCTGGGAGAACAAATAACGGGCGATATGAAGTGGCAAGAACATACTGATTTAACTGTTAGAAAAGGAGATTCGATTGGAAAAAGTTGAGGGAGTATATGACTCAACGAAAGTAGCTTACAAAACACTTGTTTGAGCAATACTTGAATATTCTCGTCAGTCTGGGATCCATACTGGGTGGAAACGATGGAGAAGATTCCAGGAAGAGCAGCACCCTCCGTTGCAGGTTACTTTAGTGTCCGCGAAAGCGTCGTGGAGGTAATCAACCAATTTCAGCGGCAGACGTTGTAAGAGAGGCATTGTGCATCAGAGTATGACCTACTGTCAAAATTCGCAGATTGCACGTTTATGGAAGATTCAGTCAATATACTACTTCCTCCTACGTTTATATTGTGGAAAAACCATGAAGATAAAATGAAAGGGATTAGAGTTCATGCAGAACCTTGTCGGTAGCCAACGAGCTTATATTTCATTGAGTGGCTATCACACAACTTACAGCGCTCCTTCCGGCAACCTCTGTAAACTCGGCCACCGTATTGACGATGGTTAGAACACTTGATATGAATCTATAGTTTGTTGTTGGACGTGAAGTTCTATATTTACTGCTTGTTGTAATAACTGTATATTTTATGTACAATTTTTGCTGCTGAAATATTCTTAAAATATGTTCAGCCTTTAATTACACAAATCGAAGTGATAAAACCAGAAATATTTCATGGAAGAACACCAAACGTTTTGCGTTGTTTTCTCTCAATCTGTCTATAGAGAAAATACCTGCCATGCTACCTAGTTACCGAAAGAGTGACGCTTCAGATGGCCTAGCCTGCAATTCCCTTGCAGCAAACACCATAAAAAATGCTCAGTTTTTGAGATATTTATTTTTCATTTGCTACTGTGGTTGATGGAAAGCATCTCATTTTTTGAACAACGAAATAAAATAAACACTTTTGTTCGTCTACACCTTCTTTAAAATATTATCATTTATTATTGACAATACTTGACCGAGCGTTGTTGGCATCTAATCAGAGCAAATTGTGGAAAGAATGGTACCAGCTAGATTTTTTTTTTACTTCTTAAATATCTGTGTTCTATGCAACAATTATTCACTTAATTCAGCTATTGCGGCGTGGAACGGTTTTGTGGCAGCTGACTCAGGCGCATTTCCATTGCGTTATATTTTTGTCACTTTGTTCTTTGTACTCAAATTTCGCCCACCAAAATTTACAACCAAACCCTATGACCACAGTTTTACAAGTATCTTGACTCTATGCGTTTAATAGACACAAGATAAATGTGTGGCTGACTTTATGAAAGCAGTTGTTACAACATATTAACAATAGATACAAATCCATGCTCGTGATTGTTTGTCATAATATTTGCTGTTCACTCTTAAGTTGCGTAGCACATTTTGACCATGTACTTGCATTATAATGAACAAAAAAATGTTCAAAGTGGCACTTTCATTGTTGTTGCAGACCTTGTTGCTACACGCTAGTATTATGAGAATTGAACACAGTGAACTTCACACAAACAGCTTTATTTCGACACCTCCATCTTACAGCAGTGAAAACAGTCTGAAGTAAATTACAACACTTCCTGCTGAGGGCAGCACCGTCAACACAAATTACAAAACCGTCAGTAGATGGCGTAAATGTTCATTCTCAATCATTCGCAACCCGCAACATCCTCCCCACCCTGGTCTATCTCCAGGGGAATGACCAGCTGAACCGGTCGACAGATCTTAGTTCCATCGGGCTGCCGGAGAATGATGCACCTGATCATGATGCACCAGGCCGCACTTCTTCCACCATCTACATACCACTGCTCTCTTCCACACGTGTCGGGGTTTCATATCCTCCTGAAGAAGAACAACCTCTCCTATTCTGGGTTCTCGTCTTGATGGGTATCCTTTCACTTCATGGTAGTTTCTTAGTAGCAACAGGTACTCGTTTTTCCATCTTCGCCAAAGGTCTTCATAAAATTTCTGTCTGCGTCGGCACTCCTTGGCCAGATTTTTCCTCATTGCTGGTTCTGGCCCATATGGAATAGTGACTAGTTTGTCACCATTTAGGAAGTGAGCTGATGTCAACGCCATGTCACTCTCTCCTTGAGTGATGGGTCTCGAGTTTATTATGGCTTCTATTGAAATCAAAATGGTGTTCAGGCTTTCTACATAAACTTGAGACCGACCAAGTACCTTCCTCAAGCAGCGCTTTACAGAGCCAATCATGCGTTCCCACCAACCTCCCCACCAAGCCGCATGTGGTGGTATGAACTTCCAAGTGATACCGTGGTGGGTACAGTAGTACCGAACTGCAGTGTGCTGGATCGTTTGGAACAGATCTGCTAATTCTGTGTTAGCTGCGTGGAATGTTGTGGCGTTGTCAGAATAAACAGTGACTGGTAGGCTTCTCCGTCCTGCAAAGCGTTGCATAGCCATCAAAAATCGGTCAGTTGACATACCTGTAGTGAGCTCAATATGGATTACCCGGGTTTCGGCACCAAAATGTTGCTACACACTAGTATTAAGAGAAATGAACATAGTGAACTTCAAACAAACAGCTTTATTTCGACACCTCCATCTTACAGCAGTGAAAACAGTCTGAAGTAAGTAGATGGCATAATTGTTCATTCTCAATCATTCTCAACCCGCAACAGACCTCAACTGTTATTTGTCGAACTGGAACTATGTTACTGACATGTTCGTGATATTTAAATACCAAATTTTTAAAAATTACTCCATCAGGGTCGTCAGTTCGCAACTTTGATAAAGTCTGGAGTCACCGACGAATCCTGATGCTTATTCATATTCAAGATTCAATCTTTATTTAAAATGTGGAACTGTGTAAATAAGTAAAATTCTCTCGTGGTTGTCACATACCAGTTGTCAGCCGATACCCTAAATAAAATGGCGGACGCCGGGTTAAATTGTCTCAAACACGGCGGACCTATCCACTGTATGAAATGTAAGCTCTAAGCCGAATTTTCCCGCGAACCAAAGACGATTGAAGGTGGAAATGGAAAAGTGAAAGTGGTAGGCAAAGTAACATGGGTGTGGTGGGTAGACGGTGTGTCTGACGGCATTCCCGGGTCGTTTTGGCTTTATGGCGTGTCAGAGTTATGCGAAGTCTATTCACAGCGCTGCGCACTGATTGTGATACTACGCTCGAGGTACACAACATGTGTAGAAACTCTGCAGTCGGATGAGATAATCATGACTTTACGTGAACTGGTGCCAGTCTTTTGTATTTCGCGTAATTTTAGTTTGGCACCACAGTAGACGGAGCCGCTGATGTCTCGGTGCACGCGGCAAGGACGCCTGGATTGCAAATGCGCAGGCGCAAGCTGTCTCGAAATGGCCGTCTACCTGGCATTCTGGACCTATTAACGTTCTCCTCAAGTCGGGATCGTCACGTGTGTGGTTGGCTCGTGCTGCACCGTTTAAACAGCTTCTCTTGCCTGATGGCGACCACATTGCATGTTCTATGAGCTCCATACCACTCTGCTACCTTCCTCGCCACTGTCCACCGTATTTCCAATGTCAGCGAGGAGACGACATTGGTTTCGGAATTTTGTATTTCTTTTATTTAAAATACGTGAAATTCAGAACTCGTACAGCCATCAGCGAAAACCATTCGATGCAACGCTATAAAACTTGGAAGTTTTTTCACGATCAGTAATTATATGTACCATCTCCGTCAATCGCCAGGACTCTTCAGTAGCGTTGTAGAATGCAACCAAAACTATTTTACAGTCGATAGATCGAATCCTGACATTCCTTTTCCTTCTTTTTTTCATTGTGTTCAAATCTTTACACCTTTTTAATTTAAAATTCATATAATATATTGTAATTCACACGTATGTAATCGTAATTTTTGAGTGAAAAATACATGTCTTTTCTTTATTCTTAATTTTCATTATTTTAAGAAAAGTTGTTAATAATCATAGTTTCAACTAAAAAAATCACAAATTAAAGTTTTGCAGTATGCATTTTACTAATAATTGACGATGGGGGTTGCTTTGCTTCTTCACTTTGTGGACAGTTTTACAATATTGCTCCAAAAAGGTAATTTATGATGTTAATAAAATGTTGATAATAATAATGATGATGTCGGCGGTGGCCAAGCGCTCTGTGCACGGTCACTACGGTCGGGGGTTCGAATCCCCCCTCGGGCATGGATATTTGTGCCGTCCTTAGTATTAGCTAGTTTCATAAGTAGTTTGTAGGTTTTGGGACTGTTGACCCCGTAGTTAAGTCCCATAAGCTCTACAAACATTTGAACATTTTTTGAATAATGATGATTTCAATGAAATGAAGTATTGTAAATTAAGAATAATCTGAAGACGTATATATTTATAAGAATTACCATTAATTATGTAGTAGTGTAGTAGTTACCATAAAAATCGATAAAATATATTTTAAAAAAATGGTGGGTTTCAAACGGTCACACTACGATTTCTTGATTATTACTTAACAACACTGTCACATAGCCAAGGCGACTGTCTAAAACTATAGTGATATTACGGAGCGAGGTGGTACAGTGGCAATACAATTGATTCGCATTCTGGAGGACGGTGGTTCATATCCACCTACGGCCATTATAGATTCAGCTTTTCCTTGATTTCCCTGAATCACTCCAGGTTCTTTAGAAAGGGCAGGGAGAGTTCCTTTCCCATCGTTACCCGAACAATCCGAGTCTCAGCTCCATCTCTAATGACCACTCTGTCGACGGGGCGTTAACCCCTAAACATTTTTCCTTACTTTATCCAGATATTATGTGTCATTAAAAAGTCTAAGGAAACTTGAAAGACGAGTTTATCGAAAAAGTTTTAGAGTTGCATCGAATGGCTTACCCTTAGTCCTATTTGCGTTCTGAACTTGACTTACCATAAAAATAAAAAAATTTCCAAAATTAGATATCGATGTGGTCTCCTTCGTGAGTGTTAATATTTCATTCTGCGCCGCAACTGTTGCTTTTCACAAACGGCATCTAGAAATCAGCTCATCTGGTTCCTGATTTAATGGATGATGTTTAAGATGTATGAGAGAGGCGACATATCCTCAGACTTAAAGAAAAATTTAATAATCCTTATTCCAAAGCAATCAGGTGCTGACAGGTATGAAAAAGTCAGAACCATCAGTTTAATAAGTTATGGTTGCAAAATTTGAACACGAATTCTTTACACAAGAATAGAAATTATGGTGGAAACTGACCTCGAGGAAGATCAGTTTGGATTCAGGAGAAATGTAGAAACACGGGAGGCAATATTTACCTTACGTCGTATCTGGAGAAAACTTTTGACAATGTTGAGTGTAATACACTCTTTCAAATTCGGAAATCAGCAGGGGTAAAATATAAGGAAAGGAAGGTCACTGACAACTTGTACAAAAACAGACAGTAGTTATTAGGGCATGAAAGGAAAGCATTGGTTGAGAAAGGAGTAAGACGAGGCAGTAGCGTTTCTACAATGTTATTCAATTTTCACATTGATTAAGCTATGAAAGAAAGCAAGGATAAATCTGAAGAAGGAATTAAAGTTCAGAGCAAAGAAATAAAAAACATTGAAGATTTGCTAATGTCATTATAATTCTGTGAGGGACAGTAAAGGACCTGGAAGAGCAATTGAATGGAATGGACGGTGGCTTAAAAGGAGCGTTTAAGATGAATATTAACAAGAGCAATAGAATGATAATGGTAAGCAGTTTAAGAAATACAGACGATGGTGAAGGAATTATATTATGTAACGATACAACAAAGATTGTACATGAGATTTATTATTTGGCAATAAAATATGATTGTCGCTGTATATAGAATATGAAATGAAGTATGGCAACGGGAAGATAAACGTTCCTGTGAAAGAGAAATTTGCTAATATCGAATATTAATTTAAGTGTAAGGGAGTCTTAAAGCATTTGTGTGGAGTATTACCTTCTACGTGGTGAAACATGGACGATAAATAACTCAGACAGGAAGAGGATAGAGGCTTTTGAAATGCGGTACTATAGAAGAATGCTGAAGAAGTGGTAGGTAGATCGCGTAACTAATGAAAAGATGCTGAACAGAATTGAGGAGAAAACATATTTCTGACATAACCTGATTAAACGAAGGGATCGACTGGTAGGACACATTCTTAGACATCGAGGAATCGTGAATTAAGTATGGGAGAGAAGTGTGTGGGGTAAAAATCGAAGAGAGAGAACAAGAGACGGAAACCGGACGCAAATTCAAATGGATGTGGGCTGCCTTTCTTACGAGGAGATGAAGAGGCTTGCTCAGAATAGATTAGGGTGCAGAGCTGCATCAAACCAGTCTCCGGAGTGAAGACCAAAACAACAACACCACCTCATGATCACAACAGCTGTTACCATTCATTTAAGTATTACAAGTAAATAACGTCAGGTGCAATCTATTATTATTCTCCTTGAATGGACAAGAGTGATCAAAAAGTTAAAGCAAAACGTGACTCCTATACTGTTTATTTGCTTCTTAAGTAATTACATTTCATTCATTCTACTACTTCCAAACGATACTCATCTTTTTTCAACATAACGATGTATGGGGTTCTGCTCGCTGCAAACTTATGCCCCTGGGGCGTCGTGGTAGAAATAAATACTCGTATGTACAATTTTTCACTTCTTCTTTAATATGCAATCAAACTGCTTCTCCACCAAAACATTACAAGTTCATAACGTACACAATGCAACAGAACTTAGATGATAGTACTTCCATTTAAAACAACAGACTGACATAGCTTCCAGAGCACTTGAAAAACGACTAAAACTCGAACTCCCCCACGCAAGGCGGTGAGGCAAATATAATACCTTGACAATAATGGCATTACATTAAGCATTGGTTATAACAATTGAATATACTAATTTACAATTAACAAACACAACTGTAAAACATTTCATGTACACAAAAATAATCACAATATAAAATGAAAACTATACATACAATAATTTTAGATGGCGCATATCTTTTTAAGTTGTAATTTCGGTTCTTTGTGTATGACAAAGTGCGATGTTAAATGTCAATTAATTAGTTAATGAGTACATCATACGTGTTCCTGACATGTACTGAACTATCAAATATATTGGCAATTCTCAAACTAGATTATAAATCTCACGTCAGTCAATATATACAAAGAATTACAATAATCAAATCTCGACTATTACATTAACACAATTAGCTGGTCAACACAACTTGTTTATGAGCCTGACATATATACAATGCTATTTATTTTCATTCCTTTTTGTTTTTCATAAAAGTTTTTACAGTTCGTCTGTTTAAGTCTTAAATAACATACAATGACGAAACTATTGTTTATAGAACTGTTTGGAATGAAAATATATGAATCTCTTAATTAATGAAATCTATCACTTGTTTTAATCACAGTATCACCGAGACACTGTCCTACATTGATTGCTAGGCTGGCTATTTCGTTTTTAACTAACTTGACACGCAATATGTATCACTATTGAACCACACGATACCGGGTCCGACGCAGACGGTATCGTACAATATCATTGAGATGAGGGGGCCAGCAGTATCATTACACTCCGGAAATGAGGTTTATTGTAGCGTAGTTTCACGACTGTGTAAGGAATCATTTCCATCTTCGCCATAGCAAGTCCTGAGCCCGGTTGAGAAAGCAGGGGACGAACGAGGAGGAGCAAGGGCTCGTTAAAAACCCTCGGTTCACCTGACCCAGGTAATAGTGGCTCGTCAGCGCTGCTTGGCACGGCAGGGAAGGTGGCAACGCGAACGCTGCCCGGGGAAGCGACCTTGCCCTGGGGGGAGGGCGTTCCGAAGACGCGTGAAGGGAAATCTCTAAGGGAAAGCTAACTCTGGCAGAAAAGTCCTGGGCTCTCAAGGGTGAGGGCTGAGCGAAGGCCTGGTGTCCCACATGAAAGGGACTTCGCTCATAAAGCTCAGAAGCATAGCTTGACGGTTTTTACGATGACGGTAAAGGCAAGAACATAGAATAATCGAAATAAGTGATTTGGTATTAAACTTTAACTAACGTGGTGGCAAACATGGGACACTAACTCCGTGATGCGGTCAATCTGACCTCTCACTTTTTAGGTGGGTGTAATGTTAACAATTTGAACATCTTTTAAATTATCTGTTTTGCATATGAAAGAGTCTTTAATACTAACAAGGAAAGTACTTAGGCTCGAACAAACAGAAATACACCAAAATCGTATGATAGATAATGTAAAGGTCTCTTATTGCACTAGTGATATTCCCGCATCTGCAAAACTCCGCAGTCGCCCATTAGAGGCTTCTGCGTGTGCCATGCCGCATTGCAATTTGACCTGCCGGAACGCCAGTAGTGACGGTGCAGTGTGGCTCTGAAGTTGCTTTTTGTGACGTTATTTGTGTGGTGAAGTGTCGGATGGGTCGGCGATTGGTAATCAATCCTGCTAATATAGTGTCACTGGTTGAGGTGAAGTTATGTAGAAACTTTTCTTTCTTTTTTTAAAAAAAATATGGGACTTAACTACGGGGTCATCAGTCCCTAAACGTACAAACTACTTATCAACTAGCTTATCCTATGGACGGCACAAATATCCATGCCCGAGGGGGGATTCGAACCCCCGACCGTAGTGGCCGTGAAGACTGTGACTGAAGCGCCTCAGTCCCCACGACCACCGCGGCCGGCGAAGAAACCTTCTTCGTGTAGATGGTATTGGTGTAGAAGATGAATCATTCGCATGTTACCTATTATCTGTTATAGTGTTTCTAATCTATGCTCATACTTCTGCACAATAATAGGTACCAGAAAACATGTGAATGTTTTTTCTTCTACATCAAGACCGTATTCACGAAGAAGGGCTTCAACCAATTGCAATACAATAGCAGGCGCGTCAGTGACAGTCTGCACGGCCACTACGGTCGGGGGTTCGAATCCCCCCTCGGGCATGGATATTTGTGCCGTCCTTAGTATTAGCTAGTTCTTAAGTAGATTGTAAGTTTAGGGACTGATGACCCCGTAGTGAAGTCCCAGAAGCTCTGAAAACATTTGAACTTTTGAACATTAACAGGATTGATTAGCAATCGCCGACCCATCTGACGCTTCACTACAGAAATAACGTCACAAAGCGCAACTTCAGAGGCACACTGCACCGTCACTACTGGCGTACCGGCAGGTCAGTGTGAAATGCGGCATGGCACACGTAGAGGCCTTTTAGGCCTTTAGGCCTTTTAGGCCTTTTAGAGGCGACTGCAGAGTTTTGCAGATGCAGGAGTATCGCTAGTGTAATAAGGGACCTTTACATTATCTGTCATACGATTCTGGTGTATTTCTGTTTGTTCGAGCCTAAGTACTTTCCTTGTAAGTAAATAAACATGAAAATACAATAACATTAAATAATTATTGTTAAACTGGCACTCAAATATGATTACTGCACATTTCGTTCACTAATACATTTATATGTTTTCCATTAGCTAATAATGACAATAAAGCTTTGATAGATTTTGTATATTTTCTTCAAGAACTAATGAAACAAAAAATGTAACGTTTTTAAATCGAAGAAATAACACTTGAAAAATCAGAGCCGTCCAAATCACAAGTTTTCACAGCCGTCCTTGCAGACCTGATAATGTCGTTAATCGCAACTCCTGCGGAAGTCGTAGGTTCTGAGCTCGCTTTTGCATATGTTTCAGCACAAGACTAGGGGCCAGCTCTTTCAGAAGCATACCTCTGTCGACAGGAGCTTCATATGATCCAATCTTCTGGAGAACATATGCATTTCCCACCTTCTCTTCAAAGTTTCGGTCTGAAGTGTTCACACATTTTTTGCTACTTGCAGCAGATCTTTTAGCTGTAAAATTACTCGGTTTTACCATGGTTCAAAAGCTTTGAAATGGAAATATCGAGAATATGTAAGGAAAGTAATAGCAGAAAAAATTACACAAATAACGTAGTGCGGCCAAAATGACCACCAGCTATTTTCGAAAGGACATCACTTATGTTATGGAAGCTCTGGCATAACGTCATAACGCTTTGCCGGTCCACTCACAACTCGAAGCTAACGAGCAGATGGGTGAAATAATGGTTAGGGAAATTCCTAAATAGCAATTGTTGTCGAAAGCGCGCGGTCAGATAGACAGCACCACGTTAGTTAAAGGTCAGAGGCATGTAAAAATTAGGAGCGTGGAATGTGAGAAGCATGAAAGGGAAAGAAGAAAAATAAGTAGTTATTGTAGCTACCTAGGAAAGAAATCAGTTTTGCTATGACTGTGGAAACAAAAAGTCAGTTATGAGGAGCAAAGGACATAAATAATACACAGTGATTTACAGTGCACGTACACGGGAATAATGCCCTGCGTCCGAGTGTCGTGGTTTTCAGTCCACAGACTGATTTGATGCAGCTCTCCACGCTACCCTGTCGTGTAGAAGCCTCTTCATCTAAGAAAAAGAACGGCAACCTATATTCGTTTGAATCTGCTCACTGTATTCGTCTCTAGATCGCCGTCTATAATTTTTACCCACACACTTCCCTGTAATACTAAACTGTCCCTTCCTTGATATTTCAGAACGAGTACAACAAATCAATCCCTTCGCTTAGTCACGTTCTGCTACACTTGCGTGTCCTATTTTGGACTATTGCTGTGCACTGTCGGATCCACAACAAGTGGGACTGACTGACGATTTAGAGAAACTTCAGAGAATGGCAGCTCGTTTTATATTATCGCGATATATTGGAGAGTTGGGGTGGAAATTATTAAAAGAAAGGCATTATTTGTTTCATCGAGATCTGTTTGTGAATTTTCTTTCACCAAGTTTTTCTTCCGAATGCATTCATATATTGTTAGAACCCATCTATAAAGGGAGACATGATCATCATAATAAAATAAGGAAAATCAAACGAAAACAAAGATTTTTCCCGCGCGCTTTTTATTGTGACTACCAGAGTATTCATTAGATGTACAGGTAGGAACTTCTTTTCTCCATAATTCTGCTCAGTGCCTCCTCATTAATTACGTGACCTACCAATCTAGTTTTCAGCATTCGTCTGTAGCACCACATTTCAAAAGCTTCTCTTTCTGTGTAAACTCCTTATCGTTCACGTTTCACTTCCGTACAATGCTACAATTGAGAAAATTCTTTCAGAAAAGATTTAAATTAATTTCGGATGTCAACGAATTTCTCTTCTTCACAAATGGTTTCCTTTCCATGGCCATTCTGCATGTTATATGTTCTGAACTGTTTGTAAACCTATTGGACCAAACTGCAGTGGTCATCAGGCGCTAGACGTACAAAGTACTTAAACTTGCGCTAAGGACGACACACACAGTCATGTCCGAGGGAGGACTCGAACCTCAGGCGGCGAGCAACAGTGCGCTCGGCAGAGAGGCACGTTAAAACCCTCGGCCACTCCTTCGCGACTCTTTTTTACTCCTGCCATTGGATGTTACTTTGTTACCCGAATAACAAAACTGATCTACTACTTTTATTATTTCATTACCTAATCTAATTCCTTAAGCATTGCCTGATTTAATTACACTACGTTTCATTACCATTTCTTTATCATTGTTAATGTTAATCGTATACCCTGCTAACAAGACACTGTTTATTCCGTTAAAATGCTCTTCCATGTTCTTTGCTGTCTCTGACAGAGTTACAATGTCATCGGTAAGCCACAACATTTTAATTTATTTATTCACACTAAACTTAAATCCCTTCTCCACAAGTCACCTTGCATTCCTTGACAGCTGCCTCAATGTAAAGATTGAATACTACCCAGTCTTACCCTCTTCCCAACTACTGCCTCTCTTTAACGCCCTTCTACTCTAATAAATGCTGTCTACTTTGTACAAGTTGGTTATCACTCTTCACTCCCCATATTTTACTCCTGCCAGATTCATAAGTTTGAGAAGTGTATTCCAGTCAACATTGTCAAAAGCTTTCTCCAGATCTACTTATACGAAATGGAAAATTAAAGTTCACTGCCGGAAATAAAGATTATTACAGCCCCGCAGTTTTGCAATTCACTCTATATTTATTGTTGAAACAGTACATATGGGATACATAAAATGTTTATATTTACATATTAGTAGCATATTAGTAGCAGGTGTTGCTGTTGTTGTGGTCTTCAGTACGAAGACCGGTATGATGCAGCTCTCTACCCTACTCTATCCTGAGCAAGCGTCTTCATCTCCTTGTAAGAACGGAACATGAGGGACGGGTGGAGGGGTTGAGACCCCACGTCCAGCTGACAAGGAGTTTGATGCGGGAGAGGGCTTTCTGGCGAAGAGTGCGGAGGTGTGGGGACCAAGAGTGGGAGAGATCAAGTGTTAGGACAAGGTATTTGAGAATGGGGATGGGACAGTTGAGGGACAGTTGTAGAGGGTAAGGTAGAAGTCAGGGAGGCGGAAGGAAGGCTGGTACGACCTATAATGATTGCCTGAGATTTGTCAGGGTTGACAGAAAGGAGCCACCGGTTACACCATGAGGCGAACTCGGTGAGGTACACTTTGATGGGACTTGGAGAAAAAACTGGGAACGGGCAAGGGAGGGGGCGAGGGCTAGGAAGGCGGTGTTTTCGATGTATTGTGTGAGATAGACGGGTTGGGGCATATTAGAGGAGTAGATGAGATAAAGGAGAGGAGCAAGAATGGAGCCCTGAGGCACCCAGGCAGAGGGATAGAACCAATGGGAGTCGGCGTTGCAGACAGTGACATAGGAGGACGGTGGGTGAGGAAGGAAGAGAGGAGCTGGATATAATTAACAGGAAGGGCATAGAACTGGAACTCCAAAAGAAGACTGGAATGCTGACGCCTTTGTTGTAGCGCTCGCCGCCGTGGGCCAGCTCCCTCCCTACTTCACTGCTCCCGTGATACAGTGGCTGCCGAGTGGCTGAGCTTAGCGCTGATTTGTGTTGTGTTCCGCGCCCTTTTGTTGTGTTGTGTGCTGTCATTGAGTTATAGTATTTACAATGGTTAATTGTTGCATTGCGACGTGTAAAAATGATTCACGAAAAACGAATAGGTTTATTTAGCACACGTTCCCTAGTAATCCTTCCATGATTTCCATATGGCTGGTTAGAAGTAAATGAGCGTATCAAATAAATATTTAAAAATTGCTAGAATTTGGAGCGGTCACTTTATTGCCAACGATAATGAAGACGACATGAAAAACAGAATTCTTGGTTTACCTCAGAAGAAAATCCTCAAAAAAACTTGTGGTTCCATCTGTTAATATTGCTAATGTGAGTATTTATAATTCCAACATACACCTAAGAAATGAAAGGCACAACAGAAGAATTGTTAGAAAGATAGCGATGGAACATCTTAAAACAATAATTCCTAAAAAAATTAAGATTATCCGATAGTGTTATGCAATACACGGAGGAAAGTATAAGTGATGCAAATATGGCAAAAAATGAACATCGTGATGGAGCTAAAGGCTGTGGCGAAGAAGGCGCCTAAATTTTTTAGTTGCTTTGAAAAGCAAAAGGAAAAGAATCAATTGAAAGGTCAATGCGAGCTATCAAATATGAACTACAAATAGCTAAAACGAAATTTAATGCAAACACTAAAAAGCTTAAGAGGAATTTTAGAAGTAAGACAAATTTAAAAATGGTCTTGAGTAAACAGAAAACAGTAACAAATACTAAATGACGTAAAAATTTCACATATTTCTCAACAATGCCAAAAATTTGTTTACAGAGAACCAGATTAAAGCTATTACGAACGGAAAAAGGTAATGAAATGGAATTCTGACGACATTTCGAGAGCCATAATTTTGAGAGCCTTAAATGAAAAAACATATGAATTTTTGCGGCAAAAATGTGTTTTCCGTTTCCTTCTCCATCAACTCTAAAAAGGAGGTGCATGAAGTTCCAATGTAACCCTGGCATTTTAACGAACGTTTTAACGTTAATATCTGAAAGTGCAGATACAATGGGTGAACTTGAACGAACGTGTGTTCTTAGCTTTGATGAGATGCACATCAATTATAAAATAAGCTATCAGCTGGTCTAGATCAAGCGTTGGGTCCATTTTCGAAAGTCCAGATACTTTTATCTAGAGGATTAGTCTCGCCATGAAAGCAGCATGTGTATTAGTCCTTTGATAGAACAATAACCAAAGCTAATCAAATATCCACGGGTGTACTGCCGGTCTATAGTGTCCAACGTTACCCGTTGGACACTATAAAACGGCAGTACACCCATGGATATTTTGATTATCAAATACGCCGGGAGAAACTGAAGAATCACAATAACCAAAGCTGTTATGTTTCATATCATTTAAGAGGTAGACAAATGTAATTTAATAGTAGCAGCAGTCGTGTCTGATTTAGGAGGCTGTAAAACAGTGTACATATTTGGAGAGAGGTGTTTCCAAGTGTATGTCTGGAAGCAATTAAGCTTTTCGCAAAACTAAGAACAATTACTAGAATTAGAATTCTTAACAGTAAAAATAAGATGACAGACAATCGAAAATTAATCAAAAAATGAACAAATGGTTGAAGTCGAGGAATAAGTAGCATTAAAATTATTATGCAATAGATATACCGCATATTTAATATTAAATTCATTTTCACCTCAACTGTTGATATTTCAATTACTTGCCTTCAGATAAAAATCACGTGTAAGACATACTGAAAACAATCAACGTTGAAACAGTAGTTATAGCTTAGCGCTGCCGCGCGACGCAGTGCATGTACCCGCGTGACGTCACAGCGGCAGCGGGACAGGGCCACCTAGCTCTGGAAACGCCATACCCGGTCGTAGGCTTCTTATATGTCAAGGAATACAAATATATATTAATAAAGAACAGTGTAGAATGCAATAATTTAATTCATTCAACTAGTTTCAGTCTTATTTAGACCATCTTCAGGAATTTCGACTCCATCGATGTTGTGGAGCTGGTAGGTAGCTGTGAGCACTGGAAGGCTCCCAGCTACCTGCCAGCTCCACAACATCGATGGAGTCAAAATTCCTAAAGATGGTCTAAATAAGACTGAAACTAGTTGAATGAATTAAATTATTGCTTTATAGACTGTTCTTAATTAATAAATTTAAATAAGAGTGCTGTTGACCCAAAAATGGTGAAACGAAAATGTTTGCAAAAACATGTAATACAAAGATAGCCGAGCGACAGTAGTTGCTGGACAGAGAGGAGGTGGATAAAGTGCCGAGAGTTTTATCAAGATTTGACGCGGCAAGTAGTCCGAGAATGTTGTATACATAGATTAGGTAGACACGCAATCAACCAGAGTTGCGATCCGTCGGCACCGGACATCCGTAGTCCAACTTACAGGCAAACTCGCCGTCCTTCTCAGAACGCGCCGGACTTTGATGCAGAAATTGCGATGTCGCTGGCGATGGCGTGTCGACACGCGGCGAGGAGGGGGCTCTTAACGCAGATTTATGAAAAAGCGGCTGTGGACAGACAGTTTGGCTGGCGGTGGCGGCGGTCGGCGACCCTCGCCGTGGACGGAGGCCGGCCGGTGATTGATTGAAGCGGGACGGCGCGGCGGCAGGGCGGGCCGCGATTGTGCTGTCGGCGCTCGTTTGTCACGGCGGCCCGCTGCTGCCAGCGCGGAGGACGCGGACGCAGACGCTACCTGTCGCGCCGCCCACGCGCTGCTACACTCCTGGCCATTAAAACTGCTACACCGCGAAGACGACGTACTACAGACGTGAAGTTCAACCGACAGGAAGAAGGTGCTGTGATATGCAAATGATTAGCTTTTCAGAACAATCACACAAGGTTGGCACCGGTGGCGACATCTACTAGGTGCATCCAAGTTATAGGCCTATGATTTTTTTCTGATTAACTACTTACCCGAAATCGATGAAACTGGCGTTACTTCTCGACGCAATCGCCCTGCAGACGTACACATTTTTCACAACGCTGACGCCATTATTCCATGGCAGCGGCGAAGGCTCCTTTAGGAGTCTGTTTTGGCCATTGGAAAATCGCTGAGGCAATAGCAGCACGGCTGGAGAATGTGCGGCCACGGAGAGTGTCTTTCATTGATGGAAAAAGCCAAAAGTCACTAGGAGCCAGGCGAGGTGAGTAGGGAGCATGAGCAATCACTTCAAAGTTGTTATCACGAAGAAACTGTTGCGAAACGTTAGCTCGATGTGCGGGTGCGTTGTCTTGGTGAAACACCACACGCGCAGCCCTTCCGGACGTTTTTGTTGCAATGCAGGAAGGAATTTGTTGTTCAAAACATTTTCTTAGGATGCACCTGTTACCGTAGTGCCCTTTGGAACGCAGTGGGTAAGGATTACGCCCTCGCTGTCACAGAACATGGACACCATCATTTTTTCAGCACTGGCGGTTACCCAAAATTTTTTTGGCGGCTGTGAATCTGTGTGCTTGCATTGAGCTGACTGGCGCTTTGTTTCTGGATAGAAAAATGGCATCCACGTCTCATCCATTGTCACAACCGACGAAAAGAAAGTCCATTCATGCTGTCGTAGCGCGTCAACAGTGCTTGGCAACATGCCAACGGGCAGCCTTGTGGTCGTCCGTCAGCATTCGTGGCACACACCTGGATGACACTTTTCGCATTTTCTAACCGGTTTATCATACACAAACAACAGTTGACCGGCGTTGCCTGGTGAAAAGTTGCTGCGATGCATCGTCAAAGGAGGATACAGGCGTGCCGGCCGCGGTGGCAGAGAGTTCTACGGCGCGCCAGCCATAGTCTGCTCGGCCACTACGGTCGAGGGTTCGAATCCCGCCTTGGGCATGGATATTTGTGCCGTCCTTAGTATAAGCTAGTTCATAAGTAGTTTGTAAGTTTAGAGACTGACGACCCCGTAGTTAAGTCTCATAAGCTCTACAAACATTTGACTCATTTGACTTTCATAAATGCTTACCACCACGTTTCCGACTTTGATAAAGGTCGGATTGTTGCCTATCGCGATTGCGGTTTATCGTATCGCGACATTGCTGCTCGCATTGGTCGCGATCCAATGACTGTTGGCAGAATATGGAATCGGTGGGTTCAGGATGGCAATAGGGAACGCCGTGCTGGATCCCAACGGCCTCGTATCACTAGCAGTCGAGATGACGGCCATCTTATCCGCATGGTTGTAACGCATCGTGCAGCCATGTCTCGATCCCTCAGTCAACATATGGGGACGTTTGCAAGACAACAACCATCTGCACGAACAGTTCGACGACGTCTGCAGCAGCATAGAAACCATGGCTGTGGTTAACCTTCACGCTGCATCACAGACAGGAGCGCCTGCGATGGTGGAGGAAACGTCGAATCTGGATGTACGAATGGCAAAACGTCATTTTTCGAATGAATCCTAGTTCTGTTTACAGCATCATGATGGTCGGATCCGTGTTTGGCAAGATCGCGGTGAACGCACACTGGAAGCGTGTATTCGTCATCGCCATATTGGCGTATCACAGGCGTGATGGTGTTGGGTACCATTGCTTACACGTCTAGGTCACCTCTTGTTCGCGTCGACGGCACTTCGAACAGTGGCCGCTGCATTTCAGATGTGTTACGACCCATGGCTCTACCCTCCATTTGATCCATGCGAAACCCTTCATTTCAGCAGGATAAAGCACGACCGCATGTTGCAGGTCCTGTACGGGCTTTTCTGGATACGGAAAATGTTCGACTGCTGCCCTGGCCAGCACATTCTCCAGATCTCTCACGAATTGAAGACGTCTGGTAAATGGTGACCGAGCAACTGGCTCGTCACAATACACCAGTCACTACTCTTGATGAACTGTGGCATCGTGTTGAAGCTGCATGGGCATCTGTGCCTGTACTCGCCATCCAAGCTCTGTTTGACCCAATGCCCAGGTGTATCAAGGCCGTTATTATGCATCCAAATTGCATGAAAATGTAATCACATATCAGTTCTAGTATTATATATTTGTCCAATGAATACCCGTTTGTCATCTGCATTTCTTCTTGGTGTAGCAATTTTAATGACCAGTATACTTCAATAAAACAAACTTCACACTGACTTGGAAAATGTGATGGGACAGGTACCTAACATCATGTGGGAAACAGTGGCGGCGCGTCATGTGTGTTCACTGGTTCATTAACCCCTAGAAATATCATTCTTCGTTTTGTTCTACTATCAGATCATTTTATGTGTATATTCAAAGTATTATTATGGCATGAGTTCGTTTTACGTTGTGGAGACATCACGTATACGAGTTGTAGCACGGTCGCCTAATAAAGGCAGCAGTGGCCGCAACGTTGCAATGCGCGTGCGCGACTGAGGTTCAAATTCTCTGAACGCAGCATATGGCCGATCCCACGGCAAGAAGGTGCGAGGGGAAACGCCAACATTGGAGCTGGTAGAGACGCCAGCTCCTGGCTACTCGAACTCTCGCGGTTACGCACGAATGGTCACGAAGCAAGGGCACAGGAGCTACTACGCACCTCGCCTTGCGCATCGGCAAATCCTGCATTAAGGTAACATCCGTCCTTCATGTTTGTTTCTGGCGCATTGAAGATTCATTAAAAACACGACATATTTTGTAAAATATCTTATATTTTAAAGATTCCTTCAGAAGATCCGATCATGAATAATAATAATGTCGCTACTATCCACCTAGCAAAAATAGCTGTGTGGTTAGTGGCATCACGTTGTGTTCATCAGAGGTAGTGGTCTTGAGACCAACTGCACTATCTTTGGTCGTTTTGCCAAATTTGTCGCGGTTTTGAGGGTAAATGACTGTGGTATTATACGTTCTAACAAATACTTGACTGTTTGAAAAGATGTGGGGAAGAACAGCCTTTGCGCATGCATAAGGTTGAAAGACGACCGTCTGTCGTCTTCCAAATATTTTTTGTATATTTCTGTAAAGTTATAATTTATTTAATGTCGCTAGATTATCATTTTGTTAAAACTTGAACCCCACTTTTTTCAAGGCTTGACGAATAGCATTTTTATTTCGTGTTTTAAATTGTTAGTTAATATTGCTAGCAATTTGTTATTTTAATAATTTATTATTGTATTGATTAATGTGGCTTCTGCGCTACGCCACTGTCCCTGTGAGAATGTGTAGTTGTCTTATATTTAAGTGTATGTGCGAGAATCTATGGCTGTCTGAATGTGGGGAGTGGTAGCTCGCTTTGCATCGTTCTCTCTGGCTCAGAGTCGATAGCTGCTGATACTACCAAAGAGGTTTCTACACCCTTTGGTTACAAGCTAGTCGGCGAGCCCTCTCCAGCGCGAGTCTCGATCCCCGTCCCCACCACCGCTGTTTCTTGAGCTTTCCAGCTTCCGGTAGCTTTTCGCGCCCCCATGGTCGCTCGGCTGTTCATTATGTGCTGGTCTTCTGTTGAGGTTGGTTCTGCTCTTGTGTTTTGAGACGGTAGCGTTTCGTCATCTAGCATGTTTAACTTAGAATCGTGAACTTAGAATCATTATTTGGAATATTTTCTCCGATCATATGCGGAAATGTGTTCTCGTTTTTCAGTTCAGTGATTTCCAACAGATAAACGCGGTGTGTGTGAATCTAGTGGCAGTTTGATAACAGCCTGGTATGTTAAAACCTTTGTGATCATGTGGCGGCGTATGAACTCTGTGTAAAGACTTTCTAGCTTTGTGGGGCTCGATTTCTAATAGGTGATAGTTCATTTTTGTGCAGTGCATGTATAAATCTTCTCATCGTTTCCATCCATGAGTGATATGTGTTCCACGTGGTTGGTTCATAGAACAAAGCATTCAGCTTCCATTCTTGTTTGTTCCATGCCCATCAGGCAAGTAACTATGCGGGTATCCTTCTGATTTCTACTAATATTTCGCGATCTTCTCTCCCTGCCTATTTTAATTTTGTTGTTCTTCTCCAACTTGTAGTAAACACTCTCTGAGCCTTGTACAACCTCCTTCAATAGCTTCCTTAGGTATTTCTATACATCTCTATGGGTTGCATGTTGTAAGTCTTAATGTTTTTTTTTCCGACTTTGTAATTATTTCACTTTTACGAGTTTTTTTGAGACTGGACTTCATCCGTCTCTGTAATCGCTCCCTATCGCGTGTAGCTGCATTTCTTTCGCTTCTTCATGTAATTCTAAACATTTCTATGGATTGCATGCCGTAATTCTTATTTTATTTTTCCGACTTTGAAATTATTTCATTTTTGTGGTTTTTCTGAGACTGGAGTTCATCCGTCTCTGTAATCGATTCCTATCGCGTGTAGCTGTATTTCATTCGCTTCCTTGTATAATTCCAAGCATTTATATGGGTAACTAGCAGTAGTAGTTAATTTTCTTTATTTTTCGGAAATTGAATTTATTCAATTGTATCGCTTTTCGGAACCACGTGGGTCCGAGTTCCGACTTCCGGGGTATGCAGCTAGTCGCCTGAGTTCACACCACTTCTCTTATAAAACCTGTACCTAGCTCGATTTCTAACAGACTGCAACTTAAGACTCCTTGTTTCGTAAGTGGTCGACTTTTAAGGTTAGGAGGGAGTGCTGCTTACAGCGTCATGTGATCCCAAGGCAGCTTGTCTTTTCTCCGTAACACATTCATTTTGTTACAGTCACTTAAAAGTGCTTACTTACCGTGATATAGTGTTCATATGCATATTCATATGTTCTTGCAGTTTATTATTAAAGAAAAATCAACAACGTTCAGCATCTTTTAGAAACGAAATACTCACTTTTAAGCTTGGACAAAAGTGTGAAATAAAGAAGCTTGATAGGGCGACGCCTCATCTCGAGTTCACGGAAGTGCAAACAAGTCATGGTAAAACATTCTGCAGTTCTTTTATCGAAAATATATCTAAACGGGGTAGGAGACAAACAGGGACGCCTTCCCCCCGCGCCATTCGCAGATGTGCGCCAAATTGTCTCTTTTGACACCGAGTAGGGCGAGGGGCCGCCCCACTATCAAGATTCAGCACTCAAATAAGTGAACCCCCAGTTATCTGAGGCACCATCCGTCACCGGTGTGAACTCTTCTTATATTAGATTAGCTGTTCGTTCCTAGATCCGTATCGAGAAGATCCTCGTGGATGTCGAACATGTCAAGTTTTTTTCTCCGATTGCCCTGTTGCGGGAAGCTCTGGACAAAGTATGACCGCGAATGTTTGTTTGTTTATATCGACAACCACAGCGCTGATAGTCAACCGACAACGGTAACAGGGAAATCCCGCGCCGCGGTGAAGTAGCCGAGCGCTCTAAAGCGTCTCGCTGCGGAGCGCGCGGTTGCTCGCCGTGGAGGTTCGAGCCCGTCCTGGGGCATGGGTGTCTGTGTTTGCCCGTAGGTTAGTTTATATAGGTTTAAGTAGTTTGTAAGCTACGGACTGATGACCACGCAGTTTGGTCCGATAGATTTACAAACATTTGAACATTTGAAATTTGAAATCCCGTAGCCAATCGGAACGCATGACGCCAAGTATCAGTAGTTTAAAAATGGTGCGTTTTCGACCTACACAACAGTAGTCATTTTTGTTCCTCCTGGAATTAGCTAGCTAGGCTTAAAATTTTGTTACACAATCTTTCTCCAACCTGTATATATTGTTGTTGTGGTCTTCAGTCCGCAGACTGGTTTGATGCGGCTCTCCACGCTACCCTGTCCTGTGCAAGCCTCTTCTTCTGAGAATACATACGGCCACCGACATCGCTTTCAATCTGCTTACTGTATTCGTCCCTCGGTCTCCCTATACGATTCTTACCCCACGCACTTCCTTTTAATGCTAAGTTGATAATTCCTTGATGCCTCAGGATGTCTCCCACCAACCTATTCCTTCTCTTAGTCAGGATATTCCAGAAAGTCCTTTTCTCCCCAATCCTGTTGAGCACCTCATCATTAGTAACGTGACCTAACCATCTAATTTCCATCATTCGTCTATAGCTCCTTATTTTCCACGTTTCACTCCTATATAGTACGATACTCCAGACAAATGCTTTCAGAAATGACTTGCTAACTTTTAAACTAATGTTGGATGTCAATAAAATTTCGCTTCTGCAGGAACGCTTTTCTTCCCATAGCCATTCTGCATTTTATATCTCATATACTTCGGCCATCACAAATTATCTTGCTACCCAAGTAATAAAACCTGTCTACTACTTTTATCGTCTCATTACCTAATATAATTCTTTCAGCATCGCTTATTTCCTGACACAAATTCCATTACCTTCGTTTTACTCTTGTTAATGTTCATGTTATATCTTCCTTTCAAGACACATTCCAATTAACTGCTCTTCCAGGTCCTTCGCTGCTTCTGAGAGAATTACTATGTCGTCAGCAAACCCTCTCCAGTTTTCTCCTTATAGCTGTGCCTCTGTCTCGCTAACTAAAACTCAGAAATGGCTTCTTTTTTTTTATTTTTATTTTTTTATATAAAGAAAAACGGAATTTTTTATCTTTCTTATAACCCTTTTAGATCTGGCGTCCAATATATTGGACACTTACTTGTTATTTATTTTATAACACTACGATTTCGTTTTACTTTGAGACCAATTGACCTGTTTACTGGCCATTATCACTTCTAGTTTCGTTCTTCTTGCTACCATCTGTTACCAGAATAGTTTACTACAATGGAAAACAAGAACATGGCAGAGGCATTGCAGAGTGCAGTAGCATCATATCATGTATGAATTACTTCATGTATTCATTTCTGAATTTTATACAAATTACACTTTGAGATAAAAGTTCCATAATAAATATGCTGTCACATGTGTAACTGTTGACGTTATTTAACATCCATAACTACATTCCAGACCCGGTATTCAAATTATTGAACAATTTTTATTTTTGAAACCAAGCACGGAAAATGTTTATTTTGCTCAAATATGCAATAAATGCGGTCTCATAGACAAGAAAATGTGCAAGAATACTTTTTTTAAATATTTCAGAACTGAACCCCTTCAGTCGTGAATTATTTTAAATAATTTTAAAAGCGCCAACACGTTGATATGAATCATTATTTGTCTCATTCATAAATATGTTTTCTCTGTTATTTTTCTATGGAGGTATTTCAGATAACTTTACATGTAAATCAAATTTTTTACTGTTTCTCCACTGTAGTTTTGCACTGTTTGTGCTCGTCGGATCTACAACTATATAATCTTTAGAACCTGTTTAGTAGCAGAACAAAACTCTCATTTTTGTAACTAGCGATACAGTTCAAAAACAAGACATTAGAGAAGAAGTATTATTTTTCGGATGCATCATATTTGTCAAAATAATACGAACATTATTATTTTCTGATAAAGAATGAGTTTACTTTTAGCCTTCTGTTCCGAAGAAGATAAACACAATACACTTAATTTTCTCATGAAATGAAAAGGTTTTCCATGTGTTCATCACATGTAAAGACCCTCCCGGTTCCACTAAACATTCAAGAGACGACGGAGATCTGATCCTTGTCATATTTATATTTTTTAAGCACGCTCTTCGCCAAAGTAAAGAACAAGAATCCATTGGGAGAATGTGACCTCGCGAGGCATCAAACATTAAAATCCTAACGAATCACAACACAGAAATTAATAGTGTAACAGCACAGTCAGTAGCGAATTTTAATTCTCGACGCCTCTAATACTGATAATTCAAAATACATTGGCTTCAGAAATATCTGTACATTTAAGTTTTAACAACCTTCGCTAATAGTGAAAAACGCCTATAAATGAGTCTCCTTTTTCTTAAAAAATACCGTTGATCTGAATATGACAGGAACAAAAAGATGTGGAATTACTTTTAGGGAAAGTGTTTCAGAAAACGCTATCGTGCTTCGTATTAACTCCCATAATGTCACATATGTAATTATTAGTTATTGAGGCTGTTATTTGTATTGCCTGTTCATAAGGAAGAAATGAGATGTCCCAAACTTGGGAACTACATCGGATTGGACGTTCTGGTTCGCACTGAAAGCGGCGAGTTCATTTCAAATTCCTGACCGCGGGAGGAGCCCGAGTTACGAGTTCGCCGCCGTCCAGATGATAGAAGCTCTTTTCTGCATAAATGAGATTCAGGAATACCCGTTAATCTTCTAGAGAAAATTTTTATTAAAGAATAAATTTTCATATTAAAACCCACAAGAATTCGCCGAACAGAAAGTCTCGTTTGATGGAAGTGAAGCTCCCTGAAAAGACGACTCTGATAGCTTTGCAATAAAATTCCAAATTTTAATTGCTTCTCGACACACTTCCATAATTGGAAATTAACTGCCGCCAATCACCTATTCACGAGAATGGTGTGTTCGTGACGCATTAATATATTGTGAATATTAGTTTATAGGGCACAAATAAAACTTAGAAACGTAATATCTCAATGTCCACCTGATAATAGTTCAAACTACGTAATCTTTGGCATAAACAGGGCAATATAAATTGGAGACTGAAGCTCAGAGTTCAAATAAGTGACGCATTCTAGCACCGCAAACACTAAATGCTTTCCTGTGAAAGGCACATTAAAGCATACGCGTTTACAGATAGCAAACTTAATTTGTAATTGCATTCATAGAAGTAACTCCTGGTATTAGAGATCATGTAGCTGTTAATCTGAAGAAGTTGAGATAAATTACGGACAGGGATACAAACCCGGAATTCACACTTACCCTAAGTAGCCACCAAAATCCACAAAGCCTATGGCTTCATGAGTGTGTCAGATGCTAACCTTCTCTGGCGTGCCTTTCCTGTTGTTTCCAAACACTACAATCAGAATGTACCACATATCGTAAACAATCACTTATGCTAAATCTTCAGGTTGTCTCCCTGAGTGTGACAATGTTTCAGTGTCCCTCACGTGTCCTTTCTATTGTTTACAAACATTAAATTAGAATTCCTAGCACGAGATATATTGGTAAAGCACCACATTCGGAACGGTTCTGGTGTAGGGTCCGGACTATGGATGCTGGTGGCCTTGTCTTTCCAGCGGATTAGTTCACACGTATTGTTAGTTGTACACACCCTGTTATAAGCTTTACTTAATAGCGCTGGACATACAGTGCTAAACAAAGTGACATGGAAAATTTTAGTGGGTAATGGAGCTGTGCTCGGAGGCGTTCGTTGGTTGAAACAAGTACCAGAAATATTAGAAATTCAGATTGCCAGAAATTTTCTCTTTTCACTGTATATTCTTGACATTTGTTTTAGCTTGCTTTACGAACGAACTTCAATGATAGGTCTTACAAAATTGCAAATCATTTCACTGATTTAATTCAGTTGACAATGTAATCGGCCAATGTTAAATAGGCCAAATGTCAGTAAAACGAACAAAACTAATTCGCAAAATATTGGCAAGTTTCAAATATTTGTAAACATATTGGAGCAAACTGCTATGTTCATCAGTCTCTAGACTTACAAAGTACTTAAACGAACTCACACTAAGGACGACGCGCACACACACACACACACACACACACACACACACACACACACACACATATATATATATATATATATATATATATATATATATATATATATATATACACGTCCGAGAGAGGACTCGAACCTCCGGCAGGAACGGCGGCCCTGTCGGTGCCGTGCTGCTTTAGACCACGCGGCCATTTCTCGCGTCAAAATATTGGCAATTTCTTAAATTAGACGGTACGTATGTGTCAATCCGGCGTTCAAAGAAATACTTGTAATACATAATTTTAATTCAATTTCTCTATTTTAGAGACTTTATTAATCGAGGATTACTGCAGTCTTAATATGCCACGAAGGAATCGAGTCAGTTTTCTTTAGTTTATCCGATCAGTTACGTGAAATCAAAGATTTTTATGACAAAGCAACATTTTTCAAGTTAAATGGAACGTTTACTATGTTACAAAAATGAAAATATGAGAGACACCTTCAAACAACCTGCAGTCCTACACTAGGTGTATGACTTTATCGACGGGTTCTCAATAAACGTGTTGATCATGACTGTTGATATAGCAGCTAAGCACTTACTATCCTTTGAGATTCTTAACTAAAGATAGTTTCATAGACACAGCATGATAGCCCAATTCAGTTAACGTTCAGTGAGTATACCCGCCTCGGAGAGAAAATTTCAGATGTCTTCCTTTAAGTTGATCAGTTTGTGACGTTACACTCGTTAATTCACAGTAATAAACGAATGATAAATTAAACGCATGAAAACGTTTGACGTCTGAGAGAAAGAATAACATAAAGGGTTTTCATAGTGCCACTATGACTTTACATACGAAATGTGTCCTTTCAGTCCATCGCGATAGGATTCAACAAAAAGAAAGAAATAAAAATGATCGCTCGTTACAAATGCTTATTTCAGAAATGGAGTCCGTGACTGTACTCGTCGGTATAATTAAAATTCCAAACACAACACCGGTATGGGGGGCGGCAGACCGCTGACTCATTTTCATAACGGCTTTTCCAAAGTCAAAATCGATATCTCGATTGCGCTGTACTGGCTGACGGCAACAGGATGTGATTGATTTTATGAATGACAAAAGGGTAATATATACTTAACGTTCTTGTCAAATGTCGTCGAAAATAATTTTCTCCTCTAACAATTCTGTCTGTTTCACTATTGATATAATCTTCGTTAAAACTCTTTTAAATATTTACGTTAGCTGTGGCCTAAAGATAACACAAAGCAAACAACAGACATAATTACACCATGGATTCCCAGTTGGGACTATGGTATGATATAATAATTTTCCCTAATTAATAAAAATTTAAGCACTTAACTTTACACATTAATAACATACATGAAAAATTCAATAAATACGAAAAATTTGGTGGAGATGGGTACTGCTTAGTGAAATACACAATAATCACATTTAGATCCAACAACAACAACAACTGTGACAACTGAGTCCTTGTCGTCACAGTTGTTGTTGTTGGATCTTACTAATAGTAAGAAGTCCACCACGATATCAGTTTCTATTCGTATTTAAATGTTATAGTCCGATATAGGGGCCTGAAGATGGAACAATGTTATGCCGAAAGTGGTAGCCAAAAAATAAATGTTTCTATAAAACATTCGGCTGATGGTAACCTGTTTCCTACATAATCTTGATCAACCGCAGTCCCAGCTCCACCATCGATGATGGATTCAATATGATGTGATGATGTCTCCTGCACATAAGCAGGATGGTTCCAAGTTCCACGTCCTCTGCAGATGAGAGAACGAAGATTGTCCGACTGAACACAAAATGTCTGTGAACAGAACCCAGCGCAATTCGTTACGACTCCAATCTTGATGTTCCTCCGCCCAGTTTATACGGGCTAAATTGTTTCGTGGCATTAGTGGACACTCATGTCCGAAGGCGATTTCTGAGTGTTTGTGTTGATATTGCGCGTCCTGTTGCTGCGGAGGGTGCGTCGCAACTGAGTTCCATTCAGCCTCCGGTCTCGATGGGCTGTTAATCGGAGATAACGGTCATATCTTGCTGGTGTTACCCATGGAAGACGTTGCCTTCTTTTAAAGGTTCCTGTTGTCTTAAATCGCTTTCTTGTCCTGGAAACGACACTCTAAGCCTAATAACTGCAGCCACCTCCTTTTGTGTCTGTCCCCCTTCCAAGTTCCTCTGACCATAGCTTCCAGTAATCACGTTGTTGCTGCATTGCACTACCTGCTCAATACTGAACCCAACTGCTTGTGTTATGATTAGAGAGATTAGATTAGATTTACTTTTCGTTCCGGTGGATCTAAATGGAGGAAATCCTCTTGGATGTAGAACATGTCAGAACAAAATACCCAATATATACTTACAAAAAGAGAGCATATGTGTTAATGTACCTTCCACAGATCCTAAAATGTAATTGCCCTTGTGGAAGTGGAACTGATCAGGAAAAACAATTATCTTTAGAATATTTACATTTTAAAGGATATAAAACTTATTACTACATACTAATACTCCAGGTGCATATTAAAATTCTTAGCATTTTTTACAACACTGGTTTACAATGATCACATTCCTGCACAAAACTTGTACTGAAGTCAAACTGAACATAGTATTCAGATTTGTGAAAATTATACACGATAACTTATATCAATCACTTCTGGTAAGAAATTCATCAATGGAGTAGAAGGAGTTGGCCACCAAAAAATCCTTTAGACTCTTTTCGAACTGTACTTTATTGCGAGTTAAATGTTTATGGCTGCTGGCATGTTATTGAAAATGTTTACTGCTGAATATTGGACAACTTTTTGAGCCACAGTAAGTGACTTTAAATATTTATGCAAGTTTTTCTTGTTTCTAGTACTCATGCTATGGACTGAGCTATTGGTTTGAAAAAAAAAAAAGATATTTTAACGACAAATTTCATTAGAGAATAAATCTATTAGGAAGCAGTAGTAAGTATCCCCAGTTCCTTAGATAACCCTCTACATGATGTTGTTGAGTTGACACCACAGGTGATCCCTAACGCATATTTTGTGCTCTGAAAACTTTTGCTTGGCCTGATGAGTTGGCCCAGAAACTAATCCCGTATGACATTATGGAGTGAAAGTGAGAATAATATGCTAGCATTTTTATTTTTATGTCTTCTCTGACAACATTCGCATAGAAAACAGAGACTTGTTTAGGCGCTTCCGCAGTTCTGTGGTATGCCCCTCCCAATGAAATTTATTATCCAGCTGTAATCCTAAGAATTTGACTCTTTCAACTTCTTCTATTTCCTGTTATGTGTTTGGTATGTTAAACACAAGTCAATCCCGTCTGCAGCAACTTTCTGTTATTACATCTCGGTTGGCGTAATGTCGTCGTCTTCACGCCGTACAACAGACAGAATGACGTCGCAGCATTTGAGTTCATTCTTTCTGCCGATGACAGTACTTCAGAACCTAGATATATCAACTGATCTCCTAATTGTTTTGACGTTTGCAGATGTGGAGCGAATGCAAAATTATGAATTAACAGTTTGTCCGATTCTCGACTTTCCTTTGTTATTATCTCGAAAGCTTTTTCTCGACACTTTTACAGGAGTATAACGAACGATACAACAACGAAATACGCATATCAAAAGGTCTTCGTAAACAATCCCAGGCCGGCCGCGGTGGCCGAGGGGACTGAGGCGCTGCAGTCACGGTCTGCACGGCCACTACGGTCGGGGGTTCGAATCCCCCCTCGGGCATGGATATTTGTGCCGTCCTTAGTATTAGCTAGTTCATAAATAGTTTGTAAGTTTAGGGACTGATGACCAGGTAGTTAAGTCCCATAAGCTATACAAACATTTGATCTTTTTTTTTTTTTTTACATTCCCATAGAAAAACAATTCAGTTCATAATAAGTTCAGTTTTTCCAGAACTTTCAAAAATTTCCGGGCAAGTTTTCCCTCTCACTGAAACCGTTGCTCGGACTACTGCGAATATTACTTCAATAAGTTTTCAAATCCGTGCGGTAATTTCTCCATCCAACAAATAGCATTTCTGTTTTATTTATTAAGATAAAAGGAGCCTTTGTTGCCAGCTACACGACGCTTCTTCAGGTAATAAAGTAGCTCGTTTATGCGATAAATTAAAGGGTTTTCCTCGATACGCAGTGAAATATCTCTCAGATTGTCCGCGGCCGGCCACAAAGCTTAGGCACTCTCTGTGGCGACAAAAGAAAAGCTCAAAGCAGTGGGAAAATGGCGGCAATCTTTCAGGGGCCACCGCCGGCAGCTGCGCCGCGCCAGCAAAAACCTCGCCGCCAGTGTACTGGCGCCACCAGCCACGGCCGATGACGGACCGCCAGCCGCGCCGTGACGTCATGCTTCTGTTGCTATTCAGGCAACTAAACAAAGCCGGCCCCTGATATTCCCCAGGGAGATTATTTCCGCGCGCTCGCTCTTTTTATTATTATTAAAACAACCGCTTCACCTTTGATTTAGCTATTACCTAATTTCGCCCGCTACGGTCTTTCTACATCTACATCTACATCAACATACATACTCCGCAATTCACCGTAAGATGCGTGGCGGAGGGTACACTGTACCACTACTAGGCATTTCCTTTCCTATTCCACTCCCAAATTGAACGAGGAAAAAAAGAATGCCTATATGCCTTCGTACGAGCCCTAATTTCTCTTATCTTGTGATCTTTACGCGAAATGTAAGTAGGCGGCAGCAAGATCGTACTACACTCAACTTCAAATTCCGGCCCTCTAAATTTACTCAAAAGAAATTCACGAAAAGAACGTCGTCTTTCTTCCAGCGATCCCCAATTGAGTTGCCGGAGCATTTCCGTGACACTCGCGCATTGGTCGAACCTACCGGTAACAAATCTAGCTGCTTGTCACTGAACCGCCTCTATGTCTTCCTTTAAACTGATCTGCTGCGGGTCCCAAATACTTGAGCAATACTCAAGACGTGGTCGTACAAGAGTTTTATACGCGGTCTCCTTTACAGGTGAAGTACATCTTCCCAAAATTCTCCCAATAAACCGAAGTCGGCTGTCCGCCTTACTCACAACTGTCCTTACATGCTTTCCTAACCTTTCTCTCTGTATCTCTCTCTCTCGTTCCCTCTCCTCCTCCCCCCCCCCCCCCCCCCCGTCTGTCTGTCTCTTTTGAGAGTTGTGTGGTGTAATGTTGACTTAAGTGAAAGTTGTTTGCCTTGCTGAAAGCTGTATGCTTCTCTATTGAAAGTAGGGCGTTGCTGAATGCGTCTGTTAAAAGATTGGATCATAAAAAGTGTAAAAATTACGCTGGTGGAAAAGCTACATGAAACTCCATTACTTAAATTGATGTATACTGTAAGAATGCATAGTCTCGCGGCGATACTTGCCTGGTTATGGTATATCGCCCCAAATTTGCGATTGGATAGGGGATTTCCTGTCAGAGAGGACACAGTTCGTAGTAATCGATGGTAAAGCGTCGACTGAAATAGAGGTGATATCCGGCGTTCAACAGGGTAGTGTTATTGGTCCTCTGCTGTTCCTTATTTACATAAACGATTTAGGGGAAATCTAAGCAGCTCTCTTAGGTTGTTTGCAGATGACGCCGTCATTTACCGTCTAGTAAAATCATCTGATGATCAAAACCAACTACAGAACGATCTGAATATCACTGTGGTGAAAAAATTGGCAATTGACTCTAAATAATGAGAAATGTCGTCCACATGAGTACGAAAAGAAATCCTTTAAATTTTGTTTACAAGATAAATCAATCAAAAGTGAGGGCCGTAAACTCCACAAAATATCTAGGAATTACTATTACTGCAGACTTAAACTAGAAGAAACACGAAAATAATTTCGTGGGAAAGGCGAACCAGAGACTGCGTTTTATAGGCAGAACCCTTAAAAGATGCAACAGAACTCCTAAAGAAACTGCATACACTACGCTTGTCCGACCATTTTCGGAGTGGGGTCGTAATCAGGTGGGTTTGACGGAGGATAACGAAAGAGTCCAGAGAAGGGCAGCTCGTTTCGTATTGTCACGATACAGAGGATACAGCGTTACGGAAATGATACAGGACTTGGGATGGAAATGATTACAACAACGGCGCTTATCGCTGCGGCGTGGTGTACTTACGAAACTCCAATCACTAAAATTCTCCTCCGTATGCGAAAATATATTGTTGACTCCCACCTACAAAGGTAGAAATGATCATCAGAATAAAATACGGGAAATCAGAGCTCGAACGGAGAGATTCAGGTGTCCTTTCTTCCCGCGCGCTATTCGAGAATGGAATGGGAGATAAATAGTATAATGGTGGTTCGATGAACCCTTGGCCAGCCACTTAAATGTGTTTTACAGAGTATCCCGTGTAAATGTAGAATAAAATCCGCGCGGGAGTGGCCGTGCGTTCTAAGGCGCCTTGCTGGGGAGTGCGCGTCTACTCCACGTCGGAGGTTCGAGTCTTCCCTCGGACATGGAAATGTGTGTTTGTTGTCTTTAGCATAAATTAGTTTAAGAAGTTTGTAAGTCCAGGGGCTGATGACCATTGCAGTTTGGATCCATAGCTTTACAAGCATTTGAACATTTTTGAACTGAATAAAAAGTATCGGCTTTCGTCCACGTCATATTGTTCAAACGCCACGAGCTGTCGGCCAAGTACTCCTTGGCTATTGTCTAGTGTTATGACTGCCTCATGCTCGTACGCCAGCTGACTGTGACGTCATATGTGCCTACTAAATGGCCGTATATTGGCATCCGTTGACTTTCATTAATTCCGATGCGTTCTTTAATTACACAACCCCAGAAGCCATTAGTGCTACTCACGACTAAGGTTTCACCAAATATGATTCAGTCGCCGTTTTCTAATGCATGCTCAGCGAAAAGCATATCGACGTATCGTAAACGATAAAACCTCTCACGTTCCTTCCTGTATTGATCTACAGTTCGTACTGTTTCTGACATAAGGTTGTCCACACTCTCAAAGTATCATGTCGACTCGCGATGTTCTGACACCTGCTGCGTCTTTACCAGGTCTCAATAATTGCCATATTTTCAACTGGTAGCTCATTTTGCGCGAGACAGTGTTTGTGATCTTCAGTGCAGAGAATGTGAGATCTATTTACAATTTCATTTACCAACTTTCTCCTCCGAATGCGAACGTATTTTGTTATCACCGACCAACGTAGTGAGACATCATCATCTTAATAAAATAAGAGAAATCGGATGGAAAACGGAAAGATTTGTGTATTCCTTTTTCCCGTTCGCTATTAGAGAATGGAATGTGTGACGTTAACATCCAGACGTGTATTTCAAATATGTATTAAATTTTAAATGTATGTAGGCCTAAGTTCTGTTATAGCTTTTGCCGTAGCTGATGTATATTGTAGTTTTGTTTAGTTTCTTTATGTGAATTTATGTAATTTATTATCTGTGTATCTGGGTAATCGCCGATAGGGAAGTAGGAAACATCTTTGGTCTATGTGGTATGTGGTCTTTGGAGCCCCATAGATGGAGCAGTAGTAGTAGTAGCTGTGGAGTCAGAGGGGGAGTCGAGCTCTGTCGTTAGAACAGTTCGTAGGCTAGCAAGTGCGCGGGAGCGTGCAGCGCCTCGCTCTTTGCAGTCACCAGGCCTTGTTGGCGGAGTTCCATAATTAGCGCACCTGTTTCCAATATGAGCGGGGGCACGAGGCAGTTCATCTGAATATGTCAAGATTTCGCCCTCAAATTGCTCACTGGATTGGACCTGTGCCTCTATTGTGACCTACAGCATTGTCGGAATCGGCGCATCCTGCTCTTCAACAACGAGGACGCAATGTAAGACTGCTCCAATAATTTCCGACCACACAGAGTTTAGATATTTTGTAAGGCGTTACCCAGTTTTGTGCTTGAGAAACTATTTTTTTCTAATAATAACCTACAATTTAAAATACTTCTACCACATTATTGTCCTAAGACATTGTTACCAAGTAGGGTCCTATCCTTTCCAGGAGTTTCCCGAGTGTCGTTTAAAGTGAAAAGAATATTAAATTCAGTGCCAAACTATAAAATTTAAATAATTAAAGTTTGAATTTTAAAGCTAATTACAACTTATTACAATTTTGGAAATAAGTAACTGCTTTGTTTGAAACAAAGTTGGCACAATTAAGTAACTAAACAAAAGTATGTATTAATTCTAAATTAATTGGTTCATCACTATTTAATATTTCATTGGTTTAAAATTTATGTCTAAAGTTGATTTCCTATGTTGGTTCGTATTTCGGAGTTGTCCAGTTGTGATCTAGTTGCAAGTTATTCTGAGTACTTTCTTTCTTGGTAATCTTAATATTAACTATTCTGCCAATCAAGTATTTTGCTGCCTACTGTGTAATTCTCATGCAGGTGACTGTCAGTGAAGGGACGTTGATAATTGAAAGCAACATTGGTCTCCGATCCAACACTGTTTCCGAACTAATCCAGTTTAATCAAGTAATAATTACGTGGTTTATTTTCTTTCTTGTTATAAACTGATAAAACCAAAGCATCATTTTTCGTGAAAGTTATTCGATTGAAACAGTGTTTGCCAACCTTCTGTTGCGCAACACTAACGTGTGTGATTACCCATTCATAATTGTCGTGGTTAATTACAACACACCCTGAGTGCCCCATTGGGCTGTCGACCGAGTTCATTTATTAATGTTTTTTACTGTTTCATTGTTTGTTACTTCCTATAATTTACTATACATACGTGTGTCAATGAGATTGTTCCATGATTAAATCAGTTCAATTAGTAATTAGGAGAGTAGAAGGAACGGGCTAGGTGGTCTGGTAGTTCGTTGTGGCAGCATTCCCTCACTAGTTGGTTTTCGTTTGCACAATAATTTTTCGGTAAAGATAGCCTTGTCCAACTTTGTTTTGTAGGCAACACAGGGGTTAATTTGAACATTAATCTGCCACAGGATTAATCAACCGGTTAGTGAGGGGAGTGTTACAAACGGAAGAGAATTATCATAAAAGCGGCTCGATGAAACCTCTGCCGTGCAGTTAAATTTGATTGTCAGACTGTTTGCGTATATGAAGGTGTAGACGAGCAAAAGGTAGTAATGCCCGAGGTAGGACTAGCATCTCCGACGCAAAGTGGCCGCATAGTCCACGGCATGACGCCTTAGACCACGCGGTCTGTGGGAATAAAGCTGCAAGTAAGAGGAAGTAATGGGTACGGGGCACTCGGCATCCGCAATGGATCGTTCTACCCGGAGGGGAAAAAAAGAAGAAAGAAAATGTAATTAAGTTGACTCCTGTCCCGAAGCGCGAAATCCAGGTTCGAATAAATCCAGGTTCGAATCCTAGTCCAACACTTTTTTTAAAAAATTCGGCGTTGGATTTCAAGGCCCTGTAACAGCCGAGATGTCTGCATATGTCAACTGAGCATTGGTTAATGCAACACTGTTTCTATACTACTCATAGCGTTGTTGGGCTTTTGAATTACTTACATTTTCAATAACGTTAAGAACCTTCAGAGCAGTTAAAATGTCTGCTAAGTTGGAAAGTTCACTAGACGCTAGCTGCACCTGGCAAGCACCACCCACAAATCCAAGCAGAGCTAGATGGCGCAGTGGTAACACACTGGTCTCGCATTACGGAAGACGGCCCTTCAAATCCGCCTTCGGCCACCCTGATTTACTTAAATCATTCCAGGCAAATGCCGGGACGGTTCCTTTGGAAGGTCGACTTTTCTCCCCATCCACAAAAACAATCCGAGCTTTGCTCCGTCTCTAATGCCCACGCTGTCGACGGAACGCTAAATCCTTATCTTGCTTCCTTCAGTAAAGCCAAGCAGTAAAACCTGTACAATTCGAAACTAGTCCCTGCCTTGAGTCGGTAGCATTGCAACAGCTTCCAACCTTCGTTTAGTCCGCCTCTCTTCATTTACGCCCAGTTCCCAATCAACCAGAGTAGCTTCCGTGAGATGGGGAGGGGAGCTGATTTCCCAAGAATACAAAGAACTCCAAGCGTACAGTCACAATAATATAGCTAAATGGAAAGCAGTTCGCTTTTGCAACTCTGCATTAGCATATAGACAAGACCCTGCTAAATGCGGAAGAATATTAGATGAAACTGTGTCAAACAAAATGTAGTGCAGAGCGCTGAGTATTCCGCGGTGGTTACTGCACCCATCACAACTGAGTGAACGCAGAAGATCGCAGAGTCCTCCTTTGCCAATCCGTTAGCAGTGGCAATGCAGCTCTGATAGTCGTATACCTCAACACCATTCGTCGTCGCTTCCTTTTTTTTTTGGGATCGTAATGAATAAATTATCAAAATACGCATCGCTGGAAAACTTAGCAATGCACATACTGAAAGAGCTGTAAATTAAAAAAATTCGTTCTGAGGTTACACAAAATAGGTAAAGCTATGTCTACCACAGATGAACAAATGACACTAGTTTTGTTACCGCAAAATATATGATTAACCTAAAGCGAACGCAAGTGACAACAGATCGTATCTTTGGATTAGAGGCAATCTGTTTATACAAACAAGCTACAGTTTGGTTTAAATGTAGTTATAATTTTATTTTAAAATGGTATTAACCGTTCTTAGTACATTCTCTGTTGTTTTCGAAAAACCAAGAGACTTTCGACATAAAAACAATTGATTTCATATAATTTTAAATAAAACGCACTTAGATCATATTACAGTAAAACGTTTCAACTTTTATAGCTTACGTACTAGTGGCTAAGAATGCAAATCCGAAATAAATGTTCACAGTTCAGTGTTGAGGTACAAGAGCCATCGATCTTTGCGAAATATATAGTCTGTGACCTAAAATAAATATTCAGTGTTTGTGTTTTTCATTTCCACGATCGCCCAAAGATTCCAAGATAATAATGTACGAGATGAATATAATAAATATAGTATGCAGCATTGGTCGTTTTTATTAATGTTTTTGCATATCGATTTCAATCGCATAATGACCACCTTCAATGCACCAGTCTTCGTAATATCAGCTATGCATAATCATATGCCATATTAGCTGAATGTAACAGATTTTTTTTTAACTATTTCATGGTTGGGCATTACATTGATATGTTCAAAAAATCTGTTACATTCAGCTAATGTGGCATATGATTGTGCATAGCTGATATTACGATGACTGGTACATTGAAGATGATCACTATGTGATTGAAATCGATCTGCAAAAACATTAATAAAAAACGACCAATGCTGCCTACTATATTTATTATATTCATTATTTTGTGGTCGCTGAGCACACCGTTCCAAAAAATGGAATCAAACCTCAAAAAAATGTACGAGATGCTTATCTCACAGGACACTTTTTAAGAAACAGTGGAGAACCACCAAAGGAAGCTTAAACAGTGCCGAAACCTGGTTGTTAGCCAAAACCTCTCCCGCCTTTCTAGGGAATGCACGTTTACTCCACAGTATACTACTGAGTTAGCTGATTTACTCTTAATTAAATCAGCTCTGCTGACATCATAGCTAAAATGCACAACTACATTTGGAATTGAAGAAATGTACGACGGGCCGAATGGTCGCGTGGTCTAAGGCGTCATTCTACGGTTTGGGCAGCAATTTCCACCAGAGGTTCCAGCCCTCCCTCTGGCATGTGTGTGTGTGTGTGTGTGTGTGTGTGTGTGTGTGTGTGTGTGTGTGTGTGTTGGACTTATTGTAAGTTATTTTAAGTAGTTAATAAGTCTAGGGACTGATGACCATAGCTAAAGTCCAATAGGTTTACAGACATACGAACACTTGAGTAATCTGCGTGGAACAGCTTTCTTATTATTCTTCTGACCTCCTGCCAGTGTTCCCATCATTGTGTACATCGTCAAATGATACTCCCAGTTAGAATTTAAAAAAAAAAATTAGCTCTGTATATTCGCTTGAACCTCTGTGGTGGGTCCTATGGCGTAATCTCCAAACCCTCCGTTTCCGTATAGTTCATTCACTAGTCTCCACCCATTTAACAGAGTTCTTCTCCTTTTACCTTGCCCTGTATCAGTGAACTACGCGATCGCGTAATGAGAAGCGACTATACGAAGGTATTACCTCTAACTCGTGGACACGAAAGTTATTGTTTATAATAGATGCTAGTTGTGACAGCATGAAATAGGTCTCATCCGATTTTCATGATATATGTATGTTTTCTTTGGTTATATATGAATGACGTGTCAGTCTGAGTTGCTCTTTGATTGTCGCGGTATTGCTGCTATGCGCGGCTAATCAGCAGAGTTATGCAGTAAGTGATCGCGAGAAGTCGTATTTAGAAATAGTCTCCGAGAAGATGCTTGGGCTGCAGAAATGGGGATACTTCGATTTGATTTTTTATTTGTATAATGCGAGCCAACAACAATGATGTTGAATAAGTAAGGTAAAGCAGTGAACACTCCGAAGATTGAAAATACAGAGCATTACTAGACATGGTCCTGTTTGGATGTGGTATGCCGTTGCCTTCCTCCGACCTTCGAACTGACTTACCCAGCCAGTTACAGGGGGACCTAGAGTTTAATGTGGGTTCCGAACCACGGTGCTACTCGGTTTTTTCACATCAACAACACTGCCTGCCAGAGGTGAAAGAAATGGAAAGTAACAGATAAAAATCGTAGGGCCTGGCGGGGATTGAACCCACGATCTTTGGATTTCTAGTGTGGCACTCTACCACTGTGCTTCCCTTTATATATATATATATATATATATATATATATATATATATATATATATATATATATATATATATTGTTACAGAGCTGCACGTTGCATAAGTAAGTTTTTAAAAGATTTTCTTTGTGATGTGTGAAATGAAGTGGTGAGTTTGGAAAGTGGATTTATTTGATGAAATGTATTTTTCTGACTTTTTATTATAGCATATTGAGTACGATTTTACATGTCTACTTACAGATACTAAAGTGGCAGTATAATCTGCCGAAACTGGTCATCTAATAAAATTATAAGCGCTCTTCCCTATTTTCCATAATACATTAATTGAACCGATCACCCCACGAGTGTCAAAAAGTTATGGCTGTTAGTTCCATTCAATTTAACATAATTTTCAGATACATGCTACAGATCTCTTGATGGCTGTTTATTTGTCGCCATGGGCGGAAAAATACAGAGACGTCTATTTACAACCGCAACTGTGTACGAAGGAAAAAAAATTGCAAACTATAAGGACAATAAGTGTGCCTCGGTTGCACAGTGGTAGAGTGCCAGACTATCAATCCAAAGGTTGTGGGTTCGATCCCCGCGGCGTCCTGGAATTTTTATCTGTCACTTTCCACTTCTTTCACCTCTGGCAGTATTGCTCATGTGAAAAATACCGAGTAGCACCGTGGTTCGGAACCCACGATAAACTGTAGGTCCCCCTATAACTGGCTGGGTAAGTTAGTTCGAAGGTCGGAGGAAGGCAACGGCATACCACCTCCAAACAGGACCATGTCTAGTAAAGCACTGTGGTGTTCAAACCAATCTTCGGATTGTTGACTGCTTTACCTTTTTTTTTTTTTTTTTTTTTTTTTTTTTTTTTTTTTTTTTTTTTTTAATAAATTTGGGTCATAACGTCCACCTTTGTTCCTCATTATTCGTCGGCAACCATGTAATGTACAGGAGTGATGAATTGAGACGAGACTGTCAGTGGTCTTCCTTTGTATAATTACAATGTCGCCCTGTATCCAGAATGTTCTTAACAACAGGGCTGTGATAGAGTTTCTGCCAGGACAGCAGCCGCGTCGCTTCCAGTGTTGCATTACGCAGACAGGCTGTTTTTGTAACCGGATTACTCGCAGCAATTAACGCCCCAAGTGCCGCTGACATCTTAATGCAGTATACAACCCTGGTACGGGGGCGCGGAGAATAGATACCAGAAACGGAGCCATTGCGAGACCTGTGTTGACGGATGGATGCGTTAGAAATCAAGGCACCGCTTTAAGCCCGTGATATATTGGTTTACTTCCTTCTCACTGTACTTCGCGAGTATGAGGAATCTGAGAGCTGGGTTGTAAGGTCGATTCCTAAACTTGCAGGCGGTTCCTTTTACTGAAACATACTGCAGAATAAAACAGGGATGTAACACGGATGTCTCGTTGGATCAGATGATTTCTAACGAATCCGTGGCGGTTGTAAGACGAAAATTGAGGCAGTGTGCACAAATGTAAATTTGCCTCAAAAGGGGAATAATAAAATCCGGAATAATTTTGTCTCCTGTGCAAACTCTTCAAAGTTACTTGTTTTTTTATATATAAATAGCTATCTAATTGTACAAAAATTGCCTTCCAAGCGTCCTTTTAATATCATGGAAGCTATTCCATGGCGTTCGCACATATCCTGTCTGTTATTACAGTTTTCCATATTTATTTCGTTGTTGATTCTTGCAAATGACCTCTTCATTCCAGTCCAGATTACGAGGGCTAGATCTTAAATAGTGACAACTATTTATTCAGAAGCAATACAAATGCGTTACATGTTTTCACCTGTTACCTTCAAAGGTAGCGTTCTATAGTACCCGTTTCCACCATGTGGAAGGCGTAGTATAATAAAAATAATAATATGGTTTTCTGTTCCGCAGGAACTAATTGAGGACTAAGACTCCATGCTCATGGAACAAGTCAATACATGAAGTTTAACACAAGAATAGTAATAGAAAATTTTAAAGTAGTCCTATGCACACGACACTCTTAAGACTAAGTGAAAAATCAATAAAGAAAAAAAACTAAATTGGCTTAATTTTTCTAGGAGTTCATCGACAGAATAAAAGGAGTGAGCCATGAGGTAACTCTTCAATTTAGATTTGAAAGTGTGTGGGTTAGTGCTAAGATTCTTTAGTTCTTGTGGCAGCTTATTGAAAATGGATGCTGCAGAATACTGCACACCTTTTTGTACAAGTGTCAAGGTGGTGTGGTGTAAAAGTAGATTCGACTTCTGTCTAGTATTCACCGATTGAAAGCTACTAACTAGTGAAAATAAGCTGATATTATTAACAAACGACATTAAAGAAAAAATGTATTCTGACGCCAGTGTCAAAATTCCCAGACTACTGAAAAGGGGTCGACATGAAGTTCGTGAACTTACACCACATATTGCTCGGACCGCCTGTTTCTGAGCTAAAAATATCATTTGTGTTTCAGTCCAGTTACCCCCAAAAAATAACGCCGTACGTCGTAAGTGAGTGAAAGTAAACATAGTAGACTACTTTTCGTGTTGATAAATCACTTATTTCAGATACTGTTCTAATGGTAAATAAAGCAGAATTTAGTTTTGGAACAAGTTCCTGAACATGGGCTTTCCACGACAGCTTACTGTCTATCTGAACACACAGAAATTTAAACTGTTCAGTCTCACTTACCGTATGCCCGTTATGTGTAATCAAAACGTCAGCTTTCGTCAAATTATGTGTAAGAAATTGTAAAAACTGAGTTTTACTGTTATTTAACATCAACTTGTTATGTACAAGCCATGAACTCATCTCTTGAACTGCATTATTTGATACTGTGCCAATATTACGATCAACATCCTTCACTACCAAGCTGGTATCATCAGCAAAGAAAAATATCGTTAGCAGAGCCTGTTGTGTTGATTGTGTGAATAGAGAGCGGTCTACTGCATGTACAATCCCTGAAAAAGTTCTTAAGCAAACACTAGGAAGTGGTTCCTACATCTTCGGAATCAAATCAAAGTCACAATGACTTAAGTCCGAGGAGTATGGTGGATGGTACAGTGCTTCCCTGTCCCATCGACGAACAGAGCAGCCACAGATTACGCTGTATGCTCCCGTGCATTCTCGTGCAAAACGATGGCTGGGTTGCGCAAGAAGTGTTGCCGCTTCCACCGCAAAGTTGTCGAAAATTCATTAGAGCCCCAGTGTGGTGAAAGTTACGGTAATTCTCGTATACGACTGTGATGGTGTTATCCGAACGCATTATGTTCCTCCACGGCAGACCGTCAGTGCACAGTATTAATGTTCGTTTTTGGAGCATTACTTGCGACCAGCTTTTAGAAAGAAGCGCAACACTTTCTGCGCAACCTACCCATAATTTTGCACGACAATGCAGGGCCGTATACAGCGCAAGCTGTGGCTGCTCTGTTCGGTCGATGGCACTGTACCATCCACCATACTCCCCATACTTGAGTCCTTGTGACTTTCATTCCGAAGATTCGCCTCAGAGATTCGACAGGCAGTAAACCGCTCCATTCGGACCATAAACAGAACAGGCTTTGCTAACGGTATACTACGCCTTCCACATCACTGGCAACGGGTTCTCCACAATGTTTGAATTGAAGGACAGTAACAGGTGAAAACATATAACACTTTTTTATCGGTTGTGAGTGAATAGTTGCCACTATTTAAGTTCCAGCCATAATACATCAATTTTCAAGATATATCTGCAACAGCACAAACGCCCAGATTCTTCTTTTCTTACTGCCCACGATTCACCTCCACACAGTGCTGTGTAATGTAATATCATGGTAGAACAATACGACAAACAATCGCTCTGTAAGGCAGAAAATTGAAAACTTTCATAGTATGTTATAAATTGTGAACTGGCTATATTTAATACTAGTATTTACATACTTACTACTTATTAAATGTCGTGGTAAACGTAGGATATTTGAGGATTCTAGAATCAAAGACGATGAAGTCCATTTATTCCAGTTTAGTGATATCGATATCTTCTCACAGTATTTTTGATCTGATTGGGTTGGTTAGAAAAGCCGTTTTAAAGAATTGGTTTGCTTAAAAAACGGCCAAGTCTAAGTAGATGTCTTTTGAAGAGTGACCAACTCCATAAATAGCCAATCACGACACAGAACTCGGTACGATTCAATGTGTCACCTCTGTTCATTATTGTTCATTTTTTAAATGTTAAACTTTTTTCTCCTTTATCAAAAAGATACAGGAAGATGTTTGCGTTTAGTATATAGAACTAAATGACGCCTTAGTGATCAGGTCTTTTTTCTTAGCACACATTATTCAATTCAGTAATTATTGCTATTTATACCCTTTCTGTGTTTCATGTTTATTTTCTATTAACTCCAATAGGAACATTCTTAAAACAAAAGTTCATAAGACAAATCGTTGAAAAAATTTAAAGACTATAGTAAAACTAAACTAAGAAGTACATGAATATACCTTAATTTTGTTTCAAAAGCGGAAATTCCAGCTGTGTATGTCAAAGCCTGTAAAGTACAGATTTTAACGCATTTTCACGACATAATATGGTTGTCACTTTCAACTGTGAAAGTCATCTTTTCGACATTATAGAGAACAGACACAAAAAATCCTACAACTGCATTTTACTAATAAGCTCTTTAGTTTTCCGCCTCTCCTGTGGGAACATCGAAAATCGTCTCGGCGTCTTTCATATTAGGCTCATGTATTTTCTGTACATGGATAAAAATCTCACATATGGTTCACACGAACACACTCGTAATCATCTGATCGAAAATCTTCAGAAACGTATTGTAACCCGATGTGATTATAATCGCTCTTTTTGTTTCTGTCCTTATTTCTGTCTTGTGTGTAACTGACATGTTTATCTATTTTGTTTACCATATATCAAGGTCTATAGATAAATCTTAAGGATTCTCCTTCCCAGCTCCAATATTTAGTCCTCCAGCATCTCCATCTCATTTTTTGTATTGTCATTTCATTCACCTTCGCAGGACGAGCTGGTAGCAGCTATGTCAGCCTACAATTTAAGGAACACAATAATAGTAATAACATGTTTAAAAAGGTGTGGCGGATACAGCATTTTTTGATCTTCTTGGAGATAGTAAGTTGCAGAGGACGATGCTGATGTCTGCTGATTGATGGGCAGCTCGAGGTAATTATGAGATTATGATGGAGGGTGAACAGAAGAAACAGAGCTGCCACTGAAACTGTGGAGGCTGACAAAAGGATGTTCGTCGTCTGACAGAGGCTTGTGGTGACGGAAAGCACCTAGCTTGGATGTGGTATGGAGTTGCCTGTTGTTGTTTCGAGGTGACTGCTCACGTGGAATGGGAAAGTATTATGCAATGGTGCTACTCAGGAAAGCAGGGAGTGGAAAACTGAACTAGCACCCAGGACACAGTTGAGGTCTTGGTAGAGGATACATAGGCGCTGAAATGGATGAATATGATGCAGCGGATAATATTTTCAGTAGTAGGATCAGTACGTAGGGCGCTGTACAGGTTAAGTGAGGTCTCGATAGACCGACTTGTGACCGTCAATTCATGTGGGTTTAGAGGGGATTGTGGTGCACTTGTTGGAGTAAGTAGGATGGAATTGGTTGCAGGTGCTACAGACGGTGGGAACTGAAGGTTATACAGTATTTGCAGCGGGAGCAGGTGGGCGGATTTTTAAAATGCGAAATAACACGCTTTCATCTTATTTGTGTGTGTTTTAAACAAAGGGCAATTCCTTGTTACCAGAATGAAATTCACTCTGCAGCGGAGTGTGCGCTTATATGATACTTCCTAGCAGATTAAAATTGCGTGTCGGAACCGGGACTAGAACCAGGGACCTTTGCCTTTCGCGGGCAAGCGCTCTACCGACTGAGCTATCCCGACTCACGATGCTAGTCTTGCATGTTTCGCAGGAGAGCTTCTGTGAAATTTGGAAAGTATGAGGCGAGGTAATGGCGGAAGTAAAGTTGTGAGGCGGCATCGTGAGTCGTGTCGGGATAGCTCAGTCGGTAGAGCGCTTGCCCGCGAAAGGCAAAGGTCCTAGGCTCGAGTCCCGGTTCCAACACACAATTTTAATCTGCCAGGAAGTTTCAGTTCCTTTTTAGTTTCAGCTATCACTGCTGTGTTATCAATTAATCGTATCGTTCTGATTTTCTGCCTTTGATAAATAATAAAAGTCCTTCGCGTATGTCAAATCCGATTTCAGGTATTACAATTTATAGCGGCATAACACATCATGAAATATGAGCTCAGTTGTATTCTGTCTGTCCATATAGACAATAAACAATCGTTTTGCTTTGCGTTTACTCATTCCAGGCTCTCGTCGGCGCTGCATTAGTGGAATTTCAGAAAAACTGTGAGAGTTTCGTGACTCATCATCTTGGACTCTGACTCAGCTTTATGGATGATATTTTCTAATCCTTCTGCCATTGACACAAAAATAAAAATTAAATAAAAAGGGTACTGAACATAGAGAGAATCCTGTTGAGCGTAACATCTCCATCTGAGAAGATTCTTCATCACTAACATGTCATTGCTTCAGATGTTTCGGAAAGGTTCGTAATATCATTGTAAAATACAACCTCTACAATAAAGTTCTGGAATAGTCCTGTAATATTACGTAGATGAACTATGAACTGCAATTATCTTGATGTCCGATACAGTCACCTCCCTCAACTATGTACCGCTGAGCTCTGGGATACATCTCCTGGAAACTTTGCACGAAGTCTTCCTTTGGGATGGTGTTCAACAGCCTCGTCACGTTTCATTGGATGTCAGGATTACCGTCAGATCTCTTTCCTTTCGAAGCGAGTTTGAGTCGACGTAATAAGAAAGAAGTCTGGTAGATTAAGACCGGCGAGCGTGGTGGATGTTGAAGTTGCACGACAACTCTCGCACATACATACACACACACACACACACAATTTCGTCAAAAACTTTCTGGCAAAAAAAAAAAAAAAAAAAAAAAAAAAAAAAAAAAAAAAAAAAAAAAGAAGTGATGAAACTTGAATATCCAGTGTATTCGCTGGATCTCAATCCTTTCGTGGAAAAAAACCAACACACTATGGAACTATCCAGACTGCCCCTTCCAGTAACAAAGAAGAGACAGAGAGTGAAATAAAATCAGTCTAGAAAAGTCGATAAAAGAGTATGATGTTCACGAGATGATGGGTTTATTGGTACCAAGAACGACCTGTCAGTTGCGTGTAGCAATTAAAATGTCTACGAATGAAATCAGTTTAATTGAATATCGAGCCTAATTTTCTCTGGAAAAAAAGATACAGCCTATACCTAATCGTGAAATATTGGATATAGGTGGCCTAAACATCTCCCCGTCCATCATTAATTTAAGGGGTAAGTCAAATGAAAACGGACCATCTCCGCCAACATGACCATGGAATGTTCTCATTCACAAGGAATCACTGAAAACGTTAACACGTTCGCTGCCGTTCACGCTCTGGCGCGATGATGCTAGGTGCCACTTCACGCTCTGGCGCGTGATCGTATTTTGACAGTATCTTTTCATAGTTTTGAGCCACCGAATGTTTGTTTTTAGTTTTCAGTTTTCTTATATGGTTTTTTATTTGCATTTATATTTTTGTGATAACAACAAATGAACAATATAAACAGTACATAAATCTATCATGACATCACGAGAAGCGTGTGTGGCTCGTAGCCGGTAATGCAAACGCGGAAATCTGGAACCACGTACGTGTGCATATCACTTATACTCTTCCCTGAGCGCCTACCAGAATATACAGCTTTATTAGACGATGCCAGTTTACAACAACCCATAATAGGATGCTAGGTCGCAGCACGCGCCACAGCGTGAGCGGCACCTGACTCAAGTAACGTTTACACGCGCCAGAGCGTGAACGGCAGCGAACGTGTTAAGACAAGTACCCTGTAGCGAGGTGAGATGGTCATGAAAGGAACCTAATATTTATACAGTCTGAACCCGAAAACGTCCCTCCATTAAGTGACTTAATTTGCTTCGCAACAGTTAAGATATCTATGTTACTCATGCTAACAGCAGTTTTTGTTTCGAAATCTGTAATATTTATTCTGTTTATTGTAGTTTATTATTTTTTTTTTTTTTATTTTGTGGAGAAATGTAGGAAAAATCCCCTGCCGACTAATTTCAAGCGATTAAAGTGTCTGTCACTTCCAAATCGCCGACCAGAGACCTGTTTGTCGGACGCTTTCAAACGAGCACACTCGACGCGGCCTGTTCTGCAGAGGTGGCTAAGTAATCACAAAATAATTAATTCTGCAATAAATCGTGGAGCAGAGGTCGTAATAAACGTTGGCCCCGACTAAATTATGTTCTTCTTAACATCCAGGTTAGTTAGCCTATTATACCATGCAGCGTATTTGCAAGTCTATGTCATGGAAACAGTAATTAATTCGTAAATAAATGTTACGTTGTCAAAGACGCCGCCTCCAGAAACTCGTTGGGGCAGCTTATGAGTGGTGATGAAGCTAAGAGATTATCGCGTCCATTTGCTACTGTAAAAGGCAGCAGAACCATGAATCACGACACAGTTTTCCCTCACTGACAGATAGCCTTCATCCTTGCATTGCAGCCAGTAACTCCTACAGACGAATGCGATGCAGGTTACATTTCACAGACTCTAAAGTACATTTGCATCTTCTTACGCTTTTCAGCGTCCTTACGTTATCTTTTTGTGCCATTAACCTAAGCTTGCAGCAGTTTCACACAAGATTGCTCATCGAATTTTCCTTCATGACGCAGATAAAGCGCTTGACCAGCTCGGTTAGCCGTGTGGTCTAACGCACCGCTTTCCGAGACGGGAAGGCGTACCGGCCCGGTTCGAATCCGCCCGACGGATTAACGAAGGGGGTCGGAGTGCCGGCCAGCCTGGATGCGATTTTTAGGCGGTTTTCCACATTCCCCAGGTGAATTCCGGGCTGGTACCCAAGTCCCGCCTCACTTACACGATTTGCAAACATTTCGTAACAGTTTACACTTTCACACGTATGACATTATACGCAGACATTTGGGGTACACATTTCCTCCCGGGGGGGGGGGGGGGCATGGGGTGGCGGCAGGAACGGCATACGGCCACCGCATAATTACTAACATGCCAAATCCACGGTAACTAGTAGACCCTGCAATTTATGGAAAGACAGCTATAGAGAAAGAAGTATAAGAATCAAATGTTTTTGATACGTCGCGTTTTGCAGCTCTTAAATGTTGTAGGAAGGACATTTTATATATTGCACCAAGGCTGCTTTTATTTTAAATGCTGACTAGTTTCGGGCTTTGCCCATTTTCTTAAGCCACCTGTTACAGAGAACAAAGTGTGTGTTACAGGAAGATAAATGAATATGGCAATGTTATATTGAATGTACAAGTCGTAATTACTTACATTCATATATATTTTTAATTGGATACTTCTTAGGTCACGCTGTTTGTTGTAATTACTTTGGTGTAATTTATTGAGCTTCTGACCTAAGCAGTATCCAAATCTATAAATACACGAGACACAAAGACTTAAATATTTGTACAGTTACTAATTTATTACCTGAGGAAGGTTTTAGACACGGTTTTATAGCGATCTGATAGCTATTTAGTAATTTCAAGAATATATCGCGGTATGCGGAACAATAATTACTCTTTGAAAATGGTTTTATTGGTTGCATTGTTGCTTGAGGGTTGATAATGATAAAAGGGTGGAGTATATTGGGATGGAAAGTTATCGGTGTGTGTTAATATTTTGCTCTACAACGAAAACTACAGAAAGGAAACGAATGGTCTGTGTGTAATTGTTGTCCGAAGTCTCTCGTTGTACACCATAGCAGTTCCATGCTGATAGCTATAAAACTGCGAGATATTATAAATACGGTATATGAGAATGAGAGTACTTATCGACTTCCAACAAACTTTCAACATAATTTCAAACCTTTACTAAACTTTTTCTCGCTGACAACCATAGCAATATGATGAAAGGAAACAAGTTTCTCGCTTACTACTTTTCCGCTGTTTATGGAGTAAAACGACGGCATTCGGTATGACGTTAAAATTTAGAATTTCTACACTACAAATTGTAGCCGCAGGAAAATGTTACAGTCAGTATACACACATGTCGTTGACTATACCTTCTAAATCGTATCACAGTACGACACGTAGTTCATGAGATATGAGTACATAAATAATAACATTCAAATGTTTGTATAGTCTATGGGACTTAACTACGGGGTCATCAGTCCCTAAACTTACAAACTAATTATGAACTACTTACGAACTAGGACAGCACAAATATCCATGCCCGAGGGGGGATTCGAACCCCCGACCGTAGTGGCCGTGAAGACCGTGACTGGAGCGCCTTAGCCCCCTCGGCCACCGCGGCCGGCATAATAACATTCCGCCGTTCATGGACTAAAACTACAGCATTCAGTATGACGTTACAATTTTTAATTTCCACGCTACAAATTGTAGCCGTAGGAAATTTTACAAACTGTATACACGCATATAATTGAGTGTACCTTCTAAATTGTATGACAGTACGACACACAGTTTATGAGATAGATCACATAAACAGTAACGTTCATGGATAACCGCCCATTCCCGCAGCAAGTTTTAATCTATTACTTCTTTGCTACTAACTGGATTTCAAGAGATTTTTACCGACATACAGCCCTTACACAAATGAATGTATACCTGAAAAATGGCAGGAATAAATCAATAAATACCCGGGCAACGCCGGTTTTTCAGCTAGTAAAAATATATATGAATGTAAGTAATTATGACTTGTACATTCAATATATCATTGCCATATTCATGTATCTTCCTGTAACACACACTTCGTTCTCTGTAATAGGTGGCTTAAGAAAATGGGCAAAGCCCGAAACTAGTCAGCATTTAAAATAAAAGCAGCTTTGGTGCAATATATAAACAGTCTTTCCTGAACATTCAGCACTTGTTTGACAGTGTCTATCTATTGTGTGTAGGAAAATCAGTGTGCGTTGAATGCACAGACGTTCGGCTCTGCAATTCCCCCTTTACACCAATACTCCACATCCTACAGATTTACGCAAGGACACAAGCATTTATATAATAGGGATGTTCAGATGATTTATCGGTGTAATAAAAATAATATGTATGAAGTTTTAGGGCCAGATCTGAATATGTAGGTATCATACCTCCCAACTTTCACGGTTTATCTGTAAAATTTACGGAAATTTCAGTGTTTTATGGCTTTACAGATTGGCAGTGTCGTTTTACGGTTTGCGAAACATTTGATAATCACCTCCACTTCCAATCGATTGTTTGCGTTGTTCGAAGGCGTTCACGGTAGTCAATAACGCATTTTTTGTATGACTGGTATATTTAATCTGAATTTAAAGCCATGATAAAGGTTCTTCCATGTGAAGGTTACATGTCTATAGGCTGTGCTCCGCAAATTCTTTCTCCGCTCCATTTATTTGTTGGGTCATATTATTTTATCACGTGAGTATTGTCATTTGTTCACTAAGTTGGGATTCCTGGATTATTTGGATTAGGCGACAGTGTAGCGAAGTTTTTACGACAAGGATTGTCTCTACTCATCACGTGTGACTTTCACCACGCCCCCTTTTCTACGCTATATATGTCGTTCTCGGACGTTCGATCCGTCAGTCGGCAAGAGGAGCGCTGTCCAACTTGGCCGAAACGTCAGCAACTGAAAATTTTCATTGGTCACTGCCATACTACCCGGGAGGTTTTAACAGCAACAACTTTAAGGAAGAATGACACATTTTAATAAAGTGTTCTAATTTTCGTGTTATAACTTCCTGCCGCGCGGAAGTAGCCGAGCGGTCTGGCGCTCCACGCTACAATTCGCGCGGCCTCCCGCGTCGGGGGTTCGAATCCTCCCTCGGGCATGGATGTGTGTGTTGTCCTTAGTTAGTTTTACTTAGTTTAACTAGTTTTAAGACTAGGCACGCCGGCCGTGGTGGCCGAGGGGACTGCTGCACGTCAGTCACGGTGCTCGGACACTACGGTCGGGGGTTCGAATCCCCCCTCGGGCATGGATATTTGTGCCGTCCTTGGTATTAGCTAGTTCATAAGATGTTTGTATGCTTAGGGACTGAGGACCCCGTAGTTAAGTCCCATAAGCAATACAAACATTTGAAACATTTTTCGCGACTAGGGACTGTTGACCAACGTACTTTGGTCCCATATAATTAGAAACATTTGAACATTTTATAACTTCCTGCCTCGCAGTATCCTGTATTCCTTGGTTCAAATGTTCAAATGTTTGTAGAGTCTATGGGACTTAACTACGGGGTCATCAGTCCCTAAACTTACAAACTACTTATGAACTAGCTAATCCTAAAGACGGCACAAATATCCATGTCCGAGGGGGGATTCGAACCCCCGACCGTAGTGGCCGTGCAGACCGTGACTGGAGCGCCTCAGTCTCCTCGGCCATATTCCTTGGTCTGATGACATTCATTCCACGTGTGCAAATGTGTTTTACTACGTGCATTTTCTTTGTTCACGACATAGGCGTCGCGTTCATTTAATAGTCTAACTTATGAAAACTTTCACTGTCTCGCGTGGTTTATGTTATAACTTTAAGGTTCATACGCTCCATTCCTGTTCTATGATTCATGAATAAATCCAAAAGGAAACAGAGCTTCCAGATGTTTAAACAATCATATTCCTGTCATATTAAAAGGAAGAAAACTTCGCCTTTTGCATGGAGTATGTATGTGATATTAATATTGCACGTGGTGGAAGAAAACGTGCTAAAACACACACGTTATATTTATTCCATCAAGTATGGATAAGTTGTCAGTGACCTAATTAGGACCATGAGCCTGTTTACTTCCTTTTTCAGGGAACACAAGGTGCCCTTATTTACGACTGATCACGCTGGTGATTTTTTTCTCACTTCAGAAGTTGTAAAGAAAAATAGCATTGATTTCGCTAAGTACTAGCACACAGTTCACATCATCCATTAGCAATTAATCTCTGGATTATATTATAGTATTATATATTATATTAAATTATATTATAATAGTATTATTTACGTACATTCCCCTTAAGGAGAGCAATAAAAACACAAAAATCTAGCTTTTATTCCAGTTTTTTTTCTTTTTTTCTTTCCAAAAACCTTTCATTATTTCACTTTGTGCCTTTTGTTCGTCTGTCCATTTTCGTCTGTTGTGTTTGTGCTGTGACTTAAAGTCAACGTTTCTGATTTTTTTTTTCCTACAGATTTTTCGGTCTTGTATACCTTCTATAGAGATGTTTAATGTCTTCAGGTCTTCTGTGGTTTCTTTGTACCAAGATGAACCCAATTTCGATGTAGAAATTATGTTGAATATCTTTTGTTTAGTCTGGTGTCATTCATTCTGGCGATATCCATGAAAAATTTTGTTCTTCTTTTTCTGATATGTCGTAATTGTTTCAGAGTGTCTGTATAGTTCTTTTGTGGGTCTTTTTTGCCAGATATTTTGTCTAAAAACTGCACCGTGGATTTTTCTCAGAATTTTCCTTTCTTGTTTTTCAATCTCCTTGATTTTTGCCATTCCTTTGGTGCTCATAGTTTCTGATGCATAGAGAGCTTCTGGAAAGACTACTGTGTTGTAGTGTCGTAGTTTTGCGGCCGTTGAAATACATTTTTTATTGTAGTGGGAACAGGTGAGTTTGTAGGCTCTCTGTAATTCTGAGACTCTTTCTTCGTTTGCTTTTGTGTTCAGCCCAGATTTTCGCATGATTTCCCCTAAATATTTAAACTATCTTGTAGAATTTTTCCGTACTTTGTTTTTAATGGGAGTTTATCTGATGATTTTGTATCAAAAGATTGTGTTTTTTCATAAGAAATTTGTAGACCGGTTTTCAGGACTATCTCGCGGAGTTTTTCATGTGCATGTTGTGTTTCCGTTCTGGTATTCGAGAGTATGGCGATGTCGTCTGCAAAAGCGAGGCATTTTATGTGGGTTATCTTTTCCTTATTTCTGCCTAGTTGAATTCCTCCGACTTCTCCTTCCCATGTACGAATAATTTTCTCTAAGTCTGCATTGAATAGGATGGGTGAGAGACCATCGCCTTGCCGGACGCCGATTTTGATTTCAAAGGGCTCTGATATATATACACAGGGTGAGTCACCTAACATTACCGCTGGATATATTTCGTAAACCACATCAAATACTGACGAACCGATTCCACAGACCGAATGTGAGGAGAGGGGCTAGTGTAATTGGTTAATACAAACCATAAAAAATTTCACGGAGGTATGTTTTTCAACACAAAAACCTACGTTTTTTTTTAAAATGGAACCCCGTTAGTTTTGTTAGCACATCTGAACATATAAACAAATACGTAATCAGTGCCGTTTGTTGCATTGTAAAATGTTAATTATATCCGTAGATATTGTAACCTAAGGTTGACGCTTGAAACCTCCGACGTTCAGTTGCGTGTTGTAACAAACACGGGCCACGGTCGGCGAGCAGCATCTGCAGGGACATGTTTACGATGACGACAATGTTTACAAGTGTGGATGTGGTGCATTGTTGTGGTTTGGTCTAGTTGTCGCAGTGTCGGCATGTAGCGCTTGCTGCTATTGTTATTCCCCATTCGTCTTTGCACGCAGACTAACTGTAGTACACTGTGTTACCAGATGTAATAGTGTAGTGTTGTAGGAACTGTGACCATGGTGTATTCGATCTCTGAATAGACGGAGATGATACTCATCTATGGCGAGTGTCAACAAAATGCAGCTGAAGCCTGCAGGATGTATGCAGAACGGTACCGAACAGAGAGCATCCAACGTGCCACACATTTCAAAACTGTGGTGACGCACAAGTATGAAGTGCGCGCCACTTACTTTCGCCGCGCGCCGCCATGCACGCACGGCGCGGCGTTCTTACGTCAGCCACGAGCGCCCTCTGCTACAACTCCACTCGTGGCCACCACTGAACGACATCGCTTACTTGGGACTGAGATAGGAACCAGTTAACACTTGGGACTGAGATAGGAACCAGTTAACACTTCGGAATCAGATAGGCACCAGTGAAGACTTGGCTATCGGATAGGCACTAGGCAGGCCTCTAGCTCAACTATGTATCAGCATTCTGCAGTACTGAGCTATGTAAAAGTGAAGTATTACTAAGTAAGAAATATATATCTCGTTCTAATTTACTCTAGTGTTTCTAGTTTCTGCTGTCCCACTGGCTGGTCACCTCCTACCTGCACAAGCGTGCAACCTTTATTCCTGTGTCGGTCTTTCTACTCGGCCACCGACACCTACGACGGAAACGAGACACAAAAGTGGCGACGAGGCTGGGACACAAAAAGTGGCGACGAGGCTGGGACACAAAAAAAAAAAAAAAAAAAAAAAAAAAAAAAAAAAAAAAAAAACATCTACCGCCAACTGTATGCAACAGGTATGGTCATAGCACGCAAACGAGTCCGTAACAGGCCCGTCACAGGAGAAGCGAGTGCAGTTGGTGTGTTAGCTGCTTTTGCCGTGAACCCATACAGGAGTACACGGGACATTGCGAGAGCCGGTGGACTGAGTCAAAGTAGTGTCATGCGCATACTGCATCGTCACCGCTTTCACCCGTTTCATGTGTCGCTACATCAGCAATTACATGGTGATGACTTTAATCATCGAGTGGAGTTCTGTCAATGGGCATTAACAGAGAATGCGTTGCAGTTCTACCTGTTTACCGATGAAGCGGGTTTCCCAAACCACGGGGCAGTGAATCTATGGAACATGCATTACTGGTCCATGGACAATCCTCGCTGGCTCCGACAGGTAGAGCGACAACGACCGTGGACTGTAAATGTATGGTGCGGAATCATTGGCGACCACCTCATTGTTCCTCACTTCATTGCAGGGTCCCTAACAGCTGCAACATACATCGCGTTTCTACAGAATGATCTGCCAACGTTGCTCGAAAATGTCCCACTGGAAACGCGTCGAAGTATGTGGTATCAGCATGATGGTGCGCCTGCACATTCCGCAATTAACACTAGGCTGACCCTTGACAGGATGTGCGACGGCCATTTCATAGGACGTGGAGGACGCATAAATTGGCCAGCCCGTTCTCCTGATCTTACACTCCTGTACTTCTTTCTGTGGGGTACGTTGAAGGAGAATGTGTACCGTGATGTGCCTACAACCCCAGAGGATATGAAACAACGTATTGTGGCAGCCTGCGGCGACATTATACTAGATGTACTGCGGCGTGTACGACATTCATTACGCCATAGATTGCAATTGTGTACAGCAAATGACGGCCACCACTTTGAACATCTATTGGCCTGACATGTCAGGACACACTCTATTCCACTCCGTAATTGAAAACGGAAACCACGTGTGTATGTGTACCTCACCCCTGGCAATGTACATGTGCGTCAGTGAAAAAGACCAATAAAGGTGTTAGCATGTGGAGGTAATGTGCTGTTGGTACATCACCATTCCCTTTGGATCCCTACTTAATTCGGTGCTCTCCGATACACACAATCGAACAGCGGAGGAGTGGTACTCAAGCGTCAACTTTAGGTTACAATATCTCCGGATGTAATTAACATTTTACAGTGCAACAAACGGCACTGATTACGTATTTGTTTATATGTTCAGATGTGCTAATAAAACTAACGGGGTTCCAGTTAAAAAACGTAGGATTGTGTTAGAAACATAGCTCCGTGACTTTTTTTATGGTTTGTATTAACCAATTACACTAGCCCTTCTCCTCAAGTTAGGTCTGTGGAATCGGTTCGTCAGTATTTGATGTGGTTTACGAAATATATCCAGAGGTAATGGGCTGCCGGTTATCGGCCAATATTAGTGGTCGCGTTGGCGCGCGTGTGGTGACGTGTGTCAGGCTGGCAGGTGTCCACACGGAGGAGAGTTCCGGGTCAGCAGGCTGCCGCTGGAGACGGCAGCAGCAGGTAATCTAATTACGGCGCGGACACGTGGTGAGCCGCGGCGTAAATCTGCGCGCAAGTGGAGCTGAACGCCAGCCCACTGCCACTGACCGCCTGCCGCCGCTCCACACGTCTACACCAGGCGTCTTAAAGAAATACACCCGTGCCAGCACAGTGGCGAGCACGTGCTTTTGTGCTCCGGCGCTGAACCCTGCAGTAGTCGCGCGCCGACTGACCGCCCGCGCAAATGTAGTTTTCACTGTCCTGTTCACCTTTTGACAAGTCTGATTTTATATCATTTGGTTTACTAATAGTATTCAGATTTTTCGTATCTTACAAGGAAAGTACTTGGACTCCAACAAACACATGTACATCAAACTCGTACGAGAGATAAATGTAATAGAGATAAATGTAATAGTGACACTCCCGCATCTGCAAAACTCTGCAGCCGTGCCTTGCCACATTGCACTTTGACCTGTCGTTTCGCCAGTTGGAACTGTGCAGTGTGCCTGCAAAGTTGCGTTTTGTGACATTCGTGTGGTGAAGCGTCAGATGGAGCGGCGATTGATAGTCAATCCTGCTAAAGTATTGCGATTGATTGAAATGAAGTTACGAAGAACCATTCATCGTGAAGATGGTATTAGTGTAGAAGACGAATCATTCGCATGCTTTCTCATATCTGTTATGGTACAGAAATATGAGCATAATTTACACTGTTGTTACAAACTCATAATGATGATAATAGGGATGATAATGACGAAGAACTCATTGCTAGCGGTAGTGCTACGGTAAGTACGGGAAGAGTCGATGGAAGCAGTGGCAGTGAATACCAATGGTCCTCCGAGAAGAAGGTTAAAGTTGCAACTATCATCACGGCTTTTGATGACAACACGCTAGAGAACATGTACGACGATTATTACGTAAGTTATAGTTCAGATATCTGCATTACGTATGACGTCTAAAATTACATCTAGAGCATGATTGCAAAGTTTTGCATAAAAACGACACCCACCAGCACATTGAGGTGTGCGTAGAGATCCTGTAACCAAACATTCATACAGATATATTTGTTCGAGCCCAGTTGTTTTCCTTGTTAGTTTGGACTTGTAAAGTGCGTAAGTAGGTACTAGAATACAAAGAGTGCCGTGACAACGTCCATGGTGAGGACCCCTCCGGTCGCCCTTCTTCGCTTACAGACGATTTGCTGGCTTCAGTTGAAGAACAGAGGATTCGTCAGGTCTCTCAAACAAATTTCCTGGTGTGTCGAGATCTGTGCGTACAAAATTGTTTTTGAACACCAAAAGTTTAGGATACCGTGCTTCCATTGGGTCCCGAAACTCCTAACAGAGAACCCCAAAAACCAAAGATTTGAGTGTGCGCTGAAGTTCTTGACTCTTTATCACTAAGAGGATGACGGCTTCTTGAGTCAGATTGTAACTGGAGACGAAACCAACAGAGCATGGAATGGAGACGCACACACTCGCCTTTAAACGGGAAGACGAAACAGACTCTGTCTCAGTGTAAAATCATGGCGTCGGTGTTTTGGGAAAGGCTTGGTGTTTTGTTGGTCGACTTCATGCAACGAGGGACCAATGTCAATGCAAAAACAAACTGCCAAACCCTGAGAAAGCTACTCAGAGCGATTCAAAACAAAAGACGCGGCATGCTGACGGAGGCAGTTGTCCTTCTCCATGACAATACAGGACCTCACGCTGCAGGTCAGACCCACGATATTTTGGAAAGTTTCGGCTGGGAAGTTTTAGACCACCCACCCTGCAGTCCTGATCTAGCGCCAAGACATTACCATCTGTTCCTCGGCCTCAAACAACACGTCAGTGGCAACCATTACAATGATGACGACGAAGTGAAAACGGCAGCGAACTCTTGTTTATCGGAACAAGCGTCAAGTTTTTATAAAGAGGGTATTTTAAAATTGGTTGAGAGGTATGATAAGTGTTTAAACAAACTTGGCAACTATGTCCTTTCGTTTTGTACTTATGGTCAAACGAACCTTACTTAAAAACACGTCTCGTACTTCAGTTTCATATTACAAATAATTTTTATGTTGTTTATGCCCTACTGTCAGTGTACAATGGGCCTCGAAGATTTTTCCAGAAAAATTGTGGATCCCACTACAAAAAAGATTGCGTTTTTCCATCTCCTCTCCCGTCTGCTCTTCTGTTCCCCTCGTTTTAAATTCAGTGTGTGCAAAATATTTTCAGCTTCGGAATAAAAATGTTGAATCACCTAACAATTCCATCGAAAACATGGCGGAAACGGAAAGTGCGTTTGATGTGCGGTTTTTACAGAATGGATTGGTAGTCAAGGGCTCGTATTTTTAGCCAAAAAACTGATTGTAATATTACTTAGAAGGTGTATTTTTTATGCAAACATACAATTTTTCAAATGAAACAATGGTTGTTTCTATCATGCACTGGGATTTTTTACTCCAGCTGTGTACAAAGAATTTTGAATGACAGTTTTATCACGTTTGGTTTGGCAGCTACAATCATTCAAAGTTTCGGGGGCGGAAGCTGCGATAGCGTAGCTGACTGGCCGAGTTATGTGATTCACCCTGTATATTTGCGTATGAGATCTGTAATGAAATTAAGAATACGTATTTTCTGGCTCTACGTAAAATGGACCTTTTTAATAGTAATTTGCTCGTGTGTTTTAAAACCTAATTTAACTCAAGAGAGATGAAAGTATTGGTTTGTTGAAAGGAATGGAGAGTTCATATCACTCAGCAACGAAATACAATTAATTGTAATTGTCTAACGTAGCCGTACCGGAGATATAAGTGTAGACTTAAAAACAATAATCGGTTGTTGTTTGGTTTTTTTTTTTTCCAGTGTTGAGAAACTTCGCTGTCTATGCAGGTTTCGTGGTTTCTTGTTACTTTATTTTGTTTATTTACATGTATTGAGAAATATACTCCACATAAAGTATTCGATTATAGATTGTTGTTTGTTGTGGTCTTCAGTCCGGAGACTAGTTTGATGCAGCTCTCCACATAAGAACGGCAGCCTACATCTGTCTGAATCTGCTGAATGTATCCCTCTCTTCGTCTTCCTCTGCTGTTTTTACCCCCACACACTTCCCTGCAACGCTAAATTCAAATGTTTGTACAACTTATGGGACTTAACTACGGGGTCATCAGTCCCTAAGCTTACAAACTACTTATGAACTAGCTAAGACTAAAGACGGCACAAATATCCATGCAACGCTAAATTCACAATTCATTTATGTCTAAGAGTGTATCCTAACAATATATACTTCTTTTAGTCATGCCAGAAATTCATTAGTTACGCGATCCACCCACCTAATCTTCAGCATTCGTCTGTACCACTACATTTCAAAAACCTCTATCCTCTTCCTGTCCGCACTTTTATCGTCCATGTTTCACTCCCATACAAGGTAACACTCCACACAAATGCCTTCAGAAAGGACTTCCTTAGGCTTAAATTAATATTCGATGTTAACAAACTTCTCTTTTTCAATAACGCTTTTCTACCCATTGTCAGTCTGTATTTTATATCCTCTGTACTGCGACCAATATTTGTTATTTTACTGCCCAAGTAACAAAACTCATCTACCTCCTCTATTGTTTCGTTAGCTAATCTAATTCCTTCAGCATCACCTGATGTTCTTTAACTGCACTCCATTACCCTTGTTTTGCTCTTGCTAATGTTCATCTTATATCCTCCTTTCATCACACTGTCCATTCCGTTCAATTGCTCCTCCAGGTTCTTTGCTGTCTCTGACAGAATTACAATGTCATCAGCAAAACGCAATGTTTTTATTTCTACACCCTGAACTTTAATTCCTTCTCCAAATTTCTCCTTGCTTTCCTTTATAGCTTGCTCAATGTACAAATTGAATAATTACCAACCACTGCATCCCTTTCATGCCCTCAACTCTGACAACCGCTGTCTGGTTTTTGTACAAGTTGTAAATAACCTTAAGCTCCCTATATTTTACCTTAAGCTCCCTATATTTTACTCCTTCTTGCTTAAGAATTTGAATGAGTTTATTCCAATCAACATTATCAAAAGCCTTCTCCAAATCTACAAAAGCTAGATATGTAGGTTTGCCTTTCCTTAATCTAAGATAAGCCGCAATGTTTTGCCTCCCGTGTTCCTACATTTCTCCTGAATCCGGACTGATCCTCCCCGAGGTCGGCTTCTACCAGCTATGGTCGAATTAGTTTTCACGAACCCCTATCCTGTGGGTTCTATTTTTTTTTTTTTTTAATTGTAAAGTGAAAGTGCTTGGTTAAAATATTAAAATTGTTGACACTACTTCAATGTAAATTTTTGCGCCTCTTACAACACATACCAGCAACCGTACTAAAATAACACCGTTATTCTTGTTTCAGGGAGTGTCCACCTGGAGCGAGAAGCGTTTCGTGTCAGCACAGCCATCCTGCGACTGCTGGAGTTACAGGTAAGCAGAGGACGCAGACTATGATGGCAGCGGACCCAGTGACGGGTCTAGGAGGGAGTGGGTTCTGAGAGGGGCGGGGAGGGGGGGGGCAGAGAGGAGGCAGAAGGACCGGGGGAAGATTCTGCGGTTGCATTGTTAACAGGGGGAGAGCGCCAAAATGAAGAGAAGACTATTTAGCATAATTTTTTGTGACATGAATTGAACCAACCTTAGTTTCAGATGTTACATAAATTACGTTTTATTAATAACAATAACTAACTATACAACTGATAGAAGCTGACCTCGGGGAAGATCAGTTTGGATTCAGAAGGAACGTAGAAACACGGGAGGCAATATTCAATTTACGCCTTATCTTAGAAAATAGATTAAGGAAAGTCAAACCTACATTTTTAGCTTTTGTAGATTTGGAGAAAGCTTTTGACAATGTTGATTGGAAGAGACTCTTTCACATTCTGAAGACAGCAGGAGTAAATAACAGGGAAAGTAGAATTCTTTACAACTTGTACAAAAGCCAGACCGCAGTTACTAGATTGGAAGGGCATGAAAGGGAAACATTAGTTGGGAAGGGGATAAGGCAGGGTTGTAGCCCTTCTACAACGTTATTCAATTTCTACATCGAGCAGGCGGTGAAGGAAAGCAATGAAAAATTTGGAATAGGGATTAAAGTTCAAGGTGAAGAAATAAAAATATCGCGTTTTGCTGATGACATTGTAATTCTGTCAGAGACAGCAAAGAACCTGGAAGAGCAGTTGAATGGAATGGACAGTGTGTTGAAGAGAGCGTATAAAATGAACATTAACAAGAGCAAAACAAAGATAACGGAATGCAGTTTTAGAAAATCAGGCGATGCTGAAGGAATTAAATTACGTAACGAAACAATGAAGTTGGTAGATGAGTTTTGTTACTGGGTAGTAAAATAACATATGCCGGTCGCAGTACAGAGGATAAAAAATGCAGAATGGCAATGGGAAGAAAAGCATTTTTGAAAAAGAGAAATATGTTAGCGTCGAAGTGTAAGGAAGTCCTTTCAGAAGGAGTTGTGTGGAGTGTTGCCTTGTACGGGAGTGAAACATGGATTATAAACAGTGCGGACAGGAAGAGAATAGAGGCTTTTGGAATGTGGTGCTACAGAAGATCGCTGAAGATTAGGTGGAGAGATCGCGTATCTAATAAAGACGTACTGAACAGTTTGGTGAAAAAAGGAATTTCTGGCGTACCTTGACTAAAAGAACGGATCGCTTGATAGGACACATTCTTAGACATCGAGGAACCGTAAATTTAGCATTGGAAGGAAGTGTGTGGGGTAAAAATTGCAGAGGGAGATCAAGAGACGCATATAGTAAGCAGATTCCAATGGATGTGGTTTGCCGTTCTTATGTGGACATGAAAAGGCTTGCTCAGGATAGAGTAGGTTGGAGAGCTACATCAAACCAGTCTGCGGACTGAAGACCGTAACAATAAAAACACAACTTTTAAATAGTCTATCGGCTTTGCGCGGCGGGGTTTGGTTGTTTTTCTTTGGTAGCGTTTTTTGTTATACAGTTTGTCTTTGCAAGTAATTGTTTTTCTGCGTCATTTTTATCTACCGCTGCGTTTTAGAGCCTGAAAGTTAATGTTATGAGCAGCCAGAAGACGATGGAGAATATACTACTCTTAATCATCAGTCAGCTAGTCCCTATTTCAGTTATTTGAAACTGTAATAGAATGTTCCTAATATCTTTTGTGAAGTACAACTAAATTATTTCCAGAAATCTTGATTGATTGATTGATTTTGTCAGGGAAGCCAAAACAGTTTTGGTCCAACCCGCCACTTCCCGCACCGAAACTACATACCCACATTCATACTCCGCAATGTTGCGTGGCGGAGGGTACACTGTCCACTACTAGGCATTTCCTTTCCTATTCCACTCCCAAATAGAACGAGGAAAAAAAGAATGTCTATATTCCACCGTACGAGCCCTAAATTCTCTTGTCTTTGTGATCACTACGCGAAATGTAAGTAGGCAGCAAGATCGTACTACACTCAGCTTCAAATTCCGGCCCTCTAAATTTCCTCAACAGAATTTCACGAAAAGAACGTCGTCTTTCCTTCAGCGATCCCCAATTGAGCTGTCGGAGCATTTCCTTGACACTCGCACATTGGTCGAACCTACCAATAACGAACCTAGTTGCTCGCCTCTGAATTGCTTCTATGTCTTTAAACTAATCTGCTACAGGTACCAAACACCTGAGCAATACTCAAGACGTGGTCGTACAAGCATTTTATACGCGGTCTCCTTTACGGATGAGTACTTCTTCCCAAACTTCTCCCAATAAAACGAAGTCGGCTGCCACCCTTACTCACAACTGTCCTTACAGTTTCGTTCCATTTCATATAGCTTTGCAATGTTATGCCTAGATATTTGAACGGCCCAACTGCATTAAGAAGCTCACTACTAATGCTGTATTCGAATATTATGGGATTGTTTTTCCTACTCATGCGCATCACCATTTTTCTACATTGAGAGCTAGCTGCCATTCTTACAAGGAAGATAATCTATATGTTGACAACAGACATGCCAAGTAGATACTACAAAATGCTATAGCCTGGACAAAACTTCCACAATACAAAATAAGCAGAAAGTAATAATTTGTTTGCTTCCATGCACTGCCTCTTTTAAAAAAATCTTGGGAACACTAACTTTATATTGCCATCTTCACTTCCGTTCTTGCAATCGACAAACTTTAAATATAACGTGTTTTGCGTTCCTAAATACATATTGCATGTAAGTGGCAGTAAATCAGCTTCAATCAGTGCTACAGAAAGTATTTCGAAAAATAGGGTTATAGTTCCGACTAACAGTATGATTGTTGTCAGTATAAATTTACGCACATTGAACAGGAAAATTTGTGTACTAAATTATCAATCTTTCCTAAACCCATATTAGTTATTAATAAACGCTTTCACGGAATCACATTACTAAAACTTTTCCGTACATTACATACAATACTAAATGAGCTAAATTGTAAATAACTTAGGCTTAGAAAATCGTTATAAGATACGGTTGCATTACACTGCGCGTAACAATAAAATAACGACAATTTTTATGCGTGAGGAGAGACTCCTAGCAGTCAAACGGCGCGCCGTCAACTGAGGTTGTTGACTGAATCCAACCCGGACGGTACCCGACGTCATCAGCAAATTCAAGAAACCTAGTTTCGCAAAGCCAAAGATTCGACTGATTTTTGGGCGAAACCAAAATAATAATTTGGTCGAAACTCGCCGAAACCGAATATTCGATCTGTCTTTATTCGTAAACATGTATATTCTTAAAAATAAATCACATTTACATAAAAAATTAAACTGTTCAGTAAATTATTGTTCGTATCCAAACAGAACTCGAAACAGGTGGAACTGCCAATTAATTAAATTTACTGCCCGTATTATCAAGCAACTAAAGGCAATAGTGCTCAGCTCAAAAGTGGAGAAGATGCACAACACTTGCTACGCTGATTTTCAAATTTCTGTGGGTGCCAACGCGAAATCAAATATCGAAACGGAAAGTCTGCTTCTCTCAGATGACGCGGAGTGTACTCGATCATGGCGTAGCATCTACGCGCACAGCACAGCTTACTAATACACGGCCAGCGAGCGACCATCAGCTTATTTGCCCACCTAGGATGCTACGGCAGCCCTCTTTCATTCTACAAATGAAGTGATACCTCTGTACGGTGGAAACGTACAGAGTCCCTAATTTTTCTCCATATACAACATCTGGCAATACACACGGAGAATAGTCCCGTAACATTAACGTACACTCCTGTCCAATAAAATTGCTACACCACGAAGATGACGTGCTACAGACGCGAAATTTAACCGACAGGAAGAAGATGCTTTAATATGCAAATGATTAGCTTTTCAGAGCATTCACACAAGGTTGGCGCCGGTAGCGACACCTACAACGTGCTGACATGAGGAAAGTTTCCAAACGATTTCTCATGCACAAACAGCACTTGACCGGCGTTGCCTCGTGAAATGCTGATCGCATTGGTCGCGATCCAATGACTGTTAGCAAAATATGGACTTGGTGGGTTCAGGAGGGCCGTTCTGGATCCCAAAGGCCTCGTATCACTTGCCGTCGAGATGACAGACATCTTACCCGCATGGCTGTAACGGATCGTGCAGCCACGTCTCGAACCCTGAGTCAACAAGTGGGGACGTTTGCAAGACAACAACCATCTGCACGAACAGTTCAACGACGTTTGCAGCAGCATAGACCATCAGCTCCGAGACAATGGCCGCGTTTACCCTTGACGCTCCATCACAGACAGGAGGGCCTGCGATGGTGTACGCAACGACGAACCTGGGTGCACGAATGGAAAAACGTAATCTTTTTTTTTTTTTTTTTTTTTTTTTTTTGAATGAATCCAGGTTCTGTTTACAGTATCATGATGATCGCATCCGTGTTTGGCGACATCGCGGTGAACGCAAATTGTAAGCTCGTATTCGTCATCGCCATACTGGTGTATCACCCGGCGTTATGGTATGGGGTGCCATTGGTGTTTAAGCTGCATGGGCATCTGTACCTGTGCACGACATCGTAGCTCTGTGTGACTCAATGCCCAGGCGTATCAAGGCCGCTTTTCCGGCCAAAAGTGGTTGTTCTGTGTACTGATTTCTCACGATCTATGCACCCAAATTGCGTGAAAATGTAGTCATATGCCAGTTCTAGTATTTTTGTCCAATGAATACCCGTTTATAATCTGCTTTTCTTCTTGGTGTAGCAGTTTTAATGGCCAGAAGTGTAGATTGAGCTACATTTACCTGACTGCCCTTAGAAATAGCCCCCTCGCATGACTGTGCACCGCTGGGCTATGTGGTTCGTGTCCTGGAAACTTTGCAGGAGGGCTTCCTTTGAGCCGGGCGGGATCGGCCGTGTCTCCAAGGCGCCTTGCTGCGGAGTGCGCGTCTACTCCCTGTCGGAGGTTCGAGTCCTTGCTCGGCCATGTGCGCGCGCGCGCGTGTGTGTGTGTGTGTGTGTCTGTGTGTGTTGTCCTTAGCATAAGTCAGTTTAAGTTATTTTTTTAAGTTCAAGAACTGATGACCAGTTTGGTCCCATAGCTGTAGAAAAATTTAATTCTGTTTTTCTTCCTTTGGGATGGTGTTCAAAAGCCTCGTTACATTTAATTCGATGTCAGAAATATCGTCAAATCTCTTTCCTTTCAAAGCGAGTTTTAGTCAAGGAAGACATCTGGATGATTATCATCCGGCGAATATGATGCACATGTAGGTTGCACCACCCCACTGTTTCACGATATTGGCTGTGTGGGCGAGCGTTTAGTGCAACTTCAAACTCAACCATAATCGCCGGATCTCAAACCTCCAAACTTTTTCTTACTCCTTCGACTCAAACTCGCTTTGAAAGTAAAGAGATTTGACTATATTCCTGACAATCAACGAAATGTGATTATGAGATCTCGTCCCTAACAGGAGGTGGCTGAGGTAAGGACTAGGTCCCACATAACTAAGGTCAGTCTTACCATGGCAGGCCGGGTTCTGAAGCACAAAAATTATTAGTATCATTTGAACAGAATGTTAAACATCGGTTTACTCAAGTTTTATAGAGGTTGCTGTCGTACAACACATTTTACAAGCAATGACAGGCAAGTAACTGCTATGCTGGCCAGATGTAAACTGTCAACCCCTGTACTGTAAACTGAACTGTCCACCCCTCTCCGCTGCCCAGTCTCTTCACCTCGGTTCCCCGCTAGGTGGCGCTCACAGTCTCGGGGGTGTGTCCTCACGTTGCGTCTTCATTTGGCGGCGGCACATGCAGCGGCGGCAGGGTGACCAGCGTATAGTGGTGCGGTTTCCCTCTAGGACTTGCGGTATCTCAGGATACTACAGTGATGAAGATTTTGAACACCATCCTAAAGGACAACTTCGTGCAAAGTTTCCAGGACATGCATCACAGAGCTCAGCCGTGTTTATTTACGGGATGTGATTATTGTCATAAGTCTCAATACGTACAGAAACAAAATATTAAATAATTTTTTCAAGTGAATATCTCGAAAATTTTTACATTTAGAATCTTTTAAACGGCAGTCCCAAGTGGAATACAAGTGATGAACTGTTCCTATTCTTTATGTACCTTTTCTACTTCCTGAAATTTGGCACAGTTTCATCCTTCGGCTTAATATATCAAGTGCTTTAGTACCAATCCTGCAAATAAATTCTAAGACGCACTTAATCCATAACGTTTTTACACTTTAGTAAAATAATTTGTGATGACAGTAAAATATTAGTACGAAAATACTTCAACTACCTTTTTAGATTAATTGACACTTAAATCAAAAATTATTTTCTAACATTAAAATTGTGGAGATTGAATGTTATGCATAGTTGTACAATTCTTCGTCAATGTGACTATTTGGTAGCTTTAACCTTGTTATGTGCAGTTGTGCAATCATTTGTAACAGTGACTATGCAGATGGAGCAAATCCCGTGATAGTCAAATGGCATACGAGAGGGTAAGGAAAGTTTACTTCCCTACAGTTCGTTGCTTAGATCAGAGGTTCCCAGACGTTTTCGTAATGGAACCCTAAATCTTTTTTGGAAAAATTTTCACGACCCATAAATTATCAATTAATATATTATCATATGAGCGAATGGCTTGTTGAGTAATATATATTTTTTTTAAATAGTGAAGGGAAGATTATTTAAAAAATGGAAACATCATTTTGTTCAATATAAAATGTATTTTACACATATTAAATGATAGACTTAATGAAATTTCTGTTATTTTTTAGTCTATGTGTCAATGATGCGTACAGTATCTCAACTGAAGCTTGTTGGTTATAGGCGTACATCGTTTTCCTTGTAAAGTTTGTTTGTATAACTTTTTAAAAAGATATAAAATTTACTCTATTGATAGTGAGTATTGTAAATCCCATTAAATCCTTTAAAATCATATATGCAGGCACTGGATACTTTCCCTTTATTGTAATCTAAAATGGGATAACGGTTCAATAAATGTTTTCAGAAAAGGGTCACATGGTAGTTCCATCACACGATCTTTTTTAGTTGTTGAAAGTTTTAACGTTTTAAGGTTGTCCTCTACCACCGGATTTTTCATACATAACACTTCTTAACAAATTCTTGGAAAGTAACTCCTAAAACAAGAATCAATTTTAAAAAATAGTCTTGCATAAACAAATAATTTTCAGAAGCCCGAACGTAAAAATATCAGTTCGTAAAAACTGTAACTGAAAGCATCAACGCGTAACGTTTCTTAGATTATAAACTGACGTTCTGGTCATCCGCCGTCCATACAGCATTAAATTCGTCAATACAGTAGTATTGGCAGCTACACGAACTGTGAATTCTTTTTCCGTGCTCTATCCATTCTTTTAAACATAAGCGATGAGGCCGTCTATCGTTTTCGGTTCCTTTTCATATTTCTGTACCTAAATCGGTAGCGACGAAACCCTATTAGGATCCGTCTGATGATGTTCCGACTGATCATACAATGTAAACTTTCACGGCCGGCGTCAACTTCATTTAAAACTTCCGGGCTAATAAGCCGTGGTCGATTTATAAAACTTTCCCCCAACGTTTCATCTTCGGCTGCGGAAGACATCTTCAGTTCGCCACTCTACCTCTGAAGATGTCTTCCGCAGCCGAAGATGAAACGTTAGGGGAAAGTTTTATAAATCGACCACGGCTTATTAGCCCGGAAGTTTTAAATGAAGACGTTCCGACTGTTAAGACAATTTTTCCTCAGGAACAGGTAGATAGATCAAGTTTATTTTTATGTCATCTACTAAAGTCTACGCTCCCTTAATGATTAAAACATTTCTGCTCCTAAATCAGTCCAATCGAAAGATATCGTGATTAATGTAAAATACTTTACAATCGAAAATCCGCTTATCAAAACCTTTACCTTAGTCCTTGCTCACCTAGTATCATTAAATTTACCTCAACCAAGGCTTTACACTGTAAGAAATCAACGTTGTCTTCGAGGTCCGAAAAAAGTCTCAGGGACTCCAGTGATTTTCAGTAATATGTAGAGTGACTCACAAAGATTGTTTATGCCTTTAGAAATATTTCGTACTGATTGGTTCAGCTACTGCCGCTATGAAAATGTTGCCTTACCTCACAAGTTTGAATATCAGCATGGAATATCTTTAGCATCTAGTCTCATATGAAGCTATTTTTTATTTCTTTTGCGGAAGAAAAGCTCATACAATTAAGTTGTAAGTTACAATTTTTATTCATATTGCTTCTTTGTTTCTTGAAATATGTTACTTTGATGAATGTTATTGTTCTTATTATGTCGGTATAATTTTATTTATTACCAGTAGGACCATCTACTCAAAGGAAAGATCATGTTTATTAATAAAGAACAGTCTAGAATGCACTAATTTATTTCATTCAACTAGTTTCAGTCTTATGTAGACCATCTTCAGGAATTTGTCTCCATCGATATTGTGGAGCTGGCAGGTAGCTGGGAGCCTTCCAGTGCGTCACTGGAAGGCTCCCAGCTACCTGCCAGCTCCACAACATCGAGGAGACAAATTCCTGAAGATGGTCTACATAAGACTGAAACTAGTTGAATGAAATAAATTAGTGCATTCTAGACTGTTCTTTATTAATAAGTTTAAATAGAGTGCTGTTAACCCAAAAATAGAGAAACAAAAATGATTCCAAAAATATAAGATCATGTTTGTTTTCGGAAATTAAGTTTACCTAAAACTCTAATTATACCTTGTTACTTATTTTTATAGTAATAAATGACGTATATCGCTAAAATCATTGTATTTCAAAATTATATCTGTGATTCTCAATTTATTTTTTATTAACATCAGATTTTTAACGTTCCTTAAGAACATTGATTAATGAAGTCGATTTTCATGTTATACCTCTCTGCTTCTTTCATACATCTCTAGTTTCAATTCGTATTCTATCTGTCCCCCTGTTCGTTAGTAAAATAATGGGTAATATTAAAAAGTGTAATTTCAATATATATATATATATATATATATATGTGTGTGTGTGTGTGTGGGGGGGGGGTGTATGAATAATATTAAAGAAAAGGTGTTACAAATATGAGAATTTTATCAAATACATAGAAAAAAATCTAACAAAACCTTGCCGTGAGAGAGACGTTCGAACCTGGACCATGGTTTGACACTCCATGCCTGGACCGCTGGACCTGCGACGGCGATCGAATAGTCGCTCGTGTTTAAGAGTACCCAGGCTACAGCATGATACCACAAAGACGTTAGTTACTCGAACGTCACTAACTTTCGACCCGGTATATATTAGTAAAAAATGTCCATCTTCAGACGTTCTTTCGATGGATAGCATTTTCTAACTTTTACCTTGATTTTTTTTAAACAACAGTGTGTCTAGCAAAAATTTGAAACACGTGTCTTTTTATATTGAGTCCATGCAAAATTCAATCGAAATCGGTGACCCTCATATCAGACCATTTCCTTGAGCTTTATAGGGCTTTTTAATGTCGACAAGGTATGAAGCTGTCCTTAGCTCGTGTGATGTAATGTTTGATGATAACTTTCAAGCGCAATTTTTGTTCTCGACACGAGCGTCCTCTCGTGAAGCCTCCTTGGTATGAAGAAGAATTCGCCACTGGTGGTAATGGAGAGGGCACCAGATTACAGTGTTGGCTCTGGCGCCAGAGGGTCTCAGAGCGTACACCCGTCTCTGAGGGGATTGGTGGCACTGGCGCCAGTACGTCTCGTTAGTGTGGCCACAGCCGGTCCTGGGCTGGCGCCACTAATCTCGGCCTGCCAGCTGCCACCTGCCAGCTGACCCTGCACTGCCGGACACCTTGCCTTCCTCCTGAGCCGCCTGCCCTCTCTCACAGAATAGGGAGTATACAGAAGGGAAAGCTGGGGGCGGCGCCTTTGATCTGTATGTTACCAAGCGTTGCGCTCGACGCCATATTGAAAAGCAGTAAACGCGGAACTATAGCCACTTAGTACTTTTCTGGAAATGGACTTTTTACGAAATGCAGCTAATCTCACCGACTTTTACGAAAGGAAACGGCTTTCATCTATTTTGCGCCATCTTCTTGCACCTAATTGTAATCCAACGAAAAAAAAAGGCCTAAATTTTAATACAACTACGAAAATGCACAGTGGAATCGATGATCGTTTTATTTGGTGCTTATCTCTAGAAAAATTCCAAATAACGCGGAGTTATGTGTGGGAAATTAGTTATAAACAAAGTGACTTTACAACTGCCAGGTTTTATTTAACACGAATAACTTCGCATAAAATATTGAGTCAGACTTAGCAGTACAACGTGATTACACAGAACTAATGACGTCTGGGCATATATAAAAGTTGTATTTGCTTCAGGAGTATCATTAATTTACTGATGGAGAAGGGCATATAGAGGAATCTGTCAACTACAGAGCAGGAACAGCATAAAATAATTATTCCCTTTAATCTATTTGTTTGAGTATCCGAAGAGCATTCGTTGCCAACATTAGCACACTACGCCTCCAATGCCGTAAGTAAAATTTTACCTGCCTACTTACGCACTATTCTTTGTCATTCATTTTATATTATTCCCTGCAACGATAAACTTATAAAATATAAATGTACTTCAACATTTCGATGCTGTTGAACTGCTGCAGAAACAGCAACAGCGAGGGTTATCGTCAAGAGAAGAAGCAAGGCTACTTTTCATAATTACGCACACATTACTCTCATTCGAAACTGATAACATTTAACTTTCACTACACATATAGCGACGTTCACTTACTGCTCAGCATCTTTTGGGAAAGTGAAGAAACTTATATCCTTATTTGTATTCGAATTATTGCGGCAATTAGGTGCTGAACACCATCGGTCGCCTTTTCTTTTATTGCTGTTCATAATAAAAACGGAACAGCTCCAACTACTGACACACAGTTCTTTCTTTTCACTGTACCAAATACTTGTTTACTTTTATGCGATTCAGGCAGTAAAAAAAAATAATTAACAACCAAATACGGCGAATTACCACGCCACAGAGTAGAGAGTGATCACGCGTTTACTGCTTTTCAAGATGGCCGATTCCGCGCATGCGCACTAAATTTTGGACGACAGACTGCAGTGGGAGTTTCCTTTCTGTATACTCATTATTCTGTGCCTGTGTCTCGCTACAGACATCGGCCTGCCACGCCTGTGCGTTCCGCCATGGCACTGGACTCCGTTGTGTGTTGTGAAAGATATAACATGATATGGTACAGGGTGTCAGAAAACGGCACCCTGATTTTAAAATTAAATATCTCGAAAACAAAGATCGATAGAGGAATGCAGTAAACGGTATGTTTATTGTGAAAGCTGTAAGAAGTTTATACAGCAGTTTCAAACAATAGTTACATAAGCTGCTAAAGATGGCGCTGTACGCTTTACAGCTCATATCAGCATACATAAGTGAAATAATCGTATGAAAACTCTCTTTGCAAGCAATCACAACATCATCATCATCATTAGAGAATGATTATGCCTTTCAGCGTACAGCCTGGAGCATAGTACCGCTAATAAAATTCCTCCATTATCCCCTATTCAATGCTAACATTGATGCCTAGTCTGATGTTATGCCTTTTACTTCAAAATCATTCTGCACCGGATCTAAGTACTTTCTTCTTGGTCTACCTTGACTCCTCTTACCCTCCACTGACGAGCTCATGAGTCTCATAGGTAATCTTGCTTCTCCCATGCATGTAATAAGACCCCACCATCTCAGTCTGTTCGCTCTAACTGCTTCATCTATGGTGTTAATTCCCAGCTTTTCTTTGATTTCCTCATTACGGACACCCTTCTGCCATTGTTCCCATCTATTGGTACCTGCAATCACTCTTGCTACTTTCATATCTGTAACCTCTATCTTATGAATAAGGTAACCCGTATCCACCCAACTTTCACTCCCATACAACAAAGTTGGTCGAAAGATAGAGCGGTGCACTGCTAATTTAGTCTTGGTACTTACTTCCTTCTTGCAGAAGAGAGTAGATCTTAGGTAAGCACTCACTGTATGATACGTTCAAAAACCTATAAATAAACTTCATACAGCAATTAAAAATTAAATAATAAACTGTTCGAAAGTCAAGTCCGTGGAGTAGGAGATTTTACCTCAGAGCTACTGATGTACTGGGGAGAACCAGGCATGACAAAAGTATTTTACATGGCGTAAAAGACGTATAAAACGGGTGAAATATCGTTAGTCTTCTAGAAGATTAGATTAGTTGCTCGTTCCATAGATCCATAATGAGGAGATCCTCGCCAGTGATGTGGATCATATCAATATATAATATTTATTTTTACAAACTGATATAATAATACTAATAATATGAAAACACACATCCTTTGGTTCTATTCAAAAATTCGTCAGTGGAGTATAATGACTTGGTCACTTGTAAGTCTTTCAAGCTCCTCTTATAACATCCAATATTCATTTAAATGTTAGGAAGTCCTTTCTGAAAGCATTTGTCTGGAATGTTGCATTGTATGAGAGTGAAACGTGGACGATAAGGAGTTCAGAGAAAAAGATGATAGAAGCTTTCGAAATGTGGTGCTATAGACGAATGATGAAAATTAGATGGGTAGATCACGTAATTAATGAGGAGGTGCTTAACCGAATCGGGGAGAAAAGGAGTTTCTGGCATATCCTGACTAAGAGAAGGGATAGATTGGTTGGACACATTCTGAGACATCAAGAAATTGTCAACTTAGCATTAGAAGGAAACGTGTGGGGTAAAAATCGTAGAGGGAGACCGAGGGACGAATATAGTAAGCAGATTCAAAAGGATGTAGGTTGCCGAACGTATTCTCAGATGAAGAGACTTGCGCAGGAAAGGGTAGCGTGGAAAGCTGCATCAAACCAGTCTGCGAACTGAAGACAACAACAACTTAAACTGATCTTTTATTTGTAGATAATTTTTTATGGATGCTGTTATATTATTCAAAATGTGTGTTCCTGAGTAGTGAACACATTTTTTAACTAAAGTAAGTGCTTTTAAGTTCCTGTGTTTAAACCTGTGCCTGATCTTTGGTCAACGTCTTCTCGACCCTCTCGTCGAGAGGAGATTGTCCTGGCCCGGTTTCATATTGGCTACTGCCGTTATAGCCACCAGTATTTACTTCGTGCTGATCCTGCTCCCTTATGTGAGCACTGTGATGAACCTTTTACTATGTAGCACCTTTTAGTTAAATGTCTGTGTTTTAATCGTCTCCATCATGATCTATGTTTACCATTTGAAATGTCTGATATTTTAGCTGATGATCCACATTCTGCTGACAGAGTTTTACTTTTTATACTTCGTGCAAATATGGCGAAAGCCATTTAAGTTCTAACCCCGGTTCGATTTTATTATGGGCAGTGTAGGGCGCTAATGACATCAGCAGTTGTGCGCCCTAAAACCACTTTTTTTCTTCGTATTTTATGTATGAACTGAGCTTTTCGTTGAAAAAAGGAATATATTATTTATGACAAATTTCATTAAGGTTTAAATATACTCAGAGGTAGTAGTTAGTATACCCATTTCTTTGAAGAAGCGTCTTCAGGACGTCCATGAATTTACTCCGCAAATAATAAGTATTACATTCTTTTGGACTCTGAAAAGATTTGCTTGACTTCAAGAGTTACTCCAAAATATTGTACCATATGAAATTATGGAATGAAAGTTAGCAAAGATGCAAGCTTTTTTTTATGTTGCCTGCGTCTGATAACACAGGAATTACCAATAAAGATGTATTAAGGCGATTCTGCAGTTCTGTGGTGTGAACCTCCCAATTGAATTTATTATCAAGTTGTAATCTCAGGAATTTAGTACTCTCAACCTCCTTTTCTTCACATTTCATGCGTATGCGGAGTGGAAAACTCTTATATCATCTAAACTGCATTTAGTGCGTCTTTTCAAACTTTAATGTCATTGAGTAGGCTTTAAAACATTTATTAATGTCCTTGAAAATATCATCAGAGGAACTTTATAGGATTATGCACGACATGCTATTTATTGCTATATTTGTAACATCTTCAAAGAAAAACAACTCTGCTTCTGATGAGAGTTCATTAATGTACACAAGAAAAAGCATGTAATTTCTTTCCAATCTGATGATGACCAATGGCTTAATTCACTAGACCCTTGCACCGATACCCATTGTTTCCTGTTAGCGAGGTTTGATTTTAACCATTTTGCAGCATTGCCTGTGACACCGTAGAATTCCAGTTTACTTAAAAGGATGTTGTGGTTCACACAATCGTATGCCTTTGACAAATCACAGAAAATACCCGCTTCCTGTAATTTATTATCTAATGAATGATGAAGAATATAATAATCACAATTCCAAAGAACGCAGATGCTGACTAACACGATACTTCACATCTGTATTAAGTCGTGACAGAATTAATTGCCAGTGATTTAAGAAAGTCATTTTCAGTTAATAATACACTGGTACCTGTCTTGCAGCGTGGACACTGTTCTATATTAACAATATAAGAAGATAATAAAGATAGAAAATAATATTCTCATCAGTCTTCCCTTGTCTAGGAGTTGATTAGTTTCCAGCCAAGTTCCAAATAATTAAGAAAGTAAAACGACACTATATGCCTTCTACATCTTCTGTTATTTTCAAGAGTAACCATCACTATCACTCGTACATGCAACTGCTTGTGTCTGTTCTTGCCACAAGTATCAAGGAGAGTCCTTGTTAATTGTGGCAAGAACACAGAATTTTTGAGTGTGCAATGCAGATGACAATCCAGTTTGGTGATGCGAATTTTAATCGTTTGATAATCTTCTTGTTCTTTTTCTTATATTACATTTTCATGAGAAAGTTTTTATTTTATTAAGAATAGGAGAACATTGTAAATTTTTTTCTTAAGATGATGACATAGTTAATCGACACCGGTAAAGTAACCAGCAAATTAAATAAATTAGCAATCTTGGCTGATGTGTGGTTTATACAAATTTTCGATCGCTCTCCATAGGCGTAATATGCCACTTAATTATAAAAATTAATATTACAAGCCTATATGACCGAAAAAGAGGTGTTGGCATTTGGGTTACCCATACCTTTACTTTTTTCTTTATACATTCATTGTTCATGATCTCGTGAACAATATAAATGCTTGCTAAGATCGGCGTGTTTAGCATACTCCAGATTGATCCTTTTTTTGTAATGCGGAAAGCCTGTGGTTCCGCTCTGTTACTCCAATGATATGTTATACACTGAAGACCAAAGAAACCGGTACACCTGTCTAATTCGTGTGGCGAAAACATACAAGTGCCGCAACTCGACCTCGCATGGACTCGACTAACGTCTGAACTAGTGTTAGGGGGAAAGTGACAGCAAGAATCCCGCAGGGCTGTCAGTCAAGCCGTAAAGTACTAGTGGGTGATCTCTTCTGAACAGCATGTTGGAAGGGCATCAAAGATATGCTAAGTTAAGTTCATATCTGTGTTGGTGGCCAGCGCAGGTGTTCTCAGGTGGGCCATTCTATATTAATTCTGGACGTGTGGGGTGGACATTGTGCTGCGGATGTTGCTCAAATGCGTCGGAATACACACAATGGAAATGAATGGATGAAGTTGATCAGCGAGGATGCGCACGTACGTGTCACCTGTCACAGTCATATCTAGACGGATCTGGGGTCCCATATCAGTCCAACTGCGCATGACCACACCATTACAGAGGCTCCACCAGCCGTAACAGTCCCCTGCTGACATTCGGGGTCCATGTATTCATGAGACTGCCTCCATACTGGTACACATCCATTCGCTCGATACAACTGGACTAATGTTTCCAGTCGTCAACAGTTCAATCTTCGTGTTGACGGGCCTAGGCGAGACGTAAAACTTATGTCATGCAGTCAGCAAGGGTACACGAGACGGAATTCGGCTCCGAAAGGACATATCGATGATGCTTCGTTAAATGGCTCGCACGCTGATAATTGTTGATGAGCCAGCACTGAAATCCGCAGTAATTTGCGGAAGGGTTGCACTTCTGTCACGCTAAACGATTCTCTTCTGTCGAAGTTGGTCCCGTTCTTGCAGGATCCTTATCGAACCGCAGAGATGTCGAAGATTTTGTTTTACGGAATTGCCTACATTCAGTGAGCACTCGTGAAATGATCATAAGAGAAAATCCCCATACCATGACTACTATGGACATGCGGTGTACCATATCTGGTGCGTCTATTATTACACTCCTGGCCATTAAAATTGCTACACCACTAAGAGGACGTGCTATAAACGCGAAATATAACCAACACCAAAAAGATTCTGTGATATGCAATTTTTTTTCAGAGCATCCACACAAGGCTGGCGCCGGAAGCGTGCTGACATGAGGAATGTTTCCAACCTATTTCTCATACACAAACAACAGTTGACCGACGTTTCCTGGTGAAACGTGATTGTGATGCCTCGTGTAGGGAGGAGAAATGCGTACGATCACGTATCCGACTGCTAAAGGTCGCATTGTAGCCTATCGCGATTGCGGTTTATCGTATCGCGACATTGCTGCTCGTGTTGGTCGCGATTCAATGACTGTTAGCAGAATATGGAATCGGTGGGATCAGGAGGGCAATACGGAACGCCGTGCTGGATCCCGACGGCCTAGCAGTCGAGATGACAGGCATTTTATACGCATGGCTGTAACGGATCGTGCACCCACGCCTCGATCCCTGAATCAACAGATGGGGACGTTTGCAAGAGAACAACCATCTGCACGAACAGTTCGACGACGTTTGCAGCAGCATGGACTATCAGCTCGGAGGCTATGGCTGCGGTTACCGTTGACGCTGCATCGCAGACAGGTGCGCCTGCGAGGGTTTACGCAACGACTAGGTGCACGAATGGTAAAACGTCATTTTTTTTTTTCGGATGAATCCAGATACTGTTTACAGCATCATGATGGTCGCATCCGTGTTTGGCGACATCGCGGTGAACGCACATTGGAAGCGTATATTCGTCATCGCCATACTGGCGTATCCCCGGCGTGATGGTATGGGGTGCCATTAGTTACACGTCTCGGTCACCTCTTGTTCGCATTGACGGCACTTTGAACAGTGGCCGTTACATTTGAGATGTGTTACGACCCGTGGCTCTACCCTTCAATCGATTCCTGCGAAACTCTACATTTCAGCAGGATAATGCACGACCGCAGGTCGTGTACGGGCCTTTCTAGATAGGGAAAATGTTCGACTGCTGCCCTGACCAGCACATTCTCCAGATCTCTCACCAATAGAAAACGTCTGGTCAATATTGGCCGAGCAACTGGCTCATCACAATACGCCAGTCACTACTCTTGATGAATTGTGGTATCGTTTTGAAGCTGCATGGGCATCTGTACCTGAACACGTCATGAAATCTCTGTTTTACTCACGCCCAGGTGTATCAAAGCCGTTATTACGGCCAGAGGTGGTTGTTGTAGGTACTGATTTCTCAGGATCTGTGCACCCATATTGCGTGAAAACATAATCACATGTCAGTTCTAGTGTAATATATTTGTCCAATGAATACCTGTTTATCATTTACATTTCTTCTTGGTGTAGCAATTTTAATGGCCAGTAGTGTATATCACGTTCAAACTCAAATCGGGATAACTTGCTTTTGTAGCAGCAGTAATCGACCTAACTCTTGCGCCAGAGACCTGCTGTTTTATATATGCGTTGCCCAGCGCATCGACGTCCTGAGTGTGTTCAGAGATCTTTGTGTTTGCATATCCACACCTATACTAGTTTCTTTGACTTCATTGTATAACCTTTTAGGAATACGCATGAGTGAACTGGTGCATCAAATCTAAAAGTTAATAAAACTGATGTTTGTTTAGACAGAAAAATCTCAGCATTATAAAATTATAGGAAAACGTAGAACATTTATGTGCAGGGAATGGTAACTGATAATTCACGGAAATAGCCATAGAAGTTATTATTCTACTAAAATACTAAACCAGTGATGGTTAATCGCTGGGACGAGCATCAACTGGAAAATGTCTAGTGGTACGACCTTGGGTCATCTAATGCAAAACGACATCCTTACACTACACCAGAGTTGATCGTAATTCGACCCTAGGGAAGACAGCTTAGAAGGAGCCAAAGTATCAGAGTGACGAGAAATGTCTTACATACATAGCCCCAGAATGACTCACTCTTGTGTGACCAATGTTACTTCGATGTCAGTTACAGAAATGACGTGAAAAAAGTGCAGATGTTTAAGCACGTGCCAGTAGCCTTCGACATACTAGACAGAAAATCAATCTATGCAGGAGTTCAAGTCAGTCAAAATGAGCGAATTCTGGAAAATGGATATTTATGCCTAAACTTTCAGATCATTAAGAACATTCACTACTACGCTTGCACCAAACAATAGTGACAAAAACAATACAATGTCGCCACGTTTTCTTACATCTCCGTAACTCCCTATGGAGATTTGTCTATAGTTGGCTGCAAAATGACATAGACTTGGAGCTCTTACTTGATTCATTTCTGCCCGTTTTCTTTACAACAGAAACTGGAAATGTGAACATAGTGATTAGATGCAAAATGTAGCGTATTTGCGTAGTTCACTTAGAAGTGGACTACAGTGATATTCCAATTGTTAGACCATAAGATGGCGAGTAACATCTAGCACACTGCGTTGCTGAGCGGACAAAGTTGACATGTAATTGTTTTTTGGCACTAGAACAAAGACGACTCATATATATAAAGGGTGTTTCTCTAAGTGTGTTTGCCTCTGTAGCCGGCCGCGGTGGCCGAGGAGACTGAGGCGCTTCAGTCACGGTTTGCACGGCCACTACGGTCGGGGGCTCGAATCCCCCCTCGGGCATGGATATTTGTGCCGTCCTTAGTCTTAAGTAGTTCATAAGTAGTGTGTAAGTTTAGGGACTGATGACCCGTAGTTAAGTCCCATAAGCTTAACAAACATTTGAACATTTTTGCCTCTGTAACTTATAAAATAATAGGTGACGGGAAATTTTAATGCGGTAGGTCAACACAAGAAATGTCACACTTTCTGCGGAGCTATGAACATAGTTTATTGTATCATTTTCCAAAGAGTTACACCACAAAGATATAATTTTTTTAATGGAACAATAGTTTTTTCTATCGTGCATTGGATTCGTTGAGACCAGCTGCGTCCAAATCAATTTAAACTACATTCCTATCACTGTTAGTTTGGGAGCTACAACCCTTCAAAGTTTAGGGGGCGGAGGCTACGAAAGCGTAGCTAATTGGCTGGTGGTCATGAGACAGTGGGCCGTGCCCCAGGGGACAGCCACTCGGCCAGTTAGCAACGCTATCGCAGCCTCAGCCCCCGGAACTTTGAAGGGTTGTAGCTCCCAAACTAACAGTGATAGGAATGTAGTTTAATTTGATTTGGACGCAGCTGGTTTAAACGAATCCAATACACGATAGAAAAAACTATTGTTCCATTTAAAAAAAAATTATATCTTTGTGGTGTAACTCTTTGGAAAATGATACAATAAACTATGTTCATAGCTCTGCAGAAAGTGTAACATTTCTTGTGTTGACAGACCGCATTAAAATTTCCCGTCATCTATTATTTTATAAGTTACAGAGGCAAACACACTTCGTGAAACACCCTGTATATAGTACTACATGTAGAACAAACGTCTAATAACTCCATATGCCATATTTCAAAAAGATAATTTTCAGCCACATAAATCTGTTTGGAAGAAGTAGACAACCTCTTTCCTTCCCATCACTGGCTTACAAGTCATCTACCTATTAGGGAATAGCTGGTCGGAAAATTGAGAGTCGTAGTTGTCAAGCTACTACAGTTGATCATAAATTGACTTTGAATAATAGAAATCAGTATGTTTTCACTGAAATAAATGTAAACTGGCCTTGAGTCCATGCAGCGATCAAACCCCTTGGTCCTTATACACCGTTTGCGATCAACGATGACCTTCATCGGACCAGAAGATATGACCATTGATGGAAATAAAATTCATTCTCCACTATCCAGATCATGCTTATTTTCGCGACTACGTCGTATTTTTTTATGCATTATGTAGTTTGGTATTAATTACAGTTTTTGTATTGTTAATTAAGGTTCTTGATAGCTTACTGATACAGCAGTCATAAAAAAGTTAATCTAAATATAGATTCAGTTGAATAAACGCCAAGTTTTTCAGCTTGGTGTTCTGTAAATCGAATAACGTTCTTCAAATGTCGGTGCCCACAAAAATGAAACTGGCCCATCAGAGCTATCGCTATTTCCATCGCAATTCCATTAATTTATCCTGATGTAAAAAGTCACAATATTAACTTAGCCTCACATTTGTGTGTGCAATTTAATCTCATTTTTAGTTAATTGACTGTAATTAACCAACTATTAGTCAGTTTCTCTCCTCTTAATGAAATCATTATTAAAAAACTCTCAACTAATCAAAAGCATTTTATCCTTTAACACAGATAGAGGAAAGCCATGAAAAATTACAACACGTTAGCACTGAAACTGCTAGGACCACTTTTCAATTGACTGTACCACGAGATCATGATATTTGATTGTAAAGGTTGCTATGATAGATGAAATGAAATCAGTTTTACACTCTGATTAGTTCTGACACAGTTAGTTAGTACACTTGAATTTCAATTTTTATATCACTAAACTTCGTTTCAGAAATATCAGTTAATCTGTAATAAGTGTCACGTGGTTTCTATATCATTTGGCACTTTTACATAATTAATTTAGAATTTTCAGTACTGAACAGAATTTAAATATAGTAAACTTTCTGGATTCAAACACTTTAAAGAGTAATTTAGCCAAAATATAATCGAAATTTTACTGCCTCAGCGGAGAAAAGAATATATTCAAGCTTTGCGGAAATATAAAAATCATTTACAGACTGAAACAAAAATTCAACTACCTTTACATTCGACTATGTAGCAGACCTTCACATTTATAACACCAATCATTAGAAACAATGGCGACGATGTTACAAAAATGGTGAAAGTTTTGGTAGTATCAAATTTAATTTTCGAGCAACACAGTAACTAACCCCCCACCCCCCTCCAACCTCTCATCATTTACATCATTCATCTGTAGTATGCCCTGATATGGCATAGGTCGCTTTTATACAAACCAAGGAAGGTTGAAGGACAGCAAGCATGGAAGAGCCGAGCCCCAAGGAATTCAGTATCATTCACTGTTCGTTACATAATTTACAATCATATACTTCAGACTAAAATTAATAATCAAATTCACAAATTACTTACGACACTGAGCAATAAAGAGCAAAGTTCACAATTAAACAAATGACTATTTAGAAAAATCAGCTATTAGAAAGTCGGTAGGAAACCAATAATAAATAAAATAAAACTCAAATTTAAATTCGGCCATAATAAATGCCCAAAGCACAATGTAGTAGACTATAGTCATGAAGGCAAAATTCAAATTTAATTCAGGATGCAAGCGCCCTATGAGAAAACTTACAATTGTGGACAAATCATTATTTTTTTTAAAAATAAAGGTAAATCTCAATTTTAAAATCTGCAATAGGAGTCAATGAACAAGTTACATTGGGAGCAAGTAACATAACAAAATTAATAATAAAATTAGGCAGTAAGCCCAAACCACAAGATTTACAATTAAGAATAAAAATTATCAAGCAAATCACAATTCCAATTAGATGAAAAGAGCCCTAGAGACGAAGTTAACAGCAATATTAGACTGATTAAATAGATACCACAAAATCTGTTCAGACAGCCTCTCGTAATTTACCGCACACACTAACATATAGTGCCAACACCCCGACGCATTAATAAATCAGAGTAAAATAGCAAGTTACAGCTTACACACAAAATCAGGGGTCTCTCATTAATGGGAAGGCTGCAGATACGCCGCAGTGGGCGAGCGGTCTGCGGCGTGCCAGTCACGGTCTGAACGGCCGCTGCAGTCGGGGGTTCGAATCGCCCCTTGGGCATGGAAGTTTGTGCCGTCTTTAGTATAAGGTAGTTGATAAGTAGTTTGTAAGTTTAGGGAATGATGACCCTGTAGTTTAGTCCCATAAGCTCTACACACATTTGAACTTTTTTTTCCTACAGATACGGACTCAAATCTCGATTAATCAGCAACACCCGAGAATAATTATAACCCGTTCTAATGAAATAAGTCAAAATTTTCCTTTTAAATATAAGCGTTAAACAAGTTATAAGAGTACCACACGATATAAAAACCGTAACAGTTTCGTAGAAAGATATAAAAAAGCCAAGATCGCTGATCATCAATTTTTATTTAAGACCACCGGTTTCGCTGAACTATGGCAGCATCATCTGGTCCAATAAAATCGTTTTACAAGGCCATAATCTTGTAATGTCAATCAGCAGTTTGCTATTGTCACTCACTGTGATAATTATGTTTTATTATAATGACATAGTGCACCTATGCACGGTAAATTATGTTATATAGCAACTGATTGACATTACAAGATTATGGCCTTGTAAAATGATTTTATTGGACCAGATGAAGCTGCCATAGTTCGGCGAAACCGGTCGTCTTAAATAAAAAATGATGATCAGCGATCTTAGCTTTTTTATATATTTCTGCAATATTATATTTGGATCGCCTCCTAGAACACAAACCAACGTAACTGTTTCCTTAAAGTGTAAGCAAGATTCAACACTGGCAAAATTTATTCATTAATTTTGAGCTTTGAGTGAAATTGTAATGAAAGAGGACAATTTCCAGAATTGATTATGGTCGTGACAAGCTGTCCAATTAATTAGTAAATATTTTCATTAACAGTGACTGCCTTAAACATTACGTAGGTACCTACTGACCGTTTAAATTCATCTATTTAATTTAAAATAATGGTCAAAGCCAGTTGTTTGACATCACCGAGCATGTCACTCTATCCAAAAGGTGACCCAAAATTCAGTAAAATTTTGTAAAGTATGAAATTTCATATTAACAGTGTAGAAATTAGTCGGTCGGGGACTGGTGAAATAGCAACGGACGGCCGAATACTACTGTACAAATCTCAGCATGTAGCTATCAAATACGAAAAGTACATGGCAAAGATAGAACAACAGTGAACACTGAAAATAAGGCGCATTAAAGAAATTTACAACTACAAATTGTTAAAACAATTACTCTGACACTGCATTTTGCCGAAAGAAGATGGTGACTGGAAGGGGACGATTTCGTATGCAAGTAACTAGCTCCACCGCTTTTGCTGACAGTGTGATCTGCATACGACAACTTTAGTACTCGCGTAGCCCACTGCAACAGACTAATATACCTTCTAAACACACTAATAACCCTCTAAACACACAAATATGCAAGCGCGCGAATGCAGTCAGCTGTTAACCAAACGCATTTGCACACTATCACACAGAAGCTACAACTCTCGGCTGCCAAGCATTCTGTTCACGTTTCAGACACAGCACGCCTAACGATTCGCTGAAACACCCCAATAGCACTGACGAACAGATGGGCGAGGGCTCTGATTCTCCAAATCACTTAAATATAATCAACAACCAAACCAAAGGATAGGTGTTCCAAAAACACAAGAAAGCACCAAAGTTCCAAAAAACCGAAAACATTATATCGCTTAATGATATCACACAAACGTTCGCTCAGCAAGCAGAGTGTAACATAAGAGGCGCGAAACTCCTAGAAATTTTCTGCAACTTTGCAACTGGAGCGCCGTGAAAAGGCTAGGTTGTAAAAATACACGACAAAACTATTGTGTATTAACTGTGTATTTTGAGTGTAAAATATCACCGTAATTAGATACTTTTCTAGCGCTAAAATTTGTAGCAGCTATCAGAAATATAGGGAACGAAAGGTTATTGTACAAAACCAGAGATCAGTTATCAGAGTTGGAGGGCATGAAAGGGATGCAGCGATTGGAAAGGCAGTACGATAGGGTTGTAGCTGTTCTCCAGTGTTATTCGGTTTGTAAATTGAGCAAGCTATAAAGGGAAGCAAGGAGAAGTTTGGAGAAGGAATCAAAGTTCAGGGTGAAGAAATAAAAACATCGCGTTTTGTCGATGACATTGTAATTCTGTCAGAGACAGCAGAGGACCTGGAAGAGCAATCGAACGGAATGGACAGTGTGCTGAAAGGTGCATATAAGATGATCATTAACAAGAGCAAAACAAGGATAACGGAGTGCGATGCTGAAGGAATTAGATTACGTAACGAAACAATAGAGGTAGTATATCAGTTTCGTTATTTGGACAGTAAAATAACACATGATGGCTCAGTACAGAGGATATAAAAAGCAGAATGGCAATGGGAAGAAAAGCTTTTCTGAAAAAGAGAAATTTTCTAGCATAGAATATTAATTTCATAGTAAAGAAGTCATTTCTGAAGGCTTTTGTGTGGAATGTTGCCTTGTATGATAGTGAAACATGGACGATAAACAGTACGGGCAGGAAGAGGATTGAGGCATTTCAAATATGGTGCTGAAGAATGCTGAAGATTAGGTGGGTGGATCGCATAACTAATGAAGAGGTACTGAACAGAATTGGGGAGAAAAGGAATTTCTCGCGTACCTTGACTAAACGAAGGGATCAACTGGTAGGACACATTTCTAGACATCAAAGAATCGTGAATTTAGCATTGGAGGGAAGTCTGTGAAGGAAAATCACAGAGGAAGACCAAAGTATGAATAGTGTAAGCAGATTCAAGTGGATGGTAGTGTTATTGGTACTCTGCTGTTCCTTATCTATATAAACGATTTAAGAGAAAATCTGAGCAGTTCTCTTAGGTTATTTGCAGATGATTTATCGTCTAGTAAAGTCGTCTGAAGATCAAAACAAACTGCAGAACGATTTAAATAAGATATCAGTATGGTGTAAAAATTGGCAATTGACCCTAAATAATGAAAAGTGTGAAGTCGTCCACATGAGTACGAAAAGAAATCCGTTAAACTTTGTTTACAAGATAAATCAATCAAACGTGAAGGCCGTAAACTCAACAAAATATCTAGGAATTACTATTACTGCAAACGTAAACTGTAAAGTACACGTAGATAATGTGGTGGGAAAGGCGAACCTGAGACTGCGTTTTATTGGCAGAACCCTTAAAAGATGCAACAGAACTACAAAAGAGACTGCATACACTACGCTTGTCCGTCCAGTGTTGGAGTATTGGTGCCCCGTGTGGGATCCTTATCAGGTGGGTTTGACGGAGGGCATCGAAAGAGCCCAAAGAAAGGCAGCTCGTTTTGTATTGTCACGATACAAGGGAGACAGCGTCATGGAAATGGGAAATGATACAGGACTTGGGATGCGAATCATGACAACAACGGCGGTTATTGCTGCGGTGTGGTCTATTTACGAAACTCCAATGAGCAACGTTCTCATTCGAATGCGAAAATATATTGTTGACTCCCACCAACATGGGTAGAAATGATCATCAGAATCAAATACGAGTAACAGAGCTCGAACTGAGAGATTCAGATGTTATTTCTTCCCGCGCACTATTCGAGAATGGAATAGTATAAAGGTGGTTCGATGAACCCTCTGCCAGGCACTTAAATGTGATTTTCTGTGTATCCCCTGCAGATGTAATTTGGCGTTCTTAAGAGGAGATGTAAAGGCTTGAGGGTATAGTAGGGTGGAGAGCTGCATCAAACCAGTCTCCGGACTGAAGACCACAACAACAACCTCAAAACTATAATTCAAAAATTTCTCATTTGCAAAGGATGCTGAGACGTAAGAGAATAACATTACGAATAACAAGTGTTCATTTACGGTGGTTGGTTACAATTTTAGGCATGAAGCAAACCTTTAATAATTCATTCCCTTCGAAACTTCCGCTCTTGAGAATCGCAAATGCTTAAACCACTACTTATTAATATTAGTGCTTTATAGAAGTAATGTCTGAACACTTCCGATTACACTTATCAACTATTTCAGTAGAGCCTGCTTAGTTTCGTACTTCAATTTCATAAACATTATGGGCCTATATACCGACATATTTTCGTGACCTACTAGTTTGTAAAAGGGAATGCATAGCTACAGATAATTAATGTATCCGTGTATGCGTTGTTGATATTAGCACGTCATATTCTTGAAGATATTCATTTTGATACCTGACAAGTTGCTAACAAAATCAAGATAGTTACATGCAGGACAAGGGATCAAAGTGAAAAAAAAGAAAAAAAAAAGTTTATAAGAAGATGCAGAAACTAGTTTCCAAGAAGTCTAGTTTTTAAAATATTACGATGCTCGAAATCCGCTAAAACAAACACATGAACTTGAAAGTACGCACCCAAATATAACCATAACCAGTTCCTTTTGTATTTGAGCTCTTGAAAACATTTTTGGACGATCGATTACAACTTAGCTATTGTGAACTGTATTTATTACATTGCACTGACACTTTGTTATTGTTGACAGCTGTTAACAGAAGCAGTGATATTACTTTAATGACGTTAATACCGTTTAGTGATTAGGAAATATGAAAGCAGCAACAGCATAAAAAGTAGCAGCTACTCCTTTTATATCATGCCATTTTTCTGATCCTCGCTACTGGCCAGTTGGAGCCCTAGCATCGCTTCAGCTGCCTTTTCCCTCACAAGGGAACATCATCAACTCGACCTCATATTTTCTAGAGAAAAAAATACATGAGCTAGATATCAACTCAAGAATTTGGGCCATTATTCAGATACTACGCAGTTACGGTTCCCCAGAGTACAGCTCTTAAACATTCATGCGCTGGGGTTGTTCCTCACTCGGCCCGCTTCATTGTCTAGTACTGTGAGCAGAGTCTGGTATGAGGGTTGTGTTCGCGATGTCAATTAATCCACAGGCTGCCGTGCGACATCTCCAGAGGTGGTATGGAATGATGACTAATCTGCAACGATTAAATGTCAAAGAATTAGAGCTCTTTAAAGTCGTCACCGGTAAGCATAATCATTTGCAATTATTAGACGTACTGTACACAATAAAAGAAAATACATGGTGCTTTCTTTATGCTTTTCTTTATATCTTTCAACTGCGTTGCATGTACCAAAGACAATTGCACTGATGAAAACGTGGTGGATATAGAAGAAAACAGCTAGTTGACGTTCGATGCATATTTACAAGACGATGACGTCGACGATAAAGACGCTGACTTTTCACCACCGTCAGATTCGTCAAGCACTTTCATTGCTTCAGTGGGCCTTGGGCGTGGAATTGAGGTCGTCAGTGGTGGTAAAAGCTGCTTTGATGATTTTAAATCGTCGAATACCACTTTGCTCGCCTCCGTAACAGTAGAATATATGCAACGAGCCATTTGCGTTTTATACTGCGCGTCAAAACTGCAGTGGAAACAAATGAGAGTTTTTCAACAAGCAGTGTAACGTAATTTAATTTTCAATACCTTTTACACACATAATTTTATTATACGTAAAGCTGACACTATTGAAATGGAGTAAACTTGAAAGCGTTATTATTTCCTTCTCAACTTCCTTAGCTCTTCAAATTTCACATTTTGGGGGACTGTTGTCCCTTCGTTGCACAGCACTTCACGTTCAGACATTAAGCGGCCGCAGTGAAGCGGGTTGATTGAGGAACAACCCGAGCGCGCGAATGTTTAAAAGCTGTACTCTTAGGAGGCCGTAACTGCGTACTATCTGAATAATGGCCCAAATTTTCACTTGATATCGATTTCTGGTGTTGATATCTAGCTCATGTATTTTTTTCTCCAGAAAATATGAGGTCGAGTTGTTGTTAGTGAGTTTCGCGACCGTCAGTGTTGTTCTGTACAGTACCAGAGTTGGAACTGCCTTAGGGTTCCCACTTGCCCAGTCGTTCTCGCGCTGTCCGCCCTTTGTTTGGAACTGACAACCGCTCACCGTGTGCGGTGTCTACCGTATCACGCCCTCTAAGCTTAACGGCCCTTTAAAGCGCCAGCGAATGTCGCGAAGAGGGAAACCCCGAAACCACCTCACTGCTGTATTTCCTGGTCACTGGACTGGAAGAGGTAATCCTACTTTATGACCTGTGAGGTCACCTGACCTAAATACCCTCCATTATTTCCTATGGGATTATCTAAAGGTACCGACTACGAAGCATGCGATGCATAAATACCCTTGAGGAAACCAAGGGAGGTTCGAGTCCTCCCTCGGGCATGGGTATTTGTGTCGTCCTTAGCGTAAATTAATTTACGTAGGTAACGATGACGTTAACTGTTTGATCCCTTTATAGTGACAATCATGAGTGGGAAAAACAATCCCATAACGTTCGAATGCAGCATTAGTAGTGAGCTTCTTGCTGCAGTCGCGTCGTTCAAATATCTAGGCGTAACACTGCAGAGCGATATGCAATGGAGAAAACATGTAAGGTCAGTTGTGAGTAAGGCGGACAGACGACTTTCTTTTTATTGGGAGAATTTTAAGAAGATATACCTCGTCTATAAAGGAGACCGCGTATAAAACGCTTCTACGAGCACGTCTTGAATATTGGTCAAGTTTTTGGGACCCACAGTAGATCATTTTAAAGAAAGACATGGAAGCAGTTAAGAGGAGAGCAGCTGGTTGGTTTCTAGTAGGTTCCACCAATGCGCGTCACAGAAATGCTCCGGGAACATAAATGTTTGTGAAGCTTTTGGGACTTAACCGCGGGGTCTTCAGCCCCTAAACTTACAAATTACTTATGAACTACCTTATGCTAAGACAGCACAAACATCCATGCCCGCCGGCTGCAGTTGCCGAGCGGTCTGCGGCGCGCCAGTCACTTTCTGCACGGCCACTACGGTCGGGGGTTTGAATCCCACCTCGGGCATGGATATTTGTGCCGTCTTTAGTCTTAGCTAGTTTGTAAGTATAGGGACTAATGACCCCCATAGTTAAGTCCCATAAGCTCTACAAAGATTTGAACTTTTTTTTTTTATGTATTCGAACTTCCGGCAGGCAACGGCCTCGCAAAACTCAGCATAGCGGTTCAATGCGCTCGGCCGCTCCGCTGCGGCCCGTGAACTCAAATGGGCATGGCTAAAAACGACATTCTTTTCGAGAAATTCTGTTGCGGAAATTTAGACGGCCGGAATTTGAAGCTGACTGCAGAACGATCTTGCTGCTGCCTACTTACATTTCGCATAAATATTACAAAGACAAGAGAAATTTGGGCTCGTACAGAGATATATAGACATTCTTTTTTTTTCCTTGTTCTGTTTGGGAGTGAAATGGGAAAGGAAATGCCTAGTAGTGGTACAGTGTACCCTCCGCCACCAAGCTTACGGTGGACTGCGGAGTATATATGTAGATGTAGGTGTAGATTTGAATATTTTGAGAAACAATAGATGCGCAAATGGAATTAGTTGCCAGATTTGTAGCTACTTGTATGTCATTCCTAACACACCAGGAATAATTCATACAAAAGACAGGCTGCATCAGGATCTAGTTCGCCGATGTCAAGTTTGTGTTGAGTTTGATGGCCGTTTCAGTACACTTGTAAGATACAGTGCAAATGGTATGAGCTTTGTGTCAGTGATGGTATTTGTAGTTAACATTAACTAAGTTAAATAAAAAGTTACTCTTTTCTTGGTAATTATTGTAACTGAAAGAAACCAATAATTTTGTTTACCATGTGTGTTTTGTCTTTATTATATGAAAGGCATAATCAGTGTCCTAAAATATACATAAAATTCTTAAGAAACAATTTTCTGTAAATTGTTTTGCATGGAGGTTAAAAACAGTTCTGTCACATTCTATTTCACTATGGTCTAGTGACATATAAATATTATTGTACCTACAATTTTTGTAGATATTGGTTTAAATATGTGCTATTTCATTTCCTCAGTTCTTGCACCCACCGAAAAATTCGTTCTGGCAGCTCTACGATATACAGATCACGCACTTTTACTACGGTCGGGGGTTCGAATCCGACCTTGGGCATGGGTGTTTGTGTTGTCCTTAGCGTAAGTTAGTTTAAGTTAGTCAAGTACTTAGTGTAAAAGTCTAGCGATTGATAACCACGCAGTTTGGTCGCATAAGACCCCACATACGTCAATTTTTCATGGCCCCTGAGCGGATAACGTTGGGAGCTGAAGCTTGCATTCATCGCATTGGCTGTTAGAACAAGCCCCGCCTCTTTCTCCCAGGGCAGCCAGCTTCCGGCCTATAGCTTACAGATTTTAAAAGAAACAACATGTAATGGGTTAAAGAGAAGGAGACAAAATTAAGAATCACTCTAATGTTTGAGTAATCGAAGACTGGAACTAATATTTCCGAAATACGAATATTTGTAAGGGACTTATCCAGAGGGTGTGACAACGCTTTCTGCCTCTTTATTATCGCAGTACTGTCCGCCCCCCGTAGCTCAGCGGCACCATCGCTGACTACCACGCAGGGGGCCCGGGTTCGATTCCCGGGAGGGGACTGGGCGTTGTGTGTTGTCCTAATCATCATCATCATCTCATCATCATTGGCACGGAAGTCGCCCACGCGGCGTCAAATAGAAAGACTTACACTCAGGCGGCCGAACAATCCCGTCAGGGATCTCCCGGCCAAGAAAGCCATACGCTCATTTCCATCGCAGTACAGAGCAATAATCAGAGTTACATTCCGCACAGCACTTTCAATGACAGCTTTCCATTTTATAAAAGGAGCGTGTGGAAATAACAAAGTGGAAGACAATAATCAGTACCATGCACGAATAAAAAATTCATTCACGATGGATACGGCGCACAATGTTGTTCCGTAGGTAAGGTTGATAGAGAGCATAAACATTCTGTAGACACACAAACTCAGCCGACTACCGCCGATCACAGAGGACCCATGTAAAAGTGCGTGATTTGTAACCGCGTTAGTTTTGATGTTATGCTTTTGTTTTATTGACAACTTCCGAACGTGTTACCAACTGTTGAGTGTGTGACTGATCTCCTCCTCCCCGCCATATATATATATATATATATATATATATATATATGTGTGTGTGTGTGTGTGTGTGTGTGTGTGTGTGTGTGTGTGTGTGTGTGTTTTCATTAAGGTCTGTTTGTGGAGTTACACAGTAATGTGATTGTATTCCTACTAACTCCGTAATGTCGGTGAGCACGGCATTTCGCCGTCGCGGGTATAAGTCCGACCCCCCCCCCCCCCTCCTCGGGAATGAGTGTGTTGTCCTTAGGTTAGTTTACCTTAGCTTCAGTAGTTTATAAGCTACTGATTGATGACCAAGCAGGTGAGTCCGATAGATTTACAAACGAAGATAAATTTAGTACAGCAATCAATAAATTCAAAGGTTTTCAGGAAGACGTGGCCAGCAGAATAAGTGGATCCAAATAATCACAGCAAAGGGAAAGAGCTTCTTCTTCGTCTTCTTCTTATTTCCTAGCAGTTTCCCATTACTTGGGATCTGCTCTTCTGCTACGTCTCCTCCACAGAGCTCTGTTGTGGACGTCTTCAGGGCTGAGATCCGCATCGCACATGTCCTCTTTGATGTTTACCATTCACCTCTTGAGCGGTCTACCACAGAGTTGGCGTCCTCCTGGATCGAACTGGAGTGCTGGTGTAGCCACAGAATCGCACTCTTTCCTCATGACGTGGCCGTACCACCGAAGACGAGCCTCTCTTGCCTTCTCTATGATTGACACTACACCAACCCTTACGCGGACACAGTTATTTGTGGCGTGGTCGTAGCGAGACAATCCAATCCAAGGGACTATCGCAGCATTTTCATCTCCATTGTTTGGAGAGCCTGACCCTGTTTTCTCGTCAAAAGTCGGCATTCTCTCCCGCAGAGGGCTACTGAGCGCACTACTTATTTATAAACTTTTGCCTTCAGATGTACAGGCATCCTTATGTCACAAAGAACACCACTGACCCGTCTCCATTTCAGCCAAACTGCATTTTACTCTCGTCCGGGTGTCCAGGGTGGAATCATTTGACGATGTCATCATGGATCCAAGGCATTTGAACTCGGTGGTTTTGTTCAAATCCTGGCCGTCATTTCTGAAGATTCCGCTGGTTTGAGGACTGTTTTCCAAATTGGTCGTCTTCTGGAGATTCAGACGCTTGCCTACTATTCCAAGCTTGGGTTTGATCTTGGAGTTCCTTTCAGGTTTTCTGTGTCAGAACCACGTCGTCGGCATAGAGAAGCGTCCATGGATGAGGGGTCTGTATATCGGCTGTTACTGTATCCATGCAAAGGATTAACAGTAGTAGAGAGAGGGCTGAACCCTCAAGCAGAGGAAAACAGGTCTTATCAAAATAATGAAGGAGCTATGGAGGAAGATTAGAAGAAAAAATAGTAGTCCTTAGTTGGTTGTGACGAAGAAATAAGTTACGTACAATGTGTTTGGGTGTAGTGTGTCCAGCTTTTATTGTTGTTGAGTATCCTAAATGTTAAGTAGTTTTTATGATTAATATTTCCTTACAGATTAAAATTGTGTGCCGGAACCAGGACTCGAACCTGGGACCTTTGCCTTTCGCGGGCAAGCGCTCTACCGACTGAGCTACCCCGACACGACTCACGATGCCGCCTCAAAACTTTACTTCCGCCAGTACCTCGCCTCCTACTTTCCAAACTTCACAGAAGCTCTCTTGCAAACACGCAAGACTAGCACTCCTGGAAGAAAGGATATGGTGGAGACATGGCTTAGCCACAGCCTAAGGGATGTTTCCAGAATGAATGTTTCACTCTGCAGCGGAGTGTGCGCTGATATGAAACTTCCTGGCAGATTAAAATTGTGTGCCGGAACCGGGACTCGAACCTGGGACCTTTGCCTTTCGCGGGCAAGCGCTCTACCGACTGAGCTACCCCGACACGACTCACGAGTGCTAGTCTTGCGTGTTTGCAAGAGAGCTTCTGTGAAGTTTGGAAAGTAGGAGGCGAGGTACTGGCGGAAGTAAAGTTGTGAGGCGGCATCGTGAGTCGTGTCGGGGTAGCTCAGTCGGTAGAGCGCTTGCCCGCGAAAGGCAAAGGTCCCAGGTTCGAGTCCCGGTTCCGGCACACAATTTTAATCTGCCAGGAAGTTTCATATCAGCGCACACTCCGCTGCAGAGTGAAAGATTCATTCTGGAATATTTCCTTAGTTTCGTGAGCCTAGTGGTTCCAGCGCCGCCGCGCTACGGAGAGGTCCGCCCATGCACACAGCCATTGTTTCCGGCTGCAGCTAATCTCCCTGAGTGGCTGTCTGCCGGCTGCCACGGGTCAGAGCAGGGTGTGACGTGAAAGCGAAACTGACATCGTACCGGCTCCTCTGCGGCTAGACTGACACCCCTAATTTAATTGCTCCTTAGCAGCGTTACTGATGCCGGAATGTGTGCCAACGTTGCTGCAATGCTCGCAGCAGCCCGTTATTACAAACTACCATGAAGTTTATATAATTGTTAGTCGAAGTTAAAGAGAGGTAACCGGTTTCTAACATTTTAGTCCCTTCTGAAATCAGCCATTGGCAAGACGGCCCTATTTTTTGGGTCGACACGCCTCTATGTCCAGCACGCTGGAGATAAGTAAATACAAATCTCGATGATACAGCTGCGGTGTTCCACGGTATGGCAGCAACGCTCATTTGATTGAAAAAAAAATCGCACTGACGTGTTTGATGGCCCACTTTAGATTTCTAGTTTTATAAGTTTTTGCAAACATTTTCGACCAAAATAATAATCTAAATAATAAAAAATTAATTAATAAGAGTGTCTGAGACCCTTTCAGGAAAAAAGTTTGGTAGTGGTGGGATTCGAACCACTAACATTCAGCTGCACAGTCAAACACGTTACTCACTACGCTACAGCTGACAGTTGAGTTAGCTTCTTTAATCTTATACCACTGATGCTAGTTGTTAACTGACGCTAATATGGCATTTGTAAACACTAGATCATCATTTATCGTACGAAGAACGACGTGGTTTTGTTAATTCTTCAGTGCACCATTGCTTTGAAATGACAACGTGTAAGTTACAATAAGAAAATCATCAAATACGCAAGATGACGTATGCCAGAGGGAGTTCTGCTCGAGGAATGTCACGTGACATCTGCGAACGGCTGGTTTTCGTTAATTCAATGGAAGGTGTCAAAACTCCGTTATTTTTGCAATATGAAAAAAGCATAAGGGAACGAAATTGTAGAGAATTTTCTCCTCTACCAATTGTTGATTCAATTTTCGCATCAGATGAACGGTTTATCTGCAATTAAAATTACATTGCAAAAGGCTTTTTTTGGTATTAATAACGTATTTCTTGTCCGAAATATTTCAAAAAGCGACGTTCTGGTCTCTGGTAGCCAACAATTATATCTGTAAAATTTGGTGCCGATCGGTTGAACGGTTCGACCTAAAAAATGGAAACACGTTACAGCCAGACAGTCATCGTCAAATCGCCGTTATTTTGCAAATATCTCTGCAACGATGCAAGATATGAAAAAAACATAATAGAGCTACGTTGTAGAGAATTTTCCCCTCTACGAATTAGGCTATTCAATTTTCGTGTCAGATGAACGGTTCGTTTGAAATTACAATTATATTATAAACGGCTTTTTTGGTACTACTACCGTATTTTAGGTCCAAAAAATTTGAAAAAGGGAGGTTCTGGTCTCTGACGACGTACAATTATGTCTGTAAAATTTGGTGCTAATCGATTGAACGGTTCGTCTTAAAAACAGGGAACACGTTACGGACAGACAGGCATACACACATCCCAAAATCGCCATTATTTTTGCAAATATCTCTGAAACAATACGAGATACGAAAAAAAACATACGAGATCAAATTAGGTTATTCAGTTTTCGTGTCAGATGAATGGTTAACCCGTTGTTTTCATTTAAATTTCGAGCTGTCAAAACTCGATCGCAAAGGCCCACTTTTAGTGTTACTACCGTAACCTAAAGTGGGCCAATAAGAGAGAGAGAGAGAAAGAAATGCATAAGAACATAACACGTATTTAGGACAATTGCTATCGAAATACAGAGTGAGTCAAAGGACGCGGAACACCAATTCTTTCAAAAGCTCTGCAGCAAATTGGACACCTTAGTGTTCCAGAAAAATATGGGTGAGGTGTACTTAACATACATGGTCAAGGAGAAGAAATAAAAACTTTGCGATTTGCCTACGGCATTAGAGGACCTGGAAGGGCAATTAAAGGGAATGGACAGTGATTTGAAAGGAGGTTTTAAGATGGACATCAGCAAGACAAAATCAAAGGTAGCACGTTTTACGCAGACGCGCTTCTCAATATGTGCTGTGTTTATAACTTTTAATGCAAGTGTTCAATGCATTTGATTTTGATGGAGGATTGTTAATGCAGGTTCGTATAATATGTTTTGTGCTTATAAATTATTAAACGTCACGTCATAACATAACCGGAAGATGTTATCAATTCACATACAGAGTTATCCATAGCCGCGCTGGAGTGGCCGAGCGTTCTAAGGCGCCTTGCTGCAGAGCATAAGGTTGCTCACCGTCGGAGGTTCGAGTTCTCCCTCGGGCATATGTTGTGCTGTGTTGTGTGTGTGTGTGTTCTCCTTAAGCATAAGTTAGTTTGCGTAAGATTATAAGTCTACGGAGCGATGACCACAACAGTTCGGTTCCTCAGGTTTACAAACATTTGAACATTTGAACAAGTATCCTGTGCTGTATTGGGGATAGTTGCAAAGTGAACAGACGCGATTTTTATCTATGTGTTTGGTTGTTTTCATGTTTATACTTGCATACCAATGAAGTATGCAGTTTAACAGATGTACTTCACAGAAACGCCCAAAGGTGATGTTATCAGGATTCTTTCGTTGATGTTTCTTGTATATACGAAGGACTTCGGAGATGATCTGAGCTATCCTGTTAGGTTGTTTAGAGGTAATGTTTTATTAGAAGATCAGAACAACCAGCAGAACGATAATATAATTAAAATTACAAGGTGCTCAAAGCAGTTTTAACCCATTTTTTTAATGAATTTTTTCAGTATTTTGTCTGACGAAAGTCGCAGAGTTGTTTGTTACTGACAGCCAATAAACCCGTAAAAAAAGGAAAATCTTTACATTAGCAAGGTATTTTCTCTTTTTGTAAAATCGTGTCTGGAAACTATTATTTCTAAACAAGCAAATGATGTAGTTTTCACAGAAATTCACTCACAAGGACTGGCTGAAACGGGGGAAAGTAATACAGTAGAAGAAGAATGGTTAGCTCTGAGAGATAGGGTAGTGAAGGCAGAAGAGGACTATATAGGCAGAAGGACAAGGCCTAATAGAAATCCCTGGTTAACACAGGATATACTGGACTTAATTAATGAGAGGAGAAAATATAAAAATTCAGCAAGTGAAACAGGAAAAAGGGAGTATAAACGTCTGATAAATGAGATTGACAGGAAGTTCAGACTGGCTAAGCAGGACAAATGCATAATCGTAGAAGAATGGATAACTAGGGGAAACATGGATACCGCCTACAGGAAAATAAAAGAGATATTTGGAGACAAGAAAAGCAGCTGTAAGAATACCAAGAACTCAGACGGAAAACTAGTACTAAGCAAAAAGGGGAAAGCTGAATTGTGAAAGGAATATATAGAGGGCCTATACAAAGGAAATAAACTTGCAGGCGGTATTCCAGAAATGGAAGACGAAGTGCAGGAAGATGAGATAGGAGATACTGCGAGAAGAATTTGACTGAGTGCTGAAGGACTTGAGTCGAAACAAGGCCCCTGGAGTAGATGAGATTCCGGCTGAACTGCTAGTATCGTTAGGAGAGCAAGTCGTGAAAAAATTGTATCACCTGGTATGGAAGATGTATGAGACAGAGGAAATACCCTCCGACCTCAAGAATAATATTGTAATTTCAATTCGAAAGAAAGCAAGTGCAGAAAAGTGTGAAAATTACAGAACTATTATTTTAATAAGTCATGGTTGCAAAGTACTAACACGAATTATTTACAGACGAATGGATAAACTTGTGGACCTCGAGGAAGATCAGTTTGGATTTACGAAAAATGTAGGAACACCGGAGGCAATACTGACATTACGACTTATCTTAGAAGATAGGCTAAGGAAAGGGAAACCTACATTTTTAGCGTTTGTCGATTTGGAGAAAGCTTTTGGCAATTTCAACTGGAATACTCTTCCAAATTGTGATGGTGGCAGGGGTAAAATATAGGGAGCGAAGAGTTATATTCAACCTATACAAAAACAAGGCAGCGGTTATCAGAGTCGAAGGGCAAGAAAGAGAGGCAGAGGTTAGGAAGGGAGTAAGACAGGGTTGTAGCCTTTCCCCAATGTTGTTCAATCTGTACATTGTACAGGCAGTGAAGGAATGGAAGGAGAAATTTGGAGAGGGCATTAAAGTGCAGGGAGAAGAAATAAAAACATTACGGTTTGCCGATGACATAGTAATTCTGTCCGCAAAAGATCTGAAAGAGCAATTGACTGGAATAGACAGTGTCTTGAAAGGAAGATATAAGATGGACATTAACAAGAGTAAAACGAAGGTAACGGAATTCACCGTCAAAAAATCAGCCGATGCTGAAGGAATTAGATTAGATAATAAGACAATAAAAGTAGTCGATGAATTTTGTTATTTGGGTAACAAGATAACTTCTGATGGCCGAAGTAAAGAACATATAAAATCCAGATTGGCTTTGGGAAGAAAAGCGTCTCTAAAGAAGAGAAACTTGTTAACATCCAATATTAATTTAAATGTTAGGAAGTCCTTTCTGAAAGCATTTGTCTGGAGTGTAGCATTGTGTGGGAGTGAAACATGGGCGATAAGGAGTTCAGATAAAAAGGTCATAGAAGCGTTTGAAATGTGGTGCTACAGACGAATGATGAAAATTAGATGAGTAGATCACGTAGCTAATGACGAGGTGCTTAACCGAATGGGGGAGAAAAGGAGTTTCTGGCATATCCTAAGAGAAGGGATAGATTAGTTGGACACATTCTGAGACATCAAGGAATTGTCAACTTAGCATTAGAAGGAAGCATGTGGGGTAAAAATTGTAGAGGGAGACCGAAGGACGAGTACAGTAAGCAGTTTCAAAAGGATGTAGGTTGCCGAACGTATTCTCAGATGAAGTCTGCGGACTGAAGATCACAATAACAACAACATAATTTCAAGTAGGATGGATTACCAGTGATGCGAAAGTAATTGCCCTATTGCTCATTGAAGACCTGCCACGCAAGAGACGCTCGTTAAGGAAACGCTGCCTGTAGCTAAGAATGCATCTACCGGGATATAGTGGAGCAATGCTTAAGAGATTTGTTGTAGAATCTCGTCGGGATCCTGACTCTGTAGGCCTTCTTAGACGCACTTCGTCTGCGTCGAAGCTTACGCGACGGAAGTTTAGTTAACAGCAGAACCGTGACTGCGGCAGTCGGGAAGAAAGGAGGCTCTTTCCTGTTATAGGACTGCCTATCAGTCCAAAGTCATCCACCGAAATCTCTCAGCATAATGAAGATTATGTGCGATTCTATGAAATATTTGTGTGTCAAAGCAGATATAAAAATATTGTATCCAATAATTGTTGCTAAATTAGATGACAGAATGAGGGAGAGAAAAGAATCAGTTCGAAGCGTGGAAAAATGTTAGATTGGCAGCAAATGCACCACAGTGGAAAGGAAACGCTTCACTCTACGATACAGTGCTCCTAAACTGAGGGCAAGTTCCTTCACATTCACCTTGTAAAATCAAATTGGTACCATATCACGTCCACGCTCTGTTGAGCGAATTCAAACAGTTTTCTATCCCTCTGCCAATTGTCTCAGTATCTATCATTTTGTCGTGGATTCGAATGTTTAGAGGAGGAACTTCAGTACAGGACTAGGTACAAATGGCGATGAAAAAATGCGTACATGTCATTCCAAAATGCATCGTAGGGTACAGCGGGGCTACAAGAATAATTTCAACTTACATCAGATGTTTCCGAAAAATTATTAACTTAATTTTTGTTTTAAGTACTTACCATGAATTCTGTGAGTATACTTATCCTATGGACGATTGCCAAACTTTTAGTTTATGCTGTTATTTGATTCATCCTCCCGACTGCACAAAAGTGCATTTCAGTAGGGCTATTCCCATAGTGGCCGGGGCTATTTGAATAAGGTAAATTATGGGGAAATATACAACTACATTACATGGAAGGTTAGCTGAAAATATACTGATTTTTCTTCAATTCTCATTACTTTTAATAATACAATAATATTTACAATAGACGGTATCCTTTGCACAATAACACACCAGTCCTTACCATCTACGTCTTTCCAGGAGTGTTTCACGTTGCTCCTGACAGCTAGTTTGAAGGCTGCAATACGCACATCTTTATGCGTCAGTCCAATCCTCTTTTTTTTTTTTTTTTTTCAATTATATTATTCTGTTAGCAAGAGAGGTTTCCAAATTTTTAAAAATAATATGTGGATTTCCAGCCGGGTTATAACATGCATATATTTTGGGTAAAAGATTACTGTTACCCATAACTTTGTATTTTTCTTTTTGATAACGTCAGTACAAACTCGTATAAAGCACTCCATAAGTTTTACTGGCATCTAATATTGACGGGCTTTCATCGCCGCTTCAACTGCCTCCTTCATCGACCCCTCGTTTCATTCATTTTGCCTCCTTTCCGTTTATAGGTCCCCAGTATCTGCAGGGGATACATATGAAACAACATACTCCATAAAAGACAGCATGACACTAGCAGATGAACTAAAAACCAAAAAACCTCAAGATTCTCAATTTATATTACTTGACTATGTTGGCCATATATCTCAAAGATTGTAAATATTTTCAAAAATCATAAAGTAAAAATTGGATCCTCTACATCTAACAAGCTACAACAAAAACTAATACATAACATAAAGTGCAACTACGACCCATATTCAGACCCTGGAATTTATAAAATAACATGCCAAGATTGTTCCTTTTTCTACATAGGACAAACAGGCCGAGATTTCAACACCAGGTATACAGAACACATAAAAGCCTACACACACAACATCAGCTATAGCCACAATTATACACAACCCTTTTGGTAAAATAGAAGAATGGAGGTACAGAGGTATATGCACACTACAAAAAATACGAAGAGAGAATACTCAACGAAAAGCTGGAGGGTGAATCAGTGAATTTTTGCAGATTTTTTGACAATATTCTTAAATAAATAGTGTCACGCAAAAATTACGTAAAATTATACGAAAAACTTTTTTTTTTCATATGTTTTGGCACTATTTCCTAAGTAAAATAGTGTTAGGCCTACATAAAAAATTTATACCAATGTAAATATATATATGCATGTATATAGGTAAAATTCTTACCAAACTCTGTGGATGACATATGAAGCCATTATCTCTGTTGATTACATCTCACAATCATCTTTGCAGCTGCTTATATTTTATTGTATATAATTTGTGTGGTGTGTGTAAAATGTTGTTTATGATGTGTAATATGTGTGAGCTTCTGTGCAAATGGAACATAAGGAAATCGTAAGTAGAAACGAATCAAAATTTCGCCACAAACTCGTTTTTTAAACCAACTTAAAATAAAATTGCGCGTGTCTTAACATTGCAGTACAGACGACAAAAAAATAACAGCACCTCACACATAGGAAACAATAGAAGATAATGACATAGCACGCAATAAAAGGCACTTGATAATGGGATTCGTATCGTGCAAAGTGTAAATAAATAATAAAAACGTGGCTGGTAGCAGAAATAAGTTGTTTTTTTTAAACAAAACCCATTATAATTTACAGTCGTAGGCTTTCATAAACCATTTGTAATGGATCAAATCAAATTGAAATAATAGTTTAAGTTCTTTATATTCGAGGAATTAACAAAGTCTCCATTTAAATCCAAGAGTCAACACAGTTTCAGCCGACCAGTTGCATAAAATAGTTTACATCTATAAACCTTTACCCAGGATTCGGCAAAATTAATTTTGCCTTCTTCAGAAGGATACAATAAAGCTCACATTAAAAATGTTGTTAAAATGTGGCTGACTCCATGTCAATAGATTAAAATTTTAAAATTTAAAAACAAAGTCACATTATAAAATTTTGGAGCATGTCCACACACAGGTCAAGTGAGCACTGCGTAAATAATATCCGTTCAACTAACATATCTGATACCATTACTTGTAGAACACCACCGAGGGAAACTAGTCAGTTCTGTTCCACTACACACACACGCACATAGGGTGTTTCACTGTGTTTGCCACTGTAACTTATAAAATAATAGGTGACGGGAAATTTTAATGCGGTAGGTCAACACAAGAAATGTTACACTTTCTGCGGAGCTATGAACATTGTTTATTGTATCATTTTCCAAAGAGTTACAGCACAAAGATATAATTTTTAAAATGGAACAATAGTTTTTTCTATCGTGCATTGGATTCGTTGAAACCAGCTACGTCCAAATCAATTTAAACTACATTCCTATCACTGTTAGTTTGGGAGCTACAAGCCTTCAAAGTTTCAGGGGCAGATACCACAAACGCTGCGCATAATGCAATGCGTCTTCTAAATGTGGTGCCGCCGAGTTGTAACGTCGCCGGTGTCACGGAGCGAGGTATTTTGTGGAGTTTACGGACTTCACTTTTGATTGATTTATCTGTAAACAAAGTTTAACGGATTTCTTTTCGTACTCATGTGGACGATTTCACACTTATTATTATTTAGAGTCAATTGCCAATTTTTACACTACAGTGATATCTTATTCAGATCGTTCTGCAGTTGATTTTGATCTTCAGATGATTTTACTAGACAGTAAATGATGGCGTCGTCTGCATACAATCTAAGAGAGCAGCAGAGGATCAATAACACTACCCTGTGGTACGCCCGATATGACCTTTGTTTTAGGCAAAAAAATGTTAAAATGTTTGTAAATCTAATGGGACTTAACTACGGGGTCATCAGTCCCTAAACTTACAAACTACTTATGAACTACTTACGAACTAGGACGGCACAAATATCCATGCCCGAGGGGGGATTCGAACCCACGACCGTAGTGGCCGTGCTGACCGTGACTGGAGCGCCTCAGTCACCTCGGCCACCGCGGCCGGCTTCCCAAATCTGCATAATCGCTTACAACAGAAAAGCACTTTTGCAGGCATTGGAAATTTCTTACGTAAAGATTTCTTCGTATCGCAATTTCAGTCGAAGTCATCTCGACATTCTGGAAGCTTCTGTCGTATTTTCTTGTTTATTTATTTTTCTCATTCGAGTCTTCAAAGAATGGGTGGTTTTATATCGACTGTCTTCATAACAGTATCAGTCATTGACTATTCTGCACACAACAGCTTTTTATTTTTTTATTTTTTTTTTTTTTTTTTTTTTTTTTACACTAGGAACCATGTGATCTCTAAAGAACTTTATTAGTTCTTCTTTGAACGCTTATTGAGTGAACTCAGATTGAAGGATGACATAATGAGGTCCCTCTTACATGATACCAATGAGAGGAAGAAAAGAGTCGCATGAATGCTGAATGTTATTGTAAACACTAATACTTAAGTTACTATTCAGCAATTGGTCCTTTACGATGAAGCTGACAGTCATCTATTACCACTGCTATTATAACAAGACACACGACAACCAACAACGAGCCGGCCGCGGTGGCCTAGGGGACTGCTGCGCTTCAGTCACGGTCTGCACGGCCACTACGGTCGGGGGTTCGAATCCCCCCTCGGGCATGGATATTTGTGCCGTCCTTAGTTGTAGCTAGTTCATAAGTAGTTTGTAAGTTTAGGGACTGATGACCCCGTAGTTAAGTCCCATAAGCTTTACAAACATTTGAACATTTTTGAACCAACAACGAAAATGGATGCAGGGAAATTGAGCGAGCGTCCCTGTTTTGTCCACACCTGGTCACGCGCCTCAGTTTGTTTACAGTACGTCTCTCGTTTCGGTGAATGCAGTACAGCCAGTGCAGCAAGGTGGTGGTTCCTTGATGTTTTGGGGTGGTATTATGTGGATCCACCGTACGCCACTGGTGGTGGATGATAAAAATCAAACGCCTATACGGCACACATATATCTTCGTCCAACGTTTAGTTTAACCACGTCGACAGCATTTCAGCCACGGATTCGTCTTAATGGGCGACAATTCTCGCGCTCATCGTACACATGTTGTAATTCGTTGTTTGATGATAGCGTCACTACAAGATTAGAATGATCAACATGTTCATAAGACATGAACCTTATGGAGTCCACATTTGCTGAGCATGTACTGAGAGAGGGCCATAGCTACCAGCCACTGTTTCAAATCCTTCACTTAGCAAACAAGGCCCAAAAACTTAATTTATTGGAAGCTCTTGAAATCAATAAACACCTAGTCTACAGCACTGATTTAGTATTAAACGGTCAAACACAACTATACAGTTCACGCCTATTGGATTTCACTTAATTCATCCCTGAGTTACATTACCTCCTACCCTGTAAGTTCCAGTCTCTTCATACATTTCCTCATAGTGCAATCAATAACCTACGTTTTCCAGCAACTCCCACACTGGCTGTTCCATTCCTCCATTACAAAAACCTAAAAACCTTAAATGTAGACCTAGCATTTTATTTATTTGTATAACTAATAGATCAAAGTCAGACAATCACAGTTTCAATATTAAATCTTAAAAAACTGAATTCCTTGTTTACCCCCACAGTCCCAAACTCCTGTGTACTTATTTATTATGATTATTTGAAAATTCGGTCCCAGTGTAGCTTACAACATAATATTCATTTTCATCTTCCTGAATTTTTAGAATATTAATTTCATTAGACAGATTTGTTTTAGTTTAATCTAATGCAGTAACTATTCATTCTAGTTCTTGATGCCACTCCAAACCTGACCTTACAACTGTCATATGTAACACCATCTATAATTATCGCGCATAATATTTAACAAGGCACTTTATATATATATATATATATATATATATATATATATATATATATATATATATATAGCATTATCAGTTTGTTTGTAATAGTAGGTAATTTCAGTTCCCAGGTTATATTCAAATTTATTCCTTGTTTTATCCTTCACACATTGTATATTCATTTATTACTGTTTAATTTACAAGTTGATAACTATAATAACACAATGTCAAAGAAGTGTTATACTATGTATGTCGATCTAAGTGAAGACATTTGTCATCTCTTCCCATACTGAATCTAAACATTGTAACCTCTTTGACACAGCAGTAAATACTCTGAAGATGGCCTAATAAGCCGAAAAACGGTTAAGTAAACAAATATAAACTTGTAGAACACACACAAAATTGTGTTTCTTAATTTATTTACTTATGGAATGTGCCTAGGATACATTGAAAGGGCCTGTTTTTGGATGAGACTGGCCAATCTGAGAGTTCTAATCGCCCTCGAGGAGTGGGATAATCTGGCACAACAGTCCCTTGATGATCTAGTTGACAGTACACCACCACGAATAGTGCCATGCATCAGTGCAAGATATTGTGTTACCGGGTATTAGGGGGATACTGGTGAATATTGCAATCTGGAACACAAATTCAGAAATTACAGTTTTTTGTCATACAATTTGTCAATTTTGTTTCTTAAGCAATGACGAGAACTGGAATGTTCTTTTTGTATATCTCTGTTCCACTTCTATGTGAATGGTGAGAGATAAACCACTAGAATCGTGATGACTGTAATACCTGTCCTTGCATGTTGTAAAACACTACTTTCGCTCTTCTCTGCACGCTTCGTGATTTCGTTTTACTACGCAGGTTTTTATAAAGCAAGCTTCGATTTTTCTTAGAGTGTTTATGAAATCTGCCCTGACAGCAAGTGACGTCAAACGCCGTTTGTAGATGCTCCTCAAAGTCGCTCGGAGCTTTGATACCATGTCGGAATTTCGCTGAAACCAGCTCTGCCGCCCCTTGAGGCACACTAGCGTAGACGAACAAAGGGCATTCTCTATGACGCCCTCATCAAAGGCCGAGGGGGCCGGCAGTCATAGCGCCTCTAGCGGCCGCCTAACGAAATACGCCGGCCAACGCCTCCGAGCTGCGATACTTCTGACGAACAGGCTGCTCTTCCCTTGACACCTTCAGGAAGCAGACAGCTCCCTAGAGGGGCATTCTTTCATTAGTTACGGTGGCCTGTTGCTCTTATACGTCCTCGGTGTTTTATTTTGCAATTACATACAGCCTAGCCACCGGGCTATCTTCGTATTCAAAGTTAGGCCTCCCGCGTGTATTGTCATCCGCGAATGTTGGTACGATTGCGCTATACTGTGAAAAGTATCCACGGTGAAAAGGTTTTGAAATTGGAATGCGGCACGTAACCCTCGTATTCACTGCGGGATTACCCTGTATTTGAATACAGAGTGCTCTTCTGTCCTCGGGGTGTGCTATGGTGAGAGGGACATTAAAACAGTGTGTCCTGCTGCTACGTTTCGAAGAATTCACAATATGCGACAGAACTCGCCACGATTAATATGCATCCATTGTTGTAGTTGTTGTGGTCTTCAGTCCGCAGACTGGTTTGATGCAGCTTTCCATGCTACCCTGTCCTGTGCAATTCTCTTCATCTGAGAATACGTTCGGCAACCTACATCCTTTTGAATCTGCTTACTATATTCGATCCTCGGTCTCCCTCTTCGATTTTTACCCCACACACTTCCTTCTAACGCTAAGTTGACAATTCCTTGATGTTTCAGAATGTGTCCAACCAATCTATCCCTTCTCTTAGTCAGGGTATGCCAGAAACTCCTTTTCTCCCCGATTCGGTTAACCACCTCCTCATTAGTCACGTGATCTACCTATATAATTTTCTATCATTCGTCTGTAGCACCACATTTCAAACGCTTCTATCATCTTTTTATCTGAACTCCTTATCGTCCACGTTTCACTGCCATACAATTCTACACTCCAGACAAATGTTTTCAGAATGGACTACCTAACATTTAAATTAAAATTGGATGTTAACAAGTTTCGCTTCTTTAGAAACGCTTTTCTTCCCATAGGCATTCTGCATTTTATATCTTATTTGCTTCGGCCATCAGAGGTTATCTTGCTACCCAAATAACAAAATTCATCTACTACTTTTATTGTCTCATTACCTAATCTAATTCCTTCAACATCGCCTGATTTTCTGACATTACATTCCATTTCCTTCGTTTTACTCTTGTTAATGTTCATCTTATATCTTCCTATTAAGACACTGTCCATCCCATTCAACTGCTCTTCCAGATCTTTTTCGTTCTCTGACAGAATTACAACGTCATCGGCAAACCGCAATGTTTTTATTTCTTCTCCCTGCACTTTAATGCCCTCTCCAAATTTCTCCTTCCATTCCTTCACTGCCTGCTCAATGTACAGATTGAACAACATTGGGGAAAGGCTACAACCCTGTCTTACTCTCTTCCCAACCTCTGCGTCCCTTTCTTGTCCTTCGACTCTAATAACCGCTGTCTGGTTTTTGTGTAGGTTGAATATAACTCTTCGCTCCCTGCTACCTTCAGAATTTTGAAGAGTGTATTCCAGTCGACATTGTCAAAAGCTTTCTCCAAATCGACAAACGTAGGTTTCCCTTTCCTTAACCTATCTTCTCAGAGAAGTCGTAATGTGAGTTTTGCCTCCCGTGTTCTTACGTTTCTCCTAAATCCAAACTGATCTTCCCCGAGGTTGGATTCAACAAGTTTTTCCATTCGTCTGTAAATAATTCGTGTTAGTATTTGCATTATGGTTGTCGAAACCTGTTTCATTCGAATCTGCGTTACAGACACATTGCGGTATACCGTCCTCACCCTACACTCATACCTACACTCTACAAACCACCGCAAACTGCGTGGAAAAAGCTAAGATCTTTATTTACATTTGAATCCTATATATAGGGTCAGTGGGAAGAATGATCCCCCAAATTCATTCGTTCATTAGTGTAATATTACCTTGGCAGACTCTACATAATTCATACATTAGATATAATTCTGAAGAAGAGGCTTTGAATTAATATTTGTGTTACGGAAGGGAATTGAAGGGAGGATCTCGTGCTTAATAGGTAGGCGCTATACCACTAACCACCGTGACTTAATGGGTACAGTCACTGCACGGATTGTCTTGAGGCACGTCTCCCTCCACAACTGAAACTTCAATGCTGCCTCATGTTCCCCTATATAAATACGTATCAGAGTTACCAAAGTTCTCCCCAGCAATGTTGCAGTCACTATATCCATTAAGTCGCATTGGCTTAGTGGTATAGTACCTGCCTTCTAAACAGGAGGCCGTGGCACAAATTTTAATTCAATTGATTTATTTATCGAAACCTTCATTTATTCCAGCCTGTGGGTATAAAGCTGATCGTGAATTGTGATCAATATTTACATTCGATTTAGTATATTACAATTTGTTCTTATCTAAGTAAAATGATAATTCTTACATAAACAATATAGGCTGATTAGTATATTCATTGATGGTTTTGTATATTTATATTGAATTTAATTATCGGTTAGGAAAAAATGGTTCTAATTAAAGTAAAACTAATTTAGAAATAGGAAAAGTGGGGTGGTGTTAGTAACTGAAATATATGCTATAATTTTAAGAAGAGGCGAAAAGATCAGAGGTTTTCGAATTACTTAACTTCACCAAATACTTCAACATATCTAGAAATTTTTATTTGAACACACATTTTCTCATAGGAAGAAAACAAAGAAATTTAATGTTTTTAACATAGGCATAAATTTCAGTGAAAACGCCGAGTTACTTTTATTATTCGTTGCGGTGTAGAACTTGTCTTTTGATTAGACGGTCCACGTTTTAATGTTTCAAATTTATGTTCACGTACATTGTCATTGAATTCATCAAACTCTGCAACATGCTATTTTCTTGGTATATTCCTAGAGCGCAGCAATAGCTTCATTACACATGCCAGATGTTATTTTGTTGCCTTTCTCTATAACAAAAAATGTCACGCTACATGTTTGACTGACTATACGAATCTCAGTATCGACTGTTCACTTTTTAGCTTCAGCCGACATATTACGCAACGAGGAACGTTATATATATATATATATATATATATATATATATATATATATATATATATCAAATAACACATGAAATAACAAAATACCTTCTATAACAAAGCAAACAAGATTAACGCAGGAAAACGTAGCCTGGAATGAAAAATCGAAGTCAGCTGGAGACAGAGCTCTTCTAGTGGTGCCTATTGTTTATGAACAAGTGGACGCGATTTTGGATCTGCAGTGCTGCTAGCAACCTCTCTGACTTGAGCCAGCGAAAATTGCTCATCTAGTTACACGAATAGTAACTTCAAACGCGGGCCAGAATGAATCGCTTCATGGATTAAAAGATCGTCATAACAAATTAAAAGATAAAATATGACTCTTCCTCAAGTAAGTATAACGCAGAAACCGTTTATTGTACATGTTCTCCCGAGTGAAGATGTTTAAGGGGACCACACCGTGGTTCAAGTGGGAAAAAAATCGATTTTCGGTTTTCATCATATTTCGATAGATCAAGGTTTCATTTAAGTACTCTGAAAAGGATTTTGCTGAAAACTTTTTTTCCGAGCATTTAAAGAGCATTTCTATTGAAAATAATAAAACCTAAAGGCGTTTTCAAGAAACGACACTTTAGAGGAGACACGTTTAGAATGCTTTCTGTTTACGCCTGGCAACGATTTCTGATTGTAATTCTTCAACAAGTGCATCATCAAAGAAGCTCTTGCCGTTTCAAGAGACAAACAACGAATTTACTGTAGGTAGCAAGGGTTGCAGTAACATTATTATAAATTTGGGAACATTATCAGATGTAATTTCTAAATTTGTACTATGTAGACAGTTTGGTGAACCACAGAGTGTGAAAAGGCCTAGCAATTGCTTTGGATTTAATTTGCACTAAATGCTCAGCCGTGAATTCATTTATAAATTCTTCAAAACCAGATGTAAGTAGTCCTTATGAAATCAATATTAGATTAGTTCTTGACTTACGATCCATTGGCAAGGACATGGCTGCAACGAGAACATTTTGTTCAGTGATGAACTTAACATCAACCACCAAACAAATTTGAGAAACTGACTGCATTGTTAGAGAGAGCTGTTTGTGATGTAAGTGAGGAAAGCATGAAACTGGCTGCTAGGGAAGCAGTGTAAAAATGATGGCTGTTCGGATATTGCTGTTGCACTTGATGGAAATTGGCAGAAATGGAGTAGTGACTGCCGCGAGTGTAGACGCCAGTAAAGTGTCAGATGTTGTGAGATTACCGCCAAATAATTAATAGCATTTGATAATTAAACAGTATGAAGTTCACTGCAAACATTGACCATGCCAATGCACTAAATGTTACACAATTTTAATCTTATTAATTATGGTAGCAATGTATGTACGCAGTTGGGTGACAACATTTATAGTTAGGCCAAAGGTAGAATTTCTCCACGTTGAGATTTGCTGTGTGCTTGTAGCTGACGGGAGGCCAGCGAGCAGGCCGACGTTGGTGGCTTGTTCCAGCTTAGGATTTCCAGTTCGTTTCCGGTGAGGGGAGAGTGGGACAATGGCGAGTGCCAGGCACAGTGCAGTGCACAGCGTGAAATAAAATATTCTAATACTACTGGCATTTGAAGTAATACGATGCAGTTAGGAACCTTCAAAGCCCTCATTAAAAAATAGCCTGTTGATAAATAAACAATACATTATAGTCACATAATATGTTTAATTGACAAAGAAAAGTAATAAATTACCAACGAAGACAAGACAGTTACACAACTAGCATGGCAATGTTTGTGTATAAAAATAATATATTAACTATATCTCATTTTATTTTCAATTAATCTTGTGTATTTTACCTTGAAATATTCAGTTAAATCACTTATCTGTGATATAAGAAATTGCACGATTATAATAAATAGTACAAAGGATGTTTATACTAATATAAAAACGTAATAAAATATTTATTTAATGTGTAGTGTAATTATTTTGATTTTAAATAAAGTTTTAGAAATGTATTGGCTGAGCACTGTACGTTGGCAAATCGGTTAGAACAGCTCATATGGGGAAGTTGATGACGTAGGGGGAAAAACCCCGGCAGTTGAGCTTTAGGCGCGCGCGCGTGCGAGGGCAGGAAGTGGGGACTCGGGAGCATGTGGAGTAGTTTGCCGGGCGGCGTCGCGCTGCATTCAGTCATGTGGATCTCGAGGTGGTGACTTTAGATTTGTGTATGGCAATCGCCACGTGTGGTTGCTCGTCGTAGGCTGTACCACGTTAAATCGCTACTGTGTGTTTGTGAATATTTAGCCGGTGGAACAAGGTGTGCATCGCATTGAATTAAAGTGACTGTGATTTGTTAATGTAACACGTGACGTCGCATAGGCATGAACATAAACGGTGTTTGAGACAGCCACGTGGTGTGAAAACAATTCGCGACAAATATTCATTTTGTCTGGGGGCTCACGAGCTATAACTTTATTTGGTAAATGTGTCGACGTACAGACGTATCAGCCACCGGGTTCAAATATTGTGAAATAAACAACATAAAGTGAACTTTCACGTGTTTTCTAAAATAGTAATTAGTACACCCTTTTCTCTCATGAACTTGATTTTATTATGAATTTGTTTTGTTAATCATATGCAGGGAAGGAAAGCTGCGAACGTGTGATATCATCCCCTAGAAAACGAGTCAAACAGTCGCAATCACAGTTCCAGTGTTTTTGCATGTTTAGGAATTTGGTTCGCAGTTGGTGGTTGTGAGTTTTAAAAATTAATCTTTCCCTATTTTAAACTCTCACCCCGACCTTCACGCTCGCAATGTGAAGATAATTTCTAAATATTGCAAATGTTTTAAAGTCAATGAACATAAAGAACACATCTGCATGGCTACGTTTAGAGGAACAAGTTGTGATACGGAAGTTAATGGAGCATAACAAATATTTCATCGCTCAGTAGAAATAAGAGGCACGCGGTACATCAAATATTTGGTGGATGGTGACAGTAATGCATAAAACAATGTGATGAACTCTAAGGCATATGGAGATGCCATTATTAGCAAATTAGAATGTGTAGGCCATTTTCAAAAACGTATAGGACCAAGGATGAGAAAACTAACTGTTGATATGAGAGTAAAACATTAGAAGTTTTTTGACCGAATAGGGTCGGATAACTAAAACTGAAATAGAAAACTTGCAGGTATACTATGGGCAGGCAATTAGGAGAAATAAAGAAAATCTGGAGGCAATGAAGAGAGATGTTTGGGACATATTCTTCCAAAAGTCCTCTACTGATGATGAGCCATGTCATGCATTGTGTCCAACAGGAGAAAATTGGTGGTGCAAATACAATAGGGCTCAGGCAACCGGAAAATGTTATTCTCACCAGCATTCTCTTCCTGCTGCTGTTATTACAGCAATTAAACCCATTTTCTGCGACTTGGCTCATCCTGACCTTCTAAGGAAATGTCTGCATGGGCAGACACACACAACCCAAATGAATGTTTCAACAGCATAATTTGGAACCGCCTTCCTAAAACTGTATTTGTAGGTATGTATACAATGAAACTAGGAGTTCATGGTGCTGTTATTACATTCAGTTGTGGTAATATTGGAAAGTGTTTGGTACTGAAAAACCTGGGAGTTAATCCTAGTGAAAATATGATCAATGGGATGCAACATTGCGATAAAATGAAAATAGCCGAAAGCAACATGAAGGTGAATAAAAGCTGGAAGACCTGCTAGAGGCCAAAGAAGGGCCATCATATGCAACAGGACAGTTTTAATTAAATGTAAGTAACAAATTTCAAAAGTTTTTCTTTAAAATCAGTTTCCCGCAAGCTAAAATTTTCAATACATATGCCCTGCCCCATTATATTAGAAAATATCATAGATAAATGAATGAAATTTTCAGCGACTCTGCATAATGTAATAAGCCACCTCTGGTACTACAGTCATTAATATTCTCCCATTAGGAAATTCACAATAAAAATATTTTCTGCAGAAAAATCTTAATATTTTTTGTTAATAAATTAAAAAAGTATATCTTATAAACTATAAAATGGATAAAGTACAGTTGACTCTATTAACATCATGTAACGTACAGTAAAAATATAAGGTCCTGCATCAAATAGTTTTCTTTCTTTCAGAAATGGGTCAAATACTTGCCTAAATTAACATTGGTTACATAGGCAGGATGTGGCCCCCTTAAACCTTTCCGAAGATGATGTCATAAATTATTGAAACCGATTACGAGAAATAAATATATTTTATTGGTGATCTTAGCTTAACAAACTGAAGAAGGCTTATATTTATTAATATTATAAACAGATAGCACTCCACGGGCGTAATATGCCAGGTGACTATATAATTGTTTATCAATATTTTTTCGCATTAGCGAATTTCTCTGAGCGTCACTGTATAAGGTATAGATGTTCTACCTAATGGTGACATATGAAGATTTGAGCTGAGCCGGGGCTCGAACACGGGTTTCCTGCTTATCGCGAGCGGTCGTCTTAACCACTAGGCTACCCGAACACGACTCCAGGATCGTCCCAAATTTCCATATGCCACACTGACTGCACTTATATGTCACCATTTGGTAGGACATCTATACCTAATACAGGACGCTAAGAGAAATTCGCTATTGTGAGAAAATATTAATAATATTATTATCGCTGTAATTCGTCACCATACAGTAATTTAACAAGATGGCTGAGCGAGGCAATGACGATAACAGCGTAGGTTAATGCCTCGTTGTTTTCATTCTCCCTGGTTCTGGAATACAGATTAAGCTGCGAGTGCTAAAGGATGAATGTAGTTGACTCATAAGTGCAGTCAGTGAGGCATATGGAAGTTTGAGACGGTCATGGAGTCGTGTTCGGGTAGCCTAGTGGTTAAGGCGACCGCTCGCGAAAAGCGGGAAAACCGGGTTCGAGTTCCGGCCCGGCACAAATTTTCATATGTCACCATTTGGTAGAACATCTATACTTTATACAGTGACGCTAAGAGAAATTCGCTAATGCGAAAAAATATTGATAAATATATCAACATTGTAAATCGTCATCATACAGTAATTTACTATATAATTGTATTTCACTGACCGAGCGACATGGCGCAGTGGCAACACAATGGACCCGCACTCGAGAGGACGGCGGTTAAAACCCGCCATGGCTCATACAGATAAACGTTTCCCGTTTCCCAAAATCGGTCCAGGCGAATGCCAGGATGGTTCCATTGAAAGGGCACAGCCGATTTCTACCCCCATTCTAGACAGCCGCGGTGGAGTAGCCGAGCGGTTTAAGGCGTCTCGCTGCAAACCGCGCGATTGCTCGCCGTCGGAAGTTCGAGTCCTCCCAGGGGCATGGGTGTTTGTGTGTTTGTCCTTAGGTTAGTTTACCTTAGTTTAAGTAGTTTGCAACCTACGAACTGATAACCACGCAGTTTGGTCCGATAGTTCATAAACGTTAATTTGCACAGGGTTTTGAAACATATTCTGTATTCAAATATTATGAATTATCTCGAACAGAATGATCTATTGACCCAAGGTCAACACGGATTTAGAAAATATCGTTCATGCGAAACACAACTAGCTCTTTCATCACACGAAGTGATGGATGCTATCGACAAGGTTTCACAAATTGAATCCGTATTTCATGATTTCCAGAAGGCTTTTCACACCGCGCCTCTCAAACGGCTTATAATCAAATTGCGTAGTTATGTTATATCGCCCCAAATTTGCGACTGTATAGGGAGGACATAGGTCATAGTAATCGATGGTAAGGCATCGACAAAAACAGAGGTGATATCGGGCGTACCACAGAACAGTGTTATTGGTCCTCTGCAGATGACACCGTCATTTACCGTCTAGTAAAATCATCTGAAGACCAAAACAGACTGCAGAACGATTTGAATAAGATATCACTATGGTGTAAAAATTGGCAATTGACTCTAAATAATTAGAAGTGTGAAATCATCCACATGAGTACGAAAAGAAATCTGTTAAACTTTGTTTACAAGATAAATCAATCAACTCCACAACATACCTTGGATGACTTAAACTGGAAAGAACACGTAGATAATGTCGTGGGAAAGCGAACCAAAGACTGCGTTTTATTGGCAGAACCCTTAAAAGATGCAACAGAACTACTAAAGAGGCTGCATACACAACGTTTTTTTTTTTTAATATTGCTGCCCAGTGTGGGATCCTTATCAGGTAGGTTTGACGGAGGATATCGAAAGAGTCCACAGAAGAGCAGCTCGTTTCGTATTGTCACGATACAGGGGAGACAGCGTTACGGAAATTATGTATGATCTGGAATGGAAATCATTACAACAACGGCGCTTATCGCTGCGGCGTAGGCCATTTAGGAAAGTACAATTGCCAACATTCTCCTCCGAATGCGAAAATGTATCGTTGACTCCCACTTACATACGTAGAAATGATCGTTAGGATAAAATACGAGAAATCAGAGCTCGAACGGAGAGATTCAGGTGTTCATTCTTCCAGCGCGCTATTCTTGAATGGAATGGGAGATAAATAGTAAAAAGGTGGTTCGATAACGCTCTGCCAGGCACTTAAATGTGATTTGTAGAGTATCCCATGTAGATGCAGAAACATTTGAACATCTTGATAAAATTAACCGACGTCTGCTCCGTCTCTGATGACCACGATTTCGACGGAACATTAAATCCCTAACCCTTCCTGCCTTCTTGTATTTCAATGACACAAAATAGCGACAGCACGCGGGTAGCGGCCGTAGAAAGTTGCAAACGCCGGCGAAGCTACCTCGTGCGCTCTCGGGCAGCGGGTTTCGCAAGCCGGCGCGTGCCCGGCGCTCCTGCGGAGACAGCTGGCCGCCCCGTGGCACACTCCACTTCCCAGCAGCCTCCAGACGTCCAGCCGTCCCTCACCTTCAAAAGCACCGCCGCAGCTCACTCTGCCGAAGCAGCAGCGCGCCCCGTCCTCACAGACGCCTCCATTAATCCTCTCCGCCACAAAATACATACCCACTGAACTTCATGAACAAACTGTTGAATTAAATACACAACTAGAAAATGAAAATGATAAATTAAGAACTATTTCCAACATTTGAATACAAAATAGGTGTGGCTTAATTTGAAGCCTCGACAGCGTGTGTTCATACACTTTACAGAGTCATAAACTGTGGTAAAAGTAGATACAGTCTACAGGAAAATAAAACAGATATTCAAAAAAATGTTCAAATGTTTGTAAATCTATCGGAACAAACTTCGTGGTCATCAGTCCGTAGCTTACGAACAAATTAAGGTAAACTAACCTAAGGACAACACACACACACACACCCATGCCCCAGGGAGGACTCCAACTTCCGACGGCGAGCAACCGCGCGCTCCACAGCGAGGCGCCTTAGACCGCTCGGCTACTCCACCGCGGCAAAACACAGTTCTTGAGAATTTCAGAGGGAGCTTTAGGCAACATTTGACAGAGACGGGGGGGTGGGGGAAATAAGAGGAAATAAAACAGTAGAAGAGGAATGGGTAGCATTCAGAGAATGTTTGAATGTTGAATGTTTGTTAAGCTCATGGGACTTAACTACGGGGTCATCAGTCCCTAAACTTACAAACTACTTATGAACTACTTACGAACTAGGACGGCACAAATATCCATGCCCGAGGGGGGATTCGAACCCCCGACCGTAGTAGCCGTGCTGACCGTGACTGGAGCGCCTCAGTCACCTCGGCCACCGCGGCCGGCAGCATTCAGAGATGAAATAGTGAAGGCAGCAGAGAAAAAAATAGGTAGGAAGGCAAGACCCACAAAAAATCCTTGGATATCACAGCACATACTAAATTGAATCGATGAAAAGAAAAATATAAAAATGCAGTAAATGAAACAGGCAAAATGGAGTACAGATGACTAAGAAATGAGATTGACAGGAAGTGCAAAATGGCTAAACAGGACTGGCTAGAAGGCAAATGCAAGGATGTAGAAGAATGTATAAATAGAGGAAAAATAGATACAGCCTACAGGAAAATAAAAGAAACATTTGGAGATAAGAAAAGCAGCTGTAGGAATATCAAGAACACAGATGAAAAACTAGTTCTCAGCAAAGAAGGGAAAGTTGAAAGGTGGAAAGAGTATATAGAGAGGCTATACGAAGGAAATGAACTTAGAAGGCAATATTGTAGGAATGGGAGAAGAAGTAGTTGAGGATGAAATAGGAGATACTATACTGACAAGGAAAGTACTTGGGCTCGAACAAACATATCTGTATTACTGTTTGGTTACAGGACCATTACGCACCCTTCATTGTGCTGGTGGGTGTCGTTTCTCTGCAAAACTCTGCAATCATGCTCTCAATAGCACTGTAGCTTTAATTGTAGTCGCAATGTTGCGTAATAACCACCGTACATGTTCTCTAGTGTGTTCTCATCAAACGCCGTGATGATACTTGCGACTTAACATTGTTCTCGGGACACGCTTGGTATTCAGGGTCACAGCTTCCATCGCAGCCGTAGCACTACCACTAACAATGAATTGTTCGTCATTATCATCTGTTCAACTGCAGGGTCATCAGTCCCTAAATTAAAAACAGTTTATAAACTACCCTATATTAAAGACAACAGATACATCCATGTCCGAGGGAGGATTCGAGCTCCCGACGGGGAACGACTTCGCGCAACGGAGCATAGCTCCTCAACGCGCTCGGCCACTTAGCCGCGGCGTTCGTCATTATCATTCCTATCATGGTCTTTATGTGTTAGTGCTACAGCAGTATCTGTTTCTAACGTATGCTCATATTTCTGAACTATAATAGATACCAGAAGGATGCTAATGATTCATCTTCTACACCAGTACCATCTTCACGAAGAAGGATTCTCCGCAACTTTATCTCAACCAATCGCAATACAATAGGAGGATTGATTACCAATCGCCGACCCATCTGACGCTTTTCTACGCAAATAACGTCACAAAACGCAACTTCAGAGGCACCCTGTACCGTCCCTAATGGTCCCGACTGGCGTACCGGCAGGTCTGTGTACAACACGGCTTGGCACACACAGAGGCCTCTAAAGGACGACGGCAGAGTTTTGCAGATTCGAAAGTATCACTAGTGCAACAAGGGACCTTTACATTATGTATCACACGATTTTGATGTGTTTGTGTGTGTTCGAGCCCAAGTACTTTCCTTATGAGAGATGAATTTGACAGAGCACTGAAAGACCTAAGTCGAAACAAGGCCCATGGAGTAGATGACATTCCCTCAGTGCCACTGAAGTCTCTGGGAAAACCAGCAATGACAAAACTGTTTCACCTGATGTGTAAGATGTATGAGACAGGCGAAGTACCCTCAGACTTTAAGAAAAATATTATAATCCCCATACCAAAGAAATCAGGCGCAGACAGGTGTGGAAACTACAGAAGCATCAGTTTAATAACTCATGGTTGCAAAATATTAACACAAATTGTATACAGAAGGATGGAAAAGCAGGTAGAAGTCGACCTTGGGGAAGATCAGTTTGGGTTCAGGAGAAACATAGGTACACGGGAGGCAATACTCACTTTACAGATTATCCTAGAAGATAGATAAATACAAGGCAAATCGACATTTCTATCTTTTGTAGATTTGGATATGTCCTTTGACAATGTTGATTTGAATAAACTCTTTCAAGTTCTGAAGCAAGCGGGAGTAAAATATAGGGAGTGTAAGGTTATTTACAACTTGTACAAAAACAAGACGGCGGTTATCAGAGTTGAAGGGCATGAAAGGGATGCAGTGGTTGGAAAGGGTGTAAGACAGGATTGTAGCCTTTCTCCAATGTTATTCAGTCTGTACATTGAGCAAGCTATAAAGAAAAGCAAGGAGAAATTTGGAGAAGGAATTAAAGTAATTTAAGTAAGGTTATTTACAACTTGTAGAAAAACCAGACGGCGGTTATCAGAGTTGAAGGGCATGAAAGGGATGCAGTGGTTGGAAAGGGAGTAAGACAGGGTTGTATCCTTTCTCCAATGTTATTCAGTCTGTACATTGAGCAAGCTATAAAGAAAAGCAAGGAGAAATTTGGAGAAGGAATTAAAGTAATTTAAGTACTGGGTGAAGAAATCAAAACATTGTGTTTTGCCGGTGATATAGTAATTGTGTCAGGGACAGCAAAGGACCTGGAAGAGTTGTTGAACGGAATGGACAGTGTACTGAAAGGTGCATATAAGATTAACATTAACAAGAGCAAAACAAGGATAATGGAGTCCAGTCTAAGAAAATCAGGTGATGCTGAAGGAATTAGATTAGGTAACGAAACAATATATACGAGGTAGATGAGTTTTGTTACTTGGGCAGTAAAATAACACATGATGGTCGCAGTACAGAGGATAGAAAATGTAGAATGGCAATGGGTACAAAAGCGTTCTTGAAAAAGAGAAATTTGTTAACATCGAATATTGATTTAAGCCTAAGGAAGTCATTTCTGAAGGTATTTGTTTGGAGTGATGCCTTGTATGGGAATGACGATAAACAGTGGGGTCAGGAAGAGGATAAAGGCTTTTGAAATGTGATGCTACAGAAGAATGCTGAAGATTAGGTGGGTGGATCATGTAACTAATGAGGAGGTAGTGTAAATGTACAAGACACGGCACCAAACCCTAATGAAGTGCAGAATCCTTATTAAAAATATTTAAAAAATCACACACTCACACACTGAAAACATACTGTGAATATTCTCAAGAGAAATAATCATGGAAAACAATGAAACAATTATTGTCAGACGACAAGTACATGTCTGCACTATAGTTGGCTGCTTTTGTGTTCAGTTGTTATGTTTGTTTATCGTCAGGATATTGAAACAGTCCTATTCTTTGTGGGCTGTGGGCGGCGGAGCAACCACTGTGACTTTGCTGAGGCTCCGCTCGTCACCCACACAGCAGGTGGTTCAGCCACAGTGACCTCGAGCACCGTTTCCACCTGGCAGCCAGACATGGCGCACCGAGCAGCACCATTAGCCGCCGTGTAAGCAGTTTGGAAATGCAGCTGATGGTATTTTGACGCCGCAGCGGAAGAGCGGAGGGGCCGTTACCACAACCGCATCTTAAAAGGCAGCGTTTATAGACAGTGGTGCCTCCGTAGAGGAGGAACCACTGCGATTTTGCATAGGCTCGCGATTCACCCACACAGCAGGTGGTTCAGCCGCAGTGACATCGAGCTCCCTGATCCCACCTGGTAGCCACACACATGGCGCACCGAGCAACTCCATTAGCCGCCGTGTAAACAGTTTGGAAATGCAGCTGATGGTATTTTGACGCCGCAGCGGAAGAGTGGAGGGGCCGCTACCACAGCCGCACCTAAAAGGCCGCGATTATAGCCAGCGGTGCCTCCACAGCGGAGGAACCACTGTGATTTTGCAGAGGGTCTACTTGTGCTCGTCACCCACACAGCAGGGGGTTCAGCTGCAATGACCTTCAGCACCCTGTTCCCACCTGGTGGCCAGACATATGGCGCACCGAGCAGCACCATTAGCCGCCGTGTAAGCAGTTTGGAAATGCAGCTGATGGTATTTTGACGCCGCAGCGGAAGAGCGGAGGGGCCACAACTGCAGCCACGCCTATAAACAGGTCCCATGTTGCCTTATGAGAAACAGTGCACTGCCAAACCGCCGAGATTCCTCCGATGTGTAGCAACCATGGGCTATCTCACTGTCTGCTAGTCATCGCCGCTCTCACTGCAGGCATATCGTATCATGCACTGAGCCAGTGTCCCGCTGCACCACTGGTAAATCGGGAGTCTCGCTGCCAGGATGCTGTGGCTGCTGCTATGGCCTCCTCCCATCACGGAGACCTCCTCCACCTTCTTCCTCTGCCACTACTGCCACTGTAATGGGTGTATCCTCTGCTGCTGCTCCTGAGGCAGAACGGACTGGCCGCACCGACTGTACTGATTGCACTGTATGTACTCATTGTACTGAATGCACTGGATGTACTGAACATACTGATTGTCGAACTTCTCATCTTCGCTCATATTTACTCAGCGGGGTTGACCCCGTCAATTATTGCCCCTGTGTGTTTCACAAGTACGACATGCAAACTTACTGCTGAATGTGACCGCTTTCCTGTTTCCTATCTGCATGTCCCACTTGCGTCACCAGATGTCCACAACACTGGACTACTTTAATAGCTGAGGTTGCAAGCTTGCTTGTACTACTTCACTTAACGTTTACATGTCCACTTTCGACACACCGCCGCTTCTGTTCACTATTATGTCCAACCTTCAAATTCACTAGGTAGCGGCCAACATTTTCCACTTTTATTAATTATAGGTACTCTACCTCCAACAGCACCAAATGTTTTACAAGTCTATCTTGTTTGTTTACGGATAGATTTCGTACTACAAAACGAACAACGTTTTGGAGGCCAATGCTGCGACTTTCTTTTCCATAGAGTAGTGTACTCCATTATGGATGTGGTAAACCTGTCAGATTTGAAACACGTACTAAATGCTACGAGTTAACGTTTGTCTCCTGACATACTGAGATTGCCTTTTTTCCCCCTTTTTTAATCCAACTTTTTTTGCATTTGCGTGCTCGGGCCTCTGAGGTAAACTATCTCTGGAAACTCTGACACAGCTGCATGCTTGAAGAAGCATATGCTCGTCATCAGCGCAACAAGTACATTCGCAGAAGGAAACAGACTTTAAACCCAGTTACAAAACTTCTTGTGAAGAACACACAGCAGGTGGAATCAGTAGACGCCATTGGGCTCAGACAAAGCCAGTATCTTTGAACAGCGAGGCTCGAGACAGGAGGGCAGTCATCCGTAACGGAGCTGTCATGTTGTTTCACAAGTGAGCGTCAGAAGAGGGATTGTCCGTGGGTTCTGGGAGGGCGACTCGGTAAACCACGCCCACCAAGGTTTTGTCACTGCTTGGCGGAGCTTTGAACCTCCCATACATCTTCCGCTTTCCGACATGCGACAGTGGCCCGTTGCCGAGCATACATTAGCCCACCTCGGAAGATACACAGCAAGTGATTTGTCCACCTGATGGATGCTCCGTTCCGTGCAGAGCCGCAGAGATTTGTGGTTTGCGCACTAAAAGACTTCTTGACACGACAGAATACAATAGTGAAGAACATAATGTTGTGCTCCTTGAGTCACTATCTCCCTAAGGCCATTAATTTACATCAAGGGGAGAAGTTGAAATTTGTGTCTGACTGGGATTTTAACCCGTGTCTCCTACTCACTAATCATTTACGTAGAACACTAGACTATGATGACACAGCGGTTGGGACACATCACAACTGCACCAGCTACCCTACCACGCCTCCAGTAAGACCGAAAGTGTCAACTAAAGGCACCTACACACGCGCCGATTTATCGTCGGACCTACCAACTGACCAACGAACCAACCAAATTCGTAGCAGCTTACACACGTTCCGACCGTCAGCACGCAGTTCTGGTGTCTGTTTATCGAAATGTTTTTGTTTTCGCGTGTTCGCTGTGCAGACAGCAGACTATTGCTGGCAGGAAATTGGTCGGGTAGCACTACACACGCACAATTTGTTGGGTGGAATGGTGGGGGGTCGGATGTCGGACGGCCAGACCCGACCGACCATGCGACAAGCAAAGTTGGTCGGGAAGCGCCTCCACACGTCCAATTCATCGGACCGCCGATAAATTAGTCCCGACAAATCGGAACCTATGTATTGGCTTTTATCCACACATTACTGACGTAGTGCCCCTGCCCATCTACATCTACATGGGATACTCTGCAAATCACATTGAAGTGCCTGGCAGAGGGTTTATCGAACCACCATTATACTATTTATCTCCCATTCCATTCTCGAATAGCGCGCGGGAAGAAAGAACACCTGAATCTCTCCGTTCGAGCCCTGATTTCTCTTGTTTTATTCTGATGTTCATTTCTACCTATGTAAGTGGGAGTCAACAACATATTTTCGCATTCGGAAGAGAATGTTGGCGATTGTAATTTCGTAAGTAGCCCACGCCGCAGCGATAAGTGCCGTTGTTGTAATGATTCACATTCCAGATCCTGTATCATTTCCGTAACGCTGTCTCCACTGTATCGTGACAATACGAAACGAGCTGCCCTTCTTTGGACTCTTTCGATGTCCTCCGTCAAACCCACCTGATAAGGATCCCACACTGGGCAACAATACTCCAAACCACGGTGGCCGAGGGGATTGAGACGCTCCAGTCACGGTCTGCACGGCCACTACGGTCAGGGTTTCGAATCCCCCCTCGGGCATGGATATTTGTGCCGTCCTTAGAAGAAGGTAGTTGATAAGTAGTTTGTAAGTTTAGGGACCCCGTAGTGAAGTCCCATAAGCTTAACAATTATTTGAACATTTTGAATACTCCAAAAACGGACGGACAAGCGTAGTGTATGCAGTTTCTTTTGTAGTTGCATGTTTTAAGGGTTCTGCCAATAAAACGCAGTCTCTGGTTCGCCTTTACAACAGCATTATTTACTTGTTCTTTCCCCAAGTCAGAAGTAATATTAATTCCAAGGTATTTTGTGGAGTTTACGGCCTTCACTTTTGATTGATTTATCTTGTAATTATTCTCGTTTGAGGAAAGTGTGCACCTGCACTGAATAGATCACCGGCGGCTAACGTCATAATTACACACTGCTAGCCGCCGAAAATGCATCACCCAAGGAAGCTTCAAACTCAATTTGCAGCAACCGTTAACACTGAAGAGAGGTACACACGAATACCAATTTAGCGCATGCGCACATCACGGCACCTATAGCGACACCTGCAAGTGCTGGATAAAGGGGGAACAGACATTTTGAATACTCCAAAAACGGACGGACAAGCGTAGTGTATGCAGTTTCTTTTGTAGTTGCATGTTTTAAGGGTTCTGCCAATAAAACGCAGTCTCTGGTTCGCCTTTACAACGGCATTATTTACTTGTTCTTTCCCCAAGTCAGTTGTTCCTAACTTCAGTATCCCTCGTAGAAGACAATGAGACGTTTTGTTCCACCGAGAAAGAATAATTCCCCGCAGGGATTGCGGTTCCTCCAGATAAAAATATGGTCGTGGTGATGATGACGATCGTGTGGCATTTATGGCATTTAGACGCCCAACTAAGGTCGTGTTTTGGGATCTTGTTGACCTGCCTGGAGCAAGTCTTTTTGTCAGACGCCACTTCGGCGACTTGCTTGTCAATGATGATGACGACACAAAACCCCGAGCGTAGAAAATCTCCGACCCTATTGGGAATGGAACCCGAACCCCATGCATGGCAACCCGCTGTCGACTAGACTACGTAGATGGATATCTATGATCGATCGGACGTAAACAAGAAGTTGTGATGCGGATCTGTAATCGCTGGGAGTAGGAGGGCCAACAGGCCGAAGGGAGCGTCTGCACCCATCTCAGTGCACCACTGTATGTGATGACTGGGAACTTATACGCATCATTCTTCGACATCAAGAACCATAAGAAATCCGGTGCTTTGCGCAACAGTGCTGTAACGGAGTCCATTGCTGCGTTCACCACCAAGTCAACGCCACATGCATTTGCCTGCAATCGTGCGATGTTAACAGATTGTTTTTGCCGGCATTGCTTTCAACAACGAATGTCGATTCTGCCTGCACTATAATAAAACGCGGATAACATCGCAGTAGTAGAGCCATGAAATTTTGCCTTCGCTATCTTTGTATTGTTCCTTCTTTCTATTTAGGTGTAATAGTGATCCGTCAATTTTTCGCTGTATCATATGTTTTATCTTCACCTACTTCCTCGTCCTCTTTCTGTGTTCAAATGTCTGTAGTCCTATAGGACCAAACCCTTGTGAGCATCGGTCCCTAGACTTACAAACTATTTTAACTAACGCTGAGGACAACACACACACCCGTGCTCGAGGAGGACTCAAACCTCTGACGGGAGTGGCTCCAAGTTCCTGAGATGGTTATTCCCGCGGATTCCCTTTCAATAACAATGCCCTCATTTCTCCTTCACCCTTTCAGTCTGCTGTGCTTAGTACTCGATTCCCATATATCGGGTTCGAATCCCAGTCCGGTTCAAATTCTTAGCTGTCCCCAGTGATGCAATTCAACGTCCATAGGGGGATGTTTTTTTCTTTGTGTTTTCACATATAACTGCTCCTCTTTCCTCAAGAGCCTATTTAGTTTTATACGTTTCTTTGTCCTCTGATTTGTCCTCAAGTCACTGCTAGTATTTTGAACTTGCCGACATTTTTATTTTTAGACGATTTATTCCCTTTCATCCCATTCATTAAAACTATTTTCATATTTTTCTTTCATAAATTGTTGATAACTTTTGTGAAAATCAAGAATTTATATCGGCCTTTTATATTTCATTCTTTATGGCCTTAATTACCGGGTGATCAAAAAGTCAGTATAAATTTGAAAACTTAATGAATCACGGAATAATGTAGATAGAGATGTAAAAATTGACATACACGCTTGGAATGACATGGAGTTTTATTAGAACAAAAAAAATTTCTTTAATGTTGAAAAAATGTCCGACAGATGGCGCTTCGTATGATCAGAAAAGCAATAATTAGCATAACAAATTAAGACAAAGCAAAGATGATGTTCTTTACAGTAAATGCTCAATATATTCACCATCATTCCTCAACAATAGCTGTAGTCGAGGAATAACGTTGTGAACAGCACTGTAAAACATATCCGGAGTTATGGTGAGGGATTGGCGTCGGATGTTGTCTTTCAGCATGCCTTAGAGATGTCGTTCGATCGCGATACACTTGCGACTTCAGGTAACCCCAAAGCCAATAATCGCACGGACTGAGCTCTGGGGACTTGGGAGGCCAAGCGTAACGAAAGTGGCGGCTGAGCACACGATCATCACCATACGATGCGCGCAAAAGATCTTTCACGCATCTAGCAATACTTTTTTTTTTCTTTTTCTTTTTCTAACAAAACCCCATGTCATTCTAAGCATGTGTGTCAATTTTTACCTATCTACATTATTCCGAGATTTATTAAGTTTTCAAATTTATACCCACTTTTTGATCACGCGGTACTTTGTCTCAAACATATACACAATTTTAAACGTCTATAGTGTAAGGAAAGAAAAAAAAATAGAAGAAAGGGATTTGTAATAATAAGAGGTGTGATTAAATTTTGAAACAATTAGCAACACAATGTTATTAACAAAAACTATGGCCCTATCTTACAAACTTTTCAAAAGATCACTGACCTTTCCTTTCCTTACAAAATCTCCAACGGAGATAGCTGATAGCTGACTTAATTAGTACGCCAGTGGTAGTAATAATTTTGAAATAGTAATAGCAATAAATTCTGTGCGAAGTGGTTGGCAAGTGGGTGCAGTCCAACGACTGAAATTTGTTTTTGATAAAAATTAATGCTTTTAGGCAAACAGTAATTTTACGTAAATCAGTCTTGGCTGATAAAATGCAATCGATAATCGTATGAGTTTGGTTCTTTATAGGATAGATGTGGTGGTGGTAATTATTGTTGAATTCAGTTATAAAAAAAATAGAAGAATTATTCATTAATCTGTATTAATTACTATAATGAAGTTCAATTGCTATTCTTAATTTTTATCCTAATTTTCAAAAGATTTTTTTTTCTTTTTGTTATTGGTTGATTCAATATCGTAACACTGACATGCAATTGTCTATGATCAAGTCTCATTCAATTAACTATCACTGTCTCTATTCCACGTGATCTCTCTCTTTGTCAAGATGATCTAATTAAAATGTTATTCATGCATTATTGAGGTCATACTGGACAAAATTGGTTAAGTATTAGTTTCAAATAAGCAAGTAAAAGTACAATCTAATTTTCATATATATATATTAACAAAATTCAATTCACAGTAAATTACCTCAAATTTCATTCAACTTATCTTAATCATCAGTCCAGCGTTGTGCTTCTCTGTAGTTCGACAATGCTTCCATTACAATATAGTGGTTACAAGAATTCATACAGAAATTGTTATGGTAGTGGCTCGTCCTTTGGCAGCTTGCTGGCAGTATGCCGAGATAATTTGCAAATCGCGTAATTAATCGCGACCGTTAGCGTCCGCGATGACGCTACCGCGTTTCGGACGTCTGGACGGATACCGAACACGTAACGAATTTCTGCCTCAGCAGAACGAACGAATGAATATTTTGTTAATGTCTGTTTTTACTTCACATGGATACTCTTAAACACAGGTTTCATTTATAATTTTCATTTCGTAGTACTTTAAACATATTATACCTTCCACATATGATTGTACTTCGTTACGTATATTGTTGGAGCACTCCGCGGACTGCGTACGAACGTCTGATCTACGTCACGGGGCGGCAGATACTGCTGCTTGCCTGCTCTCCCACCGGCGAGCGCTGCTGTTCAATAAAGTCTCTGACCAGAGAAGCCATTTCGACTACCATTTTTATATCGATTTTTGATCTTGTTCACAGTGAAATATTTAACATACACTAATTAAACCAAACAAGTAATTACAGTGAATAGAAAAGCATTCAAAGTACAGAAAATGAATAAAATATACATAAACAAATACAGCACAGACAATAAACAAATGACATGAAATGTTTACAATTGCATTACATACATATATTACGCATCACAATCATTAATTAATTGTCATCAGAAGATCATAATTACTATGAATACACTACCTACAGGTTAAAACAAACAAAATCTCTCAAAATGAGAGATCGTTGTAATGTCAGGCTTACTGTAGGGGTTACCTTACAACAGGTATACACATTTGGGTGGTTAGAGCTGTTTATGGAATATCTGGAGGCCGCGGTGGAGTGCCCGAGCACTCTAAGGCGTCTTGCTGCGGAGCGCGTAGTTGCTCGCCGTCGGAGGTTCGAGTGCTCGAGTGCTTCCTCGGGCATGGGTGTGTATGTTGACCTTAGCATAAGTTAGTTTAATTAGTGTGTAAGCCTAGAGATTGATGACCAAACAAGATAGATCCCATAGATTTATAAACTTTTGAATATCTGCCGAACTACAGCACATAATGTGACAACGTTGCAAATAATTTCGTTCGTCCCTAAGGAGAACATCCAATGATAGTTAAGTCGCCCCTTCTGCCCTATTCACAGAGGCTAATTTTAAGAACCAACATGTTACTAAAGTCGCGAAACTTTGTTGTTTTTGGCATCGCACCCTACCACTTACGTATTTCTTTCCATCGAAATTTCTTTGCGCTTCTTGCCATATCGTAAAATCAAAATGATTCAATATTGCGGTTTCCCATATGTCCTCCATGTGCTGGAGAACGCTGCTGGTACTGAATCCTGCTGGAACTCAGCAGTAGACGGCACAGATGAATCGCTGAAATATTGAATCGTTTTCATTTTACGATAAGGCAGCAAACCCGAAGGGATTACGAAGAATTATTACGCCGGGAAAGTCTACGAAGACGTTTTCTTTTCAAAAACTGTTTGTAGAGCTTATGGGACTTAACTACGTGGTCATCAGTCCCTAAACTTACTAACTACTTATGAACTAATGAAATAAATCGCAATTTGCGATCACTTATGGCATCATTGTACTAGGTTTAGATGGAATACCAAAGGGCGGCGAATGAAAATTTGTGCCCGGCCGGGATTCTAACCCGGGATCTCCTGCTTACTAGGCAGACGCTTTGACCACTCCGCCACCGAAGACACAGTGACCAGCCTGACTGCAGAGGACTCTTCCCTGCACGTCTCCCGCCACACCCAAATCTCCATTCGCCACACTGTCTCTTTCCTATTACCACAGCCTTTTTGTTCTGTAACGCTCTCAGCTACAATACTGTATTCCCGCATCAGGGAGAACAGACCATGAGGTTTCGAGACACAATTGATTGTCGTCAGGAGCCCACCCTCGTCCTGAATACAATTATATATATTTTTCCGGCGGAGTGGCGGAGTGGTCAACGCGACTGTCTAGTAATCAGGAGATCTCGGGTTCGAATCCCGGCCGGACACTAATTTTATTCGCCGCACTTTGGTATTCCATCTAAATCTAGTACAGTGATGCCATAAGTGATCGCAAATTGCAATGTATTTCATCAAAATGAACCTGTAACGTCGTCAAAAATATATATTATTGTATACAGGCCAGGCTGGACTCCTGACGACAATCAATTGTGTCTGTTCTCCCTGATGCGGGAATACAGTATAGTGGCTGTGAGCATAACAGAACAAATAGGCTGTGTAGTAGGAAAGAGATCATGGCGAATGGAGATTTGGGTGTGGCGGGAGAAGTGCAGGGAAGAGTTCTCTGCAGTGGGGCTGGTCAGTGTCCTCGGTGGCGGAGTGGTCAACGCGTCTGCCTAGTAAGCAGGAGATCCCGGATTCGAATCCCGGCCGGACACAAATTTTCATTCGCCGCACTTTGGTATTCCATCTAAACATAGTACAGTGATGCCATAAGCGATCGCAAAATGCGATTTATTTCATTAAAATCAATGGCTGTAACGTCATCAATAATATATAATTACTTATAAACTAGCCAATACTAAAGACGGCACAAATATCCATGCCCGAGGAGGACTCGAACCGCCGACCGTAGTGGCCGTGCAGAACATGACTGGCGCTCCGCAGACGGCTCGGCCACTGCGGCCGGCTTGTTTTCTTTTCCTGATTTAAGTAGCAATTGTCAGTTAATTGAAACAATCGCAGAGTCAAGTAAGTATCACAACGTCATCTTTGACTGTATTCTTAGGAGTCGTTTACTTGTTGGCAAATCCGGCGGAAGGCAGAACAAACTATAAAGCCGAGCAGTAGTGGCACATAGTACGAATGTGTTCCACATAGGACGCACTGGTCTCAGAAATATGAGCTGCGCTCTACCTTGGCAGTAAATTTTCGCACGTGAGCGATGTCGGAAAGGAGCGTTCCAGTTGCGTCGTCATATTTAACGCAGTGCCGTCACCGCGGTGCGTTTCTGCGCGCTGGGTCGCCGGCGGAGGCCGCTAAATTGCCCGCCGAGCTGCAGGTCAGTTTTAATGGCTGTGTATAAAGGGCGAATTTATTTCTGGCCGCGGTCCGCGTTTATTTGACGTAGGGGAGAGACGTGCGCTGTTGTAGCTGTCTCCAGCGAGTAAACAAATTTGCTTGAGGTGCCCGCCATGCGGCTTCATTTTGCCAGAATTACGCTGGAATGGAGTTGTCCCAGGCAGAAACGTGTACACTTACGAATCCTTCGTAGATAACTTTACTTTTTTCCCCTCTCTATACTCTCTTATTCTGCAGCACCGCTCGATCATTGTACACTGCTGGTCATCAAAAACCGGTGATAGATTAAATTAGAGATTAGATTAGATTAGTACTTGTTCCAAAGATCATGAATACGACACTTCGTAATTATGTGCAATGTGTCAGGTTAATGAAAGGTGTCTGTACAAATTATTACTTTGTACTAAATATTACATGACACAATTTTTATTATATATTTTTTAATTTTTTATATTTTTTTTTCTTTTTCTTTCTTTTTCCAAATTTACTAATTTATATCTAAAAAGTCATCTATAATGTTGAAGGAGTTGCCATGCAGAAATTTTTTTAATTTATTTTTAAATGCTTGTTGCCTTTCTGTCAGGATTTTGTTGCTGTTTGGTAAGTGACCAAAGTCTTTTGTGGTAGCATAATTCACCCCTTTCTGTGCCAAAGCTAGATTTAACCTTGAATAGTGAAGATCATTCTTTCTCCTAGTGTTGTAGTTATGTACACTGCTATTGCTTTTAAATTCGGTAATACCAAAATTTCATAAGTGAATATATATACTGAGAAGCTACTTTGAAGATCCCTAGCTCTTTAAATAAGTGTCTGCAGGATGATCTTGGATGGGCTCCGGCAATTATTCTGATCACACGCTTTTGTGCAATGAATACTTTTTTACTCAATGATGAATTACCCCAGAAAATGAAAATACGAAAGCAGAGAATGAAAATAGGCATAGTAAGCTAATTTACTGAGATTTATATCACCAAAAATTGGACAGCCGCGGTGGCCGAGGGGACTGAGGCGCTCCAGTCACGGTCTGCACGGCCACTACGGTCGGGGGTTCGAATCCCCCCTCGGGCATGGATATTTGTGCCGTCCTTAGTATTGGCTAGATCATAAGTAGTTTGTAAGTTTAAGGACTGATGACCCTGCAGTTCAGTCCCATAAGCTATACAGACATTTGAATTTGAACTAAAAATTGGCTTCTTTCCTTCCCACTGTACTTGGCGGATATGAGTAGTAGCTAAGTACAGTTTCTATTCTAGAACTCGGTTCCGTATACTAAAGCATACATGAGTGTAAAGCAGACTGTGTCCTAGAACTTTTCCTTGCAAATTTAAGTGTTCAATACTCCGCTGCATGAGTGCATTGCAGTAGATTTTTTTCTAAGAAAAATATTTATCTCGGCTCCTCAAGATGGTGGAATAACATTATTTATTTTAAAATCTGTGAAAAAAATGTCAGCAGTTTATTTCATTACCAGTTCCTTTCATAACACACAAATAAATTATTTGAAAATTACAGCCGCAAAGAAAAGTGCAAATATTTCAGACTCATTCTTTGATACTCATATTTAGAAAAAACTAAAAAAACTATTTAATAGCATGATATTACAACAGAGAATTAACTATTACACTATGTTGATCCCCTGAGCAACTCTAGTCGGTTTCCTAGAAGGCCTTTTATTTTAAAAAAAATAGCAATTTTGAATAACAAGTACTTTTCTACTTATCTCATGTCATACCTGTGGCAAATAGTAAGTTTGGAAATGTGAACGAGTTACACAGAATCTAGTTTTTAATGGTTTTTAAGCATGTTTTCGATACATCTCGAAACGTAATAAAGCAATCGATAGTACAAAAAATCAATCGATAGATAATATTAACGCCTATAACTTCCTAATTTAAAATACATACAACAAATTTCCAGCTGTGTTGTGTGATATGAAATTTTTATTTAAAAAATCACATATCTACGAGTATTTCGCTCACATTATGGAACATCATCAGTGCAGATTTCGAGTCATGGGAACTCATGTACTCCCCGTAAAACATTTAATAGTCAGATACATAAAACAAATAAAAAGTTCTTTCTAGTGCATGTAAACATTTATTTAAATAAATATTTCATATCCCAACACCAAGTTGGATTTTTTTTTATTGTAATATTGTGGTGTTCTGTGAACATTCTTAATTACGGAGTCGACTTACAGTTTCTATTCTAACATTTTCCCATCGAATTCGTCGTTTTTTATTCACTTAATGAAAATCGTTTTTTGCAACTTCGTGAGTTTTTTTGGTACATTTCACCATCTTGACTCGAATTTCATGAAAAAGGAATACCATATAAAATTAAATTTCCTATATTTACATTTAAATGTTTTCAGATAATCATTTTTGCACCCTCTTCTCCCTAATGCTAAGGCTAGTTGTGATTCGCCTGTATTGACCGATCGACAGTTCTGACTCCGTTCAACCAACTTCGTCAGAAGTTGTGCGATGCCCAAACACCTTGTAAAAATAACTAGACTCCCTAACAGCATAATTTGAACCCTCAGCCGGTCGCCATGATAGGGACAAGCGTCAGATAAATACGAGTGTTTTTAGGAGATAAATGGAGTATTATACAGCTATTGCGGTCTATATACTCAGTTGATAGTCACGTCTGCACTGTGTGACTATTGCAGTATACATGAAGCACGAAGGTGAAGAACTACTCAGCGTTTAACTGCAAAATCGATTTAAGAAAGGGATAGGAAGAACGAATCCTGAATTCCCATTTAAGTTTCTCAGGAATACAAATAGCCCTACTACTTGAGTTAAGAGATAGTTACAGACTATTAGTCAAGACAATATAGGATTCTGAATGAAATAAATAACAGGTTTTTACCATACTGGTAGCTCTTAAAAAGCAGTACTTTAGACAGTGTTGGTAAACAGGAAGTTCAAAAAGTTCCATTTTCTGATTGTGTAAGATAACTATTGGGGACACGAGATCGGTCACCTCACTACAGTTCCAATTTATGTTTGTGAAATTAATATTAGCAACTTTTAATGCGGAATTTAAAGGTCATCTGCTTTAAATACAGGTATAACAATTGAAAGGGTCTGAAGAACTGTGTATAGTTCCATATATGAATGACACATAGCCACGCAGGATGCACATTGCGATGTTGAACCCTGTGACGATAGTTTCTCACTTTTGAGCAGTTGATGTTACTGTAAAGTATTTAGCTTACAGCATTAAAATACTAATATTCATGCTAGATACCCTAATGCTAATGTTACATGCACTTAATTAAGAATAAGTTTTGGCATACTTTGTGTTCTTAAAAGAATTTGGTAGTGGTTGGTTGCTATATTCACAAGGTAAGAAGCTACTCTACAGTTATGGATCTGATGGGATATTTCATTTTCACAGTCGATTTTTAACAATAGCTTTTTTACGCTGTCCGGTTTCATTTCTGAAGCTATAAAATACCTAAATCTTGGAGATACAGCAGGCTCTCAAGCAAAGACGTAAAGTGTTGTGAAACTCTTTCGAAATAAATGTTTGTACAAAGTTTCACCATTGTATAATATACTGGGAAAGAGTCAGAAATCGTGTCTGACGATAAATTCTGTTCGTTTGCTGCACTTAGAACACGAACAAACTAAATGTTATAATTCGGTTTAATTAGGAAGAAGAAACGCTGTTGGGGATTTCTACACCGTATGTGAAATAAATTTACACACAACCGATAGTTGCTGTGTATTTAAAGAGTCTGCAGCTGTTTGTAGTTATATTTTCAACTGAGACAGTTTCCGGGACGTAACTCGAATGAAGACACAAATGAAAAGAGCCTTAAGCACATTTAAAGTTTGCGCGGAAGTTTGCCACCATAATGACCGCTGAGGCGCTCTTCAATTTGCCCGCTGTTCGTATTCGGCCGCTTACGGAATTGTGAGGGCATGGCGATGTCTTTCGGACCTTCACGAAGTGTCTCTATACTTATAAGACGCATTTGTTGTCTGTCTGTCTGTTCTCTTATAATTCAAGATCTAGACAACCAAATAACATGAAAGTATGTACACGTGCACAAAATTACATGGGGAAGGTTCTTAAACAGGTTTCGTTCCATTTTTTTAAACCAACCGGAAAATTTGAGAAAAAGTGAAAGTGCGTTTTCAATGTGTCCGTGTAAGACTATATCTTGGCACTTATCTTGATGAAATTTTGCACAATTCACCTTCCAAACAAGAGGAAGGGCACTGTCTAAATAAAATTTCTGTCAGTGCATGGTGGGGGGTACTTATAGATTTCGCCAAAATCCACAGTTTTGCTCCGATCTTGATGAAATTTTGTACAATTGACCTTGAAAATAAGATGAAAGTTACTGTCTACATAAAATTTCGTTCGGTGCATGGGGGAGAGTACTTTAGTTACAGACTTCGTTTTCAATATCTATTCATATAAGACGCACTTCTTGTCTGCTTGTCTGTTCCCTTATAACTCAATATCCAGACAGCCAAATAATGTGCAATTTGGTACACGTACACAAAATTACAACAGAAAACCTTATTTTAAACCCGGGAAAAGCCGGGTACTTGTAGCAAGTCATAAATAACGGGGACGATTGTATTGAAGGTGTGTATCTATAACTACCTCTGCCAATAAAGTGCTTTCATAGATAACTATTACATCTACATCTACATACATACTCGGCAATCCACCGAAAAGTGCGTGGCGGAGGGTACACTGTACCACTACTAGGCATTTCCTTTCCTATTCCACTCCCAAATAGAACGAGGAAAAAAAGAATGCCTATTTGCCTCCGTACGAGCCGTAATTTCTCTTATCTTGTCTTTGTGATCACTACGCGAAATGTAAGTAGGCGGCAGCAAGATCGTATTACTCTCAAATGTTCAAATGTTTGTAGAGCTTATGGGACTTAACTAAGGGGTCATCAGTCCCTAAACTTACAAACTACTTATGAACTACTTACGAACTAGGACGGCACAAATATCCATGCCCGAGGGGGGATTCGAACCCCCGACCGTAGTGGCCGTGCAGACCGTGACTGGAGCGCCTCAGTCCCCTCGGCCACCGCGGCCGGCGTACTACTCTCAGCTTCAAATTCCGGCCCTCTATATTTCCTCAACAGAATTTCACGAAACGTCCTCTTTCCTCCAACGATCCCCAATTGAGTTGCTGGAGCATTTCCGTGACACTCGCGCATTGATCGAACCTACCAGTAACAAACCTAGCTGCTCGCCTCTGAACCGCCTCTAAGTCTTCTTTTTTTTTTTTTTTTTTTTTTTTTTTTTTTTTTTTTTTTTTTTTTTTTTTTTTTTTTTTTTTTTTTTAACTGATCTGCTGCGGGTCCCAAACATTTGAGCAATACTCTAGACGTGATCGTACAAGCGTTTTATACGCGGTCTCCTTTACAGGAGAAGTACATCTTCCCAAAATTCTCCCAACAAACCGAAGTCGGCTGTCCGTCTTACTGACAACTGTCCTTACATGTTCGTTCCATGTCATATCGAAATGTTCAAATGTTTGTATAGCTTATGGGACTTAACTACGGGGTCATCTGTCCCTAAACTTACAAACTACTTACGAACTAGCTAATACTAAGGACGCCATGCCCGAGGGGGGATTCGAACCCCCGCCCGTAGTGGCCGTGAAGACCGTGATTGGAGCTCCTCAGTCCCCTCGGCCACCGCGGCCGGCATTTCATATCGCTCTGCAATGTTACGCCTAGATATTTGAACGACGCGACAACATCAAAAAGGTCACTACTAATGCTGTATTCGAACATTATGGGATATTTTTCCTACTCCTGCGCATCACCTTACAGGTTTCTACATTGAGAGCTAGCTGCCATTCTTCGCAGTATGCTATTACAGTCAGTTAAAGACGACACCACAGCCTCATCAGCAAACAGCCGTAAATTACAAGTTACTCTGTCCATCAGATCATTTATATAGATAGAAAATAATAGCGGTCCTATCACACTTCCCTGGGGCACGCCTGACGATACACTCGTGTTTGTTGAACACTCGCCGTCGAGAACAACGTACTGCGTTCTATTACTTAAGAAGTCTTCCAGCCAGTCACAAATCTGTGAACCTATTCCATAAGCTCGTATCTTCGTTAGCAGCCTGCAGTGTGGCACCGCGTCGAACGCCTTTATGAAGTCGAAAAAAACACAATCCGCCTATTTCCCTTCATCCATGGCTCGCAAGATGTCATGTGAGAAAAGGACAAGCTGAGTTTCACATGAACGATTTTTCCTAAACCCGTGCTGATTCATGCTCCTGATCATTTCTTATGCAGTACCCTTGGTTACTCAGACCGTGGCAGCCGGTGGCCGGCAGACTTAACTGCAGAAATGGCCGCACGTGGCGCCACCCGCGGTCGCTGGCCGCGTCTGTTTGCTCGCCACTTGCAAAAGTGCGTCCGCCGCGGGCGGCAAACACGGTGTCTGTCTAAACACGGCGCTAGCTCCCTTATCCCGAACAGCGCTGCCTAAGCACGCGACTCTGCCACCTCTGCGCTGTTTACCTCGACTGCGACGCCGCAAACTTGAGACACGGGGATTCCCACAACATGCAACCCACCCTCAGAGGTTGACGTACGAGAGGTCTCTTCTCGTCTTTTGGTAACAGGAGTCCCTAAATACTGAGATTATTTTTATCCGTCAGATTTTCGCTTTCCGTTCCTGTTCAGTGTTTTCTGGTATACTCTGCGTGTACCTTTCACGCTAATACAGGGTGGTCCCGTTACAAACTTCTAGGACTTTTAGAGACTAGTGCGTACTCAACATTTTGAATAGGGACCCATGTCCGGAAACATGTCGTTTCCGTTCCACGACGGTTTAAATTCAGATGATTATCTCATCCACTCCTACTTGAGAAATGTAATTAGGCGTGACTCAGTATAACTTGCGACCTTCCTATCGGTTGTCACCAATAAGACTTTGGCAATACATAACTCGGGTAGGTCGGCCGCGGTGGCCGAGGGGACTGAGGCGCTCCAGTCACGGTCTGCACGGCCACTACGGTCGGGGGTTCGAATTCCCCTTAGGGGCATGGATATTTGTGCCGTCCTTAGGATAAGCTAGTTGATAAGTAGTTTGTAAGTTTAGGGACTGATGACCCCGCAGTTAAGTCCCATAAGCTTAACAAACACTTGAACATTTGATTTTTAACTCGGGTAGTAAAAGTTTATGGCTCGTTGTCTCTGTACATAGGGGTGAGTTAGGTATGTCAGCTTCTATGCCCTAAACAGCTACCCAATCTATTTAAACAAAATCAATACTCAGTCTGTAGTTTATCGAGTCTATTAATCTGCATATGTTGACGGGAAAATATAAATTAAACTTCTGAATAACCAACAAAATAGATTCTAAGATAAAGAATTGATTAACTCATGAAGTAATTCTTTATAAATGGAGCTTATTACTCATAATAGACATGAAACGCGGAGGTGGTCCTACTTTATACATCGGTAAATAACTGAATATTTCTCCTACTACTGTTCATGAGAGGCACAATAAGTATCACACGCACTCAAGAGAAAAAGTTCCAATTATCACTCGTAAATTAGTGTAGTACATCGAACTTTGCAGTTCCAAGTTAATCTGCGATAAAAGTATTTGTTATAAAACACAGTTTGTCATCACACAAGTACACGATTGCTGAATTATCACAGATCCACAGCCCTACTACCGTGCATAGTATAGCACTTTTCAAGCAGAGACTAAGTTCTGCAGTCACAGTCCCGTAAATTTTCTAAGTTCACACATTCCTATCTCTTCAAATCAAAAATTCGTAACGCGGCTTCAGACCGCCCAGCGTCACAACCTTTCACCACTACGTCCAAGTTACGAGTCCCTTCTCCCGTTTTCGAAGGCGTGTACCCTCTGCTCCCAAAATTGTATCCTTCCGCGCATCCTAACGCCTCATCTTTAAAATACAATTTCCCTTCCAAAATATTATACATTTGAATATCACAGAATTAAATGCTTTGACCACCTCCCTACAAATGTTGTTTAAATGTTCAAATGTTTGTTAAGCTTAAGGGACTTAACTACGGGATCATCAGTCCCTAAACTTACAAAATACTTATGAACTACCTACAACTAAGGAAGGCACAAATATCCATGCCCGAGGGGAGATTCGAACCCCCGACCGTAGTGGCCGTGCAGACCGTGACTGAAGCGCCTCAGTCCCCTCGGCCACCGCGGCCGGCAATGTTGTTTACATTTAACAAACAAATATATATTAAACAATACTAAAAACGGTTGAGACTGAAGCTCTTTGCTCAGATAGCCATTACGCGTGGCGTCTCACTGTTCAGATATACTGCCGCCGACGAAATATAGTTACACAATTAATATTTAATTTATCATGGCCTTTTATGTAAATATATTCAGTTCTCGTTCACAAATACATATAATTGTTTATATATAAATTATCTGCTGCATATCTCCTATTTTTAGTCGGCCATGAAATATTTAAGTGAAAGTCTACAACATAAAGAACGTTACTAAGAATAATATAATAAAATACATGTATAAATGTAATCCGCTTTGCTGGGTTTATGTTTTTTGTTTCTGTGGTGGAATCTATGTTGTGACACAAGAATATTACTACCTCAACGAAAAGCAGAACAAGAAAGTAAAACAAAGTTTATTGAAAGAATATGGAAATAATGTGGTACGTCTTTTGAGGTAGGTAGCCGTATGATCATTTCCTGATTTGATATGGACTTTTAGAGTAATGTGTGAGCTATATTGTATATCGGTTTCACTCTGAGTTAGCCACCCTCGCTCATTCAAGAGCGTTGCTTCCGGTTGCCGACCACATTAGGAATAACCTGACCACCTGCTGTATCCCATTCACTAGGTACAAACTGGTAGCCGGCCGACTGGGGAACCCAACAGCCTGGCAAAACCCGCCTTTCACATCGAAACAATCAGCTTCCCCCTGTAACTGTAACATCACAAACTTTTGCAATCAATTTGAAAGGAATACTGATTCGTTCCCTTATTACATAAGCATTTTCATTGCAATTTACAGCCGGCCGCGGTGGCCGAGGTGACTGAGGCGCTCCAGTCACGGTCAGCACGGCCACTACGGTCGGGGGTTCGAATCCCCCCTCGGGCATGGATATTTGTGCCGTCCTAGTTCGTAAGTAGTTCATAAGTAGTTTGTAAGTTTAGGGACTGATGACCCCGTAGTTAAGTCCCATAAGCTTGACAAACATTTGAACATTTTTTTTTTTTTTTTTTTTTTGCAATTTACACCTTATAGTCGACAACAACAAGAACCCAGCATCTACGGCACCAGCCGCAACTTACTGATGCATTACAACAGCGGCTCGATGTGGCGACCACCAACGTCGTTACACACATTGTACCTCCGAAACATGTTCTGGTATACTCTCTCCATTCCACCTGGTGTCTCTTCAGTGTCTTGTGCAGCGGCTAGAAATCTTTCCCTAAGCACGTTGACGAGTTACAAAAAATGTTCAAATGTTTGTAAATCTATCGGACCAAACTGCGTGGTCATCAGTCCGTAGCTTACAAACTACTTCAACTAAGGTAAACTAACCTAAGCACAAACACACACACCCATGCCCCAGGGAGGACTCGAACCTCCGACGGCGAGCAAACCGCGCGCTCCGCAGCGAAGCGCCTTAGACCGCTCGGCTACTCCACCGCGGCTGACGAGTTACAGATCTGAACTGAAACTCTCGTAAAACGGAAATGATATGTTTCCGGACATGGTTTGCTATTCAAAATGTTATGTACTCACTAACTTCTACAAGTCATAGAAGTTTGTAACGAGAATTTCCGACACCCTGTATTTCAGACTTCGTTTCTCTATGGGATAATTTTATCTCCCTTCCTCTCCGTACCGTAATTTTGGTGTATTCTTTTCTTCATCTAGCCTGGACTTGAGTAATTATGCCGGCCGCGGTGGCCGAGGGGACTGAGGCGCTTCAGTCACGGTCTGCACGGCCACTACGGTCGGGGGTTCGTATCCCCCCTCGGGCATGGATATTGGTGCCGTCCTAGTTCGTAAGTAGTTCATAAGTAGTTTGTAAGTTTAGGGACTGATGACCCCGTAGTTAAGTCCCATAAGCTTTACAAACATTTGAACATTTTGAGTAATTATTATTTCATATATAATTTGATTGGTCCATTTCATTTTCACTATTTTTTCCAACAACTTTGATACGGAGTCGTTATGAACATTATTTAAATCCGTTATGTCATTGTGCAAGTAACATTTTATAAGATTTTTACATCATTGGCTGAGTGCAAACAATGGCATTTCCCCGCAAATGGCGGATTTTAATAAGGAACTAGCAGCGATAGTGGAATGACAAAAAAGTTGAGAAAAAATGGAAGTTAAGTTGAATGTTCACGCATAGCTTTCTTCAGAATCAATCAACTCAAGTATTTAAAAGCCGAAATGAACGAACTTGATCCTCTGAGTGCTGTTAGGTCAAAAATATGTGCGTACCTAAATTACAACAGAAGATATCGTAAAACATACCGATTAAATATTCATTGCAAGGGCAGAAGGATACCGCGTTTGAATAAAAATAAAGGATGGACAGACTTAAGTTAATTCTGTAATTGCTGACAAATCTGCGAATGAATACCTTTCGTTTAAAGCAAAAATGAAGGAAATCGACCGTATAGAACGGCCTGATCGACTGACTTTAGTTTTCAACAGGGACATCCCTATAAGAAATATACAGAAGGAAATCACGTTTGAGTATAGAAAAAGGAAGGCGAGATTTTTATAAATTCTGATGTCAAATCTGTGGATGAATACCTTTCGTTTAAAACCAAAATTGAAGGAAATCGGCCGTTTAGCTTGGTCTGGGCGACTGACTTTAGTTTTCGTAGATTCTTTAATATATAAGATTGCCACACTAGCGCCAATGAGCGTTCTATTTACTTTTAGGAAGTATTGTAGATGTTCAAATGTTTGTAAATCTATGGGACTTATCTGGTTCGTTATTAGTCCCCTAGCTAACACTAACCTAAGGACAACATTTAAACCCATGCCCTAGAGAGGACTCGAACCTCCGACGGCGAACGGCCGCAAGCATCGCAGCACGGCGCCTCAGTGCGTACTGCTATTCCGCCGCGGCTTATAGGCAGATGCGCATGACAGAATAAAATGTGTTCGCTGTATATTTCGGAGTCATTCGTCAGTGCTTCCATTAGCAAATACAGATTTTTTAAAACTATCCTAGGTATTTCAAACGTATGATTAACATACAGTTCTTTCATACGGTATACTGCTGCTGTACTGTCTTAGTCTTTCTATTGTATTTACCTAATTAGGGTAGTGAATATTTCTTCAATATTCTTGTAAAGTTTGAGATTCTGTATAAATGAATATCATTTTAAAATGTTACTAGTGGCATTTGCGTATTTCTGTAAGTATGGCCTAGCGGGAGTAGCCGAGCGGTCTGGAGCGCCACGTTACTGATCGCGCGGCCTCCCGCGTCGGAGATTCGAATGCCCCCTCGGGCATGGATGTGTGTGTTGTCCTTAGGTTAGTTTAACTTAATGTAAGTGGTTTATAAGCCTTGGGACTGGTCTCTTAGAATTACAAACATTTGAACATTTTTTCGTGAAGTACATTTGTGACGATGATTCTACTGCCTGAGCCAAATTTATGACATCCCACGATATAGCTTAGCACTCTCCTGCATCGCACGCCACACGCCAACACAGACGAGGGAAATGGGCTGCACCACACGCCAGCATTCTGTATACAAACATTCCAAGTGCACTCGCTGTGCTTGCGCACTTAACAGCAAATCCTGTATAATGAGTCACTTGATCTGTTTAACGTAGCGTATTCCTAGAAGCGTTAGGTACAGTTAAACGAGACTTTCAAGATGGTACATAACGGGGCCTATAATCTGATGCATTGTCAATGTTTGTTAGGATTTTATCTTCTCAAAGCTAACTGGGAATTCTAAGGACGGATGGGAACCCTTGGAAGGCGTAGTACATTAACATGTTACCTGTAGTTCTTCTTGAAACAGTGATATGAAATATACGAATTATGAAAACTTCTGTTGTGCTTCATATTTGATTTACATAAAACGTTTACATGCCAGTGCATGTAAGAAAGCGTTTGACGGTATTCTGGACTTCCATGTGTTACAGCGTTACAGCTAACCTTGTACCATCACCTTTCTGGTATTTCCGTACTTTTCAAAGTGTGATAGCTGCCATCCTAGGGACGCAGCGAATAAATCTAATAGTGTTAGTTAATTGTCTGCAAATGTTAATTTCCCATTGTGGATTATGTGTGTTGTTAAGTTTAGCTTTTTCATGTAGACCAGTAAAACCGAATTCTAATCGTGCATGTAGGACTGCTTCAGACACCTGATTACCTTACAAATGAATTAATGCCCTAGACATGTAAGCATGCAGTCGAGAAAAACTTTAGAAGTTGTAAATGCTTGCTCGAAGTCACTATACCACGGTAGACTGGCCGAGCGCTCTAGCGCGCCTTTTTGCTGAGCGCGCGGTTGCTCCCCATCGGAGGTTCGAGTCGTCCCTCATGCGCGCACACACAGGCGCGCGCGCGTTTGTGTGTGTGTGTGTGTGTGTGTGTGTGTGTGTGTGTGTGTGTTTTGTTCTTAGGTTCGTTTAAATAGTTTGTAAGCCTAGGGACTGATAATCACATTAGTTAAATCCCGTATCTACATCTATTTACACCTACAGAGATACTCTGCAAATCACATTTAAGTGCCTGGCACAGGGTTCATTAACCATTTTCATAACCTTTCTCTACCGTTCCATTCACTAATAGCGCGCTGGAAGAAAGAACACCTAAATCGTTCCGTACTGGGATGGTCATGTCTCTCTATGTAGGTGGGTGCTGGTAAAATATTTTCACATTCAGAAGGTAAATGTCGGTGGCTGAAATTTCGCAAATAGAAAAAAAAAAATGTTCAAATGTATGTAAATCTATCGGACCAAACTGCGTGGTCATCAGTCCGTAGCTTACAAACTACTTAAACCTAGGTAAACTAACCTAAGGACAAACACACACACCCATGCCCCAGAGAGGACTCGAACCTCCACGGCGAGCAACCGCGCGCTCCGCAGCGAGACCGCTCGGCTACTCCACCGCGGCTCGCAAAGAGAACTAGCCGCAACGAATAAAGTCCTTATTTTAATGATTTCCACCCTAAATCGTGCAACATATTTGTGACGCTCTCCCCCCCCCTGTAACTTGATAAAACAAAACGAGCTGCCCTTCTCTGAACCTTCTCCATGTCTCCACAAGGTGAGGGTCCCACACTGGACAACAGTGCTCCAGGAGAGAAAGCACAAGTGCGATGGAGGCAGTATTAGGCGTGACCCAGTCCAATCGTTGCAATCAATTTGAAAAGAATACTGATTCGTTCCGTTATTACTTACGCATTTTCATTACAAATTACACCTTATAGTTACATTAGTCGACAACAACGAGAACCCAGTATCTACGGCATCAGCCGCAACGTACTGATGCGTTACAACAACGACTCGATGTGGTGACCACCAACGTCGTTACACACATTGTACCTCCGAAGCATGTTCTGGTACACTCTGTCCATCCCACCTGGTGCCTTTTCAATGTCTTGTGTAGCGGCCAGAACTCGTACCAGCAGACGTTAACGAGTTACGCATCTGAATTGAAACTGTCGTAGAATTCAAACGATACGTTTACGGACAGATGGTTCCTATTCAATATGTTATGTACTCACTACATAAGTACTAGAAGTTTGTAACGGGAAATTTCGACGACCCTGTATATGATGTAAATTTTGACAAAGAAATATGAGCGTGTAATACCGGCGTAATACTTCGCGGTGTGTTCTACATCCTTCTAGACCAGAGGTCTGCAAGTAATCTTGGATGAGGTCCGGATACTTTGGAAAATTTTTATTGAGGTTCAGAAGTAAAACCACATATTCTTTATCAATTTTTCATTTTAATTTTCAGTCTCAAACTAATATGAAATACAAAAGATGTTAAATAAAAATGTATAATAATCCAGTGAAACTTATAATATTTTGTAATTTATTTATTTTTATTTTTACTCACAAAAAGTATTAAATAAAATGTGTAGTCAAACTCCTACTGAAAAATCCAGGACCAGGTCATACATTAAACATACTATATTTTGCTTAATTTTGACTAAAAATTATGGTATACAGTGAACTGTAGGTATTTGTGTTAAAAATCAATGCAGGGAGTTACATTTGCGGTCTTCAGCCAGTTTCTGACATGCAGAGCAGCTTATGCGAATAGCGTCTCCAAAGTAGGCTTCCGTTAATCTTGAGCGATACTTATTCTTCAACAAATTAGTTTTTTAATGAAATTTGACAAATATATGTGGAGCCAAACAAAGTAATCAGGTAGATGCCTAATGGTTTGCAATTTTCATATTTGTCCGGGACATGTTCACTCCACAATTCGTCAGTAAATTCATTTTTATATGTTTGGAATGAAACGTCGCCCTGTCAGTCTTATCTCCATTTGGAGTAAAGGCTTAGAAAGGTGGAACAACTTCGCAGCCAGATACATCCGTTCTGGTGCTGGAGAAACCTCAGAAGGTGATTTTTAAAAGTACAAAAATGGGGTTAAAATGGATATGTCCTGACCGCTTAAATAGAGGTCAGAGTAGGTAGTCTCTTTGTGGAATTTCCTTGTTCGTTAGATGAATTTCTCGTACAGCGCTTTTTTGCGGATCACCGGCCATTTCGCTCCCTTTTGCCTCCGCTTGTCAGCGTACTTGCCAGCGTCGCACGTCATGACAACCATTTATTTCATCTACCTACAATTATCATTAAGGGATCTAATTATTCAGCAGATAACTGTAGAATTCTAGAAAAATTATAAGTGTGGCTCCCACACGAATTGTTATCCACAGAAAAAAAGTTTTTTTTTTAATAATTTGAGTATGTAAGTTGAAATTTCTGGCACTGGACCCACATAATTACAGGCCAATATCGTTAACATCAGTTTCATGTAGAATTTTGGAGCATATTCTCAGTTCGAATATAGTAAATTTCCTTGAAACGAAAAAGCTTCTTTCTATGAATCAGCACGGGTTTAGGAAAAATCGTTCATGTGAAACTCAGCTTGCCCTTTTCTCACATGACATCTTGCGAGCCATGGATGAAGGGCAACAGGCGGATTGTGTTTTTCTCGACTTCAAAAAGGCGTTCGACGTGGTCGCACACTGCAAACTGCTAACTGCTAAGATACGAGCTTATGGAATTTGTCACTGGCTGGAATACTTCCTAAGTAATAGAACGCAGTACGTTGTTCTCGACGGCGAGTGTTCATCAGAGACGAATGTATCGGCAGGCGTGCCCCAAGGGAGTGTGATAGGACCGCTATTATTTTCTATCTATATAAATGATCTGATGGACAGAGTAAGTTGTAATTTGCGGCTGTTTGCTGATGATGCTGTGGTGTATGGGAGGGTGTCGTCTTTAACTGACTGTAATAGCATTTTATTTTATTTTATTTATTTATTATTTAACATGCCACATTACATAGTAATATTACATGTTTGATGGTTAGATACAGGCGGTTACATCAAATATTTTTGCAAACACAAATACAGTATATAAATTGACAGGGTTTACAAAGGAACAAACAATTTTATACATCAGGAAATTTTATTGAATTACAAAAATTGTAAAAGTCTGTAGTGAATTTATGTACTAAGTCATATTCAGTGGCGGCTCGTACAAAATTTTACCAGTGTGCTACAATATTACAAAAATAAACAGGAAACAAAATATACTAAAATAAAAAGTCAAACTTTGTATGATTGCCTTCAATTAAATATCAATTAATTCTGTAATGACAGTAAGACCTTCAGGGGAATCTATAACCGCACTGCCAATTGCATGTATTCACTGTAGATAGTAAATATAACGTTTAAAAATTATTAATTTTATTTACAGAAATTAAACATTTAGACCCAGAGGAATTTGAATACGAGCCTCACACAGGAATTGAGAGACAACGTCCAAGACGCCTGAGTCAGCGCGCTATTTGACTCTGTAAGCCGCAATATTCGTCATATACTATTCTTCCGCAGCCGTCACAGGCAGCGCGAATGGAAATATTTGTGTGGTGCTGCAGTCGGTCTCAGCACACATGAATTGCCAGGCTTGACGTCACGTCTGCGCATGTGCCGAACAGACGATTGCGCCGCCTCTCTGCACACGCACCAGCGCGGCTGAATCCCACTTCAGCACACGGAGCTGGTTTCCAGCTATCGCGGCGAGAGCGCTCCAAAATGCGTTTTCATCCTTATTATTAGCATTCTAATACGCATTGGAAGGTAATTGGCATAATTTTATTGTGATATCTGGCTCGTATTCCAAGAGAAAGGATGTAATTTTACAGCGATTTCTCGCTTGCATTCGAAGAGAAATGGCATAATTTTAGTAATATATTTACAGTGTGCTGCAGCACATTAGCACATTATCACCAGCCGCCACTGGCCATATTTACTGATGGGCTATAGGATGACCTAGACAAAATTTCCAGTTGGTGCGAAGAATGGCAGCTAGCTAACAATGTAGAAAAATGTAAGGTGATGCGCATGAGTAGAAAAAGCAATCCCATAATGTTCGAATACAGCATTAGTAGTGAGTTTCTTGATGCTGTCGCGTCGTTCAAATATCTAGGGGTAACATTGCAGAGCGATATGAAATGGAACGAACATGTAAGGACAGTTGTGAGTCAGGCAGACAGCCGACTTCGGTTTATTGGGAGAATTTTGGGAAGATGTACTTCATCTGTAAAGGAGACCGCGTATAAAACGCTTGTACGACCACGTCTTGAGTATTGCTCAAGTGTTTGGGACCCGCAGCGGATCAATTTAAAGGAAGACGTAGAAGCAGTTCAGAGGCGAGCAGCTAGGTTTGTTACTGGTAGGTTCGACCAATGCGCGAGTGCCACGGAAATGCTCCGGCAACTCAATTGGGAACCGTTGGAGGAAAGACGACGTTCTTTTCGTGAATTTCTGTTGAGGAAATTTAGAGGGCAGCAATTTGAAGCCGAGTCTAGTACGATCTTGCTGCCGCCTACTTACATTTCACAAAGACAAGATAAGAAGAATTAGGGCTTGTACGGAGGCATATAGGCATTCTTTCTTTCCTCGTTCAATTTGGGAGTGGAATAGGAAAGGAAATGCCTAGTATTGGGACAGTGTACCCTCCGCCACGTACCTTCGGTGAATTGCGGAGTATGTATGTAGATGTGGATATTTTTTGCGGTCCAGTTTTTGGGATTCCGCGGTCCGCCAGTTGCCGGCCGCTGTTCTAGACGTTTGCCCAATACAGCTCAATACGCTGACTGTCCCAAGTCGGAGCTCCCCATTTTCTATAGCGCAGTAAAGTTGCAAAAGCCGTTAGTCCCGCGCAGCATACTTACGACGCAACGCGGCAGTAAATTGCGGGCCGGTACTTTGAGGAGGAGGAAGTAGAGGAGGCGCGTGGAGTGCGCGGGGGCGGCGTGTTGACGCCGTGCGGCCGTATTTCTGGAGGCGGCGCCGCAAACAGCGGCCGCGGAGCACGGCGTCAGGCGGGGCTGCTCTGTTTACACGTCCCACTTGTGGCTGCGCGCATGCGCCGTGCGCCGGCCGCGGCCCGACACCGCGCGCGTGCGGCCGTATGTCACTCCACAGCAGTCTTGTGTAGTTCGCAAACCAACTAGTCACTCCACAGTAGTCTTGTGTAGTTCGCGAACGAACTAGTTCAGAAGAGCGCTACCACAGGTGAACTACGCGAACTAGTGGCTGCGCAAATGCGCGTTGCGCCGGCCGCGGCCTGACGCCGCGCGCCTGTAGCCGTATGTCACTCCACAGTAGTCTTGTGTAGTTCGCAAACGAACTAGTTCGGAAGAGCGCTCCCACAGGCGAACTACGCGAACTAGTGGCTGCGCGCATGCGCAGTGATCCGGCCGCGGCCCGACACCGCGCGCGTGTGGCCGTATGTCACTCCACAGTAGTCTTGTGTAGTTCGCAAACCAACTAGTCACTCCACAGTAGTCTTGTGTAGTTCGCGAACGAACTAGTTCGGAAGAGCGCTCCCACAGGCGAACTACGCGAACTAGTGGCTGCGCGCATGCGCCGTGCGCCGGCCGCGGCCCGACACCGCGCGCGTGCGGCCGTATGTCACTCCACAGCAGTCTTGTGTAGTTCGCAAACCAACTAGTCACTCCACAGTAGTCTTGTGTAGTTCGCGAACGAACTAGTTCAGAAGAGCGCTACCACAGGTGAACTACGCGAACTAGTGGCTGCGCAAATGCGCGTTGCGCCGGCCGCGGCCTGACGCCGCGCGCCTGTAGCCGTATGTCACTCCACAGTAGTCTTGTGTAGTTCGCAAACGAACTAGTTCGGAAGAGCGTTCCCACCGGCGAACTACGCGAACTAGTGGCTGCGCACATGCGCAGTGCGCCGGACGCGGCCTGACACCGCGCGCGTGTAGCCGTATGTCACTACACAGTATTCTTGTGTAGTTCGCGAACGAACTAGTTCGGAGGAGCGTTCCCACCGGCGAACTACGCGAACTAGCGGCTGCGCATGTGCGCAGTGCGCCGAACGCGGCCTGACACCGCGCGCGTGTAGCCGTATGTCACTACACAGTATTCTTGTGTAGTTCCCGAACGAACTAGTTCGGAGGAGCGTTCCCACCGGCGAACTACGCGAACTAGCGGCTGCGCATGTGCGCAGTGCGCCGAACGCGGCCTGACACCGGGCGCGTGTAGCCGTATGACACTCCACAGTAGTCCTGTGTATTTCGCGAACGAACTAGTTCGGAAGAGCGTTCCCACCGGCGAACTACGCGAACTAGTGGCTGCGCACATGCGTAGTGCGCCGAACGCGGCCTGACACCGCGCGCGTGTAGCCGTATGTCACTCCACAGTAGTCTTGTGCAGTTCGCGAACGAACGCGTTCGCAAGAGCGCTCCCACAGGCGAACTACGCGAACTAGTGGTTGCGCGCATGTGCAGTGCGCCGGACGCGGCCTGACACCGGGCGCGTGTAGCCGTATGTCACTCCACAGTAGTCCTGTGTATTTCGCGAACGAAGTAGTTCGGAAGAGCGTTCCCACCGGCGAACTACGCGAACTAGTGGCTGCGCACATGCGTAGTGCGCCGGACGCGGCCTTACACCGCTCGCGTGTAGCCGTATGTCACTACACAGTATTCTTGTGTAGTTCACGAACGAACTAGTTCGGAAGAGCGCTCCCACTGGCGGACTACGCGAATTTGTTCGCAGATCTCTCGCCTCTTAGTTCGTCCGCTCCTTTTCCGAAGACTGATGGGGAACAGCGAGAGGACGCGAGAGCGCGCAGAATCGCGTTATTCCCTTCTGCCAGTTACCTTCATTTCGAGCTGAGATGCAGCTCAAATGTAGTTTCATAGTTCACTGCCAAAAGAAATCGCCGCCCGCGGTGGCCGAGAGGACTGAGGCGCACTAGTCACGGTCTGTACGGCCAATACGGTCGGGGGTTCGAATCCCCCCTCGGGCATGGATATTTGTGCTGTCCTTAGTATTAGTTAGTTCATAAGTAGTTGGTAAGTTTAGGGACTGATGGCCCGTAGTTAAGTCCCATAAGCTACGGGTAATAGCACACGCTTTGGCAACACTGATTCATTATATTTAAAAAGCTGTCATAAAAAAGAGCTCTCTTAGTAGCGGTAGCAAATGCCAAAACGAGCGGGCGAACTAGAAGGAGCGGACGAACTAGGAGCAGCGGACGATTATGCCAAACGTATCTCGCTTCATAGTTAGTTGGATTCTTTTCCGAAGACCGACGGGCAATAGCGAGAGGGCGCGTAGCAGAATTAAAAATCACGTGTTTGCCTTCTGCTGATGGGTCATTTCTAGGTGAGCGTCTGCCTGCTAGATCACATAGTTCAGTGCTACAAAATTTCATATTTGATGTGTTCTGCACTCTGCAATATCAGACTAATAAATTCCATAATTCCAAGATATAGAAATAACTCTAAACATAAACGCGAGAAATTATCCACAAACTGTTTCTTTTGGTTTGCGTGATATCGTTAACGGCTCACGCAGCAAGCGCATGAAGCAGCTAGGTGGGGGAACTTCCCCCTCCACCTGCACGCGCAGACCATGCCGCTCAGTCGTGACTGGGAGCGGACGAACTAAAAGAGCGAACTAGTTAGCGTCAGGGCCGCGATCTAAAGTGAGCACTCCCGATTGCGAACTATTATTCGCAAGTCTACTCCACAGCTGCCCAACGCCACACAGGACAACTTGTAAACTGCTCGATTCCCCAAAGTGCAATCACCTCGAGGAACCATCCACTGTTATTGTAGTCCTCAGTCCGCAGACTAGTTTGAGACAGGTCTCCACGCGACCCTGTCCTGTGTGAGCCTCTTTCTCTGAGAATACGAACGGCAACCTACATCCTTTTGAATCTGCTTACTGAATTCCTTCCGCAATCTCCCTCTAGGATTTTTACCCTACACACTTCCTTCTGATGCTAGATGACGATTTCTTGATGTCTCAGTAGGTGCTCGCACCAACCAGTCTCTTCTCTTAGGATACGCCAAAACTCCTTTTCTCCCCAACTCTGTTGAGCACCTCAGTAGTACCGTGATCTACCCATTTAATCATCATACGTCTCTAGCACCTCATTTCGAAAGCTTCTATAATTTTTATTTCGGAACCCCTTATTGTCCTCGTTTAATTCCCATACAATGCTACACTCCAAACAAATTCAAATTGTTCAAATGTTTGTAAATCTATCGAATCAAACTGCGTGGTCATCAGTCCGTAGATTACAAACTACTAAAACTAATGTAAACTAACCTAAGGACAACACACACACACACACGGCCATGCCCTAGGGAGGTCTCGAACCACCACGGCGAGCATAGTATCTGAGACTATTTAAGGAGGCCATCTTGAAGCGTAAGGCAAAGTATTGTTCATAAAGGCAAGATCTGTGTGTTTCGATGGGCAGCAGGATAGTCGCGTGATTATTTCCGGCGAAGTGCTCGAGTTGGAACGTACAATAGCTTCGCCATTGCTACGAAAACCTTTTCACCACTAGCTCTTGGACATTGAACAATTCAGGCTAGTTGCTGAACCTTGAAACGCTAAGTTTACATTTCTTGGTTTCTTAATGGATTCCGTCTTGCTATCAAGTCACGTGTGACAAATTGTGAGGAAATGTTCAAATGTTTGTAAATTTATCGGACCAAACTGCGTGGTTTTTAGTCCGTAGTTTACAAACTACTTAAACCTAGATAAACTAACCTAAGGACAAATTGTGAATTCTAGATGCAAATAAACATCCGTCTTGTAAAAAATCTAAGGGTCGTTTGTATAAACGTTATTTCTGCCCGTACTGATTTTGAGTAAAACATTTTGGGGACATTGCATCAGATGGCCGGCCGCACGTCACGGTCTGCACGGCCACTACGGTCGGGGGTTCGAATCCCCCCCTAGGGCATGGATATTTGTGCCGTCCTAGTTCGTAAGTAGTTCATAAGTAGTTTGTAAGTTTAGGAACTGATGACCCCGTAGTTAAGTCCCATAAGATTTACAATCATTTGAATTTTTGCAGCAGATGTGACTGGTGACCCTAGACAGAACGCATCCAATTTGTATATAAAATATGGCATACAGCCACATTTCACGGAACCCCAAAGAAATGCAGGCTGTGAACGGGTCAAATATTTGTTGTTTATTTCATTATTTCGTGCAATAGCACTGAGGCCTCCAGCCAACAGAAAGCGGTACATGACTATTTTGTGTGTATAATCTGACTAGCTGAAAACCCGGCGCTGCCCGGGTATTTATTTATTTATTTATTATTTTAGCCTGTCATTATTCAGGTGCATACTCATTTGTATAAGGGCGTATGACTGTAAAGTCTCTTGGGAATAGATCAAAACTTGATGCGTGATGGGGCGGTTTTCCATTTACGTTACTGCTTATGTGCTCATATCTCATGAACTAAATGTCTTGCTGTGATACAATTTAGAAGGTACACTCAGCTATATGCGTGTATACTGTCTGTAAAATTTCAAAAAAATGTTCAAATGTTTGTTAAGCTTACGGGACTTAACTGCGGGGTCATTAGTCTTCTTATAAACTACCTTACACTAAAGACAGCACAAACATCCATGCCCGAGGGGGGATTCGAACCCCCGACGGGGAGCGGCCTCGCGCATCGTAGCATAGCGCCTCAATGCGCTTGGCCACTCCGCCGCGGCTGTAAAATTTCCTGCTGCTACAATTTGTAGTGTACAAATTATAAATTGTAACGTCATATAGAGAGCCGTAGATTTACTCCATAAACAGCAGAAAAGTAGTAAGCGAGAAACTTTTTTCCTTTCATCATTTTACTATGGTTTACTAGGTTTGAAATTTGCAAGTCATTCTCATACAGTGTATTTCGAAAGTCTCACCGCATGGCATTTTTTGCGATTTCTATTGGTTATGAAGTAATATCTTTTGAACCATGTACCGTATGTGATTCTTAACCGTGCAGCAATTGTTACCAAATTTGGTTGAAATCGGTCCAGTGGTTTAGGAGAAAATGAGCAGCATTGTCGCTAAATGCTTCGGTTTTTTTGCACATCTCATTGTTTATGACGTCATATCTCGTGAACTATTTATCGTACGTGATTCCTGCACTTTCGGCGACCGTCCTCATGGATTGAAGCTTACGTGTACAAAATTTCATAAAGATTGGAAGAAAACTGTATATTTGTACGCAACACGTACAAATATACGGACACTCTGCTTTATATATTAGAAGATGACCCAACGCACGACAGTGGTTGAGTTTTTTTAATTATTATTATTATTATCATTATTATTATTCCCTGTGTAAACTCGCAAGTCAGTCCGCCCAGAAGTTCCTTTTGTATTGCATTTTGAAAGTCTGCCTTTACATAATATGTCATCTGATACAAACATGGGTAAACATGAAACTTCCTAGCAGATGAAAATTGTGTGCCGGAACCGGGACTCGAACTTGGGACCTTTGCCTTTCGCGGGCAAGCGAACTATCGACTGTGCTATCCCGACACGACTCACGATGCCGCCTCACAACTTTACTTCCGCCAGTACCTCGCCTCCTACTTTCCAAACTTCACAGAAGCTCTCCTGCGAACCATGCAAGACTAGCACTCCTGGAAGAAAGGATATGGTGGAGACATGGCTTAGCCACAGCCCAAGGGATGTTTCCAGAATGAAACTTTCACTCTGCAGCGGAGTGTGCACTGATATGAAACTTCCTGGCAGATTAAAATTGTGTGCCGGAACCGGGAATCGAACCTGGGACCTTTGCCTTTCGCGGGCAAGCGCACTACCGACTGTGCTATCCCGACACGACTCACGATGCCGCCTCACAACTTTACTTCCGACAGTACCTCGCCTCCTACTTTTCAAACTTCACAGAAGCTCTCCTGCGAACCATGCAAGACTAGCACTCCTGGAAGAAAGGATATGGTGGAGACATGGCTTAGCCACAGCCCAATGGATGTTTCCAGAATGAAACTTTCACTCTGCAGCGAAGTGTGCGCTGATATGAAACTTCCTGGCAGATTAAAATTGTGTGTCGGAACCGGGACTCGAACCTGGGACCTTTGTACAGTCGATAGTGCGCTTGCCCGCGAAAGGCAAAGGTCCCAGGTTCGAGTCCCAGTTCCGGCACACAATTTTAATCTGCCAGGAAGTTTCATACCAGTGCACACTCCGCTGCAGAGTGAAAGTTTCATTATGGATAAACATGATAATTTCCACTGCTGCTCCTCTGTCCAAAGCTATGAGGTACACAAATAATTGTGAATTTTGGGACAGGTGGCTCAAAACAACGATTTCAGTCCACGTTCGCAAATAAAGGAAACTACAGCGCGAACCCTTACGGAAACCGGATAGAAAAAAAGGCGGCAGCAGAGAGACGTAAACACGCGTCTGCAGCGCACAGTGATGGCGCGGCTTCGCCCTCATTTGTTTAGTGGGGCGGCCGCTCAGCCGCTGCAGAAAGGGAAGTCTGCGAAACGCAGGCAGAGCATACCTCCACTGCTCCACAGCCGCCAACCCGCCTCGCTTCTGCCGCTTCTGCCACTCGCCAGTAAACCGGCCTACGGCTTCTCTCCCAGGGAATCGGAAACTTGCTGTAATCGAAAATTATACGTTCCAACAATTCGTCAGGAAAAGCGGTGGGGAGAACTTTCCGCCTTTGTTTGATCTCGCGTGAGTCTTCTCCGAGTGCTTCGCCACGCAAATAAACTTCTGTTGCTGCGGAAAAGTCCGGCAGTCGGCGCGAGAATCGCAGCCCGAAGTTTCCAGGCACTGGAGAGATCTGTTCAGACACTGCCACTTCGCGGCGAGAAAATGAGCTCTCACTCTTGAATTTTGAATAGCAATAGGAATAATGCAGACTTCCTGTATCGAAGGTTGCGAAGCCAAACCCGCTTTACATTCCTGGAATAAAATGTTGATTATATCTTCGTGATCTGTTTCGAAGATGGAAGTCCCAGTCTTCAGATCATTATTTAACAACGTCATAATCTTCTTACATCATGTAATGCACTGTAAAGTTATACAAAAGCGATATACAGGGTGTTACAAAAGGTACGGCCAAACTTTCGGGAAACATTCCTCACACACAAAAGAAGGAAAATATGTTATGTGGACATGTGTCCGGAAACGCTTGCCGGCCGCGGTGGCCGAGGGGACTGAGGCGCTTCAATCACGGCCTGCACGGCCACTACGGTCGGGGGTTCGAATCCCCCCTCGGGCATGGATATTTGTGCCGTCTTTACTTGTAGGTAGTTCATAAGTAGTTTGTAAGTTTAGGGACTGATGACCCCGCAGTTAAGTCCCTTAAGCTTAACAAACATTTGAACATTTGAAACGCTTAATTTCCATGTTAGAGCTCATTTTATTACTTCTCTTCAAATCACATTAATCATGTAATGGAAACACACAGCGACAGAACGTACCAGCGTGACTTCAAACACTTTGTTACAGGAAATGTTCAAAATGTCCTCCGTTAGCGAGCATACATGCATCAACCCTCCGTCGCATGGAATCCCTGATGCGCTGATGCAGCCCTGGAAATGGCGTATTGTATCACAGCCATCCACAATACGACCACGAAGAGTCTCTACATTTGGTACTGGGGTTGCGTAGACAAGAGCTTTCAAATGCCCCCATAAATGAAAGTCAAGAGGGTTGAGACCATGGAATTGGTCCGCCTCTACCAATCCATCGGTCATCGAATCTGTTGTTGAGAAGCGTACGAACACGTCGACTGAAATGTGCAGGAGTTCCAACGTGCTTGAACCACATGTTGTGTCGTACTTGTAAAGGCACATGTTCTAGCAGCGCAGGTAGAGTATGATAACGTGCTCCAGTGAGCGTAGATGGAAGAACATGAGGCCCAATCAATACATCACCAACAATTCCTGTCCAAACGTTAACAGAAAATGTGTGTTGATGACGTGATTGCACAATTGCGTGCGGATTCTTGTCAGTCCACACATGTTGGTTGCGAAAATTTACAATTTGATCACGTTGGAATGAAGCCTTATCCGTAAATACTAAAATGAGCTGTAAAATGGAAATTAAGCGTTTTCGGACACGTCCACATAACAAATTTTCTTTCTTTGTGTGTGAGGAATGTTTCCTGAAAGTTTGTAACACCCTGTATAGTGAATAGACATTTTCTGCACGCTACTATTTACACAGCACTGATAATACAATACCATATGGAGACAGTATTGTATCTCGTAAATGAACTGCACAGCGTCTGCCAGTCAGGAAATCTAGTACACCATACTACAGTCAGCTAATTTTTATCTTCTGGCATTTGGTCCTGGACTAAACGCATTATGTGGATACAAGTCACACCTCAACTCACCACCAGGTGGCAGCGTTAGAAGTTGTATGTTTGTATAGTCTATGGGACTCAACTACGGGGTCATCAGTCCCTAAACTTACAAACTACTTATGAACTAGCTAATCCTAAAGACGGCACAAATATCCATACCCGAGGGGGGATTCCAACCCCCGACCGTAGTGGCCGTGCAGACCGTGACTGGAGCGCCTTAGTCCCCTCGGCCACCGCGGCCGGCACGTTAGGAATTACAATGTTCCAGTTACCTAACAACATTTATAGGGACCATATCAGTATTAGTCATTTTTACTTCTACAATAAATATGAGTTATCGATAGCAGTGCAACACAATGACTTAGGAATAAATATATTAATTATATGGTGATTCACAGTAACATTGTCGCACAAAAATTATATAAATTCCATTATTTACGTAAACCTATTATCATATGAAAAGTACAGAATTGTTACATAAGCATATAAAACCTATTTTAATTAGTCGATGATATATCTATGAGATTGCCAAGTCACTGTATTTATTGCCGAAATAAAGATGTCTAATATATATATGGTCAGTGAAATGTTGTTAGGTAACTCATTAGATAGCAATTTATGACAAAATTGTTGAATAGGTTCTTGACACTAACTAAAATAAACAATTTGGTTTTACGCCTCCATCGCCCCCCCCCCCCCTTGGGACCCGAGGTTCTTTCTCCGTTCCTTTTCTTTCTAAACCACCCATTATTAAAGTGAACAAACAATAAATAACTATTCAAATGAGCCAAACCATTTTTTACTTTTAGGAAGACTAAAGCACAGCTAGTCATTTTTGGCTCGAGCCCCCCAGTGCTAAAGCACGAAAAAAAATACCACAAATAAATCACCCATTCACAGCCTGTGATTGTTTTGGGCTCCATGAAGTGCGTCTGTAGACCCTATTTGTTATACAAACTGGCTGCGTCATATTGGGACCAGATACACCTGCTGCAATATCCCCAAAATGTTTAGCTTTAAATAAATGTAGACAGGAACAAGAGAATGTACAAGTAATGTGCGTAGGTACAACACTAGGAGAAATAATGATATTCACTATTCAAGGTTAAATCTAACTTTGGCTCAGAAAGGGGTGAATTATGCTGCCACAAAAGTCTTTGGTCACTCACCAAGTAGCAATCAAAGTCTGACAGGTAGCCAACTAGTATATAAAAAGAAATTAAAGGAATTTATGAATCGCAACTCCTTCTACAATGTAGATGAATTTTTAGATAAAAATAAAAAAAAAAATAAAAAAAAAAAAAAAAATTAAAAACAAAAACAAAATCCTTAAAATATTGATTGTCAAGTATAGACAACATTTAATAAACTGACAAGTTCCACATCATTACGAAATGACGTATATTTGACCTATGGAACAAGTATTAATCTAATCTAATCTAATCATTCACTTTTAACGAAATTGTTGTTTATTTCACCTAATATCAGTGAATATTTGATACACCTGACTTAAGAGCAATGCCGAGTTCCTGGACTGAATGGTTTCTAAGTAGCGCAGACGCTAAATAAAAAATTCTAGCAACAATCCTGAGAAACTGTCACAGAATATAGTTAAGAGTACACGAAGCACCAATGAAGATTTTTCTAAGGCCCACAGACGCCGAATAAAATCACTGTTCTCGAAACACTACAGAACAAATATTTCTAAGTTCTACACTAGAACACTTCGTTGAAATTTTATAAGTCCTCAAGCGACACCACAGTCTACCATCATAACGACACGTCTTGTCTGTCAAACCGACGTTAACAGAATGCCCCTAACAGCCAAAATGGCCGCCTTTAGTACGCTCGCTGGCTTACTTTGAAGTCACTATCTTATTCACAAGATTGCCTCTTTTTACATAAAATACAAATGAAATAAATACATGTAATGATAGTATTCAACGGAAATTTTTCGCTGAAACAGAATATGGCAACAAAAACATCGTATATATAGTAGTTTTTTCATAATCAAAAAATTAAACTTTTCTAACTTTGCTTTTTCAGTATTTAAACATAGATTATTCACTGTCATATTGATCCTGTGGTTTCATTAACTATTTACTTAAGTCTAGTTTACCGTACTGCCACTAATACTACTGTTATAATATTTTATTTATTAAAAATCCAACTTATATACCTGGAAACCGTGTTACTGGCCTCTAATTCAAATTTACTGAATTTGCGCAAAAAACTTAATATTACTTAGATCTAGCATTTAAGCCGTTTTCAAGAAATATCGTATAAAAATTGTTATTTTGTAATGATTTCTGATTTACTATAATTCAAAAACTATTAAAGTGACAGGAGGCGGATAATAGTTCGCGATTGGGAGCGCTAACTTTAGTTCGCGGCTCTGCCGTGAACTAGTTCGTTCTTTTAGTTCGCGCGTGGTCTGCGCATGCAGGTAGAGGGAGAAGTTCCCCCACCTAGCTGCTTCATGCGCTTGCTGCTTGAGCCGCTAACGATATCACGCAAACCAAAAGGAACAATTTGTGGATAATTTCTGGCGTTTAAGTTTAGAGTTAACTCTGTATCTTGGCATTATGGAATTTATTAGTCAGATATTGCAGAGTGCAGAGTACTTAAAGCAGAAATTTTGTAGCACTGAACTATGTAATCTAGCAGGCAGACGCTAACCTCGAAATGGCTTTCATCAGCAGAAGGCCATTTTGGCTTGTTAGAGGCAGTCTGTTAACGTCGGTTTGACAGACAAGACTGTCGATATGATGGTCAACTGTGGACTCGCTTGAGGACTTGTAAAATTTCAGCGAAGTGTTCTAGCGTGCAACTTAGAAATATTTATTCTATGGTGCTTCGATAACTTTAATTTTATTCTGCGTCTGCGGAACTTAGAAAAGTCTTCAGTGGCGCTTCATGTACCCTTAACTATATTCTGTGACCGTGCACATTTTAGTTCGCGACCAATCGCGACCGGCAGCTCTTCTTTTAGTTCGCAGCTCAGCCGCGAAGTAGGTCGCTCTTTTTAGTTCGTCCGCTCGTTTTGGCTTTTGCTACTGCTACTAAAACTACAGCTGAGCTGCATCTCAGCTCGAAATGACGGCAACTGGCAGAAGGGAATCACGCGATTCAGCGCGCTCTGGCGTCCTCTCGCTGTTACCCGTTAGTCTTCGGATAAGGAACGGACGAACTAAGAGGCGAGGGATCTGCGAACTAGTTCGCATAGTTCGTCTGTGGGAGCGCTTTTCCGAACTAATTCGTTCGCGAACTACACAAGACTACAGTGCATCCGTCTAGTATTTACCTTTAAAATGAACCTATGCGCTTCTTTGTATCATATATGGATCAATAGTTATTAAATTTTTAAGTGGTTTATTGCATATTTCTCCAAGGCCAAACAAGGCTTCTCCCGCCGATCGCCATTGACTTCATAACGTTCTGGATTTTCCAGTCACATGTCTATACACAAAACGAGCGACCACTCATTTGAGAGATGAGACGTGCCGCTATCTATTGCTGTCAGAACACATCACGATTCCCGCACATGTGTGCCATTTACCACAGAATTGCAGACTTCAAGTGTCCCCAACAAAGCTGTCCCCTTACACGCTCCGCAGCAAGGCACCTTAGAGCACTCGGCCATTCCACCAAGCCAGGAAATGATCCTCACACGAAACTACGTCACTACATTAAAAACTGCCAATTTTACCGATTTTCATGGCCAACTCATACTTGACCAAAAATTTGATTAATTTCACAAAAAACATCTGAAGGACCCTAAGATAATTTCGCAGAAGTTCATATGGATCTGGATTTCCCCGTACAGTCCAGTTAAAAAACGTTTAAATAACTCGAATTCATCACGGCCTAACACGAGACGACAGATTTTAGATTAGACGTACAACAACACAACTATTAAAACCGCTTCCAGTTTCGTGCAGTAGTTTTTGCGTGATACACGTTCAAACATATCGACAGACAGACACATAAACAAACAAAAATTCTAAATTTAATTAATTTTTCTTATATTGTTGTTATAAACTGCCTTTATACGGTTTCTTTAAGCCGGCCGCGGTGGCCGAGGGGACTGAGGCGCTTCAGTCACGGTCTGCACGGCCACTACGGTCGGGGGTTCGAATCCCCCCTCGGGCATGGATATTTGTGCCGTCCTTAGTCTTAGGTAGTTCATAAGTAGTTTGTAAGCTTAGGGACTGATGACCCCGTAGTTAAGTCCCATAAGTTCTACAAACATTTGAACATTTTTTTGGTTTCTTTAAAAATAACTCCTACTTACAGACATTGGACAGCTACACTTCGTAAACCTCATATCGTACTTTTTGTTTCAATTTAATTTTCACAGTCTTCAGTAGTGACGTATTTTAAATTCTTTCAGTCCTACTTCTTCGGTTTTCCTATGAAAGACATTTTACGCATCGCTGCTTAGGTATCGTTTGCCTTTTGCTGTAATTTCCAGTGGTAATCATAATTCTATAGAAGGGGAGGTCATGACTCTTTGAATGTAACGCTTTGAGTAATAGGATTCAGTGCGCAATTCAGCTAGTATTCGATTCACTCTCTCGGTCGTAATGTAACGGAAGATCATGAGTAACAGTAATCTAATATGAGACTGAAATGTCGATCTTCTTGGCTGGCAGATGCGATTATCGGAAACGGCACGGCATTTGAGAGAAATTTCTGAAATTAGCGCACTGGCGGTGAAATCCGCTGCAAATGCGTGTGCTGTTCATTCCATTTAATGCCTGACGTTAACATCTGTAATCAGATTGGCTCGTACTCTTGGACCAGTTTCCGCCATTACCCAGTGTCAAAGTACAAAGCGTGGAGAAGCATTTCTGACAAGCAGCGCATATCTCGCCAGAAATGTCACAGCAGTAGCCACACCACATACAGTTTATGTGTAACATGAAAAGCATTCGTTATCCATACTAAAATCGGATTCTAAGTTAAATTGCCGTATTTTATATCTCGCCGTTGCCTGAAATAAAATGAAAAGTGAAATATATTTCAGTCTCGCATTAATTATCCTATACAAACTATTAATTTACATACATGTATTCAGTATTTCCTGTCAGAAAGGTCAAATTTAATAGAAGTTGACAAAGTCATCGAGTAAACCAGAAATGTTATTTGACGTTCCACAGGGATGTTTTATAGGCTATCTGATTTTCCTGATATGTGTACACTATTTAGCAGGTCATGCAAGGTACATTCGCCTCACCGATACTGAAATAATATTAATTACAGTGGAAGCTTAAAGTGTAACCAACAATTACTACATCAAATTTAGCTGCCCGAAGCGGTAATTACACATGTGAATACGTAATGAATAGGACAGAAAACACAGGTACCAGTATAACGTAATGCTGATTATTATTATTCATTTAGTTACTCCAAGAAGCATATTTGTGGTTATTGGTATAACAATGTGTTAAACACAGATGAAACCGACAAATAGATGATGCAGTTCTACACTTGGGTATTGAGCAACTTGTAACTCCCGTATTCCAAATAACACCGTCAGCATCAAATGCATTTGTAAATGAAGCTTTCTTCCAGGCATACTTGATCAGTCTGCTGAATATGGGCGCAATGACTGGATTATGAATGAGTGCATGAAGGTTGATGATAGCGTTGTGACTGTGGGGTTCAATATGAATTTTGTCGGGTAAAAAAAGTTTAGCGAATTTTATCCCACTTGCGAAGGAAGTATACAAAGGAGGAATACGGCACGTTGCACCTGCTGCAATGATTGTTACTTTTATATCTTTATCTGGAATTCAAAAATGTTTAAATATTTGTACGGCTTATGGGACTTAACTACGGGGTCATCAGTTGTTAATTACGAACTAGGACGGCACAAATATCTATGCCTTAGGGGGATTCGAACCCCCGATTGTAGTGGCCGTGCAGACCGTGACTGGAGCGCCTCAGTCCCCTCGGCCACCGCGGCCGGCTATCTGGAATTACGGACATATCCTGTAGATGGAGTGAAAATGAATCCAGAACCAGATAATGCTGCATTAGTTGGAAACAGATTGATTGATTGATTTTCTCAGGGAAGCCAAAACAGTCTTGGTCCAACCAGCCACTGCCCGCACCGAAAATACGTTTATTGTGCAGTATCGCTCCCTGTATATCTAGTAAAGCCAACCAATGCCCTTGAACAGCGCAAGGAGTCCCTTTTTCCAGTTCTTTATTAGACACAATTTCTTCGGGTCTGGTTGTCCCAAATGTTCTGTGCCTTTTACTCTCCAATGCAATGCATTCGAAGATCAGATGTGATGCAGTTTCATCACCGTCATCACAGGTCCTACATTTAGGGTCCTCTTCTGTTATTCCCATTGTATGTAGGTGTTTTTCGAAATTCCCATGGCCTGTCAGCAATCCAACCATGAGTCTAATCTCTCTCCTGTTCAGGCCCAGGATTGCAGAGCTTCTTTTAAAACATGGCTTTGGCATCATTACCTTGCCATGTTTCTGTTGATAGACTTTGGTCCAATATTCTACGTGCTATCTTCTGAGCCAGTTACGTAGCTCCAATTTGATCATTGCCTTGGTGATTGTCAGGACAGTTTCCGGTCCAATAAATGGAGTCTCTGTCGCCATCCTGGCTAATCTGTCGGCAAGTTCGTTGCCACTGATCCCCTAGTGGCCAGGGACCCACAATAGGTTTACCCTACAGCTTTCCCCTACCTCCACCAGAACCCTGTGACATTCTGCAACAAGTTTAGATCTTGTTGCAGGAGCTGTCACTGATCTCAGGGCTGCCTGGTTGTCTGAATATATATAGATGCTACGGTCTTTGTAGCACCTACGCAAATTCTCCTCCACACACGCCCTGGTGGCAGTGATTTCGGCCTGGAATACTGAGGCCAGTTTCCCTAGAGAGATGACGCCCTCCAGTCTTGGCTGCGACCCGTATACCCCAGCTGGAAACAGATAGTTATCTCGTCATTGTTAAATACGTTCGGAGGACGGTTTATGTTCCTTTGCTCAAGGGGCCCAAAGGTACCACTTGGTTCGCGGAAGAGAACGAATGAATAATGGAGATAGAAATCTACCTTACATGGGCATGATTGGCTGAATTCTATAAGCATGTGATATTCCAGACGCTGATTTCGCTCCGTACCTCTTTCACCCATACACGATAGTGTATCATATTTAATCCATACTGGTCGCTATTAAAAATTTCTGACGCTGAATAATTAGGAACTGTAGTGTCCGTGAGTTCAGTACCAAATGCAGTTGTAGAAATCTGTCTCTTCTAGCGCTTGAGCATGTACTGTATTTATAAGGCTGACAAAACATGTGTAGTCACTACTAAGGGCAGCCAAAATTAGTGTAGTACTTATATTGCACCTTAAGTTTCCATTGTAATTAATATTATTTCATCATTAGGGACATAATGTGTGAATGTATCGTATTAGACTACTGGCGATGCTGTTACTTGTCGCCTTGAAATCGCAACTAACTGAAACATAATTTAGAGAAGACAGGTGTGGCAATGACTCTAAATAAAGTGAGATGTCTTCCAGATGACTACAGAAAGGAATCCCCTATATTCGGTTACACGATAAATGGTTCAAACCTAAACACTGAATAACTGGGAATTACATTTAGGTAAAACTTTAAACAGAATTATCACGTAGGTAATGTTCTGCGCGGGGGGCTAAATGCATGGTTTTTTGAGCAGTAGGTTTAGATTCTTAGAAGAATAGGTCAGAGAATTTTTGTTTCTTCTCAAACATTGCTGCGAGCCATGGAAATGTTACGATGTAGGATTGACACGTGCGATGACAACGGCATGGACATTAATGATGAACACACAACTACGCTTTTATGGATATACTGTAAAAGAGGACGCAACACGCATACGTCTTAGTGGTTCAGTGGTTGCTTCGTGGACTCTGATATAAAGGTCTTCGAATCTACTTACATGCTGCATTTTTTTCTCCCTTCTCAAGTGTTACCTCGACTGCATCGGTCATAAAAGATAATTAGAAGAACAGAACCGTACTATAACATATCATAGCATTACTAAACAATACTGTTAGTTTCCAGAGCAGTCTACGCTCCTATTGGGCAACAGAAGTATTTCACATTATTGTTCTCGAACACGCAGGGCTTACTGAAAGTTAAAATGTACTGTAATAATTGTAAAGAGAGTCTAAAAATAGTATCTGTTTATGTGCATTTATGTGCAATTGCTTTCATGGTCCGACGACGCCCATTTCCACTAATAGCGTGAAATATTGCAAACACCAATAAAGAAAGCCCAAAATTCCCACTCCTTCTCCTCAAACTACCATTTGCAAATATTACATAAGAACCAAGCCGTCGCGTCAGACAAATACCCAGAAGAAGGCTGCTTGCAGCAGTGGCCGAAAAGTCGGTCAGATGTTCAAAGATTGACAGTGCGGTCTCACAGCCAGAAAAAGTTTATTGATTGTGACCACGGCCGATGCTTACAAATATACGGTCTGCGTGTGTCGTCCGTCCCCATCCGTAATCCAGTGGACAGCGTGCTGTATTGCCACGCAAGGGGCCCGGGTTTTATTCCTGGCCGGGTTGGATATTTTCGGGTCTGCGTGTTGTGTCGTCCTCATCATCATTTCACACAGCTTTAAACGAGACAGGACGAATTGTGACAGGTTGTTTACGACCCACTCCTGTCAATAAATTGTACCAAATTATGGGTATAGCACCACTAGGTATTTGTAGACAAGCTGCAGCAGAAGCGGGGAAGAAGGAACAGGAAACCGATACAAGGCATCCTTTTGTTCGGACATGTGCCTCAACGGCCAAGACTGAAGTCAAGGAAAAGTTTCCTGCAGAAAACTACAGCAATTCGTGTTCCACCTAGAACTCGCAGAGAGGAGCTCTGGCGAGACTCTCTCTGAAGGAAATCAAATAAAGGTCAAGGAGGAACTAGCCGAAGGCTCACACCTGTCATATGGAACCTGTAAGACCTCGAACAGGCTGCGAGTTGGAGTGTCAAGATGCAAAACCAACCTCAAGAAGTGGGGTTTCAGCAGTGAGGATGAAATGTGTTCGTGTGGTGCCGTGCAGGACGAACAACATCTACTCGTCTGCAAGAATCTACCGGCAGCGTGTACAACTCATGACTTAGCGGTAGCCAGTGAGACTGCTGTGGAAACCGCTGATTACTGGGCTCAGCAGAAAATATAATCATCTTACCATACCTTATATATATTCATCGACACGTAAGTAGCCCTTGTGGAGTCAGACTTGCATCAGGCATGCCGAACACGATCCCAGCTAGGGTCCAACGGCCAAGACTGCCACACGAAATCATCATTGTCGTCCGAAAACAACCTTAGCGGGCTTGACTTGTCAGTTTGTAACAACAATTTATCCACGTGATCGAGTTTTGTAGAGGTGTATAGGCACGAGATCAGATGATGGCAACGTTTATTTGCCGAAACAGGTTAGGGTGTCCCAGCTATCTTGTTCACCCAAAATATCTCTGGAACAATAACAGCTATTTGAAAACGACTTTCACCGGTATCAATGTACGGCTGGGGCCCATGAATGTACGTATTTGGAAACGTTCTAAAACAAAAGCAAACGTGTTTTAACACAAACTATTTTCTTTTTTCTTTTTTTTTAAGTGGACACCCTATTTTCTTTCAGCAATCCATAGCATGACAAATCACATAAACAATGGCGTTGATTGCATCGCAATATTCCAATTACATCCCGAGATATTGCGACACGGACGCTTGAAATACGCGAAACGCGCACGTCCTGAGACTCAGGTGAGAACCCCATGATGCTCACATTTCAGTCGACGTGTTCGTACGCTTCTCAACAACAGATTCGTTGACCGATGGATTGGTAGAGGCGGACCAATTCCATGGCCTCCACGCTCTCCTGACCTCAACCCTCTTGACTTTCATTTATGGGGGCATTTGATAGTTCTTGTCTACGCAAACCCGTTACCAAATGTAGAGACTCTTCGTTATCGTATTGTGGACGGCTGTGATACAATACGCCATTCTACAGTGCTGCATCACCGCATCAGGGATTCCATGCGACGGAGAGTGAATGCATGTGTCCTCGTTAACAGAGGACATTTTGAACATTTTCTGTAACAAAGTGTTTGAAGTCACGCTGGTACGTTCTGTTGCTGTGTGTTTCCATTCCATGATTAATTTGATTTGAAGAGAAGTAATAAAATGAGCTCAAACATGAAAATTAAGCGTTTCCGGAAACATATTTTCTTTCTTTGTGTGTGGGAAATGTTTCCTGAAAGTTTGCCCGTACCTTTTTGTAACACCCTGTATATATAAATGAATGTTTTTCGGGAGTTCGAACCCCCCCTTGGGCATGGGTATTTGTGCCGTCCTTAGTCTTAGCTAGTTCATAAGTAGTTTGTAAGCTTAGGGACTGATGACCCCGTAGTTAAGTCCCATAAGTTCTACAAACATTTGAATGTTTGTCTGTATGTCCTCTATGTGTTGATAAACCATCCATTCGATTGCAATGAAACTTTGGTGAACTGTTCACTGTACGCCCACGAAGGTACATGACCCAAAAACAAAAGAGTACGACACATAGCACAGGAGATAATGACGTCATAAATTATGTAAGACCACCGCGTGAGAATACCTGTATTTATGCGTCAGTTGTTGGAAAATGGGAGTAGTTAGGGACCTGCAACAATGTTTGCATATAATTTTGGACCTGTACGAAGTGTTTTGTAATTGACAACCCCCCCCCCACTCAAACACATACAAAATGATGGAACGAAAAGAAGTCTACCGCTCATAACAGTATCGCCGTAGATGCCGGAAAACTGTCGCATCAGGCATGACCTTGTGATGTTTAACTGGATTACTGGTAACTGTCTATGCAATATATTTTGCATATAGTATCGATATGTATCACTGTACCATCGATTTTATATCACTTTACGACACATAATTCAGGACATAAGTAATATATAAAAATTAATGGTTTTTTTTTCTTTGTCTTTCATGCACGGCCCTACCGTACATCCGATTGCGGTAAATCTTTGTCAACTCATTTCTTGCACTGGCGCGAAGGCTACAAGCATACTAAAATTAACTTCATGTGATACATGGCGAAGGGTGCATTACAATTAGTTACTTCGTTTCTTACGCCTTCACGCTGAAATGACTAGACGGATATGAATGAAATTTGGAACAGCTGCAACTTATACTCTGATTAATACATGGGATACCTTTCGTAAGCCACCTTACGTGTGTGGCGGAGGGTACCTTACAATGTGTTGATTCGTCTGTTTCTCTTCACACTGAAACACCTGAACAGATGTGGAATGCAGATAGCTTATACCCTGAATTAACACATGAGGTACCTATAGGAAGCCACCGTACGGTGCATGGCGGAGGGTGGGTTAACACATTTGTTACTCTTCACGCTTATACGACTGGACTGAATTCAATGAAATGTGGAATGGAGATACCTTATATCTCGGATTAATACATGGGCTACCTTTCGTGCATGACGGAGGGTGCTTTACAACAAACACTGAAATTGTTTGGTCACCATGAAAGTCATCACTTCAATGTATGTTTTCATGAAGGAGATTTTTATAATCTGAAAACCAGTGAATTTAGCATGGCGGAAGGTACCTTGCGACTTTGACACCGTTCGACCAGTCACCATGAAACTTGGTGCATATCTGTATGTTTTCATATATACGAGGGAGGGGAGTAGGTAGAGGAGAATGCCAACAGAAAGGGAAGGAGGAGACGGGCAGAGAGAGTATAGAGGAGGAGAATGGGAGTGGGGAGATAGACAGGGGAAGGAGATGAACAGAGGGAGGGGGAGTTGGAAATGGACAGACAAAGGGATAGTAGGAGAGGGGGCAGGAGCAGGTGAACTGAGAGAAGGGAGAGGAGGAGATGGACTAATGGAAGACTGGAAACCCCATTTATATTAGACTAGCTGAAAACCCGGCGTTGCCCGGGTATTTATTTATTAAGGCCTTGATTTAGTACTCCTATTTCTTTTTTTCTCTGCCCACCTCCTTAATAATATGTTATATTTATCGCAGAATTTATAAGAATTAAGGCTGTCTTGCGTACTTTAAAAAATTTTAAATACAGTATCCAAACAGAGATAGTAATCACATTATGAATAAATTCTTTGGTGAGCCCGCCCCTACATGAAGATGCCAAATCCATTCCGAAGTATTTAATAGATTGCCCTGTAATTTATTAATCGTAATAGAAAATGCAAGTTCCAATGGAAACTGCAGTCTCTTGAAGGCAGATTTGTGCGATATAATGGGTATTCGTTGGGTTTACTCTGTTCCATTCTGTCCCTTTCCTTGTAGCTCTATGGAAGTAAACTGCTTTCGTTTCCAGCCGGATGAAGCAATTTTCCATGAACGTTACTGTTTACGTGCTCATATCTCATGAACTACGTGTCGGAATGTGATACAATTTAGACGCTACATTCAGCTATATACGTGTATACTGTCTGTAAAATTTCCTGTCGCTACAATTTGTATTGTTCAAATTATAAATTGTAACGTCATACCGAGAGCCGTAGTTTTACTCCATAAACAGCGGAAAAGTAGTAAGCGAGAAACTTTTTTTCCTTTCATCATTTTACTATGGTTGCCAGCGAGAAAAAGTTTAATAAAGGTGTGAAATTATGTTTCAAGTTTGTTGCAAGTCGCTAAGTACTGTCATTCTCATACAGTGTATTTCGAAAGTCTCGCCGCATCATATGGCATTTTTTTGCAATTTCTATTGGTTATGACGTAATATCTTTTGAATCATGTGACGTATGTGATTCTTACCATGCACCAATTGTTACCTCGCGGTAAAGAATGGGTGTACCAAATCTGGTTGAAATCGGTCCAATGGTTTAGGTGAAAATGAGCAGCATCGTCGCAAAATGCAGAGGTTTTTCGCGCATTTCATTGTTTATGACGTCATATCTCTTGAACTATATATCGTATGTGATTCTTACACTTACGGCGACCGTCCTCATGGATTGAAGCTTATGTGTACAAAATTTCATAAAGATTGGAACAAAACTGTAGATTTGTATTATAACATTTTACTAGTGTTTTAAGTGATTACAGTTTATTCTACCGATACTCAGCTTTTCAACATTCGGATGTATGGTGGTTCTGCTCGCTGCAACATTATTCTCCTGGGGCGTCGTGGTAGAAATAAATACTCGATATGTACAATTTTTCACTTCTTCTTTAATTTAAATCCAACTTCTCCTCCACCAAAACACAACAACTTCAAAACATAAATTACAAAGCATCAGAACGGTAGTACTTCCATTTCAAGGCGCAGACTAACATAAATTCCAGTGCACTTTGTAAAAGCCAAAACTCAAACTCCCCCACGCAAGGCGGTGAGGCAAATATATAACATCGGCAATAATGACGTTACATTAAGCATTCTTCATAACTATTTAATATACTGATTTACAATTAACAAACATAACAGTAAAGCATTTCATGTATACAAAAATAATCACAATATAAAATGAAAACTATGCATACAATAATTTTAGATGGCACATGTATTTTTAAGATGAAATTTCCGATCTTTCTGTTGACAACAAAGTGCGATGTTAAATATCAATTACTTAGTTAATGAGTACATCATACATGTTCCTAACATATACTGAACTATCAAATATTCTGGCGATTCACAAAATATGCTCAAAATATCTTTTCAGTCAATATATACAAAGAATTCAATATTGAAAATTAATGTAATAGTCGAAATGACACAATTAGCTGGTCAACACAACTTGTTTATGAGCCTAACATATATAAAATGCTATTTATTTTAATGTCTTTATGTAGATACAAACGTTTTTACCACTCGTCTATCTATTTATTGAAATAATGTACGATAACAAGAGTATTGTTTATAGAACTGTCTGGAAACGTCTTATACAAATCTCTTAATTAATGAAATCTATCACTTTTTTAATCACAGTATCGCCGAGACACTGTCCTACACTGATTCCTAAGCTGGCTATATCGTTTTTAACTGACTTCACACGCGACTTTTATCACTATTTAACCACACGATTCCGGGTCCAACGCAGATGGTATCGTACAGTAACACTGAGATGAGGGGGTCAGCAGTATCGTTACAGTATGCAACACGTACAAACATACGGACACTCTGCTTTATATATTAGATCTCGTGTTCGTATTTTATGCGCTGCCCTAACGTGTATCTGATTGTAATAAAACTTTGTAACTAAACAAGCTAACACTTTCAAATTCAGTGGCGGCGCTAGACGAAAACTGGGCGTCGGCGAAATCGTCCTTGCGAGGCCCCTTTCATTTTTTTACTAAGGAAGATAATGTTAAATACAAGGAGCTCGATTATACATCAATAATCATTATACTAAAATTTCATTAGTATATATACAAGTATTATTGCAATGACAAAAATTACAACAAATGAACACAATATAGAAAAACTTTTCGGCCTTTCGTCTCACTGATTTTTTTAAGACCACATCTTAATTAATACTAGCCACTATTTCGACTTCAATTGATTTTCTCGGCTCATTGTTTCTCAAGTTAGTCTTAATCAATTTTAACTTTGTGAAGCATCTCTCGACCGAAGCTGTACTCACTGGAACTGTGATCATGATTCTGATTTTTATATAAACATTTGGATGTACTTCTACCAAATTGTTATCCAAAATGTACTGAAGAAGTTGTTCTGCAAGTATTTAAGTAAAAATTGCATCACTGCTGCACTCATACGGAAATAAATACGGACAACTAAATACCTGTCGGCCGGGAATGGCCGATCGCACTTAGGCTTCAAACCACGGTGAGCGAGATCGCTCTCATCAGGAGTCGAATCCCACCCTTGGATACGATGTTGTATCCGTCCTTTGGTTAAGCTAGTGTAAAAATGTTCAAATGTTTATAACGCTTATGGGACTTAGCTAAGTGGTCATCAGTCCCTAAACTTACAAACTACTTATGAACTAGCTTATACTAAAGAAAGCACAAACATCCATGCCCGAAGGAGGGATTCGAACCTCTGACGGGGAACGGCCTCGCGCAACGTAGCATAGCGCCTAAGCTAGTAAAATTTAGATGTAGGTCGCCGCTACATAACCTAGCAGTTAAAAAGGGCCGTTAAACAAATAATATAAAAAAAATTCTTACAATGTTTTGCGAGGCCCCCACAGGCGCGAGGCCGTCGGCGGTTGCCGACGTCGCCGACGCCTAGCGCCGCCACTGTTCAAATTTCAAACGTTGTTTGCACAACTATTACATCTGCGGCAGCAACGCGTTGGGTACCAGCTAGTAAAATAATAAAAGCGATCTTGGATTTTTGTTGTGTTTCTTCAGTATTTAAAGTATCTATATACGTAACCGAGTTTGCAGGGATCCTTGGCACGCGAGTGTTACTCGCCGTTAGCAGCACTATTTTATGCCATCAGTGTACCTACCACTATGGTCAACCGTGAGTTTCACGAGGAAAGCAATACGGAACTCCCCAGTTCGTCATTTCCTCCCAGCCTTTAGCCAGCCCATCTCCCTGCTTGCGCTGTAACAGTCGCGGCTTCCAAAAGAAAAGAAGAGTCAGTTCCTGCGAGCCGAGAGCCGCTCGTGATTGCTTTCCTACTCTCTCCCCTCCCCCCCCCCCCCCCACCTCTCTCCCTCATACGTTGCTCTACAAGTGGTGCGCTTCGCAAACCGATATCGCTGAAGCAGTCAGACGTTCGTTCCTACCCCGCCACTCGCGAGCGATATGCTGAGCAGTTTCGAACGTCTCTCTAAAAAGCTGTTCTGCTTAGGTAAATGAAAGACTACGTTTAACAGCATTCATCAGCATCTACAGGGATATTATCAAGTCACACTGAAGAGCATCTAACGTTTCTGCTATGTTGTACACTCCTAAAAATCAGTTGCCAACATAGAAACACAAAATAACTGACACCTAAAATAAAACTTCATTACCGGACATGTAAAATATCACATTTTCGCCTTCAGTTTGAAATTCTATTAACACTATTAGTAAAACGCTTTTAAGAAATAGTACGTTGATTTAAATATAACTTTGGCTGACCTTTTACGTAATTTTCAGTTTTTAATACTTTCGTAAATAATAGCTGCAAACACTAAAAATGCATTACACTTAGTTCCGGAAATTGCTGAACCTATATAGATACTAATTTGTATAAAAACGACAATACTACATGTTATAACTATTGCACGACATGATTTCATATATACCTTTTGTTTAAATAAATTAGGGCAGACCATATTTTATATATCACTGGATCCTAAATTAAATACTGATAATTTTTCATGCACTAAAATTAATAATCCGTTTGGTACTAAGAAACTATCTTTGAAATTAACAAAACTACGACAACCATATACAAATCCGTATTAATAAAACATTAGACGCAAACTGAAATACATTAAAATTCCATGTCACAATAATATTACGCCTACACAATATTGGCAAAACAAATTTGTGTGCACTTCAAAAACACAAATAATGTAAATAATTTGAGCACAGTAAACACTAATCAAAAGGATGACTTTAAATTTGTGTACCACATTAAATACAAATATCATGAAACACGTACATACATTGAGATAAATAGTCAAAGCTTAAATGTAATGTTTTAATTTCTGTATTTTGGCATATTTAATGTAAAAGAATATTGTTTAATTGTGAATTACAAAACTTTGTCATCAACCTTATTACGTGGTTACGTAGAAAGATGTTGGAGAGAAACCATGTTTTATTTAGTCTTCTAGCAGTCACAAACCTGTAAGCAGCTCTGTTGGCTTGCCGCTGCATTTTTTTGATTGTGCAACAATGTGATTGATTTAAACGTTGTTTAAGTGGAAATAAAATCGTTTCCATATCAACTGACATGTGTATAATTTACGAAAAGATCGTGTAACATCAAATCTTTTAGTGAATGCCGAAAACAGCTCACAACGCAATGGACCTCAGCCAGCATATAAGTTCAACTTCACCTACAGTGGAATGACTTTGTTACAGACTGTGAACTAATAAAACTCTCCGTGATTCAGGAAAATATTGGAGCTCAGTTTGAGTCATTCCGAAAAGGGGTGACGGGCGTTAGAAGCATAGTAGAGGGTTCATCGAAGCACTTTTATACATTTATCTACAGTTCCATTCTCTAACAACTCTCAGAAAAAAGGGACACCCAAATCTTTCTGTTTTTGATCTGATTTCTCTTACTTTATTATGATTATCATGTCTTCCTATGTGGGTGGCTGCTAGCAATATATATTCGCATTCTGAAGAGGAAGTTGGTGAAAGAAATTTCGCGAATAGATCTCGCCGTAATAAATAACGCCTTTACTTTAATGATTTCCACCTCAATTCGTGTATCATTTCCGTGATACTCTCTCTCCCCTACATCGCGATAATAGAAAACGAGCTGCCGGGCGCGTTGGCCGAGCTGACTGCGGCGCGCCAGTCACGGTCTGCACGGCCACTACGGTCGGGGGTTCGAATCCCCCTCAGGCATGGATATTTGTACCGTCCTTAGTATTAGCTAGTTCTTAAGCAGTCTGTAAGTTAAGGGAATGATGACCCATAAACTCTACAAACATTTGAACATTTAGAAAACGAGCTGCCCTTCTCTAAATTTTCTCTAAATCGTCCCACCTGGTGTGGATCCCACAATGCGCAGCAATACTCCAAAATAGGACGCGCAAGTGTAGCGTAGGCAGTTTCTTTAGTAGAACTGGTGCACCCTCTAAGTGTTCTGCCAATGAAACGAAGTCACATTTTAAATTCGTATTTTTACGAATACTTCCAAATAATATATTCTTAAATGATAACAATTATTAAATTTGCTTCGAAAAACTTTTCTTGGGACATGTAAGCTCCGTTATACCACAGAAAATATATAAAATTGAAAAATATATTAAACTTGATTCGAAAAACTTTTCTTGGAACATGTAGGCTCCGTTATACCAAAGATAATGGCGAAACTCTTTAAGGAAAATAGTGCAGCTAAATCGATGCTAGCGTTCAGTAGAGAGTAACAGAAGAAATGATACAAAGCGAGAAGCTGCTATATTTAATTCTGTTACTTTCATATTTACTAGTTACTAACAATATGGTGGATTTTAATAAAAATATGAAGACGTCATTAAACTATATAATATCAAAATGTCAGTGCAGTATAATATATGCGGCTCATAATGTCAAAAACATAATCGTAACGTCCAAAACAATTTCAAGAAGGACGAGCTATTTATTTATTTTTTAGCGGATTTCGGACATTGTAATACAGAGTCCGCCATAAAAAATGTATAAACTTTTTGTCGGCCACTATGGAGATATCGATATTGTCTTTTGATTTGAGTTACGAGTGTGTTGTAGCATGGTCTTTGGCTCAATAGATGTTACTACCTTCATCTCGGTATCAAGAAAAGACGATGGCTGGAGCACGCTTGAATAACTAAAATGGTATGGTGAAGTTCTTTTTCAAGTTTCATACTGCCGTTGAAGTGCAAAGTCAGTTGAGTGAGGAGTTTGAAACAGAACCGCCAACCCGTCTAACGCATTAATGTAAAATCAGCCTATACTATTATTAATACAAACAAATAAAAGCATATTAACACAAATTACATAGTTAAATATCACACGCCATAGTAAATGTTGTAATACCTAGTGTCCTGGAAGGAGGAGGAAGGAAGCTTAGGTTTTAACGTCCCGTCGACAGAGTGGTCATCGGAGCCTATGCTCGGATTTTCGGGAAAGGATGGGGAAGGAAATCGGCCGTGCCCTTCGAAAGAAACCTTCCTGGCATTTGCCTGGAGTGATTTAGAGAAATCACGGAAAACCTAAATCTGTATGACAGGAGGTGGATTTGAACCTCCATTCTTCCGAATGCGAGTCCAGTGTCTTACCACTGCGCCACCTCGCTCGGTCCTATTGTCCTGATGTGTCATAAAGGGGACATAAGTTTTTGTAGAATATAAAGAGGCAGGAATTTTTTTTAATTATTGAGACCTTTTTGGAATAATATTATTAATCATAAAATAAAAACAAAATGTTAGAATATTGAAAAAATATTTCCCAGGACTGAGGAAAAAAGCTTGAATGGCGTGCAACACTTTGTGATATTCACAAAGATCAGGAAGGCAGCGTACTACAAACTCTGCTTCGTCGGATCTCGTGTTGGAAAAGTTTGTTATTTCTCCACTGGAGAAGTGTACCTGTAAATGGTATGCTCATCAATTTTGCCAAGTATACGTGCGATTTAAGGAGCTGATGAAGAGGTCTTCTACCAACAGCACGGGGCTCCGCCAAACTACCAGCTAGCCGTAGAAGCATTCGTAGATGACAATTTTCACAGACATTGGATTGAACGAAGAGGGCCCGTAGAGTTCCCTCAACGGTCGTCAGGTCTGACACCTATAGAGTTTTACTTGTGGGGAACTGTGAAAGATAACGTCTATCGACGTAGGCCACGCACGCTGGCTGAACTTCGACAGAAGATCACTGCCACATTACAGCGGTCTACGTTGAAACATTGACTAGCGTAGTCGAGGCCACCACTCGTCGTTCCGCTATGTATACAGCCGCCAACGGTCAATATTTTGAACGTTTGAACTAACCATGTCGTAAACTGAAGGCTGTACAACATTATCGTTTATTACATTAAAACAAACAGATAAGTAATACTTTTCGTTCCTTAAAGTGTGTATACATTTTTCTGGCGGACTCTGCATATTGAAAACTAGTCACGAATTTTACATTGTTTGGAGACTTCGTGCTACATCACCACGTAGACGCCCTTTTCGCCTTGTCCTTGTTTCTACCTACCAAGATCTTTAGCTAGTGTCAGTTACCAAACTTTATATCTTCAAGAAAGTGACGAGCTAATATCGGTAGTTCCTCGTGTCTTCTATTAACCCTACCTGCTACGGATGTAACACTGATGAGCAATTCTCAAGCGTTGGCCGGACTACCATTCCTGAGGATTTTTCCAGTGAGTCTCAGTCTGGCATCTGCCTTAAGGGGACCACACCGTGGTTCAGATCGAAAAAAATCGATTTTCGGTTATCATTATATTTCGATAGTTTAAGATTTTATTTAAGTACTATGAAAAGGATTTTGTTGGAATGTTTTTCCGAGCATTTAAAGCATTTTCCTACCACCTGTGTTTATGTGTCATGCCCACTTTTCTGCATATATTTTAGATCTTTAGATCCCCTAGATGGCACCTTAGGTATGTTTTTTTTTTTTTTTTTTTTGCTCCCTAGTCTGTTGGCTATCCTTGGAATGCAACGGTCGGTGTTCTTTTGTTTCTGCTGTTTGTAAACAGCACGCTTTCAAACACGCGGTTAGTTTTGTTCAAACGTAATTGCGAGTAGTTCTTATACTTATGTTTGCAGTGCTTGTTTACGTATGTTTTATTGAGATGACTAAACGTAAAGGCGTTTTCAAGAAACGAAAATTTAGAGGAAACAAGTTTAGAAAGCTTTCTGAACAAGAGGTTATGTCGCCTGCCAACGATGTTTCTAATTGTAATTCTTCAACAAGTGCATCATCAAAGAAGCTCTCACCATTTCAAGAGATGTTGCAACGAATTTACTGTAATGGACAAGGGGTCCATTAACATTGTTAAAAATTTTGGAATATTATCAGATGTAATTTCTAAATTTGTACTGTGTGTTGATCCACAGAGTGTAGAAATTTGTGAGAGTGCCAGTGGGAGAAAAAGCCTAGCAATTGCTTTGGATTTAACTTGCACTAAATGCTTAGCTGCGATTTCATTTATGAGCTCCTCAAAACCAGATGGTCTTCTACCTGTTCCCAACTCCACTTCGCACACGCCAGTCTGATGCCTCCGTGCAGGCGTGCAGCCATAGTGGCTAGCTCTTTCAAAAAATTGTTTTAAATTTTGTGACCTAAGCTTTACAGCTGATTTGTAACTTTTATTATGTGATTTTTTTTAATTTATAATTTCTGATGATGGCAAATGTTCAAATGATTGTAAATCTATCGGACCATCTGCGTGGTCATCAGTCCGTAGCTTACGAACTACTTAGACTAAGGTATACTAACCTAAGGACAAACACACACACACACACACACACAGACACACACACACACACACACACACACACACACACACACACACACCTGCCCCGGGGAGGACTCGAACCTACGACGGCGAGAAACCTCGCGCTCCGCAGCGAGGCGCCTTAGACCGCTCGACTACTCTATCGCGGCGCTGAAGGCAATCATAGTTATTTCCGAAACCACGTTAAATAATTTTTTATGTTTTTTATTGTTTTGTAACTAGTTTCGACCTACTTAGACGTGACGTTATTTTCATGTAAGTAACATGACTACTTTCAACGCAGTTAGAAGTCATTTTCAAATTTTATGATACGATAAGTAAATAATGAAACTCTCGTTATAAATAAATAAGTTCCCATTACATTTAAATTAATTTATGTTTTGCCAAATACACGTAACTATTTTAATTTTCTTAATTTTATGGTACCCATAAAAAACCCCATTTAAAGTTCTAAATTACATGTAATCTCAATAACTCCTTAATCAGAAAAGCGACTCTATGAGAGGAACATGAAATTTAGAATGTTAAATATGGGGGTTTTATGGGTACCATAAAATAAAAATAGATGTTCAGATCTACTGATGATGTAAATTCGTAAGTTATGTTAATTACCTCGAATTTAATAGGAATTTATTTATATATGTTCAAACTAATCACGTGACAATAAAATGAAACAAAAAATTACTCCGCAACAGAAACTATGGCTGAAAGTCATTAAATCCTGTAGTGTCACTTCTGATAAGGTACGCCAGACAGCCCATATACCTGGTTGGCTCCGAGCGGACACAGTGACGTCATATTCAGTTGCAAGTTTCCACGCGTTCGATCGTATTTATCACTGTACCGTCCTGCCATGCAGGAGTAACTATTCTACTAATTGGGATACCGCTTAGCCACCCAGAGCGTATTACGTTGCTTCGTTGTCGATGTGAAATTCGAGTTACGTAGCGATACATACGTGGTACACGTTTCTTCTGAAACTGTGATCGTGCTACTGTGTGTCTGATGTGGCCACGTAACACGAGAACTAGCTATCTATAAATTTCCAAGCAAGGGTAGCAACTTCGCTTGCGAAATCCAAGCCTTTGTTATTGTTGTTGTTGTTGTTGTGGTCTTCAGTCCGCAGACTGGTCTCATGCAGCTCTTCGCGCAACCCTGTCCTGTGCAAGTCTCTTCATCTGATAATACGTTCGGCAACCTACATCCTTTTGACTCTGCTTACTGTATGCGTCCCTCGGTCTCCCTCTACGATTTTTACCCCACACGCCTCCTTCTAATGCTAAGTTGACAATTCCTTGATGTCTCAGAATGTGTCCTACCAATCTATCCCTTCTCTTAGTCAGGATATGCCAGAAACTCATTTTCTCCCCATTTCTGTTAATCACGTCTTCATTACTTATGTGATCTACCCATCTAATCTTCATCATTTTTCTGTAACACCACATTTTAAAAGCTTGTATCATCTTTTTGTCTGAACTCCTTATCGGCCACGTTTCACTCCAACACATTGCTAAACTCCAGACAAATGCTTTCAGAAAGGATTTCCTAACATTTAAATTAATATTGGATGTTAACAAGTTTCGCTTATTTAGAAACGCTTTTCTTCCCATAGCCATTCTGCAATTTATATCTTCCTTACTTCGGCCATCAGAAGTTATCTTGCTACCCAAATAACATTACCTAATCTAATTCCTTTAGCATCGCCTGATTTTCTGACATTGCATGCCATTACCTTCGTTTTACTCATGTTAATTTTCATCTTATATCTTCCTTTATATTTAAGACACTGTCCATCCCATTCAATTGCTCTTCCAGATCTTATTAGAGCCAAATGCAGCTTTGATCTGGACACTGCGCGGATGCGCACTACGCAACAAGGTTGCCACTGACATTTAGGGCCCCTACCTCGGCCGTTCGTATCTCGTCGCGCCCCGCGCACGTACAGGGGGAGGGGCATGGCGTATCACGTGCAGCGTGTTGGCACAACAGCGCGCTGCTGATAATGTGTTTTAATCTGCAAAGCCATAGATTATTGTGAATTAGTGATAAGGGTGACAGACACTACACGGACACTCGCAGAGGCCCACACGCGAGAGCCAAGTGCACACTGAAGTTCACTGCCCACATCAAAACACCTTTGAGATATCCAGTGGACAATTGGATAATTTTAGAGATGAGCTACCAAATAATATACACTACTGGCCATTAAAATTGCTACACCAAGAACAAATGCAGATGATAAATGGGTATTCATTGGACAAATACATTATACTAGAACTGACATGTGATTACAGTTTCACGCAATTTGGGTCCATAGAGCCTGAGAAATCAGTACCCAAAACAACCACCTCTGGCCGTAATAACGGCCTTGATACGCCGGTGCATTGAGTCAAACAGAGCTTGGATGGCGTGTTCAGGTACAGATACCCATTCAGCTTCAACATGATACCACAGTACATCAAGAGTAGTGACTGGCTTATTGTGACGAGCCAGTTGCTCAGCCACCATTACCAGACGTTTTCAATTGGTGAGAGATCTGGAGAATGTGCTGGCCAGGTCAGCAGACGAATATTTTCCGTATCCAGAAAGGCCCGTACAGGACCAGCAACATGCGGTCGTGCATTATCCTGTTGAAATGTAGGGTTTCAAAAGGATCGAATGAAGGGTAGAGCCACGGATCGTAACACATCTGAAATTTAACGGCCACTGTTCAAAGTGCCGTCGATGCGAACAACAGGTGACAGAAACATGTAACCAATGGCAATGGCACACCATACCATCACGCCGGGTGATACGCCAGTATGGCGATGACGAATACACGCTTCCAATGTGCGTTCACCGCGATGTCTCCAAACACTGATGTGACCATCACGATGCTGTAAACAGAACCGGCATTCATCCGAAAATATGACGTTTTTTCATTCGTGCACCCAGGTTCGTCGTTGTGTACACCATCACAGGTGCTCCTGTCTGTGATGCAACGTCAAGGGTAACAGCTGCGATGGTCACCGAGCTGATAGTCCATGCTGCTGCAAACGTTGTTGAACTGTTCGTGGAGATGGTTGTTGTCTTGCAAACGTCCCCATCTGTTGACTCAGGGATCGAGACGAAGCTGCACGATCCGTTACAGCTATGCGGGTAAGATACCTGTCATCTCGACAGCTAGTGAACGAGGCCATTGAGATCCAGCACGGCGTTCCGTATTGCCCTCCTGAACCCACAGAATCCATATTCTGCTAAGCGATACAATAAGCCGCAATCGCGATAGGCTACAATCCAACCTTTATCAAACTCTGAAACGGTACGCATTTCTCCTCCTTACACGAGGCATCACAACAACGTTTCACCAGGCAAAGCCGGTCAACTGCTGTTTGTGTATGAGAAATCGGTTGGATACTTTCCTCATGGCAGCACGTTGTAGGTGTCGCCATCGGCGCAAACCTTTTGTGAATGCTCTGAAAAGCTAATCATTTGCATATCACAGCATCTTCTTCCTGTCGGTTAAATTTCCCGTCTGTAGCACGTCATCCTCGTGGTGTAGCAATTTTAATGGCCAGGAGTGTAGCTTATAAAGGTAATAGCATAAACTCTCTGGCATTTACATGTGTTTGTCAGACGTCATCACTAGCAGTGCCGTCTATTGGTTCGAGTTGTAGGCTATATTTGCCTTGATATCTGTGATTCCGTATTTTATTTCGCTGCCTACCAAAATTACTTTGCAAGGTTAACATTTGTTTCGCCAATTAAGATATTATGTTAGATGATAATTTCTTTTAAAATGTTGGTCGGAAGAAACTAAATCAAGCGTCTCTGCCATGAACTTCGCAACACCTAGGTGCTTCATGATGTTAGGCAAAAAAAATTCCGTAAGTCACAAAATCTACATTTTACAAATTTTTAACGAACTGTGTGAGAACAAATCAAATATTAGATAGTTCTCATTTCAGGCCACTGATAATGTTGTATACTCAACGAAACGAAACGCGTCTGGTGAAAATGATGGCGCTTATCGTAGTTGCGTAGACGGACAAATAATACCTTTCAACAGTTTATATGGATAGAATTCGAACTTTAAATAACACAATACATGTGCGATCTGATATTTTACCTCCGTATTTCTAATTTAAAGAGTTCTCGGGTGTCCGACCGGGTCATGCCATAATTTCTCCACGATATTTCGGCACGCCGACACAGATGGTCCACCTGAAGATGGCAACGTATCGGTTTACCGAAGTATCGTGGAGAAATTACGACATGACCCGGCCGAACACCCGAGAACTCTTTAAACACAATACATGACGTAAGTTTTAACCATATACATGAACGCCGTTTCTATGAGCACTCAAAAATGTTCAAATGTTTGTAGAACTTATGGGACTTAACTACGGGGTCATCAGTCCCTAAGCTTACAAACTACTTATGAACTACCTAAGACTAAGGATGGCACAAATATCCATGCCCTAGGGGAGATTCGAACCCCCGACCGTAGTGGCCGTGCAGACCATGACTGGAGCGCCTCAGTCTCCTCGGCCACCGCGGCCGGCCTATGAGCACTTAGGCAGCAGAACGGGAGGCAGAGCGTCACGCCTCAAGAAAATATATGACTTTATTTTAAATTTCTCTTTAGCCTTCTTTCATACAACATATTTTTTACTTAAATACTAACAGCTAACAGTGAAGGTATTGTGCTGATGATTCTAAAGCCTCGTCTACGCTTTAAATGAAGAGATTCAAATAAAATTTGCTGTTATACATTTGTTGTTGTAATACATTAACCACCATTTAAAAAAACTACACTCAATGAACAAATTCCATTTACCGGTGGATTTTCAAAATCTTAATTCTGTAATCTATCTCCACGAAGTAGTCTGGGCATAATGCATAGGTTTTATTCAACTGATCTGGTCCATTCTTTCTCAAAATTTTATCCAAGTAAGCTCTTCGCTTACGAATAACCCACTGCCTGAATCTATAAAGAATTTATAAAAAAGGGTAAATCAAAGCATTAAAAATACTCTTTACTAAAAGTAAACCATCTCAGTACCCCTAAAAGTAGCCTCCTTAAAGTATCGTATTTAGAATTCTCTGTTTCTCGGAAAGCTGAAGAAAGATTTCAGAATGCATCGCTATTTTTAGTTAGCTATTACAGCCGTATGTAGTACGTAAACTCCCCCTTCCTACCGTTTCCTACTTTTATAAAGTACGCAGACGAATGATAAAGTGTTCTGAGTCTCAAAGTTTTAGTGTACAACTCAAGCCGCTGGGAAGTGCTCGGGATCGCTGTCGCACGTTTCCACAAAGAGTTTCCGCTATTATCTTTATAAGCTATATGGAGCTACTTATTTTCTTTACATTTCATGCAATATTGCCCACATGGTTTGAAAGGCAGAGTTTAATGGTTTAGTTTCTTTTTTTCCCTTGATGATGCGAAAACAGTTCACTAGTAATTACGTAGGGTGAAGAAAAAATACACCACTGGAAGTCGGCATGCAAGTCCTCATTCAAATTCACGACACAGTTTGATACAGCATAATCAGAGCGTGTGTGCATTTTGAAAAACATATGTAAGAAGAAGAGGAGCTGGCAACGCCGTCTAGGGAAAGGACACCTGAAAAATTTAAAAGGGACATGACGAGGATTCGAACCATTGCTCCATTGTGTATGACCGTCTGATGACCTAGCAATCTACTCACAAGAGGGATCCCCCCTAGTTAACTCACTGACAGACTCGAAATTTGGCAGGGAGAAAATAAAATGAAAAACCCAATCCTTTCGGAGAAAAATAAAAACAAACAAATCTTAAACGCTGTATTAACAAGCTAAACAGACAGGCAGTGTTTTGAACTTGTTCTACGTTGTGGTGTAGACGACTGCCTTCGAATGTTGTGGTCGTGAGTTCAAATCCGATACGATGCCAAACACTTACTTAGCTATTTTAAATTTTCATCGTTAGACACCGTGGATTTTCCAGCAGCAATAATAAGTACTATTGATTTTATTTTATTTTAATAATTTAAAAATTGGAGAAAGCTTTTGACAATGTTGACTGGAATACACTCTTTCAAATTCTGAAATCAGTAGGGGTAAAATACAGGGAAAGGAGAGTTATTTACAACTTGTACAAAAGCCAGACCGCAGTTATTAGACTCGAAGGGCATGAAAGGGAAGCATCAGTTGGTAAGGGAGTAAGACAGGATTGTAGCCTTTCTCCGATGCTATTTAATTTGTACATCGAGCAGGCGGTGAAGGAAAGCAAGGAAAAATTTGGAATAGGGATTAAAGTTCAGGGGGAAGAAATAAAAACATTGCGTTTCGCTGATGACATTGTAATTCTGTCAGAGACAGCAAAGGACCTGGAAGAGCAGTTGAATGGAATGGACAGTGTGTTGAAGAGAGCTTATAAAATGAACATTAACAAGAGCAAAACAAAAATAATGGAATGCGGTCTTAGAAAATCAGAACAACAACAACATTTAAAAATTACGAGAGATTTAAGACCTCGCGACGCACCTGATAATGTATTCTCGATGGGTCATTTATAGGGCGCGATTCCACCCGTAGGCTTTGACCCCTGGTATCGGCGTATTGTCGTGTGTGACGTCATCGCTCCGCTGTAGTTATGAGGTGCTTGTGTGCTTGTAGGTGGCATGAGTAATTACGTGGTGGCTGAGTTAAGGACGATAGTTTGTTTACAGGCAGAACATAGATTACAGATTAAGATTTAGTGTTTAAAAATTGATCTGTAGCTTGACTCTAACAGTGAGTTGTAGGTTAAACTGGACTCTTTTTTATTTTATTATTATTATTATTATTATTATTATTATTTATCGGTATTCAACACCGAACGCTGAGGCATCTGATCGATGGTACATTCTGTTGATGTAATCTGTAATTTACTAGAATAACCACAGATTGTTATCTACAGTACATGAGTATTGAACTATTATCCCTTATAGGGGTTTTGCGACATGTTGATGACGTCATGGGTCAAAGCAGACGAGTGGAATCCCGTCGTAACATAATGCCATTTTCGATAGACCAGTGCACCGCGACGCGGCGGTCGAGATTCGCTTTCATATCTCCAGATTTTTAAAAGTAATGTAAGGCATAATTTTCAAAATTTTTAGGTGTGAGCATTGATGAGAGATTAAAAAGGAAGCAACACATGGACGGTCTGCTGAAACGTTTGAGTTCAGCTACGTATGTTGTAAGGGTTATTGAAAATTTTGGCTATAAGAATCTCAGTAGATTGGCCTACTTGGTCTATTTTCATTCACCCCTTTCTGGAGTAATTCATCATTGAGTAAAAAAGTATTCATTTCATAAAAGCGTGTAATCAGAATACTTTCTGGAGTCCACCCACCATCATCCTGCAGACATCTATTTAGGGATTTAGGTATCCTCACAGTATATATATTCACTTATGAAATTTGTTGTTAATAATCCAACCCACTTCAAAAGTAATAGCAATGTGCACAGCTATAGCACCAGGAGAAAAGATGATCACTATGTAGGGCTAAATCTGAGTTTGGCACAGAAAGGGGTAAATTATGCTGCCTCCAAAGTCTTTGGTCACCTCCCAAGTAGCATCAGAAGCCTGACAAATGGCCAACTAGCATTTAAAAATAAATTAAAAGAATTTCTGTATGACAACTCCTTCTACTTATTTAGATATAAATTAGTAAAGGTAAAAAAAGTGTCATGTAATATTTTGTGTAATGTAACGTCTTGTACAGACACCCTTCATTAACCTGACACGTTCAACATCATTACGAAGTGTCGTATTCATGATCTATGGAACAAGTTTTAATCTAATCTAATCTAATCTAAATCCGCAACGGATAAAGTTGCGCGGGAACTTCGGCAACAATATTAATTCCGGGAATTACGTCTGATCTTTCAACCAACGTTTCGACTTCATTCCTTACAGTCGTGTTACGTGAAACTGCTTTGCTTAATATCTCCCAAATGACGTACTAAATTCTTTATTGCGGTTTTCTTTACGACAGAGGGCGTTTCAGAACGACAGTAAAACCGATCGCCGATATTTTTAGGTAACTGACGTTTACCCTTCACAAAGGGCAAGATTTTTTATGATTAGACGTTACGTATCAGATGAAGTGTGAGACTTTTGAAATGTCAGAATATTCACGCCGTGGTGTTATCCGAGGTACCGTTGTGGTTATAAACTGCAGTGACTGTCAGAAATCAAAAGAGTCGTAACCTGAAAATACCGGATCGATGCAAGAATCATAACCAGAAAATTCGCTGTGCCAGATGCAGTGTTCGAATCAGAATTTCTGATGGAGTAAGGGGGTGGGAGACTCTACGTTCCTAAGCAGTAAAAAGTTTAATGTCCCGTCGATAACATAGGGATTAGAGACGTATCACAAGCTCGTACCGTTTTCGTCAAGGAGGCAGAAGTCAGCTTTACACTTTGAAAGTAATTATGCCTCATTCACTTTTAGTGATTTAGGGAAACTGCAAAATCTAACTCCGGATGGACGGAAGAAGATTTCAAATGTTTTAAATCTATCGGACTCAGCTGCTTGATTACTAGTCCGTAGCCTACAAACTACTTAAACTAAGGTAAACTAACCTAAGGACACACGAACACCAATGCCCGAGGGGGGACTCGAACCCCCGACGGCGAACGGCCGCGCGCACCGCAGCACGGCGCCTCAGTACGCACGGCTAATCCGCCGCGGGGAAGATTTAACCGAAGCAGTAGGTATAGGTTGTGTGCATAGACACCATTTCTCGAGCATCGAAAATTGACTGCCATACTTTCGGAAACACTGTGGGAATAATAGCGCTCTGTTTATCAATACTAATAAGTTCAAATGTTTGTAAGGTTTATGAGACTTAACTGCGGGGTCATCAGTCCCTAAACTTACAAAATACTTATGAACTACCTTAGCACAAACATCCATGCCTGGGGGGGGGGGGGGATTCGAACCCCCGACAGGGAACGGCCTCGCGCATCGGATCGCAGCGTAGCGCCTCAATGCCTTCGGTCGCTCCGCCGCGGAAATACTAACAAGAAAAGTCTAGAGCCCACCATTCAAATGTATTGACTGCTAGTTTCGATCACAGTCTGCATCATCTTCAGATCAACTCCTGAGTTGACATGGGAAGTGGAGAAGCAGCTGTAGAAACTTTCAGGTGACAGTTACAACACCTGAAGGTTTCTAAACGACTTTCTCCTTTTTACATGACAACAGTGAAGTAGATCTGCCTCACAAACGGTTTTTAACTAAATTGCGTGGTTACGGTATATCGCCCCAAATTTGAGACTGGATATGCCATTTCCTGTCAGAGACAACACAGTTCGTAGTAATCGATGGTAAGGCATCGACTAAAACAGAGGTGATATCAGGCGTTCCACAGGGTAGTGCTATTGGTCCACTGCTGTTCCTTATTTACATAAGCGATTTAGGGGAAAATGTAAGTAGCTCTCTTAGGTTGTTTGCAGATAACGCCGTCATTTACCGTCTAGTACAATCATCTGAAGATCGCCAGCCGCGGTGGCTGAGAAGACTAAGGCGCTCCAGTCGCGGTCTGCACGGCCACTACGGTCGGGGGTTCGAATCCCCCCTCGGGCATGGATATTTGTGCCGTCCTAGTTCGTAAGTAGTTCATAAGTAGTTTGTAAGTTTAGGGACTGATGACTCCGTAGTTAAGTCCCATAGACTATACAAACATTTGAACATTTTTGAACATCTGAAGATCAAAACCAACTGCAGAACGATCTCAATAAGATATCAGTATGGTGTAAAAATTGGCAATTGACTCTAAGTAGTGAGAAGTGTACAGTCGTCCACATGAGTACAAAAAGAAATCCGTTACATTTTGTTTACATGATACATCACTCAAATGTGAAGCCCGTAAACTCTATAAAATACCTAGGAATTACAATTACTTCTGACTTAAACTGGAAAGATCACGTAGATAATGTTGTGGGAAAGGCGAACCAGAGACTGCGTTTTATTGTCAGAACCCTTAAAAGATGCAACAGAACTACAAAAGAAAGTGCATACATTACGCTTGTCCGTCCATTTTTGGAGTATTTTTGCCCAATGTGGGATCCTTATAAGGTGGGTTTGACGGAGGACATCGAAAGAGTCCAAAGAAGGGCAGCTCGTTTCGTATTGTCACGATACAGGGGAGACAGCGTTACGGAAATGATACAGGTTCTGGGATGGGAATCATTACAACAACGGCGCTTATCGCTACTTTCGAAACTACAAACAGTCTCATCCGAACGCGAAAATATATATTGTTGACTCCCACTTACATAGATAGAAATGATCTTAGGAATAAAATACGAGAAATCAGAGCCCGAACGGAGAGATTCAGGTGTTCATTCTTTCCGCGCGCTATTCGAGAATGGAATGGGGGATAAAATAGTATAACGGTGGTTCGATGAACCCTCTGCCAGGCACTTAAATATGATTTGCAGAGTATCCCATGTAGATGGGACCGACATCCTCGGATACGAACTAGGCAGTCAATAGGACTCAGCGCAGTTAGCGTCGCACAAAAAATGTTCAAATGTTTGTAAAGCTTATGGGACTTAACTACGGGGTCATCAGTCCCTAAACTTACAAACTACTTATGAACTACTTACGAACTAGGACGGCACAAATATCCATGCCCGAGGGGGGATTCGAATCCCCGACCGTAGCGGCCGTGCCGACCGTGACTGGAGCGCCTCAGTCTCCTCGGCCACCGCGGCCGGCTAGCGTCGTACAGAAGACGACGCGAGAAAAGAGAAGAACACATAGGTGTATTGTATTCTTCAGTCAATAAAACTTGTATTAATAATCTGTAGAACTGTTATAGATAACTACGCTTCCTGCACCGAACCTTTCCTGAAAGCTAGACCGGGACGAGAACTCAACAGATCCACACTGGGATCGAAACTAGGAATCGATAAATTTAAACGATGCCCTCTTGACTGTATTCTTGTTAGCGTTGACTGCGGATGCCTCGTGGTGGAGTCGCCACTGTTGTGTTATCGCAACACCTGTGGATGCGACTACAACGTCGCGAAACCGGTAGTGCGAGTTCGTGTAATAAAGGAATTTCTACGTTTACCAGAATATTATATATAGGGTTAGGCAGGAGGAAAGGTACATACTTTGAGGGCGATACCACTGATGATTCTAAAGAAAATACTTCTAATAAATTGGATTACATTATCTGGAGGGGTGTACTCAACGGCCACAAAATCACTTTTATCAATAATGAAAGGAGCAGCATTAGCCGTAAAAATCTTTTGCTTTATTTAGGCAAATCGATATCGGTTTTCCAAGAAACCATCTTCAGTGCTGTCAGCTGGCCCAAAAAAAAATACACAAAATCAATAAACTAATATCAAGTTACAAACGCTCCAATAGGTACAAGGATTATGAATAATTAATACATACCAAGTTCAAAACAGCATATTTGTAAAAAGTACAATGACATTTACATCTAACATATCCATTGACATAGCTAGATACATGTGATACTATCTGGTGTCATACAAAGTCAAACTGAGCCAGCTGCTTACATTTGTCCACAGGTGGGCTCTGTGTGGACGTCGTTAGCGCCCTCTTTATTGACTCAAAAGGTTTACATTGTTTATATGTATAATAAAAAGAAAAGTTACAATATGAATAAATTGACACAAATAATTAAATGAAACATATTGGCTCTATCACTTTTCTGTTATGGATACAATAAAGAACAACTCTCGATAGAGCGTGGACCAGACAATGTTTTTACATATAATTGCACTCCTTACAAAGATGGATTATTAATTAAAACAAATTGGATAAATTAGCATAATTGACAATATTAAGAAAATAACAAAAATAGCATTCTTTGGTCAGTATTTTTAAGTGCTTAGCAGAGTAATGGGCAGCGTCGTCTATTGCTTGAAAAATGTAGCACGTTGTGTAGTGCTAAAATGCTGCGTTTCCACGGAATAGGATTGGAGAATATATGTCATTTCGCATCTTATCGGTTGCTTATCAGAAATGTGTTAGGTTCTGAAATCAAAAACCATTGCAGTTTTCTGCTAAATATTAGACTAATAAAGATTCAAGTGAAAAGTTCATTAGTGAAGACGGCTCTGTGTTATTTATGACCGACGTTCTCGCATCGTGAGCATGAAGCAGTCGGCAATATAAACCCTAGCTGGTACAATGTGACCGACACGGGCGCACAGGATACCGTGCCCACGGGTGCGGTTCCTGTAGGGAGATGCTTGTCTCCTGTTGGTCGAGCTGATCTCTACGAGATTACGAGAGCAACTCGGGCGTCCGATCCTTGATTGTCGTGAGTGCATTCGTGTTCTCTCGATAATCTATTTTTGTCCGGGGCAAGTCCCGGAGATAAATTAAATTGGTCCCAATCCCCCCGGCTCCGACCAAGGTTTTCGGGAGGTTTTCCTTGGTTGTAAGGCGTATGCCGGAGCTGGTAAGCCCCTCCCACATATTCCCAATTGGGATCCCCCTTTGCCCCACTATCAGCTTATCTGATATTGGCTGTCATTGTACATATTACAAATATGCTGTTTTGAACTTGGTATGTATTAATTATTCATAATCCTTGTACCTATTGGAGAGTTTGTAATGTGATATTAGTTTATTGATTTTGTATATTTCTTTTTGGGCCAGCTGACAGCACTGTAGATGGTTTCTTGGAAAACCGAAATCGATTTGCCTAAATAAAGCAAAAGATTTTACGGCTAATGCTGCTCCTTTCATTATTGATAAAACTTCTAATAAACATATGAACTTTTCTTAAACGTTCGGGGTTAAGTGAAAACAACGTCGAATAGAGAACTTGCAGGTAACAGTAAATTAAGGTGCTGTTATGTTACGGCTTGTTTAATCGTGTAAGTTTCCTCACAGAAGATGTTCAGTCCACCGTCAGCTTCAATGCATTTTGCTGTGTTGTGTTGCCGATCGGAGTTCAGATTTCCATTCCTGAGCTCGGATCGGCAACACAACACGTGTCTACAATATCAGCAAAATGTATTGGATGGTGGACCGTTTCAACATCTGTTATGAAACTTACACAATTAATCAAAAACATAAAACATAAAAGTATCTTAATTTCCTGTCACCCATATATATATATATATATATATATATATTCTCCCATGAACCACAGACATTGCCGAGGTGGGGTGGCTTGCGTGCCTCAACGATACAGATAGCCGTACCGTAGGTGCAACCACAGCGGAGGGGTATCTGTGGAGAGGCCAGACAAACGTGTGGTTCCTGAAGAGGGGCAGCAGCCTCTTCAGTAGTTACAGGGGCAACAGTCTGGATGATTGACTGAGCTGGCCTTGTAACATCAGCTAATGTGGCTTTGCCACACAGCTACTGCGAACGGCTGAAAGCAAGGGGAAACTACAGCCGTTACCTTTCCCGAGGACATGCAGCTCTACTGTATGAACATATGATGATGGCATCCTCTCGGGTAAAATATTCCGGAGGTAAAATAGTCCCCCATTCGGATCTCCGGGCGGGGACTACTCAGGAGGATGTGATCATCAGGAAAGACAATACTGGCATTCTACGGGTCGGAGCGTGGAATGTTAGATCCCTTAATCGTGTAGGAAAATTAGAAAATTTAAAAAGGGAAATGGATAGGTTGAAGTTAGATATAGTGGGGATTAGTGAAGTTCGGTGGCAGGATGAACAGGATTTCTGGTCAGGTGAGTACAGAATTATAAATACAAAATCAGTTGGGGGTATCACAGGAGTAGGATTGATAATGAATAAGAAAATAGGAATGCGAGTAAACTACTATGACCAGCACAGTGATCGCATTATCATTGTCAAGATAGATACGAAGCCAACACCGACAACAGTAGTACAGGTTTATATGCCAACTAGCTCTGCCGATGATGAGGAAATCGAAGAAATATATGAGGAGCTAAAGGAAATTATTCAGACAATTAAGGGAGAGGAAAATTTAATTGTTATGGGAGACTGGAATTCGGTAGTAGGACAAGGCAGTGAAGGGAAGATAGTAGGTGAATATGGTCTGGGCAAAAGGAATGAAAGAGGAAGCCGCCTGGTAGAATTTTGCACAGAACATAATTTAGTTATAACAAACACCTGGTTCAAGAATCACAAAAGAAGGTTGTATACGTGGAAGAGACCAGGAGACACCGGAAGGTATCAGATAGATTTTATAATGGTAAGACATAGATTTCGGAATCAGGTTCTACAGTGTAAGACATACCCAAGGGCAGATATAGACTCCGACCATAACTTGTTGGTTATGAACTGTAGGCTGAAACTAAAGAAACTACAAAAAGGTAGGAAAATAAGGAGATGGGACCTGGATAAATTGAAGGAACCTGAGGTTCTTAAAAATTTCAGAGGGAGCTTTAGGCAACAATTGACAGAAACGGGAGGAAATAAAACAGTAGAGGAGGAATGGGTAAAATTGAGAAATGAAATAGTGAAGGTAGCAGAGGACGAAATAGGTAAGAAGGAAAGACCTACAAAAAATCCTTGGATATCACAGGAGATACTAAATTTAATCGATGAAAGGAGAAAATATAAAAATGCAGTAAATGAAACAGGCAAAATGGAGTACAGACGACTAAGAAATGAGATTGTCAGGAAGTGCAAAATGGCTAAGCAGGAGTGGCTAGAAGGCAAATGCAAGGATGTAGAAGAATGTATAAATAGGGGAAAAATAGATACAGCCTACAGGAAAATAAAAGAAACATTTGGAGATAAGAAAAACAGCTCTATGAATATCAAGGACACTGATGGAAAACCAGTTCTCAGCAAAGAAGGGAAAGCTGAAAGGTGGAAAGAATATATAGAGGGGCTCTACAAAGGAAATGAACTTCGAGACAATATTGTAGGAAGGGAAGAGGATGTAGATGAAGATGAAATAGGAGATACTGTACTGAGAGAAGAATTTTACAGAGCCCTGAAAGACCTAAGTCGAAACAAGGCCCCTGGAATAGATGATATTCCCTCAGAGCTACTGAAGTCTCTGGGAGAACCAGCCATGACAAAATTGTTTCACCTGGTGTGTAAGATGTATGAGACAGGTGAAGTACCCTCAGACTTTATGAAAAATGTTATAATCCCCATCCCTAAGAAAGCAGGTGCAGACAGGTGTGAAAACTACAGAACCATCAGTTTAATAAGTCATGGTTGCAAAATATTAACGCGAATTATATACAGAAGGATGGAAAAGCTGGTAGAAGCCGACCTCGGGGAAGATCAGTTTGGGTTCAGGAGAAATGTAGGAACACGGGAGGCAATACTCACTTTACGACTTATCCTAGAAGATAGATTAAGAAAAGGCAAATCTACATTTCTAGCTTTTGTAGATTTGGAGAAGACTTTTGACAATGTTGATTGGAATAAACTCTTTAAAGTTCTGAAAAAAGCAGGAGTAAATTATAGGGAGCGTAAGGTTATTTACAACTTGTACAAAAACCAGACAGCGGTTGTCAGAGTTGAAGGGCATGAAAGGGATGCAGTGGTTGGGAAGGGAGTGAGACAGGGTTGTAGCCTTTCTCCAATGTTATTCAATTTGTACATTGAACAAGCTATAAAGGAAAGCAAGGAGAAATTTGGTGAAGGAATAAAAGTTCAGGGGGAAGAATTAAAAACATTGCGTTTTGCCGATGACATAGTAATTCTGTCAGATACAGCAAAGGACCTGGAAGAGCAATTGAATGGAATGGACAGTGTGCTGAAAGGTGCATATAAGATGAACATTAACAAGAGCAAAACTAGGGTAATGGAGTGCAGTGTAAGAAAATCAGGTGATGCTGAAGGAATTAGATTGGGAAACGAAGCAATAAAGGAGGTAGATGAGTTTTGTTACTTGGGCAGTAAAATAACAAATGATGGGCGCAGTACAGAGGATATAAAATGCAGAATGGCAATGGGTAGAAAAACGTTTTTGAAAAAGAGAAATTTGTTAACATCGAATATTGATTTAGGCCTAAGGAAGTCCTTTCTGAGGGCATTTGTATGGAGTGTTGCCTTGTATGGGAGTGAGACATGGACGATAAACAGTGCGGACAGGAAGAGGATTGAGGCTTTTGAAATATGGTGCTACAGAAGAATGCTGAAGATTAGGTGGGTGGATCGCGTAACTAATGAGGAGGTACTGAACAGAATTGGGGAGAAAAGGAATTTCTGGCATACCTTGACTAAAAGAAGGGATAGATTGGTAGGACACATTCTTAGACATCAAGGAATTGTTAATTTAGCGTTGGAGGGAAGTGTGTGGGGAAAAAATCGCAGGGGAAGACCAAGAGATGGATACAGTAAGCAGATTCAGACAGATGTAGGTTGTCGTTCTTATGTGGAGATGAAGAGGCTTGCTCAGGATAGGGTATTGTGGAGAGCTGCATCAAACCAGTCTCCGGACTGAAGACCACAACAACAACAACAACATATTCTCGAACATGCATTTAATTTGTGGATGTCGGTTTGTAAAACAGAAACGTTTACTGTTTAGCTTACTTGGTATTAGCCACGTGCTAACTTTGTTTACTTGCAGCTCTTACTCGTATCATGCACAGTCTGCTTTAAATGTGATATATGTCGCTTCGTATTTTCAAAGATCACTAATAGTACAGTAAAAAGGAAAAGTAGTCCACTAAAAGGGATGCATAAATTAAACAGCGTTAAAAGAAACAGTTTATAAAATAGATCCACCCGACAAGTACAATGAAAAAGAACTGGGTTTCTTTAGTCGAACATTTGATGAAGAAAACAGAAGATAGAATTTGCAGGAGAATAATAATAATTGTAAAAGCGCCGTTAGGTGGATCACTGAGATTAAGGAGGACATGATGAATTTACAGACTGCGATGGATAGGCGAGACGGACGAGCTCTAGATGCTTCAGGATAAACACATCGCACTACAAATAAAAATTAGCAAAGAGAGACTGTGAAGGGTGATTTCGGATAAGTAGAAAAGGTCACGATCTGAAGGAATGAAAAAATAATGGAACAACAAAAAACAGAAAAAAAACCTAATGCATAATATTGACTAAAGTGGTCCAATATTGGTTATAAATATGAAAATATCATTTAAAAATGAGGGACGTGATGATTGCTTCTTTGTGAAGACGAAATTATATAATGAGAGGGAGGAAGTACCTCCATGTCAATCGAACACTAGACATATGGAACCAGAAGCTTCGTTGAACTGCCTCAAGAGGCGTCTATGAACATTTTAAATGGATATGCGACAGCACAGAACACTAGATTACAAAGGGCATGTCGTAAAAGTCATCATTGACAAATCACTTTGACGCCTATCAAGACATCATCTGCGTCTCGTTAACTCCGAAGTAAAACTCGACTTTTTGTTATTTCGATTTGATTTAATAATGGAGAGAAAACTACACGAGTGTTAACCCTCTGTTGCCCGCACCAAAAGATCTTGGCTTACCTCCCACAGACGCGCAGGTAAGCCTCAGTCTATAAACAATAGGTTTTATTGCTTCCAGAAATAGTTTAAGCGTCTGCCTTTGTACACCTGTTGTCAAACAATTTACGCCGCACATCCTACAGAAACAGGAAGCACCTCCAGTTTCAAACAACTAAACTATTAGCCACACGCTTATGTTTACTTTAAAAGAAAAAGCCAAATGAACTTAACAACTGAGAAGTTTTGGTAGAACACGAGAAGGAATTCTGAACAAGATTACACACTAACTATAAAAATGTAAAGGTGATATGAATTGCAGAACCCGATAGACTATGCAAATTTCTCAACCAAAACATTTACCTGGTATAAAACATTTATCTGGTATAAAACATTACGTTAGCATCGCTGAAACTGTACCCTTTTGCACAGTACTATAATGAAATGGAACTCAGAGCTTGTTGCATGAATTGGCGGGTTTGTTCCTCCTCTAACTAACAACAACATGAACTAGCAAAAATAAAAGTGGACGCATTTGAAATAAGTGAAAGGGTGAAATAAAAGATCATGTGATGAGTGAGAAAAATTATCTCTGGGATGAGGACAATTTTGTGAGATATATGCAAAGACGACTAAGCCTAGCTGGTGTTACGAGAATCAGAATAAGTTGTAAGGAAGATAAGTTACTGCGTCGCTGACTGTACATGTAACGTTTGTATTAACATGGGCCAAAAAGATAGTTAAGACTACTGTCAAACCCGTTGAACTACTGATGATCCTATAAATATTATCACACTAGCAAACCATCAACGCTCGTCAATAATAATACCACACAACCCACCTGTCATGCAGGGCAGCTACAACCCATATCCTGTTTCCGCTCTTGTGGGATCTAGGAAGTTATTAGTGATTATATTAGAGCTGCTGTTTTTGTGCCAAATTTGGTTGAAATCAATCCTGGGGAGTAGAAGACGTTCAAGACACACACATTTTTATACATCAGTTTCTCGCTTTGTTCGGCTGTGATTTACTCAAGTCTTCCATTAGTTCAAAAAATATCGAAATGTTTGAGAATCTGTTGGTCCAAACTGCTGTGGTCATCAGTTCCTAGACTTACAAACTACTTACACAAAGGATTCGAACCTCCTACGGGAACGGCCACCCACTCCGTAGCATGATGCCTTAGACCACGCGGCTATTCCGCAAGGTTCTGTTATTTCCTTCTCCCCTCCATCCATCGCCTTCTGCCCCTTTCTCTCTTCATTTCACTTTCGTTTTCATGCAACTCAGTCGTCAACAATAACATACTTTTTCATGTACTTACAGGGGACTATTAGAAAACTTCGTGTAAAATGTATTGGAAATAGAATTGGAAGAAAAGATATAGTAAATTACAAGTTAATGGATGAGAAGAAGATTTATCAGGCATTTGATTGTATATGAGAACTGTAACGGAATATTGTGGCGTGGGAGAGGGGACTCGTGGTGAGAAGGGAGCTGGAACTGTTATTAATAACAGTAAAAATAACAGCCAATCAGTTGCAAATTAAAGTTTAATAAACTTTACAGTGGTTTCGATTGATATAAATCAATCATCTTCAGAAGATACATGGACCTATAGTGAATAAGAAAGTAACCATCAAGCTCTGTACAACCGTATTAAAAACCATAGAATGTTTACCTATAAAATTACAACAAATTTTAGTCTACAGGAAACAAGTACTTACATTATTACTGTGGAAAACGTGCACGCATCAATCTTTGTACACATAATGTAGCCCTTTAAACAAAAGCACGTCAAACATATAAAATATGTTGTGTAACAGATTGCGCGCCGGCCGCGGTGGCCGAAGGGACTGAGGCGCTCCAGTCACGGTCTGCACGGCCACTACGGTCGGGGGTTCAAATCCCCCCTCGGCATGGATATTTGTGCCGTCCTTAGTCTTAGCTAGTTCATAAGTAGTTTGTAACCTTAGGGACTGATGACCCCATAGTTAAGTCCCCTAAGTGCTACAAACATTTGAACATTTGAGATTGCGCGGCGTGCTAAGCGCCGACTGACAGTCTGAGCAAGACGTGGACGCCAGGTAAACATGACACGTGGCGCAAGCCCCTAGTGACAATGATACAGCGTCAGTAGTCAATACATGTTGATACAAATTATAATATAGGAAACCCACGGAAGCTTAAAATGAAATAAAATAGAATTTTGAAGAAATGAAACCGCAGAAGTTATCGTTGATTGTTAAAATTTTTTGACAATATTGGTTTGAAGCCTTGGAATAACTGTCTGCACGCGAGATGGAGCTGATCATTTAATATGTTACCATCTCTAGATAGTAAATGTTTAAAAATCTCCAACTCTCCCAAAGATCGAGCTTTCGGCCCTTCTCTTCTCTACATAAAACCAAAGTGTCTTCTAGCTTTTTCGGCGTATGGTTAACAATAAAAAGGGGTTCAGCGAATGTGGAGTTCCGTATATTTTCTCTATTCTTTCCCAATGGATGTTCTCTATATCTTACTTTAACTGCCCTGCCTGTTTGGCTAATATAATAACAGAGACAGTCGTTACAGATTAATTTATAAACGCCGGAATTAGATAACTTGTCTTCATTGTTTCGGATAGTATGTAGAAGGTATCTCTTCAAACTGTTATCTGTAGAAAATGAGACATTACAGCTGAAATTCTTTGTTAGAAGACGTCTGATCCTATCAGAACCCGACTGTACAAAACCCTGATCCAGCCTGTTGTGCTATATGGCTCTGAAACATGGAGTATTCGATAACAGGACTTCCGCAAGCTCCTTGTTTTTGGAGAAAAGTTCTTCGGAAGATCTACGGTCCGGTTTTGGATGCAGACAAAGCGGAATGGAGGGTCAGGCACAACCAAGAGCTTCAGGAATTATAACAACAGCCCAGCATAGCAGAAACCATAAAAGCCAGGCGTATGCAGTGGCCGGTCATGTGGCCATTATGGAAGATGGCAGGTGGCCTCAGAAGCTTCTGGATTTCGTTCCTGCAGGAAGGAGACCCCCAGGAAGACCAAGGAAACGTTGGAGGGATGGCCTCCATGAAGACCTGAAAAAAGCAGCATTAGATGTGGACAGGTGGCAGATAGCAGCAATGGACAGGAAGCATTGGAGACGGAAACTTGTAGCAGCGTCCACGAGGCCTGATCACGTGAAAGAAAGAAGAAAATAATTCTGACCCTATAGGAAATGCTGTCTAAGAGTGGAGTGGAAATTAGTATCTTTATTACTACATTTCCTATAGGATCAGACGTCTCGGTTGTAATGCTGTCTACGGCTCGTGAAACCCAGATCTTCCTTCTTGCCTTCCTTTATTCTAAATCAGTTTAGATAGACAGTATTCAAAAGGTAAAGGCCATTAACATGAGTGTTGCGACGTATCCAAGCCAGCTCATCTACACTACTGTGCGGTTACCGCTCCACTTAGAGTAGAACACGAAAGTTTACAGTGCTCCACAATGTTCTGTATGGTACATTTAGGGCGTTACCTTGTTATCTCAGGGTGTGGTGTAACTTCTGGTAATTCAAAGTCTGGAATCGCAACTACGCAGAAACCTTTGGATCACATCGAATACGAGCAGTTGGACTCAATTAAGGAGTACGCTATTGACTTAAAATTATGTAGAGCAACACCAGGTAAGTTTGAATCAGTGGTTCAACACAACACTTAAAACAAACTGCCAAGATACCGTTTGTACTATAATCAGTCTTAACAATGAAAAGCAGCGTGCAGACTGCCTCGGAATCTGATTAAAAATTGCGCTCCTGCGATCTATGCGGTCCACCATTATATACAATTCTCAACAGTGCCTTGCATTGTTAGAGTTGTTAAAAAACATGAAATTATTAAATTTACAATCATTTTTCCTAATTTTATTCGCATATGATCTATATCTATAAATGTGAATGTCTGTTCGGTGTACGTTTATCACGTCTGAACCTCAATACATAAAGAGCTAAAAATTTGTACAGTTACGAATGTATATCCGGGGTAGGCTTTAGGCACTGTTTTATGGCAGTCGGGTAGCTATTTATGTATATATATTAATGTGAATGTCTGTTCGGTGTACACTTATCACGTCCGAACGAAAAGATGTAGAGACTTAAATATTTGTACAGTAACTAATTTATACCTGAGGAAGGTTTTAGGCACGGTTTTATAGCGATCTGATAGATATTTAGTAATTTGAAGACTATAACGCGAAATGCGCCACAATAATTACTCTTTGAAAATTATATTTACTCTTTGAAAATGGTTTTATTGGTTGCATTGTTGCTTGAGGGTTGATAATGATAACAGGGTGGAGGGATGGAAAGTTATCGGTGTATATAAAATTCTACGCGTGTGTGTGTTAATATTTTGCTCTGCAGCGAAAACTACAGGACGCAAACGAATGGTCTGTGTGTAATTGTTGTCCGAAGTCTCCCGTTGTACACCATAGTAGTTCCATGCCGATAGCTATAAGGGGGTAGAAGATATGGTCGTTGAAAGTCGTCAGATTATACAAAAATTCAGACTGAAGGCCAGCGATGACGTTTGCGACTCAATAGCAAGGAGGTTACATACAGCGAAACGTGATGCCACAGACCATATCTTTGGTCTATGCGTGCTACAATGTCTTCAGCTCTTTCTCTGTAAGGATAAGCATACTAATAAGGAAATACAAGCTAGTATTCTATAAAACAAGCTTCAATGTGAGTTCATCTTTTACTAACATTTATGCCTTCGTAAATGTTCCAAAATACCGAAAATATACTTACATTTGAATAGTAACAATGAATATTGCATTTATCGCAATAAGTTAAAAAATAAGAGGGTTGGAACTTAAGTAGCGGCAACTATTTATTGAGAACCGATACAAAAGCGTTACATGTTTTCACCTGTTACTGTCCAAAGTAGTCACCAGCGTTGTATATAACCCGTTCCAGATATGTGGAATACGTAGTATACCGTTAGCAGAGTCTGTTCTGTCGATGGTGCGAATGGAGCGGTCTACTGCCTGTCGAATCTCTGGAACAGTTCTGAAGCGAATGCCACGAAGTGATTCATTCATCTTCGGAATGAAATGAAAGTCAGAAGGGCTTAAGTCCGAGGAGTATGGTGGATGGTGCAGTACTTCCCAGTCCCAAAGACCGAACAGAGCAGCCACAGCTTGCGCTGTATGCACCCACGCATTGTCGTGCAAAATGATGGGTGGGTTGCGCAGAAAGTTATGCCACTTCTTTCGCAAATCTGGTCGCAGGTGATGCTACAAAAACGAACAGTAATACTTTATTTCAACAGTCTGCCGTGGAGGAACGTATTGCGTTAGGATAACACCATCACAGTCGTACCCATCGTGCCACTGTTCTGTACGGCAATGCCGATTCCCCGCACGCCTCATGAGTACCTTGAAGACACTGTCGTTTTGTACAGCCTCTGGCACATTCAATCTTGATCCAATTCCGTTGTTCCTGTTTCGAAAACAAAGTGTCACAGTCACGGTCGACTGCTCACTGAGAAGTGGCTGTGTTTCCCTCGATTGTGCGCACGCTGGTGACCTGAGACGGGCGAGTCCATTTTCTGGGAGGTAAGGTAGGTATCTCTACAACATGTGCTATCACCAAAAATAGTAGATTTCACTGCATAGTATCTCCACAGCAGTGTTGCCACTATTTAAGTTCCAACCCCCTTGCTATTATTCACACGCTAAAAATCAAATGTTTGTAAATCTTATGGGACATAACTGCAGGGTCATCAGTCCCTAAACTTATAAACTACTTATAAACTACCTTATACTAAAGACGGCACAAACATCCATGCCCGAGGGGGAATTCGAACTCCCGACGGAGAACGGCCTCGCGCATCGTAGCATAGCGCCTCAGTGTGCTTGGCCACTACTCCGCGGCGATTCACATGCATTTTTAATTCTGTAATATAATCAATTATAAGGAATAATGCATACTCTGAGTTTATCTAATCAGTAGGTTTGGCAGGAATGACTTAATTCGTTATTATGTCAAAATCTAAGCTAAAATTTATGTTTACTAAAAGCGTACATTCTCACATACGATCTTAATTACATTACATTAGATTGGTATCTGAGCTGAAGTACATGACGTCTATTTTCAGATTTACAGTAAACTATTTCGTAATTTATGTTCCTGTCAATTGATAGGCTATTTCATACTGCTTATTTACTTTTGATACTAGTTAGATAATCAATTGGTACTCAAATATGTCGCTTGGACCTTTGTTTATGTTTTCACTGGTGTATCAACAACATTACAGTATTAGTTTGTTTATCTCCGAAAATGGAGTAGTTAACTGAATTTAAACATTGCTATAGGTCTTTTCTGCTACATTTGCACCAGCCTCCTTACTGTTTTGACGCAGGCAGCCACGAATTCCTCTCTCTTGTGCCATTTTCATTTTCCATCTCAGAGCAGCACTTGCAGTCAGCGTCCTCAGTTATTTGTTGAATATATTTTAACCGTGTTCTGTTCCTCTAGTGCCACGAATCATGATACCCATTTGTTCTGTCGTTGTTCCTTTCCTCGACTGTTGTGTGGAGAACATCATTATTTCTTACCAGTCCATCTACTTTTCAACATCCTTCTACACGATTCTCTTCTTTCCCCAAACCAAGAGTACGATGCTGCGCTCCAAATGTGCAAAGTCAGAAATGTCTTCCTGAAATTGAAACTTAACTGCAAACCACTTTTTACCCAGGAGTGTCCTCTTTCTTTGAGTTAGTCTGCTTTGTCTGTTGTCCTTGCCTCCTCCGTCATTCACTATTTAGGTTTAACGTAAAAAAAAATTCCTTCATTTCATTTTCTTCGTGCTTACCAATTTTATCGTCAAATTTACCGGTAATTTTTTTGTCTCGTATTGCAGTTATCTAATATTTGAAAAAAAGAGAGATTTTTAAATAATTGCACCAAAGCTGCTCATTTATTATTAGGCTGACCATTTTCGGGCTATGTGAATTTTCATAAGCCACCTATTACACAGAATAACGTATTTTTTAGCGGAGGATACATTGAATGCGGGTATTAAAAATACTATTTGTATTATAATTACTTATATTTCAATTACATTTGGTGACAGTATTCTCACGCTGAACATATTTTCGAATAAGTTTTCGTTATTTTGCGCCGGCCGCGGTTGCTGAGGGGACTGCAGCGCGCCAGTCACGGTCTGCACGGCCACTACGGTCGGGGGTTCGAATCCCCCTTCGGGCATGGATATTTGTGTCGTCCTTAGTGTAAGTTAGTTCGTAAGTAGTTTGTAAGTTTAGGGACTGATGACCCCGTAGTTAAGTCCCATAAGCTATACAAACATTTGAACATTTTCGTTATTTTGAAAGCCGTTGATCCGGAGCAGTATGTTGTAAGGAATTAACATTGATCTCTACGTTACTTCAGCTGTCTGACCTTGCGAGCCATAGATGTTCATATTTAATTTATTGTCAAATACATATATTAGGTTAAATAAGACAGCAACTAGTTGCAGGGTCGAAGATTTTATTTACGTCCGGTTTGGGGTGATTATCGCCCTTCTTTTGGTTTGTGTACAGGAAAAGAGTTACGTAGTAGTATAGGAAGTATCAATTTTACAGAAAAGAACTGAGTATAATTATAGAAGTATAAGCACAAGAGATGCAGTATACATAACATCATTCTTGAAAAACGGACGAATTTAAAACACACTATATCGCTGAAATCTGATGAAGAAAAGTTCTGAAATACAAAAAAAACATAAATTCATATAAAAGAAAAAAATATGGTTACTTTCATAAACGTGTCCTATATGTTCTATCTGAACATGATGGAATGACCCTGAAGATCAAGTGCAGAGATTATGCCATTTATTGAGTTCTGGCATAATACAGCAAAGCTAATGCAGTGAGTGCTCAGCTAAGATCTACTCTCTTCTGCAAGACGGAAGTAAGTACCAAGACTACGTTAGCAGTGCATCGCTCTATCTTTCGACTAACTTTGTTGTATGGGAGTGAAAGTTGGGTGGATACAGATTACCTTATTCATAAGGTAGAGGTTACAGATATGAAAGCAGCAAGAATGATTGCAGGTACCAATAGATGGGAACAATGGCAGGAGGGTGTCCATAACGAGGAAATCAAAGAAAAGCTGGGAATGAACACCATAGATGAAGCAGTTAGAGCGAACAGACTGAGATGGTGGGTCATGTTACACGCATGGGAAAAGCAAGGTTACCTAAGAGACTCATGAGCTCGGCAGCGGATGGTAAGAGGAGTCGAGGCAGACCAAGAAGAAAGTACTTAGATTCGGTGCAGAATGATTTTGAAGTAAAAGGCATAACATCAAACGAGGCATCAATGTTAGCATTGAATAGGGGATCATGGAGGAATTTTATTAGAGATACTATGCTCCAGATTGAACGCTGAAAGGCACAATCAGTATCTAACAATGATGATGATGATGATGGCATAATCTCTACTCTTGATGTCCATTTTCATTCCATCATGTTCAGATAAAACATTTAGGACACGTTTATTCTAAACTACGGAAGTGAGTGAACAATCTTGCGAAGAAGGTAGTGTGAATGTCCTGTCACATTGAAATGGTCACTTTTTGAAAGTTATGGTAACTTATATTACAAAAAAAAAGTAATCTTAGAGGATTTTTTCCATCTGCTACTCCCAGAAAGGACCAATTCGCTTTCATAAAACCAGTTTCACATGTAACGATTACGTTCAGCGGTACCTATGTAGTGACCTAAGCATCGTTCCTGCCTTCCAAGTTGTCACGTTTCCGGCTAGTAAACAGAATTAGTTCATGGCCGGCCGCGAGGGCGAGGGGACTGCGGCGCGCCAGTCTCGGTCTGCACGGCCACTACGGTCGGAGGTTCGATTCCCCCCTCGGGCATGGATATTTGTGACGTCCTTAGTGTTAGCTTGTTCATAAGTAGTTTGTAAGTTTAGGGACTGATGACCCCGTAGTTAAGTCCCATAAGCTATACAAACATTTAAACATTGGAATTAATTCATTACTTCCTGTGTCTGGACGCTGCGCGGATTTCGCGGCGAACAGAATCGAAAAGACTTCGCTTTAAGTAAACCAGTAGTCAGGGCTACGTTCAAACAGTTAGACACATTTGTTTATATGGGGATCAGATAGAGCCAGCAAACGTCCCGCTGCCGTCTTCTTTCGGCACACACAAACTAACAAAGGCAAGTACCTCTAGTGATTCTGCCGTCTACTTTTATCTCAGCTACGTACAGATTAAAAACGTTCTTTAGACTATACGCGTTGCAGCATTGTCTGTTCTTATTGGCACGTTTCAGTATAGAAAGCCAAAAGAAAACAGTACAAAAGGGTTGGTTATGTTTAGGACACAGAAGCGTAAGATGAGACTGCAAGAATCTCAGTATCCAGAGCTGAAACGAAACATTATTTCTCATGCACTTTTCCGGCTCTAGTGATGGAATGTCTATGACTGTGGGAATTACACCGTTACCTGCAGTTCAAAGTGTCGTGAATTGCGAAATATTCAGACTCGTTTTATGTTTAAATAAAGGCAAAGAACATTTTTAATTTTTTGAGTTTTACAATTTTTTCAAATTCAATTGTTCAAATGTTTGTATAGCTTATGGGACTTAACTACGGGGTCATCAGTCCCTAAACTTACAAACTACCTTATACTAAAGACGGCACAAATATCCATGACCGAGGGTGGATTCGAATCCCCGGCCGTAGTGACCATGCAGACCGTGACTGGAGCGCCTCAGTCCCCTCGGCCACCGCGGCCGGCTACAAATTTTTAATTGTAAAAAAAACTTTGGCATTTGATTGGAATCTTACGCTGCCGTTTGCGAAAAGTGCAACACCGAGAAGGAAAAATCCAAATACCACCACTCTTGGCGAGGGTGTGCAAGCAATAAGTGATTCGTTTTACAGCGAGTGTGTCCGACAGGGTCGGTGTTGCGCCTATTGTAGTCGGTGTAGAGCTGTCACACGAGGTGGAAACAATACAGGGGCTGCCAGTATGACGGGTTGACGTCAAAGGGAACCGTATAGGCATGTGAGCGCTTTCGTACGGGGCAACAGGGTTGTCATACCGTGACATATCGGCTCGCACAGGGCATGCTGCTACGACACTGATGCGTTTGTGGAAGCAGTGGATAGAGGATTGGGAACTGGACCACGGAACATGACCACAGCATGGCCACATCGGACAGTACGGCGTCATCCACAGTGTTGGTTCGTCGTGAACTTGTCTGCCTCGACGGTTCGTCGCCGTCTGCTGCAGGTTGGAATACTGGCACGCTTGCCGTTACGTCGGCTTCCATTGTCCAGAAACCACAAGATCCTCCGACTGTAATGGGCACGGGAACATTGTCACTCGGGCGCTGAGTGAAAAAGCGTAATCTTTTCGGACGAGACCCGCTTCAATGTGTCCTACAGTTATGGACGCATACGTGACCGGCGGTACTGTGGAGAGCGAACCCTGGAGGGCTGCACAGCGGACAAACACCAGGTGTGATGGTATGGGGCACCATTGGTTACAACACCCGATCTCGCCGCACTTTGAGCAGCAAACGGTACCTATCGGTAGTTGTGGTGCTCGCCCCCCCCCCCCTCCCGCCGCGGTGGAGTAGCCGAGCGGTCTAAGGCGCCTCGCTGCGGAACGCGCGGTTGCTCGCCGTCGGAGTTTCGAGTTCTCCCTGGGCATGGGTGTGTGTGTTGTCCTTAGGTTACATCTACATACATACTCCGCAATTCACCGTAAGGTGCGTGGCGGAGGGCACACTGTACCACTCCTAGGCATTTCCTTTCCTATTCCACTCCCAAATAGAACGAGGAAAAAAAGAATGCCTATATGCCTCCGTACGAGCGCTAATTTCTCTTATCTTGTCTTTGTGATCACCACGCGAAATGTAAGTAGGCGGCAGCAAGATCGTACTACACTCAGCTTCAAATTCCGGCAGTCCAAATTTTCTCAACAGAAATTCACGAAAAGAGCGTCGTCTTTCCTCCAGCGATCCCCAATTGAGTTGCCGGAGCATTTCCGTGGGATTGTTTTTCCTACTCATGCTCATCACCTTATATTTTTCTACATTGAGAGCTAGCTGCCATTCTTCGCACCAACTAGAAATTTTGTCTAAATCATCCTGTATGCTATAATAGTTTACCTTAGTTTAAGTAGTTTGTAAGCTACGGGCTGATGACCACTGAGTTTGGTCCGATAGATTTACAAACATTTGCGTATCCCTCCCCCCCCCCCCCCTGCTTTACGCATCTCCTCAGGACAATGCCTGGCCACACATTGCGAGGTATGTGCAGGCCTTTTTCGAAGAGCGACGGGTACTATTGCTTCGCTGACCTGCACGTTCGCCAGATATGTTGCCCCATTGAACAGGTCCGGCATATGGTTGTTCGGCACCTGTGTGTCATGGTAGTCCAATAACTAGTGTCATGGATTTGTGGGCTCGGATACAAACTTCTGGGGGGAGGGGAGGAATTCCTCAAGAACGTATTCAGAACCATTATGATTCAATGCCACAGCGTATAGCAGCTCAAACTGCAGCGCATGGTGGTCACATGACATATTGAAGAGTAGAGCTCGAAGGACATGTACAGATTTGAAAAGGAAATCAGTTCGGTCCCTTAGGTATACAAACATTTCAATATTTTTATTGGTCAAACGATTATTTTTCAGTACTGTCTTCGTAATCAGTCAGGTCCCCACAAATTTTACAATTTATTTTCTGAGGTGACGGGTTCCGATCTTTTGAAAGATTATCATCAGACCATTTGTCACCACACGTCTAGCCGGCTCACCGTCTCGGCAGCAACACGAGCCAAAGAAAGATCGAAACCCATTACCTTACAAAATTAACTGTAAAATTTGTGCGAAATTGACTGGTTCTTATCAATAAAAATTTGTCAGTTCGCTGTTTTCCCAAAGGACAGAAAATGTTTACCAAACTCATCTTCTTTCTTTGTGGTTGGACTATGGATGGATTATGTATTACCCGGCCTTCTCTGCAGCTTACTCCAGTTATTCTCAGAATTTGGAACATCTAACACTATTTGGCATCTCTGTAATTAATTTTTTTCTCAGAATTTGGAAGATCTTGCACCATTCGACACTATCGAGCGCTTTTTTTTTTTTTTTTTTTTTTTTTTTTTTTTTTTTTTTTTTTTTTTTTTTTTTTTTTTCCAGGTAGCAAAATCCCTTGAAGGCGTTCTGATTTTTCTTTGGTCGTGCTTCAGTTATCAAGCGCTTTGCCAGGACTGCCTCGCCCTCAGTGGTTTGGAAATTTCAATGGAATGCTGTGTATACCTTTTAATTTATTTGATTTTACTCGCCTTGATTGCAATCTGAGTTCTAGTTTTAAGCCGGCCGTGGTGGTCGGGCGGTCCTCGGCGCGCCAGTCACGTTCTGCACGACCACTACGGTCGGGGGTTCGAATCCCCCCTTGGGCATGGATATTTGTGACGTCCTTAGTATAAGGTAGTTAATAAGTAGTTTTTTAAGTTTAGGGACTGATGACCCCGTAGTTAAGGAACCTCCACCCCAAACTATCAGATTATCTACCCCCCCTGATGGTAATACAGTAATGGATTTTTCTTTCCATACAGCTTGACCCAATTAAACTTTTCACCTCAAATGTCTCTGGAACAAACAAGATATTGAAGAACGCCTTTCACGGGTATGGATTTGCAGCAAGGGCTTATGACAGTAGGTGCTGTGTGACATTCTAAAACGGAAACAAATAATATGTTGAACACAATTGATTTTTATAATGGACGACTCATGTAGTTTTTATTCAATCAGTAGCATGAAAAATCATAAAAATACTGGGTTTGTAACATCACAATACGTCAGTTACATCCAGAAAAATTGTGGAGCCAATTTAACACTTTAAATAATTGAATCTAGCAGCCAGCGCACGATTATAAGCAGCTTAAGTTACGGTATGCGCCTTTATTTCGTCAAATTCGCTTCGCGGTTTTTCGGGATGTAATTGACGAAATGGGATACAACCAGTTCTTTCTGTGATTTCTTATGTTACCGTCTGCACAGGTAAGAATGTGGCTGTCCATTTAACATAAGTTTGTGTTGAAAATGTTTGTTTACGTTTTCGAGTGTCAAAGTATTTGCTTTCATAAGCCACTGGTGTATGCACATTTCCGCGAAATTACATGACGGTTATTATTATTGTTATTATTATTATTATTATGCAGTGAAGGCTTTCACGACCGGCTGAAGTAACAGTTGTTGTATCTTTCGGGTTATGTGGTCGTGGTCCACGAAACATATCCGTTCCTGACGTTTCGTCCGGAGCTGCGCCGGACATCTTCAGAGGTACTGGTAGCGGTGAGTCTTGCCGACTGACGAGTCGGGCGTCGGAGAGCGGTATAAATACTGTCCAAAGGGGGCGTGGTCAAGTGTTCACGTGCGCAGCAGAGATAAGCCTTGTCAAAGATAAAACATAACTTTCGATAGTCGATGGTCAAAGATAAAAACGTAACTACCTACTCTGAAGAGCCACAGTCCATATGTCATTAAGTTTCATTGTTTCTTCCTTTCTATTAAAATTATCCCTATGTTTGTATATTTCTATTGCTTCTCTGTGCAGTCGGGGATAATAGTTCGTCGCTGTAGATAAAATTTCTGTTTCGGAAAACTTTACTTCATGATTTCCTGATTGGAAAACATGTTCCGCTACAGCTGATTTCTCAATTCTACCTAGTCGGCAAAGACTTTTGTGTTCTTTCAGTCTTGTATTCACACTCCTTTTTGTAGTACCAATATACACTTTTCCGCAGGAACACGGAATTTTGTACACTCCACTAGATGATAGAGGAGGGCGTTTGTCCTTAACAGATCGGAGTGCCTGACTTATCTTTTTTGTTGGTGTAAAAACCGGTCTGATATCGTGTTTACGTAAAATCTTTCCTATCCGATCCGTAACTGTTTTAATGAAGGGGAGAGAAACGGTGTTCTTCCATCGTTGTGTTTTGTTGCTGTCCTTTTGTTTACCTCTCCTTGGTCGCAGAACTCTATTTACTTCTTTCCGTGTATATCCATTTTTCTCAAAAGCCTGCATCAGATGATGTAACTCGGCATCTAGGTGTTCTGGCGTACAAATTCGTTTAGCTCTGTCAATAAGACTTTTAATGACCCCTCTTTTTTGTTGAGGATGATGGTTGGAATCTTTGTGCAAGTATCTGTCCGTATGCGTGACTTTTCGGAAAACCTTATGCTTCAAACTTCCATCTGTCTGTCGCATAACTGAAACATCCAAGAAAGATATTTCATTGTCATTTTCCATCTCCATAGTGAATTGGATCTTTGGATTTACACTATTCAGATAATTAAAGAAGTCTTCCAATGCTTTTTTACCGTGTGACCAAACAACAAATGTGTCATCCACATATCGAAACCAACGATTCGGTTTCTTATTTGCTTTTTCCAGAGCTGACTCTTCGAATTTTTCCATGTAAAAATTAGCGATTGCGGGACCTAATGGGTTACCCATTGCAACACCGTCAATTTGCTCATAAAACTCATCATTCCATTGAAACTGACTCGAAGTAAGGCAGTGTCGAAAGAGAGCGGTCAAATCTCCTGGGAAAAGATCCGTTATATAAACCATAACTTCGTTGATAGGAATCATAGTGAACAACGACACTATATCAAAACTTACAAGAATGTCTCCAGGAGCCAGGATTAGTCCTTCAATTTTCTCAATAAAATGACGTGAGTCTCTTATATAAGAGTCAGTCTTACCAATGTATGGTTGTAGACGAGTTGCCAGATATCTTGCTACTTCGTATGTTGGTGAATTGATAGCACTGACGATCGGTCTCAGAGGAAAATCAGTTTTATGTATCTTAGGTAGCCCATAAAGTCTTGGACACATTGCTTCAGATTTCAATAGGGCTTTCTTATCCTCTTTCTGAATCGAAGTGGATGACTTTATCAGTGCGTTTGTTTTCTTCAGTACGCTGGCTGTAGGGTCTTTCTTCAGTTTTTTATAGTGTCCTGAGGTTAAATGGATCAAAATTTTGCTACGATAATCCTCCTTATTTAAAACAACAGTAGCGTTGCCCTTGTCAGCGGGAAGAACTACTATCTCTTCATCTGTATTTAAATCTTTTAGAGCCTTTCTCTCTCCTTTCGTTAAATTACTGTTCAAGGGTTTACTGTGGCACAGAACTCTAGTGGTTTCGATTCGGATTGCATTAGCAGTTTCTTTGGGGAGGGTTCGAATCCCTGCTTCAACGTTTGCGATAATTTCCTCAACTGGTATTTTCATAGGTGCTATGGCATAGTTTCCTCCTTTTGCAAGGACTGAAATCTCGTCTTGAGATAAGGTTCTTGCTGACTTATTAACAACAGTGCTGGACATCACAATATTATTACTACATTGTACCTTAGATTGTAATTTTTCGAACTTTTTCTTATGCCTGTTAGTAGTTGTTTCCATTATGGGTTCCATGGAGCTAAACGTGAGGTAATCTATTTTATTCCAGAGATCAATTTCTACAGTACTAGAAATGAGTAAATGAAGTTGCAACAACTTACGGTCAACAATATCCATTTCTCGTCTTGTAAAATGAATCCTTTCTCTGAGTAATGCTGATTCTGTATAATCATAAATCCTTTGAACTCGGGCAGTCTGGAATATTCTCTTCTGTTTTAGAAAGTTAGGTATACAAGACGAATCTCTGCAACGTAACAGAAATGTTAAAGTACAAATTAAGTGTGCTTTTTTCTTACGTAATTGTTCCAAACTTCTGACTGATTTTGAGACATCCTCCCCGTAGAGTCTTCTAATCATGCAGTGAAGGCTTTCACGACCGGCTGAAGTAACAGTTGTTGTATCTTTCGGGTTATGTGGTCGTGGTCCACGAAACATATCCGTTCCTGACGTTTCGACACTGCCTTACTTCGAGTCAGTTTCAATGGAATGATGAGTTTTATGAGCAAATTGACGGTGTTGCAATGGGTAACCCATTAGGTCCCGCAATCGCTAATTTTTACATGGAAAAATTCGAAGAGTCAGCTCTGGAAAAAGCAAATAAGAAACCGAATCGTTGGTTTCGATATGTGGATGACACATTTGTTGTTTGGTCACACGGTAAAAAAGCATTGGAAGACTTCTTTAATTATCTGAATAGTGTAAATCCAAAGATCCAATTCACTATGGAGATGGAAAATGACAATGAAATATCTTTCTTGGATGTTTCAGTTATGCGACAGACAGATGGAAGTTTGAAGCATAAGGTTTTCCGAAAAGTCACGCATACGGACAGATACTTGCACAAAGATTCCAACCATCATCCTCAACAAAAAAGAGGGGTCATTAAAAGTCTTATTGACAGAGCTAAACGAATTTGTACGCCAGAACACCTAGATGCCGAGTTACATCATCTGATGCAGGCTTTTGAGAAAAATGGATATACACGGAAAGAAGTAAATAGAGTTCTGCGACCAAGGAGAGGTAAACAAAAGGACAGCAACAAAACACAACGATGGAAGAACACCGTTTCTCTCCCCTTCATTAAAACAGTTACGGATCGGATAGGAAAGATTTTACGTAAACACGATATCAGACCGGTTTTTAAACCAACAAAAAAGATAAGTCAGGCACTCCGATCTGTTAAGGACAAACGCCCTCCTCTATCATCTAGTGGAGTGTACAAAATTCCGTGTTCCTGCGGAAAAGTGTATATTGGTACTACAAAAAGGAGTGTGAATACAAGACTGAAAGAACACAAAAGTCTTTGCCGACTAGGTAGAATTGAGAAATCAGCTGTAGCGGAACATGTTTTCCAATCAGGAAATCATGAAGTAAAGTTTTCCGAAACAGAAATTTTATCTACAGCGACGAACTATTATCCACGACTGCACAGAGAAGCAATAGAAATATACAAACATAGGGATAATTTTAATAGAAAGGAAGAAACAATGAAACTTAATGACATATGGACTGTGGCTCTTCAGAGTAGGTAGTTACGTTTTTATCTTTGACCATCGACTATCGAAAGTTATGTTTTATCTTTGACAAGGCTTATCTCTGCTGCGCACGTGAACACTTGACCACGCCCCCTTTGGACAGTATTTATACCGCTCTCCGACGCCCGACTCGTCAGTCGGCAAGACTCACCGCTACCAGTACCTCTGAAGATGTCCGGCGCAGCTCCGGACGAAACGTCAGGAACGGATATGTTTCGTGGACCACGACCACATAACCCGAAAGATACAACAACTGTTATTATTATTATTGTTTTATTTTCGAGAGATACTTGGTGCGAAAAGTTTGTGGGACACCCTGTGTAGTAAAAAAGTCGAAAAAATAAATTATGTTTTTGTTTTCTTGTAAGTAAATGTCGGGTTGTGGTTTTCATTTCAATCTCCACGTGGCAGTACGATAGCACGCTACATCTACATCTACTTGCGATACACTGCAAATCACATTTAAGTGCCTGCCAGAGGGTTCATCGAACCACCGTTATATTATTTATCTCCCATTCCCTTCTCGAATAGCGCGCGGGAAGAAAGAACCCCCGAATCTCTCCGTTCGAGCTCTGATTTCTCGTAATTTATTCTGATGATCATTTCTACCTATGTAAGTGGGAATCAACAATATATTTTAACATTCGGATGAGAATGTTGGCGATTGGAGTTTCGTAAGCAGCCCACGCCGCAGCGATTAGCGCCGTCGTTGTAATGATTCCCATTCCAGATCCTGTATCATTTCCGCAACGCTGTCTCCCCTGTATCGTGACAATACGAAACGAGCTGTCCTTCTTTGGACTCTTTCGATGTCCTCCGTCAAACCCACCTGATAAGGACCCAACACTGGGCACCAATACTCCAAAAAAGGACGGACAAGCGTAGTGTATGCAGTTTCTTTAGTACTTCTGTTGCATCTTTTAAGGGTTCTGCCAGTAAAACGCAGTCTCTGGTTCGCCTTTCCCACGACATTACCTACGTGTTCATTCCAATTTAAGTCTGAAATAATAGTAATTCCTAGGTATTTTGTGGAGTCTGCGGCCTTCATTTTGATTGATTTATCATGTAAACAAAGTTTAACGGATTTCTTTTCGTACTCAGGTGGACGACTTCAGACTTCTCATTATTTAGAGTCAATTGCCAATTTTTACACCATACTGATATTCAGATCGTTCTGCAGTTGGTTTTGATCTTCAGATGATTTTACTATACGGTAAATGACGGCGTCATCTGCAAACAACCTAAGAGAGCTACTTAGATTTTCCCCTAAATCGTTTATGTAAATAAGAAACAGCAGTGGCCTAATAACACTACCCTGTGGACGCTCGATATCACCTCTGTTTTAGTCGATGCCTTACCATCGATTACTACGAACTGTGTCCTCTCTGACAGGAAATCCCCAATCCAGTCGCAAATTTGGGGCGATATACCATAACCACGTAATTTGATTAAAAGCCGTTTGTGAGGTATGGTGTTAAAAGCCTTCTGGAAATCAAGAAATACGGAATCGATTTGCGCACCCTTGTCGATAGCACCCATAACTTCGTGTGAATAAAGAGCTAGTTGTGTTTCGCATGAACGATATTTTCTAAATCCGTGTTGACCTTGGGTCAATAGAACGTTCTGTTCGAGATCATTCATAATATTTGAATACAGGATATGTTCCAAAACCCTGCTGCAAATTGACGTCAATGAAATAGGCCTGTAGTTTAGTGGGTTACTCCTACTGCCTTTCTTGAATATAGGTGTGACCTATGCTACTTTCCAATCTTTTGGTACAGATCCTTCTATGAGAGAGCGGTTATATATATGGCTGTTAAATAAGGAGCTATCGCTTCAGCATAATCAGATAGAAATATGTGTACACAATCCGGATCAGAAGACTTGTTCTCGTTAAGTGATTTTAGTTGTTGCACTACTCCGATGATATCTACTTCTACGTTACTCATTACGGCCTCTGTTCGTAATTCGAAATCTGGAATATTGGTTTCGTCTTCTTTGGTGAATGAGTCTCTAAAAGCTATGTTTAATAACTCTGCTTTGGTAGCGCTGTCATCGGCAGGATCGCCATTACTATCACGTAGTGAGGGTATTGTTTGTGTTTTGCCCCTAGTATATTTAACATATGACCAAAATCTCTTTGGGTTTTCAGTCAAAATTAGAGAAAGAGTTTCGTTGTGATAAGTATTGTAGGCATCTCGCATCTCGCTCATAGAGAAGCCGAAAGAAAACGTCATGTTTACTTTATTTATTTATAGGTTGCGACATATTGTTTTGGCTCTTCTTCCATCGACATGTTTTGTGACTCGTATTGTGGTATGTGGATTTAATGTTTGCCTGTATTGCAGACGTATAACTGCAAACAAACGAAGCGTATCTGTGAAATTTTACTTTTTTCAGGCGATAAATATTCATGAATACGGCACCTCCCTCCCGCTCCACCCGTCATCGCTATTTTACATGCTATTACTATGCAGTTCACCAGTCACATGTGACAGACATACATTTCTTTAAAATTGGGAACTAAACAATTACAATCTCACGTATGTACTAAAACTACTACCGAGCTAGTCCTGTTTTCACTCCAAGTATTAACACCATCAAATTTCATTCGAGCCTCTGTTCTCCATAAAACTACAGTCACTACACCTGAAATTATGTTCGCTGGACGTGTGCTGTGTTGAAAAGAGTTAAAGAGTTTCAAAAAATACCTAAGGTCTAATTACAGTCACTCCATAGAAAATATATTCGCTGGACGTTTGCTGTGTTGAAAAGATTTTCGACAGATACTTATGCCCTAATCATAATCTGATGACCAATTAATCGCCGGCCGCGGTGGCCGAGGAGACTAAGGCGCTCCAGTCACGGTCTGCACGGCCACTACGGTCGGGGGTTCGAATCCCCCCTCGGGCATGGATATTTGTGCCGTCCTAGTTCGTAAGTAGTTCATAAGTAGTTTGGAAAGTAGGAGGCGAGGTACTGGCGGAAGTAAAGTTGTGAGGCGGCATCGTGAGTCGTGTCGGGATAGCACAGTCGGTAGTGCGCTTGCCCGCGAAAGGCAGAGGTCCCAGGTTCGAGTCCCGGTTCCGGCACACAATTTTAATCTGCCAGGAAGTTTCAGTTCATAAGTAGTTTGTAAGTTTAGGGACTGATAACCCCGTAGTTAAGTCCCATAGACTATAAAAACAGTTGAACATTTTTTGACCAGTTAATCAGTGGGGAAGAACTAGGAGCAGAAGCATAACGCTAACTTTAAAAAACACATGATCGTTGTTTATTGTATTGTGAACAATATTTCAATCTAGCTCCTAGGACTACAAAGCCGTATAGAGAACACACTACTCGGAATTACCAATCTGAAAACTGAATAACAGTGGTCGATACATGATAACTGGTATGTAACTTAGCTATTACAGTCTTATATGACATACAAGAATAATATACCACAGACACTGAATATGTAGGAATATGTTATGTAGATGTACAATACAAATGACATACTGTCAAGCACCAAGCTGCGACTGTAGGTACAATCTGTTTGAAGGAATTTGGAAATGTTGTACTCTTTTCGTACTAGCGTGCTTAGAACAATCTTAATAATATATATAAAAATTGAGGTGTTTATGCCTATATTTAAGTCTGCAGCCAAAAATACACATTGCAAAAGAAAAGTTTTTGTATGTCGTAGAATGCCTATTTTGGTTTTCTTGATGACGACATCCTCCTGTCCCCGCCCGGAGATCCGAATTGGGCACTATTTTACCTCCGGAATATTTTACTCGAGAGGATGCCATCATCATATGTTCATACAGTAGAGTTGCATGTCCTCGGGAAAAGTAATGGCTGTAGTTTCCCCTTGCTTTCAGCCGTTCGCAGTAACTGTGTCAAAGCCACATTAGCTGATGTTACAAGGCCAGCTCAGTCAATCATCTAGACTGTTGCCCCTGTAACTACTGAAGAGGCTGCTACCCCTCTTCAGGAACCACACGTTTGTCTGGCCTCTCCACAGATACCCCTCCACTGTGGTTGCACCTATGGTACGGCTATCTGCATCGTTGAGGCACACAAGCCACCCACCTCGGCAATGTCTGTGGTTCATGGGGGTGGACGTTGCTGTTAAGGCAATTTTGAAGCAAGAAATACTAAACTTCGGATTTAGATTTTTTATTAGAATTTTAAATACATGTGTTACGATATTTTTGGAAATTCAATCATTAAGCGGGTGAAATAAGGGAAAATCTTTTAAGGGAGCTACCAAGACTATTTTAATGCTAGAAATACGAAAATTTAGATTTGGATCCATGGTTAGAATTTTTTTAATGTGTTTCTGGATGTTTTGAATTCTGACATCGATGGTGCAATAGTGGGTGGCAAGTAATATCAAAATACTTGATTAGAAAAGGCATTTTTAAAGCTAAATCTACGAAAATTGATATTTAGAAGTAGAAACAACCAATGCAGACCATCCGTTTACGCGTGTGAGGCAACGGGAATTAAGCTACTTAAAAATAGGTCACATTCGTGGATATTAGTGTTTTATTTCGATTCACTGACTGTTCCGTTGGTTCTTGACAGAATATTTTATTCATTTTTTAATAAAATACACGAGATAAATGTGTTACGTCATTAAGCGGGTAAACACTGCAGACATATAGCAATGCAGCTCTTAAATTTAACTTCCAAACTGCATTTCTATATCTTTGTAGTGTTCACCTTAACTGGCGTAACAGCCGAAAATCGTTTTGTAAAAACAATACATTTGCAGAATATTATATGATTATCTCTTGCGTTTCATTCAAAATTAGTATTTTAGTCAGTAAATTTAGAAAAAGTGGAGAATTCCAAATAAATTACGGAGAAAAATAAATACTTTGTGGCTACCAAACTGCTGACAGCCTTTCGAAATCTAGTAATTAAGCCAATATGTCCAATACGTTGCAGCTTTAAATATTAAATTCTGATTATATTAGACATAATTAAATTACTAGAACTGCCATCATTTGTTAAATCTCGATAAAATGTAACACGTGACGTGTCAAAACGACGGACAAATTTCAGAGTGCTCTATAAAAATTATGACTGACTTGATGTAATTACGACATGACAAGCATATTACAAAAACATATAAACGCGTCGCTTTCTGACAACTTCAGTAGTAATTTGAACAGCGCATTTATCGCCTGAAAATGCAGCCCGAAATTCATGTAATATAATTTCAGCTAAAAAATTAATTTCTTTTCTTTTGTTAGGGAGCCGTTTAGCAACAACAAAGTTTTCCATTGGTACTGTACATTTTGGGCCCCTATGCGTATATCAGTTTTGCCGTGTTCTAGACTGAACGTATAGACATATTAGTGACACATTAGACTCGCAGGACCGAATTTGAAGGCCCCATTTAAGATATTAATACTTAAGATATACTGGATTTTATTAACTCTACAGAGGCACGTCGTGGTTCCTTTGAAAGTGAAGCAACCTGAGCTTGTGCTACATATCCAATGACCTCGCCTTCGACGGACCCTTAGTCTAAGTGATCTTATCCAGCATAACTAATCACCTTCAAGAAGCCGGTAAGACTAACTTCATTAATTACGGAATCAACTTGTCAAATAGAAACTAATGCGTCATTATAGTGACATTACCACTCGTACACGCAAAGACAAAGGGCTATGGGGTGACTTTTATAGCTTCAATAAAGATACGTTGTTTTTTGGTGTGGACTGGAGTCTGATTGTAGAATCACAAGAATGATGACGCATAGAGGGCGCCTTAAAGAAGTCCTGACATTAATAAGATTTTTGTTACTAGCCAAGAAGATGTGATTTCAACTAAATTTTTATACATATCACCGAGTACATAGTCAATATCTGTGTAATATATTAGACCTTATTTCAGACACATTGTTAATAATTCAGGTACAAGGTTCTATTGTTTTACAGAAACCTAAAAGTGCAAAGTGCGTTTACAGTTTTAATTATTTCAGAATCCTGGACTTTTTATATATTGTGGTGTCATTTCTTTCGGACATGTCCGGAATAATTGACACGACATACAGGGTGAGTCGGGAGGAAAGGTACATGCTTTGAGGGTGATCCTACTGGTGACTCTGAAAAAGAACCTTCTGATAAAAATATGCTCTTTTCTTCACCGTTTCCGGACAAAACAATAAAAACAACTAGGAACTGGAATAGTGCTGGCCACAGTGAATTAAGATACTGTTACGTTATGGTTTGTTCAATTGTGTAAGCTTCCTCACAGGAGATGTTCATGGTCAACTTCATGCATTTTGCTGTTGTTGTAGACAGGTGTTGTGTTGCCGAACGGAGTTCAGTTCTGCGTTCCTTTACTTTAGCACAAGCATGTGTCCACTATGCGCTGGTACACTTCATTCTTCTACCACCCTCACTAACAGTAACACCCACCCTTCGACCGATCTAACGTCCAGGATACGTCCTGTCGAGATACTGTGTCACTGGCCTTACGTAATGGTAGGAACTCCGTGATGCTAAAAGTAAATACGACTTCGTGTTTCCAAGGGCATATCCTCAAATTATTCTGGTAAAACTGGTACTGACACCTTAGCAAAGACGACGCTAGGCTTTCCGCATTCCTATTTAATTTCATTCATTTACCCGGAAACAGTTAAGAAACGAAGTTTTTTGTTCAGAATCTCCAATAGTTGTTGTGATCTTCAGTACGCAAACTGGTTTGATGCAGCTCTCCATACTATCCTGTCCTGTGCAAGCCTTTTCATCTGAGAAAATGCACGGTAATCTACATCCTTTTGAATCTACTTACTGTATTCGTCCCTCGGTCTCCCTCTACGGTTTTTACCCCACACACTTCCCACTAATGCTGACGATTCCTTGATGTCTCAGAATGTGTTACACCAACCTATCCTTTCTCTCAGTCGGGATATACCAGAAACTCCTTTTCTCCCCAATTCTGTAGAGCACTTCCTCATTAGTTATGTATTTTACCCATATAGTCTTCATCATTTGTCTGTAACACCACTTTTTGAAAGCTTTTATCATCTTTTTGTCTGAACTCCTTATCGACCACGTTTCATTCTAATACAATGCCACACTCCAGACAAATGCTTTCAGAACGGACTTCCTAACATTTAATCTAATTTCCTTCCCTAGCCATTCTGTATTTTATATTCTTCTTTACTTCGGCCATGATAAGTTATCTTGCTACCCAAATAACAAATTTCTTCTACTAATTGTCTCATTACCTAATCTAATCCCTTCAGTATTTTCTTTGGTTAATGCTCATCTTATACCTTCCTTTCAAGACGCTGTCCATTCCGTTTAATTACTCTTCCAGGTCCTTTACTGTCTCAGACACAATTACTATGTCGTCAACAAACCGCAAGGTTTTTATTCTCTCCCCCTGGAATTTAATTCCCTCTCCAAATTTCTCCTTGCATTCTTTTACAGCTTGCTCAATGTACAGATTGAATAACACTGGGGAAAGACTACAACCCTGTCTTACTCCCTTCCCAACCACTGCGATCCTTTCATGCCCTTCGACTCTAATAATTGCTGTCTGTTTTTTATGCAAGTTGAATATAGCTCTTCGCTCTCTATATTTTACCCCTGCTACCTTCAACAACTGAAGAAGTCAACAAAAGCTCAAATACTCAAATTCTAAAACGTAGGTTTCCTTTTCCTTAATCTATCTTCTAACATGAGTCTTAATGGGAGTATTGGCTCGCATATTCCTACATTTCTCCTAAATCCAAATTGATCTTCCCCAAGGTGGGATTCCATCAGTTTTTTTCCATTCGTCTGCAATAATTTGTGTTAGTATTTAGCAACCATGACTTACTAATTGATAGTCCTGTAATAGTCACATTTGTCTGCACTTGCGTTCTTAGGGTATTTCCCGTGTCTCATACAGTTTGCAGACCAGGTGGAACAATTTCTTCATGACTGGCTCTCCTGACTATTATAGCAGTTAAGACGGAACATCATCTACTCCATGGGGCCTTGTTTCTACTTTTCAGTGTTCAGTCAAATTCTTATCGCAATATTGTATCTCCTATCTCATCTTTACTTCGTCTTATATTTCTATAATAATGGCTTCAAGTTTATTTCCTTCGTATTGGCGTTCTGTATATTTCTTCCAACTTTCTGCTTTCCCAATAGTATCGCCCCTAAAAGCCTATACCTATCCTCCTGCTCATCCTGTATATAAGTATTCGATCCTTCCTTCACTGCGGATGCCCACCTCGTCCGGATTCTTACGGTAATCGGCGATATGCCGCGAGTAAGGAGTGAAAATGGGAGGGAGCACACTACTTTAATAGTGTGCTGTTAAGGTGAAAGTTTTCTCTGACGGGAGGCGCGCTAGGTATCCCGCGCTAACGTCGTTATTACTAAGCCCCCCATGGCGTAGTGATCAACACGTCTGCTTAAAAAGCTGGAGGATCCAGGTTCTAATCCCGGCTGGACATAAATATTCAGCTGTCCCGAATCATTTTGTTTCAGTGCCCACTGGGAGCTACCGTCGTAAATTTCTTTGTGGGTTGACGTACGTTTCTGGTGACTAGTTTCATACAGTGCTTTCTTTTAATTACTCGAGTTAATTTCTTTGAAATCATCCACAAATTCATTATAGGCTTACTGTTTCTGTAATTGAAACTGCGCTACACAATGTAAAATGCAAAGGCAATCTAAACTCTACCTTTCGAGGTAAACTACTCCACCTCAATTTCCGCAGGCGAAAGTTGACCATAATTTCAGCAACAGTTTCTAGCCTTTCCTCGTTGAGCAGTTGCGTAGACGCGCCCCTGCCGAATATTTAACGGCAGACCTGCGGAGCAGATGCATATTTATAGCGCAGCTCGGCAGAACGCTGACGATAACCACGGCGCACACTGCCTGCCGATTTTTTTGTTTATTTACTGTGCCAAATATTCGTTACCTCTTCCATCCAGGTGTGTGAGTTTAAGCAACGAGAAACCTTTTCCTTGCGGCGCTCGGGTGAAAGTTACGCTGCATCGCTAAACCTCAACCCTGCCTGTTGCCCCGCACTGCTATAAATGTTCAACAAAACTCGTACGGAGAGAGTGAGATAGAGAATAGAATATTCTGAAGAGCAAAAATTCATTGTTCACTATTTTTTTTTCTAATAAGTTAAATCACAATGGCAAAAAATGCGACATAAAAATATAGATTTTCTGTGATTCTTGAGTTTCTCCCAGCGTATTTGATAATCAAAATACCCACGGGTGTACTGCCGGTCTATAGTGTCCAACGGGCACAATATTTCGGCGATCATACATGTCGCCATCATCAGGTGAACTGACGGACTGAGCTCCTGGAAACGCGCCGGCACGGAGATCCTCACGCTACGGCGGCTCGAAGGGAACTGGGTTCTAGCCCGGTAGCGGGCGATTTAAATACCCTCGGCCCGCGGAGGATCGTCGAGGATCGATGCATTGAACACCAGAGGCACACACGATTGATGTATCCGAGAAAGTCTGCGATCGCTGAACATTGTTCGTCGGAGAATCATGCGATGGAGTATGAACGCACTAGGATTCTGGTACAGACGTCGAGATGGACAGCGTCGGTAGAGAGGACATTGAAATTCGCACAAGTGACGACCTCATAAACCGTGACTGTGGCTGTAATCTTAGCAAAGCTTGGGAACCAGCGATTGAGTTAATTAAGAGTAAATCTAGCAAACGTAACGAAGTGACGGCCACGGCGGACAGAGCCCTCACATCGACGTCATCTCAGACGCCGTCGCAATCGGTTCCACTGCGTGACCGCGGCGCGGGGAGCGGACCGCGGAGGGGTCGCTCCGCGGGCCGAGGGTATTTAAATCGCCCGCTACCGGGCTAGAACCCAGTTTCCTTCGAGCAGCCGTAGCGTGCGGATCTCCGTGCCGGCGCGTTTCCAGGAGCTCAGTCCGTCAGTTCACCTGATGATGGCGACATGTATGATCGCCGAAATATTGTGCCCGTTGGACACTATAGACCAGCAGTACACTCGTGGATATTTTAATAGTTTTCTTTTTAGTCGGTCTTAGAGCATCGATAAATTGTAAGAATAACATTTTTTCTATCAGTTTGGGCTCTAAAAAATTTTGTTTTCATTACTTGTTTCGGCCATTTCCAATTTTTCAACTGCGTGTAAAAGGTAAATAACAATACATCATGAGCTACAATATGAAATTCATGCAACTACCTCAGAATTTAACTTAGTACAAACCCCGTGGATGCTATAGCAGCACATACAGGTACATATATAAGCAGAGCAAGGTAATAACACAATGACATTATTTCGTTGTTAAAATGTCACATTTAGCTAGAAGCGCCAAGAATATAAATCTAGCAATGTTTACTACAAATCACGCTATATACACTTGTTGATAGGATATCTGTGCTGTCAGAGTTCGAAACAACGCTGCGTGGGGAAATTCGAATTTCAGATGTCAATATCTCCGTTCTATTGATCGCAAAATATGAGGGATAGTTCTGGCTAACGCTTGACGTAGTGATCATTTACATACCTATGAGAAGAATTAGCATACTGTAGCCATCCTAAAGCACACGATCAAAATTTAAACATTACACACTTCACTGCTGACCTCTGCGATACATATCCTGAAAACTCTGCACGAAGTCTTCCTTTGGGATGGTGTTCAACAGCCTCGTCACGTTTCGTTGGATGTCAGGAACATCGTCAAATCTCTTTCCCTTCAAAGCGAGTTTGAGTCGGAGTATAGCAAGAAGTCTGGAGGATTGAGATCCGGTGAGTATTGTGGATGTTAAAGTAGCACAACGATCGCAGACACACACAGCCAAATCGTCAAACAGTCCCTGGCAAAAAAGGGGTTGGTCCAACTTGAACATCCATCATACTCGCCGGATATCAATCCTCCAGATTTCCTATTCCCGCGTCTCAAACTCGCCTTGAGGAGAAAGAAATTTGGTGATTTCCGCCTTCTTGACCAAAAATATTTGCCTTGCGCACATATTTCTGATTTTTGTTTCAGTGTGTGTGTGTGAGAGAGAGAGAGAGTGAGTGAGATGAGAGAGAGAGAGAGAGAGAGAGAGAGAGAGAGAGAAAGGGAGGGGAGTTGGGGGAATGAAGGATATGAGTGGAGACCAGACAGATGCTTTTGGAGTCTGAATCCCCTGCGAACTTTAAGAACAAGACGTTTGCCCACTTTTCTGTTTTTCCTGGGGAAGAGGTTAAAAGCCAGAACAAACTATCCACTGGCAGAGAGGAAACCATGGTGAGTGAAGCGGCAGACAACAGATTGTGAGAAACAGAGTGGCAACGTGAGAGAAAAAGAATGGTTCAAAGGCAATGAGAGATAATGAAAGTGGCAAAGAAGGAGACTGTTGGAAAAGAAGATCGAGAGAAATTGATAAAAACAGTAGTAGCGGAAGAGAGAGGACGGAGAAACTGACAACAAGGATATATATATATATATATATATATATATATATATATATATATATATATATATATATATATATCCTGGGTGTTACATACAGGTACGGCGAAACTTTCAAGAAACATTCCTCACATAAAGAAAGAAAATATGTTATGTGGACATGTGTCCGGAAACGCTTAATTTCCATGTTAGAGCTCATTTTAGTATTTCTCATGTTCTTCCACCTACAGTCACTGGAGCACGTTATCATGAATTCATACGGGATACTCTACCTGTTCTGCTAGATCATGTGCCTTTACAAGTACGACACAACATGTGGTTCATTCACGATGGAGCTCCTGCACTTCAGTCGACGTGTTCGTACGCTTCTCAACAACAGATTGGTAGAGGCGGACCAATTCCATGGCCTTCACGCTCTCCTGACCTCAACCCTCTTGACTTTCATTTATGGGGACATTTGAAAGCTCGCCGGCCGCAGTGGCCAAGGGGACTGAGGCGCTTCAGTCACGGTCTGCACGGCCACTACGGTCGGGGGTTCGAATCCCCCTTCGGGCACGGATATTTGTGCCGTCCTTAGTCTTAGGTAGTTCATAAGTAGTTTGTAAGTTTAGGGACTGATGACCCCGTAGTTAAGTCCCATAGACTCTACAAACATTTGAACATTTTTTGAAAGCTCTTGTCTATGCAACTCCGTTACCAAATGTAGAGACTCTTCGTGCTCGTATTGTGAACGGCTGTGATACAATACGCCATTCTCCAGGGCTGCATCAGCGCATCAGGGATTCCATGCGACGGAGGGTGGATGCATGTATCCTCGCTAATGGAGGACATATTGAACGTTTCCTGTAACAAAGTGTTTGAAGTCACGCTAGTACGTTATGTTGCTGTGTGTTTCCATTCAATGATTAATGTGATTTGAAGAGAAGTAATAAAATGAGCTGTAACATGAAAACTAAGCGTTTCCGGACACATGTCCACATAACATATTTTCTTTCTTTGTGTGTGAGGAATGTTCCTGAAAGTTTGGCCGTACCTTTCTGTAACACCATGTATAGACAGGAGCACTAAGAGGGAGATGCAGTGTATGAAAACTTCTGTATAGTGTGGGTACTGCCAAAGTGTTTTGTCAGGAAGGCACAATGAGGACTAAGACTTTTGGGTCTCCACTTTTCTGTCAGAGTTGTTTAAGTAAGAACATGTTTGCCTTTTGTGCAATGTTTTACAGTATTATGTTTGAAACAAAAACCAGTATCTCACATAAGCAAAGCAGAGTGTTGTTTCATACAATCATCAACACGTTTTTAATGGACGGAACATAAATATTTATACAGCACATATTCGGTACAGTATCCAAAGGCGATTCTAATGGCCTCGGTTCTCAGAACTAGCTTAGTTATATTCTTTTTTTAATTCTATAACCTCATGTATATATTGTAGAGTTGCGATTTTTTAAATTATACAACAACGATGTTTCAATACCTGTTACTAAAGGTAATCCCCATGTTTGTATTACCCTCCATCATATAGAGTTGTATGAGTATCATGTAGTAGTTCATTTCTTTCATCGTGTTGTGTTTATTTTAAATGCATCTAAAAATAGGTAATGCCTGAATCTGGTAGTGCATATTAAAAATGAGAACATAGCGAGGTTTAAAAAAGTCATTCTTCATTAAAACAGCGACACAGAAGAAAATGCTCGCGTAGCGTTATTGGAGGATAGACCCCCATTTGTTATTTTGTGTCATCCAAGTATTTTTGAACTGATCAAGACAACACAACACGTAGTCCTAAGCGGATAAAAACTCCATCCGCACCGGGAATCGAACCCGCTCTCGGGACCGCAATGATTACCATTTTTTCTTTTCTTTTTCTAGCCGCCTTCTTTGTTATTTTTCATTTTGCGTCCACGAACATATTGCTCACAATATGGTCGTAGAAGCACCGAACTACTCGCTGTTAAGAGGAATTTCGTTACGCGTATTGCCAAATGCATTGAAGTCGAAGGACATCATTTTGAGCATTTATTGAAGTCATGAGATAATTACAGGTAGTCACGCAATAACAGTATGTGTTCTCATAAAAGTACATGTATCCCATTGGAACAACCGAAATAAAGTTCAAACGTACCTACGGTCTGTTTTTTAATTTTAAAAACCTACCTGTTACCCACTGTTCGTCTGAAATTGTGAGCAATATGTTTATGAATATTAGAGCGCCATCTATTGCAAAGCGAAAAAATTGTTCCACATAAAACATTCTTAGTTATTTACGTACTAGACGAACATGTAATAAAAATGGGGATACCTATTTTTTTTTAAATGCAGTTAATATCCGTTTGACCTATGGCAGCGCCATCTAGCAGGCCAAACATAGAGCCATCTGTTTTCCCCCTTCAATCTACAAAAGCTTTGTTCTTTGTAGTTTTTTCGATTGATGCTTATTTCAAGAGATATATGGTCCGTTCACTGTCAATGGACTTCCCTGTATAACTACTGATTCAATGTGTCAGGTATTACTATGAATGAATCGTGAGTTGTTAAAATATAGCCTTTAGTGGTCGGTGTATATATATATATTACTCATTTCTCTCAATTGCATGATGTAACTTTGTTTGCTAATAAAACTGTAACTGCAGTTTATTTGTTTTTCATAACTGTATAAAAATGTTTTGTTTATTTTTTTCTGCATTGATTCTGACTGAAAGAGCTTTCTAAGAGGAAATGTAGTATGAAAATATATTGCGTGGCTCGTTGGCACGTAAACGTAGAGTGCAATATCGATAGTGACAGTGAGCAGCGATAAACAGAGAGAGAGAGAAATATTGTGTTGTGTATGGGAAGCATGATGGCGAAAATCCGCATATTATTCATGTGAGACGATACGTTATGCGGTACAGTAAAACGAACTATACTACTGTCAATTTTTATAATAACGGTAGCGATTGGTGAAGTTTCGAGTTGTCAATATAGACAGGAATATTTGGCAGTTGGCGTGTTGCTAAATGGACTGCATCACACTCGATACCGACAATGCGTTCACGAGTGGACGATATAAACACTGTCGCTGTATGAGCGAAGTTATTTTCGTCTGTCATCGCCTCGTGACAGTTCATGTTCTATAAACCTTGTTATTCTTTGTGGTCGTCATAAACAGAAATCACCCGCGGTCTGGGCGTTCTTAAAATAGACTATATGATATCCCACATTAACAATGCCTTTGGGAGTGGACAATGCAAACATTACTACCGCGTGAGTGAAACTATTTTTTCTTTTAATCACAATCGAAGAAATGTGACTTTACAAAACTATGCAAAACGTAAAAGTTAAGTGAACTGCTGAATGTTATGGCCGTAGATGTTCGGTGAACTATGTGAGTTGTATGCAAGAACATTTCCATTGACTGTGAATTCGCAATCGCGGTAATTGTTAATAACTTTGACTAACTGGCACATCGTAATCGGAAGTGTCACAGACAGTGCACAATGAACTGATACGAGATTTGTTTTGATGCTAAGGAAGCGTCAGTTGTATATTCCGCCAAGAAAATGCGACGAACAGCGCTGCAATAAGTTCGGATTGGGCATCAAGACACACCGCCATAACACAATACTTTCAGCATAGATCAGATAATCTGCAACGCTTGGGCTCGCTCTCTTTCAAGACTTTTCTTTCAGCAAGATAATATTCTAAATTCATTCTTTGTTCATTATGGTACTGTTCTTTTCTTTTTTGAACATAGTATTGCAAAACCAATAAAATTCACTAGAATCATTCTTCGTTCATTATGTCTTTTGGACATCATATTGTAAAACCATTCAAGTTCACTTTAAGCCTAATTGTTTCGTATCATTTTTCTTTTCTATTTTCTCACTCACATAAAATAATTTTAAATGAGATTCTAGCTCTCACTGTAGATATTGCTGGACCTCTATTAGCCATAAGTAATTTTCCGTTCCTTCAACAAATTGTTTATTTTAAGCCAATGCTAGTATTGCTGCTTGTATTTTTGTGCCTTTCCAAGGAAAGTGTTATGAGGGTGTGTGCGGTATATTTTTTTAATTGTGTATAAATAAACCTTGCTCTGTAACTGTTTTCCCTACAGAGTGTAGAACAAGCTGTTACCAGAAAAAATTGTCATATTGATTTAAGGAATGGCAACGTGGTAATGTTTTCTGTATTGTAAAATGAAGCTTAGAGTTTAACGTCCCGTCGACAGCGTGGTCATTAGAGACGGAGCTTACGCTCGGAGTGTTTGGGTAAGGATATGGAAGGAAATCGACCGTGCCCTTTTCAAAGGAACCATACCGGCATTTGCCTGGAATGATTTAGGGCAATCACGGAAAACCTAAATCTGGATGACCGGAGGTGGATTTGAACCACCGTCCTTCCGAATGCGAGTCCAGTGTGTTACAACTGCGCCACCTCGCTCGGTTTTTCTATATTGTGAAGAGGGTAATAAGACATGGAGAAATATGTAATATAGTTTCGACTGTTTATGGCACTGGAGGGACAATACATGTACATACATATTTCAGTTACTTATAGAGAAAAAATTATTATTATTATTATTATTTTGTGACTGTGTTGAAAAGCGAGTTAGTGCGGTTTCAAACTATTAAGTGAGTGGCTACGATATTTTCCACACAATCAAAATCGCGTTCATTTTCTGGAATACAGAAAGGCCTTATCTGGTATCTTAATAACAATAATAGATCTCAGCCGTTTTGGTAATTTCGTACAAATATGCAATTTTAAAGAGCGCGGATACAAAAAGGTAAGTAATTATTATTAAAATAAATCATTGATGGTCACAAAAATGAAGGAGTAAAAGTCCGGACTTTCACCTAAAGTGTGATTTTTGAACTTCAATCCACAAGGAGTAATGCGTAATTAGTTATAGAAAACTGAACACTAAAAGTGAACGATTTTGCTTGATATTTGTGAGACCATTTAGTCGGTGACAATTCATAATAATAACCACATTTCTTTCCAAATTTGTCTGTTTAATAGCTATACAAAAGACCCGTTGCTTGAAATTTTTTATTGCAACCTGCGGAAATGAGGAGTGTGGCGTTTTGTCACTACAGTTGCGCCTGCAGAGCTACAATGTTCATTTCTTAACAGGGCAAGTGTGGAGAGAATTGCAGAAAAGGTATGTCACCCAAAGTGGTTGAACAGTGCTCTTCAGGAAGTACGTAAGAGCCGAGGAAGCAATGTAGGAAACTAACGTAAATTCAGAAAGGGATCAATGAAAAGAAGTAAAAATTCGTCTGCTCATGACACTACAATTGCGTTAGCAACGATTTATCAGATCACTTGAATGGAATGGGTAGAGGCTTGGAAAGAGATTACAAGGTTAACGCCAAGAAAATTAAAGCAATGTTAATGAAGTATTTTCGAATTATAACAAATCCGAAAACCAGGAACGCTGGAAGACTTGTAGAGCATGAGGTGAGAGGGGTGGAAAACCGTACTACATCGCTCTAGTTGAAGTTGGGGCGAATCAACTATTTATAGGATTGTGGAAAGCTGTAAACTTCATGTTTGACCGGTCAGTAGTTTCAGTAATTTTAGGGCTACTGTGGGCTTTCTTTGGAATGGTTAGTAGATGGGGCTTCCATGTTTGTTGGCGATGAAGTGATAGACCGAGATATTATAGTGTCTTTGTCAATAGAATGGCACAGTCATAGGTGCTGAGGTAAAAGTCTTTGGAAAATTAGTTGCGCCTTCATCGCTACATGATTGTGCAGGAGAAATCCCGCTAACGTAACATAATGTAAAATCGTTCGGAGAAGGAATTTTCGCTAAGGTGAACATGCTATAATCGCGCTAAGTAGCAAAAATGTTTTCACTCGAATAAAGCATAACTTTGCCGTAAGTAAGCCACAACAGCTGCTCAGATGGTATCGCTACATTCCCAGAGTCACGGTCCGAATTAGATTAGATTAGATTATATTAATACTTGTTCCTTAGATCATGTATACGACATTTCGTAATGATGTGGAACGTGTCAGTTTAGTAAATTTTGTCTATACTTGACAATCTATATTTTAAGAATTTTTTTGTAAATTTTTTTTTTTATTTATTTATTTTTATTTTTTATATATTTTTTTATGTTTTATCTAAAAATTCATCTACATTGTAGAAGGAGTTGCCATTCAGAAATTCCTTTAATTTCCTTTTAAATACTAGTTGGCTATCTGTCAGACTTTTGATGCTACTTGGTAAGTGACCAAAGACTTTTGTGGCAGCATAATTCACCCCTTTTTGAACCAAAGTTAGATTTAACCTTGAATAGTGAATATCATCCTTTCTCCTAGTGTCGTAGCTATGCACACTGCTATTACTTTTGAATTGAGTCTGATTGTTAATAACAAATTTCATGAGTGAATATATATATATATTGTGAGGCTACAGTGAGTATCCCTAGATCCCTAAATAAATGTCTGCAGGATGCTCTTGGGTGGGCTCCAGCAATTATTCTGATTACACGCTTTTGTGCAATGAATACTTTTTTACTCAATGTTGAATTGCCCCAGAATATGATCCCATATGAAAGCAGTGAATGAAAATAGGCGTAGTAAGCTAATTTACTGAGATTTATATCACCAAATTTTGCAATGACTCTGATAGCATAAGTAGCTGAACTCAGACGTTTCAGGAGATCTTCAATATGTTTCTACCAATTCAGTCCCTCGTCAATGCAAACACCTAAAAATTTTGAATATTCTACCTTAGCTACAGATTTATGTTCAAAGTCTAAATTTATTAATGGTGTCATGCCATTTATTGTATGAAACTGTATATACTGGGTTTTATCAAAGTTTAATGAGAGTCCATTTGTAGAGAACCACTTAATGACTTTCTGGAAGATATCATTTACAATTTCATCAGTTAATTCCTGTTTATCAGGTGTGATAGCTATACTTGTATCATCAGCAAAAAGTACTAGCTTAGCATCTTCATGTATGTAGAATGGCAAGTCATTAATATATATTAAGAACAGCAAAGGACCCAAGACCGAACCTTGTGGGACCCCATTTTTATTAACTCCCCAGTTAGAAGAATTAATTGTCTCATCTACATCATGTGAACTGCTTATTTCAACTTTCTGCACTCATACCACAATACTTAAGCTTATCTAGAAGAATCCCATGATTTTCACAATCAAAAGCCTTTGAAAGATCACAAAAAATCCCTACTGGTGATGTCCGGTTATTCAAAGCATTTAATATTTCATCAGTGAAGGTGTATATAGCATTTTCAGTTGAAAAGCTTTTTTGAAAACCAAACTGACATTTTGTTAGAACTTTATTTATACTAATATGTGAAGCGGTGCGTCGAATCTCGCCGATCGGACCAGTCGATCCGTAGTTTTATGAGGAACCCTAGCTTGTCCTAAGAGTGACGTTTCGCACGACACGTCGAAATTGATTTGCTTTGCCGTCCCGAAATAACAGCGCAACGCACGACAGTGAATCAGTTCGCAAGGTTTCGCCATCGATGGGGCTCCAACGCGTCGACTCGTCTTTCAATTCCGCGATATTGCATCTCTCTCTCTCTCTCTCTCTCTCTCTCTCTCTCTCTCTCTCTCTCTCTCTCTCTCTCTCTCTCTCTCTCTCTCGCCCGCTCTCCTCCCTCGCTCCTGTCCGATTTATCGGTTTCCAATTACGTCTTCTAAAGCTACCTGTAAGCTATAGCGTATGGAACAAAGCAACGCCCAGTAAATAACTTTCTTTATGTCATTCATCAAGACCCTGTGGCTGTGACGCCGAAAATATTGTTTTGTGAAGTGCGCTACTGAATAAGCCTTATTAGTGTACTAAAAAGAAAATTTCGCAAAGACGTTCATCTGCAAGGTGCAATGACACGTTTTCTACTAGGCAGGTGCTGTATCCACCTGGTTACAGTGGATATCGGAGCAGCAGTACCATCGTGCACACTCCCAGCCAGAAACAAATTCTCAACTTATACCCTACACTACTATCGTAGTGTCGTTTGCTCGAAGCCACGGTTAGTCGACTCCCGTATTGAGCTGCAGCCTCGTCTGCAACCGTATAGACACGTAAGGATATATGATATAGACATGTACTAAAGAACAAACACCACAGAATAGTAAATATTTTATGAGGTGGTAGTATTGAAGAATTGTAATAAAATGACGTGTAAGAAGTATGTAACTTTTTATTGATATGGTGTCTGTTTTTCGGACATGTCCGTCATAACAGACCCATTTGGTTGACAATGAAGTCCGTAATTTTACCAATTAAAAATATTTAAACATTCCGTCCGTTTCAGGGAATGAAATAAATACAACTACAAACTTGAAAATATGTCTCGACCTGCATTCGAACCAAGATTTTCCGCATCGGGCCAGCTGTCGCCTTAACCAATTAAGCTATACATGCAAGCTTCCCTCCTTTCCCAAATTCGCAACTTCTCGAAATGTTCACATGTTTGGAATTCTATAGGACCAAACTACGTTGGTCATCAGTCCCTAGTCTTACAAACTACTTAAACTGAGTTACACTAACCTAAGGACAACACACATGTAGACATATCCATGCCGGAGGGAGGATTCGAACCTCCGACGCGGGAAACCGCGCGACCCGTAACCTGGCGCTCCATACCGCTCGGCTACTCCCTCGAGGCGCAACTACTCGCATTGAAATTGTCAACTGCCTCTTGGTTCACACAATTATTCTGTTATTGACAAGGTGTCCGTTCTTTCGGAAATGTCCGAATGCGGACGCCTTAACACGCTGTAATCCAGTATAGATAGCGAGCAAGAGGAACTAATAGGCAGTGGGCATTACTACCGTAGTATGCTAGAAGTTGAGAATTTATACAGGAAGGAGAATGTGCCTAGACAGCCTCTTTGGTTAAGCCGACCACTGGCCCGAAGAGGAAAATCCGAGTTCGAATCCCGATCCAGCACAAACTTTCAACTTGTCGTTGAATTTATTTCATTGCCCTGAAACGGTCCAAATATTCCAATATTTCGAATTTATCTGATTTTTTATTGAGTACAAAGATACACGTTTTAATATATAGTCGAAACAAAGCAAACATTGAAGAATCAGTGAAAATGTCCTCATTTACCTTTCAGTTCGTCTTTGTTCCATACCAACAGCCGTATCTCTGTGCTCATTAAAAAATTGTACTCTTGTTGTATGCCATTTTCTATTGCAATTCGTATTGTGGTGCATTTTGCACTACACTAAAGCGACATTGGTTATGTATACATCACCTTGTTGTCTTGGTCGTTCAGAGATCTCTTAGATTTCGTAGCTCGCCTGCCTTTAAATCATTATGAAAACATCAGGACGTCGGGTTGTAAGCTGTATGACTAAAACAATGTGACCATTTTTATTCACAAAGATATTTATTAAAACAAACGACTGGCACTGTATAAACACTGAACAAAGACGCTATTACTGACTCATGACTGACTTCTAGACTAACTGTGTTCGCGCCAATTCGCGCGTATTAGTACATATTATATTTTGGAGAACATTCTAGAAGCAGGAACTAGTTAAATACAGTTTTATGAAATATGTAAATTGCGAGCGTGAAGGTCGGGGTGAGAGTTTAAAATAGAGAAAGTCTAATTTTTAAAACTCACAACCACCAGTTGCGAACCAAATTCCTAAACATGCAAAAACACTGGAACTGTGATTGCGACTGTTTGACTCGTTTTCTATGGGATGATATCACACGTTCGCAGCTTTCCTTCCCTGCATATGATCAACAAAACAAATTAATAATAAAATCAAGTTCATGAGAGAAAGGGGTGTACTAACTAATATTTTTGAAACACTTGAAAGTTCACTTTATGTTGTTTATTTCACAATATTAGATCACTGTGGCTGATACGTTTGTACGTCGACACATTTATCAAATAAAGTTATAGCTTGTGAGTCCCCAGACAAAATTAATATTTGTCGCAAATTGTTTTCACACCATGTGGCTGTCTCAAACACCGTTTATGTTCATGCCTATGCGACGACACGTGTTACATTAACAAACCTCAGTCACTTTAATTCAATGCGATTCACACCTTGTTCCACCGGCTAAATATTCACAAACACACAGTAGCACTCGATTCAACTTGGTGCAGTCTACGACGAGCACCCACACTTGGCGATTGCCACACACAAATCTATAACCTCCACCTCGAGGTCCACATGCCGACTGATGCAGAGCGACGCCGCCCGGCCAGCTCCCCACGTGCTCCGGAGTCGTCACTTCCTGCCCTCGGCGCGCGCGTGCAAATAGCTCAACTGCCGGGGTTTTTTCCCCTACGTCATCAACTTCCCCATGTGAGCTGTTCTAACCGATTTGCCAACGTACAGCGCTCAGCCAATACATTCCTAAAACTTTACTTAAAATCAAAATAATTACACTACACATTAAATAAATGTCTTTTAGGTTTTTATATTGGTATAAACATCCTTTGTACTATTTATCATAATCGTGCAATTTCTTATAACACAGATAAGTAATTTAACTGAATACTTCAAGATATAATACACAAGATTAATTGAAAATAAAATGAGAAATAGTTAATACATTATTTTTATAAACAAACATTGCCATGCTAGTTGTGTAACTGTCTTGTATTCATTGGTAATTTATTACTTTTCATTGTCAATTAAACATATTACGCCTGATGTGACTATATCAACTAATGTATTGTTCATTTATCAACAGGCTATTTTGTAATGGGGGGCCTTAAAGGTTCCTAACTGCATCGTATTACTTCAAATGCCAGTAGTATTAGAATATTTTATTTCACGCTGTGCACTGCACTGTGCCTGGCACTCGCCATTGTCCCTCTCTCCCCTCACCGGAAACGAACCTGGAAAATCTTAAGCTGGAACAAGCCACCAACGTCGGCCTGCTCGCTGGCCTCCCGTCAGCTACAAGCACACAGCAAATCTCAACGTGGAGAATTTCTTCCTATGGCCTAACTATAAATGTTGTCACCCAACTGTGTACATACATTGCTACCATAATTAATAAGCTTAAAATTGAGTAACATTTAGTGCATTGGCATGGTCAATGCTTGCAGTGAACTTCATACTGTTTAATTATCAAATGCTATTAATTACCAGTATTTCTATTAGGCGGTAATCTTACAAAATCTAGTACAAAACAATATTATATGAAATTGTTAAATATCAAATCATTACAATTATATTAAAAGCATTTTCATGAAAAAGCAAAATCAATAATGTGAACATAAGTATTTTACGATTACAGCAGTACAAATATTTATGATTTTTATATTTCCGAATTTACAATAAAATATTGACATCAAGTTAAGCAGAGTATGACATAATGCTGGTCTGAAACCGTTAGTGACGAAATTTGTGTTAAATTACATGGTTACATAATATTAGTCTTACGATTTTTATATTCAAACATTCTACTAAAATTTTCGTAAAATACCTTGTACAGTCTTTCATCGTATTATGTTTTATGAATAATTTTCTAATTACACATGAAAGAAAAGTTTTAGTTAAAATAGGTATCGAACACTGAAATTGTCCAAACGAAAGGGATTTTGTAGGGTATATACATTACAGTGTATAATAGCAAATCCTGAAATATTTACTATTCCTCCTGAAACGTCCTGTATATGTTCGCACATTTTGACGTGAATATAGCTATACACAGACAGTTGGAGAATAATTGTTTCCTACCCGTAACGAAATGTGGTGGCGACAAGAACGGTATCGAGCCACCCCTTAAAGTAACCACGCCAACTAAGTACTGTTGAACAATACAAGATAGCGTTTCAAAGTTATAGTATTCTTTTATGTCCCAGCCTCGTCGCCGCTTTTGTGTCTCGTTTTCGCCGTAGGTGTCGGTGGCCGAGTAGAAAGACCGACACAGGAATAAAGGATGCACGCTTGTTCAGGTAGGACGTGACCAGCCAGTGGGACAGCAGAAACTAGAAACACTAGAGTAAATTAGAACGTGATATATATTTCATAGAGACTTAGTAATTCTTAACTTTTACATAGATCAGTACTGCAGAATGCTGATACATAGTTGAGCTAGAGGCCTGCCTAGTGCCTGACCGATAGCCAAGTCTTCACTGGTGCCTATCTGATTCCGAAGTGTTAACTGGTTCCTATCTCAGTCCCAAGTGAACGATGTCGTTCAGTGGTGGCCACGAGCGGAGTTGTAGCAGAGGGCGCTCGTGGCTGACGTCGTAAGAACGCCGCGCCGTGCGTGCATGGCGGCGCGCGGCGAAAGTAGGTGGCGCACACTTTGGACTTGTGCGACACCACACATTCCAAGATAGCTTCAGAAAGATGCGATTATTATATAAAGCAAACTTTCACATGCAGCAATCGTACAATGTGATAATATCTGACAACCTCAAACTTCCTGGGCACAAAATAGTTTACTATTTATTTATTGATATTATTTATGTTTTGCAAGGACCTAATTGAAAAGCTTAGACTCCATGGTCACGGAAACACTGCGTTCATGAAATTAGAAGAGTAGTAATGGATAAAGTGAAACGCACGGAAATCCTATGAATACTACAGGGCTAAGCCTAATCCAGAATGGATTTTCGTCAAAGTAATTACTAAAGAGTCACGTGAAGAACTTTATTTTTATTTTTTTATTAATACTTTAACGAAAGGGAAAAGTACTCACATAAGAAGCGTAGGATACGACCTATTAAGTGCTCTTGTTGTGTAAATGTAACGAAAGTGTTCAAATGTTTGTAAACGTATTGGAACAAACTGCTATGGTCACTAATCTTTAGACTTACAAACTACTTAAACAAAACGGACACGAAGGATGACACATACACACATGCCAAGGGAGGACTCGAACCTCCGGCGGGATCCATCGCCCAGTCAATAGATGATGCCTTAGACCACGCGGCTAAAATTAACGCATATGGTCACAATACAGAATGCAATCTCTGACAATAAAGTTTGGCGAATGAAGTGAGAAAGGAGGATAGGGAAACAGAGGCAAATCACAATGCTGTACCTACGTAGCGGCCGGTCTTGAGAACATGCCCCGACTTCAGTTCAGTTGGATATAGCGTGTTTTAGACATGTTGGGCGAAGTGCTTGTTTAGTGAGTTGGTTCTGAGCTGAGAACAGGACAATGAAGTAGCAAAGTTTTGTTTTAAGTTTGGCAAGATACGTAAAGAAACGCATGAAATGCAGGAATGTGTTTATCGGGATCGAGCACTGCCCATGAAGTGTGTATACGAGTGGTCAGCCGGTTTTCGAGGAGACCAGAAAAGTGTTTGTGACAATCCCGGTAGAGGACGACGGGCGACCGCCGTCAGTGACGAAAACATTGAGCAAGTGAGGACATTAATCGTGAAAAATCTTCGATTACCAGTGCGCATGATAGCTGATGAACTGCAGATTAGCCGTGAAACAAATCCTTACCTATAACTTGGCTGAGGATCAGAAGCAGACGCGTTTAGAGGCCTCGTAGGATTTTGTCGAAACGGCGTATGCGATACCAATTTTCTGTAAATGTATGTCACTGAGTATGACACCAGGTGTCTCCCGTACCACCCTGAAACGAAGTGTCAAAGTACGGAAAGGCGTTATCCAACATCACCCTTTCGGAAAAAGTTCAGAGCCGAAAAATCACGTATCAAATGTTCAAATATTTGTAAATCTATCGGACCAAACTGCGTGGTCATCAGTCCGTAGCTTACAAGCTACTTAAACCTAGATAAACTAACCTAAGGACAAGCACACACACCCATGCCCCAGGGAGGACTCGAACCTCCACGGCGAGCAACCGCGCGCTCCGCAGTGAGACGCTTTAGACCGCTCGGCTACTCCACCGCCGCTTCACGTATCAAAAAGATTATCTACATACATGTGGCGTCTGTTCCAAAAGAACAGATGACACTTCTGATGCTGCAGTTGTTATAGTTCCACATTCACAGAATATATGACATCAACTGCGAATGGGCAAAGCTGAAAATGTGTACGCAGACGGGAATTGAACCAAGGTCTCCTTCTTTCTAGGCAATTGCGCTGACCCCATCACCACTGGGGACACAGTGATTACTACCCCTGCAAGGGCTACCTAAGTACGCCTTCCGTCAGATGCAAATTCCCAGCTTTACCCTGCCCACAGTACTCAAACTCGTAGTTATGAAACTAACTCCCGTAAGAGTAAGGGCCACAAACTTGCCCACCCCTCCCAACTAACGAAAGGATCAATGCCCGTCACCGGCATATATATATATATATATATATATATATATATATATATATATATATGTGTGTGTGTGTGTGTGTGTGTGTGTGTGTGTGTGTGTGTTACGAAAGAACAGACGTAACTTCTGATCTTACTGTTGTTGTTGTTTGTGGCCCTTACTCTTACGGGCATTAGTTAACTACAGTTTCAGGACTGTGGGCAGGGTAAAGCTGGGAATTTGTATCTGACGGGAGGCGTACTTAGGTAGTCCTTGCAGGTGCGCTGACCACCGTGTCCCTAGTGGTGTAGGGGTCAGCGCAGTTGTCTAGTAAGCAGGAAAGCCGGGTCGGATTCTCGGCTGGATACACATTTTCAGCTTTGCCCATTCGCAATTGATGTCATATATTCTGTGAAAGTGGAACAATAACAACTGCAGGATCAGAAGTGACGTCTCTTCCTTCGGAACAGATGCCCCATGTATATATATAATATGCTGGTGACGGGCAATGATCCTTCGTTAGTGGGGAGGTGTGGTCTAGTTTGTGGGCATTACTCTCACGGGAATGAGTTTCATAACTCCGAGTCTGAATACTGTGGGCAGGGTGTAGCTGGGAATATGTATCTGACGGGAGGCGTACTTACGTCACGGAAATGATGCACGAATTGGGGTGGAAATCATTACAAGAAAGACGTTATTCATTGCGGAGTGATCTGTTTGCGAAGTTTCAATCACCGAACTTTTACTTCTGAATGAGAAAATATTTTGCTAGCACCCACCTACTTAGAGAGACATGACCATCCCAATAAAATAAGAGAAATCAGATCTAAAACGGAACGATTTAGGTGTTCTTTCTTCCCGCGCGCTATTAGAGAATGGAACGGTAGAGAAAAGTTATGAAAGTGGTTAATGAACACTCTGCCAGGCACTTGAATGTTATTTGCAGAGTATCTATGTAGATGTAGATGCATTGGATGACGGCTAGGACAGCGAGGGCCAGAGAGCAGAGTTGTATTTGGTATCGGAAGAAACAAAGTGGGTCGGCGACAGTGCCGGAAAGCGGTGCATCGGCGACGTGACTCGACGTTAATAAGGCGCGGCGCTGCCTTTGTGAACGGCCGGCACAAAGCAAGTGTCTGCGCGCACCTGCCGGGGCGTTCATTATCTGCGGGGGCGGGACGTGTCGCGACTGCCGCCTCCCAGCTGCCTCCCCCCCCTCCCCCCTAATCCGCCCCTGATTGGAGGAGCCGCTGCCGCTGCCCCCGCTGCCCCTCCCTGCTCCTGCTCCGTCTGATTTACTTCCCTGGGAATCAACACGCCGAACACGCGCGCCGATAATCCCAGGGCAGCTCACGCAAACAAAAGGTTTTTTGGCGTCGCATTGACCCCGCCAGGGGCCGTAGGCGCCGCGGTGTCTCCGGACCGAGAGAGGCGTGGGGCTGCTTCTGCAACACCTCAGAGAGGATCCTAAGCGGAGGATGCTCGATCGAAACTCTACGTTGATATAATACTCGTGGGAGGTAGGCGTGTTTTAGTCTCAGCTACTTGTTGTCGTAGTAAAGGTCACATAAAATTTTGTGCTGTGACCGGGATTCGAACAATCCTAAACGCAAGGATGCTCGATCGAAACTGCACGTTGAGGAAATACTCGTAGGAGGTAGGTGTTTTTTAGTCTCGGCTACTTGTTGTAGTAATGATCACATAAAATTTTGTGCTGTGACCGGGATTCGAACGATCCTAAACGGAGGATGCTCGATGGAAACTGTATGTTGATGAAATACTCGTGGGAGGTAGGTGTTTTTTAGTCTCAGCTACTTGTTGTCGTAGTAATAATCACATAAAATTTTGTACTGTGACTGGGATTCGAACGATCCTAAATGGAGGATGCTCGATCGAAACTCTAGGTTGATGAAATACTCGTGGGAGGTAGGTGTTTTTTAGTCTCAGCTACTTGTTATCACAGTAATGATCACAATTTTTGTGCTGTGACTGGGATTCGAACGATCTTAAACGGAGGAGGGTCGATCGACACTCTACGTTAATGAAATACTCTTGGAGGTAGCTGTTGTTTAGTCTCAGATACTTGTTGTCGTAGTAATGATCACATAAAATTTTGTGCTGTGACCGGGATTCGAAAGATCCTAAACGGAAGATGCTCGATTGAAACTCTACGTTGATGAAATACTCGCGGGAAGTAGGTGTTTTTTAGTCTCAGCTACTTGTTGTCGTAGTAATAATCACATAAAATTTTGTGCTGTGACTGGGATTCGATAAATCCTAAACGGAGGATGCTCGTGGGAGGGAGGTGGTTTTTAGTCTCAGCTACTTGTTGTTGTACTAATGATCACATAAAATTTTGTGCTGTGACCGGGATTCGAACTATCCTAAACGGAGGATGCTCGATCGAAACTCTACGTTGGTGAAATACTCGTAGGAGGTAGGTGTTTTTTAGTCTCAGCTACTTGCTATCATAGTAATGATCACATAATATTTTGTGCTTTAACCGGGAATCGAACAATCTTTAAAGGAGGATGCTCGATCGAAACTCCACGTTTATTTAATACTCGTGGAATGTAGGTGTTTTTTAGTCTCAGCTACTTGATGTCGTAGTAATGATCGCATAAAATTTTGTGCTGTGACCGCGATTCGAACTATCCTAAATGAAGGATGCTCGATCAAAACTCTACGTTGATGAAATACTCGTGAAGGTAGGTGTTCTTTATTCTCAGCAACTTGTTGTCATAGTAATGATCACATAAAATTTTGTGCTTCACCGGGATTCGAACGATCCTAAACGGAGGATGCTCGATCGACACTCTACGTTGATGAAATACACGTGGGAGGTAGGTGTTTTTTAGTTTCAGCTACTTGTTGTCGTAGTAATAATCACATAAAATTTTGTGCTGTGGCCGGGATTCGAACCCGAAACCTCCTGCTTACCAGGCAGTCGCGCTATACAACTACGCCAGCGCAGACACTCGGGTTTAGCTCACCTGCACGGAATACCGACGAACGTTCTCCAGTCTATGATGCAGCGTCAAGGGTAATCACAGCCATGATCTCCGAGCTGACAGCCCACGCTGCAAATGAAATCCAATTGTTCGTGTAGATAGTTGTTGTCTTGCAAACGTCCCCATCTGTGGACTCTGGGATCGAGATGTGGTTTCACGATCCATTACAGCCATGCGGATAAGATGCCTGTCATCTCGACTGTTAGTGATACGAGGCCGTTGGGATCCAGCACGGCGTTCCGTTATTGCCCTCCTGAACCCACCGATATCATATTCTGCTAACAGTCATTCGATCGCGACCAACGCGAGCAGCAATGTCGCGATACGATAAACCGCAATCGCGATAGGCTACAATGCGACCTTTATCAAAGTCGTAAACGGGATGGTACGCATTTCTCCTCCTTACACGAAGCGTCATAACAACGTTTCACCAGGCAACGCCGGTCAATTGTTGTTTGTGTATGAGAAATCGGTTGGAAACTTTCCTCATGTCAGCACGTTGTAGGTGTCGCCACCGGCGCCAATCTTGTGAGAATGTTCTGAAAAGCTAATCATATGCATATCATAGCATCTTCTTCCTGACGGTTAAATTTCGCGTCTGTAGCACGTCATCTTCGTTGTGAAGCAATTTTAATGGGCAGGAGTGTATTTTGTGGTGTAGCTTGCAAATCTATAAAAGGAAGTGAAAATGTTTTAATTAATTATTTTGTGATGATAGATAGAGATTTCTTAATGCTATTCGTCTTCAAAAGTGTGGTGTAAGCAAGCTAAAGTGAATTTGTACAAGCTAAGTATTCGGATTCTTGAAACATCGCGACTTGGAAAAGTTTAGAAACAAAGGCTGATATTAGTATTTTGCATTCATACAAAGGTGCTCGGTAAATATGATTGGCCGATACCGCGAAAGTAATGTGATAATTGTGCATCTGAAATCATTCTTGACTGCCGTGCAGATATAATAAACCGAACATGACTTATAAAAACTACGAACATTTCAAGTAGTCAGAACCAACTCCCTATTAAGCCATTTTTTTCCGCAACCCATACTGAAATCCGCATATCGTTGGAGTCCACGACCTAAGGAGAGGACCATCCAATGGGACATTTCAAAGTACATCGAGTAAAGGCATCTTGAATTGCATATTAGGTGATTGTGTGGGAGAGGGCACACGCCACAGAGATGAAAAGGATTTGTAACTTTAGTTGTTAAACAGCGTGTGTCCACAATACGGCATTACGCGGCTATTATTTTTAGGTTCTATACATCACGGGTACAGGTGGTATCCCTAACGAACTAACATTTTTAATTAGCATCTAGAGGTGGGGACTCTATAATTAATTGCTACACTCCAATGGCGGCGCGATCTATGTGCTAACCCCGGAAAAAAGGTCGTCGTGTAAAAAACGTAAAGAAATAAATAAAAAGTGCTCTTCGTTTCGTTCTTCTATCAGATCATATTATATATAAATTCAAAGTATTTTTATTACATGAGAAACGTTTTAGGCCGCGAAGACAGCCCGTATACGAGTCGTAGCGCGTCCACTTAATAGGCGGCAGTGGCCGCAACGTTGCAATGCGCATGCGCGGCTGAAGTTCTAACACACTTCTGAACGCCCTTCAGGCAGCATATGGGCGGTACCGCGACATGAAAGGGCGAGGGGAAACGCCGCTTTTAACATTGGCGTTGGAGCTGGTAGGGACACCAGCTCCTTGATACTCGAGCTCTGGCGGTTACACACGAATGATTCCGAAGCAAGACAATGGAGCTACTGCGCTCTTCGCCTTGCGCATGGGCAAATCCTCCATGAAAACAACATCCGCCTTTGGTATTTGTTTTTGGCGCAGTGAAGATACATCAAAAACAAGTCATATTTGGTATATTATCTTATAAATTAACAAGTCATATTTGGTATATTATCTTATAAATTGAAGACGCATAAACTGTAAAAGCCTTCAGAAGCTCCGATCATGAATAATAACGAAGTCACTACTCTCCATGTAGGAAGAATAGCTGTGTGATTAACGGCATCGCGCTACGCCGTCAAAGTTAGTGGATTCGAGAGCGACTGCAAGCAATTTTTTTAAACCCAATCTTCTTTTAACAGATACGGGAACAACAGTGTCTTTTGTGCTGGTACTTGCCACATATGTTTGGGCGTTTTAGTACGTTTGTCGCGATTTTCAGAGTAAAGGACATTTATACTCTTCGTTGTAGCAAAAATTTAACTGTTTGAAAATATGTGCCTTTGCACATTCGTATGGTTAGGAAGGGATGTGTGCCATGTGGCCCGTAGGTAGGTTGTCTCTTCATCGAATCAGATTCATTTTGTTACAGTGATTTAAAATTGTGATCAGTTCATGTGCATATTCATATGAAAGAAAAATGAACAACGTTCAGTATCTTTTAGAAATAAATTGTTCAGCTGTAAGCTTGGAACAAAAGCATGAAATAAAGAAGCTTGGTAGGCCGATGTCTCAGCTCGAAGAAAAGAAGCTGAGGTAAGACATTCTACAGATCTTTTATACGAGGTACGTCCACAAAGTAAGTTCTGTTTGGTTATATAAAACAAACGTGTACAAATACAGAGAAAACATTTATTGTACAAAAATCTACAACTGATAAACTATTTTTCAACGTGGTATCCGAAATTTTTTACGCACTTGTCATAGCGTGGCAGTTGCTTTTGTGTGCCTTCTTCATAGAAAGTTGCCGTCTGCGTATTCAACCATGTGGTAACGTTCTTTCAGTTCGTCATCATCGTTGAAGTGTAGACCAGCAAGGCCAGATTTTAGGTGTAAGAAGAGGATTACTGCAAGAAGTTTTTTTTTTTTTTTTTTTTTTTTTTCACGACAATGCCCGACCTCACACGGCGAAAGTGACGCAACAACTCTTACTGGAATTTCACTGGGACGTATTTGATCATCCTCAGTACACACCGGGCCTCGCTCCTAGCGACTTTCATCTCTTCTTACACCTAAAATCCGTCCTTAGTGATCAACACTTCAAGGATGATGATAAGCTGAACCATCTTACCACATGGTTGAATACGCAGTCGGCAACTTTCTATGAAGAAGGCATACAAAAGTAACTGCCATGCTGTGACAAGTGCGTAAAAAAATTCGGATACCATGTTGAAAAATAGTTTATCAGTTGTAGATTTTTGTACAATAAAAAATGTTCAAATGTTTGTTAAGCTTAAGGGACTTAACTACGGGGTCATCAGTCCCTAAACTTGCAAACTACTTATGAACTACCTACAACTAAGGACAGCACAAATATCCATGCCGGAGGGGGGATTCGAACCCCCGACCGTAGTGGCCGTGCAGACCGTGACTGAAGCGCCTCAGTCCCCTCGGCCACCGCGGCCGACTTTTTTACAATGAATGTTTTCTCTGTTTCTGTACACGTTTGTTTTATATAACCAAACGGAACTTACTTTGTGGACGTACCTCGTAGAAATTGTCTCTTAGGACGTCGAACGTTGGGCGCGGGGGGGGGGGGGGGGGGGGGGGGTAGGTAGCCGAGCCACTATCAACATCCGGCTCTCAACTAACTGCTGTACCTTCCCAAGCACTGCGTCCCTTTCATGCTCTTCGACTCTTATAGATGCTGTTTGATTTTTGTTATATAGACTTTTCATCTATATTTTACCCCTAATACATTCAGAATTTAAGAGTGCTCAAATACGGCAGAGATGGTAGAGACGCGAGTGATATTGCAGTGTCAAACAGCAGTAAGGGTGGAGTGCCTGGGAGGGCAGCCCGTCGGCAAATTTGACGCAGCGGGTCGGAACAATAGTGAGGCGCTGCGCTGCGGCAAGTTGGCCCATCGGCTGCGGCGATCGGCGAGAAGGGAAGTTCCGCACGGACTAGTGGCCAGGGGCGACCGCGGCGGCCGCCGAGGCCCAGTCCAGCCACTGCTGTACTGACGGCGACTCGCCGGTCAACCGCCAACTCCCACAACACTACCAACTAACTACTCCATTTACGTAACGAGCACTCGTAGGGCGGGAAGCTGCCGCGCACAGCTACAGGCGACAAATAACGAGCGACAGCTCTGCGGAAAAGTTACAGTCCAACCACAGTCCTGGAGTTACGGTCGGATGACTCTACACAAATGATACGCGATAGTTTTTTTGCTACGGGATCCTCAACTTTTCTGGTCACATTATCGTGACCCAATACAGCGACCACACAGCAATTAATAGTAATGTGAAATTAACAGACAGCCGCTGCGGCCGAGAGCTCTGCGGCGCGTCAGTCGTAGTCTGCATGGCCACTAAGGTCGGGGGTTCGAATCCCCCTCGGGCATGGATACGAGTGTAAGTCAATTATTATCCGCAATTTAGTTATATTTTTGTTTATGTTAGTAGTACTGTCGTTTTACGTTGGTGACGCATCCTTTATTTATTTGCTGTTATATCTTTGCAATTTTCAAGCTGCTACGTTAGTTTCGTCCTTGCTGCCATGGCTGCTCCGCTGTCTATTTGCACCAAAGAAGAGCAACGTTCAGTGATACGTGTTTTGGGGGCGGAAGGTGTATCAAGAGCCGAAATTCATAAAAGACTTTCAGTACAGTAAGGGAGCAGTGTTTTGCCACAACGAATTGTGTACGAGTGGATTGAAAATTTCCGAAATGGTCCCACGATGAAGAAGCCGGACGACCGTTTACCGCCACAAATGAAGAAACCATTGAGCGATCACGTGAAATGATTCTCTTAGACAGACGATTAACTATTGATCAAGTGGCACATCGTCTTCAAATTAGTCATGGTTCTTGCCCACGAAATTATTCACAACAGACTTGGGTTTCGTAAAGTTTGTGCAAGATGGGTTCCAAAACAACTCACTTAGTTGCATAAGCAAACGCGCCTCGACATCTGCAAAAAACATTTGGATCGCTATGGTAACGAAGGGGACAACTTCTTAGACGGAATCATTACTGGTGACGAAATATGGATCCACCATTACGAGCCGAAGAGTAAACGGCAGAGTATGGAATGGAAACATCCAAATTTGCCGTGCAATAAAAAGTTCAAGACCCAACCGTCCGCAGGAAATCTGATGCTTACGGTTTTTCGGGATGCACGAGGTCCTGTACTGGAACATTATGGTGAAAGGGGCACAACAATAAACAATGTACGTTACAGTGAGATGCTTACTGACAGGCTAAAGCCTGCAATTCGAAGCAAACGCCGAGGATTGCTGTCAGAAGGTGTTGTGTGTTGTTGTACGACAATGCCCGTCCGCATACTGCTGTCCACACTGCTGAAACGCTCCAGAAACTCAAATTCGAAGTATTGGATCATCCTTCATATAGTCCCGATCTTGCCCCTTCTATCACTTGTTTGGTCCACTCAAACAGGCATTAAGGGGCCGTCGATTTAACTCGGACGAAGCAGTGAAGGAAGCGGTGCATACCTGGCTCGCAGCTCAACCGAAAACCTTCTTTTATGAGGGCATAAGGAAGCTTGTAGAGCGATGGACGAAGTCCACTGAAAATCACGGCGACTATTACGAAAACTGAAGTTCTTGTACGTTTCGTATTTTATTACAATAAAATTTTATAACTACTTTGCGGATAACAATTGACTTACCCTCGTATTTGTGCCGTTCATAAGTAGTTTGTAAGTTTAGGGAGTGATGGCCCCGTAGCTAAGTCCCATAAACTCTACAAACATTTGAACATTTCGAAATTAACATACAATATAGGCTTTCACGGCCGGCGTAATTTCACTTAAAATTTCCGGGCTGGTAAGCCGTGGTCGATAGATAAAACTCTTCCCTAACGTTTCGTCTTCAGCTGCGGAAGACATCTTCGGAGGCCAAGTGACAACTGCGATGGGGCCTCGAGGGAGCGCTGGACATATAGGCAGTGTAGAGCGCGCCACAGTATATCACGTGACGTCGGCTGGGCAACTATCTCTGGTAATGCCAAACATATTACTAGAAGAAGATCTATTGTCAACGTGCTTGTTCAACGTTTAATTCCAAATCTTATCTAATTTAACTACTTCCTCCTCTCTATTGAAATTATTACGATGTTTGTAAATTTCAATTGCTTCTCTGTATATGCCAGCATAATAGTGAGAAGTTTTTGATAAAACACTGGTCTCGTTAAATTTGATTTGATAGTCGACCTCTTGGTAAACATGCTCCGCTACGGCGATTTCTGTGTATGTCCCAGGTGGCGGTTTCTCTTGTATTCACCTAGACGAGTGTAGACACTTCTTTTCATAGTTACGATATACACTGGCCCCAGTTGCAAGGAATTTTATACACACCCGGTGAATGCAAATGGTGTCGTGCATCTTTGACAGATCTTAAATGTTCTTTAATTTTCCTGGTAGGTCTGAAAATAAAAAATGTAAAATTATATTTATATAGCGATCTCGGCAATGCTTCCCAACCGGGGAATTGGATACGTTATCTAATCTCTCTGTTCTTCCCTCTCTTTACCCCTCTTCTCCTCCCACTGCCTTCGTTTTCTCTTCCCTCCTCCTCCTCCCTATTTGTGTCAATCACCCTCACCCCCTCCCATCACTTATTCCACACTCAATCCATCACCTCCTCCCCCTCCTTCCTGCGCTTCTACCCTCCCTCCGTTTCTTTCTATATCTTTATTACTCTTCCTGTGCCCCTCTTTCCTATGTACCTCTGCCTCTCCCTCTTCCGTCTCCTGCCCTTTTACATCCACCCAAACATCCCCCTGCTTTTACCTCCCCACCATCTCTGCCAATCTCCTCGCTCCTCTGTTTATGATAATTAGATCTACCTGAGAAATTTTATGGTGATTAGTCAAAAACAGTGCCGCAGTTTTGAGTAAGTTACCCTTCTGCATACATACTCCGCAGTACACCCAAAGGTGCGTGGCGGAGGGTACTCAGTGCCACTACCAGTTACTTGCTTTCCTGTTCCACTCACATATCTTCTTCTTCTCGTCCTCAATCCGAAGATTGGTTGGCAGCAGTTCTTCTCCTCCACACGTCTCTGTCCTCGGATAGCCTCTTCATTTCCTGATATGGGTCCACTCCTATATCTCTTTGAATCTGCTTCAAGTACTGCAATCTGGGCCTTCCTCTGCCTCATTTTCCTTCTACCATTCCTTCCATAACATTGACTATCAAGTCATTGTACCTATATAGATGACCTATTAACTATCTTTTCTCTTCATTATCGTTTCAAAAGTTATCTTTGCCGTCCAAGGGATTTTCTGCATCCTCCTCCAATACCACAGTTGAAATGCTTCTAGTCTTCTCTTGTCGCAAACGCCGAGTGTCCATGTTTCGGATCCATACAATGAAACACTCCACGCATAGCATTTTATAAATGCTCTTTTGGTCTTTTCTTTTATATTTCTTAATATAAGAAGTTTCCGTTTATTATTGAAGGCTATTTTAGCTTGCGCCATTCTGCTTTTTATATCTGCACTACTTTTGCCATCTGGTGTAATTTTACTTCCTAAGTAGATGAATATATTAAATACTTTCAGTGTTACCTCATTTACCTTAAAGTCAGTTGTAATTTGCTCGTGGCTGCATACCGTGGTCTGTCATTTTTTCTGTTGATTTTCATGTTACATTTATCTGGCAGGATCTCATTCATTCTTGATAACGCCTTTTGCAGATTTTCTTCGCTCTGTTCAATGATGGCTAAGTCATCAGCAAACCTTATTATTTTACTTTCTACTCCATTTATCTTAATTCCTTCTATATACTCTTTACATTCCTTAATACCCTCCTCAATATACAAGTTGAAGAGCACTGGTGATAAACTACATCCTTGTCGGACTCCTTTCTTTATGTAAGCCTCTTGTATTTTTATGTATATTTGTAACCCCTCTTTGATTTTTGTAGAGTTCATGCACTATCCGTCTATCTCTGACATCTAGACCAACAATAATTACCATTATGTTGTCTATTTGGTATCGTGCTCTGTCTCCCGGTGCAATCCAGGTGTGTCTTCTTCTCTTCGGCTGCCAAAACCACGTGTTTGCAATTATTAGTTCCTTTTCTTTACAAAAGTCAGCTAGTTGTTGTCCTCTGTCATTTCTCCTAGCAAGTCCGTATTTACCCACGGTATTTCCATCTTCCCCTTCACCTACAGAAGCATTTCAGTTTCCAAGCATGATGAGATTATCTTTATCCTTAACCGTTTCCATTAATTCCTCTAGTTGTTCATATACTTGGTCCACTTCTTCATCAGCATGACTATCAGCATGTATATCTGTATTATTAAGGTATCAACAGGGTCAATTTCTATTCTTAACATTATTATTCTATCACTGTTTTGCACGTAGCTCTTAACACGGCTGCCGAAGTGTTTCCTTAGTATTATTCCTACGCCTGCATAACTTCCTTCTTCTCCAGAATATGCAGGGTGGTCCATTGATAGTGACTGAGCCAAACATCTCACGAAATAAGCAGCAAACGAAAAAACTACAAACAAAACTTTTCTAGTTTGAAGGGAGAAAACAGATGGCGCTATGGTTTGCCCGCTACATGGCGCTGCCATAGGTCAAACGGACATTAATTGCATTTTTTTAAAATAGGTACCCCCAATTTTATTACATATTCGTCTAGTACGTAAATAAAGGTTTTATTTGGAACACGTTTTTCACTTCGTGATAGATGGCGCTGTAATAGTCACAAACGTATAAGTACGTGGTATAACGTAACATTTCGCCAGTGCGAACGGTATTTGCTTCGTGATACATTACCCGTGTTAAAATGGACCGTTTACCTATTGCAGGTAAGGTCGATATGGTATTTATGTATGGCTATTGTGATCAAAATGCCCAACGGGCCTGTGCTATGTATGTTAATCGTTATCCTGGAAGACACCATCCAAGTGTCCGGACCTTTCGTCGAATAGTTGTGTTATTTCAAGAGACAGGAGGTGTTCAGCCACAAGTGAAACGTCAACCACGACCTACAACAAATTACGAAGCACAAGTAAGTGTTTTAATTGCAGTTGTGGCTAATCCGCTTATCAGTAGCAGACAAATTGAGCGAGAATCGGGAATCTCAAAAACGTCGATGTTGAGTATTCTACATCAACATAAATTTCACCCGTACAATATTTCTATGCACCAGGATTTGCATGGCGAAGACTTTGAACGTCGTGTATAGTTTTGCCACTGGGCACAAAATAAATCCGGAACGATAACATATTTTTCTCACGCGTTCTGTTTAGTAACGAAGTGTCATCCAGAGGTAGCGTAAACCTGCATAATATGCACTACTGAGCAACGGAAAATCGACGACGGCTGGGGCAAGTGGAACATCAGCGACCTTGGCGTGTTAATGTATGGTGCGGCATTAGGGGAGGAAGGATAATTGGCCCCCGTTTTATCGATGGTAATCTAAATGGTGCAGTGATTTCTTACGTAATTTTCTATCAATTCTACTACAAGGTTTCACTGCATGACAGAATGGCGATGTACTTCCAACATGACAGATGTCGCCTCTCGGTGTTAGCAAGCACGCCATGGTGCCAACTTGCAACGATATGTAGTTTACTGCATGGTGACGGTGATTCCGTGTGGCATTTTTGGCCTTTAGACCCCAGTCGGAATCGTATTTGGCCTGCGTTGTTCAAGTGTTTAGGTTACGCCACTGGAGCGACTTGCGTGGCGATGATGATGAAATGATAAAGAGAACAACACAACATCCAGTCCCCGAGTGGAGAAAATAGCCGGCCGCGGTGGCCGAGGGGACTGAGGCGCTCCAGTCACGGTCTGCACGGCCACTACGGTCGGGGGTTCGAATCCCCCTCGGGCATGGATATTTGTGCCGTCCTTAGAATTAGCTAGTTCATAAGTAGTTTGTAAGCTTAGGGACTGATGACCTCGTAGTTAAGTCCCATAAGCTATACAAACATTTGAACATTTTGAAAATACCCGACCGTACGGTAAATCGAACCCGGGCCGCTTGCGTGGCACCTCACCACGCTGTCGGCTGGATTACGGAGTCGGTCTACTCCATGCTGTTCGTATTATTCTGTTTGCCCACAGAGGAGATATACTGAGCGTCTGCTGTGTGAGAAAGTAATCCAATGCGAGTTCATAGCGGTAACACACACACACAAACACACACACACACACACACACACAGAGAGAGAGAGAGAGAGAGAGAGAGAGAGAGAGAGAGAGAGAGAGAAAGAGAGAGAGAGTCAGAAAGAGAGAGAAAGAGAGGAAGAGAGAGAGATAAGGAGAGAGATAATGCAGAACCACAACTGACATGAGCCGCAGTCTATTGCGACGTTGAGATGATTAGAAAATCTCGAGTATTACCGTACTGGAACTCTCGGCAAGCGCGTTCACCAGCTAGCAAGCGGATTACTCCCTAAGCTGCTTACTGTACGGCAACCGATAAATTCAAGTAGTCGGCGAGGGGCAAGGTATCAGTCGAGGAGAGAAAGTTATTCCCAAATGGAATGCTGCCACTAAGCGCCTTTTGTCATGAAAGAAGACAGTCGAGAACTAGGGCAGTGTAAGCTAGAGTAGAAAGGTATTGCAGCCACGTCTGAAGTTTTTTTTTTTTTTTTTTTTTTTTTTTTTTTTGGACTTAACTATGGGGTCATCAGTCCCTAAACTTACAAACTACTTATGAACTACCTACAACTAAGGATGGCACAAATATCCATGCCCGAGGGGGGATTCGAACCCCCGACCGTAGTGACTGTGCAGACCGTGACTGAAGCGCCTCAGTCCCCTCGGCCACCACGGCCGGCACGTCTGAAGTGAAAATTCACTTGATTCCAAATTTTTTACGTCCTACGCTGCTGAGCGAGTGTAGTACGGAAGCAAAAATAAGTTTAACGTCCCATTAATGTCGATATCATTAAGAACGAGCTACATCTACATACTTCGCAAACTCTTTCATGTTATTTGGCGAAGTGTACTTCGCGGCACGCTGCCACTCAAATCGTGTATGGTAAAGACTGTGGGCTCTAATCTCTCTAATTTTATTTATATATATATGTGTGTGTGTGTGTGTGTGTGTGTGTGTGTGTGTGTGTGTGGTTTGGAAAAAGAACAGGAAAGAGAAAAATGAACTGCGGAAAAATTGAAATTATCGAAATTGGAAATTCTGTATGGTCATCGCCACTTTGGGTTAGATTCTTATTTTATGCGCTGCCATGCCGACTTCATCTTCAAAACAAGATAAACATCACTGGGTATATTAGATTTCGTAAGGTGTATAGCGGAGGGCACCTTACTCTCCCCCCCCCCCCCCGCCCCCAGCGATGAACCGATCACCATGTAATTTGACAGATATATATGTAATTATATGTAATTTTTTATATGCAGGGGATGGTGGAGATAAAAAGAGAAGGGTCAGGAGGAGAGGAGGGAAGACTGAATATCATTATATAAATACGCAAACGCGAAAATTGTGGTACAGATTACTAATTTATTCGTACAAGAAGGCCAATGAAAGTTACATAATTCGTAAGATTGTTTGTCGTAGATTTCACGAATATAAATATGATGTGTGCATTTAGCCATTAAAAGTGGTAAAAGGAAGTAGAAATTTTCCTATCTACAGCTTGGATCAAGTTCTTCATCTCCAGCAATCAGCTCACTGATTGGCTATTCGCCTCAACCAAAGACGCTGTAATGCAGCGCATCTGCAGTATTAAAATAAGTGAATATCTAAACATGGAGTGCTTCCAACTTAATTTCTTGAGCCGTTCAAGTGCTTCATTTTCGCAGTGATTAAGAGTGGATAAAGGAAATTGATTTTTTCATATGAATGCCGATATAAAGGATGATGCGCCGGGAGAGGCATCTCGCGGTGCTCGGGTGGAACTACGGAGTCGAGAATGCCGATATAAATGATGATGCGCGGAGAGAGGCATGTAGCGGTGCACGGATGGAACTACGAAGTCGACATAATATTCATCTCGGGTGTGTAGCCGGATACCGTCGTCAACTAAACAAGATATTTCGGCAGTTTTCGGTGTGCAGCCGGGTGTGCAGCCAGATAACGTCGTCAACTAAACACCGAAAACTGCCGAAATATCTTGTTTAGTTGACGACGGTATCCGGCTACACACCCGAGATAAATATTATCAGTTATTACGCCGGGAAAGTCTACACAACCACACAAAGTCGACATGTTGTCAGCTCTGGAATTCTCAATATCGCAGTATCGAAATAAAATTATTTCTTAGCGTTGTATAAATATACGAACTCCGAAATTGTAGTTTCATTTCAAATATTACGCTAATGAAAGTTATATAATTCGAAAATGGCATCAGAAGTATATACTTCCGTTTTTATTTGTTGTTATTGTGTCAGGCAGTTTCCTTAACACGTAAAAGATACCGTTTAATACCTCCCAGTGACCGTTAAATTTTACCAAATATCTCAGCGGCCTCCTATGATAATGTTGGCAACATATGCTGAATAGTGAGAATCCTGTGAGTCTTCATTCTAGCCAGTCGCTTGACAACGCTGATGTTTTCTCATTGAATCTTCGCTTTACGAGGGCAATTATTTATACTGAGCGGACGAGGGTACATACAAGAACCTGTCAATCATAAAGCAGGAACAGCATTATTTGTTTACTTCATCGTCTGTACGATACACTAATCGAGTCATTCTATGTGGTTCGAACAAATGGGCAAAGATTTTCTATCGTGTTGTTGATGTTTCCATCATAATCACGCGAGGCCGCTGACATGATACGTAAAATTATACCCTCAGTGACAATTGTAAACACAATTGGTCGATTTTCGACCACAGGCAATACTAGTGTAAATAAATACCCGATCAGCAATGGGGTTTCAGCTAGTTAATAAAGTCTAAAAGAACAAAGATGAAGGTAAGAGACAAGCAACACAGAGCTGGGGAAAGTGACGGGCACAGCGATTAAGGAAATGTCTCTACAGTGTACATCCAACTCTCATGCGTATTTAGCAGCTGGGAAACATCGCCATGTTCGCTAGTAATTAATAAACTACACAACATTCTTAGCAAATAACATTTAGTTTTGAAAAGCTTATATCTTGCTTAAGACAGACTTTAATATCTGGTGATAGTGGCCTCGCATTGGCTCTTCCGCAACCACTTTCAGTGACCTGCTACTGTACTCCGTTGACCGAAACGAGAGACGGGCTGTAAACACAGCGAGGCGTGTGACCAGGCGTGGACAAGACAGGGACGCTCGCTAAGTGTCGCCACATTCGTTCCAGGTGTAAAACTGCGTGTGTTGTGAGGGGTGATATTAGAGGCTGGCTGGAAATTACATCTTAAAGGACCAGTTGTCGAATAGCAGCATAAGTATTAAGCTCTCACATTCTATCTCTTTTCCTCTTTCTTGTTTGTATCGCACAAGTATGACCTCATTATGTCATCCTACGTTTTGAATCCACGCAAGAAGCGATCAAAATTATTAAGTTCCTGATGTATATAAAATGGAGCTGTTGTGTCCAGAACCATAAATGACAGATATTGTTATAAAAACAGCTACAACTACGGGTATTTGTCGTTCCTCAGTTTATCATATTGTAATTGATTACAAGGCAACACACTCTTTGAAGTCTCCAAAAATCATCACGATAGAAGCTTACAGAAAGTGTTGATGACTTTCACAGAAAGGTGATACGAAAGAAAGTACATGATTTGTTGACATAGTTCTTATTGTCGTAAACGAAAATGCAGATTTGGGCCATTTTCGGAGATTTTATGAATTAGTAAAACAAATGAATTTTTAATATTCTAGGAGTCTAATATCATTGATATATAGCAAAATACACAACCGCTTTACGCCTGATACATAGATTTTAATACCAAATTATTAACTTATCCACCAACAGCAAACGTTGAACACCAGAGGCATACACGATTGATGTATCCGAGCAAGTCGGCGGTCGCTGAACATTGTTTGTCGGAGAATCACGTGATGCAGTATGAACGCACTAGGATTCTGGTACAGACGTCGAGATACAGTGACTGCGTCGTTAGAGAGGCCATTGAAATTCGCACAAGTGACGACCTCATAAACTGTGACTGTGGCTATAATCTTAGCAAAGTATGGGAACCAGCGATTGGCTTAATTAAGAGTAAATCTAGCAAATCACATCGACGTCATCTCAGAAGCCGGCGCAATCGGTTCCACTGCGCGGCCGCGGCGCGGGGCGCGGACCGCGGAGGGGTCGCTCCGCGGGCCGAGGGTATTTAAATCGCCCGCTACCGGGCTAGAACCCAGTTCCCGTCGAGCAGCCGTAGCGTGCGGATCTCCGTGCCGGCGCGTTTCCAGGAGCTCAGTCCGTCAGCTCACCTGATGATGGCGACATGTATGTTCGCCGAAATATTGTGCCCGTTGGACACTATAGACCGGCAGTACACCCGTGGATATTTTTATTATCTAATACGCCGGGAGAAACTGAAGAATCACAGCAACCGTAAAGTTTACGTTCTTTTATTTAACGATCGGTTTAGGTATTGAATTAATACTATCTTCAGGTCCAACGCAAATTAAGTTGCAAATCAGTGATGTATCCATAACATCATGCTGTACGTCATACAAAATAAAAAGTCCAATTTTTGTCATTCCGAAACCAGACGTTAAATAAAATGACATAAATTTTACGGCTGTTGGTGGATAAGTTAATAATTTGGAATTAAAACTCGACCAACAGCCGTAGTCCCTATTCCATTACAATATGGAACCACAGCCATTGATACACGGGTAGCGACAGTGAGCGAGAGCCCCGTTTTTGTCCACCCCTGGTCACGCTCCCTGGTCTGTTTACGGTCTGTTGAAAAGTGTTAATTAAAAATAGTATTATTATTGTTGTCTGCTGAAAGCTATACTTCTGGTTAGTGAAAGTTGCTAATAGATAATTGAATTTGAGACCTAAGTGGGAGTTGTTACTAAAATGATTGAAAGTTGTTTGTGTCACTCAGGTTGCCAGTCTATAAGTACTTTACCTGAATCAAAATTATCTGTGTAAAGAAAATAACGTTGCCCTGTGCGATATTTAGCCTCACAGTAAAACTTGAATGACTGTTGAATCAAAGTTGATAGGTCTCAAGATAAGTCATTGTAATGATTAAGTAACAATGATTTATAAAGGATCTAAAAACTTTGCAGTAATTATACGAGCTCATGTAGCACTAGTAAAAACGACCTGTTTACGCATCTGACTCGTTTTTTTAACAACATTTCTAAACAAATTCCAACGTACCATATAACATAATTGTTTCTTGTGCGTATATAGATTGAGACTAAATTTTTTTACTCCTCTTCCCACAGCACAACTATGTCTGATTAAACCCTTTCTGATATGATTACCAAACAAATTCACACACGACCGTTGAACCAAAATATCTATATACTTTGATGACTCCTGAAGTCATTTCCTTGACAATTAACACAAACTTCTGTTATACCACAGCTGCACATCTGCTCTTGCCGGCCGCGGTGGCCGAGGAGACTAAGGCGCTCCAGTCACGGTCTGCACGGCCACTACGGTCGGGGGTTTGAATCCCCCCTCCGGCATGGATATTTGTGCCGTCCTCATTTGTAAGTAGTTCATAAGTAATTTGTAAGTTTAGGGACTGATAACCCCGTAGTTAAGTCCCATAAGCTGTACAAACATTTGAACATCTGCTCTCAAAATCACTGCAAAAGAATACTCTAGCTACATGACTCGCTATGTACAATGCGAATTCTCAATTAACTACTGATAGTACAATCCATGTTCATACTGATTAAAAGAAAGGTGAATAAATTACTGGGGCTGTTTTTGGGCAAATGATCAAGTCGACAATCTAGGTAACTTTCCAGTATTTATCTAATTGAGATGAGGTGTCACAAGACATGGAGTTAAGTACAATGAAATTTACAATCCACTCTTCATCATATCACAAAACTGTCCATTAACATGTTGCAATTAAAAATAACAAAAAAATTACAAGAATACTAATCCGCATTTCGCTTCTCCTTTCAAAATAACAAAATTACAAGAGAATAACATTATTTCTTAACAACAATTCGTTAACAATATTTTATTAATTTAATTATTTCATGGTCAAACATGGATTATACTGATTGGATTTTATAAAATAAATGTTTGTAGAACTTATGGGACTTAACTACAGGGTCATCAGTCCCTAAGCTTACAAACTATTTATGATCTAGCTAAGACTAAGAACGACACAAATATCCATGCCCGAGGGGGTATTCGAACCCCCGACCGTAGTGGCCGTGCAGACCGTGACTGGAGCGCTCAGTCTCCTCGGCCACCGCGGCCGGCCTGATTGGATTACAACAGCATGAAATTGTAGTTATCTTACCTCTAGTCTTCGCTAGATATATAATACAGCTCAATCTCTTCCATCATAAAACTAGCAAAAATTATTTCCACTCCATAATCCTCCTTTTACTACCACGACAGCTTCCTAGAGCCTTTCCTCTGTCCAAAGCACTTCAACTCTGCCGAAACACACCACTGCCCAAACGTGAGCCACTCCGAGCCAAAGATAGCCCTCGCGGAGCGAGAGATATTGCGTCAGAGATATACAAAACGATACAGTCACTCTTCACTGTCTCTCGTTTCGGTGAACGGAGTATAGGTCACATTTCTGATTCACATGTCTTGCTACCGGGATGTTTCCATAGGAGCGATGTAAGGCGCTACGCCTCAACTTATTGAGGAACTAGGAGGATAGATTATAACACTGCCTCATTCCCCTCTCAGTTTCTGCTTCCCTTCCATATCCTTCGGCTGGTATAACTACAGTCTTTTTTTCTATACATGTTGTATCATACCACCTCTCCCTCCTCATGTTTTATCACAGACTAGATGACTAGGTGAAATTCGTATCACTTACCTCTTAATATAAATCCTACTAATTTAAATCATATGTATTTTAGACCCATTAGCTTTATAAAGGCATTTGCTTTCAACGTCAAATGTGCAAAATTTTATCGCAATCGTACGAATGATATTGATATCCAAAGGAAAAGAATTATTTCAGTTTTCCACAAATTTTCCTATTTTCTGGCCAACTAGTCCAAATGTTTACTTCAATCAAACATTGTTCTCGCTTTGAACGTCGAATGTGCAAAATTTTATCGCAATCAGATGAATGGTATTGGTATTTCATAGAAAATGTCTTTCTAATTTTTCTGTATTTTCCAATTTTCCGAGAAACTTTTCCAAATTTTTATTTCATAAGAACGTTACTCTTGCTTTGAACGTCTAATATGCAAAATTTTATCGCAACCAGACGAATGATATTGATATCCCATTGAAAAAAACTCATTCAATTTCTGGCGAATTTCCATTTTCTTCTGGTAACTTTCCCGAATTTTTAGTTCATAAGAACGTTCACCTTTCGTTGAACGTCAAATGATCAAAATTTTATCGCAAGCGGATGAACGGTTCTCATATTATAGTATCGAGTACATTTAGAAACACATTGAAAAAAAAATTGTTTCGAATTTTGCGAATTTCCTCTTTAAATGTCTCTATTTTTCTTAGTGAAAACTTTTCCAAGACCATAATGAACACAACAACAAAAGAATTACCCATCTCCGCTTTCGGCTTTTCCTAATTTTTCTACTTTCCGGACGACTTTTCCAAATTTTTATTTGATGCAAACCTTCATCTTGCTTTCAACACGAAATGTATAAATTTTATCGCAATTGGACGAACGGTATTCATAGCTCAATGAAAAAAGCTGTTTCAGTTCTTCCCGATTTTCCACTTTTCCGGACAACTTTTCCATACTTTAACACCGTTTAAACCTTCCCTGGAGTTACATGAATATTTCAAGACTAAAATTAGCCAAATCGGTTCAGCCGTTCTCGTCTTTTAGCGAGACTAACGAACTATATATATATACTTCAAATGTTCAGCGTCTTCCAGCTAACACTGTCAAAATACGACCTGAAGATTATGGAAATTAGCATCAGTTGCCATAGGCGAGGCGTAGCCTGGTGGCCGTCTGTCGTGCGCTTGATGGCAATTCCAAGTTGGCTTGTTTGGCCTGGGTTGGCAAGTTGCGGAGATTGCCGGGCGCCCCTGAGAAGTAGGCAGCCAGCGCTACAGACCGTCAGAAGTCGGGGCTTCCACGTGGCCAACAACATGCGCTGAGCTGCCGACAGCGATACAGGCACAGCCGCCAAACAGAGGAGCCCGCGATGATTTACGACTGGAGAAGCCAACACACCGTTCTCAACCTGTCTTTTCTTCTACTTTTTCTTCTTTTGCGAATGAGTCGCCTAAGGACTACTATTATTTCAACTGTTTCTCGTTTCTCTTCCTCCACATCCCTCTTCATTTCTCGATTTTTTTTTAATTTGGTTTCTGCATTTTCTTTGAAGGTCAGACGTTTCACATCAAGTATTAATTTAATAACTTAAGTATTAATTTAATAACTACATTAATAGTATCGAGCAGACAATCATTAAATTCTGTGGGATATAAGAAGATTACTGTGTCTCCTAGTAAATTTAGTTCTCGTGACATGGCAATCGAATCTACCAACGAATTAACATGAAAAAGGACTGGTTCAATGTTCAAATGTTTGTAGAATTTATGGGACTTAACTACGGGGTCATCAGTCCCTAAACTTACAAACTACTTATCAACTAGCTTATCCTAAGGACGGTACAAATATCCATGCCCGAGGGGAGATTCGAATCCCCGACCGTAGTGACCGTGCAGACCGTGACTGGAGCGCCTCAGTCCCCTCGGCCACCGCGGCCGGCGACATGACTTGTCCCGACTTCCTGGAAACTTCTGCGAAGACCTGTGACCACACTGTTTAACACTGATATTTTAGCAAAATGTTCAAATGCCTGTAAATCTATCGGACCAAACTGGGTGGTCATCAGTCCGTAGCTTAAAAACTACTTAAACCTAGGTAAACTAACCTACGGACAAATAACCTCCACGGCGAACAACCGCGCGTTCCGCAGCGAGACGCTTTAGACCGCTCGGCTATTCAACCGCGGCGATATTTTAGCTTATGCTTATCAGTAATTTTATAGATGTTATAAATGGAATAACATACTTGCAAATTAATCGTCTTCGAGCTCTAATTTTTCACAGAGTACTGTCGTTTCAGAGTGATTTTTGAAAAATAACCGTTACAAGAATTACAACTTATTGTTGTGATTTATTCTCTATTAGAAAGCCTCCGACTATGAAACAAACAGTTTGTTTATAAATAACAGTACTGCTACCAGTTATGAATTTATATTTTGTTTAGCAAGACGTGTTCCGTGAAATAATTCCCATTTTCATGAGCGTTTTTGTGCTGTTCCATTTTAGTTGCGGTGTTTCTGATGTGTGATTTTCTGCATTATTTTGTGGTCTTTATGTTTCATGATGGTCCATTTGCGTAGAATCTCATACATATCAAACATCGTAACAAACATTTTGTACACAGTATACATGTTTACAAAACAAACGTACATTTATATACTGTCCTGGTGCTTTTCTTTTTAATTTTGTAAAATGTATAGTTTCATTTATCTGATCAATACAGATACTTTTATGGTACCTTTGTTTCCTCTACAATACATCATACTACATTTCAGGGCCTGATGAGGTCTTAATAACATATTTTGTTGGTAGAATTGATGTCTTTTTATGCTTATCAGTATTCATCCATTTTCTTTGTTTGTCCCTAATAATAAATAAATCGTTTTAAATCTTAGTGAAAGATAATATTTCATCACACTTAACTTCCCGGTCACTATCACGATCACTCGTTAATACTGTTTCATCCTATCGATTAAACAGCGAATTATCAGCATCTCAGTAGGCGTCTTCTGAAAGGACATCAAAAGAGAGTACTCTAATTCCTCCTGTGTCAACTGACATTAGAAATACTAAATTTTGTTAGCAACTAATGAACTAAAATATATTGCTTTTTACTACACCGCTTCGTTTAATGGTATATGAAATTACGCTGGCAATTTCATACAATCTAGAACTTACTTTAACAGGCGCGTCGTGTAAACACCCTCTACTGCAATTTCAGAAATAATTTATCTTTGGCTTTGACCTTTTGATGCTGTAATCTGACATACATCACTAAAAATAAGGTTTGACATTATGACTGTGGAGCAGTACTTAACTATTGGTCGCAACCGACTACTGGGTTGTGGGGACAAATCATGTGGACCGCCAGACCAAAATGTATCTCAGTAAAATATCTTACCGGCTGAAGAATATACATGAAAATTTATTTGAAGAGTAAAGTCACTTATAATCTGAAATATCATGTACAAAACCCGTTCCAAATAAGAAACCAATGTGGCTAATAACTTACTGATGATGATGATAAAAGAACAATGCAGAGGCAGCATTCTATGAACATGCAATATGACAACGCCGCATCCTCCTCCACTTGCGACAAGTGTCATATGTGATAAAGTGAACTAGCAATGATTCATTACTTTTCTGACAAAGGAGATCGTACTTTACTTGTTTGTTCTTTAGTGTGTGTGTGTGTGTGTGTGTGTGTTTGTCCATGTTTATTTTGGCGGTTGGTTTTATTTTATGCCACACTTCTATTTTGTACTTACTTCAGTAGATGCGTGTTGATAACGACTGTATCGTCCTATACTGAGTACAGAGGGAGAGTATCGAATGTTTGTAAATAGTACTTCGAAGAAATTAATGGCGTCCACAACAACTTAGCTACGCGAGCGTGCATCTTTAGACGATAAAGAAAAGAAAACAGTTTGCATGGTACACGAATTTTTCGATTAGATTTAGAATGTACCATTAACATCAAGACTAAGCACTATGACATATATCACTGACTTTAACATTTTAAATTGTATAAAATAATTTTTAGTTGATAAAATATGGTTTTTTTATATAGGTTCCCAGGCCAGTTTTATAAGTCTTACTGACAAGGGAGTCTCCCCATCGCCCCCCCCCCCCTCCACCCTCAGATTTAGTTATAAGTTATAAGTTATAAGTAACACAGATCAATCGAGAAAACAGGAAGGCGTTGTTTGGACTATGAAAAAAATAAGCAAAATATAAAAACTGAACGGTCCATGCGAAGATGCGCAGTGTATAGGCCGTGAATAACTGTACACAGATCAATCGAGGAAACAGGAAGACGTTGTGTGGAACTATTTAAAAAAATGAGCAAAATATAAAAACTGAACGGTCCATGCCAAGATAGGCAACGTCGAGCACATGTGAGTGCTGAAGCACTGTGGTTCTGTGGCTAGCGTCAGGATCTGGGGAGTGAGAGGTCCTTGATTCAAGACTTACCTCCAACGACTATTTTAATTTTTTATTTTTGCAAATATGATTTGTCCGTCCGTTCATTGACATTGTCAAATGATTAAAATTTACATCACCAAAGTGGATGGTCATCTGTATTGCACATTTAAACATTGTGTGTGTTCTTGAGGCGAGAATGTCCTTTTTCTTATATTTTTTCAAGGTTTTGTTAACTGTTATCTTATTTGTATACTTTCCAAATTTTAACAATCTTTGTAACATTTTACAATGAAAATAGGAGAACTTTGTAAAAATGATGATGACATCGTGCATCGAAACCGGTTAAAAAAATAGAAAATAAAATAGCGATCTTGGCGGAAGTAAGTTTTTTTTATAATAATACATGTATTTCCAAGTTGACTGGGAGGCCCTCATTTTGTTTTGCCGCCTCCCCGGGCCTCCGACAGCCTTAGTCCACCTCTAGAACTATACTCGCCATGTTGTTTATTGCAATACTGCATCATCTGAAACTGGCCTTTGTTTGATTGCAGGTGAATCATCGTACTGCTGCCTCTGCTGCCTCTGGCATCTAATGGAGTCTCTACGGAGGTGTCGGTCCGCGTGTGGCCACGAGACGATACGACAGCGGAGGTGGGGCGCGGTCGAGACCTGCTGGTCTGCACGGCGTAGAGCAGCGCAGCTGCCCAAGGCTTCCTGAGCTGCCTCAGCCGCCCGTTCGTCAGCCGTATCGCTACTGCCAGTGGTGCTACTAGGAACCCGTCGCATGCCACTCTGAGACTACCGCAGGGTCTCGGCGAGTCTTGAGAGCGGTCGCGACTGAGCGCCCACCTCCCGGTCGCGCAGCTGTCGCGCCATGGCCAACACGAGCGACCTCCTGGGGCTGCTGCTCAACTCTACGGCGGCGTCGTCGACGCTGGAGGCGGGCAGCAGCCTGTCGACGGCGCTGCTGGCGGACGACGCCAACTTCTCGACGCCCGCCGACGCCGACGCCGCCGACCTGGGCGCCGGGCCGCCCGGCCTGGCGGGCAACTTCTCCTGCGACATGCACCAGCCGACGCTCTACACCGTGACGCAGTTCCTGTACGGCATCGTGTGCATCGTCGGCCTGCTGGGCAACACGCTCGTCATCTACGTGGTGCTGCGCTTCTCCAAGATGCAGACCGTCACCAACATGTACATTGTCAACCTCGCCGTCGCCGACGAGTGCTTCCTCATCGGCATCCCCTTCCTCCTCATCACCATCAACCTCGGCAACTGGCCCTTCGGGGACGTCATGTGTAAGGTACGCCACAGTTTCCTTTCGTACAGAGACCATCATAAGTATTCGACTACGACAGTAGCAAGGTTGCAGATTTATTTACAACAGGTTTCGAGCAATTATTGCCCTTCTTCATGTATCTGTACAGGAAACCGTTATGCTACGTTTATAGAGAGTGGTGCATCTGTGGAGGACCAACCGCTGTGATTTTGCGGAGGCTCCGCTCTTTAGTCACACAGCAGGTGGTTCAGCCGAAGTGACCTTCAGCACCCTGTTTCTACCTGGCAGCCAGATTTATGGCGCACTGAATAGCGCCATTGCACTTCTTCATGTACCTGTACAGGAAACCGTTATGCTGCGTTTATAGAGAGTGGTGCATCTGTGGAGGACCAACCGCTGTGATTTTGCAGAGGCTCCGCTCTTTAGTCACACAGCAGGTGAATCAGCCGAAGTAACCTTCAGCACCCTGTTCCTACCTGGCTGCCAGACTTATCGCGCACTGAATAGTGCCATTGCCCTTCTTCATGTACCTGTACAGGAAACCGTTATGCTGCGTTTATAGAGAGTGGTGCATCTGTGGAGGACCAACCGCTGTGATTTTGCAGAGGCTCCGCTCTTTAGTCACACAGCAGGTGAATCAGCCGAAGTAACCTTCAGCACCCTGTTCCTACCTGGCAGCCAGACTTATGGCGCACTGAATAGTGCCATTGCCCTTATTCATGTACCTGTACAGGAAACCGTTATGCTGCGTTTATAGAGAGTGGTGCATCTGTGGAGGACCAACCGCTGTGATTTTGCAGAGGCTCCGCTCTTTAGTCACACAGCAGGTGAATCAGCCGAAGTAACCTTCAGCACCCTGTTCCTACCTGGCAGCCAGACTTATGGCGCACTGAATAGTGCCATTGCCCTTATTCATGTACCTGTACAGGAAACCGTTATGCTGCGTTTATAGAGAGTGGTGCATCTGTGGAGGACCAACCGCTGTGATTTTGCGGAGGCTCCGCTCTTTAGTCACACAGCAGGTGGTTCAGCCGAAGTGACCTTCAGCACCCTGTTCCTACCTGGCAGCCAGATTTATGGCGCACTGAATAGCGCCATTGCACTTCTTCATGTAGCTGTACAGGAAACCGTTATGCTGCTTTTATAGAGAGTGGTGCATCTGTGGAGGACCAACCGCTATGATTTTGCAGAGGCTCCGCTCTTTAGTCACACAGCAGGTGGTTCAGCCGAAGTAACCTTCAGCACCCTGTTCCTACCTGGCAGCCAGACTTATGGCGCACTGAATAGTGCCATTGCCCTTCTTCATGTACCTGTACAGGAAACCGTTATGCTGCGTTTATAGAGAGTGGTGCATCTGTGGAGGACCAACTGCTGTGATTTTGCGGAGGCTCCGCTCTTTAGTCACACAGCAGGTGGTTCAGCCGAAGTGACCTTCAGCACCCTGTTCCTACCTGGCAGCCAGATTTATGGCGCACTGAATAGCGCCATTGCACTTCTTCATGTAGCTGTACAGGAAACCGTTATGCTGCGTTTATAGAGAGTGGTGCATCTGTGGAGGACCAACCGCTATGATTTTGCAGAGGCTCCGCTCTTTAGTCACACAGCAGGTGGTTCAGCCGATGTGACCTTCAGCACCCTGTTCCTACCTGGCAGCCAGATTTATGGCGCACTGAATAGCGCCATTGCCCTTCTTCATGAAACCGTTATGCTACGTTTTTAGAGAGTGGTGCATCTGTGGAGGACCAACCGCTGTGATTTTGCAGAGGCTCTGCTCTTTAGTCACACAGCAGGTGGTTCAGCCGAAGTAACCTTCAGCACCCTGTTCCTACCTGGCAGCAAGACTTATGGCGCACTGAATAGCGCCATTGCCCTTCTTCATGTACCTGTACAGGAAACCGTTACGCTGCGTTTATAGAGAGTGGTGCATCTGTGGAGGACCAACTGCTGTGATTTTGCGGAGGCTCCGCTCTTTAGTCACACATCAGGTGGTTCAGCCGAAGTAACCTTCAGCACCCTGTTCCTACCTGGCTGCCAGACTTATCGCGCACTGAATAGCGCCATTTCCCTTCTTCATGTACCTGTACAGGAAACCGTTATGCTGCGTTTATAGAGAGTTGTGCATCCGTGGAGAAGCAACCGCTGTGATTTTGCGGGGGCTCCGCTCTTTAGTCACACAGCAGGTGGTTCAGCCGAAGTGACCTTCAGCACCCTGTTCCTACCTGGCAGCCAGACTTATGGCGCACTGAATAGCGCCATTGCCCTTCTTCATGTACCTGTACAGGAAACCGTTATGCTACGTTTTTAGAGTGTGGTGCATCTGTGGAGGACCAACCGCTGTGATTTTGCAGAGGCTCTGCTCTTTAGTCACACAGCAGGTGGTTCAGCCGAAGTAACCTTCAGCACCCTGTTCCTACCTGGCAGCAAGACTTATGGCGCACTGAATAGCGCCATTGCCCTTCTTCATGTACCTGTACAGGAAACCGTTATGCTGCGTTTATAGAGAGTGGTGCATCCGTGGAGGAGCAACCGCTGTGATTTTGCGGAGGCTCCGCTCTTTAGTCACACATCAGGTGGTTCAGCCGAAGTAACCTTCAGCACCCTGTTCCTACCTGGCTGCCAGACTTATCGCGCACTGAATAGCGCCATTTCCCTTCTTCATGTACCTGTACAGGAAACCGTTATGCTGCGTTTATAGAGAGTGGTGCATCTGTGGAGGACCAACCGCTGTGATTTTGCAGAGGCTCCGCTCTTTAGTCACACAGCAGGTGGTTCAGCCGAAGTAACCTTAAGCACCCTGTTCCTACCTGGCAGCCAGACTTATGGCGCACCGAATAGCGCCATTAGCTGCCGTGTAAGCGGTCTGGATTGCAGCCGCTGGTATTTTGACGCCGTGGCGGAAGAGCGGTGGTGCCGCCGACGCAGCCACGCCTATAAAACAGGCCCCACACTTCCTTATGAGAAACAGCGCACTGCCAACCCACCGCGATTCTTCCGCTACGGAACAAACGCGGGCTATAAACACAGTCTTTTGGACCGGGGCGACCCCCTTCTCCTCCCTCCCCTTCTCTCTGAGTGCGTGGCAGCACTCCACAGTAGCGTCAAGGCAGTTGTAGAGGAAGTCGAAGTATGTCTTTTCTTCGTTGTGCATCTGTCCGAAGGTCTGTAATTAACGAATTGCAGTCTCCGCTTCCGGTCAAAAAAGGCCCATGTGTACACTGAATGTCTTTACTTTCTCCGGTCCAATATACCCCACTTACCCTCAAGTTGTGTCTTTTTCCTTTCAGAATCAACTGCAAGTCTATAAAGTTCGAAAAAATCTACATATCAAGTCTGTGAGAAATCTATTGGGGGGAGGGGGTTGTATGCTGGGGAAGGGGGAGACCGAATGGTGCATTACATGCATTTTAAGACAATTAGATGCAAAAAAAAGGCCGAAAGAAACGGCATCGTGGTCTTAAAGACCAAGTGTACGCTGTGTGTGCTATAAGGCGGTGTACAGGCTGAAGGTTAAGAATATTATACAGATATTACATAAAATTCGCCGTACAATCACAGGATTAAAAGTGCAAGAAGTACACTGTATATAAATCTTTCTCGAAAAGTGACAAAATGTGAAATATTAACCCTTTCATTCCCAGTGTTGTTCCTGGACAACAAAGTATTACAAGCTGATTTATATTGTATTTTGTGTATCTGTCCTTAAAGTCGCATTGCTGTTGATGAACAACACGCTTCTAGTACATTTTGTCGCTTGGTAGGCGTGTATCTACTTGTGAGGCAATAATTTAACCGTCTTGGAGGATGTGCTACGTTGTAGTCTTCAGTAGTTCAAGAACGAACTAGTTCGAAATAGCGCTCCCACAGGCGAACTACGCCAACTAGTTCGCAGATCCCTCGCCTCTTAGTTCGACCGCTCCTTTTCCGAAGACTGACGGGGAACAGCGAGAGGACGCGAGAGCGCGCTGAATCGCATGACTCCCTTCTGCCAGTTACCGACATTTCGAACTAAGATGCAGCTTAGCTGTAGTTTCATAGTTCACTGCCACAAGTTTTCTTTTCTAAGGTATTCAAATGTTAAAATGTTTGTTAAGCTTATGTGACTTAACTACGGTCATCAGTCTCTAAACTTACAAACTACTTATCTACTACCTTATACTAAGAACGGCACAAATATCCATGCCCGAGGGGGGATTCGAACCCCCGACCGTAGTGGCCGTGCAGACCGTGACTGGTGCGCCTCAGTCCACTGGGCCACCGCGGCCGGCCCTAAGGTATTCAGTAGTGTCTAAATACAACCCTCATTCCATTGTGTAAAGAAGTGAAGAGAACTCAAAACTTAACATTGTTTCCATTTATATGCAAGAAATTATGCATCAACCTTTTTCTCTCGCCTGCAAGATACTGATGACGGCTCACGGGGTAGAATGTCTTATAAGTCACACTAACACTGTAAAGTAACGAACCCGTATAGAATTAATTAGCTACAAAACTATAGTTCACTGCCTGTCATCAGAATGTAAAGGTCGAAACCCATTGTCATCAATGTCGGTAGCGTGAAGATCAAAAATTTCTTCTATTTCATATGTTAATACAAAATCAATTTCTGTAATAAGTGTGAGGTTGACCGGACTGGCTTCACTTTCGATGCAACTGAGGCGGCTGCCCCTCCGAAACAAAGGCTTGGACTCGCTCAGCATCGAAGACAAAAATGCGTTTCTGCGCGTGGGAACTTGGTTTATTCAATACAATAAATAAAGAAATCCATTAAAAAATAAAAATTACGAATACTCTGTATGCAAAGTAGTTGAATACCATTGTATCACCCATTCGTGTAAATAACTGGTTTATTTGCGTAAGTATTTGATGTCTACTTTCCCAAAAATACGGGTAATAGCACACGCGTTGGCAACAGTGATCATTATATAAAAAAGCTGTCATAACAAAAGAAAGAGCTCTTTTAGTAGCGACAGCAAAAGCCAAAAAGAGCGGACGAACTAAAAAGGGCGACCTACTTCGCGGCTGAGCTGCGAACTAAAAGGAGAGCTGCCGGTTGCGAACTAAAATATGCGCGACTGGTCGCGAACTAAAATATGTGCGATCAGTTCCGAACTAAAACATGCGTTATGGGTCGCGAACAACTACGTCAAACGTATCTCGCTTCTTAGTTCGTTGGATTCTTTCCCGAAGAGCGTCGGGTAATAGTGAGAGGGCGCGCAGCAGAATTAAAAATCACGTGTTTTCCTTGTGCTGATGAGTCGAGGTTGTCTTTGGTATTATGGCGATGATTATGCTAGCTTTTTGATCTGATCGTATTATCTATCAAAAAATAACGTCCCCAGTAATAAAATACCTAAATACCGACGTCTGTGTTGCACATGATTTATTTGAAATAAAAAAATAGTTCGATCAAAAATTTCAAAACACATATTTTGATTTTAGTACACTGTATTAATACAGAAAAGACTGAATTTTAATTCTTCCCAAACTGAATCCATAATGTGGGAATGAAAGGGTTGAATCGCTATTCTGCTGCTCATACTAATAAAATAAAGAACTGTACGAACTATAGGTACTTTGTATATTATTCTTAACTGTTTCCTGTACAGATACCTGAAGAAGGGTAATAATTGCTCGAAACCGGTTGTAAATCAATCTGCAACTTGCACTGGTGACTTTTATTTTCTGACCTATATAACACAGTTGCTGCAATGGGCAAAACATTTAATAACTATTCGAACATAAACATTTTTCTGCTCTAAAATGAACTTCAATCTTCAATTAAACATATAAACTCACAAAAAGAAACACAAACGTATTTCCACTACAAGAAAGAAAGAAATTAAATAGGCACTTTACACCTGAACATAAGTTTTCGAACATAAAACAGCTAGTATTTAGTTACATCCCTTTTCTTTAATTTTTTTTTTTTTTTTTTTAATTTGAAGTATATGGAAAGAGACATGCTTGACGTGGAACAATCCTGCTTATGTGCAGAAATCACCAAATCATGGTGGTGGACGAATGGTGTGGGTAGGAGTCCCAGAAGGAGAAGTCAAAAGTTTGCGGCCTATGAAAGATGCAGTCATTAAAGCATAGTTGAATACTATAGACAATGTCTTTAACGGTGGATTAACGAAAGCTTTATTTCAGTTTGAATTACGTCACCGAATTATCACACTGAAGAGCAAAAAAACTGTGACGCATAAAACGTTATTCAAAAATGGCTAATTGCCGAAACTAGACTCCTCATAATTAAATAACGTCCTAACGTGCATCAAAAACAGGAAAATATTCAATATCTCATTAACCAAAGCAAAACAAGTGTAATTAAATGTAGTCGAATTTAAAGGAATTAGATTACGAAATGTGACATTAATATTACAACGGTTGTATAGAAAGAAACAGACATTTTGAAATGAAAAATTAATAATACGAAAAAAAAAAAAATTTTATCATATTAATTTTATGGGTGCACATTTAAGCTGCTTTTCTACACAATCGTCGATCAAATGAAGGCGCTTGTCATACTGTGGCGCAAGTTCTTCCATGCCATATTTCTAGAAATCTTCAATTATTGAAATTTTTGTAAACTGTGATATCTAAATAAAAAAGCTATTTGCACGTAATGTAATCTGATCTGAACTGATCTCATTTGATCTGTAATCTGGTTTGTATAGATGAGACGATGTGGCATTTTACTGTTATCTGGCTAGCAAGAGTGACTTTAAGCAAATTTATTACTTCTGTGTGTTACTTGCAGTGTAGAGACATTTATCATTGCTACTGCAGCTACTAATGTAAATTTATATTATCGACAGAAAATACTAGGACAAATTATCACTACCTTTCCGCAGAATAGTTGTATGAGACTCACACCAGCTAACTTTAGCCTCATATACTTCGAAGATATAGATAATGAACATTATGTTTAAATATTTTATCCAAACAACTTTATGTTAGTGAGCACTTCATTACCAATCCAACAAATGCAGTCCCTTGCTGAAATAAGCAGTGTGTGTGATTTATACACTACTGGCCATTAAAATAGCTACACCAAGAAGAAATGCAGATGATAAACGGCTATTCATTGGACAAATATATAATACTAGAACTGACATGTGATTATATTTTCACGCAATTTGGGTGCATAGGTCCTGGGAAATCAGTACCCAGAACAACCACCTCTGGCCGTAATAACGACCTTGATACGCCTGGGAAAACGGAGCTTGGATGGCGTGTACAGGTACAGGTGCCCATGCAGCTTCAACACGACCCCACACTTCATCAAGTGTAGTGACTGGCGCATTGTGTTCGGCCACCATTGACCAGACTGGTGAGAGATCTGGAGAATGTGCTGACCAGGGCAGCAGTCGAATATTTTCCGTATCCAGAAAGGCCCGTACACGACCTGCAACATCCGGTCGTGCATCATCCTGCTGAAATGTAGAGTTTAGAGGGGATCGAATGAAAGGTAGATCCACGGGTCGTAACACGTCTGAAATGTAACGGCCACTGTTCAAAGTGCCGTCGATGCGAACGAGAGGTGACCGAGACGTGGCACCCCATACCATCACGACGGGTGATACGCCAGTATGGCGATGACGAATACACGCTTCCAGTGTGCTTTCTAATATGTAGGTTGTCTTAAAGATGTTCACGACGAGGTCCACATTGGTAATCCTCGTTCTGTGACTAACGAACTGGCAATGGAAATCGATAAAAGTCTTGAGAATCGTCGTTTGACGATTTACGGAACTTTCGCAAAATTTTCTGCTACAGTACTTTGATAGAGCTTGGAGCAGCTGTCATACTTCTAAGCCGCGTGGTCTAAGGCATCATGCTAAGGACGTGGTGGCTGCTCTTGCCGGAGGTTTGCGTCCTCCCTCGGGCATGGGTATTTGTGTTTTCTTTGGTGTAAGTTAGTTTAAGTGGTTTTTAAGTCTAGGAACTGATGACCCTAGGAGTCTACTATGTTCAGAGATGTGTGTAGGCTATTCAGGTTTGGGTTTAGTATTGGGAGAGCAAATAGAGATGTTATTACGCTCCTGGCCGTTAAAACTGCTACATCACGATGATGCTGTGATATTCAAACGATTAGCTTTCCAGAGCATTCACACATGGTTGGCGCCGGTGGCGACACCTACAACGTGCTGACATGAGGAAAGTTTCCAACCGATTTCTCATACACAAACAGCAGTTGACCGGCGTTGCCTGGTGAAACGTTGTTGTGATGCCTCGTGTAAGGAGGACAAATGCGAACCATCACGTTTCCGACTTTGATAAAGGTCGGATTGTAGCCTTGGTTGCGTTGGTCGCGATCCAATGACTGTTAGCAGAATATGGAATCGATGGGTTCAGGAGGGCAAAACGGAATGCCTTTCTGGATCCCAATGGCCACATATCACTAGCAGTCGAGATGACAGGCATCTCATTCGCATGGCTTTAACGGATCGTGCAGCCACGTCTCGATCCCTGAGTCAACAGATGGGAACGTATGCAAGACAACAACCATCTGCACGAACAGTTCGACGACGTTTGCATCAGCAAGGACTATCAGCTGCATAATCAGCTCGGAGAACATGGCTGCGGTTACATTTGCATCACAGAGTGGAACGCCTGCGATGGTGTACGGAACGACGAACCTGGGTTCATGAATGGCAAAACGTCATTTTTTCGGATGGATCCAGGTTCTGTTTACAGCATCATGATGGTCGCATCCGTCGGCGACATCGCGGTGAACGCACATTGCAAGCGTTTATTCGTCATCGCCATATTGGCGTGTCATCTGGCGTGATGGTATGGGGTGCCAATGGTTACACGTCTCTTGTTCGCATCGACGGCACTTTGAACACTGGCCTTAGAGGATAATGCACGACCGCATGTTGCAGGTCCTGTAGGGCCTTTCTGGATACGTAAAATGTTCGACTGCTGCCCTGGCCAGCACATCCTCCAGATCTCTCACCAATTTAAAACGTCTGTTCAGAGGTGACCGAGCAACTGGCTCGTCACATATGCCAGTCACTGGATGAACTGTGATATCGTGTTGAATCTGCATGGACATATGTACTTGTAAACGCCATCCAAGCTCTGTTTGACTCAATGTCCAGACTATCAAGGCCGTTATTACAGCCAAAGGTGGTTGTTCTGGGAACTGATTTCTCAGGATCTATGCATCCAAATTGCGTGAAAATTTAATCACACGTCAGTTCTAGTATATTGTATTTGTATACCCGTTTATCATCTGCATTTCTTCTTGGTGTAGCAATTTTAATGGTCAGTAGTGTAAATCTTGCAGAATGGTTTTGAGGACGGATTATTTAATATTCTTATTTTGGTAATAAAGTATTGGTACAAGTATTTTTGTCATTTTATTTCAGTCAAGTAACATTCAACAACTTAAAAATTTCGATTCAGTACGATGGAGTTCCAGTTTTCAATGGAAAAATTACATTTTGGCATATGGCATCTATTTAATAGCTCAAACTGTTGAAATTGTGTGTTTGGACATTATTGTACATGTCCTCTAGCATATTATTTTTGTTCTAAGGCAAACAGCCAAGAATCATCATTGAAACCGATCATTTAAAAAATATATATTACTAGCTTTAACCCGCGGCTCCGCTCGCGTGTTTGTTGATTATGATAGATTTCACGTCAAATCGATTTTTTTACAGAAATGTATTAAAAGAAATTTCTTTTTTACTGCTTTATTTATTCTTATATTTCCTTATTCGTATGCTTATCCTTACAGAGAAAGATCTGAACACAATGTAGCACGCATAGACCAAAGATATGGTCTGTGGCATCATGTTTCGCTGTATGTAACCTCCTTGCTATAGAGTCACATACGTCATCGCTGGCCTTCAGTCCGATTTTTTTATAATTTGACGACCTTCAACCACCATATCTTCCACCCCCTTATAGCTATCGGAATGGAACTGCTCTGGTGTACAACGGGAGACCTCAGATAACAATTACACACAGACCATTCGTTTGCGTTCTGTAGTTTTCGCCGCAGAGCGAAATATTGACACACACACGCGTAGAACTTTATATACACCGATAACTTTCCATCCCAATATACTCCACCCTTTTATCATTATCATTTTCAAATAGTAAATATAATTTTCAAAGAGTAATTATTGTTCCACATTTCGCGTTACATTCTTCAAATTACTAGATATCTATCAGATCGCTATAAAACCGTTCCTAAAAACCTTCCTCAGTTATAAATTAGTAACTGTACAAATATTTAAATCTCTGCGTCTTGTTGTTCAGATAAACATACACCGAACAGGCATTCACATTTATAGATGTAGATAAATAAATAGTTATCCAATCGCCATATAACCGTGCCTAAAGCCTTCCCCTGGTAGACATTAGTAACTTTACAAATTATTAGCTCTTTATGTCTTGTGGTTCAGAAGTGATAAACGTACACCGAAAATACATTCACATTTATGGATATAGATAAATAGGTATCCTATCGCCATAAAACCGTGCCTAAAGCCTTCCCCGGGTATGCATTTGCAACTGTACAAATTTTTAGCTCTTTATGTCTTGTGGTTCAGACGTGATAAACGTACACCGAACAGACATTCACATTTATAGATATAGATTGACAAAGAGTTGTTCTAATGCTACATCATAGGTTTTGAATAAGAGAAACGTCCTTCTTCCTACAAATAAAGTGTTGCAACTAAATGTCTTGCACGTTGTTGACAGGTGTACATGACGACGACGAGCATCAACCAGTTCACCAGCTCCATCTTCCTGACCATCATGAGCGCCGACCGCTACATCGCCGTCTGCCACCCCATATCCTCACCTAAGATCAGGACGCCGCTCATATCAAAGGTACAGTGTCCATCTCTGACGGAGCATTCAGTAGCAAGCAGTAGTACATTACTGTCTGAGAAAAGTTGCAAAAATGTCCTGTCACTTTCTAATAACATGACAAAGTGCGGAAAAATTAGTAACTCCCTTAAATATGCTGAGAATTGTACAATCCATCAAATGTGTGAAAGCAGTATTCTATGACTGCATTATCTATGTCCAAATTGTAACCAGTCGACTCAAATAAATGCCTGGTGTTTAACAAGTGAGGATAAGAAAATGAATTATGATATCAGATAAACATAGGGCCCTGTTGTTTCTGTATACCTGGTGAAGCTAATTCTTTCTTAATCTTCCTGAAGTCATTTGTCTCTTGGTTTATATAGTTTTATTGTTGTAACCGTTTCTTACTTATGGAATACGGTTTAAATGTTCTGTTCCTCTTGACTAATGTTGGTTGATTTCATCAATCACGTTTATCATGTTGGGTTCTACATCTACATATATCCTGCGCAATCCACCGTAAATTGCGCGGCGGAGGGTACATTGTACCACCACTAGGCACTCCCTTTCCTATTCCACTCCCAAATAGTGAATGTCTGTATGAGCCCTAATTTCTCTTATCTTGTCTTTGTGAGTGTTGCCTTGTGTGGGAGTGAGACATGGACGATAAACAGTGCGGACAGGAAGAGGATTGAGGCTTTCGAAATGTGGTTCTACAGAAGAATGCTGAAGATTAGGTTGGTGGATCGCATAACTAATGAGTAGGTACTGAACAGAATTGGGAAGAAAAGAAATTTCTGGCATACCTTGACTAAAAGAAGGGATAGATTGGTGGGACACATTCTTAGAGATCAAGGAATTGTGAATTTAGCGTTGGAGGGAGGTGTGTGGGTTAAAAACCACAAAGGAAGACCAAGAGATGGATACAGTAAGCAGATTCAGACAGATGTAGGTTGCCGTTCTTATGTGGAGATGAAGAGGCTTGCTCAGGATAGGGTATTGTGGAGAGTTGCATCAAACCAGTCTCCGGACTGAAGACCACAACAACAACAACGTCTCTGTGACTTTTACGCGAAATGAAAGTAGGCTGCAGCAAGATCGTTCTGCAGTCAGCTACAGGTCTTCTAAATTTCCTCAACAGAATTTCTCGGAAAGGACGTCGTCTTTCCTCCAGCGATTCCCATTTAATTTCGCGGAGCATTTCCGTGATAGATGCGCACTGGTCGAACCTACCAGTAAAGAACCTAGCTGCTCGCCTCTGAACTGCTTCCATGTCTTCCTTTAAGCTGAGCTGCTGCGGGTCCCGAACACTTGAGCAATACTCAGGACGTCGTGGTACAAGCATTTTATACACGGTCTTCTTTATAGATGGAGTACATCGTTCCAAAATTCTCAAAATACGCCGAAGTCGGCTGTCCGCCTTACTCACAACTGTCCTTACATATTCGTTCCATGTCACATGACTCTGCAATGTTACATCCAGATATTTGACCGACGCGACTTTATCAAGAAGCTCACTTCTAACGCTGTATTCGAACATTATGGTATTGTTTTTACTTCTCATGTGCGTCACCTTACATATTTCTACATTTAGAGTTAGCTGTCATTCTTCGCACCAACTAGAAATTTTGTCAAAGTCATCCTGTATGCTATTAGAGTCAATTAAAGACGACACCCTACCATACACCACAGCATCATCACCGAACAGCCGCAGATGCCAGGCTGACATTCTTTAGAAGAATCCTCAGGATGTGTAGTCCGTCAACTGAAGAAGAAAGTTAGAAATAACTGTTCGGCCGACGTTTGATTATTGCTCATCATTGCCTGATCCATACCAGGTAGCATTTTTAGAAGACATAGAGACGCTCCGTTAGTCTAATTTAGTTAGCGCTACAAGGATAGAAAGGATGATAGATGCTGACCTCGGGGAATAGCAGTTCGGATTCAGGAGAAATGTAGGAACACGGGAGCAGTACTCACCTTAAGTATTATCTTAGCTTAAGGAAAGGCAAACCTACATTTCTCGCTTTTGTAGATTTGGAGAAAGGTTTTGTCAATGTTGATCTCTTTCAAATTCTGAAGTCAAAAGGGGTAAAATAAATCAATGAGAATGAATTAGAGTTCAGGGTGAGGAAATAAAAACATTGCGATTAGTTGATGACATTGTAATTCTGTCAGAGACACCAAAGGACCTGGAAAATCAACTGAAAAGAATGAACAGTGAGATGAAATGAGCGTATAACAGGAACATTAACAAGAGCAAAAGGAAGATAATAGAATGCAGTCTTAGAAAATAAGGAGATGCTGAAGGAATTAGATTAGTTAACGAAACAGTAAAGGTACTAGATGAGTTTTGTTACCTAAGTAGTAGAATAACATATGACGGTCGCAGTACAGACGATATAAAATGAAGAATGGCAATGAAAAGAAAAGCGTTTTTGAAAAAGAAATTTGCTGGCATTGAATATTAATTTAAGTGTGAGGAAGTCTTTTCTTAATACATTTGTGTGGAGTGTTGCTTTGTACGGGCGTGAAACTTAGATGATAAATAGTTTAGACAAGAAGAGGATAGAGGCTTTTAAAATGTTGTGCTACAGATGAATGCTGAAGATTAGGTGGGTAGATCGCCTAACTAATGAAGAGGTATTGAAACAGAATTGGGGAGAAAAGGAGTTTCTTTGGATATCTTGACTAAACCAGGGGATTGATTGGTAGTCATATTCTTCGACATGAAGGAATCGTAAATTTAACATGGGAGGGAATTGTGTGGGGGTAAAATTGCAGAGAGAGGCCAAGAGACGAATATAGTAAGCAAATTCAGATGGATGTGGGTTGCCTTTCTTATGAGGAGATGAAGAGGCTTGCTCAGGATAGAGGAGGGTTGAGAGCTGCATGAAACCAGTCTCCGCACTGAAGACCACAACACAACTGGAAATTTGGGACAGCTGTGTAGCTTGTAGCTTCCGAGACGCTTGAAAACTCCTCGTAAGAGCAATTTATTCTTTGACATTTGAAATTTATCACAATTATTAAAATTTAATTGTTGATATGTTGTACGTAAAACGATTCAAAACAATTAATAGAATGCTTACACAAAACACCAACGTCTTCAAACCGCCGAACCGATTTCGAATCTTGAATCTTGCATAATTTACAAGATGCATAGTGTATAGCTTCATCAATCGGCGGTTTAGTCATGATGTAACAGAGTTCCTTTTCATATTTAATATCTCGATGAAGGACAGAATTTACCGTCATCCTACGCTCGGTTTATAATTAAACCGGAAAATTTTCCTTTTATCCTGATGATCCTAGTCTTAAGTTGAGATCAAGGTTGCGAAATTATTGAACTTTGCATGATCTTTGACAAGTATGGAAGGAATTCAACGCGAGTGAAGCCACGGGGAAAACTTAGCCTCTATATAATTATGTAATGTTTTTCTATTTTTTGTAACATTTCGCAATTATAAAATTATGTAAATTCGTATATGACAAAAATTAAGAAGAATGTTACATGGAAATAAGCACGTATAACTTTGCATCGTTGCAATACACCATTTTCTCCTATGTATATCTCGCGAGAAGACCACACGGTAATATTTGAGAGATTAGAAATGTTCAAATGTTTGTATAGTCTATGGGACTTAACTACGGGGTCATCAGTCCCTAAACTTACAAACTACTTATGAACTACTTACGAACTAGGACGGCACAAATATCCATGCCCGAGGGGGGATTCGAACCCCCGACCGTAGTCTCCTCGGCCACCGCGGCCGGCGAGAGATTAGACCCCCACGCCGAGACATACAGACAATAGTTTTCTCTGCGAAGCATACGTAGTTTGGAACAAGAAGAAGAAGTGACAATGGTACACAAATTAGGTCCGCCCGTCCCCCACCCACACGCTGTGCGGGCTATTGCAGAGTATCGATGTAGCACTGTTGATGTGTTGTTGTGGTCTTCAGTCCGGAGACTGGTTTGATGCAGCTCTCCACAATACCCTATCCTGAGCAAGCCTCTTCATCTCCACATACGAACGGCAACCTACATCTCTTGGTCTTCCTCTGCGGTTTTTACCCCACACACTTCCCTCCAAGCTAAATTCACAATTCCTTGATGTCCAAGAATGTATTCTACCAATCTATCCCTTCTTTTAGTCAAGGTATGCCAGAAATTTCTTTTCTCTCCAATTCTGTTCAGTACCTCCTCATTAGTTACGCGATCCACCCACCTAATTTTCAGCATTCTTCTGTAGCACCATATTCAAAAGCCTCAATCCTCTTCCTGTCCGCACTGTTTATCGTCCATGTCTCACTCCCATACAAGGCAACACTCCACACAAATGCCTTCAGAAAGGACTTCCTTATGCTTAAATCAATATTCGATATTAACAAATTTCTCTTTTTCAAGAACGCTTTTCTATCCATTGCCATTCTGCATTTTATATCTTCTGTACTGCGGCCATCATTTGTTATTTTACTGCCCAAGTAACAAAACTCATCTACCTCCTTTATAGCTTCGTTACCCAATCTAATTCCTTCAGCATCACCTGATTTTCTTACACTGCACTCCATTACCCTAGTTTTGTTCTTGTTAATGTTCATCTTATATGCACTTTCCAGCACACTGTCCATTCCGTTCAATTGCTCTTCCAGGTCCTTTGCTGTATCTGACAGAATTACTATGTCGTCGGCAAAACGCAATGTTTTTAATTCTTCCCCCTGAACTTTAATTCCTTCTCCAAATTTCTCCTTGCTTTCCTTTATAGCTTGCTCAATGTACAAATTGAATAACATCGGAGAAAGGCTACAACCCTGTCTTACTCCCTTCCCAACCACTGCATCCCTTTCTTGCCCTTCAACTCTGACAACCGCTGTCTGGTTTTTGTACAAGTTGTAAATAACCTTACGCTCCGTATATTTTAGTCCTGCTTGCTTCAGAACTTAAAAGAGTTTATTCCAATCAACATTGTCAAAAGCCTTCTCCGAATCTACAAAAGCTAGAAATGTAGGTTTGCCTTTTCTTCTAGGATAAGCCATAAAGTGAGTATTGCCCCCCGTGTTCCAACATTTCTCCTGAACCCAAACTGATCTTCCCCGAGGTCGGCTTCTACCAGCTTTTCCATCCTTCTGTATATAAGAAAGTAATTTTATTCAGTTTCACATTCGCCGTTGGACGCTAGTGGTGTATTACCTCTCAGACAATCTCTCCATCCTCCTCCGACCAGAAGGTTAGTGGCACTAGGTTGGAAAGCTCTATTGTGGTTTGATGCTCTGCAGACAATCCAGACAAGCGCTGGCTGAAACCCAAGCAGCGGCCAGATGTCCGCTAACAGCGCCCCCCCCCCCCCCTTCCTCGCTGCTTACACAGTACGAGAGGCGCCCTCTGTGTAAGACTCGGTCCCCGGCCCTTGCGGCTATTGTGACGACTCGCTCTTGTTTATCTTTCGCAGACGTGGCAGGAAAACTGGAACGGACCGCTGCGAGGAGATATCGGTTCGCCGAGCGCCCTCACTCAGCAAAACATTTTCATTTCATTTGGCAGCACGCGGCGTATCGACTCGTTGGCGTCCGCGAGCTCCGCTGACGTATGGGTCCGCATGACGGATGGCGCGTTGCATATGAAAGTAACCTCGACGCACTGCGTGATTTATTGGACCAGTGCTGTGTCAAAACAACGCGGAATTGCTCATGCCGGTGTGCTATTCTTACGAGCTGTCGATGACACGTCTCTGAGCAAAAATCACATGCTAGCATTTCTTTTCTCGTTTGCGGTATTGTTGCAGCAATTGTAATATCTCTCATGGTCAATGAAATTCTCTTAAAAATATAGTACCCCGACAAGCCGAGCGCACACAGTTGTATCATCCTTTTCTCGAAGCCGTTGAGGCCACTTTTGAGCCCCGATGGATCTTCGTTGGGGATCAAGCTAGAAGACTGAATTTTCGGTGGCCACCTACTATAATAAGCTACATTTCTAAATTATACTATTCTACACCTTTTAGTTTACGAATTGGTAAAGCACCGACTACAATAGAGCCGCGGTGGAGTAGCCGAGCGGTCTAAAGCGTCTCGCTGCGGATCGCGCGGTTACTCGCCGTGGAGGTTCGAGTCCTCTCTGGGGCATGGGTGTGTGTGTTGTCCTTAGGTTAGTTTATCTAGGTTTAAATAGTTTGTAAGCTACGGACTGATGACCACGTAGTTTGGTTCGTTAGATTTACAAACATTTGAACATTTATTTGACTAAAACAGAGGTGATATCGGGCGTTCCACAGGGTAGTGTGCAACAGAACTACTAAAGAAACTGCATACACTACGTCCTTTTTTGACGTATTGATGCCTAGTGTGGGATCTTTATCAGGTGGGTTTGACGGAGGATATCAAAAGAGTCCAAAGAAAGGCAGCTCGTTTTGTATTGTCACGATACTTGGGAGACAGCGTTACGGAAATGATACAGGATCTGGGATGGGAATCATTAGAACAACGGCGCTTGTTGCTGCGGCGTGGGCTACTTACGAAACTCCAATCGCCAACATTCTCCTCCGAATGCGAAAACATATTGTTGACTTCCACTTACATAGGTAGAAATGATCATCAGAATAAAATACGACAAATCAGAGCTCGAACGGGGAGATTCAGGTGTTCTTTCTTCCCGCGCGCTATTCGAGAATGGAATGGGAGATAAATAGTATAAAGGTGGTTCGATGAACGCTCTGCCAGGCACTTAAATATGTTTTTCAGAGTATCCCATGTTTTTCCCCCCATGTAGATGTTGATGTACAAATACTTCTGTCTCTCACGATCATTTAAATTCGAAGATACTTCTAGTAGACATATGGTAAAGCAGCCTACAATCCAAAAATTGGTTTGAACACCACATTGTGTTTCTTGGCATGGTCCTGTTTGGAGGTGGTATGCCGTTGCCTTCCTCCGACCTTCGAACTGACTGAAACAGACAGTTATACGGGGACCTACAGGTACAAGTGGGTTCCGAACCACGGTGCTACTCGATATTCTTCACATCAGCAACGTTACCAGAGGTGAATGAAATGAAAGTTAACAGATTAAAAATCCTAGAATCTGGCGGGAATCGAACCCACGACCTTTGGATTTATAGCTTCCATTCTACCACTGTGCTACCGAGCCACACGCTTAAACACAAACATCAAATTATTTCTATATATACTGTTCAGCTTGCAATGGAAGGAAAAATTCAAACCCGTTTTCGAACTCAGTTTTGCTTGACGATAAAGTCTCTCCTAACTTGGCTGTTGGTAATTATCTCATGATGAAGCGCTGGACTCTCATCGGAGGGATCGCAAGTTACATAGCTGGTGGGGTAAATATCTCTTCACATTTAATGTTTTACCTAGCTGTTAACCTTCCTCCGGTTTTTTTAATTTTTTTTATTCGTTAAAAATGACATGTGGTTCGAAATTATAGGTGTAATCAGTGCACTGATGGATTCTTCCGTGCTCACATACGGTCTACTGAACATAGCAGTTTCGAGAATGATAAGTTTTGCGGGTTACATCGATGGAATGTCGACTCTATTAGTAACAGAGCTCGATAGTCTGCAATAGCTGAGTAGTATAGTGACATATGAATAAACATAATGACCTGGTAATTGCGCGATATAATTTCAAAACAATAATTTATATTCCATTGTGTAATCAAACGTAATCACAAAGGACTGAAGTACACTCACAAGCATATATAGTATTTTAAATATATGTTTATGTTGCCATGTGATTGCCAAGTTACTATATTTATTATACAAATAAATATGTATCATACTGAGATAGTCGATTTGATCAGATTAAACGCAACCTTAAACATTGAGGTAGAATTTTTTTACGTGTTTTAATCGTTTCATTTTAAGCATTGATAATGACCACACAGTCATCGAAATCTATATCTGTGAATAAATTGATACCTACGACTGGTCGCTGAAAAAATTCTACAGGTCATATAAACAGTCGTTGAGCGCAAGTTTCACCATGAAAACAAGCCTGATCAAAATTTAATAGCAATTATATTTAAAGATGGTCGTGCGCTAGCCGGTCCTATTGAGTGGAGAGTATTTTATTGTATTCTACAAGAAGGGGATATGATTTTATTAAGAACCAAATTACGTGGTCATTTTTGTGAACGCAGAAATGCCGCACTGTTTATCAATGTAGACGCAGTGGAATGGCCGAGCGCTCTAAGGCGTCTTGCTACAGACCGAGCAATTGCTCTCCGTTGAGGTTCGAGTCCTGCCTCGAGCGTGGATTTGTGTGTGTGTGGGGGGGGGAGGGGGAGGGTGTTATCCTTAGGTTAGTTTTTAGTAGCTTAGTCCCTTAGCTTTACAAACGTTTCATTTTTTGTTGATCCACTCATTTTCCACAGGTGGATTTTACTTTGTTTTAACCAAGCATACCTATAAATCCCATAGACATTTGAAGTGAAGCAAAAAAAAATCTCTCATTGTATTTATCAGTTAATTTATTTCCTACTTTTTCGCTTATCTTTCAATTTATTCACATTCAGCTTTGGTCGAGATTTCTGGGATATTTCTGTTAGGAGTTCATTCGCCTCACTGAGCGGTAACGAATCTGAATACATTTTACACGCTTTATTTCCGTGTGTGAATCTATAATTATTGGAGCGTTTGATTCACTGTTTGCGTTCAGTCCTTTATTTACCATTCAATTTCGCGCCATAATTGCTCGCAACTGAAACAACAGAATCACTGAAACTGAAAGCGAAGTTTTACTCGCAAAATCCGTATTTAAAGTTGGCGGACATCAAAGGAGTCACTCTCTTTAGATCTCGCTGTATCCCAGAAATATACAACTAAGCAGAGCACAGTTAGAGCCTGAACTGCCGTGTCTTTCGTAAACTAATTCCGATCTACATACAAGTCCAGAATCTACAGTAAAGTGCGTGGCAGAGGGTATTCCGTACTACTGCTAGTCATTTTCTTTTGTATTCCACTCCCAAGTGGAATAAGTGAAAAGCGAATGCATGGATGCCTCTTTATGACCCCTAATTTCTCTTACCTTTTTTGGTCCTTACGCGAAATACAATTTCAAATTCATACCCTCTAAATTTACTCAACAGTTATATATGTTTATCCGTCTATGCAACTGATTAACATTAGATTTTATTGTTATATGCATTTTGCGTTTATATGGAAGGCATCATCAGTGGCCTGTAATATGTACATGATTATGTTTTACAATATATTGTATTTACGTTTCTTAGTATTTTTAGGATATAAACAGTTCTGGTGCGTTATTTAAGTATAGTTACTGATATTTGGATGTTATTACTTGCAATATTTAGTGGATCCTTCTTTACATGTGGTGCTGATTGGTGACTCCCAGTTGTTTTACTTCAGTTATGTTACTTTTCAGTTTTTGTTTTACAGTACTTCACAGCTAGCACCACTAGGCACATGCCATTTCGTATGTTTTTTTTTTTTTTTTTTTTTTTTTTTTTTTTTTTTTTTTTTTTTTTTTTTTGGTTGATGTTACCAACCAACTGTTGAATGTGTGTTTGTCCTATCTTTGCTTTATGTCAGTGTGCGTGTGTGTGTGTGAGTGAGTGTTTTCGATGTAATTGTATAGAGAACTGCACCATATACTGATGTGTTGATTTATTTATTTATTGAATGACTCCTGCTTGTGACGGGAGATATATATATATATATATATATATATATATATATATATATGAGAGAGAGAGAGAGAGAGAGAGAGAGAGAGAGAGAGAGAGAGGAAAGAGTGAGGGACAGGCATGATGAGAGGGAGAAATGTGTGTGGTTTTTTGCTTTTTTTTTTATCAATAACAAAAACGCAAAAGTAACATAATTGAAGTAAAACAACTGTAAGTCACCAATCAGCACCAAATGTAAATCAGGAGTCACGAAATATTGTAAGTAACAACATCCAAATATCGGTAACTATACTTAAGTAACGCACCAGAACTGTTTGTAACATAAAAATACTAAGAAACGAAAATACAAAATATTGTAATACATAATCATGTATATATTACAGGCTACTGATGATGCCTCCTAAATAAAGACGAAATGCATATGACAATAAAATCTATTATTAATCAGCTGCATAGACAGATAACCTAAATATCTCCACTAGAAAATAATACTGCAACTGTGGGAAAAACAGGAACTAACAATGTTACTCAACAGTGTTTCTCATAATGCATGCCGTCTTCCCCCAAGCGTTACCCATTTGAGTTCCCGAAGCATCTCAGTAACACCCGCACCCTGATCAAAGCTATCCGTAGCAAACTCAGCAGCCCACCTCTGAATTGCTTCTGTGTCTTCCTTTAAACCGATCTGGGGGATATGCCAAACACTTCATCAATACTCAAGACGCGGTCGCACAAGTATCAGACACGCTTACTGACGATCACATCTTCCCGAATTTCTCTAAATAAAATGAACTCGACCATCCGCCTTCCCCACGACCGTCCTTACATACTCGTTCCATATCATAACACTCTACAGCTTTACGCCTAGATATTTAAACAACGCCACAGTGTCAAGCAGCACATTACTAATGCTGTAGTCCACACTACTGGCCATTAAAAATGCTACACCACGAAGAAACGCAGATGATAAACGGGTATTCATTGGACAATTATAATACACTAGAAATGGCATGTGATTACATTTTCATGCAATTTGGGTTCATAGATCCTGAGAAATCAGTACCCAGAACAAGTACCTCTGGCCGTAATAACGGCCTTGATACGCCTGGGCATTGGATCAGTCAGTGCGAGGATGGAGTGTACAGGTACAGATGCCAATGCAGCTTCAACACGATACCACAGTTCATCAAGAGTAGTGACTAGCGTATTGTGACGAGACAGTTTCGCGGCCACCATTGACCAGACTTTTCAATTGGTGAGAGATCTGGAGAATGTGCTGGTCATGACAGTAGTCGAACATATTCCGTATCCAGAAAGGCGCGTACAGAACCTGCAACATGCGGTCGTGCATTATCCTGCTGAAATGTAGGGTTTCATAGGGATCGAATGAAGGGTAGAGCCACGGATCGTAACACATCTGAAATGTAATGGTCACTGTTCAAAGTGCCGTCGATGCGAACGAGAGGTGACCGAGACGTGTAACCAATGGCACACTGTACGATCACGCCGGGTGATACGCCAGTATGGCGATGACGAATACAAACTTCCAATGAGCGTTCGCCGCGTTGTTTCCAAACACGGATGCGACCAACATGATACTGTAAACAGAACCTGGATTAATCCGAAAAAATGACGTTTTACCATGCGTGCAGCCAGGGTCGTCGTTGCGTACACCATGGTAGGAGCTCTTGTCTGTGAGGCAGCGTCAAGGATAACCGCAGCCAAGGTCTCAGAGTCCATTCTGCTGCAAACGTCGTCGAACCGTTCGTGCAGATGGTTGTCGTCTTGCAAACGTCCCCATCTACTGACTCACGATCGAGACGTGGCTGCACGATCCGTTACAGCCATGCGGATAAGATGACTGTCATCTCGACTGCTAGTGATACGAAGCCTTTGGGATCCAGCACGGCGTTCCGTATTGCCCTCCTGAAGCCACCGATTTCATATTCTGCTAACAGTCATTGGATCGCGACCAACGCGAGCAGCGATGTCGCGATACGATAAACCGCAATCGCGATAGGCTACAATCCGACCTTTATCAAAGTCGGAAACGTGATGGTACGCATTTCTCCTCCTTACACGAGACATCACAACAACGTTTCACTAGGCTACGCCAGTCAACTGCTGTTTGTGTACGAGAAATCGCTTGGAAACTTTCCTCATGTCAGCACGCTGTAGGTGCCGCCATTGGCGCCAACCTTGTGTGAATGCTCTGAAAAGCTAATCATTTGGATATCACAGCATCTTCTTCCTGTCGGTGAAATTTCGCGTCTGTAGCACATCATCTTCGTTGTGTAGCAGTTTTAATGGCCAGGAGTGTTGCACTTTGGGATTGATTTTAGTATTGGTCAGAATCATATTTTTTCTTCAGTTATAACTACCTGTCATTCCTCATATCAACTATAAATTTTGTTTACGTAGTCCTACATCCTACTATAGTCAATCAATGACGACCACACAGCCGCAGATCGCCACACACACTCTCCGTCAGATCATTTATGTAGAACACCCTTGTCTCTGATGAACTCACGCCACCGAGGACTGGGTATCGAGTTGTATTACTTAGGAAGTCTTCATGCTGTAGCGTGGGGCATATTGGGTGAAGCGGTAGCTATGGCTCAATAAAGAAAATTTGGAAAAATTACCCTGCAAAGAGTCTCCGCTTATCATTGTTCCCTAACAGGCAACTCACCTGCAGATCTTCTGTCCCAGGTGGTCGGACTTCGTCTCTTACAGCAGGGGTTTCAGCGCCTGGTATAAGGTTTACAAAAAGGGACAGTAAGGGAAGCTACAGAAAAATGACAGTCGGGATAGCCAGTCGAAACATATATTAGAATCAAAGTACTTAAAGACGAGGTAGCCCTGTCACAAATTTCCATAAACTTTCACACACTGAATGCAGCCAATTGCCGTGGATTAGACTTGCTGTAGGCCAGAGAGAGTTTAAGACGAAAGGTAAGAAACTAGCCTTGAGTTCGTGCAATATGGCGCGAGTACGCCAATTGTTTATATTTCCCCCCTGACATACCAGGTTGAATTAGTTATTGTTCTAACAAAATATTTTAATTATGAATACACTAGCAAGTTCAGTCACGTCCGGTTAAAAATTTGCCTTGTCAGACCATACAATTTTACTGAATTGTTTACTGTCATGTTTCTGTTGATTCAGCATCAGTTCTCGAAACTGAAGACTGTGACTCATCAATATAACAAAGTACGTTGTCTTTGTTTTAAGAGAATGAGGAAACTTACTTACTGAATGTTCCTTGGAGATTCCCCAACTACTGGCGTGGTCTGTGGCGATTGTGATTTCAACTTTAAAGCAAGCCAAGTCGAATTGTTATACCATGATTACTACAGACCAATGACAATCCTACAGTTTCAAAAAGGAGAGATGCAAAAATGACATACATGGGTCTTCTTTCAGAGAAGATGAATAGATTGTTTAAAAATTCCAATCTAACCATAGCATTCACAACAAATAAACTTCAGACTAAACTTAAACGTACAACTGGTGAGTCTGATAGGTACCAAATATTCGGTGTCTACAAGATACAATGTAAAAATCGTGATAAACAATATATAGCAACAAACCGGCCGTAGCTTTCTAACACGATTTAAAGAACATGCCACTGATACTGCACGCACGAAATCGAATTTTTGGTCAACATCTCGATGAGTGCAATCATTCAGAAGGGTCTATTTCGGACAATATGCAAATCTTACACAATGTACCCAAAGGTCAACTACTTCATGCATTAGAACAGATAGAAATCTACACGCATCAAAAGACTAAACCATTAGATTGCATCAATGAGCAGCTATAATTCAGAGATAGATATTTCTTTGAACTATTCGATGATCTCCTGTTGAATCGTTACTCTTTTGTCCCATCCAAGAATTTTATTTTTCAGTTGAAGACACAAGATCATTTTAGTTAATGGCATTAGTTCTCATTGTCATATATTTTAACCAAATAAGTTTATATTACTGATATACCTTATAACATTGGCATATTTTTTATTTTTTCTGGCTCTTAGTTTTAAGGCAAGGGCCCTGAGAACCAAACACTTTATCAATAAGGATTTTATTGCAGTTGTAATACTTTCATATGTAGCAGCAAACTGGTGCAGTTGTAATACTTTCATATGTAGAAGCAAACTGGTGCTTGTATATTTTAGTACTGACATACTGACTACAATATTTTATTTTATAATCTGACGATGGTAAAATAGTACCTCCGATTCCTGTTTTTCAAATTATGACAAAAGCCACCACACAGTTTTCTATATTTCCATTATATATGCGACCGAATATAACCTACTTTTAAATCCTTTTACATTATTCGACCTGATTAACCATTCTATATAAAAAAAAATTTGGTTTGTTGCATATTGAAATCCATTGTTGTAAAACTTCCGTTAGAACTTATATCCGATTGTCCAACAATTCATTTAGAGGGCGGAACTTCCAGTATTTAAGTGATGACCACCTACTTCTACAGCAGTCAACATTATACCTTTAGGCAGCTCCAGCTGAAAACAGCTGGTGGCCAATATTATGGGTATATTTGATTCTTATTTTAAATACTGACTTTAGAAATAATTTATTCATCTAATATTATGTTACAGTTTGTGGTCTGGTGATGGTCATGTAAGTGACCGAAACCGGTTACCAGGGAAGTAAAAGAATTGCGATCTAGATTCCAGACTGCCTTGTTACACGAGTTAATCGCTGTGCTCTCGCTTGTCGGCAGGTGGTGTCGCTGATGGCATGGACGGCGAGCGCGCTGCTGATGGTGCCGGTGATCATGTACGCGCGCACGCTCGCGCAGGAGCCCAACAGCTGCAACATCATCTGGCCCGAGAGCGGCAACCTCAGCGGCCAGACCGCCTTCACGCTCTACTCGTTCGTGCTGAGCTTCGCCGTGCCGCTGCTGCTCATCTTCGTCTTCTACTTCCTGGTCATCCGCAAGCTGCGCACCGTGGGGCCCAAGAACAAGAGCAAGGAGAAGAAGCGCTCGCACCGCAAGGTGACCAAGCTGGTGCTGACCGTCATCACGGTGTACGTGCTGTGCTGGCTGCCCTACTGGATCACCCAGGTGGCGCTGATCTTCACGCCGCCCAACCAGTGCCAGCCGCGCGTCGCCATCACCATCTTCCTGCTGGCCGGCTGCCTCAGCTACTCCAACTCGGCCATGAATCCCATCCTGTACGCCTTCCTCAGCGACAACTTCAAGAAGAGCTTCCTCAAGGCGTGCACGTGCGCCGCGGGCAAGGACGTCAACGCGACGCTGCACAACGAGAACAGCGTCTTCCCGCGCCGCCACCACGCCAAGGGCGCCGGCTCGGAGCGGCCCCGCGGGGGCGGCGGCGGGGGCGGCGGCGGCGGGGGCGGCGGGGGCGGCTTCGGGGGCGGCCGCGGCGCCGGCCAGGCCGGGGGCACCACCAGCGCCAACGGCAGCGGCACCGCCGGGCTGCTCGACGAGGAGACCGGCGAACGCGGGCCGCTCGTCAGCCGCGCGGACACCTCCACCACCGCCATCACCATGACGTCACGCTCCAACATCACCGTCAGCAGCGAGGCCCGCGAGAGCACGCCCGGCGTCTCCAAGGCGGACGGCCTGCTGCAGCCGACGCAGGTGTAACGCGACCGACTCCGACCGTCAAATGGGGCAATCGTCTCTAGCGCTACATCTTCATTTTGTTTCCACTACCCAGTCGCCCCTTAGCTCCCGAATCACTTATCGCTCCTCGTTCCCGCCCCTTTCCGATACAGAGGTCTGATCACAATTACACTACCGCCGAAGTCAGCTCGCCAGGAAATGTCACTAGGCGAAATAGTGACGGATGGTGAGTTTGGTTGTGTGACGAGAACATATCCAACAACTTCGTGGTGCAGTTTGGAGATTGAAAAGTGATCTTCAGGCCAATGTTCAATAGAAAAACAGTGCAACGGTCCTGACCGTCAAATGGGGACAATACACTACAGCAGAAGTCAGCTCGCCAGGAAATGTCACTAGGCGAAATAGTGACGAATGGTGAGTTTGCTTGTGTGACGAGAACATATCCAATATCTTCGTGGTGCAGTTTGGAGGTTGAAATGTGATCTTCAGGCCAATGTTCAATAGAACAACTGTGCTACGGTTCTGACCGTCAAATGGGGGCAATCTTCTCTGATAAACCTTCAGTAGCGTTTTGTTTCAACTGCCATATAGGCTCCCAGATCTCGCTCGTCGTTTCATCGTTTCCCCTGCCCTTCCATAATCCCTTTCCTGAATTACGGCGCAGTGGTGATCCAAACCACAAACTACTACCATCGGAGTCACCTCGCCAGGAACTGTATTTGGTGAAATAGTGCAATAGTGACGAATGATGATCTGTGACGTGCACCTCCAACCACTTAATTTTTTTTTTTTTTTAGGACACTAATTTGCTTGCATCAGAAATATTTGAACATTGTGATCTTCGGACTAGTGTTCAAGAGAACAGCAGCGTACAAAGTTCGAAAGAATGCCTTTCGTGGTGTCAATATGCCACTTCGCTGATCGGACTGCTATATAACATCGTCAGGCTTTCCCGGCGAGCAGTCATCTTGGAAAATCGGCTATTCTGCCGGTAATACGCTTTGTACCTGCGCAGTAAATGAAGATCGCCAATCGCGCGATCGAAATATCGTGCAAGTATGACGTGGATTACCAAAACAAAAACAATAAACGATTTTCCAAGATGAGAAAATTTGTAGGATTAATTATTCCAGTAGGTATTGAAGTGATCCCGACAGTGCACTTTCCTGGTTCAGAACTTCTCTTCCGAAGGTGCCTCTAAAAGTCACTGTTAACTAGCTTTGTTCCTTCCCTAGCTCCAGCGAATTCAAAAGAATTTTTATGAGTAGAATCCACAGGATGAACCCCCATAGAAGCAGAAACTTTTGTTAGTACGGCACTACTCCGTAACTCGAAGAGATAGATTCGGGACTAGTATCAGCTCTTCATCCAGCTAGTCCCGTTGTTTTAGTTATAAGTTAACGTATCTGAGCTTTGGTTCTTCAATGACCGTCACATTCATGTTGTTTGATAATCTCACTTTTGAAGAAACTGAAGGAAACATATTTCCTTTGGACAATGAAAGCGGTCGCTCTTTCCTACAGAACATATCTAATTATTGTTTATGAATGTCCGAAATGGATTTGTGTAGAATATACAAAGACGCTGCATTTGAATATTACTCCAAGATTAATAGGAGGACACGTGAACTGCTTTTCATATCAGCCACTTGTGCAGTGTGGTTACTTTATCAGATACTTTTGTTAACGACAGTGTTCTGTGTTTCTTCGTCCTCAGCATTCGACTGTGGACAAGTTTTTTGTAAAAATGTGTTTCATATTACGTGTGTAAGACATTCACATGTCAGACTGTTCAATAGCTTTATGTTATGTTCACCGAGAGAACAATCTTTTGAAGATTTTGTGTATACTTTATATAATGTAGAAAAGGCTATGTGTCAACTAGTTATATCCGTCAGTAATCAAAACTCACTGTTAAGCGTGTGCGCGTTTGTGACCATTTTAATCACCCTCGTCTCATTGTGGTCGGCCAGCAATGTTAATTTTGACCCATGGTGGAATCCGATCAAACTGACACAGCAGCTGACCGTAATGAGAGACTAACGAACAATGAGTTTGCATCAGATTCCACTGCGATTTCGCGTGTTTGAATCATGGTGGCATAATAATTATTGTTTCCGTGACCTGATGTTGCCACGTTCTCTTTGTAATTCAGACCTGTAGCCTGGACACTCATTGCACAGAAATTTTTTAATGCTGTAACATTGTGAAAACTTGCTACAGAGTCCGATTCCCCGTTCTGTTCGTAACACATTGTTTAGATTAGAAATACAGTGTCACGTGGTGCAGCGATACGTTCCGAAAAAAATAATAATCTAACAGGAGAAACATGTAGAGTAAATGTTTTGTAATTCTTATCACTAGCTTTTCTTGTATGTTTTTCTTTGAGAAATGTAAACAGAAAATTTCGTAGCATTATGTGGTCTCTCAATTTCCTAAAAATAACAAGTGCATCTCAGATTTTCGAAGAAATATAAATACTATATGTGTATATTTAGCTCTATAGGTTATTTGACATCCTCCCAAGTGTCTGTCGAGTTGCTTTGTGGACTCTTTGTAGGATGTTGTTCTTCGAAGCCTACATATATGAATAATATGCGACAATGACTGATCCATATGGCTAAAATAATTGCTACAGCCTTGTCGATATTGGCTGCCATTTATCGTGTTCCACTATGGATCCATCCCTGGATTTCTTAAATTAAAAGGCAAGTCACTGCTTTTCGGTCTCAATAAACAAGCGTATTAGATTCTGTCTACACAACAGGTCAATAACGATTTAGAAATAAATCTCTCTTTAAAATTAACCCTGTCATGTATTAGCTTTAGGAATCGAACATAGAACCGAAAAGTTGTAAATGCCTTAACTGATGTCATCATTTAATAATTCTCTATTAAGTGTATGTATATCAAAAAATACAGGAACGGCATTTATAATGGAACACGACATCATTATGAATTGTGTGCATGTCATCCCTCAGGTTCAGTAGTTCATCGATAGCCATATGTATCGTCGTTGTCCAAAGTTGTTCGTAACAAGACTGTAGAACTATTTATATTTGTTTTCTAATATTTACAATGTTTGTAAATAATCATTGCTGATGTTGTTGACGTTACCTAAGATTTATATTTACGCATATTTATGTGGCATTGCAAATATTGTCATGCCTTTGGTGTCTGCATACATCTTATTGTAAGGAAATGTAGTGTGATCAGCAAGATTTCTTAATTGAGCCCATGAAATTTTGCTTTCATATTACGTTTCTTTACTACAGTTTATTATTAGTGTTGTGTGTATGTCAGTCTACAATGGGAACCAATCACAGTGATATGCATGTATGCAAGAATTGTTGTGTACTGCAATGTGATATTCTTATAACAGAAAGTGAGATTGTAACTATTAATATACAAGGAATGCAGGGTTTACTTCCATTGTGAAGCGATGGAGTTTAGAATCGTTATTGTGTGTGTGTATGTATCTGTCATGTATTTTTGTACAAATACAGAAATCGATATATGTATATGTAAGAAACCAGTCTAAGAATGTGTTGTCAAGCATGTAAAGTAATTATGTATACCACAGTAATCATAAATATCCTCACACGAAGCTACTTGATGCACATGTCTGCCAGTCAACGATATCATCTGATCTCAGAGCACACCCCGGCTTCTTCTGTCCCAAAGAATCCATCCCTTAAGTATGTAAATGTATGTGACGAATATATTTACTGTTAAAAAAGATATCTATTTATTTATTTCTATCATACTTAGATCCATTGTACCTTGAATACTCCTCCAAAGTGTATAGTCGTCGTTTGCTTTACTGCATTATGAAGGACGAGAAAGGACGAGATCCTCTGCAGATGATGAAACAATTCACGGTTGAGCAGCTGGATGTCAAGTATCCAATGGCCACAATAATGCGGCAAAAGACAGAGTTTTCATCAGTTTCGATGACAAAATCAATTCATCAGCGCACCCGGTAATGGAAGCATGGTCATTTCTACAAATATTGTGCCCGTTGGATACGTCAACCGGCCATTTACTTGGGAACTACACGTATTTCAACATGAATTATGCCAGGAGCAGAAATAGAACCACACCTCTGAAGACGTACAGGTACGCTCTGCACGAAAAATTAGGAATCTGGAATTTCATGAACCAGGACAACACAATCCGTAGTATTTACCAGCAGCTCAAAGCTATATCAGCTTAATGCACAGATAGTGAACCATTATTGATACACATAGCAGCTGGCCATCAAAAAGCTTGCACACTTTGCTTACATTCATTTCATAATGTCATATGGTATAATATTTTGGGTAACTCTTCAAGTAAAGCAAATGTTTTCAAGACCCAAAAGCGTGCAATCCGTATTATTTGTGGAGTAATTTCACGGACATCCTGTAGAAGCCTCTTGAAAGAACTAGTCGTAAATAATTTATCACTTTTCCAGACATATAGCTCAGTTCATATATACAATACTAGGAACAAAAACATTTACCTTAGTTCAAAAAGGGGTCCACTACTCAAGAATACATATTTATCAGGGTATATAGGGTGTGCTAAAAGAATGTATACACTTATATAGGGTGTGCTAAAAGAATGTATACACCCTTTGAAACTGAACCTCTCTTTAATGAAAGGGGTGAGAAAAACAATTTTAGTGGTGTTAGGTGCCTCATGGTCCGACGTTATTGTGCTAAATGTTCAAACTTGTAAATACAAATACATAATCCCTGAGACGGATTTTCGTCTCATATATGTCAAAGACATTAATGATAAATATGAGGCATTGAATTAAAATTTGTGATGCGATCGGGAATCGAAGGCGGACCTCCCTGCTTACTAGGCAGACGTCTTACCGCTATACCACCGCAGCACCAGCGATTAAGGCGTCCCGGAATAGTGACGTGAAGGAAATCTTGCTTAGACTGTGGTGGCTTAGCGGTAAGACGTCTGCCTAGTAAGCATGGAGCTCCGGGTTCGATTCCCAGTCGCATCACAAATTTTAATTCAATGCTTCATATTTATAATTAATGTTCAAACTTGTGCCCACCCGTCGCAATACACTGTCGGCAACGACTTACGAATGAGTGACATGCTAACTTTATTGTTTCCAACGGAATAGCGTTACAGGTTTTCTAAGATCATCCAGTGTCGCAACTTAAACTGTGTTCTCGAGAGTACTCCACAGAGAAAGTCCAGAGGAGTTTGGGAGATCGAGCTGGACACTCCACACTCCCTCTTCGTCCTATCCATCTGGCAGGGAAAGTACGATTGAGAAATGCCCTCACATGAAGGTGAAACTGTGTGGCGTCCCATCCTTTTCAAAGTAATAATCTTCATACTCAAACACAACGTCCAAACCAACAGTTATCATTTCCAACATTTCTAAGCAAGAGTCGCCCGTGACAGTGTTGTCAAAGAAGACAGACCACACCAGACTGTCACTCCTGGTAGATTAACAAGCCTTTGCTCTGTTACGTATGGATTCTCCCTAGCCCAGTACACCTAATTATGGCGGTTAAATGTTCCATCAAGTTTAAACGTCGCTTCATCTGACCTTTTCACATCTGTTAATGAACTACTCAGAAAATGTACTTCGTCTATCAGGCTCATCCTCATTAAGAGCATGGAGTAGTCTTGGAATGTAAGGCTTAAAGTTCTGAGACCACAAAATTCGATGAATGCTTCTGCTGATGCCAGTCTCAAGAGAGCATTGCCTAGAGATTTCTTCGGAGATCATGTGTACGTCTGGATTACTGCATCAACACTATGTCTGTTGAACTTCTCTTTCGTCCGCTATGTCCCTTCTTCATATCGCGGACCGTTCCTTCGACTTAAAATTTATCTCTCATTTTTGTAGTTGATACTCTTATCGGTGGTGGTGTTTCTCTCCAACGTCGGCGTACCACATCACATTCCCTGTTTCCCAGTAACACTTTAGCACACATTTTCGATGTTCAAACTATAACACGATGTTTGTTGACAGTCACTGCCGTATAAATTATTACACATAAAAATTACATTTCTGTCCTCTTTAAATAAAAGATATGCTGTTTCAAAGGGTGAATACATTATTTGAGAAGTTTCATATACACGAGGATCTCCTCAATATGGATATATAGAACGAACAAGTGATCTAATCCAAGCAAGTACAAAAAGAGACGGAGATGTCACAACCAAATTTATTTTGAGGATAAATAATTAAAAATTCAGCCCCCAGTGATAGGAAGATGGTAAAATCAATATTGTTACCGCCATTGCTGGCTATAACTCCTTAGATTAAGGGACGGAAAACCTAAATTTCTAGCTTTTGCAGATTTGGAGAAAGCTTTTCACAATGTTGATTGGGCTACTCTTCCAACTCTGAAGTCAGCAGGGGTAAATATAGCAAACTAAAGGTTATTTACAACTTGCACAAACAGTAGACAGCAGTTGAATTGAATGTTAAGCTTAAGGGACTTAACTGCGGGGTCATCAGTCCCTAAACTTAGCTAATGCTACAGACGGCACAAATATCCATGCCCGAGGGGGGATTCGAACCCCCGACCGTAGTGGCCGTGCAGACCGTGACTGAAGCGCCTCAGTCCCCTCGGCCACCGCGGCCGGCAGCAGCAGTTGTAAGAGTGGAAGTTATGAAAGGGAAACATTGGTTGCAAAGAGAGTAAGATAAAGTAGTAGCCTTTCTCCAGTGTTGTTTAATTTGTACACGGAACTAACTGTGAAGGAAAGCAAGGAGAAATTTGGAGAAGGAATTAAAGTTCAGAGTGAAGAAATAAGAACCTTTGCGTTTTGCTGATGACATTTTAATTGTGTCAGAGACAGCAAAGGACCTGGAAGGGCAATCGAACGGAATCTTCAGTGTGTTGAAAGGTGCGTATAAGATTAATAACATTAACAATACCAAAATAAGGGTTATGGAATATAGTCTAAAAAAATAAGGCGAATCTGAAGGAATTAGATTAGTATTTTTCAAAAATGAAACGCCAAGATCGATAATTAATTATTTATTTAATAAAGACCGGTGTCGAGGAAGTTGCCACCATCAACTGGTCATATACATTTTATAAGCTGGTCATCTTATTTTTTAAAAATCGAGATAAAATAATAAGTGCAACGTAGTACATAAATGAAAACATCACAGTATTTTGTAAGCTGTGATGTTTTAATTTATATATTTTTATGGATATATACATGTGCCGTCTGTTCCGAAAGAACAGACGTCACTTCTGATCCTGCAGTTGTTATTATTTAATATTCAAAGAATATATGACATCAACTGCGATTGGGCAAAGCGGGTTCGTATCCCGGCTGGGTACACATTTTCAGCTTTGCCCAATCGCAGTTGACGTCATATATTCTTTGAATATTATATTCTTATGTGTTGACTAAGAACTATGTTGCACTTATTATTTCGTGTCCATTTTTTAAATTTGATTGCCAGCTTATAAAATGTATATGACCAGTTGATGGTAGCACAGTCCTCCGAAACCGATCGTCATTAAATAAATAATTAATTCGCAATCTTGGCGTTTCATTTTTGAAGAATATTAAACAATCAGTTCGCCTCCAAAACCTGCCATGTCAGGTAATGTCAGAATTAGATTAGGTAACGAGACAAAAAATGTTCAAATGTTTGTTAAGCTTAAGGGAATTGACTGCGTGGTCATCATTCCGTAAACATTACAAACTACTTATGAACTAACTCATACCAAAGACAGCACAAACATCCATGCACGAGGGAGGACTCGAACCCCCGACGGGGAACAGCCTTGCGCATCGTAACATAGCGCCTCAATGCGCTCGGCCGCTCCGCTGCGGCTAACGAGACAATAAAGGTGGTAGATGAGTTTTGTTACATGGCAGTAAAATAACACATGATGGTCGCAGTACAGAGGATATAATGCAGAATGGTAACGATAAGAAAAGGGTTTTTTGAAAAAGAGATATTTGTTTACATCGAATATCAATTTAAGTGTGGCATTTGTGTGGAGTGTTGCTTTATACGGTAGTGAAACATGGACGATAAATAGTTAAGACAGAAAGAGAATAGAGGCTTTTGAAAAGTGGTGCTGAAGATTAGGTGGGTAGATCAACTACCACCGAAAGAGGAGGCCCGGGTGTGAACGTGTGACGTCACGCAGATTAGGTCGCTATCTCATAGCTAACTCGTTGGCCGCTGAGGCTTCGTGGGCTGTGCCCCAGCGGCCAGCCAGTAAGCTACGCGATCGCGACCTGCTCTACATGCCGTGACATGCGCGCGCCGCGGCCTCCTCTTTCGGTGGTCTTGGTAGATCGCGTAACTAATGAGGAGGTACTGAACAGAATTGGGAAGAAATTACTAGCAGATCCTGAGTAAAAGAAGGGATTGATTGGTAGGACACATTCTTAGACATCAAGAAATGATGAATTTCGCATTGGATGGGTTTGTGGAGAGCTGCACCAAAGCCGTCTCCGGTCTGAATACAACAAGAACAACCGCTGCTACAGGCCTCGGCATTGAATTAAAGAGGCTCTGGATGTGTTTTTGGTGTATAGTAGTCAATTCTGCGTCCACATATTGCCATCGGTCATCCGGTGTAGCCAGTGGTCTCTATATAAGCTGGATCTATAACTGGTGTCTGAGCATATAACTGTAGCGAGCTTGAACATCATCTACATCTACTTCTACATCCATACTCCGCAAGCCACCCGATAATGTGGCGGAGGGTACCTTGAGTACCACTATCGCTTCTCCCTCCTATTCCAGTCAAGTATTTTTCGCGGAAAGAAAGATTGTCGGTATGCCTCTGTGTGGGCTCTAATCTCTCTTATTTTATCTTCATGATCTCTTCGCAAGATATACGTAGGAGGGAGCATTATACTGATAGACTCCTCGGTAAAGGTATTTTCTCGAAACTTCGACAAAAGCCCGTACCGAGCGACAGAGGGTCTGTCCTGCAGAGTCTTCCACTGGAGTTTATCGATCATCTCCGTAACGCTTTCTCGATTATCAAATGATCCCGTAAAGAAGCGCGCTGCTCTCCGTTGGATTCTTTCTACTTCCTCTATCAGCCCCACCTGGTACGGAACCCACACCGGTGAGCAGTATTCAAGCTGTGGGCGATCAAGTGTACTGTAACCTACTTCCTTTGTTTTTGGACTGCATTTCCTTAGGATTCTTCCAATGAATGTGGCATCTGCTTTACCGACGATTGATTTTATATGGTCGTTTCATTTTAAATCACTCCTAATGCCTGCTCCCAGGTAATTTATGGAATTAACTGCTTCAAAAAAAGTTCAAATGTTTGTATAGCTTATGGGACTCGACTACGGGGCCATCAGTCCCTAAACTTACAAACTACCTATGAACTACTTAATACTAAGGACGTCACAAATATCCATGCCCGAGGGTGGATTCGAACCCTCGACCGTAGTGGCCGTGCAGACCGTGACTGAAGCGCCTGTCCCCTCGGCCACCGCGGCCGGCTTAACTGCTTCCAGTTGCTGACCTGCTATAGTGTACCCAAATGATACAGTATCTTTCTTTCTATGTATTTGCAACACGTTACACTTGTCTACATTGAGATTCAATTGCCATTTGCTGCACCTTGCGTCAATTCAATGCAGATCCTCCTCCATTTCAATACAATTTTCCATTGTTAAAACCTCTCTATATACTACAGCATCATCCGCGAAAAGCCTCAGTCAACTTCCGATGTTATCCGCAAGGTCATTTATATATATTCTCCGCCTTGTTGCAATTAGGCAAATATATTTCTATTAGTTACTACGTGACAAATAATAGCTAGATTATTTCTGAATTTTAATTTTAGGTTAATATGCAAAGTAACAGACTCGTGTGAGTGCTGAATCGAAACATATTTCCTTTTCGTTTTCTTGTAATACATCATAGCAGTCATGTCGTAATTAGTCAAGAAACAGAATATGAACATCTTTGGCGGGCACGCTCAGATATCTATAGTTCAACACCCGGCTGATATAGAAATCACTGGGTGTAGTAGAAGCTTGTGTAGCCCAGTCCTGTCGTCTCGCAATTACCGACCATTCGTTTCCAATAGTAGTGAGACAGATCGGTAAAATGAAATCAGTTGGCCGACGAGGAAGTCTTGGACAAGGCGCGCCACGTGAGGTCACGCATTATCCTGTTGGAATGTCGTTCTCGCCAAGATCCGAAGGTGCGCTTCCTGTGCCGGGCACGCCTCACAGGTGTGGGATCTCTGCCGCAGCATGGTCGCGTTGGTCAGTGGGACCAACCGATGTCAGTTCCGGTGAGCTGGCTCCTGGCCCCTCACCGTGAGCCAAGCACAACGCCACCGTGTGGCTTCTGGGACACAAGGTGCACGACTTCATTCAGTTAAAGATCAAAACCGCTGTTCCCTACTTGGCTTCCTTATTGGACCTAAACTTCCAGGTTCAGAAAGACTAACGATGATACCAAGACATGTTCTCCACTGCCCTTACAGCAACAACAATCCACGGCCACCAAAGGAAACTCTGACTTTGAAAATGAAATAAACCCTCCTAGGATACCCTAGTTTCATTTGGTACCCTTGTTTTAAATTAATTTTAAGGATATATTTGGTTCTATTAGTAATTTTCTTTTTGAAGTGAATTTCTTTATTTTAGCTCTGGTAACACATCGTCCGCAGTCAATATTTCTTATTCCACAACGGAGTGATAACTCTGTTTTAGTTAAGGGGGCGGATCTGCTTGACTCCGCAATAGTCTTCCCCTTGAAGCACAGGGATTTCTCTCTCTCTCTCTCTCTTTTATGTGTTCATGCTGGTGGTGTCAGCAATGTGGACCCGCCTTTGCAGCATTTTTTACATTTTTTCTCTTCTTCTTGCTTTTTCCTTGTTGTATATTGGGGTGGCTTGACTCATCTGGACCAAATTTTCATTTTCATTCAGTGGGATATCCTTAATTCCTATTGTCATATCATCTTATTGCTCTTATTTTTATTCATTTTCGTACTTACTTCGATGTATCATGTTGGCGCACAAGCCTAGCAACACGCCCATTACATCCTCACCAGCAGAGAGGTTTCTATGTTCTTCAGCATTTCCTTTTGCAGTAACTAAAAAATAATAGAGGTATGGGAGGACAATAGGCTTCAACACTTCCGAGGTGTTACACTGGCTGATTAGTGTATCGGCAATGGGAACTATGGGATGTGGGAGTGGAATGCCATATCACCCGAAACTATAATACCGGCTTCAGTATGGTGATGCAAAAGGCAACAGTGCAACAGTATCTCACCACAGTGTCTCCAGACTCTAAACCGACCTTCGTGGTGGTGCAGGAAGATTCTTGGTTTATCTCCACTATTGTTGGACTACAGTCCTAAGAGACTGTGGTGGAATACTGCTTTCTGCATTTCCGTATTGGTCCTCTCGGTACGATAGGAGTGGCATTGGATTCCATTATTTTGTGTGGTCAATAGTGTATATTATATCTGACAGATTCGAATGATCGAATGTTTCTAAACCTGTTAGACCAAACTGCTATAATTACAGACTACTTAAACTAAACTAAAGACAACACACACACTCATGGCCAGGGAGGACTCGGAACTCTGACAGCGAGCAGCCGCGCGCTCCACAGCAAAGCGCCTTAGAACATTCCGCCAGTCCACCGCGGCCTTGACAAAGTAACTTAAACCAGAGCTGTGCAAACAAGCATTCGACTTTACCTATAAAAATCGACATTTATTCCGATACAGTGCTTTGAAACTAGATTCACTTTCTAAAGAAAACACTACTGTAAGATTCTTTAGAAAACATCTTTCTGTACGATGCAAAATTTCTCCGTCGAATTCTACATAAGATATTCCCTAAATAGATTCGTTTATAAATAACAATACAGCTACCAATCAAGATTCTTTATTTAATTAGCACCCATCTTCAAGTGCGCTTTTTCTGCTGTTTCATATTATTTATGCTGTTTTGGGTGTGCGAGTTACTGCTTATTCTACATCTACATACATACTCCGCAATTCTCCGTAAGGTGCGTGGCGGAGGGTACACTGTACCCCCACTACTAGGCATTTCCTTTCCTATTCCACTCCAAAATAGAACGAGGAAAAAAAGAATGCTTATATGCCTCCATACGAGCCCTAATTTCTCTTATCTTGTCTTTGTGTTCACTACGCGAAATGTTAAGTAGGCGGCAGCAAGATCGTACTACACTCAGCTTCAAATCTACATCTACATACATACTCCGCAATTCACCGTAAGGTGCGTGGCGGAGGGTACACTGTACCCCCACTACTAGGCATTTCCTTTCCTATTCCACTCCCAAATTGAACGAGGAAAAAAAGAATGCCTATATGCCTCCGTACGAGCCCTAATTTCTCTTATCTTGTCTTTGTGATCTTTACGCGAAATGTAAGTAGGCGGCAGCAAGATCGTACTACACTCAGCGTCAAATTCCGGCCCTCTGAATTTACTTAACAGAAATTCACGAAAAGAACGTCGTCTTTCTTCCAGCGATCCCCAATTGAGTTGCCGGAGCATTTCCGTGACACTCGCGCGTTGGTCGAACCTACAGGTAAGAAATCTAACTGCTCGCCTCTGAACCGCCTCTATGTCTTCCTTCAAACCGATCTGCTGCGGGTCCCAAATACTTGAGCAATACTCAAGACGTGGTCGTACAAGCGTTTTATACGCGGTCTCCTTTACAGGTGAAGTACATCTTCCCAAAATTCTCCCAATAAACCGAAGTCGGCTGTCTGCCTTACTCACAACTGTCCTTACATGTTCGTTCCATTTCATATCGCTCTGCAATGTTACGCCTAGATATTTAAACGACGCGACCGCATCAAGAAGCTCACTACTGATGCTGTATTCGAACATTATAGGATTGTTTTTTCTACTCATGCGCATCACCTTACATTTTTCTACATTGAGAGCTAGCTGCCATTCTTCCCACCAACTAGAAATTTTGTCTCAGTCAACCTGTATGCTATTACAGTCAGTTACAAACGACACCCTCCCATACACCACAGCATCATCAGCAAACATCCGCAAATTACAACTTACTCTGTCCATCAGATCATTTATATAGATAGAAAATAATAGCGGTCCCATCACACTCCCCTGGGGCACAGTTGACGATACACTCGTCTCTGATGAACACTCGCCGTCGAGAAAAACGTACTGCCTTCTATTACTTAGGAAGTCTTCCAGCCAGTCACAAATCTGTGAACCTATTCCATAAGCTCGTATCTTCGTTAGCAGTCTGCAGTGTGGCACCGTGTCGCCTTTTTGAAGTCGAGAAAAACACAATCCGCCTGTTGCCCTTCGTCCATGGCTCGCAAGATGTCATGTGAGAAAAGGGCAAGCTGAGTTTCACATGAACGATGTTTCCTAAACCCGTGCTGATTCATGGAAAGAAGCTTTTCCGTTTCAAGGAAATTTACTATATTCGAACTGAGAATATGCTCCAAAATTCTACATGAAACCGATGTCAACGATATTGGCCTGTAATTGTATGGGTCAGTTCTCTTTCCTTTCTTATACACGGGAGTCATCTGCGCTTTTTTCCAATCACTAGGAACTTTGCGCTGAATTAAAGATTCGCTATAAATGCAAGCTAAGCAGGGGGCCAATGCCGCAGAATAGTCTTTGTAAAACCGAACTGGTATACCATCCGGACCAGCAGACTTTTTCGTATTTAGCTCTCTCAGCTGCTTCTCTACACCGGAAATACCTATTGCTATGTCCCCCATTTCGGAATTAGTACGTTGATCAAATGATGGTATATTTGTGCGGTCCTCCTGCGTGAAAGATTTCGTAAAGGTTAAATTTATAACTTCAGCTTTCCGTTTGCTTTTTTCTATTACTGCCCCGGAAGGATCAGTGGGGCTTTGACCCGCTTATCGATTTTACATAGGACCAGAATTTTTTCGGGTTCTCGGAAAGATCTTTTGCTAAGGTATGGCTGTGATAATTATTGTATGCTTCATGCATCGATCTTTTTTAGACGCACGAATCTCTACTAACTTTTGCCTGTCATCATTTGCGTGTTCTTTTTTTGAATCGAGAGTGCAACAGCCTTTGCTTTCTCAGCAGCTTTCTAACATTATTATTATACCACGGTGGATCTTTTCCATCCTTAATCGTCTTTACTGGCACATATTTCTCTAACTCTTCATTAACAATGCATTTAAATTTAGTCCACAATTCCTCTACATCCATAGTCCCAGAATTAAACGATGCCCATTCATTTTCTAAGTGCGATCGTAACATTTGCTTGTCGGCTTTTCCCAACAAAAACACGCTCCTAGCCGGCCCTCTAAATTTCCTCAACAGAAATTCATGAAAAGAACGTCGTCTTTCCTCCAGCGATCCCTAATTGATTTGCCGGAGCATTTCCATGACACTCGCGCATTGGTCGAGCCTACCAGTAACAAACCTGGCTGCTCGCCTCCGAACTTCCTCTATGTCTTTCTTTAAAATGATCTACTGCGGGTCCCAGCCACTTGAGCAATACTCAAGACGTGGTCGTACAAGCGTTTTATACGCTGTCCCCTTTACAAGTGAAGTATATCTTCCCAAAATTCTCCCAATAAACCGAAGTCGGCTGTCCGCCTTACTTAGAACTGTCCTTACATGTTCGTTCCATTTCATATCGCTCTGAAATGTTACGCCTAGATATTTGAACGACGCGACAGCATCAAGAAACTCACTACTAATGCTGTATTCGAACATTATGGGATTGTTTTTCCTACTCATGTGCATCACCTTACATTTTTCTACATTGAGAGCTAGCTGCCAATCTTCGCACCAACTAGAAAATTTGTCTAAGTCATCCTGTATGCTATTACAGTCAGTTAAAGACGACACCCTCCCATACACCACAGCATCATCAGCAAACAGCCGCAAATTACTACCTACTCTGTCAATCAGATCATTTATATAGATAGAAAATAATAGCGGTCCTATCACACTCCCCTGAGGCACGTCTGACGATACACTCGTCTCTGATGAACACTCGCCGTCGAGAACAACGTACTTCGTTATATTTCTTAGGAAGTCTTCCAGCCAGTCACAAATCTGCTGCCATTACTTTAATATGTGACAACTGATGTACTGATGTGCAAAAATATTATATGCGATGTTTGACATGGGCGACTGTTGCCACAGATGGACCAGACGAAAACTGTAAGTAAAAAGTTTTCAATGATTTCCGCCATTAACTCCGTATAAAGATAAACATAAAGTAAAATCGCGCGTATTTATATATTACAGTAATGACAGCAGAATGAAGCAGGAACTCGCATGCCCAAAACATCATAAATAATGTGAAACAGCACAAAAAACGCACATGAAGATGGGAATCATTTCTCGAAACTCATCGTGCTAAATAAATAAATAACAAATCGTGATCGGTAGCAGTACTGCTACTAATAAACAAATCCATTTATCTCAAAATCTCAGTCATTCACAAAAAAAGAAAAAAAAAAAAAAAAAAAAAAAAAAAAAAAAAAAAAAAGATAGAGAGAAGAAGAAGAAGACTTTTTATAATGGATAAAATCAAATTAAGGTCTTCCCTGTTCTGAAATCTGGTCCCTTTTAGAGTCCTCTTCATTTTACGGAAAGTACATTAATTACACGTCGAAAGGTCTGGGGAATGGGGAGGCTGACAAATCACAGCAGATTCGTGTTCGGCCACAAAACGTTGCCTTAATTGAGAGCGATGAGTGAGCGCATTTTCGTGGTGACGGTGCCATCTTGCCACTGTGGCGATGCATTTTGTGACTCACTGCTTCACGAAAGCGACGCAAAGCTCTTACCAGTACTCCTTACTGATTTTGGTATCTTCTGCTGCGTATGTGTGATGGACCAATCCACTGAAGTCACGATATACGGTAGTCTCACTTCATATCACTGAGGACCTGCCTCACGTTTTTGGGTCTTGGGGATGATAAGTGGAAATTTTTTTTTCTTAGTCGTGTCGAGAAACCAAAGATCACTGTGTTAAGAAATTTGAGATAACTGTTCGTAATACGTAGATGTTCTGTGAGATCTACGAGAGAAATTGTTTCTGTACGAATTTTCTGTTAAATTGGTATTTTTTTTAAATCCAAAGCCAATTTTAATTTCGTCTGCAATTTTCATTCCTTTATCTTTGTGGTACACATCACTTCGTCTCCAAGCACTTTTTGAAGCTAGGGGATTTTGTGGCCTCAGAATTGCCAAGCTTAAAATTTGGTCAATAACCTTGATATTTTGCCCGCAACACGTCTGACGACGACCACGGCCATCAAAAGCCTTGCTGGTTCCTCCGTCACGTATGCATATGAATGTAGAAAGAGCGCGCCCCTATACCACTGTTGGTTTCACCAACAAAAAAATAAGGTCGAATACTTTTTGAGCAGCCATCGAATAAATCTCATATTTTCCACTATGTAGTATATTACCTTTGAAGATTTCATTACACAGTAGACGAAGGCATAAATGTCTCAATAAGAAGATGACACTGTTGAAACAGAGCTCAGTTCACGGTTCTATTACAGCACTGATTTGCAGTAAACTTTGAGTACCTTACTCTCTTATGAAGATCGAAAACCTTGGAAAGTTGTATGCGATGGTAAGTTCCTCTCAGTAAGTGGTGTGCTATTCACGAATCAAACATATCTTTCCAATTTTTATATTGGTATTTCAAATATTTTCAATGCAACATGATCTGTTATTTTCGAAGGATTTATAATTCGGGAATTAAGAAATAAATTTAGTTCCACAAAACTTCACGTGTATTGTTGCTTCATGTACTTCTTAACTTTGTCTTGTTCACTATTACAACCAATTTTCTCAGGCGCCTTGTAAGAGAAATGTTTACGTCAGTGTCGTAAGAAGTGCCGTCCATTATTATCCTTGACAAAAACATTGATTTGTTTTTCGTTTCTGCGATCATTTGACTACAGTATTTCATAGCGTTTTATCATACTGTTTGTATGTTTACCTGGATTGCATACGTACGAGTGTTTGAGAAACAAAACTGAAGTTAAATTCAATAGTTTTCTCATTACTTTTCCGCTAACTTTGGAGATAATTTTCATTAACAAATTATTAGACATCAGTCAGGATGGGAAAATAAAATGTGTAACCCTGAACGAATATATTATCAAATACATTCTACCAGAAGTAAAAATTAGTTTTCCAAGTCATTCAAAATTTATTGTTGAAACAACAGCTCAAGCTACACTGAGTCAGTCCACGCTGAAACATCTATATCAGTACGAGGTGTAGCCTCCATCGGTGGCAATTCAGGTGCTGATGCTGGCATTCATTTGGTCATGAGGAGAATACTATCTTGGGATATGATTTTCGGCTATTAGGGCATGTAACAGGATGCATATGTGGAAGCAAAGGTAGAATGAGTATTCTCATTAATAGAACAGTTTTACTAGAGTCTACATAATCGACTTGCCGCAGTCATCAATTGCACTTACATTTGAAACTATTATCTAATCATCTTTTCTTTTTTTACATTAGCATGTTGTAATCGTTCTGGATCATCTTCAGAATATTGTTGTTGCGACTCCAACCCATCTCGTTTATATTATAGTTTTTTTTTTTTTTTTTTTTTTTTGCATTAACATGTTTCAATCCTTCTTGATCATCTTCAGAATCTTGCGGTTGCGACTGCAACCCGTCTCGTCTATACTATAACACAGACGAAAGGGGTTGCAGTCGCAACGACAAGATTCTGAAGATGATCCAGAAGGACTAAAACGAGTTAATGTAAAAAAAATCATTAGCTGATGTTTAGGTAATAATAAATAGTTTCAGAACAAAAAATTAAATGTTTGTAATTTAAGGGAATTAACTACATTGTTCATCAGTCCCTAGGCTTACAGAGTACTTACACCAACTTAAAGTAAGTTATGCTAAGGACAACACAAACACCCATGCCCGAGAGAGGACTCGAGCCCTCCACAGCGAACGGCCGTCCGCACCCTAGCTGGGCGCCTTATTGCACACGGCCATTCTGCCGCGGCGTTTCAGAACACTTGTAATTATGGACGTAGAGAGGGACAGCTTTTTCGACATAACAAGCAATTTAAATTGGATTCCATTATCTGGAGGGTTGCTCAACGGCCACAAAATCACTTTTATCAATAATGAAGGAGCAGCATTAGCCGTAAAATCTTTTGCTTTATTCAGGCAAATCGATTTCGGTTTTCCAAGAAACCAAGTTCAGTGGTGTCAGCAAGTTTAAAACATGCGGTTTAAGACTTACCGACAGCACTAAAGATGGTTTCTTGGAAAACCGAAATCGATTTGCCTGAATAAAGCAAAAGATTTTACGTCTAATGCTGCTCCTTTCATTATTGATAATAACAAGCAATTCTAATTCTTCTGACTGCTGATCTTGAGTATGATGCTACTCTCCACATGGGCCGTTGATGCGGCCGTGGCGGTGCCTGCTAATTCTCGTTCTGGAGGTGCTGCACTGGTGGGTGTGCAATCGACATGCTGGGGCTGTGCGCTCCATCCAAGGGGAAAGTCAATCCGCAAGGAAGGAGAGACCAATGGGACCGACGAAAAGTAACACTGTCTAGAAGATAAGGCCTGACAACTGGCCGTGCCTACGTCACACCGAGAGGCTGCAGCCGCCAGGTGACTGGATGGTCGCTCGGGCACGCCCAACGCCTCTTAGCGGCCAGGCAGTCAGCTTGCGATCAAGGGAGGGCCAGTTGTGACGGCTTGTAGGTGGTGTTGCGCCAAGACCCAACCTGTGGCCCTACATCCAAGGGGAACATCGGTCTGCAAGGAAGGACAGACCAATGGGACCAATGAAAAGCAACACTGTCTAGAAGATAAGGCCTCATAACTGGCCATGCCTACGTCACACTGAGAGGCGGTAGCCGCCAGCTGAGTGGCTGGCTGCTCGGGCACGCCTACCGCCTCATAGCGGCCAGCCAGCCAGCTTGCGTTGGCTGCCTTTGGGTGTGATGTAGGCCGAGCCAGTTGTGAGGCATTGTCTTCTAGGTGGTTTTGCGCCAAGCACCTGTCGAGTGACCCTACATCCAAGTGAACTGGCTGTCCGCTCGGGCACGCCCACTGCCTTGTAGCAGCCAGGCAGTCAGCTTGTGTTGGCGACCTTTATGTGTGAAGTAGGCAGGGCATGTTGTGGGGGCTTGTCTTGTTGGTGGTGTTCTGTCAAGACCTGTGGCCCTAAAGGGGAACATCACTCCGCAAGGAAGGACTGACCAGCAGGACTGACGAGAAGCAACACCATTTAGAAGATAAGGCCCCACAACTGGCCGTGCCTACGTCACACTAAGAGGCGGCAGCCGCCAGCTAACTGGCTGGGCATGCCCACCACCTCGTAGCAGCTGGCTTTTAGGTGGTATGTAGGCAAGTCCGGATGTGATGGCTTGTCTTGTAGGTGGTATTGCATGAAGACTCTGGACTATGGCCCTACATCCAAGGGAAACCAGACCGCAAGGAAGGACAGACAACTGGGACTGACAAAAAGCAACAGTGCCTAGAAGATAAGGCCTCACAACTGGAAATGCCTTCATCACACCAAGAGGCGGTAGCCGCCAGCTGAGTGGCTGGCTGCTTGGGCACACCTACCGCCTCATAGCGGCCAGCCAGTCAGCTTGCGTTGGCTGCCTTTGGGTGTGATGTAGGCCGAGCCAGTTGTGAGGCATTGTCTTCTAGGTGGTTTTGTGCCAAGCACCTGTCGAGTGACCCTACATCCAAGTGAACTGGCTGTCCGCTCGGGCACGCCCACTGCCTTGTAGCAGCCAGGCAGTCAGCTTGTGTTGGCGACCTTTATGTGTGAAGTAGGCAGGGCATGTTGTGGGGGCTTGTCTTGTTGGTGGTGTTCTGTCAAGACCTGTGGCCCTAAAGGGGAACATCACTCCGCAAGGAAGGACTGACCAGCAGGACTGACGAGAAGCAACACCATTTAGAAGATAAGGCCCCACAACTGGCCGTGCCTACGTCACACTAAGAGGCGGCAGCCGCCAGCTAACTGGCTGGGCATGCCCACCACCTCGTAGCAGCTGGCTTTTAGGTGGTATGTAGGCAAGTCCGGATGTGATGGCTTGTCTTGTAGGTGGTATTGCATGAAGACTCTGGACTATGGCCCTACATCCAAGGGAAACCAGACCGCAAGGAAGGACAGACAACTGGGACTGACAAAAAGCAACAGTGCCTAGAAGATAAGGCCTCACAACTGGAAATGCCTTCATCACACCAAGAGGCGGTAGCCGCCAGCTGAGTGGCTGGCTGCTTGGGCACACCTACCGCCTCATAGCGGCCAGCCAGCCAGCTTGCGTTGGCTGCCTTTGGGTGTGATGTAGGCCGAGCCAGTTGTGAGGCATTGTCTTCTAGGTGGTTTTGTGCCAAGCACCTGTCGAGTGACCCTACATCCAAGTGAACTGGCTGTCCGCTCGGGCACGCCCACTGCCTTGTAGCAGCCAGGCAGTCAGCTTGTGTTGGCGACCTTTAGGTGTGAAGTAGGCAGGGCAGGTTGTGGGGGCTTGTCTTGTTGGTGATGTTCTGTCAAGACCTGTGGCCCTAAAGGGGGACATCACTCCGCAAGGAAGGACTGACCAGCAGGACTGACGAGAAGCAACACCATTTAGAAGATAAGGCCCCACGACTGGCCGTGCCTACGTCACACTAAGAGGCGGCAGCCGCCAGCTAACTGGCTGGGCATGCCCACTACCTCGTAGCAGCTGGCTTTTAGGTGGTATGTAGGCAAGTCCGGATGTGATGGCTTGTCTTGTAGGTGGTATTGCATGAAGACTCTGGACTATGGCCCTACATCCAAGGGAAACCAGACCGCAAGGAAGGACAGACAACTGGGACTGACAAAAAGCAACAGTGCCTAGAAGATAAGGCCTCACAACTGGAAATGCCTTCATGACACCAAGAGGCGGTAGCCGCCAGCTGAGTGGCTGGCTGCTTGGGCACACCTACCGCCTCATAGCGGCCAGCCAGTCAGCTTGCGTTGGCTGCCTTTGGGTGTGATGTAGGCCGAGCCAGTTGTGAGGCATTGTCTTCTAGGTGGTTTTGCGCCAAGCACCTGTCCAGTGACCCTACATCCAAGTGAAACTTCGGTCCGCAAGGAAGGACTGACAACCAGTTCCTGAGTAGGTTTCATGGGCTGTGATATGGGCGTCGTAGATAACAATGGTGCCGGTGAGGGTGGAGGGACAAGTGGGCACACCGATACCAGTGCCAGGAAGCTGAGTAGCAGTGGCTCCCAGGGTGGTGTTCGCAGATTCAGCTATTCCGCAGGTTGTGCCTTGTGGAACCAGGGGTCAGCCAGACCCACCAATGGGTGTCACTGAGAATGAGAACAAAAATTCTGCATCTTGCAACTGGTAAGCATGCATTTGATGGTACAGCAACCTGGTAGGATTTAAAATAGGAAACATAAGAGGCATCCAATTGTCGAATAACAGGGAGAGATTACTGTTCAACGCCCTGTCGATTGCGTGGTTATTAGAGACGGAGCTTAAGCTCGTATTGTTTTGTTAAGGATGTGGAAGGAAAGAGGCCATGCCCTTTGAAAGGAACCACCCTGGCATTTGCCTGGAGTGATTTAGGAAAAACACGGACAACCAAAATCTGGAAGGCCGGAGGTGAATTTGAACCACCATCCTTCCGAATGCGAGTCCAGTGTGTCGAATAGCAGTCCGCGTTCCCAGTGCCTGGAGTGTCCAGAAACTGAAAAGTACAGGATCGTTAGGCGAATAGCGTATCTTAACGAAGTTATAGAGATGCGGTGCAGTGTGGCAGGGTACCAACTGTAGCGGCGAATGTTGGTGCCAGCCGTGTAGAAATTCTGCCTGCGACGGACTTCCACAGGGCTGAGAGTGGTACCACGGTAGGAACAGCAGCAGGCCATGCTCCTGTGTGTGGGAGGCAGACAGGATTGACATCTGTTGCTTCAGTGTTCTTTCAAAACGTTCAGCTGTTATGTTTGAAAGCAGATGAAACGGCGCACCAGTGAGATGAGAGATGCCGTTTACTACACAAAACTCTTCAAACTCCCTGGCAGTAAACTGTGGTCCAGTGTCGGAAAACAATACTTGGAGGCAAGCCGTCCAAGCAAAAAATTGATTGCAAAGCCTGACTGGTTCTACGCATCACAGTCAAAGACAATGTAACACATAATAGATTCTATGCAACAGTCAAACCTCCACAACTCGAAGTAATGAAAGCTATATGTATCACAAAACACCACTGTAATGTTAATAAATCTTCGCAGGATTTTGTTTGACCGTGCCATACGGCTAATAGATAATGCATCGTTAAATAACTTCGCACCTGAAGATTTCGTTTCGATAGGGTAAGTTTTCAGAATAATGTCACCAGGATCAGTCTATGCTGCACGTTAAATGAATCGCCACCATGAATGAGGGAATGAATACCTAGCTTATTCATCAACTAAAACGTAAGTAATATGATTTTAGGCCTACAGTAAATATTACTGCTGTTAAAATATTTGATACAGAGGTAGATTGTTATGATAATGAACATTATTAAGATACTCTGGTATAAACACAACTGATCATATATATTCGAATGAACTAGCAAAATGTGTGCTTGCTCTGCACAATGACTCTGACTGCAATATGATTTATACACATAAGTGGAAAACTAGTACTCTAACATCCAATATCATCATTTCATTTGTATACTTTCGTATTTGATTCAGTTGAGGTACCAATATGCACTTAGTTTGGTACATTCACTTTATACTGGGCAAATCATTTCGCAAATTAGTTTATGAACTAGAAATTGGTTTCTGTTTGGACACATTATTAATATACGAGGTACCTTACTTTAAAATAGATTGGATTGACACAATATTGTAGTTTTAAATAACATTATGATAACTGCCTGATGGACCAAAGATTGTTTTGAATATTACTGGATTAAAATCATTTTGGCAGTAATCTAAAACCAATGAAACTAGCTATACTTTGTTCATGAAACCAAGTAATACTACAGTCTGTTACTTTGCTATTGCGTTTGACAAAAAAAAATTGTCATTTATTTAGGAACGTTCATTTCAGTTGTATAAAAATATTGAATCTGTTTATCATTTTAGGACTGAAAATAATGAAATTTCATTCTAGCCTTAGTGCACACAAAATTATAGTCACTCTTTTATCAAATCTTTAAAAACAATTTTCCTTGGATTTCTCGAAAAATTTATCACTAGCAAAAGGACTCCGCTTGGAAATATGAATGGGAAAATTAGTGTTCTGTACACTTCCTTGTGATTGCATTAAAATTCAGGTAAATAATCGATACATTGAAAGTCAAAGTAAATAAATAATTGATATAAAATAATACAATAATACACGATGGAATAAAAGGAGAAGGAATAAAATGTAGTGAAACAACAAGGGTACCACAATCTGTTGTAGCTGAAAGAGTCTATCACAATAAACCAACAGCGTTCCAGACTGGTCCCGCAAAATCAACATGCATTCGTTGCCATAGGGGCTAAGACGTCGGCCAAGCAGAAAATTTTTGTGCAGTAAGGAGTGTTTTTCTACACAATGTGACACTGTGACGTCATTTGTTCAATGTGGGTGTCCATGCCCGACCACGTGCAGTGGTCTGAAAAAAAACACACTTATCCTGCTTACACTCCAAATATGCAGCTGAAATCACTTGAAGAACTTTACGAAGATTGCTGATGTGTTCCTCTGGTGTACGTCCTGATACCACAATCTCTTCCAAGTAATTTCAACTGACAGGAACTGTTACAGTAATTTCTTCTAAATAGAGTTGAAAAATTACGGCTGCAGAAGCACTGCCGAAGGGTAAGCACGAAAACTTGAACAAACGTAAATGGGTGTTGACCACAGACTTTCTGAGACTCTTCATCTAGCGCAATTTTCAGATGAACCTCGCGTAAGTCAATTGTATAAAGATATTTTCCAGCACCAAGCCTGTCCATTAATTCCTCACAATCAGGCAATGACTAATTGTTAATAATTGTTTGTGGATTTAAAAATCAATACAAACTCGAAGTCTGCGAGAAGGTTTAACTAAAATCACATGTGCCTAAGCCCACTCACTAGCCGAAATAAGAGCAAGACTGCCATTCACCTGTAATTCCTTCTTTTTCAGGATTGCCTCTAAATGCATGAGGGACAGGCTGTGCCCAAAAAAAATCTTAGGTTGCGCATTTTCCATCACTGTCACACGCATTATGAAATTATTGCTTGGCCTGAAATGTATTCACAGTGTGGCACACGCAGAATCTCACCGTCCTGATGTGGCAGGTACCAAGCACTCGAACGTTTTGACTACTATACGCAGTAAGTTGCGTACTAGATTTTGTCAATTGTGGTGGGCCAAAAGATCATAAGTAGCATGACTAACTGAAGGCGTATATTGTACATGATCAGACTAATATTATACAAACAATCCATCACCTAAGTAATCCATATTGGCATCTCATGGAATCGGGTGTACTGCCGGTGATCCCCGTCTTCCATATATGTAGGAGACGTGGTGCATGTTTTTACCAAAATAAAGCATCATATTACATCGACAGCCGCAAACAGAATCAAGCATCGTGCCAGTATGGCCCTGGAAGGGAGAGGATTCGTGACATGCGGCATAGATTGGACATCACCTCCAGGGAACTACTACACTTACACCTGGACAAATAACTTGGCACAAAATAATTGGGACAGGATCGACGGTACATCATGGTCGCCGGCATAATGCATCAAATACAACGATGCAGCTCGACAAGTGGCGAAATTTGAACGCATGAACAACAAAGCACAGCAAACACCTGATATCCGCAATGTGGTGAATTTCAGTGGACGCACATTGGATATCACCTTGAAAGTACTTGGAAGGGACCTCAACTTTGCTGTAGAACAAGTAGTTAATTCTCTACCATCAAGTGTTGCAGAAGAGACCCGGAGAGAGACTTGCAGGGCGCTTACTAGAGCCAGGGCATCCAAAAAAAAATATCTCAAGAGACGAGAGGTTGGCGCTGAAGAGTTTGCGGGAAGACGAAAACTAAGTAGTGTTACCTGCAGACAAGGGGAATTCCACTGTCATTCTTCTCAAGAGTCACTATGACCAGAAAATCTGTTAACTTTTAGAAGACCCTTCTTACCGTCCTCTAGAGAATGACCCCATTGATAAGGTGGATAGGAAAACCACAGCTCTTCTTAAGGAAACTAGGTGTCTTGAGAAAATCGTCAAAAAACTGAGAGCTAAGGCACCAGTACCACCAAGATTATATGGATTACCAAAGGTCCATAAACAGGATGTACCACTTCGACCAATCGCAAGCAATATTGGTACAGCCACTTACGCTACAGCCTCACACCTAGATGTTAGCACCATATGTGGGACAGTGCGTCCATCACGACCGCAATTCAACTGACTTTGTGGAACGTCTCAAAAACCTACGAATCTCGAACACAGACATCATGGTCAGTTTTGATCTTGTGTCTCTATTCATGAGAGTACCACTGCAGCATACACTCGATTTAAGCAGTGAGAGATTTGACAGAGCTGTACTGGACTTACTCAAGCACATTCTGACGTCGACTTATTTCCTTTGTGGAAATAACAGACTGAAGGAGTAGCTATGGATAGCCCCTTATCCCCAGTGGTGGCAAATCTGATCATGGAGAAATTTGAGGAAGAGCCACTGACAACTGCTGCCGAACAGCCAATGTGTTTCTTCATATATGTGGATGACACATTTGTCATTTGGCCACATGGCCAAAGTAGGCTGGATGAGTTCCTGGACCATTTGAACTGAATACACCCCATGGAACTAAAGAATGAAAGTCAAATTCCATTCCTGGACGTCCCGGTGAAGATGAAACCAGACGGCACTTTAGGCCACAGTGTGTACAGGAAACCGACACACACGGACTTGTATCTACAAGCCCCAGCTCAGAAGAATGGGGCACTGAAATTGGTACACCGAGCGAAAACACTCTCCAACGCAGACAACTTAGCAGCAGAGTTGGATCATCTTCAGCAAGTGTTCACAAACAACGGTTACTCGAGCAGAGACATCCGCAAGGCGCTACAACCAACTAGACGCCCAGATACAACAGGGGAAGAAAAAGAAGAGACCGGGAATGCAGCCTTCCTACCGTATGCAGGGCCTATACTGCCAAGATCAGCAGAATCTTAAGGAAACACAAAATAAAAAGTGTTTTCGGCCCAACAATCAAGATTAGGGCACTCATCGGGGGCGTCAAGGATGATCTGGGACTACGGAAACCGGGTATCTACCAGATATCAGTCAAACCACCAAAACCGTTGACATAAGATGTAATGAACATCAAAGACATACCAGACTACGAAAGGCCACAAAGTCTGCTATAGCAGAACATTGTCTGGGGTTGGACCGTACCATGGATTACGACAAAACCAGGATCTTGGCTCAAACCCCCATGTTCTGGGGTAGCGTCATAACTGAGGCAATTGAAATCAAGATATGGGAGGGCCTGATAAACCGGGAAGCAGGATATCAACTCAGGACTGCATGGGATCCAGCTCTAGAACTGCTATAGAAGCAACGGAAGAAAGGCACCCTCTCCACAGAACCAGGGAGAGAGCTCCAGACGACAACCAACGCCCCGAGTAATTCCGGCGGCGTGTCACCCCAACTACAGCCTCATGCGACGGGAAGCGTACCTTGTATGCGCACACCAAATTCCGAAGTCCAGGAGAGTAGCGTGGCCGAAATAACATTCTGTAATGCTCACCAAAAGCAGAAGGATCGCCCTGAAAGTGCTAGGAACGCGCATGGCGGGCGCGGACCACCTATGGAACGCCATGAGCCGGAGACGGCCGCCACTGGGCGCGGACCGACGATGGATCACCAAACGTCAGACACCACCGCTAGGCTGGAGCACATTGGGCGCGGACCACATAGAAAGCACCAGACGCCGCCTAGGCATAAATATGGGACTCGATCGGCCGAGCACTCAACTACGGAAGAGAGGACAACCGACACCGAGTTGTATGCAGCCTCAGCCTTCATGCGGTCGGCTGCCATTCCCTCTTGTGGGAGTGGTGGGGGAAAAGGTAGAACGCATGAAGCAGGACGGGGACAGCGGCACGCAGAGACGCTCAAGAAACCGCAGTGGCAGACGGCGGCCTGAACCTTAGCTACGCAGAAGATGCATGGCGCTAAGAACTCAACAACATCCTGCAGGAAGCGGAAACCCGCTTCAGGATGACTCTCCACGCGGAGCTGGAAGCTACCTGTCTTACGCTGCGAGAAATATACCACCGACGCATGGAAGTGGACTCAACAGCGGTACAGACTGAGACCAGACAAAGAGACGGACGAGGAGCGCAGACAGAAAAGACTCTACTCTGTTTATTTTATTTATTTATTTGTTTTTTTCTGTTCCATAGAACCCACTTCAGGAGTAAGACTCCATGGTCATGGAACAAGTCAATACATTAATTGTTACACAATAATGGTAATAGAAAAATTTTAAGTAGTCCTTTGCACACGACAATCTTAAGACAAAGTGAAAAGAATCAATAAAAAAAATTAGCTTAATTGTTTAACTTTTCTAGGAGTTCCTCGACAGAATAAAAGGAGTGAGCCACGAGGTAACTCTTCAATTTAGATTTGAAAGCATGTGGATTAGTGCTAAGATTCTTAAGTTCTTGTGGCAGCTTATTGAAAATGGATGCCGCAGAATACTGCACCCCTTTCTGCACAAGTGTTAAGGTGGTGTGGTGCAAATGTAGATTAGACATCTGTCTAGTATTCACCGAGTGAAAGCTACTAACTCGTGGGAATAAGCTGATATTATTAACAACAAACGACATTAAAGAAAAAACGTATTGTGACGCCAGAGTCAAAATTCCCAGACTACTGAAAAGGGGTCGACATGACGTTCGCGAACTTACACCAGATATTGCTCGAACCGCCCGTTTTTGAGCCAGAAATATCCTTTTTGCATCAGGCGAGTTACCCCAAAAAACAATGCCGTACGTCATAAGTGAGTGAAAGTAAGCGAAATAGACTACTTTTCGTGTTGAAAAATCACTTATCTCAGATATTGTTCTAATGGTAAATATAAATTCCATGATTAATGTGATTTGAAGAGAAGTAATAAAATGAGCTCTAACATGGAAATTAAGCGTTTCCGGACAGATGTCCACATAACATATTTTCTTTCTTTGTGTGTGAGGAATGTTTCCTGAAAGTTTGGCCGTACCTTTTTGTAACACCTTGTATAGATAGAAAACAGGGAAACCAGCAGCAAACAAGGCCGCAATCAGGCCTAGTGTGTTACAACTTTAATCACTTTGGAAAACATAGTTTCCTTATTTGGAAAGAACAGCGAACTTTTAATTGTTTAAAGAAAAATAACAGTCTAGTTCGCAAAATATGACAATTTATTAGTAAGGTAACCGGTTTCGATCCAAGGTTAGATCATCTTCAGACCTCTCGCTGTAGATCTCTCGCTTGAAGATCTACAGCGAGAGGTCTGCAGATGATCTAATTTTAGATCGAAACCGGTTACCTTACTAAGAAATTGTCAAATTTTACGAACTTTTTTCTTTAAAAAGGTTACAACTTTGGCAACAATCCTGGGATGGAGAGGAGTCTGGGAGGAAAACGTATGCTCTCCTGCCGGACGTCTTGGAAATGCTCAAGATGAAGCACTTCAAACCTTCGAGAGGAATGCTGCACTTTCTTACTGGACATGGACCCTATCCGGCATACAGATGCCGGTTTAGGAAACAAGCTACACCAGCTTTTGTCTGTGGTGCTGAGGTTGGGTCACCTTAACACATTGTGCACGAATGTCCTGCATTCGACGACGTGGTTGCGGACCTGAGAAGGGCTCTGCCCAACAACAACACGCACGAACTAATCAGGAACCCGGACACTTTCTGAACACTCGACACTCTTGCAAGTGAGGTCTCTAATAAGGAGCTCCAAGACTTCATCAGACACGCTTAACCTTATTCTAACATACCAGACTAAGACAGTTGCATCTGGGGTGTGGACTGTTCGTCAGAAATGACAGCATCCGCCATCTCCTAGTTTGGCCTAGATGTGGCAACGCCGATTGTAACATAGACGTAAGTTAGCTGTAGGTATTTCTTCTTCCGTATATTAAAACATATTGGGGGGGACTTTTTGCGGGGCGAGGGGGGGGGGGGGTTGGATGACTTAAAGGGAATTGGCCTGCCCAATGCCAGGGGCACGCTCACTGGGATTCGCTGGGTGAGCTGGCCATGAGAAACTAGGTACCGAGCGAGGTGGCGCAGTGGTAACGCACTGGACTCGCATTCGGGAGGATGGTGGTTCAAATCCACCTCCGGCCATTCAGATTTAGGTTTTTCGTGATTTCCCTAAATCACTCCAGGCATATGCCGGGATGGTTCCTTTCAAAGGGCACGGCCGATTTCCTTCCTCATCCTAACCCAAAAACTCCGAGCGTTAGCTCCGTGTCTAATGACCGAGCTGTCGACGGGACGTTAAACCCTAAGCATCCATCTATCCAAAAACTAGGTTTGTCTTCACTGGCAGTAGAATAGTACGGTACAGAAAACATAACAGACTAATCAACAAAGGGGAAGGTGGCCAGTGGTTTGTTTAAATAACTAGTAGTATGTAAGCCCCTAGTATTAATATTATGACCTATTTTAACATAGGTGATGGGTTGACATCTCGTGCAATCGGGTGTACGTCGTCTTATTTAGGTGTTTCCTGAGATTGAACGACAAGCCTTTTTTTTTTTTTAGCACTTTTCATTCTCTTCCCTGAAGGGGGAGAGTGGGCCTTCACAGAGCTTGCTGTGCTCTCTTTATCGGCCTGTGGTTACATGTTACTTTATTTCGAAATATTTATATTTGTTACATTTGTTTGCAAAGTGCTTAATACTTAATAGTCATTTTGGGGGAAAATGTTTTTGATACCTTTTTTGGAAAATTAAAGAAAGACATAAGAATAAAAATTTGGTTTAGTAAGAATATGTTTTCGATTTTACATGAATAGTAAAGAATATTTAAATATCTTTTGTGGTCATTTGACCTTCCTATTGGGCTTCTTTTGGTGGTTGGCTTCTCTCGGTGGGTCGCCGTACTCTGCCCGCAGGTGGTACTTCCGGTTTTGTTTCCAGTAGGGATCTAGAAACACTGGGCACTTAGGCCATTTACCCTCCGTCTTGTCTTTGTAGAATTGTTCCTTCTCCCTCAAGTGTTGGTTTTCTGGCACTAGGCGCAAATTCCAGGCCAGAACTTCTGATGTCTGCATCTCTTGGTTTCTTGTTGTTATGGAAGTGGCCGCAGCTTTCATAGTCTGCGCTCCTCGGTCTTCTTTACTAGCAGAAAAAAAAAAACACACAGCAACAGAACGTACCAGCGTGACTTCAAACACTTTGGCGCTCCAGTCACGGTTTGCACGGCCACTACAGTCGGGGGTTCGAATCCCCCCTCGGGCATGGATATTTGTGCCGTCCTAGTTCGTAAGTAGTTCATAAGTAGTTTGTAAGTTTAGGGACTGATGACCCCGTAGTTAAATCCCATAGACTATACAAACATTTGAACACTTTGTTAAAGGAAATAATCAAAATGTCCTCCGTTGGCAAGGATACATGCATCCACCCTCCGTCGCTTGGAATCCCTGATGCGCTGATGCAGCCCTGGAGAATCGCGTATTGTATCACAGCCGTCCACAATACGAGCACGAACAGTATCTACGTTTGGTACCAGGATTGCGCTAGACAAGAGCTTTCAAATGCCCCCATAAATAACAGTCAAGAGGGTTGAGGTCAGGAGAGCGTGGAGGCCATGGAATTGGTCCGCCCCTACCAATCCATCAGTCACCGAATCTGTTGTTGAGAACCGTACGAACACGTCGACTGAAATGTGCAGGAGCTCCATCATGCATGAACCACACGTTGTGTCGTACATGTAAAGGCACTTGTTCTAGCAGCACAGGTAATCCCGTATGAAATCATGATAACGTGCTCCAGTGAGCGTAGTTGGAAGAACATGAGGCCCAATCAAGACATCACCAACAATTCCTGCCCAAACGTTCACAGAAAATCTGTGTTGATGACGTGAATCTAGGAAGTACAGTACATACTAACGAAACAATTGGGTATTTTGCAATTGAGTGAACTAATTATTTCAATTTACATTTAAAGAGGAATACTAAAATGAGCTCTAACATGGAAATCAAGCGTTTCTGGACACATATCCACATAACATATTTTCTTTCTTTGTGTGTGAGGAATGTTTCCTGAAAGTTTGGCCGTACCTTTTTGTAACACCCTGTATAAATGATCTGACGTACAGCGTGACTTGCAATCTGCAGCTGTTTGCTGATGATGATGTGGTTTACAGGAAGGTGTCGTTCCTGACTGACTGTAGTAGGCTGAGGGATGACTTGGGTCAAATTTATAGGTGGTCTGAGGAATGGAAACTAGCATCAAATGTAGAAAAATGTAAGGTGATGCAGATGTGTACGAAAAACAATCCAGTAATGTTCTATCGTAGCATTAGTTGTGTGCTGCTTGACGGAGTAGCGTCAATTAAATATCAAAGCGTAACGCTGCACAGCGATATGAAATGGAACGAGCATACAGGGACCGTCGTCGGAAGGCGGATGGTCGACTTCGTTTTATTGCGAGAATTTTCCGAAGGTGTCACCCCGTCTTGAGTGTTACTCAAGTTTGAGGGATCTCCACCACATCGGGTTAAAGAATGGCATAGAAGCAGTTCAGAGATTGGCCGCTACGTTTGCTAGATTTGATCGATGCGCGAGAGTTACTAAAATGCTTTGGGAACTTAAATTGGGAGTCGTTGGAAGGAAGGCGACGTTCTTTTCGAGAAAAAATGTTGAAGAAATTTAGAGACGAAATTTGAAGCCGACTGCAGAAATATTCTACTGTCACCAACCTACATTTGGCCTAAAGACCACAAAGACAAGATGAGAGCGATTAGGGCTCGTACGGATGCATACAAGCATTTATTTTCCCTCTTTCTATGTGCGAGTGGAACAGGAAAACAAGTAACTATTAGTGGTGGTACAGAGTAACCTCTGCCACGCACATTTGGATAGATAACGGAGTACTGTATGTACCGGCTGATAAAAAAGTGAGTATAAATTTTAAAACTTAATAAATCACGGAATAATAGAGAGGTAAAAACTGACACACGTGCTTGGAATGGCATGGGATTTTATTACAACAAAGAAAAAAACAAAGTTAAAAAAAGTGACGCAGTAAAATCATTATGAGTCGCTGAAGAGGACAAGCTCTCACTAATATAATCCTTCTAGGTCATAGGTTTTTACCCTAGATTAATCTGGCGTTGAATGTTTCGGTAACAGTGTATGCACCGGTGCTGTAATACAGTTGTTTAAACAAGACTAGCATTAAAGTGAATCTTCCGATCGGAACTGATAGTGCCTCACCATAACTCCGGACATCCTTTACAGTGCTGTTCACAACATTATTCCTCGACTACAGGTATTGTTGAGGAATGATGGTGAACATATTGAGCATTTCCTGTAAAGAACATCATCTTTGCTTTGTCTTAATTTGTTATGCTAATTATTGCTTTTCTGATCAGATGAAGCGCCATCTGTCGGACATTATTTGAACTTTTTTTGGTTCTAATAAAACCCCATGACATTCCAAGCATGTTTGTCAATTTTTACCTCTCTATCTACATTATTGTGATTTAGTAAGTTTTCAAATTTATACTCACTTTTTGATCACCCGGTATGTTGAAGTATGTGGGCTCCTTTTGCAAACGGAAAAATTTGTAACGACTACAGCTACTAGCACTTGATCATGGAGTTGATTAATTTCAGCTTCAGATAAATACATGTGCACTGTAATTATTCACTAGTAACTACGAATACTAACTACAGCCGATAATTTCTTGTATGAAACAGGACGTGAGAGTTTCAAACTCGCCGTGTACAGCGTAGGAGAAAACTGTCCACGACAAGGTACCGAGTTAGGAAAGCGTGTGAAGTCGTAATTACAGCAGCTCTAATAGCCCGCGGCCACTGGTAGACCAAGTTCTGCGGTGCTCGAGGTCCCTCTGTGCTCGTACTCTGCGAAACAGCAGAGAAGTTCGCGAGGCCGCTTGACCACTGCGTTAACAACGGCTTGTTTCCTCACCCATTTCTCCGATAACTTTGCAGAAAGTGTTTATAAACCTGGGAATGCTTTCTGCCATTGCTTTCGAGTTCTGACGGTGAGCAGCGTGTACTTCTTGACAACTAACTGCAAACATACTACGTCAAAAATGTTCAAATGTTTGTAGAGTCTATGGGACTTAACTACGGGGTCATCAGTCCCTAAACTTACAAACTACTTATGAACTACTTACGAACTAGGACGGCACAAATATCCATGCCCGAGGGGGGATTCGAACCCCCGACCGTAGTGGCCGTGCAGACCGTGACTGGAGCGCCTCAGTCTCCTCGGCCGGCCATACTACGTCATTTTGTAGTAGAAGTACATGAAAGTAGATAGGCATAGCAGGTTCTTGGTCGAGGGGCGTAATCTCAAGGTCATTGATGACGTGCAGAGCCGGGCACGTTAATCAAAAAGTTAACTTCGTTAAACGTTAAAGCGTTACTCTGTGAATTAATAGAAGTTAACGTAATCGTTAACTCTTAACAGTATTGTGCAGCCACGAAAAATCGCTTTCATTCTCCGAATTTATATATTTATGTTGCTATATTACTGAAATTAGCTATTAAAAAACAAAAAAACGTATTACCCTACCAGATATTTAAGAAACATATTTTGGATGCACAAGTTTAAATATGGCTTGGAGTATAAATAAAAACTAATATTACTCGGCCACCCTATCATGGTACTTGGCAGTGAGCGTAAACAAATGATGTCTAATCACATACTATAGGTAAAATAGCCTCCGCGAGAGTCATTTGCTTTGGAGGAAAAGTCTTCTGTTCTTTGAAATGTTGATCTTTTTGTATAAAAAGAAGAATGTTTGTCTATCATTTGTTTACACTCCCACGATATAGTGTCCCAGTAATATATAAATCTTAATTTTTAGTAATAATTATTTAGCAGTAAAATTGGGATACACCGCTGCAAGTTGCTGCAATACCAAGAGACTCCTCACTGCTTATATATTAGCGGGAGTACTGCTACTGGCGGCACTGTCCATATCGGAATGCAAAATATTAACATTCCTGTTGTATTTTCCTTGTCCGAAACCTGCCTTGACTATTTTTTCAAACTGTAGGGACTGCGATTTATGGCATCTCCTCGTCTGCTGTTTAAGACTATTAAGGCTCGAGGTGTGAGCCTTAATTGTTCATTTTTTCGGAAGGCAGAGTTCACAGTTGAAAAATTCTTCGTTTGTGTGGCCATAATGTTCGTAGTTGCTTTTATAATTATGAATAGCAGTGTTTGTCCGTCTTTGCAACTACAATAAAGTCTATTGATGAGAATGGCTGTTCTAATTCCGCATTTGCATCCTTATTTGTGTGCTGGCGGATGTTTCAGTCTTTCCTCCTCATCCTTTGCATAGCCCAGTCCTTCTACAAATCACGGAGACCCTGGAGCGCCAAGCCCTTCGCCTCGCCTTCCGCATTCGCCTTTATCCCCTCTCCCCCATGCGGATCCTCTACGACCTCATTTCTTACCCCTGCCTTGTCCTCTTCATTGAATATCTCCGCCTCCGTTACATCTCCAGCAACTTAGACCCACCCCATCCTCTAGTGCATTCCCTCGTCTCTACACGTGGTTGGTCCGTTGCCGCGTCTCCGTTACTGTGTGCCCCTAGCCCTTCACCTGTACACCTGTGGCAATTTCCGCACTTACTCCCTCCCGGATAATGAGCTCTGTCCCGAAATTTACCCCTCCTACCAGCTGTGATCCTCCTCCAGTCCTCACCATGAGAGGGCTCTGCCCATCCCTCCCTTCCCCCTGCCCTTTCTCCTCTCCTTACTCCTTCAGCCACTCCTATCTCCTCCTTTCCTCCCCTCTCTCCTCTTCGCCTGGCTTCCTGGGACTTTCTACCCCACCCAGTCCCTTCTTCCTGGCCCCATGGCCATCCCCCACCACTTCCCACATTCCCCGCTTTTCCACCACCCTCCCCACTCTCGTCTAAGAAAATCAGGCGATGCTGAAGGAGTTAGATTGGGTAACGAAACAATAAAGGAGGTAGATGAGTTTTGTTACTTGGGCAGTAAAATAACAAATGATGGACGCAGTACAGAGGATAAAAAATGCAGAATGGCAATGGGAAGAAAAGCGTTCTTGAAAAAGAGAAATTTGTTAAACTGGAATATTGATTTAATCCTAAGGAAGTCCTTTCTGACGGCATTTGTGTGGAATGTTGCCTTGTATGGGAGTGAAACATGGACGATAAACAGTGCGAACAGTAAGAGGATAGAGGCGTTTGAAATGTGGTGCTACAGAAGAATGCTGAAGATTAGGTGGGTGGATTGCGTAACTAATGAGGAGGCACTGAACAGAACTGGGGAGAAAAGGAAATTTGGCATACCTTGACTAAAAGAAGGGATCGATTGGTAAGACAAATTCTTAGACATCAAGGAATTGTGAATTTAGCGTTGGTGGGAAGTGTGTGCGGTAGAAACCGCAGAGGAGGACCAAGAGGTGGATACGGTAAACAGATTCAAACACATGTAGGTTGTCATTCTTATGTTGAGTTGAAAAGGCTTGCTCAGGATAGGGTATTGTGGAGAGATGCATCAAACCAGTCTCCGGACTGAAGACCACAACAACAACACCCTCCTCTCACCCCGTTCTCCCCCCTCTCTCCCCCCATCTCGTCATCAACAATGTTTTTAGTGAGTGTTTCATGAATATAATGTCTTCTCAGTGTGGTGTTTTATTTCATGAACAGTGAACGGCCGACCAGAAACGGCACCATGTATTTTCTTTTAGATGTTTTATGTGCTGAAATGTCTCCGAGGCTGTCTTATTTTTTTTTCCTCTCTTTATTGTCGCCGTGTTCATGCGTAAAGCCACCATTATTTTCTCGATTTTAACTCATATATTATATCTTCAACACTGTCTCTATCTAATTTTAATTTTCTTCTGTATTTTTTCACCGTTCCTTCATTTTTATGCACCCCCTTTCATTGTTCTTTTTTTTTTTTTTAGGTCTTCGCTGAAGAGCACCTGTGTGCGCTGACAGCCCGTCCCGGTTAGGGGAATTAAATTAGAATTAAAAAAGTATATATATCCTCCGGTAGAACGACCTTCACCTTTGCCATACGTCACAGCCAATATTTCGCAGCGCAGTGCTCACTGACTTTCTTTATTTTTTTTTTTTTTTCAGAGGCGTGCTTTGCTATTTATTATATTCTTATTTCCTTCCTTTGACATATACTATATCATGTCACCACGCAACCCGCGCAAAATGCACAGCTCCCGCCAGCGGCTGCTGGCTTTGATCTAATGCAGTTTATTCATTTTCAGACGAACCAGAAGAGCCAGCTGCTGATGTCGCGGCGGCAGCTTGAGCGCCACGCAAGCCACTGCTGCGCAAACTAAACCAGCCACGCCAGCTACACCTGCGGTACAACCCGCAAGCATTCCAATATTTACTTCAACGAGTGGTACCCACAGTTTGAAGCTCATTGCGTCACAAATCAAGTTCAAGTTACTGTGAAACTAAATTACTACCTCTCAACTGCCGGTACCCCGACTTATAGGTTCCCACAGGAATTGTTTCCGACTTAGTTTCTGGAGTTGCTTCAGTTTAGCCGCGGTGGAGTAGCCGAGCGGTCTAAAGCGTCTCGCTGTGGAGCGCGCGGTTGCTCGCCGTGGAGGTTCGAGTTCTCCCTGGGGCATGGGTGTGTGTTGTCCTTAGGTTAGTTTACCTAGGTTTAAGTAGTTTGTAAGCTACGGACTGATGTCCACGCAGTTTGGTCCGATAGATTTACAAACATTTGAACATTTTTTGCTTCAGTTTAATGACTTAATTAGTGCTCTCACTAAATATTATGAGGATCAAGTCTTAATGGTCAATATGTAGTAATTGACGGAAATTCATCGATTTATGAACAGCCACATAAACTTCTATTTACCGTCTACTAAAACCACAAGAAGTTAAAATAAATTCAGGGTTGAGAACAAAATCCGCTACCAGTCACATTAAAGATTGTATTGTTTATTTAGGACACGACAGCTTTCGGGCTTGTGCCCATCTTCAGGTGCCTAAAACGTTTAGAATTTTACATGTGTAGCATGCTGGTGGAGTTCACTGTTTGAAAACAAATTATTTGGTATTAATAATAGCGAAACCAATTGCATGTGGTGATATGACATGAACAAAAACAGTAAGTAAACAATGTTTACTTACATTTAATATTGTATTATGGATACAATATTAAATGTAAGTAAACACTGATTTTGTTCATGTTCATGTCAAACCAATTGCAGGTGGCGGTATGACATGAACAAAAACAGTAAGTAAACAATGTTTACTTACGTTTAATATTGTATTTTGGATACAATATTAAATGTAAGTAAACACTGTTTTTCTTCATGTCATCTCGTACATGCAGTTGGTTTCGCTATTATTAATACCAAATAATTTGTTTTCAAACAGTAAACTCCATCAGCATGATACACGTGTAAAATTCTCAATGTTTTATGCACCTGAAGATGGGCAGAAGCTCGAAACCGTTCATGTCAAAAATAAATAATAGGATCTTTAATGTGACTGGTAGGGGTTTTTATTCTCAATCCTGAATTAGCAACAGTCACGGAGTTCAAGTACATCCCTCATGGATAAAAACACGCTTAAAACAAATTGTAATACGAGTTAGAAAAAATCTACAGCGTATTAAGAAAAGTGTAGAATACTGTGAGGGATTATACGATGAAGGCTCTGACAAGCAGATATCATAACTGTTTATGATTATTCCGGGTTGTATAAATGTTGTCCATGAAGCATTACACTTTCTGTTATCTCTGCTGATCACGTGAAAACGAGACCACGCTCATTTGAGATAGTATTTATGCCGCTTTCCGACATCCGACTCGCCAGTCGGGAAGACTCAGCACCGCCAGAAACACCGCTGTGGATGTCCATCGTAGCTCTGCACAAAACATTAGGAACATAAATGTTTCACGGACCACAGCTATAGAACCCGAAAGAATTGTAGTACTCATTGAAACAAGAAAAATAAGCCCAATAATCATTGACCCAGAAACGCATACTTTCTGGCATAAACACATGTTTATATGATCAAGGGCTGCGTGACGCTAGGTTGTAGATATCAGCACAGTCGTTGCACTGAAGCTCCATAAAATGTGTCAAATGTTCCTATATCTTACTCCCAGCATCTCTAAAACAAATATCTGTAGAAAAGAGATTTAAATAGATCGAGTGTCAAACAGGAGGAGCAAAGTTAGAACAAGTAGACAGTTTCAAGTACCTAGGATGTATTTTCTCACAGGATGGCAACATAGTGAAAGAACTTGAATCAACAGCTCGACTAAGATCTGCTATCTTCTGCAATAGGGAAGTCAGTACTATGCGGTGCACCGCACTATTTTTCGACCAACTTTCTTGTATGGGAGTGAAAGCTGGGTGGATACAGGTTACCTTATTCATAAGGTTGAGGTTACAGATGTGAAAGTAGCAAGAATGACTGCAGGTACTAAAAGATGGAGTAGCCGACCGGTCTAAGGCGCCTCGCTGCGGAGCGCGCGGATGCTCGCCGCCGGAGGTTCAAGTCCTCCCTGGGGTATGGGTGTGTGTGTTGTCCTTAGGTTAGTTTGCCTTAGTTTGTAAGTTACGGACTGATGACCACGCAGTTTGATTACCTTAGTTTGTAAGTTACGGACTGATGACCACGCAGTTTGATCCAATAGATTTACAAACATTTGAACTAATAGATGGGAATAATGGCAGGAGGGTGTCCTTAATGAGGAAGTCAAAGAAAAAATCGCACTGACGTGTTTTAGGGCCCACTTTAGATTTGTAGTTTTATAAATTTTTACAAATATTTCGGGCCATAATAATAATCTAAATAATAAAAAATTATGGTGATATGATTACGACTCCACTATTATGGTAATATCTATGCACCCAACACGTAATATTCTTTGTGACCATATTTTAACAAACAGCCAAAATTATATAATATTTGAGTTTAGCTTTGACAAACATACTCTTTTTTGAACTTTTACCTCTTCGAATTCGCCGGCCGCAGTGGCCGAGCGGTCTCCGGCGTGTCAGTCACGGTATGCACGGACACTGCGGTCGGGGTTTCGAATCCCCCCTCGGGCATGGATGTTTGTGCCGTCTTTAGTATAAGCTAGTTCATAAGTAGTTTGTAAGTTTATGGACTGATGACCCCGTAGTTAAGTCCCATAAGCTCTACGAACATTTGAACATTCGAATATCTCTCCCACATTCTCATTATATTTTTCCGTTAAAATATTATCACCTGTCTTGCCATGGTAGTTCAAAGTTTATTTTCACTGCCTGTACTGGTTACGAATGAATATACCCTGGAACGAACGTAGCTCTCTGGCAGGCCGCTGTGAGGCGGTGGGCCGTGCCCCATCAGCCAGCCAGTGAGTTACGCTTTTTGAAGATGAAGGTGAAGCAATGAATTAAAATTTTGTGATGCGGCCGGGAATCGAACCCGGACCTCCATGCTTACTAGGCAGACGTCTTACCGTTGGACGATGCACCATTAACGATTAAGTCTAAGTACGACTTCCCTCCAAGTCACAAACTTTAATTCAGTAAAATTTAGAGCCGATCGGTTGAACGGTTGGACCTAAAAAGTAGGAACACGTTACTGACAGACAGACATCGTCAAATCGCCGTTACTTTTGCAAATATTTCTGCAACGATGCAAGCTATGAAAAAAACATAAGAGAGTAAAGTTGTAGAGAATTTCCTACTCTACAAATTGGGTTATTCAATTTTCGTGTCACATGAGTGGTTAAGCCGTTATTTTCATTTAAATTTCGAGCTGTCAAAAGACGATCTCAAAGGCCCACTTTTAGTGTTACCACCGTAACCTAAAGTGGGTCATCTGGAAATTATCACCATAAATGAAGCAGAGGCAGTAAAGTTGGGGTTATCTAAGACCGCCTAAGAGACCTATGGGCTCGGCAGTAGAGAAGACCAAGGAGAAAGTACATAGATTCGCTGAAGAATAAGTTTGAAGTAGAAGGCTTAACATCAGACGAGGCTTCAATGTTGGCATTGAATAGGGGATCATTGAGGAATTTTGTTCTTCGGAATATGCTCCAGACTAAACGCAGAAAACATAATCAGTCTTTGATGATGATGATGACCCCCTCTACTCTACCTGCCATTAGGTAGTCTGCAGTCAGTGGTTCGAGTTGTGTTTTAGGCTACGTTAGTTTTCGTCGTACTTTCAACCGTGGGTACCATAGTATCTTACCTTCTTACAAAGGTTAAATGGGGCGCATCGCCTGCACTTTCTCATTAATGCATTGCCTACCTTGCTGAAGGATATGCTTCGTGCATGACGGCGCACCAGGACACTTTTGTCTCAATGTGCGCGAAATCTAACGCAGACATTTCAGGACCGCTGGATTGGCCTGGGAGGCCTCACACCTTGGCCTGATCGTTCCCCAGACCTCAATTTCCTAGCCTTTTGGTTGCTGAGACATTTGTAGTAAGTGGTCTACGCAACTTCAATCGACAATGTGGCCGCACGGGAATAGTCGAGCGGTCTGGAGCGCCACGTTACGGATCGCGTGGCCTCCCGTGTCGGAGGTTCGAATCCTCCCTCAGGAATGGATGTATGTGTTGTCCTTAGGTTAGTCAGTTTAAGTAGTTTTCAAGACTAGGGACTGATGACCAACGTAGTTTGGTCCCACAAAAATTTGAACATTTGATCGACAATGTACACTCACTACAAGGTTGCGTCTACAATACGTACCAGTAAATATTACAACAAGAAGCGGGTATACTTCAAAAGGTGCGTCATCCCTTACGCCGAATGGCAGAGGGATGCATAGCCAAGAATGGACGCCACGAGGAAAACCTACTGTAAACTTAAGTTTATCTCAGAAATTATGCCTTTCGGACCTATATTTATTCCACTTATGAGGGTTGGAAAGTAAATAGCAGCAACGCTGCTGTGGAGACGCTATGCAATGGAATCTAATACTGTCTCTGATAGCACACGTTATTGATATACCTACCTTACCTCCGAGCAAATGGACTCGCCCGCTCCACGTCACCGGCAGAAAGTGTTGCCGCTTCTTTTGCAAAACTGGTCGCAGGTGATGCTGCAAACACGAGCAGTAATACTGTGCATTGACAATCTGCCGGTGGGGAGTCTGGTGCGTCGATTAGGACACCTCAGGTGTCTTGCTTCGCTCTATCTCTGCTGTCGAGGCACCTTTAGGTTTACCGGACGTGGTCGAGCTGTCCTCTCCGCAAGGGGAGTGGCAGGTTGAACGGCGTTCGCCTCGCTCGAGACGAAAGGCCAATGTGGAGGCTGGACGTCCGTCCGCGCCCGTTCGTCCTGTGAGTGGACGTGTGGCCACTCCTTCAGCAGGGTCCGAGCAGGTGCACGGGGGGAGGGGATTATTATTAGTTATTGGGAGCTCCAATGTTAGGCGCGTCATGGAGTCCCTTAGGTAGATAGCGTCAAGATCCGGAAAGAAGTCCAACGTGCATTCGGTGTGTCTGCCGGGGGGCCTCATCCGAGATGTGGAAGCGGGCCTTGCTGGCGGCTATCGAGGGTGCGGGGTGCAGTCGACTGCAAGTCGTGGCTCACGTCGGCACCAGGGGCGCTTGTCGCTTGGGTTCTGGAATTGCTGAAGGCTGCTGCCCTCACATGACGGGTACAAGCAGAGCTGTCGATTTGTAGCATTGTTCCCACGATTGATCGGGGTCCTTTGGTTTGGAGCCGAGTGGAGAGTCTGAACCAGAGGTTTCGCCCACTCTTTGACAGTCATGCCTGCAGATTTATGGATGTGCGTTATCGCATGAAGAATTGTAGGACGCCCCTAGTGCACTACACTAAGGGAGTGGCTACTGGGATAGCAGAGTACGTGTGAAATGTACATGGTTTTTTTTTTTTTGGGGGGGGGGGGCTAGGCACTAGCTCTGGCCTGTCAACATTCATAGAGAGAATTCAGGCTGCATTCAGCACAAGAATTCGACTGTCAAAATATTAGCCATGAACTTTAAAAGCATTAAATATAAAGTTCCAGAATTTCCCGCGTTTCATGGAAATTATTGTGCACAGATAGTTTTAGGCACCGAGAGCTGGCTAAATCATGATGTGGCAAGTTCAGAAATATTTAGCGAGGGTGGGATGCATATCGGAAAGATAGATCGGACACAACTGAAGGGGGAGTGTTCATCGCCGTGGACAAAGATAATGTTTCAACTGAGATCGAGGTTGAAAGTAAATGTGAAGTTAAAAATGTTCAAATGCTTTTAAAGCTTAACGGACTTAACTACGGGGTCATCAGTCCCTAAACTTACAAACTACTTATGTACTACCTTATACTAAAGACGACACAAACATCCATGCCCGAGGGGGGGATTCGAACCCCCGACGGCGGACGGCGGACGGCGGACGGCGGACGGCGGACGGCCGCGCGCACCGCAACACGACAGTCCAGTACGCGAGGCTGTGAAGTTATCTAGGCGCGTATAACAGATCTACGAGAAGTAAAGTTAATAGTTGGTTGTTTTTATCGACCCCCAGTGCTGCTGTAGCAGTTATAGAGTCATTCAAAGAAAGTCTACGTCAGGTAGTGCGCAGGTATCTGGACCATGTAATATTAGTCGGGGGTGACTTCAACCTTAAAAGTATAGATACATTTCTAGCGGTACAGACAAGCAGTCTTGCGAGCTACTTTTGGACACATTCTCCGAAAATTGTTTTGAGCAGTTAAACCGACAACCCAAGCGCAATGGAAATATTTTAGACCTTATAGCTACGAACAAGCCTGACCTTATTAACAATGTCTGTGATATGATATCGTCATAGCGTCAATGGTGACCAAAGTTCATAAACCAATCAAGAAGGTAGGAGCGTTTTCTTATAGGAAAATCCAGTAAGCAATTGTTAGGAAATGTTTCAAATGTTCGTATAGCTTGTGGGACTTAATTAAGGGGTCATCAGTCCCTAAACTTACAAACTACTTATGAACTGGCTTATCCTAAGTACGTCACAAATATCCATGCCCAAGGGGGGATTCGAACCCCCGACCGTAGTGGCCGTGCAGACCGTGAATGGAGCACCTCGGTCCCCTCAGCCACACGGCCGGCAATTGTTAGGATCGCACATAGAAAATGAATGGACATCGTTTAGTTCCGGTAAAATGGATGTAGAGGAATTGCAGACTATATTTAAATGCATTGTAAGTAAAGGGTTAGAGAAATATGTGTCTGTAAAGTCGATTAAGGATGGAAAAGGTCCACCGTTGTACAACAATAACGTTAGGAAGCAAAGACTGTTGCACTCTCGGTTTAAAAAAGAACACCCAAATGATGGCAGGCAAAAGTTAGTAGAGATTTGTGCCAAAAAAAAAAAAAAAAAAAAAAAAAAAAAAAAAAAAAAAAAAAAAAAAAAAAAAGAATCAATGCGTGAAGCATACAATAATTACCACAGCGCCATACCTTAGCAAAAGATCTCTCCGAGAACACTAAAAAGTTCTGGTCCTATGTAAAATCGATAAGCGGGTCAAAGCCCACTATCCAGTCACACGTTGATCATTCCGGGTCAGTAACAGAAGAAAGCAAATGGAAAGCTGAAGTTCTAAAATTGACCTTTAAGAAACCTTTCACACAGTAAGACTACACAAATGTATTATCATTTGATCAACGTACTAATTTTGAAATGGAGGACATAGTAATAGGTATTTCCAGTGTAGAGAAGCAGCTGAGAGAGCTAAATACGAAAAAGTCTCCTGGTTCTGATGGAATACCAGTTCGGTTTCACAAAGAGTATTCTGCGGCATTGGCACCTTACTTACCTTGCATTTATCGCAAATCTTTAATTTAGCACAAAGTTCCTAGTGATTGGAAAAAAGCGCAGGTGACTTCCATTTATAAGAAAGGAAAGAGAACTGACCCACACAATTAAAAGCCAATATCGTTGACATAAGTTTCATGTAGAATTTTGGAGCATATTATCAGTTCGAAAATAGTAAATTTCCTTGAAACGGAAAAGCTTCTTTCTATGAATCAGCACGGGTTTAGGAAACATCGTTCTTGTGAAACTCAGCTTGCCCTTTTCTCACATAACATCTTGCGAGCCATGGATGAAGGGCAACAGGCGGAATGTGTTTTTCTCGACAAGAAAACTTGCCCGTGAAGCACCTCCACATGTCCAATTTATCGGACCACGATAAATTGGTGCCTTCAAATTGGAACGTGTGTAGGGGACGTCAGGACGCACTCGGCACAATTTATAGATCATTGACGTCATAGACGCACTCGCGATGGGGTTGGCTGCTGATTTACACGCAAACACAAAAGGCGCACTCACTTTGGTTGTCAATTTTCACCACAAAGTCTATCGTCTAAAACGGGCTTTACCAACTGAATTCGGGACTCATTTGACTAATCCGCGGTTTTCCAGTCACGTAGGTTCTAGCCGATATGGTCTCAATCTCCGGAGAGGCGATGCAGTCGATTTCCGATAATAAGAAAGGAAAGAGAACTGACCCACATAATTACAGGCCAATATCGTTGACATTAGTTTCCTGTAGAATTTTGGAGCAAATTCTCAGATCGAATGTAGTAAATTTTCTTGAGACGGAAAAGCTTCTTTCTACGAATCAGCACGGGTTTAGGAAACATCGTTCATGTGAAACTCAGCTTGCCCTTTTCTCACATGGCATCTTGCGAGCCGTGGATGAAGGGCAACAGGCGGATTGTGTTTTTCTCGATTTCAAAAAGGCGTTTGACGCGGTGCCACAGTGCAGACTTGTAACGAAGATACGAGCTTATGGAATAGGTTCACAGATTTGTGACTGGCAGGAAGACGGAGCTGCGTCAGTACGAATGCAACCTCCAACATGGAGGTCGAGATGTTTTAAGTATTTTAATTGGTTTTACGGATTGATAATGACCACACAGTGGTCGAAATCTAGAATTGCAAACAAATAAACATATATCTTTTTACGACTGATTGCTGAAAGAATTACCACATATAAATGTACAGCCAAAAAAGCTTAGCATTTGAGACGATTATAACTAAAGCACAGTATCCGATCTCACAAATCTATAAGAATAAAATAAGAAAAAGGAAGCTTGGAGTTTAACGTCCCATCGACAGCGTGATCATTAGAGACGGAGCTTACGCTCGGATGTTTGGGTAAGGATGGGGAAGGAAATCGGCCGTGCCCTTTTAAAGGAACCATTCCGGCATTTGCCTGGAGTGATTTAGGGAAATCACGGAAAACCTAAATCTGGATGGCCGAGGTCGATTTGAACCACCATCCTTCCGAATGCGAGTCCAGTGTGCTACCACTGCGCCACCTCGATCGGTAAAGAATAAAATAGTTATAACTCTTGTAGAGCTATGTACGATACGTCATTTTAAAGAGAAAACTTGGCGGAATAGAATATGGCAATAAAACGAAAATCGATTTTTAACCTAAAATCCGGTTCCGTATCCCCTTAATTATTCTCAGGAGCACACACTTTCGTGAACAATTCTCACCCATGTACATCTTACGTTCCTGACTTTTCTAATGCTGTTGTTTGACTACGATCTGTTTACAACATGAGAGTTAATTTTTGACAATACTAACGTAAATGAGCGCAATAATCGTACCTGCTACGTAAATTCTGAAGTAGGGCTAGACTGATTCCCGGAACATGATGGAGAAGAGCAGGTGGCAGTAGGACACTTACTGCGGAGGCAGCCACTCCACGGCGCACCCTCCCGGTCTTTTTCCCGGCTTCCTGCGCGCGCCGCGACAGGAAAGACGGCCCGAGCGAGCATATATAAGCCCTTGTCGGGAGGAGGAGCTCGCAGAGCCCCAGACTTTTCTCATAACTGCACGACGATACTGCACTGAAATGTCGTATGAAATACCCGGCACTTGTGAATGTACCGCTGTCGGGAAACATATCCGAACGCCACGGAAAACTGAAATTACTTTCGCAAAATGACTTGCATTTTTTATTGTAAGCTCTAATAAATCCAGTTACTTACACACAAAGAAAGAAAATATGTTATGTGGACATGTGTCCGGAAACGCTTAATTTCCATGTCATAGCTCATTTTATTACATCTCTTCAAATCACATTAATCATGGAATGGAAACACACAGCAACAGAACGTACCAGCGCGACTTTAAACACTTTGTTACAGGAAATGTTCAAAATGTTCTCCGATAGGATACATGCATCCAGCCTCCGTCGCATGGAATTCAAAAATGTTCAAATGTTTGTTAAGCTTATGGGACCTAACTACGGGGTCATCAGTCCCTAAACTTACAAACTATTTATGAACTACTTACGAACTAGGACGGCACAAATATCCATTCCCGAGGGGGGATTCGAACCCCCGACCGTAGTGGCCGTGCTGACCGTGACTGCAGCGCCTCAGTCACCTCGGCCACCGCGGCCGGCGTCGCATGGAATCCCTGATGCGTTGATGCAGCCCTGGAGAATAGCGTATTGTGTCACAGCCGTCCACGAGCACGAAGAGTCTCTACATTTGGTACCGTGGTTGCGTAGATAAGAGCTTTCAAATGCCCCCGTAAATGAAAGTGAAGAAGGTTAAGGTCAGGAGAGCGTGGAGGCCATGGAATTGGTCCGCCTCTACCAATCCATCGGTCAACGAATCTGTTGTTGAGAAGCGTACAAACACGTCGACTGAAATGTACAAGAGCTCCATCGTGCATGAACCACATGTTGTGTCATACTTGTAAAGGCACATGTTCTAGCAGCACAGTTAGAATATCCCGTATGAAATCATGATAACGAGTTCCAGTGAGCGTAGGTGGAAGAACATGAGGCCCAATTAAGACATCACTAACAATTCCTGCCCAAACATTCACAGAAAATCTGTGTTGATGACGTGATTGCAGAATTGCGCGCGGATTCTCGTCAGCCCACACGTGTTGATTATGAAAATTTACAATTTTATTTCAATTTACATTTAAAGAGAAATACTAAAACGAGCTCTAACATGGAAATTAAGCGTTCTCGGACACATGTCCCATAACATATTTTCTTTCTTTGTGTGTGAGGAATGTTTCCTGAAAGTTTGGCCGTACCTTTTTGTAACACCCTGTATATGGTGCCTGATCTTTTCGGACATGTCCGAAAGAACACACACCATTTGTTGACATTAACGGCCGAAATTTTACTAATTCGAAATATTTAAACATTTCTACCGTTTCAGAGCACTGAAATAAATCAAGTGGCAAAGATGAAAATTTGTGGTGTCCGAAAAGAATAGACACCATACAAATAATGAATCTCTGCCCCAATAGACAACTGACAACTTCAATGTGGTCGCATTAATACTCTCGATCCCTTGCGGGAATTAAGTACAGACTGCGATCAAGTGAATGGGCAGGGGGCACTACAATCGTAGCGTACTGCCAGGGGAGAATTTGGGTTGGAAGACAAGCGTGCCTGGGTAGCCTAATTGGTTATGGCGACCGCTGGCCCAAAGCGGGAAATCTGGGTTCGAATCCCGGTCCAGCACAAATTTTCATCTTTGCCATTGGATTTATTTCAATGCCCTGAAACGGTCGAAATGTTTAAATATTTCGAATTCAGCTAATAAATTCGTAAGCAATAGGAATAACATTTGCGAAAAATAGGTAAGCAAGAAAGTTCCTGGCAGATTAAAATTGTGTGCCGGAACCGGAACTCGAACCTGGGTCCCACGCTCGAGTCCCGGTTCCGCCACACAATTTTAATCTGCCAGGAAGTTTCAAATCAGCGCACACTCCGCTGCAGAGTGAGGGTTTCATTTTGTAGAGAAATGTCATAAAAGTGCTTCGATGAACCCTCTGCATAGTGAAAGTTTCATTAATAGGTAAGTAGTCACACATTATAACTGAACTGGACAGGATATACCCTCAAACTTCGATAAGAATATAATATTTACAAATCCAAAGAAAGCAAGTGCTGCAAGGAGTGAAAATTACAAAGCTATCAGTTCATTAAGTCATTTTTGTAAAATACTAACTTGAATGAAAAACATGTAGAACCTGCCCGTGGGAAGATCAGTTTGGATTAGGAGAAGGAATACGTCCGCCAATAATTACGGCTTATCTTGGAAGATGGGTCACAGAAAGCCATGTCTACGTATTAGGTGCAGTAGATTTTGAAACGTTTTCGACAATGTTGATTGGAATACACTCTTTCAAATTCCGATGGTACCACGGGTACAATACATGGAACGAAAAGTTACACACGACTTACTTAGATAACAAACAGCAGTTGCGAGAGGCGAAGGGCATGAAGGCGACGGATTCCCCAGCGTTATTCAATGTGTACATTGAGGAAGCTGTGAAGGAAAACAATAAGAAATTTGGAAACGGAGCTAAAGTTCAGGGAGAAGAAATAAAGACTTTGTGGTTTGCCGATGACATTATATTTCTGTCAGAGACAGCAGTTGAACGGAATGGACATTGCCTTAAAGGGGGATACAAGATAAACATTAACAAGAATAATGGGAGGGTAATGGAATGTGGTCTATAGAAATTAGAGTAGGAAACAAAGTTGTTTATGAAAATTTGTGCCGTACTGTGACTCCAGTCCGGATCAAACGCGCTAGAGTGGCAGTGCGCGCTAAGGCGCCTCGCTGCGGAGTGCGCGTCTGCTCCCCGTCGGACCTCCGAGTCCTCCCTCGGACACGAGAGTGCATGTTGTAATTAGCATCAGTTAGTTTAAGTATACTGGTCAAAACAATTAGGATATCAGTTGAGATATCTGGGTGGGCAGGAGTCAGTATTGGCGGACGTGCGGACCTTTATGATGTTCAGAATGGCACTTTGACGGCTCAGAGGTATAGAGACGAGATCCTGTGACCTTTTGTTGTACCTATTCTGGTGCATAGAGGATGGATTCCGTCTGGTAGGTGATAACGCTCACCCCCATAAAGCTGCACTGGTGGACAACATGCTTCAAGCTAAGGAAATTGAACGAATGGAGTGGCAGCTTATCAGCGGACTTAAACCCTATTGAGCCTACCTGGGATGTAGTTGGCAGACGCATTGCAGCCAGACCAGCACCTCCGACAACGGTTGCAGAGCTGCATATTGCACTCTTGGAAGAATAGCCAAATATCCCTCAAGAGCTGACTGTTAACCTCATACTGTCTATGCCACACATTTGTTTACTGGCCGTCCGAGGTGATGACACACCTTATTAGAGGACAACGAGAATGACATTTTCACTTTTAAGGTAGCCCTCACTCTAAGTAAACGTTATGTAAACCTGTATCACACACAAATTACAATTTGAACCAATATCTTTTCTTCAACGCTTCTCAAAACACACGTTAATGGTCAACAGACAATCTCAGGAAACACTTTGAGGTGCCTCATCATGTTCCGAAAGTAAGGATTTTGTGTCCAAGTTCTGGGCAACGGATTGTATGTCCCATTTTCTTTAAACCCAAGTGTGTGTAACGAAACTGTTGCAACCATTCACAACGCGCCTCACTGAGGAAGCGTGAGATAGTGTGTTTTTCCAGCAAGATAGACCTATGGCTCACACTTCAATGTTTCCAATGCCAGATTGGCATTGCAGATTTCGGAGAAGAATGTCCGTTTTAGGGAGTTTATGACCTTTCAGATTGCCTGATCTGTATACCTGTGAGCCGCGGCGGAGTGACCGAGCGCATAGAGGCGGTATGCTTCGATGCACGAGGCTGTTCCCAGGCGGGGGTTCGAATCAAATTCAAATGTTCAAATGTTTGTATTGCTTATGGGACTTAACTACGGGGTCATCAGTCCCGAAACTTACAAACTACTTATGAACTAGCTACTACTAAGGACGGAACAAATATCCTTGCCCGAGGGGGGGGGGATTCGAACCCCCGACCGTAGTGGCCATGCAGACCGTGACTGGAGCGCCTCAGTCCCCTCGGCCACCGTGGCCGGCGGGATTCGAATCGCCCCCCCCCCCTTGGGCATGGATGTTTGTGCCGTCTTTAGTATAAGCTAGTTCATAAGTAGTTTGTAAGTTTAGGGACTGATGACCCCGCAGTTAAGTCCCATAAGCTTTACAAACATTTGATTTGTATAACAGTGATTTTTAACTGTGGAGTAATTTAAAGGCTTAAAGTCTATAGAAACGACGTGCATGCTGTTGAAAATAACAAACGCAATGCGATTTGTGAAAACACTCCAAATAAAACGGCAAAAGTTTCCAGAAACATGCTGAGATGTGTTGAGCCGTGTATCGAAGTTTATGCAGAATATTTTCAGCACCTCCAGTGGACTGTTGATCTAATAAATGTTCAGCACGTTGTTTTTCATACTATTAATTTACTTCTCTGTCTTCCGCGTTTACAACAGGTATTTTAGCTGTATGTTGTTTATAAAACATGGAGCCTCTTATTTTGCCCAACTCGTATTTTCCGTGCCAACAGCCGCAGGCTTTTGATTTTCACTCTGTTGTGAACATGAAGTTACGCAGCTCTTCGGCAGGTCTCGTACTAAATATTTCAGTCTTGTTAGCGTTGCGACACGCAAAAACAATGAAGTTACACGCAAACTGGAAACGAAAGTTGATGCGAACAATAGAAGTACACTAATGAAATTGGACCAACACCAACAGGTTGAAACAAAGCGTTCATTACCGAAGGTGAATGAGGGAATTCGGTTTAAGAGAGTGTTTTGTTTAATATACGTGAAGCTTAATCAAACAGCTTTGAACCTATATAAATGCACGGATTACAAAATTCCTCCCGTAAGCGAACACTTACTTTGCTATGGAAGTGCCTGTACGCCCCGCTAACAAATTACCCGTGACGTTTTGTGTGCTGCGTATAACATCGAATGATGTGTAATGTTGTGATAGCTCTAGTCAGGCCAGTCAAAATTAATGAATTGTCCATCTTCTTGGTATAGGAATAGCGCAGTTGCTTCAGACTGTTTAACGTGCTCGTGAAGAAACTTTGCAAGACTCACCTACAAGTACAATCCTGTCTGTTTGAGTTTGTGTACGTGTAAATCCAACACCATAGCAATTCCCCGAAGTTAAATGTCTGAAAGCCGGCCGCAGTGGCCGAGCGGTCTGCAGCGCGCCAGTCACAGTCTGCACGGCCGCTACGGTCGGGGGATCGAATCCCCCCTCGGGCATGGATGTTTGTGTCGTCTTTGTATAAGGTAGTTCATAAGTACTTTGTAAGTTTAGGGACTGATGACCCCCGCAGTTAAGTCCCTTAAACTTAACAAACAATTGAACATTTAAATGTCTGAAAATCTACGCAACAGCAAAATAGATAAGGCAGGAAATTATTTATCCCTGTAACATTCAGTCTAAGGTTGGGAATCATGTAAGAAAAATCCTTTAACCGATCTATTACTCCGTTTTTTTTTTTTTTTTTTTTTTTTTTTTTTTTTTCAGACTATCTGAAATTTGACGCAGTTGCCAAAAGTTGACTGTGGGACAATTAAATAAATGGCTCTCGTGATCTTAGAAATTATAAAGAGAAATCAGTGATGACTGTAGCACGCGAATAAAAATACTAATTTATCTTGATGGAGGTATTTTGTATAGTTTATGGGACTTAACTACGGAGTCATCAGTCTCTAAACTTACAAACTACTTACGAACTACTTACGAGTTAGGACAGCACAAATATCCATGCCCGAGGGGGGATTCGAACCGCCGACCGTAGTGGCCGTGCAGACCGTGACTGGAGCGCCTCAGTCTCCTCGGCCACCGCGGCCGGCTTGATGGAGGTATGCAGCCATGATTGTCAATGTAATTAGAATTAATTTTAAAAATCTGATGGGCCGCTGGCAAGAAAAACATCAAGAACATTTGTAAAACGTCCAGATTCTTTACTGTACTTTTGCTTACTCGTTTCAAAGCCCCTATTCAGAACACCTAATTGCAGGACACCTATTATTAGCATTATTAGGAAATACAGGACTAACATTTACAACAAGAATTATATTAATTTTAATTATTGGACAAATGATACTATTAATTCTTGAATCAGCAGTAGCAATAATTCAAGCATATGTATTTTCAATTCTAAGAACATTATATTCAAGAGAAGTTTACTAAACTTATGTTAGACCACATTGAACACAAATTGCAGTGCAAACATATTTACAGATAAAAAAATAGACAATAATTGCAGTTTACAAAATTAAAACATACCATTTTTTGTGTCTCGTTTCCGTCCTAGGTATCGGTGACCGAGTAGAAAGACCGACACGGGAATAAAGGATGCACGCTTGTACAGGTAGCAGGTGACCAGCCAGTGTCCCATTTGCTGTGATAAAGATTTGCAAATTAAAAACATCCTTGATTGCACTTCATTTATACAGGGTGTTACAAAAAGGTACAGCCAAACTTTCAGGAAACATTCCTCACACACAAAGAAAGAAAATATGTTATGTGGACATGTGTCCGGAAACGCTTAATTTCCATGTTAGAGCTCATTTTATTACTTCAAATCACATTAATCATGGAATGGAAACACACAGCAACAGAACTTATCAGCGTGACTTCAAACACTTTGTCACAGGAAATGTTCAAAATGTCCTCCGTTAGCGAGGATACACACATGTACCCTCCGTCGCATGGAATCCCTGATGCGCTGATGCAGCCCTGGAGAATGGCGTATTGTATCACAGCCGTCCACAATACGAGCACGAAGAGTCTCTACATTTGGTACCGGGGTTGCGTAGACAAGAGCTTTCAAATGCCCCCATAAATGAAAGTCAAGAGGGTTGAGGTCAGGAGAGCGTGGAGGCCATGGAATTGGTCCGCCTCTACCAATCCATCGGGCACCGAATCTGTTGTTGAGAAGCGTACGAATACGTCGACTGAAATTTTTGTGTCTCGTTTCCGTCGTAGGTGTCGGTGGCCGAGCAGAAAGACCGACACAGGAATAAAAGGATGCACCAGTGGACCAGTAAAGTTACAAATAAAAAGGTGAAAACAAATTCAATGTAGCCGCGCGAAAGTAGCCGAGCGCTCTAAAGCGCCACGTTGCGTTGCCTCCCGCGTCGTAGGTTCGAATCCTACCTCGGGCATGGATGTTTGTGCTGTCTTTAGTATAACGTAGTTTGTAACACTCCCCTCACTAACCGGTTCATTAATCCTGCGACAGATTAATGTTAAAATTGACCCATGTGTTGCCTACGAAATAAAGTTGGACAAGGCTGTCTTTATAGAAAAATTATTGTGCAGACGAAAACCAACTAGTGAGGAGATGCTGCCACAACGAACTACCATACGAGATAGCCCGTTCCTTCTACTCTACTAATAACTAATTGAACTGATTTAATTATGGAATAATCTCACTCACACTACGGCGGGGCTTCTATTTTTAAAAGACAGGGAGGGAAGGTCAGTGCATAGTTGACAAAGTTCCTAAACACCTCCCCTCTTTCATGCCTATCCTCGGTGATGTTACCATCACACTTCGTGCCAGTGCCCTGGTTTGTAAACGTGGCAGCACTGCACACGAGGTGCCGTGTCGACATGCAACTTCAGTGCATGTCTGAATTCACTCTTTACTAACCTTGTGTCTTCTGTCGTAGTTGATGTTCCATTGCGCAGGTGAAGCACACAGGTCGCACGTCCGTTGTACTTGAAGTGATGCTAAAAGAGGTGTTGAGATGTGGCTAGGAAGTACTGCATTACGAATAACTTTAGCTTTTGTAGGACGCCAGTGCTTGTTTTTATTGAAGAAATGCTAGTGTCTATCCAAGCACAAAAATACAGACTGAGTAATGTTAAAAATATAAACGTTGCATAACGTATAAACTATCCCTGGCCCGCAATGAACTAACATAAATGTGCAAGGTATCGCGGTCGGCGCTCGACTGACTGCCGCCGCCTCTCGCTGCGCGCCACAAGCCACAGTTTTGGTGCCAAGCGAAACTTCTAGACTAACAATGTTCAACTTATTACAAAATATAAAAATAATTAAATCTTTGAATTAACCGAAATATAACTTAGCACAAAAGCATTACAGAAAGTATACAGGTAATTTTTAATAAACATAGGAAAGTTAAATATTAATAAAAGAAGCTTAAAGTTTTGGCGGACAATTAGTATAAGCGGGAGCCAATCAGACTCAACTTGCAATAGGGGCGGAGCTTTCCCACGGGATACAAGCTCATCTACTGTCTCTCTCTCACCCTTTCTACTATTGCGTCACACAGTTCTCCAACCACGAAAACTTCTTTAACACCTCATATTTTGATATGGGAAATAAATGGTTCCATGTCAGCCCCCTCAAAACACACGTATGTATTGCAAATAATAGGAAGTAACAAACAATGAAAGAGTAAAAAAACATCAATAAATTAACACGGTCGCCAGCCCAATGGGGCACTCGGGGTGTGTTGTAATTAACCACGACAATTATGAATGGGTAATCACACTCGTTAGTATTGCACAACGGAAGGTTGGAAACACTTTTGCAATCGAATAACTTTTACGAAAAATGATGCTTTTGTTTTATCAGTTTATAACAAAAAAGAAAATAAACCACGTAATTATTATTTGATTATACTGGATTAGTTGGGAAACAGTGTTGGCTCGGAGACCAATGTTGCACTCAATCATCAACGTCCCTTCACTAACACTCACCTGCATGAGAATTACACAGTAGGCAGCAAAACACTCGGTTGGCAGAATAATTAATGTCAAGATTACTAGGAAGAAATTACTCCAAATGACTTGCAACTAGGACACAGATGGACAACACCGAAATACGAACCAACAGCCGGCCGCGGTGGGCGAGGGGAGTGAGGCGCTCCAGTCACGGTCTGCACGGCCACTACGGTCGGGGCTTTGAATCCCTCCTCGGGCATGGATATTTGTGCCGTCCTTAGTATTAGCTAGTTCATAAGTAGTTTGTAAGATTAGGATCTGATGACCACGTAGTTATGTCCCATAAGCTTTACAAACATTTGAACATTTGTACTAAGCAACATAGGAAGTCAACTTGACACATAAATTTCACACCAATGAAATATTAAATGGTAATGGACCAATTAATTTAGAATTGATATATAATTTTGTTTAGTTACTTAATTGTGACCGTGGTTCGGAACCCACGGTAAACTGTAGGTCCCCCATAACTGGCTTGGTAAGTCAGTTCGAAAATCGGAGGAAGGCAACGACATACCACATCCAAACAGGACGATGCCTAGTAAAGCACTGTGGTGTTCAAACCAATCTTCGGATTGTTGACTGCCTTACCTTTACTTAATTGTGCTAACTTTGTTTTAAATTTTTATTGAGATGTGGTTCAACAGGCGTAAGATATTTGAGGAAATGCGTACTGTAAACCATCAGCTGTTTATTATTTTTCAAACTTCTACCGGTTTCGGTTATAAACCATCTTCACGGAAGAGACCTAGACAGACTGATTAAACAGCTGCATTAGATGCCTCCTTATGCATAGTGGCATGCATGTCACACAACAGTGGCGTAACTATGGTGGGGGGGGGGGGATTAGGGGGATAAAACACCCCCAGACCCCTCTCCAAAAAACGTATAACAGCAATCTGATAAAGATTGGAAACTTTGGGTGTTTTACCATAAGCTTTCATTGGATGGGAGTGAATTAGTTTCTTAATCGGAAGTGGTAGATGGTAGTCTGTCTGGACACTGACTAAAATTTTGCTCGTCAAGCAGATCTATCCCCCCCCCCCCCCGCCACTGTCACACATAAGACGTCACTAGGCATCAAGTCTTGATTAAAAACATAAAAGCAATGCCAGGCTGTGTGATGGTGAACCAAGGTCTATTAGAAGAGCTCTCGCAGTAAGATTGAGCGTTCTTGTTCGTCAGTGAAAGTGACCTGCAATGCAACGCTCGTCTGTTGACGGCTCTGCCCGCTGTGAGTGTTTTGCGCTGCACGCTGTTTGTCGAGGTGTGATCCGCCGCCATAAGGGTCTGCCAGCTCTAATCCAACACACGATAACGCCGCCAGATGGCAGGCTCTGCGCGCTCCACACACACACACACACACACACACACCGCTTAACCCTCGTACAATCACGACGGCTCCGCCGCAGCGACATTGCTCTTTGCACTTTGCCGGGCGCCGTGGCTCAGCGCGCCCGGTCAGGGGGTTAAACGCCTTCTGTAATAAAAAACGCTGAGCCAACCATTCAACAAGCAACCACGAACGAATTGAACGAACGACCGCGAACCATAGATCTACCTGATTGGGGGGGGGGGGGGGGGGGGGAATTGCACTTGTAGCGTCCTCACAGTGATCTGCATCTTTCTACAGTTGTCCTGTTTCCCTACATACTGACACTAACTGCACTCTGGGCTGATTCTATAGCTAAACCAAAATGGCCCCACGTTGGGCGCCATTATATATTGGTACGTAATGAAAATTCAAATGTTGTTGTTGTTATGGTCTTCAGTCCGGAGACTGGTTTGATGCAGCTCTCCACCCTATTCTATCCTGAGAAAGCCTTTTCATCTCCTCGTAAGAACGGCAACCCACATCCACTTGAATCTGCTTACTATACGCGTATCTTGATCTCCCACTGCGATTTTTACCCCACACACTTCCCTCCAATGCTAAATTTACGATTCCCCGATGTCTAAGAATGTGTCCTACCAAGCGATCCCTTCTTTTAGTCAGGGTATGCCAAAAATTCCTTTTCTCACCAATTCTGTTCAGTACCTCTTCATTAGTTATGCGATCTACCCACCTAATCTTCAGCATTCTTCTGTAGCACCACATATCAAAAGCCTCTATTCTCTTCCTGTCCGCACTGCTTATCGTCCATGTTGCACTCCCATACAAGGCAACACTCCACACAAATGCCTTCAGAAAAGACTTCCTTACACTTAAATTAAATTCGATGTTAGCAAATTTCTCTTTTTCAAAAATTCTTTTCTTCCCATTGCCATTCTGCATTTTGTATCCTCTGTACTACGACTATCGCATGTTATTTTACTACCCAAGTAACAAAACTCATCTACCACCTTCATTGTTTCGTTACCTAATCTAATTCCTTCAGCATCGTCTGATTTTCTAAGACCGCATTCCATTATTTTTGTTTTACTCTTGTTAATGTTCATTTTATACGCTCTCTTCAACACACTGTCCATTCCATTCAGCTGCTCTTCCAGGTCCTTCAAATTCAAATGATTTTTATATATTCCGTAATATTTTATGTGTGAGAATAATATTTGGTTCAAAAATTAGTAATTGAAAATAAGTAATTAATTTTATGGTATTATTTAAAAAAAAGGTAAAGCAGTCAACAATTCGAAGATTGGTTTGAACACCACAGTGCTTTACTAGGCATGGTCCTTCGAACTGACTTACCCAGCCAGTTATAGGGGGACCTACAGTTTAACGTGGGTTCCGAACCACGGTGCTACTCGGTATTTTCCACATGAGCAATACTGCCAGAAGTGAAAGAAGTGGAAAGTGACAGATAAAAATCGTATCACCGACAATTTCTATTTTTGGCGACTCTCAGGGCGTGTAGGTTGGCCAATCCAGAATAAATTCTTCACTAATAATGAAAAGACTTCTGACTCGAGTTAGAATTTCACAGTTATTCAGATCCTTTATTTCACATTAATAAATTAAACTTTTACAAAATTAAACTTTTATAAGGTTGGCTTGCTCCCACCACTTCAGGTAACTAAAGAAGAGGAACTCTACTTTTATGTATTAAAACATAATAAAGAAGCACTCTTCTTTGTGTATGTATAAAAGATAACTTAAATCGTTTCAATAATTATCTGTGGCTTATTGACAGTAAATATATCGTAAATTAATTAGTTCATTAATTATTATTTTCTTTCTTTCTCCCCAACTCTCCTTTTTACCCATATATATCCTGCCTCATGTATCATCACACCAGGCACCAGTAACGTGTTATTACTTCTTATCTAGGGTCCGTCTACACAAATAAGAAAGAAGTTTATTTGCTATACGCGGTTTTTACTAAGGCTATCATTTGTCTCCTTGTTTAAAGATTACGTTATTACAAAATGGAATCTGTTTAAGAATGTGGAATCTAGAAAAGCCTAAAATTGCAGAATTCTTTGCGAATTAATGTTAAAAAATATTACCTGCACAGGTCTAAAAAATTATCTCCAGTGGTACTCTAACTCGCCCCCTTCTGTTTAAACCATCAGCCTATCCACCCTTTTTTAATATGGGTAGTTCTATTCCTTGCGGTCCTTGATCCTGTTTGTTCGATGCCTTCTTGGCTCAGCTTTTTTGTTACAGAAGGCGTTGAGCCCTCTGATCGGGCGCGCTGAGCCACGGCGCCCGGCATCTACTCAACCAATTAGGAAGCGGTTCGTTCTGTAATTCTACCCACGTGGAGCTCTTATATCTCAACAACTTCTATGTGCTCTAATAATGTTTTCCAAAATAAATGATTCTTAAGCTGTTATAAATCTCCACATATACTGCATCCTATTATATTGCTTCTATTTGACGATGTAAACGCCAAGCTGAAGCTGCGAACACTGCTAGAGTTGCCAACACTCGCACTTTGTAACTAATGCATGCGCAGTTCTCTGTTCTTGGGCTTTACATTATTCGGGCCAGATAATCTTTTTGTCCCCCACTGTACATGTTGATAAAACATAAACATGTACATATTCTAGGTCAGCGGTTCCCAACCATCAGTGGACCATGGGCAGCCTTGCACTGAACCGCGAACTCTCGTAGAGAGTCGAAGACGAGATAAAAATTATCGGTAGCTTCAGGGGTTTCACTCGTCAGTTGCCAAGATCACCGAGTAAAAAAAATGAAATAAATGTGTGGTGTCGCACAAGTCTAAAGTGCGCGCCACCTATTTTCGCCGCGCGCCGCCATGCACGCACGGCGCGGCGTTCTTACGACGTCAGCCACGAGCGCCCTCTGCCACAACTCCGCTCGTGGCCACCACTGAACGACATCGTCCACTTGGGACTGAAATAGGAACCAGTTAACACTTGCAGATCAGATAGGCACGAGTTAAGACTTGGCTATCGGATAGGCACTAGGAATTATCACTAGGCAGGCCTCTAGCTCAACTATGTATCAGCATTCTGCAGTACTCAGCTATGTAAAAGTTAAGTATTACTAAGTCTTTATGAAATATATATCTCTTCTAATTTACTCTAGTGTTTCTAGTTTCTGCTGTCCCACTGGCTGCCACTTTCGTACCTGCACAAGCGTGCATCCTTTATTCCTGTGTCGGTCTTTCAACTCGGCCACCGACACCTACGACGGAAACGAGACACAAAAGTGGCGACGAGGATGGAACACAAAAGTGGCGACGAGGATGGGATACAAAAAAATGTCCTATTGATACCTGTATCAAGAGTAGGTCGTCAGTTACATCAGTCGCTCCCTTAGCTCAGCGGACACATTGTTACATAGATAGAGGGCACTTGCAGTGAAAGGTTTGGACGCATATCTCAAAAACTTTTAAAGATGCAGTAAAATCGTCAATTTTATTAAACTAAGGTCAATAAATTCGAGTTTGTGTAGTGTTTTATGTGATGAAATGGGGAGTGAATTTCGGTGGCTGCTGAGAAGTAAAGAATAGTCAAGATTGTTTGAACTCCGTGACGAACTAAGGATTTTTATTATGGATGAAGGTTGTGCTGGAAAACGTCCGAGTTCCCACTTACACACTGTGACCAAAGAAACCCTGAATACGCGGTTAGCTTATTCCACCTGTTACCTCTCTCCTGCACCACTCATCAGTCAACTTACGCATGCCTCAGGGTTATCAAAAATTGAATAGTTCTAGTGGTAGGCCAAAGAGTGAAATCCAGTGGATTAAAAATCCATTTTAAGAGGATTATTTTAAAAAACTGAAAATTTCATCTAGTGAACAAAACTTGTTAACTGAACTATCATGTTACCAGGCTTTAAAATCTTTTTTTAAACAACGCCATTGACCCCATCCTGGAAAAAGGTACGGCAAGACTATCCAGCAATTGCTAAAATTTCTCTGAAACACTTCAAAGGCCTTTTCGACAATCTATTTATGTGAACGATCCTTTTCAACTTAACTCTTTTAGAAAAAAAATGGAATAGACTGAATGTAGAGAGTGATTTGAGGCTAAAGTTAATCAGTTTTAATCCAAATATTTAGTGTCTTGTAAGTGGCAAACAGTGGCAAATATCGCACTGAGCTTTTTTAACATTGCGTACTCGATTTTGAGTCTTCGTATTCTTGTTGTAATTGAGTGAATATAATAAAAATACTTTCCTATGTATTAGTACGTTTTAATAATTTTATCCTAGCTATCTTGTCCACCCAAAATATCTCTGGAACAATAACAGCTATTGGAAAACGACTTTCACCGGTATCAATGTACGGCTGGGGCCCATGAATGTACATATTTGGAAACATTCTAAAACGAAAGCAAATGTGTTTTTTAACACCAACTTTTTTAAATGGACACTCTATATTTTTTCCTCAGCAATCCATAGCATGACAAATCACATAAACAATGGCGTTGATTGCATCGCAATATTCCAGTTACATTACGAGATATTGCGACGCGAAGTTGACGCTTGAAATGCGCGAAACGCACGGCTAGCGCACGTCCTGAGCAACATGGGGTTCTCGCCTGTCTCAGGACGTGCGCTAGCCGCGCGTTTCGCGTATATCGAGCGTTGATTTCGCGTCGCAATATCTCTGAATGTAATTGGAATATTGCGATGCAATCAACGCCATTGTTTATGTGATTTGCCATGGTATGGATTGCTGAAGAAAAAATATAGGGTGTTCATTTAAAAGAAAAAGTTTGTGTTAGAAAACACATTTGCTTTCGTTTTAGAATGTTTACAAATATGTACATTTATGGGCCCCAGCCGTACATTGATACCGGTGAAAGTCGTGTTCCAATAGCTGTTATTGTTCCAGAGATATTTTGGGTGGACAAGATAGCTGGGACACACACACACACACACACACACACACACACATATATATATATATATATATATATATATATATATATATATATATATATATATATATATATGTGTGTGTGTGTGTGTGTGTGTGTGTGTGTGTGTGTTCAAATGTTTGTAGAGCTTATGGGACTTAACTACGGAGTCATCAGTCCCTAAACTTACAAACAAACTACTTATGAACTAGCTAGTACTAAGGACGGCACAAATATCCATGCCCGAGGGGGGATATGAACCCCCGACCGTGGTGGCTGTGTGTGTGTGTGTGTGTGTGTGTGTGTGTGTGTGTTGTATGTAAATGCGTGAGTGCGCACACCTATTTTCGTGTGTTGGTGACTTTCACTTTTTATTTAGTTACTGAGCCTCCCAGATGTTTTTAATGCAATGAGTGGGCCACAGAGCGAAAAAGCTGGGAACCGCAGTTCTAGGCCATTGAAGATGCGACAACTGAAAAAAAAACTAGGTTTTCTTGTCATACCCCGCTTCGCCTATCTTTATTTACATCATCAGTGGTGTGTAATATGTACATGTTTATTTATCAACGTGAAGACATTCACATGTGCTCAAGACATGCCACACGTGCTAGCTGCAAAAATTTTGACAAATACTGCAGTGTACACGGCACGGCCTGTTTAGAATGTTTGCGCTGTAGAAACTTGAATAAGATATATAGATAACAACCAGAGTCCAGAGTTCTTAGCATAAGTTAGTTTTAGTAGTTTGTAAGTCTAGGGAGCGATGATCTCAGCAGTTTGGTCGCTTAGGATCAAATGTTCAAATGTTTGTTTAGCTATGGGACCAAACGGCAGTGTTGTCCCTACTTAAAATAACTTGCGCTAAGGACAACTCACACACCCATGCCCGAGGGAGGTCTCGAACATCCGACGAGGAGCAGCCGCACACTCCGCAGCAAGGCGCCTTAGAGCTCACGGCCATTCCTTCGCGGGGGTCTCTTAGGTTTACAAACATTTTTTCACGCCTGTTTCACGTGTCATTGTCGATTTTTGGACTGTTCGTGTGAATTGCAACAGAAGAGGCTTCGGTTGTTGATGTTCGTAGCCAACCTTGATTATGCATCATCGTTCCATCAAACTTATTGCGAAGGCGAGCAATGAATGCTTCAGAGTGTTACTGGTTTCGTTCCATATTGCTACCACCGATGTCGTTGCACTTCACCGATATTCTCGAACTTCCAATAGAATTCCAAAATGGATTTTCGCTGCTCGAAAGTCAGACGTATTTACGCCATGAGCTCACTTTTGCAATGAAACACTACTGCCATCTCTAGTAAAACATCTCGAAACACTTATGCCAACTCTTAATACCAGTTCTTACCCTGTAACCAATGCGACCTCATACTTAATGGCATTAGCATATTACACAGTTTAAAGTGTGTACACACGTCTTTATTGACCCTCTGTAGGCGACAGGCGGTCCCTACAGCCGATAAAGTGCAGACGATTGTAGAAGTTTAAAGAAATATGGACCACCGGACCAATGACTACAATTGGAGAGGAAGAAACAGTTTGGAAGCTGCGTAATGAAAGCTGTAAATCGCATTACAAATTTAGCAGTGATATAATTCGATGAAGGTGTGCATGGGCGTAAAACAGGGCAATTTACCGTGAAGTTTAGAAATTTAAGACAAACATTTTGCATTCTCTTCAGCTTCGTCGTGGATGGTGGTGGGAACTTCCGCTCATTTTACACCAATATTTGCTGTTGACGCAGTCTAGCAAGTGCAACAGTACTTCGTTGCCTACGTACAGTGAAATGGTTGATAATAGGCAGAACACTGTAACAGTCGTTACAGTACAAGAAAGTGTAAACGCATCATACACGATTCAGGATAAAAATCACAGTCATCGTTCATAATATTTTATCGCAAAAAATATGAACAATCGCTGAGTTGTTTTATTACTATTATTCTTACGACGGTTCTAACTCAGATAGTAGCTACTATTTATTCACAACCGATACAAAAGCTTTACATGTTTGCAACTGTTACTGTCCTTCAAAGTAGCCACCAGCGTTGTGCAGAACCCGTTCCAGCGATGTGGAAGGCGTAGTATGCCGTTAGCAGAGCCTGTTCTGTCGATGATGCGAATGCTGCCTGTCGAATCTCTGGAACAGTTCTGAAGCGAATGCCACGAAGTGGTTCCTTCATCTTCTGAATCAAATCAAAGTTACAAGGACTTAAGTTCGGGGAATATGGTAGATTGTACAGTACTTTCCAGTTCCATCGACCGAACAGAGCAGCCATAGTTTGACTGTATGCGCCCGCGCATTGTCGTGCAAAATGATGGGTAGGTTGCGTAGAAAGTGTTACCGCTTCTTTCGCATCCATTCTTCATTTGCGCCAATTCATGCGGAACCCATCGTCATGGAGTTTTTCGCATGCCCAGGCATTCCTTCAGGATTCGAAGCTCAGTCGTATATGCGATAACCGATTTCGTGGGCGAGCTCACGAATCGTCTGGCGTCGATCAATGTCCACTAACGCGGCAACAGTATGAACTTCTTCAGAGACGCTTGGACGACCTGCCCGATGCATGTCTGCCACAGTTTGTCGACCTTCGTTGAAGGCTTTTACCCAACATGCCACTGTTTCTGTACGGAAATCCAGATTCTCCGCACGCCTCTTCAAGACCTTGATGACACTATCGTGCTGTCCGACCTCTGGCACATTCAGTCTTGGTCCAACTCCTTGCTCCTGTTTCGAAAACAGAGTGACACCGTTACGTTAGACCGCTCGCTCACAAGTGTCTGTTTTTCCCTCGATTGTGCGCACAACGGTGACGTGGGACGAGAGAGTCCATTTGCTCGGAGGTAAGGTGGGTATGTCAACAACATGAGCTATCAGCGACAATAGTAGATTCCATTGCATAGTGTCTCCACAGCAGCGTTGCCACTATTTAACCCAAATAGCATGGAATTATTTTTGGCTATAAGTATATTTCAAAAGGTTCATATGACTTCACAAAAACGTGATAAGTGATTTTTTCACAAACACGCCATTAGTTTCGGAATATTGCCCATCTTTCTGGACGGAAAGCATAGCATGGAATTATTTTTGGCTATAAGTATATTTCAAAAGGTTCATATGACTTCACAAAAACGTAATAAGTATTTTTTTCACAAACACGCCATTAGTTTCGGAATATTGCCCATCTTTCTGGACGGACGTCAAAATGAATGTTTTACAATTTTCATCTGATGAATCATTATTACTAAAACATTATTTAAAATGAAATATGTACCTATAAATGTCGCAAAAATTAAGAATGTGCAAGGAATATGAACCTAACTACGAGAAAATCTTCAATATCATCTGCATTATCCTCAACTTTGCAGCCGTATCCTACCAATTTGGAATCAACAATACGAACTAAAATTTATCTAAAATGGAATAAATGAAATACGACACTGTGCACGAATTTTTAACTACAAGTATGAAAAACTAAGCCCCCATTCTCGCCCTTCTGGAAGGACGCCAGCGCTATCTGGGTTAATTCCAACCCTCGTATTTAGATGAATTGAAGGGGTGAAAATCACAACGGTATAAGTAGCATAAAGGTTATTCTGAGAAAAACGACCTTAAACATTTAAATGTTTATTTAAAGTCACAGGTTATACAAAATGAAACAAAACTTTTATACAATAATTTGCACTTGAGGTACATATATTTGGTAAGTATCTGAAGGTTCTGAGTGTAAGGCATCATTGTGTAAAATATTCATAAAGTTTACTTGTACCATTATGCTTTCAAAACGTCTTCATAAAATGCCAATTGTACCACTATGCTTTTAAAGAATGAACACTTTTTGCTTACTCGCGTTCATTCACTGCACAGGGTAGGATTCTTCATCACTTGGCTGTGCAGTGTTATGAGGAGAGTGTGTAAGATGATGCTGACCTCTGCCTCCGCTTTGATTAAATTTTGTAAACGGTCACGAGTATTGCATGTGTTACATCTTAGCTTACAAAATGATAGATTAAATTATGAATTGAACACTTTACGGTAAATACACTCCTTCACTGGCAAAATGTTTTCTTCTTCACATTTCTCAGTATACAGCTTATACATTTTTGCGACAGATAATTCTGGCGACAGGCATTTCTTGTGGGGATTATCTCTACGAGAATAGTGACTTGTGTAATGAGGAAAGCTCTTTATGTGGTTCCTTACGGTAGCGAGGCGATCTTCTGGTATTTTATTTCCAGGAGCATATTCACCACGTTTATCAACAGGAGACAGACCTTCCACACTTGGTTCGTTTAATACAGCTATGGTAAATCGGCGATTGCTTATTGTGTTAAGGAAAACTCCTTACATACTCATTTGCCATCCAGGAAAATTGCATTACTTCGTTTTCTAGACTTGTTACAATTTCGTTTTGGACGTCTTGGTTTAGTAGTTGAAACACATTTTACTATGAAGGATGTTTGTTGTTGCCAGGAACGAGTTTTCCAATACTCTTCGTGGATAATTCTTCGTCTTTTTTCTGTGAAAGTCTTACACTCATATCGGCAGATATGTTGAACTGGCTGGATGATTCTTGCAGGTGTAATTTTTCCTGTTTTAGATGTGTATTCTTGTCCCAGGTTTGTTAGGCGTTTTCTTTTATTCGTTTTCCATGACTGCAAACTCCTTTTTTCTTTTTCTTGAAATAATGTTTTCTTGAGTCTCTTCATGAGGTGCTCTCAAGTACAACTCTTCAGCTGTATGTAGGATTGTTTCATTGTTAGGGTTCTTGTTATGATCTTCGTTTTCATCTGAATATGATGCATCTGAATAGAAAAGGAAATCTACCACTTAGGCACAGATACAAAGCAAAGATTCTTATAAAATCCCTAAAAAATTTCTTTCTCATGACTGTAATTGTCTCAAGTGAATGCTAACGTACCTCAAAGATGTTAATCATTTGAGTGGCATACCGGTACAAGAGCAAATATTTCCATGACTGTATTTTTCTTGAGGAATGTCATTTTTATTGACAATAAGGAGACGTTATTATGCTAGTTTTAAGTGTTTGTGCTAAAAAATAGTTAAAGAAGTTTTTCTCAGCCACAACATTCATTAAAAATTTGAAAACCTAACTTTACGTAAGCACTAAAATGTTGACAGAATGCCTCAACTCAAGTTACCTTGAACACGGACATAGTCTTCATCTGATAAATCTTCGTCAGTCGATTCTGAGAAACACTGAAGACTTTCAAAGGTAGAACTACTCATTTTTGATCGAGATTTCGTCAGTAATTGAGCAGCTAAATCGCTAATCTTTGGACCGTCCGCCATGTTGTTGCTTGTACCGTCCTGACACTACATATCGATTGTAATTCGATAAATGTAGATATACCACATACCGCTAAAGGGCAGACGTTAACAGTAGGCACCTGGATCTTTGTGCCACCACCAAGTATCCCTTGTTTCTAGGTCGAATGTACAATTAACTCAATTTTGCAAAAAATGTCACTTATACCGGTTATGGTTTTCAGCCCTTCAATTTATGGATTTGATTGACTTATCTCGTAAACAAAGTTTCACGGATTTCTGTTAGTACTCACATGGATAACATCACACTTTTCACTGCCCAGGGTTAAATAGCAAACCTATACAAAAAATATGCTTCGTGTTTAATAACTATACAATGATCCTCGTTTCATGTGATGAGAATAAGCGACCGATTATTACATTTCAATGAAGCTGTGTTCAATGGTGTGTAGCAGATCAGCATTAAAATCTTTTGATATTATTTCGCTTACTGGCCCGGAGAAACCGCGATATCCAGTCGCCGGAGGGATGCTTTTTTAACCGAGGGTGTTACAGCTCGATGGCGACGAATTCAGACGATTTCAGCTGACGCAGAAGGGTTCAATTAATTCTGCCGCGAGACGAATAGCTTTCGCAGAAGAATTAATTTCTTCAGATCTCGCAGCCGATAGCAGCGATCCAATTTGCCGACTACGGCCGACAATCGTAAACTCGCGTTGTCGGAACCTTTGATTGCAACTGCTCCCTCCCCACCTTCCCTCTTCACAGGCAAGCCGGCTTCCGAATCGTCAGAAGCGGCGCTATATTGCGTACACTTCTGATAGCACCAGCTGCGATGGTGAAACTAAATAATGCCTCGAGAATCTAAATAAAACCCTGCGATTTTTCGTCACGATAATTAAATTTACTGCCTTGGAAAGAGAGAGAGAGAGAGAGAGAGGAAAAAAGTGCTGAGTGCCCGTCAGGGAGAACTCACAAATTTATCTCTGCGCGGTAACTGCGAACGGAAATCCATGAAGCGCAGGCCGCGGTGGCCGAGGGGACTGAGGCGCTCCAGTCACGGTATGCACGGCCACCCAGGTTCGAGTCCCGGTTCCGGCACACAATTTTAATCTGCCAGGAAGTTTCATATCAGCGCACACTCCGCTGCAGAGTGAAATTTCATTCTGGAAACATCCCTTAGGCTGTGGCTAAGCCATGTCTCCACCATATCCTTTCTTCCAGGAGTGCTAGTCTTGCGTGTTTGCAGGAGAGCTTCTGTGAAGTTTGGAAAGTAGGAGGCGAGGTACTGGCGGAAGTAAAGTTGTGAGGCGGCATCGTGAGTCGTGTCGGGATAGCACAGTCGGTAGTGCGCTTGCCCGCGAAAGGCAAAGGTCCCAGGTTCGAGTCCCGGTTCCGGCACACAATTTTAATCTGCCAGGAAGTTTCATATCAGCGCACACTCCGCTGCAGAGTGAAATTTCATTCTAGAGATAATTTTTTTCACGTTAGGAGGTAAGTGAAGCTACTTAGTCTAACGAGCTCTTATAAATTTTCTATTTAAGGGTGACTAGATTCTCTACCCAAAATGCAATGTTTGATACAACGAAGTATGCGATGGTGCCTGACGGAAAAAGTGCTTTTTATGTGGAAGGTGCCCTTAGTCAAAATTCTACTTGGAAGTGATCGCAATTTTACCTAGTGTGGTACATTTTCAATCGATTTTTCTCAATTCTGTAACTTTTTTGTGTGTCTATACCGAGATTTGTAATTGTCTAATATTTGTGTTACATATTAGTTAAACATCCAAGAACATGTGCTATAATTAAAATTACATCTTTTCTCAATATATTTCCAGTTACAATAACATTTGTCCGAAATTGTACCACCTTACCCTATTGTAAGTGGGCCGCTGCTAGCCTGTTACACGCAGCCCGTTTATTCACGATTAATTTTACGGAAGACTAATTTGGAAATTCGAATGCAAAGTTCGATACTGTGTAATTACGTAGGCTTCCGCGCCCAGAGTCAGATGACATAAAAGTTTTCTGGGTATGGTACCGCGTCATTATGTAAGGCTATTACTTAAATAAGTAATATGTCTTCGATACTGTGGTTAGACGTTAAGCCTGCATCGATTTTACTGATCCTTTTAATGGAGGTTTCCATCCAACCCACTTGGTGGCAGACAACGCCTATACGTGCTGCTAACGTTTGCCGGAGGCTTCCAGACGCCCCTGTGGTCCGAGTCTCTCCGCAGCCCTCGCCGCCTGCTCTGCGGTCGACACTGCTCCTCTGTCATCACCATCGTCATAGTTTTCTCTTGCACTACCCCCTTTCTTTCCTCTAACTTTCACCTCGCTATCTACAATTTTATCCCACCATGAGACACATTCCCACTACCAAATAAGTCTCCGGACTGAAGACCACAACACACACACACACACACACACACACACACACACACACACACACACAAAATTAACATTGCATAAAAAATAGAATCACATAAATAAATCATAACATATAGACAGAATAAAATTTATTTATTTAATGCTCAGACATTTGATACATAGTCATTAGTCTTCTAACTTCCCAATACAATTGGCCATCTGACAACCCGTCACAATATTGCAGTCTTTCATAGTTTCTTAGATGCTCCCAATTCATAATGGTGTCTTCTCTTTCATATATAACACACTTCGGTGAGGGTAAGATTCCAATCCTGTGCAGGTGTTCCGCAAGGCAGTCGTGGCCAGTAATTCTTCGAAATGCTGGCACAGTTTCCCTTTGTGGGTGTTTGGGAAGTGCGTTCTTCTCTTCTAAAAGTAGAAGCCATGTTTTTCCTTGCCCTTGTGTTGTCAAGTGGTCATAAAACCTTCTTGAAACTGTTGTTTATGAGTCTTTTAATGCAGATGTATGATAATTTTGGGCAATTTCTTTGAGAAATCTTGGCTCCTTTTTTGGCTAAAATGTCTGCCATTTCATTCCCACGTATACCTGTATGCGCTGGTATCCGTTGAAAAACTATTTCATTTCCAGCTTTGGTGATTGAGGAAATAGAGGATTTTATTTCATTTATGCAAGCACTTTGAGGTGTTTGGAAGGATGCAATTACCTGTATTGCAGAAGTTGAATCACAAAATATAACAACCTTTTTGTGACCTTTGGATACGGACAAAAATTGTTTTAGTGCCAGGTTTATTGCCTCCAACTCTCCATCAAAATGGGAGTAATACTGTCCTGAAGCTTTGTAAAAACAAAATATTTCACTGTAAACTCCAGCACCAGTGATACCATTTGCTCCAGTCAAGGATCCATCTGTATATATATGTAGACATTCTGTTTGCGTGTAGTTACCATTTATCATTTCTAGAGCCATATCTTTAAGAAGTTCTTTATTCGTTTCTGTCTTAATAATATTTTCATTCAGTTGAAGTCTGAATATGACTGGGCATAGTTTAATTGGACCGACTGGGGGAGCGAAGTCTTCTTTACTGATTGGTGGACAGTGGTATTGTCTTATACATTGCATAAAACCTTTCTGTGTTTTCAGCCGTTTACCATGATGTTGGTAGTTGTTCCAATATGTGTCATTGGGTCATCTGGTTAATTTTTCATATTGGAGTAGTGCCAGTCTCATAATTTCTGATTTTAGAGGTGGAATGCCAGTCTCTGCTTGAAGAGCCGATATTGATGTTGTTTTTACTGTTCCTGTAATCAGGCGCAGAGTTTGATTTTGAAGAACCAATTTAGATACATTCGCTGGGAGTAATACTTCACATCCATACAGAATACTGGGTTTTATATGAATTTTATAGGTAGAGTTTGGAACTTCAAGAGAGCTGCCCCACTTTTTTCCAGCTAATCTCTTAAGGATGTCCAATTTTTTCTTGACCTTTTCAGCAGTATTTTGTATCTGGTTTATCCATATCATTTTTCGGTGCAGAGAGATGTCAAGGTACAGAATAAAATTTACACAAGTATTTCCACAGTACATTTACCACTGCATTCGCAAAGAAGAAAAAGAAAATAAGAAATCAATGTTATCAAATGTTTGTAAATATTCAAAAGTTTGTATATGGGACTTAACTACGGGGTTATCAGTCCCTAAACTTACAAACTACTTATGAACTACTTACGAACTACTTACGAACTACTTACGAACTAGGACGGCACAAATATCCATGCCCGAGGGGGGATTCGAACCCCCGACCGTAGGGGCCGCGCAGACGTGACTGGAGCGCCTTAGTCACCTCGGCCACCGCGGCCGACTCAATGTTATGCACTGAGTTGTTGTGTTAAAACGCTTCGTTGCACGTCAGGAATATCGTGCAATCTTTTTCAAAGCGAGTTTGAGTCGAGAGAATAGGAAGAAGTCTGGATGATTCAGATCCGGCGAGTATGGTGGATATTCAATTTGCGAGGAAGTGTTTGGCGTTATCGGATGTGTGCAGGCGAGCGTTGTCGTGCAACTTGAACATCCACCATACTCGCCGGATCATGATCCTCCAGACTTCTTCCTATTCCCTCGACTCAAACTCGCTTTGAAAGGAAAGAGATTTGACTATAGTCCTGACATCCAAAGAAACATGACGAGGCTTTTGAACACCGTCCCAAAGGAAGACATAGCTTAGTGTTGTGAGTTCCGCGTCAGCCAGTCTACGTAAATAACCCCTCATTAATTAACTTTAGTAATCAAACAATTTTTCAAATTTTGGTCGCTCATTCGGTGAGCTTGGTGACCGTAAACCATTTTCTTTCGCTAAATTCAGTCAGTTTCACCCGTTTTTTCAACATTTTAGCAACTGTAACGACTTTTAAAATATTCTTCTAAATTTTTCATCACCAAATTTCCGATCGTTGTCGTACACAGAGACGCTGCGGCAATGATCAGACTTCGTACGTAGTTTTGCGGGACATGTATTGCAGAATTCCGCGGTGCATGGTTATGGGAGGTCGAAGGACAGTAGTATATAGTTCATCTACGAAAATGTGACAGGACCATCCACCGAATTTTATTGTCGGAGGTTGTACATGCGGCGAGGATGATGGAGCAGGTGATCGGTGAAGCCAAAAACGGGCTATGATTTGTGTGACTAACGCAGTGTAATAAAAAAAAGAACCGTTTGGTTTCGTATAATTACTAAATTCTTAAAAATATTGCCGCAAGACAAGACACCACAGACTTCACGCCGTTTTTTCTGCCCATGGCCGTGAAGCTGAGATGACACTGGATAGACTGTTCCCGTTCTAGCCGAACGATACTCAGGATGACTATGTGAAACAGCTCATCGCCAGGGTCGAAGAAGCAAGACAGCTGGCTCGCATACGGACACTGCACGCCAGGAGAAGGACCGTCAGCGGTATAACGATAAGCAACGACCTGTTGTCTACAGCCCAGGAGATCTGGTATGGATTTTTACCCCTGTACGAAAAGTTGGACTATCAAAAAAGCTATTGAAGCGATACTTTGTTCCGTATCGTGTCATACGCCGCCTGCCACACGTCACATATAAAGTTGGGGATAATGAGCCGTCGTCGAAAGGACAAAAACGAAGAAACATTGTTCACGTCCTCCGCAGGAAATCTGACTACAATCCTGAAGAGCAGATAGGCAAATATGGCCTTTTGTTCAAGGACTCTAAGGACAGTAGTGCAGAAGGGAAGGATTCTACAGAACTGCCATACAGAGGACCCATGACAAGATCAAGATCTAGGACATATCAGCTGGCTTCACGGGGAACCTAAGAGCGGGCCCCTGTTTCTTTTTGTTTTTGTTTTTTTTTTAGGTCAGTGAACAATGCCAAAAGACCCCAACTAAACCGACTGCCGGCGTGGCGCAATGGATAGCTTCACCGAACGCAGTGCTGAAGGTCGCCGGTTCAATCCCGTCCACGGCAAAAATTAATTTCTTTGTAATTATCGTTTCCAGAATGTTCTACATGTTTCTTATGTTCAGTTGTAATTTCTACATGTTTCTTATATTAACTATTCTTCTAATTTCTGTTACATTCTGTGTGTGTATAAATAGCAGAGCACTCTGCCCGTGAATCAGTCAGTGCTGCTTGTAGGTTTGAGTTCGCAATAAAGCTGTTTTCAGAATAAGTGATGTGTTCAGTTGACAACCCTGCTTTCGAAGTCAAGGCTGCTTCCATTTCAACGTGAAAATATGAGTAAATGACTAGTAAACATAAATAATAACACCCAATTTCATTTTTGAATTCATTCTTAAGTAAGGAAGACATATATAGGTACAATTTTCTTTGACTGCTGCTTGGACCCTTCATTTTACTATTTTGTATGTCCTAAGCTGTTCATAACTAGTGTATAGTATTATGAATTCTCAAGAACATACAACCAGTTTCCTCCTATAATAACATCTCCCTCGGTTACAGACGTAATACTGTGCAGCGAGGTGCAAGGTGTACTCTGAGGAAGACGAGGGTGAACACAAGGCTGCCCATGTCACAAGTGGTGCGAAAGCTGATAATGTCACCAGAAGCGTGACCTTGTGACCCGTGACGCAAGTGCTCGAGAAACACTGTGACCTATGTCACCCATACTCCTGCGGCTCACCAGGAGTTTTGAGGTGCTACGAAATGCTGAAGAATTCATGTTTACTTTGTTGTACTCATCTGTACAATGCATTTGAATTTATTAAGCAATCTGATACTTTCTCCCTCTTAATATCTCTCAGCTCACTCATTCTCATTATTGTTTATCATTATTTATTGCAGAGAGAAAAGATTCCAAGTGAGTGTGGATGATTCTGGGTCGAGAGGGCAATACACATTTGAATAAAGACATTTATTATCTTAAAGACACATTCAGGAAAACGCACCGCCATTTACAGAGTGTGTGTGTGGGGGGGGGGGGGGCGGTAATACAAACAGATCATACAACGAAATCAATCACTCGGATTTCAAAGTATCATCCTTTAAAACTTAATCAGCTAGACAATTTTAATTTACAAGCAGATGATAAAGTGCAACAGATAATCAAACAATCATACAAATTCTCCATCTGAACACCCGTTTGGCAGACATAAAGTTAAGTAACTTGGGAAGGGCAGGCATTAGAACATATAGACAAACCTAAGTACCTGGGATTTACCCTTGATCGCTCCCTTACATACAAATAGCACTGCCAAAACATGAAGCAGAAGGTTACTACCAGGAACAACCTCCTTAAGAAACTAGCAGGGAGCAAATGGGGAGCAAACCTAAAAGTCCTAAGGACAACGGGTAAGGCCTTGTGTTTCCCAGCTGCAGAAAATGCCTGTCCAGTGTAGGGTAGATCTAGGCATGCAAAAGAAGTCACCACGGCACTAAATGATACCTGTCAAATAATTACTGGCTGCATGAAGGCTGCTCCATTACCAATACTTTACAAAACAGAGGATGTCGCATCTCTGGAAGATCGAAGAGACAGTGCCCTGTATCTGGAAAGGTTCAAACAAAAGTTTGATGACAGACACCCCTTTTACCAACTCGAGGAATCTGAAGGATCCAGCCGGCTCAAGTCCAGGAGACGCTTCATGAGATCTGTCAACATAGAACCCCCAAGAATGTACCCTCTCTACCAAGAGACCTCGCAGGTAATGGAACTAGAATAGAAAACCTGGCACATGGTTAATCGTATGCGTACCGGCGTTGCCTCTGTCAAATCAAACATGGCGAAGTGGGGTATAATATCAAGCGATGACGTTCTCTGTGACTGTGGGAAAATACAGAATGTAACACATTTGACTACAAGCGAGCTGTGCACCTCAACATGCACCCTCAATGATTTATGGCTAGCTAACAATGAAGCTGTCGATGTAGCCCGTTTCTGGGCTGAAAAGCCATAATTTCGGATTGGGACACGAAAAAATAAAGTTTGAAATATCCAAAGGCATGATAAGAACAAATTGAGCAGTTAGCAATGAAACTGAACACATGGCACAAAAAATGTCCAAATGTTTCTAATCCTGAGGGACTTAACGACTTAAATTATCAGTCCCCAGACATACAAACTACTTAAACTAACTTAAACTAAGGACAACAAATACACCCATACCCGAGGGAGGACTCGAACCTCCGACGGGGATCTGCAGCAGGCACCGCTGCAAGGCGCCGTGGTGACTATTCCGCCGCGGCCACATGGCATAGGCCAAGAAACTTAAACAGGAAAATTTCAGGGTGTATTTATAATCAGAGTCGAAGGCCATTAAAGGGTAGTAGTGGTCGGGAAGGGAGTAAGACAGGGTTGTTGCCTTTCCTCAATGTTGTTCAATCTGTACATTGAGCAAGCTGTGGAGGTATGCAAGGAATAGTTTGGAGAGGGAATTAAAATCCAGGAAGAGGGAATAAAAACATTGCGATTTGCTGATGACACAGTAATTCTGAAGAGACAGCAAAGGACCTGCAAGAGCAATTAAATGGCGTGGAAGATATAAGATGAACATTAACAAGAGTAAAAGGAGGGTAAAATAAGGTGATGCTGAAGGAATTAGATTAGGTAATGAGACGATAAAAGCAGTATATGAGTTATGTTATTTGGGTAGCAAGATAATTTCTGATGGCCGAAGTAAAGAAGTCAAAATGCAGAATGGCTGTGGGAAGAAAAGCGTTTCTGAAGAAGTGAAATTTGTTGACATCCAATATTAGTTTAAATGTTAGGAAATCCTTTCTGACAGCATTTGTCTGGAGTGTAGCATTATATTTGAGTGAAACGTAGACGATAAGGAGTTCAGACAAAGAGATGATAGAAACTATCGAAATGTGGTGCCATAGACGAATGATGAAGATTAGACGAGTAGATGACGTAACTAATGAGGAGGTGCTCAACACAATTGTGGAGACAAGGAGTTTCTGGCGTATCCTGACCAAGACAAGGGATAGGTTCGTGGGACACATTCTGAGACAGTAAGGATGAAGATTAGACGGGTAGATCACGCAACTAATGAGGAGGGTGTCAACGAAATTGGGGAGAACATGAGTTTCTGGCGTATCCTGACGAAGAGAAGGGATAGATTGGTCAGACACATTCTGAGACAGCAAAGAATCACCAATTTAGCACTAGAAGGAAGTCTGTGACTTAAAAATCGTAGAGCGAGACCGAGAGACGAATACAGTAAGCAGACTGAAAAGCATGTAGGTTGCCGTTCGTATTCTCAGATAAAGAGACTTGCACAGGACAGTGTAGCATGGAGAGCTGCATCAAACCAGTCTGCGAACTGAAGACCACGAGAACAACATGTACAATTAATTCTTGGAGGGATAGTGATAGAGCTGCGAACAAGTAGAATAATGGACAGCGAGCACTTGAGAATTTGGGCTGGAGGACATACGTGTCCAGATAGCCAAATGGTCTCCAAACTTCACGCATTTCGTCTGGCAGCTACTCTCGCATGCACCACATGAAGCCTAGTAAACAGCAGTTGCGAGCGTGAAGGTCGGGGTGAGAGTTTAAAATAGGAAAAGATTAATTTTTGAAACTCACAACCACCAGCTGCGAACCAAATTCCTAAACGTGCAAAAACACTGGAACTGTTATTGCGACGTTTGACTCGTTTTCTAGGGGATGATATCACACGTTCGCAGCTTTCCTTCCCTGCATATGATTAACAAAACAAATTCATAATAAATTCAAGTTCATGAGAGAAAAGGGTGTACTAACTACTATTTTTGAAAACACGTGAAAGTTCACTTTATGTTGTTTATTTCACAATACTTGAACCCTGTGGCTGATACGTCTGTACGTCGGCACATTTATCCAATAAAGTTATAGCTCGAGAGCCCCCAGACAAAATGAATATTTGTCGCGAATTGTTTTCACACCACGTGGCTGTCTCAAACACCGTTTATGTTCATGCCTATGTGACGACACGTGTTACATTAACAAATCACAGTCACTTTAATTCAATGTGATGCACACCTTGTTCCACCGGCTAAAAATTCACAAACACACAGTAGCACTCGATTTAACTTGGTGCAGTCTACGACGAGCAACCACACGTGGCGATTGCCACAGACAAATCTCAAGTCACCACCTCGAGATCCACATGCCGACTGATGCCAGAGCGACGCCGCCCGGCCAGCCACACCACGTGGTCCCGAGTCCTCACTTCCTGCCCAGGCGCGCGCGCGCCAAAAGCTCAACTGCCGGGGTTTTTTCCCCTACGTCATCAACTTCCCCATGTGAACTGTTCTAACCGATTTGCCAACGTACAGCGCTCAGCCAATACATTTCTAAAACTTTTCCTAAAATCAAAATAATTACACTACACATTAAACAAATATTTTCTTACGTTTTTATATTAGTATAAACATCCTTTGTACTGTTTATCATAATCGTGCAATTTCTTATATCACAGATAACTGATTTAACTGAATATTTAAAGGTAAAATACAAAAGATTGATAGAAAATAAAATGAGAAATAGTTAATATATTATTTTTATAAACAAACATTGCCATGCTAGTTGTGTAACTGTCTTGTCTTCGTTGGTAATTTATTACTTTTCATTGTCAATTAAACATATTACGTTAGATGTGACTATATCAGCTAATGTATTGTTTATTTATCAACAGGCTATTTTGTAATGAGGGCCTTAAAGGTTCCTAACTGCATCGTATTACTTCAAATGCCAGTAGTATTACAATATTTGTGCACTGCACTGTGCCTGGCACTCGCCATTGTCCCTCTCTCCCCTCACCGGAAACGAACTGTAAAATCCTAAGCTGGAACAAGCCACCAACGTCGGCCCGCTCGCTGGCCTCCCGTCAGCTACAAGCACACAGCAAATCTCAACGTGGAGAATTTCTACCTATGGCCTAACTATAAATGTTGTCACCCAACTGTGTACATACATTGCTACCATAATTAATAAGATTAAAATCGTGTAAATTTAGTGCATTGGCATGGTCAATGTTTGCAGTGAACTTCATACTGTTTAATTATCAAATGCTATTAATTACCAGTATTTCTATTGGGCTGTAATCTCACACAGTGAACATAGATTCGTTCTTGTTAATGGCAAGGCACAGAAAGTAGCAATAATGTATCGATCTGCATCACCTCCAAACAAAATGTGTTGTAACTTTATGTTACGTCGAATATGTTTACATTAATCTGCATATACATAGATACTCTGCAAATCACATTTAAGTGCTTGGCAGAGAGTTCATTAACTACTTTCATAACCTTTCTCTCCGTTCCATTCTCTAATAGCGCGCGGGAAGAAAGAACACATAAACCGTTCAGTTTTTGATCTGATTTCTCTTATTTTATTGGGATGGTCATGTCTCCCTATGTAGTTGGGGCTAGCAAAATATTTTCACATTCAGAAGTAAAAGTCTCGCCGCAACGAATAACGTCTTTCTTTTAATGATTTCTACCCGAAGTTGTGCAACATTTTCGTGACGCTTTCCCCCCTGTAACATGATAAAACAAAACGAGCTGCCCTTCTCTAAACCTTCTCAATGTCTTCCGTCAGTCCCACCTGCTGAGGGTCCCACACTGGGCAACAGTACTCCAGGAGAGGACACACAAAAGTGATGTAGGCAGTCTCATTGGTGGAGCTGGTGCATCTTCGAAGCGTTCTGCCAATGAAACGTAACCTTTGGTTCGCCTTCCCCACAATATTTTCTGTGTGTTCTCTCTAGTCTAAGTTGTTCGCAATTATAACTCCTAGGTATTTGGTAGAATTTACGACCTTAAGGTTTGACTAATTTATCACGTAATTGAAGTTCAGCGGATTTCTTTTAGTGGTCAAGTGTATTACTTCCCACTTTTCTTTATTTAGTGTCAATTGCCAATTTTCGCACCATGTAGAAATTTTATCTAAATCGCTTTGCAGTTGCTTTTGATCCTCTGTTGATTTCACTAACCGATAAACGACAGCATTATCCGCGAACAGTCTAAGGGAGCTATTCAGATTGTCTGCTAAATCTGTTATAAACACAAGGAAGAGTAGGGGACCTATAACGCCCTGATGAACGCCAGATATCACTTCTGTTTTACTCGATGACTTACCGTCAATTACAACGAACTGTGTCCTTTCTGATAAGAAATCGTAAATCCAATAGCACAATTGGGGCGATATTCCATCTGCACGCAATTTCATTAGAAGCCGCTTGTGAGGTTCAGTCTCAAAAGCCTTACGGAAATCCAGAAATATGGAATTGATTTGAGATCCCTTGTCGATGGCACTTATCACTTCATGTGAATAAAAGGCATGCTGTGTTTCGCAAGAGCGATACTTTCTGAAACCGTGTTGACTATTGGTTAATAGGTCGTTCTCTTCGAGGTAGTTCATAATGTTCGAACAAAGTATATGTTCCAAAATCCTACTGCATATCGACGTCAATGAGATTGGTCTTTAATTTTGGGGATCACTCCTATTGCCTATCTTGAATATTGGAGTGACTTGGGTAACTTTCCAGTTTTTGTGTACGGATCTTGCGCTGAGTGATCGGTTATATATGATAGCTAAGTATGGAGCAATTGCATCAGCGTACTCTGAGAGGAATCTAGTTGGTATACAATCTGGCCCGGAAGATTTGTTCTTGTTTTTTTTTACTACTCCAGGAACATCTACTTCTAAATTTCGCATGCTAACAGCTGCTTTTGGTTTGAATTATAGAGTGTTCACTTCGTCTTCTTTGGTGAACGAATTTCGGAAAGCTGTGTTTAGCAATTTTGCTTTTAGCAGCACTGTCATCGGCAGTATTACCATTGCTACCGCGTAGTGAAGGTATTGTTTGTGGTTTTTCCGCTAGTGTACTTCACATATGATCAGAATTTCTTTGGATTTTCTGCAAGATTATGAGACAGCATTTCGTTGTGGAAACTACTATAAGTTACTCGAATTGAAGTCCGAGCTAGGTTGCGAGTTTCTGTAAAAGATTGCCAGTCTTGGAGAGTCTGTGTCTCTTTAAATGAACTTTTGAGAAAATTCTGATGTTATTTGATATATCACATGACGCCTTTTCCATTTTAAAAATTTGATATATCACATGACCACTTTTCCATTTAAAAAATTACACGAATCTTCAAGATTGGACATATGTTTGGTACATATCGTGAAAGATAAACCACCACACCTCTACCTTAGCAGAATATTCAGGTTTCCTAATTCCAGCAGAGTTTTTGAGATAAAAAGGATGTCCGTCGAATCTGTTTACATGAATGAACTTGTTAGAAAATTTGGAGGTTATTTGATATATCACAAGACCCTCTATCCATTAAAACATTGACTTAGATTCAAGACTGGGCACATGTTTGTATATATCGTAAAAGATAAACAACCAGATCCGAACCTTAGTAGAATATTCAGGTATCCCTAATTCTTGCAGAGTTTTGCAAATAGAAAGGGTGTAGCTCGGCCGCATAACAGTATAGAGATGCAGCTTTCACGGCGCCATCTGTATACCCTTTAATATGTTTATCAGCCACAAGGGTCAGTATAATTTCAAGGTGTGAAGCAAACAGGTGCCATGCCACGGAGTAGCACTCGTGCTTCCTACAGCCAACTCAGCGAGTCAGATTGTGGACTTCTGACTGGAATTTCCAAATGGAAGTTGTTCAAATGTTCAAATGTTTGAGAATCTAGGTGATCAAACTTCTGTGGTCCTCCGTCCATAGACTTAAAAACTACTCAAAGTATCAGGCTTGATTCCATATTGGACTGGGTGCTCCACGACTGTATTTGATTTGTGGTAATTATTCAGCAATCAGTCGTCATAAATATAAATTCTTTATTTGTTGGCAAATCCGGATTTCGACCACTGTGTGGTCATTATCAATGCTTAAAATAAATTAAAAAACTTAAAATATCTCGACCTCCATGTAGGATCTGCGTCAGTACAAACGCAACCTCCTACATGGAGGTCGAGATATTTTAAGTTTTTTAATTTATTTTAAGCATTGATAATGACCACACAGTGGTCGAAATCCGGATTTGCCAACAAATAAAGAATTTATATTTATGACGACTGATTGCTGAATAATTACCACTACTCAAAGTAATTATACTAAAGGCAACAGAAGCACCCATCCCCGTGGAAGGATTCGAATTTCCGACGCGAACGGCAGCGTAATCCGTAACTAGGCACCTTAGACCGGTGGCCATTTCCGCGCGGCCTGCATTAGAGAAAAGGTCACGTGAACTTGCTCACACCCGTAGACATGGTTCAAGACGTCCACGCAGCACAGAGGCCAGCCACGATCGTCGCACTGCGGGGGAAGCAGTGACATATCGTACAGACACTCAGCACATGTAAGAGGGTTTGTGAGCAGTCGAAAAGTGTCAGCACTAACTGTTACCAATGGTTACTATAGTCGGGCCGAAGTACGATGATCCCTGACTCCGCCTACTAGGCTGGGAGACGGCCCCGGCCGCGGAAACTGAATGCAACCATGTTGCCAAGTAGTTGCCGGTCTGTGTTGTCTGACAGAACTGGCAAAAGTGCACAGCGCAGCCAAACGCGCGCATGCGCATAGCAAAGTTCGCGTTGGACTTACTCCAATGGTCTGCTGCCGCAGAGCCGATTGGCGCAAGCACCAGGGATCATTCTATTTCAGCTCGACTATAGCAGTGCGACTATGGGCACACAAAGCTCTACCCTGTATTCCACTGATGCCACAACACCGACGTGCACGTCTCACCCAGTACCATCAGAGGATGATTTGCCGTGGTCTTCAACGATGCAAACGTATGCTGCTTGCACAGAGGTAATGGTCGTTTGCATATACCATGTAGACCTGGCGAGCGCTGCCTCATAGAGTGCATTCGTCTGACAACTGGCTCCACCTCCGGCGTTATTGACTGAAGTGCGCTCGACATGCTCAGATTGTTGTACAGCCCATTTTTTGCCATTCTTTCAACAGGAAGGTTGAAAGAGTACTGCCCCATTCTTCTAGGGCGTTGCAAACGGTGGGCGACACACTTCCAAAACAAAACAAAACAAATTTCACCCATTCAGCAAGGAAAAGATCACTCCCAGGTTCTTCATAACAGGATTTCTGCATATAGGTACTGTTGTTGTTGTTGTGGTCTTCAGTCCGGAGACTGGTTTGATGTAGCTCTCCACAGTACCCTATCCTGAGCAAGCCTCATCATCTCCACATAAGAACGGCAACCTACATCTGTCTGAATCTGCTTACCGTATCCATCTCTTGGTCTTCCTCTGCGGTTTTTACCCCACACACTTCCCTCCAACGCTAAATTCACAAGTCCTTCATGTCTAAGAATGTGTCCTACCAGTCTATCCCTTCTTTTAGTCAAGGTATGCCAGAAATTTCTTTTCACCCCAATTCTGTTCAGTACCTCCTCATTAGTTACGCGATCCACCCACCTAATCTTCAGCATTCTTCTGTAGCACCACATTTCAAAAGCCTCAATCCTCTTCCTGTCCGCACTGTTTATCGTCCATGTCTCACTCCCATACAAAAACACTCCATACAAATGCCTTCAGAAAGGACTTCCTTAGGCTTAAATCAATATTCGATGTTAACAAATTTCTCTTTTTCAAGAACGCTTTTCTACCCATTGCCATTCTGCATTTTATATCCTCTGTACTGCAACCATCACTTGTTATTTTACTGCCTAAGTAACAAAACTCATGTACCTCCTTTATTGCTTCGTTACCTAATCTAATTCCTTCAGCATCACCTGATTTTCTTATACTGCACTCCATTACCCTACTTTTGCACTTGTTAATCTTCATATTATATGCACCTTTCAGCACACTGTCCATTCTGTTCAATTCTCTTCCAGGTCCTTTGCTGTATCTGACAGAATTACTATATCGTCGGCAAAACGCAATGTTTTTAATTCTTCACCCTGAACTTTAATTCCTTCTCCAAATTTCTCCTTGCTTTCCTTGATAGCTTGCTCAATGTACAAATTGAATAACATTGGAGAAAGGCTACAATTCCGTCTTACTCCCTTCCCATCCAATGCATCCCTTTCATGCTCTTCAACTCTGACAACTGCTGTCTTGCTTCAGAACTTGAAAGAGTTTATTACAATGAACATTGTCAAAAGCCTTCTCCAAATCTACAAAAGCTAGAAATGTAGGTTTGCCTTTCCTTGATCTATCTTCTAGGATAAGCCGTGAAGTGATGGTCAAATGTTCAAATGTTTGTTAAGCTTATGGGACTTAACTACGGGGTCAGCAGTCCCTAAACTTACAAACTACTTATGAACTACTTACGAACTAGAACGGCACAAATATCCATGCCCGAGGGGGGATTCGAACCCCCGACCGTAGTGGCCGTGCTGACCGTGACTGGAGCGCCTCAGTCACCTCGGCCACCGCGGCCGGCAAGCCGTGAAGTGAGTATTGCCTCCCGTGTTTCTACATTTCTCATGAACCCAAACTGATCCTCCCCGAGGCCGGCTCCTTCCAGCTTTTCCATCCTTCTGTAAATAATTCGTGTTAATATTTTGCAACCATGACTTATGAAACTGATGGTTCTGTAGTTTTCACACCTGTCTGCACCTGTTGTCTTTGGAGTGGGGATTATAAAATTTTTCTTAAAGTCTGAGGGTACTTCACCTGTCTCATATAGGTACTAGTCTAGCTTAAAAAAGAAAAAAAAACGACTAAAATGAAATTCTTCAAAAGTTCCTTATTTCCTTCTCTAATGTAAACGTCCCAATTTAACATCAGACTTTTACAACTGAAATACATAGTTTCCACTAGGTAAACGCCAACATACAGTATCAGTAAATATCACAATTCTAACAGAAATTCAAAACATAACAATCAATTTCGAAGCGCAAGCCAACACTGACTCCAACCGACAAAACAACCTGCTAGAGACCGTCTGTCGTCTTCCATGTATTTTTTATAAAATTGTAATTTATTTGATGTCGATAGATTAGTATTTTGTTAAAACTAGGACCCCGCTCTTTTCAAGGCATGAGGAATATCATTTTTATTTCATGTTTTTTTTAAATATTAGTTTCTGGGATGTTAGTTAATATTGCTAGGATTTGTTATTTTAATAATGTATTGTTGTGATTATGAATGTGACAATGAATACGGCTTCTCCGCTACGGCACTGTCCCTGTGAGAATGTTTACTTATTTTACTTTTAAATGGATGTGTGAGGATCTAATTGCTGTCTGAATGTGGGTGGTATTAGCTCGCTTTGCATGGTTCTCTCTGGCTCGGAGGCGATAGTTAGTCATTACCAACCCCTGCTGCTGATGCGACCATACAGGTTGCTACACCCTTTGATTACAAGCCAGGTGACGAGCCCTCTCTAGGGCTCCCCGCTGTTCTCGTGGCTTTTGCCTGGTTTCCGGTACCTTTCGCGCCTCCTGGCGCCTCCATTTTTCGGAATATTTTTTTGATTGTGCATGGAAATGTGTTCTAGTTTTTCAGTCCTGTAATTTCAAACATAAACGCGGTGTATATGTTACTAGTTGCAATTTCATAGCGGCCTGGTATATTCAAACCTTTTGCGATTATGTGACGGTGTACGAAATCTGTGTAAATTCTTTCTAGCTTTGTGGGGCCCAATTTCTCACTGACGATATATTCATTTTTGTACAGTGCATGTAAAAATCTTTCTTATCGTTTCCTTCCATGAGGGATATGTGTTCCATGTGGTTGGCTCTTAGAACAAAGCCTTCAGCTTCCACTATTGTTTGTTCCATGCCCATCAGGCAAGTAACTATGCGTGTATCCTTCTTACTTCCACTAACATTTCACGATCTTCTCCCCCCGCCTATTTTAATTTTGCTGTTTCATCTCCAAACTTGTAGTATGCACTCAGTCTTTGTCATAATTCTTTCCCAGCCTTGTACAACCTCCTTCAATAGCTTGCTTATGAAATTCTATGTATTTCTAAGGGTTGCATGCTGTAGTTTTTATTTCACTTTTCCGGGTTTTGAGACTGGACTTCTTCCGTCTCTGTGAAAGCTCCCAATCGCATGTTGCTGCATTTCAGTAACTTCCTTATGAAATTCTACGCAGTTCTAGGGGTTGCATGCCGTAGTTAATTTTCTTTACCTTTCGGAAATTGAATTTATACATTTTTATCGATTTACAGAACCAAGTGGTTCCGAACTCTGACTTCAAGGGTTTGCAGCTAGTCACCTGAATTCACGCCACTTCTCATAAAATCAGTGACTAGATAGTTTACTCTCAGATTGCAAGTTAAGAGTCCGCCGTGATTTTGTGTAATGAATCCGATTTTTAACCTCTTCACCGTCAGCGTGTTTGCTCACTGTCTAATCCAAATGCAACTTAACTTTGCTATACTCAAGCACCATCTCAAATCAGGTACGACAGACCAGAGCCATCTTCGCAGTTTTATTGTATATTGTCTGGTGTGGTACCTCCGGGTTTGCTGAATTTCGCCTACGATATTGGCGCTTGCAACTGCCTCGTTTGAGCACGCTGATTTTGGTGAGTTTCGCTGTTGCATTGCGTGCGTGTGTGTGTGTGTGTGAGCGAGTGAGTGTTGTTTGTAAATCTTTCCCCCTCCCCCAGTAGCATTGAGTTCTATGTAATTTATGTTAAATTCGATGCTGGGCATCGTCAGTATTAGACTATGTAAGGGAGATGAATTTTTATTGTATTAACAAAATTGGTTCCCCATTTTGCTTGCGTTCGTGCTGAATAAACAAGTTCAGTATAATTTTGACTTGCCTATAAATAGTAGTTTTCGAGCATCTTCGCCCTTTTTTATTTAATATTGTTTTTCACCAGTGCTGAGAACAAGCTCAGATGCAATTTTTTATGCTTAAGTTCGGTTGCGTCTTAGATGTTTTTCTTTAGCCACATTTATGAAATAACTTTAATTGTGATGGCTTGTTTATTAATTCCTGTATGTAATTTCGTCTGAACTGCTACGTATCATGGCTACTGCATCGTTAACTTCCTGTTAGTAGAGTAATTTGAATAGTTCTCAATGTGGGCCCAGGGAACAAGGTTTTGCAGCAGGGAGTACACGGTAGTTCACACGGACATTTTTGCTAATTTTACTGCTAAAATTAAGCTTTTTTTATAACAGTAAACTATTATCTGGGGACCTCCTACAAGAATTAAGCTTTTATTACGTACAGTGGCCTAGTTTTAACCGAAAGCGCACGACTCTTTTCTCAGAGATGTAAAACATCTACTTCAGCAAGGAGGTTAATGTGCATTCCGCGCACATGATTTGTCTTTGACACGTCACTGGCAAAGCTTGATCGCAAGCAAAATCACTATAACGAAATACATGAATATACAAATATTCAAAATATTATAAATTTACAGATTCAAAGATGAAACTTTCGCTCTGCAGCGGAGTGTACGCTGATATGAAACTTCCTGGCAGATTAAAATTGTGTGCCGGAACCGGGACTCGAACCTGGGACCTATGCCTTTCGCGGGCAAACACTCTACCGGCTTCATTTTTTTTTTTTTTTTTTTTTTCGGTAGCTCTTGTCCTTGCGGACGCTGATCGTTTTTCTTCGTTTTGGTTCTGTGTCCTTGGCCCAGCTTTTTTATTACAGAGAGAGTTCAGTCCCCAGACCGGGCGCGATCGGCTACCGACTGAGCTATCCGGACACGACTCACGATCCGGCGTCACAACCTTACTTCTCAAAACATCCCTTAGGCTGTGACTAAGCCATGTCTCCACCATATCCTTTCTTCCAGGAGTGCTAGTCTTGCAAGTTTCGCAGGAGAGCTTGTGAGAAGTTTGGAAAGTAGGAGGCGAGGTATTGACGGAAGTAAGGTTGTGAGGCAGAATCGTGAGTGGTGTCGGGATAGCTCAGTCGGTAGAGCGCTCGTTCGCGAAAGGCGTAGGTCCTAGGTTCGAGCCCCGGTTCCGGCACACAAGTTTAATCTGCCAAGAAGTTTCAGAATCAAAGATGTTTTACAGTGCAATTAAACATAATTGAAGTGGTAATAATACCAGATATTAGAAAAAAATTAACCAATAACCTGCAAATACGTATACATAATTACGAAAAAATGAGTTACATCTTATTACGAACGAAAAAAAAAATTGCATTTACCAAAAGAGTTTCTGATATTCTGTTCATATGATGCACTCACTATTCACGTAAGTAAATATTACAGAATGAGTAAGTATACAGTGATTCCAATCTAATTGTAAGTGTAGGATCTACATCTACATCTACATGGGATACTCTGCATGGGAGAGGGTTCATCGAACCACCTTTATACTATTCATCTCCCATTTGAATGTCTCCGTTCGGGCTCTGATTTCTCGTATTTTATTCTGATGATCATTTCTACCTATGTAGGTGGGAATCAACAATATATTTTCGCATACGGAGGAGGATGTTGGTGATTGGCAGTCCTTATCACTTCAGGCAGCCGCTCAAAACCTGAGAGAATCTCTTCAAATCCGAAGCGACACACATCTTTGGTACCGACGTGAGCCACCACCTGCAGTTGGCTGTACCCCGTACCCTTCATGGCATCCGGAAGGACCCGTTCCACGCCTGGAATAACCCCACCCGGTACGCACACGGAGTGCACGTTGGCCTTCTTCCCCTCCTTGGCAGCCATCTCTCTAAGGGGCTCCATCATTCGCCCAACGTTGGAGCTCCCAACTACAAGCAAACCCACTCTCTGTGAATGCGCGGATCTTGCAGGCTGATTGGTGATCTCAGGATGAGAGACACCATCCGTCTCCTGAACAAATAGCGCCTCAAACCAGTTCGCAAGACGAACCGGGGAGGCCTCACGATCGGTCCCCCAGAATGTCTTGCGCCGCCTGCCACACACTGGAGCGACCTCCCACGCAACCACGGGTGGGGTGTCCGCCTCATTGCAGGCAGTAACAGGACATGTCGCTGCCGCAGGCCGATCGGTAGAGACGACGGGAATCCGTTCGGTACCCACTACCGGTCAACAAAAATGACGCCCCTCGACCGCAGCCTCCAGCTGTGCAACGGAAGCTAACACAGCCCGAAGCAATCAAATATTTGTAGAGCTTATGAGACTTTACTACGGAGTCATCAGTCCCTAAACTTACAAACTACTTATGAAATAAACTACTTATGAAACAAACTACTTATGAACTATCTTATACTAAAGACGGCACAAATATCTATGCCCGAGGGGGGGATTCGAACCCCCGACCGCAGCGGCCGTCCAGACCGTGACTGGCGCGCCGCAGACCACTTGGCCACCGCGACCGGCGCCCGAAGCTGGGATCGAAGTGTCACCAGCTCAGACTGCATACGCACACAGCAGTCACAGTCCCTATTCATGATTACAGTGCCGAGAAGACAAAAACTATTGTCGCAATGCATTCAAATGAAGACTACACTCTTTGTTAAAACGCGAATTTTAATCTAATATGCACGCGTGCACAGTAAAAATTTACAAACGCGCAGGCAAAAATCAAAGAATGTCGCTTCTAATCATAAGCCGGTTTCACTTACAGAAGGTTGCGTATCAGCCGGTGGCTAAACAGAAACACAAAACAAAGACCGACGACTGTCGCGACGCGATTTACACGGCGGAATAATACGCTAATCACATATTTAACGCGAATATGAATCAAATAAAAACGCGGGACACGATAAATTTAATGAACTGAAGGGAAAGCACACTGAAAAGTCAAATTATGTAGCTTCTAGAGAGAAGCCGGTTACACTTACAACTGAAAATATGCTGTCACTGGACAGGTGTGCACTGGTCGATGACGTCCACTCCACTATTATGTAATACTTTATTGTGAAAGACGTTAGAATTTATTCTAGCAATGATACGTATAGTCACTTTAAAATAAAGGGGTGAATCATGTAGCATGAGAAGGTGCTGTGTTATTCCAAGGGGATAACGCTCGCCCACACACTGCACGCAAAAGTCACCGTGCTCTGCAAGACGTGCAGCAACTTCCATGCCAGGCACGATCTCTGCACTTGTCTGCAATCGAGCGCCTGTGATGGGTCAGCAACTGACACGTGCCATTCATCTGCCAACAACTGTTGCAGAACTACGGGAACAGGTCGGGCAGGCGTGGAATAGTCCATGCCAAGGTAGTATTTGCCATCTGTATGACGGAATGAAGGCCATGATTAGCGACTGCATTGTCACCCGTAGAGACTACGCCACGAACTAATACGGCTGTTTCAGCATGGAACGACACCTGGTAACTCAGAATCGCTTGAGCTATTGATCTGTAAATGCAACTATTTCATGAAATCTATATGCATTGCCAGTAAAATTCCCCTGGGTATGAAACAGTGTCGCCATTTTTTTATAAAATATACCGATTTTTCGACCACTGGTGCAGGCGGCCTTCATCAAGATCTGTGTCTGAATGCTGAAAGTGAGACAGCTTGTGACTTATTTAATCATGATAACAGCGGTTTGAGGAAGTGGAAGAGGGGTTTTGGTCTTTCTTTATTGGTGTTTATATTATTACACGCCACTAGTGGAAAAGGGGGCCAACGATTGGTGTTTTTCATTACAAGTTTTTCGCGTGATTGAAGGTTGTAATCTTCCCTCTGCATTGGAACTTGCTACTGGCGGGATAGACCACCACATATATCGACCTGTTTATTATGCGCGGATGCATCGTATCTATACTGGTGCTCCATATTCTGCTGCTGAGACACACAAAGCAAGTGCTGATGTTCTCAGAACTGATGGCTGAGTTTCCTATTCATAGTTTATCAAATGTTCAAATGTTTGTAGAATTTATGGGACTTAACTATGGGGTCATCAGTCCCTAAGCTTACAAACTACTTATGGACTAGCTAAGACTAACGACGGCACAAATATCCATGCCCGAGGGGGGATTCGAACCCCCGACCGTAGTGGCCGTGCAGACCGTGACTGGAGCGCCTCAGTCCCCTCGGCCACCGCGGCCGGCCATAGTTTATCAGCCTGCGGATGATGCTATTCCTGGAGCAAACTTTGGGCTTGGTATTTTGGCAATGTTGTTTGAAGGAAAGCGTTCTGTCAAGTTAACCCCCAGGTATTTAAGTGTTGGACAGTACTCTAGCTTCTTACCCTGCCACGTAACGTCGAGCTGAACTCTGGCATCTACACTACTGGCCATTAAAATTGCTACACCAAGAAGAAATGCAGATGATAAACGGGTATGCATTGGACAAATATATTATATTAGAACTGAAATGTGATTACATTTTCACACCATTCGGGTGCATAGATTCTGAGAAATCAGTACCCAGAGCAATCATCTGTGCCCGGCCTTGATACGTATGGGCATTGAGTCAAACAGAGCTTGGATGGCGCGTACAGGTACAGATGCCCATGCAGCTTCAACACGATACCACACTTCATCAAGAGTAGTGGCTGGCGTATTGTGACGAGTCAGTTGCTCGGCCAGTATTGACCAGACGTTTTCAATTGGTGAGAGATCTGGAGAATGTGTTGGACAGGGCAGCAGTTGAACATTTTCCGTATTCAGAAAGGCCCGTACAGGACCTGCAACATGCGGTAGTGCATTATCCTGCTGAAATGTTGGGTTTCACAGGGATCGAATGAAGTGTAGAGCCACGGGTCGTAACACATCTGAAATGTAACGGCCACTGTTCCAAGTGCCGTCGATGCGAGCAACAGGTGACCGAGACGTGCTCGCAGCTTCGGCATAATGGGCCGTGCCGTAGCAGCTACCCAGTCAGCTATGCGCGCGCAACCTACTCTGCCTGACGTCCCACGAGAGCGCCGCGGCCTTCTCTCTATGTCGTGTTGATCAGGCAAGAGCACAGCTGTGGCAAGAGGGAACTGGCAGCAGTTGTAACATGCCGCTGTTTGCTAGTCGCCTGGCGCAGATGGCGTCGGGCCCGGTGCTCCGGGTGTGCGCGGCCGCTGCGGTCTCCGGGCTGTCTGCGTGACTCGTTCTACGGGCGGCCTTCTTTTGTTTTTCACATTTCATTTCTCTTCCTGAAAGGGAGAGGGGGGGGGCTGTTTGAATATATAAGAAAGACTAATTTCATATATACGAGGCGCGTCCAGAAAGTAAGTTCCGTTTGGTAATAAAATGAAATTGTTCACAGATACATAAGAAATTTTTATTGCACAAAATTCTACAACTCTTAAACTACTTATCCACCTAACTGCCGAAATTTTGCAGGCGTCAGGTTTTGTATACCTTCTTCATAGAAATCTGCCGCCTGTGTCTTCAACCAGTTGGAAACAGTTTCTTTCAGCTCGTCGCCATTGGTGAAGTGATGACCGCCAAGGAAAGACTTGCAATGTCCTGGATCTTGTCATCAATCGCGTGAACCAGTTCTTCTGTAACCAAAGGTAGACGCCCACTTCGTTCTTCATCGTGCACATCACTACGCCCGCCATTGAACTGTCGGACCCATCTTCTCACCATCGAATCACTCATCGCATTTGGTCCGTAAACATCGCAAATTTGCCGATAAATTTCACTTGGTTTCACTTTCCTCGCATTCAGAAACCGAATCACCGACCTGATTTCACAGGCGGCGGGATTTTCAATCAACGCCGACATTTCAAACAAGCACAACAAAGCGTACGTAACTGACAGCGATCTCCAAATGGCGCACGTTCTTCTCCTTGATACACATCGTCTACAGCGCATGTGCGGAACTGTAATCGCAGCGCTGCAGCGGAGATAAATTGAAACGGAACTTACTTTCTGGACGCGCCTCGTATTAATGATTTTGTAAAAGATTTTTTTTCACATATAAACTGAGTTTGTAGTTTGATGTATATACGTTATTTGCATACATACTGATTATTATTTGATTTTGGATTCGTACATATTGTGCTTGTTGAAATGGTTTTCATCCTATCTTTGTATTGTATATTATTGAAGGGACGAGGTCAACATTCTTTCCCCCCAATTTGCAATTTTAATTTTTAATTGTGGGTTATCTTTTAATTTGGTGTTTTTTTGCGTGTGATTTGTTTTTTGTGTGTTTTCTGTGTTATGCATGTTTTGCGTGTTATGCACGCGCGCCTGCGCGCGCACGCATACATGCGAGCGCAATTGCGTGTGTGTGTTTTTGTTCAGAAGTAATCTTGATGTTTTAAGCCCTTTCTACACGGAAAGTGAGAGCTTACGAGATTACCCATGATGCATCGGTCACGCCTTCCGCGTACAGTGTAGACGGGTCCACTTGCACAAGATGCACGCATACGATCGCTAGTAGACGGAATAGGATAGATCCTCATGCGTATGGAAGTTGTTCGCGCATGCACAGACAACCGAATGAGGAACCCAGCTGTCAAACGAAGCCAAGTTGGGAATTTGTTTGAGAATGTGTACTTGTCTCCTGTTCACAGGAACGTAGTTTTTCGACTCAGTCGTAAGGATTTTAGGAGGTGATACTATAGAGGAATTGCATTAAAAATTTAATATAATCTATGTACAATTTTTATTGAATACAGAGATAAAGCTGTTAATATGAAATCCAAACAAACGTAGAGCAAATGTAAATCAAGAAATTTTCACTGATTTATCCGTCGCATCTTGGTAGTACATCACACTTATTTAAAAGTAGAATTTTTGTTTGTCTTCTACACGTTAATTTTCACTTGGTTACCCGGTTTTCGGCTTACTAGGACATATCCAGACTTAAATTACGTCGAAAACCGGTTATTTAAATAAAAGTCAATATGGTGCTCTACCAAGAACCGACGAAAGAATCAGTCAAAATATCCAAATCAGTTTGTTGTAAATACCAAGAGTTGTATCTCTGTACCCGATAAAAATTGGACATACGTTATATGAAATTTTAACTACAAATCGTCTTTATCACCATCTTCTAAAATAATTGCTTTTTTTTCCTGAAACATGCTGTAGTTAACATATGAAATATTTGTTTTGGTGAGCATTACTTGAAGCTTTATCAAAGTGAAAGCTCTATGTATAGACACCTGAGCTTGTTCATCATATAAATAGGCGCCTCAAACCGCAGGGGCTGGAAGTATGTAATCGCATTTTATAATGAGGACGTTAACACATGTGAGCGACGTAGTTACGCATGAACTGCACGAAAACAATTAAATACAGTTTCACAGTGGCAGTCTAAAACACATATATCATACAGTTTCGAAAAGTGATGTTAACGCGGCGATTCATTTGCTGTAAGTTGACAACAAACGAAGTAGACGCATGAAGCAGACGACTCAAATAATGCATACCGTTTGAACGCTTCTTTGTGGTCCGACGGTCTATCGCAAGGAGCACTGCAGCTGACAACGACTTCCTTTGCGTGTTACGTCTCGTATAGAAAGTGCTTTAGTTGGAGTGTCTTTTATCCAGGTTTGGTGGTAGTGGGCGTTATTACACTGGGCAGCCAGGCGGGCAGCCAACTACGCCGACAGCGACGCATCAACTGTTGTTCCTGCTATAGTAGTTATCGTCAGTGGACCAGTCTGCTATTTTCCCTCATTCTTGTCTGTGCTCGTGAAGTTTCTAGTGCTATTCAGACTTAGAGGAGGAAAAGTGTAAACATGACGAAAGAGAAAAATATGAAACTGCAAGAAGGCCTGAATGAATGCCGGAAGTTATACCTTGAATCAATTTTCTTTCGACGTATTAGGATATAAATATTGAACTAAAATATTTATAAGTTTCAAACGTTAACTGTTTGCAGTAGTAATTAACATTTCGTTAAGCAAAAGAGTAAATAACTTAACAATTTGTCGGTTTACTTGCCTCAAAGTGAGTACGAGGGTCTTTTATTTCTGGTGAGAGACAGTTCCTCATTTTCGAATCTGTACCGGTAATACCTCCCGTTGTTAACACCTTAGTTCAAAGAAAGACGATTTAGACATTAGTAAGTAATTGAAAAACTTGACGTCTAAACACAGTTCTTCAAAAAGAGTACACAACCCTTTAGATTCCAGATAGCATGCTGTATATTCCTTCGTCTTTTCATTAAAAGTACAAGGAGGGGCATATATGGATACTCGTTGCGCGGCATGTTTCCTCATCAGTAGTGCACACTGCACGTTAGACCGACCACGCGGTGGCCAAATCGAGTGGTGGAGGAGGTACTGGCTGTACCGCCTAGTGTAATAAGGCCCGTAGTGTTGCAACTGCTGCCAGCCAAGACGCCAGAAGTCTGTATCCATCTTCCCTGTGCAGTAGTTTCCACCAATGGCGTGTAATAATATAAACACCAATAAAGAAAGCCAACATCCCTCTACCTCAAACCGCTGTTAGCACAATTATATAAGTCACAAGTTTTATCAGATCGCGGTATTTCGTCTTTATTTATAACAGACGACCGGTTTCGTTGTACACAGACATCTTCTTCTGGTCTCTAAGGACGAACATAAAATGTATGGTTACAGAAAAAAAAAAAAAAAAAAAAAAAAAAAAAAAAAAAAAAAAAAAGGGAACATGCCATATAACTGTATGTATAGTCCCTAAACTTACAAACTACTTATGAACTAGCTAATCCTAAGGACGACACAAATATCCATGCCCGAGTGGGGATTCGAACCTCCGACCATAGGGTCCGTGCAGACCGTGACTGGAGCGCCTCAGTCCCCTCGGCCACCGCGACCGGCAGTTTTCTTCACATACCTGCACTAGATAGTAACATAATTGCATAAATGCATATTGTAACCAGTTGGATTGTACTGGTGGGTTGTCACACATTAAAATATGCCGTTTGGTTGTCAGATATAAAACTCGTATAGTCACATATATGAATAAAGAACCACCATATTGTGAGTGACAACAAACTACTAACAGGCGGCGTTGTGATCACTGTAATGTTACCTTAATATGCCGCTAGAGTGCGCTATTGTATGTGGAGTCCTTAACCTGTTATCATTTGTCGATAATAAAATTTTAAATTTCAGGAGTATCTACTGAGGTTTCGTCACTTTACATAAAATTTTAATTTACCTATAACCAAGAAAAGGTTTCGTTATTTAAAACTACGATAAACGGAAGAATAAAAATAGCACCCAGCACATTTGTAAGATACAGCATGTATAAAATCTACCACTGTGAAACCACAGTATAAAATTCACATCTGTTACATCAGGTTCCGATTTACATACAGCTAAAAAGAAAGTCACACCATTCAAAAAATTATGACAAGCTGAGGAGTAAAAACAGCACATATTACATGTTTGAAAGAACAGTGTAATTTTTTTTATTTTACAAATAAGGTTAGCGTCTATACCGTTTCTACATAATATTTCATAAACTAATATATCGGGGTGGATATACAGTTTGTCATTACATTCATACACATCATATAAAAGTTCATTGAGAAGCTAGGGTGTAAGAGTTTACATACATTGTAATATCATAGCTTATGGTATAAGTTGCAACTCTAATAATTGTCAGAGGTTTCCATCTATGTCGTCATTACACAAAAAAAAATTCATTTGAAATGAAATAATGTATCAGATTGCTGTTCAAAATGTCACTGTATACATGAACGTGGCATAAGTATCTACCAGAGTGCCACTATCTTACAACTATAGCTACTTTTCTTTGGTTATATCAGAGTGGGTGTATAGACTGTCATTGTATTCATTAAAGTGACAGACCAACTGAGAGAATGTACAGGCAGTGATTCATTCAAAATCTTGACAAAAGTGCCTACCAGAATGGGTGTACAGGCTGTAAAGTTGATAAGAGTATTAGCAGAATAGGTGTAAAGGCTACAAACTTCACAGGAGTATCTGACACAGCAGGTGTACGAGCTATACATTTATAATATCGCTCCCTGCCATGAGCAAATTGTATTTTATCAGATTCAACAGTCAGACCCATACCCTGATGAAGGCCGCCTGCAACAGTGGCCGAAACGTCGGTAGGTTTTATAAAAATGATGACGCAATCTCATACCCAGATGGTCCGCCTAAACAGTCCAGTGGACAGCTTGATAAATTACGGCGCAGGGGGACCGGGTTCGATTCCCGGTCCGGTCAGAGATTTTCTCCGCTTGGGGAATGGGTGTTGTGGCGTCCTCATCATCAAATCATCATCATCGACAGGCAAGTCGCCCATGTGGCGTCATCTAAGGACTTGCGCCAGGCAGGCCGAACACTATCCCAGCTTGAGTCCAACAGCCAAAAATGCCACACGAAATCATCATCGTACCCAGAAAAATTTTATTGACAGTGACAACGGCCGCGAGAGCCTACGCTTGCCTATATGCACTGTTGCAACAATAAATCTTGAGAGAATCAGAAAACTGTAAGATGTGTAACAATTTTTATACCTGCCTGTGAATTTCGCGAAAAGACGGCGAGGATAAATGAGTCAGATTATCTGTGGACCCCTGCGGTTGTTTTATCCCGTCGACCATATACGACTGGATGCAGACGTACAGTAGATGTAGTCCTCTGCTCTAATGGCAGTCTTGTGGCAGACTGCATACAACGTGAGTCACTATTGTCACCAAGAATAACTGCGAAAGTATGATAGGAGCTGAAAAGTTTGTAAGACAAATGGGGCAAAGGGAGCCAGTATATTACGTTGGTATTTTGGTGCTAGGTGGGGTCGCTTCAAAGATATCAAGGTCAACGTTATTTTTTCTTACAATTATATATTTTTTGACAACGATACAGCGTTCAAAGAATGAAATAAATCGCAATTTGCTATTAATTATGGCTTCACTGTACTAGGTTTAGATGGAATACCAACGTATGGCGAATGAAATTTTGTGGCCGGCCGGGATTCGAACCCGGGATCTCCTGCTTACTAGGCAGACGCGTTGTCCACTCCGCCACCGAGGTCACAGAGACCAGCACGACTACAGAGGATTCTTTCCTGCACGTCTCCCACCACACCCAAATCATTCGCCACGCTGTCTCTTTCCTATACCTCAGCCTATTTGTTCTGTAATGCTAACAGCCACAATTCCATCTAAACCTAGTACAATGAAGCCATAATTGCGATTTATTTCATTCTTTGAACGCTGTATCGTTGTCAAAAAATATATAATTGTATATAAGCCGAGGCTGGGCTCCTGACGACAATTAATTATGTCTCGATACCTCATGGTCTCTTCTCAAAAAAAAAAAAAAAAAAAAAAAAAAGAAAAAAAAAAATTAATAAATAAAAAGTTCAAATGTTTGTATTATAGCTTATGGGACTTAACTACGGGGTCATCAGTCCCTAAACTTACAAACTAGTGGCCGTACAGACCGTGACTGGAGCGCCTCAGTCCCCTCGGCCACCGCGGCCGGCTGGTCTGTTCTCCCTGATGCGGGAATTGTGGCTGCCAGCATTACAGAACAAATAGGCTGTGGTTCAGGAAAGAGACAGCGTGGCCAATGGAGATTTGGGTGTGGGCGGGAGAAGTGCAGGGAAGAGTCCTCTGCAGTCGGGCTGGTCACTGTGTCCTCGGTGGCGGCGCGGTCGACGCTCTGCCTAGTAAGCAGGAGATCCCGGGTTCGAATCCCGGGCGGGCACAAATTATCATTCGCCACACGTTGGTACTCCATCTAAACCTAGTACTAAACCTTAGTACTAATTTTCTGATGGCGGCTATCAAGACGAATCCAATAATGTGCAACTGTCTTTGAAGGTCAAAGAAGATCAAAAAGGTGGCAGCAAAGCATCGAGAAGCCGCCCACCTTTTCTGTCGCGCTGGAATGGCGACAAGCGCTTGGCAAGACGGGTCACTGGCGGCTTTCTGGCGAGTGAAAATTTCATTATTATTGCCATGGCAATGCCTGCAAGTGCGGAAGTGATGCGGAATACCACTCAATCAATTGCAGCTCTGGATAGGTACCAATGGTCATCACTTCGAACGCATTCTCTAAATGGACGTTTATTCCCCTTATTTGACCGTCCTTGACCTTCAAAGTCCTTGCTGTTATCATTGGATTCGTCTCGCGACGCGCAAGGACGTTCCCCGTCGGGGTTAGAGTCCTCCCTCTGGCATGCATATTTGTGTTGCCTTTAGTATAAGGTAGTTTATAAGTAGTTTGTAAGTTTAGAGACTGATGAGGCCGCAGTTAAGTCTCGATAGCCGCTATCAGAATGTGTATCACACTACACCATCCCATTTAAAAAGCGAAGTTGACCATCAACCATCATATTTCTGAAGAGACCCTACCATGCAACAAAAAACCAACGTCATATTCTGACCCACGTTGTCCCATGCAATTTTTGTTACACAAACTTTTCATCTTGTAGCATACTTTCGGAGCTATTCTTAGTGGCAATAGTGATATGCTGTTAAACAAGCCTCCATAACAGTATGCCCAGTTGAGCAGGGACTATACATCTACATCCATACTCCGCAAATCAACTCACGGTGCGTGGTGAAGGGTACTTTGTGTTCCATTCTCACTTCTATTCCATGTCGTGGTTCAGGGATAAAACTATTGCCGGTATGCTTTCGTGTGAGCTCTCATTTCTCTAATTTCATCATCGTGGTCTTGCAGTGAATATATCAAACAGATTCCGTATTTCTTAATTTCCGAAAGGCATTCGACACTGACCCTCATAAGCGTCTTCTAATCATATCGCGTGCTTATGGAATACCGTCGCAATTGTGCGATTGACAGGACACACTACGTTTTAATTGACGGGAAGTCATCGAGTTGAACTGAAGTGACATCTGGCGTTCCCCAGGGAAGTGTTATAGGGCCCCTACTGTTCCTTATTTTTATAAACGAATAGCTATAAATCCGGCGTTGCCCGGGTGTTTATTTATCCTACACCCTCGTAGTCCAAATCCCCACTCGCCTCTCTTTGCATTCATCTCCTTCTCTCCCACCTCTCTGTTCGTTTCCATTTTTCCCTCTCTCAGCAAAGTTTTCTGCAAGGTACCCTCTGTCATGTACCATACAAACATTTATGTACCCAGTTATCTTCCTCTTGGTTTAAAGGTAACATGTGCAAAAATTAATAAAGATTGGTGCAAAACTATGCATTTCGTAAAATTTCGTAAGTTAAGTACCCTCCATCATGCACAGAACGAAATTTTATACAGACAGTGACATTCCTTTAAAAAGAAAAGTAGAGTGTGCAAAATTTCATCAATATCAAAACAAAACTATAGATTTATATGCAATAGAAACGCAGGGTCACATTGACAAACGCACATTGTTGTTCTCAAATATTTCAGTTTTATTTCATACAACCCTAGTTCTGAGGATAACGGAAAAAAAATAAGGATCTGTGAAATCGGTCGAGCCGTTCTCCAGTTATGGCGGGACCAAGGTATTTAGGGGTCCATTTTTATGTTGCAAAGTACCCTCCCCAATGCGCCGTCTAAAACTTCCCCTTGTTTTTAAGGTCAAGCGTATTAAATTTCTTGAAGATCGGAATGAAACTGTCGATATCGTGAGTTTGAAGGAGACGAATGCTCCGCCATGCACCTATCACAAAATACTTTAGCACGGTTTCTACCTATAAACTACATGCCTGCCAAATTTCAGCTTTATAGGTGAAGTAGTTTTCGAGATCTCGTGTTTAGTCAGTGAACGAGTAAGTGTCATTTCGCTTTTATATAGATAGATATTAAGAAAACACATTGCTTAATTTTGGATGCAAGAGACTTAAGGGAGACTTGCAGACAAAGATAAATAGTAACATGCAAATATGTTATGCTAACTTTATTTGATACAATTTCATGCCTCATGCGACAGTTTTAGGCATCTACAGCGAAACTGTTGTGAGTGGTAGACTTCTTTTCGTTTCATCATTTTGTGGGGGGTCAGTTACAAAACGCTTTATAAACGTCCGAAATTGCATGCAAACTTTGTTGCAGGTTCCCATCTACTCCCATTTTCCAAAAATTGACGCATAAATCTGGGTATTCTCACGCGGTGGCCTCTCATTATTTATGACGTCATATCTCCTGAGCTATGTGTCGTGCTCGTTTTTGGGTCAGGAACCTTCGTAGGCGCACGGTGCACAGTTCACCAAAGCTTCATTGCAATCAAATGATTGGTTTATCAACACAGAGGACATACGGAAAAACATTCACTATTAGCTCTCTTAGGTAGTTCGCGGATGATGCTGTCACTTATCGGTTAGTAAAGTCACCAGAAAATAAAAAGCAACTGCAAAATGATTTAGATAAGATATCTGCATGGTGCAAAAAAAATGCAGTTTACTCTTAATAGTGAGAACTTTGAGTCATCCATATGACCACTATAAGAAGCCCATTAAACTTTATATACACGATAAATCAGTCTAGACTACAGGCCGTAAATTCAACTAAATACCTAGGAGTAACAATTACAAACAACCTAAATTGGAAAGAACACACACAAAATATTGCAGGTAAAACGAATCGAAGACTAAGTTTCGTGCCGGCCGCGGTGGCCGAGGGGACTAAGGCGCTCCAGTCACGATCTGCACGGCCACTACGGTCGGGGGTTCGAATCCCCCCTCGGGCATGGATATTTGTGCCGTCCTAGTTCGTAAGTAGTTCATAAGTAGTTTGTAAGTTTAGGGACTGATGACCCCGTAGTTAAGTTCCATAGACTATACAAACATTTGAACATTTGAACTACGTTTCGTTGGCAGAACACTTAGAAGACGCAACAGTTCTACTAAAGAAACTGCCTACATTACACTTGTGCGTCCTATTTTGGAGTATTGCTGCAAATTGACAGACGATTTAGAGAAAGTTCAGAGAAGGGAAGCTCGTTTTGTACTATCGCGATATAGGGGAGTGAGTGTCACAGAAATGTCGCACGAGTTGGGGTGGAAATCATTAAAAGAAAGGCGTTATTTGTTGCGACAATATCTGTTTGCGAAATTTCTTCCGGCAAAGTTCTCTTCTGAATGCGAACATATATCGTTATCACTCACCTACATAGAAAGACATGATCATCAAAATAAAATAAGAAAAATCAGATCGAAAACGGAAAGATTTAGGTGCTACTTTTTCCTACGAGCTATTAGAGAATGGAACTGTAGAGAAACATCGTAAAAGCGGTTCAATGAACCCTCTGCAATGTACTTTAATGTGGCTTGCAGAGTATGTATGTAGATCTTTAGGATGAAGCCATTAATTGGTTGACTCCGCGAGAAACGTATGCTCTGGGAACTTTGACAAGAGCCCCCACCGCTATAAATAACGTCTGCCACTGGAGTTTCCTACTCTATGACGCTTTTGCGCTTTCTTAATGACTCTCGTCGTATGACATTCCCTCAGAACTACTGAAGTCTCTGGGAGTGGCAGCCATGACCTGGCATGTAAGATGTATGAGACAGGCGAAATACCCTCAAGCTTTAAAACAAAAATGTAATAATCCCCGCTCCAAAGAAAGCAGGCGCAGACATATGTGAAAATTACAGAACCATCTGTTTAATCAGCCATGGTTGAAAAATTTTGCCACGAATTATTTACAGAAGAATTGAAAAATCTGGTAGAATCTAAGCTCCGGGAAGATCAGTTTGGATTTAGGAGAAATGTAAGAACACGGGAGGCAATACTCACCTTACGACTTAGCTTAGGTTAAGGAAAGGTTAACCTACAAAAGCTTTTGACAATGTTGACTGGAATACACTCTTTCAAATTCTGAAGTCAGCAGTGGTAAAATATAGGGATTGAAAGGTTATTGACAATTTGTACAAAAACCAGACAGCAGTTATTAAGAGTACAAGTGCATGAAAGACACGGTTGTAGCCTTTTTCCATTGTAATACAATTTGTATTTCCTATGGAGGAAAGCACGCCGGCCGCGGTGGCCGCGGGGACTGAGGCGCTTCAGTCACGGTCTGCACGGCAACTACGGTCGGGGGTTCGAATCCCCCCTCGGGCATGGATATTTGTGCCGTCCTAGTTCGTAAGTAGTTCATAAGTAGTTTGTAAGTTTAGGGACTGATGACCCCGTAGTTAAGTCCCATAGACTATACAAACAAACATTTGAGGAAAGCATGGAGAAATTTGGAGAAGGCATTGAAGTTCAGGATGAAGAAATAAAAACATTGCGTATTGTTGACGACATTGTGTCAGAGACAGCAAAGTCGTCCGGGAGTAGCCGCGAAGTCTAAGGCATCATGCTACGGACTGGGCGGCCGCTCCCGACGGACGTTCGAATCCTACCTCGGTCATTGGGTGTAAGCGTTGCCCTTATTGTAAGTTAGCTTAAGTAGAATGTAATTATAGGGACTGATGACTATAGCAGTTTGGTCCAATAGGTTTACAAACATTTGAGCGTTTGAGAAACATCAAAGGATCTGGAAAAGCAACTGAACGTAATGGATTGTATGTTGAAAGGAGCGTATTAGAGGAACATAAAGAAGTTGTAAACAAGGGTAATGGAATTCAGACGATTCGAAATGATTTACATTAGGCACGTTTCTGGAAAAGAGGAATTTGTTAGCATCTAATTTAAGTATAAGGATGTCTTTTCGGAATGCATTTGTGTGGAGTGTTGTAGTGCCAACAGTAAAACTCGAAAGTGATGACGTTATGTTTGGTCGTGTTTTTCATGGAGGGGGAGGGGGTGCTTGCACCCCTTGTCGTTTTTCGTGGCACTATCACACCAGAAGCTTACGTAGATGTTTTAAGCACCTTCTTGCTTCCCATTGTTGAAAAGCAATTCGGGGATGGCGATTGCATCTTTCAACACAAAAGATCACCTGCTCCTAGTACACACTTTTCAGGTGAGTGGTTACACAACAATAACATCCCTATAATGGAGTGACCTGCATAGAGTCTTGACATGAATCATATAGATCACTCTTGAGATGTTTTGGAATGTCGACTTCGTGCCAGGCCTCGTCGACCTATGTCGATAGCTCTCCTAAGTGCAGCACTCCATGAAGAATGGGCTGCCATTCCCCAAGAAACTTATCAGAACTTGATTGATCGTGTGCTTGCGAGAGTCCCCCCAGGGGGCTCACGGTTCTTTCGTGAATACGTGCGTGGAGTGCATTTGACCCCGACCTAGTGCAGCCTTTCTTCATTTCTTTCCTGCCTGTAATGCTTTTCCTTTTCCTTCCCCTCCTTTCTCATCTTCACTCCTTTCCCTCCCCACCAGGGAAATGATGACCCAGGCACTTTATTCCCCTTGTCCCAAGAAACAAACCAACCAACCAACCTGGGACAGTGGAAGCTGTCTTCAAGGCTAGAAAAGGGGAACGCCAGGTATGGTACAAACGGAATTTTATGGGTCGTAAGTATGTTGTGAGGGAATTCCTCCAGACCATCAAGCTAAAAGGAATTGTTCCAATGGGCCTTGATTTCTAAGAAAATCGAGATCAAATTCGCAGCAAATTACCACGCGTAACGTGTCTACTTATACATGTCGGTTACCGCTCAGCGAGACAGCGTGGTGTAATAGGCAACATGTTGCCGGGCGCCGTGGCTCAGCGCGCCCGGTCAGGGGGCTGAACGCCCTCTGTAATAAAAAAAGATGAGCCCCCCATTCAACGAACAACCACGAGAAAACTGAACGAACGACCGCGAACCATGGATCTATCAGATGAAAATAATAAAAAAATATATAAAAAAAGTTGCGAGGCTGTCATGCAGGCGACCTGGGTTCAAGTCCGACATGGGACAATTACTTTTCACACCTGTGCAATGATTGTGCATCATTATGTATTTTCATAACCATTCTTAAGTAAACGTTTGCAGTAAATGGTCAGGATAAAACATGTAACATTCGCTCAATATGTTATGTATTGCACGACGATTATTTTATTCATTTTGTTTTCTCGAAGCACACTTTTAAGGCGATTAAAGCATATTTCGAAATCAGTAAACAGTCTTTTGTTAATGGCTACAATATTTGGGCAACATTTAATACCTATGTTTACAGTTCCTGACCGTGTTGTTTTTATCTCCTGCTATGACGTGTGTACCCACGTGACGCGTCCCAGTGGGCTATTATACTATGGCCAGTCGGTTAGTCATTCGTAGCGTGTCGTTTACTCAAGCTGTAACATAGAAGTGGGTATAAAGGCATATAATTATGCACAATAAAACAAGAGAAATGAAGAAAAGTGAAAAATAAATGACCCGACAGGGAAGATTTTTTTTTTTTTTTTTTTTTTTTGTTATTTTTTTAATCGTTTGACGTTTCATTATTTTTGTTTTTCTTTCTTTATATATTTTTCTTTGCTTAATTTTTAATTTTTTTTAAATATAAAAAGTAGCAATTAAAATTTTTAAAAATTGTTCTGCAGCCGGGTATCGAACCCTGGTCTCCTGGATGGAAGCCTTGCACCTTGCCGATTACAGTACACAATCTCGCTGAGCGGGAAGCGCCATATATAAGTAGACACGTTACGCGTGGTAATTTGCTGCGAATTTGATCTTGATTTTCTTACAAATCAAGGACCATTGGAATAAATCCTTTTAGGTTCATGGTCTGGAGGAATTCCCTCACAACATACCTGCGACCCTTCAAAATCCGTTGGTACCATACTTGGTGGGGTTCCCCTTGTAAGAGTTGGCCAACACCATATTGAATTCCAGCATTACCGATGCAGGGCGCTACGAAATTGTCTTTTTCAGCGAGGCGTCCGGTTACTTTTGATGACATAGTATGCATTTTAACGAGTAGAAGTACTACAGGCACACACTACAACGAATGTTTTGGCCATACACAAATGGCGGAGTGTGCAGTTTGCTGGCTCCACTTTTTCAAGCCGGCCGCGGTGGCCGAGGAGACTGAGGCGCTCCAGTCACAGTCTGCACGGTCACTACGGTCGGGGGTTCGAATCCCCCCTCGGGCATGGATACTTGTGCCGTCCTTAGTTGTAAGTAGTTGATAAGTAGTTTGTAAGTTTAGGGACTGATGACCCCGTAGTTAAGTCCCATAGACTCTACAAACATTTGAACATTGAACACTTTTTCAATGTTAGGGCCTCTCCAGAGATTCTGCCCTCCTAGCAGTGGCGGCTGGTGCTTAGGATGACAGAGGGTTCACTTCTTTGAGTGCCGGATCCTTATACTGCCCCCCCCTCCCCTCTCCCCCCCCCCCCCGCTCGGCGTCCAAAGAGACAGTTTGGCTCACCTCTGCGAGTGGCACAGGGGAAAAGCGCTCCGGTTTGCCCCCCCCCCCCCTCTTTAGATATATTTTCGTTAAAAGATTAATTTTGTTTTGAGGTTAAAACCGAGTAATTTGTTTCTAAAAGATACTGAATGTTGTTCATTTTTCTTTGGTAATAAACACCAATAACATATGAATATGTATATGAACACTAAAGCATAGTAACTGATTACACCGTTAAGGGACTGTAACAGAATGAATTGTTACGATGAAGAGACAAGCTACCTTCGGGTCACGTGACACTGTAAGCAGCACCACCTCCTAACCTTACACATGCGCAAAGGCTGCGCGCACCCATCTCTATTCAAACAGTTACATATTTGTTACAACGAAGAGTATAAATGTCTAAAGATATGTGACAAGTAACACTACAAAAGTCATTGTTGTTCCCGTATTACTGGCAGTCGACGGCGCAACGCGATGCCGCTAACCAGACGGCTATTCTTGCAAGGTATGGAGTAGTGTCTTCTTTATTTTTGATGAACGGATCTTCTGAAAGCTTTTACAGTTGATGCGTCTTTAATTTATAGTTATATTTTACCAAATATGACGTGTTTTTGATGAATCTTCAATGCGTCAAAAACAAATATGAAGGGCGGATGTTGCCTTAATGAAGATTTGCACACGGAGAGGTCTGCAGTAGCTCCATTGTCTTGCTTCGGGACCATTCATGCGTAACCGCCGGAGCCAACACCGTCTACATAGAAGGCCTCACAACAAGTCTGCGTCACGTCACACCTCGCAAGCTCACTGGCTGGCCGCTGGGGCACAGCCCAATGCCTCATAGCTTCAGCCAGTGAGCTTAGGAGGGCAGCCTCTAGGTGTGCTGCGTGACAATGCCTTGTTGTGAGGCCTTGTATCTAGACGGTGTTGCCAGAGCTCGAGTAGCCAGGAGGTGGCGTCTCTACCAGCTCCAACGCCAATGTTAAAAGCGGCGTTTCCTTCGCCCCTCCCTGCCAGGAGCGCCCATATGCTGCCTCCAGGGGGTTCAGAAGTGAATTCGAACCTCAGCCGCGCATGCGCATTGCAACGCTGCTACCACTGCCACGTATATTAAGTGCCTGCGCTACGACTCGTATACGTGCTGTCACCGCGACGTAAAACATTTCTCATGCGGTAAAAATACTTTGAATGTGCATGTAAAATTTGACAGAAGAACGAAACGAAGAATGATAGTTTAAAAATACTTTTTTTTTCAAGACGAGTATTTTTTCTGGGGGTTTACTGAACCATTGAACACATAGGACGCGCCGCCACTGGGTGTGGTGGTGTTTTTCATGGAGGGGGCTTGCACTATCAAACCACAAGCCTACAAACTGCAGAACGATCTGAATAAGATATCACTATGGTGTAAAAATTGCAATTGACTCTAAATAAAGAGAAGGGTGAAGTCGTCCAATTGAGTACGAAAAGAAATCCGTTAAACTTTGTTTACAAGATAAATCAATCAAAAGTGAAGGCCGTGAACTCCAAAAAATACCTAGGAATTACTATTACTTCAGACTTAAATTGGAAAGAACACGTAGGTAATGTCGTGGGAAAGGCGAACCAGAGACTGCGTTTTATTGGCAGAACCCTTAAAACATGCAACAGAACTACAAAAGAAATTGCATACACTACGCTTGTCCGTCCATTTTTGGAGTATTGCTGCCCAGTTTGGGATCCTTATCTGGTGGGTTTGACGGAGGACATCGAAAGAGTCCAAAGAAGGGCAGCTCGTTTCGTATTGTCACGATACAGGGGAGACAGCGTTACGGAAATGATACAGGATCTGGGATGGGAATCATTACAACAACGGCGCTTATCGCTGCGGCGTGGGCTACTTATCAAACTCAGATCGCCAACATTCTCCTCCGAATGCGAAAATATATTGTTCACTCCCACTTAAATACATAGAAATGATCATCAGAAGAAAATACGAGCAATCAGAGCTTGGATGGAGAGATTCAGGTGTTCTTTCTTCCAGCGAGCTATTCGAGAATGGAATGGGAGGTAAATAATATAATGGTGGTTCGATGAACCCTCTGCCAGGCACGTAAATGTGATTTGCAGAGTATCCCATGTAGATGTTTTAAGCAGCTTCTAGCTTCCCACTGTTGAAGAGCAATTCAGCATGACGACTGCATCTTTCAACACGGTCACAATGCACGGCCTGCGGCGTGGACTGGCCTGCACAGATTCCTGACTTGAATTCTATAAAACATCTATAACACATTATGTTTGGAAAACCGACTTCGTGCGACGTCTCACCTCCCTTCAGTGCAGAACTCCGTGAAGAATGGGCTGCCGTTCCCCCAAGAAACCTGCCAGCACCTAAATTAACGAATGCCTGCGAGAATGGAAGCTGTCATAAAGACTAAGGGTGGGCCAACGCCATATTGAATTCTAGCATAACGATCTTGTAAGTCACTTTCAGTCAGGTGTCTGGATATTTTTGATCAACGACTGAAACTACGATAGACACACACTATGGCGAATGTTTTGGGCACTAACAAATGTCCGAGTGCGCAGTTTGCTGGCTCCACTATTTCAGTTCAGGAAAGGTTGGGGAAATGCCAGCCGACTATATTATAACCCCATACTGCTTCAACAAGCCTTTCAATATAACAATTGGAAGTAGGGAGCAGTGGGAGAAAATAGTTCGACTCCGTACAGGGGATTTTGTCTGGTTCACTGACTGGTCAAAATTAGACCAAGGCATTGGGGCCGGGGTATACGAGGTGCAGCCAAGACTGGAGGGCGTCATCTCTCTAGGGAAACTGGCCTCAGTATTCCATGCCGAAATCACTGCCATCAGGGCGTGTGTGGAGGAGAATTTGCCTAGGTGCTACAAAGACCGTAGCATCTATATCTATTCAGACAGCCATGCAGCCCTGAGATCAATGGCAGCTCCTGCAACAAGGTCTAAAATTGTTGCAGAATGTCACAGGGTTCTGGTGGAGCTAGGGGAAAGCAATAGAGTAAAGCTATTGTGGGTCCCTGGCCACTCGGGGATCATTGGCAACAAACATGCCGACAGATTAGCCAGGATAGGGGCAGAGACTCCATTTATTGGACCGGAACCTGTCCTGACAGTCACCAAGGCAATGATCAAATTGGAGCTACATAACTGGCTCAGAAGACAGCGTGTAGAATATTGGACCAAAGTCCATCAACAAAAACATGGCAAGGTAATGATGCCAAAGCCATGTTTTAAAAGAAGCTCTGCAATCCTGGACCTGAACAGGAGAGAGATTAGACTCGTGGTTGGATTGCTGACAGGCCATGGGAATTTCATAAAACATCTACAAACAATGGGGATAATAGAAGAGGACCCTCAATGTAGGATCTGTGATGACGGTGATGAAACTGCATCACATCTACTCTTCGAATGCATTGCATTGGAGAGTAAGAGGCACAGAACATTTGGGACAACTTGACCCGAAGAAATTGTGTGTAATAAAGAACTGGTAAAGGCACTCCTTGCACTGTTCAAGCGCACTGGTTGGCTTTACTAGATATACATGGAGCGATACCGCACAATAAACTTAGCTTCGGTGCGGGTACAAGCCTCCTAGGGTTTTATTTGCGGACGGAGAAGTTAGTACTGCTTCGTCCCACAAGTCCCCTAAAACTTCCACATCCTTGCGGATGCTGTTGCGTAGCAGTGTGCGTTTGTACCGCCCTACAGTACGCACGAGGTGCCGTAGTTGCTGTCCCAAGTCTTTATGGAAAGCATAGAGTTCTGACTAACCTGTTGTCTTCTATAGTTGTGTCCCCAGCGCAGAAGACAGCACACAGGTCGTTGGTTCTTGTACAGCATACAAGTGAGGCTAAAATACGTTCTGTAGAATGGAAGCATAAGAAGCGACTCGCGAGATTTTTAATTGTCAGGGATGCCATTTATTAAATAAATAATTAAATAGGAACAACTTTTGTTAATACGACACGGTCTATGCTGCCCATAGCTCATGTTGAGACCTCGACTGTTATCACTATTACACAAATCTTTACTCACGACCAGCGCAGTCCGGCGCGTATAGTGGTCAGCTCGAGACTGAAACTGCGGCGCGTTGCGAGAGGGCACCTGACGCTCTATTTCGGGCCAAAACAGGGCCGTCGCGCATCTTCTGCAAAACCGCTCTTCTCTTGTTACAATAAGATAAGGCACCTTAAACTTTTTAAATTGACAAAACCTAGCCTGTCCTTGAGAGATATTTCTTAGAAATTCTCAGCTCTGGATAATTAATATTTAGTATATAATAAACAAAACTAATTTCAAAAGAAATCACGTGACGTGAAATGCAGCAGCCTATGCTAGGAGAGTACCAGTAACATAGACGGGCTTTCCCACGGGAACCAGCACCTACTGTGCCATATGCTACTGCTCCCCACCCCACATTTCAACATATGCTGCACTTCTGTCTTTCTTCCGCGTTTAAGACGCGTACGATGTTAGCAAAGAAACGGCCAGCGGCCAGAAATATGAAGTGGCCGTCGGTCAGGAATATCACACGGGCAATGGCGGGTTGGACCAAGACTGTTTTGGCTTCCATGAGAAAATCAATCAATCAATCAATGACGGGTGGGCCAACGCCCTATTGAATTCTAGCATGACGAACATGTAAGTCATTTTCAGCCAGGTGTCTGGATACTTTTGATCAACGACTGAAACTACGATAGACACACACTACGGCGAATGTTTTGGGCACAAACAAATGTCCAAGTGCGCAGTTCGCTGGCTCCACTATTTCAGTTCAGGAAAGGTTGGGGAAATGCCAGCCGACTATATTATAACCCCATACTGCTTTAACAAGCCTTTCAATATAACAATTGGAAGTAAGGAGCAGTGGGAGAAAATAGTTAGACACCGTACGGGGAATATTGTCTGGTTCACTGACGGGTCAAAATCAGACCAAGGCGTTGGGGCCGTGGTATACGGGGTGCAGCCAAGGCTGGAGGGCGTCATCTCTCCAGGGATCAGTGGCAACGAACATACCGACAGATTAGCCAGGATGGGGGTAGAGACTCCATTTATTGGACCGGAACCTGTCTTGACAATCACCTAGGCAATGATTAAATTGAAGCTACGTAACTGGCTCAGAAGACTGCACGTAGAATATTGGACCAAAGTCTATCAACAAAAACATGGCAAGGTAATGATTCCAAAGCCATGTTTTAAAAGAAGCTCTGCAATCCTGGGCCTGAACAGGAGAGAGATTAGACTCATGGTTGTATTGCTGACAGGCCATGGGAATTTCAAAAAACACCTACATACAATGGGAATAACAGAAGAGGACCCTAAATGTAGGATCTGTGATGACGGTGATGAAACTGCTTGACATCTACTCTTCGAATGCATTGCATTGGAGAGTAAAAGGCACAGAACATTTGTGACAACCAGACCCGAAGAAATTGTGTTTAATAAAGAACTGGTAAAGGGACTCCTTGCACTGATCAAGGGCATTGGTTGGCTTTACCAGATATGCAGGGAGCGATACCGCACAATAAACTTAGTTTCAGTGCGGGCAGTGGCGGGTTGGAGCAAGACTGTTTGGGCTCCCCTGAGAAAATCAATCAATCAATCAATGAAGGGTGGGCCAACGCCATATTGAATTCTAGCATGACGAACTTGTAAGTCATTTTCAGCCAGGTGTCTGGATACTTTTGACCAACGCCTGAAACTACGATAGACACACACTACGACGAATGTTTTGGGCACAAACAAATGTCGGAGTGCGCAGTTTGCTGGCTCCACTGTTTCAGTATCAGGGCCTCCCCAGAGATTCTACCCCTCTCGGCTGCCGCACAGGTCGAGACCCTGTTTCCCATCGAGCAGTGGTCCGGTCGGAGCCGAGGCGCGTGCTAGCAGGCGTTCTCGCGGCGCGGCAGGGCGCAATAGCGAGGCAGCGCAAACAGCGGCCGGTAAAACAGTGTGCCAACACGTGTAATTGGTTTGTTCGGCAAACAGCGTGCAGAGTGCCCGCGCCATCGCCCCGTGCGCACACACCACGCTCGCACCTGGCCGACCACGCCCCTCCAGCCAGGGGCAGCCCACCCACCACTGCAGAGCACACCAGCAACAACCTAGCCACTGTACTCTTCAATTACGCGTCCAGCTGTTTACACAAGGTGCACCCGAAAAGTAAGTTTCCCTGTAGGGTAGGGAATGATTTCCGCTATCAGGCGTAATTGAAAATCTAATATACAGGGTGTTTCACTAAGTGTGTTTGCCTCTGTAACTTATAAAATAATAGGTGACGGGAAATTTTAAAGTGGTAGGTCAACACAAGAAATGTTACACTTTCTGCGGAGCTATGAACATAGTTTATTGTATCATTTTCCAAAGAGTTACAGCACGAAAATATATTTTTTTAAATGGAACAATAGTAACATTTTTAGTTCCTTTTGTCCTGCTTTTTACCACAGTTGCTATATTATAATATTATATTGAAGGTATTTCACTTATCTGTCTATGCAAGTGATTTAATAAAATATGCTATTGACATATGCATTTCGCCTTTATTTTGGAAGGCATCATCAGTGGCCTGTAATATATACATGAATATTTTTTTTTTTTTTTTACAAAATTTTTATATTTACATTTCTCAGTATTTTTTAGGTTATCAACAGTTCTGATGCGTTATTTTGGTATAGTATTGATATCTGGATATTGTACTTACAATATTTCATGGATATAGCTTTATATCTGGTGCTCATTGGTTGCTTCCAGCTGTTGTGCTTCAATTCCGTGCATTTTGCTGTTTTTGTTGTTCCAGCACTTCACAGTTAGCACCACTAGGCACATGCCATTTTTGTTTGTGTTCTGTTTTTGTTTTTGTTGGTGTTGCCAACTGTTGGGTATGTGTTTGTCCTATCTTTGCTTTGTGTCAGTGTGTGTGTGTGCCTGTGTGTTATGTGATTGCATAGACGACAGCACCAGATACTGATTTATTAATTATTGATTTTTTTTTTTTTTTTTTTTTTTTTTTTTTTTTTTTTTTTTTTTGTGAATGCAGATTGTGAAGAGGTGTAGAACAGAATTAGAGACAGAAAGATGGAGAGGGGCATGGAGATAGAGACAGTCAAAGATGGGGATTTTGGGAAAGGGAGAGAGTTGTGTTTTTTTTTTCTCTCATTATTATTATTATTAAATTTTTCGTTTGTGTGTGTGTGTGTGTGTGCCAATTCTTTTCTCTCTTTGATTACTTTCTCATGTCTTTGACTAGATTTAGCAGTGAGTTTTCATTAATGTTTGTCTGTTCATTTATTACTTGTTTGTTTTCGGCAATGGCTTTCTGGATATGACAGTTTTCTTGTGTTTGGATGAGGTGTTTGATGTGGTTGTTGGTCCTGATAATTTTCATATCTTGGTCTATATTGGTTGGGTGATGGTGGTGGTGTTTTAAGTGTTCAGCAAATGTGGAGTGGTTTGTTTCATATTTCCAACATCTGATATGTTCTTTGTATCGTGTTTTGAAATCTCTGTTCGTCATTCCTATGTACTCTGCATCACAACTTTGGCATTCAAGTTTGTATATCCCTGATCCTTGGAATGTATCTTTCTTGATTTTTGGTTGTAGATTTGTTTGTAGGGATTGGGAAGTTTTGTATGCTATGTGGAGTCCTTGTTTCTTCAGTATGTTTGTCACTCTGTGTGTTAGTTTGTTTGTGTATGTCATGGTGTACCATTTGGTTTGTTTCTGTGTGGTGTTGTTATTGTGTGTGTTTGTTGTTTGTGGTTGTGTGTTTGGGTGATGTGTATTTTGCTGTTTGTTGGTTTTATTTGAAATGTGTTATTTGTTCCGTATTTGTCTTTTAATTTTCTGATTGAGTTTTTGTATTATTTGTGTGTCGTAACCATTGTTCCTAGTTTTTTCTATCGTGCAATGATTCGTTGAAACCAGCTGCGTCCAAATCAATTTAAACTACATTCCTATCACTGTTAGTTTGGGAGCTACAAACTTTCAAAGTTTAGGGGGCGGAGGCTGCGATAGCGTAGCTGACTGGCCGAGTGGCTGTCCCGTGGGGCACGGCCCACTGTCTCATGACCACCAGCCAGTCAGTTACGCTGTCGTAGCCTCCGCCCCCTAAACTTTGAAGCGTTGTAGCTCCCAAACTAACAGTGATAGGAATGTAGTTTAAATTGATTTGGACGCAGCTGGTTTCAACGAATCCAATGCACGATAGAAAAAACTATTTTTCCATTTAAAAAATTATATCTTTGTGCTGTAACTCTTTGGAAAATGATACAATAAACTATGATCATAGCTCCGCAGAAAGTGTAACATTTCTTGTGTTGACCTACCATATTAAAATTTCACGTCACCTATTACTTTATAAGTTACAGAGGCAAACACAGTGAAACACCCTGTATATAGAAATTAATGTTTCCAGAATGAAACTTTCACTCTGCAGCGCAGTGTGCGCTGATATGAAACTTCCTGGCAGATTAAATTGTGTGCCAGAACCGGGATTCGAACCTGGGACCTTTGCCTTTCGCGGGCAAGCGCCCTACCGACTGTGCTATCCCGACACGACTCACGAAAGTAGGAGGCGAGGTACTGGCGGAAGTAAAGTTGTGAGGCGGCATCGTGAGTCGTGTCGGGATAGCACAGTCGGTAGTGCGCTTGCCCGCGAAAGGCAAAAGTCCCAGGTTCGAGTCCCGGTTCCGGCAGACAATTTTAATCTGCCAGGTACTTTCAATTAATGTTTGTTTGTTTGTCTTTCTGTTCGTATTTTATCCACAGCCATACCGTACGATTGCGATAAAAGTTTGTGAACTCATTACTTGCACTCACGCGAAGATTATAGGCATACTAAAATTAACTTAGTATGACGTACAGCAGAGGATGCTTTACAGTTATACCCGGGCCGCTGAAACTTTGCACTTGACGTTTACAAATAACAAGTGAAGAGCAAGAAGCGCGAGGCGCTAGTCGCTAGTAATGATCCAATCACAGCGCGGTAAACACTTCCGATGGTCACGTGCCGTGACGTCAAAGTTCCCGTGTTGCCGGCTTTGTTCAGTGCTACCGTAAACAACGTTGTGTATGGTGTCTACCGTGTGATTACGTTGTGTGTGCTTTTCTCGCTGCGATTTGTGTTTACTGTGAATGGTTTAACTCGAATTTCAGAGTTCAACTAATTGGATAATGTCACCGAAAAGACGTTTATCTAGTGACAATCCTCTGCGTCGAGATGTGCCGCTTAACAGCCAGGCACTAGAATTGCTGCGGCGAACTCGTGTCATCTACTCCTGGGGCCTTGTTCCGACCTAGGTCTTTCAGGGCTCTGTCAAATTCATCTCTCAGTATAGTATCTCCTATTTCATCTTTACCTACTTCCTCTTCCCTTCCTACAAGATTGTCTCTAAGTTCATTTCCTTTGTAGAGCTGCTCTATGTACTCTTTCCACCTTTCAGCTTTCCCTTTTTTGTTGAGAACTGGTTTCCCATCTGAGTTCTTGATATTCGTAGAAATGCTATTCTTGTCCCCAAATGTCTCTTTTACTTTCCTGTAGCCGGTATCTACTTTTCCCCTTCTTATACATTCTTCTACTGATTTGCATTTGGCTTCTAGCCACTCCTGCGTAGCCATTTTGCACTTCTTGTTGTAAGATTACCGCCCAATAGAAATATTGGTAATTAATAGCATTTGATAATTAAACAGTATGAAGTTCACTGCAAACATTGACCATGCCAATGCACTAAATGTTACACAATTTTAACCTTATTAATTATGGTAGCAATGTATGTACACAGTTGGGTAACAACATTTATAGTTAGGCCATAGGTAGAAATTCTCCACGTTGAGATTTGCTGTGTGCTTGTAGCTGACGGGAGGCCAGCGAGCAGGCCAACGTTGGTGGCTTGTTCCAGCTTAGGATTTTCCAGTTCGTTTCCGGTTAGGGGAGAGAGGGACAATGGCGAGTGCCAGGCACAGTGCAGTGCACAGCGTGAAATAAAATATTCTAATACTACTGGCATTTGAAGTGATACAATGCAGTTAGGAACCTTTAAGGCCCTCATTACAAAATAGCCCGTTGATAAGTAAACGATACATTAGCTGATATAGTCACATCTGGCGTAATATGTTTAATTGACAATGAAAAGTAACAAATTACCAACGAAGACAAGACAGTTACACAACTAGCATGGTAATGTTTGTTTATAAAAATAATATATTAACTATTTCTCATTTTATTTTCAATTAATTTTGTGTATTTTATCTTGAAGTATTCAGTTAAATCACTTATCTGTGATATAAGAAATTGCACGATTATGATAAACAGTACAAAGGATGTTTATACCAATATAAAAACCTAAGAAGAAATTTGTTTAATGTGTAGTGTAATTATTTTGATTTTAAGTAAAGTTTTAGAAATGTATTGGCTGAGCGCTGTACGTTGGCAAATCGGTTAGGACAGCTCACATGGTGAAGTTGATGACGTAGGGGAAAAAACTCCGGCAGTTGAGCTTTTGGCGCGCACGCACGCGAGGGCAGGAAGTGACGAGACGGGAGCACGTGGGGAGGTGGCCGGGCGGCGTCGCTCGGCATCAGTCGGCATGTGGATCGCGAGGTGGAGTTTATAGATTTGTGTGTGGCAATTGCCACGTGTGGTTGCTCATCCTAGACTGCACCAAGGTGAATCGAGTGCTACTGTGTGTTGGTGAATATTTAGCCGGTGGAACAAGGTGTGCATCGCATTGAATTAAAGTGACTGTGATTTGTTCATGTAACACGTGTCTTCGCATAGGCATGAACATAAATGGTGTTTGAGACAGGCACATGGTGTGAAAACAATTTGCGACAAATATTCATTTTGTCTGGGGGCTCACGAGCTATAACTTTATTTGATAAATGTGTCAACGTACAGACGTATCAGCCACAGGGTTCTAATATTGTGAAATAAACAACATAAAGTGAACTTTCACGTGTTTTCAAAAATAGTAGTTAGTACACCCTTTTCTCTCATGAACTTGATTCTATTATGAATTTGTTTTGTTAATCATATGCAGGGAAGGAAAGCTGCGAACGTGTAACATCATCTCCTAGAAAACGAGTCAAACAGTCGCAATCACAGTTCCAGTGTTTTTGCGTGTTTAGGAATTTGGTTCGCAATTGGTGGTTGTGAGTTTTAAAAAATTAATCTTTCCCTATTTTAAACTCTCACCCTGACCTTCACTCTCGCATTGTCAATCTCATTTCTTAGTCATCTATACTCCATTTTGCCTGTTTCATTTACTCCATTTTTATATTTTCTCCTTTCATCAATTGAATTTAGTATGTCCTGTGATATCCAAGGATCTTTTGTAGGTCTTGCCTTTCTATCTATTTTGTCTTCTGTTGTTTTCACTATTTCATCTCTCCCCCCGTTTCTGTCAATTGTTGCCTAAAGCTCTCCCTGAAATTCATATGAACTTCAGGTTCCCTCAATTTATTCATCTCCTTACTTTCTACCTTTCTGCATTTTTTTTTTTTTTTTTTTTTCAGTTTCAGCCTACAGTTCGTGACCAATAAGTTATGGTCAGTCTATATCTGCCCCTGGGTATGTCTTACAGATTAAAACCTGCTTCCAGAATCTATGATTTACCATTATAAAATCTATCTGATACCTTCTGGTGTCTCCTAGTCTCTTCCAACCTTCTTTTGTGATTCTTAAACCGGGTGTTTCTTACAATTACATCATGTTCCGTGCAAAATACTACAAGGCGACTTCCTCTTTCATTCCTTCTGCCAAGTCCATATTTACATACTATTTTTCCTTCTCTTCCTTTTCCTACTACCGAATTACAGTCTCCCGTCACAATTAAGTTTTCCTCTCCCTTAATTGTCTGAAGAATTTCCTTTAACTCCTCATAATTTCTTCAATCTCTTCATCATCGGCAGAGCTAGTTGGCATATAAACCTAAACTACTGTTGTCGGTGTTGGTTTCATATCTATCTTGACAATGATAATGCGATCACTGTGCTGCTCATAGTAGTTTACCCGCATTCCTGTTTTCTTATTCATTATCAGTCCTACTCCTTTGATACCTCCCAAGTGATTTTGTATTTATAATCCTGTACTCAGCCTACCAGAAATCCTGTACATCCTGCCACCGAACTTCACTAATCCTCACTATGTTGGCTTAGGAAATATGGAAGTAAATTAAACCTATGGACCAGGAGGTCTAAATCTGCATAGGAACGTTCTGGGCACAAATAAGGATACAAACAGTACTGGTGTCTATGAAATCAGTTCTGTATGATTGGCGGTAATAGACGGCTATGATTGGTTTGCCATTGGTTGTAATGGGCAGTAGGGGCTGCCGTTTTGGAGGTTTTTTTTTTTTTGTGGTTTTAGGGCGCACAACTGCTGTGGTCATTAGCGCCCAACACTGCCCAAAGTAAAAAAGAACCGGGGTTAGAAATTAAATGGCTTTCGCCATATTTGCACGATGTATAAAAAATAAAACTCTGTTAACCGATTGCGGGTCATCAGCTAAAATGTCAGACAATTCAAATGGGAAACACAGATCATGACGGAGACGGTTAAAAAATGGACATTGCACTAAAAGATGGTTCACAGTAAAAGGTGCATCACAGTGCTCACATAAGGGAGCAGGACCACCACGTAATAAATGCTGGTGGCTAAAACGGCAGTGGCCAATACGAAGCCGGGCTAGAACAATCTCCTCTCGGCGGGAGGGTCGAGATGACGTTGACCAGATATCAGGCACAGGTTTAATGGCTCGCAATTTGTTCCCTGACAGGGATGACCAATGTAGATACCAACGGGAGATAATACGCTGGGAGATACCAGCGCGAAGGTCATCAGAGCTGGTGGAAAAGGTAGATAGCCGAGGAAGGAGAACTGCTTCCTTGGCAGCCATATCCGCAGCCTCATTCCCCAACACTCCCACATGGCCAGGGACCCACAGAAACGTCACCGTAGTTCCGCTCGTTGAAAGAGAAGTAAGGCAATTGCGGATGCTTTGTACCAGGGGATGGGCCGGATATAGGATGCGAAGGCTCAACAAAGCACTCATAGAGTCCGAGCAAATGACAGTCTTACTGAGCGAGTGGCGCCGGACGTATTGTGTGGCTTGGTATAATGCATACAGCTCAGCTGTAAAAATGGAACTCCACTCAGGAAGACGATATTTAAAAGAGACGTTACCAAGTACAAAAGCACACCCAACACCCTGGTCTGTCTTTGAGCCATCAGTGTAAATGAACAAATTGTCATCAAATTTAAACCGGAGTGCGTGAAATTCTCTCTGGTAGACGAAACGAGGTGTGGAGTCCTTTGGAAGAGAATGAAGATCAAAGTTAACACGGACTTCGGGGCTTCGCCACGGTGGAGAGGTGCTCTCTCCAGTCGAGAAGATAGCAGGCATTGTAACGCCAAGCTGGCCGAGTAGCGAACGCAAGCGTACTCCCGGTGGTAGCAGAGCAGACGGGCGCAGAGTGAAGAGACTGTCAAGTGAGTCGTTAAAAAAAACTGCGTACGTCGGGTGTCCTCGCATGGACGACAAACGACTAGCGTAACGGCTAAGCAGGAGTTCCCGACGGTAAGAAAGGGGTAGTTCGGCGGCCTCGGCATAGAGGCTCTCAACGGGGCTAGTATAAAACGCTCCTGTCGCCAGACGGAGACCGTGGTGGTGGATTGTATTAAGGCGGCGCAGTATGGACGGTCGAGCCGAAGAATAAACGATGCTACCATAGTCCAGTTTGGACCGAACTATGGTGCGATACAGATGGAGGAGAGTAGACCTGTCAGCTCCCCACGAGGTGCCACTTAACACCCGCAGCACATTGAGAGAGCGGGTACAGCGAGCTGCCAAACGGGATATGTGGGGAGACCAACTTAACTTCCTGTCGAGAACAAGTCCCAAGAACGTCGTGGTATCCACAAATGGAAGTACTATGGGGCCCAGACGAAGGGACGGGGGAACGAACTCCTTCCGCCGCCAGAAGTTCATGCAGACTGTCTTGTCGGCTGAGAATCGAAAGCCAGTGTCCATACTCCACGCGTGGAGATTGTCTAGGCACCGCTGGAGGCGCCGCTCCAGGAGACCCGTTTGCTCAGAGCTGCTGTAGATCGCGAAGTCGTCAACAAATAGGGACGCCGACACTCCCAGTGGAAGGTGATCGGCTATAGAATTGATTGCCACTGCAAATAAAACAACGCTCAGGACCGAGCCCTGGGGGACTCCGTTCTCCTGATTAAAAGTGCTCGATAAAACCGAACCAACACGCACTTTAAAAACACGGTCTGTTAAAAATTCGCGGATAAAAATTGGCAGGCGACCCCGAAAACCCCATGTATGCAGAGTGCGGAGGATGCCCATCCTCCAGCAGGTGTCGTATGCCTTTTCCAGATCAAAGAACACCGCTACTGTCTGGCGCTTCCGTAAAAAGTTATTCATTACTGAGGTAGATAGGGCAACAAGATGATCCACCGCAGAACGGTGCTTGCGAAACCCACATTGGACATTAGACAGGAGATGTCGCGTTTCAAGCCACCATACCAGGCGCCCGTGAATCATGCGTTCCATCACCTTGCATATGCTACTGGTGAGGGAAATGGGGCGGTAGCTGGAAGGGAGACATTTGTCCTTCCCAGGCTTTGGTATGGGAATGACTATGGCTTCACGCCAGCGTCGCGGAAAGGTGCCTTCTATCCATATGCGGTTGTAGGTGGCCAGTAGGAAGTGCAAGCTCGTTGGTGAAAGGTGTTGCAGCATCGCCACGTGAATGCCATCTGGTCCTGGAGCGGAGGACCGCGAAGACGAGAGTGCGTGGTGAAGCTCTCGTACAGTAAACTCGGTATTGTAGCATTCACGGTTCTGAGAGGTAAAGGGCAATGGAGTCGCCTCCACCGTCCGTTTCCTAGCTAGGAAAGCGTCAGTGTAATGTGAAGAGCTAGAGACCTCTGCAAAATGTCGACCCAGTGCGTTGGCTATTTGTGGAGGATCGATGACGGTGTCAGTTGCGACACACAGACCGGGAATTGGGGAATGAGCCATAGTTCCCGAAATTTTTCGAAGGTTACCCCAAATGATGGAGGAAGGGGTAGACATATTAAAAGAGCTCGTGAATGAGCGCCAACTGGCGCGTTTACAGTCGCGAAAGAGGCGACGACAATAGGCCCGCAGCCGTTTGTATCGGATGCAGTTGTCGAGCGTGGGCCGTTGTTTGAAGATTCTAAGGGCACGTCGCCGTGCTCGCAGAGCGTCACGGCATTCCGCGGTCCACCACGGGACAAGGGGACGACGTGCGTGGGAAGTCTTGCAGGGGATGGAACATTCTGCGGCTGTCAGAATAACTGTGGTAATGTGTTCCACTTGGTCGTCTATACTAGGATAATGGTAAGTACCAAAATCCGCCAGTGACGTGTAGAGCTCCCAGTCCGCTTTCGTTAACTGCCAGCGGTGTGGATGCTCAAGGGTGTCAGGCATCATTAGGTGAATTACACACGGAAAATGATCGCTCGAATGTGTGTCTGAGAGAGCAGACCATTCAAGACGCCGTGCCAGCTGAGCAGTGCAGATAGCTAGATCTATATGGCTGAAAGTATTTGTGGTGTCTGAAAGATAAGTTGGTTCACCAGTGTTAAGGCAGATGAGCTGAAGGTGGTTCAGTATATCTGCCAGGAGGGAGCCCCGTGGACATGGTCGTGGGGAGCCCCAAAGGGGGTGGTGGGCATTGAAATCTCCCACCAACAAAAACGGACGCGGAAGCTGGTCAATAAGATCTAGGAGATCTGATCTAGTGACGGGAAAAGAGGAAGGAGCGTAAATATTGCACAGTGTGAAGACAAATCCAGGAAGGTATATCCGGACAGCAACAGCTTGTATTGGAGTACACAAAGGGACCGGTGTACTGTGTACGTCATCCCGAATAAGCAACATTACGCCCCCGTGGGCTGGAATTCCTGCCACTGGAAGAAGGTCAAAGCGAACGGTAGTGTAGCGTGGGAAAGTAATTCGAGTACCAGGGAGCAATTTTGTCTCCTGTAGAGAGAAGATGATCGGATGATATGTTCGCGTTAAAAGCTGCAGTTCTGTCCAATTCGACCGGATACCACGAATGTTCCATTGAAGAATATCCATAATGGGATAAAATGAGATGAAGGTGGACATCAGCCCGACGAAGGCGGCGGGCCACAGTGCGAATGTTCGCAACTGGTGGTGTCTGAGACAGGAGGGTCTTGCTCCATATTCTCAGAGGTTACCACAGCAGCTGCGTGAGTGTGGTCGGCAGCCCCATCTTTGGCTGATGCACCTGGAGAGACTATAGGCTTCCAGGGGATGCCATCGTCACATTGTGAGGTAGGAGGGGGGAGAGTTTTCCCCCTATTTGATTTCTTGGAGCCCTGGTGAAGCTCTTTGGTTGGCTCAGATGTTTTGGTAGGGGTGCGGAGGAAATCCTCGCGCGAATGCTCTTTCTTAGACTTTCGCGTCTCTATCTGTGGTTTCACAGCTGAAGATGAAGATGAAGACTTGGAAGAGGTACTCACACTTTTCGTTGAACGTGACGCCGTTGTCAATGTAGACTGTTTGACAACTACTGTCGTAAACTGTAGGTCACAAGTCTGTGTGGCCATATCCCGTGTTGTTGGAGGCGTTGCAACTACAGTACTGTAGTTACCACGCGGCGGGGTCTTGGGCTTACGACTGGCGTACATCTTACGTGCAACTGGTATGGGAACCTTTTCCTTTACACGGATTTCCTGGATGGCTCGTTCATCGGCAAACACGGGACATTCCCGGGAGGAAGCAGCATGATTCCCGTTACAATTGATGCAATGAGGGGACGGTGGTGGACAAATCCCCTCATGGGCCTCTTTACCACAGGTGACACATATGACTGGGTTCTTGCAAGACTGGCTTGTGTGGTTAAATCGATGGCACTGATAACACCGAGTAGGGTTAGGGATATAAGGTCGTACTGTGATGACCTCATACCCTGCCTTGATCTTCGGCGGCAGAGCCACTCGGTCGAAGGTCAGAAACACTGTGCGAGTGGGCACTACAACATTGTTCTCTTTTTTTGTCACCCTGTGTACTGCGACGACGCCTTGAGCTGCCAGATATTCTTTCAGTTCATCCTCAGTCAGACCGTCCAAACTGGCCGAGAAGACTACCCCTCGGGAATAATTGAGGGTCGGATGGAGCTCAACACGAACCGGGTAGCTGTGGAGCAGAGTAGCCTTAAGCAGCCGCTGTGCCTGGGAGCCACTTTCTGTTTCTAACAGTAGTGTTCCATTACGTAGGCGGTTGCAGCTCTTAACTGGGCCGGCAATGGCATCAACCCCTTTTTGAATAATAAATGGGTTCACCGACGAAAAGGATTGTCCTTCCTCAGTACGGGTCACCACAAGGAACTTTGATGTCTGTAAATTTTTCTGTTCAGACACACTATTGTCTAGTACATCAATTTCTAAAGACTCTTTACATTTTCTTTTTTTTAGAACCATCGCGGTTGTATCCCCCACGATTGCCAGTGTCTCCGATGGCACGCTCCTTCCTGCTGGGGGCCCCTAATGGAAGCACACCCGCCTTGGGTGATTGTTCACACCCCAGGTCACACCTCCCGATCTACAGACGGAGGGACCAATCGGCGAATCGGGAAGGTATCAGCGCAGGCAATCGCCCCTCCCCTGGCCTGGCCTTAACCAGGGGGTACGCACGCACCCTACATGCCAGCCCGGGGCTGGGACTTACGCATTACCCAGTCACCCATATGGGTGGCCTTCAAGTGCGTACAGGGAGGAGGAAGAGAGAAATAGTAGGAGGAGAAGCCTCAAACGCAGACGCGGAGGCAAAGAAAGAGGTGAAAGAAGACTGTAAAGCCAAAAGGGTCAGAACTTCGGTTCCCCGAAGGATGCACAGACTCGGTCCCCAAGAGAGGGGAAAAGGACAGTAGAAGAAGCGTCATGTAGCACGGAAAGGAAAGAGTGCTACAAAGGCTGGGGCCCCGTGCTCGCCACGCACGTACTCACCACAGAGCGGTGAGTCCCCTGAGGGGCCGTTTTGGAGTGTCACTGTTTATCAGTCGCCTAGAGCGGGCCGCGGCGAGCCGGCGCTCTGTGTACTAGAGATCTGCACCTCGCTCGGTTGCTCGCTCGAATCGCGTGATACACGTCGTTCTATGACAGTCCGACAGGTGTCGGTACTGCAGCTTGCGGCAAGGCGTGTGGCTGCGCTCGACTTCCTCCACGCTCGTTCGAGCGGGGCACTCTCGACCGGCCCGACCGTCCACACTGCCCGCTCGCCACTCGGTCGCCCACCGCAGCGCCACTCGAGTCCAAGGCGAGTGTCGGGAGCAAACTAGATGCTTGAGAATACATCCTAACTGAGAAATTTGGAATTTTTTCCTTTCCCGGGTGCTTCGAAAGCTGTTCTCTCGATCCAGTTGAATTAGCCATTCAGTTTCGCATTTTATACGTTACCATATATGTTATTATGCGTGATTAACATAAAGTTTCGGTGCTAAGATCATTTACTAAATGAGTTTTCCAGGATCTTTCTTTCTTTCTTGTTCCCATTTTGCGGACTGTTAGTGCCTGTTTAGTGGTAGGTGTTACTTGCCGTCTTAACGAGGAAGTGATTGTATTTTATATCCATTCCTCTTATCACTCTCAAGTCCTGGAATATTTTTTCCGCCTTTTATATTGATATTAAATACACGATATTGATGTAAACCCTTCAGGTTAGTTTTGTGCATCTCTCTCTCTCTCTCTCTCTCTCTCTCTCTCTCTCTCTCTCTCTCTCTCTCTCTCTGTTGCACCTCGTTAATATATATTCCCGTAGCATTTTGGCACTGTGCGTGGTTGCTGTGCCTCTACCTTTTTCGAGTGAGTCCTTAACGGGAATTTTTCCAGTTGCAACATTCTTATATCTCCCACTGCCACTGTCGTGTTTCTTATCCACATAATAAAGAACGTATGCAAGCTTTTGTGCAATATATAGGATCCTCGCTTTCTTTCGTGTCTTGATAAGAGATCGGCCTAGGTACTTTGCAGGGGGAGTGAGAATTAGGGGGACAGCTCAAAAAATTATTTTGATTTTATCGAAGTTGAATCTATGGAATTGTCTTTTATCAAAAGATACTTTCATACCAAACATCATTAAAATCGCTTCTCTAGTCTCTGAGTTATCGCCATGTTTCTATTTTAGCGACAATTTTGGAGGGACCGTTTCACCCCTTAAATATGTTTCTCCGCCGCTAAAAAATAAAACGTGTCCCATAGTTTTTCATGTATTATAACATATGCAAATTTCATAAAAATCGGAGAGTGACACTTGGGCCGGTTTCCTTGTGAGTACAGCGGCAGCACTACGCTGTGCGGCCTCTGCCCGCGCCGCCCCACGCAGCATCGTTCGAGTGTCAACACGCTCGCTGCGAGCGTAACACACTCGGCGCGCCACCGCCGAGCGTTGCGCACTCGACCGAGTACGAGCGAGCGAAACCGGCGATTTGCAGACCTCTACTGTGTACCATATGGCCGCTGTGGTCGCCCGCGCGCTTTTGCGAGTCTCTTTGTGCGCGCTGCCCCCTCATAGTGCTGTTATACTGCTGGCAGCCAGAACGCCGGAAGTCTGTAGACATATTCTCTATTCATGCTGGTGGGTCTTCTCTGACCTTCCTTCTCATAGTAAATTGTTGTTTGCAGTGGCGGCTGGTGATAATTTGCTACTATGCTGCAGCACACTGTAAATATATTGCTAAAATTATGCCATTTCTCTTCTAAAGCAAGCGAGAAATCGCTGTAAAATGACATCCTTTCTCTTGGAATGCGATCCAGATATCACACTAAAATTATGCCAATTCCCTTCCAATATGTATTACAATGCTACTAATAAAGATGAAAACGCATTTTGGAGTGCTCTCGCCACGATAGCTGGAAACCAGCTCCGTGTGCTGGTACGTGCGCAGAGAGGCGGCGCAGTCGTCTGTTCGCTAGTGCGCATGCGCAGATGTGACGTCAGGCCTGGCGACTCATGTGTGCTGAGACCGACTGCAGCACCAAATCAATATTTCTCTTCGCACTGCGTGTAACGGATGCGGAAGAATAGTATATGACGAATATTGCCGCATACAGAGTCAAATAGCGCGCTGGCTCAGGCGTCTTGCGTGTTTTCTCTCAAACATACTTGTGTGAGGCTCGTATTCAAATACCTCTGAGTCCAATTTTTAATTTCTGTAAATAAAACAACAATCACAAACAACATTAGTAATGTAGAGCCAACATGCGAGTGAAACTGCGCTTTTCAGCCAAGCAGTTTAATAGGTCACTTGTGTAGAATGCAGATGACTTGGTGCGGATATTGCTAAGCTCCGTTATTTCCATTGTCAATCGCGCTTTTTATTTTACTATATTTTGTTTCCTGTTTATTTTTGTAATATTGTAGCACACTGGTCAAATTTTGTACGAGCCGCCACTGGTTGTTTGGCCAGTACGCATGCTTCACTGAAAAATAATTGTTTCCCACACTAAAGGCGGGCTAAGGGGGCGGGGGAGGCAGAGGGGGCGGACCGCCCCTTGTCTCCCGTCTTGGGTGTGGGTTGGTTTTTTTTTTTTTATTTATTGCGCTTGTCATCTTGTTCTGCTGGGGCCTCCCAAATCTCGAAAGCTATTTTTTCAGACTGTCCTGTGCGTCTCGTCCTGGAAGGGGCCTCCAGTTCCTTTTCATAGTAATACATGTATTTCCAAGTGGACTGGGGGACTCCTTTTGTTACGCCGCCGTCCGGGGCCTCCAAGAGGCTTAGTCCGCCACTGTCCCACACTCCTTGTGATGCTCAGACACCGCTGACTTGGTGTGTGGTCCAATTCGGATATACTTTTCGTGTTCAGATATTCTTGAGCTGATTGGTCGCCCGGTCCCACCTATGTAGGCCTACACCAGTCCACACTCGCAACTGATTTCATAGAATGAATCATTTTATTATGTAAAGTAAAAGAAAAAAAAGTGGCTTAATACACTCTGCTAGAAATAACCTGCGCCAGAAGGGCGATATTCACCAATGACATGAACAGGGCTGAATAAACAGGGAAGCAACGCCGGAAGGGCGATCTTAAATAGAATATATGCCGGAAGGGCAAATTTAAATAAACAGGAGTCCATAAGGCAAGATACAACTATCACCAACTTTTACTACTTAAAGGCAAGGTTTCACTACAACATAGGTGCACTCAACACGAATACCAATTACACACCACCCAAGGTGGCAATACAAGGCACATGATGCTAGGCTAAATGCTTAGCAGTGTGACAATGCAACTTACACAGGCTGCCTAGAACGGATAAGACACAATAACAATTCGCGATTTCAATTCACTGCACTGCCAGATTAGGATGGCACCAAGATCAATATAAATATATATCTCCTGACAGCAGATGAGAACTCCAAAAGGAAGCAGGGCAAGAGGCACCGAAAGGGACAGGAAGGGATCGCCTAAACTACATTCATATGGCGGCTCACCTACGAGCGGAAATGATTCTGCTCAAGATTTAAAAAAACAGCCCGTTCCTGGGCAGTTGACAAAAAGCGACCGGGCACAAGCCAGAATTCCCCAGTGGCACTCAGCGGTTCAATTGTTAAATCTTAAAGAGAAATGAGTTTCGTACTAGAAGAGTGCACAACCAACAGATCGCACTCACTACGCACTACGAGAGAGCAGAATTTCATGGGTTAAACCCAACACACAAACATAAGGACGCGGACATGAAGGGCAGGCACTCCTGGGGCCGACTACAGGCCTTGAAACAAATCACGACACGTTTAACACACGGCAGGCGACCTCGCCAGGTCTCTCCAAGAAGAAGACAACATATCACACCTGGATCAGCAAAGGCCAAAAGGAGAAGAAAGGCACACACAGATCTTCAGAAAACCTCCTGGAAAGAGTACCTAACTTAGCACATCCAGACGCTGCAGGCGCAGGCAGATATGTGAGCGTCCGATTCAGCACACCAGGGTGAATCGGTTTATCCACAACATCGGGTGACGAAGGTTGCCATCGATGCAGTCAGCTCAGTCGGCGGCGGCGGAAGGATATCACACAACAGTACTCAAGCAATTAACATGTCGGACGACGCGACATCTCCTCCCGGGGACAACTCCGGCGTGGCCTAACGGTCCTCGTAGTACCACTAGCTACGTAAACAGGCCATGGTCATGCGGCCGCGCTGACACTGCTCACTCCCCTCGTCCAACCTTCAGACTGCGGACGATAGAACCCGGAAAACCGACTGACTGCTCGCCGCTCAGCGCGGCAGCTATAGACCGCTTCAAAGAGGGAGCGCTGCAGCGCGCAACAAGAGGTCACTAACCCTAAAGCTCTATACAGAGCTTTAACTAACCCGCGTGTGAGGCGCCATCGCCGGCAGGCACAGGAAGGCCAGTCGATAGCTAACATGAGCAAACGAAAGAAGATGGAAAGCACGAAACAGACCAAACAGGAGCCGGCACGGCTCATTGATATTTATACAACATATACCCTGTAATCTCGTAGGCTTTCCCGGCCCTTCGTTGACGTCTCGTGGTCTCAGGTGTACTGCTGGTGGTGGTCCGTGTCTTCCCAACACGATATTTCGACGTTGTAGCTTGGCGTCTTTTTCATGTTTTCCCTGAGACAGATTGGCAAGCTGACTATGTCCCCTATTTATGCGTAGGCAGTGTATGGTGTTCCTATGTGGCCCGCACCTACTGCGCTCCACTGTGGGGGCAGAATCTGAATTACGATGTTCCGTCGTCGGTCCGCGCCCGGTGGCAGCCACCTCATGGCGCTCCGCAAAACGTCCTCGCCTGCCCTGAGCGTTCCTAGCACTTTTTGGGGCGAACATTCTGCTGTTGGTGATCGCTACAGAATGTTACCGTAGCCGGCTTGCTCTCCTGGACGTTGGGGTTCGGTGTGAGCCTGCGAGGTATGCTTTCTGCCACATCAGGCTGCTCTGGGATAGCATGTTACGTCCGCGCACGCTGCTGCTATTACTCAGGGAACTGGCTGTTGTCTGGAACTCACTGCTTGTGTGGAGGAGGCCGCTTTCTTTCGTTGCTTATGTAGCAGTTCCAGAGGCGAATTCTATGCCGTACTTAGCTGATATCCCACATCCCGGTTTATCAAGTGCTCCCCCATCTTAATTTCAATTGCCTCCATTATGATAATATCCCAGAACCTGGGGGTTTGAGCCAGGATCCTAGTTTTGTAATAATGTATGGTATGATCCAATTCCAGGCAGTATTCGGCTATGGCAGACTTAGAGGCCTGTCTTAATTTTGTATGTCTTTGATGCTCCTTTCATCTGATTTCAACAGTTCTGGTGTTGTAACCTGTTGTTGTTGTTGTTATGATCTTCAGTCCGGAGACTGGTTTGATGCAGCTCTCCACCCTACTCTATCCTGAGCAAGCCTTTTCATCTCCTCATAAGAACGACAACCCACATCCACTTGAATCTTCTTACTATATGCGTCTCTTGGTCTCCCTCTGCGATTTTTATCCCACACACTTCCCTCCAATGCTAAATTTACGATTCCTACCAAGTGATCCCTTCTTTTAGTCAGCGTATGCCAAAAATTCCTTTTCTTACCAATTCTGTTCAGTACCTCTTCATTAGTTACGCGATCTACCCACCTAATCTTCAGCATTCTTCTGTAACACCACATTTCAAAAGCCTCTATCCTCTTCCTGTCCGCACTGCTTATCGTCCATGTTTCACTCCCGTACAAGGCAACACTCCACACAAATGTCTTCTGAAAAGACTTAAATTAATATTCGATGTTAGCAAATTTCTCTTTTTCAAAAATGCTTTTCTTCCCATTGCCATTCTGCATTTTATATCCTCTGTACTGCGACCATCTTATGTTATTTTACTACCCAAGTAACAAAACTCATCTATCACCTCCATTGTTTCGTTACCTAATCTAATTCCTTCAGCATCGCCTGATTTTCTAAGACTGCATTCCATTATTTTTGTTTTGCTCTTGTTAATGTTCATTTTACTTGCTCTCTTCAACACACTGTCCATTCCATTCAACTGCTCTTCCAGGTCCTTTGCTGTCTTTGACAGAATTACAGTGTCATAAGTTGTAACCTATGTAAGACATATTGCAGTCACACAGCATGTGTTATATACCCATTTTCGTAACCCCAAATCATGTCTGACCCTCCTGATGAGTATCTTAATCTTGTTTGCAGGGCAGAATACCCTTTGATTTTATCTTTCCTCAATATTCTGCTGATTTTGGCAGATAGAGGCCCTGCATATGGTAGTAAGACTACCTTCCCGGTCACCTCTTCTTCTCCTGTTGCATGAGGGTGTCTGGTGGGGTGCAGCACTTTATGGATGTCTCTGGCTGAGTAACCGTTGTTTGTGAACGCTCACTGAAGATGATCCAACTCTGCTATCAAGTTGTCTGAGTCCGAGGGAGTTTTAGCTCAGTGTACTAGTGTTCTCAGCATCCCATTCTTCTGTGCTGGGTGATGGCAGTTGTCAGCCCATAGATATAAGTCAATTGTTCGTTTCCTGTATACACTGTGGCCTTAATGTGCCGTCTGTCTTCCTTTTCTCCGCGATGTTCAGGAACGGAAGTTGACTCTCGCTCTTTAGTTCCATGGTGAACGTAATGTTGGTGTGTCTTGAGTTCAGATGTTCCAAGAACTCATCCAGCTTATTCTGCCATGTGGCCAAAGACGAATGTGTCTACATATCTGAAGAAACACATTGGCTAGTAGGCAGCAGTTATTAGTGCCTCATCCTCGACTGTCTCCATGAACAAATTTGCCCCTTATCTCAGTGGTAGCACATCTGTTCATGGAGACATTCGAGGAAAGAGACACTAACAACTGCTACCTACCAGCCAACGTGTTTCTTCAGATATGAAGATCACACGTTCGTCATTTGGTTACACGGCCGGAATAGGCTGGATGAGTTCCTGGACCATCTGAACTCAAGACACACCAACAATACGTTCACTATGGAACTAGGGAACGAGAGTCAACTTCCGTTACTGGACGTCCAGGTGTAAAGGAATACAGACGGCACATTAGGTTACCGTGAATGCAGGAATCAAACAAAAATTGACTTATATCTACAGGTCGACAACTGCCATCACACAGCACAGAAGAATGGGGTGCTGAGAACACTAGTACACCGAGCTAAAACTCCCTCCGACTCAGACAAATAGATAGCATAGTTGGATCATCTTCAGCGTGTGTTCACAAACAATGGTTACTCATCCAGACACATCCGCAAAGCACTACACCCCACCAGACGCCGTCATGCAACAGGAGAAGAACAGACCGGGAAGGTAGCCTTCTTACCATATGCAGGGCTTCTATCTGCTAAAATCAGCAGAATATTGAGGAAAGACAAAATCAAAAGGGTATTCTGCCCTGCAAACAAGATTAAGACACTCTTCAGGGGGATCAAAGATGATTTGGGGTTATGAAAACTGCTGTATGACTTACATAGGTCAAATCACCAGAACCGTTGACATAAGATGTAAGGAGCATCAGAGACATACCAGATAAAGACAGGCCTCTAAACCCGCTATAGCAGAACACTGCCTGGAATTGGACCATACCATGAATTTAAGACAAAGCTAGGGTCCTGGGTCAAACCCCCAGGTTGTGGGATAGTATCATAACGGAGAAAATTCAAATTAAGATTCGGGGAGCACCTGAAAAAAAAACGGAAGGTGGGATATCAGCTAAGTACGGCATGGAACCCGGCTCTGGAACTGCAACATAAGCTGCCTTCCCCTCACAACCAGCCAGCACCCAGATTAATTGCGGCAGCGTGCGCAGACGTAACACACCATCCCCAGAACAGCCTGATGCGGCGGGAAGCATACCTCTGCGGCTCACACCGAACCCCAACGTCCAGGAGGGTAGCCCAGCCATGATAACATTCTGCAGCGGTCACCAACAGCACAAGGATCACCCCAGATGTGGTAAGAACGCGCATGGCGGGCTCACTCACTCTTCCTCATGTGATCGGCCTTTAGGTCGTGGTTTGTGGTGTGTAGAAACCTTAGATTTTAACACGTAAGCTAAATAAGGGACGATCCCGTAAAATATGGGATATCTGGTCACTCTACCCTAGCTTCACCAGAGCCCTGTGACATTCTGCAACAGTCTTAGATCTTTTTGCCGGAGATGCCAGTGATTTCGCTGCCTGGGTGAATAGTTGTAGCTGCTACAGTCTTTGTAGCACCTACGCAAATTCTCCTCCACACATTCCCTTCCACAGTGAACTGGATATTCTTGTTAATGGAGTTGAGGTGGTGTAGAAACTCCGAGAACTTATCAATTCCATGAGGCCACACTACAAAAGTGTCATCAACATACCTCCAAAATTCCATTGGTTTATGGGCTGAAGATTCAAGTGCCCTTTGCTTAAAGTCTTCTACAAACAGGATAGAATAGGATAGGGGGGTTTTGGTCGCACAACAGCTAGGTCTTCAGCGCCAGACAAATTTAAAAAATGAAGAAGCAAGGAGTGTGAACAAACAAAGTAAAAGAAAAGAGAGCAGTATCGTGAGCAACTGACGTAAAATACAAAAAGTTAACGTTAGAGGTGAGAGTAAGAATAGAAAAACAAATAAGCAGACGACCATAGCTGGGTGACCACAGCGATAAAAAGGTTGAGCCAACCACTCTGCAACGTATTAAATTCTCCAGCCTAAAAGCTTAGGTCAGAGTTGAGACAAGTCACAAAAGTGTAAGTCTTTCTTCACGCCATCTTCGTCGTTCCCTAAAAGTGAAGGCAAATCTGCACCAAGATTCGCCACTACCCTCTCTGAATGATATAAAAGTCACACTCAATTCAAATGTGGCGGACAGTGATCTGTAGGACACAGGTATCACAGACTGGGGGATCGTCTCGTTGGAATAGAAAACCATGTGTAAATGGGCAGTGCCCGATTCGGAGGGCGACTTCATCCCTCCTGATAGGCTACGAGAAGGAGCATCATGGACGGACAGTAGGCTTCAGCAACCGCAGTTTGTTATTTGCCACTGAAAGCCATTCTCCCTCCCATAATTTCAGAGACCGCTGCCGTAACAAAGCTTCAATATCCTGCAAGGGAATCGGGCACAGTGCCACTTCAGGTGCTCTGCAAGTCTCTTTGGCAGCTCGATCAGCCTCTTCAATCCCCAGAATACCAGCATGCCCAGGTACCCAGCAAAACGATACCACCTTCCCACGACGTTGGATGAAGGATAGTTCATCCTGGATTTGTTGCAGCAGAGTCACAGACGGGAATAGCTCTTGTAGTGACTGCAGTGCACTTAGGGAATCAGAGCAAAGCAGAAATCGTTTTCCCTGCATTCGACCTATCAGCTGTAGTGCCATGAAAATAGCATATAGCTCTTCCGAATAAACGGAAAAGTATTTGGGGAGTCGAACCTTAACAACACGGTTGGGGAACACAATGGAACAACCGACTAAGTCCCCGTGCCTGGGCCTCTAGAGACGCCATGGGGGAACCTACTCCAGCCACATTGTAGAACATTAAAACCAGCCAACCCCATTTCAAGAAGGCAATCCCTCGCACGAATCCCATACGGTCACATCGCTCGTTGCCGATTATGAAAGAGCTTCTCCAATGAAGGCCGAGCAATGGTATGGTATGTCAGTGTGGAAGGTGTGGACAGCAACATGTATGCATGGCACCATGAGCAGCCGTCGCCTGATGCACAGTGACGGCTCTGCAGCCTCAGCACAGAGACTTGGGACGGGGCTCGTCCTAAATGCCCCAGTTGCCAGCCAAATCCCTGCATGGTGTATCGCATCCAACGTCTTTCAATAAGATGGCCGTGCAGACCCGTATACTATGCACCCACAATCAAGACGGGATCACACGAAAGCTCTATAAAACTGAAGCAAACCGGTTCTGTCAGTGCCCCAAGAAGTATGACATTTTAAAATTGACAGTGCTTTAAGGCACCAGGTCTTCAGGTCCTTAAGGTGTGGTAACCATTTAAGTTTACTATCAAATGTGAGGCCCAGAAACCACACTGTGTCTTTACAAGTGAGCACAGAGCCCCTCATCCGCAGACCAGGGAGATTAAAAACAGTACGTGAATGGATAAAAAGGGCACATACAGACTTCTCAGTGGAAAAATTAAAACCAGTCCTCCTTGCCCAGTCATCCAATAGTTGAAGAGTCATTTGCAACTGATGTGTAGTTGTTGCTAGATTGGATGAAGAGCAAAAGTTTTCACGACAGAAGTAATACTGTTAATGGCTATTGCAAACAAGGTCTCACTTAAACCACTACCCTGAGGGACTCCATTCTCCTACTCAAAGCGATCAGAAAGGGCGTCTCCCATTCAGCATCTAAAATAACGTGGAGAAAGGAATGATTGCATAAATTAAGGAAGATAACCACAAAAACCCCAGTCATGGAGCTGCCTGAGGATAAGATGCCGCCAAGTAGTATCATAGGCTTTGTCATTATCGAAAAATACCCCCAGAAGGTGATGTCAACGAAAGAAAGCCTATTGTACGGCCGTCTCCAGGAGGGCCAGGTTATCAAAGGTGGAGCATATCTCCTGAACCCACGCTGAAAGCGGCTGAGAAGCTGCCTAGATTCCGGCATCAAGACAAGGCGGCAGTTGACCATCCGCTCTAACGTCTTCCCCACACAGCAAGTCAGAGCAACACTACGATAACCACTTTTTTTTACCAGCTCTTTATTTTTCCCATACAACATAGTGACATTCTGTGACAAGATATAACACAATTTCAATCCGCATACAAATAATACAATGCCAATTATGCTTGAAAAACACAACATACACACAGAAAAGAATTTCACGCAAAATATATTATTTTTCTTGATGCTCGTATTTGTTATGCAGTCTTGAACAAAACAAAAATTCAAAACGTCATGATATTTAAGCGATACCCAACCTTTCGAAAGCAATTTTCAGCATGTTTCCATACTGTTTTTTATGTTCTCTGTAGTTTTTGCTTTTATGAAATTCACACATCATGTATGAGCGGAATTCTGTAATGTTGTCCGTACCTAACTTGTTTATCACATAGCTGACGTACTTGCTTATCAGCCAGTGTATTGCGTTATTTTTGCTGCCGGATAGTATATGTTTTATGGTCTGTAAATTATCTCAGGAGAAATGTAATCAGGAGACGAAGTAGTGCGATGCTTTGCCTGATCCATTTCCAACTGTCCAAGTGACCCGCACACGTGAATCTGTGTAGAATCGTGTCCACAAGTTGGCATTTGGAGCACAGATTGGTGTCGCTTATACCCACTGCATGCAACGTCTCATTTGTGCTGCAGATGTTGTTGACTACCTTGTACCATGCAGAGACGACATCAGATGACAAACACTTCAGATGAATGTTTTTCCATACAGCGGTCCAGTTGACATGTGGAAACTTCTTTGCTATTTTGTTTATTTCTTCGTTTTTCTTCCTTTGGCGTATGATCTCTTTTGTGGTCACATTCCTAGTGCTGGTGATAATATCGTTATGATAACTCGCTTCCACATAGAAAATTCTTATATGTTGAAGTCGTGGATTTATAGCTTGTACGTTCACAGGCGGCAGAAAGCTATGAGGTTTCACACATTCAAATATCTTAGATGTGATGCAGCCTGGGTTCGTCCTGATTATGTTAACAGTCCTCTTTATAAATAACGCAGAAGCTTTGGTTTTAATGTCCACGAGGCCGAGTCCTACATTTTGAGGGTATAACACTGCTGTATTTACGTCTACTCTGAAAATTTCTCCTTTCCATAAGAAATTAGTAGCAATGGACATTATCTTCTTTGTTACCATTACAGGAGCTGGGAACACTTGAGCCGTGTAATAAGCTTTTGAGAAAATGCAGGAGTTAATAAATTTTATTCTTTGTATCTGGTTCATACTTCGATTACTGTTCCCGATGATAGATCCTTGTATTTTTCCCAATGTGCTTTTCCAGTTCGCCGCTGACATTTTCGATGGGCGTTTAGTCAGGACTACGCCAAGCGTTTTAAGTTTTTCAACTTCTTCCGCCCACTGTATTCTCAATTGAGCAAGACCCCGTAAATTTTAAGAATTTGCTTTTATTGTCATTTATTGAAGCACCAGATGCAAGACAGCAGTTTTTAACAATTCTATCTAGATTCATTACGCCATCATTATGCCTTATCATTACTGCCACATCGTCCGCATAAGCTCGAATAACTACCTTTTGTCCAGATAAAATACCTGATAGATTGGCATGGACATGTTGCAGAAAGGGCTCTAAGGATATAATAAATAAAAACATAGACAGCGGGCTGCCTTGTGGAACACCTCGCCTTATCTCTAGTTGCCTGGTGTTTTGGCCGTTAACAATTATATTTGCCTTTATTCCGGTGACGATGTTTTTGTTCATATCTGTACATCTGGAAGGGAAGCCCATTTTCTTCATCGTTGCAAAGACAAATCTGTGGTTTACTAGGTCAAATGCTTTGTGAAAAATCAATAAACAGCAAGGCACTCTTGATGTTGGTAAGGCCGGTATTACACTATCAAATTATTGGACAAAGAATTGGACGAAAAAATTGGATGAAATATTCGTCATATTTTTTGACAAAGAAATTGGATGAAACGCAAAAGGGGGTATTACACTATCATCCAATATTTTGTCAAATTTGCTTCAGAATGGCGGTGTTATGCTCAGCTGTTGTTTATACTACAGTTGCGTTGTGTCTGTATTTAGAAGGGAACGAGGGAAAAAAGAAAAGGAAACGCACTTGGATGAAACCGTGGGTGTCAGAGCGAGATAAATAAAATTTGTTACGGGACCGCTAGGATTTTCCTTTTTTATACAGTCGGCAGAACAGCCAGGCTTTTGACTACTAATTTTGTCGCTCTTCATCCTTCACAGTTTGCAATAGAGTAACAAAAAGGCTGACTCAAACAGTGTATACGAATAAGATTGTTAAGTTGATAAAGCAAGTTTCATTAAATAACGTTTTAAATGGAAAAATGTGAGCACTGGCAAAGAGGATAATCTAAATTGTTTATGACGTTATTAACAATGTAACGGGGGTAACATTGCTGATAAAGTAAATAGGCTCTATTTATTTCCTTACAAAAATTGGCTGACGTATTTATATGTACATAGATTCGCTTGCAAACAGATGCCGATGTTTTGAAAGTTGTTTCATTTCCCAGAACTTAGCACACCACGTTACCAAAATCATACATTCTAAAATCTGCTTCGGCCGTATTAAGATTTAGGGGTATTACTTCTTCAATTCCGATAGTATATAATGACTTTTTTACATCAGGATTGTAACTCAACCTAACTTTAGCCGCAGGGTATTGGGGCTACGCGAATTGACGTGACGGACAGTGTGAATTGGTCTTGTCACCTGTTATACAACGCCCCATCTGATTTTTTTTAAAATTTTGTTGTTGCTAGAAAACGCTACACAAACATTCCACTACTAGCCATGTTTACGAATACGAACTTTATGTCCAAGTAATGTCAGATATTTAACCTCCAAATAAAACAGCTGTAGTGGCAAGGAAGCTGTATGTATACTACTAGCGCTCCAAGCGGTCACATTTCTCACTGCAGGAAACAGAAGACGAGCGATTTCTTTGATCAAATCTAGGCCGAGGCCTAGATTGGATGAAAAATTGGACGATGTTCCCATCACACTACGTCCAATTTTTCTTTGTCCAATTCTTTGACAAATAATTTGATAGTGTAATACCGGCCTAACGGCCGTTAGGGCAATTACGTCCCTATATTGATATATTGCGAAATATGGACCGATTTGCCACACTTGACTGGTGAGGACTGATGATTTTCGTGGCAATGCTAAGAAGTCTACTGTTGATCATCCCGCAAATAATTTTGTAGTACGAATTTAATAATGAAATTGGACGAAAATTTTGCAAATTTTTCTTCCCTGTGGTTTTCGGAATTAAAACAATTTTACATTCCTTGAATTCAGGTGGTACCGTTTTGCCATCAAGAATTTCATTAGCAATTTGTGTAATCTTGTCAGCGATAAAATTCCAAAACCGTTTATAAAATTTCCACTGGCAGACCGTCGGGGCCGGGAGACTTTTTGGGCGGAGAGTTACATATTATGTCGTACATGCCATCTTTCCTGACTGGGGACAAAAGTTCATCATTGTCTTCGCCTGATAAGCAGGACTCAACAATATTTGTAAAATCTTCGAGAGAGTTTTCATTGATTCGATTTCCTAAATATAAATCTTCGTAATATCTGTAAATCTCATTGACGATGTCTTGTTGAGCTGTCAATTTTGTTCCATTTTCTGTCTGTAACTCGTCAATAAAATTTGTTCGCCTAGTTCGAGCATGTCGCAGCAGGTGATACAGTGAAGTAGTTTCATCTTCGAACACAGATTTGGCTTTGGATTTTATTTTAAGCCCTTCTAATTGCCTCCTTTTAAGACTCAGTAGCTTTGCTTTTATTCTCCTGATGTCTTGAATACGAGGTGGTGACACACTTGCCTGTTCGTATAGTTCTCTCAAGACCGTGTAGTAGTGCTCTATGGTGTCCTTCAACTCTCTGTTCTTGCGTGCACTGAATTGCATTGCGACTCGCCTCATCTTAGGCTTCGCCCTTTTGGTCCACCAGTCTAAGACTGTCGGATATCTATCTACTGACCGAAGACATAGCTTCCAGGCTGCTGACATTTCCTCTTCAAGATCATCTTCATTTAACACAAAGATGTTTAGCCGCCACTGATTTTTAAAACGACGTGTAGGTTGAGGACTTAGGTTAAGAAAGCTGACGACTGTACTGGGATCACTAAAATATGCGGGTATGGTTTCCACTTTCAGGAAAAATCGTTCCATATTCTCTGACACATAGATCCGATCAATTCTACTTCGCGAAGTGCTGGTCACGAAAGTATACTCAACAACGGTTGGATTTAAAATTTCCCATGTGTCTTTAAGCTTTAGATCATTTATTAGATGTTTCAGTTCAACAGAGCCATTGAAATTAGGTGTCTGGTCTTTGCAGTTAACTGCACAGTTAAAATCGCCGCCTAATACCAAACTGCTTGGGTTTTTCCGCAACAAATAAACAATATCTTCTTTAAAAAAAAAAGTTGCCCTGTCAGATCTGTGAGTATTCCCTGACGGAGCATAAACATTGATAAAAGTTACATCAAATATTTGTACAGATAATGCCCTCCCTGATTCCAGTCTTTCAGTGGTCTTCACAGGTATCCCTTCTCGTATTAAAAATGCCGTTTCTACATTTGTTACAGGACAGACATCTAAAATTTCCACATATCCTGAACCTTGTGGTCATTTGTCTACACTTTTTGCAATAAAGCAATATCTGTCCCAGACTGTTATAAATATTCTTTAAGTGCGGCTATTTTTAAATCTGAAGTAATTTTATTTATGTTTATAGTAACAATTGTGTACGCTTGCATCTCTTTTTCCTTAATTTCAAAACAGAAACGAAATTAGTTTCAGTGAGCGGAGAAATAACAATTCTGAATGAAGACAACAATTAATCACACTTACAACAGACGTGTTAAAAATTTGACTATTTCTGTAATCTTCACTAATGCGGGAGGGAAACTAAGTGGAATGGTCATCAAGATGTTCTTCCCGCACTATTTCAGAAGTGATGTTTTTTGGCTTCGGCTCTACTTTTCCTGATTTCGCTTTCCCTGCATTACGAGCAACAGAGAGATTAGGCTGCGGTTTGATTTTACGTCGTATGCCAACCTGAGTACCTGCAGTAGTCTTAATATAGGCGGTGGTTTGTGTTGGAGTTGCGGCTACACTAGCGTACGTCACAGGTTCTTTCGCCGACAAGGTTGGAAGGCAATAACTAGGCTGCATTGGAATTACAACTCGACTAGCACAGGTAACCGGATGTTTTATTGACGAGATGGTAGTAATGCAGCCGCCAGACTGGGTGGTTGAGAGAAGCACGCTAGCAGGTGTAACTGTATGCATGGCAGACCCTGCTTCATGTATGCCTCCTGTGGTGGGGCTTTGTTATGAGGCTGTTCTGTGTCGGTGTTTACTTCTTGCTGATTGCCAGTGTTTGTCTCGTGCTGCTCGCACTGTGGCAGAAGTTGTGCTTCACTCACGGCTGTACTTAGCACGATTGCACTTTCCTCCTCCACCTCTACGTTTTCTGTTTCCACAGAGGGTTCGATTTTCTCCTCCAGTATTACAGGATCGATCTGCATCCCATCGTCTTTCACAAATCGTTCCTCACCAGAGGCTCTTTGTTTACGGATGGGAGGGGACTTGTATGAAATTTCTTCGTCAGAATAATCATCAATTCGTTCGTCTTTTTGTGTTTTGTATATCATCATCAGAATCCGTTTAAACTATTAAAGGTATAAACTAATTTATTTCTGGAGCAGAATTCTCGCTAATGTTAGAACTGATCTTGTCAATTTCTGAATGTGCAGAATTATCATTTGGAAAAACTTCATTCAGGGTAAGTTTCCGCCGCTGTGTTAAAATAGTTTTTTAAAAAGTTACGCGACGGGGGCAGTCTGAGCGAAAGTGACCTGACTCATTACAAACATGGCATGTGGGTGTTTGGCCGGTATAGATGACGTGGGCTTTGCAACCGTCAACAGTTACGTGTGATGGAATGTTCGTCTTCACTTCCATATCTACCGACCTCACGCCACTAAAACATTGCAGTTTGTATTGCGGGCTCCACTTTTCGTTTATGATTTCTTTAATTTCCCCATATTTAGACAGGACTTGCCTAATTTTTTCGTTATCAACTTCAATTGGCAGATTTAGAACTCGAACAGTTCGATAAGTTGTGTCCGCCCTTTTTATAGAAATTATACTTCTTGTGCCGTTTCTATGCACAAATTCTACATTTCTACCAACTGTGGACAGGATTTTATCAACTTTTGCAGAGTCATAAAACTTGACAAAAACACAGTACTCATCTTGATCTAACTGCATGGTATGTACAGAATCAGTGTCGGCCGCGGTGGCCGAGGAGACTAAGGCGCTCCAGTCACAGTCTGCACGGCGACTACGGTCGGGGGTTCGTATCCCCCCTCGGGCATGGATATTTGTGCCGTCCTAGTTAGTAAGTAGTTCATAAGCAGTTTGTAAGTTTAGGGACTGATGACCCCGTAGTTAAGTCCCATAGACTGTACAAACATTTGAACAGAATCAGTGCTGATGCCAATTACCTGGGTCAGCCAATCGTCGAGTTCAAGCCGTGACGGTTGGTTTCGGCGGGTCTCCTTGTCAAAGAAAAAAGCCAGAGTATTCTTCCTCTTCAATGCCGACATGGTATGCAGGTGCTGTGCGATTCCGATTAAAACGGAAATTCCGTTGAACGATGAAGAATCGCCGAAAACGAAAGAAAAACTCGCAAACAAAAGTAGACGATGTAAAGCAAATAACGCAAATCAGGGCAGCACTACTAAGGAATTGACTCCCTCCACGAGTCAGGGAACTGGCCTGACGCCCAGATGTAGTTAAAAAGGACGAGGAGGAATTCCTGATTTTGCCCAAATGTTCAAATGTCTGTAAATCTATCGGACCAAACTGCGTAGTCATCAGCCCGTAGCTTACAAACTACTTAGTCCTAGGTAAACTAACCTACGGACAAACACACACACCCATGCCCCAGGGAGGACTTGAACCTCCACAGCGAGCAACTGCGCACTCCACAGCAAGGTGCTTTAGACCACCGGGCTACTCCACGGCCCTGATTTTGCCCCGTCAGGTTGCAACACTCTTTGTGGGTTGATAAGCTTTGCAGCTACCTATAGTTCAGGTATTGATATCCAATATAACGTGGCAGAGTTACGACATATATTGAGATATTGATAACAAAATTTAGTTGCTACAAGCTTACGCCTACAACAAGGAGCACCTCCGAGAGGATTTTTCTTTAACCACGTGTTATCCTAATGAACAAGGGCATCGGTGATAACATTCAGTGCGGTGAACATCGGTTGCATTACAAAACAAAACATTGATAAAGTTACCAGGAGTCAGAAAGAGCAATATTATCAAACAAAATTACCACTAAAAAAATTCAATTTACGGTCGCCAGTCCTTCAGGGACAACAATTACCAAGTATCTCAATGACTCGATAATTACTGAATAAGTAAAATATTTCCTATTTAGAGAACATTATCAAACTTAATTTAAATGCAACACTTATGTGGTGTGGTCACTTTCTAAGGTAGCAGACAGCCTCACCATAATCTATACTAGTTAGTAAGCATTATATGGAAATGGAAAAATTCAATTAAAGTCCTTGCTAGAACCAACAATGTGCTGAATGGAAAAATCTACTATTCTATAGGTAATTATTAAACTTCCGACACTAACTTAGCCAACTTTCAGTTCAGGCCTACTTCACAATATTCACGAATCACTTTAAGAAAGAATGTTATTCTGTGTTACTATAGTGTAATCACTTCAAAATAGCAAATTCTTAGTAAAACATTGTTCAAGAATTATTTATAACACTAGCAAGCTTATATTTTCATTAACTACTGAATATAAGATTGTTACGTAATAAATTACTGTCCTCTAAGTAATTAATTGTCTTCAGTTTAACAATTTTGCAAAGCAACACAGTTTTCAAGAGTGTGGTCCCTGAATCTGATATGCTACTCACATTTACGCACAAATTACTATGCACTGAAAGCGCCATTCGAGAATGAAAAGGGAGATAAATGGTATAATGGTGGTTCGATGAACCCTCTGCCAGGCACTTAAATGTGATTTGCAGAGTATCCCACGTAGATGTAGAATTTACGTAACACCACAGTTTATATAACTGCTCAACATATATTTTTAATAATCAGATTTAAATTTACCACTTCAGAAAACTTCATTATTGAACTAACTGAAACTGCATTTGCTCAGCGGAGATAAGATTTACACTACTGTTCACTTTCAATGCAAACTCCACTATATATTTAAGCAAAGTAAATGTTATTACAATCGTTTATAGTTATTTCAGTGGGTCTCTCGGAATAATCACTGTACCAAAGGATAGGACCCTACTTGAATAAACGACATAGGACAATAATGGGTTCAAAGTCAATTCTCGTTAAAAGAAGTAATTATTCAAAATTCTGAACAAAATGAGGTTCTGACTGTTATACATAATAAAAAACTTTCCTACTTGACTGTGGAAGTTTGGCGCTGCAGTGTGGCTCCATGTGGTGCAATATGTTGCTTTACTAGCTCTTGAAGTATGTGGCCAAAAACCAATCTTCTTAGCATCGGTATATTAAACCACTAATTTATGCCAGTACTTACAACAGCAACAATATTTCATCCGAGGCCATATTACGATCTTCTTGTAGGTAAAGGCCTCCAGAACATAGCCACCAAGAAACAAAGGCACCTCAGTACATTCCACTGTGCCTACCACCACTACAACTGCACGCTATCACGTCTCAAACCCTCAAACCGTAATCCCTTGCCACAAACTAGCCAACTGCGCCAGCCAACAACTTCCCGCGTTTTCCCACCTTTTCACTCCCACACAGTCAGTATCCGTTACGGGAGGAATGCCCCCCCCCCCGTCTTTTCTATTCCAGTACAATTTACAAAAGCCCTCAGTCAGAAACTCTACAAGTTTTTCAGCATACACAAATATTAACACAAACATATTGCATTAACAATATTACTTATATATTTAACAATAAGCATTTTCTAACCTTATTGAATATAAAAGGCATTTTCAATGAACATAAGTTTCAAAGATAGGTTACTCATTGCATACATTAATATCTTGTACAGTTTTTTCCAATAATAAATTGAAACATAATAAAATAAATGAAAACTTTAATTATGGTGTCACAAGGTGCTGTATCATTGAGTAGTAGATTCCATTGTGACCTGGTGAGGTGTCACAAGCTACAGACAATGCGGAATCCTGTTCCCAGGTAGTGAAGAGGCAGTTATAATCTTCTTCAATCCTTGATCGGAAGTCCAAAATAACCCTCTCAGCAGCCACCCGGTGGCGCTGGATCATAACTGGCTGAGGCAGTAACTGTTGAAAAATAGGCCACCATAGTCTGGGCAATGTCACATGGGGTGGTGTGGAGAATGTCATTCTCCATCACAGCAGCTACTGGGCACCTCCCTCCTCTTCCCAAGATCCTCCTGATAGTCTCCCTTACAACTGAGGTCTTAGGGAAATGGTTCAGAGAATTTAGAAACTGTTGGCATGATCTATTCTTACTCTCGCGAATAATCCAGCGAGATTGGGCCCTTGCCACCCATAAAGCTATAAGGTTCTCCGCAGTCAGACGGCTCTTGTACCGTTTCAGAGACAATGGGCGTATGACAATAAGAGAAACCTCTCAACTGCTCTAACCGGGGCAGGTCGCTACAGAGCCCCAAAGCACATTGTGTGCATTAAAATCACCACAAAAGATGAATGGGTGGGGGAGCTGTTGAAGGAGGTCTTCAAGAGCCTCTTCATTGAGAGGATCGTGAGGAGGCAGATACAGAGAGCACACAGTCAGTCGGTGCTGCACATGTAGTGTCATGCAACTGCTTGTAACATTCTGTTGAGGGAGATGCGTTCAGAGTGCTAGGCTATGCTGACGAAAACAGCCATTCCTCCCCTCACTCTCTCTCTCTCCACTAACGTCGTCCTTTCTGTAACCACGTATCTCAGGGCTATCAGCAAGTTTGAAATTTGTCTCCTGGAGAAATGCACACATGGGTCGTCCATGAGATAATAACCGGGGTTCCTCCACATGCGTTCCAAATCGCTGACAGTTCCACTGCACGATGGAGACAATTTATCAAGGAGGCTGCATCCTCACCCTCCCTTTCTGACAGAGCTGACCGCCTGTAACAGAAGATGTTTGCCCCAGTTGAAGGTTAGTTTTGGAACGACTTGACTGCACCAAACTCCAGAATTTCCTCTCCAACCTCAACTCCTTTGGTCCCATCAAATTCACCTGGTCCTATTCCAAATCCCATGCCACTTTCCTCGATGTCGACCTCCATCTATCCAACGGCCAACTACACACATCCGTCCACATCAAACCTACCAATAAACAACAGTACCTGCATTATGACAGCTGCCATGCTTTCCACATCAAACGTTCCCTTCCCTACAGCTTAGTCCTGAATCCCTGAACCAATACACCAATAACCTGATAACAGCCTTCACATCCCGCAGCTATCCTCCTGATCTGGTACAGAAGCAAATTGTCAGAGCCACTTCCTCATCCCCCCAAATTCAGAACCTTCAACGGAACCCCAGAAGTGCCCCTCTTGTCACCGGATACTTTCCGGGACTGGAGCGGACTCTGAATGTGGCTCTCCAGCAAGGATACGACTTCCTAAAATCCTGCCCCGAAATGAGATCCATCCTTCACGACATCCTCCCCACTCCTCCGAGAGTGTCTTTCCGCCGCCCACCTAACCTCCGTAACCTCCTAGTCCATCCCTATGAAATCCCCAAACCACCTTCCCTACCTTCTGGTTCCTACCCTTGTAACCGCCCCCGTTGTAAAACCTGCCCTATGCACCCTTCCACCACCACTTACTCCAGTCCCGTAACCTGGAGGGTGTACACAATCAAGGGCAGAGCCACTTGTGACAGCACCCACGTGATTTACCAACTGACATGCCTACACTGTGAAGCGTTCTATGTGGGAATGACCAGCAACAAACTGTCCATTCGCATGAATGGTCACAGGCAGACAGTGTTTGTTGGTAATGAGGATCACCCTGTGGCTAAACACGCCTTGGTGCACGGCCAGCACATCTTGGCACAGTGTTACACCGTCCGGGTTATCTGGATACTTCCCACCGACACCAATCCTTCAGAACTCCGGAGATGGGAACTAGCCCTTCAGCATATTCTCTCTTCCCGTTACCCACATCTTTGCCTTGGTTCTCTGGACAGAGCCTCTGCCTCAAGTGGCATCTCTGTCTAACTTCTAACTTCTTTGCTTTCTACAGTCTCTCAGTGTGTCTGCCTAAGTGTACTTGCGTCTGTGTAAATGTGTGGGTGTGTGTGTTTTTGTTTACCCTCTTTTTTTCCCCCCAAGGTAAGTCTTTCCTGTCCCGGGATTGGAATGACTCCTTATCCACTCCCTTGAAACCCTCATCATTTCCTTTTCCCTCTCCTTCCCTTCTGCCTGACGAAGCAGCTAGGCTGCGAAAGCTTGTATGTGTGTTTGTGTGTGATTTTATTTATTTTATTTGTTTCTATCGACGAGCCGGTCCTTTTGGTAAGTCATCTGTTTTCTATTTTTATTTTTGTTTACTAGTTAAGTTTCACATGGGACTTTTCCTTATCCTTACCCTTCTTGGATGTTTCTGCAGCTGAAACGGACGCTACAGTGGTTTTGGGAAGTGGTTCTCGCAGTGAAGGTGGCAGGAGCTCTTCACTGTCAGTGGCAGTATCTTGTTCCACCATTTTTTGAAGGGCTACAGGGGCTGTAACTTCTGCCACCTTACACGTACACGGGCAGGAGCAGGTGTTCGTACCAACACTGGAGAAGTCCATCTGAGTAGATGCCTCAACCTTCAGAGTAGACTTTCGAAGGGCCATCACAAAAGAGGTGGTAAATGATGGCAGTTGCATGGCCTTATAGATTTTCCAGGATTCAGCATAGGAAACAAGCTTGGCTGTCTTTATCTCCTGCACCTTGCGTTCCACGAGGTATGCAGTGCATATTCTACTCCAAATGGGGTTGTCACCAGAACAGTTAACGCATTTGAAGGAAGGCGAATAATCGTCTCCATCATGTGCGGCCTGAGCACTTCCTGCAGGTCGGTTCACCATTAGACCCTAAGATGGTATGCCCAAAGTGCTGGCATTTGAAACAGTGCATTGGGTTGAGATAGGTCAGACTTTCAATCAAAGAAAACATGCCATAACATGTTCTGGGAGCTTTGGTGTATTAAATGTTACAATAAATAACTCTCACTTAACCAGCTCACCATTTATCCTTTAACGATATGTCGGACATCCACAATGCCTTCCAAAGCCCATTCTTTTATTAATTCATCCCTGCAGGTAACTACACCTTCACTGCAGTTAAGGCTCAGATTCTATGGCATACTCCCCAAGGTATTGAGCCTGCTTAATATTAATCACCTATCGTGATGTGGAGGTCTCCACCAATAGTGTCCCATTATGCAAACGTTTCACAGTTTTTAAATTTCCAGCAACACCTTATAGTCCCTGCAGTGAGTAAAAAGGTGAGACCATCTCAAAGGTACCATCTCTTCTCTTAATTACCACAAACACATTATGCAGAGCAGAAAGTGCTCTGTTCTATTCACATTGCCCCTCTTGTTCATCCCAAAATCTGGAAGACTGGCTACCAGAGTCCTCTTCTTAGAGTGGGTGTTAGCACCCCCCAGTGGTACACCCATCCAACTAGGAGGTTGAAAATGAGAGTTCCATTTCGATCCCACGAGTAACTAGGAAAGTACGTGTCCGCCTAGACAGAGCCCAGTGTGCCTAGGTAGGCCTTATATAACTAAGGTGTGGCAGTATCCCCAGAGGTTGCTCGCTAGTGACTGTTCCACTTCAACAGTCATGCATCCCATCAGCGCGTATCACACTTTAAGATTGACGCTATTTTTAGAGAGGTATTTCCTTCCTTGCGACCTGGGTGGTCAAACCAAGATCCCCATTCCCTGGTATCCACAACCATCCACCACCGCACTACATGGTGGTCACTGAAGCGAGCCCAGAGGTTACGGTGTCTAGAGGACTGGTGGCGCGTACCAGTCCCCAACTCAGGGACCCCAGGTTTGCCAAGCCCGTACTCAACAAATTATTGTTGAGCCCCCTGAGGGGTCTTCCAAAAACAGATTGCCCACCAAGGGAGAGAGAGACCTACTCACGGCGACACTGTCAATATGTTCAAAATATTTATTGTTGAACATAAAACAGGTTGAAGAAAGAACGTGCTGAAACAGAGCAGTGATAGCTTGTAAGTTGTTACTAATTAGCTTCAAAGAATCAAAAAGAGATACTATGTCAAAGCTGACTAAAAGATCCTAATCTCTCAAACACAGGGCCTACAGTCTGTTGATAAAATCAGTAGAATTTTTTACGTGAGGTGAGCATTTACCCACCAATGGTCTCAACAAAGAAGCAAGATGTTTGGCTAAATCATATATGGGGGAACCAAAATTGCTCACTATCAGCAAATTGTCCTTGTGAATTTTAGGAAGGGCATACAGTCTTGGTGGTACACAACCACGTGGTCTTAATCTCTTAATGGTTCCTGGAGATAATGAGGAAGAATTAAGGTGTGAGGAAGTCTTACACTGCACATGTCCCGTAGGATTGTAATCTATCTTTTTATGGGTAGTCACACTTGGTAGACCAAACATTTTCTCAACATGTACTGTTACCGTGTATTTCCTCTATGTTCTGACAGTGCAGTATTCTTCCATATGATTAATTCTCGGAAATGAATATACAGAAGTTCATGGGTTCCTTTTACAAGTACCGGCTAGTCCATGTCTAGTGTTAAAGGAAATAAATTTTGTAAATCAGACTCTTCTCCAAAGATAAGTTCATAAAACCATTAGAACACCTGTAAATTTACTTCTCAATTCTACTGATATAGAACTAACTCTTCTTTCAGATCATACAGAACTTTATTCCGTTCAGAACTAATACATTAAAGGGATATAAACAGTTCTGATGTATATCTGATAGAATCTTAGTCAATAATAATTACCATATGTTGTTGTTGTGGTCTTCAGTCCGGAGACAGGTTTGATGTAGCTCTCCACAATACCCTATCCTGAGCAAGCCTCTTCATCTCCACATAAGAACGGCACCCTACATCTGTCTGAATCTGCATACTGTATCGATCTCTTGGTCTTTCTCTGCGGTTTTTACCCCACACACTTCCCTCCAACGCTAAATTCACAATTCCTTGATGTCTAAGAATGTGTCTTACCAATCTATCCCTTCTTTTAGTCAAGGTATGCCAGAAATTTCTTTTCTCCCCAATTCTGTTCAGTACCACCTCATTAGTTACGCGATCCACCCACCTAATTTTCAGCATTCTTCTGTAGCACCATATTTCAAAAGCCTCAATCCTCTTCCTGTCCGCACTGTTTATCGTCCATGTCTCACTCCCATACAAGGCAACACTCCATACAAATGCCTTCAGAAAGGACTTCCTTAGGCTTAAATCAATATTTGATGTTAACAAATTTCTCGTTTTCAAGAACGCTTTTCTATCCATTGCCATTCTGCATTTTATATCCTCTGTACTGCAACCATCATCAGTTATTTTACTGCCCAAGTAACAAAACTCATCTACCTCCTTTATTGCTTCGTTACCCAATCTAATTTCTTCAGCATCACGTGATTTTCTTACAATGCACTCCATTATCATCTTATATGTACCTTTCAGCACACTGTCCATTCCATTCAATTGCTCTTCCCAGGTCCTTTGCTGTCTCTGACAGAATTACTATGTCGTCGGCAAAACACAATGTTTTTAATTCTTCCCCCTGAACTTTAATTCCTTCACCAAATTTCTCCTTGCTTTCCTTTATAGCTTGCTCAATGTACAAATTGAATAACATTGGAGAAAGGCTACAACCCTGTCTTACTCCCTTCCCAACCACTGCATCCCTTTCATGCCCTTCAACTCTGACAACCGCTGTCTGGTTTTTGTACAAGTTGTAAATAACCTTACGATCCCTATATTTTACTCCTGCTTGCTACAGAACTTGGAAGAGTTTATTCCAATCAACATTGTCAAAAGCCTTCTCCAAATCTACAAAAGCTAGAAATGTAGGTTTGCCTTTTCTTAATCTATCTTTTAGGATAAGCCGTAAAGTGAGTATTGCCTCCCGTGTTCCTACATTTCTCCTGAACCCAAACTGATCTTCCCCGAGGTCAGCTTCTACCAGCTTTTCCATCCTTCTGTAAATAACTCGTGTTAATATTTTGCAACCATGACTTATTAAACTGATGGTTCTGTAGTTTTCACACCTGTCTGCACCTGCTTTCTTTGGAATGGGGATTATAACAATTTTCTTAAAGTCTGAGGGTACTTCACCTGTCTCATACATCTTACACACCACGTGAAACAATTTTGTCATGGCTGGTTCTCCCAGAGACTTGAGTAGCTCTGAGGGAATATCATCTACTCCAGAGGCCTTGTTTCGACTTAGGTCGTTCAGGGCTCTGTCAAATTCTTCCTTCAGTACAGTATCTCCTATATCATCTTCATCCTCTTCCCTTCCTACAATATCGTCTCGAAGTTCATTTCCTTTCTAGAGCCCCTCTATATACTCCTTCCATCTTTCAGGTTTCCCTTCTTTGCTGAGAACTGGTTTTCCATCAGTGTCCTTGATATTCATAGAGCTGTTTTTCTTATCTCCAAATGTTTCTTTTATTTTCCTGTAGGCTGTATCTATTTTTCCCCTATTTATACATTCTTCTACATCCTTGCATTTGCATTCTAGCCACTCCTTCTTAGCCATTTTGCACTTCCTGTCAATCTCTTTTCTTAGTCGTCTGTACTCCATTTTGCCTGTTTCATTTACTGCATTTTTATATTTTCTCCTTTCATCGATTAAATTTAGTATCTCCTGTGATATCCAAGGATTTTTTGTAGGTCTTGCCTTCCTACCTATTTTGTCCTCTGCTACCTTCTCTATTTCATCTCTCAATTTTACCCATTCCTCTTCTACTGTTTCATTTTCCCCCGTTTCTGTCAATTGTTGCCTAAAGCTCCCTCTGAAATTCTTAAGAACCTTAGGTTCCTTCAATTTATCCAGGTCCCATCTCCTTATTTTCCTACATTTTTGTAGTTTCTTTAGTTTCAGCCTACAGTTCATAACCAACAAGTTATGGTCAGAGTCTATATCTGCCCCTGGGTATGTCTTACACTGTAAAACCTGGTTCCGAAATCTATGCCTTACCATTATAAAATCTATCTGGTATCTCCCGGTGTCTCCTGGTCTCTTCCAGGTATACAACCTTCTTTTGTGATTCTTGAACCAGGTGTTTGTTATAACTAAATTATGTTCTGTGCAAAATTCTACCAGGCGGCTTCCTCTTTCATTCCTTTTGCCCAGACCATATTCACCTACTATCTTCCCTTCCCTTCCTTGTCCTACCACCGAATTCCAGTCTCCCATAACAATTAAGTTTTCCTCTCCCTTAATTGTCTGAATAATTCCCTTTAGCTCCTCCTATATTTCTTCAATTTCCTCATCATCGGCAGAGCTAGTTGGCATATAAATCTGTATTAATGTTGTCGGTGTTGGCTTCGTATCTATCTTGACAATGATAATGTGATCACTGTGCTGGTCATAGTAGTTTACCCGCATTCCTATTTTCTTATTCATTATCAATCCCACTCCTGTGATACCCCCAACTGATTTTGTATTTATAATCCTATACTCACCTGACCAGAAATCCTGTTCATCCTGCCACCGAACTTCACTAATCCCCACTATATCTAACTTCAACCTATCCATTTCTCTTTTTAAATTTTCCAATTTTCCTACTCGATTAAGGGATCTAACATTCCACGCTCCGACCCTCAGAATGCCAGTATTGTCTTTCCTGATGATCACATCCTCCTGAGTAGTCCCCGCCCGGAGATCCGAATGGGGGACTATTTTACCTCCAGAATATTTTACCCGAGAGGATGCCATCATCATATGTTCATACAGTAGAGCTGCATGTCCTCGGGAAAAATAACGGCTGTAGTTTCCCCTTGCTTTCAGCTGTTCGCAGTAACTGTGTGGCAAAGCCACATTAGCTGATGTTACAAGGCCAGCTCAGTCAATCATCTAGACTGTTGCCCCTGTAACTACTGAAAAGGCTGCTGCTCCTCTTCAGGAACCACATGTTTGTCTGGCCTCTCCACAGATACCCCTCCGCTGTGGTTGCACCTACGGTACGGCTATCTGTTTCGTTGAGGCACGCAAGCCAACCCACCTCGGCAATGTCTGTGGTTCATGGGAATTACCATAATGACTGCATATAAGACTAATGATAATTAATCAGATGTTATAGTCTTCTTTCTTCCTTGGGAAAGACTATGTAATTCCTTTATTCTGTACAAGTGAGCTCCTATTCCTACATCAAAACCTGCGGAAATCAATTCCGTCTGCCAGTATTTGCTCACAAAGTGCCAAACCCCTAATATAATAAACAATTTGAATATCTTGGGTCGAGCTAGGAACCAGTAGTGTACAATCTTACACTACAAACACACACACCACAAAATAGTAAGACTAATGAGTTACCTTTGCCAGATTTCAGTACCACTAAATCAGGATCCTCTTGTAGATTTCGTAACCCAGACCCTTCACCAAAAGTTACGTTGCCAAGCTGATGGGGAGCTTTCAAGCGAGTACGACATCTCTCCCATGTCTTTCACCATCTGCTCCTCCTCCCTCTGTCCAACCAGCCAAATCTCCCCATCTCAAGTCATCATCTCCCACCCGCTCTCAGCAAATCGCCTCTTGCCCTCCCCCTCATTGTTCATCTGCAACATCCTCTGAATGTAAAAAATTACATAAACTGAAAAAAAAGGGGGGTGTACTCTTGATCAGATGACAGCAGTTGCCACCTGGAAGGTAATAGAAATACGGTATTGAAAATAGTTTCAACATGGCCATGAACAGATAGCATAGTGACATTACTGGCCGAGTGCCAACTGTGAGTACCCTTTAATACAGATTTTTGTAGCCATGAGACTCAGTTTAACATGAACATGAGAATCAAACAAGCACCTTGCCACAAAGATGCACCAATGCTTCAACCAACTGAATTTGAAAGATTGTGTAGGAGGTAAACACAAGAGAAATAAAAGAACAATGTGAAGTATTTTATAAATATAATTAAACAATAACAAACAAAGATTTCTCACGACATATGTAGTATATTTGACAATTTAACACAGATATCACATATATTAATATAATGCAGTAATACTGCTTTAAAATTTAATTTTTGTTTTGTACACAACAAAATACATCGACTTTTTTACATATAAGAAATTATTCTAAATTTGTACCATTTAATCAATCTCACTGCACAATCAGCATTATAAAAATGCAAACAACACTACAATTCAGTTATTGTAGATTAATCTTGTGCACAGTAAAACGAATAATATTTAACTGGTTACAGAACCAACACACGTATCCTCACTATTTTCTTCACATGTTGATAAGAATGACTTCCAAAAACTGTATGGTTTCACTGAAAGAATGTCACTCATTTGTTGCCAGAATTCAGTCGGAAGTTCTCTCTGTGGTACCCACTCATAAAGACTAGGAGCAACTTCAGGAAAATGCTGAGATGCTTGTCGAGCTATATTTAAAGCAGCTTTCATCTTCAGTGTGTCTGTGACTGAAAAAAAATTACAATAAAATAAATACAATTTCGTTTAAGCTCTTGACATCAGAAAACCTACATAAACTGCTTTTTGAACATAAGTGAATAACAAGACAAGAAAATGTTATCACTTTTGTACCTCATTAACATGAATAGGAGTAATATTGTTACACCTATGAAAATGTTTCAAAGCATCAAAAACTTTGCAGAAAGTATAACAAATAACTGATGTATAAAATAGACAAAGATTACTCACCAGGCGAAGGAGCACAGGTGTGACAGCAGCACAAATGAACAGAACACACTCTCATACACACAAACACAAGCTTTCGCAACCCAGTTGCTTCTTCAGGCAGAAAGGAAGGAGAGGGAAAAGGAAATGAGGGTTTTAAGGAAGGGGGTAAGGAGCCATTCCAATCCCGGGAGAGGAAAGACTTACCTTGGGGGAAAAAAAGGAGTGTAAACAAATGCACACACACCCACAAGTACACACTTGTGTCTGTGTGAATGTGTAGGTGTGTGTGCGCATTTGTTTACACTCCTTTTTCCCCCAAGGTAAGTCTTTCCTCTCCCGGGATTGGAATGGCTCCTTACCCCCTTCCTTAAAACCCTCATTTCCTTTTCCCTCTCCTTCCCTTCTGCCTGAAAAAGCAACTGGGTTACGAAAGCTTGCGTTTGTGTGTATGAGAGAGTGTTCTGTTCATTTGTGCTGCTGTCACACCTGTACTCCTTCGCCTGGTGAGTAATCTTTGTCTATTTTATACATATATTCTTTCCTGCTAGGAATTTTTCGTCTACAATATTCGTATCAAATAACTGATTCATTTAGAGTTATTAAGCACTGAGTAAAGGTGAGAAAATAATATGAAAGTAATGGACAGCAGAAACAGGCTGCCATAAAAAACAGAACTAGCACATACAAAAAGACAGGCACACACTCAAATATAAGACTAATAATAGGGTATTTTCCTTTGTTAAAAATATGGTTCGAATTGTTGTTATTCTGGATGATTATAACATCCAGATAGCATTTTCGCTCATTATTCTTACAAAACATTTGTTATTTTTACTTAAATAAAGCTTAAAAATCATTAAATCTCACGGTTAGATCACGTGGTTGAAAATGCTCTGTTGTTGGCTGAAGTACTGGTGACGTCACAGACCACTAGGACGCAGCAACTAGAAGACAGAGCTGTATAGTTGTTAATGTTTCCTTAATTTCTCAGCGTAATGTTTAGTTTTTTCATGATGTAAACGCGTTTACAGCTTTTATGCCACAATGGAAAAAAAGGTGAAGGTTGACAGCAGGAACCTCCCTAAAGTCAATGCATTTATGGTACCTTCATTCATCAAAAACAATCCAAATTTTTATGTGCTAGAAATAAGAAACGTGAAACCTGTGTTTTAAGTAACGCATACCTACATTTTAAAGCTAATTATTGCTAGAGATGTGTCATGCCATTGCAAAAAAGTAACCTACTTGTTGGTGTCAGCAGACTTACTCTGAAGACAGTAACGGGTTAAATTTTACCTTCTGCCCAGGTGGCCTCGAGTGATTATGTTGGCAACATCAATAACATGCTAGAAAAATCTTTGCAAAGATGTTCGGACCACATAGAATGATACAATTAGTGTATCGTACAGACCATGAAGTAAATAAATAATGCTGCTCCTGTTCTATGGAAAGCGTCTTGTATGTACTCTTGTCCAGTCAATTGCTCTTGTAAAGCCAATCTTTCATTACAAAACATTTGCGTTGTCACACGAATGGCTAATGGCGACGCCACGTAATTCTTGCTATTCAGCATCTGTTGCCAATATTATCACAGGAGGCCGCCGGGATAGTTGGTAAAATTTAACTCAATACAGCACACAGTTAGGGAATAATTTCATTTTTAATTACTTCAATACTGGTAGCAAGGTGCAACATAAAAACCTGTAAAATACAGCAAAATGCCTTGTGTATATATACACAATAAAAGTCTATAACAGGGACATCGGAAGCGTCGGCGGTGTTATCATATCGCTCGGAGATTGGTAACGCATATTTCACGTAACCAAAGGCATGTCACTTTCACATACACAATACGAACGAGAAACGTTGGAATAAATTTATAGTGCCGAAATTAAAGCGCTTTTCTTATTTGTTGTTTTTGCGAGTGAATTTTTGCAATTGTGTGTCAACTTTCTGTTAGTTTCAGTTACAAGTGATAATACATCACAGAATTTGCTCTCTAATCTAGTGGTTCTTGGTTATCGAGTAAGTAACCAATGTTTCTTGTATTCTGTGTAGGGTATTGATTTAGTTTTGTAAAATAAACTTCACAAAATGTCATTACAACGATTTTTGCTTCAATAAACACATTATTGGGTAAACACTTAATAGTTCTTACACTTCCATATTACGAAAGTTCTAAGGCTAAATGAATCGGCGCATTAAAGACATCTCCCATATCCATATTTTACAATTGGTTATGTTGTAGCAAAGTAACCAGACCAGCGTTATCGATGTATAAAACGATTACCCATTGTTAAAACAGTTGTTTGATTAAGATCTACTGGCGATGTCCACGTACTGGAGATAATCAGTGCTGTACTTTATGGTGGGCTAAAACAATATTCATGTTGTACTTTCATCAAGTATATTAGGAAATGAATATTAGAAGAAGTAAACTTTATGTGGCTGCACGCCCGAAACTTCTTTGAACATATTAGGAAATGGTTTTAATTTCACATTAATCGTAGGCCTGTAACATTATGAAGTTTTACTTCAGCTCATTAACCTGCACATAATACTAGTTTATACCTTTGCAGTAGAAAAGAATGATACATAACAGTGAACTAGTGTATGCATACATCAAAATGATCCTCACAGAAATAAGCACATGAAGTGGCCGATATTTCATTTGGACCTCTTCGAGTGAGTGACAACCACATTTTGCGCATCTTCTCATTTTTTGGAACTTGCAAAAACAATTTTCCTGGTGTCTATATAGATGTATTGCTACAGTTCGTAACTACGCAATATTTGTAGGTCATTTTCTGAGCGTGAATACCCAAACAAAATAACACTATTTTTGTATCTTAAGAGAGCAGCAGCAGAAGCAGCATCCTGGTTTGTGACGTCACAGGCATCATGTGACTCAAATGTAGCGTTTTAGCGGGCTTTCAAATTATTTGAATTTCTTTTCGCTTTTTTTTTTTTTTTTTTTTTTTTTTAAGTACTGAAATTCACGAGGTAAATAGAATTTTCGGAGCATAATGTGACATAATTAACAATTTAAAATGATTTCCAGACAACAGTCAAATACCCTATTCTTATATATATATAAAATAGATGAAGATTACTTACCAGGCGAAGGAGCACTGGTAGTGATAGTAGCACAAATAAATATAACACACACAAACACAAACACACACACACACACACACACACACACACACACACACACACACAAACGCAAGCTTTCACATCCCAGTTGCTTCTTCAGGCATGCTACTTTCCTCGTTGTCGACCTCCATCTGTCCAACGGTCAACTGCCTAAACCCGTCCACATCAAACCTACCAATAAACAACCTGCATTATGACAGCTGTCATCCATTCCACATCAAACGTTCCCTTCCCTACAGCTTAGGTCTTCATGGCAAACGAGACTGCTACAGTCCCGAATCTCTGAACCAGTACACGAATAACCTAATATCAGCTTTCACATCCTGCAGCTATCCTCCTGATCTGGTACAGAAGGAAATTGCCAGAGCCACTTGGTTATCCCCCAAATTCAGAACCTTCAACAGAAGAACCCCAAAAGTGCCCCTCTTGTCACCAGATACTTTCCGGGACTGGAGCAGACTCTGAATGTGGCTATACAGCAAGGATACGACTTCCTTAAATCCTGCCCCGAAATAAGATCCATTGTTCACAACATCCTTCCCACACCACTGAGAGTGTCTTTCCGCCGCTCACCTAAGCTCCGTAACCTCCAGCCCATCCCTATGAAATCCCCAAACCACCTACCCTACCCTCTGGCTCCTACCCATGTAACCGCCTCCATTGTAAAACCTGCCCTATGCACCCTTCCATCACAACTTACTCCAGTCCCATAACCCAGAAGGTGTACACGATCAAGGGCAGAGCCACTTGCGATAGAACCGACATGATTTACCAACTGACATACCTGCACTGATGTGGTAATGACCAGCAACAAACTGTCCATTCTCATGACCGGTCACAGGTAGACTGTGTTTGTTGGTAATGAGGATCACTCTGTGGCTAAACACGCCTTGGGGCACGACCAGCACATACCTGGCACAGTGTTACACCGTCCGGGTTATCTGGATACTTCTCACCGACACCAATCTTTCAGAACTCCGGAGATGGGAACTAGCCCTTCAGCATATTCTCTCTTCCCATTGCCCAACCTCCGCTAAATTCAAATTCCTGCCCTCCATCTTTAACATCTTTGCCTCAGTTCTCTGGGCAGAGCCTCTGCCTCAACTGTTATCTCTGTTCAACCTCTTTGCTTTCTATAAATGTCTACCTTCTTGTGTTTGCATGTGCATGTGTGTGGGTATGTGTGCGTGCTTGTTTGCCTTTCCTTTTTCCCCCTTAAGGTAAGTCCTTCCACTCCTGGGATTGGAATGACTCCTTTTCCACTTCCTTAAAACACGTATTCTTTCGTTTCTCCCCTCCTTCCTTCCTCTTTTCCTGACGAAGCAACCAACAGTTGCGAAAGCTTAACTGTTTGTGTCTGTTTTTATTTGTGTTTTTTGTGTCTATCTGTGAACCTGTGCTTTGGGTAAGACAACAATCTTTAAAAAATAAAGGTCGTTTAACTTACCCAAAGTACAGACTCGTTGACAGAGACAAAAACAAATAAAACCATACAGGAACACAGATTCAAGCTTTCGCAATGTTGACCACTTCATCAGGAAAACAGGAAGGAAAAAGGAGAAAAAGGAAAGGATGCGGGTTATAAGGGAGTGGATGAGTCATTCCAAACCCGGGACAGGAAAGACATCCCTTGGGCGAGGGGGGGGTAAACAAATGCACACACACCCACACATTCACACAGACACAAGTACACCTAGGCAGACATACTGTAGAAAGCAAAGAAGTTAAGAAGTTAGACGGAGATACCACTTGTGCCTATCGACGAGTCGGTCCTTTTGGATATATGAGACTTTCCAGGTAGGAAAAATAGGTATAAAATAAAGATTTTTGACTTACCTAAAGTACAGGCTCGTCGACAGAAACATAAAACACACACAAAAACACACAAACATTTGAGCTTTCGCCACCACTGGTGGCTTCTTCGGGAAAAAGAAGAAGGAAGGAGGGGAGAAAGGGATGGATAAGTGTTTTAAGTAAGTGGAAAAGGAGCCATTCCAATCCCAGGAGTGGAAGGACTTACCTTAGGGGACAAAAAGGAAGGTAAACAAATGCGCGCACACACACACACACACACACACACACACACACACACACACACACACACACATATCCACATGCAAACACACCTAGGCAGACATTTGTAGAAACCAAAGAAGTTGGACAGAGATACCACTTCAGGCAGAGGCTCTGTCCACAGAACCGAGGCAAAGATGTTATAGATGGTGGGCGGGAATTAGAATTTAGCGGAGGTTGAGACCAGGTGGGCAACGGGAATAGAGAATGTGTTGAAGGGCAAGTTGCCATCTCCGGAGTTCTGAAGGATTGGTGTTGGTGGGAAGTATCCAGATAACCCTGTGGCTAAACATGCCTTGGTGCACGACCAGCACATCTTGGCACAGTGTTGCACCGTCCGGGTTATCTGGATACTTCCCACCAACATCAATCATTCAGAACTCCGGAGATGGCAACTTGCCCTTCAACACATTCTCTCTTCCCGTTGCCCACCTGGTCTCAACCTCCGCTAAATTCTAATTCCCGCCCTCCATCTTTAACATCTTTGCCTCGGTTCTGTGGACAGAGCCTCTGCCTGAAGTGGTATCTCTGTCCAACTTCTTTGGTTTCTACAAATGTCTGCCTATGTGTGTTTGCATGTGGATATGTGCGAGTGTGTGTGCGCATTTGTTTACCTTCCTTTTTGTCCCCTAAGGTAAGTCCTTCCACTCCTGGGATTGGAATGGCTCCTTTTCCACTTCCTTAAAACCCGTATCCTTCCCTTTCTCCTCTCCTTCCTTCCTCTTTTTCCCCGAAGAAGCCACCAGTGGTGGCGAAAGCTCGAATGTTTGTGTGTTTTTGTATGTGTTTTATGTTTCTGTCGACGAGCCTGTACTTTAGGTAAGTCAAAAATCTTTATTTTATATTAAAAAGTAGGTAAACAAATACACACAAACCCACACAAATACACAAACGCAGCCTAGGTGTGCTTGCGTCTGTGTATATGTGTGGGTGTGTATTTGTTTACCCTTCCTTTTTTCCCCCCAAGGTAAGTCTTTCCTCTCCCAGGAGTGGAAGGAGTTACCTTAGGGGACAAAAAGGAAGGTAAACAAATACACACACAATCACACATATCCAAACGCAAACACACCTAGACAGACATGTGTGAGTGTGTGTGTATTTGTTTACCTTCCTTTTTGTCCCCTAAGGTAAGTCCTTCCACTCCTGGGATTGGAATGACTCCTTTTCCACTTCCTTAAAACCAATATCCTTCCCTTTCTCCTCCCCTTTTTTCCTCTTTTTCCTGAAGTAGCTGCCAGTGGTGGCGAAAGCTTGTATGTGTGTGATTATTTGTGCCTATCGACGAGCCGGTCCTTTTGGTAAGTCATCCGATTTCTATTTTTTATATTTGTTTATCCCACCAAGAAAGTTTCATTCTATGATTATACACACACACACACACACACACACACACACACACACACACACACACACACACACACACACACACACACACACACGAATATTACACAGGAAAAAATTCCTAACAGGAAAAATATATGTAAAAAAAAAAAAAAAAAAAAAAAAAAAAAAAAAAAAAAAAAAAAAAAAAAAAAAAATAATAATAATAATAATAGATGAAGTCTACTTACCAGGCAAAGGAGCACAGGCAGTGATAGTAACAAATAAAGACACACACACACACACACACACACACACACACACACACACACACACACACATTCCCTTCTTAGATTACTGTTCATTTCGCTAATACATACAACAATACGTTCACTTCCTAACCTTCAACTTTGAATACGTTTATTATGATATTTACCTCTTTCAGTACTCCTTCTACCGACTGAAAGACGCCGCCCATTCAATTTTCTCGCTATAAAACGTAAACACTATTTCACAACTATAGTTTCTTATATTGTTTAGAACCATTTTCAGAGTTTCTTAGCTACCTCACGATTGTTTCCATTCCCGTTTTTCCACATTTCCGTTCGTTTTTCCTACTTTCCCGATCGTATTTCAGCTACTTTAAGTTGGTTTTGATTCCACTATTCCTTCGTCAGACTATTGTTAGCCTCAAAAAATCTTAATCTGCTGCCACTCAACCAATCCTATTTAGACATTTTCCTTGCATTCTCACGCGGTTTTCTCGTACTTTTTCCGATTTTCACCATACTTAAACCCCTTTTGCACACCATACCACTACCTATCCCTTTAATTCCACTAAAGGTGACCACAGTATCAACAACGAATTTTAACAACTTTTTCTAATTCTTTTTTCTATCCTGAATTACTGTTCACACTAAGAAAAATTATATATAAAAAATAGACGAAGATTACTCACCAGGCGAAGGAGCACTGGTGTGACAGCATCACAAATAAATAAATGAACACACACACACACACACACACACACACACACACACACACACACACACAAACGCAAGCTTTCACAACCCAGTTGCTTCTTCAGGCAGAAGGGAAGGAGAGGGAAAAGGAAATGATGATGGTTTTAAGGAAGGGGGTAAGGAGCCATTCCAATCCTGAGAGAGGAAATACTTACCTCGGTGGAAGAAAAGGAAGGTGAACAAATACACACACACCCATACATTTACACAGACGCACAGACGTTTGCGTCTGTGTAAATGTATGTGTGTGTGTGTGTGTGTGTGTGTGTGTGTGTGTGTGTATTTGTTCACCTTCCTTTTCTTCCCCCGAGGTAAGTCTTTCCCGGGATTCGAATGACTCCTTACCCACTCCTTAAAACCCTCATCATTTCCTTTTCCCTCTCCTTCCCTTCTGCCTGAAGAAGCAACTGGATTGCGAAAGCTTGCGTTTGTATGTGTGTGTGTGTGTGTGTGTGTGTGTGTGTGTGTGTGTGTGTGTGTGTGTTTATTTGTGATGCTGTCACACATATTTTTTATTCGTTCATTGCAGCCTGTTATATAGCCCATATTTCTCACTTTTCCTTCATCCAAATATTATGCCTCCTTCACAACATCCCTACAACAACCCCATCCAGTTTTATTTACATTCCCTCCTTAAATATGCTTTTTCCCTAGTTAGATTACGCTCCCACATTCTTTTCACTCAGGCTTGTCTGACATTTGGCATCACTCCCAAGGGCCTCACACTAAAAGTTCCCTTCTTTGGCTGTAACCCATCCGTTCATCCCGCCCTATACCAATTCCAAACTGAACAATCCATAGCCCTCACCCGCCTAATCCTCAACTCCGCCAATTAACATACCTGTCAACTCCTATCCCTAATCAAAATCCTCAACCTTTCCTCTCCCACATCTACACCTGCAGTTCAGAACATCCTCCTTCAGGCCAACCGCAAATTAGAAGAGCATGCCACCCACCACCTCAAAAAACTATCCAATCTCTTGGTCACCCACCTCCAGAAAGGCAATACTCTCTCCCTCAATAACCTCTCCAGTAAACCTCAACCTCCTCTTATCGCACACAAACCCAGTCTCTCCCATCTACTCAATCTCCCACTCCCAACTCCCCCCCCCCCCGCCCCCCAAAGCTCAAAATTCCAATCCACACAATCCAGAACCACAACATCCCAATTCAGTAGTCAACCTCTCTTCTAAACCTCTCTCCAAATCTGAAACCTCTTTCCTCTCCAAAGGGCTCACCTTTAGTCCCACTCCCAAATTCAACCCAACAGCCCTTGTCAAAGACCTACTATACTATACTCGTAGCCTTGGCTGGAGATATCACTTTGCCACGAAGAAAAATAATCCAACTCCTAATGATCCAGCTCCCCAAGACATCATTCAAATCGAACCCTGCCTGGAACAGTTCCGTACTCCATCACAGCGAGACCCACCTGCTCTTCCTCAAAATCACCCTCTTCAAACCTTCCAGGAATTCCTTACTTCCAACCTTGCCTCCCAGTCTTTCCTGAGAAACCTTAATCCTACTCCTAACATTACCGCAGCTGAATCCCGAGCTATCCGTGATCTGAAGGCTGAACATTCCATCGTCATTCTCCCTGCCGACAAGGGCTCCACGACCGTGGTATTTGATCGGCGCAAGTATGTGGTAGAGGGACTGCGTCAGCTTTCAGACAACACTACCTACAAAGTTTTTCAAGCTGATCCCATTCCTGATGTCCAGGCAGAGCTTCAAGGAATCCTCAAAACCTTAAGCCCCCTACAAAACCTTTCACCTGACTCCATTAACCTCATGACCCCATCGACACCCCGCACCCCTACCTTGTACCTACTTCCAAATATTCACAAACCCAATCATCCCGGCCGCCCCATTCTGGCCGGTTACCAAGCCCAAACAGAACGAATCTCTGCCTACATTGACCAACATCTTCAACCCATCATGTGCAGTCTCCCATCCTTCATCAAAGACACCAACCAGTTTCTCGATCGTCTGAAATCCTTACCCAGCCTGTTACCTACTGAAACCATCCCTGTAACCAATGATGCCACTTACTTATACACAAATAAGCCACATGCCCAGGGCCTTGCTGTGATGGAATATTTCCTTTCATGCCGACCGCCCACTTCCCTACCTAAGACCTCTTTCCTTAATACTGTAGCCAGCTTCATCCTAACCCACAACTTCTTCACTTTAGAGGGCCAGACATACCAACAACTAAAGGGAACAGCCATGGGGACCAGGATGGGACCCTCATACGCAAACTTATTTATGGGACGCTTAGAGGAAGCCATCCTGGACACCCAAGCCTGTCAACCCAAAGTTTGGTATAGATTCATTGATGACATCTTCATGATCTGGACTCACAGTGAAGAAGAACTCCAGAATTTCCTCTCCAACCTCAACTCCTTTGGTCCCATCAAATTCACCTGGTCCTATTCCAAATCCTATGCCAGTTTCCTCGATGTCGACCTCCATCTATCCAATCGCCAACTACACACATCTGTCCACACCAAACCTACCAATAAACATCAGTACCTACATTATGACAGCTGCCATCCATTCCATATCAAACGTTCCCTTCCCTACAGCTTAGGTCTTCATGGCAAACGAGTCTACTCCAGTCCTGAATCCCTGAACCAATACACCAATAACCTGATAACAACTTTCACATCCCGCAGCTATCCTCCTGATCTGGCACAGAAGCAAATTGCCAGGCCACTTCCTCATCTCCCCAGATTCAGAACCTTCAACAGAACCCCAGAAGTGCCCCTCTTGTCACCGGATACCTTCCGGGACTGGAGCGGACTCTGAATGTGGCTCTCCAGCAGGGATACGACTTCCTTAAATCCTGCCCCAAAATGAGATCCATCCTTCATGACATCCTCCCCAGTCCACCGAGAGTGTCTTTCCGCCGCCCACCAACCTCCATAACCTCCTTGTCCATCCCTATGAAATCCCCAAACCACCTTCCCTACCTTCTGGTTCCTACTCTAGTATCCGCCCCCGTTGTAAAACCTGCCCTATGCACCATTCCACCACCACCTACTCCAGTCCCGTAATCCGGAGGGTGTACACGATCAATGGCAGAGCCACTTGCGACAGCACACACGTGATTTACCAACTGACATGCCTGCACTGTGAAGCATTCTATGTGGGAATGACCAGCAACAAACTGTCCATTCACATGAATGGTCACAGGCAGACAGTGTTTGTCGGTAATGAGGATCACCCTGTGGCTAAACACGCCTTGGGGCACGACCAGCACATCTTGGCACAGTGTTACACCGTCCGGGTTATCTGGATACTTCCCACCGACACCAATCCTTCATAACTCCGGAGATGGGAACTAGCCCTTCAACACATTCTCTCTTCCCGTTGTCCACCTGGTCTCAACCTCCGCTAAATTCGAATCCCCACCCACCATCTTAACATCTTTGACTCGGTTCTCTGGACAGAGCCTCTGCCTCAAGTGGCATCTCTGTCTAACTTCTTAACTTCTTTCTACAGTATGTCTGCTTAGGTGTATTTGTGTGTGTGTGTGAATGTGTGGGTGTGTGTGCATTTGTTTTCCCTCCTTTTTTCCCCCCCAAGGTAAG